>LR991104.1:2836204-5672409 GCA_905163515.2 Lymantria monacha
GCTCTAACTTGTTTTTCGCACGACGTCGCAGAAGATTTTGGCGCGTGATTGACAGAACAATACATAAAAAAATGCTTACCTTCAAATTTATTCAACAATTCGCTAAGGACACATCCGCAATAACACAAAACTATAAAATAATATAACATATTTCTTACAGTAGGTACCAAGTTTATCGATCAACTATCATTTAAATTAATTAATCTTTGCAAAAAATAAACTTATAGAAATAAAAACACTAAATTGACTATGATTTTAAGATTTATAATTTTTATTTATCCTCTGACTGGACCGGTTCTATTCAGGCATTTATATCGACTAAATATAATAATTGCAACATCTCAACGATTCTTGCATGTGCGTATTCACATCTTTACGTCAATTCCTTATGTCCGACCATCTTTCTTGACTTCCCTGATCTCTGGCATATAATGTAGCACACATGCGTGGAATGAAGGCAACTTAATGATGGTATTGATAGTTGGCCGTGGCCAGTCACAAATGTATCTACCCCTAATATATCTATTCCTAATGGGTAGATATTTATATAGATAGATTTTATTCCTGTTTAAAGGGTGGAAGTGGACCGCTCCCGAAAACGAAAACAGTTGACCCTAGCAGTCCTACGCCAGAAAAAAAAAACGATTCAGATGAAAAACATTTTATTTTTCTCAACGAATTTTAAGGTTTTCACACTTCATCGTATTAGGACAGTGCCATGTAACGATAATTCTATAAAAATACGTAACTTTACTAAGATGGGAAAAGACGCAATCTATTCAAAACTTACGATCATATGTTCCAGAGTTGAATGATTTTTTTTTTCATCCGAATCGATTTTTTTCTAGCCTATCATCACAAGTAGGACTAGTAGGGTCACCTGTCTTTGTTTTCGGGAGCGGTCCACTTCGACCCTGTATATGGTGTAGATACATTTCAGGCCGGCCACGGAAATGAAGGAACCTGTATCAATGGTGGCCGAATATTGATGGTCGGTATTAGGTAATGAGGACGGATAGTGTGTGGTGTGTCCAGATGTCTTCCTAAAAAAACATAAAAAGAGGTTTATGTATCTATATGCCTACAGTAAGCATGAAATATTTTCCGTGTGGTGACGGAGTAAGAATACTATTCACCACCCCATATCTTACCCGTGGGTGATCGTACGAGACGACTAAGGGATATAAAACGCATATAACATCCATAGCGAGAAAAGGAAAACTCGAAACAAAACCCTATACCAACACGCCCGACCAGCGCGGTATAGTAGGTTAATTTCCCTCCCATTACGGAGGAGGCCCGAGCCCAATAGTGGGTCATTATGGGCTGTGATGATGAAGATGATGAAGCATGAAATAATACAACAAATAAATATGAAATAATAACATGAAATAATAACACAACTGAAATACTAATGAAGTGAAATACATTTCACTTCATTAGTATTTCAGTTGTGTTGTTTAAACTGTAACTATCTGTATATAAAGTGGAAACACGATTAATCGGACTAATTGTTGTCGTTAGGCATTCGGATAACCGAAAATCCGAATAATAGAATATATAAAGGAAATCTGTTCTTGTACATATTGGATAATATTATGTTGCAGTAAGCTTTTATAAAAAAGTCGGCCCACAATTGACTGACATATCGTTGAACATACATAAAAAAATACATTGAAACATAGAACCTCCTCGCTTTTGAAGTCGGTTAAAAATAACAAGTATAGTTATCAAAAATCAATGTTTTATAAAGAAATTAAGAGATACATTTTCCAACGTACCTATCTACAAAGCATGGAATTTATCTACCTTCATAATTTTTTTCCCAAATTAAAATAATTATGAAAATGGATTTCATAATTATTTTCTTATCTTATTAATCCTACACATACATACATACATATCATCACGCCATATCCCTTGCAGGGTAGGCAGAGAGAACAGATTGCCAGAGAACTGTATCTTTGCATACTTCACTCGCTTCCTCAACATTCATAATTCTCTTCATACACGCTCGCCGGTTTCGGAGACTCTTGACTCCACCTTCCTTCAGTGCATGACCGATCTGGTCTAGGTAGGTTAGTCTCGGTCTCCCCCGGTACCTACATCCTTCCACTTTCGCATTGTATATCTTCTTAACCAGACGTTCGTTCGGCATTCTTTCCACATGTCCGAACCATCGGAGCATTCCCTTTCGCATCTTTACACCAATACTCTATTTCATACCTACTCGCTCTCTTACGTCGTCGTTGCGAATGCGGTCGGTCAGCCTAACTCCACAGATTTTCCGCAGAGATCGCATTTCGACCGCATTAATTTTACTTTCATAATCTTTTCTGCATACCCAACTCTCGCTTGCATACAGTAATGTTGGGACAAGCACTGCGTTATGTATTGCTACACGTACCTTCTGGCTGAGGTGGTGGCTACCGAGAAGTTGCCCCAACGCTCCGTTCACTCTATATCCCGCATTCACTCTTCGCTCTATATCAGTGGTGTACCTTCCATCTCGGCTAAATCCACATCCAAGATATACAAATTCATCCACTTGCTCTAGTACATCATTAGCTATTGTTACTCTTACATCTGTTCTGGCTTCATCTCTTTCAAAGACCATTATTTTGGTTTTGCTCACATTCACGTGTAGACCCCTTTTCTTACAATCTTCTGTCATTGTGTCGACTAGGGTCTGCAGGTCAGTCGCTGACTGTGCCAGCTGGACTGCATCATCTGCATAAAGCAGAGCAGTGACCACTGAGTCGCCCATCTGGACTCCCACATTCATATCGTTCAACCTTTGGAGTCATTTATCCAGATATATGATAAACAGCCTGGCTGACAGAACGCACCCCTGCTTAACGCCGATTTTGACGTCAAACCAAGGCGACATTCCATCATCCAGCCCCACACAAGCTCTACAGCCCATGTAACTGGACTGCACAGCCTGTAGTAGTTTACCGTTAATACCATACTCCGGTAAAATGTCCCAAAGTTCCTTTCGTACAACCGTGTCAAATGCTCTCTCCAGATCCACAAAACTGCAGAAAACCCTCTGATCTAGAGCCAGATGCTTCTTCACAATGTTGCGCAGAGAGAACACTTGATCCATGCATCCTCTTCCACTCCTGAAACCTCCTTGTGTCTCACACAGTAAACCATCGGACACTATCCTCATTCTCCTTTCAATAATATTATATCATAATATTATGTATATATATCATTCTCCTTTCAATAATATTAATCCTATCTTCATATATATAGTTTAATGTAGTTTAATATTTATGTATGTATGTAGTTTAATTTGAATTAAAATATTCAAATATTCGATAATTGTCATTTGACGTAAGCCATTTTGTCTCTTCATTGCTGCTACATCACGAATTCGTTTAAGGTGTAGTAAACTCACTATATGCTCCGTGTGGTGACAGAGTAAGAATACAATTTACCAATAACCCCTCATCTTATCCATGGGTGATCGTAAGAGACGACTAAGAGATATAAAACGCAT
This sequence comes from Lymantria monacha, assembly GCA_905163515.2. Taxonomy (NCBI): domain Eukaryota; kingdom Metazoa; phylum Arthropoda; class Insecta; order Lepidoptera; family Erebidae; genus Lymantria; species Lymantria monacha. The sequence goes on from LR991104.1 coordinate 2,839,713, forward strand.
ATAACATATAGGTAGTTACATAACATAACATATGGAAAGAGAAGGAAACTTGAAATAAAACCCTATACCAACACGTCTGACCAGCGGCCTAGTATAGTAGGTCAATTTCCCTCCCATTACAGAGGAGGTTTGAGCTTAACTGTGGGACAAATATGAGCTGAGATGATGATGAGATGATGAAACTCACAATATCACAAATTCGTTTAAGCTGTAGTAAACTCAAATTATCACACTCTGTTAAATACAGTACCTAAGAGTAATAATGATTAATAACTAAATAATAAACAATAAGGATACTCGTGGAGCATAGGTCACGCGAAGTACGAGCAGGTAATGTCAGTTTTGATAATTAGCTTGCGTTGTTTTAAACCGTAACATTTATCTACAAAATAGTAACTGCGGTGATTTTAAATATAATAAAAAAAAAGAATAATAAATTAGCAACAACGCAGTTAAATTTTTATAAAGTCTGAAACAAGTTTCTGGGTATTTTTTCTGATTGGATAATTCAAGGTTAATGAATGATCGAATGCTTAAAAAAACCTTATTATTATTATGGTGTTTTTTACAAATAGTAGTTATAAGAATATTTAATTAGTAGGCTCTCGAGAAGTGTTTGTTTCTGGAGTCCTGAATCTTGAGTCTGTAAAGACATCCGTTTCTTAGGATGTCTTATTTTATATATGAATCCATTATAAAAATATTTATAATGGATCTTTTTGCTTTATAAGCAATTTCATGTTGTGGCAATTTTAATTCAAGGCATATTGAATTATTACGATAACAACACTGAATATATCAATTGTCAAAAACCGGCAAGCGCGTCTCCTGCCATTTTGTTTTATTTTAATACTTTAAAAATTGTAAAATATATGTACGTGTTACAAATATAAGTGATTTAATATCAATTGTAGTGATATTACTTTCTGATGAATTGAATTGATCTCAGTTTCTAATATAGTATTTATAAATATTTTAGATATTGTTAATATCTAACCTAAACGCAATTTAATCATAATTACGCCAAATTATACAATGGTGCGAGGTGTTGGAGGACGTGGGGGCCGTGGAATGCCTGGAAGAGGAGGCATGGGCCGACCACCATTCAATAGACCCCGTGTTTTGATGCTAAGACCCCCTTTCGATTTGATCTTGGCGGAGATGGCTTTCCCCAGATGCAAACCTGCCCCTGATGATTCTGCGCTCACACAGGTAAATGCAATACTTACTAATATTATAACAGTGTGATAATTGACCAGATCACTGAAAGACTTACATTAAATCAAATTAAAAACACTGCATCATAAGAAAATGGGAATATATTTTAAACTTGGCCTTCATTTGCTTATTAATTATTTACACGCCCCTCCTTATCATGAAAATAGGATAAGGAGCGGTCTCCTAATCATGTAAAAGACGACTAAGAGTTTTTATATCGACCTTGTACACCTGATGCTGTCTGGTTGACAATTACATTCCCAAGGAGGGTTGATATCGGGCGGGCGGCTGGTCATACTTATAATTTTTGCAATATGTAAGATAGAAGAGTAGTACCTATTATATCAACCCCAAGTAATTGAGACAAAAACAGGAGGATGATGATATTTTTCACAAATAATGGTATAATTCAAATGATTAAGTTATATTTCTCACTCTGAAGTTTATTGCTTATATAATAAGTACTGGATTAATGAGCGTCTCATACGCTTTACTACCAAATACCACAAGTCCTGGTAAGGTGACAGCTCGCCACCAGTCCCGTTTGGGGCAATGAAAAATCCTATCAACTTTGGATTGGCCAAGGAATAGGCCATTTATTTACTTGTCCTTGGTGACCAGAAGATCACATCTTGCGTAATAATCCTAACGAATATTATAAAAGCAAATGTGAGTTTATTAGTGTATGTCACACCTGAATCACTAACTTGATTTTAAAAATTCTTTCACCAATGGAAACCTATATTTTAGCGAATAACAAAGAATATATTTTATCCCCTTATTCCCATGGGAACAGGAACTGTGCAGGTGAAACCTCTAGAAATTGCTCATATGATATTAACCTTTCAAACGTTTTGACACAGTTCAGTGCACCCCTCTTAAACTGTCTTGTCATAGATCTGTGCCCGTTTCTTTTTAACCACTTTTAATCCTTTTGGTTGCTGCAACAGACAACATATTTTTTTTTGGCGCCCTCGTGACATTCAAAAGGTTAAGTATGATTTATAATGGCGAATATAACCTGCTGTATTGGGCCTATTTGCAGTAAACTAAAACTCTCACCAGATTACCATTATCATTTAGTCTTTTGCCATCCAAGACATATGTCTCCAACATGTTTCACCACAAAGTGCAGTCCTGTGCTTCCTGCATCCAACAACTCCCAGCAACCATCATCTTAGCCTATATACCTATGTCTCACTTTTAGGGTTTGTCTACTATAGGTGGGAAATCAACCTACATTATGATGCTGTTTACTATACTCTATATCAAGTGATCATCATCCTCCTCTCGATGCTATATACATAACCCTTATTTTTCTTTTATCATTGTCAAGAGAGATGGAGGCTGTCACTAATCAGAGTTTCCATCAGATACTGACAGTATAAACTCTTTGTTCTGATTGATTACTGCTATTTTTATAATTATTTCCTTAGGCACTCCTCAAGAGACATGCTGAGTTATGTCCTACACCTACGGAACAGTCGGCTGTCCTCAGCCTGGTTACGAAGCTGCAAACTGTGCTGGACAACATTGTGGTGGCACCTGGAGATTTTGCTGCTTGTGTAAGTTATTTTATTATTATTATTAGATGACTTTATTATGGTGTTAGTCCTTAATTTATCCTATAATTTTTATATATATACCTAATTTCCGTGTGGTGATGGAGTAAAAATACTATTCACCACCCCATATCTTACCCGTGGGTGATCGTACGAGATGACTAAGGGATATAAAACGCATATGACATCTATGCGAGAGAAGGAAAACTCGAAACAAAACCCTATACCAACATGTCTGACCAGCGCGGTATAGTAGATTAATTTCTCTCCCATTACGGAGGAGGCCCGAGCCCAACAGTGGGACATTTATGGGCTGTGATGATGATGATGTTATATCATCATGATATATACCTAATTATTTAATTTTTATTCTGTCAAGGAATTGGCATCAAAATCTGTGTCAATATTTAATAACCAATACTGTAACGAGTAGATATCTCTGTAATAACAATGACTTGTTGGACAAGAGACAACTTAGTCCGTCTGTGAAACAACTTTTCTTTAACAGCGTTGGAGGTAATTTAGCGATCATTGTTCATTGTTTGGCGTTGACTTAAAATTACTTTGATGTACTTAAATTAGTTTAAGAACTTATTTATCAATACCAATAAAAACAAAGTTTATTATTTTTTTTTTGCTTTTCATTTTTTTCGTAGGTTTTTTTTTGTTAAAAAGTTTTATTTCATAATTTTTTGTGGTTATAATAAAATCTGTGAATGAACTATAAATCATCACCTGTTTTCCTACCCTTAGGGTAGGAATTTTTTGCCAAATTTATATGGGACCAACTTCAGGGTATATCTCTTTCCCTTTCCAATAAAAGAATTATTAAAATTGGACTACTCTATAAAAGTTGTCGGGGTCATACATAAAAATATACGTGTCGACTTGAGAACCTCCGTTTTTTTTTCGTCGGTTAAATATCAAATAGGACCATAAAACTGTATACATACATATTCCTTTCTGCCTACCCTGCAAGGGATATGGCGTGATGATATGTATATATAAAACTGTAAAAATAGTTTTATATCAAATATATAATATTGGCGTCATCATCATCACAGCCCATAAATGTCCCACTGTTGGGCTCGGACTTCCTCCGTAATGGGAGGGAAATTAACCCACTATACTGTACTGGTCAGACGTATTGGTATAGGGTTTTGTTAAGAGTTTTTCTTCTCGCATAGATGTTATATGCGTTTTATATCCCTTAGTCGTCTCGTACGATCACCCACGGGTAAGATATGGGGTGGTGAATAGTATTCTTACTCTGTCACCACACGGAAAATATTGGCGTAAACATCAGAAATCATACTTACTAAGATTGTCAAGAACTCTGCTGAACATGCCACTTATGCTATTAACCAATGCGGACCTAAGTCCAATAATGGACATTAATATGCCCAGGAAATGATAAATGAAAAAGAAAGAAAATCAAAATGCAAATTTTGTCTACCTGTCTAATTGGAATAAAATTGAATATATTTATTTAACTTAAACAATTACAGTTTTTATTATATACAGGTGCATGTTCAGCCATTTTTATTATGATTTTTACAGAACAAATAAATGCCATAAATTTATTCACATTTAACATTAAAATATCTTATACAACCTTATGAGCTATGTGGTGGCGGCTATGAATACCATCAACCTTTACATTGCTCATGGATGTCTTAAAACACTCACTACTCATGGATGTCTTAAAACACTCACTACTCATGGATGTCTTAAAACACTCGCTACTCATGGATGTCTTAAAACACTCACTACTCATGGATGTCTTAAAGCACTCACTACTCATGGATGTCTTAAAACACTCACTACTCATGGATGTCTTAAAACACTCACAACTCATGGATGTCTTAAAACACTCACTACTCGTGGATGTCTTAAAACACTCACTACTCATGGATGTCTTAAAACACTCACTACTCATGGATGTCTTAAAACACTCACTACTCATGGATGTCTTAAAACACTCACTACTCATGGATGTCTTAAAACACTCACTACTCATGGATGTCTTAAAACACTCGCTACTCATGGATGTCTTAAAACACTCACTACTCATGGATGTCTTAAAACACTAAGAGCTTTATATCCACCTGGGCCAATCAGTACATGAAGCAGTGCTCTCGCCGCTACTTCGACTCTGTCGTCACTCACCCTAATCCCATAGTGGTTAGGGCTTCTAGTTATACCCCTTCAAAAATTTCCGCGATCCGACAACCGCGATTAATACTCGAGCAACCCACATAATAACATAATCACGCTCGCTCAAACAGAGGCATACACAGCCCGCGCGGCCCTGACAAATAAGTATCCACGATTCCGCCCCCGCCGCCGGGGACGGAAATCGTGTCGCGTTCAAGTCATAAACGTGGGTGAACCCATTTTGCCAGCGACCCCCCGAGCCGAGGTCCGTACCCCACAGGGGGTGCCCTCGGGACCGGTCGCTTAAACTTTAACGGGTTGAGAGCCCTCAGCGCTCACCCACAGTCTGGGTAAAGTTGTCATAGCCATCTGAGGCTAACAACTAAGACACACAAAATACACCTGATGCTGTTTGGTCAACAATTACATTACAAGGAGGGTTGACCTCAAGCAGGTTATAAAACTATTGCCAATAACTTTTGCAATATGTATGATGGAAGGAGAAGTACATATTTCGTTGACCCGATGTAGTTTGGATAAGAGCAGAGCAGGAAGATAATATAATTTATTATGTTCATTTTTTTTGGCATGTTACAGCAGATCCTTAACACCTCAGCTTATCGCCCAGTGTTTTTATATTTACACTAATTTTACATTTTTTAAATTACAGCAATTAGAAGAAGTCCGACAAGTTGGCTCATACAAGAAAGGTACAATGATGGCTGCTAAGAATGTGGCAGATATTGTCGTGATCATGAAGACTCTGCCAACTAAAGAAGCTGTTGAAGGTCTTTCCAATAAGGTAATGAATTAAAGTAAAAAGACTGTGGTCCCGTGGGAGAATGAGACGTTGGTCCTGTGGGTATATTAATAATTAATACAATACTGCTAAAATTTCTACAAGAGAAGGAGGAAGGGAATTTGAAATATTTTTTTTTTTGCAAAGCTTTAAAATACATGTGAACATTTTTCATTTTCTCTTTATTACATTGTATTAATTAGCAGCTACGTCATTCGGGAAACACATATTGATCAATATTTAAGAGTGGCACATGATTATTTTTTATTTCTTTTACATTCCTGCCAAAACTTCAATAAAACTCATGACTGTCAATCCGACAATGGTGGGACTTTTTTTTAGTTTGAGAAGTTATACTTCTCTTGGCACACAGCCATAAGTTGTATATGGGCTGTTAAGTCAACTGAAACAAGATCACGGAAGACAAGGACCGTGTTACTGGTGGCCGACGGACCTCATATTTTAATATTTTTTGAATGGGATTAATTTCTCCTCAAATCAACTAAAATCGCCTGTCTTAAGTCCAAAGCTTTCATAACACTATTCTCCTCCTTGGGTGATCCAGTTCTAACAGTGGACTCGAACAAGCTGGACTGAGAGTATAAACCTTCATTTACTTTCAGGTAAACGAAGAGTTAAATAAGCTGATGCGTGCCGAAGGCGTCGGCACTGTGGTATCGGCAAGCCATGAGCGTGGCTTCACGGTGACGGCAGCATCTGCAGCTGTCAGGGTACTCGTCACCACGCTGCACCAGAACCTGAGAAAGTTGGAGCCTGAGGTATCTATGAATGTTTTTCTATTTATACTTATGTCATATTTGCTTAGAGATGTGTTTTAATTAAAATTATTACACTACATAGGTTAAGAGTATAATCACATAATCCTACCTTCTTTAGGGAGTCGTAAAAGCCGGCTGAAGGTAAGAGACCAGTAACAATAACAATATTTTCATGCATTAGATTTAATATCAAAGATTAATTTTTGTGAAGACTGCTTCATAATTGGTACTTGTACAATAAGAAGAAGCGAAAAAGATCTGCATATTATACTTATTTTACGAACGAAATTGGGTTGTGATATCGTTTAATACTATTCTAACTGCAATGTTGGAGTATTAAATCGGTACAATGTGCAATCGTTGCCTGGTAGATGGCACTTGTCTCAGACGACAAAATTATACGCGCCGCGTATTAATTGTCATACGACAGCTCACACTCTTCTAAGTGGTAGAACTATTGGAACAGATTTCCAATAGATGTGGGTTCGAGTCTGACGTGTGATAGTAATTTTTCGCTTGTAAAACAAGTTTACATGCACATAATATCTATGCAATAGAGGTCTGATCCCAGTAGTGGGATACATATTGAGATGAGATTCCATTTTATGTGTGTTTAGCTGTTAGCCACAGACAGCGTTTGTAGCTTTGCCCGGACTGTATATGTACGGTGACATTGACGATTTGCTGGGATTAGTAGGAATGAAGAGACTTCTTGTTCAGTAGATTAATCTTGCTTTATTTTCTTAAGAGTTGTTTCTTCGGAGAGAAGCACCTGACGACGGTGCCGGTACCACGGTTTGGTCCCGTATTTATATATTTTTGGCCGACCCCGCGATTGGTCGTAATTTTACAGTTTTTCTTGACCAATCACGGAGTCGGAATTATAGCCAATCACAAAGCTCAAAAATTTACTTAAGTACAACGCGGCGTTACCGTTGCGAGAGCCGTTTACAATATTAGTACTTACGTGCTAATACTAAATCTATATTTATTCTTTATTTAATTTCGTAAAATCTTATAACTAATTAATTACAACTGTTACAAACTATTCTTAAAACTATTGTTTATCTGCTGTCCCGCACATCTCTCCCGCCGTGCGACTGCGTTGCATCAGGTTCCGGTGCGGGTTCGGCGTCGGTGTACAGCGGCAGGATCACCAATTTCCGCACTGGACGTCTCAGCACTCCACCCTTGGTCCGGATGTCCACAGTTCTCACGACGTTGTCTGGTCCCGGGTATGTTGCGACGACTCGACCCCGTATCCACACGTTGCGGGGTAGGTTGGTGTCCACTACTTGCACCAGGTCGTTGACTCGTACTGCTGCTCCTTTCCCATGGGGCTCCCGCCGGTTTTGGAGTTCGGGAAGATACTCCTTCAACCAACGTGTCCAGTATATGTCGGCTAATCTCTGAGCCGCTCGCCAGCTGGTTTTCGATAGGACGTCTCTGTCGGTGAATTCACCCGGATGTGGCATTCGTCCAGGTCCCCCCAGCAGGAAGTGATTGGGGGTCAGAGCTTCTGGGTCCTCGGCGTTGACTGATACATGCGTCAGCGGGCGGCTGTTTACGGTGTTCTCCACCTTCGGCTAGCAGCGTGGCGAGAACTTCTTCTGTAGGATGTCGTTCGTGTAGCGTTGCTGCAAGTGCGGTCTTGACTGAGCGAACCATTCTCTCCCAGGCTCCGCCCATAAACGGTGCTCCCGGCGGTATGTAGCGCCAAGAGATTGTCCTTTTTGCTGCTTCGGTTTCGGTTGCTTCGTCGACTGCTCGTCGTAGTTCTTTGTCTGCTGCCTTCAGGTTAGTGCCGTTATCCGACCAGATTTCCGTCGGACATCCTCGTCTCGCGATCATTCTTCTCAGTGCCATTACCGCGGAGTCAGCGCTGAGTGAGCCAGCTATTTCCAGATGTATAGCTCGTACGGTGAGGCATGTGAAGATGGCTACGTATCTCTTCTGATGTGTTCGTCCGACAGTCACAGAGAGAGGCCCGAAGTAGTCGACCCCGGTGTAAGTGAAAGGTCGTCTGTGGTGAGCTAGTCGACAGGCTGGCAGGTCTCCCGTCCTTGGGTATGGTGGCGCTTGTGTTTTCATTCGACAGAACAGGCACCTTCGCAGTATCGTGCGCGCAATGGGACGTAAGCGCAGCACCCAATACTGTTGTCTGCAGTCGTTCACTGTTGCTTCCACACCTGCGTGATGTAGTTGTCTATGCACTGATTCTATCCAAAGTTTTACTGTATGGTGGTCACCGTCGAGCACCAGTGGGCTTTTGAAGTCCTCCGTAACGTTGCGTGTAGCTTGAATGCGACTCCTGAGTCTTACGGTTTCGTTCACGTATTCGACGCTTAACTGCTTTAGTCGACTCTCTCTGCTGACTGTTCTATTGTTCTTCAAGTCTTCTATTTCAGCGTGAAAGGAGTCCTCCTGTGAGGAGCGCATGAGGAGTTCTTCTGCTTGCTTAAGTATTTCAGATCCTTTTCTTTATTTTTATTCGTTCTTCTATGGTTCACAGATTGTTTCGATGATCTGCAGAGTTGAATGAATTGCAGAACGCGAGCTGTTGAATATCGAAGTCGGTGCCAGCTGGAGAATCTTGAGGGTTGAGGAAGACCTTCCGAGAGTTTCAATTTTCCTTCTCGTATATGATGTACTCTCTCTTTTCCTGAGGGTTCTGGTATTGCTGTTGTAGAGGATTCGGTCGGCCAGGCGTCTTCGGTTTCGCGCAGAAAGTCTGGGCCCTTATACCAACGGTGATCTTTACTGAATCCCATTGGGACGTCCCTGGTGGCGTCGTCTGCTACGTTCATCTTCGTCGGGACCCAACGCCAATCGTTGACTGTAGAGCACTCTTCTATTGCGGCCAGCCGATGAGCTACGTACGGTTTATATGACCTCGACCCAGTCTTTATCCAGGACAGGGTTGTTTTGCTATCCGTCCAGAAGATCTTGCGTTCAGGTTTCCTTTCGTGCTCCGCTATGACCGTTTCTGCGAGTCTGGCGCCCATGACTGCTGCTTGTAACTCCATCCTTGGTATCGATGTTAGTTTCAGGGGTGCCACCTTAGCCTTTGCCATCACGAGCGATATGTGTACTTTGCCGTTCGATGTTACTGCTCGCCAGAATAGGACTGCTGAGTAGGCTGCTTCGCTGGCATCGGTGAAGATGTGAAGTTGTAGAGAAGTGGCATCGCTGTAGTGAAGGTATTTCCTTGGTATGGTTACGTTGCAGAGGTTCTTCAGGTGTGTCATCCAGTTTGCCCATTGATCCGCAAGGTTTTCGTCTATTTCGTCGTCCCACGACGTGCCTCGCCGCCATACTTCCTGTAGGATTTGCTTTGCTCTCACGGTGACGGGCGATGCAAGTCCGAGCGGATCGAAGAGTGACATCACTATCCTGAGCGCTTCTCTCTTTGTTGGATTCTTTCCTTCCAATAATGTCGGTGGTATTCTGGCTAGGTTCAGGTTGAAGGTGAGTACGTCTGAGTCGACCTTCCAAATAATGCCTAGCACTCGTTCCGTTTGTTCCTCGGATGTGTAGAGTTCCATATCCTCTACGTGTTTGGTTTCACCGAATGCTTCCAAGAGGGCTGGTGAATTCGATTTCCATTGTTTCAGATCGAAGCTGGCTTTCAGATGAATTCTTCTTACATCCTTGGTGATTCTTTCGGCGTCTTCTATGCTTCTGAAGCTATCTAGGTAGTCGTCGACGTAGTGCTTATGGATGATGGCTGCTGCGGCTTCGGGGTGAGTCTCCTCGTGTTGCATGGCATTCAGGTTCTTGACATATATTGCTGTTGAAGGCGAACACGATGCTCCGAATATTAATGACGTCATTCGGTATTCTTGTGGTGGTCGATTATCACGTCGGTTCCCTCGCCATAGATATCGAAGCGAGTCTCTGTCTTCGGATCGGAGCTTCACTTGCATGAACATTTCCTTGATGTCAGCTGTGACTGCGATCTCGTGCTGTCTGAACCGCATGATTACGCCTGGTAACGATTGTAAAAGGTCCGGCCCCTTCAGTAGCATGTCGTTGAGGGAGATACCCATAGTCTTGGCTGCAGCGTCGTGAACCACTCTCAGCTTGTCTGGTTTCATGGGGTTAACTACACCGAAGTGAGGTAAGTACCACGTCCTGTTCGGCGTTTTCTGTGCTGGAGCTAGTTCAGCGTACCCCTTTGTGATGAGGGCTTCCATCTGTTCTGTGTACTTCTGTTTCAACGTAGGATCACGATCAAGCTTCTTCTCGATGTTGACCAGCCGCTTCAGTGAGTTGTCGTAGTTGTTCGGGAAGGTGACGTGTTCGTTACGCCAGAGTAGGTTGGTTTCGAATCTTCCGTTTTCTGTTCTGGTCGTCGCCTTCTCAAGTATCCGTAGCGCTTGTTCTTCAGGATCGGACTTCGGTCTTCTAGGATTTAAGCAGAGGGCGTCCATTTCGAAGTATTGTTTCATCATCTTTTCTAGGTTGTCCTCTGGTTCTTCGGTTTCTTCTACTATGTGTGACACGAAGTTGATGCTGTGGCTGCGGTTGCGTGTTTGGCTGCCATGGAGTACCCAACCCAGCGGTGTTAGTGACGCCACCGGTTGGCCCCTGTCTCCTTTCCTGACCTCGGATGTTAGCAGTAGATGCCAGTTGTCTTGCCCGATGAGTACTAAAGGCTTGGCGTTCGGATAAGCGAGGTACTTGCTGATGTCTGCCAGGTGTTTGCATCCTTCCACTATTGTTCCTGAGACTTGTTGAGACGAGACGTGTAGATTTTTCACTGTGCGCGCTTGTACTTGTTCCTCGTGATTGTTGAGCCCTTTTATATTGATGGTGACTCTTCGTGAAGTCGATTCCGAAGTCTTCATGTCGTTGATGCCTTCTATCTTCAATGGGTCTATGGGACCGGTTGCTCCTATGGTGTCGACTATGTTGTTGTCGACCAATGTCACTGTTGACCCGTCGTCCATCAACGCGAAGGTGTCGAAGGATCCCTTCGGACCTCGTATCTGTACTGGTAGAATCTTCAGATAGGATTGTTTCTTCTTGGCTGACCAGGTGGAATTAATTGCTTCTACGTGGTGCGTTTCCTGACTCTCTTCAGTGTCTGTCTTTTCTATCTTCTTAACGTAGTGCAACAACTTGTGGTGAGTATTCCCACAGTCGTTGACACCACACGGCTTGGTTCGGCAGTTGTGAGTCTTGCTCCTATATCGAAGACATCTGAAGCACAGGCGTTTATTCTTCGCTACATCCCATCTTGAATTTTCATCTAATTGTTTGAATTCTTCGCAGTCAGATGTGGTATGTCCCGTTTCATCACACACTGGACACTTCGGTGTATGAGTAATATTGTTGACCTTCTGCGTCCTTTTCTGTATAGTGGTCGGTGGATATATTTTTTCCGTAATATTGTTGACCTTCTGTGTTCTTTTCTGTATAGTGGTCGGCGCGTGTGACGTCACTGGTTCGGGCGCCGCGTACGGTGCGCATAGGTCGGCTTCTTGTTTGAAAAAGTTTTCTAACTTCATAAGATCCGGGCTGTCTTGCGGTTGTTTCGCCGAGAAGTCGTAATATCTGTAGCGGAGTGTCGGGGTAAGTTTGTCTATGACGGCGTTCGTAACTTCGGGGTTGTACAAGTAGTTAGTACAATTTAGAGTCTTCAGAGTTGCCACGATGTTGGATATTTTTGTCGCGTAGATGCAGATGTCTCGTGGTGATTCTGTGAGGCGCGGTAGACCACGGAGCGCTTCCATATTCATCATTGCGATCGCTTCTGGTCTTCCAAATCGGGACTCCAAAGTCTTCATCACTTCCATCGGATGAGCGTTGGTGATCAGCAGACCATCGACGGCTTCCTTCGCTTTACCCCTCAAGTTTCTTCTTAGGCGGTTAGTATTCTCCACTGTGGTGAACATTTTTTCAGTTTCGTGATACGCGGCGCGGAACGGTAGCCACTCTTGATGTGACCCGTTGAACGTTGGTAGCTCGATGAATTTCGGTCGGTGTGCAGCTTTGATGGCGAGGGTGATGGCGTCGGTCATCATCTTGACGTCAGATTGCACTCCCGCCGGTGTCTGTAGTGGCTGCTGCGGTTGATGATGCTCTTCGGTAGGTCTGGCTGGAGTCTGCGGCTCGGTGCTGGCGATCACTGGGTCTTCCACTGGGTGGGTTTGATGCGCCTGGTTCTTCAGCCAGTTGTCCACTCGTTCGTTCGCGTTCGACTTGGAGCAGATTGAGACATCATCTTCTTCATCATCATTGCTATCTTCGGTTTCTAGTGCGGCGAGGCGTGCGGTGGCCAGTTCGACTTGTAGACGTAATAATTCTTCTTTAGCTTTCGCTATCTTGTACGCCTTAGTCTTGCTATGGGTAGATACCCCCCCACCCCCCTTCTTGTTGGAGGGCCGAGGATTCGGTGGTCCACTCGGCGGCGACGGGCCGACTATATTCTTCGCTCGTTTCACTGTATCGGTTTCTTGACGAGCCTCTCTTCGATTTTCGGTGACCGTAGTAGGCGGCTTCATGTTCGTATCCACGGGCAGCGTCGTGGCGGTCGAGTAGGCGACGGCGTCGGCGGGGGACGAGGTAGCAGCGGGCTCGGCGGTTGCAGCGGCGGAGACGGCGGATTGGGCGGTCGCGGCGGAGGCTTCTGTACGTTCGGTTTGTTCGGTTGTTTCCGTAGCGACGCTTGTTTCCCCGCTGTATTCGGTTGCCGAGGTAGTTGCGGTGTTCTCAGACGACGACTGAGTTTCTGTAGGCTGCTTGCGACCTTTTCCCTCGGAGCGTGTGACCGGCATACTTGCAACCAGTGGCTTCTTACTTGCTGTTTAGACTTTGTCTACCAATAGATAATAATTTTCCTCGCTTCCCACTGGATCCGGCTCGGTAAGGACCATTAAATGTACGGTGACATTGACGATTTGCTGGGATTAGTAGGAATGAAGAGACTTCTTGTTCAGTAGATTAATCTTGCTTTATTTTCTTAAGAGTTGTTTCTTCGGAGAGAAGCACCTGACGACGGTGCCGGTCTACGTCATAACTTTCCGTGACCCCCTTATGTGAGCGAAGGTCGCTCTTTAGGGGTAAAAGTACACGGCAACAGTGTCGGACTATGATAGTCCCTAACTGTGGTATCTATCGTCACCCGCAAAAATGAGGGCGAGTGTTTGGGGTTGAAATATATCTGGTGGTATCTTGTGCTATCCATTCTACTGTGGGGCCCGCCGGGCCGGTGACATCTCTCGCCAGCATCAGGTGGTGCGGAAGAGGAAGCGTCGTGATGGTGGTGTTAGTCATCATACGGTGTAAGAGGCGAAGGGCCGCCCCAACGTCCGCCTGCGGTCGATTGACCGGAGGGGGTGGGGCGGTGGCGTTCGTCTCCCCTGGAAGCTTATGTGTTCTGGCTTCGCCGTCCTGTTTTCAGGCTGGTTGCAATCCCCCGGTTGCTAGCACGATGCGGATACTATGAGTAGTATCCACAGGTGATAAGCAGAGCCGGGTCGCAGTGTCATAGAGCTGAAAGCAGGTCGGTTAGTGCGATTGCCCGAAGGCTAGGAGTCCTGGGTGGAAGATGATGAAGAATCATCAACGTCGGATATTGAGACTAAGGATCTGAGGTGAGGTAGTGGCTTACGCCGGGCTCGAGCTGTTTGCTCCGGAGGCCGGGAGTGGAGTGGGGCAATATTTTGGATAAAGGCGGATGATGAAATATCCGCCTTAGAAAAGAGATTGGTGGTTAGGTGGCTTATAAAGGTCTCAAGGGACTCCATTTTGAGGTCCCTCTGAATAGTGGCGTTCCTTACCATGCGGGGGGCGCGGGCGATGGTCCGTAAGGATAGAGCTTGTTGGGCTCGTAATTTATCCTTGGCGGCTGGAGTGGTGAAAACGTACCAAGCTGGCGCCGCATAAGTAAGGCGGGACCGTAGATAAATACGGTAGAGGCTCAGTTTAATTCTAATTGGGATGATTGGTGACGATAATAGTGGCCGCAATAGGTTCCTGGTGTGGCGAACCACCCCGGTGATTTGCTTGACATGGGGGTTCATAGACAGCCCCTTGTCTATGAGGACACGGTGCCGGTACCACGGTTTGGTCCCGTATTTATATACACTCATTTGCAAAAAAAACGGGCACCTAAGCAATGAACCATTTCAAATGTTAATATTTCTTTGTTTGATAATTATAGGTAGTTTTATCCACACAATTTGGTAAATTAATAAGAAAATAATCGTTTTCATCAGTATTTCATAAAATTTAGATACAATTTATGGGAAATAATGCTAAACCTCGCTAGTAGTGTATATTCGCTAGTAGTGCATATGCTCATGAAAAAAGTTTTTTTGTTTGTTTTTCTTTAATAAAGTAAAAGCAGATAAATGTTTAGTATCGAGTGTGACCCCCTCTAGCTAAAATCACAGCTTGAATTCGTCTGGGCATGCTAGCGAGTATATCCCGGATACTTGCTTGCGGAATACGTTCCCACTCCGCAGTAATCACATTCTTCAGCTCTCTGATGGTCTGCGGAGCCGGGTGTACTGATCTCACACGCCGTTTCAGAACGTCCCAGACATGCTCTATGGGATTGAGGTCGGGACTTCGAGCTGGCCAATCCAAACGACGAATGCCGACCTCTTGCACATACGCATTAACATCGCGGGATCGGTGGGCGCGAGCATTGTCGTCCATAAAAATCGAGTCTTCACCTAGAGCGGCCAATGCGGGTTGTGCATGAGAAATTAGAACTTCCGTTATGTATCGATGCCCAGTCAGTGAGCCGTTTTCAATGAAGACTAACTCTGTACGATCCATTGAATTTATTCCTGCCCAAAACATAACAGAGCCCCCACCATAAGGTGTGATTTCTTCGAAACATGCCTCTGCAAAGCGTTCTCCTTGTCTTCTTAGCACTCGCCGACGTCGATCTTCACCGAACAGAGATATCCTGGCTTCATCAGAGAACAAAACCCTATTCCAATCGTCTTGAGTCCATGATTCACAATTTCTAGCGAACCTAAGCCTGTGAACTCTGTGCTCACGGAGTAATTTGGGGCCGCGGGCCGGGCGGTGACTGCGTATATTGGCAGCGAGAAGCCTCCTCCTGACCGTCCATAGACTAATATGCACATTTCTTACTTCTTGGAGGTTGTTCTTAAGATCCACATACGAAGATTTGCGATTTCTCAATGCGCGACTCACAAGAAAACGATCATCCCGTGGTTGGGTACATGGTTTTCTTCCAGAACCAGGCCTTCTCTCGACGGAACCAGTCTCCTGATATCGCTGCCAGGTCCTTTGGACTGTCGAGCGACTAACATTTAGCCTCCTAGCCACGAAACATTGGCTGCAACCCTCTTCAAGCAGCGCGATAATTTTGGTAGCTTTTACCACTTTATCTACCATTTTTGATACAGCCAAACAGCATTAAATAAAGCTTTGACAGTCAAGGATATGAAATTAATCGATAAAAATTGAATAAAAGTTATGAAAGTCGATGTTAACTTCTGGAACTTCGCGCCAAAAATGTAGGATAAAAAGGGGTTTTCTGTAAAAATGAACATCAAATGAAAAATTGAATTTAGAACGTACTTTTTTAAATACCACAGCATTTTTAAAACCGGCCAGTAACGTGTACAAACGATTGAAACCTTTTTGGTATTTTATCTTTTTAAATATGAATGAAAATCAAAACCGCCCGTTTTTTTTGCAAATGAGTGTATTTTTGGCCGACCCCGCGATTGGTCGTAATTTTACAGTTTTTCTTGACCAATCACGGAGTCGGAATTATAGCCAATCACAAAGCTCTAAAATTTACTTAAGTACAACGCGGCGTTACCGTTGCGAGAGCCGTTTACAATATTAGTACTTACGTGCTAATACTAAATCTATATTTATTCTTTATTTAATTTCGTAAAATCTTATAACTAATTAATTACAACTGTTACAAACTATTCTTAAAACTATTGTTTATCTGCTGTCCCGCACAGTATATAAACACTGAAGGCTCCCAACCCGTTGGCTATGAGCTAAAATGATTTCATATGATAATTTATTTTAGGTACACTTGGAGTATAAAGTAATTAGTAGCCATTTGGCTGCCATCCGTCACAGCCGTTGGTTTGAAGAAAATGCTCATCATTCCTCTATTAAAGTAAGTACTTCAATTCACCTTCATTTAAATTTTTAGGTTAAGTAGCATAACCTAATGGTAGGTAATAAAGATACCATATCTTCAATAGGGGCCATCCATTAATCACGTGAGGCTTGAAAAAGGGGGGGGGGGGAAGTTATTTGACAAAAAACACGAAATATTGGGGGGTTAAAAATGCTAAAAAAAGATCACATGATTAATGCACTTCCCTTACTGCTAATACAGTAAATTATGGGGTCGTGACATTCTTAAACCTACGTCATACGGGTTATAATGACGCGCTAGTAAATACTAATACTGTTTTAAAATGAACAAAGGGAAACCTACCTACCATTCATGGTCCATACATGGTGCACATTGCACACTTAAAGAAACTTTAGTCTTGCTTCTGAGCAGCCTCAGCAGACATTCAACTTACAACTTTCAAATCGTGGGTCTCCCTTCCGAGAAAAGGAAGGTATTTTAAAACAACTCACTACTCCATGTATATATGTGAAGTAGTGGTAGGGTAAAACTGTTGACAGTTTTATATCTACAGCCTCGGGCCGGTCTGTCCTGGGTAGGACCCCACTCTCGCAAAAAGTTAAAGTCTGAGCTGTATCAATGTACTGTTGCACTTCATTTGGTGAACAAGAGTCCCCAACTATCTGGATGGTTTGGAGTTTTTGTTCGTAGTCAGTGCAGACTAGCTATATACCTAATATAGCAAAGGTCCATAGGCGTCAGTGACACTTACCATCAGGTGTGCTGTGTGCTCGTTTGCCACCATAAGCAATAAAAATACATAATTGATTTATAAAACCCGATTACAAAGCTAAAAATGATGTCACAAGCGGGATTCGAACCCGCGCCTATTGGGATTCCGGCCCAATCGTGCTGCCACTACATGGTTTCGAATCCCGCTTGTGACATCATTTTTCGCTTCGTAATCGGGTTTTTATAAATAATTAAGCATATTAAATGCTAAATTTCAGTAATTCGAATAACAAGGTTGTGTCATCGTTTAATATAATTCTAACTGCAAAGTTTGAAGTATTAAGCCTATAACAATGTGTAAACATTGTCGGGTAGATGGCGCATGTCACCTTAAAAGACGTAAATATGACACGAAGCGAAATTTGCATGTCCTAGAATAGTTCGCGGTGGTGTAGTGGCAGCACGATTGGGCCGGAATCCCAATAGGCGCGGGTTCGAATCCCGCTTGTGACATCATTTTTCGCTTCGTAATCGGGTTTTATAAATAATTAAGCATATTAAATGCTAAATTTCAGTAATTTGAATACCTAATTTAATTAAAAACTAATATTATTATAGGTACTGATTCGCCTTCTACGCGACTTATGCGCGCGTCACTCGGGACTCGAGCCACTAACACCTTGGATGATCGACCTGCTAGCTCACCACTGCATCATGAACAACCCGGCCAGGCAAGCTCTGCCCATCAATGTTGCCTTCAGGTAATAAATTTATATATTATTTTGAGCTGCTTATTTTTTGAGGAGAAACTTCTTCGCGCGCACGAGGTTAATATTTTTACAGATAAAATTAGTTACACCAAAATGTGTTGTCCAAGAAGAGGGAGAGAGCGATTGAGAGAGAGTAAGATAGGGCGAACGTAGCATGAAGCACATAGCCATGGGGCGAGAGTAGGGAACAAGCTAGTGAGAAAGATTGAGAGATGGAGTGAAATAGAGCGAACATCGCATCACGCACAGTGCCATGGAGCGAAAGGAGATTGAGAAAAACGAGTTTAAAAGTAGTTTGCCAAAGAAGTTTCGCTTCCGACATAGTTGTACTTTGGATACACGCACTTTTAATTTTTAAAGACACCACCCTGCACTAAGAAAAAAGTCCTTGTATTGCAGGGGACTTACAAATATACAATTATCGCAGACAAATTACACCCAGACTCAAAACAGTTTGTGGATCGCACAAAGTATTGTCCTGCGTAGGAATCGAACCCAAGGCACTGGCACGGAAGGTTGGTATCTTAATCACTAAGCCATTTGTGCAGTCTTCACTTCTCCTTTCTTATCCTATCTGAGGGAATCTACGCTACAAAGAGAAAATACTGTAATTTTCAATAGTTTTGATTTGGCTTCGATGAATCAATTTCTGTGAGTGAATGAGCTGTTGAGTGAACCAGCTTCTTAATATGTATAGATTCAATAATTTCGCTTTATTTTCAGACGTGCGCTGTCTCTTTTGGCTGGTGGGCTCTTCCTGCCGGGCTGTGCAGGATTGGCGGATCCATGTGAGGCTGCCCACGCTCGCGCCCACACGGCATTGGACCTCGCTGCTCAAGACCTAGCAGCCGCCACCGCTCAAACGTATGTAACACGCAGCAGCTTTTACCCACTGTCTTTTCGTTTATATTAAAGAAGACTAGATCTTTTTATCAGGTGGAATTGGTTCGCCGTCTGGGCTATAAGCTGTCATCATTTTGTTTTTATCCTGTCTTTATTCGTGTGGTGATGGAATAAGAATACAATTCACGACCCCCTATCTTACCCGTGGATGATCGTGAGAGACGACTAAGGGATATAAAACGCATATAACATCTATGCAAGAGAAGGAAAATTCGAAACTAAACCCTATACCAACACGTCTGACTAGCGTGGTATAGTAGGTCAATTTCCCTCCTACTACAGAGGAGGCTCAAGCCCAACGTGGGATATATTATGAGCTGAGATGGTGATCCTGTTCTTATATCATTTACGTGTGGCCAGCACAATATGTAATGATCTCTCATATTATAAATTGGAAATGATTTTTTATATATTATTTTTTTATAGTTTACTAAGAGTGGTCGCCCGTGGGGGTCATCGCTACGTCCTAGGCTTGCAACCCTTCGAAGGAGGCAAGGACATTTCAACTGAAATCACAGTTTGGGATGGAGTTGTCGTCTCTCCTCTCGCTCCAGCCTACTCGGAGACTCCGGAACCTATGGATACTGATGACAAAGGTATTTGAAAAATGCAGACGGAAACTAATAAATCTAATAATCTCATTAATTAAAAGTAAAACAAATAAATCATAGAGCTATGTTTTCATATTATTAAGGCACATATGCAACTCTAGAGAAACGGATAAATATATGGATGTATAAGAACGAGGATGGTGATTTTTTAATTTAATACACCACCTGCACTAAGGAAATGATTCTTGTATTGCGGGGGACTTTACAAACATATAATTAACGCAGACAAATCACACCCACACTCAGAACAACACTGGATCGCACAAATTATTGTCCTATGTAGGAATTAAACCCACTCCACAGGCCTGGAAGGTCGATTATCTTAACCATTACGCCATCTGTGCAGTCAAATTTAAATAAAAACATTGAAATGAAAATTATTTATGTTTTCAGATGAGGATATACCGGATGGAGTGGCCGCTTAATTGTGGATGTATTTTATTAATATAAGTATCGTATTTAATAAAGATCTTTGACAACATTTAATTGTTTCTTTCCCAGTTTGATGATGGTTCAACAGTGTGTCATAAACACAGTCCTGACCGCATAATTATACCGTACCTAGTAGACAAGGATTGAAGTCTTTCAAAATGGTTAAAGTTTAAAAAAAATAGTAGGATGAAACTCATTGGAAATGAAAGAGAATATAACAAAAATGTAAGGTAAAAAAATGAGCAATCACGTGACTGCTGGCAGATGTGAAATATCGAAATTATTTTGTAAATAATAGGTATACAGTACAGACTATGACAGGAACTAAATATAGCATGATGAAAAAATACAATATTACGAATTTTCTTCACAAAATGATGACAGTTTATTTAATAAACATTTATTTTCTTTATATACCAAAAAAAGCTGTGTGGTAGCGGCTTCGAATACTACCAATCCATACTTTGCTCGTGGATGTCGTAAAAGACGACTAAGAGCCTTATAACGACCTGGGCCTACTCCATCTAATGCCATTTGGTCAACAATTACATTCCCAAGGAGGGTTGACGTCTCGCAGGCGGCCGGTCATAAAACTATTGCCAATAACTTCTACAATATGTGCTATGAAAGAAGAGTACATATTGTATCGACCCCAAGTAATTGGGATAACAGTAGGAGAAGGACAGGAGATGATATATCAAAAAAATCAAAAATTTCTTTAAAATCACGACAGCACAATTATTTTCACTAGTGACTTCGTTAATAGTTATATTCCATGTTGCCTCTGACGGTATTACTGTGACAATTAATGATGAAAAGTGGATTCTTTATGATAATCGCAAGCGAACAAGGCGACCCCAGGTCAAACGCCACATCAATGCCCTAAAACGAAGCTTACCCATAGAAAGGTGATGGTAACTGTTTGGTGGTCACTTCATGGTGTAATTCACTACCGCTTGCTCAGATTTGGTCAAGCAATAAACGTAGATGTCTACTGTACAGAACTCCGAACAATGATGGTAGTAAAACAGTCATGAACTTGTCAATCGATCTTCACCATTATTGCTCCATTATAACACAACACCTCATACTTCTGAGAAACATAACACTACTAGATCTGCAGTTAGAAACCATACGTCATCCTCCATACTCGCCAGACACCGCCCCAACCGAAATTCCGCGATTTGGACAGTTTTTTGCACGGAAAAAAAATTTTCTTCCTAGGAAGCAGTACAAAATACCTTCACACGGTTTGTGGATCCCAGGATCCAAAAGTTCTATCGCAAAGTTTTAAATGATCTTCGAATTAGAAGGCAGAAATGTGTAGATATCGAGGTTATATACTTTGATTAAAGAAATCTGTTTTATGAACAAAACATGGTTTTAATTTATCAGTACCTACGAAATGGCAATTTCGTACTTTAACCCCATAATTTAATGGAAAGAATAGATGGCACAACTTGCTACTGGGGTTGAAGAATATCGATGTTTCGGTACGATCTTTGGCTGATTCGTTGGCTAGGAAGGCTATGCTTATCTTGAATAGCAAATATCCTCTAACTTTGGAAACCCTTTGTATGGTCAAATTGTATGACGCAATTCTTGTCATATTTTCGAATTGCAAATTCTTGAAGTCGTGCTATCACTAGGCGCCAAAATTACTTGTTTAGGCACAAGTAACGATATTCTTTAGTAAAACTGATATTTATGATTATTTCGTATAATTGAATTAATAATAATAAGGCCCACCGACCTCACACAGGGCCCCCGCTGCCGGTGGTAATGTGCAGCGCATGAAATGGACGCATAGCATTAATGAAAACGTCATGCGCGCATATTTCGAGGCAACAGAGGGGGGAATCAAACTCACCGCGTACCGTGATCGTATGCTGCTTCTGTTTCAGAACCTCGAATCAACGACTGTCGGATCAGGTGCGAGCCATCCAGCGCTGTCATCTGTTGGATGTTGCTACACTTGATTGGCTACGCTTAGTGTCCATACAAACATGCCGTGTTACTCCTATTTCTACAGAAATTTCTACGATTGACACTACACAATCCGTTCCTCCACCATATGCGGAAGGTGAGGACGCGACTGTTTCTATGGACACCCAGTACAATGAGGAGGTAAGAAATGCTTTAGAATGAATGCGATTCGCGAATATAGATTCATACCTCATAATATTAGGCCACGCTTGCCACGATTGCCCATGCATAGAAAAAATAGGCGTCTGGTGGGTACCCTTGACTCACTTTTAACTAGTTATTTACATACTAGTGATAGTATTAGTGATACATATTCAATCCTGTACTGTGTGGCTGTTGCGGCATGTCGTATAGCAGGATTAAAATTTTTAGAAAATGAATCTACTATACAACAAAAAAAAGCCAAACCCGCTTGGCATTGCAGGATTGAATGTCGTATCTGTGAGGCGAGGGTGCTCATTGGAAAGCTTATCTGCTTCAGAGCGGGCAATACTCGACCGAAGGTGATGCGCTACGTGAAACGGGCCTTCTTGGGAACTGACATCAAACCCGATGAATATAACGCTCGTGTCACGGAGCGCATTGACTTTCTGAAGCAGAAAGTCTATGCTTGGGCAAATCGAATTCGCAGGTATAAAAAACGTATGAATCGTTATTCTGTGAATCGCATGTTTGAAAGTGACCAGAAGTCAGTTTATAGAAACTGGGAACGTCCTTGCCTAATTGTGGATGATAAGCGGCTACCTGATGCTGAAGTCACTAATACATTTTGGCGCAGTATTTGGTCGGTGCCCGTCGTTCACTCCGAGGGCGATTGGATGGGGGATGTTAAACGAGCATGTGAGAATATTCCACAAATAGAAAATGTTTTAATAGATAAAGATGATATAACCTGTGCAGTCCGTTCCTTATCTAATTGGAAATCACCAGGACCGGATGGACTGCACAACTTCTGGTTAAAATGGTTACACAGTGCTCATGCTCGTTTGGCATCTCACTTTCAGTCGGCTTTAGTGTCTGGGACGTTGCCGGAATTCATGACGACTGGCATTACTCACCTGCTCCATAAAACAGGTAGTACCACTGAACCATGTAACTATAGACCGATAACGTGTTTGCCATCGGTCTATAAGCTTCTTACATCTATTCTGAGTAACAAAATTGCTAAACATGTTCAATCAAATTCGGTTATGTCTATCTCTCAGAATGGATGTAGGAATGGGGGACGTAGTACTAAGGAGCTCCTCCTAATAGACACGGCTATTAGTCAACAAGTTCGTCGCAACCGAAAAGATCTGTCGGTATGTTGGATAGATTACAGGAAAGCGTTTGACTCAGTGCCGCATACGTGGCTCTTGAGAGTGCTGGAGTTGTACAAAATTAATTCACTTCTATGCACTTTCTTGAAGTCTTGTATGGGGCAATGGAATACGTTTCTGAAATATCCAATGCACCGACTGAATCTAGGGAGTAGCGAACCGATATACATCAGACGGGGCATATTTCAGGGTGACAGTTTGAGTCCTCTTTGGTTCTGCCTAGCACTGAATCCTCTTAGTATCTTACTAGAACATTCAGGGTTAGGCTGCAGGTTACGAAGAGGTGGTCAAATAATATCTCACCTGCTTTACATGGATGACCTGAAATTGTTTGCACCAAATAACCCACAATTGCTGAAATTACTAAAAGTCACTGAAACTTTTAGTAGTTCTATCAAAATGGAGTTTGATGTAGATAAATGTGCTGTCATGCATGTAAAGCATGGTGGGATAGTGGAGGTTGATAGAGGTCAACTCTTCAATACTCTACAATTTAGACCACTTCACGTAACTGATACCTATAAGTACTTGGGTATGTCACAGGCTTTGAACATTAATGAATCGGACATGAAACAAGCGTTGCGGGAACGTTTCTTTGGCCGCCTGAAGAAGGTTTTAAATAGTCTTTTATCGGGCGGCAATAAGGTGTGTGCCTACAACGCATGGGTCATGCCGATTCTAATGTACTCCTTTGGCATACTCAAGTGGACTCAAACCGAATTGGACGCCTTGGACAGGAAAGTTCGTACTCTATTGACATCACATAGGATGCATCATCCTCGTTCATCAATAATGAGGTTGTATATTCCGCGAAAATGTGGGGGTCGAGGCTTTCTAAATGTTAAAACCCTCCATAATCGCGAAGTATACAACCTCAGGGATTATTTCCTCAAGATGACGAGTGGTATGCATCTTGATGTGGTAGCAGTGGATAACGGGCTCACCCCGCTTGGGTTGGCTAAAGAGAACTGGCATAAACCTGCAGTACTAAGCACCAAAGATCGCGAGAGTATATGGCAGAGCAAGGAGCTGCATGGCAGGTTCTACGGGGCCCTACATGCTTCGGAAGTAGATTTCTCAGCCTCTGTGACCTGGTTACAATTCGGTAATCTCTTTGGAGAAACCGAAGGTTTTGTCTGTGCAATTGCTGACGAAGTTATCAAGACGAATAACTACCGGAAATATATCTTGAGGGATGGCACAGCTGATATTTGTCGGGCGTGTCACCTACCAGGCGAGTCCCTCAGGCATATCGTTTCCGGTTGTTCACGTCTTGCTAACGGCGAGTACTTGCATAGACACAACCAAGTAGCCTGGATCATCCATCAGCAACTTGCTTTGTTATATAGACTTGTAAGCGTAGAAGTGCCGTACTACAGGTATATACCTCAACCGGTTCTCGAAAATGGTCGTGCCACATTGTACTGGGACCAATCTATTATCACTGATAGAACCATTGTGGCTAATAAACCAGACATCGTGGTGATAGATCGGCTACAGCGCCGTGCAATGATTGTTGATGTTACTGTTCCTCATGACGAGAATCTCGTGAAGGCTGAGAAAGACAAACAAATAAAATACCAAGACTTAGCTCACGAGATTGTCGACATGTGGGATGTAGACACGGCAATCGTTGTACCGATAGTAATTTCGACCAATGGCCTAATAGCCAAGAGCCTCGCTCAACACCTAAAGTGGCTCGCGTTAGGTAGTTGGATCGGGGGTCTGATGCAGAAGGCGGTGTTACTCGACACGGTACGCATAGTGAGAAAGTTTCTCTCTTTGGAGCCCTAACCACCGGCGGCTTGGTCCCTGCATTCGCTGTCGGTGGGTCAATATGCTTTTTATATTTTTAAATATATTATTTTTTTATATTATATTTAGAAATGTATTAAGTAGGTGTAAGTTTAAATAAAGATAATTATAATATATAATACCTCTGGGCCAGTCGTTACCTCACCATGAGGCTAACGCAAAACTCTGAGGAACATTATATGGCTCCCTAAGTTCTTTTTATATAAAAAAAAATGTATTACAAGATTTACAGGAAAGCCAATAAACCGCAGGGCAGCTTGTGACGAGCTGAATGTGAGTGGCGACACTGCGGTCCTGAATACTCCAGAGGGTCGATCAGGGACTCTTCTCCAGCTGGCCTTCATTGGCTGGCTAGAGTGGAAGGCGAAGAGTGCCCGAAGGACTCTCAGCTCTGGCTTGCCTTAAACAGCTGGTCAGAGAGGGGTCGCCAGAGCTATATGCTCGGAGGTGGAAGTGTCATTTTCAAGGGCATAATTATGGGGAAACCATGGCTCTGTTTATCGCAGACTCAATGGTGAAACCGGTGCCGCACCGCTCGACACCCTTAGCCACTTGCACCAATGTTGCCCCCGTATGGCTTGTGTGCCTGTGGCGACTGTTTAGGGGGCCCATTCAGTGAGTTAGCGAGTCACCGTCTGCCACCGTTCATCTCTATATATGGGTTTGAAGGCAGACGACAGTTTTAAATTTCATAGATGTAAGATGAACCAGTCCACTAAGCACCCACTCCCATATTCATATATTAGATACCATCATCACACAATAGTTTTACAGTTAGCGCTGGCAGTCCACGTATGTTATGTGCAGAGGTGGAATGTCATCGGTAGATGTCCCATCCCAATATTTAGATTAAATTTCTCCAAAGGCCTCTGCGTGTTGGATCCATATCCCCATGTAAGCCTCCCAAAGGCCCGGGCATCTTCCCTACGGAGATCCCGTGATGAAAAAGGAGATACAATAATAATAATAAACATTTATTTGTAGGAATATGGGTATACAAGTTCATTGTTCTTAAATTTTTAAGCACATGCCACATTCTACCAATAACTGGTGTACAAAATATTTATTTACAGCATTATAATCATTTTAACATTAATAATAATCAATTCTATCATTATTATATAATCCAAATTAAATGTCTCATTAGTCACAACTCTTTATCATTTAAAAAATCCTTTACATTATAATAACATTTGTCTAATACAAATCTAAATAGTTGTAGTTTATAAGCTCTTAATTTATTTATTTCCTTAAATCTATTTGGTAGCTTATTGTAGATAAGTATTGCCATGCAGTATACATTCCTACTAAATATATTTAGCTTTTGTTTAGGTACTAATAGTTTGTGAGTATGTCTACCTGGTCTTGTTACAGCATCATTGTGCTTGCAGAATAAGTGCGGATGTTTACTTACAAAAATACAAATTTCATATATGTACATACTCGGCAGAGGCAAAATATTCCATTTTCTAAAATGATCCTTACAACTCTCTGATTGCTGTAACCCAAACATAGCTCGTATACATTTTTTTTTGTAAAACAAATGCTCTATTGACATCTCCTGAATTACCCCACAGTATAAGAGCATATCTTAATTTTGAGGACACATACTCGTGATATGCATTTAAAGCAGTCTCTAAGGTTGAAATACGTCTTAAGTGATATAGAGCTTAAATAAATCTGTCCAGACTTAAACAGAGATGTTCAATGTGTTGCTTCCAGTTACAATATTTATCCATTATAATGCCTAAAAAGGATGTTGCATCTACTTCTTCAACTATTGTATCATTATACTTTATGTTTAAACTATTTGATTTGCTATTGTAAGTCTGGAAATGTATAATTTTTGTTTTATCTATGTTAATGTGTAAGTAATTGTGATCTAACCACTCAATTATCCTCTCTAATGCTTTGCTTATCTTATGTTCTAGATTATTTTTATTGCGATCCTTTATTATTATTGTAGTGTCATCGGCATACAGTACACAGTTGTGCTCGGTAGCACTGGGCAAGTCATTAACATATATTAAAAATAATAACGGGCCAAGAATACTCCCCTGTGGAACTCCAGAGCTATTCATTAATTCAAAGTTTGAACGAACAGATGAGTTGTATTTGCCAGTCATAGTATTAATCTCTACACATTGATAGCGATTTTCTAGGTAACTACCGAACCAATCGAGTGCTTTACCTCGAATCCCATATTTTTCAAGCTTAATGAATAAAAGTTTATGATTTACATAATCAAATGCCTTAGACATACCCAAAAATATGGAAGCTATGTTATTTTTGTTATCAATACTCTCAGTAATAATTTTAGTCAGAGTGAAACCAGCCAAGGTAGTTGAGCAATTTTTTCTGAAACCGTTTTGGTCAGGTGTTAGAATATTATTTTTTTGTAAAAATTTGTAAATCTTCTCGTGCATTATTTTTTCAAAGATCTTTGATAAGATAGGTATTAAAGTAATGGGTCTATAATTGTTCATGTCATTAGTATCACCCTTCTTATACAAAGGCTTGACAACCGAAAATTTTAATCTAGCAGGAAAGCAGCCATGCAGAAAAGATAAGTTAATAATATGACATAGGGGTTTAGATAATATTTCAGCACACAATTTTAAAATGTCAGTTCTAATATAATCATAGCCAGTAGAATTAGTATTATTTAAAGAATTAATAGTTCTAAAAATGTCAAAATGATTTACAGGAGTCAGAAATATGGTGTTAATGTTATTCGAAATTACATTTGGATAGGTGGTCATATTTATAAAGTCAAAATTATGTCCAATATAATTATTTTTGGATGTCAAGTTTATAAAAAAAATATTAAAATGCTGGGCCATTAACTCAGGATTTCTATATTCAACATCATTTACTAGGATAGCATCTATATATTTGACAGTCACTTGATCTGATATGTTATTTTTTATAATATCACTTATTACAAGTAGCAAGTAGCAATGAGAGAATAATAATCAATTTTTATTTGAATCTGTGTGGTGATGGAGTAAGAATACTATTCACCACCCCATATCTTACCCGTGGGTGATCGTAAGAGACGACTAAGGGATATAAAAC
Source organism: Lymantria monacha (assembly GCA_905163515.2). Lineage (NCBI taxonomy): Eukaryota > Metazoa > Arthropoda > Insecta > Lepidoptera > Erebidae > Lymantria > Lymantria monacha. The sequence goes on from LR991104.1 coordinate 2,867,970, forward strand.
GCTATGAGAGAGAAGGAAAACTCGAACAAAACTCTATACCAACACGTCTGACCAGCGCGGTATAGTAGGTTAATTTCCCTCCCATTATGGAGGAGGCCCGAGCCCAACAGTGGGACATTTATAAGCTGTAATGATGATGATGATGACGATGATTTGAAAAAGGTATATCTACCGACATTATAAAAACGCTTTAATAATATTTAAATGCACAACGTAAACTTATTTATTTATTTATTTATAATTTTGCACAAAAATATTACAAGGCGGACCTAATGCCATAAGCATTCTCTACCAGTCGACCTAGAGTGGTGCAGAAATAATGCGTACATATGTATTCACGCAATTCAGATAGGTGCTTGAACAACCCACATTCATGAAATAAAATATGTATTGCCAACTTTAATATTGATATAAACAGCCATATGCTTCTGAGACATAGTTCTAAGGCCACACAATGCTTTCTATCCAGGGTACGTAATATGATACTCTAGTGTACATCCCGGCTGCTCCAAGGACACCACATTGTCTGCCGAATGACGTCACACCTATAATCTGATAAAAGCAATGACCATGTCGAGAACTTATTTGCAGTGGACCACCAGAATCACCCTGGAAAGGATTAAAAAAGTTCCAAATTTTACATTTTGTTTGAAATTAACATAATAATCCACCACCATTTACAGCTGTGTGGTAGAGGCTAGACTAATAATACCACCAACCCTTACTTTGCTCGTGGATATCGTAAAAGATGACTAGGAGCTATATATACCTGAGCCAACTACATCTGATGTTATTTAATCGACAATTACATTCCCAAGGAGGGTGTGACGTCAGGCACGCAGCCAGTCAAAAACTATTGTTAATAACTTTTGTAATATGTATAAGTACCTACATATTGCCTCGACCACAACTATTTGTGATAAGAGAAGGTAAATGATGATGACGAATTTAATACTGGACCAGTACGCGACCGCAAGCTGAGAAGATTCGACAAGAAATGCAACGAATTTATCATAAACTCATTTGCAAAAAAACGGGCGGTTTTGATTTTCATTCATATTTAAAAAGATACAATACCAAAAAGGTTTCAATCGTTTGTACACGTTACTGGCCGGTTTTAAAAATGCTGTGGTATTTAAAAAAGTACGTTCTAAATTCAATTTTTCATTTGATGTTCATTTTTACAGAAAACCCCTTTTTATCCTACATTTTTGGCGCGAAGTTCCAGAAGTTAACATCGACTTTCATAACTTTTATTCAATTTTTATCGATTAATTTCATATCCTTGACTGTCAAAGCTTTATTTAATGCTGTTTGGCTGTATCAAAAATGGTAGATAAAGTGGTAAAAGCTACCAAAATTATCGCGCTGCTTGAAGAGGGTTGCAGCCAATGTTTCGTGGCTAGGAGGCTAAATGTTAGTCGCTCGACATTCCAAAGGACCTGGCAGCGATATCAGGAGACTGGTTCCGTCGAGAGAAGGCCTGGTTCTGGAAGAAAACCATGTACCCAACCACGGGATGATCGTTTTCTTGTGAGTCGCGCATTGAGAAATCGCAAATCTTCGTATGTGGATCTTAAGAACAACCTCCAAGAAGTAAGAAATGTGCATATTAGTCTATGGACGGTCAGGAGGAGGCTTCTCGCTGCCAATATACGCAGTCACCGCCCGGCCCGCGGCCCCAAATTACTCCGTGAGCACAGAGTTCACAGGCTTAGGTTCGCTAGAAATTGTGAATCATGGACTCAAGACGATTGGAATAGGGTTTTGTTCTCTGATGAAGCCAGGATATCTCTGTTCGGTGAAGATCGACGTCGGCGAGTGCTAAGAAGACAAGGAGAACGCTTTGCAGAGGCATGTTTCGAAGAAATCACACCTTATGGTGGGGGCTCTGTTATGTTTTGGGCAGGAATAAATTCAATGGATCGTACAGAGTTAGTCTTCATTGAAAACGGCTCACTGACTGGGCATCGATACATAACGGAAGTTCTAATTTCTCATGCACAACCCGCATTGGCCGCTCTACGTGAAGACTCGATTTTTATGGACGACAATGCTCGCGCCCACCGATCCCGCGATGTTAATGCGTATGTGCAAGAGGTCGGCATTCGTCGTTTGGATTGGCCAGCTCGAAGTCCCGACCTCAATCCCATAGAGCATGTCTGGGACGTTCTGAAACGGCGTGTGAGATCAGTACACCCGGCTCCGCAGACCATCAGAGAGCTGAAGAATGTGATTACTGCGGAGTGGGAACGTATTCCGCAAGCAAGTATCCGGGATATACTCGCTAGCATGCCCAGACGAATTCAAGCTGTGATTTTAGCTAGAGGGGGTCACACTCGATACTAAACATTTATCTGCTTTTACTTTATTAAAGAAAAACAAACAAAAAAACTTTTTTATTTTTACTTCATGAGCATATGCACTACTAGCGAATATACACTACTAGCGAGGTTTAGCATTATTTCCCATAAATTGTATCTAAATTTTATGAAATACTGATGAAAACGATTATTTTCTTATTAATTTACCAAATTGTGTGGATAAAACTACCTATAATTATCAAACAAAGAAATATTAACATTTGAAATGGTTCATTGCTTAGGTGCCCGTTTTTTTTTGCAAATGAGTGTATTTTTAGTTAATTACATACATACATACATATCATCACGCCATATCCCTTGCAGGGTAGGCAGAGAGAACAGAGTGCCAGAGAACTCTATCTTTGCATACTTCACTTGCTTCCTCAACATTCATAATTCTCTTCATACACGCTCGCCGGTTTAGGAGACTCTTGACTCCACCTTCCTTCAGTACATGACCGATCTGGTCTAGGTAGGTTAGTCTCGGTCTCACCCGGTACCTACATCCTTCCACTTTCGCATTGTATATCTTCTTAACCAGACGTTCGTTCGGCATTCTTTCCACATGTCCGAACCATCGGAGCATTCCCTTTCGCATCTTTACACCAATACTCTCTGTCATACCTACTCGCTCTCTTACGTCGTCGTTACGAATGCGGTCGTTCAGCCTAACTCTACAGATTTTCGGCACAGATCGCATTTCGACCGCATTAATTTTACTTTCATACTCTTTTCTGCATATCTATTATAATACACATGCATTATACAGGTTTATATAAACCTTTCTCTTGTAGCACTCTGTTGATGAAAAACGCATTAAAAGCAGTTGCGTAGTTTAAAAGATCTAAGCGTAGAGATAAAACTGGCGAATTTACTTAAGTTTTAGCTCCAGTTTGATGCATTTAGAACCAAATTTCTAACTAATCCTACAAATATTATAAATGTGAAAGTTTCTAAACATATTTGGATATTTATTATTCAATCACGCGTAAACGCGTTGAATAGATTTGGATGAAAATTCACACAAAGGTAAATAATTTCCTGGATTAACACATAGAATACTTTATACTATATTTTGCTGCGTGACTACCCGTGATTTTACCATCATGGTTCTCTCTGAAAACCAGCGCAGCACCGTCTCGGTACAGCCTATGTTGAGATAGGATCTCTTTCGGTCTCTCTATGTACTAAGATGTTAATTAACCTATTGTTTTTTGTCTTGAATTATTGTTAACCTTGTCATATAATATGTTATGATACAATTTATAGATACAATACAAGAATAAATCTTGTATTGCATCTATTTTTTATTTTGAGATCGAAATAAACTTGTTTTCTTTCTTTTATCTCGCTAATGTATTTCTTGGCGATAATAATTCAACTTTAGGAAAGTCATTATTGACGTGGACGTAGCTGCTTGTATTATAAAAACGTATATAAGTTTGTTTATTATGCTTAAACCAATTTAAATAACTTTTATGTAAATTTACTCGTTATAATAAAACCTTTTTCTTTCAAATTAGCATAATGAGGATTGTAAATGCTATATGAATAATATCATACCTCACAAGTATCAATAATTTTCTCCTTGTCCCCATAACATGACTGTGTGGTATTGTCGTAACCGTTTATAAGTAGCCTGTGATGTGGATATGCAGCCGAACACTCCGCAGATGTATACTGCTTCAGGTATACCTGAAAGACGTTATTAACTCATCAGATTTTACCAATTAAAGTCATTGAACGAAGCAATGGCAATGATCTAATAACTCAATTAGATGTAAGAGTTACTACAGGACCTTCGCACGCCGCCCTTCCATAGCCGCGTATGATTTGGTAGCTAGATCATAACCAGTTGAAAAAGAAGGTAAGCGGTATTTTGCTTAATAGATTTTTAATGTTTTTTTAATCAGTTTTTTTATCAATTATTTTTTTTATCATTTAATCAGAGCGAGTAGGTATGAAAGAGAGTATTGGTGTAAAGATGCGAAAGGGAATGCTTCGATGGTTCGGACATGTGGAAAGAATGCCGAACGAACGTCTGGTTAAGATGTTATACAATGCGAAAGTGGGAGGATGTAGGTACCGGGGGAGACCGAGACTAACCTACCTGGACCAGATTGGTGACGTACTGAAGGAAGGTGGAGTCAAGAGTCTCCGAAACCGGCGAGCGTGTATGAAGAGAATTATGAATGTTGAGGAAGCGAGTGAAGTAGGGGAGGCTGGGTCACAGTGAATCGCGGGTCACTGTGGATAATGTACAATAACATAGTATGTATTGCACTCACGCACACAAACAAATCTGTATTCGCCGCTCGTCTATACCTGTTTTCTTCACACTAGTCGTCGGTGCGGTATCGAAGGGGAATCACGCGCTGCTCCATTCCGGACCCTAAGTAAGTACCTAACCTATTTATTACGAGATTTTTAAATTTGTTTAATTTCTAATTGAAAAAGAAATGTAGATATTTTTGCTTTGTCGGACACTTGTCATATCTTAGATCCTTTGCAATACATATTTATTTGTCCTTAGGATAGATAGTTTTTTTTTTGTTTATATTTACTTTCTATAACTGTCAATGGGTCACAGTGAATCGGTTTGTATTGGGTCACAGTGAACTGTTGATCCATTGTAACCCATCAAGCTAAGATTTATTTGTACTTTATGTTTTAGGTAAAAATGCCTCGCAATCGAGTAAGAAAGACTAGTATAGGACTTCATACTGAAGAACAAATGAGTAACGCTCTAAAACTTATTTCGGATGGCCAAAAAATAAGAGCCGTTGCTAGGTCGACTGGTATTCCATTTACAACGTTATATAGGTATCATATGAAAGTGAAAAATAATCCTCATCCTGAAAAACCAATCAGGCTTACACCTAACTACGCAGTTCATAAAATATTTACTAATGAACAAGAAAGTAATATTGTCGATTACATTATTAAGTGCAGTCAAATGTTCTATGGACTTACCATCATAGACGTTCGAAGATTAATATACGAAGTAGCGATATTGAATGGCATAAAAGTACCAGATAAATGGCATGAGACTAAGCTCACAGGTATCGAGTATCTGTATAATCTCAGAAAAAGAGATAATCGATTATCGTTGCGGACTCCAGAGGGTTGCAGTTTGAGCAGAGCAACGTCTTTCAATCGTTATAATGTTGGTTTGTTCTTCGATAATTTAGAAAATGTAATGGCTAGACATATTTCCTTTGGAAATGGTAACAGAGTATTCAATTTAGACGAAACAAATACTATGACGGTGCAAAAATGTGCCAAAGTTTTAGCAGCCAAAGGGCAAAGACAAGTTTCTAAAGTCACCAGCGCCGAACGTGGAACGTTAACAACAACTTGTTATATTGTCAGCGCTTTGGGCAATGCCTTCCCGCCAGTAATTATATTTCCTAGAGTTCATTTTAAGCAGCACATGGTTGCGGAGGCTCCAACTGGAACCTTAGGTCTGGCTACACCATCCGGTTGGATGAACTCTGAATTATTCGTGAAAACCATGCAGCACTTTATTAGTTATTCAAACAGCAGCAAGGACAACCCTAGTCTGCTCATATACGATAACCACGAGTCGCACATTTGCATAGAGGCCTTGAATCTGGCTAAAGAAAATGGTGTGACAGTTTTAACAGTGCCGCCGCATTCAACAGGAAAACTTCAGCCATTGGATGTTGGAATTTTTGGGCCATTCAAAACTGCGTATAACAATGCTGTAGATAGTTGGATGTTGCGAAACCCAGGCAAAACTTTCTCAATATATGAAGTATCTGGATGTGTCAGAGAAGCCCATATGAAAGCTATGACACCCGGAAATATTTGCGCAGCTTTCAAGGCTACTGGAATATTCCCCTTCGACAGAAATGTTTTTACTGATTTAGATTTTGCTTCTAGTGAAGTTACTGATCGACAAGTCAATATAGAAAATAATCAAAACGAGATTAATAGACCTGTTCAAGATAATGAATCAAGGACCCCATCACCTTCAATATTAGAGCTGTCCAGTCCTAGTTCTCCTCATGCTGTTCAACTCATAAAACCTGCTGCTTTAGACACTCGCAGCGATGAAACAACAATCTCGTCGGCTTGTGAACTACAACCCCCTAGAACTTCACGAAAATCACCTAAAACCACAGTTGCTTCTTGCTCAATCAAACCTACAGTTTTGGATCCGACTTCAATTGTATCTGGTAGCTCCTCGTCAAATGTAAAAAAAGCATTCTTAAGTCCATTCCAATTTCGAGGGTTACCTAAAGCAGGTCCGCGTAAAAGTGGAAGAGCTCCAAGACGAAAAGGAAAATCAATGATTGCAACTGACACACCAAATAAAAATGAAATACAAATGAGAGAAGAAAAGAAACGAAAACAGCGAAAGACAATTGCAAAAACTAAGAAAAGAAAAGTTTTACAAGACAGTTCCAGTGAACTGGAAGATGACATAAGTATTTATTCTGAAGAAGAATCAATATTGCAAGATGAAGAAGATGATTATGCAGTGGTGGATCCTGACTGCTTGCCTGCGCTTCAAAGTTTGCCTAAAGAAGGTGATTTTATTATTGTTAAATTCCAAGTTAAAGGGAAAGAAATTTATTATATAGCCAAAGTTATAGGAGAACTGGAAAATGAGACTGAAGTGAGTTTTCTTAGAAGATCTAACAAAATACCAAATAATTTTCACATGCCAATCGTGGCAGATATTGCCACGGTTGCCTTACATGCCATTAAGATGATTTTACCAAAACCGAAATGTTCTGGCACCACAAAGAGAAAACAGTGTATGTATAACTTTGACCTAGATTTTTCTAAAATTGATTTACGTTAATTGTATGTGTGTTCTCGAGTTATTAGTTGAAAAAACGATTTTATGTTTGTTAATTGTTAGCTCTAAGAAAAGCTATTGTTACGTTCATCAAAATGTGATTGATATTTTTTTATATGAATATTTTGACATGTACAAAAAGAAAAAGTGCTTATATGTTTCGTTTGCAGTTATATTTTCTAAAACAAATTTGTGTTAAGTTTATTTGTTACTTTTTAAGTTTAATCACGTTGAAAGAACGAGTTTATATTTGTTAATTTTAGGTCTAGAAAAATCAATTTTTATGTTCATTGAAAAGTGATTTCTAACTTTTCATAAGATTATTTTGACATATAAGACTGTCTAGTAGTACAAATAAAAATATAATATGAAAATTGATGTTTTTTAATATTTTTTTAAATTGATCCTGTGTGCCCCAGTCGATTCACTGTCACCCGTGCAGTGATCCAAAGTGACCCGTTCCCGGGTCACAGTGGATCATTTCTTATTTTTTAAAAAAGTGCCTATACCTTGTAAATTTGTATAACACACGCCATGAAATTACTTTTACTTTAGAAATTAGATATTCACATAATCATTTAATTTCAGAGATGTATCATTTTGTCATAAACTTCGGAATAACACTTGTTTCAAAAAAAAATGATTCACTGTTACCCAATCTCCCCTATGCAAAGATAGAGTTCTCTGGCACTCTGTTCTCTCTGCCTAACCTGCAAGGGATATGGCGTGATGATGATGATATAGATATATAATATCACGCGCTTCAAGTACTATACCGAGCTTACAAGCTACTAACTCGACTATATGATAGACATTTTCACCATTATTCTCTGGAAGATTTGTTATTTCCAAGTCAGAACAAAGTAGCTCCTGATCTCGATTATTCAGATCCATTTTTAGGTGTGCCACCGTCTTTTCAAGTTTATTTTGAAAACCATCAGATAAATCATCACTTAGTCGATTTTCGAGAGCGTCCTTTCTAGTCTCAAGACAATCACTTCGTTTACTGCATGCACTCAAATTCTCACGGATATCGGTTACTTCTCGACGAAGTTCTTTGAGATCGTTTTTAAGCTCATTTTTCATTTGTAAGAGCTCCGATCTAAATAATATATATATGATATGATATAGTTAAACCTATTCCGAAAAAAAAAATCCAACGTGCATCAAGGATCTACGTCCTATTAGCCTATTGCCACGTTTGTCCAAGATTTTAGAAAAAGTGGTCTTTTATTAGCTTAGGAAATATGTTGCAGATAATAATATATTACCCAAACACCAATCTGGTTTTCGTATGGGACATAGTACTACAACAGCCTTAATTGATGTTGTTGATAATGTGCTTGAAGCTAGAGATAAAGGCTTGAGCACTTTACTAATCTTACTTGATTTCACACGCGCCTTTGACTCAATTAATATCTCTCGACTACTCTCGAAGCTCTCATATTATGGCTGTGATGTTGACACAGTGCGCTGGTTCCACAGTTACGTAAGTAATCGTCATCAGTTTGTACTTGTTTCGAACAGCAAAGATGGTAACTATGCTGCATCTTCACTGAAGGCTGTGAATAGAGGAATTCCTCAGGGATCGATATTGGGGCCATTAATTACTCTTTATTATATACACTGCTGACATAGTCAACAATATAATCAATTGCAGGTATCATATTTACGCCAATGATCTTCAACTAACTATATACTTCTTTTCAGCCACAAAATACATCTGAATTCGTAAGAAATATAAATGAAGATTTAAAAAGGATTAACGACTGGGCTAAAAAAAATTCATTGCTGCTTAACCTTGATAAGTCGAAATTCATGATTCTAGGTTCATCAGATATTATAAGAAAAACAGAAAATAATAACCTCAATATATTAGTCAATAAACAGCAAATTGAACGGGTAATGGAAGCTCACAATCTTGGGGTAATTTTTGACGGATTACTACGGTTCGAAACCCATGTACTAGATGCAGTACGTAAATGTTTTTATCGTCTTAGATTGATGTATCGTATTCGACCTTACATCAACTTAGATACGCGTATCATGCTCTGTGAGTTACGTGTATTGTCCAAGTTGAACTATGGTGACATAGTTTATGGACCTTGTCTACTCACTAGAACTATAAGACTCATACAACGCGTACAGAATGCTTGTGCTCGATTTTGCTTCACTGTCCCACCACGATCTCATGTTATGCCGTTTTTAAACATGGGAAAAATTCTTAAAATGGAATCACGCAGAAAACTCCATTTAGCTAATTTGCTTTTCGGTGTAATTTTATCCAAAAACCCAACTTACCTCTACAATAAACTTAGCTGGTCTAGTTCTCTTGATAAATACAAGACTCGAGCTTCATCATAACTTTTAAATAAAAAATATAAATATCGCACTTCAACATTCCGTGGTAGTTTTAAATTCTCTGCCACTAAGTGTTGGAATGATCTACCTCCACCATTGCGGGACTTAAAATCTGTATTTACTTTTAACAAAACTTTAAAACAACATTTACTTAATGCACAATTACACTGTATTATATAGTGCGAAATTTCGATAGGTACTCTTAAAAAAATATATTTTATTAAATATTGCCAATTTTATTTATATTATATATGTATGCAATGTTGCAATACTTATGTTAAAATTATTTATACATCGTTACACACATACACACATACTCTGACAGTTTTATACTAGTCATGTTTTTAATAATTTCTTTAAAATGTACTAGGTGTTGGCCAAAGAGTAAAGTTATTAAATTGAAAAAGAGTGGCAACTCGATGATAAAATATGCATGTATGGAAAGTGCTGCCACCCAGAGTTTAGGCGGTGAACTAAAGTTGAAGTAATATATATACATATCTACATGTGTATGTGTAATTACATAGAATTTTCTTTTACTATGAAAACTACCCTGAAATATAAAAAAAAACATATCAGCTGATAATTAAACAATAATAATATCAGCCTAACATTGAAACTTGAGATAATTTTCAGAAAAATATCAATAACCGAAAATAGATCGATGACAATAAGTACCTACGCTAGGAACAAAAAATAACAATTCTCAGTTGTCAAACGTTTGACAGGCAGGACAAAATGGCAGCGGTTAAGTTTGTACAACCAATCTGTAGGCGGCGCGACGGTCAGTAAAAATAAGTAATGTTTTAAGTGTGCCTCCCCAGGTGTTGGCAGAATATCAGCGCTATTTTATAAAATAAAATAGCCAAAGCTGAGGCAATAGCCTTTTTTGTTTCCCGTTAATGTCATTTTATACCAGAAGTTGTTTTCTATTATGTTTATTTTCATTAGTTTTTAACGAGAACAAAATAAATGTTTTTCTTTCTTTCTTTCTTTCTGATGATATGTATGTATGTCTTTTTTATCTGTGTGGTCAATTGAGATTTGGATAAGGAAATTCTTTCAATATGGTGACGAAATAAGAATATAATTCATCGCCCCCTTTCTTGCCTGTGGCTCTCGTAAAAGACTAAGATATATGCAGATAACATCTATTTAAGATAAAGAAAACTCCAAACAAAACCCTATATCAACCTGTCTGATCAGCGTAACCAAACCCATGATGAAAATCAAACCCATGGCACGGCAGTTCGGTATCTTAACCACTATGCCATCCGTGGAGTCAAAAATCGGCTGCGAGGTAATATGGGATAAGATAGGGTAAGAATATAGTTATCGCCACCTTCTTTGCGTGTAGGAATCGAAAAAATGGTATCCACCAGGGCTCAGCGTTCTCTTGAAGCTCATAGCGTCCAATGCAATTGACAACCCTCTCGCCTATCGTGGCTATTAATTATTTTTCTTTGGGGGTTTCACGTGAATATAATAGCGGAAGTCTACAAAACTGACCACTTGTAATGTATCTGCTAAGGCTTGATGACGCCCCAGGGCACCCCAACCAGTCGCAGTGGCGCCATTTTCGTAATTGCCTCCAGTATTCAAGCAGGCAGGTAAAACAATTCGGCTAAATTTTATTCTGGAATATTAAAATATAATGGATATTTTCAGAAGTATCTATAAAGAATAAAACCGGCCACGTTTGAGTCGGATTCACACGTCACACGTGGTGAAAGCCCACGTCTATTGGAGCGACTTTCCAATAAATGTGAGGTTTAATTTTACTTCTAATTTTTCCTTTTTTTTTTATCTCTTTTTAGCGTTTATGGTCAGGGGTGGATATATATTATTTTTTTCTTTTCAAAACATTCATCATTATCTTGCTCTTATCCTATTTACTTGGGGTTGACGTCATATGCACTCCTCTCCCATCTCACATATTGCAAAAGTTATTAGTATTAGTTTTATAACTGGCCGCTTGCCTGACGTCAACCCTCATTGGAAATGAAATTGTTAATCACACGGAATAAGATGGAGTTTGTTTAGCTTGATATAAAGCTCTTAGTCGGCTTTTACGACATCCACTAGCATAGTAAGGGTTAGTAGTATTCGTAGCCACTACAGCAACCGTTTTTCTTCTCAGATAATAAAGATATTTGTATATATATATATTTACTTACTTAGTGCTTAATTCCAATAAAGCAATATCGTGATATTTTTTCGGTGCAACGTATTTAGGATACGGAATGATCCTCTTAACATTATATCTCTGCCATTGTTCAGGTGGATCTGACCTCTTCAATATACCAAGTGCTACGTACTTTACTTTACCTCTGTATATAGAAAAATAATAAGTCAGGATGTGTAAAAACACGCGTTAGAAGTGAAACGTTATTGTATGTACGATAAAAAGAGCCTCAGCGACTGAAATAAAACTACTTTTACGGATTATATCGCGTTTGTATGTATGTGTGTCTTACGTCCAAATTGGACGTAATACACCTTAGTCCTCCCGTGACCATGATCACTGTAAAGCGTTCGAAACATCGGGAAATTAAAAATCAAATACAAACGCGATAGAATCCGTAAAAGTAGTTTTATTTCAAATGTTTAGTTTAGTTTAGTTTGTTTTAGTTTGATCAAATGTGTTTGTTATATTCGCGTAAACATTAGAATTCATTAAGTTAGCCTAAGCGACTGTTATATTGCGTACTTATACATATTTTTGATACAGTTTTTATTTCAAATTGTATAAATAAGTTCGCGATTCAGTAGCCGCGGTCTAGTCTGTCCGTGGTAGTACTATACTCTCGCAGAAAATCGACGTCTGAGCATTGGCAATGCGCTTTGCGCTTAGTTCGGTGAACGGGAGAGCTGGTAGATCAACTTTCTGGGTGGGTTTTTATTGGTAGGCAGCGGCCTAGATATATCCCGATGGATTGTATACTTCCTTCTTCACCACACATAAAATTGTTTCCAGTACATTAATTTATTTTATTGTTACTATTTTTTTATATAGTGGCAAACGAGCAAGAAGCACACCCGATGGTAAGTAAGTGTTACTGTCGTCCATGGACCTTTGAAAAATCAAGTAAAGATCAAATATAACTTTATGAAATACTTACAATGAATTAGATTCTACACAGTGAGCGGCGGTCAAAATAAATCTTTCACTGATAACGGAACCACCACAGAGCCACTGAGCTGACTCCAAATCCTCGCCATATCCTAACAGTGCCTGTAAATAGGAAATCAAAAAAGTCTTTCACTTTTAGTTACATACTTGCTCACATGTAGGATAATAAGGTTCCTAAGTATATGCTAATAATAAATTGTAGCTTATATGAAACGTTTGTACGTTTAACAAAGCGCCAACTATTAAATACTTACTCAATCCAGTCAACAGATACCGCCATCTGTTACAATCGTTTGGAGATAACAGATAATTGTGACTGTCAAACAATAAACAAATAATATCCAATAAAATAATATTGCGACTGTAAATTGAGATGGAAGCTATCCTATCTTTTAAGTTTAATGGAACTACACATGCTGTGCAAATTTGATTAAAATTGGTTAAGTACTTTAGGAGTCCATCACGGACAAACAATGTGATGCGTAATTTATATATATTAAGATGTATAGATAATAGGTACTCGCGTGAGGATCATTCTTCTGCTATTTAGTATTACCTACTTTGGTTACAACAACTGCCGTTATATTTATTGCGTGCGTATATGTGTGCTTGCTTTAGGGATTTTTTATTGCTTATGATGGTGAACAAGTAGGGTAGCCAACGTTTTTTCAGCGAAATACAGTATTTTTCAAAATAAACTATAAAAATATAGTACACTTCTAAAAAAATATAGTATATATGGCAAATTTAAAAATAGACAAATATATATTTTTAATTATTTATTTTTATAAAAACAAATGACTCCCAAACTGGACCTTGCTTGATAGTTCGACGCCTAGGATCCCAATACTCTCGGCAATTTGGAGAACTACTCCTTGGAACTGAGGCGCCATGACAAACGGGTCCTTCTTTGCAGTGAACGCGCAAACTTGTGTCTTAGTGGGATTGAACTGGACTAAGTTCCGTTCACCCCATTTCGAGGCTTTAAAGTTAGTTTCGTTAGTCTAAGTTAGTTACTAACTTCAAGATAAATGATAGCTCGTATTTGATTTCCAATCAGAACTACTCGTAAAATAATTATTAATAATGATTTAGAATCGCATATGTATAGAATTAGCAATAGATCTTGATGGACTAAATAAAGTTTCCAAATGTAAGCAATTAGTTATTACGAATGTACAAGTCAATGGAATCTATGAAGCTGAAAGATTATTTAGACTTGCAAATCTTACCATATGGGGATATTCTCCTTGAATGGCGTTCACGCCACCAATTGAAGCGGAAACAACGTAAGGTTCATAACTATAGCAACCCTTTTCTTTGTCCTTGAATCTTTGAATGCCATGATTTATATTGCATTGATAATCTAAGCTCACCATATATTCAAGACAATCTGAAATGAAATGTTATTTTAATAGCCATGCTGGTCAGACGTGTTGGTATAGGGTTTTGTTTCGAAATTTCCTTCTCTTGCATAGATGTTATATGCATGTTATATCCCTTAGCCGTCTCTTACGATCATCCACGGGCAAGATAGGGGCTGGTGAATTGTATTCTTACTCCGTCACCATACGGCAAATGTAATATTTAGTTGACGTCAATTACGTTGATGGAATTGTCCCATATTTCCTATTAATTATCGATGCCATATTTTTGCTTTTCAAGTGCATTTTGAAATCCTCAGTTTTGTTTTTGTAAAAATATTGTGTTTTTTTTAAATTTAATTAATAAATATTATAAGTAATTATAATTATTACTTACTATCATAAGCCTTTGGTCCTGTTTTGAAAAAATGTGATCCAGCTTTGTCAACTAGTACGGTACTGAAAAGTAAAATATGAAGGAATCATTTTACAATTCCTTATCACTCAGCTCATATAAGTCCCACTACTGGACTCGATCCGCCTCCACAATAGGATGGGGATTTGTTTTTAAACATACAATTCTCTCTCTTACTCAGAAGAAAAATTTGTGAATAGCATAAAGTAGCGTCTTGTGCGAGAATCGAACAACATTATCTCGGTAGGTACATCCCCCCGCATCTGCATCCCATCTGTCAAAATTAACTTACTATACAGGGTGCCGATTTTATTACTAAAATAACTTAAACTAGTGTAGGAATGAAGTCATAAAGAATATTAAAGTTAGTTGCAGACTCCTAGCTCTGCACAATTCCGAGATAAAGTGATTTATTTCTTATCAAAACAGTAGTTCTGTCAGCGTACATTGACCTGTAGGTACATTTCGACCAGCTGTACGGCGGTGAGCGCAGCGCGAGCGGTTCTATTTGCCTACTAGTTCAGAGTCACACGCATGAGTATATGCCTACATCGAATTTTATAGTACAAGTGTATTGACCGCTTATCAGTATGGCAATTTAATCAAAACTAAGGTACTGTTTTTTTTACTGATTTGTATAGTGTATCATGGTCTGATACACCCCCTTCAAGGATTCTACTAATTAAATCGGCAACCTGTATATAGTATGACTAGCTCCATATACCATGCTGGTCAGATGTTTTTAATTTGAGTTTTCCTTTTCTTGCATATATGTCTACATATTATATATAACCTTTAGTTATCTTGTACGATATTTACGGGTAAGATAGGGGGTGCTGAATTGTATCCTTACTCCATAACTAAATGGCAAATTCATAACATCATCATTCTCATGTTGTGTCATGGTTTAGATAACTATGTACCGTATCATACGTTCGATTCCTTTGCAGAACAGTACTTAGCGCGATTCTCAAATTATTGTTTTGAATATGTATAATTTGTGTATATCATCATTGTCTTACTCTTATCCCAATTACTTGGGGTCGATACAATTTGTACTCCCTTTTTATAGTACATATTCTAAAAGTTATTGACAATAGTTTTATGACCGCCGTCTGCCAGACGTCAACCGTCCTTGTGAATGTAATTGTTGACCAAACGGCATCAAATGGAGTTGGCCCAGGTCGTTATAAGGCTCTTAGTCGTCTTTTACGACATCCACGTGCAAAGTAAGGGTTGGTAGTATTCATAGCCGCTACCACACAGCTAATTTGTGTACCTACATGAATTATAGATTTTTATAGTAAAAACAACAATACAAGAATTATTTTCTTAGTATAGATTTGTTTAATTGGGATCTGGTCCAGACATTTTCTTTTTTTTTGTATATAATATTTTTGTTTTGATTTTGTATTACATACATATAATCACGTCATATCCCTTGCAGTGTAGGCAGAGAGAACAGAGTGCCAGAGAACTCTATCCTTGCATACTTCACTCGCTTCCTCAACATTCATAATTCTCTTCATACACGCTCGCCGGTTTCGGAGACTCTTGCCTCCACCTTCCTTCATACGCGACCAATCTGGTCTAGGTAGTATGGTTTTGTATTACGCTTTAAAAAAATAATTCTTACTGGCAGGACATCTTATTGGAGCTGGTACTTAATAGACATGTATCCAATCATTTTTATTAAAATATTTAACTTAAAAAATGACGAGCCTGCAGTTTTTTCTGAGTTTTTTCAGTTTAACGCTTTACAATCAGGTAGATTAATTTGAATTCATTAAAAAAAACAGATGTAAAATTGACAATGTGTAACCTTATAAGGTTTATGCATAATAAATGAATTGATTCGTACACTACAAAAAAAGAAAAAAAAATACCTGGTATCATTGACAAGCTCGCAGTCAGTACAACATACTATCGGCTCATTGTCATTGAATGAACAAATCTGAAAATTAAATACATATAATAAACATAATTATATTAAAACATTCAAATTACTGAAATTTAGGATTTAATATGCTTAATTATTTATAAAAACCCGATTACGAAGCGAAAAATGATGTCACATGCTAAATTTCAGTAATTTGAATAACAAGGTTGTTTCATCGTTTAATACAATTCTAACTGTAAAGTTTGAAGTACTAATAGAGAAAGCCTACAATGTGTAAACATTGTCGGGTAGATGGCACACGTTACCTTAAAGACGTAAATATGATACGAAGCGAGATTTGAATGTCCTACAATAGTTCACAGTGGTGTAAGTGGCAGTACGATTGGGCCGTACTCCCAATAGGTGCGGGTTCGAATCCCGCTTGTGACAACATTTTTCGCTTCGTAATTCGGTTTTTATATACATTAAAACATGATAAAATTAAATGATACAAAACTATTTTTACGGATTTATTTATTATATTAGCGTTCATTGTTACGAGACGATTTTATTCTCAATAAAATAGTAGTGATTAAAGAGTAGTTTTTTTTTTGGGACTAATCCCACCACTCTAACTCTTGTAAACTAGGATCTACAATGGTTCTCGTATAAGACACGGAGGTTTGAGGACAGATGGATTTTCATACATTTTTTGCCGGCCGCTGTTCGCACGTATTTGGACAGTACAGCAATTTCGATTTATCTCGAAGAAGGTTGTCAAAATAATGCTCAAAATTTCCAAGCATGTTTCAGAAAATATACGTTACACTGCTGGGCTCAAGCCTACTCCAAAATAGTAGGGAAGGTAATTGACTTACTATACCACACTAATCAGACGTGTTTTTCTATTTCGATTATTTTTAATCTGTGCATTCCATATATACTTTACCTGTGGTTGTTTCTTCAGCTTGAGATCATGTACTATTGAAAGGCATTTACGTATTGAAACACATGTACCATAGATACCGTCACTATCTCCAACACATTTTGATCCTGTGGATATAATAATATTGTTTTATGAATACGAATACTACCAAACCTTACATTGTTCATGGATGACGTAAAAAGCGACTAATATCTTTAATCTTTATATCGACCTGGGCCTTTGTATCAAAACGTTTGGTCAATAATTACATTCCCAAGTAGTGTTGACGTCAGGCAGACGGCCGGTCATATATCTAATGCTAAAACTACTTGCAATATGTATGATGGAAAAGAAGTATATACTGCGACGGCCACAAGTAAATAGAATACGAGCAGGATAAGAAGAATGATTATGCAAGGTTACTAAAATTTATTCTGAATAAACATATTTATGAAATTTTATCATTAAAGATAAACCATGTAATACGGGTGCCAGGTTTCTGGGCACATTACCGGTGGACAGTGAAGCGTATGAATTTTTTTGCCCGATATCACCCCTTTTTAGTTTCCATTTTTTGTACATCTTATCTTATCTATCTTCTTCTTAAGGGAGTAAGAATACAATTCACTACCCATTATCTTGCCCGTAGGTATCATAAAAGATGACTAAGGGATATAATATGCATATAACATTGATATAGGAGAAGGATAACTTGAAAGAAACGTCTAACCAGCGTGGTATTTCACTCCCATTGTGGAGGAGATCCGAGCCCAGCTGTGGGACGTAAATGAGCTGAGATGATAAAATTATTTAACAATAGAAATAAATATTAATATTTTAACTATCTCAATTAATTTATATTTTGCTTACTTTTAACACCCAATAGTAAGATGGTGGTAAATTATATGTGGACTTCGTTAGCACACGAGAAAACAAATTACTATTTAACCTATTTTACATTTTTAGGGACGAATATGTCCTCTGAGGGGCTAATTTTCAGAATATATCCTTTTTAGTCTCTCTCTATTATAAAAGTAAGATTCTATTTAGTAATTATTATTGTTAATTCAGAATTCAATCAAAATTTAAATCCCCTATTTGATATCCTTACGGGATGAAAATTGATAAATACTAAAAAACATGTCTATTTATTATTTACTGAAGAATTTTTATACTTAATTTTGAAGACAGCGAATCATTTTAGTTTCTTCCAAAATTTTATACTGTGTTTCACTTCAACTCTTTGGGTTTGAATGTTTTTTAAATATTTTTTTAAAGAGATTCAACATCATAAAAAGCAATTGCAGTCAAAATTTCTTGTTTATAATATCAGTAATCAACTCAATACAACTCAGTGTTCGTGAGTTAATCAATAAGCCAATATGCGATGACGAAAAGGTTTCCAACATTAAATTATTAAAAAAATATATAATATAAACCATGATTCAAACAGATAATTGTTTAAAATAGCAAACATTCGAATAAAAAAACGCGTCAATAATAGGTTATAGGTCAAAGAGGTATAGGCATCTCTTTCCTTAATATTAAAATGTATAAAACATGTTTATAAACCAGTTCTTATTTATTAAATTCCAATAAACTAAAAATACGTCATAAAAATAATAATAACATGTACCAACCTTCATACAACTGACACACTGTATAAGAAATACAAATTAAAATATAAAAGCAAATAATTTTAAAACTATTCAACATTTTATACACGCGTTTATAAAACGTCCGTTATGATCAGACTCCATTGAAGTACTAAATAGTGAATAAACATGTTCGGTTGAAAATTGTTAAGGCCATGTGAGTAATCTTAATGTTATATACATTCACTACTAATTACGCGTCACGTTGTTTGTCTACGATGGACTCCTAAAGTACTTAACCGATTTTAATCAAATTTGCACAGCATATGTAGTTTGATCCAACTTAAAAGATAGGATTGCTTCCATCACAATTTATAGTCGCAATATTATTTTATTTCAAATTATTTGTCTATTATTTGATAGTCACAATTATCTGTAATCTCCAAATGATTCTAACAGATGGCGGTATCTGTTGACTGGATTGAGTAAGTATTTAATAGATGGCTCTATGTTAAACGTACAAACGTTTCGTATAAGCTACATTTTTTTAGCATTACCACCACATGTTACTGAGGCTACCTTAGCCACAGCAATGCGTGGAGGGTCTTCTAGTATTATATATTTTTAATATATTGTCATCCCTAAATTTCATTTAAAACTACACTAAATGCCACTTTCTTTACAACCCGTGCCAATAAAAAAAATCTAAAATGGTGGTAAGTACTTGTAATTAAAAGTTGAATATCAATAAAACATGGTTGCCTAATATTCTTTTAATATAGACTCTTGTTATTTGATAATAAATAGATATTTAAAAAGTTCACTTGTAGTAATTGAAGTGGAAAAGAACCGTGGTTTCAATAGTTTTCGAGAATGTATAAAACCTAAATAAATACACATAACTATTTAAGAATTGCAAAAAACTGGTAACACGTGTAGGTAATGTCAATTTAGTCTCTGGGATTAAAAAACAGGCTATAGTTGTAATACATTTTTTTTTAATTTTATTAAATGCTAGCGGACTATTGCACGCCTCATAAGCGAAGCGTTGAGGCACGGAGCAAATACAAAGAGGAGACGGCCTAAGTAACTGTGCACTGTGATGCTCAAGTAGGCCCTGACGTCATCACGTTAACATCAATACTAGGCGTGGCCTATTAGTCTTCTGTCGTCGCTGACGGTGTTCGTACGGTGCATAAAATTATATTTTTGGTGTATTTTTATGTTATTACGAAGAAAACCATCAAGTGTTGTGTTTTATCATGTAAAAACTACTCCAATAAACGTACAGATGCTATGGAAAGAATCACATTCCATTTGTAAGTATATTTATTCATAATTTATCAAAATAATTTCTAGAAAGTTCTTTTGACGGTATCATGTTCAGAAATAATTTTACTCAACGTTAGATGGCACCACTTTTCGTAATAGGACCTAGAACAATAAAAGCACATACAGTTCAAACTATTAAGATTATTATAATAACTAATAACCATGAGCATTAAAATTTATACCCAAAGCCTTTTACCTCAACAAAAATATGAGTTTTATATGTATTTAATAATTATTTTGTAAGCAATACGCCAGCTGTCGTTAACTATGAAGAACTATAAAAGTGTCAAAAATCCAGGGTCGTAATTAGAATATAATTATAACATTCGGATTTTTCATCAAAGAAAAATATTTTTTACAGTACTTTAAATGAACCTATTATAATTAAACTGTAAATTTTGTATGTTTTAGAATACCGTCCAATGACGATGTTAGAAGCAATGGATTTCAGAAATTAATAGAAAAACTGGACTCCTACGAAATATACAAAGATTTGTTCTTCTCATTTTAACAATGAAGATTTAAAGGACTGTATTGCAGCCAATAGAAACCACTTCGAACAAGCTTTTTATATTTTAAATTGTTTTATAGTTATGTATTAAACTAACACTGTAAAAGTCATAAATATTTTTTGCAATTGAAAAAGGTTTTTCTTTGTTACAGTATTTAGAGCAAGACTAGGTGTAGCTCAAGAAATATATGATACAAAAGAGTATTTCATTTTTATTATTGGAACCAATGACACCCTTTCTCCTTTATTTATTAATAATGTAATTGCACTCGATGCAATTTCTTGATAAGATTAACGAGGTTGAGCACGTCACAAAAATATTCAAAATGGTGGTAGCGTCGAAGACCGGGTCTTCAAGTTACCTTTGGCATGGCTAAGTTTTAGATGGCCCGTGCGTCAATCAAACGGTTGCTACCAGGGGGGGCTGGTCTGCTCACTTGAAATACTCCTTTACATGTCTTGGTCATTGACACCATTGTTGCATTATCAATTGTATAAAGCCTTATTTTAAAAGAGTGGTTTGATTCTTTTTTTATATGGAAAAGACAAAAAGGAAGGAAATAATACCGTGTAACTAACATATTTACTAAAAGTCCAACTACTTTCATTCGACAATTTGTTAGAAACCCAAACAAATAATTGTATTATTTGGTCGTATGTAAAGGACACAAATATGAAGAAAAAAAAGGTTTCTAAACTTCTGAGTTTATCAGAATGACAGTAAAGAAAAGAGGAATTTTTTATAAAATATTAACATTATGAACAATGCTGACAAGCCTTATAAAGAAATTTTCGGTTAAAAACAGTAGTCATACACCTATTCGCTATGCAGAATTATTTGATTATAAACATTTGTATTTGAATAGAGCAAACAGCTAATAAGATTTCTTTGTATCTTTGAAATAAAAAAAAATAGCACTTCTTGATATAGGTAAATTCTGAGTACGTCCCTGTTATACCATACACTTACTGACATCTAATGCAAGATAGTTCAACTGCATACAATATACGAAATTAGTAGTTGTGCTAATAGCCGGTAGATGGACATAAAGGAGGGAGTGAGACAAGTACTATTACTTGTCTCACTTTCTGCATTAGCAGCGTTCCCCTCAGCCCCTGTAAAGGACACGCATTGTTTCATAGAAAATATTCATTACAACAGCTCCTCTTTGTATTTGCTCCGTGCGTTGAGGTGATGCTCTACTCTCGATATATGATATATTATATATATGTCAAGAAAAAACATTCGTTTGAACGTATTTGTTATTTTTATAAAGCAATTATTTTGTTTAAAGTAAGAAAAAAGAGTTTTTAAAAGTAATATTGATAAAAAAAAAATTCGAAGACGTTCGAATATTTCTGTCAGGATCTAGCAGTCTCACGACCGTAAAAATTGATGTACCGAAGTTTTTTCTTTTAATAAAAGATTCATTATCGCAACGCGCTGTTTCCTTTCGAAAATGGTTTGGTAATTCTTTGTTATTTAATTGCAATTAATAAAAAACTTAAAACCTTATGAAAATTGGGTTCATTTACATTTTTTTGTTCGTCCATTCCGACAGCCAAAGTAAACAACATATATTATACAGCTATGTTTAGCACTACCTCGAGAATGGCACGATATTTCAAAAGATTTTTTCTTACATTTTCATTTATGGCATTGACTAATAGTAAATGATAAATAATATAAAAATAATGAGGCATGCACTTTTGGATTTTCCAAATTGTTTTGACTTTGCAATGGCAGATATTAATTTAAATTAAATCTTTTGAAATAAAACTAAAGCAATTACTTTCTTTCTTTTTTTAACGAAAAAAAAATGCAATTCACCTTCTCTATCTTAAGTGTAGGTGTCGTACAAGACAAGTATCTATAATCTACAATAAGGATCTATAAAAGAGAAGGAAAAATCGAAATAAAACTATAGCGATCGCTTTGATTTGCGTGATAGTAAGCTAATTTGCCGCCTATTGTAGAGGAGATTTGAAATGCTGTGTGGTAGCCGGCTACGAATACTACCAACACTTACTACGCTCGTCGTTATCATAGAAGACGAATAGAAGATTGATATCGACTTGGGCCAACTACTCCGGCTTGAGAGCCCTCAACGCTCACCCATAGTCCGGGTTAAGCTGTGACAGTCATGGCTATAGACAGCTAAAAGACAGACACAAGACAGGAACTGGGCCAACTACATCTGATGTCTTCTGATCAACAATTACATTCACAAGAAGGGATAACCTCAGACAGGCGGCCCGTCATATAACTAATAACTTTTGCAATATGTATGATAGAAATAAACTTCATACTGCATCGAGCACAAGTACTTGATAATAAGAGCAGGTTTTTAATCTATAATTTGCAAACTGAATATAGAATTATTGTTTTAACAAAAAATAAAAAATATGTTACAAGACTATTTTGTCTCTTCATCATCATCGCAGCTCATATATGTCCCACTGTTGGTCTGGAGCTTCCTCCATGCTGGGAGAGGAAGTGACTTACTATACCACGCTGGTCAGACGTTCGACAGGGTTTTGTTTCGAGTTTTCCTTCTCTTGCATAGATGTTATATGCGTTTTATATCCTTTAGTCGTCTCGTATGATCACCCAAGGGTAAGAAATGGGGTGGTGAATTGTATTCTTACTCCGTCACCACACGGATAATTTGTCTCATTACCAAGCATAAATTACTTTACTTTCAAAGTAAAACGATGGTTTATTTCAATAATAATGAATTATTTTAATTCTAAGCAATAATATTTTTTATCATCATTTTGCTCTTATACTTATTACTTGTGATCAATGCAATGTGTAATTTTCCTTCAACGTAAATATTGCAAAAGTTTTGGCAATAATTTTATGGCTGGCTGAGCGCCTGACATCAATTCTCTTTGGGAATGTAATTGTTGACCAGACGGCATTAGATGTAGTTGTACTAGGTCGATATAAACCACTTAGTCCTCTTCTACGATGTCCACGACGTTCATCATCTCAGTTCATATATGTCCCACTGTTGGGCTCAAGCCTCCTCCATAATGAGGAGGAAATTGAGCTACGGTTTAGTATCGAGTTGTCCTTCTCTTGCATAGATGTTATATGCACTTTATATCCCTTAGTCGTTTCTTACGATCAGCTACGGGTAAGATAGGCTAGCAAAACATTAGCAATAGTTTTATGAGCGGCTGCCTGTCTGACGTCAACCCTCCTTGGGAATATTATTGTTAACCAAACGGCAACAGATTGTGTTGGTCCAGTTCTATATAAAACTATTACTCGTCTTTTACGACATCCACGATTAAAGTAAGGTTTGGTAGTATTCGTAGTCACTACCACGCAGTACTCTCTATTGTTTTTACCATAGAATACATTTATGTATACAATATATATTTACATACTTTAAAATAAAGAAGCTTTTTCTGCTTGTACGCTTGTATCTTTTAAAATGCGCATGGGATTTTAATGCGATTTTCATCATTAGAGAGAATGATGCAAGAGGAGGATTTATGTGGGTGTGCTATTGCGCTTCGTTCGATGAGCGTGAGAGTCAGAAGTCCAACTGGGTGAGTTTAGGGATACTATACCCCTGGTATAGCAAAGATCCAAGGGCAGCAGTGACACTTACCATCAGGTGTGCTGTTCGCTCGTCTGCCACCATAAGCAAAAGAAAAAGAGAATAAGTTTAAAAATATAATGAAAAATAGACTTTGTAGAAAAGGATATTACAACGTTTCGGATTCAAACTTCTTATCACCCATTCAACTTCATCCATACTGATGTCATCGGAAGACGCCGGTGCCGAATGTTGATCTACTAAACCACATGCGACAGCGGCGCCAACTCGAGTATCCGCATACATATCGCCAAAATATTCACTCCATCGGCTTAACACGTCTTGTGTTTGTGTAAGAATGTCTCCACCTTTAGACCTTATTTTATTCATTCTGAAGGCTGACCAACCACACCGAGACTTCTTCACCTCTCTCCAAAAGAGTCTGGTCTTATCCTCGAAGTTTTTAGTCAGCCTATCTTCTGCACTCATATTTGCTCTATCACGTTTCTCTTTCACTAAGGCCTTGGTGTCATTCTTAAATTGCCGATATATTTCTTTCTTCTGTTCAGTCATACTGTCATTCAGATACAAAGAAGAGATATAGTCCAGCCACGCTTTCTTCTTTTGCTCTACGGAAGTTGCCACTTCCGCATCCCATCATGCATCACCATTCGTTATTCTATGCTTCTTTGAACTTCCACATACTTCTTTCGCTGTATCTACCATACTCTTTTTCAATATTCTCCAGAAGTCTTCAATGTTCGATTGTGGCTTGCTTGCCATCGTCAGCCGTTCTCGGACACCCTCTGCATATTTTTCTCTTACACACTCTTATTGCAACTTTTCAACCTTTATTCTTTCAAGCCCTCCGAAGTGGACACGCTCTCGCCAGTGTCTCCACTTTCTGAACTTCCTTTTGTATTTGAAGTTTGTAAAAACTTTTTTTAAATAGTTTCTACATCATAAAAAGCAACAACTGGCAAAATTTCATGTCTATAATATCAGTAGTTTCAGCTCAGTGTTGATTAATTAATCAACCAGACTATATGCAATTACAGAAAGGTTCCCAATATTAAATTATTAAAAAAAAAACTTGTCTATCATCCAAACAGGTAGGTAATTGTTGAAAAAAAAAAACAAACATACGTGTACGGTGACATTGACGATTTGCTGGGATTAGTAGGAATGAAGAGACTTCTTGTTCAGTAGATTAATCTTGCTTTATTTTCTTAAGAGTTGTTTCTTCGGAGAGAAGCACCTGACGACGGTGCCGGTACCACGGTTTGGTCCCGTATTTATATATTTTTGGCCGACCCCGCGATTGGTCGTAATTTTACAGTTTTTCTTGACCAATCACGGAGTCGGAATTATAGCCAATCACAAAGCTCTAAAATTTACTTAAGTACAACGGAGCATTACTTTCGCGAGAGCCGCGCTCAATTTTAATACAATTAATTACCTTAGGTACTATGCGGCGTTACCGTTGCGAGAGCCGTTTACATTGTTAGTACTTACGTGCTACGAAATCTATATTTATTCTTTATTTAATTTTGTAAAATCTTATAACTAACTACTTTAATTAATTACAACTGTTACAAACTATTCTTAAAACTATTGTTTATCTGCTGTCCCGCACATCTCTCCCGCCGTGCGACTGCGTTGCATCAGGTTCCGGTGCGGGTTCGGCGTCGGTGTACAGCGGCAGGATCACCAATTTCCGCACTGGACGTCTCAGCACTCCACCCTTGGTCCGGATGTCCACAGTTCTCACGACGTTGTCTGGTCCCGGGTATGTTGCGACGACTCGACCCCGTATCCACACGTTGCGGGGTAGGTTGGTGTCCACCACTTGCACCAGGTCGTTGACTCGTACTGCTGCTCCTTTCCCATGGGGCTCCCGCCGGTTTTGGAGTCCGGGAAGATACTCCTTCAACCAACGTGTCCAGTATATGTCGGCTAATCTCTGAGCCGCTCGCCAGCTGGTTTTCGATAGGACGTCTCTGTCGGTGAATTCACCCGGATGTGGCATTCGTCCAGGTCCCCCCAGCTCCTGCTGGGGGGACCTGGACCTGAAGTGATTGGGGGTCAGAACTTCCGGGTCCTCGGCGTTGACTGATACATGCGTCAGCGGGCGGCTGTTTACGGTGTTCTCCACCTCGGCTAGCAGCGTGGCGAGAACTTCTTCTGTAGGATGTCGTTCATGTAGCGTTGCTGCAAGTGCGGTCTTGACTGAGCGAACCATTCTCTCCCAGGCTCCGCCCATAAACGGTGCTCCCGGCGGTATGTAGCGCCAAGAGATTGTCCTTTTTGCTGCTTCGGTTTCGGTTGCTTCGTCGACTGCTCGTCGTAGTTCTTTATCTGCTGCCTTCAGGTTAGTGCCGTTATCCGACCAGATTTCCGTCGGACATCCTCGTCTCGCGATCATTCTTCTCAGTGCCATTACCGCGGAGTCAGCGCTGAGTGAGCCGGCTATTTCCAGATGTATAACTCGTACGGTGAGGCATGTGAAGATGGCTACGTATCTCTTCTGATGTGTTCGTCCGACAGTCACAGAGAGAGGCCCGAAGTAGTCGACCCCGGTGTAAGTGAAAGGTCGTCTGTGGTGAGCTAGTCGACAGGCTGGCAGGTCTCCCGTCCTTGGGTATGGTGGCGCTTGTGTTTTCATTCGACAGAACAGGCACCTTCGCAGTATCGTGCGCGCAATAGGACGTAAGCGCAGCACCCAATACTGTTGTCTGCAGTCGTTGACTGTTGCTTCCACACCTGCGTGATGTAGTTGTCTATGCACTGATTCTATCCAAAGTTTTACTGTATGGTGGTCACCGTCGAGCACCAGTGGGCTTTTGAAGTCCTCCGTAACGTTGCGTGTAGCTTGAATGCGACGCCTGAGTCTTACGGTTTCGTTCACGTATTCGACGCTTAACTGCTTTAGTCGACTCTCTCTGCTGACTGTTCTATTGTTCTTCAAGTCTTCTATTTCAGCGTGAAAGGAGTCCTCCTGTGAGGAGCGCATGAAGAGTTCTTCTGCTTGCTTAAGTATTTCAGCGGGGATTAGTATCAGTTTTCTCCCGCCAGGTACCAGCGTCTTCTGTGTTGTATTTGTGCCCGTTGGTTTGACTATCTTCTTCCAATCTGGATCCTTTTCTTTATTTTTATTCGTTCTTCTATGGTTCACAGATTGTTTCGATGATCTGCAGAGTTGAATGAATTGCAGAACGCGAGCTGTTGAATATCGAAGTCGGTGCCAGCTGGAGAATCTTGAGGGTTGAGGAAGACCTTCCGAGAGTTTCAATTTTCCTTCTCGTATATGATGTACTCTCTCTTCTCCTGAGGGTTCTGGTATTGCTGTTGTAGAGGATTCGGTCGGCCAGGCGTCTTCGGTTTCGTGCAGAAAGTCTGGGCCCTTATACCAACGGTGATCTTTACTGAATCCCATTGGGACGTCCCTGGTGGCGTCGTCTGCTACGTTCATCTTCGTCGGGACCCAACGCCAATCGTTGACTGTAGAGCACTCTTCTATTGCGGCCAGCCGATGAGCTACGTACGGTTTATATGACCTCGACCCAGTCTTTATCCAGGACAGGGTTGTTTTGCTATCCGTCCAGAAGATCTTGCGTTCAGGTTTCCTTTCGTGCTCCGCTATGACCGTTTCTGCGAGTCTGGCGCCCATGACTGCTGCTTGTAACTCCATCCTTGGTATCGATGTTAGTTTCAGGGGTGCCACCTTAGCCTTTGCCATCACGAGCGATATGTGTACTTTGCCGTTCGATGTTACTGCTCGCCAGAATAGGACTGCTGAGTAGGCTGCTTCGCTGGCATCGGTGAAGATGTGAAGTTGTAGAGAAGTGGCATCGCTGTAGTGAAGGTATTTCCTTGGTATGGTTACGTTGCAGAGGTTCTTCAGGTGTGTCATCCAGTTTGCCCATTGATCCGCAAGGTCTTCGTCTATTTCGTCGTCCCACGACGTGCCTCGCCGCCATACTTCCTGTAGGATTTGCTTTGCTCTCACGGTGACGGGCGATGCAAGTCCGAGCGGATCGAAGAGTGACATCACTATCCTGAGCGCTTCTCTCTTTGTAGGATTCTTTCCTTCCAATAATGTCGGTGATATTCTGGCTAGGTTCAGGTTGAAGGTGAGTACGTCTGAGTCGACCTTCCAAATAATGCCTAGCACTCGTTCCGTTTGTTCCTCGGATGTGTAGAGTTCCATATCCTCTACGTGTTTAGTTTCACCGAGTGCTTCCAAGAGGGCTGGTGAATTCGATTTCCATTGTTTCAGATCGAAGCTGGCTTTCAGATGAATTCTTCTTACATCCTTGGTGATTCTTTCGGCGTCTTCTATGCTTCTGAAGCTATCTAGGTAGTCGTCGACGTAGTGCTTATGGACGATGGCTGCTGCGGCTTCGGGGTGAGTCTCCTCGTGTTGCATGGCATTCAGGTTCTTGACATATATTGCTGTTGAAGGCGAACACGATGCTCCGAATATTAATGACGTCATTCGGTATTCTTGTGGTGGTCGAGTATCGCGTCGGTTCCCTTGCCATAGATATCGAAGCGAGTCTCTGTCTTCGGATCGGAGCTTCACTTGCATGAACATTTCCTTGATGTCAGCTGTGACTGCGATCTCGTGCTGTCTGAACCGCATGATTACGCCTGGTAACGATTGTAAAAGGTCCGGCCCCTTCAGTAGCATGTCGTTGAGGGAGATACCCTTAGTCTTGGCTGCAGCGTCGTGAACCACTCTCAGCTTGTCTGGTTTCATGGGGTTAACTACACCGAAGTGAGGTAAGTACCACGTCCTGTTCGGCGTTTTCTGTGCTGGAGCTAGTTCAGCGTATCCCTTTGTGATGAGGGCTTCCATCTGTTCTGTGTACTTTTGTTTCAACGTAGGATCACGATCAAGCTTCTTCTCGATGTTGACCAGCCGCTTCAGTGAGTTGTCGTAGTTGTTCGGGAAGGTGACGTGTTCGTTACGCCAGAGTAGGTTGGTTTCGAATCTTTCGTTTTCTGTTCTGGTCGTCGCTTTCTCAAGTATCCGTAGCGCTTGTTCTTCAGGATCGGACTTCGGTCTTCTAAGATTTAAGCAGAGGGCGTCCATTTCGAAGTATTGTTTCATCATCTTTTCTAGGTTGTCCTCTGGTTCTTCGGTTTCTTCTACTATGTGTGACACGAAGTTGATGCTGTGGCTGCGGTTGCGTGTTTGGCTGCCATGGAGTACCCAACCCAGCGGTGTTAGTGACGCCACCGGTTGGCCCCTGTCTCCTTTCCTGACTTCGGATGTTAGCAGTAGATGCCAGTTGTCTTGCCCGATGAGTACTAAAGGCTTGGCGTTCGGATAAGCGAGGTACTTGCTGATGTCTGCCAGGTGTTTGCATCCTTCCACTATTGTTCCTGAGACTTGTTGAGACGAGACGTGTAGATTCTTCACTGTGCGCGCTTGTACTTGTTCCTCGTGATTGTTGAGCCCTTTTATATTGATGGTGACTCTTCGTGAAGTCGATTCCGAAGTCTTCATGTCGTTGATGCCTTCTATCTTCAATGGGTCTATGGGACCGGTTGCTCCTATGGTGTCGACTATGTTGTTGTCGACCAATGTCATTGTTGACCCGTCGTCCATCAACGCGAAGGTGTCGAAGGATCCCTTCGGACCTCGTATCTGTAATGGTAGAATCTTCAGATAGGATTGTTTCTTCTTGGCTGACCAGGTGGAATTAATTGCTTCTACGTGGTGCGTTTCCTGACTCTCTTCAGTGTCTGTCTTTTCTATCTTCTTAACGTAGTGCAACAACTTGTGGTGAGTATTCCCACAGTCGTTGACACCACACGGCTTGGTTCGGCAGTTGTGAGTCTTGCTCCTATATCGAAGACATCTGAAGCACAGGCGTTTATTCTTCGCTACATCCCATCTTGAATTTTCATCTAATTGTTTGAATTCTTCGCAGTCAGATGTGGTATGTCCCGTTTCATCACACACTGGACACTTCGGTGTATAAGTAATATTGTTGACCTTCTGCGTCCTTTTCTGTATAGTGGTCGGTGGATATATTTTTTCCGTAATATTGTTGACCTTCTGTGTTCTTTTCTGTATAGTGGTCGGCGCGTGTGACGTCACTGGTTCGGGCGCCGCGTACGGTGCGCATAGGTCGGCTTCTTGTTTGAAAAAGTTTTCTAACTTCATAAGATCCGGGCTGTCTTGCGGTTGTTTCGCCGAGAAGTCGTAATATCTGTAGCGGAGTGTCGGGGTAAGCTTGTCTATGACGGCTTTCGTAACTTCGGGGTTGTACAAGTAGTTAGTACAATTTAGAGTCTTCAGAGTTGCCACGATGTTGGATATTTTTGTCGCGTAGATGCAGATGTCTCGTGGTGATTCTGTGAGGCGCGGTAGACCACGGAGCGCTTCCATATTCATCATTGCGATCGCTTCTGGTCTTCCAAATCGGGACTCCAAAGTCTTCATCACTTCCATCGGATGGGCGTTGGTGATCAGCAGACCATCGACGGCTTCCTTCGCTTTACCCTTCAAGTTTCTTCTTAGGCGGTTAGTATTCTCCATTGTGGTGAACATTTTTTCGGTTTCGTAATACGCGGCGCGGAACGGTAGCCACTCTTGATGTGACCCGTTGAACGTTGGTAGCTCGATGAATTTCGGTCGGTGTGCAGCTTTGATGGCGAGGGTGATGGCGTCGGTCATCATCTTGACGTCAGATTGCACTCCCGCCGGTGTCTGTAGTGGCTGCTGCGGTTGATGATGCTCTTCGGTAGGTCTGGCTGGAGTCTGCGGCTCGGTGCTGGCGATCACTGGGTCTTCCACTGGGTGGGTTTGATGCGCCTGGTTCTTCAGCCAGTTGTCCACTCGTTCGTTCGCGTTCGACTTGGAGCAGATTGAGACATCATCTTCTTCATCATAATTGCTATCTTCGGTTTCTAGTGCGGCGAGGCGTGCGGTGGCCAGTTCGACTTGTAGACGTAATAATTCTTCTTTAGCTTTCGCTATCTTGTACGCCTTAGTCTTGCTATGGGTAGATACCCCCCGCCCCCCTTCTTGTTAGAGGGCCGAGGATTCGGTGGTCCACTCGGCGGCGACGGGCCGACTATATTCTTCGCTCGTTTCACTGTATCGGTTTCTTGACGAGCCTCTCTTCGATTTTCGGTGACCGTAGTAGGCGGCTTCATGTTCGTATCCACGGGCAGCGTCGTTGTGGTCGAGTAGGCGACGGCGTCGGCGGGGGACGAGGTAGCAGCGGGCTCGGCGGTTGCAGCGGCGGAGACGGCGGATTGGGCGATCGCGGCGGAGGCTTCTGTACGTTCGGTTTGTTCGGTTGTTTCCGTAGCGACGCTTGTTTCCCCGCTGTATTCGGTTGCCGAGGTAGTTGCGGTGTTCTCAGACGACGACTGAGTTTCTGTAGGCTGCTTGCGACCTTTTCCCTCGGAGCGTGTGACCGGCATACTTGCAACCAGTGGCTTCTTACTTGCTGTTTAGACTTTGTCTACCAATAGATAATAATTTTCTTCGCTTCCCACTGGATCCGGCTCGGTAAGGACCATTAAATGTACGGTGACATTGACGATTTGCTGGGAATAGTAGGAATGAAGAGACTTCTTGTTCAGTAGATTAATCTTGCTTTATTTTCTTAAGAGTTGTTTCTTCGGAGAGAAGCACCTGACGACGGTGCCGGTACCACGGTTTGGTCCCGTATTTATATATTTTTGGCCGACCCCGCGATTGGTCGTAATTTTACAGTTTTTCTTGACCAATCACGGAGTCGGAATTATAGCCAATCACAAAGCTCTAAAATTTACTTAAGTACAACGGAGCATTACTTTCGCGAGAGCCGCGCTCAATTTTAATACAATTAATTACCTTAGGTACTATGCGGCGTTACCGTTGCGAGAGCCGTTTACATTGTTAGTACTTACGTGCTATGAAATCTATATTTATTCTTTATTTAATTTTGTAAAATCTTATAACTAACTACTTTAATTAATTACAACTGTTACAAACTATTCTTAAAACTATTGTTTATCTGCTGTCCCGCACAATACGAATAAAAAAAAAACAAACGCCTCAATAACCTACACCTCTTTCCTCAATCTTAAAATGTATAAAACATGTTTATATTTATCAAATTCAGTTCTTATTTATTAAATTCCCAAAAACTTAAAATACGATATAAAAATAATAAAAACATGTACCAACCTTCATATAACTGACACTTCGTATTAAAAATACAAATTAAAATAAAAAAACAAATCAATTTAAAACTATTCAACATTTTGTACACGCGACTGTGATACGTCTGCTATGATCAGACTCCATTGGAGTACTAAATAGTGAATAAACCTTTCTCAAAGTCGAACTGTTGTAAATATGTATCATCATCTGGACTTAGCTTCTCTCATATTTTGTAAAGTACCCTGGAGCTTATATACCGTAACCGCCCAACGGAAGATTAGCGGAAGCATTTTCCGTTCATTATCCCGTAACCTTTCGTTGCCTGATATATGGTTGACACACGCACTATACACTAACTCGTCACTGTCTTTCACTTTTGTGGCAATAGTGTCTATTGCCACACATAGGTATATGAGGCACGTAATATGTGCCTATAAAATTTGAGGGTTGCCCTCGATTTCCATGACTTCCCATCATCAGATCATGACTTGGTGACAATGGGACCACCTCTGAAGTATACCCTTTAGAAAGAAAAAAGAATTTTGAAAATCGCCTCACAATTGACAAAAATATCGCTGAACATACATAAAAAAAAATACATACAATGAAACATAGAACCTCCTCCTCCTTTTTGAAGTCGGTTAAAAATAACTTAATAATTTTGAATTAATCGAAATCTGCTCATTCAGTAACTATTGGGCGGGTCGAAGTGTACCGGGTCAGCTAGTTATATTATAAAAATCAATCAGGAGTCACAGATTCGATTCTGACGACAACCTTCCTAGGGAATGTAATTGTTGACCAGACGACATCATGTAGCATTTTTGGCACAAATCGATATAAAGCTCTTAGTCGTATTTTATGATTTAAGCAAATTAGTTGTTGACTGCACAGATGGCGTAGTGGTTAAGACACCGACCTTTCGTGCCAGTGCCATGGGTTCTATTCCCACGCAGGACAACACTTTCTGGGTTACAGTCTGGGTGTAATTTGTCTGCGTTAATTACATGTTTGTAAAGTATCCCGCAATACAAGGATTATTTCATTTCATCATTCTCCTACTCTTATCTCAATTACTTGGGGTCGATACAATATGTACTCTTCTTAGTACATAATGTAAAAGTTATTAGCAATAGTTTTATGACCGGCCGCCTGACAGATGTCAACCCTCTTTGGGAATGTAATTGTTGACCAAACGGCATCAGATGGAGTTGGCCCAGGTCGTTATAACGCTTTTAGTCGTCTTTTACGAGCAAAATAAAGGTTGGTAGTATTCGTAGCCGCTACCACACAGGAATTCGAATCTCCACCACAATAGGAAGAAAAATATTTTACTGTAACGCTAATCAAAGCGATCGCTGTAGTTTTATTTTGAATTTTCCTTCTGTTTTTAAGATATGACATCATATATTTATCTTGTACGACAGCCACAATTAAAATAAAGGAAGTGAATAATGTATTTTCATTTCGTCACTTAACAGAAAGAAATGGCAAACCCGATTACGAGCGAAAAATGATTGTCACAAGTGGGATTCGAACCCACACCTATTGAAAATCCGTTCCAATCGTGCTGCCACTTACACCATCGTCAACTATTGTAGGACATTCAATTCTCACATCGTATTGTATTTACGTCTTTAAGGAGACGTGTGCTATCTAACCGACGTTGTTTACACATTGTACAGACTTAATACTTAAACTTTGCAGTAAGAATTGCATTAAACGATGACACAACCCTGTTATTCAAATTACTGAAATTTAGCATTTAATATGCTTGATTATTTATAAAACACGATTACGAGCGAAAAATTATTGTCACAAGTTTATAAATAATCAAGCATATTAAATGCTAAATTTCAGTAATTAGAAAGAAATGGATTTAATTATATTACAAAAGATTTAATTTTAATTAATATCTGCCATTGTGAACTCAAGATGAATCGCTAGCATTTTATAAAATGCAAAAAAAAATGTATTACAAATAATA
Source organism: Lymantria monacha (assembly GCA_905163515.2). NCBI lineage: Eukaryota > Metazoa > Arthropoda > Insecta > Lepidoptera > Erebidae > Lymantria > Lymantria monacha. The sequence goes on from LR991104.1 coordinate 2,902,393, forward strand.
TTACTCACACTGGCCTTTGCAATTTTCAACCGAACATGTTTATTCACTATTTAGTATTTCAATGGAGTCTGATCATAACAGACGTTTTATAAACGCGTGTATAAAATGTTGAATAGTTTTATATTGATTTGTTTTTTTATTTTAATTTGTATTTTTAATACGAAGTGTCAGTTGTATGAAGGTTGGTACAGGTTTTTATTATTTTTATATGGTATTTTTAATTTATGGGAATTGAATAAATAAGAACTGGTTTATAAACATGTTTTATACATTTTAATATTAAGGAAAGAGTTGAAGGTTATTGACGCGTTTTTTTTTTATTCGAATTTTTTTTTTTAGGATTTTTCTTTGGATCATGAACAAGTTATTTTTTTTTTATAATTTAATGTTGGGAACTTTTCTGTCATTGCATATAGTCTGGTTGATTAACTTATCAACACTGAGCTAAAACTACTGATATTATAGATATGTAATTTCGCCAGTTGTTGCTTTTTATGATGTAGAAACTTTAAAAAAAAAAGACTTTACAAGATTTAAATACGAAGAGTTAAAATACAGTGTTAAAATTTGTATGGAAAGAAAGAAAAAGATTTGCTGTCTTCAAATTTAGGAAAAATATTCTTCAGTAAATAATAAATATATACGTGTTTCAGTATTTGTCAATTTTTATCCCGTAAGTGTATAAAATAGAGGATTAAATTTTAATTGAATTCTAAATTAACACAAAAAATTACTAAACAGATTCTAATTTTTGTAATAGACATACATACATACATATCATCACGCCATATCCCTTGCAGGGTAGACAGAGAGAACAGAGTGCCAGAGAACTCTATCCTCGCATACTTCACTCGCTTCCTCAACATTCATAATTCTCTTCATACACGCTCGCCGGTTTCATGGACTCTTGACTCCACCTTCCTTCAGTACATGACCGATCTGGTCTAGGTAGGTTAGTCTCGGTCTCCCTCGGTACCTACATCCTTCCACTTTCGCATTGTATATCTTATTAACCAGACGTTCGTTCGGCATTCTTTCCACATGTCCGAACAATCGGCGCATTCCCTTTCGCATCTTTACACCAATACTCTCTTTCATACCTACTCGCTCTCTTACGTCGTCGTTACGAATGCGGTCGGTCAGCCTAACTACACAGATTTTCCGCAGAGATCGCATTTCGACCACATTAATTTTACTTTCATACTCTTTTCTGCAAACTCAACTCTCGCTTCCATACAGTAATGTTGGGACAAGCACTGCGTTATGTAGTGCTACACGTGCCTTCTGGCTGAGGTGGTGGCTGCCGAGAAGTTGCCCCAACGCTCCGTTCACTCTATTTCCCGCATTCACTCTTCGCTCTATATCAGTGGTGTACCTTCCATCTCGGCTAAATCCACATCCAAGATATACAAATTCATCCACTTGCTCTAGTACATCATTACCTATTGTTACTCTTACATCTGTTCTGGCTTCATCTCTTTCAAAGACCATTATTTTGGTTTTGCTCACATTCACGCGTAGACCCCTTTTCTTATAATCTTCTGTCATTGTGTCGACCAGGGTCTGCAGGTCAGTCGCTGACTGTGCCAGCAGGACTGCATCATCTGCATAAAGCAGAGCAGTGACCACTGAGTCGCCCATCTGGACTCCCACATTCATATCGTTCAACCTTTGGAGACATTTATCCAGATATATGATAAACAGCCTGGCTGACAGAACGCACCCCTGCTTAACGCCGATATTGACGTCAAACCAAGGCGACATTCCATCATCCAGCCGCACACAGGCTCTACAGCCCATGTAATTGGACTGCACAGCCTGTAGCAGTTTACCGTTAATACCATACTCCGGTAAAATGTCCCAAAGTTCCTTTCGTACAACCGTGTCAAATGCTCTCTCCAGATCCACAAAACTGCAGAAAACCCTCTGACCTAGAGCCAGATGCTTCTCCACAATGTTGTGTAGAGAGAACACTTGATCCATGCATCCCCTTCCACTCCTGAAACCTCCTTGTGTCTCACACAGTAAACCATCGGACACCATCCTCATTCTCCTTTCAATAATTTTACCATACACTTTTGCTGCCAAACTGGTCAAGCTTATGGCTCTGTAATTTGCGCAGTCATAACGTGAACCCTTGTTTTTAAACAAAGGCACGATGACTGCGCTATTCCAGTCCCCGGGAACCATTCCCGAGCTCCAACATAAATTGAGAAGCAACAGGAACGCCTCCCAGACACAGGAGCCACCAAGCTTGATCATCTCGGCAGACACCATATCAATGCCCGCTGCCTTACCATTTTTCAAACTTCTTATCGCCCATTCAACTTCATCCATACTGATGCCATCGGAGGACGCCGTTGTCGAATGTTGATCTACTAAACCACATGCAACACCGGCGCCAACCGTAGCATCCGCATACATATCGCCAAAATATTCACTCCATCGGCTTAACACGTCTTGTGTTTGTGTAAGAATGTCTCCACCTTTAGAACTTATTTTATTCATTCTGAAGGCTGACCAACCACCCCGAGACTTCTTCACCTCCCTCCAAAAGAGTTTGGTGTTACCCTCGAAGTTTTTAGTCAGCCTATCTTCTGCACTCATACTTGCTCTATCACGTTTCTCTTTCACTAAGGCCTTGGTGTCATTCTTACATTGCTGATATATTTCTTTCTTCTGTTCAGTCATACTGTCATTCATATTCAAAGAAGAGACATAGTCCAGCCACGCTTTCTTCTTTTGCTCTACGGAAGCTGCCACTTCCGCATCCCACCATGCATCACCATTTGTTTTACTATGCTTCTTTGAACTTCCACATACTTCTTTCGCTGTATCTACCATACTTTCTTTCAATACTCTCCAGCATTCTTCAATGTCCGATTGCGGCTGCCTTGCCATCGTCAGCCGTTCTCGGACACCCTCTGCATACTTTTCTCTTACACACTCTTCTTGCAACCTTTCAACCTTTATTCTTTCAAGCCCTCCGAAGTGGACACGCTCTCACCAGTGTCTCCACTTTCTGAACAGACCACTAAATCTCGCAATAACGAGATAGTGGTCCGTATCGACTGTGGGGCCCCTGTAGGCTCTTGCGTCCAATATTTTGCTTCGGAGGCGACTGTCTACCAAAATTAAATCTATTATACTTTTCTGTTCATTCCTTCTCCATGTATACATGTGGATGTCCTTATGTTGGAAAAATGTGTTTGACACAATAAGGTTTCTCTCCATGCATACATCCGCTATGAGCCTACCTGCGTCGTTCACTCTCTTATCACCAAATGGACCAAGTACGTCCTCATAGTCGGGACGCTTGGTCCCCACCCATCCGTTCAGATCTCCGCATACAATCACGCGTTCACTGGTTTCTGCCATATCCAGAACTTCCCTAACATTGTCCTAAAACTTCTCTAGGTCTGATGCCACCGAGGATCCTACGGGAGTAGGGGAGATCCGCTATGAAACGGACATTTATTTTTGGAGTATTATTACTTACTGTAGGTAAAGCTTAGAAACTAGTTAAGTCTCTCTCAGGAATTCAGAGGTAATATACTTCCAATAATACATCATATTTTTTAAAAATCTTATTTATTTTCAGAAATATTATAGTATGTTTTGAAATACGTTAATGGCCGTTTCATGACACAGGAAGCATTGAATAGGACAGTGGGTGTTTTGAAACGGACTAGGAACAAAATAATCAGTACTTCGTACACTTAAATACAAATGGTTAGCTTTTGATCAACAACTCTTCTTTAAACAAGTTTAACACTTTGGTACAAGATAAGCTAGCCTAAAAAATTAAATACCTAGAAAATATGAATAACATAAAATAGCTCTTTATCTTATATATAACAAACACGAGATCTTGGCTTCAATTGAGTAACAATAACAAGTATAAAATAATCAAATATATTTCTTTGTTAATATTAGGATTAAAATATCACAAACTGTTGCCTTATATCCTATAATTTATAGGCACATACTCTTTAAATATAATCAGTCTTCTGGTTACTTATTGGAGTAGCCATTAATTGCAATTATTACAAAAATAATTATTCATACCCTTCAGGCCACATGTCTCATGCGCCCATTTATTACAAATTGCACACATTAGCCAGTCAACAGTGCTGCATAAATAATCCCCTTGACATACAGTGCAAAGGTCATCATTTTTATTGCCTTTTTTTCTGGTGCTACTCACCTTACATTTGCCTTTAGCCGTAGATGTAGATGGCTGATTAATTGTAGAACTTTCAGAAATAGCATCCGATTCATCTGAATCGCGTAGTGAAAAGTCCGAACCTGATGACCCTGATGATGGCTCTATTAATTTTTTGATATTTTTGGAAGTTTTCATTTTTTTTATTTTTGGATTTACTTTCTTTTTCCCTGACTGTTTTTCAATTAATACATCCTTCTCGGGTGTATCAGTTATGACGGTACTTTTCATCTTCCTGGGTTGATTTTTAGCCTTCTTTCTAGGCAATGCTTTTGGATAAGGTCTGATACATTCAGGAGAAAAAATTGGATTAGATGAGCCTGTCACTATTGGTGTGAAGCTTGTACAGGGACTGGCAGACATTTCAGGAGCGTTGGCTGTAGATAGTATTTCACCTGAGGTTACGAGAGCATTATCGGCTGATGCTTCAACATTTTGGAGCTCAACTAACGCAGGTCTGTCAGTGACAAAAGATGTTAAAAAATCTTCCTCGACGAATGTGTTTCTATTGAATGGATGTATGCCAGTTTTTTGAAACCCAGCGATAGCATTTACCATTGAAAATGCGCCAGTATACGCGACGTTGGCAAATTGAGCCACTTCATAAATTGATACTGTTTTTCCTGGATTAGATAACATCCATGCATTCATGGCCTCTCTATATCGAGCTTTAAAAGGTCCATATACAGAAACATCCAACGGCTGGAGGCGATGGCTACAGTGAGGTGGAAACGTTAAAATAGTTATGTGATTATCTCTAGCAATCATGACAACGTCAATTGTTATGTGGCTAGAATGATTGTCACACAGTATTATACAGGGGTTTTCTTTCGATGGCTTTACATATTTGATGAAGTGTATCATGGACTTATAGAAAGTCTCCTCTGTTATCCAACCACTTGGGTTAGCTAAGCCTAGTGACCCTTTTGGGCCTCCTTGTAACATAAATTCCTTGAAATGGACCCTAGGAAACACAAATACAGGAGGTACGGTACCACCCGAAGCATTAATGAATCCAAGCATTGTGACTAACTGTCCTCTCTCTGCCGATGTCACTTGTCCAACTTGCTTACATCCACGAGTTGCAACTACTCTTGGTGGGTTGGTTACTGTTGAACATCCCGTTTCATCAAGGTTCCATATCATATGGGGTTCGATTTTTTTTTTATTTAATATGTTCGCAAGATTTTCGTAAAATCTAGTAACATTTTCTTTGTTGAAAGATGTAGCCCTTGATAGGGAAGTATTTTCTGGTTTACGTACGGATAACGATGGATTCCTTTTCATAAAACCTCGAAACCAATCCTTTGTAGCATTTTGTCGCTCAATCCATTTTTTGGGTGCTACCTTATTTCTAACGGCAAATTGGTAAGCAAGTTCCTTGACCTGTGTTGTAGTTAGTCCATAGCACATTTTCGAAGATCTTTTTAAATATTCGGCAAGTTGTTCCTCCTGTTCCTGGGAAAAAATTCTTCTATTACCGATTTTGGGATCATGAGTGAACGTAACTGAAGACTCTTTAGCCTTCTTAACGATATCTGCCAAATAAGATTTTGATATCTTATATGCTGATGCAACAGACCGGATTGATTGATCTTTTTGTATAACTTCTTGCACAGCAGACTCTATTGCAGCTTTCTCTGGACGAATTCTCTTCTTTGGTGGCATCTAATGAATAAATAAAACCAATTTACGACATTACACATATAGGAGTAATGAAACGGATAAGCCATGACGCATTGAATCGGACATCCGTTTCAATGCGACACTATGTGTCCGGTTCATTGCACATCTAACCACAAAAACATTTTAACCAAATACCAAATAATAAGTATTAATAAGTCTATAACTAACCATTTATTGTTTTTTCGATAATATGTGACAAGCAACACGATTAACACAATTGTACTTTAAGTTATCACTATCCAATTAACGGGTTTGCAAATTTAAGAATTTTTTTACACAAGTCAAGTATCTGACTAACATGCTAAATGCCGACTGAAATAATGGCGGCCAAAAGGAGTAATTATTGTGGGTTTGTCTATGGTTATCAGTGCTACCAACAACCAAACGACATGAATATTTTCTTTCTAGAATATAAAGATATCGATAGTGTCCGTTTCAAAACGCGTCCGTTTCATTGCGGATTCCCCCTATATACTACAACCATGAATACCTTGGTGACACCTAGTTTTATACGGACCCACAGAAGTCTGGGATCATACATTCCGTAATCCTTCACACCTGAGGCCAAGCGAGAGGACAACAGCACTCCTACCCTCATGCTGACTCGATCGCTCTGTGGTACACCAGACCACAGAGCCATCCCGCCACCAGGAAGATCGCAGGCATCGCTGCCCCTTCGCTTGGTCTCTGTTACACAGAGCACGTCTAGCTGTTTGTCCGCCATTTTTGTAATAGAGATAGACAAAATACGTATATTCTGGCAATTGTGACTGCACAGATGACGTAGTGGTTAAGATACCGACCTTCCGTGCCAGTGCCGTGGGTTCGATTTCCACGCAGGACAATACTTTGTGCGATCCACAAAGTGATGTTCTGAGTCTGGGTGTAATTTGTCTGCGTTAATTGCATGTTTGTAAAGTCCACCACATTGCAAGGATTATTACCTTAATATAGACTGGTGTCCTTTAAAAAAATAAAAATAAATTAGCTCCTCAAAGGACATATTCATGCCTAAGAATATAAAAAAAATATATGTTTTAATATTTTTCAAATAATGAAAATCGTACTTGACGGTGACGTCACATATGATTTCCACGCAAACTAAAGTGCGAGCCACAGTTAACATTTTGTATAATAATTATTTTTTTTCGTATCTTTCGAAGTAAGCATATAATTCACCAGCCCCTATCTTAGGGGTGGATGTCAAAAGCAAACATAACATATATTAATGTAGATAGTTAAAATATTGATATTTATTTTTATTAGTAAATTATATTATCATTTCAGCTGACATGCGTCCCACTGCTGGGCGCGAATTTCCTCCACAATGGAAGTAAAATTGACCTGCTCTACCACATCCATTAGGCCTGATGATCTTAAATCGATGTTATATGCATATATTATCCCTTAGTCAACTTTTATCACACCCACGGGCAAGATAAGGGGTGAATTGTATTCTTACACCTCACGAATAAGATAGATAAGATGCTTACGAAATGGTAACTAAAAAGGGGTGATATCAGGCAAGAAGAAATTCATAATATGATCCAAAAGCTGCTACCCTTATTATATCGTTTATCTTTAATGATAAAATTTCATAAATAATTATGTTTATCCAGGATATTTTTTATGGAAACCATGCATTATTATTCTACTCTTATTCTAATAACTTGTGGTCGATGCAATATGCACTTATCTTCCATCGTACATATTGCAAATAGCTTTAATTTTATGAGTGCTTTACGTCAGCACTAATCCCACCACACATTCCCACCATTGTAACTCCTTTAAGCCAGGACCCACAATGGTCACTATAAATGACACCGAGGTTTGACCCTCAAGCAGTCCCGGGAAATGATTTTAATTGTCTTGAAACCCGCAACAAATTTAATTAGAAAAGTTAAAGAGGAAGAGTTGGAAAAGAGTGATTCCACTTCTTTCCCAGGCAAAGCGTGAGACAGAAAGCAATATTGACTAGTCAGCCAATAACTAAAGGATTGTACAGCTACGATAAGCGCAGCAGTACGGCACCACGGATACGGGATAACTTAACGGGGCCTATATATTCGCCTTAAGATTGATTGCAGTAGTAGGTATGGCAGAAACGCCTAAATGCACGGAAATTTTCTCGAGTTGCTACAAGATCCGTATAGTATACTACGTCAACACTACTTGGGATTGCAATATATTACCAGACAGCTTAATAGAAATTTGGCCTAGATATAAAGATATAAATCGTCTTTTACGACATCCCCGAGTAATGTAAGGGTTGGTAATATTCATAGTCACAAATCAATATTATTATATCCACAGGGTCAAAATGTGTTGGAGTTAGTGACGGTATCGAAGGTACATGTGTTTCAATACGTAACTGCCTATCAACAGTTCATGATCTGAAGCTGAAGAAACATCCACAGGTAATGTATACATTGAATGCACAGATTAAAAAAGTTTAAATGAAACAAGTTTGATCAGCGTGGTTTACGAGTAGTAGGTTAATTACCCTCTTATTGTGGAAGAAACTTGAGCCCAGCAGTGAGACGTATAATAACCGAAATGATTGAATGAAAACGTTTATAAAGTAACCCGCCATACAAGGATTATTTTATAACAAGTTTTTTTTTTTAGAATTTATGTCTTGGTTACTAAGACTTTTAAGCCAAATCTCCGTTTATTAATTAACTTCATTTAAGAGCACTCCCCGTGAAAGAGCCTGTAGAGTACACAGAGAGACCCAAAGTCTCTCCGGCTCTCCAATGACTCCAGTCCTTCCGTGAGGTTGGGATCACCGACGATTCGAACAGCACGTCTTTGCAGGGAGTCAAGTGGGTCTAGCTGATATTTGCACGCGCCTGCCCAGAGACTCTGACTCTGTTCAAGACGCCCAGCTTTCTACTTGCCAATTTGGCTTTGTCCTCCAAATGACTCCCAAACTGGACTTTGCTTGATAGTTCGACGCCGAGGATCCCAATACTCTCAGCAATTTGGAGAGTTACTCCTTGGAACTGAGGCGCCATGACGAAGGGGTCCTTTTTTGCAGTGAAGGCGCAAACTTGTGTCTTAGTGGGATTGAACTGGACTAAGTTCCGTTCACCCCATTCGGAGGCCCGCCCCAGAGAGCGCTCGACTTCAGACACAAGTTGAGTCCTTCTTTCCTGTAATATACTCCGAGGGATATTCTGATGCTCGGTATACCGCTCGTCACCCGTGCTGTCATCCGCATAGCAATGCATACTCTTTATAGAGAGCATGTCATTGATATGCAGGATAAACAACGTCGGGGAGAGCACCGAGCCCTGTGGTACACCAGCGTTAATGGTCATGGTATCGGAGCAAGAGCCATCGACGACGACTCTTATACTCCGACCATCCAGAAAGCTGGCGATCCATTTACAGAGTCCCTCGGGGATTCCATAAGACGGTAGCTTCGATAGAAGGGCTCCGTGCCAGACCCTATCGAACGCCTTTGCAATATCTAGGCCGAATGCTAGCGCCTCACCCTTGCCCTCCAAAGCCTCTGCCCAACGGTGTGTAAGGTACACAAGAAGATCACCAGCCGATCGACCTTGTCGAAAGCCGTATTGGCGATCACTGATCATCTGGTGATCCTCAAGGTACTGCAGAAGCTGGCGGTTTATGATTTTCTCCATTACTTTGGAGAGCAAGGATGTTATCGCAATCGGCCTGTAATTCGATGGGTCCGACCGTTCTCCCTTTTTAGGGATCGGGTGGACTTGAGCTACCTTCCACGAAGATGGAACCCTATTAGTATCGTACGAAAGACGGTATAGGCGCGTGAGGACGGGGTTAACTCAGGGGCGCACGTCTTTAAGACCACTGCAGGGATGCCATCCGGCCCACTCGACTTATGGACGTCTAAAAGCCGCAGCTCTCACCTGACCGCACGCTGTGAGATACGGATTTCAGGTAGAGAGCTATCACACCGCGGTATGGTAGGTGGTGTGGCAGCTCCCGCATCCAAAGTCGAGTTACAGGCAAAGAATTGACCTAAAAGATCGGCCTTCTCCTTTGCGCTGTAGGCCAGACTGCTATCGCTTTTCTGTAGTGGTGGGCGATTGGACCGGCAGAAGTTGCCTTAAGCAGCCTTGGCGAGCGACCAGAATGCACGACTCCCAGCAGGATAGCTCTCTAATCGCTCGCCAATTCTGGCAACATGTTCTGCCTTGGCTCTGGCGATAGCCTTCTTACTAGATCTGGAAGCGGCGTTAAATTTTCGCTTCACCTCTTTGACGTTCGGGTCTTGACAGTTTTTAGCCCGGTTCCAGGCCCGATATGTGGACTGCTTCTGCCGTGCAGCCGTCCTGCAGGTTTTGTTAAACCAAGGGCGGCTGCGGCCGCCGACGGGTATTTGAGTATTGGGGATAAATAAATCCATCCCCATAATAATCGTTTCGGTTACGCAGTCTGCACAAACGCCAGGGTCCTCAGAGGCGAAGCAAAGCCGCTTCCATGGGTAGGATGCATAAAACTCGCGAAGTCCATCCCAATCTGCCGACTTATATTGCCAGACTCTGCGAGTGCCAGTCGCCGTAGAGCGATTAGGCCTCGCAACAGGGGCTCTGCTACGGACTAGGCAGTGGTCAGATGACCCAAGAGGGGCTTCGACCACTACCCGGTATCCTTGCTGGTGTGTAGTCAGCAGAAGATCCAGTAAAGAAGACTCATGGCTCTCAATGTCTGGGACACGGGTGGGCTGTGTCACCAGTTGTGAGAGTCCATAGGCCGAGACCATATTGAAGAGATGTCGACCCTGGAGGTCAGTGGCTCGGGACCCCAACCACTCTTTATGATGAGCGTTGAAGTCTCCAAGAACCACCACCTCCGCTGATGGACACTGCTCCAATATTTCGTCAATCCCCCATTGCACGTTCTCAAATAACTGAGTTGACCCCGAATCACTGCCATGCGACCTGTAGAGGCACGCGTAGATGCGGGTAAACCCTCCATAGTCTACGCGCAACCACAAGATAGACAGGTCACCATGTTCGAGGGCCCGAAGCCGGCGACAACAGGTATCACCCCGAATGAATACGCACACCTCGGCCTTACGACGGAAGGAGTGCTCTAACTCGTAGCCAGGGTAGTTAAGGTACGAAATATCATTCGGAGCGCCTATCTGTGTCTCCGTTAAAAAGAGCAAGGCAGGCCGCGCCGTCTCGAGATGGTGGTGAACGGCATCGAGATTGCTATGTAAACCCCTGATATTGCAAAAATCCACATCAAATGTGGATAAGGGGACCGCCGTAGAAAACCTTCTCTTTTTTCTAGTACTTTTCATACGGGTTTTTTTTTAAGAAGAGGAGGAAGGGAGTGTGGATGCGTACAATGAGATTCGGTGGTACCAAAAAAAATAGGTGCGGGGCACAGTGCATGGCTGGAGGGTGAGTTTTGTGAGAAGCTGACACGAAGCACGGAAGGGCCCCCGGTGCCCCCCCGCGCACAGTCGCCGTAATCCACTCCGGTTTCCTGCTCCGGCACAACGACTACACAGCGGGATTTTCGCCGGTTGGCGGGACAGCCTCCCAGGAAGGATAATCCTGGGTTCGGGTCCCCTGCTGACCGGCAGGTGGCCGGCGGTGACCATTCCCACCGGGTCTCCCTGTACCCCATGTCAGCCTCTCACGCTCAATGCCCCAACCAAGACTTCACCACCGCAAGTTTCAGGCACCACCTGAACCCACCACACGTAAACACACCCAAAAAGTTGGGCTTCCAGCTCTCTCGCTCACCGAACGAAGCGCAGCAGCATATTGCCATTGCTCAAACGTCGATTTTCTGCGAGAGTGTGGTACTACCCCGGACGGACCGGCCCACGGCTGTAGACAGAACACTGTCAACAGCGTGGTCCTACCACAGTAGAATTATTATTTATCTTAGGAGTTTTTGTGAAAAACTAAAATGTATGTAAGGCACTGTTTTATCGTATTCACTACGTCTCCGCACTTTCTGCGCATGGCATTACATAAAATGTTTTCAAAATTGTTAAATTTATAACGTTGAAAGACTAAGATATTAAATATGATACTAGACCACCACATGACATTTATTTTCCCGCTAAATCTCCGGAATATTTTCATACTGCTGAGTGTTGTATTGTGTTGTACCAACAACCGCTGGGGAAGAAAGGTTCTCGAGTGGCGACCACGTATCGGGCGACGCAGTGTAGGACGAACTAGGTGGACAGACGACCGGGTCAAAGTCGCTGGGCGTCGTTCGATGCAGGTGGCACAGGATCGCACTCTGTGACGTAACGTGAGGGAGGCCTACGTCCAGCAGTGGACGGCGATAGGCTGAAATGATGATGATGATGAGTGTTGTATTTATTTAAAAAAAAACTCTCCAGCCATTTGAAGGATTTGTTCATTTTATTTATTGCATATTATTAAAAATGCCGGCAAAATTAACTAATTCGAACATTTAATTTGTTCATTTAATTTGAATTACGTAAAAGTAGATTTCCGTGTGGTGGCAAAGTAAGAATACATTTCACAACATCATATCTTACCCGTGGGTGATCGTAAGAGACGACTAAGGGATATAAAACGCATATAACATCTATGCAAGAGAAGGAAAACTCGAAACAAAACCCTATACCAACACGTCTAACCTGAATTTAATTTTACCATGTTTTAATTTTTTTTTTTTTTTTCAATTTTCAGCTATGTTCATTCAAAGGTCATGAGCCGATAGTATGTTGTACTGACTGCCGGCTTGACGATGATACCAGGTAAAAAACTAATATTATTTTTTTAATAATCGAAATAGATCATTTATAATTCTAAAGCTGTATAAGGTCACCCCACATTGTCAACTTTACATTTTTTTTTTAATTATTTAAAATTAATCTACCACTGGATCGAAAAGCGTCAAACTGAGAATATCCAGCAAGAAACTCAGTGAACTTGTACATACATACCATCACGCCAAGTCCCTTGCAGGGTAGGCAGAGAGAACAGAGTGCCAGGGAACTCTATCCTTGCATACTTCACTCGCTTCCTCAACATTCATAATTCTCTTCATACACGCTCGCCGGTTTCGGAGACTCTTGACTCCACCTTCCTTCAGTACATGACCGATCTGGTCTAGGTAGGTTACTCTCGGTCTCCCCCGGTACCTACATCCTTTTACTTTCGCATTATATGTCTCCTTAACCAGGCGTTCGTTCGGCATTCTTTCCACATGTCCGAACCATTGGAGCATTCCCTTTCGCATCTTTACACCAATACTCTCTTTCATACCTACTTGCTCTCTTACGTCGTCGTTACGAACTTGTCATTTTTCAAATTCGATATTTTAATCAAAATGATTAGGTATATGTCAAGTAAGTACCATCTACAATAAGATACCCTTTGAGTAAGAATTAATTTTCTAAAAGGGAATTACAAAATCAAAACGTAAAATATATAAAATCATTATCATTCTCCTACTCTTATCCCAATTACTTGCGGTCGATACAATATGTACTCTTCTTTCATAGTACATATTGTAAAAGTTATTGGCAATAGTTTTATAACCGGCCGCCTGTCAGACGTCAATCCTCCTTGAGAATGTAATTGTTGACCAAATGGCATCAGATGGAGTTGGCCCAGGTCGTGATAAGGCTCTTAGTCGTCTTTTACGACATCCACGAGTAAAGTAAGGGTTGGTAATATTCATAGCTACCGCTTGGAAAATATATAATAATATAAAAAAGAAAATGGCTGGCAGATCCCAATAAATCACGCTACATCAAGGAAATAATTCTTATATTATGGTTTTATTACAAAAATATGCAACTAATTTTCACAAATTACACAAATTCAAAACAATAATATACACTCATTTGCAAAAAAAAGGGGCACCTAAGCAATGAACCATTTCAAATGTTAATATTTCTTTGTTTGATAATTATAGGTAGTTTTATCCACACAATTTGGTAAATTAATAAGAAAATAATCGTTTTCATCAGTATTTCATAAAATTTAGATACAATTTATGGGAAATAATGCTAAACCTCGCTAGTAGTGTATATTCGCTAGTAGTGCATATGCTCATGAAGTAAAAATAAAAAAGTTTTTTTGTTTGTTTTTCTTTAATAAAGTAAAAGCAGATAAATGTTTAGTATCGAGTGTGACCCCCTCTAGCTAAAATCACAGCTTGAATTCGTCTGGGCATGCTAGCGAGTATATCCCGGATACTTGCTTGCGGAATACGTTCCCACTCCGCAGTAATCACATTCTTCAGCTCTCTGATGGTCTGCGGAGCCGGGTGTACTGATCTCACACGCCGTTTCAGAACGTCCCAGACATGCTCTATGGGATTGAGGTCGGGACTTCGAGCTGGCCAATCCAAACGACGAATGCCGACCTCTTGCACATACGCATTAACATCGCGGGATCGGTGGGCGCGAGCATTGTCGTCCATAAAAATCGAGTCTTCACCTAGAGCGGCCAATGCGGGTTGTGCATGAGAAATTAGAACTTCCGTTATGTATCGATGCCCAGTCAGTGAGCCGTTTTCAATGAAGACTAACTCTGTACGATCCATTGAATTTATTCCTGACCAAAACATAACAGAGCCCCCACCATAAGGTGTGATTTCTTCGAAACATGCCTCTGCAAAGCGTTCTCCTTGTCTTCTTAGCACTCGCCGACGTCGATCTTCACCGAACAGAGATATCCTGGCTTCATCAGAGAACAAAACCCTCTTCCAATCGTCTTGAGTCCATGATTCACAATTTCTAGCGAACCTAAGCCTGTGAACTCTGTGCTCACGGAGTAATTTGGGGCCGCGGGCCGGGCGGTGACTGCGTATATTGGCAGCGAGAAGCCTCCTCCTGACCGTCCATAGACTAATATGCACATTTCTTACTTCTTGGAGGTTGTTCTTAAGATCCACATACGAAGATTTGCGATTTCTCAATGCGCGACTCACAAGAAAACGATCATCCCGTGGTTGGGTACATGGTTTTCTTCCAGAACCAGGCCTTCTCTCGACGGAACCAGTCTCCTGATATCGCTGCCAGGTCCTTTGGACTGTCGAGCGACTAACATTTAGCCTCCTAGCCACGAAACATTGGCTGCAACCCTCTTCAAGCAGCGCGATAATTTTGGTAGCTTTTACCACTTTATCTACCATTTTTGATACAGCCAAACAGCATTAAATAAAGCTTTGACAGTCAAGGATATGAAATTAATCGATAAAAATTGAATAAAAGTTATGAAAGTCGATGTTAACTTCTGGAACTTCGCGCCAAAAATGTAGGATAAAAAGGGGTTTTCTGTAAAAATGAACATCAAATGAAAAATTGAATTTAGAACGTACTTTTTTAAATACCACAGCATTTTTAAAACCGGCCAGTAACGTGTACAAACGATTGAAACCTTTTTGGTATTGTATCTTTTTAAATATGAATGAAAATCAAAACCGCCCGTTTTTTTTGCAAATGAGTGTATATGAGTCGTGCAAAGTGTTGTTCTGCATGGGAATCGAACGTATGATACGGTACATTATTATCTAAAGCATGACACGCAATGAGAATGACGATGTTATGAATTCCCCGGATGGTTACGGAGTAAGAATACAACTAACTGCCTCATATTGTGTAGGTGTCGTACACGATGACTAAGAGTTATAATATGTAGACATATACGCAAGAGAAGGAAAACTCGAAATAAAACATCCGACCAGCATGATATATGGAGCTGGTCATACTATATTTATCTATCTCAGCCCATATATGTCCCACTGCTGGGCTCGGGCCTCCTCCACAATGGAAGGGAAAATGATCTACTATACCACGCTGCTCAGACGTGTTGGTATAGGGTTTTATTTTCAGTTTTCATTCTCTTGCATAGATGCCATATCCTTATGATATCCCTTAATCGTTATTTAAAATACCCATAGGTAAGATAGGGGGTGGTGAATTGTAAGAATACTCCGTCACCACACGGAAAAAAATACTATATATATAGTAAGTCAATTTTGACTGTCAGATAAGATGCAGATGCAAGGGGCTAAAGACATTGACCTACCGAGACAATGTCGCGAGTTCGATTCTCGCAAGGATCAGTACTTTATGCCATCCATCAATTTTTGTTCTAAATATGAGAGAGAATTGCACGTTTAAATACAAATACTCTTTCTATTGTGGAGGAGGCCCAGTAGTGGGACGTATACGAGCTGAGTGATAAGGAATTTATAGAATTAATCCTTCATATTTTACTTTTCAGTACCGCACTAGTTGACGAAGGTGGAGCGCATTTTTTCAAAAGAGGACCAAAGGCTGACGATAGTAAGTAGTAATTATAATCACTTATAATATTTATTAATTAAATAAAAAAAATACAATTTTTTTACTAAAACTAAATTGAATATTCCAATATGCACTTGAAAAATAAAAATATGACGTCGAAAAATAATAGAAAATATGAGAACATCAAGGTAATTGACGTCAATCAAATATCACATTATTGAGGATAACTCAAAAACTACTGGTCAGTTTGTTTTTTGGCACTTTTGGTGGCAAACGAGCAAGCAGCACGCCTGATGGTAAGTGTTACTGCCACCCTCTCGCTCACCGAACGAAGCGCAACAGCATATTGACATTGCTCAGACGTCGATCTTCTGCTCAGTGTGGTACTACCCCGGACGGACCGGCCCGCGGCTGTAGACAGAGAACTGTCAACAGCGTGGTAGTACCACTATTAATCAAATTAAAATGAGGCCACACGAGAAGCATCAGCTATTAGATAAAAAAAGAAATAAAGTAAGAAATGGTTTGGAAAATCCAAAAGTGCACGCCTCATAACTTTTTTAATATTTATCACTTACTAGTCTCGTACTCGTACTCGTATGGAAAAAATAAGAAATGAACATATAAGAGGAAGTTTGAAAGTTGCGCCAGTGACGGAAAAGTTAAGGAGTAAAAGGTTAACATAGTATGGACATTTGATAAGACGGGATGAAAGTAATGTTGTGAGGAAAGTTTTAAGTATGAATATTGAAGGCTTAAGGGGTAAGGGAAGACCGAAGAAAAGATGGATGGACTGCGTGAAACATGACATGGATAGACAAGGACCACAGATATGACGTCTGATAGAGTTGTATGAAAGGAGAAGAAATTGCGTCGACTCCAAATAGATTGGTATAAGAGCAAGTTGATGATGATGATGACTTACTAGTCTCGTACTACTTATTGATCAATGCCATAAACGAAAGAGAAAAAAAAACTTTTAAAATATCGTGCCATTCTCGACGTAGCGCAAAACATATCTTGCAAGCATTGCAAACAAACCCAATTTTCATAAGGTATACATACACTACAGACTAAGCAGTTTAGTTTTTTATTAATTGCAATATATTTAAACGAGCAATTCTTGTATATATATATATATGTAATCTGAATCTCGGAAACGGCTCCAACGATTTTCTTGAACTTTAGCATACAAGGGGTTCCGGGGGCGATTAATCGATCTAGCTAGGTTTCATTTATAGAAAACATTGTTTTGTCAGTATTTTTCGGCAACAAAAATATAATTTTTCGTTGTATTAGAACTATTATATGAAAGTTTTCAAATTTTGACGCTGTCATTAAGAATAGACATTTAGCTCAGTTGGTTCAATCGTGTAGTCCAAACAAACCGGAGCTCGGTTCGGATCCTTACTTTCTCTTATTAACTTTTTGACCTTTTTTTATTATTTTATTAATTATTATCATTTGCCTGCATTTTTGTCTGCGTAGAATTCGAAAATGGTTGTAATAGGACTTTTGTTTGTTTTTTACGTTATTAATTTTATTGTTATTTATAAATAATTATGTATAAATGTTTGTATACATATTTATATAGTAGGTATAACAATCTTATCCATGTAGTGATGGAGTAAGAATACAATTCACCACCCCCTATCTCACCCGTGGGTGATCGTAAGAGGGATATAAAATGGATATAACATCTATGCAAGAGAAGGAAAAGTGGAAACAAAACCCTATAACAACACGTCTGATCAGCGCGGTATAGTAAGTTAACTTCCCTCCTATTATGGAGGAGGCCCGAGCCCAACAGTGGGACGTATATGGACTGTGATGATGATGATGATGATAACAATCTTTGTTATATTGTAGGGTAGGTTCGATGCTCGAGGTATGTTCGGGCTGGGACGGGCAGCGCCGTGACCCCGTTGCTGTCATCGGTGCTGACCTGACGCTGCCGGCTGTTGCGCGAGCGATAGTCGACAGTGTCAGGAATTGGGACGCGGTCGCCGCCTTCTGTGAGGCTGTCATCTCGCAGAAGGAGGCGGCGGAACGGGCCCGGGAGGATTTCCGTGACCCGGGCCGCCGCCCGCGGCCGGGGCGGCGCAGGCGCGAGTACCTGCGCCTGATGCCGCCCTAACCGAGGCTTCGGGTGATCGGACCGGGGAATTGTCCGGTCACCCAACGTGAGGCCACCGCGTGAGGACGACGCCTCGACGGCGAAAGCTGTCGGGGCGTCGACAGGAGAGGAGCCCGAAAGGGCATACCGCCGAGCGGGCCACCGAAGACAAAGATCGGGTACCGGTGGCCCGCTCACACGGCGAAGAAGAGGTGCTTGCAGGGTGGGTCAATGGGGTTGCGCGCCGCCTCTTCCGTCACCCCGGACCGATTTGGCGGGGTGCAACGTCCATAGCCCACAGCAAAAAAAAAAAAAGGGTAGGTTCGATAAATATAAAAATCAAATGAAATTTTGTTATATATTATGAACACCAGGCTTTTTCTTAGCATGCCATATTTTAAATATACCGCGCTCATTCCGACCGAGGCGATGGAAGGGTAGTGTGCAGCACCATAACCCACCATCTTTGCCATCGAAATTAGGCTGACCACTGGTACCGCTTCTTTGACATCAACCCGCGATACTACACCTATTACAGTATTTCTTTGTAAACAATATCTTTTGATTTTCTTTCGTATGCTAGAATAACCAGGCTCAGCTCACAGAGTAGAGCTTACTCTGAAGCATGTCACATACAACTGCCCATGGGAGAAGCAGCTTTCTCTCAAGTCTGCTCCTGCTACCTTAAGAATTTGACCTCGAGCTTTGTTTGTGGTTATTGCGAAGCAGCTTTTAATGGCAAACTGTACTCTCTGAAATTCGAAGGAGTAATTTGATGGTATTTGGAGAATCCTAGGAATAAATACAGACTTTGCTCGAGAACAATCGGTCAGTAGAGTTGACCTGATTACAATGCAATGTAATGTTTTTTCTTGCAAACTGGTGGCATTGTATAACTTTGGCGCCCCAACTTTCAATTTTAAGATGTGAGTTAGGAGACCGGGAGCCTTCAGAGTATTCAGGAATTCGACCGGTTGTCTGACTAGGAGTTTATCACTTATTCGAAGGATTTATTTTAATATTCGACCCCTTCGAATGATTTAATATATTTGCAAATAAATGGTAGAAAGAAATCGAAACGACCGTAGTATCGCACATAGGTACAAGTATGTCATGACGTCTTGCGACCAATCTGATCAGCATTAACATCCTGTCACCCTATCGTATCTTACTCATTGTTCCTAATATAATTCAGCCTTTCCGTCTCGATTTTTACAAATATGTTGATTAAACGCTAGCTAAACAGCGAACAAAAATATAGCAAATGACTATTTCTCTTTCCTAATCATACATACATATCATCACGCCATATCCCTTGCAGGGTAGGCAGAGAGGACAGAGAGCCAGAGAACTCTATCCTTGCATACTTAAAAACTTACTAAAGTTGTATGACCTCTTTATAGTTTAAAAACTTTCAAATGCCATGTTAATACAGTATTGTGACTTTCGAGACATTCCAATTTTAAAGAGTATTTCCATTGTACCAATCCATCCATTCCATTGTTGCTTTTATGTGAGTTCAACCTTTTCGGGGTTCCGTACCCAAAGCGTAAAACGGCACCCTATAACTAAGACTTCACTGTCCGTTCATCTTTTTATCACCAGGCTGTATCTCATGAACCATGATAGTTAGACAGTAGTCAGACAAAAATTTTCACAGATGATATATTTCTGTTGCCGCTATAACGACAAATACTAAAATACAAAATAAAATAAATATTTAAGGGGTCCCATATAACAAACGTGATTTAGGCTCCTTTTTGCTCGATACATTTTTTAATTTCTATTTTTTGTACTTTTTGCCTTTTTAATTTATTTTTTCGTTATTTTTATTATATTTAAATATATCTTTCAAAACACACCAATAAAAAAATACCGAGCAAGGCTCGGTCCTCCAGATATTTGCAATTAAACGACAATGAATTACCAAATCATTTTTGAAAGGAAACAGCGCGTAGCGACTATGAAGTTTTTAAAAGAAAAATGCTTCAATACATTAATTTTTACCGTCGCGAGAGTGCCAGTTCCATACGGACAGACATCCAGACGTCCTCGAATATTTTTTTTAATCAACTTTTTTCTTAATTTAAACAAAATAATTGCTTTTTGTATTTTAAAATACGTTAAAATATACGTTTTTCTTGACATATGTATGATATTATTATCCTATAAGTGCAATGAGAGAAAATACAGTTATTTTTAGTTTTGAAAAGTCCTTGATTTTCATATATCGGCAGTAAGGCATCACCTCAACGCAATAATACAATCAAATTGTCAAACTTTTCTTTTTCTGAAGTAGATTAAAAATAGAATAACGCCCGTTTTCATTAACGACTCGTATAGTTTAATATGAATTACATAATATCGAAGATATAAATCTTTCCGTGTGGTGACGGAGTAAGAATACAATTTACCACCCTCTATCTTACCCGTGGGTGATTGTAGAAGACTAAGGGATGCAAAACGCATATAACATCTATGCAAGAGAAGGAAAACTCGAAACAAAACCCTATACCAACACGTCTGACCAGCGTGGTACAGTAGGTCAATTTCCCTCCCATAATGGAGGAGGCTCGAGTCCAGCAGTGGGATATATATGAGGGAAAATAAATATCGAAGAATATAATTAATTTCGGTGTTATGGGGGGCTATATAATTATTTAAATTACTGAAATTTAGCATTTAATATGCTTAATTATTTATAAAACCCGATTACGAAGCGAAAAATTATGTCACAAGCGGGATTCGCGCGCCTATTGGGATTCCGGCCACGGAGCACGATTGGCCCGGAATCCCAATAGGCGCGCGTTCGAATCCCGCTTGTGACATCATTTTTCGCTTCGTAATCGGGTTTTATATATAATTATTGCCCACTTAAAGATTTCAAAGGTAACTACATCAAAAAACACATACAAATATTATATCTATCAACTGTAAATTACTTTTTCTTATAACATAATAAACTCTCCATAATAGTACAAAGAGTTTTTACTTAAAACTTACATAATTTAGAAAATAATGTGATAATATAAAAATCCAAATTACTGAAATTTAGCATTTAATATGCTTGATTATTTATAAAAACTTGATTACGAGCGAAAAATTATTGTTACATATGGGGTTCGAACCCACACCTTTCAGTTTTTATAAATAATCAAGCATATCAAATGCTAAATTTCAGTAATTTGAATAACAGAGTTGTGTCATCGTTTAATACAATTCCAACTGCGAAGCTTGAGTATTAAGTCTGTACAATGTGTAATAATGTCGGGTAGATAACACACGTCTCCTTAAAGGCGAAAATATAATCATCATCATCATCATCATAACATATAAATGTCCCACTGTTGGGCTCGGGCCTCCTCCGTAATGGGAGGGAAATTAACCTACTATACCGCGTTGGTCAGACGTGTTGGTATAGGGTTTTGTTTCGAGTTTTCCTTCTCTCGCATAGATGTTATATATGTTTTATATCCCTTAGTCGTCTCGTACGATCACCCACGGGTAAGATATGGGGTGGTGAATAGTATTCTTACTCCGTCAACACACGGAAAATATAATACGATGCGAAAATATAATGTAATACAACAGTTCACGTTGGTGTAAGTGGTAGCACGATTGGAACGAATTTTCAATAGGTGTGGGTTCAAACCCCTGTGTTTTCATCGTAAATTTCTACTGTCTAAAAACCTATATGTGAGAAAGGTTGTTATGAAACTTTAAATCGATATAGCTCCTAAACGGTCAGTCGAATCGAAAAATGTTGAGAGAAAACTAACAATGATTTTTAAATACCTATTCAACGATACCCCACTTAATATAGTTTGTAGATTTTCATTTTCACAATATGGCGTCCAGTAGTCGCCATATTGAATTTTCACTAACGTCATAACTTTAGTGACACTCGCCGGACTAAAAGGAATCGATTGACGCATGAATCATAAAAATCAGTCCAGACGTTTGATCTATATAGTGTTTCAAAGGAACATACAAACATACATAGACTGTTAAACACAATACCACTCCTTTGCGTCGCGCAGTCGGGTAAAAAGTACAGTCATTGCCCATAACTTATAGTAATTGCCAACACTTCAACACAACACCACAGTAATTGTCCAGTATCTTAAAATGTAATAAATTAAATTTAAAACGTAAATAAATATTCAAAACAAAACATTAAACTTAAATCTTATAGGACAATCGTTAATATTTAAAAATAAATTGGGTTTGGTTTTATTAACTACTAACTTCTGCCCGCGGCTTCACCCGCGTAAAAGGTTACTTTCCTAAAGTTTTTCATCGCTCCATAAAAACTTTAAAAGTCTGAAGAATATTTCTGAAATATATATCCACCATCCTAATTACATGTACTCTTCTTAAATCATACATAGGTATCGTAAAAAAAAATCGACAATAGTTTTATGATCGGTTATCTACTTGACGTTAAAATGCTGCGTGGTAGCGGCTATGAATACTACCAACTCTTAATTTGCTCGTGGATGTCGTAAAAGACGACTAAGAGCCTTATCACGACCTGGGCCAATTCTATCTTATGCCGTTTGGTCAACAATTACATTCCCAAGGAGGGTTCACGACTGGCAGGCGGCCGGTCATAAAACTATTGCCAATAACTTTTACAATATATACTATGAAAGAAGAATACATATTGTATCGACACCAAGTAATTGAGATAAGAGTAGGACAATGATGACATTAAAAAGAGACAGGGATAGAGAGAATTGGTCATAAGAAACTATAACAGCAACAAATACAACTGAATCTCTCAAATGGAATAAACTTCGCATTGCAACATTTATGATTGTTGCTCAGCTCCTATTAGTCATAGCGTGATATTATATAGCCTATAGCCTTCCTCAATAAATAAGCTATCCAACATTAAAAGAATTTGTGCAATTCGAACCGGTAATTCATGAGATTAGCGCGTACAACCAAACAAACTCTACCGCTTTTTAGTGGTAGAACCATGCTGTTGACAGTTTTTTAGATGTGAAACATCGGCCAGGGGTAAACCTGATTATTGGCGTGGCGATACGGGCCGGGCGACACATCGCCACGCTGTATGATAGAATATACATATGTATACGTAGTTGTGTGTGAGACATAGCGACGCGATCTCATACGCAAGCCACTGTGCGCAATCTCTCTCGCCTCACTGAGCTCGCGTAATAATATAAAATAATTAAAATATTTAATTATTCAAATAACTGAAATTTTTAGCATTTAATATACTTAATTATTTTATAAATACCCGATTACGAAACGAAAAATGATGTCACAAGCGGGGTTCGAACCCGCACCTATTGGGAATCCGGCCCAATCGTGCTTTTTGCACTATATAAAAAATTTAATTATTTTTTAATTTAAATATTTTATTTTATCTATATTATAAGCCTGTTGACTATTCTAAATTGTGGTTCAGTTACGATTCGATTCGTTGTTTATTGAATTAATATAAAAATTGACAATATATAAGTGCCCCCGCAAGGTTGATTTACCTGTACATAACTAGCTGACATATAGAACTTCCTCTGTGCCCGATAAGAGAGAAAGGGAGAATTAGAGAGAGTGGGTAGAAGTCACCTATAACGCACAGTCTACGTAAAAAAAAGCTCAAAAAATTCCCCGATTTTTGCATCATTTTTTATTAATGTTTAGCTCCTAATGGTCGTAGCGTGACGATATGTAGCCTATAACCTTCCTCAATAAATATTCTATCATCATCAATATCATTACAGCTCATATATGTCCCACTGTTGGGGTCGGGCCTCCTGGTCAGAGGTGTTGGTAAAGGGTTTTGTTTCTAGTTTTCCTTCTCTTGCATAGATGTTCTATACGTTTTATATCCCTTAGTCTTCTCTTACAATCGCCCATGGATAAGATAGGGGGTGGTGAATTGTATTATTACTCCGTCATCACAAAGATGCTCTATACAACGTTAAAATATAATTATTTTAATTTTTAAATTCAGAGCGATTTTTAAAATAAGACCAAACGATAATCTATCCAAAAAAAAAAAATTAAACACTATTCAATAGATACTTGTTTATTGCATTTATGCAACGAAAGTGTTAAAGTACATTAAATAAGAAATAACAATGTTTTTTTTTTGTTATTTTGTATTTAAAAACTTTAAGAGACAGATTAGTGAAAGTGTTTTTCATATAACGCATTTTTCTTTCCCTAATTTAGTGATAATGGAGGCACTACAATCGAATACTCTTTTAAATAAAGCAATAAGCGATAATAAAAAGCATATTAGCATATAATATAACCAAGCATATAATATTTAATGCAATATCGCCACAATAATATAGAATCGATTCTCAATCGACAGACAAATCGCATACGAATTCTTAGTTCTTATTAAATTTAATTAAAATAATTGAATGAATGAATGAATGACTGAATGAATGATTGAATGAGTGATTAAATGAATGATTGAATGAATGATTAAACTAATGATTGAATGGATGAATGATTTAATGAATGATAGAATGCATAATTGCATGAATGATTGAATGAATGATTGAATTAATAATTGAACTAATGATTGAATGAATGATTAAATGAATGATTGAATGGATGATTGAATGAATGATTGAATGAATGATTGTATGAATGATTGAATGAATGATTGAATTAATAATTGAACTAATGATGAATGAATGATTAAATGAAAGATTGAATGGATGATTGAATGAATGATTGGATGAATGATTGAATACATGACTGTATGAATGATTAAATGAATGATTTGATGAATGAATGAATGATTGAATGAATGATTGAGTGGATGATTGAATTATGAATAAATGAATTATTTAAATTTCGTGATGCATCCATGTTCAATAGCTGATTGTAAATATGATCTTGTATTCTTTCAGAATGTCTTGAATATATGGTATTCTTAAATTATTCATGTTCTTTACCGGGGGGATTACACCGCAAGTTGAATAAATTTTCCGAGAAACAATGCTATAATTACGAAGCCTACTCCTATTCTGATGTAGTTGTCGGCTATGGTGCTGTAGTTGGCGGCTATGGTGGTGTAGTTGGCGGCAATGATGCTGTGAAAGGAGAATATCCTCATATGGTAAGGAGGAACAGCTTTAGCTTTCAATTATTGTTAGAAAAAATTATAAATTATAGTAACTGATGATAAATATTGTACATTGACCATTAGAATGAGACGATCGGTTAATTTCGGCTTTCGTGTGGTGACGGAGTAAGAATACTATTCATCACCCCATATCTTACCCGTGGGTGATCGTACGAGACGGCTAAGGGATATAAAATGCATATAACATCTATGAGAGAGAAGAAAAACTTGAAACAAAACCCTATACCAACACGTCTGACCAGTGCGGTATAGTAGGTTAATTTCCCTCCCATTACGGAGGAGGCCCAAGCCCAACAGTGGGACGTTTATGGACTGTGATGATGATGATGATGAGAGCATTATATTTGTATGTGTACAACACACAAACCTAAAAAAATAATAATAAACGTAGCGTCATTTATGGCAACCAAAGTACGTAATACTAAATAGCAAAATAATTGATTTCTGATCTTTATGCGAGTATTATACATTTGAAATAAAAGTATTTTTTTACGAATTCTATCCTGTTTGTATTTTATATTTAATTTCCGGACGTTTCGAACCACTTTACATCATTCATAGGCACTGGAGCACTAAGGTGTCTTACGTCCAACAAGTCATCGTTATTACAGAGATTTATATCTAACCGCTGCAGTAAAATATTATTTATGATAATTGGTATATTATGGCAATTTACTAGTTTAAAGAACTACCAACTACCACCGTATCGGCACGCGGCCACACTAAGAAAGATTATTTATTTATATTTATCTATTTAAATTCAAAATCGATAATCGATTATGTTCATATGATTGCGATGTAGAAAATAGCGACAGCGACATCTATCGAGTTACTAATCTATATAAAATAATAAAACCATTAACCCTATAAGCATAAAAGCCAAACTATTTAAATAATCGCATTATCATCTATTCTTGATAAGTGTGGAAAATTTTAAATTACATAATACAAATCCTACATTTATAAGGTGATGAAAATCACATTCAAAGATTGGATTACATACAAACCAAGTTTATGTAATATATTAAAATAACTTAAAAATAGGTACTTCAGAAATGTGAAAAACTAAATAGATGAAAATACATATTTGTTTAAAGATAACACCCTACACTACAGTAGCAATCCTTGTATTTTTCCGCATGAGAAGCGAATCCACGTCACTAAGCATGGTAGGTTATACCTTAACCACTACGTCATCTGTGCAGTCAGACGTAAGCTATATTTGCATTCCAATGTACGCCTATTTTTGCATTCCAACGTACGCCATCTTAGCACTCCAACGTAGACATCTTAGCATTCCAACGTACGCCATCTTAGCACTCCAACGTAGCCATCTTAGCATTCCAACGTACGCCATCTTAGCACTCTAACTTACGCCATTTTAGCATTACAACGTACGCCACCTTAGCACTCCAACGTACGCCATCTTAGCATTCCAACGTACGCCATCTTAGCACTCCAACGTACGCCATCTTAGCACTCCAACGTACGCTATCTTAGCATTCCAACGTACGCCATCTTAGCACTCCAACGTACGCCATCTTAGCATTCCAACGTACGCCATCTTAGCACTCCAACGTACGCCATCTTAGCATTCCAACGTACGCCATCTTAGCACTCAAACGTACGCTATCTTAGCATTCCAACGTACGCCATCTTAGCACTCCAACGTACGCCATCTTAGCATTCCAACGTACGACGTAGTCACTAACAGTGAATCACCGCTACTTCGACGGTCGTCTAGAATTAGGCAACCTCCAATGCGCTTCCAATTTCCAAACTTGTAATTAGTATATTCATCCCTAACGGGGGAGTGAATGTGGTGTAAATACTCTTTGTTTAACTTTAGAATTTATATACTTAAAAACTATATTGACACTTGTCATTATATTACAATGATTTTATTGGAATAAAACCAAATTACATTGGTTTTGTCTTTATTTATATCACATTGTCAGAGTAAATATTCTGTGGTTTTCCTCGTCGTGATATAAAGCGACGTAATGCAGAAATATAACTATGACTCGTTAAATCGCCCACTAATTCTAGATGAATTGCCTTAGTAGTGAAGCATACAAAAACAGCAATGTATACTTTAACGACGCGAGAACCTCGCCCTTGTCTACTAACAGCAGCTTATGGTCCAGCATAATCTACACACACACTATCAAAGGGATAACCCCCCGGCGTGAGGCGGTTTTGGGGTAAATTGCCCATCAAAGGTGCTATTACCTGAGCCTTGAAACGGCTACATCGGACACATTGGTGACAACAAGTCTTTGCCAGATTACGCCCACCTATGGGTCAATAATTTTCCTTAATGGAAGCTAAGAGTAACTGAGGACCAGCATGCATTAAATGTAAATGTTCATAATTAAATAATAGCTTCGTAAGACGATGTGTGGACTATATAATAATTGGATATTTTTTATCATAATTAAAGTTTGAATTTCCTAATCTACCTCCAACACGCATAATATTATTTTCAAACGCACGCATAATATTAAACTTGAGCAACAGGCTCTTTTTAGACATATTCTGTTTATTGATTAGCAAATTATATTCAGGAAAGGAATCATTTTGTGAAATTTTAATTATTATATTTAATGCGTGCTGTAATTCATTCTGTGTCAAATAGGTTTCAGATATAGGTAACCTCCTGCATTTATTTATAAAACGAACTACGTAGGCTACAGTGCGTTTTAAACGTAAAAAATTAGAGAAGCGATCGAAATCAATAAATTAATTTACTTTGTTATTACATTTTTCGTTAATATTTAAATGTAAACAAACAGGTTTTATTTCAGGCAATATCTCTTCGATGCTTAAGTTAACAGGCCAATGGGATATGTCTCCTTTTAAAAATGATGGCCCTGACCACCAGATATCAAGAGCTTGAAATGATTTAAAATCTACGCCGCGTGTTATGTAATCAGCGGGTTTAAGATTGGTAGGAACATGTCACCAAGTATGATTATTGGATTTTTCTAATATATCCGCCACCTGATTACGCACAAATTGTTTTAATTTATTTGGTAACATCTTAAGCCAACCTATTGTCTTACAATAGTTGAATCGGTCCAGAAAACAATATTGTTAACTTTAAGTCTTAAAGAATTAATTGCCTTTTCAAATAGACGTACCCCGACTAGTGCTCCACACAATTCTAGTCTTGGGATTGTTGTGGGCTTTATAGGAGCCACGCGGCTCTTTGCCAGTAATAATCTTACTAAATAATGGCCAGTATGACTGATGCTGCGAATATAAAGACAAGCACCATACGCTTGCTCTGAAGCATCAGTGAAAATATGCATTTCAATAAAGCGATAATTTTCGCAAATAACATTACGTGGTATTCTAATATTATTTAATATTGGTAAATTAGCAATAATATCACTCCAAATTGAAATTACTTCCTGTGGTAATTTATCATCCCATGAGATCTTCTTTAACCATAATTTTTGTAAAATTATTTTCATGCGTATAACGCAAGGCGATACTAGGCCTAGTGGATCAAATATCTAAGCGATGGCTGATAAAATGCTACGTTTAGAATAACAACTTGAAACTAACTTACCTATTGGAAAATATAATTGATCACAATCCGTCAACCAACCGAGACCTAAAGTCTTGCTTGGCTCAGTAGTCCCAATATCAAGATCTACTGATGATTGTATAAGCGGACTTTCGAGCTGAGTGTAGTATGATTTCCACTTTCTTAGTGGCATACCAGCAGCTGTAAGTGCACTGGTGACCTTATTACGTATTTCTAACAAATTATGCCATTCATCCGCTCCCGTCAACAAATCGTCAACAAAAAAATCGTGTTTAATTACGTCAGCGATTTTGGGTGTTGAAATATTATTAATACCTAAAATTGTATTATTTATGCGATTAGCAGGTAAATTCAACTTATTAAACGTACATTGCGTGATTAAACTCGAAGTACTGCCGCTGTCCAGAACAGCGAGAGCAATATATGCGCGATTATCTACACTATACAACTTAATCAGAGCCGTAGATAGTAGGACCTCCTGCATAGATCCGTGATCACGCTGCATGCGAGTGACACTTGCGAAGCGTTGAGCTCTTGCTCTACTCTCGATATATGAAAATCAAGCACTTTTCAAACCTAATAATGATTGGATTTTTCTCACATTGCACTTATACTATAGGATAATGTTATCATACATATGTTTGATGAATTTTTTTTTTGTTAATTTTGCATAGACCCCATATGGGTGAAAGCCTCCTCCGAGGAGGGCCATCTGTCTCTGTCATTTGCAGTGTGTAGCCAGTCTTGTCCTGCCGTTTTTATTAAATCGTCAGCCCAACTAGCACGCGGCCGGCCTGTCGCCCTTATCCCTTGCGGTCCAGTCCACGCCACCGATCTTTTTGTCCATCTATCGTCGATGTAATTGGCTATATGTATCTGGCTATATGCCTACTTCCATTTTCTTTATAAGGAAAATGTTAAAGCATAAACTACCTTTATTTTTTTGCAAATGTCTTCTTTCCTCATCTTATCTTTAAGCTTCCCGACTAGAAATTTTTTCGTCTTCCTTAGCAGGACCGGACCGGGCATGCCCGATCTGGACCAGATAAGGTATGTAACGCAGAAGACATATCTGGACCCGATCAGGAAAACCTTATCAGATAACCTGATAGGGTTTGCCGGATCCGGCATGCCTCATTCTATCCTGATCGGGTCTTGATCCGGTATGCCTTACCATACTTGATGATATTACACATCAGGCTATCCTTATTTGGTCCTGATCCGGTATTCCTTACCATACTTGATGATATTTCACATCAGGCTATCCTTATTTGATCCTTATCTGGTCCTGATCCGGTATGCCTTACCATATTTAATGATATTTCACATCAGGCTATCCTTATTTGGTCCTGATCTGGTCCTGATCCGGTATGCCTTACCATACTTGATGTTATTTCACACCAGGCTATCCTGATCAGGACCAGATCTGGTCCTGATAGGGTTTTCCGGATCCGGCATGCCTCATTCTATCCTGATCGAGTCCAGATACATGATCTGGTTGAACCATACTTTTTTTCTAGTCGGGTTTATACCTAGAGTACTCCTTTCCATACTTCTTTGATTGGTTTGTATTTTATTTCTAGTTGTGAGGTTAAAATACATACGATATTCTAAATCAGGGGTTCCATCTTATAAGTATCACGCCTCCCTACTGGTTAAAATTAATATGCCCACGCCTCCCCTCGGTCCAGGACCCAGCAAGTGGGCTCGCCAAGCAATTGTGAAATAAGGGTATAATATACGAGGTTATTCCTACTTGAAGAAGTAGCCAAATGTTACGTATCCTAGCCTTAGCCGTAGTCTTCTAACATATGCCCGTAATTCATAAACTTTATTTTCGCTCGTCAGGTTTTATAATTCATAACTTAAACTTAAGACTTATAACTTACTAAATTATGTCACAAATCTTCAAGCTAACCTGCTTCTTGCTCTGAAATTACTAATTCATTTAATTATCATTAATACTAATGATTTTTGTTAATAAATAATAAAAATAACAATAAATAATTAATCATTATTATTCATTAATATATAATAATTAATAGTTACCAATAAATCATTAATAATTACAATTACTTAATAATAGTAATAAATTATTGTTATTATTAAAATTGTAATAATGGATTCATAATAATACATACATACATATCATCACGCCATATCCCTTGCAGGGTAGGCAGAGAGTACAGAGTGCCAGAGAACTCTATCTTTGCATACTTCACTCGCTTCCTCAACATTCATAATTCTCTTCATACACGCTCGCTGGTTTCGGAGACTCTTGACTCCACCTTCCTTCAGTACATGACCGATCTGGTCCAGGTAGATTAGTCTCGGTCTCCCCCCGGTACCTACATCCTTGTTATGTTTAAGGATTTTGTAAAAACCCAATTATAAGCAAAAATGATTGTCACGAGTGGGACTCGAACCCACACCTATTGGAAATTCGTTCCAACCATGCTGCCACAAACACCATCGTGAACTATTGTAGGACTTGCATGTAAGGAGACGTTTGCCATCTACACGACATTGTTTACAATATAGATGGTACACGTCTCCTTAAAAGACGAAAAGATGCGAGAATTGAATGTCCTTCAATAGTTCACGCGGTGGTGTAAGTGACAGCACGATTGGAACGGATCTCCAATAGGTGTGGGCTCGAATCCCACCTGTGACAATCATTTTTCGCTCAAAATCGGGTTTTTATAAATACACACATACATACATATCATCACGCCATATCCCTTGCAGGGTAGGCAGAGAGAACAGAGTGCCAGAGAACTCTATCTCTGCATACTTTACTCGCTTCCTCAACATTCATAATTCTCTTCATACACGCTCGCCGGTTTCGGACACTCTTGACTCCACCTTCCTTCAGTACATGACCGATCTGGTCTAGGTAGGTTAGTCTCGGTCTCCCTCGGTACCTACATCCTTCCACTTTCGCATTGTATATCTTCTTAACCAGGCGTTCGTTCGGCATTCTTGCCACATGTCCGAACCATCGGAGCATTCCCTTTCGCATCTTTACACCAATACTAATAATAGTTAATAATAAAATAAATTTTCCAAAGGCCTCTGTGTGTTAGACTTATGTCCCATTTAAGCCTTCCACAGATTTATTAGCAACGTTTTTATGATCGGTCATAGCTTTGAAATCAACATTTAAGTCCTTCCATGATCATGTACGATGGAAAATATTCGAAAAATTGGGCTATTAGAAATAACATTATTAAAACAAACGCGATAAAGTTCGTAGAAACATCTTTATTTTAAGATGAATTACGGAAAACTGAATCTTCTTTATTAAAAATAAATGAAAGAATGATAATAATAATTAAATTATCTATAAAAAAATGAAGGAAGTGAAAATGGTGAAGGAATTAAAAATGTTATTATTTACAACAAAATAAGCCAAGTAAAAAAATAATAATTAAAAATTCCTTCGCATGCGCTGAATAGCAGTAGAAAAACAGTAATACTATTTCCATTTCTTTATTTTCTCGATGACAGTTCTAATTTGATAGTTGTAGTGTTGTGACCAAATAAGTAATGATATCGATCGCATATATGTTTTGAACAAAGACAAATTCAACAAAAACATTCAAATATATTTTGTCAAGCTGGGAACACTCAATGACCCACCGCCATTTTGTATTTGTTTTAATCTGTCACTCGCAACAAGACGGTCGTGCTATATGGTCACTACATTTCTGTTCGCTGAGTTTTTTCACGTTATCCATACGTTACGTTGTGTATTTTGTGTTCCTCCGTGTTGATTGCTGCCCAGCTGTCCAATATCAAAATGCCTAAAGGATCTGTTCTGAAAAGTCAGGCCAGAGAACTGGTGATCAAGGTTCGTAATTACTTTGAAGCAGAATATCAAAATGGTGGCCCGCTATTACCACTGTCGCAAGTACGAGAGCGTGTTGCGGCCGTATTAGGAATTAGTGGACCTACTGTTTCAAAAATTACTACCGAAGCTTACGGTACAAGCGGCATGCAAGCAAATAAGCTTCGTACGCCGAAGAAGAAACGCCAACCACGTCGTGTGACATCGGTTGACAACTTCGACGCTGACGCTATTCGTCGTCATATATATGACTATTACTTGCGCAAAGAAATTCCAACACTTAAAAAACTTGTTGTTTCTTCACGTGAACGTGGTTTGTTCCATGGCTAAAAATCGTCATTAAGCTTAGTTTTGAAAGAAATTGGATTTTTTTATAAAAAAATCGGACAAACGTAAAATATTGATGGAGCATCACGAAGTTGCTATGGCTCGCTGCGAATTTTTGAGCGAAGCCAAAAAGATAACAGATTGGTCAAATGTTATTTTCACTGACGAGACTTGGTTAAATGCAAACCACACAGTATCGAAGAACTGGACTGACGACACCGCCGCTTCCACTAGTTCAGTGCCAATGGGAAAAGGTGAACGCCTTATCATATGCCATGCAGGGTCTACGAAAGGATTCATGTCAGATGCTTTACTGGCCTTTAAATCCAAGAAAACAGTGGACTACCACGAAGAAATGAACGCGGAGATTTACGAAGGATGGTTCAAAGAAATGGTGCAATCTCTGGAAGAACCGTCGATAATTATTATGGACAACGCTACATATCACTCTAGACAAATTGATAAAATGCCGACGCACGCTAATAATAAACAAGAGATAATTGACTGGCTCAAACGTCATGGCGAAAATGTGGATGATACTTTATTAAAAGTACAATTAGTGAATATTTTAAAATCCAAAAAAATTCCTCCCTAAAAGATATATTACCGACGAAATAACTGCCGAATGTGGTCATTGGGTTCTTCGACTTCCGCCGTATCATTATCAGTACAATGCTATAGAACTAATATGGGCACAAATCAAAGGACACGCCGTTCGAAACAATACCCATCCCCCTTTTACGGCAAACAAGATGTTAGATTTATTAAAAAATGCATGTGCGGAAGTAACTGCCGAACACTGGGAAAAATTGTGAGAAGAACCCAAAACATTATAGCGTCGGATTGGGAAATCCATGTGGCATTAGATAATATAGAAATACAGGAACTTATAATAAATGTTGAGGAGAGCTCATCGAGTGATAGTGGCGATTTATCAGATTTTGATTAAAATAAATAAATGAAAGAAAGAAAGAAAAATAATTTATTGCTCTTTCACGGAAAGGACACAAAACAAAATGATGGTTAAAGTAAAGTAAATAATAAAAGTATATAAAATAAGAAGCACTAAAAAGTAAAAGTTAATAAACAATAAAATACATTTACAAAACAGAGTAGTTAATATAGAATAGAATAGAATCAGATTTATTGGCAATAGAACAAATGAGCAAGCACAGTTACAATATATGTATCACTTTTATTAACTAATTACACATTATATTGTCAATAAGGGAATGCTCAGCGCTGTATGGCATAGTATATAAGCACGGCTGGTTTTCAGCAAACCCCTAGAGAGTAAAAAAATAATAATAAAATAATTAAAGCAAGAGTAGTAATAATAGAAATAACATAAAGTAAAGAATAAAGAAAATGAAAAGATAGATGAAGAATTGAATGAAATGTCTGATGTTCCACGTCTAATGTTTATAAGAATATTGTACCTAATCTTCACTTGATATTCAGATTATATCTTGTCATTTAGTAGAGTGATGGCTCTGCCATTAACAATTCCTTCTGGCAATTTTAGCTTAGCTGTCTCTCGCGTTGAGCATTGGTGCTTTGCATTTGTCACAGTTTGGCGCCTTAACTGCGTTTGCACCGCATGGAATAAATAAATTCATTGTTGTTTTAACTTGGTTGTTTAATTGTTCGTGATTGTTAATAGCTTTTTTTTTTAATACATGTGTACATAAGTGTAGATTGTTAAGTAATTTTATTATTTTGTTTAAGTTTTTGTATTATATGTTACTTTAATAGATTGTTACAAGTTACCTATGTATTGTAGGTCCTCAGATGTCTGAATATTACTGTGTTTGTTTTTTAATGTACCTACTTTGCTGACGGACGTCACAGGACGCTGCAGAACGACAGCGTTGCGGTGTCACTTTTATAGTAGATACCACAAAATTAAGCTGAGCAGCCATCCTTTTCCTCATTTGCGGACGGGACGCCACTATTATTATTTATATTGTTTTCGATGTTTCAATTAGCGTGAGTCGTGAATCATGGTGCCAAGAAACTAACGAATTGAAAATGCAAGTACATAATCTCAAGGAAGAATTGAAAATAAAAGACCAAATAGAAGCTCCAATATGACATAGAATTGACTGGTGTAACGGAGAACTATGGTGAAAATATTATGCACTTAACTGGCATTATTATGAAAAAAATAAACGTTACCGGAAATAGATAGATTAATACTTTTATTACGACGGGACTTTATAAACATACAAAAAACGTATAAAAATTACAGACAGACAGCACAATGATTTGTTGATCATACTAAGTAGTATCCTGGGTTGGAATTGAACCCATAATATTCGATACAGTAGATCCATATCTTAATTATTATACCACCTGTGCATTGAATTAATCAAATTACTTTTTTTTATTAATAGTCGTGCAGTGAAAGCGTTAATATTTTGTAAATTTTCATACATTAGACGTCAGTGCCCGGCAATGGAGGGAATACAGTGGCTTATGGGGCCACGCGTAGCCCTTCCGCCGCCCCGGAGGGAATGAACGCCGTGTATTCAGACTATGACCTGTTAAAAAAAGGCCAATTAATCTCCACTACAATATAAAATGCAGACGAAGTTAAAATCATGCCACTTATTTGTACATAGCCGTCTCTTTTCGTTGTCAATATTAGGTTACATAAATTAATCAGTCCTGATATTTACGAGTATTTGAAATAAAATTATTCCGTGTGGTGAAGGAGTAAGAATACTATTCACTACCAAATATCTTACTCGCGGGTGATCGTACGAGACGTCTAAGGGATATAAAACGCATATAGTATCTATGTGAGAGAAGGAAAACTCGAAACAAAACCCTGTGCCAACACGTCTAACCAGCGCGGTATAGTAGGTTAATTTCCATCCCATTACGAAGGAGGCCCGAGCCCAACAGTGGGACATTTATGGGCTGTGATGATGATGATGATGGAATAAAATTGAATTTTGACTCACATTATTGATAGAAATTTAATAAGTATATACTTTAGCGGGTAGATATAAATCTCTGTAATAACGATGACTTGTTGGAGGTGAAACACCTTAGTCCTCCCGTAACCATGAGCGCTGTAAAGTGTTTGAAACGTCGGGTGATTAAATATCAAATACATATGCGATTACAATCTGTAATAATAATTTCGTAACATAGCTTATTTATTAATATTCTCTATCAATGAAATTCTATCTATGAAATATACAATTTCCAACGCTTGTCTAATCTGGTCCACACCATACCCTTTACCATTGTAATAGAGCATTATATTCTGGTTCTTTCTCCATCAGACTAGAGACAAAATGTATTTATACTCAGCTTAATATTAATTAACTAAACATGTTTTAGTGCATGAATGAATGAATTTAAATGAATTTTAATCGCTTACCATATATAAGCAAGGATTAAGGCTCATTTTCATTGGTCGATAATTCAGTCGTTAAACAGCAGGCGGGGAGTCCCCGAATACGGGCTATCGGCTAATGAAATTGACTATCTATATATTGGTCGATATAAGGCATGCGGGTGTTCCCCGCACGCGTCCTATAACCAATGAAATTCATTAATTGGTGTATCAAACAAATAACAACCAATGAGATTCGTGCCGGTGACTCTATAATATGCTGAAACAAATATGTCCCGTACCCCGCATCCATGCAATGAAAACGATTACAGCATACGGTCCCTATGGCATGCGTGAACAGAAATCACCCGTATCCCGAATGCGAGCTCTAACAACTAATGAAAACGAGCCTTACAGCTTTGCTTGAAACTAAAGGCATTCTGAAAAAATTGTAAAACTACGTATTATTAATTGATACGGTCACCTTATTTCTGGCTACAAATCTTATAACGAGAAAGATCAGGTTTGAAAAGTGAAAACATCCTATAATATTCGATTTTAGGGTCCATATATGCCGCGGGTGGTTAAATTGGAGACTAGTCTGTCATTCGTAGGGTTTCTGACTGCATAAGATCCCGACACTGAGGCTCTGATATGAACCGGGTGGACTACTGAAAGAAAATAATTGTTCCAATGGCCGTTTGATTGGTGATGCGGAATGATAAAGGCAACTTATAGATACACACGACAGTCTTGCTTCTCCCGAACAGCTACCCGACTAGAAAAAAAGTATGGCTCAACCAGATCATGTATCTCGACCCCGATCAGGATAGAATGAGGCATGCCGGATCTGGCAAACCCGATCAGGACCAGGTCTGGTCCTGATCAGGATAGCCTGATGTGAAATAACATCAAGTATGGTAAGGCATACCGGATCAGGACCAGATCAGGACCAAATAAGGATAGTCTAATGTGAAATATCATCAAGTATATAGTAAGGCATGTAGTTTATCAGAATCAGAAACAGTTTTCGTAACACAAAAAAGATATCAAACAAAATTCAAAAAAGTGACATGATTATCATATTTATGGCACGGCGAAATTGTATTTGCATCAGAGGAGATTAATCTGAAATCTTTAATTAATCATATGTATTTAATAATAATAATAATGTTTAATTAATAATATAAAAATAATTTATATTTAAAGTAATAAACAAAAATAAATAATATATATATATATATATATATATATATATAATGCGTACCGCAATGCGGGTAAGGGCGTCCCCCGGAGGCGACGCGTACCGACCCGCCCCCGTCGGTACGAACATCGGCAGTTGCGGCGATGGGGGCCGCCACCCATCACGCCTTGCCCAGTTAGGCGAGTCGAGGAGAACGGAGTGCCGGGTGGGCACGTGGAATGTAAGAGGTTGTGTGGAAGGTAAGTTGCACGAGCTGATATCCGTCATGGCGGACAAACAGCTAGACGTGCTCTGTGTAACAGAGACCAAGCGAAGGGGCAGCGACGCCTGCGATCTTCCTGGTGGCGGGATGGCTCTGTGGTCTGGTGTACCACAGAGCGATCGAGCCAGCATGGGGGTAGGAGTGCTGTTGTCCTCTCGCTTGGCCTCAGGTGTGAAGGATTACGGAATGTATGATCCCTGACTTCTCTGGGTCCGTATAAAACTAGGTGTCACCAAGGTATTCATGGTTGTAGCATATGCTCCCGTAGGATCCTCGGTGGCATCAGACCTAGAGAAGTTTTGGGACAATGTTAGGGAAGTTCTGGATATGGCAGAAACCAGTGAACGCGTGATTGTATGCGGAGATTTGAACGGATGGGTGGGGACCAAGCGTCCCGACTATGAGGACGTACTTGGTCCATTTGGTGATAAGAGAGTGAACGACGCAGGTAGGCTCATAGCGGATGTATGCATGGAGAGAAACCTTATTGTGTCAAACACATTTTTCCAACATAAGGACATCCATATGTATACATGGAGAAGGAATGAACAGAAAAGCATAATAGATTTAATTTTGGTAGACAGTCGCCTCCGAAGCAAAATGTTGGACGCAAGAGCCTACAGGGGCCCCACAGTCGACACGGACCACTATCTCGTTATTGCGAGATTTAGTGGTCTGTTCAGAAAGTGGAGGCACTGGCGAGAGCGTGTCCACTTCGGAGGGCTTGAAAGAATAAAGGTTGAAAGGTTGCAAGAAGAGTGTGTAAGAGAAAAGTATGCAGAGGGTGTCCGAGAACGGCTGACGATGGCAAGCCAGCCGCAATCGGACATTGAAGAATGCTGGAGAGTATTGAAAGAGAGTATGGTAGATACAGCGAAAGAAGTATGTGGAAGTTCAAAGAAGCATAGAAAAACAAATGGTGATGCATGGTGGGATGCGGAAGTGGCAGCTTCCGTAGAGCAAAAGAAAAAAGCGTGTCTGGACTATGTCTCTTCTTTGAATCTGAATGACAGTATGACTGAACAGAAGAAAGAAATATATCGGCAATGTAAGAATGACACCAAGGCCTTAGTGAAAGAGAAACGTGATAGAGCAAGTATGAGTGCAGAAGATAGGCTGACTAAAAACTTCGAGGGTAACACCAAACTCTTTTGGAGGGAGGTGAAGAAGTCTCGGGGTGGTTGGTCAGCCTTCAGAATGAATAAAATAAGGTCTAAAGGTGGAGACATTCTTACACAAACACAAGACGTGTTAAGCCGATGGAGTGAATATTTTGGCGATATGTATGCGGATGCTACGGTTGGCACCGGTGTCGCATGTGGTCTAGTAGATCAACATTCGGCGACGGCGTCCTCCGATGGCATCAGTATGGATGAAGTTGAATGGGCGATAAGAAGTTTGAAAAATGGTAAGGCAGCGGGCATTGATATGGTGTCTGCCGAGATGATCAAGCTTGGTGGCTCTTGTGTCTGGGAGGCGTTACTGTTGCTCCTCAATTTATGTTGGAGCTCGGGAATGGTTCCCAGGGACTGGCATAGCGCAGTCATCGTGCCTTTGTTTAAAAACAAGGGTTCACGTTATGACTGCGCAAATTACAGAGCCATAAGTTTGACCAGTTTGGCAGCAAAAGTGTATGGAAAAATTATTGAAAGGAGAATGAGGATGGTGTCCGATGGTTTACTGTGTGAGACACAAGGAGGTTTCAGGAGTAGAAGGGGATGCATGGATCAAGTGTTCTCTCTGCGCAACATTGTAGAGAAGCATCTGGCTCTAGGTCAGAGGGTTTTCTGCAGTTTTGTGAATCTGGAGAGAGCATTTGACACGGTCGTACGAAAGGAACTTTGGGACACTTTACCGGAGTATGGTATTAACGGTAAACTGCTACAGGCTGTGCAGTCCAGTTACATGGGCTGTAGAGCCTGTGTGCGGCTGGATGATGGAATGTCGCCTTGGTTTGACGTCAATATTGGCGTTAAGCAGGGGTGCGTTCTGTCAGCCAGGCTGTTTATCATATATCTGGATAAATGTCTCCAAAGGTTGAACGATATGAATGTGGGAGTCCAGATGGGCGACTCAGTGGTCACTGCTCTGCTTTATGCAGATGATGCAGTCCTGCTGGCACAGTCAGCGACTGACCTGCAGACCCTAGTTGACACAATGACAGAAGATTGTAAGAAAAAGGGTCTACGCGTGAATGTGAGCAAAACCAAAATAATAGTCTTTAAAAGAGATAAAACCAGAACAGATGTAAGAGTAACAATAGGTAATGATGTACTAGAGCAAGTGGATGAATTTGTATATCTTGGATGTGGATTTAGTCGAGATGGAAGGTACACCACTGATATATAGCGAAGAGTGAATGCGGGAAATAGAGTGAACGGAGCGTTGGGGCAACTTCTCGGCAGCCACCACCTCAGCCAGAAGGCACGTGTAGCAATACATAACGCAGTGCTTATCCCAACATTACTGTATGGAAGCGAGAGTTGGGTATGCAGAAAAGAGTATGATAGTAAAATTAATGCGGTCGAAATGCGATCTCTGCGGAAAATCTGTGGAGTTAGGCTGACCGACCGCATTCGTAACGACGACGTAAGAGAGCGAGTAGGTATGAAAGAGAGTATTGGTGTAAAGATGCGAAAGGGAATGCTCCGATGGTTCGGACATGTGGAAAGAATGCCGAACGAACGTCTGGTTAAGAAGATATACAATGCGAAAGTGGAAGGATGTAGGTACCGAGGGAGACCGAGACTAACCTACCTAGACCAGATCGGTCATGAACTGAAGGAAGGTGGAGTCAAGAGTCTCCGAAACCGGCGAGCGTGTATGAAGAGAATTATGAATGTTGAGGAAGCGAGTGAAGTATGCAGAGATAGAGTTCTCTGGCACTCTGTTCTCTCTGCCTACCCTGCAAGGGATATGGCGTGATGGTATGTATGTATGTATATACATATATATATATATATATATATATATATATATATATATATATATATATATATATAAATGTACCTAACATTTGAAAACATAGATAGATAGAAATATTATATTGTAACAACCATTCTAACATTTAATGTTTTGGGTCATAATAAATAGATGGCGTTAGTAAAATGACATTATTTGAATCGCGGTATTAAGATTCTCTGAAGCGTAATGACATGGCCTAATATTAAATTAATTGTTATCGAATCAGATTAAAACAGATCGATCAGGTCATGAATGAGAAGTTCAGGCAGACAGTTGCAGTCGTTAGCATCTGGTGGTTGCGCCATAATCGGAACGGCTCACTGGGACTCTCTATGATAAGAATATAGCACTGCATTCGGTGCCTACGTCATATATTAATTTATATTTTTACCTATTAAACATGTTCTTCAAGATATTCATGTTTTTTAAAAGGACCGGACTGGGCATACTCGTTTTGGATCAGGCAAGATATATAACGCAGATGATTGATTTGGTTCCGATCAGTAAAATTTCATCCGGACCCTATCAGGAACGCCTGATCTGGACCCGATCAGGAATGCCTGATCTGGACCCGATAAGGTTTTCCTGATCGGGTCCAGATATATCTTCTGCGTTACATACTTACTCTTACCTGGTTCAGATCGGGCATGCCCGGTCCGGTCCTGCTAAGGAAGATGAAAAAATTTCTAGTCGGGTAGTTAGCGATAAGACCAAACCATGATCTATCCAAAAAAAAATTAAACGCTATTTCTCCTGCTCTTATCGTCATTACTTGTGGTTGATGCAATATGTCAAAATCATCATCATCACAGCCTATAAATGTCCCACTGTTGGGCTCGGACCTCCTCCGTAATGGGAGGGTAATTAACCTACCATACCGCGCTGGTCAGACGTGTTGGTATAGGGTTTTGTTTCGAGTTTTCCTTCTGTCGCATAGAAGTTATATGCGTTTTGTATCCCTTAGTCATCTCGTACCCAGCCACGGGTAAGATATGGGGTGGTGAATAGTATTCTTACTCCGTCATCACACGGTACTCGTACATATTGCAAAAGTTATTGGCAATAGTTTTATGACCAGCCGCCTGCCTGACGTCAACCCATCTTGGGAATGTAATGGTAGGCCAAACAGCATCAATTAGAGTTGGTCTATATCGATATAAAGCTCTTAATCGTATTTGATGACATCTACAAGCAAAGTAAGGGTTGTTTGTATTCGTAGCAACCGTGTATAACAGTTTGTCATTTCTAAATATATAAATAATAAATAATTGAATGAATGCACAAGAAATTAATGAGTAAGGAAATAATGAATGATTTAATGAATGTTTAAAGAATAATTAAATGAATGACCAAATGAATGGTTGAATGAATGATTAAATGAATGATTTAATGAATATTTGAATGAATGATTGAATGAATACTTCAATGAATGATTGAATGAATACTTCAATGAATGACTGAATGAATTAATTAAATTTCGTGATTCATCCACGTTCAATAGCTGATTTTAAATATGATCTTGTATTCTTTCAGAATGTCTCGAATATATGGTAAGCTTAAATTATTCATGTTCCTCAACGACGGGATTACACCGCGAGCTGAATTCATTTTCCGAGAATAAAATTAAATGCTATATTTACGAAGGTTACGTTAGGTTTAGGATATGGCGTGATGGTATGTATGTATGTATATATATATATATATATATATATATATATATATATATATATATATATATATATATAAATGTACCTAACATTTGAAAACATAGATAGATAGAAATATTATATTGTAACAACCATTCTAACATTTAATGTTTTGGGTCATAATAAATAGATGGCGTTAGTAAAATGACATTATTTGAATCGCGGTATTAAGATTCTCTGAAGCGTAATGACATG
Organism: Lymantria monacha; assembly: GCA_905163515.2. Taxonomy (NCBI): domain Eukaryota; kingdom Metazoa; phylum Arthropoda; class Insecta; order Lepidoptera; family Erebidae; genus Lymantria; species Lymantria monacha. The sequence goes on from LR991104.1 coordinate 2,945,229, forward strand.
GCCTAATATTAAATTAATTGTTATCGAATCAGATTAAAACAGATCGATCAGGTCATGAATGAGAAGTTCAGGCAGACAGTTGCAGTCGTTAGCATCTGGTGGTTGCGCCATAATCGGAACGGCTCACTGGGACTCTCTATGATAAGAATATAGCACTGCATTCGGTGCCTACGTCATATATTAATTTATATTTTTACCTATTAAACATGTTCTTCAAGATATTCATGTTTTTTAAAAGGACCGGACTGGGCATACTCGTTTTGGATCAGGCAAGATATATAACGCAGATGATTGATTTGGTTCCGATCAGTAAAATTTCATCCGGACCCTATCAGGAACGCCTGATCTGGACCCGATCAGGAATGCCTGATCTGGATCCGATAAGGTTTTCCTGATCGGGTCCAGATATATCTTCTGCGTTACATACTTACTCTTACCTGGTCCAGATCGGGCATGCCCAGTCCGGTCCTGCTAAGGAAGACGAAAAAATTTCTAGTCGGGTAGTTAGCGATAAGACCAAACCATGATCTATCCAAAAAAAAATTAAACGCTATTTCTCCTGCTCTTATCGTCATTACTTGTGGTTGATGCAATATGTCAAAATCATCATCATCATAGCCCATAAATGTCCCACTGTTGGGCTCGGACCTCCTCCGTAATGGGAGGGTAATTAACCTACCATACCGCGCTGGTCAGACGTGTTGGTATAGGGTTTTGTTTCGAGTTTTCCTTCTGTCGCATAGAAGTTATATGCGTTTTGTATCCCTTAGTCATCTCGTACCCAGCCACGGGTAAGATATGGGGTGGTGAATAGTATTCTTACTCCGTCATCACACAGTACTCGTACATATTGCAAAAGTTATTGGCAATAGTTTTATGACCAGCCGCCTGCCTGACGTCAACCCATCTTGGGAATGTAATGGTAGGCCAAACAGCATCAATTAGAGTTGGTCTATATCGATATAAAGCTCTTAATCGTATTTGATGACATCTACAAGCAAAGTAAAGGTTGTTTGTATTCGTAGCAACCGTGTATAACAGTTTGTCATTTCTAAATATATAAATAATAAATAATTGAATGAATGCACAAGAAATTAATGAGTAAGGAAATAATGAATGATTTATTGAATGTTTAAAGAATAATTAAATGAATGACCAAATGAATGGTTGAATGAATGATTAAATGAATGATTAAATGAATGATTTAATGAATATTTGAATGAATGATTGAATGAATACTTCAATGAATGATTGAATGAATACTTCAATGAATGATTGAATGAATTATTTAAATTTCGTGATTCATCCACGTTCAATAGCTGATTTTAAATATGATCTTGTATTCTTTCAGAATGTCTCGAATATATGGTGAGCTTAAATTATTCATGTTCCTCAACGACGGGATTACACCGCGAGCTGAATTCATTTTCCGAGAATAAAATTAAATGCTATATTTACGAAGGTTACGCCTTTACTTCTGCAGTTGGCGGCAATGATGCTAAGGAAGGAGAATATCCTCATATGGTAAGGATGAACAGCTTTAACTTTCAATGCTTGTTAGAAAAAAAATAATAAATTACAGTAACTGATGACAGATATTGTACATTGGTCCTTAGAATGAGACGATCGGTTAATTTCGGCTTCGTAGAGCATTGTCTATGTATGTGTAGCAGACACAAACCAAAAAAAATAAATAAACGTAGCGCCATTTGTTGCAACCAAAGTACGTAATACTAAATAGCAAAATAATTGATTTCTGATCTTTATGCGAGTATTATACATTTGAAATAAAAGTATTTTTAGGAATTCTATCCTGTTTGTATTTTATTTTTAATTTCCAGACATTTCGAACTCGAACACTTTCGTTGTTCATGTTCACGGTAGGATTAAAGTGTCTCACGTCCAACAAGTCATCGTTATTACAGAGATTTATATCTACCCGCTACAGTAATAGTTATTAAATTGAAATATTAAATTCATGATAATTGGTATATTATGGCAATTCACTAGTTTAAAGAAGTACCAAAACTACCACCGGATTGGAACGCGGCCACACTGATATAGATTATTTATTTATATTTTACTTCTATTCATATTCAAAATCGATAATCGATTATGTTCATATGATTGCGATGTAGAAAATAGGGACAGTGACATCTGTCGAGTTACTAATCCATATAAAATAATAAAACCACTAATCCTGTAAGGATAATGGGCCAAACTATTTAAATAATAGCATTATAAGATGATAATGCGATTATAAGAATAGATAATCTTGATAGGGGGGCATAGTCCGTAGCGTGCGTCCCTGCCAGTCTAGTCAGACTTCAATCCGGCTCAAATGAGTACCGCAGTGCGGGTTAGGGCGTCTCCCGGAGGCGACGCGTACCGACCCGCCCCCGTCGGTATGAAAATCGGCAGATGCGGCGATGGGGGCCGCCACCCATCACGCCTTGCCCAGTCGGGCGAGTCGAGGAGAGCAGAGTGCCGGGTGCGCATGTGAAATGTAAGAGGTTGTGTGGAAGGTAAGTTGCACGAGCTGATATCCGTCATGGCGGACAAACAGCTAGACGTGCTCTGTATAACAGAGACCAAGCGAAGGGGCAGCGACGCCTGCGATCTTCCTGGTGGCGGGATATCTCTGTGGTCTGGTGTACCTCTCTCGCTTGGCCTCAGGTGTAAAGCATTACAGAATGTATGATCCCAGACTTCTTTGGGTCCGTATAAAATTAGGGGTCACCAAAATATTCATGGTTGTAGCATATGCTCCCGTAGGATCCTCGGTGGCATCAAACCTGGAGAAGTTTGAGGATAATGTTAGGGAAGTTCTGGATATGGCAGAAACCAGTGAATGCGTAATTGTATGCGGAGATTTGAACGGATGGGTGGGGACCAAGCGTCCCGACTATGAGGACGTACTTGGTCCATTTGGTGATAAGAGAGTGAACGACGCAGGTAGGCTCATTGCGGATGTATGCATGGAGAGAAACCTTATTGTGTCAAACACATTTTCCAACATAAGGACATCCATATGTATACACGGAGAAGGAATGAACAGAAATGTATAATTGATTTAATTTTGGTAGACAGTCGCCTCCGAAGCAAAATATTGGACGCAAGAGCCTACAGGGCCCCCGCAGTCGATACTGGCCACTATCTCGTTATTGCGAGATTTAGTGGTCTGTTCAGAAAGTGGAGGCACTGGCGAGAGCGTGTCCAATTCGGAGGGCTTAAAAGAATAAAGGTTGAAAGGTTGCAAGAAGAGTGTGTAAGAGAAAAGTATGCAGAGGGTGTCCGAGAATGGCTAACGACGGCAAGCCAGCCGCAATCGGACATTGAAGAATGCTGGAGAATATTGAAAGAGAGTATGGTAGATACAGCGAAAGAAGTATGTGGAAGCTCAAAAAAGCATAGAAAAACAAATGATGATAGCTTAGTGGGATGCAGAAGTGGCAGCTTCCGTAGAACAAAAGAAGAAAGCGTAGCTGGACTATGTCTCTTCTTTGAATCTGAATGACAGTATGACTGAACAGAACAAAGAAATATATCGGCAATGTAAGAATGACACCAAGGCCTTAGTGAAAGAGAAACGTGATAGAGCAAATATGAGTGAAGAAGATAGGCTGACTAAAAACTTCGAGGGTAACATTAAACTCTTTTGGAGGGAGGTGAAAAAGTCTCGGGGTTGTTGGTCAGCCTTCAGAATGAATAAAATAAGTTCTAAAGGTGGAGACATTCTTACACAAACACAAGACGTGTTAAGCTAATGGAGTGAATATTTTGGTGATATGTATGCGGATACTCGGGTTGGCGCCGGTGTTGCATGTGGTCTAGTATATCAACATTCAGCACCGACGTCCTCCGATGTCATCAGTATGGATGAAGTTGAATGGGCGATAAGAAGTTTGAAAAATGGTAAGGCAGCGGGCATTGATATGGTGTCTGCCAAGATGATCGAGCTTGGCGGCTCCTGTGTTTGGAAGGCGTTCTTGTTGCTCTTCAATTTATGTTGGAGTTCGGGAATGATTCCCAGGAACTGGAATAGCGCAGTCATCGTGCCTTTCATAAAAACAAGGGTTCACGTTATAACTGCGCAAATTACAGAGCCATAAGCTTGACCAGTTTGGCAGCAAAAGTGTATGCTAAAATTATTGAAAGGAGAATGAGGATGGTGTCCGATGGTTTACTGTGTGAGGCACAAGGAGGTTTCAAGAGTGGATGGATGATGCATGGATCAAATGTTCTCTCTGCGCAACATTGTGAAAAAGCGTCTGGCTCTAGGTCAGAGGGTTTTCTGCAGTTTTGTGGAGCTGGAGAGAGCATTTGACACGGTTGTACGAAAAGAACTTTGGGGAATTTTACCGGAGTATAGTAATAATAGTAAACTGCTGCAAGCTGTGCAGTCCAGTTACAGTGGCTGTAGAGCTTGTGTACGGCTGGATGATGGAATGTCGCCTTGATTTGACGTCAATATCGGCGTTAAGCAGGGGTGCGTTCTATCAGCCAGACTGTTTATCATATATCTGGATAAATGTCTCCAAAGGTTGAACGATATGAATGTGGGAGTCCAGTACACCACACCACAGAGCCATCCCGCCACCAGGAAGATCGCAGGCGTCGCTGCCCCTTCGCTTGGTCTGTATTATACAGAGCACGTCTAGCTGTTTGTCCGCCATGACGGATATCAGCTCGTGCAACTTACTTTCCACACAACCTCTTACATTTCACATGCCCACCCGGCACTCTGCTCTCCTCGACTCGCCTGACTGGGCAAGGCGTGATGGGTGGCGGCCCCCATCGCCGCATCTGCCGATTTTCATACCGACGGGGCGGGTCGATACGCGTCGCCTCCGGGAGACGCCCTAACCCGCACTGCGGTACTCATTTGAGCCGGATTGAAGTCTGACTAGACTGGCAGGGACGCACGCTACGGACTATGCCCCCCTATCAAGAATATCTATTCTTATAATCGCATTATCATCTTATAATGCTATTATTTAAATAGTTTGGCCCATTATCCTTACAGGATTAGTGGTTTTATTATTTTATATTTATTAGTAACTCGACAGATGTCGCTGTCCCTATTTTCTACATCGCAATCATATGAACATAATCGATTATTGATTTTGAATATGAATAGAAGTAAAATATAAATAAATAATCTATATCAGTGTGGCCGCGTTCCAATCCGGTGGTAGTTTTGGTACTTCTTTAAACTAGTGAATTGCCATAATATACCAATTATCATGAATTTAATATTTCAATTTAATAACTATTACTGTAGCGGGTAGATATAAATCTCTGTAATAACGATGACTTGTTGGACGTGAGACACCTTAATCCTACCGTGAACATGAACAACGAAAGTGTTCGAGTTCGAAATGTCTGGAAATTAAAAATAAAATACAAACGGGATAGAATTCCTAAAAATACTTTTATTTCAAATGTATAATACTCGCATAAAGATCAGAAATCAATTATTTTGCTATTTAGTATTACGTACTTTGGTTGCAACAAATGGCGCTACGTTTATTTATTTTTTTTGGTTTGTGTCTGCTACACATACAAAGACAATGCTCTACGAAGCCGAAATTAACCGATCGTCTCATTCTAAGGACCAATGTACAATATCTGTCATCAGTTACTGTAATTTATTATTTTTTTTCTAACAAGCATTGAAAATTAAAGCTGTTCATCCTTACCATATGAGGATATTCTCCTTCCATAGCATCATTGCCGCCAACTGCAGAAGTAAAGGCGTAACCTTCGTAAATATAGCATTTAATTTTATTCTCGGAAAATGAATTCAGCTCGTGGTGTAATCCCGTCGTTGAGGAACATGAATAATTTAAGCTTACCATATATTCGAGACTTTCTGAAAGAATACAAGATCATATTTAAAATCAGCTATTGAACGTGGATGAATCACGAAATTTAAATAATTCATTCAATCATTCATTGAAGTATTCATTCAATCATTCATTCAAATATTCATTCAAATATTCATTAAATCATTCATTTAATCATTCATTCAACCATTCATTTGGTCATTCATTTAATTATTCTTTAAACATTCATTAAATCATTCATTATTTCCTTACTCATTAATTTCTTGTGCATTCATTCAATTATTTATTATTTATTTATTTAGAAATGACAAACTGTTATACACGGTTGCTACGAATACAAACAACCCTTACTTTGCTTGTAGATGTCATCAAATACGATTAAGAGCTTTATATCGATATAGACCAACTCTAATTGATGCTGTTTGGCCTACCATTACATTCCCAAGATGGGTTGACGTCAGGCAGGCGGCTGGTCATAAAACTATTGCCAATAACTTTTGCAATATGTACGAGTACCGTGTGATGACGGAGTAAGAATACTATTCACCACCCCATATCTTACCCGTGACTGGGTACGAGATGACTAAGGGATACAAAACGCATATAACTTCTATGCGACAGAAGGAAAACTCGAAACAAAACCCTATACCAACACGTCTGACCAGCGCGGTATAGTAGGTTAATTACCCTCCCATTACGGAGGAGGTCCGAGCCCAACAGTAGGACATTTATGGGCTGTGATGATGATGATTTTGACATATTGCATCAACCACAAGTAATGACGATAAGAGCAGGAGAAATAGCGTTTATTTTTTTTTTGGATAGATTATGGTTTGGTCTTATCGCTAACTACCCGACTAGAAATTTTTTCGTCTTCCTTAGCAGGACCGGACCGGGCATGCCCGATCTGGACCAGATAAGAGTAAGTATGTAACGCAAAATATATATCTGGACCCGATTAGGAGAACCTTATCGGGTCCAGATCAGGCATTCCTGATCGGGTCCAGATCAGGCGTTCCTGATCGGGTCCGGATGAAATTTTACTGATCGGCACCAAATCAATCATCTGCGTTATATATCTTGCCTGATCCAAAACGAGTATGCCCAGTCCGGTCCTTTTAAAAAACATGAATATCTTAAAGAACATGTTTAATAGGTAAAAATATAAATTAATGGACGACTTAGTGGTCACTGCTCTGCTCTATGCACATGATTCAGTCCTGCTGGTGCAGTCAGCGACTGACCTGCAGACCCTAGTCGACACAATGACAGAAGATTATAAGAAAAGGGGTCTACGCATGAATCTGAGCAAAACCAAAATAATGGTCTTTGAAAGAGATGAAGCCAGAACAGATGTAAGAGTAACAATAGGTAATGATGTACTAGAACAAGTGGATGAATTTGTATATCTTGGATGTGGATTTAGATTTATATAGAGCGAAGAGTAAATGCGGGCAATCGAGTGAACGGAGCGTTGGGAGAACTTCTCGATAGCCATGACCTCAGCCAGAAGGCACGTGTAGCAATACATAACGCAGTGCTTGTCCCAACATTACTGTATGGAAGCGAGAGTTGGGTATGCAGAAAAGAGCATGAAAGCAAAATTAATGCGGTCGAAATGCGATCTCTACCGAAAATCTGTGGAGTTAGGCTGACCGACCGCATTCGCAACGACGACGTAAGAGAGCGAGTAGGTATGAAAGATAGTATTGGTGTAAAGATGCGAAAGGGAATGCTCCGATGGTTCGGACATGTGGAAAGAATGCCGAACGAACGTCTGGTTAAGAAGATATACAATGCGAAAGTGGAAGAATGTAGGTACCGGGGGAGACCGAGACTCACCTAACTAGACCAGATCGGTCACGTACTGAAGAAAGGTGGAGTCAAGTGTCTCCGAAACCGGCGAGCGTGTATGAAGAGAATTATGAATGTTGAGGAAGCGAGTGAAGTATGCAAGGATAGAGTTCTCTGGCACTCTGTTCTCTCTGCCTACCCTGCAAGGGGTATGGCGTGATGATATGTATATATGTATATTCTTGATAAGTATGGAAAGTTTCAAATTAACCCTACGTTTATAATGGGATAAAAATCATATTTAAAGATTGCATTACATACAAACCAAGTTTATGTAATATTAAAATAACTTAAAAATACTTCAGAAATCTAAATAGATGAAAATACATATTTATTTAAAGATAACTCTCTGCATTACGGTAACAATCCATGTATTTTTCCGCATGAGAATCGAATCCATGACACTTAACACGATAGGTTAATACCTTAACAACTACATCATCTGTGTAGTCAGATACATTCAGTCATTCATTTCATTCCAACGTACGCCATCTTTGCATTCCAACGTACGCCATTTTTGCATTCCAACTTACACCATTTTTGCAGTCCACATTAGTGTGTATTGTTTTTATTTTTTCTTTTTCTTTTTTCTAAACTCCAATTTTTGGCCATACGGTTCCCCTGACATGATCAGGGACCTTAACTTAGCAGTGTTAAATAGTGTGGTGTGGTTAATTAGTTAGCTTAAAGTATACGATGAATGATAAATATGTATGTTATATAGAGATACATACGCACGTGGGTAATTATTATGTGAGTTACGGTGGTGTAAAGGAGTGCTTGACATTATTATATATAAATATTATTATGTATAAACTTAAAATTAGATAAAAATAATAAATAGTAATATTAACTTAATGTTACTACAAGAAGCAAAAATTTAGGTGAAGACAAGTTTATAAATTATGCTAGAAGAGAGTAAATAACAATAGAGATAACAAGTTAAGAAGAGAGAAATAACAGATTAAGGAAATAGTAATTAGAAAATAGAATTGTGGAAAGCTAAAGTTAAGGAATTAAACTTTAAAAAAATGTAAATCGACTTCAAATCGTGTTAGAAGATTTCTAGCATACATTGTAATTATATTTTATAAAAATTAATACATAATTAGAATTAGTGTTTTAAGTAAGTATGGTTTTTGGCTGATCTTATTTTGAAGTCGGTTTACATTTTTTTTTTAAGTTTAATTTTTATTTTTAGTGTAAATAATCGTAGTTAAGTAATAATTTTAACTAGTTCATATAAATTAAATTATTTATTAAATATAGCACTATGAGTAGATCGACTAAAAATGCACGTGGCACGAAGAAGAATAGAAGTAGAGAATCAAAATAAAAAAAAAGTAAAGAACGTATTTCGAAAAAATGGAAATGAAATGCTGTATCTCGTTGCCAGTGGATTAAATTTCACTGTTTCAATCAATTCGCGTATACACCATATATGTGCTATCGATGCATCTCGTGAGGCAGCAACTTAGGTATGAGATAATACCAACATCCAAGTGATGTAAATAATGAGCCTTATAACAACCTGGGCCAACTCCATCTGATTCCGTTTGGTCAACAATTACATTCCCAAGGATGGTTGACGTCTGGCAGGTGGCCGATCATAAAACTATAGGCAATAACTTTTACAATCATCATCATTCATCATCATTACCCTGCTCTTATCCCAATTACTTGGGGTCGACGCAATATGTCCTTTTCTTCCACTCAATCCTATCCGATGTCATCTCTGCGTTCACTCCCTTTCTATTCATATCATGCTTCACGCAATCCATCCATCTTTTCTTCGGTCTTCCCTTACCCCTAAAGCCTTCAACATTCATACTTAAAACTCTTCTCCCAACATTACATTCATCCCGTCTCATCACATGTCCATACCAAGTCAGGCGTTCACTTTTCAACTTTTCCGTCACTGGCGCCACTTTCAAACTTCCTGTTATATACTCATTTCTTACCTTATCCATTCTCGTCAGGCCACACATCCATCTTAACATTCGCATCTCTGCTACATGCAGCCGTCTCTCATCCGTCGCTTTTGTAGCCCAACATGCTGACCCATACAATACGGCAGGCCTTATTAAGGTTTTGTATATTTTACTTTTTAATTTTAAGGGTACTTGAGTGTCACATATGGTACCTGTGACCTGCCGCCATTTCATCCATCCCGCGTCAATTCTGTGCTTCACCGCACGATCCAAGTCGCCATTGCTTTGGATAAGCGAACCGAGGTATCGAAAGTTGGAGCATACTGGTATAGGTACTCCATCTAGAGATATAGGTGTAAAATTGGAGAGACCGCCGAAATCGCAGAACATGTACTCTGTTTTTGTTCTGCTGATTTTCAAGCCAACGTTCTCCAATCTACAGCGCCATTTTTCCAGCATGCTCTGTACCTCAAGCCCATCTTCTCCGATAAGAACAACGTCGTCAGCGAAAAGCATGCACCAGGGTGCCTCTTCCTGTATCTCCGATGTTAAGGCATCCATTATCAACAGGAAGAGGTAAGGACTTAACGCCGACCCTTGATGCAGGCCCACCCCAACACTGAACTCATCGGAGTTTCCAACAGCTGATCTTATGTACGACCTACATCGCCGGTACATAGCACAGACTAACCTTATATACTTCACAGGTACACTTTTCTCTTTCAGTGCCCACCACAAAACTGTTCTTGGTATTCTGTCGTATGCCTCCTCGAGGTCAACGAATACCATATGCAAGTTTTTGTGTGCACTACGAAATTTTTCACATAGTTGACGCAGTGCAAATATGGCATCCGTTGTCCCACGACCCGGCATAAAACCGAACTGGTTTTGGGTGACCTCACTTTCCTCTCGCAGTCTCTTCTCGATTACTTTTTCCCACACTTTCATACTATGTGACATGAGCTTTATTCCCCTATAATTGCCACAGTCTTGAACATCCCCTTTATTTTTAAAAATGGGCACTAACGTGCTATTGCACCACTCGTCGGGGATTTCTTCTTCCTGCAGCAACTTATTGAAGAACAAAGTCAGCCACTCATAACCACGCTCTCCTAAAATCTTCCACACTTCAACTGGTATACCATCCGGCCCTACAGATTTACCATTTTTCATACTAATCACTGCCTTTTTTACTTCATCTAATGTAATTTCATTCACTAGGCCGGAGTTTTCTGATTTATCTTTCAAATCTCCACTCCATGCATTCTCTTCGTTCATTAGTCTTTCAAAATACACCTTCCAACGCTCTTGTATTTCCTCATCTTTCATCAGAACCTTGCCTGCTTCATCTTTTATACACTTTACATGCTTAATATCTCTCGCTCGTTCTTCCCGTGCTTTTGTAATGCGATACAGCGCTTTTTGCCCTTGAGGCCTATTTAAGGAGTTATATATCCTTTCTTGGGCCTGAGCCCTCGCCGTAGCTATCACCCTTTTAGCCTTTTTCTTGCATTCTTTGTATTCCCTCTTTATCACTTTCTTCACACTTTCATTATCCTCTTTCTGCCACTTCTTAAATATATTTTTTTTTTCTTTCAATACCTGTTGCACATCTTGATTCCACCACCACGTATCCCTATCAATTACACCTTTTCCTTTCGTTTTTCCTAAAATTACTCTAGCTATATTTCTAATACAGCTAGCCATTTCATTCCAACATACATTCACAGATTTGCTCTTCATATCATTCATTCCACTCATTTGTTCTATCACACCTTGTATAAATCTACTTGCATACTCTTTCCTCTCAAGCATGCCCCATTTTAACCTAGGAGGGGGCCGGTTTTTGGTCTTAAGTGAGCGTATTTTTATCTCAGTATCTAACACTATCAGTCTGTGCTGCGATACAAGTGCTTCACCCGGCACCACCTTACAGTTCCTCACACAGCCCAACTTACTTCTCTTAACAAGAAAGTAATCAAGCTGTCTGGAGTAGTTGCCACTTTTATAAGTGATGAGATGTTCATCACTTTTCTGAAACCATGTATTAGCAATGGCCAGGTCAAGTGATGAAGCTACTTGGAGCAACGCCTCACCACCAGCATTACATTTGCCGTACCCCCAACCTCCATGCACTCTTTCATAGTTATCATTTGCAGCTCCTACATGTCCATTAAAATCACCTCCTATACATATCTCTTCACTATCTGGAATCCCTATCATAACTGCATCAAAATCCTCCCAAAACTTTTCTTTCTCCTCATCCTTACATCGGGCTTGGGGTGCATACGCGCTAATAACATTCAGAATCATACTCTCCCAAACTATTTTCACAACTATTAATCTATCATTTCTCCTTGTTACGTTCGTCACACATTCTTTCAAATTCCTATCTAATACTACACCTACACCATTTCTTTTTCCATCACTACCACTGTAGTAAAACTTGTATCCTTCACCAATTTCTCTAGCTCTAGTTCCCTTCCATTTCGTTTCTTGCAAACATGCAACATTTATTCTTCTCCTTTTTAACAAATCCGCCAACTCCCTTCCCCTTCCAGTCATCGTTCCAACATTCCAACTCGCATACCGCAATCTTACCTCTTTCGTACTGAGGGCTTGCTTCTTACGTCGCACCCGCCCGTGATGCAACAACCCTTGTCCATTTCCCGCAGAAACCGGGTGCTGTCCCTGCGCGTCGCCTGCGGGGTACGCCCTAGCCCTGTCATTATCTTTCATAACATGGTACATATTGCAAAAGGTTTCGGCAATAATTTTTATGACCGGCCGCCTGCCTGACGTCAACCCTCCTTGGGAATGTAGTCGCTGACCTGACGGCATCAGATGATGTTGGCCCAGGTCAAAGTAAGCTTTTAGTCGTCTTTTACGACACCCACAAGCAAAGCTAGGGTTGGTAGTATTCGAAGCCGCCACCACACAGCTTTTAATAACTTTTACAATATGTACTATAAATAAAAGAAGAGTACATATTGTATCGACCCCAAGTAATAAGAGTAGGAGAATGATGAGTAATGTTAGAATTGTTTTCATATTTTTATAACTCTACGTAGTGATAAACCTATTAATATACATGGGAATACTATTATCCTACATATGATTACATTTGTGACTAATACGGGATATCTACAAGCCGCTAGACATAAAAAAAAATGTGTATTTTACTATTTACAGGCACTGCTAGGATATGGCGATAATTTAGAGTCAGCTCAGTGGCTCTGTGGTGGTTCCGTTATCAGTGAAAGATTTATTCTGACCGCGGCTCACTGTATAGGAACTAGTTCATTGTAAGTATATCAATAAAGTTGTATTTCATCTTTAGGACAAGAGTCCGTGGGCGTCAGTAACACTTACAATCAGGTGTGCTGCTTGCTCGTTGGACATCATTAGCAATAAAATAAAATAAAGTAATTTACTTAAACAATTTTACTTGTGTGTCTACAAAAAAGATGGCAATAAAAATGCCATAATTTCAGTTTTTTTATTGCTTATGGTGGCAAACGAGCAAATAGCAAACTTGATGGTAAGTGTTACTGCCACTAATGTACCTTTGCAATACCAGGGTTATAGCTAGGCCACTACTTACCAAACAAAACCCACCCAGATAGTTAAGTTACCGGCCCTCTTGCCATTTTAACTGCTCAGTCGTCGATTTTCGGCAAGAGTGTGATACTACCGTGGACGGACCCGCTGCTGTTTCGCGTACTCACTTATATTTATACATATTGAAATGAAAACTGTCTCAAATATATCTAAGTACGCAATATAAGAGATGCTTAGGCACTTTTTCTCGCAAATTTGAGCGAGATATACGCTCTTTTAGCTTTCATAATGTGTATATCATGGCCGGCTTTACCTATAGTGTAGAGGGTGCGGTGCACCCGGGCGCCGAGAGCCGCTCGGGCAACATAGAGTCTCCACTGTAACGCTCCGCACGGAGCGGGCACACCGAACGTAGCGAGTGCCTAACCATCTATAAACGTAGCGCGTGCGTTATTTGGGTAGGTTGCTTTGTCGCCATGCTCACTGTAACTTCGTAATCCGATCGTGTTTACCTGGTTTTGTGTCAAAACAAGGAGATTAAGTATGCGACAACGCATTCCAGTTCGGAGTTTAATCGAACGTGTTGTAACCATCAACCTATTCCATTTTGTTCACCCACTTTGGTACAAGAGGGCGCCAGGTTATTGATTGCACCCGGGCGCTACATGTACTTGAGCCGCGCCTGGTGTATATAAATAAGTATATGTATGTACAAACTCAGCCCTATGTATATACATAAGTGTTTGATGTATATCATTACCAGAGATGTACAAAATATCCTGTACAAAGTATTTGGAATACAAAATGCAAGATACTTTTAAATTAAGTATTTCAGATACCAGAACAAAATACTTTTGAAAATAGTATCTGAAATACTAGATACAAAATAGGTATCTTTTAAATACTTCTTAAGATGAAAATACTTTTGTAAGAAAACAAGATTTTAGTTTAATGAATTTAAGTTTATTTTTGATAATTGATATTAATATTATTTACGAATAAATCGTGTTAATAGCTGACATGAAAGATATAGTTTCAAAACCCTCTAAAGTGATTTTTGATACATATTTACATTTTTGTAACAAAGGATTTTTTTTTTTAATTTTATTTGCTATAAGTTAATGCTTATTAATGTATCTCACTAAAATTTGCCATAAATTAAATCAAAATCAAAATAAAATAACTATAATCATTTTCAAAGTCCCCTAAAATGAAATTGACCAATGACAGCACTACATTTGAAATACGTGACTTGTAAAACTGTATGGCGATATTATTTGTTTTGAGGTCTCGCGGATTTTAAAAGAAAGGCATTAAAAATAATGAAAGATCTAACACAGTTTCTTGAAAAATGTGACATCAATAAGATGTTGGACTAATAATTTTATAAATGTCAGCTAACATATTACTAAAAGTATCTTATCAGAAAAAGTATTTATAAAGAACTAAGATACCAACCAAAAGTTATCTAAATATTAGGTCCTTACATATGAAATTAGCGTTTTGTCGTAATGACCACTTTGATGTGAAATATCTCCTCTTTGGTTAAGAATTTCAAATTCAAATTTATAAATTCATTTAGCTGGTAACTACATTTGAGATTTGAAAACAGTCATTTATTTGTTTTTCCCTCATTATTTTTTTCTTTGGCATCGCTTATTATCGCACAATGGAAAACATGAAATATCGGTATATTTACGAATACGAGTTCTACCGTAGCACTAGTGCTGCAGAAACAGCTCGAAGGATTAATCATGTGTACGGCGCTGGTGTCGCAAAAGAAAGCACGGTAAGTTTTTGGTTTCAACGTTTTCGTTCTGGAAATATCGACCTTCAGAACCAACCCTGTGGACGGGCGGAGACCAAAGTGGAAAATGAAGAATTAAAAGCTATTGTGGAAGGGGATCCATCACAAAGCACTTCAGAGATAGCTGCAGGCTTCGGGGTCAGTGACAAAACTGTATTAATCCACTTGAAGCAAATCGAGAAAGTAATAACATTTGAACGACGGGTACCTCGGGAATTGAGTGAATCGAACTTGCAAACACTCGTCAACTGCTATGTTACTTTGCTTAACCGACACAATAATGAAGGGATTTTAAATCGAATCATTACTTGTGTTGAAAAGTGGATACTGTACGATAACCGTAAGCGCTCGTCGCAATGGCTGAACCTTGGAAATCCAGCCAAATCCTGCCCTAAATGAAAATTGACTCAGAAAACGTTACTTGTGAGTGTTTGGTGGACTAGCGCTGGTGTCGTTCATTACAGTTTTCTAAAGTCTGGCCAAAAGATTACGGCAGATATCTATTGTCAGCAACTGCAAACCATGAAGGAAGAACTAGCTGCTAAACAACCGAGATTGGTCAATCGCTCTAGGCCACTGCTGCTTCACGACAACGCAAGATCACACACTGCACAACAAACAACCTATAAGTTAGATGAGTTACAATTGGAATGTCTGCGACATCCACTGTACTCCCGCACCTTGCTCCAACAGATTACCCTTTTTTCCGGAATTTGGACAACTTCTTACAATGAAAAAAAGTCCAACTCCGATGCGGCAGTCCAAACCGCTTTCAAAGAGTTTATTGATTCTCACCCCATGGTTTTTTTAGTAAAGGGATCAATGAACTACCTATGAGATAGCAAAAATGCATAGATAACAACGGTGCATACTTTGATTAATTAAATATATTTTACAAAAAAAATGACTTTATATTCCTCCCGTACATAACGCCAATTTCATATGTAAGGACCTAATACAAGATACAAAATGAATTTTTAAAAAAGTATCTTAGATGCAAGATGTAAATACGTATCTTTTATCTGTATTTCAGATACTTGTGTCTTAGATAAGTCACATCTCTGATAATTACATATGTTTCACTGTATATACCACAAGTTTCACTTCTATTCTAACGCGTGTTTTTACACATCTTGACTAATTTATTTTTTCTATATACAGAGGTGACGTAAAGTACGCAGCACTTGGTATATTGAAGAGGTCAGATCCACCTGAACAATGGCAGAGATATAATGTTAAGAGGATTATTCCGTATCCTAAATACGATGCTCCGAATAAATACCATGATATTGCTTTATTGGAATTAAGCACTAAGTAAGTAAATGTATATACAAATATCGTTATTATTGGAAAAGAAAAAGTCACTGTAGGAGCTACAAATACTACCAACTCTTACTACGCTTGTGGATGTCGTAAAAGACGACTAAGAGCTTTATATTGAGCCAAGCAAAAACCCTTTAATGTCATCTGGTCAACAATTACATTCATTCCCAATGAGGGTTGATGTCAGACAGGCGACCGGTTATAAAATTATTGCTAATAACTACTGCAATATGTAATATAGAAGAGTATATTGCGTTCCTCAAGTAAATGGGATAAGAACAGGATAGGTAATGATAAATGTTCAGAAAAAAAATAAAAACTTTATTATATATCTCCCCATGACCATGAACGCTGAAAAGAGTTGAAAAAGTAAAAAAAATCTGAAATTAAAAATGAAATACAGAAAATTAAAATTCAACCCTACATTCATTGAAAATCAATTTCCGGTAAAAAATTCAAATAAAGTAAAAATCAGAAAATAAAATATCAAATACAGGAAATAAAAATTTAAACCCTGCATTTATTGGACATCCGTTCCAATAGACATTCATTAAATATCTATTATATTTTAATATTCCAGAATAAGATTTAGCCGAAATGTTTTACCTGTCTGTTTGGACACTAAAGGCAATAATTTCAACTATGAACTGCCAACCAACCATCCTGTCGCCACTGCGACTGGTTGGGGTGCCCTGGGGCGTCATCAAGCCTTAGCAGATACATTACAAGTGGTGAGTTTTACAGTTTGCAGCTATTAAATACAAATAGATCCTCAAGGAAGAATAATTAATAGCCATGATGGTGAGAGGATAGTCAATTGCATTTAATAAAAACTTCAAGAGAACTAGAGAAAACTTTCCCGTGTGGCGACTGTCTCCGTATGATGACGGAAAAAAAAAACATTTGTCGTCACCCCTTGTTTGCCCGTGGGAGTCGTAAAAACCGGCTAACGGTCTCACCGGGAGAGTGGGCAGCGGCTATCTCCCGGGAAACTTTATAACATCTACCGCGATCGCCAATCCGACTCCTAAGCGTGGCGATTATGACATTATTCCACCCAAAACAAATATGGATGTAGAAAAATTCACGGCCCGCTGTCTCATTTTGGTCTCATTTTGGTAACGGGCTAGGGAATTACCTTGTCTTAAATAAACTTTACCTTGCTTTTTCATCCCCTTAGGGGTATAATTTCAAAATTTATTTTACGCTTTATTGTACACCATATTACATACAAATTAGAAACTTATAGTAACTATAGTAGGTACAATGGGCGGCCTTATCGCTAACAGCGATCTCTTCCAGGCAACCTTTGTATGGATAAAATTACTATATATAAATATATATACACATGCATACATCAATAATATAATATAAGACGTAAGAGAGCGAGTAGGTATGAAAGAGAGTATTGGTGTAAAGATGCGAAAGGGAATGCTCCGATGGTTCGGACATGTGGAAAGAATGCCGAACGAACGTCTGGTTAAGAAGATATACAATGCGAAAGTGGAAGGATGTAGGTACCGAGGGAGACCGAGACTAACCTACCTAGACCAGATCGGTCATATACTGAAGGAAGGTGGAGTTAAGAGTCTCCGAAACCGGCGAGCGTGTATGAAGAGAATTATGAATGTTGAGGAAGCGAGTGAAGTATGCAAAAATAGAGTTCTCTGGCACTCTGTTCTCTCTGCCTACCCTGCAAGGGATATGGCGTGATGATATGTATGTATGTAATATATATATATATATATATATATATATATATATATATATATATATATATATATATATATATATATATATATGTATATATATATATATATATATATATATATGTACTAGCGACCCTCGCTTCGGTTACGTCTACTTTCGCTACATAGAATTCCTGTCGGAGAAGGAATTTCTTAAAATCCTATTTTATCTGACTTTTACAGGGCAGAAAGAAAGTCCACAAGTTTGTAGGGGCAGTATTGGAAAATGTAGATTTTTTGGGTTAACACCTACGCAATCCGCTTTAGGGGTGGAATTTTTAATAAGCCATTCTTGGTTAAACTGTGTATTGTAACAAAAATATGCCTACCGAAATTCAAGTCTGTAGGAGATATATTTAAAAAATGTGATTTTTATACCCCAGCAACCGCAGGGATATAATTTCATAAAATCCGTTCTTAGCTGACCTCTACTCGACGAAAGAAATATTCCTACCAAATTTAAAGTCCGTAGGCCTTATGGTTTCAGAGATATCGTGATGAGTCAATACATATATATATATATTATAACTCATCCTTTCTGTCTCGAATTTTGCAAACATGTTGATTAAAAACTAACTAAACAGCGAACGAAAAAATAGCAGATGATCTTATACACCTTTCCTAATCATTATAGGGTAAAATAAAAAGTTGTAGTAGATATAATTTTATAAAGCGGTGTTTGTGGTTTGGGCATCGCAATGGCTATATCCTAGCACATTGCAAAGACCAAACAACTGCTGAAATAGAGTATCGACCATCGCTGTAGCATGACACAAACGGATATTGTCACACAAACTGTAATGCATCGTGTGAGCGATGGATTTCAGTTATTCGATGAAAGGTATTACCATGCCTTGGAATTACAAAATTCTGCTTAGAAAATTACTGTCCAATCATTTCAAAGTCTACGTTCATATGAGGCCGTATCCTAAAAGTACATGACCTCTCTAAATCTTAGAAACCTATAAACACCGTACTAATATAGTGCGGTGACATTCAAGACATTTCAATTTTAAAAAGTATTTGCTTTGTACCAAACGTTTATGTGACATCAACCTTTTTAGAGTTCCATACCCAAAACATAAAACAGGACCCTATTACTAAGATTCCGCTGTCCGTCCGTTGCTTCGCCTGTCTATCACCAGGTTGCTCTCATGAACCGTGATAGTGGGACATTTGAAATTTTCACAGATGATGAATTTATTTTGCCGCTACAACGATAAATACTAAAAAACAATAAAATATTTAAGGGGACTCCCACACAACAAAGGTAATCTTTTTGCTCGTTTTTGCTCGATATTGATAACAAAAATAGGTAGACGTTTGAAATATTCTCAGAATATTTAGTAATATATTCACTTTAGAAATAAATAATTAAATTAAATACATAAATATCATCACGCCATATCCCTTGCAGGGTAGGCGGAGAGAACAGAGTGCCAGAAAACTCTATCTCTGCATACTTCACTCGCTTCCTCAACATTCATGATTCTCTTCATACACGCTCGCCGGTTTCGGAGACTCTTGACTCCACCTTCCTTCAGTACCTGACCGATCTGGTCTAGGTAGGTTAGTCTCGGTCTCCCTCGGTACCTAGATCCTTCCACTTTCGCATTGTATATCTTCTTAACCAGACGTTCGTTCGGCATTCTTTCCACATGTCCGAACCATCGGAGCATTCCCTTTCGCATCTTTACACCAATACTCTCTTTTATACCTATTGATTAAATTGAAATAAAACAAATAGAGAATTTAAGAGGGGCTCCCATACAACCACGGAGCAAATACAAAGAGGAGACGGCCTAAGTAACTGTGCACTGTGATTCTCAAGTAGGCCCTGACGTCATCACGTTAACATCAATAGTAGGCGTGGCCTATTAGTCTTCTGTCGTCGCTGCCGGTGTTCGTACGGTGCATAAAATTATATTTTTGGTGTATTTTTATGTTATTACGAAGAAAACCATGAAGTGTTGTGTTTTATCATGTAAAAACTACTCCAATAAACGTACAGATGCTATGGAAAGAATCACATTCCATTTGTAAGTATATTTATTCATAATTTATCAAAATAATTTCTAGAAAGTTCTTTTGACGGTATCATGTTCAGAAATAATTTTACTCAACGTTAGATGGCACCACTTTGCGTAATAGGACCTAGAACAACAAAAGCACATACAGTTCAAACATTTAAGATTATTGTAATAACTAATAACCATGAGTATTAAAATTTATACCCAAAGCCTTTTACCTCAACAAAAATATGAGTTTTATATGTAGTTAATAATTATTTTGTAAGCAATACGCCAGCTGTCGTTAACTATGAAGAACTATAAAAGTGTCAAAAATCCAGGGTCGTAATTAGAATATAATTATCACATTCGGCTTTTTCATCAAAGAAAAATATTTTTACACTACTTTAAATTAACCTATTATAATTAAACTGTAAATTTTGTATGTTTTAGAATAACGTCCAATGATGATGTTAGAAGCAATGGATTTCAAAAATTAATAGAAAAACTGGACTCCTACGAAATATACAAAGATTTGTTCTTCTCATTTTAACAATAAAGATTTAAAGGACTGTATTGCAGCCAATAGAAACCACTTCGAACAAGCTTTTTATATTTTAAATTGTTTTATATTTATATATTAAAGTAACACTATAAAAGTCATAAATATTTTTTGCAATAGAAAAAGGTTTTTCTTTGTTACAGTATTTAGGGCAAGACTAGGTATAGCTCAAGAAATATATGATGCAAAAGAGTATTTCATTTTTATTATTGGAACCAATGTCACCCTTTCTCCTTTATTTATTAATAATGTAATTGCACTCGATGCAATTTCTTGATAAGATTAACGAGGTTGAGCACGTCACAAAAATATTCAAAGTGGTGGTGGCGTCGAAGATCGGGTCTTCAAGTTACCTTTGGCATTGCTAAGTTTTAGATGGCCCGTGCGTCAATCAATCGGTTGCTACCAGGGGGGGCTGATCTGCTCGCTTGAAATACTCTTTTACATGTCTTGTTCATTGACACCATTGTTGCATTATCAATTGTATAAAGCCTTATTTTAATAGAGTGGTTTGATTCTTTTTTTATATGGAAAAGACAAAAAGGAAGAAAATAATACCGTGTAACTAACATATTTACTAAAAGTCCAACTACTTTCATTCGATAATTTGTTAGAAACCCAAACAAATAATTGTATTATTTGGTCGTATGGAAAGGACACAAATATGAAGAAAAAAAGGTTTCTAAACTTCTGAGTTTATCAGAATGACAGTAAAGAAAAGATGGATTTTTCATAAAATATTAACATTATGAACAATGCTGACAAGCCTTATAAAGAAATTTTCGGTTAAAAACAGTAGTCATACAGCTATTCGCTATGCAGAATTATTTGATTATAAACATTTGTATTTGAATAGAGCAAACAGCTAATAAGATTTGTTTGTATCTTTGAAATAAAAAAAAATTAGCACTCCTTGATATAGGTAAATTCTGAGTACGTCCCTGTTACACCATACACTTACTGACATCTAATGCAAGATAGCTCAACTGCATACAATATACGAAATTAGTAGTTGTGCTAATAGCCGGTAGATGGGCATAAAGGAGGGAGTGAGACAAGTACTATTACTTGTCTCACTTTCTCCATTAGCAACGTCCCCCCTCACCCCCTGTAAATGACACGCATTGTTTCATAGAAAATATTCATTACAACAGCTCCTCTTTGTATTTTCTCCGTGCATACAACACACATGATTATTTTACCATTTATAGATAATGGTACAGAACCCTTCGTGTGCGACTCCGAGTGGCTCTTGGCCGGTTTTTTTGAATATAATCGAATTGAGTTTTCAAACATGTGTCAAAATAAAATGTCTTTTAAATCAAAATCACTAAGAAGTATTGATATCAACTTTAAAGCAAATCACCCCTACAATAACTTTCCACCCTTTTTTTACCCAGTTAGGAGATAAATCTCAATAAAATATGAATCACGTCTTTCATCAATTCTGTTAAAGAATGTTTATGCAAAATTTGAAATTGATTGGACCAAGGAATCACGTTGGCCCATACAACATACAAACTTTGCCTTGATTTTTCACCCCTTAGGGATATAATTTCGTAAAATCCGATCTTAGCTGACTTCTACTCGACGACAGAAATATTCCTACCAAATTTAAGTTTTGTGGGCTTTATGGTTCTAGAGATATCGTGATGAGTCAATACATAGGTGGAAATCTCATATATATATATATATATATATATTATAAGTTTTCGTTATAGGTATTAAAATAGACCGACCGCATTCGTAACGACGACGTAAGAGAGCGAGTAGGTATGAAAGAGAGTATTGGTGTAAAGATGCGAAAGGGAATGCTCCGATGGTTCGGACATGTGGAAAGAATGCCGAACGAACGCCTGGTTAAGAAGATATACAATGCGAAAGTGGAAGGATGTAGGTACCGAGGGAGACCGAGACTAACCTACCTAGACCAGATCGGTCATGTACTGAAGGAAGGTGGAGTCAAGAGTCTCCGAAACCGGCGAGCGTGTATGAAGAGAATTATGAATGTTGAGGAAGCGAGTGAAGTATGCAGAGATAGAGTTCTCTGGCACTCTGTTCTCTCTGCCTACCCTGCAAGGGATATGGCGTGATGATATGTATGTATGTATGTATGTATTAAAATATTTATTCCAAGACAAACTAAAAAGAAAATACTGAGCTAAATGTGATGAGCTAATCACGTCTTACAGGTATCCCTGAGGCAGTATACACCTGAGGAGTGTTACGCAGCATATCCACCTCACAGACTACTTCTAAACGGGTATGACGATATGACACAGTCATGTTATGGGGACAAGGAGAAAATCATTGATACTTGTGAGGTATGATATTATCCATATATCATTTACATCCATATAACCCTTATTATGCTAAGAAAGAAAGAAAGGTTTTATTATAAGGAATAAATTTACATTAAAGTTAAATTAGTTTATTGGTTTAAGCCTAATAAATAAACTGACATACGAAATTATAATACAAGCAGCTACGCCTGCGTATTCCGTGTGGTGACGGAGCAAGAATACTATCACCACCCCCTATCTTACCCGTGGGTGATCGTAAGAGACGACTAAGGGATATAACATGCATATAACATCTATGCAAGAGAAGAAAAACTCGAAACAAAACCCTATGCCAACACGTTTGACCAGTTTGGTATAGTAGGTTAATTTCCCTCCCATTACGGAGGAGTAACCTACTATCTGCGTAGTAAATAAATTTCGTATTGAATTATTATCCCCAAGAATATCATTAGCGAGATAAAAACAATAGTTTTATCACCGGCCGCCTGCCTGACGTCAAACCTCCTTGGGAATGTAATAGTTAACTAAACAGCATCAGTTGGAGTTGGCTCAGGTATACCTATATAAAACTCTTATGGAGGCCATACACGCTAGGTTTTGCATGATGGTTTTAACTGTGCATGCATAACCGACAGGCATAACCGAGTTTCATATTACACATACACGTTAGGGTTTGCATGCACAGTTTTGCCATTAAATCTCAGTTGAGCTACGGGACGGTATATGGAGGATGCTTACTTCACAGTTGAGCTATATAGTACGATAATTAAAAACAGAGAACTGTGACAGGCAAGCTCGCCGGACGCCACACACGCTCGGTTATGCTCGCGCGCAAACATAACCGAGCGGCATAAAATATCAATTTTGATATTTGCTCGGTTGCATGTACATGCAAAGATAACTGTACAGTTTTATCACATACACGTTAGGGCTTGCCTGTCGGTTATGCATGCATAGTTAAAACCATCATGCAAAACCTAGCGTGTATGGCCTCCATTAGACGTCTTTTACGACATTCGTAAACAAATTAGGGGTTGACAGTATTCGTAGCCGCTACCACACAGCAATATATGGTACGATGATAGATTTAAGTTTCATTTCAAATACAATATAAAAATTGAATTTTGTAATTCTTTTATTTCCAGGGTGATTCTGGTGGTCCACTGCAAGTAACTAATGTAGATGGTCCTTGCTTTTATCAAATTATAGGTGTGACGTCATACGGCAGACAATGCGGTGTCCGCGGAGCAGCCGGGATGTACACTAGAGTATCATATTACGTACCCTGGATAGAAAGCATTGTGTGGCCTTAGAACTATGTCTCAGAAGCATATACCTGTTTATATCAATTGTATCATTAAAATTGGCAATATACAAGACGACCATACGACAATAATTTTAATCTAGTGTATCTGATGACTTGCCCAGCCTGTATACAAACTTTGAATACAATATGTCGTATAGTTTAGCCGCAGCACATTACTTTGTATTATTAACAATTTCCACACTCTGTATAAAAATTAAAATTATTCGTCTATCACTAAGAGATCAATGAGCTCCCGCGGCGCATCGGTATAAACTAATATGAAACTAGTACCTACATATCGCCATGTTTACCAGTTCAAGTCTTCCCCAAACGTAATACAAATCAATGCATATTATACCTTATTCCTAAGTCTTTATAAACCGTGTCATCAGACTTAGATGAGGAATTTAAAACTACCTAATGCGGCTTAATGAAAGGAGACCTCGGTCTCATGTTCAAAACTATTATAATAGGTCTGTAGGTCAGTGTGCCATCGTGATCCTGTGACGTGAATGTGCGTAATTAGACGCTTACTTTGTGTTAGAATAGTATTTCTTTCTCATTTACAATGCCTCGTTATAATTACACAGCTTCGGGTATACAGATATGATTTTAATTTATGGAGAATATCACGGTAATGCAGCTTTAACCATACGTACGTACCGAAAGAGATATGGAAACACACGTGTTTGTACTACCAATGGCCGGACTATTGTGCAAGCTGTCCAGAGGTTACGGGATAATCAATCCTTACTGCCTCATATGGATAGTGCTCCTTCGCGTGTAAGAGTCACCCTAGATGAACAAATTTTAAATTATTTTTCTCGCAAATTTGACAGAGGTTGATAATGTGGAGAACTTAAAAAAAGGAATTGTACGATCTTTCGACAAGTTAAAATACATCGCCGTCAATGGCGACCTGTTAACAAGAGTTCGAAATAATATTTTAAGAAGATATAATTTGTGCGTTCGGGTCCATGGCGCACATATCGAAAATTTAAAAGTGTAACGACCAAGTGAATTATTAAAGTTATCGTGATTATTTTAATAAAAGAATCGAGTGAGAATGAACAATGAATAGCGCCCATAAGTGTATGTATTTACCTACGTTTCGAAGTTGTAACATATGATACCACAAGGTCACTCGCCGCTTGCCGACCACAGGTTAGTGAACTAATATTTACAAACGGTGTTCTATTTTGTTTCAATATTTATGATAAAAAGTTTGTTTGAAAAAATTGTTTTTTAAATATGCATGCGAGGACTTTTTTAATAGTTTCAAAATACTCCTATACACTAGTATTGACGGTGTTTTCATTTATTGTCGTATTGACGTCTCCACTCTGTATATTTTATTTCATGAATATCGGTATTTTTTTTTATATCCTATTTTTATTGATCACAATTTGTTCTGGAGGTGCGTGCCTGGTAATCTGTGACACAGGGTTCCCTATTACAGACACCAGCCTCCCGCAAAGAAATGAATATTATCATACACATATTGTATGTATATAATTTGTATTTTGTAAAGAAGCTGGTTGATAGATACATCAACGCCGAGTCGAAATTTATTGTAAACTAAAAACATGAAATTTAATTTCTTTTTGTAACATAGAGACGACCTGAACCAACTCCATCTGATGCCGTTTGGTCAATAATTACATTCTCAAGGTGGGTTGACGTCTGGCAGGTGGCCGGTCGTAAAACTATTGCCAATAACTTTTACAATATGTACTATGAAAGAAGAGTACATATTGTATCGACCCCAAGTAATTGGAATAAGAGTAGGAGAATGATGATGAACGTAGAGAATCTCTGAAAAAGGATTTTACTTAATTTAACCCCAAGAAGTATGTATAGAAAGAAAAAATATCCAATATCTTTAAATTAAGCACGAATTCTCATCAGCATTCAGTATTTTAACGTCAACTGCTGGACTTCTTTATACTTCTTTCTTCTTTATACTTAGTCACTAAGTGCGGTCCTGGGCTGCCCGCAGCTAACGACTCCCAGCAACCTTCACTAAGTCTTCAGTCTACTTTGTAAAAAAGTGTTCAAAACTGCGTTGTTCGCTACGCGGTTGCCACTCAGAATCCTTTCGTCATCATCAGTTCTACGTACATCATGCGACGTAGCCTGCCCATTACAGAAGCTCGAACACTCTTCAATAACAATAAATAAGTAAAACATGTTTCACAATTTATTAATTTTTATCCTCTAAGGTTGTACAATAGGGGATAAAATTTAGTGCTAATACTTTTATTTCATTTTTTTTATTGGATTAGAAATTAACACAAATAAGTACTATTTTCCATTTGGTGACGGTATAATGATACAATTCACCACCCTTATCTTACATGTAGATGATCGTTAAAGAGGATTAAGGGATAAATATACATACAACATCTATTTAAGAGAAAGAAAACTCGAAATAAAACCTTATACCAACACGTCTGACCAGCGTGATGTAGTCATCACGCTGGTCAGACGTGTGTCAGGTCAGGTCAATTATTCTCCTAGTGTGGAAGAGGTATGAACCCAGCTGTGGGACATATGGCTGAGATGTTGAAGCACTAAAGAGCACTTTACTTTTAAAATGTTATGACTGAATAAAAAGGAATGTTCTAATAATTAAATCAGCTCCACAAAATACATTCCTTTTCAAGGTTGTAAAAGGGTGCCCGCACCCATGTGGGTGCAGTCTCTGCTCACAAATGGTCCCACCATAGAGGAGTATGGTAGCCAGGGTCATACGCGGATACCGCACAGTGGCGATGGAGACAGCGTACCTGTTGGCCGGAACTTCCCTATGGTACTTGGGGGCAGAAATTCTCGCCAGACTTTACCGGCGGGTGTCGACGACGCTGGCAGGGGACGGCAATGTCTCGCCCCATAAGTTGGCCGGCTGTCGTGGTGACGCCCGTCGAGACATCGTTGCTTGTTGAACAGTCCAGCTGGAGAAGCCTCGGTTTGTTTTTCGAACCGTGGAGGCCTCCCCACTGTTGCTCCTGGAGTGGTTGAGTCGGTAACACGGGGTTCTTTCCTTCCGACTGAAGCAGGTTTTGATGAAGTAAAGCCTGCACGTTGACAGCCTCACTTCGTTAGCGCCATTTACGGGAACTTTCTGTGCAGCAGTGGCGCCATTCGAAATTTGATAGGTATTTAAAAAAAAGATTTAAAAGGGTAAGAACAAGAGATGCGAGAAAGATGACACATTCTTTTGTGTAAATTTGGATTGACATATAATATTGCAAGCGTTTATACACAAGAGGCCCCAGGGTGCCATGAGTGTGGCGCGCCAGTGGACGATGCGCGCCACACACTGGAGGTATTCCCCGCCTGAGGGCCTCAACGCCACGTCCTGTCGGCGGTCATTGGAGGGGACCTGTCGCTGTCGACCGTCATCTCGAAGATGCTCGATAGCGACGGGTGCTGGTCGTCGATGGCCTCCTTTTGCGAGGAGGTCATCTCTACAAAAGAGGCGGCGGAGCGGGGACGCGAGGCAATTGCGTCTGCAAATTCGCTCCGCCGCCGGCGGCCAGGGCGGAGGAGGCGTCGATATGCGCACCTCCTCCCACCGCCTTGAATGACGACAGGGTGTGGGCCAATGGCCAAGCGTTGGGGTGCCGGGGATCGAATGTCAGTAGACGATCTCTCTGGCACCCCGTAAAAGCGCGGAAGGGGCCGCTGTGGTTTTAGTGGGTATTCCGGTCAGGCAGCTGGCCGGCGAGTCCCACACTCCCCCTCGCCTATCACCGGCGAGGGATAGCGCGGAAATGCGTTTCCACAGCGTGAAAAAAAAAAAAAAAAAGAAAAAAAAAAGCGTTTATACATTGGTGTCTTGGTTGGAAACGGACGTTTCGGACTTAATCAGAGCTGAGGACTGGCCGTCGTCTAGTCCCGATCTTAATCCGCTGGATTATGATATATGGTCAGTTTTAGAGAGTACAGCTTGCACTAAACTCTATGATAATTTGGAGTCCTCCTTCCGTCGTAAGGCCGGGGTGTGCGTGTTCATTCGGGGTGATATCTGTTGTCGCCAGCTTCGGGCCCTCGAACATGGTGACCTGTCTATCTTGTGGTTGCGCGTAGACTATGGAGGGTTTACCCGCATCTACGCGTGCCTCTATAGGTCACATGGCAGTGATTCGGGGTCAACTCAGTTATTTGAGAACGTCCAATGGGGGATTGACGAAATATTGGAGCAGTGTCCATCAGCGGAGGTGGTGGTTCTTGGGGACTTCAACGCTCATCATAAAGAGTGGTTGGGTTCCCGAGCCACTGACGTCCAGGGTCGACATCTCTTCAATATGGTCTCGGCCTATGGACTCTCACAACTGGTGACATAGCCCATCGGTGTCCCAGACATTGAGAGCCATGAGTCTTCTTTACTGGATCTTCTGCTGACTACACACCAGCAAGGATACCGGGTAGTGGTCGAAGCCCCTCTTGGGTCATCTGACCACTGCCTAGTCCGTAGCAGAGCCCCTGTTGCGAGGCCTAATCGCTCTACGGCGACTGGGTCTCGCAGAGTCTGGCAATATAAGTCGGCAGATTGGGATGGACTTCGCGAGTTTTATGCATCCTACCCATGGAAGCGGCTTTGCTTCGCCTCTGAGGACCCTGGCGTTTGTGCAGACTGCGTAACCGAAACGATTATTATGGGGATGGATTTATTTATCCCCAATACCCAAATACCCGTTGGCGGCCGCAGCCGCCCTTGGTTTAACAAAACCTGCAGGACGGCTGCACGGAAGAAGCAGTCCACATATCGGGCCTGGAACCGGGCTAAAAACTGTGAAGACCCGAACGTCAAAGAGATGAAGCGAAAATTTAACGCCGCTTCTAGATCTAGTAAGAAGGCTATCGTCAGAGCCAAGGCAGAAAATGTTGCCAGAATTGGCGAGCGATTAGAGAGCTATCCTGCTGGGAGTCGTGCATTCTGGTCGCTCGCCAAGGCTGCCCAAGGCAACTTCTGCCGGTCCAATCTCCCACCACTACAGAAAAGTGATAGCAGTCTGGCCTACAGCGCAAAGGAGAAGGCCGATCTTTTAGGTCAATTCTTTGCCTGTAACTCGACTTTGGGTGGCATCAAGATCGCCAGGCCCGTCAAGTGCGCCGAAATGCGCATTTCGGGTTTGGACGATTCGGTGACGGTGGAAGACATCCGGGAGGCTATTGCCTCGAAAACCGGGTGTCCCATAGACACCGTCCGGGTCGGTGCCATTCGTCCCGGTCCGGGTGGCATAGGTGCTGCCTGGGCGCAGTGCCCAGTGGAGTCAGTCAGGCAACTGGCCGGCTCAGGCAGGCTCCTCGTGGGCTGGAGCTCGGCGCGGGTAACCGTGCTTGAGCACCGGCCCGCGAGGTGCTACAAGTGCATGGCGGTCGGACACACTCGACCGACGTGCACTAATTGCTTCGACTGCGGCGGATTGTGTTTCCGCTGCGGTCAGACCGGGCACGTGGCGGCATCTTGCGCCACCCCGCCCCACTGCCCCGCGTGTGCGGCGGGCAATAAGCCCGCCAAGCACCGCATGGGCTCTGGGGCGTGCAAACCTCCAGCTTCGGCCCCAAAGGCGCGGGGCGGCCCTACGACCACGGCCGCTCCCGCTCCTAGCGCGGTCTGATCGCCCGCTGGCGAGGAGGTCATGAACACAACCCGATAATGGGTACACCAGCCATGCACCTCCTCCTGCAGGCCAACACCAACCACTCCGCCGGAGCGCAGGATCTCCTCCTGCAATCCATGGCCGTCGTCGTCTCAACGCAGCGGCACTTCCCGTCCTTGTCCCTTTTGGATAGGGGCGAGGAATTTGTCGCGGCGGAGTGGGGAGGGGTCACGCTCTACAGCGTATACCTCTCCCCCACTAGGAGGATGGACGATATCGGGGCCTCACTCACCTTGGAGGCCTCGATAAGGCGACTGGCACCGAGCCTCGTCCTGGTTCTGGGGGACTTCAACGCCAAATCCACGGTGTGGGGGTCCCCTACGACGGACGACCGCAGGCGGGCGGTCAACGAGTGGGCGGCTTCACTGGGCCTCTGTGTTCTGAACAGAGGCTCGGTGAACACGTGTGTGCGGCGACAGGGCGGGTCGATAGTGGACTTGTCATTCGCTAGTCCCGCTGTCGCGCCACGGGTGAGGGACTGGAGTGTCCTGGAGGAGGCGGAGATCCTGTCGGACCACCGGTACATCCGGATGAAGGTCTCCCCCCGGGAACCCGGTAGGGGTCACAGGGCGGACGGAGCTCCCGCGTTTCCGCGGTGGGCTGTGGGTCATCTTGACAGGGATCTACTGGCGGAGGCGGCCATTGTCAGCACGTGGCTGTCCTCACCACCCCCAGCGGACGGAGTGGACGCTGAGGCTGTCCGCATTCGCGGTGCGTTAACGCAGATCTGCGATGCGGCCATGCCCAGAGGGCGGCGGCGTCCACCTCCGAGGCAGGGGGTCTACTGGTGGTCCCCAAGACTGGCGGACCTTCGTGCGGCGTGTATCAGTGCCCGAAGGTCCTACACCCGCAGCCGGCGGCGTCACCGCGACGTCGAGCGGGAGGGCCAGCTGTACGAGGCGTACCGCAGTGCGCGGACTGCCTTTCGGCTGGCCATCCGAGCCGCCAAGGGCGCGAGTTGGCAGGAGATGCTGGACGGTCTCGACCGTGACCCCTGGGGTCGCCCATATCGCGCGGCGCTGAACAAGCTTCGCGCGCGGGCCCCCCCCCCCCCCTCACCGAGACCCTCCAGCCCGACTTCCTTCGTAGGGTGGTCGAGGAGCTGTTTCCACGGCAGTCGGAACACACGCCCCCGGTCATGGCTCCGCCAGATCAGGACCGGGAGGCTGACGACGACGAGAGTGTTCCGCCCGTGACGGAGTCGGAAGTGGGGGCGGCCGTGGCGAAGATTCGTTCCGCCACCACGGCCCCCGGCCCGGACGGAATTCCAGTCCGGGTGCTGACGTCGCTCCTCGAGCACTTCGAGCCTCGCCTCAGGCAGCTGTTCAACGCCTGTCTGACGTCTGGACGGTTCCCTAAGTGCTGGAAGGAAGGGAGGTTGGTTCTCCTGCCAAAGCCGGGACGGTCCCCGGATTTGCCGTCGGCCTACAGGCCCATCGTGCTCCTCGACGATGTGGGTAAGCTGCTGGAGCGTGTGCTCGCTGCCCGCATCGTCCGACACCTGGAGGAGGTGGGGCCCGATCTGTCGGACGCTCAGTATGGGTTTCGGAGGGGGCGTTCGACCATCGGGGCCCTATTACGCCTGAGGCAGGCGGCCGCGGAGGCCGTCGCCGGGAAGGGAGTGCTGTTGGCGGTGTCGTTGGACATCGCCAACCCATTCAATAGTCTGCCATTCGGCTGCATCAGGGAGGCGCTCCGGTTCCATGGAGTGCCCCTGTACCTCAGGCGGCTGGTGGCAGACTATTTGGAGGGCCGCAGTATCCTCTGCGCGGGTCCCGCAGGGGACATTGTGTGGACGCCCATGTCGTGCGGCGTTCCACAGGGGTCGGTTCTGGGGCCGACCCTGTGGGACATCGGGTACGACTGGGCGTTGAGAGGGAGTCTCCCCCCCGGGCTGAGCTTGGTGTGCTACGCTGACGACACGCTCGTCACAGCCCGGGGCAGGACACTCGAAGAGGCGGCGAGCCTGGCCACTCTCGGCACCGAGGAGATGTTCAGGCGGATCGAGGCGCTGGGGCTCAGGGTGGCCCTAAACAAGACGGAGGCCCTACTTCTCCATGGGCCCCGTGTGAGGCTACCCATCGGCGCCTCGATAGTGGTAAACTCCATCCACATCAGCATCCAGGCCCATATGAGGTACTTGGGTCTGGTGCTCGACGGGCGATGGTGGTTCCGGGAGCATTTCCGACAGATTGCTCCCCGGCTTGTCGGCGCGGCGTCCGCCCTTTCTCGACTCATGCCGAACGTGGGCGGACCCAGTTTCGAGGGCCGACGGCTGTATGCGGGTGTCATCCGTTCGATGGCCATGTACGGCGCACCCGTGTGGGCGAGGGCTCTGAACGCCCAGCTCAGGGCGGTTCTGTGGAGGCCACAGAGAGCCATGGTGGTCAGAGCCATTCGCGGGTACCGCACGGTGTCGAAAGAGGCGGCGTGCTTGTTGGCCGGGACACCCCCGTGGGACCTAGAGGCGGAGATGCTCTCCGACCTCTACCGGCGGGTTATCACAGCGCGCGAGGAAGGTGGCTCCCCATCGTTGAGCGAGATAGCCACCTGGCGCGTGGATGCCCGCCGAGACGTCATCGCCCGTTGGGCTACGCGGCTGGAGAGGCCTAGGCACTTTGTGGAGACCGTTGAGGCCCTCCGGCCTGTATTGATAGAGTGGATGGAGCGGCGGCACGGAGTCCTCACCTTTCGGCTGGTGCAGGTATTGACGGGGCACGGGTGTTTCGGGTTGTACCTGCACAGGGTCGTGTATAGGGAGTGGACTCCGGCCTGCCACCACTGCAGGAGTGGCGAGGACACGGCGCAACACACGCTGGAGGTGTGTCCGGGATGGTAGCGGCAGCGCCGTGACCTCGTCGCTGTCATCGGTGCCGACCTGACGCTGCCGGCCGTCGCGAGGGCGATGGTCGACAGCATCAGGAACTGGGACGCGGTCGCCGCCTTCTGCGAGGCTGTCATCTCGCAGAAGGAAGCGGCGGAACGGGCAAGGAAGGATTCCCGCGCCCCAGGCCGCCGCCAGCGGCCGGGGCGGCGCAGGCGCGAATACCTGCACCTGATGCCGCCCTAACCGAGGCTTCGGGTGATCGGACCGGGGAATTGTCTGGTCACCCGACGTGAGGCCACCACGTGAGGGCGACGTCCCGACGGCGAAATCTGTCGGGGCGTCGACGAGAGGAACCTGCGAGGGTGAACCGCCGGGCAGGCCACCGAAGTTAAAAATCGGGACCCGGTGACCCGCTCGCACGGCGAAGAGAGAGGAGTTATGGTGGGTCTATGGGGTCACGCGTCGCCTTCTCCGTCCCCCCGGACCGATTTGGCGGGTCGAGACTAATCCATAGTCCACCAAAAAAAAAAAAAAAAAAAGATCTAGTAAGAAGGCTATCGTCAGAGCCAAGGCAGAACATGTTGCCAGAATTGGCGAGCGATTAGAGAGCTATCCTGCTGGGAGTCGTGCATTCTGGTCGCTCGCCAAGGCTGCCCAAGGCAACTTCTGCCGGTCCAATCTCCCACCACTACAGAAAAGTGATAGCAGTCTGGCCTACAGCGCAAAGGAGAAGGCCGATCTTTTAGGTCAATTCTTTGCCTGTAACTCGACTTTGGATGCGGGAGCTGCCACATCACCTACTATACCGCGGTGTGATAGCTCTCTACCTGAAATCCGTATCTCACAGTGTGCGGTCAGGCGAGAGTTGCGGCTTTTAGACGTCTATAAGTCGAGTGGGCCAGATGGCATCCCTGCAGTGGTCTTGAAGACGTGCGCCCCTGAGTTAACCTCCGTCCTCACGCGCCTATACCGTCTTTCCTACCATACTAATAGGGTTCCATCTTCGTGGAAGGTAGCTCAAGTCCATCCGATCCCTAAAAAGGGAGAACGGTCGGACCCATCGAATTACAGGCCGATTGCGATAACATCCTTGCTCTCCAAAGTAATGGAGAAAATCATAAACCGCCAGCTTCTGCAGTACCTTGAGGATCACCAGCTGATCAGTGATCGCCAATATGGCTTTCAACATGTTCGATCGGCTGGTGATCTTCTTGTGTACCTTACACACCGTTGGGCAGAGGCTTTGGAGGGCAAGGGTGAGGCGCTAGCATTCGGCCTAGATATCGCAAAGGCGTTCGATAGGGTCTGGCACGGAGCCCTTCTATCGAAGCTACCGTCTTATGGAATCCCCGAGGGACTCTGTAAATGGATCGCCAGCTTCCTGGATGGTCGGAGTATAAGAGTCGTCGTCGATGGCTCTTGCTCCGATACCATGACCATTAACGCTGGTGTACCACAGGGCTCGGTGCTCTCACCGACGTTGTTTATCCTGCATATCAATGACATGCTCTCTATAGAGAGTATGCATTGCTATGCGGATGACAGCACGGGTGACGAGCGGTATACCGAGCATCAGAATATCCCTCGGAGTATATTACAGGAAAGAAGGACTCAACTTGTGTCTGAAGTCGAGCGCTCGCTGGGGCGGGCCTCCAAATGGGGTGAATGGAACTTAGTCTAGTTCAATCCCACTAAGACACAAGTTTGCGCGTTCACTGCAAAAAAGGACCCCTTCGTCATGGCGCCTCAGTTCCAAGGAGTAACTCTCCAAATTTCCGAGAGTATTGGGATCCTCGGCGTCGAACTATCAAGCAAAGTCCAGTTTGGGAGTCATTTGGAGGACAAAGCCAAATTGGCAAGTAGAAAGCTGGGCGTCCTGAACAGAGCCAGGCGATACTTCACACCGAGACAACGTCTTGTGCTATATAAAGCACAAGTCCGCCCTCATGTGGAGTACTAGAGAGCCGGAGAGACTTTGGGTCTCTCTGTGTACTCTACAGGCGCTTTCACGGGGAGTGCTCTGAGGAACTGTTTGACTTGGTACCACCGTCACCATTTTATCACCGTACCACTCGACACCGTAGCAGGGTTCATTCATTTCACCTGGAAACGATATGGTCCTTACCATCAGGTGTGCTGCTGGCTCGTCTGCCACCACCGGCAATAAAAAAAAAAAAAAAAAAGTCCCTAAAACAATCCATACAATTGGCAGTGAAGATTTTTTCCATGCAAAGAGTGCGTGTTTCTATTGAAAATTGGCCTCAACGTTTAAATGACTGTATTGCAGCCAATGGAGACCACTTCGAATAAGCTTTTTATATTTTAAATTATTTTATATTTGGGTCATACACAAAACGGGTTATAAAAATATACGAAATAAAAAGTCGTTGATTTTTTTTTAAATCAGTCTCATTTATTAGGTAATCTTACAAGTAATTAGAAATTAATTAATAACTAGATCGTTATTCAGATTTCAGCAAGTTATTTATCTTTATTTTATTTTTACGTCCACAGAAAAGATCCCCTTCCACAGAAGAGAGGTTAAGCACTCTGATATTGACATTTACGTGCCATTTAAACTCGCAATAATTAACAAAAGTTATTCAGCCAATTATAGGTACTTTGAAAAATACAAACAAAATAGAATACTTTTCTTTTGATAATATTAGTAATAAAATCTCTTTTTTCAAGGGTGCAAATATTGAAATTATACCAAATATTTTGATTACTTTTCATTTTAGCCTCTTATCTTTACCAATAAAACGTCAAACTAATAAACAATTAACATATAAATATGCTTTCAAAAAATGTTCTCATCACTATCATCACTTTCAAAGAACGAAGATCGTACTTTAGGTATTTTAGGTGGTGTAACTGAGTCCTCAGAATAGTTATTCTCACAGAGAATCCTCTTTCGCGGAGTACATGGTTGACTAGTCATATTGTCTAAAAGTTCTGGAGAAGGTGTTAACAACAATGACGACGGACTTCTTGGCCCAGTGATAGTTGATACAGATGCTATTCTATGAGAAGTTGCCATTTAATAAAGTATACTTTGGAACTCTCTCAGAACACTGAACATTTCCGTTCCAAGCAAGGAACACTAAGAGCATTATTACAGCAGAGATTTTGCGAGGTCAGTGGCAGAATAATGATTTAATATTTTAGTTTGGTGTAAGGCTCGAACAATATAATCATTATTCGTACGAACGGAACACAGGCAAGTATTTCTTGAAGCAGCTTTAGGGCATATTACCCAGAATGGACGATGTCGGCGGAATGTTTCGTATGAGATATTCAAACCAGTGGTATTATTAATTTTTTTATGAAGGTTTAGAAGTGTATCATTTAAAAGACGTATTTGCTTTTTGACTTTTCTGCGCGTGATCGTTCCCTTTTTACCAGCTGTTAGTCTACTATTTTCGTCATTGATTAAAAATTCATGTATGTTTTTTCTTAAGCCAATATTAATGATAACCTCCTGTCCTTTACTTTTTTTAAATCTTATTATTCGCCTACTATATTTAGACAGCTTCCGTTCTAAAATATTTAATTTTTCTATTAAAAACTGATTTTGAGCCTTCAATATTCGACGATTTCGTAATCGTATTGCTTTTCCCAACTCTACACGTGAGTTTGATGAACGAGAAGAACTGGGAGAAGAAAGCGGTGTATTCACGCGTACTATTTCTTCTGTTTGTTTTCTTAGTCGATCTCTTTCACGTCTTAGCTTGGCTTTTTCACGCCACATTTTTTGCATCTGTCGCTGCTGTCTGGGTGTAAAATCTTTAAATGTCTTCAATGACCCATTTTGTTTCATTAGATGATATCTTTCGCGTTCTTTTCTACGTCTTTCTTCTATGGCAGGAGCATCTAATTTAGCTCTAGCTCTTCGCATACTAAGTTTTTCTGTTCACGACGACGTATTTTCTTCTCTTCGTCAGTTAATTGGGTTCTAGACCGACTTGATCGAGGCATTGTACCTGGAACAAACCCAACCATGCTAAGCACCCAACATTTGGCAAAAAATAAGTCAAGCTCTTTTTTCGGGTGCTGATACAAATAATGCAGTATTTAAATCATGCTATCACAGCCTGCCCGTTTGTATGACCAACAATATAGCTTTGTTAGCATGGCAAACCGTTAAAATGTTATTTTTTGTGGACATACATCTTTCCTGTGGACATTTATTTTCACAGGAAAGATGTCCACAGAAGAGATATTTCAAACTAAAATCAAAGCAGCTATTTTATTTTTAAGGTTAGAAACACAACAAAAGAAATTTTGAAAATACTCCTCAAAAGGCATATTGGAGGAATATTTACTAAAATATTAAATAATAACTTACCAAATTACAACCTAAACAGGCAAGACGCACTGAACTTTGACAAAAACACTTAATTTTATTATAAAACTTCGTAAATTAGAAAATGGCACGTAGCTGTACTGACAAGGACGCCAACAAATGACGGCTATTCAGTGTTGTCAATTTAAAAAATATTCGATACATGGTAGCTTTAGTATAAACTAAAATTTGGTTAATTTTTAGGTCCACCAAAAAGACCTAGATCCGTATAACAGCATGTTTATTGGACATAAAAAAATATATCTTGTGCAATTATTAACAACTATCTAATAAAAATAATATTCATTATATATCGCGTAAATGCGATAATAATGGTTTGATAAATATGTAACAAAATAATTAACTACGTCTATCCAAACACTCATACCCCGAATCTGAACAGTCCACACGACGAGACTTTTGAAACATTTTGATTATTTTTTTAAATGAAGAAATACAATTTCATAGTTTGAAATATTATGAGTAAATAGAAAAATAACAATAATTTAACGAAAAAATAAAAGTCTTTAGTTATTGTCGTAAATTTTTAAGTTATTTTATCCGAACACCCATATGTGTATGACCCATTTATGTTTTAAACTAACACACTGTAAAAGTAATAAATGTTATTTGCAATCTTCTTTGTTTGGCCCTTTCCCTTTTTATTTGGGGTCGGCCCTCCCTATCATGCGTCTCCAGGTAGCTCGGTCCTGGGTCGTCTCTTTATTGATTTGGGCTTCTTTAACGTTCTTATTTACTACGGACATCCATGTGATTCGGGGTCTTCCTCGTCTGATATATGTTATTTGCAATAGAAAAAAAAAACTTTTCTTTATAAAAACCCGATAACGAAGCGAAAAATGATGTCACAAGCGGGGTTCGAATCCGCACCTATTGGGAGTCCGGCCCAATCGTGCTGCCACTTACACCACCGTGAACTAGTGTAGGACATGCAAATCTCGCTTCGTATCATATTTACGTCTTTAAGGTGACGTGCGCCATCTACCCGACAATGTTTACACATTGTAGGCTTAATACTTCCAACTTTGCAGTTAGAATTGTATTAAACGATGACACAACCTTGTTATTCAAATAACTGAAATTTTTATTATTTAATATGCTTAATTATTTATAAATACCCGATTACGTTAATAGTTAAAAGTGTTATTAGTTAATAAGTTAAGGGGGGCATAGTCCGGAGCGTGCTCGTTCGCGTCCCCTGCCAGTCTAATTAGACTGCTAATCCGGCTCGATATGCGTACCGCAATGCGGGTTAGGGCGTCCCCGGGGGCGACGCGTACCGACCCGCCCCCGTCGGTACGAACATCGGCAGTTGCGGCGATGGGAGCCGCCACCCATCACGCCTTGTCCAGTCAGGCGAGTCGAGGAGCAGAGTGCCGGGTGGGCACGTGGAATGTAAGAGGTTGTGTGGAAGGTAAGTTGCACGAGCTGATATCCGTCATGGCGGACAAACAGCTAGACGTGCTCTGTATAACAGAGACCAAGCGAAGGGGCAGCGACGCCTGCGATCTTCCTGGTGGCGGGATGGCTCTGTGGTCTGGTGTACCACAGAGCGATCGAGCCAGCATGGGGGTAGGAGTGCTGTTGTCCTCTCGCTTGGCCTCAGGTGTGAAGGATTACGGAATGTATGATCCCAGACTTCTTTGGGTCCGTATAAAACTAGGTGTCACCAAGGTATTCATGGTTGTAGCATATGCTCCCGTGGGATCTTGGGTGGCATCAGACCTAGAGAAGTTTTGGGACAATGTTAGGGAAGTTCTGGACATGGCAGAAACCAGTGAACGCGTGATTGTATGCGGAGATTTGAACGGATGGGTGGGGACCAAGCGTCCCGACTATGAGGAGGAGGTACTTGGTCCATTTGGTGATAAGAGAGTGAACGACGTAGGTAGGCTCATAGCAGATGTACGCATGGAGAGAAACCTTATTGTGTCAAACACATTTTGCCAACATAAGGACATCCATATGTATACATGGAGAAGGAATGAACAGAAAAGTATAATAGATTCTGTTTGGTAGACAGTCGCCTTCGAAGCACAATATTGGACGCAAGAGCCTACAGGGGCCCCACAGTCGATACGGACCACTATCTCGTTATTGCGAGATTTAGTGGTCTGTTCAGAAAGTGGAGGCACTAGCGAGAGCGTGTCCACTTCGGAGGGCTTGAAAGAATAAAGGTTGAAAGGTTGCAAGAAGAGTGTGTAAGAGAAAAGTATGCAGAGGGTGTCCGAGAACGGCTGACGATGGCAAGCCAGCCGCAATCGGACATTGAAGAATGCTGGAGAGTATTGAAAGAGAGTATGGTAGATACAGCGAAAGAAGTATGTAGAAGTTCAAAGAAGCATAGAAACACAAATGGTGATGCATGGTGGGATGCGGAAGTGGCAGCTTCTGTAGGGCAAAAGAAGAAAGCGTGCCTGGACTATGTCTCTTCTTTGAATCTGAATGACAGTATGACTGAACAGAAGAAAGAAATATATCGGCAATGTAAGAATGCCACCAAGGCCTTTGTGAAAGAGAAACGTGATAGAGCAAGTATGAGTGCAGAAGATAGGCTAACTAAAAACTTCGAGGGTAACACCAAAAAACTCTTTTGGAGGGAGGTGAAGAAGTCTCGGGGTGGTTGGTCAGCCTTCAGAATGAATAAAATAAGGTCTAAAGGTGGAGACATTCTTACACAAACACAAGACGTGTTAAGCCGATGGAGTGAATATTTTGGCGATATGTATGCGGATGCTACGGTTGGCGCCGGTGTCGCATGTGGTCTAGTAGATCAACATTCGGCGACGGCGTCCTCCGATGGCATCAGTATGGATGAAGTTGAATGGGCGATAAGAAATTTGAGAAATGGTAAGGCAGCGGGCATTGATGTGGTGTCTGCCGAGATGATCAAGCTTGGTGGATCCTGTGTCTGGGAGGCGTTCCTGTTGCTCCTCAATTTATGTTGGAGCTCGGGAATGGTTCCCGGGGACTGGAGTAGCGCAGTCATCGTGCCTTTGTTTAAAAACAAGGGTTCACGTTATGACCACGCAAATTACAGAGCCATAAGCTTGACCAGTTTGGCAGCAAAAGTGTATGGTAAAATTATTGAAAGGAGAATGAGGATGGTGTCCGATGGTTTACTGTGTGAGACACAAGGAGGTTTCAGGAGTGGAAGAAGATGCATGGATCAAGTGTTCTCTCTGCGCAACATTGTGGAGAAGCATCTGGCCCTAGGTCAGAGGGTTTTCTGCAGTTTTGTGGATCTGGAGAGAGCATTTGACACGGTTGTACGAAAGGAACTTTGGGACATTTTATCGGAGTATGGTATTAGCGGTAAACTGCTACAGGCTGTACAATCCAGTTACATGGGCTGTAGAGCCTGTGTGCGGCTGGATGATGGAATGTCGCCTTAGTTTGACGTCAATATCGGCGTTAAGCAGGGCTGCGTTCTATCAGCCTGGCTGTTTATCATATATCTGGATAAATGTCTCCAAAGGTTGAACGATATGAATGTGGGAGTCCAGATGGGTGACTCAGTGGTCTCTGCTCTGCTTTATGCAGATGATGCAGTCCTGCTGGCACAGTCAGCGACTGACCTGCAGACCCTAGTCGACACAATGACAGAAGATTGTAAGAAAAGGGGCCTACGCGTGAATGTGAGCAAAACTAAAATAATGGTCTTTGAAAGAGATGAAGCCAGAACAGATGTAAGAGTAACAATAGGTAATGATGTACTAGAGCAAGTGGATGAATTTGTATATCTTGGATGTGGATTTAGCCGAGATGGACGGTACACCACTGATATAGAGCGAAGAGTGAGTGCGGGAAATAGAGTGAACGGAGCGTTGGGGCAATTTCTCGGCAGCCACCACATCAGCCAGAAGGCACGTGTAGCAATACATAACGCAGTGCTTGTCCCAACATTACTGTATGGAAGCGAGAGTTGGGTATGCAGAAAAGAGTATGAAAGTAAAATTAATGCGGTCGAAATGCGATCTCTGCGGAAAATCTGTGGAGTTAGGCTGACCGACCGCATTCGTAACGACGACGTAAGAGAGCGAGTAGCTATGAAAGAGAGTATTGGTGTAAAGATGCGAAAGGGAATGCTCCGATGGTTCGGACATGTGGAAAGAATGCCGAACGAACGTCTGGTTAAGAAGATATACAATGCGAAAGTGGAAGGATGTAGGTACCGAGGGAGATCGAGACTAACCTACCTAGACCAGATCGGTCAGGTGCTGAAGGAAGGTGGAGTCAAGAGTCTCCGAAACCGGGGAGCGTGTATGAAGAGAATTATGAATGTTGAGGAAGCGAGTGAAGTATGCAGAGATAGAGTTCTCTGGCACTCTGTTCTCTCTGCCTACCCTGCAAGGGATATGGCGTGATGATATGTATGTATGTGTATGTATGTTTAAAGCTGAAAATACCTTACAGGCTGTACATATAATTAATGAAGATTTAAACAACATTTATAAATGGGCTAATTGTAATTCACTAATACTAAATCCTTCTATATCTAAAATGTTAATTATAGGAACTAAATCACAAATTATAAAAGTTGAATCTCAAAATCCAAAGCTATTAATTAATAATGCCACTATTCCTATTGTAACTGAAACTAGAAATTTGGGTCTTATTTTCGATAGTGAAATGAGATTTGAAAAACATGTCAGTGAAAAGATCAGAGCTGCTTTTTATAAATTAAAGATACTGTATGGTATTAGGAAAAATCTATCAAAAGAAATACGTAATTTACTATGTGATATTCTTATACTATCTCCTTTTGAATATTGTAGTACTATTTACGGCCCTCGACTATATTCTAAAACTTCACATTCAATACAAAGACTTCAAAAGGCATGCATCAGATTCTGTTTTCATGTTCCTAGAAGGGAACATGTAACGCCATATATGATCAAATATAATATTTTAAACATGAAATCAAGAAGAGAGCTTCTGCTTGCATGTACGACTCAAAAAATACTATGAAATAAAAAGCCAGAATACTTATTTGAAAAACTAACATGGCTGAGAGATTCTCACTCAAGAAATATTCGCTCTAAATTATCCTACATTCTTCATTAACCAATCCATAAGACTAGTGGTTTCAAAGGCTAATTCAAATATAGTGCATCAAAAATATGGAATAATATTCCCCCTCCTATAAGACAAAAGATAAGTTTCGGCCTCTTTAAAAAAAAAATATAAATCTCTACTATTAGTACGTACTAAAACCATATTTGATGCAACATTTATAACAAACTAGCAAATAATCGTATACTAATGTCTGTATAGCGTTGAAATATGCTATAAATTCTTCTATTCCATCCACTGACAACCACTACCCACCCATACACAATCCACCTGAAAACACAGCAACCTGTTTAGGCAATTAAACACACACGCGCAGACGCATACACTAGCATATTTCATGTAATAGCACACCCTCACATTACAATTTAATTCTTCATCTATCTTTTAATTTTCTTTATTCTTTACTTTATGTTATTTCTATTATTACTACTCTTGCTTTAATTATTTTATTATTATTTTTTTACTCTCTAGCCGTTTGCTGAAAACCAGCCGTGCATATATACTATGCCATATAGCGCTGAGCATTCCCCTGTTGACAATATAATGTGTAATTAGTTAATAAAAGTGATACATATATTGTAACTGTTACCTATTTGCTCATTTGTTATATTGCCAATAAATCTGATTCTATTCTATTATATATACACATATATATATATATATATATATATATATATATATATATATATATATATATATATATATATATATATATATATACATATATATATATATATATATATATATATATATATATATATATATGTATGGACCGTTTATTTTGAAAGTGGTGTAAGTCCATTTTTGAGAAAAATGAGCTATCACGTAATTCATGCTTAACTTAATGTAATTTTTTTATATATAACTAGTTCGTGTTTAATTTCTCAAAAAAATTCCATGTTTTGTACAACTTAAAATCGGTCGGTAAATGAAATTGCATAATCATCGATTATGAAAGTGGTGTAAGTCCGATTGACAGAGGTAGGTGGCATAGCAGATGGATGCCGATCAGTGTTTTATTATTTTTCATTTATTTTATACTAGCTGTGTCCCGCGGTTTCACTCGCGGACGATTTGCATTGTTTCCCCTTCGTGTTTCCACTACTCGTAAGTTAAAAGATAGATATTAAAAAATTAGAGAAATGTATTAGAAAATGTACAGCGCATAACCTGTGAGAAGAATGAAATGAGAGAAAACGGGAGAATTTCATTTCAACAAAATATCTCCAAAATGCAATTAAAAAACAGATAAAAAAAAATACTAATGGGGAACAGGTCAATTGTTTTGGTTGCAAATATGTTGGTTGAGGTTCCTCAAAAGTGCACCATATACCATTTTTTATAAAACAACGATGACGGACGCAGAATTTAAAATTATCAATTTATTACCTCTACGTCCTGGAAGACCGTTAAAATTTGAAAAAATCGCCCTGGAGCCTTTGTACCTAAATGCCAGACCTATTACGTACGAAAAATATAAAGACATGAAGCAGCTACTACCCTATATAACGCCGGTGCATCATACATATTTTGAAACACTACCACATGCAGAGAATAAGTAAATTCTTGTAATCAGTATCTTGTAATGACAATGTAATTGCCGTCTAAAATAAAATTTTATGTGTTGCTATGCGTATTTGTAAACAAAATTATATTAAAATGAAGTATATTTTAAGCGATATTTGATTTTTCAAAATTGAAATTAAACGATTTTTACAATTGTCTAATTTTGAAAGTGGTGTAAGTCCATTTACAGCACATAAATATGTGTTATCGTAGTCTAATTAGCCAAAAACAAATTTATATAAACAAATTAAATGTTGATAAAACAATAGAAACAATGCCAGACCTCATATGATTTGCCTGTATTTTTAAATCAACAAATATAGTACCTTTAATTTTCTCGAAACAAAAGAAAATGGACTTACACCACTTTCAAAATAAACGGTCCGGTCATATATATATATACACTCATTTGCAAAAAAAACGGGCGGTTTTGATTTTCATTCATATTTAAAAAGATACAATACCAAAAAGGTTTCAATCGTTTGTACACGTTACTGGCCGGTTTTAAAAATGCTGTGGTATTTAAAAAAGTACGTTCTAAATTCAATTTTTCATTTGATGTTCATTTTTACAGAAAACCCCTTTTTATCCTACATTTTTGGCGCGAAGTTCCAGAAGTTAACATCGACTTTCATAACTTTTATTCAATTTTTATCGATTAATTTCATATCCTTGACTGTCAAAGCTTTATTTAATGCTGTTTGGCTGTATCAAAAATGGTAGATAAAGTGGTAAAAGCTACCAAAATTATCGCGCTGCTTGAAGAGGGTTGCAGCCAATGTTTCGTGGCTAGG
The DNA here is from genome assembly GCA_905163515.2 of Lymantria monacha. Classification (NCBI taxonomy): domain Eukaryota; kingdom Metazoa; phylum Arthropoda; class Insecta; order Lepidoptera; family Erebidae; genus Lymantria; species Lymantria monacha. The sequence goes on from LR991104.1 coordinate 2,989,780, forward strand.
AGGCTAAATGTTAGTCGCTCGACAGTCCAAAGGACCTGGCAGCGATATCAGGAGACTGGTTCCGTCGAGAGAAGGCCTGGTTCTGGAAGAAAACCATGTACCCAACCACGGGATGATCGTTTTCTTGTGAGTCGCGCATTGAGAAATCGCAAATCTTCGTATGTGGATCTTAAGAACAACCTCCAAGAAGTAAGAAATGTGCATATTAGTCTATGGACGGTCAGGAGGAGGCTTCTCGCTGCCAATATACGCATTCACCGCCCGGCCCGCGGCCCCAAATTACTCCGTGAGCACAGAGTTCACAGGCTTAGGTTCACTAGAAATTGTGAATCATGGACTCAAGACGATTGGAATAGGGTTTTGTTCTCTGATGAAGCCAGGATATCTCTGTTCGGTGAAGATCGACGTCGGCGAGTGCTAAGAAGACAAGGAGAACGCTTTGCAGAGGCATGTTTCGAAGAAATCACACCTTATGGTGGGGGCTCTGTTATGTTTTGGGCAGGAATAAATTCAATGGATCGTACAGAGTTAGTCTTCATTGAAAACGGCTCACTGACTGGGCATCGATACATAACGGAAGTTCTAATTTCTCATGCACAACCCGCATTGGCCGCTCTAGGTGAAGACTCGATTTTTATGGACGACAATGCTCGCGCCCACCGATCCCGCGATGTTAATGCGTATGTGCAAGAGGTCGGCATTCGTCGTTTGGATTGGCCAGCTCGAAGTCCCGACCTCAATCCCATAGAGCATGTCTGGGACGTTCTGAAACGGCGTGTGAGATCAGTACACCCGGCTCCGCAGACCATCAGAGAGCTGAAGAATGTGATTACTGCGGAGTGGGAACGTATTCCGCAAGCAAGTATCCGGGATATACTCGCTAGCATGCCCAGACGAATTCAAGCTGTGATTTTAGCTAGAGGGGGTCACACTCGATACTAAACATTTATCTGCTTTTACTTTATTAAAGAAAAACAAACAAAAAAACTTTTTTATTTTTACTTCATGAGCATATGCACTACTAACGAATATACACTACTAGCGAGGTTTAGCATTATTTCCCATAAATTGTATCTAAATTTTATGAAATACTGATGAAAACGATTATTTTCTTATTAATTTACCAAATTGTGTGGATAAAACTACCTATAATTATCAAACAAAGAAATATTAACATTTGAAATGGTTCATTGCTTAGGTGCCCGTTTTTTTTTGCAAATGAGTGTATATATATAACCCTTGCTTTGCTCGTGGGTGTCGTAAAAGACGACTAAGAGCCTTATGACGACCTAGGCCAACTCCATCTGATGCCGTTTAGTCAACAATTACATTCCCAAGGAGGGTTGACGTCTGGCAGGCGGCCGGTATTTGGGATAAGAGTAGGAGAATAATGATGATGATGATGATATATATATATATATATATATATATATATATATATATATATATAGATATATATGTATATACACAAGGTGGAGATGACCATACGACAATAATTTTAATTTAGTGTATCTGATGACTTGCCCAGCCTGTATACAAACTTTGAATATGATATGTCGTATAGTTTAGCCATAGCACATTACTTTGTACAATGGCGATGTCCAACGACACCGCCAACAGCACTCCTCCGCCGGTGACAGCCTCCGCGGCCGTCTGCCTCAGTCGTAGCAGAACCCCGATGGTCGAACGCTCCCTTCTAAAGCCGAATTGAGCGTCTGACATATCGGGCCCCACCTTGCCCAGGTGCTATACGATGCGGGCAGCGAGGATGCGCTCCAGCAGCTTACCCACATCGTCAAGGAGCACGATGGGCCTGTAGGCCGACGGCGAATCCGGGAGGCGTCCCGGCTTTGGCAGGAGAATCAACCTCCCCTCCTTCCAGCACTCAGGGAACCGTCCAGACGCCAAACAGGCGTTGTACAGCTGCCTGAGGCGAGGCTCGAGGTGCTCGAGGAGCGACGTCATCACCCAGACTGGTATTCCGTCCGGGCCGGGGGCCGTGGTGGCGGAACGAATCCTCGCCACAGCCGCCCCCATTTCCGACTCCGTCACGGGCGGAGCACTTTCGTCGGCCTCCCGGTCTTGATCTGGCGAAGCCATGACCGAAGGCGTGTGTTCCGACTGCCGCGGACGTCAACCCTCCTTGGGAATGTAATAGTTAACTAAACAACATCCAGGCCTATATAAAGCTCTTAGTCGTCTTTAATGACATTCGTAAACAAAGTAAGGGTTGGTAGTATTCGCAGCCGCTACCACACAGCAATATGTGGTACGAGGATAGATTTTTAGTTTCATTTCAAATACAACATAAAAACCTGATAACGAGCGAAAAATGATTGTCATAAGTGAGATTCGAACCCATACCTATTGGAAATCCGTTCCAATCGTGTTGCCACTTACACCACCGTGAACTACTGTGAGACATTCAATTCTCGCATCGTATTATGTTTTCGTCTTTAAGGAGACGTGTGCCATGCAATTTTCGCTCGTAATCGGGTTTTTATAAATAATCAAGCATATTAAATGCTATATTTGAGTAATTTGTACAACATAAAATTTGAAACTTGTATTTCTTTTATTTCTAGGGTGATTCTGGTGGTCCACTGCAAGTAATTTCTATACATGGTCGTTGCTTTTACCAGATTATAGGTGTGACGTCATACGGCAGACAATGCGGTGTCCGTGGAGCAGCCGGGATGTACACCAGAGTATCATATTACGTACGCTGGATAGAAAGCATTGTGTGGCCTTAGAACTATGTCTCAGAAGCATATGCCTGTTTATATCAACATTAAAATGGGCAATAAATATTTTAATTTTATGAATATCGGTATTTTTTTTTATATCTTCTATTTTATAAAGAACCTGGTTGATAGATACATCAACGCCGAGTCGAAATTTATTGTAAACTAAAAACATGAAATTTTAAAAATATTTTCTTTTTGTGACGTAATGACTCTCAGAAAAAGGATTTTACTTAATAGTGGTAGGACCACGCTGTTGACAGTTCTCTGTCTGCAGCCACGGGCCGGTTCGTCCGGAGTAGTACCACACTGAGCAGAAAATCGACGTCTGAGTAATGGCAATGTAGCAATGGGCGGCAGTGACACTTACCATTTTTTTTCCGCAAGGGCGACCATGGATGTGGTCGCGCCCCGATATATCGATCCGGGGTGACAGAAGAGGTGGCGCGCAACCTCATTGACCCACCCTGCAAACACCTCTCTTCCACTTCTCGTACATCCACACACACACACACTTTATATTCTGGCATAAAATTATCGTAATAAAAAAAAATGTAATACCTACATTTTGAAATGATCAGATGAATAGCATAGCAGCAGTCCGCTGGGAAATCGACACCAATTGCCGTTGCCAGCTCACCTGCCAAATTTAGCGATTTAAGTTATTGCGCCTCAGCGAGATATATATGGGGAATATGTATAAATACCCAATTACGAAGCGAAAAATGATGTCACAAGCGGGATTCGAACCCGCGCCTATTGGGATTCCGGCCCAATCGTGCTGCCACTACACCACCGTGAACTATTGTAGGACATGCAAATCTCGCTTCGTATCATATTTACGTCTTACATACATACATACATATCATCACGCCATATCCCTTGCAGGGTAGTCAGAGAGAACAGAGTGCCAGAGAACTCCTCCAGAGACTCTTGACTCCACCTTCCTTCAGTACATGACCGATCTGGTCTAGGTAGGTTATAATCCAAGCGCCGTAGCAAAAAAATTAGGTTTGTAATGCAACGTACGGGACCTGGTATTTTATTTTTGGAATATGTTCAAGGTCCCCTATTGTCCCCTTATTGTAAATCCAAGTTGGTTCACTTCAGCCGCCATCTTGGAAAACACGTTTTATTGAATATCTCGTGAACCGCGCATCGTACGACAAAAATTGTAGAGATCATTATTGTAGATAATAATATTTGCCATCTTTTTTATTTGAAACTTTTTTTGTATAACGCATAGGTTTTTAATTATAGCGAATCAAACTTTTTACAATATGGTTTTTACTAAATATTTATTTAATGGTCAATGATAAATTAAAAAAAAAGGTAACTGAATTGTAGAGCATAAAATTACCTATAAATTTTATACGAAACTTTTTCTCGTAGCATTTATAGTTTAAGAGCTATAACGCTGTAAATGAGATTATACATACATACATACATATCATCACGCCATATCCCTTGCAGGGTAGGCAGAGAGCACAGAGTGCCAGAGAACTCTATCTCTGCATACTTCACTCGCTTCCTCAACATTCATAATTCTCTTCATACACGCTCGCCGGTTTCGGAGACTCTTGACTCCACCTTCCTTCAGTACATGACCGATCTGGTCTAGGTAGGTTAGTCTCGGTCTCCGTCGAGTTTGTTGCAAATAATTTCGTGCAAATGCACCAAAAATTGCGGAGCTACCTGCGGATGCCGACATGCTGTTCTCAAATGTTCGATTATTTGCTCCAATTGCAGCGGCCAAACATGCGACAACGTGCCAGACATATTAGATGCCATCCCAACCGAAGACCCAACCTTTGATTCGTCTCCTTCGGATATGGCGGAGGCAGAAGAGATAGATCCACAAGACGATGAGTGTCTTCCCTCGACATCGAAAGAAATAAGACTCGCCCCGTAAAATAATGCGCCACTTTTTGTTTATGTAAACAAATGTTTTTTCCGTTTTTTTGAAGTAACATCCCGCGATGTACTATTGTTTTTTGCTACATAGACAATCGTTTATGATGATACCGTTTTAAGTAACAATAAAGATCGACAAATTATTAGTTGTTCTCCACATTATTTATAATTTTAATTGATTTGCTGCACAGCTGTATTGACATTTTTTTGAACACTTTATGCCATTTTATGCGTTATGAAATGGTTTTCGTATACAGCGAGCAATATTGCCACTGATAATGTACGAGGTGCAAGTTTTACTAAGCGGCAGCTCTTAGACTATAAATGCTAAGAGAAAAAGTTTCTTATAAAATTTATAGGTTATTTAAAGTTCTACAATTCAGTTACCATTATTTTTAATTTATCATTGACCATTAAATAAATATTTAGTAAAAACCATATTGTAAAAAGTTTGATTCGCTATAATTAAAAACCTATGCGTTATACAAAAAAAGTTTCAAATAAAAAAGATGGCAAATATTATTATCTACAATAATGATCTCTGCAATTTTTGTCGTACGATGTGCGGTTCGCGAGATATTCAATAAAACGTGTTTTCCAAGATGGCGGCTGAATTGAACCCTCCCCCGCCGCGCCCACTTGGATTTACATTCAGGACGACCTTGAACATATTCCCAAAAAAAAATTCCAGGTCCCGTACGTTGCAAAAAAAAAACCCCGGGGCTTGGCCTATTAGTCTCGGTCTCCCTCGGTACCTACATCCTTCCACTTTCGTATTGTATATCTTCTTAACCAGACGTTCGTTCGGCATTCTTTCCACATGTCCGAACCATTGGAGCATTCCCTTTCGCATCTTTACACCAATACTCTCTTTCATACCTACTCGCTCTCTTACGTCGTCGTTACGAATGCGGTCGGTCAGCCTAACTCCACAGATTTTCCGCAGAGATCGCATTTCGACCGCATTAATTTTACTTTCATACTCTTTTCTGCATACCCAACTCTCGCTTCCATACAGTAATGTTGGGTCAAGCACTGCGTTATGTATTGCTACACGTGCCTTCTGGCTGAGGTGGTGGCTGCCGAGAAGTTGCCCCAACGCTCCGTTCACTCTATTTCCCGCATTCACTTTTCGCTCTATATCAGTGGTGTACCTTCCATCTCGGCTAAATCCACATCCAAGATATACAAATTCATCCACTTGCTCTAGTACATCATTACCTATTGTTACTCTTACATCTGTTCTTGTTTCATCTCTTTCAAAGACCATTATTTTGGTTTTGCTCACATTCACGCGTAGACCCCTTTTCTTATAATCTTCTGTCATCGTGTCGACTAGGGTCTGCAGGTCAGTCGCTGACTGTGCCAGCAGGACTGCATCATCTGCATATAGCAAAGCAGTGACCACTGAGTCGCCCATCTGGACTCCCACATTCATATCGTTCAACCTTTGGAGACATTTATCCAGATATATGATAAAGAGCCTGGCTGACAGAACGCAACCCTGCTTAACACCGATATTGACGTCAAACCAAGGCAACATTCCATCATCCAGCCACACACAGGCTCTACAGCCCATGTAACTGGACTGCACAGCCTGTAGCAGTTTAGCGTTAATACCATACTCCGGTAAAATGTCCCAAAGTTCCTTTCGTACAACCGTGTCAAATGCTCTCTCCAGATCCACAAAACTGCAGAAAACCCTCTGACCTGAGCCAGATGCTTCTCCACAATGTTGCGCAGAGAGAACACTTGATCCATGCATCCCCTTCCACTCCTGAAACCTCTTTGTGTCTCACACAGTAAACCATCGGACACCATCCTCATTCTCCTTTCAATAATTTTACCATACACTTTTGCTGCCAAACTGGTCAAGCTTATGGCTCTGTAATTTGCGCAGTCATAACGTGAACCCTTGTTTTTAAACAAAGGCACGATGCCTGCGTTATTCCAGTCCCCGGGAACCATTCCCGAGCTCCAACATAAATTGAGGAGCAACAGGAACGCCTCGCAGACACAGGAGCCACCAACCTTGATCATCTCGGCAGACACCATATCAATGCCCGCTGCCTTGCAATTTTTCAAACTTCTTATCGCCCATTCAACTTCATCCATACTGATGCCATCGGAGGACGCCGTTGTCGAATATTAATCTATTAAACCACATGCAATACCGGCGCCAACCGTAGCATCCGCATACATATCGCCAAAATATTCACTCCATCAGCTTAACCCGTCTTGTGTTTGTGTAAGAATGTCTCCACCTTTAGACCTTATTTTATTCATTCTGAAGGCTGACCAACCACCCCGAGACTTCTTCACCTCCCTCCAAAAGAGTTTGGTGTTACCCTCGAAGTTTTTAGTCAGCCTATCTTCTGCACTCATACTTGCTCTATCACGTTTCTCTTTCACTAAGGCCTTGGTGGCATTCTTACATTGCCGATATATTTCTTTCTTCTGTTCAGTCATACTGTCATTCAGATTCAAAGAAGAGACTTAGTTCAGCCACGCTTTCTTCTTTTGCTCTACGGAAGCTGCCACTTCCGCATCCCACCATGCATCACCATTTGTTTTTCTATGCTTCTTTGAACTTCCACATACTTCTTTCGCTGTATCTACCATACTCTCTTTCAATACTCTCCAGCATTCTTCAATGTCTGATTGCGGCTGGCTTGCCATCGTCAGCCGTTCTCGGACACCCTCTGCATACTTTTCTCTTACACACTCTTCTTGCAACCTTTCAACCTTTATTCTTTCAAGCCCTCCGAAGTGGACACGCTCTCGCCAGTGCCTCCACTTTCTGAACAGACCACTAAATCTCGCAATAACGAGATAGTGGTCCGTATCGACTGTGGGGCCCCTGTAGGCTCTTGCGTCCAATATTGTGCTTCGAAGGCGACTGTCTACCAAATAGAATCTATTATACTTTTCTGTTCATTCCTTCTCCATGTATGTATACATGGATGTCCTTATGTTGGAAAAATGTGTTTGACACAATAAGGTTTCTCTCCATGCGTACATCTGCTATGAGCCTACCTGCGTCGTTCACTCTCTTATCACCAAATGGACCAAGTACCTCCTCATAGTCGGGACGCTTGGTCCCCACCCATCCGTTCAAATCTCCGCATACAATCACGCGTTCACTGGTTTCTACCATGTCCAGAACTTCCCTAACATTGTCCCAAAACTTCTCTAGGTCTGATGCCACCCAGGATCCCACGGGAGCATATGCTACAACCATGAATACCTTGAACACCTAGTTTTATACGGACCCAAAGAAGTCTGGGATCATACATTCCGTAATCCTTCACACCTGAGGCCAAGCGAGAGGACAACAGCACTCCTACCCCCATGCTGGCTCGATCGCTCTGTGGTACACCAGACCACAGAGCCATCCCGCCACCAGGAAGATCGCAGGCGTCGCTGCCCCTTCGCTTGGTCTCTGTTATACAGAGTACGTCTAGCTGTTTGTCCGCCATGACGGATATCAGCTCGTGCAACTTACCTTCCACACAACCTCTTACATTCCACGTGCCCACCCGGCACTCTGCTCTCCTCGACTCGCCTGACTGGACAAGGCGTGATGGGTGGCGGCTCCCATCGCCGCAACTGCCGATGTTCGTACCGACGGGGGCGGGTCGGTACGCGTCGCCCCCGGGGACGCCCTAACCCCCCATTGCGGTACGCATATCGAGCCGGATTGGCAGTCTAATTAGACTGGCAGGGGACGCGAACGAGCACGCTCCGGACTATGCCCCCCTTAACTTATTAACTAATAACACTTTTAACTATTAACGTAATCGGGTATTTATAAATAATTAAGCATATTAAATAATAAAAATTTCAGTTATTTGAATAACAAGGTTGTGTCGTCGTTTAATACAATTCTAACTGCAAAGTTTGAAGTATTAAGCCTACAATGTGTAAACATTATCGGGTAGATGGCGCACGTCACCTTAAAGACGTAAATATGATACGAAGCGAGATTTGCATGTCCTACACTAGTTCACGGTGGTGTAAGTGGCAACACGATTGGGCCGGACTCCCAATAGGTGCGGGTTCGAACCCCGCTTTTGACATCATTTTTCGCTTCGTTATCGGGTTTTTATAAAGAAAAGTTTTTTTTTTCTATTGCAAATAACATATATCAGACGAGGAAGACCCCGAATCACATGGATGTCCGTAGTAAATAAGAACGTTAAAGAAGCCCAAATCAATAAAGAGACGACCCAGGACCGAGCTACCTGGAGACGCATGATACGGAGGGCCGACCCCAAATAAAAAGGGAAAGGGCCAAGCAAAGAAGATTGCAAATAACATTTATTACTTTTACAGTGTGTTAGTTTAATACATAAATATAAAATAATTTAAAATATAAAAAACTTATTCGAAGTGGTCTCCATTGGCTGCAATACAGTCATTTAAACGTTGAGGCCAATTTTCAATAGAAACACGCACTCTTTGCATGGAAAAATTCTTCACTGCCAATTGTATGGATTGTTTTAGGGACTTTTTTTTTTTTTTTTTATTGCCGGTGGTGGCAGACGAGCCAGCAGCACACCTGATGGTAAGTGACACTGCCGCTCATGGACTCTTGCAATACCAGGGCATAGCTAGGCCGCTGCCTACCGTGAAAAAAGTGCTCTTCTTAAACCTCGTTTAAAAAAGGACATGTCATAGCGCTCGGGAAACACAGCAGCAGGTAGTTCATTCCAGATCTTGCATGTACGTGGGAGAAATGATCGTTGAAACGTACAGTTGACGTCTGTATCGTTTCCAGGTGGAATGGATGAACCCTGCTGCGGTGTCGAGTGGTACGGTGATAAAATGGTGACGGTGGTACCAAGTCAAACAGTTCCTCAGAGCACTCCCCGTGAAAGAGCCTGTAGAGTACACAGAGAGACCCAAAGTCTCTCCGGCTCTCCAATGACTCCAGTCCTTCCGTGAGATTGGGATCACCGACGATTCGAACAGCACGTCTTTGCAGGGAGTCAAGTGGGTCTAGCTGATATTTGGGCGCGCCTGCCCAGAGATGTGAGCAGTACTCCACATGAGGGCGGACTTGTGCTTTATATAGCACAAGACGTTGTCTCGGTGAGAAGTATCGCCTGGCTCTGTTCAGGACGCCCAGCTTTCTACTTGCCAATTTGGCTTTGTCCTCCAAATGACTCCCAAACTGGACTTTGCTTGATAGTTCGACGCCGAGGATCCCAATACTCTCGGAAATTTGGAGAGTTACTCCTTGGAACTGAGGCGCCATGACGAAGGGGTCCTTTTTTGCAGTGAACGCGCAAACTTGTGTCTTAGTGGGATTGAACTGGACTAAGTTCCGTTCACCCCATTTGGAGGCCCGCCCCAGCGAGCGCTCGACTTCAGACACAAGTTGAGTCCTTCTTTCCTATAATATACTCCGAGGGATATTCTGATGCTCGGTATACCGCTCGTCACCCGTGCTGTCATCCGCATAGCAATGCATACTCTCTATAGAGAGCATGTCATTGATATGCAGGATAAACAACGTCGGGGAGAGCACCGAGCCCTGTGGTACACCAGCGTTAATGGTCATGGTATCGGAGCAAGAGTCATCGACGATGACTCTTATACTCCGACCATCCAGGAAGCTGGCGATCCATTTACAGAGTCCCTCGGGGATTCCATAAGACGGTAGCTTCGATAGAAGGGCTCCGTGCCAGACCCTATCGAATGCCTTTGCGATATCTAGGCTGAATTCTAGCGCCTCACCCTTGCCCTCCAAAGCCTCTGCCCAACGGTGTGTAAGGTACACAAGAAGATCACCAGCCGATCGACCATGTTGAAAGCCATATTGGCGATCACTGATCAGCTGGTGATCCTCAAGGTACTGCAGAACCTGGCGGTTTATGATTTTCTCCATTACTTTGGAGAGCAAGGATGTTTTTTTTTTTTTTTTTTTATTGCTTATGGTGGCAAACGAGCAGACAGCACACCTGACGGTAAGTGTCACTGCCGCCCATGGACCTTTGCCAATGGTATAGCTAGGCCGCTGCCAACCAATACAAACCCCGAACCCACCCCAGTTGGGCTGCCGGCTCTCTCGCTCACCAAACGAAGCGCAATAGCACATTGCCATTACTCAGACGTCGATCTTCTGCGAAAGTGTGGTACTACCCCGGACGGACCGGCCCGCGGCTGTAGACAGAAAACGGTCCACAGCGTGGTCCTACCACAATTAAAATGTTATCGCAATCGGCCTGTAATTCGATGGGTTCAACCGTTCTCCCTTTTTAGGGATCGGATGGACTTGAGCTACCTTCCACGAAGATGGAACCCTATTAGTATGGCAGGAAAGACGGTATAGGCGCGTGAGGACGGGGGTTAACTCCGGGGCGCACGTCTCTAAGACCACTGCAGGGATGCCATCTGGCCCACTCGACTTATAGACGTCTAAAAGCCGCAACTCTCGCCTGACCGCACGCTGTGAGATACGGATTTCAGGTAGAGAGCTATCACACCGCGGTATGGTAGGTGATGTGGCAGCTCCCGCATCAAAAGTCGAGTTACAGGCAAAGAATTGACCTAAAAGATCGGCCTTCTCCTTTGCGCTGTAGGCCAGACTGCTATCACTTTTCTGTAGTGGTGGGAGATTGGACCGGCAGAAGTTGCCTTGGGCAGCCTTGGCGAGCGACCAGAATGCACGACTCCCAGCAGGATAGCTCTCTAATCGCTCGCCAATTCTGGCAACATGTTCTGCCTTCTTACTAGATCTAGAAGCGGCGTTAAATTTTCGCTTCATCTCTTTGACGTTCGGGTCTTCACAGTTTTTAGCCCGGTTCCAGGCCCGATATGTGGACTGCTTCTTCCGTGCAGCCGTCCTGCAGGTTTTGTTAAACCAAGGGCGGCTGCGGCCGCCAACGGGTATTTGGGTATTGGGGATAAATAAATCCATCCCCATAATAATCGTTTCGGTTACGCAGTCTGCACAAACGCCAGGGTCCTCAGAGGCGAAGCAAAGCCGCTTCCATGGGTAGGATGCATAAAACTCGCGAAGTCCATCCCAATCTGCCGACTTATATTGCCAGACTCTGCGAGACCCAGTCGCCGTAGAGCGATTAGGCCTCGCAACAGGGGCTCTGCTACGGACTAGGCAGTGGTCAGATGACCCAAGAGGGGCTTCGACCACTACCCGGTATCCTTGCTGATGTGTAGTCAGCAGAAGATCCAGTAAAGAAGACTCATGGCTCTCAATGTCTGGGACACCAATGGGCTATGTCACCAGTTGTGAGAGTCCATAGGCCGAGACCATATTGAAGAGATGTCGACCCTGGACGTCAGTGGCTCGGGAACCCAACCACTCTTTATGATGAGCGTTGAAGTCCCCAAGAACCACCACCTCCGCTGATGGACACTGCTCCAATATTTCGTCAATCCCCCATTGGACGTTCTCAAATAACTGAGTTGACCCCGAATCACTGCCATGTGACCTATAGAGGCACGCGTAGATGCGGGTAAACCCTCCACAGTCTATGCGCAACCACAAGATAGACAGGTCACCATGTTCGAGGGCCCGAAGCCGGCGACAACAGATATCACCCCGAATGAACACGCACACCCCGGCCTTACGACAGAAGGAGGACTCCAAATTATCATAGGGTTTAGTGCAAGCTGTACTCTCTAAAACTGACCATATATATATCCAGCGGATTAAGCTATATATAATCCAGCGGATATCCAGCGGAATCCAGCTATATATAATTCAACGGATTAAGATCGGGACTAGACGACGGCCAGTCCTCAGCTCTGATTAAGTCCGAAACGTCCGTTTCCAACGAAGACACCAATGTATAAACACTTGCAATATTATATGTCAATCCAAATTTACACAAAAGAATGTGTCATCTTTCTCGCATCTCTTGTTCTTACCCTTTTAAATCTTTTTTTTAAATACCTATCAAACTTCGAATGGCGCCACTGCTGCACAGAAAGTTCCCGTAAATGGCGCTAACGAAGTGAGGCTGTCAACGTGCAGGCTTTACTTCATCAAAACCTGCTTCAGTCGGAAGGAAAGAACCCCGTGTTACCGACTCAACCACTCCAGGAGCAACAGTGGGGAGGCCTCCACGGTTCGAAAAACAAACCGAGGCTTCTCCAGCTGGACTGTTCAACAAGCAACGATGTCTCGACGGGCGTCACCACGACAGGCGGCCAACTTATGGGGCGAGACATTGCCGTCCCCTGCCAGCGTCGTCGACACCCGCCGGTAAAGTCTGGCGAGAATCTCCGCCCCCAAGTACCATAGGGAAGTTCCGGCCAATAGGTACGCTGTCTCCATCGCCACTGTGCGGTATCCGCGTATGACCCTGGCTACCATACTCCTCTATGGTTGGGACCATTTGTGAGTAGAGACTGCACCCACATGGGTGCGCCATACAGGGCCACAGACCACCTCCGTATACAGCCGCAGGCACCCTTTTACAACCTTGAAAAGGAATGTATTTTGTGGAGCTGATTTAATTATTAGAACATTCCTTTTTATTCAGTCATAACATTTTAAAAGTAAAGTGCTCTTTAGTGCTTCAACATCTCAGCCATATGTCCCACAGCTGGGTTCATACCTCTTCCACACTAGGAGAAAAATTGACCTGACCTGACACACGTCTGACCAGCGTGATGACTACATCACGCTGGGCAGACGTGTTGGTATAAGGTTTTATTTCGAGTTTTCTTTCTCTTAAATAGATGTTGTATGTATATTTATCCCTTAGTCCTCTTTAACGATCATCTACATGTAAGATAAGGGTGGTGAATTGTATCATTATACCGTCACCAAATGGAAAATAGTACTTATTTGTGTTAATTTCTAATCCAATAAAAAATGAAATAAAAGTATTAGCACTAAATTTTATCCCCTATTGTACAACCTTAGAGGATAAAAATTAATAAATTGTGAAACATGTTTTACTTATTTATTGTTATTGAAGAGTGTTCGAGCTTCTGTAATGGGCAGGCTACGTCGCATGATGTACGTAGAACTGATGATGACGAAAGGATTCTGAGTGGCAACCGCGTAGCGAACAACGCAGTTTTGAACACTTTTTTACAAAGTAGACTGAAGACTTAGTGAAGGTTGCTGGGAGTCGTTAGCTGCGGGCAGCCCAGGACCGCACTTAGTGACTAAGTATAAAGAAGAAAGAAGTATAAAGAAGTCCAGCAGTTGACGTTAAAATACTGAATGATGATGAGAATTCGTGCTTAATTTAAAGATATTGGATATTTTTTCTTTCTATACATACTTCTTGGGGTTAAATTAAGTAAAATCCTTTTTCAGAGATTCTCTACGTTCATCATCATTCTCCTACTCTTATTCCAATTACTTGGGGTCGATACAATATGTACTCTTCTTTCATAGTACATATTGTAAAAGTTATTGGCAATAGTTTTACGACCGGCCACCTGCCAGACGTCAACCCACCTTGAGAATGTAATTGTTGACCAAACGGCATCAGATGGAGTTGCTTCAGGTCGTCTCTACGTTACAAAAAGAAATGAAATTTCATGTTTTTAGTTTACAATAAATTTCGACTCGGCGTTGATGTATCTATCAACCAGCTTCTTTACAAAATACAAATACAAATTATATACATACAATATGTCTATGATAATATTCATTTCTTTGCGAGAGGCTGGTGTCTGTAATAGGGAACCCTGTGTCACAGATTACCAGGCACGCACCTCCAGAACAAATTGTGGTCAATAAAAAGAGGATATAATAAAAATACCGATATTCATGAAATAAAATATATATTGCCAATTTTAATGATACAATTGATATAAACAGGTATATGCTTCTGAGACATAGTTCTAAGGCCACACAATACTTTCTATCCAGCGTACGTAATATGATACTCTAGTGTACATCCCGGCTGCTCCGCGGACACCGCATTGTCTGCCGTATGACGTCACACCTATAATTTGATAAAAGCAAGGACCATCTACATTAGTTACTTGCAGTGGACCACCAGAATCACCCTGGAAATAAAAGAATTACAAAATTCAATTTTTATATTGTATTTGAAATGAAACTTAAATCTATCATCGTACCATATATTGCTGTGTGGTAGCGGCTACGAATACTGTCAACCCCTAATTTGTTTACGAATGTCGTAAAAGACGACCAATGGAGGCCATACACGCTAGGTTTTGCATGATGGTTTTAACTATGCATGCATAACCGACAGGCAAGCCCTAACGTGTATGTGATAAAACTGTACAGTTATCTTTGCATGTACATGCAACCGAGCAAATATCAAAATTGATATTTTATGCCGCTCGGTTATGTTTGCGCGCGAGCATAACCGAGCGTGTGTGGCGTCCGGCGAGCTTGCCTGTCACAGTTCTCTGTTTTTAATTATCGTACTATATAGCTCAACTGTGAAGTAAGCATCCTCCATATACCGTCCCGTAGCTCAACTGAGATTTAATGGCAAAACTGTGCATGCAAACCCTAACGTGTATGTGTAATATGAAACTCGGTTATGCCTGTCGGTTATGCATGCACAGTTAAAACCATCATGCAAAACCTAGCGTGTATGGCCTTCATAAGAGTTTTATATATACCTGAGCCAACTCCAACTGATGCTGTTTAGTTAACTATTACATTCCCAAGGAGGTTTGACGTCAGGCAGGCGGCCGGTCATAAAACTATTGTTAATATCTCGCTAATGATATTCTTGGGGATAATAAATTAATACGAAATTTATTTACTACGCAGATAGTAGGTTACTCCTCCGTAATGGGAGGGAAATTAACCTACTATACCACGCTGGTCAAACGTGTTGGCATAGGGTTTTGTTTCGAGTTTTTCTTCTCTTGCATAGATGTTATATGCATTTTATATCCTTTAGTCGTCTCTTACGATCACCCACGTGTAAGATAGGGGGTGGTGATAGTATCCTTGCTCCGTCACCACACGGAATACGCAGGCGTAGCTGCTTGTATTATAATTTCGTATGTCAGTTTATTTATTAGGCTTAAACCAATAAACTAATTTAACTTAATGTAAATTTATTCCTTATAATAAAACCTTTCTTTCTTTCTTAGCATAATAAGGGTTATATGGATGTAAATGATATATGGATAATATCATACCTCACAAGTATCAATGATTTTCTCCTTGTCCCCCATAACATGACTGTGTCATATCGTCATACCCGTTTAGAAGTAGTCTTGAGGTGGATATGCTGCGTAACACTCCTCAGGTGTATACTGCCTCAGGGATACCTGTAAGACGTGATTAGCTCATCACATTTAGCTCAGTATTTTCTTTTTAGTTTGTCTTGGAATAAATATTCTAATACCTATAACGAAAACTTATAATATATATATATATATATATATATATATATATATATATATATATATATATATATATGAGATTTCCACCTATGTATTGACTCATCACGATATCTCTAGAACCATAAAGCCCACAAAACTTAAATTTGGTAGGAATATTTCTTTCGTCGAGTAGAAGTCAGCTAAGAACGGATTTTACGAAATTATATACTAAGGGGTGAAAAATCAAGGCAAAGTTTGTATGGGACAACGTGATTCCCTTGGTCCAATCTATTTCAAATTTGCATAAACATTCTTTAACAGAATTGATGAAAGACGTGATTCATATTTTATTGAGATTATCTCCTAACTGGGTAAAAAAAGGGTGGAAAGTTATTGTAGGGGTGATTTGCTTTAAAGTTGATATCAATACTTCTTAGTGATTTTGATTTAAAAGACATTTTATTTTGACACATGTTTAAAAACTCAATTCGATTATATTCAAAAAAACCGGCCAAGAGCCACTCGGAGTCGCACACGAAGGGTTCTGTACCATTATCTACAAATGGTAAAATAATCATGTTTGTTGTATGGGAGCCCCTCTTAAATTCTCTATTTGTTTTATTTCAATTTAATCAATAGGTATAAAAGAGAGTATTGGTGTAAAGATGCGAAAGGGAATGCTCCGATGGTTCGGACATGTGGAAAGAATGCCGAACGAACGTCTGGTTAAGAAGATATACAATGCGAAAGTGGAAGGATCTAGGTACCGAGGGAGACCGAGACTAACCTACCTAGACCAGATCGGTCAGGTACTGAAGGAAGGTGGAGTCAAGAGTCTCCGAAACCGGCGAGCGTGTATGAAGAGAATCATGAATGTTGAGGAAGCGAGTGAAGTATGCAGAGATAGAGTTTTCTGGCACTCTGTTCTCTCCGCTTACCCTGCAAGGGATATGGCGTGATGATATGTATGTATTTAATTTAATTATTTATTTCTAAAGTGAATATATTACTAAATATTCTGAGAATATTTCAAACGTCTACCTATTTTTGTTATCAATATCGAGCAAAAACGAGCAAAAAGATTACCTTTGTTGTGTGGGAGTCCCCTTAAATATTTTATTGTTTTTTAGTATTTATCGTTGTAGCGGCAAAATAAATTCATCATCTGTGAAAATTTCAAATGTCCCACTATCACGGTTCATGAGAACAACCTGGTGATAGACAGGCGAAGCAACGGGCGGAATCTTAGTAATAGGGTCCTGTTTTATGTTTTGGGTATGGAACTCTAAAAAGGTTGATGTCACATAAACGTTTGGTACAATGCAAATACTTTTTAAAATTGAAATGTCTTGAATGTCACCGCACTATATTAGTACGGTGTTTATAGGTTTCTAAGATTTAGAGAGGTCATGTACTTTTAGGATACGGCCTCATATGAACGTAGACTTTGAAATGATTGGACAGTAATTTTCTAAGCAGAATTTTGTAATTCCAAGGCATGGTAATACCTTTCATCGAATAACTGAAATCCATCGCTCACACGATGCATTACAGTTTGTGTGACAATATCCGTTTGTGTCATGCTACAGCGATGGTCGATACTCTATTTCAGCAGTTGTTTGGTCTTTGCAATGTGCTAGGATATAGCCATTGCGATGCCCAAACCACAAACACCGCTTTATAAAATTATATCTACTACAACTTTTTATTTTACCCTATAATGATTAGGAAAGGTGTATAAGATCATCTGCTATTTTTTCGTTCGCTGTTTAGCTAGTTTTTAATCAACATGTTTGCAAAATTCGAGACAGAAAGGATGAGTTATAATATATATATATGTATTGACTCATCACGATATCTCTGAAACCATAAGGCCTACGGACTTTAAATTTGGTAGGAATATTTCTTTCGTCGAGTAGAGGTCAGCTAAGAACGGATTTTATGAAATTATATCCCTGCGGTTGCTGGGGTATAAAAATCACATTTTTTAAATATATCTCCTACAGACTTGAATTTCGGTAGGCATATTTTTGTTACAATACACAGTTTAACCAAGAATGGCTTATTAAAAATTCCACCCCTAAAGCGGATTGCGTAGGTGTTAACCCAAAAAATCTACATTTTCCAATACTGCCCCTACAAACTTGTGGACTTTCTTTCTGCCCTGTAAAAGTCAGATAAAATAGGATTTTAAGAAATTCCTTCTCCGACAGGAATTCTATGTAGCGAAAGTAGACGTAACCGAAGCGAGGGTCGCTAGTACATATATATATATATATATATATATATATATATATATATATATATATATATATATATATGACGAAGGAGGAACCAATCATGACGCAGGAGGCACCACCATTGTATTTTTAAAAGGTGTGACGTCACCATTGCCGACGTTACTGTTGTTAGTTACGTGGATTACTCATGGTACGGTTTTAATCTTCGAAATAAAAACTCCACAAGTAACTGTTTAAATGTTGTATTTTCAACGAGTAGCGTAGCGTCGCCCCAGAGAGCTCCGCACGGTACAAAGACTCGAACACGAATGAATGTATTACGATAGTGCATCCGTATTTATAGAGCTCTGAGCACGTGCACGTGTTTACAATTTTTAGTATAGAAATTACAATGACAGAAATAATCACATGTTTGTTAATGTTAATTTAACATCAAAATAATCTTTAAGTAATCAATTGATGATTTATGAAGTAATTAAACTGTTCAATTAATTAGTCTAATTATTTATAGTAGGTGTATTGTTGTATTTGCGCCTATATATATATATATATATATGTATATATCTATGTATATACATATGTATATATATATATATACACACATATATATATATATATATATATATCATCATTATTCTCTTGCTCTTATCCCATTCTCGCAATCGCTTCTCAATAACTTTTTTCCACATTTTCATACTGTGCAACAAGAACCTTATTCCTCGATAACTGCCACAGTCCTGGACATCACCCTTATTTAAATATATATATATATACTTTGTCCTGAATGACTGAACGATGGATCAACACACAGCCTAAACCACTATTATGTGCGTAAGCGTTCGATAAGAAAGGATTTAATGAAATTATACCCTTAAGGGGGTGAAAAAGCAGACCAAAGTTTGTATGAGACGACGCGATTCCTTGGGCCAATCTATTTTAAATTTTACATAAACATTTTTTAATAGAATTGATGAAAGACGTGCTTCGTATTTTATGGCAATTCACCTCCTAACAGGGTTAAAAAGGAATAGAAAGTTATTTAGGGTATGATTTGCTTAAAATTAGATGAATTTGTATATCTTGGATGTAGATTTAGCCGAGATGGAAGGTACACCACTGATATAGAGTGAAGAGTTTATGCGGGAAATAGAGTGAACGGAGCGTTGAGACAACCTCTCGGTAGCCACCAACTCAGCCAGAAGGCACGTGTAGCAATACATAACGCAGAGCTTGTTCCAACATTACTGTATGCGCGTTTGGATTCGTTCAACTGAGCTAAATGTACTATTAATAACAGTGTCAAAAATTACCTTTATATTCTAATACTTTTTAACCAACGAAAATGTATATTTTTTGTTGCCTTAAAATACTGACAAAACAATATTTTCTAGAAATGGAACCTAGGTAGATCGATTAATCGCACCGGAAAACCCCTGCGTGCTAAATTTCATGAAAATTATTGGTGCCGTTTACGAGATTCAGATTCGGCAAAAATTACACAAAAGAAACTAAGGATCCGAACTGGAGCTGTCTCGATTAGACTACTCAATATTCTAATTGAGTTATGTCTATTCTTAATGACAGCGTCAAAATTTGCCATTATATTTTAATAGTTTTCAGTCAGCGAAAAATGTTCTTTCGTTGCCTGAAAATACTGACAAAACAATATTTTCTATGAATGAATCTATCTAGCTAGATCGATTAATCGCTCCCCGCAACTCCCTGTATGCTATATTTCATGAAAATTCTTGAAGCCGTCTCCGAGATTCAGATTAAATGTATATATATATACAGAGTGGAGATTTCAATACGACAATAAATGAAAACACCGTCAATACTAGTGTATAGGAGTATTTAGAAACTATCAAAAAAGTCTTCGCATGCAAATTTAAAAAAACAATTTTTTCAAACATACTTTTTATCATAAATATTGATATAAAATAGAACACTCTTTGTAAATATTAGTTCACTAACCTGTGGTCGGCGCGCAAGCGCAAGCGTCATATTTTACGACTTCGAAACGTAAGTAAATATGTACGCCTAATGTTTTGGACACTATTCATTCTCACTTGATTATTTTATTAAATTTATAATCACGATAACTTTAATAATTCACTTGGTCGTTAAACTTTTAAATTTTCGATATGTGCACCATGGACCCGAACGCACAAATTATATCGTCTTAAAATATTATTTCGAACTCTTGTTAACAGGTCGCCATTGACGGCGATGTATTTTAACTTGAAAGATCGTACAATTCTATTTTTTAAGTCCTCCACATTATCAACCTCTGTTAAATGCTGCATATCCGTGATATTCTCCGTAAATTAAAATCATATCTGTATACTCTGAAGCTGTGTAATTATAACGAGGAATTGTAAATGAGAAAAAAATTACTATTCTAACACAAAGTAAGCGTCTAATTTCGCACAATTCACTTAAAAATTACAGTTACCTATTCGTATAGTACATGTTCACTTTCGAAAAAAAAACGTCCTATGTCGCACAAATCACACTTTTAAACGTCATAAACAAAAGTAGTTAACTAGGTAGGCAGCAGTCACAATTTTCAAATCATCAATAGCGCATGCGACGCGACGTTCACGTCACAGGATCACGATGCCACACTGACCTACAGACCTATTATAATAGTTTTGAACAATAAAGCGAAACAAAAAAAAAACTGTCTCTTTCGCACTTTCAGTTGACATGAGACCGATGTCTTCTTTCATAATGCCGCATTAGGTAGTTTTAAAATTCTCATCTAAATCTGATGACACGGTTTATATGGATCTTAAGACTCAGGAATAAGGTATATAATATGCATTGATTTGTATTGCGTTTGGCGAACACTTGTAGTGGTAAACATGGCGATATGTAGGTACTACCTTCATATTAGTTTATACCGATGCGGCGCGGGAGGTCATTGATCTCTTAGTCATAGGCGAATTTTTTTTTTTTATACAGAGTGTGGAAAATCTTAATAATACAAAGTAATGTGCTATGGCTAAACTATACGACATATCATATTCAAAGTTTGTATACAGGCTGGGCAAGTCATCAGATACACTAAATTAAAATTATTGTCGTTGGTCGTCTCCACCTTGTGTATATACATATATATCTATATATATATATATATATATATATATATATATATCATCATCATCATTATTCTCCTACTCTTATCCCAAATACCGGCCGCCTGCCAGACGTCAACCCTCCTTGGGAATGTAATTGTTGACTAAACGGCATCAGATGGAGTTGGCCTAGGTCGTCATAAGGCTCTTAGTCGTCTTTTACGACACCCGCGAGCAAAGCAAGGGTTATATATATATATATATATATATATATATATATGACCGGACCGTTTATTTTGAAAGTGGTGTAAGTCCATTTTCTTTTGTTTCGAGAAAATTAAAGGTACTATATTTGTTGATTTAAAAATACAGGCAAATCATATGAGGTCTGGCATTGTTTCTATTGTTTTATCAACATTTAATTTGTTTATATAAATTTGTTTTTGGCTAATTAGACTACGATAACACATATTTATGTGCTGTAAATGAACTTACACCACTTTCAAAATTAGACAATTGTAAAAATCGTTTAATTTCAATTTTGAAAAATCAAATATCGCTTAAAATATACTTCATTTTAATATAATTTTGTTTACAAATACGCATAACAACACATAAAATTTTATTTTAGACGGCAATTACATTGTCATTACAAGATACTGATTACAAGAATTTACTTATTCTCTGCATGTGGTAGTGTTTCAAAATATGCATGATGCACCGGCGTTATATAGGGTAGTAGCTGCTTCATGTCTTTATATTTTTCGTACGTAATAGGTCTGGCATTTTGGTACAAAGGCTCCAGGGCGATTTTTTCAAATTATAACGGTCTTCCAGGACGTAGAGGTAATAAATTGATAATTTTAAATTCTGCGTCCGTCATCGTTGTTTTATAAAAAATGGTATATGGTGCACTTTTGAGGAACCTCAACCAACATATTTGCAACCAAACCAATTGACCTGTTCCCCATTAGTATTTTTTTTTATCTGTTTTTTAATTGCATTTTGGAGATATTTTGTTGAAATGAAATTCTTCCGTTTCATTTCATTCTTCTCACAGGTTATGCGCTGTACATTTTCTAATACATTTCTCTAATTTTTTAATATCTATCTTTTAACTTACGAGTAGTGGAAACACGAAGGGGAAACAATGCAAATCGTCCGCGAGTGAAACCGCGGGACACAGCTAGTATAAAATAAATGAAAAATAATAAAACACTGATCGGCATCCATCTGCTATGCCACCTACCTCTGTCAATCGGACTTACACCACTTTCATAATCGATGATTATGCAATTTCATTTACCGACCGATTTTAAGTTGTACAAAGCATGGAATTTTTTTGAGAAATTAAACACGAACTAGTTATATATAAAAAAATTACATTAAATTAAGCATGAATTACGTGATAGCTCATTTTTCTCAAAAATGGACTTACACCACTTTCAAAATAAACGGTCCATATATATATATATATATGTGTATATATAATAGAATAGAATCAGATTTATTGGCAATATAACAAATGAGCAAATAGGTAACAGTTACAATATATGTATCACTTTTATTAACTAATTACACATTATATTGTCAACAGGGGAATGCTCAGCGCTGTATGGCATAGTATATATGCACGGCTGGTTTTCAGCAAACCCCTAGAGAGTAAAAAAATAATAATAAAATAATTAAAGCAAGAGTAGTAATAATAGAAATAACATAAAGTAAAGAATAAAGAAAATTAAAAGATAGATGAAGAATTAAATTGTAATGTGAGGGTGTGCTATTACATGAAATATGCTAGTGTATGCGTCTGCGCGTGTGTGTTTAATTGCCTAAACAGGTTGCTGTGTTTTCAGGTGGATTGTGTATGGGTGGGTAGTGGTTGTCAGTGGATGGAATAGAAGAATTTATAGCATATTTCAACGCTATACAGACATTAGTATACGATTATTTGCTAGTTTGTTATAAATATTGCATCAAATATGGTTTTAGTACGTACTAATAGTAGAGATTTATATTTTTTTTTAAAGAGGCCGAAACTTATCTTTTGTCTTATAGGACGGGGAATATTATTCCATATTTTTGATGCACTATATTTGAATTAGCCTTTGAAACCACTAGTCTTATGGATTGGTTAATGAAGAATGTAGGATAATTTAGAGCGAATATTTCTTGAGTGAGAATCTCTCAGCCATGTTAGTTTTTCAAATAAGTATTCTGGCTTTTTATTTTATAGTATTTTTTGAGTCGTACATGCAAGCAGAAGCTCTCTTCTTGATTTCATGTTTAAAATATTATATTTGATCATATATGGCGTTACATGTTCCCTTCTAGGAACATGAAAACAGAATCTGATGCCTGCCTTTTGAAGTCTTTGTATTGAATGTGAAGTTTTAGAATATAGTCGAGGGCCGTAAATAGTACTACAATATTCAAAAGGAGATAGTATAAGAATATCACATAGTAAATTACGTATTTCTTTTGATAGATTTTTCCTAATACCATACAGTATCTTTAATTTATAAAAAGCAGCTCTGATCTTTTCACTGACATGTTTTTCAAATCTCATTTCACTATCGAAAATAAGACCCAAATTTCTAGTTTCAGTTACAATAGGAATAGTGGCATTATTAATTAATAGCTTTGGATTTTGAGATTCAACTTTTATAATTTGTGATTTAGTTCCTATAATTAACATTTTAGATATAGAAGGATTTAGTATTAGTGAATTACAATTAGCCCATTTATAAATGTTGTTTAAATCTTCATTAATTATATGTACAGCCTGTAAGGTATTTTCAGCTTTAAACATACATACACATATATACATATCATCACGCCATATCCCTTGCAGGGTAGGCAGAGAGAACAGAGTGCCAGAGAACTCTATCTCTGCATACTTCACTCGCTTCTTCAACATTCATAATTCTCTTTATACACGCTCGCCGGTTTCGGAGACTCTTGACTCCACCTTCCATCAGTACCTGACCGATCTGGTCTAGGTAGGTTAGTCTCGGTCTCCCTCGGTACCTACATCCTTCCACTTTCGCATTGTATATCTTCTTAACCAGACGTTCGTTCGGCATTCTTTCCACATGTCCGAACCATCGGAGCATTCCCTTTCGCATCTTTACACCAATACTCTCTTTCATACCTACTCGCTCTCTTACGTAGTCGTTACGAATGCGGTCGGTCAGCCTAACTCCACAGATTTTCCGAAGAGATCGCATTTCGACCGCATTAATTTTACTTTCATACTCTTTTCTGCATACCCAACTCTCGCTTCCATACAGTAATGTTGGGACAAGCACTGCGTTATGTATTACTACACGTGCCTTCTGGCTGAGGTGGTGGCTGCCGAGAAGTTGCCCCAACGCTCCGTTCACTCTATTTCCCGCATTCACTCTTCGCTCTATATCAGTGGTGTACCGTCCATCTCGGCTAAATCCACATCCAAGATATACAAATTCATCCACTTGCTCTAGTACATCATTACCTATTGTTACTCTTACATCTGTTCTGGCTTCATCTCTTTCAAAGACCATTATTTTGGTTTTACTCACATTCACGCGTAGACCCCTTTTCTTACAATCTTCTGTCATTGTGTCGACTAGGGTCTGCAAGTCAGTCGCTGATTGTGCCAGCAGGACTGCATCATCTGCATAAAGCAGAGCAGAGACCACTGAGTCACCCATCTGGACTCCCACATTCATATCGTTCAACCTTTGGAGACATTTATCCAGATATATGATAAACAGCCAGGCTGATAGAACGCAGCCCTGCTTAACGCCGATATTGACGTCAAACCAAGGCGACATTCCATCATCCAGCCGCACACAGGCTCTACAGCCCATGTAACTGGACTGCACAGCCTGTAGCAGTTTACCGCTAATACCATACTCCGGTAAAATGTCCCAAAGTTCCTTTCGTACAACCGTGTCAAATGCTCTCTCCAGATCCACAAAACTGCAGAAAACCCTCTGACCTAGGGCCAGATGCTTCTCCACAATGTTGCGCAGAGAGAACACTTGATCCATGCATCCCCTTCCACTCCTGAAACCTCCTTGTGTCTCACACAGTAAACCATCGGACACCATCCTCATTCTCCTTTCAGTAATTTTACCATACACTTTTGCTGCCAAACTGGTCAAGCTTATGGCTCTGTAATTTGCGTAGTCATAACGTGAACCCTTGTTTTTAAACAAAGGCACGATGACTGCGCTACTCCAGTCCCCGGGAATCATTCCCGAGCTCCAACATAAATTGAGGAGCAACAGGAACGCCTCCCGGACACAGGAGCCACCAAGCTTGATCATCTCGGCAGACACCATATCAATGCCCGCTGCCTTACCATTTCTCAAACTTCTTATCGCCCATTCAACTTCATCCATACTGTTGCCATCGGAGGATGCCGTCGCCGAATGTTGATCTACTAGACCACATGCGACACCGGCGCCAACCGTAGCATCCGCATACATATCGCCAAAATATTCACTCCATCGGCTTAACACGTCTTGTGTTTGTGTAAGAATGTCTCCACCTTTAGACCTTATTTTATTCATTCTGAAGGCTGACCAACCACCCCGAGACTTCTTCACCTCCCTCCAAAAGAGTTTGGTGTTACCCTCGAAGTTTTTAGTCAGCCTATCTTCTGCACTCATACTTGCTCTATCACGTTTCTCTTTCACTAAGGCCTTGGTGTCATTCTTACATTGCCGATATATTTCTTTCTTCTGTTCAGTCATACTGTCATTCAGATTCAAAGAAGAGACATAGTCCAGCCACGCTTTCTTCTTTTGCTCTACGGAAGCTGCCACTTCCGCATCCCACCATGCATCACCATTTGTGTTTCTATGCTTCTTTGAACTTCCACATACTTCTTTCGCTGTGTCTACCATACTCTCTTTCAATACTCTCCAGCATTCTTCAATGTCCGATTGCGGCTGGCTTGCTATCGTCAGCCGTTCTCGGACACCCTCTCCATACTTTTCTCTTACACACTCTTATTGCAACATTTCAACCTTTATTCTTTCAAGCCCTCCGAAGTGGACACGCTCTCGCCAGTGCCTCCACTTTCTGATCAGACCACTACATCTTGCAATAACGAGATAGTGGTCCGTATCGACTGTGGGGCTCCTATAGGCTCTTGCGTCCAATATTTTGCTTCGAAGGCGACTGTCTACCAAAATTAAATCTATTATACTTTTCTGTTCATTCCTTCTCCATGTATACATGTGGATGTCCTTATGTTGGAAAAATGTGTTTGACACAATAAGGTTTCTCTCCATGCATACATCCGCTATGAGCCTACCTGCGTCGTTCACTCTCTTATCACCAAATGGACCAAGTACGTCCTCATAGTCAGGACGCTTGGTCCCCACCCATCCGTTCAAATCTCCGCATACAATCACGCATTCACTGGTTTCTGCCATATTCAGAACTTCCCTAACATTATCCCAAAACTTCTCTAGGTCTGATGCCACCGAGGATTCTACGGGACCATATGCTACAACCATGAATACCTTGGTGACACCAAGTTTTATACGGACCCAAAAAAGTCTGGGATCATACATTCCGTAATCCTTCACACCTGAGGCCAAGCGAGAGGACAGCAGTACTCCTACCCCCATGCTGGCTCGATCGCTCTTTGGTACACCAGACCACAGAGCCATCCCGCCACCAGGAAGATCGCAGGCGTCGCTGCCCCTTCGCTTGGTCTCTGTTACACAGAGCACGTCTAGCTGTTTGTCCGCCCGCATTGCGGTACGCATTTCGAGCCGGATTAGCAGTCTAATTAGACTGGCAGAGGACGCGAACGAGCACGCTCCGGACTATGCCCCCCCCCCCGAGCTTTCGGCTTTAAAAGAGTAATAAATTTGCGTGTCATCAGCATATAAATGATACTTACATTTTTTTATATGCTTAGGCAGATCAGCTGTAAAAATGGAAAATAATATTGGACTTAAAATTGATCTTTGCGGAACTCCGCGATTTAAGGTACCAACATCAGATAATGATTTAGAGCCATTATATGACTCTGTTACTACAAGCTGTTTTCTATTCAATAAATAAGACTGAAACCACTGGCATGCATCATTAGAAAAACCTTAATATGAAAGTTTAGCAATGAGCATGTCGCAGCTCAAAGAGTCAAAAGCCCGAGAAAATATATATATATATATATATATATATATATATATATATATATATATATATATATATATATATATATATATATATATATATATATATATATATTTATATATATATATATATATATATATATATATATATATATATATATACCTATATAAAAGAATTGCTCGTTTAAAGATATTAGATAGATAGATTAGATTCAAGGAATCAATGGTAATGGCATAATGAGTTAATTGGTTGTAAGAGTTATTGCAGAATTTTCGCACGCCGCCTTTCCGTAGCCGCGTATAATTTGGTAGCTAGATCCCATGAGATTTTGCTCAATTCCTCTACCAGCTCGATGACCTTCTCGTCGGTCCTAAGCGTCCATATGTTATGTGTTACCAGGGCCAAGGGTCGATTCTTTTGGTAACAGGATCGTGGCCGGCGGCGTTTCTAGCATCCCCCCTGCTCTCCTGCCCCGCCATCAACAGTCCCGCTACCACAATGAGCCAGCGCAACTGCCGTGACTGCGGGCCGTGAATTTTTCTATATGCATTTATGATTTGGTGGGGAATAATGTCATAATCGCCACGTTTGGCAGGCAGATTGGCGATTGCGGTAGATGTTATAACGTTTCCCTGGAGATAGCCGCTGCCCACTCTCCCGGTGAGACCCTTAGCCGGTATTTACAACTTCCACGGGCAAGCAAGGGATGACGACAAATGTTTTCTTTGCCCGTCGTCGGAGATCGTCGCCACACGGGGAAGTTTTCTCTAGTTCTCTTGAAGTTAATAGTATTAAATGCAATTGACTATCCTCTCACCTATCGTGGCTACTAATTATTCTTAGCTGCAGTTTGTAAAGCTCACCACTTGTAATGTATCTGCTAAGGCTTGACGACGCCCCAGGGCACCCCAACCAGTCGCGGTGGCGACAGGATGGAAATTATTGCCTTTGGTGTCCAAACAGGCAGGTAAAACAATTCGGCTAAATCTTATTCTGTAATATTAAAATATAATAGATATTTAATGAATGTCTATTGGAACAGATTCCCAATAAATGAAGGGCTTAAATTTTTATTTCCTGTGTTTGATTTTTTAATTTCTGATTTTTGCTTTATTTGAATTTTTTTACCGGAAATTTTCAATGAATGTAGGGTTAAATTTAATTTTTTTGTATTCTACTTTTAATTTTTGATTTTTATACTTTTTTTAACTCTTTTTAGCGTTCATGGTCACGGGAGGATATATAATAAAGTTTTTATTTCTTTTCTGATCATTCGTCATTATCCTGTTCTTATCCCATTTACGTGGGGTTAGCACAATATGTATTCCTCTTTTATCTTAAATATTGCAGAAGTTATTAGCAATAGTTTAATAACCGGTCGCTTGTCTGACGTCAACCCTCATTAGAAACGTAATTATTGACCAGACGACATTAGAGGGTTTTTGCTTAGCTCAATATAAAGCTCTTAGTCTTCTTTTACGACATTTCCAATAATAAAGATATTTGTATATATACATATACTTACTCAGTGCTTAATTCCAATAAAGCAATATCGTGATATTTATTCGGAGCATCATATTTAGGATACGGAATGATCCTCTTAACATTATATCTCTGCCATTGTTCAGGTGGATCTGACCTCTTCAATATACCAAGTGCTGCGTACTTTACGTCACCTCTGTATATAGAAAAAATAAATTAGTCAGGATGTGTAAAAACACGCGTTAGAATAGAAGTGAAACTTGTGGTATATACAGTGAAACATATGTAATTATCAGAGATGTGACTTATCTAAGACACAAGTATCTGAAATACAGATACTTGTTTCACCTGAAGCGGACAGCGGAAAAAAAGTGAGGTCGTAGAATTTGTTTATATTTGGGTTAATCATATCTATGGGTATGAACGCAAATACGTAACATATTTTTTTATGATGTTTTTTTATAAGTTATAGGGCTCAAAATAATGCTAATTGAAATTTCAATTTTTCTGAAGTAGATTTTCTAAAAAGAAAAAAAAATTAAAAAATATCATGCTTTGCAATTCGTGTAGATCTTTCTTTTCCCTTTTTGATTAAAAATATTTTTTTTAAAAATAAAAGAAAAACAAACTCCGAAACCGGAAGTAAAAATTGAGTTTCTCAAAAACTTCGACCATTTTTTTATTTATTTTTTTTTATTTAAAAAAGTAGTTCAATGTATATTTTAAGTATGCTAGAAGTTTAATAGTGGGATGGTTACTAGTTAAGAAGATAGGTAGATTAATGTACATGCATGTCGCACTGAGTGTGATGTGACGATGTTATATACCTACTTGTTTAGACACCATAATGCTATAATATTTACAACATAATATAATGAAATATCGTATCATATTCAAAACGACTTTATTTTATAATTTTTACTATTTTACAAGAAGAATCTGTGCTGAAACTGGTTCTTTTTATAAGAAGAAGGCCTTCGGTTGTTAGAATAAAGGCATGCATTTCTTTAGTTCCTGGTATAGTGACTGCTGAATCAAATCGGGGTTGCAAAAAAATCCTCTCGCGTTGAATATCGTCTGCAATAGTTATGTCTAAAATTATTTACATAACCGATGGTGCCCCACAACATCTCAAAAATAGGTTCAACTTTGTCAATCTGATTTATTATCGACATGATTTTAATACGAATGCGGAGGCACATTTTCACGCAAAATCACATGGTAAGGGCCCTTGCGATGGTCTTGGAGGAAACTTCAAACGTTTGGCAACACGCGCAAGTCTACAATTACCTCCTAGTAGAACTATTAATTCACCACTGCGTTTGTATAAATGAGCAAAATCGTCTTTAAAACAAACAGCTATTTACTACTGCCCTAAAGACGATATTCAACGCGAGAGGATTTTTTTGCAACCCCGATTTGATTCAGCAGTCACTGATAGACAGACTTCAGCAGACACATTATGGTGTCTAAACAAGTAGGTAATATAACATCGTCACATCACACTCAGTGCGACATGCATGTACATTAATCTACCTATCTTCTTAACTAGTAACCATCCCACTATTAAACTTCTAGCATACTTAAAATATACATTTAGCTATTTTTTTAATTAAAAAAAAAATTTAAAAAGAATGGTCGACGATTTTGAGAAACTCGTTTAAAATTTTTACTTCCGGTTTTGGAGTTTATTTTTCTTTTATTTTTAAAAAAATATTTTTAATCAAAAAGGGAAAAGAAAGATCTACACGAATTGCAAAGCATGATATTTTTTAATTTTTTTTCTCATTAGGAAATCTACTTCAGAAAAATTGGAATTTCAATTAGCATTATTTTTTAAAGACCCATAACTTAAAAAATAAACATCATAAAAAAAAATAAGTTACGTATTTGCGTTCATACCCACTAGAGGTATGATTAATCCAAATATAAACAAATTCTACGAGCTCACTTTTTTTCCGCTGTCCGCTTCACGTGAAATGCCCCACAAGATACGTATTTACATCTTGCATCTAAGATACTTTTTAAAATTTCATTTTATATCTTGTATTTAGATACCTTTTGTTTGGTATCTTAGAATTTTATAAATACTTTTTCTGATAAAATACATTTACTAATATGTTAGCAGATATTTATAAAATTACTAGCTTTTGCCCGCGACTTCGTCCACGCAGAAGTCATCTCTGACAGAGTTAAATAGAAAAAGCAATGCAAGGTGTTGAAGGTTTGTCGCTAGGACAATAATTAACAGCGTCAGAAACTGGGATGCGGTCGCCGCCTTCTGCGAGTTAGTTGTCTAACGGAATTAGGCAATAGGGTGGGTCCGAGAGAAAATACTCTAGGTTGACACGCTCTACCGTCCGGCTTCGACTCGAGATGATACCCGGTTGCGGTGGCCCGCCCGCACAACGTAGATGTACGTGTACGGCACGCGTGTGTCTATATACCATAGCCGGTCACTAAAGAAAAAGGTGGTTCAAAGTTCTATTCATTCTACAAATTATATTGCCATTAATATACTAATTACGGTATGACCATGGGATAAAAATATAATTATCGCCACCCTTTATTTGACTGTTTTATTTCACCAGCAGAGTTGCGACCTCGTTAGATATGATTTATTATTCGAGTTATAGAGTGAACATTTTTGAAGCTAAACTTATCCTGTAACTTAAACCATTGGGCAAGAACCTATTACTGTCTACTATGTGTATCGTGTGAGCTCTCACGCCGGCACTGGTCGCCACAACGGCACTGGTGCGGGGTTGATAGAGAGGGAGAGAGAAACGCGTGTTTATTTATTTTTACCGAAGAATATTTGTACGTAATTTGAAAAGAATCAATAAGGAAATTTTCTCCCCATACACACTTTGCCGCTTTGTTACACCCCCTTAGGGGCGGAATTCATAAAATTCTTTCATATTGAATCTCTATGTCATAAATAGAAACGTGCTTCAAAATTTAATGTTTCTAACTTTACTAGTATTTTGTATCTGGTATCTGAAATACTTAATTTAAAAGTATCTTGCATTTTGTATTCCAAATACTTTGTACAGGGTATTTAGTACATCTCTGGTAATGATATACATCATACACTTATGTATATACATAGGGCTGGGTTTGTTCATACATATATTTAAATACACATTATAAAAGCTAGAAGAGCGTATATCTCACTCAAATTTGCGATAAAAAGTGCCTAAGCATCTCTTATATTGCTTACTTAGATATATTTGAGACAGTTTTCATTTCAATATGTATAAATATGAGTGAGTACGCGATACAGCAGCGGGTCCGTCCACGGTAGTACCACACTCTCGCAGAAAATCGTCATCTGAGCAGTGAAATTGGCGAGAGGGCTGGTAACTTAAGTATCTGGGTGGGTTTTGTTTGGTAAGTAGTGGCCTAGCTATAACCCTGGTATTGCAAAGGCACATTAGTGGCAATAACACTTACCATCAAGTTTGCTTTTTGCTCGTTTGCCACTACAAGCAATAAAAAAAACTGAAATTATGGCATTTTTATTGCCATCTTTTTTTTTGTAGACCCACAAGTAAAATTGTTTAAGTAAATTACTTTATTTTATTTTATTGCTAATGGTGTCAAACGAATAAGCAGCACACCTGATGGTAATTGTTACTGCCGCCCATGGACTCTTGTCCTAAAGATGAAATACAACTTTATTGATATACTTACAATGAACTAGTTCCTATACAGTGAGCCGCGGTCAGAATAAATCTTTCACTGATGACAGAACCACCACAGAGCCACTGAGCTGACTCTAAATCATCGCCATATCCTAGCAGTGCCTGTAAATAGGAAAATACACATTTTTTTATATTCTATCGGCCTGTAGATATCCCCTATTAGTCACAAATCTACTCATATGTAAGATAATAGTACATACACATACATACATATCATCACGCCATATCCCTTGCAGGGTAGGCAGAGAGAACAGAATGCCAGAGAACTCTATCCTTGCATACTTCACTCGCTTCTTCAACATTCATATTTCTCTTCATACACGCTCGCCGGTTTCGGAGACTCTTGACTCCACCTTCTTTCAGCACGTGACCAATCTGGTCAAGGTAGGTGAGTCTCGGTCTCCCCCGGTACCTACATCCTTCCACTTTTGCATTGTATATCTTCTTAACCAGACGTTCGTTCGGCATTCTTTCCACATGTCCGAACCATCGGAGCATTCCCTTTCGCATCTTTACACCAATACTCTCTTTCATACCTACTCGCTCTCTTACGTCGTCGTTGCGAATGCGGTCGTTCAGCCTAACTCCACAGATTTTCCGTAGAGATCGCATTTCGACCGCATTAATTTTGCTTTCATGCTCTTTCCTGCATACCCAACTCTCGCTTCCATATAGTATTGTTGGGACAAGTACAGCGTTATGTATTGCTACACGTGCCTTCTGGCCGAGGTGGTGGCTACCGAGAAGTTGTCCCAACGCTCCGTTCACTTTATTTCCCGCATTCACTCTTCGCTCTATATCAGTGGTGTACCTCCCATCTCGGCTAAAACCACATCCAAGATATACAAATTCATCCACTTGCTCTAGTACATCATTACCTATTTTTATTCTTACATATGTTCTGACTTCATCTCTTTCAAAGACCATTATTTTGGTTTTGCTCACATTCATGCGTAGACCCCTTTTCTTACAATCTTCTGTCATTGTCTCGACTAGGGTCTGCAGATCAGTCGCTGACTGTGCCAGCAGGACTGCATCATCTGCATAAAGCAGAGCATTGACCACTGAGTCGCCCACCTGGACTCCCACATTCATATCGTTCAACCTTTGGAGACATTTATCCAGATATATGATAAACAGCCTGGCTGACAGAACGCACCCCTGCTTAACGCCGATATTGACGTCAAACCAAGGCGACATTCCATCATCCAGCCGCACATAGGCTCTACAGCCCATGTAACTGGACTGCACAGCTTGTAGCAGTTTACCGTTAATACCATACTCCGGTAAAATGTCCCAAAATTCCTTTCGTACAACCGTGTCAAATGCTCTCTCCAGATCCACAAAACTGCAGAAAACCCTCTGACCTAGAGCCAGATGCTTCTCCACAATGTTGCGCAGAGAGAACACTTGATCCATGCATCCCCTTCCACTCCTGAAAACTCCTTGTGTCTCACACATCAAACCATCGGACACCATCCTCATTCTCCTTTCAATAAACACTTAAATTTTGAAGCACGTTTCTATTTATGACATAGAGATTCAATATGAAAGAATTTTATGAATTCCGCCCCTAAGGGGGTGTAACAAAGCGGCAAAGTGTGTATGGGGAGAAAATTTCCTTATCGATTCTTTTCAAATTACGTACAAATATTCTTCGGTAAAAATAAATAAACACGCGTTTCTCTCTCCCTCTCTATCAACCCCGCATCAGTGCCGTTGTGGCGACCAGTGCCGGCGTGAGAGCTCACACGATACACATAGTAGACAGTAATAGGTTCTTGCCTAATGGTTTAAGTTACAGGATAAGTTTAGCTTCAAAAATGTTCACTCTATAACTCAAATAATAAATCATATCTAACGAGGTCGCAACTCTGCTGGTGAAATAAAACAGTCAAATAAAGGGTGGCGATAATTATATTTTTATCCCATGGTCATACCGTAATTAGTATATTAATGGCAATATAATTTGTAGAATGAATAGAACTTTGAACCACCTTTTTCTTTAGTGACCGGCTATGGTATATAGACACACGCGTGCCGTACACGTACATCTACGTTGTGCGGGCGGGCCACCGCAACCGGGTATCATCTCGAGTCGAAGCCGGACGGTAGAGCGTGTCAACCTAGAGTATTTTCTCTCGGACCCACCCTATTGCCTAATTCCGTTAGACAACTAACTCGCAGAAGGCGGCGACCGCATCCCAGTTTCTGACGCTGTTAATTATTGTCCTAGCGACAAACCTTCAACACCTTGCATTGCTTTTTCTATTTAACTCTGTCAGGGATGACTTCTGCGTGGACGAAGTCGCGGGCAAAAGCTAGTAATTTTATAAATATCTGCTAACATATTAATAAATGTATTTTATCAGAAAAAGTATTTATAAAATACTAAGATACCAAACAAAAGGTATCTAAATACAAGATACAAAATGAAATTTTAAAAAGTATCTTAGACGCAAGATGTAAATACGTATCTTGTGGGGCATTTCACGTGAAGCGGACAGCGGAAAAAAAGTGAGCTCGTAGAATTTGTTTATATTTGGATTAATCATACCTCTAGTGGGTATGAACGCAAATACGTAACTTATTTTTTTTATGATGTTTATTTTTTAAGTTATGGGTCTTTAAAAAATAATGCTAATTGAAATTCCAATTTTTCTGAAGTAGATTTTCTAATAAGAAAAAAAATTAAAAAATATCATGCTTTGCAATTCATGTAGATCTTTCTTTTCCCTTTTTGATTAAAAATATTTTTTTAAAAATAAAAAAAAAATAAACTCCAAAACCGGAAGTAAAAATTTTAAACGAGTTTCTCAAAATCGTCGACCATTCTTTTTAAATTTTTTTTTTAATTAAAAAAATAGCTAAATGTATATTTTAAGTATGCTAGAAGTTTAATAGTGGGATGGTTACTAGTTAAGAAGATAGGTAGATTAATGTACATGCATGTCGCACTGAGTGTGATGTGACGATGTTATATTACCTACTTGTTTAGACACCATAATGTGTCTGCTGAAGTCTGTCTATCAGTGACTGCTGAATCAAATCGGGGTTGCAAAAAAATCCTCTCGCGTTGAATATCGTCTTTAGGGCAGTAGTAAATAGCTGTTTGTTTTAAAGACGATTTTGCTCATTTATACAAACGCAGTGGTGAATTAATAGTTCTACTAGGAGGTAATTGTAGACTTGCGCGTGTTGCCAAACGTTTGAAGTTTCCTCCAAGACCATCGCAAGGGCCCTTACCATGTGATTTTGCGTGAAAATGTGCCTCCGCATTCGTATTAAATTCATGTCGATAATAAATCAGATTGACAAAGTTGAACCTATTTTTGAGTTGTTGTGGGGCACCATCGGTTATGTAAATAATTTTAGACATAACTATTGCAGACGATATTCAACGCGAGAGGATTTTTTTGCAACCCCGATTTGATTCAGCAGTCACTATACCAGGATTTAAAAAAATGCATGCCTTTATTCTAACAACCGAAGGCCTTCTTCTTATAAAAAGAACCAGTTTCAGCACAGATTCTTCTTGTAAAATAGTAAAAATTATAAAATAAAGTCGTTTTGAATATAATACGATATTTCATTATGTTATGATGTAAATATTATAGCATTATGGTGTCTAAACAAGTAGGTAATATAACATCGTCACATCACACTCAGTGCGACATGCATGTACATTAATCTACCTATCTTCTTAACTAGTAACCATCCCACTATTAAACTTCTAGCATACTTAAAATATACATTGAACTACTTTTTTAAATAAAAAAAAATAAATAAAAAAATGGTCGAAGTTTTTGAGAAACTCAATTTTTACTTCCGGTTTTGGAGTTTATTTTTCTTTTATTTTAAAAAAAAATATTTTTAATCAAAAAGGGAAAAGAAAGATCTACACGAATTGCAAAGCATGATATTTTTAATTTTTTTTTCTTATTAGAAAATCTACTTCAGAAAAATTGAAATTTCAATTAGCTTATTTTGAGCCCTATAACTTATAAAAAAAACATCATAAAAAATATGTTACGTATTTGCGTTCATACCCATAGGTATGATTACCCCAAATATAAACAAATTCTACGACCTCACTTTTTTTCCGCTGTCCGCTTCAGGTGAAACAAGTATCTGTATTTCAGATACTTGTGTCTTAGATAAGTCACATCTCTAATAATTACATATGTTTCACTGTATATACCACAAGTTTCACTTCTATTCTAACGCGTGTTTTTACACATCCTGACTAATTTATTTTTTCTATATACAGAGGTGACGTAAAGTACGCAGAACTTGGTATATTGAAGAGGTCAGATCCACCTGAACAATGGCAGAGATATAATGTTAAGAGGATCATTCCGTATCCTAAATATGATGCTCCGAATAAATATCACGATATTGCTTTATTGGAATTAAGCACTGAGTAAGTATATGTATATATACAAATATCTTTATTATTGGAAATGTCGTAAAAGAAGACTAAGAGCTTTATATTGAGCTAAGCAAAAACCCTCTAATGTCGTCTGGTCAATAATTACGTTTCTAATGAGGGTTGACGTCAGACAAGCGACCGGTTATTAAACTATTGCTAATAACTTCTGCAATATTTAAGATAAAAGAGGAATACATATTGTGCTAACCCCACGTAAATGGGATAAGAACAGGATAATGACGAATGATCAGAAAAGAAATAAAAACTATATAAATCGATAATAACGATGACTTGTTGGACGTGACACACTTTAGTCCTACCGTGAACATGAACAAAGTAAAGTGTTCGAAACATCTGGCAATTAAATATAAAATACAAACGGGATAGAATTCGTAAAAATACTTTTATTTCAAATGTACAATACTCGCATAAAGATTAGAAATCGATTATTTAGTATTACGTACTTTGGTTGTTACAACTTACAATTGGCGCTACGTTTATTTTTTTATTTTTATGGTTTGTGTGTGCTACACATATAGAGACAATGCTCTACGAAGTCGAAATTAACCGATCGTCTCATTCTAAGGACCAATTTACAGTATCTGTTATCAGTTACTGTAATTTATTATTTTTTTCTAACTAGCATTGAAAGTTAAAGCTGTTCATCCTTACCATATGAGGATATTCTCCTTTCGTAGCATCATAGCCACCAGCTGCAGCAGTATAGGCGTGGCCTTGGTAAATATAGCATTTATTCTCGGAAAATGAAGGCAGCGCGCGGTATAATCCCCCCGTTAAGGAACATGAATAATTTAAGCGTACCATATATTCAAGACATTCTGAAAGAATACAAGATCATATTTAAAATCAGCTATTGAACGTGGATGCATCACGAAATTTAAATAATTCATTCAATCATTCATTCCTTCAATCATTCATTCATTCATCCAATAATTTATTCAATCATTCATTCTCAATCCTTTATTCAATCATTCATTCAATCATTCATACAATATTTCATTCAATCATTCATGCAATCATTAATTCAATCATTCATTGAAATATTCATTCAATGATTCATTAAAATATTGATTAAATAATTCATTTAATCATTCATTCAACCATTCATTCGGTCATTCATTTAATCATTCATTAAACATTCATTCAATTATTAATTATTTCGCCACTCATTCATTCACTTGTGCATTCATTCAATTGTTTATTTAGGAATGACAAACTGTTTTACACAGTAGCTACGAAACGGCTACGAATACAACCAACCCTTACTTTGCTCGTAGATGTCATAAAATACGACTGAGAGCTTTATATCGATACCTATGGGCCAACTCCAAATGATGCTGTTTGCTACAATTACATTCCCAAGGTGGGTTGACGTGCAGTGTCCTCTGGGCGGGTCCCGCAGGGGACATTGTGCGGATGCCCATGTCGTGCGGTGTTTCGCAGGGGTCGGTTCTGGGGCCGACTCTGTGGGACATCGGGTACGACTGGGCGTTGAGAGGGAGTCGTCCCCCCGGGCTGAGCTTGATATGCTATGCTGACGATACGCTCATCACAGCCCGGGGCAGGACACTCGAAGAGGCGGCGAGCCTGGCCACTCTCGGTACCGAGGAGATGGTCAAGCGAATCGAGGCGCTGGGGCTCAGGGTTGCCCTAAACAAGACGGAGGCCCTTTTATTCCATGGGCCCCGTGTGAGGCTGCCCATCGGCGCCTCGTTAGTCGTCAACTCCATCCAGATCAGTATCCAGTAGTATCCATCCAGATCAGTATGAAGTACTTGGGTCTGGTGCTCGACGGGCGTTGGTGGTTCCGGGAGCATTTCCGCAGGATTGCTCCCCGGCTGGTCGGCGCGGCGTCCGCCCTATCGCGGCTCATGTCAAATGTGGCGGCGGAACGAGTCCGGGAGGATTCCCGCGACCCGGGCCGCCGCCAGCGGCCGGGACGGCGCAGGCGCGAATATCTGCGCCTGATGCCGCCTTAACCAAGGCTTCGGGTGATCGGACCAGGGAATTTTTCGGTCACCCGACGTGAGGCCACCGCGTGAGGATGACGCCACGACGGCAAAAGCTGTCGGGGCATCGACAAGAGAGGAACCCGCAATGGTATACTGCCGGGCCGGCCACCGAAGACCAAGATCGGGTACCGGTGGCCCGCCCACGCACGACGAAGAGAGGAGTTTGCAGGATGGGTACATGGGGTTACGTGTCGCCTTTTCCGTCGCCCCGAGCCGATTTGCCGGAGTTGACGTCTGGCAGGCGGCTGGTCATAAAACTATTGCCAATAACTTTTGCAATATGTACAAGTACCGTGTGGTGACGGAGTAAGAATACTATTCACCACCCCATATCTTACCCTTGGCTGGGTACGAGATGACTAAGGGATACAAAACGCATATAACATCTATGCGAAAGAAGTAAAACTCGAAACAAAACCCTATACCAACACGTCTGACCAATAGACCAGGGTAGAAGCCTTTGGGGTGCGACGTCAGTAACCTCCCCGTGGTGCACCCTGGGCCCAGCGATCGCCCCTGGACCAATTGCTTCGGGAGCGTTCGCTGGTGGCAGATAACTGATATGGAGTGGGTCTACGAGTGTCTTTTGACAGAAGCCGTAGGCATAGGGAAGGAGCCAGAAATGGCGGTAGGGCCTGGTCGGCATCTTGGACTTATTCCGAGTAGTGGCGACGCAGGTCTCAGGCGGCGGGGACGACTGTTCGTGGAGACACGTCCAGTCGGCCAGGCTTCGGCCACCGTCGGCGAACTCGCCGGAAGGTGAGGGGCTTGCCTTAATTGGCCGGCCCGCGTGGAGTACACCACTCTAAAAAACCTCAAAGTCCCAAGGCGTCGACCAACCGCCTTGGGGCGCCCCCTTGTGGGTGGTTGGGGAGTTACTCAACCCGCTAGAGGTCAAACCACGGATACCTCCCGACCTCCGTGGTATACTAAATCGGGTTACCTGGGCAAAGGGGTACCTGCTCAGGTGGACTTTTATTTACCCCGTACTCGTAGGATCTCTTATGGAATCTTTAAACTTAAAAAAACCCCCCCTTAATAAAAAAGGAGTGAAGGAGGCGCTTAGCGCGGATGTCAAGGAGGCGCTTAGCGTGGATGCGAAGGAGGCGCTTAGCGTGGAGTCGAGGCTGATAGGGAGTGAAATTGAGGCATCTGGTGTGATCATGGCCCCGCCCACGCACCATCTGCATGAGAATAGTCGTGTCTTACGCTCCGGCAAAAGAACTGGTAGTTCTCTGAGTCTGCAGTTTTTTGGGTCTGTCTCCGATGGTGATTCGGAGCCCAGGCCAAAAATAAGCACGGCACAGAGAGGAAAAGGGAAGGCCAAGGGCCATGAAGCTGGCCTCTCCCGGGCCCGTAAGAAGTTAGCCCGTAAAGATCAGGCAGCGGAGGACGGTGATGATAGTCACTCCGATACTGGTAGTGTCTGCTCAATGGTCTCAGCAACTGGTGGCAATTTTAAAGAAGATGAGCTGGCCACGCTGGAGCCGGCAGCCATCCAGGGCTACGGATACGGCAAGATGGCTGAAATACAACGGGCAGTTAGAAGTTCTGGGCATCTCAAAGGGTCGCACCAGAAAATTCTGAAAGAGAGCGCGGAGGCCATGATGGCCTGTATCAATGCTCTCTTGGTGCGTCCCGGAGCAGACGACCTGCTCTCGCTCCGCAAGGATGTCACCCGGCTTCGGAAGGAGAACGAGTCTCTAAAATCGGAGATCAAGGCCCATAGAAGGCAGTTTGAAGAGATACGGGCCTCGAAGCCGGTGAAATCTGCACCTTTGTTCGCGCCAGAGGTGGACGTGATAGAGGACTTAAAGTCCTCTCTAATTAAGTCCCTCGGGGAAATGATGGCGGCACGATTTGCGGGCATTGAGGACCGCCTTCTCCCAGCCAAGTCTGTACGTCCGCCGCTGGCAGCGGACAAGAAGAAAACTGCGGAGTCCGCGAAGAATACTGCCACTGCCCGTACAGCAGCACCGGCGCCCCTTGTTGAGCCGGTTCCTGGCCCCTCAGGGGTGGCTCCGTTGGCCCAGCCTGCGCTCGCAGACAGCTGGGTTACAGTAGTCAAAAAGGGAAAGGGGAAGAAGTCTTCCCCTGCTGCAGTGCCCTCTGCGGCTGCTGCGCCCTCCGCGGCTCTCAATCCGGTTGCTATGGCGCAAAGGAAGCTGAAGTCGGCGCTCGCTCCCCCGCGCTCACCGGTTGTAATTCTAAAACTACAGCCGGAAGCGGAAAAGAAGGGAGTGACATACGCCGACGCGATGCTTCGCGCCGAGCAAGGAGTAGATCTCCAGGGGATGGGAATCAAGGAGGGCCTCAAGGTAAGGCGCTCGGTGACTGGGGCTAGAGTCCTTCAGTTGCCCAAGTCCCAGTCAGCGGAGGTTGCGGACAAGCTGGCGGAAAATCTCCGCATGGCACTTGCGGGTGTGGCGGATGTCGTCCGCCCTATTAAACGGACTGATATCCGGGTGACCGGAATGGACGACTCCGCCACTGAGGAGAAAAT
The DNA here is from genome assembly GCA_905163515.2 of Lymantria monacha. NCBI lineage: Eukaryota > Metazoa > Arthropoda > Insecta > Lepidoptera > Erebidae > Lymantria > Lymantria monacha. The sequence continues at coordinate 3,031,369 of LR991104.1, forward strand.
CCGTGCAGCGGTCGTTCGTGCATGTGGTTGTGATGCCGTAGAGGTCCAGGTCGGACCAGTCCAGCGTGGGCCCCGCGGCATGGGCATGGCAAAGGTGCGATGCCCCGTTGCCGCTGCGAAGGTGCTCGCCGACGCCGGGAGACTGCTGGTCGGCTGGAGCTCGGCTGGCGTCCAGGTACTGGAGACCCTCCCACTGAGGTGTTACCGGTGCCTGGAGTTGGGGCATACGGCACCGCTGTGTTTGTCTGCTGTTGACCGCTCTGCACTTTGTTACAGGTGCGGCGGCAACGGGCACAAATCGGCCGCATGCATGGCCACACCGCGTTGCGCGGTGTGCTCAACCGCTGGAAAACCAGAGGAGCACACGATGGGGGGGAGACTCTGTCGAGCCCGCCCATCGAAAAGTAAAGGAAAGGTGGCCCATGGACCTCAGGCCACCACATCAGTGAATGGCCGTAAAGGCCAGGAGGAAGCCGAAATGTCAACCTAAATGGGAGACAGAGTACGCTTCCTCCAGGCGAATTTGAACCACTGCGCCGGGGCTCAGGACCTGCTACTGCAGTCCATGGCGGAGTGGGATATAGACTTGTGTGTGGCCAGCGAGCCCTACTTTGTCCCCCATTCACCCAATTGGGTGGGGGATAATATGAAAGTTGTAGCAGTCCTGTTGCGAGGAGGTGCCGGCCCTCCCCTCTCTACACTCGAGAGGGGCAATGGTTATGTTGTGGTGGGGTGGCGAGACTTTGCTATTATTGGCGTTTACTTTTCCCCCAACCGCGGACTGGCGGAGTTCCAGATATTCTTGGATTCCATCAGTTCCGCGGTTCGTCGTCAGTCGCCGAGGAGAATTGTTGTCCTCGGTGACTTCAACGCGAAGTCTCGTGCGTGGGGGAACCCCGCCACAAACGTCAAGGGCACGGCCGTTGAGAGGTGGTCCCTGCTCTCCGGTCTGTCTCTCCTTAATAGAGGGACGGTTCACACTTGCGTGCGACACCGGGGTGGGTCCGTGGTGGACCTATCTTTCGCCTCCCCCGGTGTCGCTCGTGGGGTGAGTGACTGGAGAGTGGAAGAAGGGGTGGAGACTCTCTCAGACCATCGTTACATACGGTTCGAGATCTCCACTCCCAGGGGACCCCAAGGTCCCCGGCGCGGAAGAAGAGGCGGACTCCCAAAATGGGCTATAGGCCAGCTCGACATGGATATGGCTCGGGAGTCTGCCATAGTACAGCGCTGGGGCATGACAGGACGACTGCCTACGAACGTAGAGGGGCTCGCAAGCCAGTTCAGAAACGCCCTCGAGGCAGTATGTGATGCGGCGATGCCGAGGGCACGGCAGAGGCCGCCGCGTCGACAGGTGTATTGGTGGTCACCCGAGATTGCCAATCTCCGGGTGGCCTCCAATCGGGCGCGGCGTGCTTACGTCCGGTGTCGTCAACGGGCCAGCCGGGATGACCTCCTAGAGGGTCAGCTGCGGACGGAATATAAGTCAAGGAAGAAGAATCTGCAGCTGGCCATCAGCCGGGCGAAGGAGAGGGCCCGTGAGGAGATGCTCGCGGACCTCGACGGGGATCCGTGGGGGCGCCCATATCAACGGGCTCGGAACAAGCTCCGACCCTGTGGCGCCCCCATCATCGAGACGATGGACTCGGATCTTCTGTCGGGGCTAATGGGGGAACTGTTCCCGCGGTCTATGGGACATGTTCCCCCTAGAATGGCTTCTCGGTCGGTGGTGGAAGTGGAGACTTCCATTCCACACATCACCGACCGAGAAATGGAAGTGGCCCTCTCTCGACTCCGCGGAAAGCGGAAATCGCCCGGTCCGGATGGCGTCCCGGGACTTGTGCTTGGCATTGCCGCAGAATACCTCGGGGGCGGACTCCGGGAGCTGCTCAATGTATGTTTGAGGTCCGGGCAGTTCCCGGAGCGGTGGAAGTGTGGAAGGTTATGTTTGCTGCGGAAGGAGGGTCGCCCAATCGACTCCCCTTCCGCATACAGGCCACTGGTGCTGCTGGACGAGACGGCCAAATTGTTCGAGAAGGTGCTCGCGGACCGTCTCGTCCAGCACCTCGAGGAAATCGGGCCGGGACTGTCGGAAAGTCAGTACGGATTCAGGAGCGGCCGGTCAACAATTGACGCACTAGCCGCCCTGAAGTCCCTGGCCACCGAAGCGGTGGCCCAAAAGGAAGTACTTCTGGCGGTCTCGCTCGACATCAAGAACGCCTTTAACAGTCTCCCGCACGAGACGTTGAAGGAGGCGCTTCGCTATCATGGAGTGCCTCCGTATCTCCGGAGGCTGTTGGAGGCGTACCTCGAGGGAAGGCACGTGCTCTGGGAGGGGGGCGACGGGCGCATATATCGCCATCGGGTGGAGTGCGGCGTTCCACAGGGATCGGTCCTCGGTCCGGTTCTGTGGAACGTCGGATTCGACTGGCTCCTACGGGGTCGGCTTCTTTCCGGGATGGGGGTCATCTGCTACGCGGATGATACCCTCATCACGGCTAGGAGGCCCGACTTCCTGGGGGCTGCCCGATTGGCACGCGAGGGAGTCGCGCTCGTCGTAGGCCGGATCGGTATGTTGGGCCTGAGGGTCTCAGTGGAGAAAACCGAGGCCCTCCTATTTCATGGCCCGCGTCGAGGTCCCCCCCGAGGAGCAGAAATCAGTGTGTCGGGGGTTGCCGTGCCGGTGCGGCCCCAGATGAAATATCTGGGTCTGCACCTAGACCCTACATGGAATTTTGGGCCACACTTTGCCCAGCTCGTCCCGCGGCTTGTGAAGGCGGCCGCGGCTCTAGGTAGGCTTCTGCCGAACACTGGCGGTCCAGGATCGTCCTGCCGGCGATTGTACGCCGGAATTGTGCGATCTATGGCACTCTATGGTGCCCCTATTTGGTCGGAGTCTCTCACTGCCCGCAATAGAGCCCTCCTGCGACGTCCGCAGAGGGTCATGGCGGTGAGGGCCATTAGGGGCTATCGTACGGTGTCTTGGACTGCAGCGACACTGTTGGCGGGCGACCCGCCTTGGCCGCATATGGCCAAGGCCTTGGCGGAGGCCTACCGGCTGCGCGTTGTGGCGCGCGCCGGCGGTGAGCAAGTCTCCGCAAGGAGACTGGGCAGAGCTTTGGAAGTGGCCCGAAGTGGAGTCATCCGGCGGTGGCGGGAGGATCTGGAGTCCCCCGTAGCAGGGCGGGGGACTGTGGAGGCGGTCGCGCCGCATCTCCACCGCTGGATTAGTAGGGGGCACGGCAGCCTAACCTTCAGGGTGGTGCAGGTGCTTACCGGACACGGGGTCTTCGGTAAGTACCTGCATAAAATTGGTAGAGAAGGGGCCCCAGGATGTCACGAGTGTGGCGCGCCAGTAGATGATGCGCGTCACACTCTGGAAGTATGCCCCGCCTGGGGGCCCCAGCGCCACGTCCTGACGTCGGTCGTTGGAGGAGACCTGTCGCTGTCGACCATCATCTCAAAGATGCTCGACAGCGACAGGTGCTGGGAGTCGATGGCCTCCTTCTGTGAGGCCGTCATGGAGAGAAAGGAGGCTGCGGAGCGGGAACGCGAGAGGCTTGCGCCCGCTGAATCGCTCCGCCGCCGGCGGCTGGGTAGGGGGAGGCGCCGTTATGCGCATCTACTCCCACCGCCTTGAGGACCGACTGGGCGTGGCCAGAAGGCCAAGCGTTGGGGCGTCGGGGATCGAATGTCAGTAGACGATCTCTCCGGCGTCCCGTAAAAGCGCGGAAGGGGGCCGCTGTGGTTTTAGTGGGTATTCCGGTTTGACGGCGAGTCCCACACTCCCTCCCGTCACGACATCGGCGGGAAGGGGTTAGCGCGTAAATGCGTTTCCACAGCGTAAAAAAAAAAAAAAAAAAAAAAAAAAAAAAAAAAAAAAAAAAAAAAAAAAGGGTAGAAGCCTTTAAAAATAATAAAAAGTGAAATAAAATAATAGTAGGATGAAACCCATTAGAAAAGGAGGGGAATATTATAAAAATGAAAGGAAAAATAATTTACGGGTGATCTGAGGTCGGGAAGGGGATGGGGGTGAGTTTTTAAGGGTAAAAAACGGTTTTTCTCGATTTCCGGCAAAACGAAAAGTCCTATCGAAAAAAGTCAAATGGCAAAGTTGTAGGTAATAAAAAGATCTAAAACTTTTGTATTTACACTTTTTTCACATAACCTCAAAACTTATGTGAAAAATTCAAAAAACCAAGTTTTTGGTTTTTAATTTTCATCTTTTACAAAAAAAAAAATTTTTTAACGAAATTTAGTGAAAACTTACCTTTTTATGTCCCAAATACGCTGTAATTTATTAGATTAAAAATATTTATTTTTTCACCTTATTTTGAATGAATATCGAAAAAGCACCCTAATTTTCAATCGAAAATTCACCCGTCAAAATACCAGCTTTTTTCAAAAAGTTGGTATGTTTTCTATTCGTTAAAATCTCTACTTTCCGATGGCGAAAAAAAAAATATGTTACTATAGTAAATCTTCTCAGAAAATGCAAAAAATCGAAAAAAACTCGAATTCGAAATTTTTTTTTTAATTATTATAAATAATTTTGAGCTATTTATTAAAATTTACACTTTAATTACTCGAAAAACGTTAGATTACATGTTTCATTGATAAAAAAATGCAAATCAAAATATACTACTATAATTAACAAACAAATAAGTTAATAAAATTAATATTTAATAAGACATCTACAATATTTGGAGAAAGTTGTCGAATCTTCTTTAAATTATATGCGTAGATGCCTATTTATAACTATTTTAAGATAAATTATATAACTGAGTGACCTACGAAAAATTGTAGCCCATCAAAAGGTATTGCATGGAGAAGTGGGGAAGGGGCTAGGCGGGTCTGGGTCTTACTACATACATACCTAGCAGCCTATTTTAGCCTATTTCGTAGCAGCTGTTACAACCGTTAGCCTAGCCAGTATTCGAAATACAGTTCAGTATACAACATCATTTATAAAAATACACGTGCACGCTAAGTTTCTTGAAGATAATTGTGACAAGTTTACTTAAAAAAAAAAAATCTTTTCAAATCTGCATAGGAAGGCAAATACTATCTCTATTTTTATCTGTACCAATCAACTCAAACATAAAAATAGTAATATTTTCTTTATAAAATAGTATGCTTAACGTAACATAACCTAAAGATTAAAATTAAATGATATTTTAGTACAAAATTAAAAAATAATTATCTCCTTAATTTTGCACAAACAAATTTAGTTAATCCCATGAAAAAAAAAAATATTTCAAAATACATAAAAAATATATTAAAAATCTATAAAAAATATATAAAATATATATCGTAAATATATTTTTAATAACAAACTTTTGGCCGATTTTCATATATATTTTATACATTTCAAATATATTTTAGATATATTCAAAATAATTTTTTTTATATTTTTAGCTGTTTTTTATGTCTTTTATTAAATAAAATAAATATAAAATATATCTTATATTTTGAATGTATCTAAAACATATTTAAAATATATGAAATATACATGAAAATCGGCCAAAAGTTAGTTATTAAAAATATATTTACTATACATATTTTTTATATATTAATACATTTGTTATAGATTTTTAATATCATCATCATCATTTCAGCCTATTGCCGTCCACTGCTGAACGTAGGCCTCCCTCATTTTACGCCACAGAGTGCGGTCCTGTGCCGCCTGTATCCAACGACGCCCAGCAACCTTCACTAGGTCGTCTGTCCACCTAGTGGGGGGGGCGTCCCACACTGCGTCGTCCGGTACGTGGTCGCCACTCTAGAACCTTTCTTCCCCAGCGGTTGTCGGTTCTTCGAGCGATGTGGCCTGCCCATTGCCACTTCAGCGTGCTAATTCTTCGTGCTATGTCGGTTACACCCGTTCGTCTGCGGATTTCCGTATTTCGGCTTCTATCTCGCAGAGAAATCCCGAGCATAGCCCGCTCCATAGCACGCTGAGCGACTTTGAGCCTGGTTATGAGGCCTACATTTAGGGACCACGTTTCCGTGCCGTAAGTCATCACTGGTAACACACACTGGTCATAGACCTGTGTTTTCAAACACTGAGGTATGTTGGATGAGAAGATCTTCTTAAGTTTCCCGAACGCTGCCCAACCGAGTTGGATTCGTCGGCTGACCTCTTTCTTGAAATTGGATCTACCTAACTGGACTGTTTGTCCAAGGTAAACATAATGATCGACAATTTCGAGAATCGCATTGCCAACTAGGACCGGTACAGGAATGACATGGGCATTTGACATGACTTTCGTCTTGTTCATTTTCATTCGTAAACCCACTACTTGGGATACCCTGCTGAGATCGTTGAGCATGGTGCCCAGGTCCTCCATGGATTCTGCCATGACGACAATATCGTCTGCGAATCGAAGGTGAGTGATGTATTCGCCATTGATGTTGATGCCGAGTCCGGTGCAGTCTAAAAGCTTGAAGACATCTTCCAGTGCAGTGGTGAACAGTTTCGGAGAGATGACGTCTCCCTGTCTCACGCCTTTCTGCAACTGGATCGGTTTCGTACTCTTATCCCGAATACAGACTGACATTGTGGCGTTCCTATATAAACACTTCAGCACTTCGATATAACGATGGTCGATTTGGCACCGCTGAAGGGACCGCAGCACCGCCCAAGTTTCGACTGAATCAAAGACTTTCTCATAGTCCACAAACGCTATACACAGAGGCCGATTATACGCCTCGGTCTTCTGGATAATCTGCCGAAGCGTGAGGATATGGTCTATGGTGCTATAGCCTTTTCGGAAGCCAGCTTGTTCGGGCGGCTGGAAGTCATCAAGCTTGCACGTGAGTCGATTGGTAATGACTCTCGAAAACAACTTGTAGACGTGGCTCAAGAGTGAGATGGGTCTGTAGTTCTTTAGAAGAGCTTTGTCGCCCTTCTTGAAGAACAGCACCACCACACTCCTGGTCCACGACTCTGGAACGTCGCCCCCGAGGATAACGGAATTAAATAGCTTCTGAAGGGCTTTTAAGACCGGCTTGCCGCCTGCCTTCAGGAGCTCTGCCGTAATTCCGTCATCTCCCGGTGCCTTACCGTTTCTTAGTTGTTCGAGAGCCATTCTGATCTCGCACAAGCTAATGTCCGGGATTTCTTCGGTATAGTGCCGAGTTAGCTTGGATCTGGGATCTTGGACCAAGCCGACAACAGGATTCCGGGATGTTTTATATAACTGTCCATAGAACCTTTCGACCTCTCCCAAGATCTCACTTTGGGATGAAATGACAGTGCCGTCATCGGTCTTCAGCTTAGTCATTTGGCTTTGCCCGATAGACAGATCTTGTGCGAACACTTTTGAGCCACGATTCCGCTCTATCGCTTCTTTAATACGGAGCGTATTAAATTGGCGAATATCGCAACGCACAGACCTGGAGATCTGCCTATTTAGCTGACTGTGTTCGGACTAATCGGCTGAAGACTGTACTGTCATTTCTTTTCTCCGCTCCATGAGCTTGAGAGTCTGGTCAGAAAGTTTTTTAGGTCTATTAGCGCGGTGAGCCTTGAAAAATTTCGACCCAACCGCGTGGACAGTTTCCACGAACCTGTTGTTTATATCGTTCGGAAATTCGCACTCGTCTAGACATTCGAAGCGATTGTGTAGTTCGAGTTGAAAGTTTTCGAGGTTCTGGTGTTGGACAGGTGTAGGTCGGAGGGTAGACTTCATCAAGCGTGACCGTTCGACTTTTGTGTGGATATTTAATGTGCCTCGTACTATTCGGTAATCGCTCCCAGTTTTAATCCGGCTGATCACTGAGACATCATTAAATATATGTCGTTTGTCCGACAAGATGAAGTCTATCTCGTTTTTGTTGTGATTTTTAATATATTTATAATATATTTTTATACATTTTGACATTTATTTCTTTAATAATTTTTTTCAGATTATCAGTATGGATGCATCTGTTTGTATCATCTGCAATAAGGCAGATGATAAGCAAGTGTATGAAATAAAAAAGCAGCTTTAAAGCGTTTAGTGATATCCAGCAAGAAAAGAATCGACAATAAATACAAAAAATTTGAGACTTGATTTGAGACTAATTGAAACAAATTGCAGCAATCACATTTTTTAGATGAAATTATTTATAATAATTAAAAAAAAATTTTTGAATTCGAGATTTTTTCTATTTTTTGCATTTTCTGAGAAGATTTACTATAGTAACATATTTTTTTTTTTCACCATCGGAAAGTAAAGATTTCAACGAACAGAAAACATACCAACTTTTTGAAAAAAGCTGGTATTTTGACGGGTGAATTTTCGATTGAAAATTAGGATGCTTTTTCGATATTAATTCAAAATAAGGTGAAAAATAAATATTTTTAATAAAATAAATTACAGCGTATTTGGGACATAAAAAAATAAGTTTTCACCAAATTTCGTTTAAAATTTTTTTTTTTTGTAAAAGTTAAAAATAAAAAACCAAAAACTTGGTTTTTTGAATTTTTCACATAAGTTTTGAGGTTATGTGAAAAAAGTGTAAATACAAAAGTTTTAGATCTCTTTATTACCTACAACTTTGCTATTTAACTTTTTTCGATAGGACTTTTAGTTTTGCCAGAAATCGAGAAAAACCGTTTTTTACACTTAAAAACTCACCCCCATCCCCTTCCCGACCTCAGATCGCCCGTAAATTATTTTTCCTTTTATTTTTATAATATTCCCTTCCTTTTCTAATGGGTTTCATCCTACTATTATTTTTTTTGGTTTTAAAAATTATCGACCCTGGTCTACAACGCGGTATAGTAGGTTAATTTCCCTCCCATTACGGAGGAGGCCCGAGCCCAACAGTGGGACATTTATGGGCTGTGATGATGATGATGACATATTGCATCGACCACAAGTAATGAGGATAAGAGTAGGAGAAATAGCGTTTATTTTTTTTTGGATAGATTATGGTTTGGTCTTATCGCCAACTAGCTGTTTGGGAGAAGCAAGTCTGTCGTGTGTCTCTTTAAGTTGCCCTTATCATTCCGCATCACCAATTGTGCGGCCGTTGGAACAATTATTTTACTTTAGTAGTCCACTATGTCCATATCACAGCCTCAGTGTCGGGATCTTATGCAGTCAGAAATCCTACGAATGGCAGACTAATCTCTGATTTAACCACCCGCGACATATACCATGAAATCTAATATTATAGGATATTTTTGACCCGATCTTTTTCGTTATGAGATCTGTAGCCATAAATAAGGTGACCGTATCAATTAATAATACGTGGAGTTTTACAATTTTTTCAGAATGTCTTTAGTTTCAAGCAAAGCTACAGGCTTGTTTGCATTAGTTGTTAGAGCTCGTATTCGGGATACGGGTGATTTCTGTTCAAGCATGCCGCATGCGGGCCAGCTCCAACAGTATTCTGAATATGATTGCGAGCAGGCTTGACTGCATTTATTTAAGTCGCTGTAGTGCCGTCTCCCATGGGATGTCGCAGCGGTGACAAATGTAAAATGTAGTTAGATATTATTTTTTTTATTTTCTGTGTGTGTATTCCTTTTATGTGTTCGAATGTTTTTGTATGTATACTAACCTAGTTGTAAGTCGTACTAATACATAATGAGTCATTGTTACTTAATCCAATAAAATGTATTATTATTATTATAGGGCCCACATGCTGTAATCGTTTTCATTGCCCGGATGCGGGATACGGGACATATCTGTTTCAGCATATTATATGGCCACCGGCATGAATCTCATTGGTTGTTATTTGTTTGTTACACCGACCAATGAATTTCATTGGTTGTAAGCCGCGTGCGGGGAATACCCGCATGCCCTATATCGACCAATATATAGATAGTCACTTTCATTAGTCGATAGCCCGTATTCGGGAACTCTCCGCATGCTGTTTAACGACTGAATTATCGACCAAAAAAAATGAGCCTTAATCCTTGCTTGTATATGGTAAGCGATTAAAATTCATTCAAATTTATTTAAATACATTCATTCATGCACTAAAACATGTTTAGTTAATTAATATTAAGCTGAGTATAAATAAATATTGACTCTAGTGTGATGGACGCGTACCGACCCGCCCCCGTCGATACGGACCACTATCTCGTTATTGCGAGATTTAGTGGTCTGTTGAGAAAGTGGAGGCACTGGCGAGAGCGTGTCCACTTCGGAGGGCTTGAAAAATAAAGGTTGAAAGGTTGCAAGAAGAGTGTGTAAGAGAAAAGAATGCAGAGGGTGTCCGAGAATGGCTGATGATGGCAAGCCAGCCGCAATTGGACATTGAAGAATGCTGGAGAATATTGAAAGAGAGTATGGTAGATACAGCAAAAGAAGTATGTGGAAGCTCAAAGAAGCATAGAAAAAAAATGGTGATGCATGGCGGGATGCGGAAGTGGCAGCTTCCGTAGAGCAAAAGAAGAAAGCGTGGCTGGACTATGTCTCTTCTTTAAATCTGAATAACAGTATGACTGAACAGAAGAAAGAAATATATTGGCAATGTAAGAATGACACCAAGGCCTTAGTGAAAGAGAAACGTGATAGAGCAAGTATGAGTGCAGAAGATAGGCTGACTAAAAACTTCGAGGGTAACACCAAACTCTTTTGGAGGGAGGTGAAGAAGTCTCGGGGTGGTTGGTCAGCCTTCAGAATGAATAAAATAAGGTCTAAAGGTGGAGACATTCATACACAAACACAAGACGTGTTAAGCCGATGGAGTGGCGGAGATGGTGGAGTTGGCGCCGGTGTCGCATGTGGTTTAGTAGATCAACATTCGACGACGGCGTCATCCGATGGCATCAGTATGGATGAAGTTGAATGGGCGATAAGAAGTTTGAAAAATGGTAAGGCAGCGGGCACCATATCAATATGGTGTCTGCCGAGATGATCAAGCTTGGTGGCTCCTGTGTCTAGGAGGCGTTCCTGTTGCTCCTCAATTTATGTTGGAGCTCGGGAATGGTTCCTGGGGACTGGAATGGCGCAGTGATCGTGCCTTTGTTTAAAAACAAGGGTTCACGTTATGACTGCGCAAATTACAGAGCCATAAGCTTGACCAGTTTGGCAGCAAAAGTGTACGGTAAAATTATTGAAAGGAGAATGAGGATGGTGTCCGATGGTTTACTGTGTGAGACACAAGGAGGTTTCAAGAGTGGAAGGTGATGCATGGATCAAGTGTTCTCTCTGCGCAACATTGTGGAGACAAATCTGGCTCTAGGTCAGAGGGTTTTCTGCAGTTTTGTGGATCTGGAGAGAGCATTTGACACGGTTGTACGAAAGGAACTTTGGGACATTTTACTGGAGTATGGTATTAACGGTAAACTGCTACAGGCTGTACAGTCCAGTTACATGGGCTGTAGAGCCTGTGTGCTGCTGGATGATGGAATGTCGCCTTGGTTTGACGTCAATATCGGCGTTAAGCAGGGGTGCGTTCTGTCAGCCAGGCTGTTTATCATATATCTGGATAAATGTTTCCAAAGGTTGAACGATATGAATGTGGGAGTCCAGATGGGCGACCCAGTGGTCACTGCTCTGCTTTATACAGATGATGCAGTCCTGCTGGCACAGTCAGCGACTGACCTGCAGACCCTGGTCGACACAATGACAGAAGATTGTAAGAAAAGGGGTCTACGCGTGAATGTGAGCAAAACCAAAATAATGGTCTTTGAAAGAGATGAAGCCAGAACAGATGTAAGAGTAACAATAGGTAATGATGTACTAGAGCAAGTGGATGAATTTGTATATCTTGGATTTAGCTGAGATGGAAGGTACACCACTGATATAGAGCGAAGAGTGAATGCCTGAAATAGAATGAACGGAGCGTTGGGGCAACTTCTCGGCAGCCACCACCTCAGCCAGAAGGCATGTGTAGCAATACATAACGCAGTGCTTGTCCCAACATTACTGTATGGAAGCGAGAGTTGGGTATGCAGAAAAGAGTATGAAAGTAAAATTAATGTGGTCGAAATGCGATCGCTGCGGAAAATCTGTGGAGTTAGGCTAACCGACCGCATTCGTAACGACGACGTAAGAGAGCGAGTAGGTATAAAAGAGAGTATTGGTGTAAAGATGCGAAAGGGAATGCTCCGATGGTTCGGACATGTAGAAAGAATGCCGAACGAACGTCTGGTTAAGAAGATATACAATGCAAAAATGGAAGGATGTAGGTACCGAGGGAGACCGAGACTAGCCTACCTAGACCAGATCGGTCATATACTGAAGGAAGGTGGAGTCAAGAGTCTCCGAAACCGACGAGCGTGTATGAAGAGAATTATGAATGTTGAGGAAGCGAGTGAAGTATGCAGAGATAGAGTTCTCTGGCACTCTGTTCTCTCTGCCTACCCTGCAAGGGATATGGCGTGATGATATGTATGTATGTATGTAAGGACTTTACAAAACTAAAAATGAATGTATTTATAAAATCCAATTACGAAATGAAAAATGATGTCGCAAGCGGGATTCGAACCCGCGCCTATTGAGATTCCGGCCCAATCGTGCTGCCACTACACCACCGCGACTAATTGTAGGACATGCAAATTTCACTTCGTATTATATTTACGTCTTAAGGTGACGGTATGCTATCTACCCGACAATGTTTACACATTGTTATAGGCTTAATACTTCAAACTTTTCAGTTAGAATTGTATTAAACGATGACACAACCTTGTTATTTAAATTACTGAAATTTAGCATTTAATATGCTTAAATCATTTCGTAATCGGATTTTATAAATAATTAAGCATATTAAATGCTAAATATCAGTAATTTAAATAACAAGGTTGTGTCATCGTCGTCCATATTTTCTATGTCATATTTTTACTTTTTAAGTGCATTTCGGAATATTCAGTTTTGTTTTTTGTAAAATTTTTGTAATTTTTTATTTAATTAATAAATATTATAAGTAATTATAATTACTACTTACTATCGTAAGCCTTTGGTCCTGTTTTGAAAAAATGCCATCCATTTTCGTCAACTAGTACGATACTGAAAAGTAAATTATGAAGGAATAATTTTAAAATTCCTTATCACTCAGCTCATATACGTCCCACTACTGGACTCGAACCTCCTTCACAATAGAAGGAGGATTTATTTTTAAACATATAATTCTTTCTCATACTTAGAACAAAAATTTTAGATGGCATAAAGTACTGATCTGTGCCAGAATCGAAACCGTGACATTATCTCGGTAGGTTAGTATCTGTAGTCCTTCGCATCTGCATTCTTGGCAGATGCCAGTCAAAATTGACTTATAGTATGACTAGCTTCATATATCTGGGCAGATGTTTTCATTTCAAGTTGTCCTTCTCTTGCATATATGTCTACATGTTGTATTATTACTCCGTTACCATATGGCAAATTCATAACATCATCATTCTCATGTCGTGTCATGGTTTAAATATTAGACTACCCTATCATACGTTCGATTCCCATGCAAAACAGTACTTTGCGCGACCCATATATATTATTGTTTTGAATTTGTATAATTTGTGTAAATTAATTGAATATTTTTATAGTAAAATCATAATAGAAAAATTATTCCCTTGGTGTAGGGTGTTTTATTGACCTGCCACCATTGCAGTAGCGACGAGGACACGGCGCAACATACGCTCGAGGTATGTTCGGGCTGGGACGGGCAGCGCCGTGACCTCATCGCTGTCATCGGTGCCGACCTGACGCTGCCGGCTGTTGCGCGAGCGATGGTGACAGTGTCAGGAATTGGGACGCGGTCGCCGCCTTCTGCGAGGCTGTCATCTCGCAGAAGTAGGCGGCGGAACGGGCCCGGGAGGATTCCCGTGACCCCGGCCGCCGCCCGCGGCCGGGGCGGCGCAGGCGCCAGTACCTGCGCCTGATGCCGCCCTAACCAAGGCTTCGGGTGATCGGACCGGGGAATTGTCCGGTCACCTGCAAAACAAAACAAAGCTGTCGGGGCGTCGACAGGAGAGGAGCCCGAGAGGGCATACCGCCGAGCGGGCCACCGAAGACAAAGATCGGGTACCGGTGGCCCGCTCGCACGGCGAAGAAGAGGTGCTTGCAGGGTGGGTCAATGGGGTTGCGCGCCGCCTCTTCCGTCACCCCGGACCGATTTGGTGGGGTGCGACGTCCATAGTCTACCGCAAAAAAAAAAAAAAAAAAAAAAAGGGTGTTTTATTGGGATCTGGTGGTCCAGCCATTTTTTTTTTGTTATATATATTATATATTTTCTCTTTTGATTATGTAATTCGCCTTTAAAAAAAATATTCTTACTCGAAGAGCATCTTACTGGAGCATCGTACTCGACGAGACATCGTGTTTACTAGACACGTATCTAATCAGTTTGATTAAAAATATCTAGTAACTTGAAAAATGACAAGTTTCTTACTGGATCTCCTCAGTTTGACGCTTTTCGATCCGGTGTTAGATTATTTTGAAATAATTTAAAAAAAATGTAAAATTGACAATGTGTGAGTTACCTTTTAGAGCTTTAGCATAGTAATTGGTTTAATTTGATTATTACAAAATATAATAACATTAGTTTTTTTACCTGGTATCATTGACAAGCTCGCAATCAGTACAACATACAATCGGCTCATTGCCGTTGAATGAACATAGCTGAAAATTAAAAAATAAATTAAAACATGGTTAAATTAAATAATATAAAACTACTTTTACGGATTTATTTAAACATCTAAGCCCATATACGTCCCACTGTTTGGCTCGAGCCTCCTCCTTAATGGGAGGGAAATTGACCTACTATACCACGCTAGTCAGACGTGTAGGTATAGGCTTTTGTTTAGAGTTTTCCATCTCTTGCATGTTATATGCATTTCATATCCCCTAGTCGTCTCTTACAATCAACCACAGGTAAGGTAGTGAATGGTATTCTTAGTCCATCACCACATGGAAAGGGGTTAGTTGTGGGACCATACTGTTGACAGTTTTCTGTCTCCAGTCGCGGGACGGTCCATCCGGCATAGTACCATACTCTTGTAGAAAATCGACGTCAGAGCAGTGGCAATATACTGTTCAGCTTCGCTCTGTGAGCGAAAGAGGCGGAAGCACAACTTAGATGGGTTTCGGTTAGTAGGCAGCGGCCAAGCTATGCTCTTAGTATTGCAGAGGTCCATGGGCGGCAGTAGCACTTATTTTCAGATGTACTACTTGCTCGTTTGCTACTATAAGCAATAAAAAAATACGGTAACAAAAAATACGGTAGTAGAGATGCGAACGCTAAGATGGATGTGTGGCTTGACGAGAATGGATAAGGTAAGAAATGAGTATATAAGAGGAAGTTTGAAAGTGGCGCCAGTGACGGAAAAGTTGAAAAGTTAACACCTAACTTGGTATGGGCATGTGATGAGACGGGATGAAAGTAATGTTGGGAGAAGAGTTTTAAGTATGAATATTGAAGGCAAATGTAAGTGTAAGGGAAGACCGAAGAAAAGATGGATGGATTGTGTGAAGCATGATATGAATAGAAAGGGAGTGAACGCAGAGATGACATCGGATAGGATTAAGTGGAAGAAAAGGACATATTGCGTCGACCCCAAGTAATTGGTATAAGAGTAGGGTAATGGTGATATCAATAGTTTTTTTCATGTGTAATACTCGTTTAAATATTTTATATAAAACCATTGTTACGTATTACAAATTAAATGAACAAATTAAATGTTTTAATTGCTAATTTTGCAGACATTTTTAATAACAAAAATGCAATAAATAAAATGTGCCAAGTCTTAAACATTTTGTTTCTTTTTTTTTAAAGAAAAACATAGTAGTAAAGAAATACATATCGCCTCTTTGCTTCAATAATGTGATATCTTGAAAAATGAAACTTTAGAGGAGTATTTTTTAAATTTCAAAAAATATTTCGCAATTAATATTTTTTATCATAAATCTGATTCAAATCAAAAATGATTTAATTATAGAATAATTAAATAATTAAAATCATAGATTAATACATATATCAATTATTTCTTTAAACTTGAAAAACACACTTCTAAAATTTAAGTTTTCAAGATTTGATTATTGAAGCAAAGAGACGATATATCCTTGTATTGCGGGGGAATTTATAAATATTTTCATTCATTCATTGATTTCCGTTAATTATGTTACTGGCCCACTGTTGGGCTCGAGCCTCTTCACAATAGGATATACCTACTATATACTACGCTAGTCAGACGTATTCTTTATTTGAGATTTTTTTTTAATCTGTGCATTCAATGTCACTAACAAACAATGGATGTGTATGTCCGAAATATATTTTTATTATTATTATTAATGTATACTATACCTGTGGATGTTTCTTCAGCTTGAGATCATGTACTATTGAAAGACATTTACGTATTGAAACACATGTACCTTCGATACCATCACTATCTCCAACACATTTTGATCCTGTTGATATAATCATATTACCTTTATATTACTCGGGGATGTCGTAAAAGACGATTAATATCTTTTTATTAAGCCGTCTGGTAATATTTTACATTCCCAAATAGTGTTGACGTAAAGCACTCATAAAACTAATGCTATTTGCAATATCAATGTAATGAAAAATAATCAATATCCTGGATAAACATATTTATGAAATTTTATCATTAAAGATAAACAATATAATACAGGTAGCAGCTTTTGGAACACATTATGAATTTCTTCTTGTCTGATATCACCCCTTTTTGCACGCTTTTTATTAGCTTGACCTGTATGTTTGCAACCGACTCCTTTGGACTTGATTTTGACCCACTTCGAACAGTCAGATTTCATTTAAATTGAGTAGACTTATTGAGGACCGATGACAATGCAATAATTTAATAAGATTACACCATTATCCTAATCAGTTATTGGGATAGTCAGGATTAAATTGTTGAATTTATGTTTCCAATTTCGAATTACGCGCCTAGAGGGCGCTACCGTAAAACAGCGCCCGCTAACAATAACAAATATAACAATGTCTCTCTATTTCGTGACATCAAGCCATTGTGTGCTTTTCTTGTTAGTTTCATATTAAATAGTTAATAAAACTCGAGCTACGTCGTTCCATTTATCAGGTTAAGGGCCCAGAAAAGCTCAGAAATAAAGACAGTGTAATATCTAATGGTAAAATCAGTGATCAAAGACATTGAAGTGAACATTAAAAACGAAACGTAGTTCGTGTAAAAGTTTTCTTGTTAGGTCTTTGCGAAGTATTTAAGGATTTGACTTGAGATATCTATTTGAAAATGGCATTAAATAATACTCTCGCATTTATCGAAAACCTGTCTGGCCATACAAATTATGCAACCTGGGGTTTTGCAATGCATACTTACAACATGAGGAACTCTGGGATTGCATAGAAGACTTCTCAGAAAGTGTAGATAAGAAACGAGACACTAAAGCTAAGACGAAGATAATACTCTCAGTCAATCCAACAAATTATGTGCACATTC
Source organism: Lymantria monacha (assembly GCA_905163515.2). NCBI lineage: Eukaryota > Metazoa > Arthropoda > Insecta > Lepidoptera > Erebidae > Lymantria > Lymantria monacha. The sequence goes on from LR991104.1 coordinate 3,048,743, forward strand.
AAATCTCGTGTATTGCCAAAGAAATATAGGACACAGGAATTATCTGTGCAGTCCTCACGACAAGTAAGCTTAGACACTTATATATTATATAGGTCATGGCAAAAAGGTCCTGTTTAATAATGTTTTACATGTTCTCAAACTAGCAACCTAGCAATCTGATATCTGTGAATCAGGTTATTCAAAGTGGTGGCCAAGTGAGATTTAACAAAACTGACTGTTATTATAAACAGTAAAAATCAGATAACAACAGCTAATTTATAATCAATAACATGTACCGGCTGAACATGGATACAAGTCATTCACTTACTGGCTATTTTTTCATCAAGAACGGGGCGGCTGTGGCTTGGTACTGCCAAAGACAACAAACTGTGGCTCTTTCTACTACAGAGGTTGAATTTACGGCAGCTTGTGCTGTTAAAAAAAAAAAAAAAAAAAAAAAAGAGGCCATGTGGATCAAACAGTTTTTAAGTAAAGAGGACTCTGTCCTAATTTAGATAACCAATCTGCTATCAGTGTCATTAAAAATATTAATTTTCATAAGAAGTGTAAACATATTGAAATTAAATATAACTTTATTAAAGAAAAGTATTAAAAAAAAAAAAAAAGATAATTGTATTACAGTTTGTTGGTAGTGATTGACAATTTGCAGATATACTTACAAGAGCATTGTTTAAAGATAAATTTCAATATTTAAGGTCAAAGCTTGGAATGTTATCATATAACATAGTTTTCAACTGATGCAGTGCTTATGTGTAAAGTTAAAAATTAAAATGGTATTATATAACTTACTTTTGTATTATTATAATATTTAAGATCTAAGCTTGGAATGTTATTATAAAACATATGTAGTTACTAATGCAGGAATTGTTCATCATCATCATCACAGCCCATAAATGTCCCACTGTTGAGCTCGGGCCTCCTCCGTAATGGGAGGGAAATTAACCTACTATACCGCGCTGGTCAGATGTGTTAGTATAGGGTTTTGTTTCGAGTTTTCCTTCTCTCGCATAGATGTTATATGCGTTTTATATCCCTTAGTCCTCTCGTACGATCACCCACGGGTAAGATATGGGGTGGTGAATTGTATTCTTACTCCGTCACCACACCGATTAATTATTCATTTGTGAGTTATTGTCTAATTTAAAAGAAGTACTGGTTTCGGCCATCTTAGTACCGTTTGTGAATACTTCGAATTTTAATCTATTGTTAAATAACATTAAAATTATATTTTCATATAATTTCTAAACATTAACATTTATATGAATTTAAATTTATAAATATTTGCACTTTACATTTTTATGCAGTAGTTAAGTTGGATAGAAAATTGCCAAATATGGAACTGCTGAGAGACGAATGTTGCCATTGACATTCTGAGTTGAGCATCGAGCGTCCACAAGATTCAAGTCTGTACAGTTGATCATGCAATCATTTATCTAGGCTCTCGACTGTTTGCTGCTGGACAAGCTTATGTAGCACAATTAGTCATAGTCTTCGTAATTGAATCATTTCATCTAAAGCTTCTCTAAATGCTATGTAACAGCATTTGATGAAATGATTCGATTATCAAGTAACAAGACGACAATGTAAAAATATTTGAATGAATTTAAAAAAATGAGGTTTTACGATTAATACAGCTGTACATATTTAATGATTTACAGTTATCGATAGTAAAAATAATTACAGTTACCGATAGTAGTCACTAAATTATAGTAGATTAAAATAATTAAAATCGCGCTTCTGTATTTAGCAAAACTAAAAAATAGAAAATAAATAATAGTTTAAAAAACTAAAAAAACACGCTTTTATATATAAATCAAACTAAAAAGTATAAAATAACTTTTTTAATTATTGAAGTTAAGGTAGAGTAATAAATAAAAGAATTTATTTTGATGTAAAAAAGCGGGGGGATATTTATCCTAAAACAATAGCCAATGAAACAAAAGATGATCCGGAACTACAGCCATTAATTCAAACTTTACAAACAGGTAGACCATCACGGGAACTTGATTATAAGGATAATGAATTGACGCTTCAGGACGAATGTATATTAAAAGGAACTCGTATTATGATTCCACAGAATTTACGCACTCGCGTGCTTGATAAATTGCATGCGGGCCACATGGGCATTCATGAGAAACCTTATTGTGTCAAACACATTTTTCCAACATAAGGACATCCATATGTATACATGGAGAAGGAATGAACAGAAAAGCATAATAGATTTAATTTTGGTAGACAGTCGCCTCCGAAGCAAAATATTGGACGCAAGAGCCTACAGGGGCCCCACAGTCGACACGGACCACTATCTCGTTATTGCGAGATTTAGTGGTCTGTTCAGAAAGTGGAGGCACTGGCGAGAGCGTGTCCACTTCGGAGGGCTTGAAAGAATAAAGGTTGAAAGGTTGCAAGAAGAGTGTGTAAGAGAAAAGTATGCAGAGGGTGTCCGAGAACGGCTGACGATGGCAAGCCAGCCGCAATCGGACATTGAAGAATGCTGGAGAGTATTGAAAGAGAGTATGGTAGATACAGCGAAAGAAGTATGTGGAAGTTCAAAGAAGCATAGAAAAACAAATGGTGATGCATGGTGGGATGCGGAAGTGGCAGCTTCCGTAGAGCAAAAGAAGAAAGCGTGGCTGAACTAAGTCTCTTCTTTGAATCTGAATGACAGTATGACTGAACAGAAGAAAGAAATATATCGGCAATGTAAGAATGACACCAAGGCCTTAGTGAAAGAGAAACGTGATAGAGCAAGTATGAGTGCAGAAGATAGGCTGACTAAAAACTTCGAGGGTAACACCAAACTCTTTTGGAGGGAGGTGAAGAAGTCTCGGGGTGGTTGGTCAGCCTTCAGAATGAATAAAATAAGGTCTAAAGGTGGAGACATTCTTACACAAACACAAGACGTGTTAAGCCGATGGAGTGAATATTTTGGCGATATGTATGCGGATGCTACGGTTGGCGCCGGTGTTGGATGTGGTTTAGTAGATCAACATTCGACAACGGCGTCCTCCGATGGCATCAGTATGGATGAAGTTGAATGGGCGATAAGAAGTTTGAAAAATGGTAAGGCAGCGGGCATTGATATGGTGTCTGCCGAGATGATCAAGCTTGGTGGCTCTTGTGTCTGGGAGGCGTTCCTGTTGCTCCTCAATTTATGTTGGAGCTCGGGAATGGTTCCCAGGGACTGGAATAGCGCAGTCATCGTGCCTTTGTTTAAAAACAAGGGTTCACGTTATGACTGCGCAAATTACAGAGCCATAAGCTTGACCAGTTTGGCAGCAAAAGTGTATGGAAAAATTATTGAAAGGAGAATGAGTATGGTGTCCGATGGTTTACTGTGTGAGACACAAGGAGGTTTCAGGAGTGGAAGGGGATGCATGGATGAAGTGTTCTCTCTGCGCAACATTGTGGAGAAGCATCTGGCTCTAGGTCAGAGGGTTTTCTGCAGTTTTGTGGATCTGGAGAGAGCATTTGACACGGTTGTACGAAAGGAACTTTGGGACATTTTACCGGAGTATGGTATTAACGGTAAACTGCTACAGGCTGTGCAGTCCAGTTACATGGGCTGTAGAGCCTGTGTGCGGCTGGATGATGGAATGTCGCCTTGGTTTGACGTCAATATCGGCGTTAAGCAGGGGTGCGTTCTGTCAGCCAGGCTGTTTATCATATATCTGGATAAATGTCTCCAAAGGTTGAACGATATGAATGTGGGAGTCCAGATGGGCGACTCAGTGGTCACTGCTCTGCTTTATGCAGATGATGCAGTCCTGCTGGCACAGTCAGCGATTGACCTGCAGACCCTAGTCGACACAATGACAGAAGATTGTAAGAAAAGGGGTCTACGCGTGAATGTGAGCAAAACCAAAATAATGGTCTTTGAAAGAGATAAAACCAGAACAGATGCAAGAGTAACAATAGGTAATGATGTACTAGAGCAAGTGGATGAATTTGTATATCTTGGATGTGGATTTAGCCGAGATGGAAGGTACATCACTGATATAGAGCGAAGAGTGAATGCGGGAAATAGAGTGAACGGAGCGTTGGGGCAACTTCTCGGCAGCCACCACCTCAGCCAGAAGGCACGTGTAGCAATACATAACGCAGTGCTTGTCCCAACATTACTGTATGGAAGCGAGAGTTGGGTATGCAGAAAAGAGTATGATAGTAAAATTAATGCGGTCGAAATGCGATCTCTGCGGAAAATCTGTGGAGTTAGGCTGACCGACCGCATTCGTAACGACGACGTAAGAGAGCGAGTAGGTATGAAAGAGAGTATTGGTGTAAAGATGCGAAAGGGAATGCTCCGATGGTTCGGACATGTGGAAAGAATGCCGAACGAACGCCTGGTTAAGAAGATATACAATGCGAAAGTGGAAGGATGTAGGTACCGAGGGAGACCGAGACTAACCTACCTAGACCAGATCGGTCATGTACTGAAGGAAGGTGGAGTCAAGAGTCTCCGAAACCGGCGAGCGTGTATGAAGAGAATTATGAATGTTGAGGAAGCGAGTGAAGTATGCAGAGATAGAGTTCTCTGGCACTCTGTTCTCTCTGCCTACCCTGCAAGGGATATGGCGTGATGATATGTATGTATGTATGTATGTTATCTTGCCTCACATGACTAGATACTAGGAGTAGCGACATTATTGCAATATTTTCAGAAAGCACCCCACGCTTTTTTACATTAAAATAAATTCTTTTATTTATTACTCTACCTTAACTTGAATAATTAAAAAAGTTATTTTATACTTTTTAGTTTGATTTATATATAAAAGCGTGTTTTTTTAGTTTTTTAATTAGTTCTCGTTTCGTAAGCATCTTATCTCTCTTATTCGTGAGGGGTAAGAATACAATTCACCCCTTATCTTGGCCGTGGGTGTTGGTAAAAGTTGACTAAGGGATATGCATATGACATCGATTTAAAACAAGGATAACTTGAAAGAAACATCAATTTCACTTCCATTGTGGAAGAAATTCGCGCCCAGCAGTGGGACGCATGTGAGCTGAGATGATAATGTAATTTACTAATAAAATAAATATCAATGTTTTAACTATTTCAATTAATGTATATTATGTTTGCTTTTGACATCCACCCCTAAGATAGGGGCAGGTGAATTAGATGCTCAGTACGTCATCACACGAAAAAATAAATTATTATACAAATTATTAACTGTTACTCGCACTTTCGTTTGCGAAGAAATCATATGTGACGTTACGTTTAAGTACGATTTTCATTATTTAAAAAACATAATCAAAACATAATTTATATTTTTTTTTTTCATTCTTAGGCATGAATATGTCTAATGAGGGACTAATTTTCAAAATATAACTTTTTTGTCTCTCTCTATTACAAAAGTAAGAATCTGTTTAGCATTTTTTTTGTGTTAATTTAGAATTCAAACAAAATTTAATCCCCTATTTTATACACTTAACGGATAAAAATTTACAAATACTGAAACACATATTTTATTTATAATTTACTGAAAAATTTTTGTCCTTAATTTGAAGACAGCGATACTTTTTCTTTCTTTCCATACAAATTTTAACACTGTATTTATACCCCTTTGTATTTGAATTTCGTAAAAACATTTTTTTAAAGAGTTTCTGCATCATAACAATCAACAACTGGTGTTCATGTCTATAATATCAGTAGTTTTAGCTCAGTGTTAATTAATTAATCAACCAGACTATATGCAATGACGGAAAGGTTCCCAACATTAAATTATTAAAAAAAAAAAATAACTTGTCCATGATCCAAACAGGTAGGTAATTGTTAAAAAAAACTAACACATCAATAACCTACAACTCTTTCCTCAATATTAAAATATATAAAACATGTTTATAAACCAGTTCTTATTTATTCAATTCCCACAAACTAAAAATACGATATAAAAAAAACATGTACCAACCTTCATACAACTGACATACTGTATTAGAAATACAGATTAAAATAAAAAAACAAATAAATTTAAAACTATTCAACATTTTATATACGCGTTTATAACACGTCTGCTATGATTAGACTCCATTGGAGTACTAAATAGTGAATAAACATGTTCGGTTGAAAATTGCGAAGGCCATATGAGTAATATTTTTTGTAATACATTTTTTTTTGCATTTTATAAAATGCTAGCGAACCATCTTGAGTTTACAATGGCGGATATTAATTTTAATGATTATTACATATAAATAGAATTACCTTCAAGTCTCACTATATATTTTATTCGACATATTATTTTATGACAGCCTTCACGTTGTTGACTCTAAATATGAAAAGTAAGTAAGTTTGACTGTGGTAGGACCACGCTGTTGAAAGTGTTCTGTCTACAGCCGCGGGCCGGTCCGTCCGGGGTAGTACCACACTTTCGCAGAAAATCGACGTTGCTGCGCTTCGTTCGATGAGCGAGAGAGCCGGAAGCCCAACTTTCTGGGTGTGTTTACGTGTGGTGGGTTCAGGTGGTGCCTGAAACTTGCGGTGGTGAAGTCTTGGTTGGGGCATTGAGCGTGAGAGGCTGACATGGGGTACAGGGAGACCCGGTGGGAATGGTCACCGCCGGCCACCTGCCGGTAAGCAGGGGACCCGAACCCAGGATTATCCTCCCTGGGAGGCTGTCCCGCAAACGGCGAAAATCCCGTTATTTAGTCGTTGTGCCGGAGCAGGAAACCGGAGTGGATAACGGCGACTGCGCGCGGGGGGACACCGGGGGCCCTTCCGTGCTTCGTGTCAACTTCTCACAAAACTCACCCTCCAGCCATGCACTGTGCCCCAAAATAGGTGCTATTTTTTTGGTACTACCGAATCTCGTTGTACGCATCCACACTCCCTTCCTCTTCTTAAAAAACCCGTATGAAAAGTAACAAAAAAAAGAGAAGGTTTTCTACGGCGGTCCCCTTATCTACATTTGATGTGGATTTTTGCAATATCAGGGGTTTACATAGCAATCCCGATGCCGTTCACCACCATCTCGAGACGGCGCGGCCTGCCTTGCTCTTTTTAACGGAGACACAGATAGGCGCTCCGAATGATATTTCGTACCTTAACTACCCTGGCTAGGAGTTAGAGCACTCCTTCCGTCGTAAGGCCGGGGTGTACGTGTTCATTCGGGGTGATATTTGTTGTCGCCGGCTTCGGGCCCTCGAACATGGTGACCTGTCTATCTTGTAGTTGCGCGTAGACTATGGAGGTTTTACCCGCATCTACGCGTGCCTCTACTGGTCGCATGGCAGTGATTCGTGGTCAACTCAGTTATTTGAGAACGTCCAATGGGGGATTGACGAAATATTGGAGCAGTGTCCATCAGCGGAGGTTGTGGTTCTTGGGGACTTCAACGCTCATCATAAAGAGTGGTTGGGGTCTCGAGCTACTGACCTCCAGGGTCGACATCTCTTCAATATGGTCTCGGCCTATGGACTCTAACAACTGGTGACACAGCCCACCCGTGTCCCAGACATTGAGAGCCATGAGAGTCTTCTTTACTGGATCTTCTGCTGGCTACACACCAGCAAGGATACCGGGTAGTGGTCGAAGCCCCTCTTGGGTCATCTGACCACTGCCTACTCCGTAGCAGAGCCACTGTTGCGAGGCCTAATAGCTCTACGGCGACTGGGATTCGCAGGGTCTGGCAATATAAGTCAGCAGATTGGGATGGACTTCGCGAGTTTTATGCATCCTACCCATGGAAGCGGCTTTGCTTCGCCTGTGAAGTTTCCCTGGCGTTTGTGCAGACTGCGTTACCGAAACGGTTATTATGGGGATGGATTTATTTATCCCCAATACCCAAACACCCGTTGGCGGCCGCAGACGCCCTTGATTTAACAAAACCTGCAGGACGGCTGCACGGCAGAAGCAGTCCACATATCGGGCCTGGAACCGGGCTAAAAACTGTCAAGACCCGAACGTCAGAGAGGTGAAGCGAAAATTTAATGCCGCTGCTAGATCTAGTAAGAAGGCTATCGCCAGAGCCAAGGCAGAATATGTTGCCAGAATTGGCGAGCGATTAGAGAGCTATCCCGCTGGGAGTGGTGCATTCTGGTCGCTTGCCAAGGCTGCCCAAGGCAACTTCTGCCGGTCCAATCTCCCACCACTACAGAAAAGCGATGGCGGTCTGGTCTACAGCGCAAAGGAGAAGGCCGATCTTTTAGGTCAATTCTTTGCCTGTAACTCGACTTTGGATGCGGGAGCTGCCACACCACCACCATACCGCGGTGTGATAGCCCTCTATCTGAAATCCGTATCTCGCAGGGATGGAGGATCCTCGGCGTCGAACTATCAAGCAAAGTCCAGTTTGGGAGTCATTTGGAGGACAAAGCCAAATTCGCAAGTAGAAAGCTGGGCGTCCTGAACAGAGCCAGGCGATACTTCACACCGAGACAACGTCTTGTGCTATATAAAGCACAAGTCCGCCCTCATGTGGAGTACTGCTCACATCTCTGGGCAGGCGCGTGCAAATATCAGCTAGACCCACTTGACTCCCTGCAAAGACGTGCTACTCGAATCGTCAATGATCCCAATCTCACGGGAGGACTGGAGTCATTGGAGAGCCGGAGAGACTTTGGGTCTCTCTGTGTACTCTACAGGCTCTTTCACGGGGAGTGCTGTGAGGAACTGTTTGACTTGGTAGCACCGTCACCATTTTATCACCGTACCACTCGACACCGCAGCAGGGTTCATCCATTCCACCTGGAAACGATACAGACGTCAACTGTACGTGTTCAACGATTATTTCTCCACGTACATGCAAGATCTGGAATGAACTACCTGCTACTGTGTTTCCCGAGCGCTATGACATGTCCTTTTTTAAACGAGGTTTAAGAAGAGCACTTTCTTTACGGTAGGCAGCGGCCTAGCTATGCCCTGGTATTACAAGGGTCCATGAGCGGCAATGTCACTTACCATCAGGTGTGCTGCTAGCTCGTTTGCCACCACCGGCAATAAAAAGAAAAAAGTATTTCTCTAGAATGCAAGTAGTATGTATATGTTTATATATAACAGTCCTCACCCACTAATCTTGCTCATGGCCTCATGTGACAACGTAGCAGTTGGTCTACATGCCTTTTCCATATAACACCATCCTCTGTTTCAACCTTCAACAAATCATGAAGCCGGCCGATCCGACACAGTATTTTGCCAAACACCCATTTTCTATTGGGAACAGAATAGATTCTAGCTTGTACTCGCTCCCCAATGACGAATTCTTTGATTTGATATCCTTCCGATCTAGATGAAATAGGAGGTGACAATAAGTGCCAGAACATATCATGTAATTTTGTCCGAATTTCGCGACCAAACATTATCAGGTATGGAGACAATCCATTTGGTCCTGGTGCACGTCTCAATCTCATTATAATAGTTCTGATCTTGTCAATGAAGCACATTCTCTCCCCCTCCATTGCATGTAAAGCCCTCTTTATGGTTTGTACATAGCGTTCTGCTTGCCCGTTAGTCGCAGGGTGATATGGAGCTGATGTCCTATGTATAATACCATTATCACTAAGATAATTTTCAAAATCTTGAGAAGTAAATTGACGTCCGTTATCCGATACTAAATTTTTGGTAAGCCAAAGGTACTGAATATATCTTGTAATTTCTGTACGCACCAAGAGCTTGTAGTGGTTTTTGTTGGTATAACTATAACTCACTTTGTAAAAAAATCTACTAAAATAAATAAAAAATAACCGTAAATTGGACCCGCAAAATCAATATGTATTCTTTGCCAAGGTTCTGTTGGATCTTCCCAATGATGTAAGGATACTTTTTCTGCTTCATTTTGCTGTAGACGACATGCTCTACATGATTTCACTTTATTCTCAATATCTTTATCTATATTTTGCCAGTAAACATAGCTTTGAGCTAAAAGCTTCATTTTAAGAATGCCCATGTGGCCCGCATGCAATTTATCAAGCACGCGAGTGCGTAAATTCTGTGGAATCATAATACGAGTTCCTTTTAATATACATTCGTCCTGAAGCGTCAATTCATTATCCTTATAATCAAGTTCCCGTGATGGTCTACCTGTTTGTAAAGATTGAAATAATGGCTGTAGTTCCGGATCATCTTTTGTTTCATTGGCTATTGTTTTAGGAGAAATATCTGATATATTTATCAATTTTATTTGAAATGCGCAATGTTGGTCAATTAAATTTTCTTTGCAGTTTTCAACCGGAAATCTTGATAGATAATCTGCATTGGAATGTTTTGCAGAGCTCCTATATTCTATATCACAATCAAAGCCTGATAGAAAATGGACATAATGAAATAATCGCATTGTACTCAGCACGTTTTCGGTGTCGTTCACGGTAACATTTGATGAGGATGGAAGATTGATGTCAATGGTTTGTGATCTGTAACAAGAGTAAATTTACGACCGTAACAGTAATAAAGAAACTTTTTTAAAGGCCCAAAAAATAGCTGTAGCTTCTTTGTCAATCTGACTATACTTCTTTTCACTTCTGGTCAAAGATCGTGAAGCAAAGGTAATCGGACGTTCAGATCCGTCACTAAATCTATGTGATAAGACAGCACCAAGGCCTGTAGGCGATGCGTCAGTAGCTAATATCAATGGTTTTTTAATGGGTCAAAATGTATTAGTACTCTTTCGCTAAGAATTTCTTTCTTCACTTTTTTGAAACTTTCTTCACACTCTGGTGGCCATTTAAATGTAATGCCCTTCTTAAGCAAATCATTTAATGGACTCGTGATACACGATAAATTAGGTATAAATTTATTATAATAATTTGCCATACCTAGAAACGTTTGAAGTTCCTTAACATTTTTAGGATGCTCTGTGCGAGTGATAGTGGTCACCTTCTCTTTATTTTTATGTAGGCCATCTTTATCAATCGTGTGTCCCAGATATTCAATACTGTGCTTTAAAAAATTACATTTTTCTTTATTCACCCGAAGATTATTGTATTTTAGTTTTTGTAGGACTTGTTTCAATCGTATAAGTAGCTCTTGATCGGATGATACCTGTATTATTATATCATCAAAAAAACATTTAACGCCTTCTATTCCTTGTAATAAATTATCCATAAATTTCTGCCAGAGACATGACGCTATTTTGACGCCAAACATTAACCTGTTTACCTTGTATGTTCCTTTGTGTGTACTCAATGTTTGTAAGTTTGCGCTTGCATCATCCATCCTCATATTGAGATAATGTCTTTGTCTAATGCCTTGACTAATGTCTAATTTGCCGCCGTTCATCTCTGCAAAGATATCTTCTATGATGGGAATTGGATATTTTTCATCTTCTATGACCTTATTTAAGGTAATATTGTAATCTGCGCATAAGCGAATACTTCCGTTAGGTTTAACAATTGGCACAATTGGGGTTCCCCAGTTGGAACGATCTACCTTGGCGATTACACCTTGGGAACAAATTCGTTCAATTTCATCATCAACTTTTGACCGCAGAGCATAAGGAATACGTCTTGGTCTTATAAAAAATGGTTGTACATTGTCTTTTATATGCAGATGAGTTTTGTAATTAGGTATTACTTCCAAGTCATTTTTAAATACGCTTGATGAGTATTCATTTAATAGTTCGTCCAAATTCTTTGGACTATTATTTTGTATAATTTTTATATCTGCCAATTGAATATTTATTTCTTTCATCCAGCTTCTACCAAATATTGGTTCTACGTCTTGATTTATTAAGTAAAGTTTTCCGTAAAAAATCAGATTCTTATTATAATAAATAATTACACCTGCTGGAGCTATATACATTTCACGTATATAACTCCAGCAGGTGTAATTATTTCACTAGTATAAGGCTTTAATTTCATGTCAGTTTTAAAATTATTTTTGTTAATATTCAATGTTTTGAAATGTTTATGTGACATAGACGATAGAGCAGCCCCCGTATCGAATTCCATTTATACTCTTTAACCTTCTATAAAAATTGTGATTAAATATCTATATGAAATTTTGCTTTTAATTAAATTGATATCTCCGATACTATCGCTCGATATGTCACTGTCTGTACCGTCAATTAGGTTAGTATTATTGGTGCGTTGAAGGCTTACATACGCTAAATGTCCTCTTTTTTGACATTTTCGACAAGTTGAATTTAAAGCGCCACATTCATTAGCTCGGTGATCGGATTTGCCACAGCAAAACGTTTTCCTTTAGGATCTTTTATTGTAACTCGTGGCCTTTCTCTAATGTGCATTCGTTGTGGGTGATCATTATTTTTTTAACTTGTAGAAGGTGTAATTTTATAAACTTTATCACGATTTGTGTGATATCTGATGCGATTATTATGTTTTCTGTTTTTCCCATTTCCATTGATGTTACGATTTGTATTAATTGAAGAAAGGTCAGTGTTTCTCTTTCTTGTATAATCTTTGTTCTGATATCGCTATCTTTTAGTCCTCTTACAAATTATAAGAACAAAAAACTCTCCATAGTCGACTTGTTACAATGTTGGCATTTAAATTCGCAATTAGAACACAATTTCTTAAGTTCTGCAGCGTAAGAAGCAACTGATTCTTCTGGTAGTTAAGAACGTGTAATAAATTTGTGCTGTTGTGCCCAAATACTTGGTTTGGGGTCAACGAATTATTCTAGTATTTTCGTCAGTTCTTCGAATTCTTTATCGAGCGGCTCATCTGTTGAACATAAATCGTATATCTTCTGATGTAACTCTGGACTCAGTGTCGCTAATAATATATGAACTTTTGATTTAGGATCATTTACTTTGTTTATAATAAAGAATAAATTTAACCTTTTATAAAAATTTGGAAATGTTTCATTTCCTTGTAGAGGCTGAAATTTCAGTTTCGGGTAAGACTTGTGTTGGTTAAAGTTTACGCAACTTGCATAATCGCCTATAGTAGTCGGTTGTGTATGAGTGTCGTTGTTCCTCTTCATTTTAAATAATTTACTTTTGAGTGTTGTGTTGTGTTGTTGTTGTGTTGTGTTACAATCCAGATTAGGCATCCTCGTCGCCAATTATTACATATAAATAAAATTACTTTCAAATCTCACTATATATTTTATTCGACATATTATTTTATGACAGTCATCACTCTAAATATGAAAAGTATTTCTCTAGAATGCAAGTAGTATGTATATGTTTATATATAACAAAAAGTTTTTGTAATAAAATTAAATCCATTTCTTTCTAATTACTGAAATTTTGCATTTAATATGCTTGATTATTTATAAACTTGTGACTACCATTTTTCGCTCGTAATTGGGTTTTATAAATAATAAAGCATATTAAGGGTGTAGATTGTTGGCCTGAGATCTCGATTTCGAGCGACCGCAGCGCCAAAGTTTAATGTAACATCCGACGGGGCGGATGAATGATCTAGAGAGCGTGATTTTCAAAATGTTTTGCAACAAACGTTCCACGTTGAGAAATTGTTATTGAACTTGAATATTTACAGCATAACAATAACGTTGAATTTTTGGAAACTAGCTGTTGATTCTTTTTAATAGATTAATAAGAGTAGTTGAGACACAATTTTTATGTTTTTCTATCATTACATTACATAGTATAAAACAAAGTCGCTATCCGCCGTCTGTCTGTCCCTATGTATGCTTAGTCTTTAAAACTCGCAACGGATTTTGATGCAGTTTTTTTTAATAAATAGAATGATTCTTAAGGAAGGTTTATATGTATAATACATGCATAATATAGTAGAGAAACGCTGATTAATTTAGAGGTTTCTAATGTGATGTCGTAAATAAGCACGTTTTTTTGCGCTTATATTGCAAACGTTGGCTGAACCCTACGAGATAGACCAAAATAATGTACTACAGTATTATCCATCGTAAAAAGTTCAACAAAAAAGTCCACGATGGCATATGTCTATCTCTTAGGGATAACCCACCATAACCATTTTTTATCCTCTACTAAAAAATGATTATTTACTAAGTGATTTTATACAATACAGCATTAATCCTTATCCAATTAAGTACCTTAAATAAATTGTGCATTTATTATAGATCAATATGCTTTTTACCCGACTGCAAAGGAGTGGTATTGTGTTTAACAGTCTATGTATGTATGTTTGTATGTTCCTTTGAAGCACTATATATACCAAACGCCTGGGCCGATTTTTATGATTCGCACGTCAATCGATTCCACTTAATCCGGCGAGTGTCACTAAAGATATGATGTTATTGAAAATTCAATATGGCGACTACTGGACGCCATATTGTGAAAATTAAAAAAAATAAAGTCCACAAACTATATCGAGTGGGGTATCGTTGAATAGGTATTTAAAAATCATTTTTAGTTTTCTGTCAACATTTTTCGATTTGATTGGCCGTTTAGGATCTATATCGATTTAAAGTTTCGTAACAACCTTTCTCACATATAGGTTTTTTAGACAGTAGAAATTTACGATGAAAAGACGAAAAATGTATATAACTGGATATGGATGGACATATACTGAAGTATCTAGTAGGTATATTGTCCAATATATCATAGGTAGTCCTACCTAAAGTATCTAATGTCTGACGCGGTCGCCCATCTCCAATTTCTAACGATTTAGTACTCAACTTCAGTCGAAAAACTACATATAGTTAGGTACTTACCTACTTATTAATAAATAAGATAACTATAGCTACCTAGGTACTTATAACTAAAAAGTGTAAAATAAAAAAATGATTAAAAAAATCAAAAAACCCGACTGCGTAAAAAGTCACCAAAACTACGTACATAATAAAAAAACTGAAAAGAAAAAAACAAGCACTTAGATGTCCTATGGTCTAGAATTCCATAATATATTATTGAATAAATACTATTGCAGAAAATGAAATATATTTTAATAATAGAACATGACACCTGAACAGTCGGGATCCTTTATTCGACAGCAAATCTAATTTTTCAATGGATCCCCACTGTTCAGTTGTCATGTTCTATTATTAAAATATATTTCATTTTCTGCAATAGTATTTATTCAATAATATATTATGGAATTCTAGACCATAGGACATCTAAGTGCTTGTTTTTTTCTTTTCAGTTTTTTTATTATGTACGTAGTTTTGGTGACTTTTTACGCAGTCGGGTTTTTTGATTTTTTTAATCATTTTTTATAGTATGTAATTTAAGTGAATATTGCCGAAGATAGCGAAGATAGCGAGGGCGGGTTACTAGTTTATAATATAATATACAATCAAGAGCAGGTCCGGACTGACATTTTTGTATTCTACTTACCTAAAATTCCAACTATGTATTTATTTGTAATTTCACTACCAAAATTTATTCTAATTCGTAAAATATTCATTCAATAAAATAATTGCAAATTCAGTAGGAAGTGTGTTTATCTCTACGCAAGGAAATGTGCCTATTGCGTAAACTCAAATACTTACTTTTTGTTTACGATCACCTCGTCGATATCTAAAAAAAATCCTAGGGTTTTAAAAAAAATGTCAATAAATGAAACACAAGTATAAAAATGATTTATTTACTACACAATAACAAATATGAGTCGCCATTACTCGCTATCTCAAAAGCGTGCTAGGGTTGTACAAAAATTAGTAAATAATTCATTTATTTACTAATTTTAACAGAAGTTTGTAAATTATTAATATACTAATTAAAAGTATGTAATTAAACAATAACGAAATATGAGTTCAAAATTCTAATGTTTTTTCATTCGATTACGGATCAAGTTCTGATTTCTGCTAATTTGATGATAAAATCAATGGCTATCACAAAACCTATCAGAATGAAAACGTTACCAGCTGCCCGATTCACGTAAGTAATAAAAACCGTAGCGCAGTGACGTCACTTCGTTTTTTGCAAATTTAGCCCTTTTAACCGACTTAAAAAAAAGGAGAATTCTCAATTCGCTGTATTTTTGAACCAATTTTTATGATTCTTTACACCAGGTAACTCAGAAATTGTATAGTAATTGAGCTATTGGAAGATTTATGACAATCCAAGACTAGATAAGTAAGTGCGTTTAAAACAGAAAACCAAAAGGCGATTTCTAAGTTCCTAAGTTAAAACGACTTTTGGACTGGCGTGTTTACGTGAATCGACTGGCTGGGTAGTTAAGTTACCTGTATCTTTCAAAATCATTAGGCGTTCTTCTCTTTCAAAACACGTAAAGCTCTTTCTTTCCTCTCTTTCATAGCCTCTATGATACTGGGCGCGTCACGAATGGGCATGCTTCGTGACTGCCGAGGATCGACTAATTCTGGAAGTAGGCAATCGTAATAAAACCTAACTAATTTCATTTCCATTTTCTCCTCCCAAAATTTGTCGTCCTTTTCTATAATATAAACTTTCATAGGTACAGTAGCACCAAACCAGATGCCAAGCATGCAAACGTTTCTTTTAGTAATATGTACCTGTCCCTGAATTTGGAAATACCAGTTATGATTTTTATTTATGACATAACCCTTGGAAGCCTTGTCCTTAACCCAAAAGGTATGTTTGGCCATTGCTTCATCAAGAGTCATGCCAGCTAAAGAATGTGGGCACTTAATTTCAATTAAACCGTTTGCATAAATGCCATCTGGTGTAGTACCAAGAAATTCATATTGATCGTCGACGAACAAACCGCAACCTTGTATACTAATATTCTCTTGAATTTCTAACTGTTTAATTGCGGTTTCTTCGTTTTCGATACCGTACCGTACAGCAGGCAAACTGGAGATATTACTACCATAAACGATTTTACGAACAAGAACAGCACAACTTGTGCTCTCTCGTTTTTTACAAACTTCCCCGAACGATGATGAGGTTAGTAATTTTCTCCTTGTACTCATCGACTCAGAACTACTTCTTTGCAAATGGGTCGACCTTTCAAGCTCCTCTCTTTCAGCACAAGACAACTTTAAATCGGCTAAAAAAGATGACTTGGCTTTCTCATATAATTCTGGACTCAGATCAGGTTTTTCGCAGTTTGGTCCATAGTGAGCATCTTTCGATACAGCGCTGTGGCTCTTTTTCAATCTTAATTTAGGTTTAGCAATTAAACGGATTCTACGATTACAATTTTCCACTTTCGCGATCAAAGGATTAGGACTAGATTTAAATATTACTTCATGAGTTTTACTATGAATCGATCCTGTATTAAAAGACACAACAGCAGCTGCGCATCGGCCCGCATAAGAACCACGGGAAGAATAATTTACACGCTTACCCCCTACTAATTTGGCAATCACTGCGTTAAAACTTTCAACTATATTACTTGTACAATTATGAATTAAACTTCTAGAATGATATGACAGTCTTTTACTTAAAATGTGTACCGCGTCCATTAATCCGCAACCAACAATTGCTGGAAGCAACCCAACAGGTTCTATTCGACGAGTATCAGGTCTACAGAAATACTCCTTGCAATATTGGTGATTACCAAATACGTGTTGTGGACCATTTAGGATATCTTCACTAAGATTTTTTATTTTTTCTTCGAGTGACTGATTTTGATCGCCCCAATATTTAATAGCGCATTTTACACCCGTTCTTAAACGCAAATACCTTTCTTTTAGGAATTTCCGCAATTCGCAAGGATACTTAGTGTCTTTCGACAGTTTCACCAAGCTATTGCAGTAGTTTCGTAAAAGATGATTTTTGCATTCAATTTTCTCTACTGTTAAATTACCGTACGGTCGCGAATCTAATATTTTTTTATAAGTACTGGAATCGCCGTCTGCTACAAATTTATTATAAATTACACCGTGATCAACAATGGAACGTTTAAACCCCTCAACTATTATGGTCGATTCCATACCGGTAGATGATCCCGAATAATTCTTGAAACAACGGTGTTCCGAGGGCTGACTGTCGTTCTTTGCGGCTCGTGCACAAACTACGCAGTATTTATTTTTAACTCCAAAAAACAATACTTTATTAGTTTTAATGCCAATTATCGCAGCTGCGCCGGACAAGGCGGAAAAATTCTTACCATAAGATCTCTTGCTCCAACAACCGTCAACAGCAACAGATATTAATGGTGTACCATTTTTATCAACACTACCTATAGACACTGCGTACTCCGCTTCTTCCTTGACAGCTTCTGCCATGGAATGTGCTGCTGTCTTTTCCCACCAATCGCAAACCGTATTATTAATTTCATTGTATAATGAAGGTGACATGATTGGTAGGGCTACTGCGGCAGTTAATGTTTTTAACTGATAGTAGCTCCCACCAGATGATATGATACCAGATACAATTTGATGATTCACTTCCATTCTATCTTCTTTCTTTTCAATCAAACACACAGTAAATTTCATACTACACATACTACATTTCATGATGAGTTTTGAGTCCAGACCAACTTTTACTTCACCTATTTATACTGAGGTAACTTAACTTACAATCCATTGGACCGTGGTCCCCTATGGCCTGAAGAGCTTTAAAAAAAAAAGAAACGTCTACAACTCTACGCCCAACTTCCATTTCATCCACCTTTCCTTCTTGGTCGTTTTCAATAACTAGTTCCTGTAAAGAAAGATAATGGCTTGATTTTTTTTATAAAAAATAATTAAAAATTTAAAAAAATGCAAAAGAATTAATACAATATTAGGTTCCTGATGAATAGAAATTATAATTTCTTTACGCATTAGGTATTGTTTTTTTATGACGTCACCTATTTGAAAATAAATTTTCTTTTGAGAAAGTAATTGAGAAGTATTTCGGTACTAAGGTGTTTGTCTCTCGATGAAAATAATAAATATTGCAAGAAAAATCTATAGGTAGGTATTGAGATTTTGTCTTCGCCCATCACTAACTAAGTAGTTTGTTTATTTATGTAACAAGTCTACAAGAATTACATATAACAACTTACCTCTATACAGCGCGTAGCATTGTTGCTCAGAGTCTCGGCCCCAAGGTTTTCTTTATTTTCAATACTGGAAATATTATTCATCAATATTATCCACTTTTTATTTATTTTGTACAACCCTAAGCCAGACGCTAGGCGCCTCGCGTCTGTTTGGCGGTATAGGTATGTCGACAAAGTTGCACTGTCGCCTACCTACTTCCACAATTTGATATTTAGACAATACTAGCCGACCCGGCGAACTCCGTATCGCCTTTTTTTTTTTTAAAAATCCTATTATTTTGATATTACATACAGATACTTCAATTTTATTTATCAGTATAGATATAGATAATACAAACCAATATTTACATGTTATTGTAGGTATATGTCTGAATCGGGCGATCTAAATCATATGACATATTGTATTAGCTTTGTAATGTACCCTGTTCAAATGCGATAATAAATAAGTAGGGAGGAACTTACATTTTATTCCGAGATCTTTTGGCTTTCATATTTTTATAATGCGTACAAAACTTTCTTTTCCCTGGCATGACACTCAAATTCAATCAGTCCTGCGAAAAAAATAGCCTATGTTACTCAGTGATAATGTAGCTTTCGAATGATAAAAGAATTATCGGTCCAGTACTTTTTGAGTTTATTCGTTTCATACAAAAATCCAAATCTTTCCTCTTTATAATACCTATTAGTGTAGATATTGTATTTTTTACGATTTATATCTAGTTCCATCATGGTTTTCTTTCAGACATTCATTATATCGATACTTTTTACTAACTGAAAATAAATTAATTATAAAAATGTGATACTTACAGTTTTTTACAAAAAACACAAATTCACAATACGTAATTCTGCTGTCTGCAGCCGACAAGCGTGGTGTCGCGTTCACTTACAGAAAGGAACTGCCGTTAGTGACCACCGAGATTGCACGAATGAAACGAACGCTTTATCCCATACATTTGTGTATGAAAAATTTACCTTAAAATATATCTAGATTTTAGGGCTTTAAAAGAGGAAGTCTTTGTTTGTAAAGGTATAAAAAGAAGTATACAGCTATACTTATTGGTTTCTTCAGTGTTCAAAAAGTGTTTCTTTTTATCAATTTGTGTTGATTTATGGGCTTAAATCTTTAAAATACGAAGTCATGTTTTTGCATTTTTACTCAATTTTGTGCGTTTGTTGACGTTTATTATATAACAACCATTAGGTTTAAGAGTTTAATATAAGCATGAACATACTTATTGGTCTTTGATTGTAATATATACAAATTATCATTGATATCAATCATATGTAAATAGGTTAAATATGAAAAATCGTAACACTCTTTTCGGTGATTTTCACGATCTACACCCTTAAATGCTAAATTTCAGTAATTTGAATAACAGGGTTGTGTCATCGTTTAATACAATTCCAACTGCAAAGTTTGAGTATTAAGCCTGTACAATGTGTAATCAATGTCGGTTAAATGGCACACGTCTCCTTATAGACGTAAATACAATACGGTGCGAGAATTGAATGTTCTACAATAGTTCACGATGGTGTAAGTGGTAGGACGATTGGAACGGATTTTCAATAGGTGTGGGTTCGAATCCCACTTGTGACAATAATTTTTCACTCCTAATCGGGTTTTTCATTTCTTTCTGTTAAGTGACGGAATAAAAATACATTATTCACTTCCTTTATTTTAAATGTGGCTGTCGTACAAGGCAAATATATGATGTCATATCTAAACAACAGAAGGAAAATTCAAAATAAAACTACAGCGATCGCTTTGATTAGCTTTATAGTAAGTTATTTTTCCTCCTATTGTGGAGGAGATTTGAATTCCTGTGTGGTAGCGGCTACGAATACTATCAACTTTTACTTTGCTCATAGATGTCGTAAAAGGTTTTTTTTTGTGTGTCTTAGTTGTTAGCCTCAGATGGCTATGACAACTTTACCCGGACTGTGGGTGAGCGCTGAGGTCTCTCAACCCGTGCGTAAAAGGGCCGACTAAGAGCCTTATAACGACCTGGGGCAACTCCATCTGATGCCGTTTGTTCAACAATTACATTCCCAAGGAGGGTTGTCGTCTGGCAGGCGGCCGGTTATAAAACTATTGGCAATAACTTTTACAATATGTACTATGAAAAAAGAGTACATATTGTATCGCCCCCAAGTAATTGAGATAAGAGTAGGAGAATGATGACTTGCACTAAGGAAATAATCCTTGTATTGCGGGATACTTTACAAACATGTAATTAACGCAGACAAATTACACCTAGACTCAGAACAACACTTTGTGGATCGCACAAAGTATTGTCCTGCGTGGGAATCGAACCCACGCCACTGGCACGAAAGGTCGGTATCTTAACCACATCTGTGCAGTCAACAACAAATTTGCTTAAATCATAAAATACGACGAAGAGCTTTATATCGATTTGTGCCAAAAATGCTAACAGTAGGGCTACCCTTGAATCTCGATTCTAATCCTAAATCCAATCCTGGCTCGAATTTAAGCAATTTAGTACTCTTGAAAGCGACACTAGCGCAGGGTCGGATTCAAATTGGGTGGAATTTTTTTAAACTAAATAAAATCGACTTTACCCGATTGAGTTAAATATTTGCTACTCTTGACGCGATTTTGACGTAACCATTCGGGTTGAAATCGTATAAATTTCACGATCCCATCAAAGCATCTTTTTTGCGATTGAGTTCTGTGATTATAATAATTTTCTAAGAAAGTAAGGTACGTTTGGAGCCAGTATTGAATATTTTAGATAATGCTCATAAGATAGAAGTACTATAGAGGTGAAGATTGAAGAGAACTGCGAGTTATACCAAAAAAGCGTTTCCATGACTAACGATCGTTTACACAAGACGACAAGGGTCTTACAGGAACTTTTTAAAGTGTTAGATGGTGAATTAGAGCCTTTAATGTTAAAGGCAACTTGCCGCAACGATATATCCACACGATACAAAGTATGTACACACAGTATTATTACTTATTTGTGAAAGATGGTTTTCGTGCTTGGTATTTTATAATTTAGTCCAAATCAAATCAAATCATTTATTATGCGAAATATGGGTATAAAATATGAGTTATTACAGGTATTCAATGTATCACCATATTTGACCGTCAAGCGGCATGCAAAAGAGCTAATGCCCTCAGAACAAATACAATATGTTTAACCAATTGAAATAAATTACTTAATTATATAGTGTCAACAATAATAATAATAATGTCAACAACAATAATAACGTCAACAATAATAATAATAATAATGTAACCTCCGGGCCAGTCGTTACCATGAGGCTAACGCAAAACTCGGAGGAACATTATACGGCTCCCTAAGTTCCTTTGATATAAAAAAAAATGTATTACAAGATTTACAGGCAAGCCGCAGGGCAGCTTGTGGCAATGACACGCTCGTCACAGCCCGGGGCAGGACACTCGAAGAGGCGGCGAGCCTGGCCACTCTCGGCACCGAGGAGATGGTCAGGCGAATCGAGGCGCTGGGGCTCAGAGTGGCCCTAAATAAGACGGAGGCCCTTCTATTCCATGGGCCCCGCGTAAGGCTGCCTATCGGCGCCTCGTTACTCGTCAACTCCATCCAAATCAGTATCCAGGCCCATATGAAGTATTTGGGCCTGGTGCTCGACGGGCGTTGGTCGTTCCGGGAGCATTTCCGCAGGATTGCTCCCCGGCTGGTCGGCATGGCGTCCGCCCTATCGCGGCTCATGCCGAATGTGGGCGGACCCAGTTTCGAGGGCCGGCGGCTGTATGCGGGGGTGATCCGCTCAATGGCCATGTACAGCGCACCCGTGTGGGCGAGGGCTCTGAACGCCTAGCTCAGGGCTTTTCTGTGGCGCCCACAGAGAGCCATGGCGGTCAGAGCCATCCGCGGATACCGCACGGTGTCGATCGAGGCGGCATGTGCATTGGCCGGAACACCCCCATGGGACCTAGAGGCGGAAATGCTCTCCGACCTCTACCGTCGGGTTAATTTAGCACGCGACGAAGGTGGCTCCCTATTGCTTAGCGAGATAGCCACCTGGCGCGAGGAAGCCCGCCGGGACGTAATCACCCGTTGGGTTACGCGGCTGGAGAGGCCTAAACACGGTGTAGTTACCGTTGAGGCCCTCCGGCCCGTACTGATGGAATAGATGGAGTGGCGGCACGGAGTCCTCTCCTTCCGGTTGGTGCAGGTATTGTCGGGGCACGGTTGCTTCGGCAAGTACCTGCACACGGTCGTGAGGAGGGAGTCGACTCCGTCCTGCCACCAGCGCGGTAGTGACGAGGACACGGTGCAACATACGCTCGAGATATGTACGAGCTGGGGCGGGCAGCGCCGTGACCTCGTCGCTGTCATCGCCGCCTTCTGCGAGGCTGTCATCTCGCAGAAGGAGGCGGCGGAGCGAGTCTGGGAGTCCGACGTGAGGCCACCGCGTGAGGACGACGCCGCGAAGGCGAAAGCTGTCGGGGAGAGTCGAAATGAGAGGTACCTGCGAGGGTGAACTGCCGGGCGGGCCACCGATGACAAAGATCGGGTACCGGTGGCCTGCTCGCACGGTGAAGAGAGATGTTTGCAGGGTGGGTCTATGGGGTTGCGCGCCGCCTCTTCCGTTGCCCCGGATCGATTTGGCGGGGCGCAACCACGTCCATAGTCCACCGCAAAAAAAAAAAAGGGCAGCTTGTGGCGAGCTGAATGTGAGTGGTGACATTGCGGTCCTGAATACTCCAGAGAGTCGATCAGGGCCTCGTCTCCAGCTGGCCTTCATTGGCTGGCTAGAATGGAAACCGAAGAGTGCCCGAAGGACTCTCAGCTCTGGCTTGCCTTAAACAGCTGGTCAGAGAGGGGTCGCCAGAGCTGTATGCTCGGGGGTGGAAGTGTCATTTTCAAGGGCATGACTACGGGGAAACCATGGGTCTGTTTATCGCAGACTCAATGGTGAAACCGGCGCCGCACCGCTCGACATCCCTAGCCACTTGCACCAATGTTGCCCCCTATTGCCCGTATGGCTTGTGTGCCTGTGGCGACTGTTTAGGGGGCCCATTCAGTGAGTTGGCGAGTCACCGTCTGCCACCGTTCATCTCTATATATGGGTTTGAAGGCAGACGACAGTTAAAATTTCATAGATTTAAGACACGTATGTTATGTGCAGACGTGGAATGACATCGGTAGATGTCCCATCCCAATATTTAAGAATTGGTTTTTATTATCTTTTGTGCGATTTTTTCTGTACTTCCACAATAGTTGTCACTTACGTTTGCAACACAGTCTTAGACCTTTAGTAATCCATTTAGGTCTATTTTTGAAGGATCTTTTTATTAAAATCTTTGGAAAGCAAAGGTCATAGAATAAGCAGAATTGTTCGTAAAAAATATTAAAAGCTATGTCAGGATTAGTATTTTTAAAAACGTCCGAAAAGCTAAGGGAATTCAACATCTAAGCCATATGTCCCACAGCTAGGCTCGTACCTCCTCCACACTAGGAGAAAAATTGTTCTACTACATCACTCTGATCAGACATGTTGGTAAAGGGTTTTATTTCGAGTTTACCTTCTCTTAAATAGATGTTGTATGTATATTTATCCCTTAGCCACCTTTATCGATCACCCACGGGTAAGATAGAGGTGGTGAATTGTGAATTATTACACCATCACCAACTGGAAAATATTACTTATTTGTGTTAATTTCTAATTCAATAAGAAATGAAATAAAAGCATTACCACTAAATAGGGGTTAACCCTATTTTACAACCTTAGAGGATGAAAATTAATAAATTGTGAAACATGTTTAACTTATTGCACGCCTTATAAGCGAAGCGTTGAGGTCTTGCTCTACTCTCGATATATGGAAATCAAGCACTTTCAACCCTAAAAATGATTATATTTTTCTCACATTGCATTTATGGAGGATAATATTATTATACATATGCCATCAT
Organism: Lymantria monacha; assembly: GCA_905163515.2. NCBI lineage: Eukaryota > Metazoa > Arthropoda > Insecta > Lepidoptera > Erebidae > Lymantria > Lymantria monacha. The sequence continues at coordinate 3,073,420 of LR991104.1, forward strand.
CGCCACATTGTACAGGACGCTACGGAAGAACAGCGTTGTGGTTCTCATGTGAGCTACCACAATATTATGCTGAGTAGCGATCCTTTTACTTGCTCGCGGGCGGGACTCCAAACCTTACGTGTTATGTATACATATCTTTCGGCACAATGTTTTATTTATCAATATTCACTGTATTGTATACATATGTGTCCCCTCTGCGAGGGCGAAATAAACTATTTTACTTTCTTTTTTTTCTTTCTTTCATATGTCAAGAAAAAACATTCATCTAAACGTATTTGATATTTTGAAAAAGCAATTATTTTGTTTAAAATAAGAAAAAAAGTTGATTAATAAAAAAATTCGAGGACGTCCGGGTGTTACCGCAAAGATCTGGCATTCTCACAACCGTAGAAATGAATGTATCGAAGTTTTTCTTTTATTAAAAGCTTCACAATCGCAACGCGCTGTTTCCTTTCGAAAATGGCTTGGTAATTCTTTGTCATTTAATTGCAATTTTGCAATTAATAAAAAACTACTTAGTCAATTAGTGTATGTAAACTTATGAGAATTGGGTTCGTTTAGATTTTTTGTTAGTCCATTTGGACAGGCTAAGGAAAGAAATCCCATACAGCCTATACAGCTATGTTTAGCACTACGTCGAGAATGGCACAAAAAAGTAAAAAAAAAGTAAAAGAATTTTTTCTTTCATTTATGGCATTGATTGAATAATAAATGATAATTAATATAAAAGTTATGAGGCGTGCACTTTTGGATTTACCAAATTATTTATTATTATTGAAGAGCGTTGGAGATTTAATAATGGGCAGTCTACATCGCATGACATATGGAGAACTGATGAAGAAGAAAGGTTTTTGAGTAGTGACCATGTAGCAGACAACGCAGTGTTGAACACTCCCTTACAAAGTGGACTGAAGACTTAGTAAAGGTTGCTGGGAGTCATTGGCTACGGGCGGTACAGGAACGCACTTAATGACTAAATATAAGGAAGGCTGATGTCCAGTAGTTGACAGCAAAATACTGAATGATGATGAGAATTCGTGCTTAATTTGAAGATATTGGATATTTTTTCTTCCTATACAAATTTCTTGGGGTTAAATTAAGTAAAATCCTTCTTCAGAGAGTCTACGTCACAAAAAGAAAATATTTTTAAAATTTCATGTTTTTAGTTTACCATTAATTTCGACTCGGCGTTGATGTATCTATCAAGCAGCTTCTTTACAAAATAAATAGAAGATATAAAAAAAAAATACCCATATTCATGAAATAAAATATGTATTGCTAATTTTAATATTGACATAAACAAGCATATGCTTCTGAGACATAGTTCTAAGGCCACACAATGCTTTCTATCCAGGGTACGTAATATGATACTCTAGTGTACATCCCGGCTGCTCCAAGGACACCGCATTGTCTGCCGTATGACGTCACACCTATAATCTGGTAAAAGCAAGTACCATGTGCAGTGCTTACTTGCAGTGGACCACCAGAATCACCCTGGAAATAAAAGAAATACAAATTTCAAATTTTATATTGTATTTGAAATGAAACTTAAAACTGTCATAGTACCGTATATTGTTGTGTGGTAGCGGCTACGAATACTACCAACCCTTACTTTGTTCCTGATGTCGTAAAAGACGACTAAGAGCTTCGTATAGACCTAAGCCAACTCCAACTGATGCTGTTTAGTTAACTATTACATTCCCAAGGAGGGTTGACGTCAGGCTAGCGGCCGGTCATAAAACTATTGTTAATATCTCGCTAATGTTATTCTTGGGGATAATAATTCAACTTTAAAAAAATTACGCAGGCGTCATCATCATCATCACAGCCCATATATGTCCCTCTGTTGGGCTCGGGCCTCCTCTGCAATGGTAGGGAAATTAACCTACTATACCGCGCTGGTCAGACGTGTTGGTATAGGGTTTTGTTTCTAGTTATGTTCTCTTGCATAGATATTATATGCATTTTATATCCCTTAGTCGTCTCTTACGATCACCCACGTGTAAGATAGGGGTGGTGAATAGTATCCTTGCTCCGTCACCACACGGAATACGCAGGCGTAGCTGCTTGTATTAGAAATGCGTATGTCAGTTTATTTATTAGGCTTAAACCAATAAACTAATTTAACTTTAATGTAAATTTATTCCTTATAATAAAACCTTTCTTTCTTTCTTAGCATAATAAGGGTTATATGGATGTAAATGATATATGAATAATATCATACCTCACAAGTATCAATGATTTTCTCCTTGTCACCATAACATGACTGTGTCATGTCGTCATACCCGTTCATAAGTAGTCTGTGAGGTGGATATGCTGCGTAACACTCCTCAGATGTATACTGCTTCAGGGATACCTGTAAGACATGATTAGCTCATCAGATTTTACCAAGTAAAGCCAACTGGATGACCGATTTAGTTTGTTTTGGCATAAATATTTTAATACCTATAACTAAAACCTATATATATATATATATATATATATATATATATATATATATATATATATATATATATATATATATATATATATATATATATATATATATATATATATATATATATATATATATATATATATATCTACTAGCTTTCCCGGCGGGCGTCGTCCTGCTCGGAAAAATTTAAGCGATATGCTGACAGCAGCGCGGATCCAATTGTGTTTTCAAATCATCCAGGGACCCATTGGAATATACATAGAAAATTTCATCCCGATCGGTCCAACCATTTGAAATACCGACAACGGCGCCACCTACCGGGTCCAATTTTGAATTTAAACCATTGTGGAATCCCCTCGAACACATACAAAAATTTCAAGAAAATCCGTCCTGCCGTTTAGGAGGAGTTCACTGTCAACACACGTACAGAAGAATTATATATATAAAGATAATGCTTTGTCCTGAATGACTGAATGATGGATCAATTCACAGCCTAAACCACTGATCGAAGAGACCTGAAACTTCGAGGGTATCATCTTTGTGGGACGTAGGCTTTCGATAAGAGACTCCCTTTTTAGCCACTTCCAAAGTTCTGCCCAGTCCCCTTACGGGAGACTTGCTCGCCGTCAGCACTACAACGCGGATCCAATAAACCTCCGCCAGAACCTCGGCCACTAATAGCCATGGCGGGTCGCCCGCCAACAGCGTCGTCGCGGTCTAAGACACCGTACGATATCCCCTAATAGCCCTTCCGTATCAGTATCTATAAAAACGGCAAATATAATCTTGTCTGTTGTATGGGACTACCCCTCTTTAATATTTCTATATTTGTTTTATTTTAACTTAATAATTTACTTCTAAAATGAATTTACATATAACCAAATATTTTGTGAATATTTCGAGCGTCTAATTGTTAATATTTGTCGTCATAGCGGCAACAGAAATACATCTGTAAAAATTTCAACAGTCTAACTATCATGGTTCATGTGATACAGCTTGGTGACAGACGGACGGATGGATGAACGAACAGCGAAGTCTTAGTTATAAGATCCCGTTTTACGCTTTAGGTACGGAACCCTAAAAACGTTGAAATCACATAAAAGTTTGGTATAATGCAAATATGCTTTAAAATTTGAATGTCTCGAAAGTTACAACACTGTATTAATACTGCATTTGAAGGTTTCTAAGTTTAAAGAGATCGTACACTTTTAGGACATGTCGTCATGGGAACGTAATATGAATTTCGAAATTGTTGGACAGCAATTTTCTAAGGCGAATATTAGAATTGACAGTCATGATAACACATTGCATCGAATAACTGAAATTCATCACTCATATTTTGCATTACCCGTTTCTACTTTACTCTGGCGAGGGTACTTTTACCGTATAATGATTAGAAATGGAGAAGATAGTCATTTACAAATATTTGAGTTCATTTGAAGAGGTCGAATATCAACATAAATCCTTCGAATAAGTAATAAACCCCGAGTCAGACAACCAGTCGAGTTCCTGAATACGTTGAAGCCTCCTGATCTCCCAACTCACACCTTAAATTGAAAGCTGTGAAATGTGTGAAATGGCACTAGTTTGCAAGAAAAAAATATTGCATCGCAATGTAGTCGGAGCAACTATACTGACCGGTTGTTCTCGAGCAGAGTCTGTATTTAATCCTAGGATACTCCAAATACCATCAAATAACATTTTCGAATTTCAGAGAGTGCAGTTGGCCATCAAAGTCTGATAAACTAAGCTCGAGGTCGAGTTTTTAAGGTAGTGGGAATAAACTTGAGAGAAAGCTGCTTCTCCCGTGGGCAGTTGTATGTGACATACTTCAGAGTAAGTTCACAGAGTAGCCTAGTATTTCTAGCATCCAAATAAAAACAAAAAAGATATTGTTTACAAAGAAATACTGTAGTTGGTGTAGTATCGCGGGTAGATGTCAAGGAATTATTTCGGTACGAAAACACGGTAAGTTATGGGGCTGCATACTGCCTTTCTGTCGCCCCGGTCGGAATGGCCTCGGTGTGTTTAAAATATAGCCTGCTAAGAAAAAAGCTTTATGTTCATAATATATAACAAAATTTTATTTTGTTTTCATGTTTATTAAACCTTTAAATACTTTACACTATAATAAAGATTCATATATTTTATAAGTATATTTAAGTAATTTATAAATTTTCCGTGTAGTGACGGAGTAAGAATACTATTCACCACCCCATATCTTATCCGTGGGTGATCGTACGAGATGACTAAGGGACATAAAACGCATATAACATCTATGCAAGAGAAGGAAAACTCGAAACATAACCCTATACCAAAACGTCTGACCAGCGCGGTATAATAGGTTAATTTCCCTCCCATTACGGAGGAGGCCCAAGCCCAACAGTGGGACATTTATGGGCTGTGATGATGATGATGAATTTATAAATTATAATAAAATTAATAACGTGAAAACCAAACAAAAATCCTATTATACCTACCGGATCTTCTCAAATTGAAATTCCCAGCATGACTCTTATATCATGTCTATAATGTTATATTTATTGATAATTGTTATTTATACAATTTTACTATGTATTATTTTGAAAATATTTTTTATCAATGTATTAACAGATTATTCCTTAATTTTCTTTGCATGATATTTTTTTCATATTTTAAAGTCTATTTCATTTATTTATTTTGCAAATCAAATGCATGTCAATGTCACAATTTTCATAAAATGTACCAAAGTAATAATTTATGTGAAATAATGTTCAAGTTTATTTATAGTGATAGTACTCGTCCTGTCTTAATAAATTATTTAAAGTTTATTTTTCAAAAGCCCTACTATATAGTACTCATCTCGCAAAAATTAAAGGAACAAAAAAAATGTCGTATTTTTTAGGCAATTTTCAACAGGCTGTATTTCAATAAAAAATTGTTATACAGAAAATAAAAAACATAGCTTTTCAAGCTTGAAGACTCTAGTTTGCGAATTTTTTGGTTAAAATTTTTTTAGAGCACCGGTAATCATGCGATTCTTGAATAAAGCACAAAAAAAAAAATTCTAAATTTTTTACATTTTTTTTTCGCTCTACGGACATGGAAAAATTTTTTCGACCTAAACTAATGCATAGGTCGTATAGCCTGTTTATTCAGCTTCAATTTGCTTTTGCAAGAGTCAGATACGACCATTTGTCTTCGAGGTATCGAATTTTGAATGCAAAAGGATCCTTTTTCACTCAACTGCCGATATCTCTGAAACTAATGGAAGCGGACAGAAGGTTTCGTTTTCTCCAGAAAATTTCCGATAAAAAAGTCTGTCATGATTGGTTGGAAAAATTTTTTTTCCACCTCAAACGTTAACGTGAAAAAAGAGCAAAAAAATGCCATTTTCCCTTTTTTTGGTTAATCGACTGTATTTTCAACAATATATATAACAATACAATATAATTAAAAAAAAAATCCATTTTAAAAAATTAAAAAAAATATTTTTTTGGAAAATTTAAAAAAATAAAAAAAAGGCAAGAGGCCATTTCTGACTCACCTCGCTGAAGCTATTGACACATTCAAACCTTTATTTTCCTTAAAAAAAAAATATTTCAATCAATCGGTCCAGGGAAACCACTGAACTGATCGATCTACCGATTTAGGGGGGCCTTTAGGGTACATTAGACAGTAAAATTTTCTTCTAACCTACGCATTTTTCCTAATATTGTCGAAAATACAGTCGATTAACCAAAAAAAGAGAAAATGGCATTTTTTTGCTCTTTTTTCACGTTAACGTTACAGGTGGAAAATAAATTTTCCAACCAACCATGACAGACTTTTTTATCGGAAATTTTCTGAAGAAAACGAAACCTCTTGTCTGCTCACTGGGCGACCAGTAGTTTCAGAGATATCGGCAGTTGAGTGAAAAAGGATCCTTTTGCATTCAAAATTCGATATCTCGAAGACAAATGATTGTATCTGACTGTTGCAAAAAGCAAATTGAAGCTGAATAAACAGGCTATACGACCTATGCATAAGTTTAGGTCGAAAAAATTTTTCCATGTCCGTAGAGCGAAAAAAAAATGTAAAAATTTATAATTTTTTTTCTTTGTGTTTTATTCAAGAATCGCATGATTACCGGTGCTCTAAAAAATTTTTAACCAAAAAATTCGCAAACTAGAGTCTTTAAGCTTGAAAAGCTATGTTTTTTATTTTCTGTACGACCATTTTTCAATGAAATACAGCCTGTTGAAAATTGCCAAAAAAATTCGAAAATTTTTTTGTTCCTTTAATTTTTGCGAGATGTATTTATTATTCCTAAATCACAGTGCATCAGTTAACTAAAATTTCTGATGAAATAGAATCAATTGCCGTGTCAAAATCGTTATTATGCTTTCCTTATCAGTGTTTACAATTAGCCTATAAAGAACAAAATGATCTTACCATTCTGCATATGAACATACGTAGTTTAAATAAGAGCTTTGATGAACTATCTATTTTAATGGACTCTATGGATCTGTTATGCGATTTTGTATTGTTATCTGAGTGTTGGCTGGAAAAAATCACAAAAATTCCTACCCTCAACGGTTACACCGGTTACTACTCTACACACTCAAATCAAAATGATGGTGTGTGTGTTTATGTAAAAACTGACTTAAAACATACTGTGCAGGAGCCTTCCTTTTTGGATGCTAATTGCTTACTTTGCACAAGTGAAGATGTTGCCATAATGGCCATATACCGTCCTCCTTCTTACAATAATATCGATAACTTTTTAAATAGTCTAAATTAATTTTTGGACTCTCTGCATTCATATAAAACTATAGCAGTTATTGGCGACATTAATAATAATATAGCGTCAGACCATTCTAGTGTTCGAATGGACGAATATCAGTTTATGTTCCTCTCATGAACTTCTTCCTTCAACTTCCTCTCATGAGCGGGAGCTCATGTAATACCTACACTAGGCGACTCCTGTTTGGACCACGTCATCTTGAAGACTCGTAAACGCGCAATGACGCTGATTCTAAAAACCGAAATTACTGACCATATGTCCACTCTGTTAAGTCTACATTCCATAGAACTGGGTGGGTTTGGGGATTTTATTGGTAGGCAGCGGCTTACGCTATACGCTTGGTATTGCAAAGATCAATTACCATCAGATGTGCTGCCTGCTCCTTTGCCGCCATAAGCAATAAAAAAAATACCAACCTGGCGGTTTTGTGGTCACGGTGAAAAAACCATGAAATGTCGGTAGTTCCCTTTATGATTAACAGTGACAACTTAGTATTACAACAGTGTTTTCACGGTGTATCATTCGTGCTTTTGTTTCATTTCACAACTGTCAAAATATGGTATATATTAGAATATTAGACCTAGGTAAAATGGTTAAAACGACACTTTTATATGGCAGCTATAGAGTGAAACCATGGTAAACAGTTGATAAATGTATAGTTAATTGACGGTCAAAGCACTATTGTGACACAGTAAAATAGGAGTGAATCCAAAGTTGTTTCACCGTCGTTTCATGGTCGTTTCACCGTCGTTTAACTGTCATTTCATTGTCGTGTCACTGTTGTTTCATGTTCCTTTCACAGTTAATACTTTAAAATTCTGATGAATACTGTGAATCCTGTTTCAAAATTCACGAATAATCATATTAAATACTTTTTAATCCTGGAATCATGAAGAAAGTGGTAGAATATAACAGAATTAGAATAGCATTTTGTAGCCGGGCCAGTCAGTTTAGCTAGTCTTCAGGGTTAGATCCAAAGTCGCGTATAGGGAGTGGACTCCGGCCTACCACCATTGCAGCAGTGACGAGGACACGGCGAGACACACGCTGGAGGTGTGTCCGAGTTGGGACGGGCAGCGCCGTGACCTCGTCGCTGTTATCGGTGCCGACCTGACGCTGCCGGCTGTCGCGAGGGCGATGGTCGACAGCGTCAGGAACTGGGACGCGGTAGCCGCCTTCTGCGAGGCTGTCATCTCGCAGAAGGAGACGGCGGAACGAGTCCGGGAGGATTCCCGTGACCCGGGCCGCCATCAGCGGCCGGGGCGGCCGGGACGGCGCAGGCGCGAATACCTGCGCCTGATGCCGCCCTAACCGAGGCTTCGGGTGATCGGACCGAGGAATTGTCCGGTCACCCGACGTGAGGCCGCCGCGTGAGGACGACGCCTCGACGGCGAAAGCTGTCGGGGCGTCGACAGGAGAGGAGCCCGAGAGGGTATTCCGCCGAGCGGGCCACCGAAAAAATCGGGGACCGGTGGCCCGCTCGAAGACCGGTGGCGAAGATGAGGTGCTTGCAGGGTGGGTCTATGGGGTTGCGAGCCGCCTCTTCCGTCACCCCGGACCGACTTGGCAGGGTGCGACGTCCATGGCCCACAAAAAAAAAAAAAAAAAAAATGGATAAGATCCAAACAACTCAAGAGGTAGCAAGAAGATATTTGAACCATATCGCGTTTCAGAAAATGGTTCATCGCCATCTATCGACGAAAGAGATAATTTGCCGTTACAATTTGTAATTTTTAATTCTATTGAAAACGTTTTGATTCTGAAACAATATTTTAATTTGAGTATTTTTTTACAATATAAATGAATTTAAAATTTTTAATTCTATTGAATAGTTTTCAATCCCGAAATAATATTTTAATTTGAGTAAAAAACGTTTTAATTTGAGTACAAAAAAAATTCAACACTGACATTTTTTTAAATGTATTTCTCAACAGTTATTTGAGATAAACTGTTGCCTTGCATTGATAATATACATAGATTCTTTAGAATTTACTATCACCGTGGTAAGTGACGTGTTATTTTTTTTTTATCGAGCGAAAAAATAAATTTTTAAATGAAATTTTTTTGAAGGGCTTACTTAAAAATTTTTTTTATCCTGAAAATTGAATTCAAATTACTAAATTTAATGTGAAATGTCAATACAGTTCAGAACTCTACACTAAGCTTATAAAATGATAATTAAACAGTATTTAAATAATTACATCATTTGTTTTGAAAAAGAAAACTACCGAGTATATACGGTGAAAAGATAGTGATTTTACGGTGAGTTGAAAGTAAGTTGATGGTGAGTTGACGGTTGAACCACAGTAGGTCCACAGTAATATCACTATAAATTTATGAGATGTTCACTTTGAAAAAAATATTTTTCCACAGTGTAAATATGCCATATCGACAGAAATACTAAGCTTCCACAAATTAGAAACGGTCTTTTCACCATAGAATTGCCGATAAGTTAACTCTTATTTACCATCCGTAGTTAGTGACGCAACGGAACGAATATATTGTTTTTCGACAGTGATTTCACTGTACGACAACCCTAACTAGAGAGTGAAATAGCCGTGACATGAAACTACCGTGAATCGTCCATCTTTTCACTATGGAGTCACCGCGAATTCACCGTAAGCATGAAACCGCCAGGGAAACAAAATTGTAAACATGACGCGTATTCAAAATTACTTCATCGGTTTTGTAGCTATCGGTCACAGAGATCAAGCTATATTTTAAGGACTATAATAACCATGAGTATTAAAATTTATACCCAAAGACTTTTTACCTTGACAAAAATATCATTTTTATATGTAGTTCCATAATTGTTTTGTAAGCAATACACCATCTGTCGTTAACTATGAAGAACCATAAAAGTGTCAAAATGCCAGGGTCGTAATTAGAATACAATTATAACATTCGGACTTTTCATAAAAAAAAAATATCTTTTACACTACTTTAAATGAACCTTATAATAGGTAAAATGTAATTAAACTGTAAATTTGTATGCTTTAGAATACCGTCCAATGATAATCTTAAGAAGCAATGGTGTTCAAAAATCAATAGAAAAAACTGGACCCCTACGAAATGTACAAAGATTTGTAAAGGTGGGTACTGACCAACGTTACAAGGTGTAATGTAACATTCGCATCGAGCGTGTTACTCATCGAGCATGTTACGCAGTGTCCTTAAAATCGACGTAACATGCTCGTCAAAACTCTGTGCTCCGTCGCCGCCAGTTCACTCCGAGATGGCCGACAGCGAGGACGTATTGGGAACTTTGATTCTACTTAGTTATTGTTTCATCCAAGTGAAGAAAAAGAAAAAACGTTACTGGACATCAAACTTATTTAAAAATAGAGGCGTATGTGGTGGTTTGTCATTGATAGCAATATTAAAAAACCAAATGATTACTGGACAGTATAAAAACTTTGTACGCATGTCTCCGATTGATTTTGAAGAACTATTGAATTTAATTGGACCAAAAGTACATAAAAACGATACAAATTATAGAAAAGCTATCAGTGACGATCACTAAGAATTGCTCTACTACTGATGCGGGTGTGGAATTATTAAAAAATATCTTTGGAGCTTGGGAGGAATCGCATGATGCTTTGGGTATATTTTGCGATTTATCCAAAGCGTTTGATTGCGTACACCACGAAACTCTCATCAAGAAATTATACCATTATGGGATCAGAAATAAGGCTCTTGAACTTTTAACATCGTATTTAGGCAACAGAATTCAGAAGGTCGATGTTAATGGTGTACGATCACCTGGTTCTGTTGCAAGAATGGGCGTTCCACAAGGATCTATTCTGGGGCCATTTCTGTTCCTTGTATATATTAATGACTTACCTTATTATATAGGGGATAACCAAAACATAGTGTTGTTCGCAGATGATACCTCTTTATTGTTCAAAATTAAAAGACAAATGCTTAATTATGACGATGTGAACAATGCTCTGTCAAATGTTGTTCATTGGTTCAGTACAAATAACTTGGTTCTTAATGAAAAGAAAACCAAATGTATTAAATTTACCACACCTAATGTGAGACTAGTGGAAACCAATGTTCAAATGAATGGTGTGGCCCTAGAAATTGTGGAGTCCACTACATTCTTAGGTATTACTATTGATGCTAAACTCCATTGGGGCCCTCATATTGAGAAATTATCAAGTAGGCTAAGCTCAGCGGCTTATGCGGTAAAAAAAATTCGAATGTTAACCGATATTGAAACGGCTAGAATTGTTTATTTCGCTTACTTCCACAGTCTTATGTCTTATGGCATACTACTTTGGGGATGCTCTGTAGATTTGAATAATATCTTTGTTCTCCAAAAACGGGCTGTCCGCGCGATTTATAATTTAGGCCCAAGAGCATCACTGCGCGAAAAATTTAGGGAAATAAACATTCTAACTGTTGTATCACAATTTATATTTGAAAACATATTATATGTAAAAAAAAATATTGATAAATTTGATAAATATAGTGACATTCATCACGTGAATACTAGGAATAAGGATAATCTAGTTATACATCATACTCGCCTACAAAAAATTAGTAGGTCTTTCATGGGGCAATGTATACGCTTTTACAATAAACTACCTAAAGATATCCGAGATATGCCCATAAATAAGTTTAAAAAGGCTATCAAAACTAGACTTTGTAAAAAAGGATATTACAACATTTCGGATTATCTAAATGATAATACGGAATGGTTATGAGTTGCTCCTCTCTCAGCAATTACTTTATATAATTTTAACTTTTACGTTGTTTTAGTGCTGATCCTCACTGTTGTCTGAACTCTGTATATTTATCATTGTCACAAATTGTACAGTGTAGCGTGTTTTGCCTAACGAGTTATTTATTGATTTAATTGAGCGATTTGATTGTAATTTATAGATCTTGGTGTGGTCATGCTTACTAAAAAGGTCTCTGCCTGCGGTAGCTACGTGAGCGGGTCTCTCCCTTCCCTCGAATGTGGTTGAGGGGCGTGATGGCTGCTTTAGTAGTTAACTCGTGATCGAGTGCCGCTTGTGGAATCTGGTCCAACCATTTCTGTTCTTTTTTGTGTTTTTTGTTAATGGTGTATTTAACTTTTAAAAAATAAATCTTTACTCGAAGGGCATCTCACTGGAGCTAATGGGGATTAAATATGTATCCAATAATATTAGAAACCATACAATTTAAAAAAAAATGACGAGCCCACTGAGTTTCTTGCCGGATCTTCTCAGTTTGTGGCGGCTTTCCGATCCGGTGGTAGATTAATTTAAAAAAAAATGTAATATTGACAATATGTAAGTGCCCTTTTAGGGCTTATGCATAATAAATGATTTGATTTGATTTGATTTGAAGTGTCACGGAACGGTTAGCACTAACGCTTCGTTTTTATGCTACAGGAGATTCCTATACTAGTATGCAATATCTTTTCAAGATATCAAAACAACGAATAGGATTTATAGTGAAAGAGGTCAGCGAAGCCCTTATTGGAGCATTAAAAGAATATGTAAAGGTATGTATTATGTATGTATTAATTCAGAAAATGTAGTCATTACATATCAAATTAAATTAAATCACCAAATTCTGACATAAATTGTTCACTCATAGCTGGTGACCCATAGTCATTTTGATGGGACGTATTTGATGCAGGAGTTTCAGGGCTTTGCTGTGGCTCATAGTCATTTTGATGGGACGTATTTGATGCAGGAGTTTCAGGGCTTTGCTGTGGCTCATAGTCATTTTGATGGGACGTATTTGATGCAGGAGTTTCGGTCTGTGGCATCGATGAGACTCTGGAAGTTGTTGGTCGTGTAGAGTAGCCTGAATAACTGTAGCTGTTCATTCCATTTCCAACATAGTCATACTCTCCGCGATCAGCACTGAACAATATATTTGATATATAATGCTGCACATGTATTTTTGTTGTCTTTGAATAAGATCGTAATTTATTTGCCAAAAACATACCATAGGCTTCACATTCGTCAGGTCTGTGCGAAGTTGCCTCCGTTTGCTCGGTTCTCTTTTTTAATATATTTAAAGTAGATACCATTATCTCTTCTGGGCTTGGGGCTACTGATTTCTTCCTTTTTGGAGGAGGAGGGCAATCATTGTCGCTTTTTTTGGCAGACGGAGGGCAATCATCAGGCAGTTGTTCTGAAGCACCTTCATGTCCACGTAGCTGAAAATAAATATTAATTATTATTTCAGACGCCAGAAACACCGGAGCAATGGCTGGTTGTAGCAAATGACTATGATACTTTGTGGAATTTTCCACATTGTTTAGGTGCAATCGACGGTAAACATATTTTACTGCAATCACCGATCAACAGTGGCAGTGAATTTTATAATTACAAGGGTTTCTTCAGCATCGTATTACTGGCAGTTGTTGACGCGAAATATAACTTTTTGTATGTAAATATTGGGTGTCAAGGAAGAATATCTAATGGAGGAGTTTTCAACAACTGTGTTTTAAACGAAAAACTAAAAAATAATGCACTAAACCTCCCTCAGCCCACTGCGTTGCCAGCAAGAACAGAAGAAATTCCATTTTACTTCGTTGGCGATGAAGCTTTTGCTCTTTCCCAAAATATGATGAAAGTATATGCAGGATATCATGAACGTGGTTGTAAAGAAAGAATATATAACTACCGACTTTGCAGAGCTCGTAGAGTAGTGGAAAATGTGTTCGGCATATTGTCAGCAGTGTTTAGAGTTTTGCGGAAACCAATGTTGTTAGAACCGAAAACCGCGACATCTGTCGTAACAGCAATAACATCTCTCCACAATTTTTTAAGAAAAGGTAATAATGCTCATGTATATACCCCTGCAGGTAGTTTTGACGAAGAATTGAACGGCCAGGTCAGATTAGGAAACTGGAGAGAAGGTAACAATGATATGACTAGTATGTTACCCTTGCAAATAAGACCGCGAAGGGCTACAACATCTGCTCACAATATTCGTAATGAAGTTGCTGAATACTGTATTCAGCAAGGGTCTGTAAGTTGGCAAGAAAATTATGCTTAAAATGGACTTACAGTATCTGTTGTGTCACGAGGTGTATTTCTATCCAGTAGAAATAACATGGATTTGTAAGCGAACCAAGTGCTGTGGTAAACTTCATCTGCACCTGAAATTTAATTTGTAATTAATATTGAATTATTTTAAATAAAAAGAAGCACTATACAGATTAATACCGAGTTTATATTGTTTTCCCCACACTAGCTTGGAAACACCTACTTCCCTCACTAATTTCCACCCCTCCCCCCCCTACTATAACCCGCGTTAAACTTAATAAATAATTACGTACCTTTTCCAGTACCAGTTGATTGTTTAGTTTTCTGTTTTTCCCTCCTCAATGATGCCAGTAAACTTGTCATTTTCTTTTTACAGGCTTCTCTTTCGCTGTCGAGTAACGAAGCCAATCTATCCCAAGCGTCTTCTTTCTTTAATTTGTTATAATGCTCTGGGTGAGCTGGGTTCCACAACAGTGTTTCTTCTTTGTATTTTTCAATAAAATACAAAGTTTTTTCTTTATTCCACTCCATGCTTCTTGAAACTTGATATAATTACGAGAGGAATAACGGGTGATCACTTGCGATGTCCACGTGCGCTCGTGACGACTCGCAACGGCGTACTGACTGAACCGCGTAACAGTCAAAGGATTCGCCAAAAAACCGACAGCCGGGTGGAGCACTCAAAGCGAGCAACGAGCGGCTCGTTGCTTGCTGGTTTTCCCGTAACACGACGTACTGACTGCATGAATGCTCGCTGTGTAACACGTTACATTACGCCCCGTAACGCCGGTCAGTACCCAGCTTAAGGTAAAGAAAAGATGGAATTTTCATAAAATATTAACATTATGAACAATGCTGACAAGCCTTATAAAGAAATTTGTGGTTGAAAATAGTAGTCATTTATCGATTGTTCATTATTTTAATAGAGTGGTTAGATTCTTTTTTATATGGAAAAGACAAAAAGGAAGGAAATAATACCGTGTAACTAACATATTTACTAAAAAACTAGGGCTTACATTCGACAATTTGTTAGAAACCCAAACAAATAATTATATTATTTGGTCGTATGCAAAGGACACAAATATGAAGGAAAAAAAGGTTGCTAAACTTCTGAGTTTATCAGAATGACAGTAAAGAAAAGATGGATTTTTCATAAAATATTAACATTATGATCAATGCTGACAAGCGTTATAAAGAAATTTGCGGTTAAAAACAGTAGTCATTCGCCTATTCGCTATGCAGAATTATTTGATTATAAACATTTATATTTGAATAGAGCAAACAGATAATAAGATTTGTTTGTATCTCTGAAATAAAAAAATCCACTCCTTGATATAGGTAAATTCTGAGTACGTCCCTGTTACACCATACACTTACTAACATTTAGTGTAAGATAGCTCAACTATATAAAAATACGAAATTAGTAGTTGTGCTAATAGCCGGTAGATGGACATAAAGGAGGGAGAGAGGGAGTGAGACAAGTACTATTTCTTGTCTCACTCCCTCCATTAGGAGCTTACCCCTCAACCCCTGTAAATGACACGCATTGTTTCATAGAAAATATTAATTACAACAACTCCTCTTTGTATTTGCTCTGTGGTCCTAAGTGTCCGAATTCTGTGTGTTACCAGGGCTGGGGGTCGATTTTTTTGGTAGCCGGATCGCGGCCGGAGCGGAATTGTCGTGACTCGGAGCCGTGAATTTTTCTACATCTTTTTTTGATTTAGGGGGAAATAATGCCATAATCGCCACGCTTGGCAGGCGGATTGGCGATCGCAGTAGATGTTATAAAGTTTCCCAGGAGATAGCCGCTGCCCACTCTCTTGGTGAGATCCTTACCGATTTTTATGACTCCCACGGGCAAGCAAACCTAACGACAAATGTTTTCTTTTCCCGTCACCATACGGAGATTGTCGCCACACGGGGAGGTTTTCTCTAGTTTTCTTAAAGTTAATTGTATTAAATGCAATTGACTATCCTCTCACCTATCATGATTATTAATTACTCTTCCTTGAGGATTTATCTGTATTTAATAGCTGCAATCTGTAAAACTCACCACTTGTAATGTATCTGCTAAGCCTTGACGACGCCCCAGGGCACCCCAACCAGTCGCAGTGGCGACAGGTTGGAAATTATTGCCTTCAGTGTTCAAACAAGCAGGTAAAACGTCACGGCTAAATCTTATTCTGGAATATTAAAAGATAATAGATATTTAATGAAGTATAAAAAATGGATCCGGCCAAGTGTAACCCGGACTCGCGGTTCCCTATCATAAAAATACGTTTGTTGTATGGGAGCCCCTTTCAATATTTAATTTATTTTATTTGATGTGATAGCATCTTATAAATCAAGAGCATGCGAGCGACAACGCGGAACAAGCGCTAGAGAGGCACAAACTGTTTGAGCGTTCTTGCATTTTAATAATTTGATTTAGTTTGTAAACAATAAAGAGAAGTGAAAAGTTAATATGGTTTCCATTGTTTAATTCATAAAAGTATGCAATTTTTCATCAATGTTTTCTTATGTCATTATTATGAAATTATCATCCGTAAATCGAGTTTACAATCTGTTTTTTTTAAACGACTTCAAAAAAGAGGTTCTTTTAGTATTTGTTGTGATAGCGGCAACAGAAATAATATATCTGTGAAAATTTCAACTGTCTAACTATCACAGTTCATGAGATACACTCTGGTGACAGATAGACCATTTTACCTTTTGGGTTCGGAACACTCAAAATCCAAGGTGGGTTCTTAATTTTGATCTCGGCCAAGGTACGTCATACTATTGGACGCAGGTGTCCTTCACTGTGGGTGGACTAATGACTTACTATACCACGCTGGTTCATCTCAGCTTATATGTGTCCTACTGTTGGGCTCCAGCCTTCTCTATAATGGGAGGGAAATTGACCTACTATACTACGCTAGTCAGACGTGTTGATATAGGTTTTTGTTTCGAGTTTGCCTTCTCTAGCATAGATGTTATATACGTTTTATATCTCTTAGTCGTCTGTTACGATCACCCACGGGTAAGATAGGGAGTGATGAATTGTATTCTTACATCACCAACATATATGAATGATTACGCGAACAATTAACATACATACATACATATCATCAAGCCATATCCCTTGCAGGGTAGGCAGAGAGAACAGAGTGCCAGAGAACTCTATCTCTGCATACTTTACTCGCTTCCTCAACATTCATAATTCTCTTCATACACGCTCGCCGGTTTCGGAGACTCTTGACTCCACCTTCCTTCAGTACATGACCGATCTGGTCTAGGTAGGTTAGTCTCGGTCTCCCTCGGTACCTACATCCTTCCACTTTCGCATTGTATATCTTCTTAACCAGGCGTTCGTTCGTTCCAGGCGTTCTTTCCACATGTCCGAACCATCGGAGCATTCCCTTTCGCATCTTTACACCAATACTCTCTTTCATACCTACTCGCTCTCTTACGTCGTCGTTACGAATGCGGTCGGTCAGCCTAACTCCACAGATTTCCGCAGAGATCGCATTTCGACCACATTAATTTTACTATCATACTCTTTTCTGCATACCCAACTCTCGCTTCCATACAGTAATGTTGGGACGTTATGTATTGCTACACGTGCCTTCTGGCTGAGGTGGTGGCTGCCGAAAAGTTGCCCCAACGCTCCGTTCACTCTATTTCCCGCATTCACTCTTCGCTCTATATCAGTGGTGTACCTTCCATCTCGGCTAAATCCACATCCAAGATATACAAATTCATCCACTTGCTCTAGTACATCATTACCTATTGTTACTCTTACATCTGTTCTGGTTTCATCTCTTTCAAAGACCATTATTTTGGTTTTGCTCACATTCACGCGTAGACCCCTTTGCATGCGAAATATAACATTTTTTACGTATTTTAATACGCTAAAGAGATTTAATATACAAAAAACTAGGTAAACTTATTGTCACACGAGATCAAATCGTCATCTATTGGAACGGATTCGCAATAAATGCGGGGCCTAACTTTATTTCCTGTTTTAGATTTTTTAAATTCTGATGTTTACTTTTATTTGAATTATTTTTTACCGGAAATTGATTTTCAATAAATGTGGAATTTAAATTTAATTTTTCGTATTTGATTTTTAGGGTTCCGTACCTCAAAAGAAAAAAAAACGAAACCCTTATAGGATAACTTTGTCCGTCCGTCTGTCTGTATGTCAAGACCGTTTTTCTCAGGAACGCGTGAAGGTATGAAGGTGAAATTTATATCAAATACTCAAATCTACTGTCACTTAATGCTGTGAAAAAATTAAACTTCTTACTCAATGCAATCAGAAGATACAGGTGTTTATGCCGCAAATTTTCGCAAATTTTCGACACTCGCAAGGGAATCAAAACCTACAGGGTACTTCCCGTGAACTCAGAATCTTGAAATTTGGTACAAAGCAACGTCTTATAGCACAGATAAAGGAAAAATTGCGGTAACCGTAATTTTTTAATTACATCATATAATAAAAATATTTTTAATAATTTTAAACTTACTACCCCTTTCCTCATGAACGCGTAGAGGTATTAAATTGAAATTCATATCAAATACTCAAATCTATAAGACCTTTAGGTTGTAACAAAGTCAAACTTCTATGTCAATGCAATCAAAAGAAACAGCAATTTAAACCGCATATTTTCAAACACGCAGCTACTGGCAAGGGAAACAAAACCTAAAGGCTACTTCCAGTCGACCTAGAATCTTCAAATTTCGTATGAAGCAATGATTTATGGCATATATAAAGGAAAAAATCCGAAAACCTTAAATTTTTAGTTACATCACATATTTTTTTTTTAGTTTTACGAAACCCTTCGAGCGCGGGTACAACTCGCACTTGATCGATTTATTTTAAATTTCTGATTTAAAAGTATTTTTTTTTTCTAATCTTTTCAGCGTTTATGTTTGCGTTATGCGTTTATGACCCTCCCGTCAGGTATAAAGGCATAAAATAAAAAGTAATAAAGTAAACACTTTTTCTTTTCAGATCATTCATCATTATCCTGTTCTTATCCCATTTACTTGAGGTTGACGCAATACGTAATCCTCTTTTATCTGACATATTCCAGAAGTTATTAGCAATAGTTTAATAACCGGCTGCCTGTCTGACGTCAACCCTCATTGGGAATGAATGTAATTGTTGACCAGATGACATTAGAGGGTTTTTGCTTGGCTGAATATAAAGCTCTTAGTCATCTTTTACGACATCCATGAGCGTAGTAAGAGTTGGTAGTATTTGTAGCTTCTACAGTGACTTTTTCTTTTCCAATAATAACTGTATATATATTTACTTACTTGGTGCTTAATTCCAATAAAGCAATATCGTGATATTTATTCGGAGCATTGTATTTAGGATACGGAATGATCCTCTTAACATTATATCGCTGCCATTTTTCAGGTGGATCTGACCTCTTCAATATACCAAGTGCTGCGTACTTTACGTCACCTCTGTATATAGAAAAAATAAATTAGTAAAAATGTGTAAAAACACGCATTAAAAGTGAAACATTGTTGAATGTACAGGGAGACATATATAATTATATACATCAAACACTTATGTACATACATAGGGCTGGGTTTGTTCATACATATATTTATAAACACATTATGAAAGCTAGAAGAGCGTATATCTCACTCAAATTTGCGAGAAAAAGTTTTTTTTTTTTTTTTTTTGTGTCTTAGTTGTTAGCCTCAGATGGCTATGACAACTTTACCCGAACTGTGGGTGAGCGCTGAGGGCTCTCAACCCGTTAACGAGAAAAAGTGCCTAAGCATCTCTTATATTGCGTACTTAGATATATTTGAGACAGTTTTTATTTCAATATGTATAAATATAAGTGAGTATGCGACACAGCAGCGGGTCCGTCCACGGTAGTACCACACGCTCACAGAAAATCGACAACTGAGCAGTGGAAATGTGCTGATACGCTTCGTTCGGTGGGTGAGGGGGCCGGTAGCTTAACTATACTTTGATTGGTAGACAGTGGCCTAGCCATAACCCTGGTATTGTAAAGATACATTAGTAGCAGTAACACTTACCATAAAGTTTGCTTCTTGCTCGTTTACCACCATAAGCAATAGAAAAACTGAAATTTTGGCATTTTTATAGCCATGCCAGTGTCAATTTACAATTTTCTTCACAAATTATAATATTTTTTATGTCTTTAGTTTTTTTGTTGCTTATCGTGTCAAACAAGCAAGCAGCACACCCGATGGTAAGTGTTACTGCCGCCCACGGATCCTTGCTATACCAATTAATTGACCTTAAAGATGAAATACAACTTTATTGAAGTACTTACAATGAATTAGTTCCTATACAGTGAGCGGCGGTTAGAATAAATCTTTCACTGATAACGGAACCACCACAGACCCACTGAGCTGACTCTAAATTATCGCCATATCCTAGCAGTGCCTGTAAATAGGAAAATACACATTTTTTTTATATTCTATCGGCCTGTAGATATCCCCTATTAGTCACAAATCTACTCATATGTAGGTTAATAGTATTCCCATATATATTATTAGGTATATCAATGCGTAGAGTTACAAAAATATAAAAACAATTCTAACAATACACACTAATTTAGAATGCAAAAATGGCATACGTTGGAATGCAAAAATGGCGTACGTTGGAATGCAAAGATGGCGTACGTTGGAATGCAAAGATGGCGTACATTGGAATGCAAAAATTTCGTACGTTGGAGTGCAAAAATTTCGTACGTTGGAATGCAAAAATTTCGTACGTTGGAATGCAAAAATTTCGTACGTTGGAATGCAAAAATTTCGTACGTTGGAATGCAAAAATTTCGTACGTTGGGGTGCAAAAATGGCGTACGTTAGAATTCAAAAATGGCGTACGTTAGAATTCAAAAATGGCGTACGTTAGAATTCAAAAATGGCGTACGTTAGAATTCAAAAATGGCGTACGTTAGAATTCAAAAATGGCGTACGTCTGACTGCACAGATGATGTAGTGGTTAGGGTACTGACCTACCGTGCTAAGTGTCGAGGATTTGATTCTCGTGCGGAAAAATACAAGGATTGTTACCGTAGTGCAGGGTATTGTGAGTATTTTGAAACAAATATGTATGTATATTCATCTAAGTATTTAGATTTCTGAAGTATTTTTAAGCTATTTTAATATGTATATTTTTTTTTAATAATTTTACATTAACTTGGTTTGTATGTAATGCAATCTTTGAATGTGATTTTCATCCCCTTATAAACGTAGGATTCATTTGAAACTTTCCACACTTATCAAGAATAAATCAAAATGAAATTATTTAAATAGTTTGGGCCATTATCCTTACAGGATTAGTAATTTTATTATTTTATATAGATTAGTAACTCGATAGATGTCGCTGTCCCTATTTTCTACATCACAATCATATGAACATAATCGATTTTGAATTTAAATAGAAGTAAAATATAAATAAATAATCTTTCTCAGTGTGGCCGCGTTCCGATACGGTGGTAGTCGGTAGTTCTTTAAACTAGTAAATTGCCATAATATACCAATTATCATAAATAATATTTTACTGTATCGGTTCGATATAAATCTCTGTAATAACGATGACTTGTTGGACGTGAGACTCCTTAGTGCTCCAGTGCCCACGAATGATGTAAAGTGGTTCGAAACGTCTGGAAATTAAATATAAAATACAAACGGGATAGAATTCGTACAAATACTTTTATTTCAAATGTATAATACTCGCATAAAGATCAGAAATCAGTTATTTTGCTATTTAGTATTATCTACTTTGGTTGCAACAAATTGGCGCTCAGTTTAATATTATTATTTATTGGTTTGTATGTGCTACACAAAGACAATGCTCTCATCATCATCATCACAATCCATAAATGTTCCACGGTTGGGCTCGGGCCACCTCCGTAATGGGAGGCAGATTAACCTACTATACCGCGCTGGTCAGACATGTTGGTATAGGGTTTTGTTTCGAGTTTTCCTTCTCTCTCATGGATGTTATATGCGTTTTATATCCCTTAGTCGTCTCGTCCGATCACCCACGGGTAAGATATGGGGTGATGAATAGTATTCTTACTCCGTCACCACACGAAAGCCGAAATTAACCGATCATCTCATTCTAATGGTCAATGTACAATATTTATCATCAGTTACTATAATTTGTTATTTTTTCTAACAATAATTGAAAGTTAAAGCTGTTCATCCTTACCATATGGGGATATTCTCCTTGCACAGCACCATAGCCGCCAACTGCACCATGATAGATGTAAGCTTCGTAACTATAGCATCGTTTCTTGGAAATCAGCCCGCGGTGTAATCCCTTGATTGAGGAACATGAATAATTTAAGCGTAACATATATTCAAGACATTCTGAAAAAATACAAGATCATATTTACAATCAGCTATTGAACGTGGCTGCATCACGAAATTTAAATAATTCATCCAATCATTCATTCAATCATTCATGCAATTATGCATTCTATCATTCATTAAATCATTCATTCAATCATTAATTCAATCATTCATACAATCGTCCATTCAATCATTCATTCAATTATTTTAATTAAATTTAATAAGAACTAAGAATTCGTATGCGATTTTTCTGTCAATTGAGAATCGATTCTATATTATTGTGGCGATATTGCATTAAATATTATTAAACTAATATTATTGCTTTATTTAAGAGAGTATTCGATTGTAGTGCCTCCATTATCACTAAATTAGGGAACGAAAATGCGTTTTATGAAAAACACTTTCACTAATCTGTCTCTTAAAGTTTTGAAATACAAAATAACAAAAAATAAATGCATTGTTATTTCTTATTTAATGTACTTTAATACTTTCTTTGCATAAATGCAATAAACAAGTATTGAATAGTGCATATTTTTTTTTTGTATAGGTTATGGTTTAGTCTTATCCCCAACTAGCTGTTTGAGAGAAGCAAGTCTGTCGTGTGTATCTGTAAGTTGCTCTTATCATTCCGCAATCATTGGAACAATTATTTTACTTCAGTAGTCCACTCGGTCTATATCAGAGCCTCAGTGTCGGGATCTTCATCATTTCATCATCATCATTTCAGCCTATTGCCGTCCACTGCTGAACGTAGGCCTCCCTCATTTTACGCCACAGAGTGCGGTCCTGTGCCGCCTGTATCCAACGACGCCCAGCAACCTTCACTAGGTCGTCTGTCCACCTAGTGGGGGGGGCGTCCCACACTGCGTCGTCCGGTACGTGGTCGCCACTCTAGAACCTTTCTTCCCCAGCGGTTGTCGGTTCTTCGAGCGATGTGGCCTGCCCATTGCCACTTCAGCGTGCTAATTCTTCGTGCTATGTCGGTTACACCCGTTCGTCTGCGGATTTCCGTATTTCGGATTCTATCTCGCAGAGAAATCCCGAGCATAGCCCGCTCCATAGCACGCTGAGCGACTTTGAGCCTGGTTATGAGGCCTACATTTAGGGACCACGTTTCCGTGCCGTAAGTCATCACTGGTAACACACACTGGTCATAGACCTGTGTTTTCAAACACTGAGGTATGTTGGATGAGAAGATCTTCTTAAGTTTCCCGAACGCTGCCCAACCGAGTTGGATTCGTCGGCTGACCTCTTTCTCGAAATTGGATCTACCTAACTGGACTGTTTGTCCAAGGTAAACATAATGATCGACAATTTCGAGAATCGCATTGCCAACTAGGACCAGTACAGGAATGACATGGGCATTTGACATGACTTTCGTCTTGTCCATTTTCATTCGTAAACCCACTACTTGGGATACCCTGCTGAGATCGTTGAGCATGGTGCCCAGGTCCTCCATGGATTCGGCCATGACGACAATATCGTCTGCGAATCGAAGGTGAGTGATGTATTCGCCATTGATGTTGATGCCGAGTCCGGTCCAGTCTAAAAGCTTGAAGACATCTTCCAGTGCAGTGGTGAACAGTTTCGGAGAGATGACGTCTCCCTGTCTCACGCCTTTCTGCAACTGGATCGGTTTCGTACTCTTATCCCGAATACGGACTGACATTGTGGCGTTCCTATACAAACACTTCAGCACTTCGATATAACGATGGTCGATTTGGCACCGCTGAAGGGACCACAGCACCGCCCAAGTTTCGACTGAATCAAAGGCTTTCTCATAGTCCACAAACGCTATACACAGAGGCCGATTGTACTCCTCAGTCTTCTGGATAATCTGCCGAAGCGTGAGGATATGGTCTATGGTGCTATAGCCTTTTCGGAAGCCAGCTTGTTCGGGCGGCTGGAAGTCATCAAGCTTGCACATGAGTCGATTGGTAATGACTCTCGAAAACAACTTGTAGACGTGGCTCAAGAGTGAGATGGGTCTGTAGTTCTTTAGAAGAGCTTTGTCGCCCTTCTTGAAGAACAGCACCACCACACTCCTGGTCCACGACTCTGGAACGTCGCCCCCGAGGATAACGGAATGAAGTAGCTTCTGAAGGGCTTTTAAGACCGGCTTGCCGCCTGCCTTCAGGAGCTCTGCCGTAATTCCGTCATCTCCCGGTGCCTTACCGTTTCTTAGTTGTTCGAGAGCCATTCTGATCTCGCACAAGCTAATGTCCGGGATTTCTTCGGTATAGTGCCGAGTTAGCTTGGATCTGGGATCTTGGACCAAGCCGACAACAGAATTTCGGGATGTTTTATATAACTGTCCATAGAACCTTTCGACCTCTCCCAAGATCTCACTTTGGGATGAAATGACAGTGCCGTCATCGGTCTTCAGCTTAGTCATTTGGCTTTGCCCGATAGACAGATCTTGTGCGAACACTTTTGAGCCACGATTCCGCTCTATCGCTTCTTTAATACGGAGCGTATTAAATTGGCGAATATCGCGACGCACAGACCTGGAGATCTGCCTATTTAGCTGCCTGTGTTCGGATCAATCGGCTGAAGACTGTACTGTCATTTCTTTTCTCCGCTCCATGAGCTTGAGAGTCTGGTCAGAAAGTTTTTTAGGTCTATTAGCGCGGTGAGCCTTGAAAAATTTCGACCCAACCGCGTGGACAGTTTCCACGAACCTGTTGTTTATGTCGTTCGGAGATTCGCACTCGTCTAGACA
Source organism: Lymantria monacha (assembly GCA_905163515.2). Taxonomy (NCBI): domain Eukaryota; kingdom Metazoa; phylum Arthropoda; class Insecta; order Lepidoptera; family Erebidae; genus Lymantria; species Lymantria monacha. Next base: position 3,098,694 of record LR991104.1, read on the forward strand.
TTCGAAGCGATTGTGTAGTTCGAGTTGAAAGTTTTCGAGGTTCTGGTATTGGACAGGTGTAGGTCGGAGGGTAGACTTCATCAAGCGTGACCGTTCGACTTTTGTGTGGATATTTAATGTGCCTCGTACTATTCGGTGATCGCTCCCAGTTTTAATCCGGCTGATCACTGAGACATCATTAAATATATGTCGTTTGTCCGACAAGATGAAGTCTATCTCGTTTTTTGTTGAACCATCGGGGCTAATCCAGGTCCATTTCCTTTGTGGCTGCTTTCTGAAGAAGGAATTCATCATAAAGAGGCTTTCCTTCTCCAGAAATTCAGCCAGTTTCTGGCCCCTCTGGTTTCTCTGTCCATATCCATGTTTCCCCACTCTCAACTCATCATCACTCCCTTTGTCTAGTTTCGCGTTAAAGTCTCCCATAACCACCGTGAAGTGGGTTTTGGACGCGTGTATGGCTTTCGAGATATCCTCGTAAAAGACCTCCACCTCGTCGTCGGAGTATGCCGAGGTCGGTGCGTATACCTGTATGACCTTCAACGAATACCGTTTGGTAATTCTGAGTATAAGGTATGCTACCCTTGCCGACACACTCTCGATCCTCTCCACGTTGCCTACGAGAGACCTGCGAACGATAAACCCTATACCACCTTGGGACGGGTGATCTCCCTCCCGGTAGAAGAGCAAGTTTCCAGAACGTAGGATTATCGTGCCCTCGCCCTCTCTTCGCACTTCTGATAATCCTACAATGTCCCAGCGGATTTTGCTCAATTCCTCTTCCAGCTCGATGACCTTCTCATCGGTCCTGAGTGTCCGAATGTTGTGTGTTACCAGGGCCAAAGGTCGTTTTGATTGGTAGCCGGATCGCTGCCGGAGATTCTTCGCACCCCCTACTCCATCGCTACCAGGCCCGCTACCACGATGAGCCTGTAGGATAGCGGAGCTGCCGTGACTGGGGGCCGTTTCTCTATTTGTATTGCTCATAAGGGGTTAGAGCCGTAATCGCCACGATTGGCAGGCGGGTTGGCGATCGCAGTGTGGTGTAATACGTTTCCCAGGAGAGAGCTGCTGCCCACTCTCCTGGTGAACCCTTAGTCGATTTTTACGACTCCCACGGGCAAGCAAGGGGTGGCGACACATGTATTCTATCCCGTCGCCACACGGGAAGTCGGGATCTTATGCAGTCAAAAACCCTACGAATGGCAAACTAGTCTCTGATTTAACCACCCGCGGCATATATGAACTCTAAAATCTAATATTACAGGATGTTTTAAACCCGATTTTTCTCGTTATAAGATTTGTAGCCAGACATAAGGATACTTGGAGTTTTACATTTTTTTCAGAATGTCTTTATTTTCAAGCAAAGCTAATCCTTGCTTGTATATGGTAAGCGATTAAAATTCATTCAAAATTTATTCCAATTCATTCATTCATGCACTTAATATTAGAAAGCTGAAGATTTTGTTTGGCTGTACGGGTTATTCTCAAGACCAACTAGATCGAATTTAAAAATTAAAATAATTATATTTTAACGTTGTATAGAGCATCTTTGTGATGACGAAGTAATAATACAATGCGCCACCCCCTATCTTATCCATGGGTGATTGTAAGAGAAGACTAAGGGATATAAAACGTATAGAACATCTATGCAAGAGAAGGAAAACTAGAAACAAAACCCTATACCAACACGTCTGACCAGCGTGGCTATACCACGCTGGTCAGACGTGTTGGTATAGGGTTTCATCCTACTATTATTTTTTTTGGTTTTAAAAATTATCGACCCTGGTCTACAATGCGGTATAGTAGGTTAATTTCCCTCCCATCACAGAGGAGGCCCGAGCCCAACAGTGGGACATATATGAGCTGTAATGATATTGATGAGGATAGAACATTTATTGAGGAAGGTTACATATCATCACGCTACGACCAATAGGAGCTAAACATTAATGAAAAATGATGCAAAAATCGGGGATTTTTTTTGAGCTTTTTTTACCTGGACTGTGCGTTATAGGTGACTTCTACCCACTCTCTCTAATTCTCCCTTTCTCTCTTATCGGGCACAGAGGAAGTTCTATATGTCAGCTAGTTATGTACAGGTAAACCAACCTTGCGGGGGCACTTATATATTGTCAATTTTTATATTAATTCAATAAACTTAAATTAAAAATAATTAAATATTTTAATTACTTTATATTATTACGCGAGCTTAGTAAGGCGAGAGAGATTGCGCACAGTGGCTTGCGTATGACATCGCGTCGCTATGTCTCACACATAACTACGTATACATATATTCTATCATACAGCGTGGCGATGTGTCGCCCGGCCCGTATCGCCACGCCAACAATCAGATGTACCCCTGGCCGATGTATCACATCTAAAAAACTATCAACAGCATGGTTCTACCACTAAAAAGCTATAGAGTTTGTTTGGTTGTACGCGCTAATCTCATGAACTACCGGTTCGAATTGCAAAACTTATTTTAATATTGGATAGCTCATTTATTGAGGAAGGCTATAGGCTATATAATATCACGCTATAACTAATAGGAGCTGAGCAACAATCATAAATGTTGCAATGCGAAGTTTATTCCATTTGAGAGATTCAGTTGTGTTTGTTGCTGTTATAGTTTCTTATGACCAATTCTCTCTATTTCTGTCTCTTTTTAATGTCCTCATTCTTCTACTCTTATCTCAATTACTTGGTGTCGATACAATATGTATTTTTCTTTCATAGTACATATTGTAAAAGTTATGGCAATAGTTTTATGACCGGCCGCCTGCCAGACGTCAACCGTCCTTGTGAATGTAATTGTTGACCAAACGGCATCAGATGGAGTTGGCCCAGGTCGTTATAAGGCTATTAGTCGTCTTTTACGACATCCACGAGCAAAATAAGGGTTGGTAGTATTCGTAGCCGCTATCACACAGCGTTTTAACGTCAAGTAGATAACCGATCATAAAACTATTGTCGAATTTCTTTTTACGATACCTATGTATGATTTAAGAAGAGTACATGTAATTGGGATGATGGATATATATTTCAGAAATATTGTTCAGACTTTTAGAGTATTTATGTAGCGATAATTAGAATTAAACTTTAAGACAAAAGATAGTTTGTATTTGAGTTCCAGTCAGAATTATATTAATTATTAGTGATAATTTAGAACATTGATTTTCCAAGTGGGCGGCGCGCTTCACTAGGATGCCGCGAAGACATCTACAATGAAGGGCGCGGGTGGAAACGATTCTCTAACGGATTCTGCATAAACTACTTTCAGGTTTTGCATCAAGTAGGAATAACCTTGTATATTATACCCTTATTTCACAATTGCTTGGAGAGCCTACTTGCTAGGTCCTCAACTAAGGGGAGGAGGCACATTAATTTTAATCAGTAGGAAGGCGTGATGCTTATATATTTTCGGGTTGAGAGCCCTCAGCGCTCAGCCACAGTCCGGGTAAAGTTGTCATAGCCATCTGAGGCTAACAAAAAAAAAAAGGGTACTTATAAGTTTGGGAAACTCTGATTTAGAATATCGTATGTATTTTAACACGTCTGATTAGCGTGGCGGATCAATATCCCTCCCATTATGGAGGAGGCTCAGCAGTGGGACATATCTGAGATGATGTCATCATCTGTATAGAATATCATATGTATAGAAATAGATCGTGACGGACTAAATAAAGTTTCCATATGTAAGCAATTAGTTATTACGAATGTCCAAGCCAATGGAATCTATGAAGCTGAAGGATTATTTAGACTTGCAAATCTTACCATATGAGGATATTCTCCTTTCATGGCGTTTACACCACTAATATAGGCATAAACAACCTTAGGTACATAAATATGGCAACCCTTTTCCTCACTGTTGAACCTTCGAGTGTCATGATTTCCATGGCATTGATAATATAACCTCACCATATATATTCAAGACATTATGAAAAGGCCACTTATCGTTATCAGAGTAAAGAAAGCGATCTTCTTCTGTCAGGTTTATGAAATGGCTATCAGCCTATTATAGCCATTGTTAAGTTACAATTTTCTTCAAAAACTATTGGATTATTTACGTCTTCAGTTTCTTTAAATTAATCATTGTCAGGAAGTCATATCGTCGCCTCCTATGGTTACACTATAGAAAAAAATGTGTAAATCTCTTTTATATCATATTCAGTACACCTTAGCAGCTTCTTCGCATAACATCACATAAAATACCATCAAAATTATTCAATATATCACGTTAAAACATTAAGATATTGAATATAAAAGTACTACATGGCACTTTTAATATCATTCTATCATCATAAACCACCGAAAATCTAGTTAAATTGTATGAAATAATAAAACTTAAAATTGTTTCTACCTTATGTCTATTATAGACTTTGAAAACATACAACCGATGTGTCCCCAAACCATTTCATTACGAAGGCAGTAATGCAAAGATTTTAGACCCCAAAAGCAATGCATTAGACACATTTAATCTAACCATGAAGTAGAAGAAGATTTTTAACTTTGCTACGTTTTAAACTATAGTCCTTTAAAATATAGCTTGATCTCTATGACAGCTACAAAACCGATGAAGTAATTTTGAATACGAGTCATGTTTACAATTTTATTTTGTATCGCCTATATTTTCATTCTTTACGTGCCAGTTATATCTCAACTGAAGAGCAATAACATTATGAATATTAAAATATGAATATTTACACCAAAACTTGTACCTCATATTTTCTAAAGTACTTAGTAAACATTTTATAAAAATATGATGCTTACGAAAGTAGAAGGTCATACTGGACTGAGAATAAGATAGAGATGGCACAATCGATAAACATAAATAGATAACACTTTTATTAATTATTTATAAAACAAGTAAAACCAATATTTTACCTATATAAACCACACGGTTACGCAATAAGTAAATTGTGTTAATTTAGTATTCAGACATCAGTTATTATATGAATAAGACCATTTCTTTTACATACAAAAGATAATTTCTTTTATAAAATAAACACGATCATTCATGCAATAATCTGTGACCAAGAACTCATCATCAATCTACAGGAATGTTCCAGCGATAAGGATAATAGCGACCATAAACTTGGTTGTACTTCTTTCGAATAATAAAACGAATTAATTAACAGCTTTAGTTGAATTAAATAAAATACATTAATTTTAATTCAATAAGATTATCACACATTGTTTAACGCTTATAATCGATTCAGGAAAATCTTATTGAATTTCAATCAAATGAATGGGTCATTTGATTGAAATTCAATAAGATTTTCCTATATTGTTTTTCAACTGCAGTAGCAAATAACTTTAAAAAATAAGGAACTATATCGACAAAAATACGAGCTACATCGTAAGCGTCCGGCACTATTGGCAACTATCACAGAGATCAAGCTATATTTTATAGACTATAGTTAAATCTCATTAAACTGAAGTCAAGCGAGGTCAAATTGCTAGTATTGTATAAAAGTTATATGCAAAGCTTTCTGCTATTATTTCTCCAAAATGTTTTTTTTTTCGTATTCAAATAACTTTCGTAATAATTTCTTTATTGACGAAAACTAAGTACCTATATACTTGAAAATACTTGAAAAATAATATCTTCCTTAAAAAAATGGCTACTACCAAGCCTAAAGCTCGTGACTGTTGTACAAAATGACTAACAGCTTAACCTGAACGTGAGCCAATTTATCTGATGTTGTCTATATAGTCAACAATTATATTCATAACTATAGTCCATAAAATATAGCTTGATCTCTGTGACAGTTGTCACTATTACTGCATCAACATCAGCAAAATAAATGTTTTTAATCAACTAACTTTACAGTTAGAAAAAAGTTGATTAAAAAAATATTCGAGTACGTCCGGATGGCTATCCGTATGGGTCTGGCACTCTCACGATGGTAAAAATTAATGTATTGAAATATTTTTCTTTTAAAAGCTTCATAATCGCAACGCGCTGCTTTCTTTCAAAAATGACTTGGTAATTCTTTGTCGTTTAATAGCAATCAATAAAAAGCTAAACTGCTTAGTCTTTAGTGTATGTATACCTTATGAAAATTGAGTTCGTTTACAATACTTGCAAGCTATGTTTTGCGCTACGTCGAGAATGGCGCGAAATTTTAAAAGTATTTTTTTCATTTGTTTATGAGATTGATTAATAACTAGTACGGGACTAGTAAATGATAAATATTAAAAAAGTTATGAGGCGTGCACTTTTGGATTTTCCAAACTATTTCTTAATTTATTTCTCATTTCGTTTAAATGCTGGTGCTTCTCGTATGGACCCATTTTAATTTGATTAAGACCCGACCAGTAGTTTTTGAGTTATCCTCAATAAAGTAATATTTGGTTGACGTCAATTACATTGATGATTTTCTCATATTTTCTATGTCATATTTTTACTTTCCAAGTGCATTTTGGAATATTCAATTTTGTTTGTGTAAAAATAATATAATTTTTTAATTAATTAATAAATATTATAAGTAATTATAATTACTACTTACTATCGTAAGCCTTTGGTCCTGTTTGAAAAAAATGCGATCCCTTTTCGTCAACTAGTACGGTACTGAAAAGTAAAATATGAAGGTATAATTCTATAAATTCCTTATCACTCAGCTCGTATACGTCCTACTATTGAGCCTCCTCCACAATAGAAAGAGTATTTGTTTTGAAACGTGCAATTCTCTCTCATATTTAGAACAAAAATTGATGGATGGCATAAAGTCCTGATCTTTGCGAGAATCGAACTCGCGACATTGTCTCGGTAGGTCAATGTCTTTAGTCCCTCGCATCTGCATCTTATCTGCCAGTCAAGAGTGACTTACTATATATAATATTTTTTTCAATATACAATCCACCACCCCCTGTCTTATCTTTTTTTTTTTTTGGCGGTGGATTATGGACGTGGTCGCGCCCCGCCAAATTGGTCCGAGGCGACGGAAGAGGCGACGCGCAACCCCATAAACCCACCCTGCAAACACCTCTCTTCGCCGTGCGAGCGGACCACCGGTACCCGATCTTTGTCATCGGTGGCCCGCCCGGCGGTTTACCCTCGCTGGTTCCTCTCGCTTGGGAGTATTTTAAAAACGATTAAGGGACATCATAAAGATATGGCATCTATGGAAGAGAAGGAAAACTGAAAATAAAACCCTATACCAACACGTCTGAGCAGCGTGGTATAGTAGGTCATTTTCCCTTCCATTGTGGAGGAGGCCCGAGCCCAGCAGTGGGACATATATGGGCTGAGATAGATAAATATAGTATGACCAGCTCCATATATCATGCTGGTCGGATGTTTTATTTCGAGTTTTCCTTCTCTTGCGTATATGTCTACATATTATAACTCTTAGTCATCGTGTACGACACCTACACAATATGAGGCAGTTAATTGTATTCTTACTCCGTAACCATCCGGGGAATTCATAACATCGTCATTCTCATTGCCTGTCATGCTTTAGATAATAATGTACCGTATCATACGTTTGATTCCCATGCAGAACAACACTGCACGACTCATATATATTATTGTTTTGAATTTATATAATTTGTGAAAATTAGTTGCATATTTTTATAATAAAACCATAATATAAGAATTATTTTCTTGATGGAGCGTGATTTATTGAGGTCTGCCAGCCATTTTCTTTTTTTTATATTATTATATATTTTCCAAGTTATATGGTAGCGGCTACGAATACTACCAACCCTTACTGTACTCGTGAATGTCGTAAAAGACGACTAAGAGCCTTATCACGACCTAGGCCAACTCCATCTTAAGGCGTTTGGTCAACAATTACATTATCAAGGAGGATTGACGAAAACTATTGCCAATAACTTCTACAATATGTACTATGAAAGAAGAGTACATATTGTATCGACCCCAAGTAATTGAGATAAGAGTTGGAGAATGATGATGATGATGTTAAATATAGTTCGTTTTGATTTTGTAATTTATCTTTAAAAAATTAATTCTTATTCAAAGGGAATCTTATTAACGTGGTACTTACTAGACACGTGTCTAATCATTTTGTTTAAAATATCTAATTTGAAAAATTACGAGCTCACCGAGTTTCTTGCTGGATCTTCTCAGTTTGACATTTTTCGATCCGGTAGTATATTAATTACAAATAATTAAAAAAAAATTAAAGTTTACAATGTGGGGTGACCTTATAGAGCTTTAGCATAATAAAAGATATAATTAAATAAATAAAAAAAAAAAATTTTACCTGGTATCATTGAAAATCTCGCAATCAGTACAACAAACTATCGGCTCATGAGCTTTGAATGAACATAGCTGAAAATTAAAAAAATAATTAAAAAATAAATTAAAACCATAGCCCACAAATAAAAAAAAAAAAAAAAAAAGGTTAGACGTGTTGGTGTAGGGTTTTGTTTCGAGGTTTTCTTCTCTTGCATAGATGTTATATGCGTTTTATATTCCTTAGTCGTCTCGTACGATCACCCATGGGTAAGATATGATGTGGTGAAATGTATTCTTACTTTGTCACTACACGGAAAACTATTTTTACGTATTTCAAATTAAATAAACAAATTAAATGTTCGAATTTGCTAATTTTGCAAGCATTTTTAATAATATGCAATAAATAAAATGAACAAATCCTTCAAATGGCTGGAGAGTTTTTTTTTAAATAAATACAACACTCATCATCATTATCATCATCATTTCAACCTATAGCCGTCCACTGCTGGACGTAGGCCTCCCTCACGTTACGTCACAGAGTGCGGTCCTGTGCCACCTGCATCGAACGACGCCCAGCAACTTTGACCAGGTCGTTTGTCCACCTAGTTCGTCCTACACTGCGTCGCCCGATACGTGGTCGCCACTCGAGAACCTTTCTTCCCCAGCGGTTGTCGGTACAACACAATACAACACTCAGCAGTAAGAAAATATTCCGGAATTTTAGCGGGAAAAGAGATGTCATGTGGTGATCTAGTATCATATTTAATATCTTAGTGTTTCAACGTTATATATTTAATAATTTTGATAACATTTTATATAATGCCATGCGCAGAAAGTGCGGAGATGTAGTGAATACGATAAAACAGTGCCTTACATACATTTTAGTTTTTCACAAAAACTCCTAAGATAAGTTTAACACTGTAGCCATGGCACCATTGAAGGCGACAATTTAACTTAATGACGGACAATAACTTTAAATTAAGTTAATTAATAAACCGAGATTTGGCTTAAAGGTCTTAGTAACCAAGACATAAATTCTAAAAAAAAAACTTGTTATAAAATAATCCTTGTATGGCGGGTTACTTTATAAACGTTTTCATTCATTCATTTCGGTTATTATACGTCTCACTGCTGGGCTCAAGTTTCTTCCACAATAAGAGGGTAATTAACCTACTACTCGTATACCACGCTGATCAAACTTGTTTCATTTAAAGTTTTTTAATCTGTGCATTCAATGTATACATTACCTGTGGATGTTTCTTCAGCTTGAGATCATGTACTATTGATAGGCAGTTACGTATTGAAACACATGTACCTTCGATACCGTCACTAACTCCAACACATTTTGACCCTGTGGATATAATAATATTGATTTGTGACTATGAATATTACCAACCCTTACATTACTCGGGGATGTCGTAAAAGATGATTAATATCTTTATATCTGGGCCAAATTTCTATTAAGCTGTCTGGTAATATATTACATTCCCAAGTAGTGTTGAAGTCAGGCAGCCATATGACTAATGCTATTTGCAATATGTACGATGAAGATGAAGAGAAGTGCATATTGCATCGACCACAAGTAATTGGGATAAGAGCAGAATAATGATGCTTAGTTTCAAATAAATTATCCTGGATAAACATAATTATGAAATTTTATCATTAAAGATAAACAATATAATAAGGATGGCAGCTTTTGGGGCACATTATGATTTTTTTCTTGCCTGATATCAACCCTTTTTAGTTACCCTTACATCTTATCTTATCTATCTTATTCGTGAGGAGTAAGAATACAATTCATTTCTTATCTTCCCCGTTAGTGTGGTAAAAGTTGACTAAGGGATAACATATGCATATAATATCGATTTAAGATAAGGATAACTTGAAAGAAACGCCTAATCAGCGTGGTATAGGTCAACTTCACTCCCATTGCGGAATAAATTCGAGCCCAGCAGTGGGAGTGGATAATAAAATTTAAAATAAAATAAATATCAATGTTTTAACTATTTCAATTAATGTATATTATGTTTGCTTTTGACATCCACCCCTAAGATAGGGGCTGGTGAATTATATGCTTACTTCGTCATCACACGAAAAAATAAATTATTATACAAATTATTAACTGTTGCCCGCACTATCGTTTCCGTAGAAATCATATGGGACGTCACCGTTAAGTACGATTTTCATTATTTGAAAAATACCAAAATATAATTTATATTTTTTTTTTATATTCTTAGGCATGAATATGTCCTTTGTGGGACTAATTTTCAGAATATAACCTTTTTGTGTCTCTCTCTATTACAAAAATAAGAATTTGTTTAGTATTTTCTTTTTGTGTTAATTTAGAATTCAAACAAAATTTATTCCCATATTTTATACACTTACGGGATGAAATTTTACAAATACTGAAACCCGTATATATTTATTATTTATTAAAAAATGTTAGTCCTTAATTTGAAGACAGCGAATCTTTTTCTTTATTGCCATACAAATTTTAACACTGTATTTCACCCCTTTGTATTTGAATTTTGTAAAATCTTTTTTTTTTAAGAGTTTCTACATCATAAAAAGTAACAACTGACAAAATTTCATGGCTATAATATCAGTAGTTTTAGCTCAGTGTTTATTAATTAATCAACCAGGCTATATGCAATGACAGAAAAGTTCCCAACATTAAATTAATAAAAAAAAAACTTGTTCATGATCCAAACAGGTAATTGTTAAAAAAAAACAAACATACGAATAAAAAAATACAAACACGTCAATAACCTACACCTCTTTCCTCAATATTAAAATTTATAAAACATGTTTATAAACCAGTTCTTATTTATTAAATTCCCAAAAACTTAAAATACGATATAAAAATAATAAAAACATGTACCAACCTTCATATAACTGACACTTCGTATTAAAAATACAAATTAAAATAAAAAAACAAATAAATTTAAAACTATTCAACATTTTATACACGCGACTGTGATACGTCTGTTATGATCAGACTCCATTAGAGTACAACCATTAGTGAATAAACATGTTCGGTTGAAATTAGCAAAAGCCATATGAGTAATATTTTTTGTAATACATTTTTTTTGCATTTTACAAAATACTAGTGAACCATCTTGAGTTCACAATGGCGGATATTAATTTTAATGAAAGCTTTTGTAATAAAATTAAATCCATTTCTTTCTAATTACTGAAATTTAGCATTTAATATGCTTGATTACTTATTAACTTGCAACAATAATTTTTCGCTCGTAATCGGGTTTTTTTATAAATAATCAAGCATATTAAATGCTAAATTTCAGTGATTTCAATAACAGGGTTGTGTCATCGTTTAATACAATTCTAACTGCAAAGTTTGAGTATTAAGCCTGTACAATGTGTAAACAAAGTTGGTTAGATGGCACACGTCTCCTTAAAGACGTAAATATAATACGATGCGAGAATTGAATGTCCTACAATAGTTCACGATGGTGTAGGTGGCAGCACGATTGGAACGGAATTCTAATAGGTGTGGTTTCGAATCCCACTTGGGGTAATCATTTCTCGATCGTAATCGGGTTTTCCATTTCTTTCTGTTAAGTGACGGAATAAAAATACATTATTCACTTCCTTTATTTTAATTGTGGCTGTCATACAAGACAAATATATGATGTCATATCTTAAAAACAGAAGGAAAATTCAAAATAAAACTACAGCGATCGCTTTGATTAGCGTTATAGTAAGTTATTTTTCCTCCTATTGTGGAGGAGATTCGAATTCCTGTGTGGTAGCGGCTACGAATACTACCAACCTTTATTTTGCTCGTAAAAGACGACTAAAAGCCTTATAACGACCTGGGCCAACTCCATCTGATGCCGTTTGGTCAACAATTACATTCCCAAAGAGGGTTGACATCTGTCAGGCGGCCGGTCATAAAACTATTAGCAATAACTTTTAGAATATGTACTATGAAAGAAGAGTACATATTGTATCGACACCAAGTAATTGGGATAAGAGTAGGAGAATGATGACTTGCTCTAAGGAAGTAATCCTTGTATTGCGGGATACTTTACAAACATGTAATTAACGCAGACAAATTACACCCAGACTCAGAACAACACTTTGAGGATCGCATAAAGTGTTGTCCTGCACGGGAATCGAACCCACGGCACTGGCACGGAAGGTCGGTATCTTAACCACTACGCCATCTGTGCAGTCAACAACAAATTTGCTTAAATCATAAAATACGACTAAGAGCTTTATATCGATTTGTGCCAAAAATGCTACATGATGTCGTCTGGTCAACAATTACTTACATTCCCTAAGAAGGTTGTCGTCAGAATCGAATCTGTGACTCCTGTTTGATTTTTATAATATAATTCTATGCGGGGTCCCAGGACAATTTTATGGGTATATGAAGACTATTGTTGATTCTTGCTTACAAGATTTAAAAATAACCACAGAAAATGTATTTTTTCGGCGACAGACATGCTACAGGTACCATATAATGTAAAAGAACAAAGCAATACCTAACAGGAAAAAAATATAATGGTGGGAATGTGTAGTGGGATAAGTCCTAATTAAAAAATAGTATTATCATGTCAGCTCATATATGTCCCACTGTTGGGCTCGAGCCTCCTCCATTTTGTTTCGAGTTTTCCTTCTTTTGCATAGATGTTATATGCATTTTATATCCCTTAGTCGTCTCGTACGATCACCCACGGGTAAGATATGGGGTGAATTATACTCTTACTCCGTCACTACACGGAAAATAGTATTTAATATATGTCCTTTTAATATGACGCGTCGAAGTTTTCCTTTTAGGAATTTACCGGTTTATTTAGAAATTATTTGTGGTCGATACGTGGTTTGCATTGATTGATGTTGTGAAACATATATAACGGCGAGTGAGACTTACGCTATATGTAAAAGAATTAAGTTGTTGCAATTAGAAATATTTTTTTGAATACTTATAGAAACCCGATTGCGAATGAAAAATGATTGTCACAAGTGGGATCGAACCCACACCTATTGAAAATCCGTTCCAATCGTGCTGCCACTTACACCAACGTGAACCGAGAGAGAGAGAAAGCGACTACAGAAGATCCGACAAAAAACTCAGCAGGTTCGTCATTTTTTAAATTACATATGTGTTTTAATCAAAATGATTAGATACATGTTTAATATGTATTAGTTCCAGGGCAAAGCCCTTCATGTAAGGATGTTTTTTTTTAAAAGTTAAATGCAAAATTAAAACAATAAAAAAAATGCCTGGACCATATCCCACAAGTGGCACCCGATCACGGGTATTAGAGTATTAGAGCAGCCATTACGCCTCTCAACCACATTCGAGGGAAGAGAGAGATCCGCTCCACGTAGCTACCGCGAGCAGAGTTCTTTTCAGTGAGCATGACCAAACCATAAAATTACAAACAGATAGCTTAGATAAATAAATAAATAAGACGTTAGTCAAAACACGCTACACTGTACAATTATGATAATGCAAAAAAAATCACAGTTCAGACAACAGTGAGGATCAGCGCCAAAACACTGTAAAAGTTAAAATGATATAAAGCAATTGCTGAGAGGAGCTGCTCGTAACCATTCCGTATTATCATTTAGATAATCCAAAACGTTGTAATATCCTTTTCTCCAAAGTGTATTTTTGATTTTAGTCTTTTAAAATTACTTCTTTTCTTTTTATTGCTTATGATTTAGACGAACAAGCAGCACAACTTCCGGCTCTCTCACTCACCGAACGAAGCGCAATAGCACATTGCCATTATTCAGACATCGATCTTCTTACAAGAGTGTGGTACCACCCCGGACGGACCGGCCCGCGGCTGTAGACAGAGAACTGTCAACAGCGTGGTCCTACCACTAATCAATATTCATAGGCATATCTCGGATATATTTAGGTAATTTATTGTAAAAATATTGCCTCATGAAAGACCTTTTTTTTGTGGGCGAGTATGATGGATAACTATTGTAGATTATCCTTATTTCTAATATTCACGTGATGAATGTCACTTATCAAATTTATCAATATTTTTTTACATATATGTTTTCGAATATAATAAATGCTGTGTGGTAGCGGCTACGAATACTACCAACCCTTACTTTGCTCGTGGATGTCGTAAAAGACGACTAAGAGCCTTGTAACGACCTGGACCAACTCCATCTGATGCCGTTTGGTCAACAATTACATTTTCAAGGAGGGTTGACGTCTGGCAGACGGTCGGTCATAAAACTATTGCCAATAACTTTTACAATATGTACTATGAAAGAATAGTATATATTTAAATTACTGAAATTTAGCATTTAATATGCTTAATTATTTATAAATCCCGATTACAAAGCGAAAAATGATGTCACAAGCGGGATTCGAACCCGCGCCTATTGGGATTCCGGCCCAATTGTGTTGCTACTACACCACCGTGACTTATTGTCGTTGCTTCATAATCGGGTTTTATAAATAATAGTACATATTGTATCGACCCTAAGCAATTGGGATAAAAGTAGAAGAATGATGATGTTTTCGAATATAAATTGTGGCACAACCGTTAGATTGTTCTGTAGTGTTTTGTAGTACGTGTGTTTGATAGTATAGCTACTTATTGTATATAAGAGATACTTGTTTTGTATTGATACCCACAGTTAAGATAGATTAAAGGTGAATTGTATTTTTAAACCATCAATAAACAGAAAAAAATGTATTTAATTTTATTACAAAAAAAATCATTTACATAAATGTCTACCCTTGCGAAGTCAAGACGGACTGCCAGCATTTTTATAAAATGCAAAAAAAAAATGTATTACAACTAATATTACTCATATGGCCTTTAAATAATTTCAACCGAACATGTTTATTCACTATTTAGTACTCCAATGGAGTCTGATCATAACAGACGTATCACAGTCGCGTATAAAAAATGTTGAATAGTTTTAAATTTATTTGCTTTTTTATTTTAATTTGTGTTTTTAATACGAAGTGTCAGTTATATGAAGGTTGGTACATGTTGTTATTATTTTTATGTCCTATTGCTCGCCTTATTTTTTTTTTATTGCTTATGGTGACTAACGAGCAGACAGCACACCTGATGGTAAATGTCACTGCCACCCATACATCTTTGCCAATGGTATAGCTGGGCCGCTGCCTACCAATACAAACCCCGAACCCACCTCAGTTGGGCTTCCAGCTCTCTCGCTCGTCGACGTCGATCTTCTGCTCAGTGTGGTACTACCCCGGACGGACCGGCCTGCGGCTGTAGAGAGAGAACTGTCCATAGCGTGGTCCTACCACAATTACTTATAAGCCAAGCGTTGAGATGAGGCTCTACTTCCGATATATGAAAATCAAGGACTTTTCAAAAGTAAAAATGACTGCATTTTTCTCACATTGTACTTGTAGGATAATATTATCACACATATGTCAAGAAAAAACATTTGTTAAATAAAAAAGTTGATTATAAAAAATATTTGAGTACGTCCGGATGTCTATCCGTATGGATATCTGGCACTCTCACGACGGTAAACATTAATGTGTCAAAATATTTTTCTTTTAAAAGCTTCATAATCGCAACACACTGTTTCCTTTCGAAAATGACTTGGTAATTCTTTGTCGTTTAATTGCAATTAATAAAAAAACTAAACTGCTTAGTCTTTAGTGTATGTATACCTTATGAAAATTGGGTTTGTTTACAATGCTTGCAAGATATGTTTTGCGCTACGTCGAGAATGGCGCGAAATTTTCGTCTTCTTCTCATTATGTATTCCATGGAAGTAATAAGTACTCTGTACAACAGGAATTAGCTGTTGTCGCAAAATTGAAGCCGAGCGAGAGCTCAGAACTGTACCTTTTATCCCTCTCTGGCGATGGTGACCATATTGAAATACGATTTAAGGACAATAATTATAAAAAATATTTGTGATCTGACGTCAGCAGATCATTGCTTCAGATGGATTTTAATCGAAGATGCTAATTATAAACTTGCCCTTTGTGGCGCTATACATTTCCTGTTTTTGCTTGCTTTTCACACTCGCGTCATATAGGTAGGTACTTATCTACTGGTCCTTGTGGGACACGACATGCATCTGGACTGAGATAAAATTACGATAAGGTGGTGTGTGGTATATTTAATTAAGAAAAAACAGTTAAGTTTACATTTAAGTTTAATTCTAAATCAGACATTGCTAAATAAGAGTCTTATTCCTTATATGTTTCATTGATTCTAATTTTGCATTAAGTTAAACGTAAATTGAGATATAAATTCGCTAACACCTTCATCAATAGAATATCATGTGGATCTTCAAATATAGATTGAGGAGGATGTGCTGATTCTAACGATGTATGTAGTTTGCTATAAAATTCTCGGACGACATACCTACATGATAATTTTATTTTTGTTTACGTTTTTTAACGATTGATTTAATAATGTAATAAACCGTGTTCTATGGTATTGTGATCCAATAACACCACACAATTTGAACAAGAAATTTTGTGAATCATCCCATTCACGATATATCCAGCAATATAAAAAATAATGTTCAGTTTAAAATCTAAAACACAAGCGTTATCTACGAGATCTAACAAATCATCTATTGATGTCGATCATGTCGACTGATCTTTATTACATTCTTCCACAATAGCTTTCTTTTTGTTCCTAAATTTTCTAAAGAACTTAATGTTAGGGACATTAAGATCTTTAGGAAATTTGAAATCTAAACAAAGTTATTTTCATAAAAAAATAAAAAATACATAGGTATAGTTATTTGTTCTTGAACTAGGATTGAATAGTCATGCATGGTCACCGTAATTCTTCACTAACAAATTATGTTATTATTATTATTAACGATTTCATGTGGGGTTGTCAAGTCAGGTGTCCGTATTTCATACATATAAAAGAAAACCTATACCCCAATCGCAAAATGTTTGCGTTAATAAGGTTTTACACTTAGCAATAAATAATATTGCTTTAATATGTCGGTAATAAATTATTATTTATATTTAAAAACATTTTAGAAGTAAATGTTTTTACTTCATTACATTACATCAATCGCATATTTTTCTACCAACAAGGAAAGGATTGAAATCTACTTAACTCTGGCAATTCTAAGTCCACTGTTAGAACGGGGACGGGGTTTTGGCGCGAATGTGGAAATGTCATGTCACGCTCTTGTATTATATTCAATTCTTTAGTGTTTTGTGGTGTTATATTGAATAATTTTGCTGGTATTTTATGCAATATGGTACAGTTAAAGTGCTGAAGTGTAGCGAATATGGTATAATAGTGGTTTACGTGTATTTTCATATTTGCTCAAAATTCCCAAAGAAAATCATTGATTAGGTTATCAGCGCCCGATTAATGGTAACGACTTGACTTACTGACAGACAATGACTATTAAGGCTACATAATATGAAGAAATGATGAACAATATATGAAAAATAATTAAATAAGACTTGGCTGTATGGGCTTTGATCCCTTTGCCTCTCCAAATGGACGAACAGAACCAAAAAAAAAATGTTAGAACGGGACACAGGGTACACTGGTTGCCCTCTCACTCGGCTTCATTTTTATTTTGCGTACAACAAGACTCTTACTACCTTAGGATAAGGTTTTATTTTCTTTATTTTTGCTGCAAGATGCACAGATAGAGCTCATTCCTGTTGTACAGAGTACTTATTACTTCCATGGTGTATTGGCAATCAGCTACTTATACGAGCTATTGGTGCCAGTTTCAAGTTATAATTATTATTACGTTTATAGTCTTTAGTCATTGTCTAAGTCAAATTGTCACCTTCAACAGTGCTATGGCCACACTGTTAATGGTATTTTGTGGGAATTCTAATATAACACGTTAAAACACTAAGATATCCTACTATCCTACTTCCTACTAATATTATAAACGTGAAAGTTTGTAATAATGTATGGATGTGAACATCTTTGTTGCTCTTTCACGCAAAAACTACCGAATTGATTTTGATGAAACTGTACAGTAATATAGCTTACACATCAGAATAACACATAGGCTATAATTTATAAAGATATTTTGTAAATTGGCTAAAGTATAACGATAAAAATCGCTTAAGACAGAAAAAATCGCCCATCTGCGAGCTATTTTTGCATACGCTGCAAAGATCTTGAAAGTTAGACAAATGTTATGTATTGTGGAAATGTACCTCTTAAATAGTTTTACAAAAAAGTCCGCGACAGCATATATCTATTTTTAATATTTAAGCATTTATCGTTAAAATAGTAAATTAAAAATTCAAAATAAATTGGTATTTATTGCCGATGCACATTTTATAGTAACAAATTGATTCTTATGCAAACAAATGCTTTTATTGCTTTCAATATTTAAAGTACATATTTTTTGCTTTTTACCGCGTGTCGTTTGGTACAATGTTTCAAAAGTTAGAACGATAAGAGTGCGCAGTGCTGTGGTCAGGCACCAACCGGGCGCACTGCAGATCTACAGAAATATGGCAAGAAATCTATGATCGCCGATTGTGCGACCCGAACACAAGTAAAGGCGTGAGAGTAGTCATCGTTGATGATTGTTTTTATTTTTGACAGCACTATCGATTTGTAAATAACATACTATACCTGTATATATAGATAGGTATTGAAAGTTTGTGATATGAAACATCTTTTTGCGCGCCTTGGCAGTAAAATTATGTCGAGTACTGGAAATGATAGATTGGGTTAGGTAGGTACTAAGGCAAATGTGGTCATGCCGTGATACTACGCCGCTATTCTCTATTCATGTGTGCGCGCGTATGACAGCGGTAGCTGTCTAACATAAGTGTGACATTAAATCCTTACTAATATCTGTTATAAATGCGAAAGTAACTCTGTCTGTCTGTCTGTCACTCTTTCACGCCAACACTACTTAACCGATCTAAATGAAATTTGGAACACAGATAGTCTAGAGCCTGATAAAGGACATAGGCTACTTTTTAATGCAAACAAGGATTGTAAAGGGGGATGAAAAGTTGTAAGGAAGTATCGTCATTTTTAAAGCCAGAAGCTTGAAACTTATTTTTAGGCTATTGTTTAGATATAAATAAATATGACATTAACCTGTTGTAAAAATTTACCCTTAAGGGGTAAAATAAAAATAGGGGATGAAAAACTTTAGGAAAGTAATCTTTTACGCGGGCGAAGCCGCGGGCAGAAGCTAGTTGAATATAATACAAGAGTACCACATAACGTTTTCAAATTCCCGTCAAAAGTCCGGCGTGAAATTTTAAAAGTATTTTTTTTTCTTTCATTTATGGCATTGACTTTGTAAATGATAAATAATAAAAAAAAAATATGAGGCCTGCACTTTTGGATTTTCCAAACTATTTTTAGTTTGTGGGAATTTCATAAATAAGAACTGGTTTATGATCAAGATAATTTTAATATTGAGGAAAGAGGCATAGGTTATTGACGCGTTTGTTTTTTATTCGAATGTTTGTTATTTTAAGTATTATCTGTTTGAGTCATGGACAAGTTTATATTTTTTTTTTTTAATAATTTAATATTGGAAACCTTTCCGTCATTGCATATAGGCTGTTTGATTGACTCAGCAACAATTTACTGAAAGTACTGATATTATAAACATGCAATTTTGCCAGTTGTTGTTTTTATGATGTAGAAACTTATTAAAACATGATTTTACAATATTCAAATACAAAGGGGTGAAATACATTGTTAAAATTTGTATGTGGAGCAAGAAAAAGTTTCGCTCTCTTCAAATTGAGGACAAAAAATTTTCAGTAAATAATAAATATATACGTGTTTCAGTATTTGTCAATTTTTATCTCGTAAGTATATAAACAAGGGAATTAAATTTTGATTGAATTCTAAATTAACACAAAGAAATACCAAACAGATTCTTATTTTTGTAATAGAGATAGACAAAAAAGTTACATTTTGAAAATTAGCCTCTCAAAGGACATAATCATGCCTAAGAATGTAAAATAAATTATGTTTTGATATTTTTCAAATAATGAACATCATACTTAACGGTGATGTCACATATGATTTCTACGCAAACGAAAGTGCGAGCAACAGTTAATAATTTGTATAATAATTTATTATTTCGTGTGATGACGAAGTAAGCATATAATTCACCAGCCTCTATCTTAGAGGTGGATGTCAAAAGCAAACATAATATACATTAATTGAAATAGTTAAAACATTGATATTTATTTTTATTAGTAAATTATAATTTATCCAGAATACATTTTTTTGAAACCTTGCGTAATCATTAATCTTATCCTGCTCTATAGTGGTAGGACCACGCTGTGGACAGTTCTCTGTCTACAACCGCGGGCCGGTCCGTCCGGGGTAGTACCACACTGAGCAGAAGATCGACGTCTGAGTAATGGCAATATTCTATTGCGCTTCGATGAGCGAGAGAGCCGGAAGCCCAGCTGGGATGGGTTTGGGCTTTATACTGGTAGGCAGCGGCTTAGTTATACCCTTAATATTGCAAAGGTCTATGGGCGGTTGTGACACTTACCATCAGGTGTGCTGTCTGCTCGTTTGCCACGATGAGCAATAAAAAAAAAATATCTCCAATTTCTTGTGGCAGTCGCAACATGTACTCACCTTCCGTCGTACATATTGCAAGTAGTTTTAGCATTAGTTATATGACCGGCCGTCTGCCTGATGTCAATGCAACATGGGAATTAAATTTTTGATATAAAGATATTAGTCGGGTTGGTAGTATTCGTATTCATTAAACAATATTATTATATCCACAGGTTCAAAATGTGTTGGAGATAGCGACGGTATTAATGGTACATGTGTTTCAATACGTAAATGTCTATCAATAGTACAAGATCTCAAGCTGAAGAAACATCCACAGGTAAAGTATACATTGAATGCACAGATTAGAAAAAATATTAACAAAAAAAGTCTGATCAGCGTGGTATAGTGAGTAAATTTCCTTCCTATTATGGAGGAGGCTTGAGCCCAACAGTGGGACATATATTAATCGTAATGAATAATTGAATAAAAATGTAAATAAATTACCCCGCAATACAAGAATTATTTCAAATTTAAGGATTATTTTTATTATTTAGTTAGGATTATGACTACTGCGTGTTGCATTTGTTAAAAAAGAACTCCCAAAAATTCGAAAGATCTGCACGTTCTAATTATTATATGTTATTAAAATGTCTGCAAAATTAGCAAAAATAAACATTTAATTTGTTCATTAAATTTGGAATACGTAAAAATAGTTTTATATCAAATATTTAAATGACATTGGGGGGCATAGTCCGGAGCGTGCTCGTCGCGTCCCCTGCCAGTCTAGTTAGACTACTAATCCGGCTCGATATGCGTACCGCAGTGCGGGTTAGGGCGTCCCCCGGAGGCGACGCGTACCGACCCGCACCCGTCGGTACGAACATCGGCAGATGCGGCGATGGGGGCCGCCACCCATCACGCCTTGCCCAGTCAGGCGAGTCAAGGAGAGCAGAGTGCCGGGTGGGCACGTGGAATGTAAGAGGTTGTGTGGAAGGTAAGTTGCACGAGCTGATATCAGTCATGGCGGACAAACAGCTAGACGTGCTCTGTGTAACTGAGACAAAGCGAAGGGGCAGCGACGCCTGCGATCTTCCTGGTGGCGGGATGGCTCTGTGGTCTGCTGTACCATAGATCGATTGAGCCAGCATGGGGGTAGGAGTGCTGTTGTCCTCTCGCTTGGCCTCAGGTGTGAAGGATTACGGAATGTATGATCCCAGACTTCTTTGAGTCCGTATAAAACTAGGTGTCACCAAGGTATTCATGGTTGTAGCATATGCTCCCGTAGGATCCTCGGTGGCATCAGAGCTAGAGAAGTTTTGGGATAATGTTAGGGAAGTTCTGGATATGGCAGAAACCAGTGAACGCGTGATTGTATGCGGAGATTAGAACAGATGGGTGGGGACCAAGCGTCCCGACTATGAGGACGTACTTGGTCCATTTGGTGATAAGAGAGTGAACGACGCAGGTAGGCTCATAGCGGATGTATGCATGGAGTGAAACTTTATTGTATCAAACACGTTTTTCCAACATAAGGACATCCATATGTATACATGGAGAAGGAATGAACAGAAAAGTATAATAGATTTAATTTTAGTAGACAGTCGCCTCCGAAGCAAAATATTAGACGCAGGAGCCTACAGGGGCTCCACAGTCGATACGGACCACTATCTTGGTATTGCGAGATTTAGTGGTCTGTTCAGAAAGTGGAGACACTGGTGAGAGCGTGTCCACTTCGAAGGGCTTGAAAGAATAAAGGTTGAAAGTTGGCAAGAAGAGTGTGTAAGAGAAAAGTATGCAGAGGGTGTCCGAGAACGGCTGAGGATGGCAAGCCAGCCACAATCGCACATTGAAGAATGCTGGAGAATATTGAATGAGAGTATGGTAGATACAGCAAAAGAAGTATGTGGAATTTCAAAGAGGCGTAGAAAAACAAATGGTGATGCATGATGGGATGCGGAAGTGGCAAGCTTCCGTAGAGCAAAAGAAAAAAACGTGGCTGGACTAAGTCTCTTCTTTGAATCTGAATGACAGTATGACTGAACAGAAGAAAGAAATATATCGGCAATGTAAGAATGACACCAAGGCCTTAGTGAAAGAGAAACGTGATAGAGCAAATATGAGTGCAGAAGATAGGCTGACTAAAAACTTCGAGGGTAACATCAAACTCTTTTGGAGGGAGGTGAAGAAGTCTCGGGGTGGTTGGTCAGCCTTCAGAATGAATAAAATAAGGTCTAAAGGTGGAGACATTCTTACACAAACACAAGACGTGTTAAGCCGATGGAGTGAATATTTTGGCGCTATGTATGCGAATACTCGAGTTGGCGCCGGTGTTGCATGTGGTTTAGTAGATCAACATTCAGCACCGGCGTCCTCCAATGGCATCAGTATGGATGAAGTTGAATGGGCGATAAGAAGTTTGAAAAATGGTAAGGCAGCGGGTATTAATATGGTGTCTGCCGAGATGATCAAGCTTAGTGGCTCCTGTATCTGGGAGGCGTTCCTGTTGCTACTCAATTTGTGTTGGAGCTCGGGAATGGTTCCCAGAGACTGGAATAGCGCAGTCATCGTGCCTTTGTTTAAAAATAAGGGTTCACGTTATGACTGCGCAAATTACAGAGCCATAAGCTTGACCAGTTTGGCAGCAAAAGTGTATGGTAAAATTATTGAAAGGAGAATGAGGATGGTGTCCGATGGTTTACTGTGTGAGACACAAGGAGGTTTCAGGAGTGGAAGGGGATGCATGGATCAAGTATTTTCTCTGCGCAACATTGTGGAGAAGCATCTGGCTCTAGGTCAGAGGGTTTTCTGCAGTTTTGTGGATCTGGAGAGAGCATTTGACACGGTTGTACGAAAGGAACTTTGGGACATTTTACCGGAGTATGGTATTAGCGGTAAACTGCTACAGGCTGTGCAGTCCAGTTACATGGGCTGTAGAGCCTGTGTGCGGCTGGATGATGGAATGTCGCCTTGGTTTGACGTCAATATCGGCGTTAAGCAGGGGCGCGTTCTGTCAGCCAGGCTGTTTATCATATATCTGGATAAATGTCTCCAAAGTTTGAACGATATGAATGTGGTAGTCCAGATGGGCGACTCAGTGGTCACTGCTCTGCTCTATGCAGATGATGCAGTCTTGCTGGCACAGTCAGCGACTGACCTGCAGACCCTAGTCGACACAATGACAGAAGATTGTGAGAAAAGGTGTCTACGCGTGAATGTGAGCAAAACCAAAATAATGGTCTTTGAAAGAGATGAAGCCAGAACAGTTGTAAGGGTAAAAATAGGTAATGATGTACTAGAGCAAGTGGATGAATTTGTATATCTTGGATGTGGTTTTAGCCCAGATGGAAGGTACACCACTGATATAGAGCGAAGAGTGAATGCGGGAAATAGAGTGAACGGAGCGTTGGGACAACTTCTCGGTAGCTACCACCTCAGCCAGAAGGCACATGTAGCAATACATAACGCAGTGCTTGTCCCAACATTACTGTATGGAAGCGAGAGTTGGGTATGCAAAAAAGAGCATGAAAGCAAAATTAATACGGTCGAAATGCGATCTCTACGGAAAATCTGTGGAGTTAGGCTGACCAACCGCATTTGCAACGACGACGTAAGAGAGCGAGTAGGTATGAAAGAGAGTATTGGTGTAAAGATGCGAAAGGGAATGCTCCGATGGTTCGGACATGTGGAAAGAATGCTGAACGAACGTCTGGTTAAAAAGATAAACAATGCGAAAGTGGAAGGATGTTGGTACCGGGGGAGACCGAGGCTCAACTACCTAGACCAGATTAGTTACGTACTGAAAGAAGGTGGAGTCAAGAGTCTCCGAAACCGGCGAGCGTGTATGATGAAGTAGAATTATGAATGTTGAAGATGCGAGTGAAGTATGCAAGGATAGAGTTCTCTAGCACTCTGTTCTCTCTGCCTACCCTGTAAGGGATATGGCGTGATGATATGTATGTGAGTATGTATATATGTATTTAAACGACCCATTTAATTTGGAATACGTAAAAATAGTTTTATATCAAATATTATTACGCATGAAATAAAATTATTTGTACGCAAGCAGCCTACCTGATGGTAAGTGTTATTACCGCTTACGTACCTTTGCAATCACAGGAGTATAGCCAGGCCACTGCCTACTAACCAAAACCCATTTAAATTGGGCTTCCGGTTCTCTCGATTACCGAACGAAGAGCAACAACATATTGCCACTGCTCAGACGTCGATTTTTCGCAAGAGTGTGGTACTACCCCGGATGGACCGGCCCGCGGCTGTAGACAGAATACTATCAAGTTTGGTCCTACAACTACTCTTTTGTCACTTCTATTTTATTAAGAATACAATCGACATTACGAGAGCGTAATAATGAATAAATAAATCTGTAAAAATAGTTCTGAATCATTTCATCATCATCATCACAGCCCATAAATGTCCTACTGTTGGGTTCGGGCCTCCTCCGTAATGAGAGGGAAATTAACCTACTATACCGCCCTGGTCAGACGTGTTGGTATAGGGTTTTGTTTCCAGTTTTCCTTCTCTCACATAGGTGTTATATGTATTTTATATCCCTTAGTCGTCTCGTATGATCACCCACGGGTAAGATATGTGGTGGTGAATAGTTTTCTTACTCCGTCACCACACGGATATTGTATCATTTAATTTTACCAAATTTTAATCTATGTTTTTAATTTTCAGCTATGTTCATTTAAAGGCAACGAGCCGATAGTATGTTGTACTGATTGCGAGCTTTTCAATGATACCAGGTAATTTTTTTTTTCCAATAATCAAATCAAATCATTTATTATGGATAAGCCTCATAAGGTCACCACACACATTGTCAATTTTACATCTTTTTTGATGAATTCAAAGTAATCTACCATCGAATCGAAAAGCATTAAACTGAGAATAACCGGTAGGAAATTCTGTGGGCTCTTTATTGTTCAAATTACGAATATTAATCAAAATAATTGAATACTACTAGACATTTAGTAAGTACTAACTCCATTGAGATGCCCTTCGAGCAAGTACTCATTTGCTCCTTTTTCCTTCAGATTCCTTGGTCCTTGATATTTACATCAGTTTCGGTCTCCTCAGAACTCTTTAGACAGTATCAGGTTAACATCAAGAAAGGACTGCCAAAACTATGAGTGTTTTTTAAAACAGAAGTCCCAAGATATCTACAGCTACGGCATTACGTCACCACCTACAAGATGTCTGACAGTCATCGAACAAAATGGCACAAACATATTGTAATTAAATCTAAATAAACTTTGAAACTATTTTTTCCGTGTAGTGACAGAGTAAGAATACAATTCACCACCCCATATCTTACCCGTGGGTGATCATAAGAGACGACTAAGGGATATAAAACGCTTTTAACATCTATGCAAGAGAAGGAAAACTCGAAACTAAACCCTATATCAACACTTCTGACCAGCGTGGTATAGTAGGTCAATATCCCTCCCATTGTGGAGGAGGCTCAGCCCAACAGTGGGACATATATGAGCTGAAATAATGATGATAATTAAACTTTGAAAGAAAAAAACTTTCTTTAATTTTCATATAATTCTATATGCATTCGCAAAGAAATTTTTCCCGGACCTAATATAGGAAAAGAGAAGGAAAACTCGAAATAAAAACCTATACGTCTGACCAGCGTAATATGTGAAGCTGGTCATATTATATATATATACTAAGTCAATTTTGATTGGCAGATGGGATGCAGATGCGGGGAACTTTCCGAGTTCGATTCTTGCACAGGACAATACTTCGTATGAGAGAAAATTGTATGTTTAAAAACATATCCTCCTTCTATTGTAAAGAAGACCAAGTAGTGGGACGTATATAAGCTGAGTGATAAGAAATGAATAAAATTATGCCTTCATATTTTACTTTTCAGTACTGCTTTAGTTGACAAAGATGGATCGCATTATTTCAAAACAGGACCAAAGGCGTACGATAGTAAGTAGCATATAAAATTACATATATTATTTATTAGTTAGAAAAAAAACAAAAATTTAACATAAATATCCAATAATGCGGTAAAGTAAAAATTTGACATCGGCAAATAATAGAAAATATGGAAAAATCATCAATGTAATTGATGTCAACCAAATATTACATTATTTAAGGTAACTTAAAAACTACTGGTCAGGTCTTAAACAAATTAAAATGGCACACATTCACATAGAAAAAAGTTCTGAGGTAAAACACAAAAATGCGTACAGAAGTGAAAACTTAAACTTATGAAAATAATGAATGTTATAAATTAAAATAGAACAACAAGTACGTATTTCAGCTAATTTCACGACGCTCACACTGTTTACTTCGCTGCATAGCAAGAATACCACGCCCATGTGCTTGGGATCTACCGACTCACTCTCTTTCTCTCTCCTACTAGAGTACTTTTGTATATCTTTCTTTCTCTTTTTCTTTTGCGTTGGAATATTGGACGCTACTCGTTGCTAACGCTCGCGCTGGCCTGTAACAGGTATACTACGCGCATGCGTTCGAGTGCAAGAGAGTTGAACATTTAACGCAAACTTGTTAGAAGTCGCATTAGAAGTTTCTCTTCAAAAGAATGCAATCGAATTGTTAATCTTGTCCTTTTTTTAAGTCATGGTTTCGAAGTCTATAATAGACATAGGCAGAAACAATTTTTAAGCTTTATTATTTCGTACTACATTTTGGGCGGTTTTGTCTTAATAGTATGATAGTAAAAGTGTCATGTAGTGATTTTATATTAAATATCTTAATGTTTTAACGTGGTATATTAAATAATTTTGAAGGTATTTTATTTAATGTGATGCGGAAGAATTGCTAGGGAGTAGTGAATATTATATAAAAGTGCTTTACACATTTAACATTTGTCAACAGTGTACCTATAGCATTATTAAAAATGACGATTTGACTTACTTATGGATAATGATTAGTTTATAGAAACTAAAGACGTAAATAGTCTATTATTTTTTGAAGAAAATTATATCTTAATAATGGCTTGTATTGATAAGCTGATTGCCATTACAAAAAAAAAGAAGTAGAGCAATGACTATTTCCCTCTGGTAACGATAAGTGGCTATTAAAATAATATTTTTTCAGAATGTCTTGAATATATGGTGAGCTTAGATTATCAATGCAATATAAATCATGGTATTCGAAGGTTCAAGGATAAAGAAAAGAGTTGCCATACTTATGAATCTTATGTTATTTACGCTGCAATTGGTGGCGTAAACGCCATTCAAGGAGAATATCCCCATATGGTAAGACTCGCAAGTCTAAATAATCTTCTACCTTCATTGAATCATTGGCTTGGACATCTGTAATAACTGTTTTCATTTGGAAACTTTATTTAGTCCATCACGATCTATTTCTATTTCTATACATATGATATTCTCATCATCATCTCAGCTCATATAAGTCCCACTACTGGATTCAAACCTCCTCCACACTAGTAGGAAAATTGATCTACTACACCACGCTGGTCAGATGTGTTGGTATAAGGTTCTATTTCGAGATTGCCTACTCTTGCATTAATGTTATATGCATATTTTATCCCTTAGTTGTCTTTTACGATCATCTGCAGGTAAGATAACGGCTGGTGCATTGTAATCGCCGTCACCACACGGAAAATACATACGATATTCTACATACATACATATCATCACGCCATATCCCTTGCAGGGTAGGCAGAGAGAACAGAGTGCCAGAGAACTCTATCCTTGCATACTTCACTCGCTTCTTCAACATTCATAATTCTCTTCATACACGCTCGCCGGTTTCGGAGACTCTTGACTCCACCTTCTTTCAGCACGTGACCAATCTGGTCCTTCCACTTTCGCATTGTATATCTTCTTAACCAGACGTTCGTTCGGCATTCTTTCCACATGTCCGAACCATCGGAGCATTCCCTTTTGCATCTTTACACCAATACTCTCTTTCATACCTACTCGCTCTCTTACGTCGTCGTTGCGAATGCGGTCGGTCAGCCTAACTCCACAGATTTTCCGTAGAGATCGCATTTCGACCGCATTAATTTTGCTTTCATGCTCTTTTCTGCATACCCAACTCTCGCTTCCATATAGTAATGTTGGGACAAGTAGAGCGTTATGTATTGCTACACGTGCCTTCTGGCTAAGGTGGTGGCTACCGAGAAGTTGTCCCAACGCTCCGTTCACTCTATTTCCCGCATTCACTCTTCGCTCTATATCAGTGGTGTACCTCCCATCTCGGCTAAAACCACATCCAAGATATACAAATTCATCCACTTGCTCTAGTACATCATTACCTATTTTTATTCTTACATCTGTTCTGGCTTCATCTCTTTCAAAGACCATTATTTTGGTTTTGCTCAGATTCACGCGTACGATATTCTAAATCATTATTATTAACTAATTTGGGCCGTGTTCCGATATACACTGCGAGCACTGTAAGTTGTGACGTCAATTTAGTATACTGCGAAGCCGTTCCTTTATAGTCAGTTATACTGGTTACTGTTTAAAACGGAACGCAGTACAGTATACTGGGATCGACATTTATAAAAATAATTAGGTTATGAATTTAATTTTGATGCAATTGAATATTTTCAATCAAATTAATTTCTTCCGTTGCTTTTATTATATTAGATGATATGTATGTATGTATGTATATAACATACATACATACATACATATCATCACGCCATATCCCTTGCAGGGTAGGCAGAGAGAACAGAGTGCCAGAGAACTCTATCTCTGCATACTTCACTCGCTTCCTTAACATTCATAATTCTCTTCATACATCTACATCTGTTCTGGCTTCATCTCTTTCAAAGACCATTATTTTGGTTTTGCTCACATTCACGCGTAGACCCCTTTTCTTACAATCTTCTGTCATTGTGTCGACTAGGGTCTGCAGGTCAGTCGCTGACTGTGCCAGCAGGACTGCATCATCTGCATAAAGCAGAGCAGTGACCACTGAGTCGCCCATCTGGACTCCCACATTCATATCGTTCAACCTTTGGAGATATTTATCCAGATATATGATAAACAGCCTGGCTGACAGAACGCACCCCTGCTTAACGCCGATATTGACGTCAAACCAAGGCGACATTCCATCATCCAGCCGCACACAGGCTCTACAGCCCATGTAACTGGACTGCACAGCCTGTAGCAGTTTACCGTTAATACCATACTCCGGTAAAATGTCCCAAAGTTCCTTTCGTACAACCGTGTCAAATGCTCTCTCCAGATCCACAAAACTGCAGAAAACCCTCTGACCTAGAGCCAGATGCTTCTCCACAATGTTGCGCAGAGAGAACACTTGATCCATGCATCCCCTTCCACTCCTGAAACCTCCTTGTGTCTCACACAGTAAACCATCGGACACCATCCTCATTCTCCTTTCAATAATTTTTCCATACACTTTTGCTGCCAAACTGGTCAAGCTTATGGCTCTGTAATTTGCGCAGTCATAACGTGAACCCTTGTTTTTAAACAAAGGCACGATGACTGCGCTATTCCAGTCCCTGGGAACCATTCCCGAGCTCCAACATAAATTGAGGAGCAACAGGAACGCCTCCCAGACACAAGAGCCACCGAGCTTGATCATCTCATTCATATATAATATTAGTTTCACCTTGCAATAAACACAATTTCTTCAAATTTTCTATTTTTGTTTTTAATAATTATCAATGGTGGACGCTGTTATCTGAACGCTGTTGATCACGTGATCAAAGCACTGAGAGCACCTTACCTCGGAACCACCAATGCTCACAGTAGAAAAATGGCGACGATTTATGACGTCATATGTTTCCCTGGGATACTGCAACTGTATATATACTGTTAGTCTATAACGGAACGAATTTCTCTCCAGTAAGAGCACTGAACAGTGCTCGCGGTGTATATCGGTACATACCCTTAATTCTGATTGTAGCTCAAATACAAGATGTCCTTTATCTTGAAGTAAATAACTAACTATGACTAACGGAACTAACTTTAAATCGTAAGTAGACATTTGCTAAAAGTCTAATCAGCGTCCAAAAGTCTTCAAGATTTCTAAAAGTCTTTATTGTGATGTGACGGATTAGAGGTGCATGGCCCCATAAGCTACAGTATACACTCCTCATCATTACTGGACTGATCACTGAAACTGATTCCATGGGCTCAATTACTCCGCATGTTCCTATCGACGTCCCGGCAATAAACATCAATGTTGTAGGGATGCCTTCTCGTGATCGGCTTGTCTGTGGGTGGCGAACTAATCCTCAGTCCATAAGACATCTAAAATCCTGAAGAATATTTCTGGAATACATATCCATCATATCCTAATTACATGTGGTAGATATATGTACTCTTTTTAAATCATACATATTGTCAAAAAAAATGATAATAGTTTTATGACCGGTTATCTACTTGACGTCGAACCTCCTTGGGAATGTAATTGTTGACCAAACATCATCAGATTGAAAGAGTTAGTCAATATAAAGCTCTTAGTCATATTTTACAACACCCACAAGCAATCAATTGTGGTAGGATCACGCTGTTGACAGTTCTCTGTCTGCAGCCGCGGACCGGTAGCACACTCTCGCAGAAGATCGACGTCTGAGTAATGGCAATGTGCTATTGCGCTTCGTTCGGTGAACGAGAGAGACGGAAGCCCAACTGGGTGAGTTTAGGGATTTTATTGGTGGGCAGCGGCCTAAGCTGTACCCTTGGTATTGCAAAGGTCCATGGGCGGCAGTGACACTTACCATCAGGTGTGCTGCTTGCTCGTTTGCCACGTTAAGCAATAAAAAAAATGTAAAGGTTGGTAGCATTCTTTTCCATCACCACACAGCAGTAAATTATGCTAAGAATCAAAACAATAATTTGAAGATAGGACAAAGTATTGTCCCGCGTAGGAATAGAATCCGTGACTCTTGTTAATGTAGTTCAGTATCTTGAGTAATACGTGACCTTTGCAGTAGACATGCGCGAAACAGTACTTCGCGAAGTGATGTGATATGGCATTACATTTCGTGCCGAGTAATATTACATTTAACCATCACTTCAAACATCATACATGACATTTCATGTCATGTGTGATGCGTAATGCGATAGCTCTTTATATATACGGCAGGCGGCGTCATGAAATATAAGCCTTAACTTTCTGAAAATAAAGCTCAAAATAAATATTGAATTGTCAGACACCGAATATTGCAGAAATGCAGAACAGTACACGGGTGTTTGCATCATTTTTAATGTGATGTGATGTTTAGTCGCGTAATGTGTAATGGGTCAGTACGCGGTCGGGTAATATTACGTGTGATACATCACTCGCATTACTTACACATGTCTACTGTGCAGTCAAATCCTCTACGCATTCTTAGATTCACACGTATTTTCAAGAAGGGTAACCAAATGTTACGTATTTTCACTTTTAACCACCTTCCGGTATTTTGCAAAATAAACTTCGCTCATCAGTTTGTGACAATATTTAGATATTTATAACTCATAACCTTAATTAACACATTCAGTGCCGACAAAATTCGGCACAGAGCACGCTGGGTGCCGAACACTCGGATACTACTACAAAATGAACGGGACGCTCGCTCGGATCCGAGTGCAAGGCGCCGCTACAATGTAGCCCCACTTCACTCGGATCCGAGTGTTCGGCACAGAACGTTTTAACACTTATAATGAACTAAATCAAATCACAAATCTTCCAGCTAACCTGTTTCTTGCTCTAAAATTACTAATTCATTTAATAATAATATTTTTGTTAATAATTAATTAATAATCATTAATTGCTAATAATAATTCATTAATAATCATAATTACTTAATAATAGTTAATTATTTTTTATTATTATTCATTATAATAGATATATTATAATATATATATATATATATATATATATATATATATATATATATATATATATATATATATATATATTATAATAGAAAGAGATGAAGCCAGAACAGATGTAAGAGTAACAAAAGGTAATGATGTACTAGAGCAAGTGGATGAATTTGTATATCTTGGATGTGGATTTAGCCGAGATGGAAGGTACACCACTGATATAGAGCGAAGAGTGAATGCGGGAAATAGAGTGAACGGAGCGCTGGGGCAACTTCTCGGCAGCCACCACCTCAGCCAGAAGGCACGTGTAGCAATACATAACGCAGTGCTTGTCCCAACATTACTGTATGGAAGCGAGAGTTGGGTATGCAGAAAAGAGTATGAAAGTAAAATTAATGCGGTCGAAATGCGATCTCTTCGGAAAATCTGTGGAGTTAGGCTGACCGACCGCATTCATAACGACGACGTAAGAGAGCGAGTAGGTATGAAAGAGAGTATTGGTGTAAAGATGCGAAAGGGAATGCTCCGATGGTTCGGACATGTGGAAAGAATGCCGAACGAACGTCTGGTTAAGAAGATATACAATGCGAAAGTGGAGGGATGTAGGTACCGGGGGAGACCGAGACTAACCTACCTAGACCAGATCGGTCAGGTACTGAAGGAAGGTGGAGTCAAGAGTCTCCGAAACCGGCGAGCGTGTATGAAGAGAATTATGAATGTTGAGGAAGCGAGTGAAGTATGCAGAGATAGAGTTCTCTGGCACTCTGTTCTCTCTGCCTACCCTGCAAGGGATATGGCGTGATGATATGTATGTATGTATATATAATAATTGATTCATAATAGTAATTAATAATAAAATAAATATATCCAAAGGCCTCTGCGTGTTGAAGCATTTAAGCCTCCTAAAGGTCCGGGCATCTTCCTTGTGGAAGATATTGTGAACAGAAACAAAGATACAATTAATAAATAATAATAATAAATTAACAATAATAATAAATAGTAGTAATGAGGCAGGCAACCGTTTAAAAAAAATAGATACCTACCTATATGTTAAACCAGATATAGATACAGGTACCACCGGTCGGTCAGCCTAACTCCACAGATTTTCCGTAGAGATCGCATTTCGACCGCATTAATTTTGCTTTCATGCTCTTTTCTGCATACCCAACTCTCGCTTCCATATAGTAATGT
This sequence comes from Lymantria monacha, assembly GCA_905163515.2. Classification (NCBI taxonomy): domain Eukaryota; kingdom Metazoa; phylum Arthropoda; class Insecta; order Lepidoptera; family Erebidae; genus Lymantria; species Lymantria monacha. The sequence continues at coordinate 3,132,413 of LR991104.1, forward strand.
TGGGACAAGTACAGCGTTATGTATTGCTACACGTGCCTTCTGGCTAAGGTGGTGGCTATCGAGAAGTTGTCCCAACGCTCCGTTCACTCTATTTCCCGCATTCACTCTTTGCTCTATATCAGTGGTGTACCTGCCATCTCGGCTAAAACCACATCCAAGATATACAAATTCATCCACTTGCTCTAGTACATCGTTACCTATTTTTATTCTTACATCTGTTCTGGCTTCATCTCTTTCAAAGACCATTATTTTGGTTTTGCTCAGATTCACGCGTACGATATTCTAAATCATTATTATTAACTAATTTAGGCCGTTCCGATATACACTGCGAGCACTGTAAGTTGTGACGTCAATTTAGTATACTGCGAAGCCGTTCCTTTATAGTCAGTTATACTGGTTACTGTTTAAAACGAAACGCAGTACAGTATACTGGGATCGACATTTATAAAAATAATTAGGTTATGAATTTAATTTTGATGCGATTGAATATTTTCAATCAAATTAATTTCTTCCGTTGCTTTTATTTCATATATAATATTAGTTTCACCTTGCAATAAACACAATTTCAGAGGCAGGCAACAGTTTAAAAAAAATAGATACCTACCTATATGTTAAACCAGATATTAGGTACCATGACGCAATAGTTTTACAAAACTATTAGCAGTTCACGAATATTATCTGTAGACGTGGAGTGTCATCAGTAGTTGTGCCAACCAATTTTTACATTATAAATTTTCAAAGGCCTCTGCTTGTTGGACCCATGTCCCCATATAAGCTTACCACAGAACCAAGTAAATTCCTCATTAGAAAAACCCGTGAAAATATGAGATGTTAACGTCATCATCTTAGTCCATATATGCTACATTTTTAACTCAAGCCTTCTCTATATTGAGAAGGAAATTGACATACTATATCACGCTGCTCAGATGCATTAGGTTTAATATCAAATTTTTCTTCTCTTGTATAGGTGTTCATCATTCTCCTACTCTTATCCCAATTACTTGGGTTCGATACAATATGTACTCTTTTTTCATAGTTCATATTGTAAAGTTATTGGCAATAGTTTTATCACCGGCCGCCTGCCAGACGTCAACCCTACTTGGGAATGCAATCGTTGATCAAACGGCATCAGATGGTGTTGGCCCAGGTCGATATGAAGCTCTTAGTCATCTTTTACGACATCTACGAGCAAAGTAAGGATTAGTAGTATTCGTAGCCGCTACCACACAGCGAGTAGTCTTTACTTCTATTATCATAATATTCAATTTAAGATTGTTATCTCAATATAATAAAAATATAAATTATAACAATTTTATTATCTGTAAGAAAATAAAGGAAATGAAAAAGTGGAAGGAATTATTTAATAATATAATTATTTACAACAAAATAAGGCAAAAATAGAGTACCTAATTAAAATTCCTTCGTATCGCTGAATAGCAGTAGAAAAACAGTAATTTTGTTTTCCATTTTTATTACTGATACTTTTATTGAGATAAGACTTTATAAACATACAATAAATGTACACAAATTACAGACAGACAGAACAATAATTCATTGATGGCACAAATTATTACCCTGGGTGGGAATCGAACCCATAATACTTGACACGGTAAGTCAATATCTTAATTATTATGCCATCTATGCAGTGAATCTAATAACTTTCTTTAATTAATGAGAGTATAGCCAAAGTGATTTTTTTATTCTAAATTTTCATAACGTGGGCTAAACAATCCGCACTAATGTTAAATAAATTAACATAAACTTGATAATTCTATTACACTTCCGGTTTTATTCTTACTATTATAATTTAAATATCTTTATCAACCGACACAAAATAGGATCTTTTTATAATTAATAATGTAACGCTAAACTTGTAAATTCTGAAACTTAACAAGGAGTGTAATCTATTCGAACTACCGTTGTCAGCCTAATGCCTATGTCCTGCGTATTGCTTCAACAGGAAAACATAATATTAATTATGGCACTCGCTCCATAACGTTGCTAGCGTCACGATATTGCCATCACAATGGTGCCCGCTCCACAATGTTGCCAACGCCACGATATTGCCAACACTCCCTCCACAATGTTGCTAGCGCTACGATGTTGCTAACATAATGGTGCCCGCTCAACAATGTTGCCAACGCCACGATGTTGCCAACACTCCCTCAACAATGTTACTAGCGCTACGATGTTGCCAACACAATGGCGCCCGCTCAACAATGTTGCCAACGCCACGATGTTGCCAACACTCCCTCCACAATTTTGCTAGCGCTACGATGTTGCCAACACAATGGCGCCCGCTCAACAATGTTGCCAACGCCACGATGTTGCCAACACTCCCTCAACAATGTTACTAGCGCTACGATGTTGCCAACACAATGGCGCCCGCTCAACAATGTTGCCAACGCCACGATGTTGCCAACACTCCCTCCACAATTTTGCTAGCGCTACGATGTTGCCAACACAATGGCGCCCGCTCAACAATGTTGCCAACGCCACGATGTTGCCAACACTCCCTCCACAATGTTGCTACCGCCACAATGTTGCTACCGCCACAATGTTGCCAACACTCCCTCCACAATGTTGCTAGCGCTACGATGTTGCCAACACTCTCTCCACAATGTTGCTAGCGCTACGATTTTGCCAGCACAATGGCGCCCACTCAACAATGTTGCCAACGCCACGATGTTGCCAACACTCCCTCCACAATGTTGCTAACGCCACGATGTTGCCAACACAATGGCACCCGCACAACAATGTTGCCAATGCCACGATGTTGCCAACACTCCCTCCACAATGTTGCTAGCGCTACGATGTTGCCAACACAATGGCGCCCGCTCAACAATGTTGCCAACGCCACGATGTTGCCAACACTCCCTCCACAATGTTGCTAGCGCCACAATGTTGCCAACACTCCCTCCACAATTTTGCTAGCGCTACGATGTTGCCAGCACAATGGCGCCCGCTCAACAATGTTGCCAACGCCACGATGTTGCCAACACTCCCTCCACAATGTTGCTAACGCCACGATGTTGCCAACACAATGGCACCCGCACAACAATGTTGCCAATGCCACGATGTTGCCAACACTCCCTCCACAATGTTGCTAGCGCTACGATGTTGCCAACACAATGGCGCCCGCTCAACAATGTTGCCAACGCCACTATGTTGCCAACACTCCCTCCACAATGTTGCTAGCGCCACAATGTTGCCAACACTCCCTCCACAATGTTGCTAGCGCTACGATGTTGCCAACACAATGGCACCCTCACAACAATGTTGCCAATGCCACGATGTTGCCAACACTCCCTCCACAATGTTGCCAATGCCACGATGTTGCCAACACTCCCTCCACAATGTTGCTAGCGCTACGATGTTGCCAACAAAATGGCACCCGCACAACAATGTTGCCAATGCCACGATGTTGCCAACACTCCCTCCATAATGTTGCCAATGCCACGATGTTGCCAATACTCCCGCCACAATGTTGCTAGCGCTACGATGTTGCCAACACAATGGCACCCGCTCCACAATGTTGCTAGCGCCACAATGTTCCCAACACTCCCTTCACAATGTTGCTAGCGCTACAATGTTGCCAACACTAACAATATAAAACACAGACAGTGATAAAATCACGCCGTTATCATTTTTACTCCTTTACTTATTAATTAGGTTACATAGCTTAATGTATTCTAATATTTACACGAGTATTACACATTTGATTTTTTTAATATGACTAATACTGTAGTGGGTAGATATAAATCTCTGTAATGACGATGACTTATTGTACGTGAGACGCTTTAGTCCTCCCGTAACCATGATTACTGTAAAATGTTCGTAACATCGGGTAATTAAAAATCAAATACAAACGCGATAGAATCTTTAAAAATAATTTTATCACGTAGCTTATTGCACGCCTCATAAGCGAAGCGTTGAGGTGATACTCTACTCTTGATTTATGAAAATCAAGCACTTTTCAAAACTTAAAATGACTGTATTTTTCTCACACTGAGGATAATATTATCATACATATTATATAAAAAAAACAGTTCGTTTAAACGTATTTGATATTTTTAAAAAGCAATTATTTTGTTTAATGTAAGAAAAAAGTTAATTAAATAAAATATTCGAGGACGTCTGGATGTTAGCCGTGCGGATCTGTCACTGTCACGATCGTAAAGATTAATGTATCGAAGTATTTTGTTTTTTAATAGCTTCATAATCGCAACGCGCTGTTTCCTTTCGAAAATGGCTTGGTAATTCTTTGTCGTTTAATTGCAATTAATAAAAAACTAAACTGCTTAGTCTTTAGTGTATGTATTTAGTGTGTCCTTATGAAAATTGGGTTCGTTTAAATTTTTTTGTTCGTCCATTAGGACAGGCAAAGGAAACAAATTCCATACAGCCATGGGTTCTTTTACAATGCTGCAAGCAAGAACAACTATGTTTTTAGCACTACGTTGAAAATGGCACGACATTTCAAAAGTATTTTTTTCTTTCATTTTCATTTATGGCATTGAGTAATAGTAAATGATAAATAATATAAAAATTGTGAGTTGTGCACTTTTGGACTTTCCAATTTATTTATTAATATTCTCTATCTATAAAATAAAATTAAACTCTCCAGCATTAAACTCCCTTTCGCATTATATTGCAATACCATCACGCTGGAGCTAATATTTATTTATACTCAGCTAAATATTAATCTACTTACTTAAAAGTATATATTGTATAAACATGTTTGTTTATACAATCTTTTATACTAACATTATAAAGCTGTAGACTTTGTTTGTTTGTACACGTTAATCTCAAGAACTACTGGTTCGAATTGAATATATATTTTATTGCTGGTAGCCCATTTATCGAGGAAGGCCATGAGTTATATAGCATTACGCTATGACTAATATATAAGCTGCGCATCAATAAAAAATATTGCAAAAACATGAAAATTTATTGCTTTTAAGAGATGCCGTTTCGTTTGCGGTGCGTTATAGTTTACAGTGATAAGTCATAACTCACTCTCTTCAATCCTATCTCTTTTTAATGTGACGCAGACGACAAAGAAGTCAGCTAGTTTCATATAAAAAAGTCAGTAAAAAAATCATAACAGACACAAAACAAGACAAGCTTGGACTGACTATTCTAAATTGTGATCACGTTACGATTCGAATCGTAGTTTATTGTATTAATGTAATAAAAAAAATATATAATCACCTATACACTGGATCTATTATTTAATATTGATGTTATGTATGTGTAAATCCTTAATAAATATTATATGTGTATTATTTTAAAATACCTATAATAGTATTTGTATCTATGTAATTATCGTATTGTTACTTAATATTGTTGATATGTCGCCTTCAACATTATTATTTGTTAGGCAGGTTACCAAAATTTATTAATTTTCTATTGTCTTTCCAATGCTGCAGCAATCTTTTTATATCTTCATTTATAATAAAGAAAATAACGGAATATGTTATGAGCATGTATGTGAATGTATGTGTATATGTATGTATGCATTATGTTTAAGTGTATGTGTGTGCGAACGTTTATGTGTATGTATATTGTATGTAAGTTACAAATGATTTTGGCCCTGTGTTTGGATCTATATATTGCACCTGTATATTTTTTTTATGTTGTAATAAAACATACTCTTACTCATTCTCTCAAAGGTTTTACCTGAAAATCAGCCCTGTATCACGTTTGTGATGCAGCTTATGCTGAGGTAAGACCTTTTTTGGTATCCTATGTACCTATTTGAATTTTTAATTTGTATTATTTTGGAAGCCGAAATAAATGATTTTCTTTCTTTCTTTTCTTTCTTTCATATAAAATTACAATAAATAAGTGCCCCTGCGGGGTTTACACGTAACTAGCTGACTTATAGAGCTTTATTTGTGCCACATATGAGAGAAAAGGATAATTAAATAGAGTGGATAAAAGTCGTTATGGCACGTAAAGAAAGCTCTCACAAAAAACATTCCTGTTATTGCAACGTTTTTCATTAATGCTCCACTCCTATTGGTTATAGCGTATTGTTATATACCCAATTCTCTATACAACACTTAAATAATTATTCAGTTCGAAACAGTAGTTTCTGAGATTAGCGCGTACAACCAGAAAAGCTCTTCAACTTTATAATATTAAGTACATGAATGAATGACGTTTCAGACGTCAATCTTCTGCAAAATGTGGTACTACGCCGAACAGCCCGCGTCTATAGACAGAAAACTGTCAACAGCGTGGTCCTACCACTATTAGATTCTCGGCTCTTTATTATAGGCCAAGCGCCGGGGTTTTTTTTTGCAACGTACGGGACCTGGTATTTTTTTTGGGCATATGTTCAAGGTCATCCCCTGAATGTAAATCCAAGTGGGCGCGGCGGGGGAGGCTTCACTTCAGGCGCCATCTTGGAAAACACGTTTTATTGAATATCTCGCGAACCGCGCATTGTACGACAAAAGTTGCAGAGATCATTATTGTAGATAATAATATTTGCCATCTTTTTTATTTGAAACTTTTTTTTGTATAACGCATAGGTTTTTAATTATAGCGAATCAAACTGTTTACAATATTGTTTTTACTAAATATTTATTTAATGGTCAATGATAAATTAAAAATAATGGTAACTGAATTGTAGAGCATGAAATTACCTATAAATTTTATAATAAACTTTTTCTCGTAGCACTGAACATATTCCATAAAAAAATACCCGGTCCCGTACGTTGCATTACAAACCTACTTTTTTTGCTACGGCGCTTGGATTATTATACTAATATTGAATTTAATTAAAAACATCTAGAAAAATAATGTGTGCCTTAACTTAATGATAAAGTTGGTAATTCATTTATATATCTGTCTTTTTACATACAATTTATAATCGTTTTATTATCGTTCTCCTGCTCTTATCCCAATTACTTGTGGTCGGGTCGATGCAATATGTACTCATACATATTGCAAGTTATTGGCAATAGTTTTATGACCGGTCGCCTGTTTTACATCAAGCCTCCTTGAGAATGTAATCGTTCATCAAACAGCATCAGATGAAGTTGACCCAAGTCGTTATGAAGCTCTTAGTCGCATTCTATGACATCTACGAGCAAAGAAAGGGTTGGTTGTATTCGTAGCCGTATTCGTAGCAACCGTGTAAAACAGTTCATCATTCCTAAATAAATAAATAAATGAATGAATGTATGCACAAGTGAATGAATGAGCTAGGGAATAATGAATGAAAGAATGAATGAATTATTTAAATTTCGTGCTGTATCCACGTTCAACAGCTGATTTTAAATATGATCTTATATTTTTTAGGGGGGCATAGTCCGGAGCGTGCTCGTTCGCGTCCCCTGCCAGTCTAATTAGACTGCTAATCCGGCTCGAAATGCGTACCGCAATGCGGGTTAGGGCGTCCCCCGGAGGCGACGCGTACCGACCCGCCCCCGTCGGTACGAACATCGGCAGTTGCGGCGATGGGGGCCGCCACCCATCACGCCTTGCCCAATTAGGCGAGTCGAGGAGAACGGAGTGCCGGGTGGGCACGTGGAATGTAAGAGGTTGTGTGGAAGGTAAGTTGCACGAGCTGATATCCGTCATGGCGGACAAACAGCTAGACGTGCTCTGTGTAACAGAGACCAAGCGAAGGGGCAGCGACGCCTGCGATCTTCCTGGTGGCGGGATGGCTCTGTGGTCTGGTGTACCACAGAGCGATCGAGCCAGCATGGGGGTAGGAGTGCTGTTGTCCTCTCGCTTGGCCTCAGGTGTGAAGGATTACGGAATGTATGATCCCAGACTTCTCTGGGTCCGTATAAAACTAGGTGTCACCAAGGTATTCATGGTTGTAGCATATGCTCCCGTAGGATCCTCGGTGGCATCAGACCTAGAGAAGTTTTGGGATAATGTTAGGGAAGTTCTGGATATGGCAGAAACCAGTGAACGCGTGATTGTATGCGGAGATTTGAACGGATGGGTGGGGACCAAGCGTCCCGACTATGAGGACGTACTTGGTCCATTTGGTGATAAGAGAGTGAACGACGCAGGTAGGCTCATAGCGGATGTATGCATGGAGAGAAACCTTATTGTGTCAAACACATTTTTCCAACATAAGGACATCCATATGTATACATGGAGAAGGAATGAACAGAAAAGCATAATAGATTTAATTTTGGTAGACAGTCGCCTCCGAAGCAAAATATTGGACGCAAGAGCCTACAGGGGCCCCACAGTCGACACGGACCGCTATCTCGTTATTGCGAGATTTAGTGGTCTGTTCAGAAAGTGGAGGCACTGGCGAGAGCGTGTCCACTTCGGAGGGCTTGAAAGAATAAAGGTTGAAAGGTTGCAAGAAGAGTGTGTAAGAGAAAAGTATGCAGAGGGTGTCCGAGAACGGCTGACGATGGCAAGCCAGCCGCAATCGGACATTGAAGAATGCTGGAGAGTATTGAAAGAGAGTATGGTAGATACAGCGAAAGAAGTATGTGGAAGTTCAAAGAAGCATAGAAAAACAAATGGTGATGCATGGTGGGATGCGGAAGTGGCAGCTTCCGTAGAGCAAAAGAAAAAAGCGTGCCTGGACTATGTCTCTTCTTTGAATCTGAATGACAGTATGACTGAACAGAAGAAAGAAATATATCGGCAATGTAAGAATGACACCAAGGCCTTAGTGAAAGAGAAACGTGATAGAGCAAGTATGAGTGCAGAAGATAGGCTGACTAAAAACTTCGAGGGTAACACCAAACTCTTTTGGAGGGAGGTGAAGAAGTCTCGGGGTGGTTGGTCAGCCTTCAGAATGAATAAAATAAGGTCTAAAGGTGGAGACATTTTTACACAAACAAGACGTGTTAAGCCGATGGAGTGAATATTTTGGCGATATGTATGCGGATGCTACGGTTGGCGCCGGTGTTGGATGTGGTTTAGTAGATCAACATTCGACAACGGCGTCCTCCGATGGCATCAGTATGGATGAAGTTGAATGGGCGATAAGAAGTTTGAAAAATGGTAAGGCAGCGGGCATTGATATGGTGTCTGCCGAGATGATCAAGCTCGGTGGCTCTTGTGTCTGGGAGGCGTTCCTGTTGCTCCTCAATTTATGTTGGAGCTCGGGAATGGTTCCCAGGGACTGGAATAGCGCAGTTATCGTGCCTTTGTTTAAAAACAAGGGTTCACGTTATGACTGCGCAAATTACAGAGCCAAGAGCTTGACCAGTTTGGCAGCAAAAGTGTATGGAAAAATTATTGAAAGGAGAATGAGGATGGTGTCCGATGGTTTACTGTGTGAGACACAAGGAGGTTTCAGGAGTGGAAGGGGATACATGGATCAAGTGTTCTCTCTGCGCAACATTGTGGAGAAGCATCTGGCTCTAGGTCAGAGGGTTTTCTGCAGTTTTGTGGATCTGGAGAGAGCATTTGACACGGTTGTACGAAAGGAACTTTGGGACATTTTACCGGAGTATGGTATTAACGGTAAACTGCTACAGGCTGTGCAGTCCAGTTACATGGGCTGTAGAGCCTGTGTGCGGCTGGATGATGGAATGTCGCCTTGGTTTGACGTCAATATCGGCGTTAAGCAGGGGTGCGTTCTGTCAGCCTGGCTGTTTATCATATATCTGGATAAATGTCTCCAAAGGTTGAACGATATGAATGTGGGAGTCCAGATGGGCGACTCAGTGGTCACTGCTCTGCTTTATGCAGATGATGCAGTCCTGCTGGCACAGTCAGCGACTGACCTGCAGACCCTAGTCGACACAATGACAGAAGATTGTAAGAAAAGGGGTCTACGCGTGAATGTGAGCAAAACCAAAATAATGGTCTTTGAAAGAGATAAAACCAGAACAGATGTAAGAGTAACAATAGGTAATGATGTATTAGATCAAGTGGATGAATTTGTATATCTTGGATGTGGATTTAGCCGAGATGGAAGGTACACCACTGATATAGAGCGAAGAGTGAATGCGGGAAATAGAGTGAACGGAGCGTTGGGGCAACTTTTCGGCAGCCAACACCTCAGCCAGAAGGCACGTGTAGCAATACATAACGCAGTGCTTGTCCCAACATTACTGTATGGAAGCGAAAGTTGGGTATGCAAAAAAGAGCATGAAAGCAAAATTAATGCGGTCGAAATGCGATCTCTACGGAAAACCTGTGGAGTTAGGCTGACCAACCGCATTTGCAACGACGACGTAAGAGAGCGAGTAGGTATGAAAGAGAGTATTGGTGTAAAGATGCGAAAGGGAATGCTCCGATGGTTCGGACATGTGGAAAGAATGCCGAACGAACGCCTGGTTAAGAAGATATACAATGCGAAAGTGGAAGGATGTAGGTACCGAGGGAGACCGAGACTAACCTACCTAGACCAGATCGGTCATGTACTGAAGGAAGGTGGAGTCAAGAGTCTCCGAAACCGGCGAGCGTGAATGAAGAGAATTATGAATGTTGAGGAAGCGAGTGAAGTATGCAGAGATAGAGTTCTCTGGCACTCTGTTCTCTCTGCCTACCCTGCAAGGGATATGGCGTGATGATATGTATGTATGTATGTGTGTATCTTATATTTTTTCAGAATGTCTTGAATATATGGTACGCTTAAATTATTCATGTTCCTCAACGAGGGGATTACACCGCACGCTGAATTCATTTTCCGAGAATCGATGCTATATTTACGAAGCTCTCTTCTTTATCAATGCAGTTGGTGGCACTGATGCTATGAAAAGAGAATTTCCTCATATGGTAAGAAAAGATAGCTTTAACTTTCAATACTTATTAAAAAATAATAATAAATTACAGTACCTAATAGTAAATATTGTACATCGGCCCTTGGAAAGAGGCAATCGGTTAATTTCGGCTTCGTAGAGTCTCTGTCGCACACTAATTGTGACATTTATCAGTTGATGCACAAGTGTGAGAGAGTGCAGTAGTATTTAGTCAAAAAAATATATATAGAGTTCTTAAAACCAAAACAATCTAGATCAAATATCTGTATTTTATTTAGGAACAAAAATTCATAATTGTTTTAACAGCTCCCAAGAGATACCAGACTATTAGCGCTTCGTGTGACGTCAAACTGTGTGATAGAGACGACGACTCTACGAGGCCTAGATTAGTCGATTATCTCTTTCCAAGGGTCGATATGCTATATAACATATAGATATCTTGATTTTATATACAAATCTAACAGTTTTAGGTTTGAAGTTATTAAGTTTCTATTTGTTCTATTGTTTATTACTAGTAGGTATAGTACAATTTTATATACAACTAGCTTCTGCCCGCGGCTTCGCTCGTGTAAAAGGTTACTTTCCTAATGTTTTTAAAACCCATTTTCTATTTTACCCCTTAAGGGTAATATAAAGGTAAATTTTTACGAAATTTTAGTATCATATTTATTTATATATAATCAATAGCTTAAAAAAAATAAGTTTCAAGCTTCTGGCTTTAAAAATGACGATAATTTCTTACAACGTTTCATCCCCCTTCACAACCCTTTTTTTGCAGTAAAAAGTAGAATATGTCTTTTTTTCAGGTTCTAGACTATCTGTGTACCAAATTTCATTTAGATCAGTTCAGTAGTTTTGGCGTGAAAGAGCGACAGACAGACAGACAGAGTTACTTTCGCATTAATAATATTAGTAAGGATTAGCAACCCGTCCACGCTTAGCATCGGTATTCAAGCGCTCTGTTATTTCCTTTTAAATTTCTGATAACTTCTAGAATATCCATTTTAATGATATATGTAAAATTCTCAATTTTTCATACTATAATATTCATGTATTATACATATAAACCTTCCTTTTGAATCACTCTATCTATTGACGTAAACCGACGACTAACCGTGCTGGAGCACCGGCCTGCGAGGTGCTTCAAGTGCATGGCGGTCGGGCATACCCTGCCAACATGCACCAACTGCTTTGACTGCGGCGGACTCGGCTTTCGCTGCGGTCAGACTGGGCACATGGCGGCATCTTGCGCCACCCCGCCCCACTGCCCCGCGTGTGCGGCGGGCAATAAGCTTGCCAAGCACCGCATGGGCTCTGGGGCGTGTAGACCTCCAGCTTCGGCTCTAAAGGGGCGGAGCGGCCTTTCGACCACGGCCGCTCCCGCTCCTAGCGCGGCCCGATCGCCCGCCGCAAGCCAGGAGGTGATAATGGACACGGCCCATTAATGGCTGCCCAGTCCACTCACCTCCTGCAGGCCAACACCAACCACTCCGCCGGTGCGCAGGATCTCCTCCTGCAATCCATGGCGGAGTGGTCGATCGGTGCAGCCGTAGTTGCGGAACCGTACTGTGTGCCTGATCGCCCCAATTGGGTGGTCAGCCGGAACGGAACCGCGGCAATCGTCGTCTCCACGCAACGGCACTGCCCGTCCTTGTCCCTTTTGGATAGGGGCGAGGAATTTGTTGCTGCGGAATGGGGAGGGGTCACACTCTATAGCGTTTACCTCTCCCCTAACAGGAGAATGGACGATTTCAGGGCCTCCCTCACCACCTTGGAGGCTTCGATACGGCGACTGGTACCGGGCCTCGTCCTGGTCCTGGGGGACTTCAACGCCAAATCCACGGCGTGGGGGTCCCCGATGACGGACGATCGCGGGCGGGCGATCGTGGAGTGGGCGGCGTCACTGGGCCTCTGTGTCCTAAACAGAGGCTCAGTGAACACGTATGTGCGACAGCAGGGTGGGTCGATAGTGGACTTGTCGTTCGCTAGCCCCGCTGTCGTACCACGAGTGAGGAACTGGCGTGTCCTGGAGGAGGCGGAGACCCTGTCGGATCACCGTTACATCCGGATGGAGGTCTCCCCTCTCCGGGACCCCAGCAGGGATCACAGGGCGGACCGAGCTCCCGCATTTCCGCGGTGGGCTGTGGGGCGGCTGGATAGGGACCTACTGGCGGAGGCGGCCATCGTGAACACGTGGCCTTCCTCACCACCCCCAGCGGACGGAGTAGACGTTGAGGCTGTCCGCATCCGCAGTGCATTAACGCAGGTCTGCGATGCGGCCATGCCCAGAGTGCGGCGTCCAGAGTGCGGCGCCGGGACGGCCCCCGGATTTGCCGTCGGCCTACAGGCCCATTGTGCTTCTGGACGATGTGGGTAAGCTGCTGGAGCGTGTCCTCGCTGCCCGCATCGTCCAGCACCTGGAAGAGGTGGGGCCCGATCTGTCGGACGCTCAATTTGGGTTTCGGAGGGGGCGTTCGACCATCGGGGCCCTGGTACGCCTGAGGCAGACGGCCGCGGAGGCCGTCGCCGGCAAAGGAGTGCTGTTAGCGGTGTCGTTGGACATCGCCAACGCCTTCAATAGTCTGCCATTCAGCTGCATCAGGGAGGCGCTCCGGTTCCATGGAGTGACCCTGTACCTCAGGCGGCTGGTGGCAGACTATTTGGAGGGGCGCAATGTTCTCTACGCGAGCCCCGTAGGGGACATTGTGCGGACGCCCATGTCGTGCGGTGTTCCGCAGGGGTCGGTTCTGGGGCCGACTTTATGGTACATCGGTTACGACTGGGCGTTGAGAGGGACCCTACCCCCGGGCTGAGCGTTATTTGCTATGCTGATGACACGCTCGTCACAGCCCGGTGCAGGACACTCGAAGAGGCGGCGAGCCTGGCCACTCTCGGCACCGAGGAAATGATCAGGCGAATTGAGGCGCTGGGGCTCAGGGTGGCCCTAAACAAGACGGAGGCCCTACTCCTACTATTCCATGGGCCCCGTGTGAGGCTGCCCATCGGCGCCTCGTTAGTCGTCAACTCCATCCACATCAGTATCCAGGCCCATATGAGGTACTTGGGTCTGGTGCTCGACGGGCGATGGTGGTTCCGGGAGCATTTTCGTCAAATTGCTCCCCGGCTAGTCGGCGCGGCGTCCGCCCTTTCTCGGCTGATGCCGAACGTGGGCGGACCCAGTTTCGAGGGCCGACGGCTGTATGCGGGGGTGATCCGCTCAATGGCCATGTACGGCGCACCCGTGTGGGCGAGGGCTCTGAACGCCCAGCTTAGGGCGGTGCTGTGGAGGCCACAGCCAGCCATGGCGGTCAGAGCCATTCGCGGGTACCGCACGGTGTCTACTGAGGTGGCATGCCTATTAGCCAGAACACCCCCGTGGGACCTAGAGGCGGAGATGCTCTCCGACCTCTACCGGCGGGTTACCTCAATGCGCGAAGAGGGTGGCTCCCCATCGTTCAACGAGATAGCCATCTGGCGCCAGGACGCCCGCCGAGAAGTCATCGCCCGTTGGGCTACGCGGCTGGAGAGGCCTAGACACGGTGTTTTTACCGTTGAGGCCCTCCGGCCCGTACTGATGGAGTGGATGGAGCGGCGACACGGGGTCCTCTGTTTCCGGTTGGTGCAGGTCTTGTCGGGGCATGGTTGCTTCGGCAAGTACCTGCACACGGTCGTGCGGAGGGAGTGGACTCCGTCCTGCCACCATTGCAGTAGCGACGAGGATACGGCGCAACATACGCTGGAGGTGTGTTCGAGCTGGGACGGGCAGCGCCGTGACCTCGTCGCTGTCATCGGTGCCGACCTGACGCTGCCGGCCGTTGCGCGAGCGATGGTCGACAGCGTTAGGAATTGGGACGCGGTCGCCGCCTTCTGCGAGGCTGTCATCTCGCAGAAGGAGGCGGCGGAATGGACCCGGAAGGATTCCCGTGACCCGGGCCGCCGCCCGCGGCCGGGGCGGTGCAGGCGCGAGTACCTGCGCCTGATGCCGCCCTAACCGAGGCTTCGGGTGATCGGATCGGGGAATTGTCCGGTCACCCGACGTGAGGCCACCGCGTGAGGATGACGCCTCGACGGCGAAAGCTGCCGGGGCGTCGACAGGAGAGGAGCCCGAGAGGGCATACCGCCGAGCGGGCCACCGAAGACAAAGATCGGGTACCGGTGGCCCGCTCGCACGGCGAAGAAGAGGTGCTTGCAGGGTGGGTTAATGGGGTTGCGCGCCGCCTCTTCCGTCACCCCGGACCGATTAGGCGTGGTGCGACGTCCATAGCCCACCTCAAAAAAAAAAAGACCATCTGTGTACCAAATTTCATTTAGATCGGTTCAGTAGTTTTGGCGTGAAAGAGCGACAGACAGACAGACAGAGTTACTTTCGTATTTATAATATTGGTAAGGATTAGCAACCCGTCCACGCTTAGCATCGGTATTCAAGCGCTCTGTTCCTTCATTTTAAATTTCTGATAACTTCTAGAATATCCATTTTATTAATATATGTAAAATTCACAATTTTTCATACTATAATATTCATGTATTATTCATATAAACCTTCCTTTTGAATCACTCTATCTATTGACGTAAACCACGCTTAAATCCGTTCAGTAGTTAAGACTATCGTTATATACTTTCCTTTTTTTATGCGTATACACATATATATATATATATATATATATATATATGTGTGTCAGCGGGAGCAGCAGAGCTCAGCGCGGGAGGCGGGCGTCAGATTTTGATTTTCTAGTTCTTCTACCTAACTTTAATCACAAGATAAATCAGGAGGCTCACAATATTATCACCAACACCATATAAAATAATAACATGGAATGCAGTGATAACCTCACTGCATTCCATTGTTGTGGCTCGATACAACCGATCGCTACTAACGCTCACAGATTACTGATATGAAGGCATGTCTCACTTCACGTGTAAACTATCTAACGGTTGTTTATTTTTAACTACCCTCTATCGTATTTAATCGTGTCACAACTAAACACACTTAAGCAATGATCAAAATTAATAAAATAAAGAATAACTAAAATAATGAAACTGATTGCTTGACATTCTATTAATATCGTCCTTTAAATATCACGCTCCGTCGGAGAACGTAATAGTATATATATACATATATATACATATATATATATATATATATATATATATATATATATCATATATATATATATATATATATATATATATATATATATATATATATATATATATATATATATATATATATATATATACATATATATATATATATATATATATATATATATATATATATATATATATATATATATATATATATATATTACTGGGGGTCGATACAATATGTACTCTTCTTACATAGTTTATATTGTAAAAGTTATTGGCAATAGTTTTATGATCGGCCGCCTGCCAGACACCAACCCTCCTTGAGAATGTAATTGTTGACCAAACGGCATCAGATGGAGTTTGCTCAGGTCGTTATAAGACTCTTACAAATGAATCGATTTACGATCTTTACGCGAGTATCTATTATACATTTTAAATAAAACTATGTTTACTGATTCTATCGCCTTTGTTTTTGATTTTTAATTTACCGATGTTATGAACATTTTTGTACGGTGACATTGACGATTTGCTGGGATTAGTAGGAATGAAGAAACTTCTTGTTCAGTAGATTAATCTTGCTTTATTTTCTTAAGAGTTGTTTCTTCGAAGAGAAGCACCTGACGACGGTGACGGTACCACGGTTTGGTCCCGTATTTATATATTTTTGGCCGACCCCGCGATTGGTCGTAATTTTACAGTTTTTCTTGACCAATCACGGAGTCGGAATTATAGCCAATCACAAAGCTCTAAAATTTACTGAAGTACAACGGAGCATTACTTTCGCGGGAGCCGCGCTCAATTTTAATACAATTAATTACCTTAGGTACTATGCGGCGTTACCGTTGCGAGAGCCGTTTACAATGTTAGTACTTACGTGCTATGAAATATATATTTATTCTTTATTTAATCTTGTAAAATCTTATAACTAACTACTTTAATTAATTACAACTGTTACAAACTATTCTTAAAACTATTGTTTATCTGCTGTCCCGCACAATTTTACAGCGTTAATGGTCACGGGAGGACTAAGGCGTCTCACGTACAACAAGTCATCGTTATTATAGTGATTTATATCTACCCGTTACAATATTAGTTATTGAATTTCCACTCACATCTTTGATACAAATTTATTGAAAATACGAAAAGAAAATGATTCTATATAATGAGTTTTATATTGTTTTTGGTGAGCTGTATGGTAGTGGCTACGAATACTACCAACCCTTACTTTGCTGGTGGGTGTCGTAAAAGACGACTAAGAGCCTTATGAACGACCTAGGCCAACTCCATCTGATGCCGTTTGGTCAACAATTACATTCCCAAGGAGGGTTGACGTCTGGCAGACGGCCGGTCATAGAACTATTGCCATTACTTTTACAATATAAACTATAAAAGAAGAGTATATATTGTATCGACCCCAAGTAATTGGAATACGAGTAGAAGAATGATGATAAAATTGTTTTTGGTCAGTTATTAATTAACATTAAAATCAAAATCGATAATCGTATTTGCTCATGTGATTGCGATGCAGAAAATAGAAATAACGACATCTATGGAGTCATTCATGTAAATAAAATAATAAAATTACTAATCCCGTAAGGATAATGGGACGAAGTATTTAAATTATTGTATTGTTAACGGTATTGTAAGCGATAGAGCGGAATCGTGGCTCAAAAGTGTGCGCACAAAATCTGTCCATTGGGCAAAGCCAAATGACTAAGCTGAAGACCGATGACAGCACTGTCATTTCATCCCAAAGTGAGATCTTGGGAGAGGTCGAAAGGTTTTATGGACAGTTATATAAATCATCCCGAAATCCTGTTGTCGGCTAAGTCCAAGATCCCAGATCCAAGCTAACTCGGCACTATACCGAAGAAATCCCGGACATTATCTTGTGCGAGATCAGAATGGCTCTCGAACAATTAAGAAACGGTAAGGCACCGGGAGATGACGGAATTACGGCAGAGCTCCTGAAGGCAGGCGGCAAGCCGGTCTTAAAAGCCCTTCAGGAGCTATTTAGTTCCGTTATCCTTGGGGGCGACGTTCCAGAGTCGTAGACCAGGAGTTTGGTGGTGCTGTTCTTCAAGAAGGGCGACAAAGCTCTTCTAAAGAACTACAGACCCATCTCACTCTTGAGTCACGTCTACAAGTTGTTTTCGAGGGTCATTACCAATCGACTCACGTGCAAGCTTGATGACTTCCAGCCGCCCGAACAAGCTGGCTTTCGAAAAGGCTATAGCACCATAGACCATATCCTCACGCTTCGGCAGATTATCCAGAAGACCGAGGAGTACAATCGGCCTCTGTGTATAGCGTTTGTGGACTATGAGAAAGCCTTTGATTCAGTCGAAACTTGGGCGGTGCTGCAGTCCCTTCAGCGGTGCCAAATCGACCATCGTTATATCGAAGTGCTAAAGTGTTTGTATAGGAACGCCACAATGTCAGTCCCTATTCGGGATGAGAGTACGAAACCGATCCAGTTGCAGAAAGGCGTGAGACAGGGAGATGCCATCTCTCCGAAACTGTTCACCACTGCACTGGAAGATGTCTTCAAGCTCTTAGACTGGACCGGACTCGGCATCAATATCAATGGCGAATACATCACTCACCTTCGATTTGCAGACGATATTGTCGTCATGGCAGAATCCATGGAGGACCTGGGCACCATGCTCAACGATCTCAGCAGGGTATCCCAACTAGTGGGTTTACGAATGAACATGGACAAGACGAAAGTCATATCAAATGCCCATGTCATTCCTGTACCGGTCCTGGTTGGTAATGCGATTCTCGAAATTGTCGATCATTACGTTTACCTTGGACAAACAGTCCAGTTAGGTAGATCCAATTTCGAGAAAGAGGTCAGCCGACGAATCCAACTCGGCTGGGCAGCGTTCGGGAAACTTAAGAGGATCTTCTCATCCAACATACCTCAGTGTCTGAAAACACAGGTCTACGACCAGTGTGTGTTACCAGTGATGACTTACGGCACGGAAACGTGGTCCCTAAATGTAGGCCTCATAACCAAGCTCAAAGTCGCTCAGCGGGCTATGGAGCGAGCTATGCTCGGGATTTCTCTGCGAGATAGAATCCGAAATACGGAAATCCGCAGACGAACGGGTGTAACTGACATAGCACGAAGAATTAGCACGCTGTAGTGGCAATGGGCAGGCCACATCGCTCGAAGAACCGACAACCGCTGGGGAAGAAAGGTTCTAGAGTGGCGACCACGTACCGGACGACGCAGTGTGGGAGCCCAACTAGGTGGACAGACAACCTAGTGAAGGTTGCTGGGCGTCGTTGGATACCGAGTATCGGACCTACGACACTTAGCCCGTTAGGTCGGTACTTTAACTACTACGCCATCTGTGCAGTCAAACGTACACCATCTGCACAGTCGAACGCCATCTTTGCAGTCAAACTTATATATGGGCGCAAACCGCCCTCTATCGGCAATACTTGTCAAGTCCTGGTCTGTGTTGCCAATTATAGTTTAAATGATTATTGGAACGAAGTTCCTTATCGCGCGTTGTGAAAGGGGGCTAGACGGAAAAAAATCTTACGAAAAGTTGTCACGACACTTTTTGCTATAGTAAGCTATTGTAAGCTGTGCGGCGTCGCTCGTCGGCTCTCTTATAGAAAGCAAGCCAGATATTTTCATTTCTATTTCGCATTGAACAGTGTGGTGTCGCGACGATTTTTTTTATAGATAGAGTGATTCAAGAGGAAGGTTTATATGTATAATATATGCATAATGTACTAGAGAAACACTGATAATTTTAGAGGTTTCTAATGTGATGTCGTAAATAAACACATTATTTTGCGCTTACATTGCAAACGCTGGCTGAACCCTACGAAATAAATCAAAATAAAGTACTACAGTATTATACAGCTTAAAAAGGCCTACAAAAAAGTCCGCGATGGTATATATCTATCTCTTAAGGATAACATACTATATCCATTTTAATACTTTAAAAAATGTTCTATTATAAAACGGTAATTGAAAAGCTATTTACACAAATACTGTATTAATCCTTATCATTTTAAATACATTAGTTGGCTTGAGCATTTCATGAAGATATTTTTTTTCCTTCAGACCATGCAAATTAAATCAATACCTTAAGAGATATAGCAAAATCAAAATAATGCGCAACGAAATTATTTTCGCCCGTGACCGGGCCGCGTGGCCGGCTCGCGTTCGAGCTCGGGGCCGAAAAGTTTTGGTAGTCTAGTGGAATTGTATATCCTATTATTAATATTATAAACGTGAAAGTTTGTAATAATGTATGGATGTGAACATGTTTGTTGCTCTTTCACGTAAAAACTACTGAACTGAATGGATTTTGATGAAATTTATAGTAATATAGCTTGCACATCAGAATAACACATAGGCTATAATTTATAAAGATATTTTGCAAATTGGCTAAAATATAACGATAAAAATCGCTTAAGGCAGAAAAAAATTATATAATTAAAATAGAACTTCGTTCCATCCGGGTGTCCCTTGACACCTCCGGTTTTTTTTTTTATTTTATTATTTGTAATAACAACTCTGCTCTTTACTATGCTATGATATTTAAAAGATACTGTTTTGACTGTTTTCTAGAAATGTTTGATTTAATTGTTGAAATATTAAAATTATTATGTAAATATTCAAAATAAATCTATAAGTATTAATGTAATTATTTGTAACCATGTTTAGTTGTTTTTACGTAATAAACATCTCAATTTATTTCTACCCACAGCGTCATTTGTTGAACAATAATGTAAGAATAATATTTCCTTTAATTACACAAATGTAAATTGCGTAAAATAGACTATTTGGAATTGTGTTAAATGTATTAAAATGTTTGTCATTATTATTTAGCTATATTTCGATAATTATTTTAAAGAAGATTTATTCGTTTGTTATAAAAAGTAGTTGTAGTTACTAAGACCGTGACTATTTAATTGTAAAATTGTAAGATTGGAATAGAATTCTGTTTACTTCGCTCACTTCACCGAGTTCTCCGGCAGTAATTCCTAAATAAATACCGTGAATTGCATATTCGCTATTTTATTATGGACGCCCAATTTCCTGGCGGAACGCCGACATACACATCTTTGTAGTCAAAAATACGTCATCTTTGCAGTCAAACGTATGCCATCTGCTCAGTCGAACGCCATCTTTGTAGTCAAATGTCTTTATAGTCAAAAATACGTCATCTTTGCAGTCAAACGTACGCCATATTTAGAGTCAAAATTAGTGTATATTGTTAGATTATTTTTTTCATATGTTTATAACTTTACGGATTGATAAACCTATTAATATACTATTTGTGTATTCTGTTTATGAGTAGGTTCATGACTAATAGTGAATGGTTATATGTTGATAGAATCAAAAGATTCTTTGTTTTCCTATTTACAGGCACTGTTAGGATATGGCGATGATTTAGAGTCAGCTCAGTGGCTCTGTGGTGGTTCCGTTATCAGTGAAAGATTTATTCTAACCGCCGCTCACTGTATAGAAACTCATTTATTGTAAGTATATCAATAATCTTATATTTCAATAATATTGTCCGCGTGGTGATGGACAAAGAATACAATTCACCACCTCCTAAATTACCTGTGGGTGATCTTAAGAGACGACTAAGGGATATAAAATGCATATAACATCTATGCAAGAGAAGGAAAAATTGAAACAATAAACCTTATGCCAATACGTCTGATCAGAGTGGTACAGGAGGTTAATTTCACTCCTATTACGGACGAGTTCAACAGTGGGACATATATGAGCTGTAATGATGATTATGACGATGATTTCAATTAAGTTATATTTCATCTTTACGGTAGTTAAATTAATTGGTATTGCAAAGCTCCATGGGCAGCTGTAACACTTACTCGAAATGCAATAGCACATTGCGACTGCTCAGACATTGATTTTCTGCGAGAGTTTGGCACTGTGCGCCTGATGCCACCCTAGTCGAGGCATCGGGTGACCAGATCGGGGATTAGTCTAGTCTTGCCTGGGCGTCGACTCGATAGAATACCCGCGAGGATAGACCGCCGGGTGGGCCACCAAAGACAAAGACTGGATTCTAGTGACCCACTCGTACAGCGTCGATAGGTACGTTGTTCTACTGGGTCGCGCGCCGCTTTTCCGTGGCCCCGGACGGATTAGCGGAATGTAACCACACCGTAGCCAGCCGCCAAAAAGAAAAAAGCGTGTGTGGTACTACCCTGGACGTACCGAACCGCTGCTGTATCGCATACTCACTTATATTTATACAAATTGAAAAGAAAACTGTGAGAAATGTATCTAAGTACGTAATATAAGAGTCGCTTAGGCTCTTTTTCTCGCGAACCAGTGAACTTGAGAAGTGAGACATATGCTCTTCTCGCTTTCATAACGTATATATAAATATATTTTATTTACAAACTCAGCTCTATGTATATACATAAGTGTTTGATGTATATCTTCTTCTTCTTAATATATACAAATTACTGTTTGTCCGCGATGGACTCCTAATGTACTTAACTGATTTTAATCAAATTTGCACAGCATGTGTAATTTGATCCAACTTAAAAGATAGGATAGCTTCCATCTCAATTTATAGTCGCAATATTATTTTATTGCAAATTATTTGTCTATTATTTGACAGTCACATTTATCTGTTATCTCCAAATGATTCTAACAGGTGGCGGTATCTATTGACTGGATTGAGTAAATATTTAATAGATGGCGCTATGTTAAACGTACAAACGTTTCATAAAAGCTACAATTTATTAGCATCCATCACGTGTTACTGAGGCTACCTTAGCCACAGCAACGCGTGGCCGTGTCTGCTAGTAATTATATATGTCTCGCTGTACAGTGTACATACAACAACGTTTCACTTCTAACGCGTGTTTTTACATATCCTGACTAATTCTTTTTTCTACATACAGAGGTAAAGTAAAGTACGTAGCACTTGGTATATTGAAGAGGTCAAATCTACCTGAACAATGGCAGAGATATAATATTAAGAGGATCATTCCGTATCCTAAATACGTTGCACCGAATAAATATCACGATATTGCTTTATTGGAATTAAGCACTAAGTAAGTAAATATATATACAAGTAACTTTATTATCTGAAAAGAAAACCAGTAGTTATAAATACTATCAACTCTTACTACGCTTGTGGATGTCGTAAAAGACTTCTAAGAGCTTTATATTGAGCCAAGCCAAAACCATCTAATGTCGTCTGGTAAATAATTACATTCCCAGTGAGGGTTTGAAGTCAGGCAGGCCGGTCATAAAACTATTACTAATAACTTTTGCCACACAAGCTAACCACAAGTAAATAGGATAAGAACAGGATAATGATGAATGATCTGAAAAGAAAAAGAAACTTTATTATATCTTTATCCCGTAACCATAAACGCTGAAAAGAGATAAAAAAAATAAAAATTAAACCCCATATTAATTAAAAAATCGTTCCAATAAATGTGGCATTTGACCACGTGGGATAATCATTTTTCCAAGTTTTTTTTATATATTAAATGTTAAATTTCTTTTCGGGGGGATTTGAATTGATGAATTTAAAAATTTGCATTTTTATTATTTTTTTATGACGATACGGTCAAAATCTCTTTGTTAAAGCCAATTATACATTAAAATATGACATTCAAAGAGTATTGTATAAAATTTTCACGAAGAAATATTATAAAATATGGCAATGGCAGCAATTATTTGGACGTACCTGGAAAAAAGTAGAATTGCGGTGCCCCTCATAACTTGGTGTTCGATCATTTGAAATCAAAAAACTCAGTTTTCCGTTAGATAATAGTATAGGTAACGCTAGGAGGATTTTTTTAAATTTCATATTTCACTTTTTTACAACACTGTAGGTGAAAAACGCGTTTTATACCGAGAAAATTGGCTTATTTTCATTATTAAAAATTAAAATTATTAAAATTGAAAAATCTTTTCAGCGTTACCTTATAAATTATGTATAGAAATAATGTTCAAAATGTCAAAAGGATCGGTGCAGTGGGTTTGAAGCTATGAGGGGCACCGACTTTGAAAACGTAAGTTGTGGAGAAAACGCTTTACAGTTTTGAACACTAAAAATTAATGAAACATCTATAAGCCTATTTTATCGGCTACCTCACAATGAATCATCAATGGCAGGTCCATAAAGGATGGAGGAGGTCTACGACGAATCCTGTCTTCTAGTTTCTTGCTCTGCTCGGGTCGGATAGGTATAAAAATCCGGCAGGTATAAAAATATTCATAACTTCGTCAATTTTGCTCCAATCGACTTGAAATTTTGACCCAATATTCTTGAGAATATCTCAAGAATATTGTGTCAAAATTTCATGCATTTAGTTTATAAAATAAAAAATAATGCCACAAACTAGCTCCATCGCCCCTCTCCATTAATTTAAATAAAAACGTAAGTAATAAAGTACGTAAAAAAGTGTGTGATGTTTAATGTTCGCGTAATCGTCTCCGTGTGTTGACATAGTAACAATGCAATTCAACACCATCTATCTTGCCTTTGGGTTTCCTAAAAGACGTCTATATGATATGCATATAACATCTATACCAGGGAAAGAAATAAAGTCGGTATAAAAGCCTATATTACTACATCTAACCAGCGTGGTATAGTAAGTCATTAGTCCTCCCACATTGAAGGGGACCCGCATACTACAGTAAGACGTATATTGGCCGAGATAAGAATTAAGAATACAGCCAGCCCACCTTGGATTTTTAGGGTGCCGTAACCAAAGGGTAAAATATTTTTTGTTTCTCGTTAAAGTCATTTTTTACCAAAAGTTATTTTCTTTAGTTCTAAATACCCGATACGAAACGAAAAATGATGTCACAAGCGGGGTTCGAACCCGCACCTATTGGGAATCCGGCCCAACCGTGCTTTTTCTTTAGTTCTGTTTATTTTATATTTTTTTTTTTTTTCAAAAAAAGAAAATGTTCTATTTATTTTCATTAATTCTTAACGAGAGCATAATAAATGATTTTCTTTCTTTCTTTCTTCCTTCTTTAAAATATGTCTGTCTGGCACCAGACTGTATCGCATGAACCGTAATTATACAGTTGATTTTTTTACAGATGATGCATTTTTATTGCCGCTATAACTAAAAATACTAAAAAAATAGAATATATACAACAGACACGATTTTATGCCATGTTTATAGGTAACACTTCGTGCGCGAGTCCGATTCACACTTGACCGGTTTTATTCTTTATACTTTTTTAAATAATCATTCTCCTACTCTTATCCCAATTACTTGGGTTCGATACAATATGTACTCTTCTTTCATAATACATATTGTAAAAGTTATTGGCAATAGTTTTATGACCGGCCGCCTGCCAGACGTCAAAGCTCCTTGGAAATGTAATTGTTGACCAAATGGCATCAGATGGAGTTGGCCCAGGTTGTTATAAGGCTCTTAGTCGTCTTTTACGACATCCACGAGCAAAGTAAGCGTTGGTAGTATTCGTAGCTGCTACCGCACAGCACTTTACACTTTTTAAGTATTCTTAATATTTTAATATTCCAGAATAAAATTTAGTCGAGATGTTTTACCTGCCTGCTTGAATACTGGAGGTAATTACGAAAATGTCGCCACTGCGACTGGTTGGGGTGCCCTGGGGCGTCGTCAAGCCTTGGCAGATACATTACAAGTGGTGAGTTTTACAGACTGCTGCTATTAAATACAGGTCAATCCTCAAGGAGGAATAATTAATAGCCACGACAGGTGACAGGATTGTCAATTGCATTTAGTCCTGGTGATATGATTTTTTTTAACTCCTACAGGCAAAAAAGATGGTGACAACTATATTCTCACCCTATTTTGTCCCTTATCATCATCCCATTCTCATCTCAGTTCATATATGTCCCACTATTGCGCTCGAGCCTCCTCCACAATGAGAAGGAAATTATAACGCGCTGAACAGAGACGGGTTGGTATAGGGTTTTATTTCAAGTTTTCCTTCTTTTACATAGAAGATACCTGCATATCTTTTAGTCGTCTTTTACAACAGCCACGGACAAGGAAAAGCATGATCAGTTGTACTCTTATTCCATCAACATATTGAAAGACTGTCCTTATCCAAATCTCAATTGACCACACAGATAAAAAACTGATCAAAAAAATATTAAAAATTTATTAAGTAAGATACTGCTTACCTTCTTTTTCAACTGGTTATAATCTAGCTATCAAATCATACGCGGCTACGAAAGGGGGGCGTGCGAAGGCCTTGTAATAACTTTTACATCTAATTGAGTCATTAGGCCAGGGGCGGCTCTAGCATATATAGCGCCCGGGTGCAATCAATAACCTGGCGCCTGGTATCAAAATGGGGAACGAAATGGAATAAATTAATAGTTACAACACATTCCACTAAACTCCGAATCACGCTGAAATGCGTTATCGCATGCTTAGTCTCGTTTTTTTGACACAAATTCAGGTTAAGGCGATCAGATTATAAAGTTACAGTGAGCATGGGGACAAAGCAATCTATCCAAACCTGTCAAATAACGCACCCACTACGTTTATAGATGGTTAGGCAATCGCTGCGCACGGTGTGCTCGCTCCGTGTGGAGTGTTCCCAGTGGCTCTCGGCGCCCCCTAACACCCGGCGCCTGAGTGCACTGCACTCTCTGCACTATAGGTAAAGCCGCCCCTGCTCTGCGATGGTCTACATCGCCATTGTTTCGTTGAATGGCTTTAATTGGTAAAATCTGATGAGTTAATAACGTCTTTCAGGTATACCTGAAGCAGTATACATCTGAAGAGTGTTACGCAGCATATCCACCTCACAGACTACTCATAAACGGTTACGACAATACAACACAATCATGTTATGGGGACAAGGAGAATATCATTGATACTTGTGAGGTATGATATTATCCATATAACATTTACAATCCTCATTATACTAATTTGAAAGAAAAAAACGTTTTATTATAACGATTAAATTTATATAAAAGTTATTTAAATTGGTTTAAGCATAATAAACAAACTTATATACGTATTCATAATACAAGGAGCTACGCGCACGTCAAAAATAACTTTTCTAAAGTTCAATTATTATCGCCAAGATATACATTAGCGAGATAAAAGAAAGAAGAAAGAAAGAAAACACTTTTATTTCGATCTCAAAATAAAAAATAGATGCAATACAAGATTTATTTTTGTATTGTATCTATAAATTGTATCATAACATATTGTAAGATATCGAGAAGTCAAACGTGCGGAGTGAAAGCGAGTCGCTAGTATTATATAAAAGAACTAACTAAAAATATGGTAAATCTGTTGTATTTCTTGTCATATCTTCTCAGCTTGCGGTCGCGTACTGATCCAGTATTAAATTCATCATCATCATTCACCTGCTCTTATCACAAATAGTTGGTGCCTGACGTCACACCCTCCTTGGGAATGTAATTGTCAATTAAACACCATCAAGTTCACATTTTAGGATTCACCGGATTTATAGGTTAATTTCAAACAATACAACAAATTAATAGTGGTAGGACCACGCTGTTGACAGATCCCTGTCTACAGCCGCGGGCCGGTCCGTCCATGGTAGTACCACAGTCTCGCAGAAGATCGACGTCTGAGTAATGGCAATGTGCTATTGCGTTTCGTTCGGTGAGCGGGAGAGCCGGAAGCCAAACTGGGTGGGTTTGGGGATTGTAATGGAAGGCAGCGGCCTAGCTATACCCTGGTATAACAAAGGTCCATGGGCGACAGTGACTTACCATCAGGTGTGCTGCTTGCTCGTTTGCCACCATAAGCTATATATAAAAAAAAAATTATAATTTGAAACTTTTATTTTTTTTTCAGGGTGATTCTGGTGGTCCACTGCAAATAACTACTTCACATGGTCGTTGCTTTTACCAGATTATAGGTGTGACGTCATACGGCAGACAATGTGGTGTCCTTGGAGCAGCCGGGATGTACACTAGAGTATCATATTACGTACCCTGGATAGAAAGCATTGTGTGGCCTTAGAACTATGTCTCAGAAGCATATACCTGTTTACATCAACATTAAAATTGGCAATACATATTTTATTTCATGAATATCGGTATTTTTTTTATATTCTAACTATTTTATGAAGAAGCTAAGGTTAATGGACTTAAAATTTTGACAGCAATTTCTCTTTATGACGCAGAGACTTGCTGAGAAAGGATTTTACAAAATTTAACCCCAAAAAGGGTAAAAGTTAATGGTGTAATTTGTAAGGGAAGAAAAAATATCCAATATGTTCAAATTAAGAATCATTATTCAGTCTTTTGCCGTCAACTGCTGGACGTCGGCCTTCCTCATACTTGGCCATTAAGTGCGTTCCTGTGATTACTAGCATCCTACGACTTCCAGCAACTTTCACCAAGCCGTCAGTGTTCAACACCGTGTAGTGCGCTACGTGGTCGCCACTCCAGAATCTTTCGTCTTCATAAGTTCTCAGTACGTCGTGCGATGTAGCCTGCCCATTACAGAAGCTCCAACACTCTTCAATAACAATAAGTAAAACATGTTTCAGCATTTATTAATTTTCATCCCCTAAAGTTTTAAAATAGGGGAATAAATTTAGTGCTAATACTTTTATTTCATTTCTTATTGGATTAGAAATTAACACAAATAGTACTTATTTTCCATTTGGTGAGACGGAATAATAATACAATTCACCACCTCTATCTTACCTGTGGGTGATCGTCAAAGATGACTAAGGGATAAATATATATACAACATCTATGTAAGAGAAGGAAAACTCGAAATAAAACCCTTTACCAGTCTGACCAGCGTGATGTAGATATTAAGTAAATTTCTTTCCTAGTGTGGAGGAGGTACGAGCCCAGCTGTGGGACATATGGCTGAGATAATGAAGTACTAGAGACCATCTTACTAAAAAGCAACGTTCTAATAATTAAATCAGCCCCACAAAATACATTCCTTTTCAGGGGTGTTAAAAAGCGCCTACGGCTTTATACAATAGGAGGTGGTCCGTGGCCCTGTGGCGCACTCGTGCGGATGCAGTCCCTAACCATCTATCTCAGAGTCTTCTTGTGGCCACCACATAAGTTCATGACGGTCAGAACCGTGGTGACAGAGTCAGCATGCCTGTTGGCTAAATTTTCTCCGTGGAACTTGGCGGGAGAGATGCTCACCGGACTTAACCGAAGTGTGATAGTGACACTGACATGGAGCGGCCAGGTCTTGCGCCGCGAGTTGTTTGCCTCATGAGGTGAAGCACGCTGGTATATCATGACTGGTTGAGCAGTTGGGCTAGAGAGGCATCAGTTCGGTATTCAGACCATGGAGAAGTTCCGATTGGTGCTAATGGAGTGGTTAGGCCGGTGACGCAGACTCTCATTCCGACTAGTGTCGATATTGACGAGGCATGGTTGCTTCGCTCGAGGTTGGTTCTCCTGCCAAAGCCGGGACGGCCCCCGGATTCGTCATCGGCCTACAGGCCCATTGTGCTTCTGGACGATGTGGGTAAGCTGCTGGAGCGTGTCCTCGCTGCCCGCATTGTCCAGCACCTGGAAGAGGTGGGGCCCGATCTGTCGGACGCTCAATTTGGGTTTCGGAGGGGGCGTTCGACCATCGGGGCCCTGCTACGCCTGAGGCAGACGGCCGCGGAGGCTGTCGCCGGCAAAGGAGTGCTGTTGGTGGTGTCGTTGGATATCGCCAACGCCTTCAATAGTCTGCCATTCAGCTGCATCAGGGAGGCGCTCCGGTTCCATGGAGTGCCCCTGTACCTCAGGCGGCTGGTGGCAGACTATTTGGAGGGGCGCAGTGTTCTCTACGCGAGCCCCGCAGGGGACATTGTGCGGACGCCCATGTCGTGCGGTGTTCCGCAGGGGTCGGTTCTGGGGCCGACTCTGTGGGACATCGGTTACGACTGGGCGTTGAGAGGGAGCCTCCCCCCCGGGCTGAGCGTTATTTGCTATGCTGACGACACGCTCGTCACAGCCCGGGGCAGGACACTCGAAGAGGCGGCGAGCCTGGCCACTCTCGGCACCGAGGAGATGGTCAGGCGAATTGAGGCGCTGGGGCTCAGGGTGGCCCTAAACAAGACGAAGGCCCTACTATTCCATGGGCCCCGTGTGAGGCTGCCCATCGGCGCCTCGTTAGTCGTCAACTCCATCCACATCAGTATCCAGGCCAATATGAGGTATTTGGGTCTGGTGCTCGACGGGCGATGGTGGTTCCGGGAGCATTTTCGTCAAATTGCTCCCCGGCTGGTCGGCGCGGCGTCCGCCCTTTCTCGGCTCATGCCGAACGTGGGCGGACCCAGTTTCGAGGGCCGACGGCTGTATACGGGGGTGATCCGCTCAATGGCCATGTACGGCGCACCCGTGTGGGCGAGGGCTCTGAACGCCCAGCTCAGGGCGGTGCTGTGGAGGTCACAGCGAGCCATGGCGGTTAGAGCCATTCGCGGGTACCGCACGGTGTCTACCGAGGCGGCATGCCTATTGGCCGGGACACCCCCGTGGGACCTAGAGGCGGAGATGCTCTCCGACCTCTACCGGCAGGTTACCTCAATGTGCGAAGAGGGTGCCTCCCCATCGTTCAACGAGATAGCCACCTGGCGCGAGGACGCCCGCCGAGAAGTCATCGCCCGTTGGGTTACGCGGCTGGAGAGGCCTAGACACGGTGTTATTACCGTTGAGGCCCTCCGGCCCGTACTGATGGAGTGGATGGAGCGGCGGCACGGAGTCCTCTCTTTCCGGTTGGTGCAGGTCTTGTCGGGGCATGGTTGCTTCGGCAAGTACCTACACACGGTCGTGCGGAGGGAGTGGACTCCGTCCTGCCACCATTGCAGTAGCGACGAGGACACGGCGCAACATACGCTCGAGGTATGTTCGGGCTGGGACGGGAGCGCCGTGACCTCGTCGCTGTCATCGGTGCGGATCTGACGCTGCCGGCTGTTGCGCGAACGATGGTCGACAGCGTCAGGAATTGGGACGCGGTCGCCGCCTTCTTTGAGGCTGTCATCTCGCAGAAGGAGGTGGCGGAACGGGCCCGGGAGGATTCCCGTGACCCGGGCCAACGCCCGCGGCCGGGACGGCGCAGGCGCTAGTACCTGCGCCTGATGCCGCCCTAACCGAGGCTTCGGGTGATCGGACCGGGGAATTGTCCGGTCACCCGACGTGAGGCCACCGTGTGAGGACAGGAGAGGAGCCCGAGAGGGCATACCGCTGAGCGGGCCACCGAAGACAAAGATCGGGTACCGGTGGCCCGCTCGCACGGCGAAGAAGAGGTGCTTGCAGGGTGGGTCAATGGGGTTGCGCGCCGCCTCTTTCGTCACCCCGGACCGATTTGGCGGGGTGCGACGTCCATAGCCCTCCGCAAAAAAAAAAAAAAAAAAAATGATTGCTTCGCTCAATACCTGTACACATTCACCACTGCCATCGCGAAGAGGACTCGGCGTAGTATACGCTTGAAGTTTTTACGGACTATGCAGATCAGCGCCGTGAACTCGTCACAAACATTGGGGCTCTACAGCGGTGGTCAGCAACCTTTTGGGGGGGGCAGGGCCACAAGCGGGAGAAATAAACTAAAGGCGGACCACATTAGTGATATTAACCCTAGAATATGCCGGATACGGTCGATCGCGGTTCGATCATGCATTTATTTTGATATTTAGCGGATGCCCAACTGGGTTGGTTTGGGGATTATATTGATAGGCAGCGCCCTAGGAATTGCAAAGGTAGATCGGGTACCGGTGGCCCGCTCATACGGCGAAGAGAGGTGCTTGCAGGGTGGGTCCATGGGGTTGCGCGCCGCCTCTTTTGCCGCCCCGGATCGATTTGTCGGGGCGCGACCATATCCATGGTCCACCCTGCAAAGGAAAAAAAAAAGGAAAAAAAAGGAATTGCAAAAGTGCATAGGCGGCAGTGACACTTACCGTCAGGTATGTTGCTTGCTCGTTTGCCACCATAAGTAATTAAAAAATTATAACTTATTTACCGCGTGTTGCCGACCGCTGCTCTACAGCGTCAGGCAATGGGACGCGGTGGCTGCCTTCTGCCGTTCTGCGAAGCAACCATTTCCTGTGATGGGGCGGTAGTGCGTGTCAGACAATAGATTTTCCACGCTGACACACTCCGGCGCCGGTTAATTAAATTTATTTTATATTAATATATCAAGTCGTGTTCGTTTATATGTGTAAAGTCAACAAAATAAGCTCCGCCACCAATCTGAGGTTTTGCACTGATATTCATATATCAGTTTAGGTTCATACCTGAATTTATTTATCATACGTAAAAGATGCGCCTCGCCACTCACGCGCGTCCGCAGCAGCAGCAACACTATCCTGGGTGTATTTATAGATAGATGGGAGTCTCCAATGCTGCGTCACTGGATGAAACTCCACACATACATTAATGATTAATGTATACTAATACTAGCTTTAAGATTATTGTTACTAACACTATGGGTGTACGCC
The DNA here is from genome assembly GCA_905163515.2 of Lymantria monacha. Taxonomy (NCBI): domain Eukaryota; kingdom Metazoa; phylum Arthropoda; class Insecta; order Lepidoptera; family Erebidae; genus Lymantria; species Lymantria monacha. The sequence continues at coordinate 3,164,648 of LR991104.1, forward strand.
TGCAGTAAATGATTATTATTATTTATACCGAATAAGAACAAAAAAAAACACAAATTACTGAAATGTATCATTTAACACGCTAGGTTATTTATAAAAACTTGTTTACGTGTTAACAAGTGAAAAATGAGAGTAATACGTCGGATTCGAGCCCGCAGCTATTCAGATCCGTTCCAATCATCAAATATGTCTTCGAGTCCCGCGTATAACATTAATTTTTCGCTCGTTTTTTATAACTATATATTTGGCTAAAGGACTTTGTATCCATTATCACGTGTAAATATGAATAAACAAAATAGTAGCTGATTGCCAACACTAAAAAAAATAAACGTCACGATAGCTTAAAGGACTTGTATCCATAGTCGTTAATAAATTAATTTTTAAACGTCACGATGACAGATGTAAATACTCTTAAAATGACGTGGAGGAAGGGTTATGTTGTATGGATTTACTAATAAAACGATGTTTTAACATAAATTGTAGACGTAATTTCGTTTAAAATATTCAATATTATATGAAATAATACAAAATGATCGAGGTAACGGATACGCAAAGTAAGTTATCAACATTTTACATTGTAAAATAAATATTGTCATTATATTGAAGAATAAGCTACAAGATTTATTTAATTTGATTTAATAAAATAAAATAATATTAATGTTAAATTTCCTTACACACCATGATCGGTTTATAAGACTTTGATAGTTTTTAAATTCATTTTAACATATCAAATCTTAAGATATAAAGAGAGTTTATATGTACAAAAATATAGACGATTTGATTCATCAAATCTATTATAACATATCTATTAATAATGTCTATCAAATCTTATCCACGTACACTGATGTACATATGCCTCCTCAATGCCAAATAACGCCATAATCGCCAATTGACGAATATTTTTGATGTTATATATTTCTTACCAATGTACTACCTATTCTCTTGATATTTAGTGTTTAGGTGGCAAATTGTATGTAACTCGTCATTATACGGAGCTACGATTATATGACCTTAAACTAAAAAAGTTTAAGCTAAATAATTATCCAATTATGTTATCTACAGACTGACATTAGAATGCAAAAAAAAAAATATAGGCGCTTAGTTTCTTATCATAATAATTTAGTATTTTAAAGACTTGTATTGTGTAGTATTGTGTATTTGAAATAAAATTACTTTTAATAATTTTAATGTTGTTATAAAATAAAAAAAGTTTTTTTTTATGTTCAGTCAAGAGTACAGTAGGAGTTTTTGGCGGGAATCTAAAACGTCATGTGGTGCTCTTGTATTATATTCGATATCTTAGTGTTTGAACGTGTTATATTAGATAATTTTGATGGCATTTTATGTAATATGATGTGACGGAACTGCTGAGATGTAGTGAATATCATATAAAAGTGCTTTACAACGTTTTCGTTTTTCATCAAAATTCTCACAAGATACCATTAACAGTGTGGCCATAGCACTGTTGATGGCGACAATTTGACTTACTGATGGACAATGACTAATCTGAAGACACTAAAAACTTGAAGATAATTATAACTCGACACTGGCAACAATGGCTCATCTAAGTAGCTGATTGCCAATACATAAAAATAAGAAGAAGAAGAGTACAGTAGGGGGATGTATATAAATAAATCTAGTAAATTCATGATCTCACCTCATATATGTTCTACTGTTGGGCTTGAGCCTCTTCCACAATGGGAGGGAAATTGACCCACTATACCACGCTGGTCAGACATGTTGGTATAGCGCTTATTTTAGAGATTTCCTTCTCTTGCATAGATTTTATGTATTTTATATCCCTTATTCGTCTCTTACAATCACCAAAGGGTAAGAGAAGGGGTGGTGAATTGTATACTTACTAGGTCACCACACGGAGGACTCTAGAAAATGGCTTTCTGTCATTTACACAAATACTAGATATATTATACAGAATAATTAGTGAAATAACATATGTACGTAATCACACTAATTAAGTATGAATATACCTGACTATAAGTGGATGAGGCTACCGCTACCTTTTCTAACAATCTTATTTCAGTTTTATTATACAATATTAGGATATTACGAGACCATTATCAATCATTCAGCCATTTTCTTATCCACTGCCAGACATGAGCCACCCCGTGGAATACCATATGGCCATAGTCATTTAATTTCCTTGTAACGATGAAGTAAAAATACAATTCACCATACCTTATCTTGCCCACAGATGGCATTAATGATGATTTAGGGATTATATACACATATAACACTTTTGCAAAAGAATGAAAAGTTTGAAATATATACACTATACTAACATGTTTGACCAGTGTGCTTATAGTAGGTCAATTTCCCTCCCGTTATGGAGAAGGCTCGAGCCCAGCAGTGGGATGCACCTAAATTGCAGTGATGATGATGATGACTTATTTAATAGAGTTATTAGCAATATTAATACATTAACTTTGGCTGCACAGATGGCGTAGTGGTTAAGATACCGACCTTCCGTGCCAGTGCCGTGGGTTCGATGACCACGCAGGACAATACTTTGTACAATCCACAAAGTGTTGTTCTTGAGTCTGGGTGTAATTTGTCTGCGTTAATTGCACGTTTGTAAAGTCCCCCGCTATACAAGGATTATTTCCTTAGTGCAGGAAGATGTCTTTTTTAAAAAAAAAATTAAGGTCTATGTTCTATGACGAATATATGACTATGACGAATTAATTGATGACAATTAAAAATCAGATTCAAACGATAGTGATAGAGTCTGTAAAAATAATTTTATTTCCATTTATATATTTACCTGCTTACACATTTATTAAGTATGCTATCAAGCATACTAGCAGTATTTTTTTTAAGTGAAGATTTTTTTTTTATTTCAGAGATTGGAGTGGGTCTAGCCGGGTTCGGCATGACCTTTCTCTTTCTAGGAGTACTTCTCTTATTTGATAAGGGTTTATTGGCGATAGGAAATGTAAGTATAACAATTGACAGTGTGAGTGGATACAAATTGAAGTGAAAAGTATGTAGCAATTATGCCTAAGTATGCGACATGGCATTTTCCGTGTGGTGGTGGAGTATGAATACAATTCACCACCCCTATCTTACCCATGGGTGATCGTACAAGACGACTAAGGGATATAAAACGCATTAATATCTATGTGAGAGAAGGAAAACTCACAACAAAACCCTATCCAACACGTCTGACCAGTGTGGTATAGTTGTTCAATTCCCCTCCCATTATGGAGGAGGCTCGTACCCAACAGTGGGACATATAAGAGCTGAGATGATGATGATGCGACAAGGCAATTTGAATTTTGAATTGGCCCCTTTTCTCACTTAGAAAAATTGAGTAATATGGTTTTCTCACTTGTATAATTTCAGACAAATAAAGTAATAATAACAAACTTAAACTGTAAATTAAAATATTTCCCTGTAATAAAATAGTTTAAATTAATTTGTGTGACTTTATGACACCCTATAAGGTATTTAAAAACCATTTAATATATCATTTCCGTGTGGTGACGGTGTAAGAATACAATTCACCACCCCCTATCTCACATGTAAGAGATGACTAAGGGATATATAACACATATAACATCAAATCAACTCAACGATAAAGTACCGCGATCACGCACTCACAAGGTCGCGTTCTCTCCGGGTGATGTACTAATCTCTGGTCCAATCTTATACCCTATTTTTGTTTTTATTCCAGATTCTATTCATAAGTGGTCTAGGCTGTGTAATAGGTCTTCAAAGGACACTATTATTCTTCTTCCAACGGCACAAATTGAAAGCGTCTGTGGCCTTCTTTGGAGGCATCACCATTGTACTACTAGGATGGCCTATGATTGGCATGATAGCTGAAATGTATGGGTTCCTCCTGCTATTCAAGTAAGTATACCGTGCAGTGAGATTGTAATAATAGACCTTACCAACGGGGGGAGAAGCGACCGCGGGAACTTTATGAGAATGGGTGGTCCAGTAGTCTTACGAGGGATCAGAACGTCAATTGCGATCCAAAATCATCCGAAAAGCGTTGTGATTATGACATTGCTCGTGAACAGGTAGATCTTGCGGGGTCTGATCCTATCGGTCCAGCTAAATCTATTTTGTACAATTTATTATGTACATAAAAAAGCTGGACTCTGCTGACTCATCAAGTCTGAGCCCTCGTCTCAGCTTATATACGTCCCACTATTAGGCTCGAGCCTCCTACGTGATGGGAGGGAAATTGACCTACTATAGGTACCACGCTGGTCAGACGTGTTGGTATAGGTTTTGGTTCGAAGTTTTCCTTCTCTTGCATAGATGTTATATGCATTTTATATCCCTTAGTCGTCCCTTACGATCACACACGGGTAAGAAAGGGGGTGGTGAATTGTATTCTTACACCGTCACCACACGGATGAGCCGACAATACTAAAATTAGAAACATGGAAGTTTGACAATAGTGTCATTTTCTGACTTAAGAGACTCGCTATGAAAGGATTTAACGAAATTCAAGATCTTTAGGATTAAAACTCTAATGCGAAGAAAAATATTTATCAATAGTCTAGCCGTGGACTAATAGGGTTAGGTTTTGTTACGTATTCGAGTTTATACATTCTACTTGAACTGTTAAGGGGCACAGATCACGCTGGAACAAAATCGGATCTTGACTGCATACATATGTGGTTACCAAGAACGGGAGGGGCTTGAAAATTGTAGAAAATGGTCCACGTAGTGTGGCTATGTTCTCTATGACGCGCAGTATTACCGCTTTATAAACAAATTTAATTGTAATTATAAGTATACACATATAGAGCCACATGGCAAGCTCCGTGTTAATGGCAGGATTTAAAAACAAATTTAAGCTAAATTTACGCTTGTTTTTTAACTTCTTATTTGTAAAATATGAATTTAAAAATATATTAATAAACTGCTAGGTGAAAAATAGAGGGGAAGGGAATCTTAGTTTCTACTACTAGTGGTCACTGAGGAATGGAGGTAATTAAGAAAAATTGTAAAAACTGGGGTCTTGTAGTCCGAGTATGTTTTCACCAACACCCTCCTCAACTATAAACTTGATGTTTTGAGAACCATATTTAAAGGCATGTTTTGCTTTATTTTCAGGGGTTTTTTACCTTCTGCTGTAAATTTCTTAAGAATGATGCCTGTTGTTGGGTCCCTGCTCAACCTACCTATCATTAGAGGGGTAAGTTATCAAAATGCAATCTTTTCACTATTTCATACATATTAACTGTTGGAATTCTAGAATGACTATCATACCACCTTGATCAAGGAATCGGTAAGAGAGAGAACATGGTGAGTTATAGGGTCGCAATTATCATCATCATCATATAAGTCCCACTGTTGGCCTTGAGCCTCCTCCGTAATGGGAAGGAAATTACCCTACTATACTACACTGGTGAGACGTGTTGGTATAGGGTTTTGTTTCGAGTCATCCTTCTCTTACTTAAATGTTATATGCGTTTTATATCCCTTAGTCGTCTCTTACAATCACCCACGGGTAAGATAGAGGGTGGTGAATTGTATTCTTACTCCGTCACTACACGGATAAGTCGATGGATAATCGATCCGGGTTCCAAGCTGCCCTTTTATTGCCTCGGACATAGTGGGCGAGGTGCATCCAGGCTATCGCATACCACAAGAATTAAAGAGAGCCTATCATTGTATCAGCTCATATGCGTACCGTACGTACTTAATTATAATATTTCATTCTTTTTTTTTTTCAGATCGTTGACAGGATAGCCGGGGACAATGGCCGTAATATGGTATGATAGTGTGCAAAATGAAAAGACTATATTAAATAGTAATTAAATTAAAATATTATATATAAAAGTGTATGTGAAGTGAATGTATGTGAACGAAATAAAAATTATTTTAAGGATTTTAACGCCTTTAATTTTTGAAATACCCACCATTTTGGATACTTTACAGACTCTATGGTCACGGGAAGACTAAGGAAATAATTATTTTAAGAAATAATTTGCTACAGGCGAGAATGTTGAAATTCGAATTACTTAGGTTTTGTTATTTAATTATAATTTATTTATTAATAATGTCAAATAACTAAAAGCTTATTGGGACATTTCTTTTTCCATATTTGAATTATAACATTTCTTGAATGTATTCACTACACCAATCGAATAATTATAAGTAAATATATTTGGAGATAAAACGCGGACGAGAAAGACATTTCATAGAAACAACAAAAGTACCTGCGATTTGTTATTCCGAAACAATTTTTTGTTAAAATATGGGTGATCGTCGCCATCTTGGTTTTGATTTGGCGACAATTAATTATTATGATATTGTATTAAAATGTCCATGAAAATCAATACATATAAATATGTAGACAGTATATAAACCTTATTGTCACAAAGATGACATTTTTAATTAATTTTAATATCAAATATATACCTTAGTCTTGCCAGGACTATAAATATTGTAAAGCGATTATGGTATATTTTATTTACGTTTATTTTTTTTAATTTATGTAATTGTTGTTTTTTAATACGTGTTATTTTATTTGTTTTTTTTTCTATGCTTTTTATTTATTCTTTTATTTTATTAGACTATTAATGTATAGGCACGTAGTGCTGTAAAGTATCCGAATTGTGGGTTAAAAACGCTATAAAATTCTTAAAAAAATGTTTTTATTTCTTTGTTTACTATTAGAATTCACAAATTAATTATGTTAATTAATTATATTGTAATTTAATTGACGGGTATTTATGTATTCAAGGCATTGAAGTGTTATTTTTTTTTATTATTTTAAGCACTAGACCGTTATCACCCCTCATTAGTCATGCCTCGTTTGTCTAATGGCATAGTATATGTTTATTAATTATGTTGATTCTCAAATATGGCGTGGTATTACTAGGTTCTTTGTCAAGTAGGTATATTGTTAATAAAATAAGTAATTTCGATAATAGAATCGTGTCATCGTTTATTAGTGTAATTGAAAAGTTAGAGTATTGGATCGGTACAATGTGTAATCATTGTCCGGTAGATGGCACACGTCTCCTATAACGACAAAATAATACGAGCCACAATTTGATTGGCATACGACATCTCACGCTTATCTAAGTGGTAGGACGATTATAATGGATTGCCAATAGGTTTAGGTTCGATTTTCCAAAAGTAATAATGATTTTTCGCACGTAAATAGGTTTTTTAAAATTAATAAGTGTTCTATGGTATATGAAAAATTATATTGTGATTATTTTTTGGACATAAAACGTAAGTTTTTTAGGACCATTCATCCATCTATCCATTACCCTCTCAATGTCTACCAGAGAGCATAATCGCCACGTTTATCAAGCATTGGTGCTATACGTTTCCCAGGTGTGGTGCTCTCCATTCTCTTGGTGATCATATTTTTTCTGACTTCCTAGCCAAGTACACTCCCTACGTACCAATATTACGTGACCTATTCAGATATTTAAAAATACCACGCTTAGTCACAAGGCCGGGGGAGAGAGGTAGGTTAGGTTAGCTAACTTCCTGTTTGAAAAAAGAGCCTGATTGCTAAAATATTTAGGACTATATTAATAAATCGCTACATAAAAACTAAAGGGCTGGGAGAAAATCTGGGCGTGTACTACAAGGGGAGGACTAAAAACTGGGTCATGTAGTATGGGTACATTCGCTAAAGGGATAGGGGACATACTTATAAACCAACACCACACGAAGATACCCCTCCGTGAAATTCCACGTGATTATGTTAAATTGTACCAAAAGCGATACTAGTCTAATATTGACAGCCATTCGCACTTTGCATGTTACGGTTACGCAAAGAAAGGTGTACTATTTCGTTTATTAATAATAGATTATAATCTACATACATACATACATATCATCACGCCATATCCCTTGCAGGGTAGGCAGAGAGAACAGAGTGCCAGAGAACTCTATCCTTGCATACTTCACTCGCTTCTTCAACATTCGTAATTCTCTTCATACACGTTCGCCGGTTTCGGAGACTCTTGACTCTTGACCTTCTTTCAGTACGTGACCAATCTGGTCTAGGTAGGTGAGTCTCGGTCTCCCCCGGTACCTACATCTTTCCACTTTCGCATTCGCATATTATCGATAAATAGATTATATATATGTACATATATATATATATATAGATTATAATCTAATTTACAGAAAACGATCAAATTTGACATTTAATGGTAAAATTTGGTCATTTTGTTTGCAACATTTTGACTAATATGGCCTCTGATTTATGTACTTAAAATGTGCTACAAAATTTACTGTGTCGAACCAGTAACCCGTGTTTGTAACGAGGTACCATTGAAACTGCTGAGTCTATGTACAATAAAGAAATTTACCCACCTCATGGTAGTTTTAACGCATACATATTATATTTAAAAGTTTTTTAATATTTTTTTTTTGTGTGACTTAGTTGTTAGCTTCAGATGGCTATGACAACTTTACCCGAACTGTAAGTGAGCGCTGAATGCTCTCAACCCAATAAAATTAAGCGACTAATATTTTAATATTTCCCTTCCGTTTCTTTTATTGTGGTGACGGATAAGACAAATCAGCAACCCATTTTTACCTTGTAGATGTCGAAAAAGACGACTAAGAGATATAATATTTACGCAAAAGAAACTCAAAATTAAACCTTATTACCAACCTGTCTAACAAAGTGGTAAAATAAGTCAGTTTCCCTCTTATTGTGTAGGAGGCTCTAGCGCAGCAGTAGGACGTATATGAGCTGAAATGATTCCCTTTAATTTTTTCATTGCATTTAGAGGGTGGATAAAAAGCCCGCTTGATAGTAAGACATAACTATTTATGGGTGTATGCAATATAAGAAGCACAGGTAAGTCGCTTTCTGCTTACTACTAAATTTCCCCTAGGTTTTTCAAAGTTATCTGAAATATGTATCCCTCATTTGATATTTTACTTACTGTATAAAACTAGTCTCAACTATTATAACACAGCTTTGTAAAATCTGATTACTTCTGCTTTAAAGGCTATAGAACTGCAGACGAGAGCTATATCGAGTTTTGATTGAACTTTTATGGCGTTATATTCCGTATTTTGTTATATTTTAATGCAGAGAAATTGCTAAATTATAATGAGTATGATAGAATAGTGCTTTACGTGTGTATATGTTTTAATTTTCTGCTAAAATGCCAATATAAACTTTCAATTGTTTACTCAATTTTCATTTAAAGATAATGACAATAGAAAGAATGAAAATAAATTATATCGACACTAGCAACAATGGTATATTTGTAGCTCTGGTTACCAAAACTAAAAAAGGATAACGCACTTTTTTTCTTTAATTATTCCATTTTATTTAATTTTTAATAATAAAAAGTAAGCTAAAAAAACAATGCTTTTGGACTAATAGTTGCTAATTGTTTAGTTAATCTGTAACCGAATAGAGTAGTGAAATTTCTGTGAGTACTTTTTTGTATCGTACGTATTTATACCAAAAAAGAATATAAATAATTTTAAACTTAAATTAATATTTTAAGCAATGTCATATTTATTATATTTTAAAACTAGATTAAAAATAAGGAATATATGTATCTTATTGTAAAAATCTAATTTTTTTAAACTTAATAAAAACTTGACAGTGCCAAAATTAATGTAATTATCTGTAGATTCCTACGTATTTAAAATATCAATGGACATGTTTAGATCTGAGGATATATGTACCAAAGAACCAACCATCATTAAACATTATATATTAATAAAATTAGTAGCGAATCATAGCAATTGGCTACTAATTTTTCTCTATAAGTATTAATGTTGCTTGTCTCATGGGGTTGCGTTTTTCTATCCAACTCAACTAATAATTATGATTCAAATTTTCATACAAAAGTATACTTATGTGAAAATTATAATCCTAATCTTACCTACTCTGAATACGTCCCTACTCTTAACAGAGACCGAAATCTTTCCATCGCTGCGGCGACTTTATCTGGAGCGGCGAATACATTTCGAGTCTATATGTGTGCTCTATGGACTTTTTAATTCAGAATTGTCCGGGGAGTTGTTTGACTTGGTACCAAAGTCTACTTTTCATCATCATACCACTAGACATCGCAGTAAGATTCACTCATACCACCTGGAAATGATATGATCCTCATATGTCTTTTATCAAAGTATATTTCTCCAATGCATGTGCAGGTTTTGGATCTAACTACTTGCTGCGGTGTTCCCCGAGCGTCAAAACGTATTCTTCTTTAAACTAGGTTTAAGAAAATCTCTTTTCTTACGTTAGGCAGCTACTTGACTGTGACCCTGATATTGCTGAAGTCAACGAGCGACACTTGCCACTTACTATCTGGTAAGATGCTTGCTAGTTTGCCACCAAAAGATAATAAAAGAATCAATGAGTTTTAGTGACAAGGGCTCGATACCGATGGTCTTGCCAAATAGTGATAGCGGTTATAAGGTTACACGCAACCCCTTCTGCCTCCCCGAAGTCTTTTGGGTAGGATTCGAGTGGTCCATAGCCTATCTCCCAAAAAGGAACTTGAGACACATTGTTTATTAATATTGTAAAGTTATTGTACTATATTTGTAATAGATAATTCTATTGTCCAATATATTTTTAAAAGTAATAAAAATATTCTAATAAATATTAATTAAAATATTCTAATCAAGTTATTCTAAAAGGTATTTTTATTTACAAATGGCAAACCTTTTTTTTTACGTGTTTACGGATAAATACTAAGCCAACGATCATTGATTTAAATCATTTATCTAAATTTGTGGATTACGTTGGTAGTACCTGATTTTTCCTTTTAATTTGCCTTTTTAACTTTAAACATTTATTTTTATTTTATTTAAAACGGAAAACAATGTGAAAGTGGAAGAATGTAGGTACCGGGGGAGACCGAGACTTACTACCTAGACCAGATTGGTCACTTACTGAAGGAAGGTGGAGTCAAGAGTCTCCGAAACCGGCGAGCGTGTACGAAGAGAATTATGAATGTTGAGGAAGCGAGTGAAGTATGCAAGGATAGAGTTCTCTGGCACTCTGTTCTCTCTGCCTACCCTGCAAGGGATATGGCGTGATGATATGTATGTATGTAAAATAGCACCCCGCACTAAGGAGTTAATACTTTCATTGTAGGGGACTTTACAAATACAATAAAGGAACACAAATTAGACTTTGTGTATCTCAGAAAGAATTGACGTACGCGGCAATCGAACCCATTCTGATTTAGAGATCGGTACTAAATTTATTAACCATTTCTGTGCAGTGAAGGTTTAAGAGTGCAAAATATCGCCATTATTTTTATGCCTATAACAGTTCTAAAAACCGACTGAGAGACTAAGGAAACTTACGAAGAAAACTATAAGCACTTTCCTGGGAAAAATATAACACGAATTGCAATCCTGAAATCGGCCAACCCTAGTGATACTGCCTCTTTGTTAGATGTAAAAACTTTTGTAGAAATGGTCACGTTCTGACCATCGCGTTGAGTTGGCATGCTGAGCTGACGGGATGGATAGACAACAATAGATTGAAATCAACCCTTAGCCATCTAGGCGGCCTGATCGACAGTTATGCATTTGATTCAAAATAGGTTTATACATATATTCTAACTTTTTCACGATAGGATTTCAGGCTCTTTAGATTAGCAGCTCAGATTTATATCATTAGACCAAACGAGAATACCGCTGTATATTTTTCCTATAATATAAAAATGTATTTTGTCCCAGGTTGGGCACCATTAAAAAAACACAATTTAAAACAATACAGTCAAGGTATTGATTATTGAGGATAATAAAAATGTAGTCGAATTGAGGACCATCTACTTTTTTGCAGTCGATTATTAAAAAGGAAGAGATTCTCAATTCGTCTCTATTTACTTGACTTGACTTTTTTCTATATGAACCGATTTTGATGATTCCTTTTTTTTATTCGAAAGATGGTACTTCCATATGGGTACCACTTAAATTTGATCAAGATCTGATCTGCAGTTTTTCAGTTATCCTCAATAATGCTATAGTCAAATAGACTAACATTTACTAAATTGTTTAGAATTCTGTTTTTTTTAACAGTGTTACTTTTGTATCTTGTGGTATATATTAATTATTATCGTCATATAGTTTATTTTAAATTATCATGTCATTTTTTTTTAGAATATATAAAAATTAAAAATTTAAATATTATTCTTTTTTTCCCCAGGATGATGAAAAATAATTGTGACAATTGGCATGTGCGAGAGTTATTGGACATTCCATATAATTAATTTTAATAAAATATATATTTGAACAAATTTTTATTATTTCATTTAATTTTTCTGGTAAAAGGTAGATATAGTAGGTATATTTGATATTGTGTATTTGATATAACAACTTCACCGTCGATAAGGCGAAAACTTATTAATCAAGTAATACCCTAGATTGATGTTCTGTTAACTCTAACGAAAATATAATCTCAATTAAATTAATTATAACAATGAAAAGAAGTTTTATAATTATTAAAATATTAATTTTAACTGTTCACACTAACTGTAGGATTTAATCGAAGCAGTTACAAAACGTAACATCCCCATCTGTAGGTGTAATCTGTGGCACATCGATAAAGGTTGATGGCGGCTCGTACATTAAATAGTGTTGTCAAAGTTGAAATTTACCCTTATTTAAGAGAGATAATAAATAAAATAACTAAATATTTACATAAAACACCTGTATGATTTTAATACTTTAAATTGCCTAAATTCTCTAATGTAATGAAATTACAACAAAATCAGCTTGGTGTTCTAAGGTTATTTCAAGATTCAACTAGGAAATTCTATATACATTCTATTAGGAATTATAAAAATAATTTTAGAGGTGTTATAACAAATAATGTCACTGCAAAACAAGGAAAACTCCAATCAAAAACTTTTCAGGACAAACAGCCCACTATCCTACACTCTTTGACCACTGTACGATAGTCGGCTACTTGCCTTGTCCTTATGAAAATTCTGTACCCAAAACTTGAACGTTCAAGTGAAGTGAAAAAGAAAATAAATTTATCACTTCAGCAATGTCACCCTATTTAATGTCTCTTGAAGTGTGTTTTCCAACGTCCACCGGTATCTTAAACTGGACGGCTTGTATAACAAAAACACAAATATTCGTGATAATTGGTTATTCGTGGTAATTAGGTGACCAACTGCCAAACTCCATTGTTATTTAAAAATGGATAGCAGAAAGGGAGACACACCACTTACTCACGGTATCTTCCTCTTTTCTTTCCTCTATTTTAAAATAATAAATATTTGTGTCAGTGTGTTGCTGGATTGAGAAATGCCAATACAGTGTACTCAATTTCACCTCGAGATCGCAAAAACCGACTCAAAGAACATTAGAAGAACGGGCAAAATCGATCTTCTAAGTAGCTCATAACACTAACTGCGATTGCCAATTCACCTGCAGAACGTTGCGATTACTGAATTATCTTGCTTGAGACGTATAAAGGCTGATATATAGTTGGAAACAGTCTTGTGTATTTATATGATTACTGTAGTGATATCCATTATCAATCAACAATTACATTTACAAAAATAACCCTTATTCTTTACAGCAAAGCGCATAAAAATCAATGTTTTAATGGATTGATAAAATGTACAACACAGGTACGGCATAATCAATTGCGGAGCAGGCAACCCCGCAGCCAGTTACCGCCCGATCCCGGGCATGAATAGATGTGTGCGGTTTTATTTTAAGGAATTTTTTTTACCGTCTTAAACGCACTGAAAAATCCCGCGATAGTATCAAGAGATAAAAAATCTATTAACATGAATAAAATTCAAGTAAATAACCCATATTTATATAGTGGGTGATTTTGAAAAGTGCATTTTCGTTCGGAAATCTATTGCGATTGTTACATAGACATAGACATTGAAGGAGTTGGTCTATAATAATTTCGTAATTTATTATTTTGTTGGATGTGATGTGAGAATTGTTTCATTTATAATTTTAACGAGTGAAGCTGGAATTGAATTGTGCTTTATCTAAACGTAAGTATCAATTTAAATTTAAATATTTATTTTGCAAGTTGAACTAATAAGCTGAATGCTATAATTGTCTTTGCTTGTTAGGTTTTTTTTCTTTCATGGCTTGCATTTTTTTGTTTTTGCAAATATGTTTTTTTGTCTGTTTTTAGAAATTGTTGTTTTCTTTAAATATAAATAAAATATATATTATAACCTGTTTTTTATTTTCTTTGATTTTAATTAAACTACTTTACCATTATTTAAACGTAATCTAATTATAGATTTGTATTTTTAATAATATTAGTCATAGGTGTGCCTATTTTTTTTTGCATTTTTGTTATTATATCGCTGTTTTGTTTGTTAACTAACCGATTTTTTTATGAAAAATATGCAATTTACGATATTCAAAATTATTTTCTCCATAAATCAGTAGTAGTACAGTCGCGCGCGAGCATTCACCCGTGGTGTTTGTGTGTAAACGCTGTGATCAAAAATGTCATCGCGTACTTTGAAATGTAACGTGTGCAATATTGTAATAGACGAACTTTTAGCGTATATTCAAAACAAAGTTTCGGTGTCTGATGAGGAAAGCTTAGTAAAGATATGTGTGTCATCTTTTTCGAAAGAAGAAATAAATATTTCAAACAAATTATTATTAGAGTCACTACCGTCTGATATACAAACTCCTTTAAATAGGAAAGGAAAAGGCAAAGAAAACCGAATTTTATGTGATATAATCAGCGTGTTTAAGGGAAGTGACCCAAATGTGCTGCCGGTATTTGTGGCTAAGGAGCTGCATAAGTTGCCGCCATTAACAGTCGACCACCTTGATGTTGGCAAGCTTCTGAAAGACTTAGCGGCCGTACAAACCGAAATTAATATGATCAAGTCATCGTATGTGCAAAAAGAGCAACTTGAAAATCTTGTAAAAGACTTTCGTAATACAGCGACATTATCGCCACCATTTTCGGCTGCGAAAATTAATATGAAAAGGGGCGCTTATCTCAACAGCGGACCAATAGGCCTATCAAACGTGCACGATGAGATGTTCGCGAATAATTCCAATTCCAATTCATTATCACCTTCAAATGAACATGATTTGCGTTATAGATCGATTACAAATTATAACGAGGGTAGAACGGAGACATCGAGCGGCAAATGTGATATCAGCTGTGATGACGTCATACGGAACAGTCCGAACGCTGAGCGAATTGTTGACGACGCGGCGACTACGTCACTGCGACAGATAACGGTTGTCAAACCGATTGATCAGCTGACTACGCGGCCGACGACGCCGGATAAACAATCTTATGCAGGCGTTGTGAAAGTAAATAGCGATGTCAACAACAGTAAGGGATGGACACTTATTAGTCGAAAAAAGAAAATATCGCATTATCGTATACAAGGTAAAACAGGCAGTGCTACCACGGACCATGTAGACAATTTCCGAGCTGCGGAAAGGAAATTACCAATGTTTATAACAAACGTACATAAAAGTACATTGGAGAGTGATATAGTGCAATACGTCGAAAAAAGGACACAGGAAAAGGTAACTCTAGAGAAAATCTCGATACGACGCCAATGTGAGTACAATGCCTTTAAGTTTTTTGTATCAGTACATAAGTTACCTCTATACCTTGACGAAAAACTATGGCCTCAGGGCATTGTTTTTAGAAGGTTTGTTAATTTTCGGCTGAAACGGGAGGTGGAGGCCGTCGGCTCAGAAAACTAAACAATAATGGATCAAATAAAAAGTAATTTTATTTCTTTTAATTGTAAGAATGTTAAGCGCTCTCTGCATGGTATTCGCGATCTTTGTAAATCATGCGATTTGATAGCACTACAAGAAACGTGGTTGTTACCTAATGAGATGTCTTTCTTGGAGTGTATAAGCTCGGACTTCAGTTCGACAGGGGTATCAGCGGTAGACATGTCCGCGGGCATACTACACGGCCGTCCGCACGGAGGCGTGGCATTGTTATGGCGACGTAGTATTTTTCAACATGTATCTGTTGTTGAGTGTAATAACTCGCGTCTGTGTGCGGTTAGAATAATATTAAAAGATAAATGTGTACTAGTGTTCAGTGTCTATATGCCGGTAGATTTGAACGCAAATCTGGCGGATTTCACCGATGTACTTAGTTCAATTAGTGCAATTATAGAAAATCAAAATGTTGACTGTGTATATATGTTAGGTGATTACAACGCCCATCCTAAACAACCGTTTTTTAGTGAACTTGTAGACTTCTGCGTGGACCAAAAATGGTCGTGTATTGATACAGAAAAACTAGATTCTTCAGATACATACACCTTTTTAAGTGAATCTCACGGTTCTAAGCGTTGGCTCGATCACTGTGTAATAACCCAAGCTGCTATTAAAACTGTAAATAATATTTATGTTTTATATGACGTAATGTGGTCTGACCACTTTCCTCTTGTTATAGAATGTAAGCTTAATGTGATAACACCGAAATTGTATGACTTTAGTATTAGTAAAAATTGTGTTATTTGGGGAGAAAGATGCCATAAAGATATATCACTGTATCAAAAAAAATGTCATGAGAAGTTGCAATACATTAGTTTCCCACAAGAGCTTAACAGCTGTTGTGGTAAAATGTGTAGAGTTGATAGTCACAGAAGTAGCATAGACAAGTTATATGAACATATTGTAAACGCTTTAACAGAGGCGGCCAGGGTAGGTTGCAGAAATGGAATAAGGGTTCAAAAGAGGACCATTCCGGGTTGGAATAAACACGTCGCGGAGGCTCATGGTCAGGCTAGACAGAAATTTCAGATATGGAATTGGTATGGTAGACCCTCTCATGGAGAAATTTATATGGAAATGTACGAAAGTCGTAAAATTTTTAAATCGCGTCTAAAGTGGTGTCAGGATCACGAGTCTCAGATCAAAATGGATATGCTTGCGTCATGCCATTTAAAAAAAGATTTTCGTGGATTCTGGAAAAACACCAATAAATTACAATATAAGTCTGGGCTGCCCGCGAGCGTCGGCGGCGTATCGGAGCCTAAAGAGATTGCTAACCTCTTCAAGGACCATTTCTATGTAAAGTCACCGTTGGGACCATCTCGTATGGTGCTCGATGATGAGGATGGCATGATGCCGGAGGTAAAATTTAATTCTAAAGAGATTGCCCATACAATAAATTCTATGACCAGGGGCAAATCTCCGGGCCATGATGGCCTCAGCGTCGAGCATCTTCGATATGCAGGACCTCATTTGCCTAGGGTACTGAAATTGTTGTATTCGTTGTGTGTGTCTCATAGCTATATACCTACGGATATGTTGCGAACGGTGGTAGTGCCTATAGTGAAAAACAAATCTGGCGATTTAGCAGATAAATCGAACTATAGGCCAATATCGTTAGCTACAATTATAGTGAAGGTATTTGATAGCATGCTTAATACGCAGTTAAATAAACACATACATCTATGTGATAATCAATTCGGTTTCCGGCCAGGATTATCAACAGAGAGTGCTATACTGTGTCTTAAGCATGCTGTCAACTACTATACCAGGCGTAAGACACATGTGTATTGCTGCTTTCTCGATCTCTCCAGAGCCTTCGACCTGGTTTCCTACGACATCTTATGGTTGAAGTTGAAACAAGCTCAGGTACCTGTTGCGATTATTAATTTACTAAAATACTGGTATGGCGGTCAGGTCAACAATGTGAGATGGGCAGGAACTCTTTCGCAGTCGTACAGGTTGGAATGTGGGGTGAGGCAGGGGGGATTAACCTCACCTACTCTTTTCAATCTGTATATTAATGAGTTAATTAGCAAACTCAGTAGCACCAGGGTTGGGTGTCACATTGACGGAGTGTGTGTTAATAACATCACCTACGCCGATGACATGGCGCTACTGAGTGCGTCACCGTGTGGACTGCGACAACTCATAACGATTTGTGAAAACTATGCTATGAGTCACGGTTTGCAATATAATACGAAAAAGAGCGAGCTCATGGTTTTTGAGACCGGGTGTAAAAGCCCTCAAAATATACCACCAATACGCCTTCAAGGTGATAATTTGAAAAGAGTTTTCAAATTTAAATATTTAGGGCATATATTGACTCCTGATCTCAAGGACAATGATGACTTGGAAAGGGAACGGAGGGCACTGTCAGTGAGAGCGAACATGATAGCTCGCAGGTTTGCACAATGTACAAAACAGGTGAAAATTACACTGTTTAGAGCCTATTGTACATCATTTTACACATGCAGTCTGTGGGCTAGATATACTCAAAAATCTTACAATGCCCTCCGTATCCAATATAATAACGCGTTCAGGGTGTTGTTGGGGCTGCCCCGCTTCTGCAGCGCTTCGGGGATGTTCGCCGAGGCGCGTGTAGATTGTTTTTACGCCACAATGCGCAAAAGGTGTGCATCCTTGGTGCGTAGGGTGCGGGCCAGCTCAAATAGTATCCTGGACATGGTTGCTAGTCGGCTGGACTGCATATATATAAATCACTGCTGTGCAGTCTCTCACGGAGTGAGATAGCAGTGATTTGTATTAGCAGAAATTATTTTTATTTGCATGTATTTTTTTTTATTTGTTTTTTTTTTTTTTTTTTTTTTTTTTTTTTTTTTTTTCTTGATGTCTTTGTTTTTTATTATTATTTGTATTTACTATTTTTAATTATGAATATTTACTAACAATTTAGATTAAGTATTACTAACAATAATGAGTCTCTGTTACTTAAATAAAGGAGTATTATTATTATTATATATATTATTATAAATTTTATGCCTTTTTACCTACGTAAGGCATGTCAAAATTTTTAATTCATATCTAATTTAATCTATTTATATAGAATTAATATAATAGGTTAGCGTGAAATTATGAGCAACAGGAACTCATGGTCGACTTATATTTTTTTTTTTTGAAAATTAATTAATCAACAACAAGAACAACAAATAATTTTATATAAAATTAAAAGTATTTCCGATTGTCCAAAAATAGATTGTTGAAAAAAAAAACTTTCTATAAACGCGGTAAATGTAGATTGCTAGGAGATAAAAGTAACTCGACTGGCGAGATATGATATTCTAATCCTTATTTTGATAGTAGTTTGGTACACCAGCTGAAGGCAAATCACTAAATAAATTATAGGGTTCTCTGCTGGCCTGCTAGTAAACATGAGCTAAGTACTTTTAAATCAACTCCTCCACGTGCGAAATACCTGTGTGTTTTTTTAAATCAACTCTCCACTGAAGAGTACTAATAATAGGGCTATTCTGTTGACAGTTTTTTGTCTACAAACGCGGGCCAATGTGTTCGGAGTAGTACCACACTCTCGCAGAAAATTGACGCCTGAGCAGTGGCCCAACTTTCTGGTTAGGTTTTGAATGGTAAGCAGCAGTCTAGCTGTAGCACTAGTATTACAAATGTCGATGAGCGGCAGTAACAGTTACCAAAAGGCGTACTGCTTGCTTAAAAAAAGAAAATAAATTGTATTTTTACTCCATCACCACATTTCCGTATGGTGACGGAGTAAGAACACAATTTACTATCACCTTTTACCTGTGGGTGACCATAAAAGGTGTCTAAATGACGCAAGTAGATAACAACACTGTGAGATAAGGAAATCTCGAAATAAAACCGATACCAACCCGTCTGACCAGCGTGATATAATAGGTCAATTACCTTCTCACTGTGTAGGAAGCTTGAGCCCAGCAGTGGGACGTATATGAGCCGAGGTGGTAATGATAATGACTTTACTAAGGTACCTAATCCTTGTATTGCTCGTGACTTTGACATATAATAAACGGGCACAAATCACACTCAGTCCTAGAGAACTTGTTTATAAAGGACCCAGTGATACAAGAATTATTTTATTAATGTAGAACAACGATGTTTTTATAAAAAAAATAAAAACATTTTGTCCGATATACGTTAAACTTGCCCATTTAATTGCACTTTATGTTAGATACATACATACATACATATCATCACGCCATGTCCCTTGCAGGGTAGGCAGAGAGAACAGTGTGCCAGAGAACTCTATCTCTGCATACTTCACTCGCTTCTTCAACATTCATAATTCTCTTCATACACGCTCGCCGGTTTCGGAGACTCTTGACTCCACCTTCCTTCAGTACATGACCGATCTGGTCTAGGTAGGTTAGTCTCGGTCTCCCTCGGTACCTACATCCTTCCACTTTCGCATTGTATATCTTCTTAACCAGACGTTCGTTCGGCATTCTTTCCACATGTCCGAACCATCGGAGCATTCCCTTTCGCATCTTTACACCAATACTCTCTTTCATACCTACTCGCTCTCTTACGTCGTCGTTGCGAATGCGGTCGGTCAGCCTATGTTAGATCCATACCAGAATTAATGGTGAGGGCATAGGTTCGTTCTCAATCAAAAACGTTTTAGCAATGGAGCCCAATGGCAACCCTGTTGGGCACAAACCTTGCGAAAGTAACGTTATTTAATGTAACATAATCACTAGCGTCCTCTTTCAACCCTAAGTGTGATCAGCGCAACGGGTACCTCATCTTCTATAGACTGTTCTCAGCCTTTATATCTGCACTCTCTACGATTCTTACGTCTATCCACGTTTATATTGATAATCCTCCTTATCAAAGCCTTACATTCCTCCTCTTCTCATATCCATACCAAGACTCTTAATCTTTTCTATAACTAGTGCCGCTTTCAGACTGCCTCTAATAAACTAATTTTTAATTTAATATATGCTTGATAATTTTTACGTTTGGCAAATGAGTTTTTAACCCTAATATTGCTCGTTGTTTTGTATCAACCCGGGCCAACTCCACCTAGCGCTGTTTGGTAAATAATTACATTCCCAAGGAAAGTTGATATCAGTCAGGTGGCCGGTCATAAAACTATTGCCAATAACTTTTAAAATTTATTTTATTTTAAAATGTGTACGATGAAAGATGAGGATATATTACATCAACCCAAAATAATTGAAATAAGAGTAGCAGAATGATGATCATTCGTGGTTCCCTGAAGTCAAGAATTCGATACCGGTAATTCAAGTAGAAATAGGAGGTATATATCAGTGTAGCTTTCCCTGCAGTCGCCTCGAACGATTCGATGAAGATATACTCAAATCATAGCCTATAAAATGCTTTATAGGTTTCGGGTGTCGTTAAAACAAATCCACTTACTTATCTTGTGGGTATGGGAAATTAAATACTAGACCTAATAATCTCATCATCATTATCTCGGTTCATATATCTCCCACTGCTGGGCTCGATCCTTCACTATTGTGAAGGAGGGCAATTGACCTACTATACCATTCCGATCAGACGTGTTGGTACATACATACATACATATCATCACGCCATATCCCTTGCAGGGTAGGCAGAGACAACAGAGTGCCAGAGAACTCTATCTTTGAAAAAATAATATACATACAATTTATTGCAATATATTTTTATTTATAACGTATTTCAAAGAACCATTTTATTTGATACATATTAATTAAGAAAAGCGTTTGAATTTGCATAAATTTCACACGGATATGACGTTAAAAAAAAATTACTATAAACGCTTCCGGCTGTCGTAAAAACGAATTAAATAAGACACGCAGATGGCGCAGTAATCAAAGAAGTTTTTTTGCTCCATAAAAACAATAGTTGTATAAATATGTTAGAAAATTTATTGTTTACTCAAGAATGGTTTTAATTAAAGCTGATGAAAAGACTTTCTTCAGTTTTTTTGGAGTTTGAGTATGTATAATGTACAAACAACTATGTATATACCTTCTTTTTTTTTGTATTGGCAATCAGCAACTATTTCGAGCACATAGTTGCCAGTATCAAAATAATTTTCTTAACAAATTATCAGATGAGAAATATCAGAGTATGAAAGTAAAATTAATGCGGTCGAAATGCGATCTCTACAGAAAATCTGTGGAGTTAGGCTGATCGATCGCATTCGTAACGACGACGTAAGAGAGCGAGTAAGTATGAAAGAGAGTATTGGTGTAAAGATGCGAAAGGTAATGCTCCAATGGTTCGGACATGTGGAAAGAATGCCGAACGAACGTCTGGTTAAGAAGATATACAATGCGAAAGTGGAAGGATGTAGGTACCGAGGGAGACCGAGACTAACCTACCTAGACCAGATCGGTCATGTACTGAAGGAAGGTGGAGTCAAGAGTCTGCGAAACCGGCGAGCGTGTATGAAGAGAATTATGAATGTTGAGGAAGCGAGTGAAGCATGCAAGGATAGAGTTCTCTGGCACTCTGTTCTCTCTGCCTACCCTGCAAAGAATATGGCGTGATGATATGTATGTATGTATTATTATATATTTGCATGCTATTATGTAATGGCCAAATAGGTGATATAATTGAATTTATTTTCAAAATGCTCTTATGACCAATGTACCCCCTATTTTAAGCACATCAGCGCCTTCAGTACGTGACCAATCTGGTCTAGGTAAGTTAGTCTCGGTCTCCCCCGGTACATACATCCTTCCACTTTCCCATTGTATATGTTCTTAACCAGACGTTCGTTCGGCATTCTTTCCACATGTCCGAACCATCGGAGCATGCCCTTCCTTTTTTTTATAATTCTCTTTCATATATAATAATTGTTATGAATTATGCCTTATTACATACTACTTATTGTTTATACTGTAAAAATTGCTCGACTGAGTAGACAGCCTTATCTAAAGCTATCATTTTAATGTTCTTTCAAATATTCCCAGACAAGCGGCGCCCGATCACAAGTAACTACTATTACAATTAATATTTATTCAATTATAAAATTAAATTTAATTATAAATTAAAATTGAAATTACCAATTGAAAAAACGCTGACCATGTTGCAAGTGTCAGCTAGTTTTAAATAAAACTCTTGAAAAATAAGAAAGGCCCGTTCAGTTTCTTGCTGAAACTCTTCAACTTGAGGAGGCTTGTTGATCCAATATTAGATTATTTTTAGAGTAATTTTAAACTAACTGTAAAATTGACAATATATAAGTGTCGCAGGGCTTTATTTTTTTTTTCTTTGCTTATGGTGGCAAACGTGCTAGCAGTACACTTGATGGTAAGTGTAACTGCCGTCCATAGACCTTTACAATACCAAAGCTTGGTCGCTGCCTACCAATACAAACACCAAACCCAATCGGTTGAGCTCTCGACTCTCGGCCACCGAAGACAAAGATTGGGTACCGGTGGCTCGCTCGCACGGCGAAGAGAGGTTTTTGCCGGTTGGGTCTATGGGGTTGCGCGCCGCCTCTTCCGTGGCCCCGCTCATAATACACCGCAAAAAAAAGGCTCTCGGCTCTCTTAAAATTTTAGACCACATCAGAAAAAAAATTGAGTAAGAGTAAATGCATCTAAAAAGATTTGTGATAGATTTTTTTTTTCTGACACGGTCTAATATAATACAAACTGATCCAACATATTCTTCACCGTTGACTGTATTCTGTACAAATAACTAAAGAAATGAAAATAAAACTTTTAAAGCAATAGCAAGCGCCACCTTTTCTCTGACAGGCTATGGTTTGAACACACCTCGTCCATTCCGTTTGAGGTGACGAAAGGGTAGCGTGTGGCTCCGTAACATACGTATTCCCTTCCCATCGCCGTTAGGCCTACCACTGGTACCAATTCATTGACATCTATAAAGAAAACGTTTTAAAATGGTTCTAAATTGATTAACGAGCGTTAGGCACAAATTATTGTGGCTCTTCTCACAAAAAAGAAATTTTGGCTCTTTAAAATCTTTAAACTTTTATAAATTCTGTTTTTTGGCTTTTCCGACTCAAAGGGTGGTCGACCCCTAATTTAGACGATCTAAGTTAAGCATAGACCATTTTAAGATGGATAATAACATTAATAACAACAAAACATTATCTCTATGATGGCTAGGTGGAAAATGCACTGCCTGTTCTTTTGGTAATGCATCAGCCGATTTTAGCGACGAAAAGTAAACCAAGTCATATTGATCATCTTAAGCAATTATAGGATAGAATAAAACTATTATGACAAAAACTTTTTTAAACATAGAGATTTATATCGTAAAATTCATTATTAAAATAATAGTAATAATGCATACTTTTGTTATAATCCTGTTCTATCCAGTATCCCGCTGGGACTGTGAGTGACCATGACCTACTAACAATAAAAAAAAGACCAACAAACGCAACTAATCGTTACGATAATTAAAAATATCGTAATGAGTTCATCTTAAAAGTATCTATCGTACTATTTTAAATAGTACAAGTGCCAAAAAATGTTTTCTCAAGTATGCCGAAGCGCCGGCCGCTCTGCCAACCGGACGAAACACTTGACAACTAAAAATAATATTATTTTTAATCCGACATTATTTATTTTCATGTTGAAAGAATACGTGTAACTATCTATCGTTTTGGTCGTTCCCGTGTTGGAATTAGTCTACTTTATTGAATTAGGATTAGTATAATTTGCTGTATGGTAGCGGTTACGAATACTACCAACCCTTACTTTGCTCGTGGGTGTCGTAAAAGACGACTAAAAGCCTTATAACGACCTGGGCTAACTCCATCTGATGCCGTTTGATCAACAATTACATTCTCAAGGAGGGTTGACGTTAGGCAGCCGGCCGGTCATAGAACTATTGCCAATAACTATTACAATATGTACTATGAAGGAAAAGTACATATTGTATCGACCCCAAGTAATTGGGATAAGAGTAGGAGAATGATGACACAGGATTAGTATAATCTAATGTCATCACAGAATTTTTGAAATTATACTTCTTTAGGCGTGTTATGAAAAAATTATGAGAGTGAAATTTTAAGATGCGCGCGCCGTCACTGTAATACAAAAGTAAATCAGGTTGAAGTTGGCCGCAAAACCGCTCATTAAGTCTCGAAAAAAAGCTGCCAACAAAATAGAAATAAAACCTCTTTCTAGTTTCTACATTCACAACACGTGTTTTAGTTTCATACAAGCGCGAATTAAATATGTGCTAATAAATTATATTCAGTAGTGATATATATTAAATATTTTGATAAATACTCCTAATATTTACTATTCGTAAATATAAGTGAAAAAAATATCTGTACTTTTATTATTTTATTGTATTTAAATTACTGAAATTTAGCATTTAATATGCTTAATTATTTATAAAACCCAATTACGAAGTGATAAATGATGTCACAAGCGGGATTCGAACCCGCGCCTATTGGGATTCCGGCCCAATCGTGCTGCCCTCGTAATTGGGTTTTATAAATAATTAAGCAAATTAAATGCTAAATTTCAGTAATTTAAATAACAAGGTTGTGTCATCGTTTAATACAATTCTAACTGTAAAGTTTGAAGTATTAAGCCTATAACAATGTGTAAACATTGTCGGGTGGATAGCATACCGTCACCTTAAGACGTAAATATGATACGAAGTGAAATTTGCATGTTGCAATTAGTCATGGTGGTGTAGTGGCAGCACGATTGGGCCGGAATCCCAATAGGCGCGGGTTCGAATCCCGCTTGTGACATCATTTTTCACTTCGTAATTGTATTTTATTGTAATTAATTATTTGCATGCAATTAAAAACTATTTTTCAATGATGCCAAAGAAGTGTAACTTCTCACGCGCGTACAAAGTACACGCACCCATTTCTTTTTATTTATTGACAAATGTTTCTATTTTTAATACCGCATAATTTATAACAGAAATATGAATAGAATTTTAAGACGTTTGAGGGAATCTCTCCGTGTGGTGACGGAGTAAGAATACAATTCACCACCCCCTCTTACCTAGGTTACTTACTCAAACCTAATCTAATCTTACCTGTGGGTGATCGTACGAGACGACTAAGGGATATAAAATACATATAACATCTATGCAAGAGAAGAAAAGCTCGAAACAAAACCCTATACCAACACGTCTGACCAGCGTGGTATAGTAGGTCAATTGCCCTTTATTTATGGAGGAGGCTCCAGCCAAACAGTGGGACACATAAGAGCTGAGATGTTGAGGGAAAAATGGAAATCCAACTGCAGTTATAATTAATAATGAATTCATCATTATAAATGTTAAAATTCTTCATTCGTAGTGGTAGGGCCACAATTTTTGATCTACAGCCGCAGGCCGGTCCATTCGGGTTAGTACAACACTGTCGCAGAAAATCGATGTCTGAGCAATGGCAATCTGCTGTTACGCTTCGTTCGGTGAGCAAGAGAGCCGAAAGCCCAACTTTCTGGATGAATTTTTTTGGGCAATCCAGCTAGAGAAGCCTCGGTTCGATGTATGAATGGTAGCTAAACTCTCTTTCTGGCTGGTACAGGTCTAGTCGGAGCATGGTAGCTTTTGCAAGTCCTGGTCACGGTCGACGGCAAGGAGAGGATACTGTCCTGCAATTAATGTGATTATGACGAAGACAAAGTACAGCATATGCTCGAGTTCTACGTGGCCTAAGCAGAGTAGCACTATAAACTTGTTGCAATAATCAGTGGCGACCTGACGTTGCTGATAATCACTAAAGCAATGCTCGATAGTGTCAAGAATTAAAATAGAGTTGGCTCTTTCTGCAGCAAATATCTCGCAAAAGGAAACAGCGGAGCGGGTGAGAGAGACAATTCTCTGCGCTGACACACTCCGCCACTGGCACATCAGGCTGAGCATCATAGCCGTGGTCGCAGGTGGATGGATCAATGATTAGGCTACCATCGGCAGAGAACGGCCGCGTGAAGGTGATGTTATGGTACAGCTGCTAGAGCGTCGATAAAGGTAGACTAAAAGGATAACCCGAGTGACGAGTAAAAGTTAATATGACATACTGTCCATGCTTATTCAACGTGGCCTGGCATAATAATTTATGAAACACCTGGATTTTCCCTTTGCAATTTGCTTCATTATATTTTATGGAAATTACTTTATGGAAATAAAAAGCATTGAACAATCAATTAATATCCATTCATTCATCAGCATATCATTTCCCACTGCTAGGCATATGGCCTACATTCAATCCAAGTTCTACTTTTAGGAAAGTCGAGTCCTCAAAAGAAGACAAACTACCCTACTATGTCAAATATTGGCCACGACCCACCACTCCCAAAATATATTCGAGTGGTGGTGGCACGTGTTCAGGAAGTAGAACGGACAGATTTCTAGACCTCCCTCAGCATTATGGCTATAATCACTACACTTAGCAGCGCTTTTGACGAACGCTGTTTGGTGTAGTTTAATATAAATAACTATTTCAGTTTACAACAGGAGATTGTAGAATAAATGCACTTAAATACAGCTCAATAACGACTGATTCTATACATGGTTGCCATCTTATTCATATAGTTTTTAGTCATGTTAAACATATTTGAACTACCGCTACTTTAAAATAAAATACAAACTTTACCCTAAAATTAATTTCATCATAATTTAATTAAATACAATGTTTTTTAAGACTGTAACATCTAAATCTTTTTCAGGCGGTGAGTTATTAATCTCAAACTCAATGACCATTAAACATAGTGGGATATATATGAACTGCGATAATCTAACATTGACAACCTATCTTGTTCGTTGTACTACGGTATAGTATGATGACTTTCCCGGCGCTTCTCAAAAGTTAAATCTATGTGTTATCTCTGCAAACCATTCCGGATCCTAGCTTACAGGAGCTGATGTCAATTAAAAAAGTTCATTTTAAAATTTTAACAATTGACAGCCCTTTTGCGAAATTTAAAACCAAGATCTCTTAATTGGCTTTTTATATTATTGAAACTACAAGATATAAACGACACAGCCAATGCGATGAATAAAAAAAAAAGAATCTATGAATGCTACGAATTTCTGAACGAAATTGCACATCGATCGTGTTGACGTGTTAGAAAAGCGGAAATAAGGAAATGGTGCGCTTCCGGTTATTTAAGGGCTAATGGGTTCTTACGTCACTAGACTAGGTAGGGCAAGTTTTAAAATATGGTATTTATTGGGGGACTTTTTCTTGTAGTGACGGAGTAAAAAAACATAAGTATCGTGAGAATATTAGAAGAGAAGGAAAACTCTAAATAAAGCCTTATACTATCCTGTCTGACCAGCGTATTATAAGCTAATTTAGCTGTTCTGAAAGAAACTTATGGCTAAAATTTGGTCCTATATATGAGCTCAGAAAAGGAAAAACACGCTATTCTTCTTTTTCGTCAGCACATATATTTCATAAGAACGTTTTTCAGAGTATATTTGGGCGTTTCTTCAATATTGAGTACAAATGGGCATTCAATTTGTCTTTTCAAACACACACGGACATGCACACGCGCGCGCATTATTATTTTCAAAAATTTAATCACTAATATTATAAAGTCGAAACTTTGTGAGCGTGTGATATTCGTTAGTTTTTCACGTTCTATGGTATACGTATATGGACGGATTAGTTACAAGACAAGTCGGATACAAGACCACCATATGACACTTTCATATTCCCGCCTAAAATCCGTCATGAGTTTATTTGCTGTGCAAGAAAATTCTTTTTATAATCCAAAAAGGATTATTTTGAGACTGGCTGTAATTTGTGTCCTAAATAATATATTAGCAAAGTCCTACGCGACATTATAATTCATTCCTTAGTATATGTTCGCTTTTATAAAAGAAAGTTGCCATAATTGATGATGAAAATTAAAATGATGTTGATAATTTAGTCTCCGTTCTAAATAAGTCACCTCATCATTCTCCTACTCTTATCCCAATTACTTGGGGTCGATACAATGTGTACTCTTCTTTACATTTTGTAGAAGTTATTGGCAATAGTTTTATGATCGGCGCCTGCCAGACGTCAACCCTACTTGGAAATGTAATTGTTGACCAAACAGCATCAGATGGAGTTGGCCCAGGTCGTTATAAGGCTCTTACTCGTCTTTTCGGACATCCACGAGCAAAGTAAGGGTGGGTAGTATTCCTAACCGCTACCATACAGTTTAAGCAGTTCTAAATAAGTTATCTGAAAGAGGTTTTATCGGAATGGTAAAAAAAATCTGTTTGTGATCTTAAATTATATTAAACACCAGCTGTTTAGCTTTTCATTTTAAATAATTTTAATGCCATTTTATGTTCCTAATATAAACTGTAAAGTGCTAGGGTAGTGCGTAGTAAATTTAAAATGATTCACGTGTATTTTGATGTACTGCGAAAATGCCCAGTGCATGCTTTTAGCTTAGAATTAATTATAGTACTTGCGGACCTTTGTCATTTACTTGTGCGGTTGTCATAACAATTGAAAACTTTATTAAAACTGTCGTTATTATTTTAATAGAAACCAGCTGTCAATTTCCCTTGCATTCTATACATCAAGCAAGGTCACCTTGTAGTATTTTATTAGAAATCAATATTAATTCTACTGCATAGACTTTTGTTTGACTAATTCCTGGCAATTTTTATGAGTCATATTTCTTTTTATTGACAATATTCGACCTAGTAATTCAACTATATTTAAATAAAATTTTATAATGGTATAGTCACGCTGTTGATTATTTTTGTTTATAATTAAAAATGTGGCAGCACGTCCGTGGTAGTACCGCACTTCCGCTGAATGCGACTTCTGAGTAATATCAATTTGACGCTAGGCTTCGTATTTTGAACTATAGAGTCAAAGACACAAACCTTTAGAGCAGGCAGCGACCTGGCTGTGTTTCTAATATTATAAAGTTTCATGAGCGGTAATTACAACTTACGATTAAGTGGACTCCTTGCTGGTCCACCAACAAAGATAATAAAAATGAAATAGATAGTTTAAAATAACTAAAAGCCTTCATTTTATTGATAACCAAAATAGAAAATGTGATGCAGGTATAGCGACATCTATTGAATCACGCCAAAATCTCAGCCACAAATGTAAGGAAAATATCGCTAATTCTGTAAGAATAATGGGTCAGACTATTAAAATTCTTGCATTGTCATCGATCCTTGATAAGGGTGCAAAGTTTTAAATGAATGCACGTTAAAAAAGGGTTGAAAATCACGTTTAAAAATTCTATTACAGACAAACTAATGTAAACGCTTTAAAAAATAGTGGGTTTATCAATAAAGATTTTGTTATTTTTTGGGACGATCTGTGAACCAATTATACCAAAACCGCCTAGATCGGTGGAAAGGACGTATAACTCCATAACCTGCTGTACACAACCCCTATATCACCATTTGAGTGGACCACCGAGTCTCTATTTTTAGTGACTCATCAAGCGGGTTACCTTTTCGGATACCATCTCCTGTCAATTCCCCGGCAGCACATTTGAAATAAAACTATTTTTACTTGGATTTTATTTGGTCTGTCTATTTTTACTTGGATTTTATCGCGTTTGTCTATTTTTATCTGGTAAGTCTATTTTTACTTGGATTTTATCGCGTTTGTCTATTTTTACTTAGATTTTATCTAGTTAGTCTATTTTTACTTGGATTTTATCCCGTTTGTCTATTTTTACTTGGATTTTATCGCTTTTGTCTATTTTTACTTGGATTTTATCGCGTTTGCCTATTTTTACTTGGAATTTATCGCGTTTATCTATTTTTACTTGGAATTTACACGTTTGTATTTTTTTTAATTTTCCTATGGTACATTTATAGCGTTCATGGTTATAGGAGGACTGACTTGTCCTTCGTGGTCATGACTGATTGTAACCGGATAACCTAACTCTTTTCATCTCAGATAAAATCGAAGCTACTTCTATCGCAATAAAACACACAGTAATGTCACTTCAAACATCTGTAAGAGAGACTAAATGAGAAACTCACTAACTTTCTTGTCAAATCTTCTCAGGGGCGGTCGCGTTCCAATCCAAATGTAGTTTAAGGTGAAATGTTCGTCCGTCACCCGCAGAGACGCTGACCACGTGAGGACGATTCCCTGGCAGTTAGTTGGGGCATTAACGGGGGATTTTACCCGAAAGGGTAACCCGTCAGGCTGGCCACGGATGGCAAGAAAGCAGTACCAGTGGGCCGGCCCAATGGCGATAGGGAGGGAATACGGTGGGTTATGGAGCCACGCGCTGTCACTCTGTCGCCCCGGGCGGAACGGGTGGCGTGTGTCCGGACCATAGCCTACCACAAAAAAGGAGGTGAAACGTTCAGTGGCCGGCCCAATGGCGTTGAGGAGGCAATACGGTGGGTTATAGGGCCACGTGCCGCCATCCCGTCGCCTCTGGCGGAATAGTCTGCGTGTCTCCAGACCACAGCCTGCCAAAAAAAGGTGAAATATTAAATTTGACAATATTTAAATGACCGTGAGTTTTACACATAATAAATTATTCTGAAACTTTACAAACATACAATCAACAGACACTAATAACAACCAGACTAAGAATTAATTGTTAAAAAAATACTTATTTGTGAATCGCATACAGAACCGTCCTGTGTGGGCTCGATCAAGACTCTCACCATGTAAAACTAACATTTGTACTAATAACATCATTTATGGAATCTACATAAACTAATAATGAAAGTAATTCCGACAAGCAAAATTGGCACCGCTAATATGAAATGGTGGAATAACATAATTCATACATGTACAAAATATTCACAAGCCAAGAGTCACAAAAACAAGGTGGAAGTAAAGGAAGATGTTATTTATAGTTTCACAAACACTTTGGTCATGGTACGTCTTTTGTTGTTTGTTTATTTATCTTTTCTACAATGTATTTTTAGAGTTAGTAATTTACAAAGCGCGGTAAACATGGCGTCATTGATAGTTTTCACATCGTTCGGAAATTAGTTAACGGTAGGTAGGTATATTTTTGCTGTGTGGTAGCGGCTACGAATACTACTAATCCTTTCTTTTCTCATGGATGTCTTAAAAGACGACTAAGGGTTTTATATGGACCTGGGCCAATTACATCTGATGCCGTATGGTAAACAATTACAATCCCAAGGAGGGTTGCCCACAGACAGGCGACTGGTCCTAAAACTAATGCCAATAACTTTTACAATATCTGCGATGGAAGAGGAATATATTTTGCGTCGACCCAGAGTATTTAGGATAAGAGCAAGATTGATGATGATGATAAATGATGGGTGGGGAATTAAAAAGAAGGCAAAATTTCAATTCAAGTGGCCTATTATTAGATGGTGATTGAATATACATACAGCGAATTGAGGTACCCTACGTCACTGATCCGACGCCCTGTACTACTCAACGGGGGGCAACTCTGCAATAACCTGGTTTATTTTGTGAACCAATAATAAAAAAATAACCAATATACCAAGAATCGAACCGGGGCTGTCTGTATTAAGCGACTGCCCAATTTACCAACTAAACTATTGCTATTCTTAATACCAGTTGTTATATTTACCTTCATATACTAATTATATTTTTTCATTGCCTGAAAATACTGATGAAATGACATTTTCTGTAAATGAAATCTAGCTAGATTAATTTATCGCGCCTGAAACATTCTGATTACTAAATTGCATGAAAATTGTTGACCTCGTCTTCGAGATTCTGAATACATGAAAAATAAACAATAAATTCTCGTTTGAAGATATAAGATGAAATTTTAGAAATGAATTTCTTAAACCATAAATTTCAATTTGTAATAGAGTGTTAACGACTGGTTTAATGATTCAAATTGAAATTACAGATACTATCCCTGGGGGGACACACTTAAAACATTACTTTTTTTTACTGACCGTCGCGCCGCCTACAGACTGGTTGTACAAACTTAGCTGCTGCCATTTTGTCCTGTCTGTCAAACGTTTGACAACTGAGAATTGTTATTTTTTGTTCATAGTGTAGGTAGTTATTGTCATCGATTTATTTTCGATTATTGATGTACTTTCTGAAAATTATATCAATTTTCATTGTTAAACTTATATTATTATTGTTTCGATATCAGCTGATATGGTTTTTTTTTATATTTCAGGGTAGATCTCATAGTAAAAGAATATTCTGTATAATTACACATACACATGTAGATATGTATATATATATCACTTCAACTTTAGTTCACCGCTTAATCTCTGGGTAGCAGCACTTTCCATACATGCATATTTTATCATCGAGTTGCCACTCTTTTTCAGTTTAATAACTTTACTCTTTGTACTATCCTTACTAGAAAAAGAATAATGATGGGTATTCACAGTCCGCATTTATTCGAGCCTATGTAAAATTTCAAAATAACAGTTTTAATTTATTCTTACTAATTGAAACAGCTGTGAAACATCGTTATTAAAAACAAACCGTTATCCGCTTTTGTTTCAAACCTGATTATAATAGATTGAAACATCAAAGCAAATATCGGATGTTCAAAATATGTGATGGAAAGATAGATTATGGGAATCAAAATTATTGTAGTATATCATATAACTATTTGCCTACGTTTACTAAATTAATATTTCATAAATTATACTGGGTGGGTTGAATACTTGCGTGAAGTTCTTGAGATTATCAATACCAAAATGGGAATTACCAAAAATGTCATTAGCAGTTCGAAAATATAGCTATTCACATATTTTTAATTAGCGACAAGGTGTATCATATTAAATCTGGCAATAGTATAGACAAAGTTGTCCTCTAAAACAGCAACCACAGATTATACACGCCAAATCCCCGCCAAAACCGCTTTAAACAGATTGAAAATTAAATTAACATACAAACTCTTTCGTAAAACACATGGCATGCTTCCAATATTTGAGTATGTCGTATTTATTAGCGAATAATATAAATATTTGGACACTTCAAGCAAATCGTTGCACTATTTTGTTAGTATTGTTACAGGAACTGTTATTATTGAATGAATAAATAGATAAATACATGAGAAACTTGCAAAGTTTCAAATATATTAACTTTGCCATTGTATAATAATAGTTTTTATTGATTTGTTCCATTGAAAACATTTCGTTGAGTGTATTAAATCGAATAAGCAATGGTTGTTTTAGCATTTATTTAAATTATATCTAAGACTGGACTACCTACCGGAGCGATGAAATCATTCAAAGTTACGTACTTCAAGTGGCTGAGAGTTATACAATGTTTTTTGTACTATATAAATTTGATTAATATATTGTAATTTTGTATGATTTCTGATGTTTACGCGAGTGTATACAGACTATAACAGATTTAAAATAAAACTATTTTTACGGATTCTATTGCGTTTGTATTTGATTTTTGATTTCCCAACGTTTCGAACACTTTTGCGACTTCGTCTTTTAAGTCATGTGTGACACATACATACACCCTTAAATATGGTTTTCAATATTTGTGCGAGTGTAAAAAATGTCGAAGCATAATTTATTCCCATTTTACACCCTTGGGCCTGCCTAATATATGTTCTTAGGGACTTATTTTCAAGATATTCTTTTTAGGGAGTCTCTCCACCACTTATTTTCTTTTATTGATTATGGTGGCAGACTAGTAAGCAGCACACCTAATGGTAAGTGTCACTGCTGCCCATGGACCTTTGCTATACTAAGAGTATAGCTAGGCCGCTGCCTACCATTATAATCCCCAAACTCACCCAGTTGGGCTTCCGGCTCTCTCGCTCACCGAACGAAGCGCAATAGCACATTGCCATTACTCAAACGACGATCTTCTGCGAGAGTGTGGTACTAAAAATCACAAAAGTAAGATGCTGTCCAGTACTTGAAATGTATGTGTCCAGTAGATGAAAAAGAAAGAGAATGAATTGCTGTGTGGTAGCGACTATGAATACTACCAACCCTTACTTCGCCTGTGGATGTCGTAAAAGACGACTAAGAGCTTTATATCGACCTTAGCCAACACCACCTAAAGCCATTTGGTCAACAATTACATTCCCAAGGAGGGTTGACATCAGGCAGGCGTCGGTCATAAAAGTATTGCCAATATCTTTTACAATATGTACTAGTACATCCTGCGTCGACCCCAAGTAATTTGGATTTTGAAGAATAAGAGAGTGAAGAGAGGATGAAAAATAACTAACTCTTGAACACATGTTTTTTTATCTCTACTGAAGAATGTAAATTTGAAGACAAATGATTAACATTTATTTGAAGACTATGAACAAATGGATCATCACATTCAAATTGGCAAGATTCTTCTTTCTCTTTTTTCGTGTTGGCAAACATCTACTAATTCGAGCCCCTTGTTGCAGTGTCGGGTTACAATTTTCATTACAATTTATCTGTTTTTTGATACTAATCATTATCCGTCAGTAAGTTAAATTGTCGTCTACTACAACAATGTCATGGCCAATATTAATAGTATCTTCTAGGAATTTTGGTGGCAAACAAGGCACGTAAAGTATTTTTATATCATATTCATTACACTCTAGAACTTTTTCTACATCATATTACATACATACATATCATCACGCTATATCCCTTGCCGGGTAGGCAGAGAGAACAGAGTGCCAGAGAACTTTATCCTTGCATACTTCACTCGCTTCCTCAACATTCATAATTCTCTTCATACTCGCTCGCCGGTTTCGGAGACTCTTGACTCCACCTTCCTTCAGTACGTGACTAATCTGGTCTAGGTAGATTAGTCTCGGTCTCCCCCGGTACCTACATCCTTCCACTTTCGCGTTGTATATCTTCTTAACCAGACGTTCGTTCGGCATTCTTTCCATATGTCCGAACCATCGGAGCATTCACTTTCGCATCTTTACACTAATACTATCTTTCATCATATTACATAAATTGCCATAAAATTATTGAATATAATATAAGACCACTACACGACACTTCCACTTTCCCATCAAAACTCTCCAGTCAAATTATTTCCATATATAGGTATAAAATAGTTGCTCTTTTCTTGATTTTTTTTTGGCAATTAGTTACTTTTCCGGTCATTGTTACCAGTGTCAAATAATTTTGAATGTCTAGTTTGTATTGCTCTTGGGTTTAACGTCCATGCATGTCAGTGAACTAGGCTTATATTATAGTGATAGCTAGGCTTATATTATAGTGATAGCTAAATCGAAAATTCAAGTAACAGTATTCTCAGGCTATTATGGCATGTCGGGCCGGCCACTGACGTCAAGTTCACTCTGCTCCGGTGGTCGGCCCTCTGTCGCCCCGGACGGAGTGGTGCGAGGAGTGCGCCGACCGTAGCCCATCCCAAAAAAAAGGCTCTTATGGCACGATATAAAAACATACTCAAGGACTGCTAAGATAATCAGTACAAATTAGTACTTTCTCTACATCACCTTTTCCTGTCAATATTAATATTCTACAATTATCCGTATGTTCAATCATCTTCATTACATATTATTAACCTCGTATTAGATAATTTACATTTCTGTTTTGTGGTTTCAAGCATAGAACACAGGAGTGGCTCTAGCGCATGTAGCGCCCGGGTGCAATTAATAACCTGGCGCCCTTTTGTATCAAAATGGGGAACAAAATGGAATAAGTTGATAGTTACTACACGTTCGATTAAACTCCGAACCTCGCTGGAATGCGTTATCGCATGCTTAGTCTCGTTGTTTTGACACAAAATCAGGTAAACGCGATCGGATTATGAAGTTACAGTGAGCATGGCGACAAAGCAACCTACCCAAACCTGTCAAATAACGCACCCACTACGTTTATAAGTGGTGAGGCACTGGCTGCGTACGGTGTGCCTGCTCCGTGTGGAGCGTTACAGTGGAGGCTCTATGTGTCTCGAGCGGCTTTCGGCGCCCCCTAACACACGGCGCCCGAGTGCACTGCACCCTCTGCACTATAGGTAAAGCCGGCCCTGATAGAACAAGTATTTTTTTTTTTTTTGCACTTACACAGTTTTATTACTGCTGTAATAATAAAATAGATAGTGAAATAGACGGCTGCATGTAGCAGAGATGCGAATGTTGAGATGGATGTGTGGCCTGACGAGAATGGATAAGGTAAGAAATAAGTTTATAAGAGAAAGTTTGAAAGTGGCGCCAGTGACGGAAAAGTTGAAAAGTGAACGCTTGAGTTGGTATGTACATGTGATGAAACGGGACGAAAGTAATGTTGTGAGAAAAGTTTTAAGTATTAATGTTGAAGGCTTTAGGGGTAAGGGAAGACCGAAAAAAAGATGGATGGATTGCGTGAAGCATGATATGGATAGGAAGGGCGTGACCGCAGATATGACTTCGAATAAGATTGTGTGGAAGAAAAGAACATATTCCGTCGACCCCAAGTAATTGGGATAAGAGCAGGGTAATGATGATGATGAGTGAAATAGATTTAGAAAAGTAAACGATTATGCAAAAATAGACTTTGGCAGTAAACAATTAATCGTTTAACACTTTCTAATATATTTAGTCTACCTCAAATTACATAGAGTAAACATAACAATGTTCTATTGCGGGGACCAGGTATTTTGAGCTCGTGTAAAATTTATTTTCAGATCGTACAATGAATAAAAGAGGAAATTGATTCTTCTATATTTGGCATGGAACATCAGCATTTAGATCACAATGGACGAACTGGCGATGCCGTAAGCATTATAAATTTGAAAGTCCGTTATCAACCCACTTACCGCATACATCACCCGAAAATAAATATAGCATATCGACCCTTGGAAAGAGATAATCAACTAATTTCGGATTCGTAGAATAGAATAGAATTCTTTATTTGCTTTAAATACCACATTTATGGGTGTAGGTGATTAAAAATATAAGATTAGGTACATGCTCATCTAGTCATTACAAATGACATGCAAATATAAAACATTTACTTGCAAACTACTTATCAAATTAAAATTATTCAACGAGCATAGAGCGTTGTCCCTGTCGCACAGTACCTTTGTGACGTCACACGAAGCAATGACAGTCTGGTATCTATTAGGAGCTGTTTAATTTGTGATATTTTGTTAATAAATAAAATAATATCTGGATGACCGAGCCTTGCTCGCTAGTTTCTTTTTAATGTGTTTTGGAAGATATATTTAAATATAATAGAAATAATGACAAAACAAATCAAAAAGGCAAAAAGTCGAGCAAAAAGGAGCAAAAATGACGTTTGTTGTATGGGAGCCCTTTTAAGTATTTATTTTATTTTGTTTTTTAGTACTTGTCATTATAGCGGCAACAGAAATACGTCATTTGGGAAAACTGCAACTGTCTAATTACCATGGTTCATGAGATACAGACTGGTGACAGAGAGACGGATGGACGGACAGCGAAGTTTTAGTTATAGGGTTTTGTTTTAAGCTTTGGGTACAGAACCTTGAAAAGGTTGAACTCCCATAAAAGCTTAGTACAATGGAAATACTCTTTAAAATTGGAATGGCTCGAAAGTCACAATACTGTATTAATACGGCATTTGAAGGATTCTAAGCTTTACAGAGGTCACTTTTAGGACAAGGCGTCATAGGAACGTGGAGTTTGAAATTTAAAATTGTTGGACAGCAATTTTCTAAGCCGAATATTGTAGTTGAGAGCCATGATAACACATTGCATCGAACTAACTGAAATCCATCGCTCATAAGATGCATTAAACGTTTTTTTATTTGACTCTGCCGAGGGTATTTTTACCGTATAATGATTAGGAAAGGAGAAGATAGTCATTTGCTATATTTTTGTTCGCTGTTTAGTCAGATCTTAATCAACATATTTGCAAAAATTGAGACGAAAAGGTTGAGTTATATTAGGAACAATCAATAAGATACGATACGGAGACAGCATATTGATCAGATGGGTCGCAAGACGCCATGATTTACCTATGTGCGCTACTACAATCGTTTCAATTTCTTTAAACCATTTACTTGCAAATATTTGAAAACATTCGAAGGGGTCATATATCAAAATAAATCCTTTGAATAACTGATTAACCCCGCTTCAAACAACTGGTCGAGTTCCTGAATACACCGAAGCCTCCCAGTATCCCAGCTCACATCTTAAAATTGAGAGCTGGCGCGCCGAAATTATACAATGTTTGCAAGTTTGCAAGAAAAACCATTCTAAGATTCTCCAAATGCCATCAAATTATCTCTTAAAATTTCAGTGAGTGCAGTTTGCCATCAAAGTCTTCTTCGCAATGACCATAAACAAAGCTCGAGGTCAAATTCTTAAGGTAGCGGGAGTAGACTTGAAAGAGAGCTGCTCTTGCCGTGGGCAATTGTATGTGACATGCTTCAGAGTAAGCTCACAGAGAAGCCTGGTAATTCTCATTTCAATCCGAAAGGAAAACAAAAGATATTGTTTACAAAGAAATACTGCAGTTGGTGTAGTATCGCGGGTGCATAGACCGGGTTTAGTCCGTCATCCGCAGAAAGCTCAGCCTCATGAAGGCGACGCCTCGGCATCACATTTGTTTATTGCCGGGGCGTCTATAATGATGATACCCGAAAGGATAACCCGTCAGGTCGGCCATGGATGTCAAGGAAGCGGTACCAGAGGTCAGCCTAATTTCGATGCTAAACACGGTGGGTTATGGGGCCGCACACTGCCCTTCCGTCACCTCGGTCAATGGGCGCAGCTGTTTAAAACGTAGCCTCCTAAGAAAAAAGCCTCGTGTCCATAATATATAACAAAATATTTTATAAGTATACAAATATGTAAACACAATAATTTATAAAAAATAATAAACTTAATAACGTAAAAAAACAAAAAAATCTATTAGAACCATTTTTGACTTCTACGCGGCCGAAAACGCGGGTAAATGTTAGTAATTAATAAAATAATGAAAGAGGCAAAAAATGATAAAAAGGAAGCTAAGGATCCGAACCATGCTCCGGTTTGTTGGGATTAGATTACTCTATGTTCCAACTGAGCTATGTCTGTTCTTAATGACAGCGTCAAAATTTGCCTTCATATGTTAATAGTTTTCAGCCAATGAAAAATAATATTTTTTATTGCCTGAAAATACAGACAAAACAATATTTTCTAGAAATGAAACCTAGCTAGATCGATTAATCGCCCCCGAAACCCTCTATATGCCAAATTTCATGAAAATTGTTGGTGCCGTTTCCGAGATCCAGATTATATATATATATATATATATATATACAAGAATTGCTCGTTTAAAGATATAAGATATATACGTTCTACAAGTTTTTTACGAAATTATTGCAGTTTTAAAAACAATTTTACATTTATCATGTAAAATTTTAACCTCGACACAACTGCACTCTCTCGCACTTGCACAACGACTGACAAATGTCACATAAGTAGTGCGCGACAGAGACAACGCTATACGAAGTCGAAATTATCCGATTGCCTCTTTCCAAAGATCGACGTGCTATATTTATTACTGAATACTATGTAGTGTAAAGAAATGGGCTTTCTAACAATCGACATTATTCTTTGACAAAAATCACGAAATATCACAAGGTTTAGTAAGATATCACGTGTATTTATTTTTTCGTCAAACGCTGCGATTTCAAAACGGAAAAGCGGCGTGTAGTGTGACTTTGACTTGCCATTGCCAGGCAACGAACGAAGTTTAAATTAGGTGATCTGTATAAAAACCTTTTTGCGAAGTATAAAAAAGCAAAAAACCGAGAATATAATGAGCTTTTTTTTTAGAGTATAATGAGCTGTGCCCACAGCTCATTATACTACTTCTTTGTAGGTTCTAAAAAGTCGCGTGATGTTGGTGGGGGAGGGGGGGTCATAGTCTTAAATCTCACCATGTATCACCAAAGGGGAGGTGGGGTTAAAAAATGCTAAAAAAAAGATTACGTGATTAATGGACGTCCCCTAATCTACTCTATCACTGGTGCCACTTTCAGACTGCCCCTTATTAGGGGGAGTCCACTTTCAGACTTCCTTTTCCCCTTATTATATAGAAAATGGTATTATTCATTAAACAAATTGATGTTTATGTATTTATATTTTAACCTCCAAAGCAAAATGAGGGATGCTGTAAGTTTTAAATTGCATATTACGTATTGTGTATGTCTATGAAACTTAACTCTTAAAAAAATGGGCTAATTATGATGCGGCCTTTTTTTTTGTTTTAAAGCTGACTTAATCGAAATGGTTCTTAGCAACAATTTGCAATATTCAGGCGTTTTAACTCTCATTTACCCTTTTGTTAGTGGTAGGACCACGCTATTGACAGTTCTCTGTCTACAGCCACTGGCCGATCAGTCCGGGATAGTACCACACTCTGACAGAAGATCGACGATCTGAGTAATAGCAATATGCTATTGCGTTTTGTTCGGTAAGCGAGAGAGCTGGAAGCCCAACTGGGGTGGGTTTGGGGTTTCTAATTGTAGACGGCCTATCTATGGTGTTGGTTATAGCAAAGGCCCATGGACGGCAGTAACTCTTAACATCAGGTGTGCTGCTTGCTCGTTTGCCACCATAAGCAAATAAAATTAAAATTTTACCCTCTCTCTTTTTCTTATGTGATGCAGACAAAGTTGCACGATTCTACTAGCGAATAAATATATCAGTATTAAATTGGTTCAAACGTATAAAATGTTCAGCAAGAGAAACGATTCGCGAACTCATCACTTGACCTTGTAACGTCGCAATGAATTCGTAAAATAATCTAAGAGCTAACGAAATAAATTATTGTTTGGTTTATTTCAATTTTTATTTGACTATTATTTCCCAGTTCAGATTACTGTTTACAATTTTTTTTTAAATAACATGCGTTATATTTAGTTTTAAAAATGGCTTCTCTATCGCATATTTGTTTGATAAGTTGATCTACGCTGTCCAAACAGTTAGTTGGTTATTTTAATTGATGCAACGGAAGTATCATTACGGTAAGAGAATCGCGTGAAGAAGGAAACGGAAATGTCAATACAATGAAAAAAGGTAGTAGTTTTTTAAACACAAATTTTAATTAAATTTATTAGTTATATTGAAAATTAAATAGTGATAAGTTATTTTTTTTTTTCGTGAAGTGACGGAGTAAGAGTAGAAATCCTCTGCCGCTATCTTGCATGGTGGGTATTATTATCTTGCATGTGAGTATTAGTGTTAAAAATGGCTACGAGATATAATACGCTTATAAAATCTGTGCTAGAGAACTTGAAATAAAGCACCATATCAGTCTATCTAGACCAATGTAATAGGTCAATTTCCTTCTTATTGTTAGAGTCCAGAAGTGGGATCCCAATTCTGTTTTAGTTTACCACTTCTAATAAAGTCTAACTTACGTCATCTTCCACGATGAATCCAATAATTTATAAATGGTAAAATCCATCTCCAATCCAATCCAATCCAGCATCTATAGTAATCGGCTTGGCGATTGCAGTAAAGTATTATATGTTTAAAATTTGAAAGCTTCTGACTACTCTACTGGTACTCGCAGGTAATTTTTACGACTTGTTAGTAAGAGGTAAGGTAAAAGTAATCCATTTTTATTGCAAACCGAATTGCAGCAATAAAATGTTGTTGTCGGTAATCCAAAAGTTATGGTGGAGTATTGTGTAAAATGAATATAAAATATGAAATGAAAAATCAATAATTAATAATACCAAACTGAAGAGTTTGTTTGGTTGTACGCGCTAATCTCCTGAACTAC
This sequence comes from Lymantria monacha, assembly GCA_905163515.2. NCBI lineage: Eukaryota > Metazoa > Arthropoda > Insecta > Lepidoptera > Erebidae > Lymantria > Lymantria monacha. The sequence continues at coordinate 3,206,942 of LR991104.1, forward strand.
TACTGCGAATTGAATAATTCTTTTAGTCTTGGATAGCCCATTTATCACGGAAGGCTTTATGCTATATAACATTACACCATGACTAATAGAGAATGAGCATCAATGAAATATATTGCAAAAACAGAGAGTATAAGAGTTAGCTCATTATAGATGCCTACGACAATTCTCTCTTTTATGAGCAGGTAATATACATAAAATGTGAAATGAAAAATTTGCTATGTGTAGCTACGAAGACTACCAACCCTTACATTGCTAGTAGTTATCGTAAAAGAGGACCTACTTTACATAGACCTGGGCCAAATACACCTAAAGCCGTCTCGTCAATAATTTCATTGGTAAGGAGTATTGACATCAGACAGACGGCTATAAGACTATTGCCAAAATAGTTTGCAATATGTGTGAGAAAAATAGCACGGATTGCGTTACTCTCAAGTAATTTGGATGTGAACAAGATAATAATGATGATAATGTTAAAAACTTTGTTCGTGGACATCGCAAAAGAGAACTAAGGACTTTATATCGACCTGGACCAACTCTAACTGATGCTGTTTGAAATAAAACTACTTTTACGAATTCCATCGCGTTTGTATTTGATTTATAATTTCCCAACGTTTCGAACACTTTACAGTGATCATGGTCACGGGAGGACTAAGGTGTCTTACGTTCAATATGTCATTGTTATTACAGAAATTTATTTATATAGTTTCTTAATATGTACTTACAAGCTGTATTTAGGCACCTTAGTCCTCCCGTGACCATGATCACTGTAAAGTGTTCGAAACGTTGGGAAATTATAAATCAAATACAAACGCGATAGAATCCGTAAAAGTAGTTTTATTTCAAATGTGTAATACTCGCGTAAACATTAGAAGTCATTATAATGTTGTTTGGTCAAAAATAACATACGCAAGGATGATTGATGTCAAACAGATGGCTATAAAACTATTGCCAATAACTTTTATAATATGTAGAAGTACATATTGCATCGACCACCATTAATTTTAATAAGAATAGGAGAATGAATGATTATTTATGACAGATTCAAACATAAGAATGAAAATTATATTAATATTATAAATGTGAATGATTTTTACTAAATCATACGCAAATCGTTGAACAGATTTGGCATGAGCATCTGTTCGTCCTCCACAATGGTCTCGTATTAGTAGCTGATTGCTGTTAATATGAGCCCATTGTTGCCGGTGTCAAGTTTTTTTTTATACTTTTTATCCATCCATCCATTCTTTATATTACGAGTCTTTATTTGTAAATCATTATTTAAAGTAAATTTCCGTCAGTAAGTTGAATCGTGGCCTTCAACTTTGCTATGGCCACAATCTTAATGGTATCTGCTGAGAATTTTATTAGCAAAGCACTTATATATTAAAAACATTACTCCTCAGCAGTTCCTACGCTAAACATTACATAATGCTATTTGCAGAAAAAAATATTATATAATCTTAAATTTAATTATTTTCCGTGTGGTAACGGAGTAAGAATACAATTCGCCACCTCATATTTTACCCGTGGGTGATCGTGCGAGACGACTAAGGGATAACAAACAAAACACATATAATACCAACACGTCTGACCAGCGTGGTAAAGTAGGTCAGTTACTCTTCCATTGTGGAGGAAGCCCGAGGCCAGCAGTGGGACATATATGAGCTGAGATGAGGATGATGATAATCCTAAAACGCTAAGTAATTAAATAGGTATAATCCAGGACCATTATACGAAGCTTTCTTATTTCGCCAAAATTGTATTAGCTATTTTGGTCATTTTGGGCCGTTTCAGCCAACAGTACAGTGTCTATAATATTTTTATAGTCTATTCTATATGGTTACATTTGCTAAACTTTCTTTAGAAACAGCGCTAAGTTAAAAACAAAATATTTTATCTAAAATAAAAATTCAAAACAGCCCTTTTACGCTTTTTCATTAAGACCATGTTTTACAGAAATACGTGTGATAACGACCTTTTTATTTCGAATTTAGGGTCGGACGAACAGCATCATAAATCTTTACTGTTTTGTACTAATAACTGACCAAAAACGACATGTATACATATTTTAAATAGCTCGTTAAAAAGGTCTTAAACTGCGGGTGCTCTGTAAATGGGCCCGCCATTTTGTGTATTATTTCGCGCCTAAACGAAAACATGGCTGTCATTATTTAACAGCTGTTTTAATAATTTTACGTTTTTATTTTTTGTTCAGTGTGCACTTGGTAATCATCGGTTTTTACAAGGATGATTAAAAAGCAGCTTCCTTATTGTGAAATCAATTAACTTTTACAATATACCATCTTAGAGTCATTTGTCAAACACTTTGTGAAATCTAATCTGTCGAATGTTACTATACATATATTTATAGTAGTAGTTGTTTTAAATAAACATATATTTATAGTAGTATTTTATATTCATTTATAAACATACAGACATATATACATACATATAATCACGCCATATCCCTTGCAGGGTAGGTAGAGAGAACAGAGTGCCAGAGAACTCTATCCTTGCATACTTCACTCGCTTCCTCAACATGCATAATTCTGTTCATACATGCTCGCCGGTTTCGGAGACTCTTGACTCCACCTTCTTTCAGTACGTGGCCAATCTGGTCTGGGTATGTTAGTCTCGGTCTCCCCCGGTACCTATATCCTTCCACTTTCGCATTGTATATCTTCTTAACCAGACGTTCGTTCGGCATTCTTTCCACATGTCCGAACCATCGGAGCAGTTCCTTTCGCATCTTTACACCAATGCTCTCATTCATACCTACCCGCTCTTATACGTCATCGTTACGAATGCCTTCGGTCAGTTTAACTCCACAGATTTTCCGTAGAGATCGCATTTCGACCACATTAATTTTACTTTCATGCTCTTTTCTACATACTCAACTCTCGCTTCCATACAGTAATGTTAGGACAAGTACTGCGTTATGTATTGCTACACGTGCCTTCTGGCTGAGGTGGTGGCCGACCGAGAAGATGCCCCAACGCTCCGTTCACTCTATTTCCCGCATTCACTCTTCGCTCTATATCAGTGGTGTACCTTCCATCTCGGCTAAATTCACATCCAAGATATACAAATTCATCCACTTGCTCTAGTACATCATTACCTATTGTTACTCTTACATCTTCTACATCTTACTGTTCATTTATATATACGTACGTACCTATATAGAAATCCTATTTGACACTATTAATAATATGAATAAATTAATTGAATTAAATGATGCATGGCGCAAGACCTTCTTTAGTTTAGGATTTGAGAAAAACAAGGGAGACCTATAATTTTGTCACAATTAACCTATATACTCGTACCTCACATCTCATACTAGGAAAGAATACGGCATAGGACCAAATTGGAATAGGATAAAAGGCAACGGTTTGCATATTTAAAGTTCATCCTGATGATGCTGCGTTCAGAGGCGAAGCTCGTCGAATCCATATTTGTAGGTAATTGTTTAGCAAATTGCAAGTTGGGTTTATTTAAATGCTTGTGTGGTCCGTGCATGATCATTATTTTGTTAAGTTTTGAAGTTAAAATAATGATTTCTAATGTTTACGCGGGTATTACACATTTGAAATAAAACTAATTCAATGGCTTCTATCGCGTTTGTATTTGATTTTTGATTTCGTGAATTTCCGAACATTTTACAGGGTTCATGGTATCATCATGGCAGGACTAAAATCTCTCACGTCTAACAAGTCATCGTTATTACAGAGATTTATATCTACCCGCTACAGTAATAGTTATTAATTTTTAACCGACATTTTGGATACAAATACAGAGAGAAATGGATTCTATATAAAAAAAAATATATGCCCTAGATAGAAATATGAATTCGGAATGAAACTTAAGAGTTTTCGTTTATTAGAGATTGTCCCGAAGAAAATAATGTTCCGTATTGTTGATTTATGATTGTAAAAAGTTAAAATTAAAATTTTTAGAAACAATTCTTATTGTTTCTTAGGTGAGCCAATTGCTAGCCCTAAAACATCGAAATTGTCTATTTATTTTATTAAAGTAATAATGCTAGTAGGACAAAACTGTTAACAGTTTTCTGTCTACAGCCGCTGGTCAGTCTATCTGGGATAGTACTACACTCTCGGAGATGTATGTTTGTGTACTGGCAATGTGTTGTTGCGCTTCGTTCGGTGAGCGAGAAAGTCGGTAGCCCAACTTTCTAGGTGGATTTGAGATTTTCATTGGTAACCAGTGGCCTAGCTGTATCCTTGGTATTGCAAAGGTCCATGGGTGCCAGTAACACTTACCATGAGGTGAGCTACTTTTTCGTTTGTCACCATAAACAATAAAAAAAAAATTAAGAAATATATTTAAAGAATTTGAAGCATTGTAGCTATGAATGTTTTATTTGGGCTGACCTTCTTTTTGAAACGTATGTTGTAATTATTGTACTGAGGCTTTAATCAACACGAGCAGACTAGGAGATGTAAACTCGTAGCTTTTAAGATAATTCAACAACGATGCAGTTGAGTAAACTAATCAACACGTGTGTTAAGGTTGCCACATTTAAAAATTACTAATTGTGATCTATTTATTAATATGGGCAATATTTCTATTATCGTCAAGATATAAATTATATGTATATATTTTCGTGAATTTGTTTTATACGATAAAAAGTATCAAAGCATATTTTGCCCCTTACAGATATATTCTCTGATCTGGCTCTCTATATCTCTGATATGGTTTCCCAACGAGGGTTGAGGTCTGGCAGGCGGCCGGTCATAAAACTATTGCCAATAACTTTTACAATATGTACTATGAAAATAGAGTACATATTGTATCGACCCCCAAATAATTGGGATAAGAGTAGGAGAATGATGATGATGAGAGATATATTCTCTGAGAGGCTTATTTTTAGAATAATCCTTTTTAGTAAATGTCTACGTCAAAATAAATGATAATTTCCAAAAAAAAATTGAAAGCACGTTTTTATAAATAACGAATTTAAAAAGTAGAATATAATTTTCTATAAATTTAAATTAAATAATTAGAGTATGGTGTGGTGACGGAGTAAGAATACAATTCACCACCCTCTATCTGACCCGTGATTGATCGTAAGAGATGACTAAAAGATATAAAACGCATATAACACCTGTGCAAGAAAAGGAAAACTCGAAACTAAATTCTACACCAATACATCTGCCAGCGTGGTATAGTACGTCAATTTCTTCTCCATTATAGAGGAGGCTCGAGCCCAACAGTGGGAAATATATGAGCTGAAATGCTGATGAATAAGCAGTTAAAAACTAAAAAAATATGATATCAACCAACCCTATTCTCCAACGGACATGAATTTATAAATAATGGAATTTAAAAGTACACAGCGCAGCAATCAAACAGGCTTTTTTAACTCCATCACTGAAATTAAATTGAATTGTTAAAAATATGCAGTTTGTATTTGGATAATTGCCAATTGACAAATGAGATCTACTCTATTATATTTTTCCTTGACTGTAATTTCGCCACATTATTGTTTAAACAAAGATCTGTTTCCTTATAGAAAGAACTATACCAAACTAGAGACTACAAACTAGGAATAGAGAGAACTGGCGAAAGCTGAATGAAACCAACTTGGTGTAGGTTTAGGTAGAGGCAATTTTTATATATCAAAAATAGTACACAATTTTAATATTATTAAGACATAATACAGAAGTATTACGTCTAAATAGAATAAACGATATTTCTATTCTATTTTATAATTTCGCCACAGTTTAATATTTGCGCCAGTGACGAATAAGGAGTGAACGCTTGATGTGGTATGGACATGTGATGAGACGAGGTAAAAGTAATATTGTGAGGAAAGTTTTAAATATGAAGGCCTTAAGGGTGAAAGAAGACCAAAGAAAAGATAGTTGGACGGCGTGAAGCATGACATGGATAGACAGGGAGTGACCGCAGATATGACATGCGATAGGGTTGTATGGAAGAAGAGTACATATTGCATCGACCAAATTATTGAGATAAGAGCAGAATGATTATGAGTTTTGCTACAATCCGTCTAACCGCTGGGGGCGATGGGCGTTTAACATGGTCTCAAAAGCTGACGTACCTTTTTCACCTAACTTCGATAAATAAATATTTGAATTACTATTTATTAATATGTTGAATAAAATATATGGCTTTTTAAATATCTGCTCATTTATATCGTTCTGGGCCAACTCAACCTGATGCCGTTTGGTCAACAATTACATTCCCAAGGACTATTGACGTCAGGCAGGTGGCCAGTCATAAAACTATAACTTTTGCAATGTGTACAAGTACATAATGCATCGACCACAAGCAATTGGGATAAGAGCAGGAGAATAATTAATAATATTAAATCTCTGCTGACCCTTTTGAGATTCTCTGCGATTTTTGTCGGATCTTTCTCAGTGTAGCCGCATTCCAAACCGGTGGTAACTTAATAGATTTGTTTGTTTTTCTTTTTTAACCGACTTCAAAAAAGGAGAAGGTTCTCAATTCGTCTGTATTTTTTTTTTATGTTTGTTACCTCATAACTTTCAACAAATGAACGAGTAGCTCAAGCCCCGCTACTAATAGAACAACCTATGTGTGTCTGTAACACTAAAAATTAAAAAAACAAACTACGTTTTAAAAAAACCGATTTCAAAATCTGAAAGTACAAAATAGCTTAAAATACTATCATTTGTATGTGCTATCTAATGATAGGTTTGAAGTCGGTGCCGGTATCGGTATCTTTAGTGTAGGAATTTCATTATAGTAAATACCTAAGCTGTTTATAATTTTGTTTAGGGCTTGGCACCGATTTCAAACCTCTTAATAGATAGCACATACAAATGATAGTATTTTAAGTTATTTTTATTTTTCTTTAACTAGTTAATTGTCATAATATAAAAAAAAAACAAATTTAATGTTTAATAATAACTGACTATAAACACTATATATTGTTTTTGAAGTGAAAACTTCTTTTGGCGCACCGCACACAGATTTTTTCGTTAGCTGTAAGTGAGGCTGATCCGTCACTCTCCGAGGGGAAAGGCTTGATCGGGTGAACTCGGGACCGCGGAGTGTACCCGAACGAGAAAATACATTCAGCTGCTCTTCACTGTGTGTTTTCTATATTTAATTTATATGTTAATAATTGTTATTATTTATTTATTATCAATTATTCAATAGTTTTTATTCAATAATTTTAATAGTTATTTTTTGACGGCTGGCATTGGGATGGTCACACCCATACATACTCCTTGAGGTACGATTTTTTATTTTTGGAGTTTACTCCTTAAGAATCAATTTTCATATAAGGCGCCCGGTAAGAGAAAAATTTGAGGAGTAAAATCTAGTGATCGAATGACCTCGTTACGTTTTTGGTGCGCAACCTATTCTGCGCACCTTACACTTTCTGACGTGAGATAATACTTCACTGAACAGTTTTAATAAATGTAAATAAAAATATACATACATACCATCACGCCATGTCCCTTGCAGGGTAGGCAGAGAGAACAGAGTGCCAGAGAACTCTATCCTTGCATACTTCACTCGCTTCCTCAACATTCATAATTCTCTTCATACACGCTCGCCGGTTTCGGAGACTCTTGACTCCATCTTCCTTCAGTACATGACCGATAGAGCTCATTTGACTAAAAATAATCTTTAGTAATAATATATATATATATATATATATATATATATATATATATATATATATATATATATATATATATATATATATATATATAAATATATATATATATATATACATATATATATATAAATATATTATTATTAAAAATATACCTATATATTATTTTTAGTCAAATGAGCTCTAATCGTATTTAAGGAGTAAACTCCAGTCGTGCGTCGGAGCTGACGCACACACTTTATTTTTTATCTTAGGTTTAAGTTTTCACTTCTGTAGGCAGTACTGATGACATCTTTTTTATATAGAATTATTTTCTTTTTGTACTGGCAATGAATTTGTATCATCAACGAGTGAAATTAAAAATAGTTTGGAAAATCCAAAAGTGCACACCTCATAATTTTTATATTATTTATCATTTACTAATAGTAAATTAATGCCATAAATAAAAATGAAAGAAAAAGAACTACTTTTAAAAATTTGGTGACATTCTCGACGTAGTACTAAACATAGCTGTTCGTTTACAATAAGCTGTATGAGATTTGTGTGTTGATGGACGAACAAAAAAATGTAAACGAACCCAGTTTTCATAAAGTATACATACACTAATGACTAAGCAGTTTAGTTTTTTATTAATTGCAATTAAACGACAAAGAATTACCAAGCCATTCTCGAAAGGAAACAGCGCGTTGCGATTACGAAGCTGTTAAAAAAATTAATATTTTGATACATTAATTTTTACGGTCGTGATCCTGCCAGATCCAAAATATTTTATCCGACGTCCTCAAATATTTTTTTAATCAACTATTTTCTTACTTTAAATAAAATAATTAATTTTTAAAAATATCAAATACGTTTAAACGTATGTTTTTTCTTGACATATGTATGATAATATTATCATATAAGAGCAATGTGAGAAAAATACAACCAGTTTTAGGTTTGAAAAGTGCTTGATTTTCATATATCGAGAGTAGAGCAAGACCTCAACGCTTCGCTATGAGGCGTGCAAAATAACAAACTGTATGAGGCGTGCAATGTGAATATTTGTCTATAAATCTTAAAATACATATACGACCTATTTTTATTTAGAAATAACTTTGATAGGTTTTTGATAGCTTAATAAAACTCGTTGAATGTACTCTATATCTACTCAATGGGCATAGGTTATTGCCCTCTTTAACATGGGTCATGGTGAACTATGCCCAAGTTTATAGCTCGCGAATTTATATTTGAAGGGCTTTATACCGTGTACTTTAACTGTTTGGTAGCGGTTACAAATATTACCAAGTCTCTAAGACTCGTCGTACACAAAGGCTACGCAAATTTTGAATCACGACTATTTTAGTTTCTCAGTGACTACCGCCATTTCCTTAGAATAATAACACATAGAAACTAATTTCACGCACAATATTTGACGCCATTAAATTGGTGCCAGAAATATCACCCTACGCCGACCCGTTCCGTAGAGTGTAAAGTCATTGTTTTTCCATTTTATAGTAGTGTGCGTGTATACTCATGTAATCACTTGCACACTAACAGGATTTTTGGCTTCACTTTTTTTTAAACACTTAAAGTACCGAACTATTCTTCTATGTGTTTTTTATTCTAAGGTCATATCATTAAACTTCGTACACAGGCCGCGTCGCTGACATTTTGTTTATGCACCGCCGACATATGACGCACGCTACCAGCCTCAGATCGTCGCTAGTAAAGGTGCTGCATGCAACATCTATGCAAGAGAAGAAAACTCGAAATAAATCTCTATACCAACTAACCAGCGTGGTATAGTATGTTAAATTCCCTCCCATTATGGAAGAGGCTTGAGCCCAATAGTGAGGCATACTATGAGCTTAGATGATAAATAAAAGGAGCTTCGATTTTCTAGGATTGATAAGTGTGTTGTTTAGTTTTGCACTCCTTTGAAGCTTCTTAAGAATATTTTTATAAATAAAACTGACTAATAATATTCTATGTCGTGTCTAAGGACCGTGCGCTATACGATTTAGCGATATAAGCATAAGCACTGCTCTCCTTCTCTAGTTTTCATCTAGTAAGTTATTGGTGTGGTTTTAAATCTATTTTTACAAACAAGAACTTGAAAAAAGCTCCTTAAGCTTGATGATGAATGAATGTAGCTTAACTATGTGACAATGCTTAAAGCTCTTGTGACCAAGCGTAGTATCATTGAAATAAATTAAAGTGGAATGATATGGAATAAAATGGGATGAAATGGCATGAAGTGGAATGGAAATGGCATGAAGTAGAATGGAAATGGTATGAAGTGGAATGGAATAGAATGAAATTTATTGCATGATGTACGGTATATGGCATACATGTATATTGTTAATGGTGCGCAAAAAGGTTTTACATATTTCGTCGTTGATATTCACAACATGCAATATCATATTTATAATTTTTGTAGGTCTAAACTCGATATCTAATAAGCTTTATTATTGCATTTCAATTAATTAGATCTTCACAAATATTTACAATGTTACTTGCATTGTAAATAAAATTATTAATTATCAATGTCTACTAAAAAAGGAATAATAATAATAATAGACTGTTAAATTGTTGACAGTTTTCTGTCTACACCGCGGGCTGGTCCGTTCGGTGTAGTACCAGTCTTGTAGAAAATCAACTTCTGAGCAATGGTAATGTGCTATTGCGCTTCGTTCGGTGAGCAGGAGGGTCGGAAGCATAACTTTCTAGATTAGTTTTGGTTGGAAGGCAGCAATTTAACTGTACCCCTGGTATTGCAAATGTCCATAAGCGGCTACAACACTTACCATCAGGTGTACTTCTTGCTCGTTTACCATCATAAGTAAAATAAATCACTGAATCAAGTCACACATGGATTGTTGATTGCCAGTCATGTTATAAGTTATTTAAAATAGTGATTCTATCCTTTCTCTTAACGATTCCTCATCAGATTTTTCATGATACATAAAAAAAATATAGATAAATAAAAGAAATACAGCATTATTCTTCTTCTTATTATTTTTTTATTGACAATCAGCTACTTATTCGAGCCATTGTTACTATGATAATACGTATGCGATTAGAACACTGCCTAACATCAGCTCACCTGAATAGAATTCATATTTATAATAATAGTCATCGCCATCATTACGAAGCCAAAAATGCTGATTTAAACCACATTATTTTACGATGCTCAAGTTTCAAAATGCAACGGTTAATTTTAGTGACTAAAATAAGTGATATTTCTGACAGTACATAACTACAATGTGTACCCCACAGTGTACAGAATTTACTATCAAACAGCAATTATTTTAGTGTAATGTACAAATACATTTGCAATACTATAGGCAAAATTTAAAATATATGTACCTATATTATATACGAGCGGAGTAATACATTTTCATCTTACAATTAGTCTATTTTTTGTTATATTTAGTGTTATGGAAGTCTAGCTTAGTCTTATTTTGTGATAGTTTTATAAAAAATTTAGATTAATATTGTTACAATGTATACGACTGAAAGACTTTGTATCTATGGTCATAAATAAATAATATAAAAAAAAAATATATTATTAATAAATTATTCGCGCTATTGTTTGTTGCCAATGTTGAGTTATAATTATCTTCAGGTCTTTAGTCTTTTCAGGTTAGTTATTGTCCGTCAGTAAGTCAAATCGTCACCATCAACAGTGCTATGGCAACACTCTAATAGTATCTTTTGAGAATTTTGGTGGAAAATGAAAACGTTGTAAAGCACTTTGATATCATATTCACTACATCCCAGCAGTTCTTACGCATTACATTACATAAAATGCTATCAAAATTATTTAATATAACATGTGAAAACACTAAGATATTGAATATTAAATAAGAGCACCACATGACACCTTTCCTTTCCCGCCAAAACTCCCACCATTACGATTCAACGCTACAAAGCCATAGACTATAACCCACTAGGCTTATATTCTTATTACACAAAATAGAGTAATAAAACATATATATTTTTAATAAAAGAAAGGGTCGTTTGTAGTCACGAGGGGATGTATTTTTTGTTCTTCGCTACCACGGTTTTTGTACTCCTAAAACAAATATAAGCTTTTATAATATTTACGCGTGTATTACACGTGTAAAACAAAAACTATTTCTATTAATTTTAGGCGTATTTTTTTTTCACTACGCCGAAAACAAAGATCGGGTTCCGGTGGCCCGCTCGCACGACGAAGAGAGGAACTTTGCATGGTGGAACTATGGGGTCACGCGCCGCCCCTTCCGTCACCCCGGACCGATTTGGCGGGGCGAGACCACATCCATAGTCCACCGCAAAAAAAAGGGGTATTTTTACTATGTATGTTTCGAATACTTTTCTGCATTAATGGTGTCCGTTATTATACTTGATCCGTGTGGTGATGGAGGAAGAATACAATTCACCACCCCCTATCTTAACGGTGGGTGATCGTAAGAGACGACTAAGGGATATAAAAGCATATAACATCTATGCTAGAAAAGGAAAACTCTTAACAAAACCCTATACCAACACGTCTGACAAGCGCGGTATAGTAGGTCAATTTCTCTCCTACTATGAAGGAGCTTCGAGCCCAACAGTGGGACAAGTGAGACATACATGAGCTGAGATGATGATCACACTTGATAGTCAAAGTAAAGTGTCAAGATAGTCACACAATAATATTTCGCTCTTAAATAAGCTTTTAGAAAAAATCACACTCTAAAAATTATTATTCTTTATCAAATAATTATTTGACAAGGTGCACAGCCGTGCTGGTACGCCACTTTCATCTTCTTTTTTTTGCGATGGGCTATGGTGTGGTCCACGCTAAATCCGTCCAGATGAAGCGAGGCACGATCCCATAGACTCACCCCGCAATATACCTCTCCACGCCGTGCGAATGGGCCACCGAAATCCAGTCTTTGTCGTCTGTGGCCACGCCACTTTGATTTAAGAGTCAGTTGCTGCTTTTTCTGTACTATATATACTCTATAACGTTTTGTCAATTCTTTTTTTTGACAATAATTTATTGTGTAGGTTATCATTTTGACGCACCCTGCCCATTCCTTCCGGAGTGACGGAAAGGTGGCGTGCGGCCCTATAGCCCAACGTATTCTTTCTACCTCACCATTGGGCCGACTACGTACCGATTTCTGTACGTAGTTCCAGCGATTTACCATTACGGGGTTGTATAAACAATCCATCAAATAAAATATCAACGAATAAATATAATGTTGAATATTTCTTCGTTTTGCTTTTTCTAGAGCTTGATTTTAGAACGTTTTTTCTCATAGAACAATTGCCATTTGAGCTTCCGCGAAACAAAAAGGCCATTTGAGCTTACGCAAAACAAGAAGGAATTATATACTGCAATAAACACTAAGTAGTAAAAGGATTTGTTTAGAAATATCGGCAGGTATACCATCAACCCTCCGCCGGGCTGGCCACGGATGTCAAGGAAGCGGTCCCAGTGGCTAGCCCAATGGCAAAGGGGAGGGAATACGGTGAGTTACGGGGCCACGCGCTAGCCTTCCGTCGCCCCAGTCGGTACGGATAGCGTGTGTCCAGACCATAGCCTACCAAAAAAAAAACAAAAAAGGGATACCATCAAAATTATTTAATACAATAAGTTTAAATACTAAATTGATGAATATAATTTATGACAGTAATGACATATGTATTTCCCGCTAATAATCAATGAGTAATTATTGTAAATCAATCTATCTAGGAGAAGGAAAACTCCGAAATATAACCCCCGATCCAAGGTGTAAACCGACCCGTGCTGAGGGATTCGCGGCCAGAGGGTAAGCTGGTCGAAAACGGAGGGTGCATGTGTTGGTGGTCACAGGGCACAGCAGAAATTCCATCTTACCTCTACACAAGGGCACTGTGGGGGTAGACCGTTTAATACCCTAATACTCGTGGGAATGCTATGAATTATACTAAAAAATTTAAAATTCCAAATGACGGCGATGCGGCTCGCAACCCTTCACGTCTCGTTCCCAATGAGGGCGAAAAGCGGTCTACGGAGTGCCGCTTTGCCACGCTAAATGTAGGAGGAGGAATGAAAGAGAAATTAAATGAGGTATGTCAAATGATGGATGATAAAAAGATTGATATTCTCTGTGTGAATGAGACGAAGCGAAAGGGATGTGAGATTACTAGTCATGGACCTTACACGGCGTACTGGTCCGGGGTACCAATGACTAGTAGAGCCTGTCAGGGAGTTGGTCTCCTTCTTTCTCCTCGAATGGCTCAATGTGTGAAAGAGTATGATTGTGTGAATGCTAGATTAGTATGGATAAGGATGAAAGTAGGTCTGACTCGTATTTTTGTTGTGGGAGTATATGCTCCTGTGAACATGGGATTACATAACAATAAATGTGAACAGGATGCAAGAGAGAAATTTTGGGAGGAACTGCGGGATGTTTTGAGGTTATGTAATTTGAATGAAAGGTTGATTTTGTTAGGGGATTTTAATGGATGGGTAGGAGTAAGCAGAGAAGGATTTGAAAAGGTTTTAGGAAGGTTTGGTGATGAAAGCGTGAATGAAAATGGTCGAAGTCTGCTAGAAGTGTGCTTGGAATGGAATCTTTGTGTTACAAACACTATGTTTGAGCACAAAAAGATCCATATGTATACACGTGAAGCAAAGAATGTAAGAAAGAGTATAATTGATTTTGTAATAGTAGATGAAAGGCTCAGAAAGAAAGTACTAGACACTAGGGTATATCGCGGTATTGGTATTCATACAGACCACTTTCTAGTAATGACTAGAATAAGTGGTCTTATGAAAACGTGGCGAAACCGGATACATAACCCGAAAAGTGTGCTAGAAAGAATAAAAGTAGAAAATTTGCAAGATGAGTATATTAGAGATAAATACAAAAGTAAACTAAAGGAAAAGTTTTTTCATGCGGCTGATATTTGTAGTATGGAAGAATTATGGAAGACTTTTAAAAAACAGGTGGTAAATGTTGCTACAGAAATATGTGGTGTGACTAGAAGAATGAAAGTAAACAAGGTGAAGAATATATGGTGGGATAAAGATGTGCAGAGTGTAGTTCGTGAGAAGAAGAAAGCCTGGGTAGATTGGCTTGCTGTCAGAGCCAATGAGAGAATGAAGAAAGCAACGAATGAAGACATAGATATAGCCAAAGAAGAATATAAGAGAAAAAAAAGAGATGTGAAAGAAATTGTTAGAAGAAAGAAAGAAGATCAAGAAGACGAGTACGATAGAAGATTATCGAAGGATTTCCAAACTAATTCGAAGATTTTCTGGAAGTCCATAAGATCGGCTCGAGGCAAAGCGCAAAATACAGAGCTAGTCTCGATCAGCGATAAATATGGAAGGACAGTGTATGGAGAAGAATGTATACTAGAGAGATGGAAGGAATACTTTGAAAGCTTATTTGAAAGAGAAGAGCCACAAAAATTATCATTTGCGAATGAAAGGGATCTCGAGGAAGGAGAATGCATAAGTATGATAGAAATTACAAATGCATTGAAAGGTATGAGAGCGGGTAAGTCTGCAGGATACGACAGGATTACAGTTGAAATGCTGACGGCTGGAGAAGATATTACAACTAACATCCTATACCAGCTCTTCAATCTTTGCTGGACTAATGGCCGAGTACCTATAGACTGGTGTCAGGCGGTAATTGTACCTCTCTACAAAGGGAAAGGTTCACGGCAAGATTGTAGAAACTACAGGGGCATAAGCCTCCTTAGCATTGTCGGCAAACTGTATGCGAAAGTGTTGATTGAAAGAGTAGTGAAAGTGACCGAAAAGAAAATATGGGATGCACAAGCGGGTTTTCGAAAGAGTATGGGTTGCACGGATCAAGTTTTCTCTTTACGATGCATGGCGCAAAAATTTTTGGCTAAAGGTCAGAAAGTCTTTTGCGCTTTCATTGATTTAGAGAAGGCTTATGACAAAGTGAGGAGGAATGAACTGTGGTCGGTACTATCTATGTATGGGGTAAATGGCCATCTTATTCAGGCGCTGAAATCCATTTATAAGGATTCCAGAGCCTGCGTAAGGATAAACGGGTCCTACACTGAATGGTTTAACATTGATAAAGGTGTCAGACAGGGATGTGTAGCGTCACCGTGGCTGTTTAACCTATTTATGGATAGCTGTTTGCAAGATTTGAAAAATAATGAATGTGGTTTAAGAATGAATGAGTTACTCGTCAAATGTCTTCTTTATGCCGATGATCAGGTTTTACTTGCATCGTCGGCTGAAGACTTACAGGCGATGGTAACTACTATGCATGATGCTTTTGAAAGAAAAGGTATGAAAGTAAATGTAAGTAAGACGAAAGTAATGGTCTTTGAAAAGGATAAATGTATGACGGAATGTAATATTTTTATAAATGGTGAGGGATTGGAACAGGTGAAAGAATTTGTATACTTGGGTGTACTGTTTACTAGTGATGGTAAAAATGATGAAGATGTTGAAAGACGAGTAAATGCTGGTAATAAAGTGAATGGGGCATTGTACGCTTTTATGAAAAGTAGGAATGTATCTAACAAGGCACGCCTAGCTGTACATAAGGGAGTATTAGTTCCCACTCTCATGTATGGCAGTGAAAGCTGGATTTGGCAGGGAAGACATGAAAGTAGCATAAATGCTGTAGAGATGAGAGCTCTTCGTAGTATGTGTGGTGTAAGTCTGAAAGATAAAATTAGGAATAGTGTTATAAGAGAGCGCTGCGGTATGAATGAAGAAGTAGTGACAAAGATAAAAAAGGGTATGCTGAGGTGGTTCGGACACGTGGAAAGAATGAGTGAAGAAAGGTTGACTAAACAAGTATACAAAGCGAGTGTGAGTGGGACGATTACAAGGGGAAGACCACGTCGTACTTTCCTGGATCAAATCGAAGATGTGTTAGTGAAAGGTCAGATTAAGAGTACGCGTAATCGTAGAGCATGCATGAAGACTGTGATGAGTGTGAATGAAGCGATGGAGGTATGTCAGGATCGTGGTTTGTGGCAATCCGTAGTCTCTGCCTACCCCTCAGGGAAACAGGCGTGAGGCTATGTATGTATGTATGTATGTAATTATTGCTGTGTGGTAACGGTTACGAATACTACCGACCCTTGCTTTGCTCGTGGATGTTATAAAAGACTACTAAAAGCATTATATCGACCTGGCCCAACCCCATCTGATGCCGTTTGGTCAACAATTACATTCTCAAGGAAGATTGAGCGCGCCGCCGGTCATAAAACTATTGCCAATAACTTTTTGCAATATTTACAATGTTCGAGGAGTACATATTGCAAAAGTGATGAATGATGATAAATCAATGAGTAATTATTAAAAAAATGTTTCTATTGTTTCAGGACTGAAATCCCGCCCTTCGAATATCTATATTCTATCTATAATCTGTGACTTGTCAAATTTCCTGCCAAAATGTTCTGTCAATCCGACCACAGCTAATAAATAATAGGGGCATATATACCAGTGATTTTCAGAAGCGATGCGATAAATACCCGATTTATTAGCCTGCATCACTGGCGTCAAAATAAAAATATTTATAATGATATCCAGAAAATTATAAATGTTTGAGAAGTATTGGAGGTAATTTAAATAAAAATGGCGACGCCTCCTGAATCTCCGGTGGAAGAACACGCGTATGAATTGGAACCAAGTCGGACGCCAAAACCCATTCCCGTTGCCTTGGAAGAACTCTGCAGACAGACTAAATTCTCGAAGCAGGAGATCAGAGTTATGTACAGAGGGTTTAAAACGGTGAGTCCTTTTATTTATTAATGTTTTTAACGTATAATCTCTGAAATTCTGTATATTATTTTTCTAATAGTATTCTAGCTTCCAACAATAATTAACAAAAAGTATTAATTTATAAATATGATTTTTGGCGGACATATGAAAGTATCATGTGGTAGTCTTGTATTATATTCATTATCTTAGTGTTTTAACATGTCAAATAATGTTAATGGCATTTTATGTGATGTGATACGAAGGAACTGCTGGGATATAGGAAATACGATATAAAAGTGCTTTACAACGTATTCATTTTTCATCCCAAATCCCAGAAGATACAATTAACGCTGTGGCCACAGCACTGTTGATGTTGATTTAACTTACTCACGGACAATGACTAACATGAATAAACTAAAGACGTAAAGAAAATTGTAACTCAACACTGGTAACAATGGCTGGCTATAAGTAGCTGATTGCCAATTCACAAAATAAAAGGAAAAGAATTTATAAATTTCACAGAAACATTATATAAAAAGCCTCTAACTCCAAATACTTGGATTTAAAAAAAAAATCTATTATAGTATAATTTTAACCAAATTTAAAACTAAAAATAATTATTTGACTTTACAAACGGTGTAACTAAGATAGCATACTGTACCAAGAATTCTACTATGTGAGAAGCGAACGTCGTGGGTTCGCTTCTCACATAGTAGAATTCTTTCTATGATCCCCAAATTGTTGTTCCGAGTCTGAGTATAATCTGTCTAAAATAATTGTATGCATGTTTATAAATTCCCCCGTAATACAAAAATTAGTTCCGTAAACCAGAATGTTTTGATAATCGATATTATGACAAACTCAAAATAATATACCATTCGAGATGACTATGTCATGATAACAGATGATATCATAACATCAGTTTAACAAATATGTTTATAAAATTAACTCTCTTCACAACTCTTGTCCCACTGATCCAGTAGGCTCACAATATGAGGGAAAATTAACCTACCTATTGTCACGCTGGTCAAAGCGATTGCTACTTTAAACGCTCATCCTAAATTCTCTTTTCATTTAAATTTTTAAATATTCTTTTTCGCTACAGAAAGAAAATTGTTTTACCCGAAGTTTGTGCAAATGCTATGAATAAGACAGAGACAACAGTATTGTTCTTATATAAGCGTGAGCAAGATAGATATGTGTCTATTGTCTGCGTCTATTTTAAAAGGTCAGTAGGTGAGAGTCGACGACCGTTCCCGCCAAAAATAAACGCTTCCATGACAGGTAGCCATATTGTAGCAATAGACAATGAGGATTTATGTAACTATTAAATTCTTTATTTATGACTAATTAGCTAAATGTCATTTGAGACATATTTACATACATTCATACATACATATCATCACGCCACATCCCTTGCAGGGTAGGCAGAGAGAACAGAGTGCCCGAGAACTCTGTCTTTGCATACTTCACTCGCTTCCTCAAAATTCATAATTCTCTTCATACACGCTCGCCGGTTTCGGAGGCTCTTGACTCCACCTTCCATCAGTACATGACCGATCTGGTCTAGGTAGGTAAGTTTCGGTCTCCCCCGGTACCTACATCCTTCCAATTTCGCAGTGTACATCTTCTTAACCAGACGTTCGTTCGGCATTCTTTCCACATGTCCGAACCATCGGAGCATTCCCTTTCGCATCTTTACACCAATACTCTCTTTCATACCTACTCGCTCTCTTACGTCGTCGTTACGAATGCGGTCGGTCAGCCTAACTCCACAGATTTTCCGCAGAGATCGCATTTCGACCGCAAAAATTTTACTTTCATACTCTTTTCTGCATACCCAACTCTCGCTTCCATACAGTAATGTTGGGACAAGCATTGCGTTATGTATTGCTACACGTGCTTTCTGGCTGAAGTGGTGGCTGCCGATAAGTTGCCCCAACGCTCCGTTCACTCTATTTCCCGCATTCACTCTTCGCTCTATATCAGTGGTGTACCTTCCATCTCTGCTAAATCCACATCCAAGATATACAAATTCATCCACTTGCTCTAGTACATCATTACCTATTGTTACTCTTACATCTATTCTGGCTGCATCTCTTTCAAAGACCATTATTTTGGTTTTGCTCACATTCACGCGTAGACCCCTATTCTTACAATCTTGTGTCATTGTGTCGACTAGGGTTTGCATGTCAGTCGCTGACTGTGCCAGCAGAACTGCATCATATGCATAAAGCAGAGCAGTGACCACTGAGTCGCCCATCTGGACTCCCACATTCATATCGTTCAACCTATGGAGACATTTATCCAGATATATGATAAACAGCCTGGCTGACAGAACGCACCCCTGCTTATCGCCGATATTGACGTCAAACCAAGGCGACAATAATTCTACCATACACTTTTGCTGCCAAACTGGTCAAGCTTATGGCTCTGTAATTTGCGCAGTCATAACGTGAACCCTTGTTTTTAAACAAAGGCACGATGACTGCGCTATTCCAGTCCCCGGGAATCATTCCCGCGCTCCAACATAAATTGAGGAGCAACAGGAACGCCTCCCAGACACAGGAGCCACCAAGCTTGATCATCTCGGCAGACACCATATCAATGCCCGCTGCCTTACCATTTTTCAAACTTCTTATCGCCCATTCAACTTCATCCATACTGATGCCACCGGAGGACGCCGTTGTCGAATGTTGATCTACTAAACCACATGCGACACCGGCGCCAACCGTAGCATCCGCATACATATCGCCAAAATATTAACTCCATCGGCTTAACACGTCTTGTGTTTGTGTAAGAATGTCTCCACTTTTAGACCTTATTTTATTCATTATGAAGGCTGACCAATCACCCCGAGACTTCTTCACCTCCCTCCAAAAGAGTTTGGTATTACCCTCGAAGTTTTTAGTCAGCCTATCTTCTGCACTCATACTTGCTCTATCACGTTTCTCTTTTACTAAGGCCTTGGTGTCATTCTTACATTGCCAATATATTTCTTTCTTCTGTTCAGTCATACTGTCATTCAGATTCAAAGAAGAGACATAGTCCAGCCACGCTTTCTTCTTTTGCTCTACGGAAGCTGCCACTTCCGCATCCCACCATGCATCACTATTTGTTTTTCTATGCTTCTTTGAACTTCCACATACTTCCTTCGCTGTATCTACCATACTCTCTTTCAATACTCTCCAGCATTCTTCAATGTCCGATTGCGGCTGGCTTGCCATCGTCAGCCGTTCTCGGACACCCTCTGCATACTTTTCTCTTATACACTCTTCTTGCAACCTTTCAACCTTTATTCTTTCAAGCCCTCCGCAGTGGACACGCTCTCGCCAGTGCCTCCACTTTCTGAACAGACCACTAAATCTCGTAATAACGAGATAGTGGTCCGTATCGACTGTGGGGCCCCTGTAGGCTCTTGCGTCCAATATTTTGCTTCAGAGGCGACTGTCTACCAAAATTAAATCTATTATACTTTTCTGTTCATTCCTTCTCCATGTATACATATGGATGTCATTATGTTGGAAAAATGTGTTTGACACAATAAGGTTTCTCTCCATGCATACATACATGCGGACCAAGTACGTCCTCATAGTCGGGACGCTTGGTCCCCCATCCGTTCAAATCTCCGCATACAATCACGCGTTCACTGGTTTCTGCCATATCCAGAACTTCCCTAACATTATCCCAAAACTTCTCTAGGTCTGATGCCACCGAGGATCCTACGGGAGCATATGCTACAACCATGAATACTTTGGTGACACCTAGTTTTATACGGACCCAAAGAAGTCTGGGATCATACATTCCGTAATCCTTCACACCTGAGGCTAAGCGAGAGGACAACAGCACTCCTACCCCCATGCTGGCTCGATCGCGCTGTGGTACACCAGACCACAGAGCCATCCCGCCACCAGGAAGATCGCAGGCGTCGCTGCCCCTTCGCTTGGTCTCTGTCACACAGAGCACTTCTAGCTGTTTGTCCGCCATGACGGATATCAGCTCGTGCAACTTACCTTCCACACAACCTCTTACATTCCACGTGCCCACCCGGCATCGGGTGCCGCTTGTGGGATCCGGTCCAGCCATGGTCTTTGTTTATTGTATTTTAACTATTGCGTTCGAAGGTCATCGCACTGAAGCTAATTAAATAATAAACATGTACTATTTTTTTTATATATAAAAAATGAAAAAAATTATAATAACAGATAAAATATAAATAGACAAACCCACTGAGTTTCTTGCCGGATCTTCTCAGTAGCGGTCTCATTCCGATCCGGTGGTAGTTTATTAGATTAACTTTAAGTGTAAAAAAATGACAATATGTAAGTGCCCTCGCAGGGTTTATGCATAATAAATGTTTTGAATTTGAATTTGAATTTGGCACTCTGCTCTCCTCGACTCGCCTGACTGGGCAAGGCGTGATGGGTGGCGGCCCCCATAACCGCAAAGAGAGAGACATATTTCTATTACAATAAGTTCAAATTTTGAAATAAAACTATAGTTAAGGTAAAATCAATAACGTCATTTTGTGACAATTAATTCGTGTAAAGTTCGAAACGTCACCCAATTAAAAATCAAATACACACACGATAAAATTCGTAAAAATAGTTTTATTTAAAATGTGAAATAATTGCGTAAAAATCAGACATGGTTATGTTAATTTCAGCTGCTTGATGAATGGCTTCCCTTGACGATCAGCCGTCTCTTGAAATAATCTACTAATTAAGCAATGAACGTATTTATTAATTTAGTAGGTAGCTATATAATTCGACGCCCAGTCGTAGATTTGAGGAAATTCAATTTCCTCCCCAAGGCCAGAATCAGATACAAGTCAAAGGGATAGTAGTGGGTTACTCTAGTCACAAAAGCTGTTATAGTCAAAATATATTTAATTAAATAGGAAAATTACATGTTTTATTAATTTAGTAGTCGACATTAGGAGAAGCCATGCCCCACATAACCTCCTAAATCCGCACTTGTTCCCCTAATTGTTAAAATATTCGTGTAATTCATTCGTAAATGTATTGATTGTTTTACGTGCTTTGGAGAGCACGTACAACCAATTATCTTATGTCTTATCTCTTTTTAGTTATAGAGAATTATCGTCCCATCAGATTTTGTGAATGTGGACGATAGTTTTTTTCGAAGGCAACGCTTTCTGCTAAAGAAATAATTCTTTAATTACGGGAGGATTTTGCAAACATATAATTGAAATAACAAATTCCACTCAGTCTCAGAAGAATAATTTACGGATCACACATAGGTCGGTCTTATAACGACCTGGGCCAATTCCATCTGATGCCGTTTGGTCAACAATTATATTCTTAAGGAGGGTTGGCATCTGGCAGGCGGCCGGTCATAAAACTATTACCAATAACTTTTACAATATGTACTAAGAAAGAAGAGTATACATTGTATCGATCCTAAGTAATGGATGTGGATTATCTAAGCGATAGTACAGACTGGCTATGAGCAACTCCTCATTCAGCAATTACCTTGTCTTTGTAAACTGTTTGTTTTATGTTTTTTTATAATGATCTTACATATCTGTGAAGCGTAGCGTGTCTTGCCTAACGAATTTTGAGCGTTAGTAATACATGGTATTGGTCATGCTCACTGAAAGGTCTACTTGCGGTAGCTGCGTCGAGCGGGTCACTCCCTTCCCTTCAAGGTGGTTGAGGGGAGTGATGGCTGCTCTAGTAGTTAACTCTTGATCGGGTGCCGCTTGTGGGATCTGGTCCAGCCATTGGCTATTTTATATTGTATTTAAACTATTAGGTTCGAAGGGCATCACACTGGAGCTATTTCTTTCATGTACCATTTTTTTTATATATATAAAAAAATGAAAAGAAATAATAATAGACAAACCCTCTGAGTTTCTTGCCGGATCTTCTCAGTAGTGGTCTAGTTCCGATCCGGTGGTAGTTTATTAGATTAAAATTAAAATGTTAATACTGACAATATGTAAGTGCCCTCACAGGGTTTATACATAATAAATGAATTTGAATTTAATTGGGATAAGAGTAGGAGAATGATGATGACATATTATTGTCCTGTGTGGAAATCAGAATGAAAACATCGGCGATATCACAGTATATATCAATTATCAATACTTTGTGAAATAAATTGTGCCGTAAAATTTGTGTTCGTTAATTGTACTTTTATAAAGTCCCTCGCAATTATCCGTGTGGTGATGGAGTTATGAATACAATTCAGCGCCATTGTTATGCTTTAGTCTCATAAAAGACGACTAACTAATAATATGCAGATAGCATGTATGCAATAAAAGCTAACAAGTCTAATCAGCAAGGAGGGTTGACGTCTGGCCGGCGGCCGGTCATAAAACTATTGCTAATAACTTTTACAATATGTACTATGAAAGAGGAGTACATATTGTATCGACCCAAAGTAATTGGGATAAGAGTAGGAGAATGGTGGTGGCAAACGAGCAAACAGTACTCCTAATGATAAATTTTATTGCCACCCATGGACCTTTAAAATACTAGTCCGCTGCTTAACAATAAAACCCCCAAAACCCACTCAAAAAATTGGGCTGCCGACTCTTTTGTTCACTGAACGAATAGCAACAGCACTTTTCAGATGTCGATTTTCTTCGAGAATGTGTTGTTTTCTTTCTGTATTGCTCTTGATGGCAAACGAGCAAGCAGCACACCTGATGGCAAGAGTTACTGCCGCCCATGGAACTTTGCAATACCAGAGGTATAGCTAGACCGACCCACCAATAATCCCAAACCCACCCAGAAAGTTGTGCTTCCGGCTCTCTCGCTTTCCGAACGAAGCACAGCAGCATACTGCCACTGCTCAGGCGTCAATCGTTTGCGAGAGTGTGGTACTACACCGGACGGACCGGCCCGCGGTTGTAGACAGAGAACTGTCAACATAAACAACAACAACCCTACCACTATTAATCCTCAATAAAAGGCAAATTGACCTACTATATCACTCAAACTTCAAATTCATTTATCATGTATTAACCCCTGTGATGATGATGAATATATAAGGGCCCCCCCTTATATATTCATCATCATCACAAACCATAAATGTCCCACTGTTGGGCTCGGGCCTCTCACGAGTGAGAGCCCTCAGCGCTCACCCACAGTCCGGGTAACGTTGTCATAGCCATCTGAGGCTAACAACTAAGACACAGAAAAAAAAAAACTCGGGCCTCTTCCGTAATGGGAGGGAAATTTTATTAGATTTACTATACCACGCTGGTCAGACGTGTTGGTATAGGCTGTTATTTCGAGTTTTCTTTCTCTCGCATAGATGTTATATGCGTTTTATAGCCCTTAATCTCGTACGATCACCCACGGGTAAGATATGGGGTGGTGAATAATACTCTTACTCCGTCACTACACGGAAACTTATATATTATCAATTTTAATATTTTAAATTAATACAATAATAGTTTATTGTATACACTGGATCAAAATAGCAAGTTTGTCTATTATTATTTCTTTACTGCATTTTTATAAAATAAACATGTAATGTTTTTTAAAATAATTATATTATTAATTAATTAAATAAACATGTAAAAATTAGCTTCAGTTTCAATTCGAACTCTGGTTAGATGTATTCCTATAGTTTCTTTTTTCAAGTTATCCTTCTCTTTCCTATGGAAGTCAGTCCCTAAATAAGTCTATAGTTATATGCATGTTATATACTTTAGTTTTCTTTTAGACATCCACAGACACGAAAATGGATGGAGAATTGTATTTTTAGTCAGTCAATATACGAAGGGTTGTAGCAAAATATTCGACTTTATTACACTACGAGGGGTGATGACCTTAGGTCGGCAACCTAACTAGAACGAGAAAGCAGTCTTAATTTAATATATAACGCTAATACCTATTCTTAATTAGATTACGAAGCCTTATGGTACGCTTCGTTTAATTTTCTCTTAAAACTATCTGGACTTTTGTATTACAGGAAAAACATCTATTTAATCACTGCTAAATATTAATAATCTGGATGGTCGGCGCTTAGCTCAGTATTTTCTGTTTTGAAAAATATTTACATATTAAAAAAGTAAATAAACAGAAAAATAATTTTGTGCCAGTGTCAAGTTATGAATATCTTCACGTTTTCAGTCTTTCAGGTTAGTTATTGTCTAAGTCAAATTGTTGCCATCAACAGTGCTATGGCCACACTGTTAATGGTATCTTGTGGCAATTTTGATGGCAAACGAAAACGTTGCTAAGCACTTTTATATGATATTCACTACATCCCAGTAGTTCCGCCGCATCACATTACATAAAATGCCATCAAAATTATCTAATATAACACGTTAAAACACTAAAATATCGAATATAATACAAGAGCACCACATGACGCTTTCAAATTCCCGTCAAAAGTCCATCATCTAAATTGCTAACTATTTAAATTACTGACGGACTTTTGACGGGAATTCGAAAACGTCATGTGGTGCTCTTGTATTATATTCAATTTTTTAATATTTTAACGTTATATTAGATAATTTTGATGACATTTTATGTAATGTGATGCGGCGGGACTACTGGGATGTAGTGAATATCATATAAAAGTGCTTTACAATGTTTTCGTTTTCCATCAAAATTCCCACAAGATACCATTAACAGTGTGGCCATTGCACTGTTGATGGTGACAATTTGACTTAGACAATGACTAACTTGAAAGACTAAAAACGTGAAGATATTTATAACTCGACACTGGCACCAATAGCTCGTATAAGTAGCTGATTGCCAATATATAATAAGAAGAAAATTACTGACATTTAGACATTTATAAATAGTCTGCCACGTTAAATGCTTAATGTCATTATTTTTTTTGAGAGTCGATGGCTTGATTACTAAGACCTTTAAGCCAAATCTTGATTTATAAAAAACTTCATTTAGAGTTATCGTCCGTCAGTAAGTTAAATCGTCACCATCAACAGTGACATGGCTACACTGTTTTGGGAATTTTGGTGGAAAACGAAAACATTTGTAAAGTACTGTTATATACTGTCACTACGCCTCAGTACTTTATGGCCATCAAATTACATAAAATACCATCAAAATTACTTAATATACATACATACATATCATCACGACATATCCCTTGCAAGGTAGGCAGAGAGAACAGAGTGCCAGAGAACTCTATCCTTGCATACTTCACTCGCTTCCTCACATTCATAATTCTCTTCATACACGCTCGCCGGTTTCGGTGACTCTTGACTCCACCTTCCTTCAGTACGTGACCAATCTGGTCTAGGTAGGTGAGTCTCGGTCTCCCCCGGTACCTACATCCTTCCACTTTCGCATTGTATATCTTCTTAACCAGACGTTCGTTCGACATTCTTTCCACATGTCCGAACCATCGGAGCATTCCCTTTCGCATCTTTACACCAATACTCTCTTTCATACCTACTCGCTCTCTTACGTTGTTGTTACGAATGCGGTCGATCAACCTAACTCCAGAGATTTTCCGTAGAGATCGCATTACTTAATATAACACGTTAAAATACTAAGATATTGAATATAATAGTTGTAGGACCACGCTGTTGACAGTTCTCTGTCTATAGCCGCGGGCCGGACCGTCCGTGGTAATACTATACCCTCGCAGAAGATCCACGTTTGAGCAATGGCAATGTGCTGTTGTGCTTCGTTCGGTGAGTGAGAGAGCCGGAAGCCCAACTGGGTGGGTTTAGGTTTTATATTGGTAGGCAGCGGCTTAGCTATACCCTTGGTATTGCAAAGGCCCATGGGCGGCAGTGACACTTAACATCAGGTGCGCTGCTTGCTCGTTTGCCACCATAAGCAATATATATATATATATATATATAAGAGCACCACATGACATTTCACCTTTCCCGCTAAAACTTGCTAAATGTCATTAATTTAGACGATCCACAGATAAGAAAGGAGTGAATTTGACCCCTACTCGGTCACCGTAACGCGATTTTAATTGATAAAGATCTAGGAAAACTCACTGGGCATGATCCTAATCAAAATATTTCATCAATTAAGAATGGGATTAATAATAATAATGAAACTAGGGGAGACCGGGGCTGGTGGTGACATTTTATTTATAAAGTCTTATATCTTTTTATTTATTTAATCGTTTTACCTGAGTAAAGGTTTTGTCGGTTGAGTAACTATTCAGTATTAAATAATGAATGTTGCTTTATGTACCAAATAATTACAATAGACATAAATGACCGAATTCTGAGAGAGGAGGCCTGTCACTTTTAACCCCGAGTCAGGGTCTGGTTGTTACAGTACATGGGGTAAAATGTTACAAACAAAGACAAATGTTATTAAACACTTTTTATTAGGAACAATCATCACACATAGTTGGTTTTCTGTATTAATTATAATATCACAATGTCTAGAATGCAGTCCTATGCCTTATTAAATTAAAACTTAGAATAAAACCAATCTTTAACATTATTTACCGCTACGCAAAGAGTCACATAAATCCCTCTCTCGGCTGTTGTAATTGAACCAACTTGCTTAGAAGCTTTTTCAGCAAAAAAATTTTCTGGGTTTCACCACCGCTGTGACACCTGTCTCGTCTACATTACCATATACGTGATGCAGAAAATGTATCTCTTTCTAATCGTCAGCCAACTGAGAAAAGAAATTGTCAACATTCGTTTTATTGAATGATGTGGCACTGCTCAAGCTTGTAGCTTCTGGCGACCATATAGATAAATACGGGTTGCGTTTTAAAAACGCTGTTAATCATTCTACACTTCTACATCTTTCCTTTTCTTCATATATCTCTTAACGACATATGACACAAGCCGAAACCTTTTGCGATGCCACGATTTTTTTTATGTGTGATCCTCCTCCAATATAACCGCGGCTTGTTCGTAAACATCTTTTGATATTTTGCCACGCTCCGTTTTCTTTTATGTGTCCTCATCCTACAAAAAAAAATCAATAAGTTATATGGTTTATATTATATCAGTTGGAACGAGAAATCAAGGGGCAGATTGTGACATGTAACAACCTACCCCGAGCAAATGTAACTTTTAGCCCCGACACCAAAATTTATACTTTGAGGTTAAGTAATAAAAACACAAATTAATATAACAATATAAACGTAATTACAACGCAAAAAGGAAGCATTAAGACGCAAAAATTACACTACAAACTGCTCTGATTAGTTGAAATACAGGTTATAGACCATAATTACTATAAATCGAAAATGTTACAAACCTGTGTTTTTTTTGGCGACACACACGTACTCCTTTCACAATAACTCTGGCGCCACTAGCTCTCGCATTGAGTGAGCCAGTAGTAGCAACATCATTTTACTCTTTTTAGCATTACTTTAGCGTTCCCTGTTTCGTCACCAGTGCCACTGTAACTACTTACCCGTGTCACAACCAGCCCCGGTCTCCCCTACTTATACAATAGATTGTTTCGAAATTGAATTTAATTTCCGTTCGTTAATTGCAATTTTGTTACAGTCCTCATCGAAACAGGGTGTTATTATTGAATTGAAATTTTGTTAAGGTAGGGTTTGAAATTCTCATTAGCGAAGCTTTAATATGACGAAATATTCGCACACTCACAGTGGTAAATGCGCATAAGTTTGCGATATAAAAATCGCTTAGGCTCTTTTTTTCGCGAGCTTCAGCGAGGTTAATAGTGCCTGACTAGATATTTTTTCGTCTTCCTTAGCAGTACCGGACCGGGCATGCCCGATCTGGACCAGATAAGGTATGTAACGCAGAAGATATATCTGGACCCGATCAGGAAAACCTTATCGGGTCCAGATCTGGCATTCCTGATCGGGTCCAGATCAGGCATTCCTGATCAGGTCCGGATGAGATTTTACTGATCGGAACCAAATCAATCATCTGCGTAATATATCTTGTCGGATCCAAAACGAGTATGCCCAGTCCGGTCCTTTTAAAAAACATGAATATCTTAAAGAACATGTTTAATAGATAAAAATACAAATTAATATATGACGTAGGCAGCGAATGCAGTGCTATATTCTTATCATAGAGAGTCCCAGTGAACGAAAGAGCCGGAAGTCCACTGGGATGGGTTTGGGGTTTGTGTTGGTAGGCAGCGGAAGCTCCATGGACGCAGTGACATTTACCATCAGGTGTGCTGCTTGCTCGTTTACCGCCAAAGGCAATAAAAAAAAAGGTATACGTTCTTAAGGAAAAGGATGTAGGTACCGAGGGAGACCGAGACTAACCTACCTAGACCAGATCGGTCAGGTACTGAAGGAAGGTGGAGTCAAGAGTCTCCGAAACCGGCGAGCGTGTATGAAGAGAATTATGAATGTTGAGGAAGCGAGTGAAGTATGCAGAGATAGAGTTCTCTTGACTCTGTTCTCTCTGCCTACCCTGCAAGGGATATGGCGTGATGATATGTATGTATGTATGTATACGTTCTTCTACTTTTATAGTTTTAAAAAATAATAAACTTTTACTTCTATTTTTATTATAGCAATCGGCTACTAATACAAGTCAAATGTTGTCAATGTTGAATTTTTATATGACAAGTCTTTATTTATACATAATCACTTCATTAAAGCTCAAATCGTCCGCCAAATCATCGCTTTCAGTAGTTCTACCACCATGCTGTTAAATATATCCTATGGATTTTTTATTGTAAAAAGAAAACTACATATCAGCACTTTCTACACATGGCGTTACATAAAATACGAGTATCATCAAAATTATTTAATACAACAAAGTAAAACATTAAGATATAGAATATAATACACGAGCACATGACGATTTCACATTCTCGCCCCAACTCCAATTTTAACTTCAATAGTATATTATACCTTAACCTATTCAGCTTTTATTTGAAAAAAAATCAACTGACATTTCGAAACAAAGCCTTCCCGCCTAAATGTCGCGTACCTATGTTATGTCAGCTGTCACATACGAGCGAGGCAGAGTGGTGCTTCCGTAGACATTGTGAGTCCGCGCCAAACTAGTCGTTACAGAAATAGATAAGCGTTCGCTGTGACATATTTCACTTTCTACATTTATATTTAGACGTCATTTTATATCGGTAATGTTACTTGTAATTAAATATTTATTTATATTTCGAGTGTTTCGTTATTTTTATGTATTATTTCTGAAGATTTTATCTTGTGTTTATAAAATGTCTGCCATAACTCTATCAATTGTTTGATACAACTTTTTAAAGACTACTTTCTACATTTTATACTTATAACTTTTCGTATGTTCTATTGTTCCGTACTGGTGACGGAGTAAGAATACAATTCACCACCCCCTATCTTACCCGTGGTTGATCGTAAGAGACGACTAAGGGATATAAAACGCATATAACATTTATACAAGAGAAGGAAACCTCGAATCGAAACCCTATACCAACACGTCTCACCAGCGTAGTATAGTAGGTTAATTTCCCTCCCATTACAGAGGAGGCCCGAGCCCAACAGTATATATGGGCTATGATGATGATGATAAACTTTTCATAATTAGTAGCATATTAAATAGTAAATTGTTAATTGTAGTTTATTTTGACGGTGAATTAAAACGTCGGAATGAAAACAAGATAAGTAAAAGTTTAACAAAAGAAACACCTGGAAAATGTCTCCTTGACACAGTCGGGGTTACAACTACAACTACAACGGGCATAATTCCCGGTCCGACGAACCGAAAGATCACATCTAGGAAAAACCCTTTTTAAAAGCTTTTTTTAATTTCATATTTATGTATGTCCTGAAATTTCGTAAATAATATTTCACCTATTTCCAATTAAGTTTATTGAAAGCAAAATTATGCTGAAAATTTATACAATATTTCGCTTTGTTTCACTACTGCTACGTTAAAATTTTAATATCTAACAAGCGCCCATGTTTTTATTCATATTCATTCATTCATTTATTTTTTCATGAATGAATGACGTTTTTATTCATAGTCATATTAATACAGAAATACCATGAAGAAACAAGTTAAAAGTATATTCTGTTTGGAATATATTTTAGACCTAAAATGATAAGCTGGACTCTTTGCCAAACTAAAATATTAAAAATAAGCTATTATTTTAATAAATATTTTAAAAAACCTAAATTTATAATGAAACAAATAACAGTTTTTTTTATTATTTTTATATATATATTTTTTTTAAATATTATGTTCCGATCATACCCCATCGGCATCTTAACTTTGATTTTGTTAGAAAACCGTTTAAGAGAAAAATATATAAACCAAAACCGCTTCATTTTTACATTTTGCTTTTATCAAGCTCGTCATGACTGTTAATTTTATTACATGTATAGAAAATTACACATATACTCACGCCATATTCGTTTTTACCGCAGTAAAAAAAACACAGTTAAACGTTAAAAAACCGAAGGGCTTACAAAGTAGCCAATGAAATTCAGTATGAACTGTCAGACTGACCGTGAAACATACGCAAATCAATTACATACATACATAGCCTCACGCCTGTTTCCCAGAGGGGTAGGCAGAGACTACGGATTGCCACAAACCACGGTCCTGACATACCTCCATCGCTTCATTCACACTCATCACAGTCTTCATGCATGCTCTACGATTACACGTACTCTTAATCTGACCTTTCACTAACACATCTTCAATTTGATCCAGGAAAGTACGATGTGGTCTTCCCCTTGTAATCGTCCCACTCACACTCGCTTTGTATACTTGTTTAGTCAACCTTTCTTCACTCATTCTTTCCACGTGTCCAAACCACCTCAACATACCCTTTTTTATCTTTGTCACTACTTCTTCATTCATACCACAGCGCTCTCTTATAACACTATTCCTAATACGCAAATCAATTAAACTGTAATATTATGTAACTGAAAAGCAAATCATCAATATCTTGCTTATAAGAGCATTGGGATAGCCCAATTATTTATGGTTGATACAATGAATGAAAAATATAAAAAGGGAAACCAATGAAAAAGAGGGAACCGAGAGTTGAACTGAAGCTGTCTGGGAAATCGAGGAGACTCTTATGTCTCCTCGATTTCCCAACCAAGTTATTTTTATTCTTCATCATCATCATCTCAGCTCATATATGTCCCACTGTTGAGCTCTATCCTCCTCCATAATGGGAGGGAAATTGACCCACTTATACCACGCTAGTCAGACGTGTTGGTATTTTGTTTCGAATTTTCCTTCTCTTACATAGCTGTTATATGCGTTTTATATTTATATCCCTTAGTCGTCTCATATTATCACCCACGGGTAAGATAGGGTGTGGTGAATTGTATTCTTCCTCCATCACCACACGAATATTTTTATTGTTATTATCAGTAAATTTTCCTTCTTATTCTAATTTTCCAAGATTCTGAATATATAGAAATATACAAGAATTTATCTAGCTTTCCGTATGGTGACAGGGTTATAATACAATTCACCACATATCTTATCCGTGGGTGATCATATATAAGGGACGACTATGGAATATGATATACATATATAATCTATACAATAAAAGGTAACCTCCAAATATAATCCTATATATATACGTCCGACCAGCACGGTATATGGAAGGTCAATATCCCTCCCACTATGTAAGAAGTTCAAGCCCAACAGTGGAAGGTTTTCCTAGATTATATTAAACCAATCCGTGTGGTGACGGAGTAAGAATACAATTCACCACCCCAGGGTTGGAAAAAAAACATGTTTTTTATTAATGCTTCATTGCTGTTTTAATTGCCTTGTTTTAAACATGTTTTAATCACGTTTTAAACATGTTTTAAACACGTAAATACGTAAAAAAATAAAAAAAAGTTAAAATACAAAAAGTACTTTTATTTATTGTAATTATAATTATTATTTTTTCCAAGTTAAGATGCAATTAAGTTCAATTAACTTCTCTTCTCCTTAACTTAACCCTCAACTTCCATGATCTGAAGTTTCTAAAGCGAATTGTGTTGATTGAGAGCCCTCATAATTGTAACCAACTTAGCAGCCTTCTCTGTCCCGAGCTTGTTTCTTAATTTTGAATGTACCAGTCCGAATGTTGAGAATAACCTTTCAATTCCTGCGGAAGAAGCTGTTGCAGTAAATAACTAACACGTAATGTCGAGCATCCCTGGATCCACTTTATTACTCAGTGATTTCCACCACACAGATACATGCGTTTTCTTTAAAAGATCTTTTTTTAAACAGTTATTCCAAAAAAGGATAATTCCTCGCACGGACGTACCGTGCACATCAAGACATCTTTTATAGCATGCGGTCAGCTTGAATCTAAAAACTGCATGCCTATTGTGCCTTCCTCTGCTGATAGACCTTCTCCATTATAGTTGGGGCCTAATATATAAGCAGCGAAATGTGCAGGTGTCATTGCGGCATTAAATCTTGCTTTAAATTTATCTGCTTCTTCTGGCAACCAGTCCGATGAGAGTAAATCTTACCATATACGTGTACAATCACTTAGAACGCACATGTCTTTCTGAATGAGATCGAGAGCTCTGACTACTTTTTTCAGCTTTTTGAGATAGTTCTCAACATTTTTTTTTGAACTCAAGATCTTGGACGTTTCTTACGATTGTTAAATCTAATACAGTCCTGTGCTCGCTGCATACTTTTACAAGACAGTGCCAGTTGTTGACGTAGGATTCGAGACAATCTGCTAATATATACCAGCGTACATCTTGAGGTAGTACAAGTGCTTTAGTGATTTAGTTCGGCTTTCATTCTATCAAGCAAGCCGGGAAATCCCCGCGTTTTATGAACATTCACCGCATTACCGCTTGTCAGTCAGGGGAAGCCCAGCTAGTTATATCGAAGTTGCCAACTCTTTGGTAAAAAACATAAAATGAGTTTCTTAATTTTTTCTAACTAAAATTATAATGTGTTTTATTATGTGTTTTAAACATGTTTAAAACAAATTGTTTTAATTATGTTTTAAACGTGACGTAGAACGTATGTATTTTTGTATTGTTTTAATCAGTGTTTTAAACGTATGTCTAAAACAAATGTTTTAAACATTGCCAACCCTGCACCACCCGCTATCTTACCCGTGGGTGATCGTAAGAGGGGATATAAAACGCATATAACATCTATGCAAGAGAAAGAAAACTCTAAACAAAACTCTATACCAACACGTCTGACCAGCGTGGTATAGTAGGTCAATTTCCTTCCCATTATGGAGGAGGCTCGTGCCGAACAGTGGGACGTATGTGAGCTGAGATGATGATGATATTAAACCATTTTAACAGATAGATAATTGCAACCCATCTATTCGTTATTCTTGTGGTCTTCACTGACGCTGTAGTAGTTAAGATACCGACCTGGCTGTCATGGGTTGAATTCCAATGCAAGACAATACTTTGTGCAGTCAACAAATTGTTTTTCCGAGTCTTTTAATTATAAGTTTGTGAATGCTAATATAATATAAGGTTTATGAGTTTGTCTTTCCCACTGGGTTAAGAAATCTGTATCAGTGATCATTCTAATGGCGATTAGGAAAGAATACAGTGGGTTAGGCGATCGCACATCGCCATTTCGTCGCTCGCGTGGCGCATCCAGACCATTGCCTACAACAAAAAGGGTGTTTATGTATAAAAAAATGAAAATATATTCTCAAAATTTATGTAGTTTCAAAGATACCTTACAAGGAATTTTTGCTGCTGCTTCACTTAAAAACAAGCCTTTTACTTTTCTGCGACACAAAAATATAGAGTCAGACTGCCGCCTTTCCCTATTGTTACACGTTACTTTGTAATCTATGGTTTAATACATAAGAGATAGCGTTATATCTTTATACAGGGCGGAAGGGGACCGCTCCTGAAAACAAAGACAAGTAACCCTACTAGTCCTACTTGCAATGATAGGCTAAAAAAATCGATTCGGATGGGAAAAAAATATTTTTCACCACGCGAGGTCGTTGAACTCTTGAACATATGATCGTGAGTTTTGAATAGATTGCGTCTTTTCTCATTTGAGTAAAGTTACGTATTTTTTATATGTCCTAATACGATGGAATGTAAAAAACACTTAAAATTTGTTGTGAAAAAAAAATTTTTTTTCTTCCGAATCGATTTTATTTCTAGCCTGTCATTACAAGTAGGACCAGTAGGGTCACCTGTCTTTATTTCGGGAGCGGTCCACTTCCACCCTGTATAGTTATATGTTATACTAGTAAACCCACTTATAAACAAACGCTTGTTGGTTTATCTGTAGAAGCAGATATATCGCGGTCCGTTACATCAATGGGGATAGCATATAAACCTGCCCTGTGAAAAAGTATATATATGTATAAACCAATTTTCATAGGGTTATTATTATACAATTATCCAAATTTCAAGGGGGGCATAGTCCGGAGCGTGCTCGTTCGCGTCCCCTGCCAGTCTAATTAGACTGCTAATCCGGCTCGAAATGCGTACCGCAATGCGGGTTAGGGCGTCCCCCGGAGGCGACGCGTACCGACCCACCCCCGTCGGTACGAACATCGGCAGTTGCGGCGATGGGGGCCGCCACCCATCACGCCTTGCCCAGTTAGGCGAGTCGAGGAGAACGGAGTGCCGGGTGGGCACGTGGAATGTAAGAGGTTGTGTGGAAGGTAAGTTGCACGAGCTAATATCCGTCATGGCGGACAAACAGCTAGACGTGCTCTGTGTAACAGAGACCAAGCGAAGGGGCAGCGACGCCTGCGATCTTCCTGGTGGCGGGATGGCTCTGTGGTCTGGTGTACCACAGAGCGATCGAGCCAGCATGGGGGTAGGAGTGCTGTTGTCCTCTCGCTTGGCCTCAGGTGTGAAGGATTACGGAATGTATGATCCCAGACTTCTCTGGGTCCGTATAAAACTAGGTGTCACCAAGGCATTCATGGTTGTAGCATATGCTCCCGTAGGATCCTCGGTGGCATCAGACCTAGAGAAGTTTTGGGATAATGTTAGGGAAGTTCTGGATATGGCAGAAACCAGTGAACGCGTGATTGTATGCGGAGATTTGAACGGATGGGTGGGGACCAAGCGTCCCGACTATGAGGACGTACTTGGTCCATTTGGTGATAAGAGAGTGAACGACGCAGGTAGGCTCATAGCGGATGTATGCATGGAGAGAAACCTTATTGTGTCAAACACATTTTTCCAACATAAGGACATCCATATGTATACATGGAGAAGGAATGAACAGAAAAGCATAATAGATTTAATTTTGGTAGACAGTCGCCTCCGAAGCAAAATATTGGACGCAAGAGCCTACAGGGGCCCCACAGTCGACACGGACCACTATCTCGTTATTGCGAGATTTAGTGGTCTGTTCAGAAAGTGGAGGCACTGGCGAGAGCGTGTCCACTTCGGAGGGCTTGAAAGAATAAAGGTTGAAAGGCTGCAAGAAGAGTGTGTAAGAGAAAAGTATGCAGAGGGTGTCCGAGAACGGCTGACGATGGCAAGCCAGCCGCAATCGGACATTGAAGAATGCTGGAGAGTATTGAAAGAGAGTATGGTAGATACAGCGAAAGAAGTATGTGGAAGTTCAAAGAAGCATAGAAAAACAAATGGTGATGCATGGTGGGATGCGGAAGTGGCAGCTTCCGTAGAGCAAAAGAAGAAAGCGTGGCTGGACTATGTCTCTTCTTTGAATCTGAATGACAGTATGACTGAACAGAAGAAAGAAATATATCGGCAATGTAAGAATGACACCAAGGCCTTAGTGAAAGAGAAACGTGATAGAGCAAGTATGAGTGCAGAAGATAGGGTGACTAAAAACTTCGAGGGTAACACCAAACTCTTTTGGAGGGAGGTGAAGAAGTCTCGGGGTGGTTGGTCAGCCTTCAGAATGAATAAAATAAGGTCTAAAGGTGGAGACATTCTTACACAAACACAAGACGTGTTAAGCCGATGGAGTGAATATTTTGGCGATATGTATGCGGATGCTACGGTTGGCGCCGGTGTTGGATGTGGTTTAGTAGATCAACATTCGACAACGGCGTCCTCCGATGGCATCAGTATGGATGAAGTTGAATGGGCGATAAGAAGTTTGAAAAATGGTAAGGCAGCGGGCATTGATATGGTGTCTGCCGAGATGATCAAGCTCGGTGGCTCTTGTGTCTGGGAGGCGTTCCTGTTGCTCCTCAATTTATGTTGGGGCTCGGGAATGGTTCCCAGGGACTGGAATAGCGCAGTCATCGTGCCTTTGTTTAAAAACAAGGGTTCACGTTATGACTGCGCAAATTACAGAGCCATAAGCTTGACCAGTTTGGCAGCAAAAGTGTATGGAAAAGTTATTGAAAGGAGAATGAGGATGGTGTCCGATGGTTTACTGTGTGAGACACAAGGAGGTTTCAGGAGTGGAAGGGGATGCATGGATCAAGTGTTCTCTCTGCGCAACATTGTGGAGAAGCATCTGGCTCTAGGTCAGAGGGTTTTCTGCAGTTTTGTGGATCTGGAGAGAGCATTTGACACGGTTGTACGAAAGGAACTTTGGGACATTTTACCGGAGTATGGTATTAACGGTAAACTGCTACAGGCTGTGCAGTCCAGTTACATGGGCTGTAGAGCCTGTGTGCGGCTGGATGATGGAATGTCGCCTTGGTTTGACGTCAATATCGGCGTTAAGCAGGGGTGCGTTCTGTCAGCCAGGCTGTTTATCATATATCTGGATAAATGTCTTCAAAGGTTGAACGATATGAATGTGGGAGTCCAGATGGGCGACTCAGTGGTCACTGCTCTGCTTTATGCAGATGATGCAGTCCTGCTGGCACAGTCAGCGACTGACCTGCAGACCCTAGTCGACACAATGACAGAAGATTGTAAGAAAAGGGGTCTACGCGTGAATGTGAGCAAAACCAAAATAATGGTCTTTGAAAGAGATAAAACCAGAACAGATGTAAGAGTAACAATAGGTAATGATGTACTAGAGCAAGTGGATGAATTTGTATATCTTGGATGTGGATTTAGCCGAGATGGAAGGTACACCACTGATATAGAGCGAAGAGTGAATGCGGGAAATAGAGTGAACGGAGCGTTGGGGCAACTTTTCGGCAGCCACCACCTCAGCCAGAAGGCACGTGTAGCAATACATAACGCAGTGCTTGTCCCAACATTACTGTATGGAAGCGAGAGTTGGGTATGCAGAAAAGAGTATGATAGTAAAATTAATGCGGTCGAAATGCGATCTCTGCGGAAAATCTGTGGAGTTAGGCTGACCGACCGCATTCGTAACGACGACGTAAGAGAGCGAGTAGGTATGAAAGAGAGTATTGGTGTAAAGATGCGAAAGGGAATGCTCCG
Organism: Lymantria monacha; assembly: GCA_905163515.2. Lineage (NCBI taxonomy): Eukaryota > Metazoa > Arthropoda > Insecta > Lepidoptera > Erebidae > Lymantria > Lymantria monacha. The sequence goes on from LR991104.1 coordinate 3,245,491, forward strand.
ATGGTTCGGACATGTGGAAAGAATGCCGAACGAACGCCTGGTTAAGAAGATATACAATGCGAAAGTGGAAGGATGTAGGTATCGAGGGAGACCGAGACTAACCTACCTAGACCAGATCGGTCATGTACTGAAGGAAGGTGAAGTCAAGAGTCTCCGAAACCGGCGAGCGTGTATGAAGAGAATTATGAATGTTGAGGAAGCGAGTGAAGTATGCAGAGATAGAGTTCTCTGGCACTCTGTTCTCTCTGCCTACCCTGCAAGGGATATGGCGTGATGATATGTATGTATGTATGTATGTAATTTTCATAATGCTCGTTCAAATAGTTTCCGAGTTTAACGACGTCATATATACGAATATCCATACGTCCCACTGTTGGGCTCGGGCCTTCTATGTAATGGGAGGGAAATTAACCTACTATACCGCGCTGGTCAGACGTGTTGGTATAGGGTTTTGTTTCGAGTTTTCCTTCTCTCTCTCATAGATGTTATATGCGTTTTATATCCCTCAGTCGTCTCGTACGATCACCCACGGATAAGATATGGGGTGGCGAATAGTATTCTTACTCCGTCACCACACGGAAATTTTATAGATATAGATGAAATAAAATTATTTTTACGCATTTTATCGCGTTTGTATTTGATTTTTTATTACATGATGTTTCAAATACTTCACAGCGTTCATTCTTAAGGAAAGACTAAGGTATCTCATGTCCAACTAGTCCTCCTTATTACAGATTGATAGTACTAGGGTATGGCCCTGTTGATAGTTTTCTATCTACAACCGCGGAGCGGTCCTTCCAGGATAGAATAACTCTGACCACGTCCATTGTCCACCGCAAAAAAAAAGGTAGAACATACTCGAGAGAAAGAGCAGTCAGTGACACTTACCACATGTGTTTCTTTCTCGTTTGCCACCATGAGCACTAAATCAACAAAAAAATATTAAAAAACCCATCCCCATAAAAGCAGTTTCTGCCGTTTTACTGGTATTTATTTAAGAGTTCTATTATCTGTAACCAAATTATAAACAAAAATTGCAAAACAATCTGTATATAAAGAAGTTACGCACGAATGAACATTAAAAAATGTAATTCATTGAATTTTCATCTCTGCAATCAACTGCGCATTGCAATTTCAGTTGAACTCTCCTGAGGATGCCTTGTAAAAAGAGTGAAACATTTTAATCGCGTACATCAAACCTTATTGTATAGCATAGAGTTGTGTCTATCATTTATTTAATCATCACTATTTCAGCTCATATACGTCTCACAGCTGGGGTCGAGCCTTCTCTACAATGGGAGGGCAACTGATCTACTATACAACACTGGTATGACATGTTGGTGAAGCCTTTATTTTCTAATTTTCTTTTTCTTGCACAGATGTTATATGCATATTCTTTAGTCAATTTTTAAGACACGAAAAGGGATAGTGAAATATATTCCTACACCATCACTACGCGGTCAATCAATCGATCAATTTATTTATATAAAACTAGCTTCTGACCGCGGCTTCGCCCGCGTAAAAAGTTACTTTCCCTATTCCCTATTTTTATTTTACCCTTTAAGGGAAAAAATTTACAATATGTTAATGTCATATTTATTTATATCTAATCAAAAGCCTAAAATAAGTTTCAAACTTCTAGCTTTAAAAATGACTATACTTCCTTACAACTTTTCATCCCCCTTTACAACCCTTTTTTGCATTAAAAAGTAGCCTATGTCCTGTTATCAGGCTCTAGATTATCTGTGTGCCAAATTTCATTTAGATCGGTTCAGTAGTTTTGGTGTGAAAGAGCGACAGACAGACAGAGTTACTTTCGCATTTATAATATTAGTAAGGATGAAACGTGCAAGAAGAGCTTGTATCAATCTTCTTTGATATACGTAAACAAGCGAGATACTGCTATATATCTGACACAATATCTATCCTCACACAAAAATCTTTTATTGTTAAAATCGCTCCGCTTATAACATTGTACTAGCGTAGTAGAGACTTCAAATGGGTTCTTTTGTTACCTTCATCATAAGTAAAACAGCATGTATACAAGGTTATAATGGCTACCTGCTTGTATTATGTGCCATAACATTATGCTGTTTCTGTAAACATTACAGCAGAGTTGTTATATTAAAAAGGTAGGAAACTCTATGACAAGATAAGAATACAAATAGTCCACCATCTATATCTTGCTAAATGGCTACGTCTTGTAAACATATTTAGTTAATATTTCGATGATATATTTTTAATGTATTTTGATAAATATAATATTAAAAATAAATTGATAAATTAACTTCCATAACCATGATATATAACTAATCCATAACCATAATTCTCCCACTCTTATCCCAATTACTTGGGTTCGATACAATATGTACTCTTCTTTCATAGTACATATTGTAAAAGTTATTGGCAATAGTTATATGACCGGCCGCCTGCCAGACGTCAACCCTCCTTGGGAATGTAATTGTTGACCAAACGGCATTGACCCAGGTCCTTATAAGGCTTTTAGTCGTCTTTTACGACATCCACGAGCAAAGTAAGGATTGATATATATATATATATATTGATACATATATATATATATATATATATATATATATATATATATATATATATATATATATATATATATATGTATACACGAATAAATAAAATAAAGGGAAAAAGAGCTTTCTGGATTAGATTGCTCGATTTCCCAACTGAATTGTTTCTATTATTGTTGACAATGGCCAAATTTACCTTCACATTTTAATTATATTTTTTCATTAGTTGAAAATACCAACAGGACAATATTTTCTACATATGAAACGTAGTTAAATCACTTAATCGCCCTCAAAATCATCTGCATACTACTTAATTTAGAAATCGGTGATGCAACTTATAGAAAAATGTTTTCTTTTTCATATTTATCAAAAACTAGACAAGTGTTATGGAAAAGTATCAATCCCCTTTGTAGATTCTTACTTTTAAGGATAATTTCTGTAAATCGCAGCTGCAGATTGAAAGCTTAAGGTACATTTCCGTGCTCGAACGATCGCATACGACTGTCGCGCGCGGCTCTCGCGACTATAGCCAATGTATGAAAATGTATAATGCAACTTACGTCATTCGTCGCTTGCGACTCTCGCGGATCTCGGAAACGTCGCCATACATTTTATACATTCTTCTTCTTATGTATTGGCAATCAGCTACTTATCCGAGCTATTGGTGCCAGTGTCGAGTTATAAATATCTTCACGTTTTTAGTCTTTCAGGTTAGTCATTGTCTAAGTCAAATTGTCACCATCAACAGTGCAATGGCCACACTGTTAATATTATCTTGTGGAAATTTTGATGGAAAACAAAAACGTTGTAAAGCAATTTTATATGATATTCACTACATCCCAGTAGTTCCGCCGCATCACATTACATAAAATGCCATCAAAATTATCTAATATAACACGTTAAAACACTAAGATATCGAATATAATACAAGAGCACAAGATGACGTTTTCAAATTCCCGTCAAAAGTCCCATTTTATACATTAATTATTGTCGTATCAGCCGTGCGCGATAGACGTATGCGATCGATAGCGATGCACGGAAATGAACCTTTAGTCTGACAGTTCTACTGATTGAAAGAAAACCTATCGTCATACAGATATCCCCACCCTATCTAAATTATCCGAAACTTTTATATCGCTTTCAATTAAAAATATATTTAAAAAAAAAATGTTTGGTTTGGTTTGATTTGATATAAGTACTGGTTTTCAAAATATGTAAATTATAAAAAAAAAAATGCGGGATAATGAAAGTGGACTTTCATTTTCATACATTTATATTTTTTTTCATTTTATTTCTTTCTCTTATCCCAATTTCTTGGGGTTGACGCAATATGCACTCTTCTTCCGTCGGACATATTGCAAAAGTTATTGACAATTGTTTTATAACCGGCCGTTTGTATGACGTTAATACCACTTGTTAATATAATTGTTGACCAAACGGCATCAGGTAGAGTTGACCTAGGTCGATATAAAGCTTTGTCCTGGATTGCAGCTACATTGTTGGCGGGCGATCCGCCCTGGTCACTTCAGGCTAGGGCTCAGGCTGAAGCCTACCAGTTCTGCGCTGTGGCGCGGGCAAATGGTGAACGCATCACCACGAGGGGACTGAGCAGGGCGAAAGAAGCGGCTCAAAGGGCACTAGTGCAGCGGTGGAGGGAGGAACTAGAGTCCCCCGTAGCAGAACGGGGGTCCGTTGAGGCGGTAGCGCCCCACCTTCACCGCTGGACGACACGAAGGCACGGCAACCTGTCCTTCAGGCTGACGCAGGTACTTACCGGACACGGGGTCTTCGGTAAGTACCTGCACCGAATTGGACGTGAAGAGGCCCCTGGATGCCATGAGTGTGGCGCGCATATCGATGAGGCGCGTCACATCCTGGAGGTATGTCCCGCCTGGGGGCCTCAGCGCCGCGACCTGTCGGCGGTCATTGGAGTGGACCTGTCGTTGTCAACCGTCATCAACAAGATGCTTGACAGCGACAGGCACTGGACGTCGATGGCCTCCTTTTGCGAGGAAGTCATCTCTGCAAAGGAGGCCGCGGAGCGAGAACGCGAAGCACTCGCGTCTGCGAACTCGCTCCGCCGGCGGCGACCAGGGAGAGGGAGGCGCCGCTACGCGCACCTCCTCCCACCGCCTTGACGGCTGACTGGTCGTGGCCAGATGGCTAAGCGTAGGGGTGTCGGGGATAAAATGTCAATAGACGATCTCTCCGGCATCCCGTAAAAGCGCGGAAGGGACCGCTGTTAGGTTTTAGTGGGTATTCCGGCCATCAATCTCATGGCCGGCGAGTCCCACGCACCCCCCCGTCTGTCACTGGCGGGGGATGTGCGCAAAAGCATTTCCACAGCGTAAACAAAAAAAAAAAAGGTCGATATAAAGCTCATTACTAGCATATTTGTCTTTAACGACATCAACGAGCAAGGGTTAGTAATATTCATAAGATACATAGCATCTCCAAGGGACCTACTGATTTATATTTTTTTTTGTTTGTATAATTGTTTGTAATGAATAAGCTATGAAAGTATGGGACCGATTTTAACCATTTTTGCAAGAATAGTACACTAATATATTATGCAAAAACATAGACTATAATTGCTTTAAAAAAAAATTGAGATCCCTATGAAAATTGCAATATTGTAACCCAAAGTATGAAAATTACTTTTTCTACGCATGTCATTAAAAATCTATTGATGATAGAAAAAATAATGCACTAAGCGTTTATAGATTTAAACTACCAAGGAATATATCTAACTATTATACGTAGTTAAGTCCCAATAGCCGCTATTTTTCCTAAAACCTAAGCTATAAGAACGAAAATTTTTAGTCGTAAACTTCAAAAACTATTGAGGATATAACAATATATTAAATATTTATTCTTTAAATATCTACTGTATTAGAGGAGAAAATATAGTACCTTTTTTTTAACTTGTAGAACCCTGTCCTTTATTTATTTTTATTGCGTTGGACTATGGATGTGGTCGCGCCCGGCCAAATCGGTCCGAGGCGATGGAAGAGCCGGCGTGCGACCCCATAGACCCACCCTGCAAAGCGCCTCTCCTCGCTGTGCGAGTGGGCCACGGCGGTACCTGATCTTTGTCTTCGGTGGCCTAGAAAATCTGCCCTAAAGATATAATCCTTTTATTGCGGGCGAATTTACAAACATATAATTAAAGCAAACAAATTGCACGCAAACTCAGAACAACAGTTAGTGGATCGCGCAAAATATTGTCCTGCCTAGGAGTGCCAGTGTTATATGAGTGCCACAACACTGGCACAATAGGTTTCTTAACCATTAAGCCATTTATGGAGTCATAATAGATATAAAATAGTGGTAGGACCAAGCCGTTGACAGTTCTCTGCCTACAGCCGCGGGCCGGTCCGTCCGGGGTAGTACCACACTCTCGCAGAACATCGACGTCTGACTGCAATGTGCTATTGCGCTTTGTTCGGTGAGCGAGAGAGCCGGAAGCCCAACTGGGTGGGTTTGGGTATTTTATTGGTAGGCAACGGCCTAAGCTATACCCTTGGTATTACGGCCTAAGCTCTATCAGGTATGACGGAAAAAAATCTGTGTGGATCAGAGAGGATGTTATTTAAAAATATATTTTTATATAAACAAAATAGAAATGTAAAGATATGAATTTTCATTTCGGCTATCCGATATATTCGGTTATAGTTACGGAACTATATGCTTGAATATTGACATTAGCGATGTTCCAATGTTCACGCATGGTAACAGATAAAAAATATTTTTTGGCGGGATTATGAAAATGTCATGTGGTGCAATTACTGAAATTTAGCATTTAATATGCTTAATTATTTATAAAAACCCGATTACGAAGCGAAAAATGATTTCACAAGCGGGATTCCAACCCGCACTTTTTTTTTTTTTTTTTTTGGGACTAATCCCACCACACATTCCCACCACTGTAACTCCTGTAAGCCAGGATCCACAATGGTCTCCATAAAAGACACTGAGGTTTGACCCTCAGGAAGTCCCGGGAAACGCTTTTAATTGTCTTGGGACCCGCAACAAATTTAATTAGAAAAGAAAAACAGGAGGAGTTGAAGAATTTCCACTTCCCTCCTATGCAAAGCGGGAGACATGAAGCAAAATTGGCTAATAGGCCAATAGATAGAAGGATGTACTGACACGTGAAGCGTAGCAGTACAGCACCACGGATATGACAGAGCTTAAGGGGCCTATATGTGAGCCTTAAATTTGATTACAATAGTAGGTATGGCAGAAGCGCCTGAACGCACGGAAATTTTCTCGAGTTGCTACAAGGTCCGTATAATATATAACCCCCGACACGACTTGCAGACTGTCTAACATAAGATCGCGCTCGTTTTGCCAGAGACTGCACTCCCAGAGGATGTGATGGGCTGTTTGTTCAAAAGTGCAATTTGGTGTGGAACATCGACAAAATGGTGAATCTACTAGTTTAAAAAAGAATAATTTACTTTTAAAATTACCATGGCCTGTGAGGAATTGTGCTACATAGTGGTCAATTTCTAGCCAAACCTTCTATAAACGCTCTCGAATAGATGGAAAGAATAGATATAGATGACGGCCCTTCGTTGATGAGTTCCACCTTTCCTGCCATTCGGTCAGGAGCTCCTCGTACACAACGCATTGCGGCGCAAAAAGTCTAGTAATTTTAATACGATCGCGCGGTAAAAGAAAATTGGTGTTCATATTTTCCCTGGTGGAATAATACAATGACGCGCGCCTTTGTATCTCTAAGTCGACCGGAAGTACACCTGCAAGTACTGGTAAGGCTTCGGTACTAACTGTTCTATATGCTTTACATAGGAATATTAATGCTAATCGTTGACTTTGGAGTAATTTACGCCGAGCCGCGCCTATCGTAGTTCTGTCAGCCCAGGCTGGGGCACCGTAACATATACACCCCAGATATGTGGCTGTATATATGATTTTAAGTGTATTAAAACAGATGCCCCAGGTAGACGTTGAAATTCTAGTAAGAGCATAAAAGTTTCGTTTTGCCTTTTCACCCACAGTTTTAATATGTTCAATGAATGAGAAGTTTTTTTCTAAGACTAGGCCAAGATAACAAACTGACTCTTTCCTTTTAACTGTCGCATTATTAAATCTTATGCGTGGCGTTGACTGCAAATTACCCTTTAATAAAAGATGATAAGTTTTATGAGGAGCGAAATTTAGCCGATTTCGTGCGCCCCATTTAACTATTAAATTAAGACATGTATTCGCCAATTTCTCAAGTCCGTCTCTAGTGTTCGATTGTATGAGTAGAAGACCGTCGTCAGCGTAGCCGATCAATGAGCAATTTTGAGGTAGAGGGAGCTCAAGAAAGTCATCGAACCCTAAATTCCACAGATATGGGCTTAACACAGATCCTTGAGGACAGCCCATCGTTAATGATTTAGACACAGCATGGTGACCGAGTCTCAGTGTGGTTGAACCTTGAAGAAAGTAAGACTGTATAAGTTGGTAGATGTTTCTGAAGCATCCACGAGCCTTTAGTTTAAGTAGTAACATCGGCCACCAGGCGTTGTCGAAAGCACCTGAGATATCTAGGAAGATGCCTAATACATATTTAAAAACTGATGCCGTAACAGTTTTTCTAACGGCAATAATCGCATCAACAGTTGATTTCCCCGGGGTAAATCCAAATTGTCTAAGATTGAATGTGGGGCCACCTGGTAACAGACGAGGAACAACCAGGCGTTCTAAGAGCTTACCTAGTGATGGCAGTAGAGTAATTGGCCGATATGACTTCGGGTCGTCCGGCGGTTTATCACCGTGTTTCGGTATTATACGTATGAAGCCGCGACGCCATAAACGAGGAAAGATTCCTTCGGCTATACAACGATTGTATACTAGTAACATTGAGTCGGCTGATGTTCGACAAGCTTCTTTAATCATTTTATTTGAGATTTTATCTTCTCCGGAGGCTTTATTTAGAGGAAGAGCTTTTACAGTATTCAAAAATTCAGCTAGGGAGGGGAGATCAGACGTAGAGGATAGTGGTGGCAATGTAGCCCAAGCTCTTATTTGCGCATGATGTTCGGTATCAATTGCCACGTTGTCATCTGGTATTAACGTATTTATTAAAACCTCGGTGGTCTCCTCTATGCCCGCGGTGTGCTTATTATTTATTTTAATATTTTGTATGAAAGCTAGGTCAACCGATCGATTGGCTTTAAATTCGTGATATAATGGAGACCACGGACCCTGGTTTTCTAGTTTTTCCACTACTCTATTTAACAACGCATCTTTAGACTTTTCAACCGCAATCCGGTAACAAGACCTTGCAGTTCTGAGTGCAAGTGAGGACTCATCAAACGCTATTCCCGTTTTTCGTGACTTTTTGAGTTTATTATATTTCCTGCGTGCTCTTCGAAAACGTCTACGAAGTTCAACCAGTTCATTGTTCCACCAGTCACACCTTTTAGTATTGGGCAGAGATGTACGGCCCAGAGCTATATCGGCACAATATATTAAAGAGTGTGACATTATTTCCGCACTTTCTTCCGCGTTTAATTCTTTGCGAGTGAAATCCCTGGCACACGAGGCAAATAGAGAACTAAAGAATTCCCAGTTTGCTCCTTTACATTTATATCTAAAATTGTGACACTGATTGGGAGGATCCTGTATCAATCCCGGTTTAAATTCGTACGCGATCAGGCGATGATCACTACACGACGCGTCCGGGAGGACGCGCCACCTATACAAGCAAACGTCTGCGCTTGAAAGCGTGACGTCAATAGAAGATTCGCCCATAGGGCTGCAAAATGTTGGTGGTGCATCGGGTGTATTGTGGATGGATAAGTTCATCTCAGCGATGAAATCTTCTATAGCACACCGTCGATCAGTATCGGTGTATCTCACCTTGCCATACCATAGAGTAGATGACGCATTAACATCAGCGCCTACTATCGTTTGCCGACCCATAAGGGATCGCAAGACATGGCGAAGATGGTGTAAGTGTGGACTAACTGGATCAGAATATTGAAAATAATAGCTCACAACGAAAACTCTACAGGATGGGGACGTGACCTCTGCGACAGCACAGTGTGACGTCATGAGATTTTGTAGTGACGTGACAGTAAATTTGGAACTTGCAACATAGATGCCGGCTCGTGCTTTGTTGTCAAATTGTACAACCCTATTACGCAAGCGAGTGCTGTTGTATTGCTCTTGTATAAGTACGATATCTAAATTAAATTCTATAACTAGACGGTCTAGCTCTGAGGTCGCCACCCTATCGTTATGGAGGTTTAATTGCCCAATATTCAAACTATCCATTTCTAATAGTTAGTATTGAGCACCAGTTGTTCTAGCTTCAGTTTGTAAGTGGGGCAATCTGACGCACCACAAGGATGATCATATGGTTTTTTAAATCGTTTGCAAGACGCACATTTAGGCTTAAAATCTTGTTTGTCCTTATTTGTGCAGGACTTCGTAATATGTCCTTCTGTGCAGTGACCACACGTAGGTGTCTTTTCCGTACAATATTTCGCGACATGTCCGTGTACCTGACAGTTTGAGCAGCGTACTACTTCTAAATCATCGTAGAAGCGGCAGCTGGCCCAGTCTATAAATAATTTCTCCTTGGTGGTTAGTAAATGAACGCGCACTTCGGGATCAAGTTCGATACCAATCCATTTACGACCGTTTTGTAATTTTCGGTTACGAATAATTTTTGTGGCTTTAATAAAATCGTCTTCCTTAAGTGACATTTCGTCTTTGATGTTTTGACGATAAAGTGCGACAAGGAACGCATTATCTTCCATAGAATTAGGAACGTCCTTGATTAGTAAGCGCGGTCGTCTACCTTTCGGTTTTTCTAAACGTAGGCCAGCGGCTTTAATGGCATCGACAGATTCTAATTTTTTAATTTGTCTCTCATTTGTGACGCGAAGGACGACACCCGAATTCGCGGCTTTTTTGACGCCTACTATTTGGAAACCATCGTCTATGGGTTTGATTGCCTCCAACCCGCACTACCTATTGATACGATATATATGATACGAAGCGAGATTTGAATGTCCTACAATAGTTCACGGTGGTGTAGTGGCAGCACGATTGGACCGGACTCCCAACCGATCATTTTTCGCTTCGTAATCGGGTTTTTTATAAATGTCATGTGGTGGTCTTGTATTATATTCAATAGCATAATTTTTTTTATTGCTTATAGTGGCAAATAAGCAAGCAACACACCTGATGGTAAGTGTTACTGCCGCCCATGGACCTTTGCAATAGCAAGGATATAGTCGGGCCGCTGACTACCAATACAAACCCCAAACCCACCCAGTTGGGCTCCCGGCTCTCTCGAAAAGTGTTTTCGCTTAGTGTTTTTAACTTGTTATATTAAATAATTTTGATAACATTTTATATAATGAGATGCGAAGGAACTTTGATTTACTGACGGACAATGACTAGCATGAAGACGTGCAGAAAATGGCAATAATAACTCATTTTTTTTTTGGTTCTGTTCGTCCATTCGGACAGGCAAAGGGATCAAAGCCCATACAGCCAAGTCTTATTTAATTATTTTTCATATATTGTTCATCATTTCTTCATATTACGTAGCCTTAATAGTCATTGTCTGTCAGTAAGTCAAGTCGTTACCATTAATCTGGCGCTGATAACCTAATCAATGGTTTTCTTTGGGAATCTTGGGCAAATATGAAAATAAACGTAAACCACTATTATACCATATTCACTACACTTCAGTACTTTAACTATACCATATTGCATAAAATACCAGCAAAATTATTCAATATAACACCACAAAACACTAAAGAAATGAATATAATACAAGAGCGTGACATGACATTTCCACATTCGCGCCAAAACTCCCAATAATAACTCATATAAGTTAGTGTGGCCATAGCTGATTGCCAATACAAAAAAAAAGAAGAAGAAAAATATCTATTTAAAAATAATATATCATCAAATAAGTGTTGCCAGCTGGTCTTCTACTGAGAACTATATATTTTATCTTGAATTAATTTTAATTTTTCTCTATCCTCAGGAATGTCCCGAAGGTGTGGTGCAAGAAGAATCGTTCAAAGACATCTACGCAAAATTCTTTCCACACGGTAGTAAGTATACAAAAATTGTAAAAAAAAAAAAAAAAGTAAAAAAAAAAATAATACCACTGCCATTATAATTGTGTATCTCTTTTCTATTCCGGGTAGAGAAGATACCTAGTCCTTTAGGAGGCTTACGTGGGGACATGGGTTCACTACGCAGAGACCTTTAGATAAATTTAATCCATCGAAGACACTCTAAATACTAATTTGACTAATAACCAATATATTAAATTCTTATTAATATTTTTTATCAGTTCGTATGGTGACGGAGAAAGAATGCAACTCGCCACCCACCTTTCTTACAAGGTTGCAGTGACGGGTATAAAATAGGGTTGTAATTTATAATTTTACTCCGTCACCAAATGGGTTTCGTTGTTTAATTTCGAAATAACTAAACCGAGCTCTATATATATTCTAGTATTATATTTTTGGAAAATATGGGGTGTATATGACGGAGTTTCAGACTATATTGAGATACTATTTTATATTAATGAAATATGAATATTTTTATATCCTATTGACATAAGAAACATGTGAACTTGTTATACTCGTATAAATAGAGAAAAATAATGGATGAAAAAAGACGAAGAATTAAAAAAGGGCAAAACTAGTTTCCAGACGGAGTTGTCTGCATAATGCGACTGCTCGAGTTCCGAACTGAGTTTTTTTTTATTACTTGTATTGGCAAAATTGCCGTGTTGTGACGGAGTAAGAATACAATTCACCACCCTCTAACTTATTCGTGGCTGTTCGTAAGAGACGACTAAGGGACATAAACGCATATAATATCTATGCAAGAGACGGCAAGTTCGAGATAAAACCCTATACCATTCATGTCTCCGAAACGTTTTTAATATTAAACATGAAAATCATTGCAGCAGTTTTGGAGATTCTCAATATATATAGAAAGATACAAGAATTACTTGTTTAAAGATAGATAAATAAATATAAAAATGACAAACAAATGTTTATTTCTAATATTTTTTATTAATTTTTTTTTTCAGATTCCGCACTCTATGCCCACTACGTGTTCAAGGCCTTCGATGTAAATTGCACTGGTGCCATAAGTTTTAGAGTAAGTGACATTAATATATCTCATAATTATCGAGTTATTATTTAGTATATATATATATATATATATATATATATATATATATATATATATATATATATATATATATAGTTATTACTCTTTTATTTTTTTTAAAGACCACTCGATGCTAAGTAAATAATTCTTGTATTGCTGGGTACTTTACAAGCGTATAATTCAACGGAGAATTACAGACAGACTGAGAAGAACAATTTGTGGACCATGCAAAGTATTGTCTTGCATTGAAATCGGACCTCCCTCTAGCGCGGTAGGTCGGTATCTTAACCGCTTCGCCATTGATGCAGTTGATACAATATAAGAAAGTATTTAATAAAACATATATACCTACTTGCTTTGCTACTGCGTGATATCAGCTACTAATACTACCAACGCATACATTGCAACGTGGATGTAGGAAAAGACGAGTAAAAGCTTAATATAAACCTGATCCAGCTACTACTGAATCAAGCATATTAATGTTGAATCAAGCATATTAATTGTGATGTCAGACAAGCGGTCAGTCATAAAACTATTTCCTATATATATGATTTAAGAAGAATACATATTTCGTCGTCTACAGATTGCCGATAAGAGCAGGATAATAACAATATATTGTAATATACTAGCAGACCCAGCCACGCGTTGCTGTGGCTAAGGTAGGCTTAGTTACACGTGGTGGTTATGCTAATAAATTGTAGCTTATATGAAACGTTTGTACGTTTAATATAGCGTCATCTATTAAATACTCAATCCAGTCAACAGATACCGCCTCTGTTTGAATCGTTTGGAGATAACAGATAATTATGACTGTCAAATAATAGACAAATAATTAGCAATAAAATAATATTGCGCCTACAAATTGAGATGGAAGCTATCCTATCTTTTTGGATCAAACTACACATGCTGTTCAAATGTGATTAAAATTAGTTATGTACTTTAGGAGTCCCTCGTAGACAAACAACGTGACGCGTAATTTATATATATTAAGATTGTACTAGCTTTAAAATTTGCCTTGTTTGCTTTTCTTTTCTTCTTGCCGGCTCCTCTCAGTAATAACCGCGTTGCAATCCGTTAATAGATTATTCATTATACAGTTATTTTAATATACCTACAAGCATGCAAATACGCGACTGTATTGTAAGATGGCCTTTTACCTTCATCTGTAGTTAGCTATTTGAGGGTTACTGCGAAGTTTGCCGATTGTTAGGATTTGCCAACAGATGGCGCTATTTTATATTATATATTTTTTATTGCTTATGGTGGTAAATGAGCATGCAGCACACCTGATGGTAAGTGTCACTGTCGCCCATGGATCTTTGTGATACTAATGTTATAGCTAGGCCGCTGCCTACCAATACAAACCCCAAAACCCACCCACACGTCCAGTTGGACTGCCGGGTCTCTCGCTCACTGAACGAAGCGCAATAGCACATGGCCATTACTCAGACGTCGATCTTTTGCGAAAGTGTGGTACTCCCCCGAAAGACAGACCGGTCCGCAGCTGTAGACAGAAAACTGTCAACAGCGTGGTCCTACCACTAAAAAAAGATTTGTTTCCGCCCGAGATCGAACCGGGGGCCTTCTGCGCGTTAAGCAGATGTGATAACCGCTACACCACGGAAATGATTTGACATATTTTTTTAAGATATAAAATTGACACTAGATAGTGTCGTACAATGTAAATTTTAATATATTTTAGGTTTTTAAATACTTACTTTTCGTCGTTAGATGAGGTAATGTTTAAAGTAGAGTAATAAACATTAATGAAGATGCAGTAATATGGCAGAAATGTAATAAACACAAAGAATTTAGCCTTTTGAGAAATAATAAATATAGGTAATGTTAAAAATGTCTGTAAGTGCTTTTGAATACATACCTACATAATTTTTTAAATTTAAATTTATGAGCCTAAAGGTTTAAACTGATTTAGATGAAAAAAAAAAATCCACAAACTAATTTTCACTTCTAAAGTAATACAAACATACTTTGAACGTATTAATATTACAAACTATTCATGTGGCTTAAGACGAGGTTCAGTTAGCTCACAAAACTTGTACCGTGAATGCAAAGTTACTCTAGTAAAACTACGTACAAACATACATACTTAATGCTATAAATACCAAAGTAAGTCTGCGCTTGCTTTACTTATTAATGAACTCTAAATTAATTAATAATTTTATGTTTGATTTAACATTTCACAAACTAGGCTACTTATAAAAAAATATATTTGAGAACGAATTTAAAAGCTGTAATATTTTATTACAGCTTTTAATTTGAAACTACATATGTTGGCAATTGCATTCTAATCACTTAACCAATCAACGTAGGGTTATAACCAAACTGTTGCTCACATTTCTGTCTTTACTAGTGATTGACTTAACAACGCCATCTATCGGTGTAGATTATCATCATCATTCTCCTACTCTTATCCCAATCACTTGTGATCCATGTAATATGTACTCGTACATATTACAAAAGTTATTTCTATTAGTGTTATGACCTGCCGCCTGCCTTTTTTTTTTTTTTTTTTTTTATTTGTGGACTATGGATGCGTCTCGCCCCGCCAAATCAGTCCGGGGTGACGGAAAGGCGGTGCGTGACCCCATAGACCTACGGTAAAACTCCTCTCTCTTCGCCGTGCGAGCGGACCACCGGTACCCGATCTTTGTCTTCGGTGGTCCGCCCGGCGGTTTACCCTCGCGGGTTCCTCTCGTCGACGCCCCGACAGATTTCGCCGTCGGGGCAGACCTGCCGCCTGCCTGGCGTCAACCCACTTTGGTAATGTAATTGTTGACCAAACAACATGAAGTGAAGTAGTAGTTATAAGTAGCATTCGTAACCAGGAATATATTAGTACATATATACATATTGTGCTGATTTAATATTCAAATTTTTCAACTAGAATTTGTAATATATATATATATATATATATATATATATATATATATATATATATATATATATATATATATATATATATATATATATAACTATATATATATATATATATATATATATTATAGTTCGTATTAAATCTGATGCTGATAAGAGTGTGCCCTCGGACTCGCGGAGGCCAACAGAAGAGCTAACTACGGCGAGATCCTCGCCTTCGTATTTCAAATCGCAAAAGCCCGTACCACGTAACGCGTACCGATTATTTTCAAAGTCGAGTACCATGCCAGCATCCTGTATAAAATTCATACCCAAAAGTGAATCGGTGGCGCCAGGTAAAACCATGAATGACGTTAAAACGGTTACACCTCGCAGCTTAATACTAACTACAGTGATTTCTACAATCTCTGTACGTCTAGTACCATCCGCGAATTTTAAATCAGTCTCTACGAAATTAAATATCTGACCGTTATTACGTAAATGTTTTGTTAAACTAACACTCGCGACGGAATTTTTAGCGCCTGTATCGAGTAAGGCGGTACCCACGGCACTATATACTTCTATATTGAATATAGGGCGCACACGCGGTTTAAACTCGACACTATTTAGTTTCACTGACATTGATTGAAATGCCGTCGTTGACGACGACGCTGGCGGCGCAGATCGTCGTTGTTTACAAACCTCACAATTCGATCGAATCACACCGGGCGCACCGCATCCAAAACAGGCGAGGGCCGGGCGACTATCCGGTTGTAATTGGATTGGTTCAGTCTTAACGGTCTCCGAATTCTTGTTAATTAGTCGACGACAATCGTCTTTGACATGACCGAAGAGTTTACAGAAAGAGCACCGAGGTCTAGGCTTGACGGCACGCGGCGTACTCACAGAGTTAGGCGCCGCAGAAAATCCATCTGACACTGGCGGTGTAAAGTTCGTCACAGGTACCGAGGCAGTAGACATGTTCATGTTCCTTCTTGTAGAAGTGGGGACGCTCGTCTCTTCCAATAAGTCTTCTACAGCTCGAGCGTTATGCAACAGCTCGGAGAAGGAGCTAAAAGTGTCTCTATCCACTCGTTCTCTTATTCTTCTGTGCAGTAGACCGTATACCATATCTAATTGTACTGGATTTTCCGGTAGTGTTTGGGGCGGTAATTGTGCCAATAATGCTCGAAGCCTGCACACAAATAAATCTGTCTTCTCGTCGCCCTGCACCATGCAGCGGCGGCGATTGGACTGGCAGTGGCCTCGGTGGTAGGGCGGACACGCCGGCGGACTCTTCTTGTCCAGCCAACGGCGGCGTTGACGTACGCTCGTCAACCATGACGCTCCCACGACCGTGTGACGGCATCTCGCCGTCTCCATGCGATCCCGCACCGGAGTACATTTCGGAGTTCATTCTGCTCGACCGTGTAAACACCATCACAACAAAAATGCCTTTTTAAACTTATTAACGCACGTAACGTAAGTCCGGTTTAAAGCGGTAGTAGGTATAGGTACAGTTTACTACGCGTTTAAACATGTCGCCGTACGTTGGGACGCCAGATTATAGTTCGTATTAAATCGTTTATTTCACAATAAATGTTTACATAGTCCAATATAGTCACATAAAATAATCAACAATATGGAATATTACAAAGTATGAACACTACGAAACTCGCGTCGGTGCGCCGGCGCGTGTACCGCGCGCGTGGTCCCTGAGCAAGGTCATAGTTCACACTCTTCACAGTGCCCACGCGTGGACACACACCGCCGCTGGTCGCACGCAGGCGACCGCGGGCGAGAGGTACGCGGGGCGCAGGGCGCAGCCGCGCGCTCGGGTCGTTCCGGCGAGGCTCCGAAACGCTCCGGAGCCCTGCGCGTTCGCCGAGGGCGCGGGGTAGGAGGGATAACCGTGTTAGGCGCTATAATATATATATTTATATTGCTTGTTGTGGCAAACGAGCAAGTAGCACACCTGATGTTAAATGTCACTACCGCCCATGGACCTTTGCAATACCAAGGGTTTAGCTAAGCCTTTGCCTACCAATATAAACCCAAGACCACCCAGTTAGGCTCCGGCTCTCTCGCTCACCGAACGAAGTGCAATAGCATATTGCCATTACTCATACGTCGATCTTCTGCGAGAGTGTCATACTAACCCGGATGGACGGGCCCGCGGCGGTAGACAGAAAATTGTCAAAAGTGTGGTCCAACCACTAAAAGTATATAACTATTTAACAGTTTCTAAGTCTAAATTTGTTTTATGCATTAGAAAACAAAATTAAAGTTAACACTATTTAATCACGGAGCTATGAGAGTAAATAACTAGTCTCATGAATTAAGTCCAATTAAGGGTGTAGGTACCGGGGGAGACCGAGACTCACCTACCTAGACCAGATTAGTCGCGTACTAAAGGAATGTGGAGTCAAGAGTCTCCGAAACCGGCGAGCGTGTATGAAGAGAATTATAAATGTTGAGAAAGCAAGTGAAGTATGCAAGTATAGAGTTCTCTGGCACTCTGTTCTCTCTGCCTGCAAGGGATATGACGTGATAATATGTATGTATGAATTAAGTCCTCAAAATATTGGTAACTAAAACAAATAAAAACGCCATCAAACTTCACAAGTCGCTATCAAACTTCACAAGACCATTTCTTTAAACTAATTTAATGATTTCTAAAAAATCATCAGTATTGGTGCAGTTGTTTTGGAGTACATAGAGAACATACAAACACATCTTCATTTTTGTATATTTCAACATCATCATTCACCTACTCTTATCCCAATTACTTGGAGTCGATACAATATGTAGTCTTCCTTCATAGTACATATTGTAAAAGTTATTGGCAATAGTTTTATGACCGGCCGCCTGTCAGGCGTCAACCCTCCTTGAAAATGTAATTATTGACCAAACGGCATCAGATAGAGATGGATTATAAGACGTATATATGATTTTTGTACGTTTATAAATAGTAATAAAAATCGAATCCCCCTGGGAGATCCTAAAACGAATGGTTTTTAATCTTGATTAATTTTACAGCTTACTGCGTTTTATTCAGGTTTTTGTTTTACTATCCCTGTGTTTCGGATACGTTTACGGCTCCCATTAGGTTTTTACTATCGTTTTGGATATGTTTCTGTATCCATTTTTCAACAAGCCGTAAAGCTAGATACACTAGGCTTAGATAGGTGATTAAAATTATTTTGCTACTTCTCTGCATCCTGAGCGTATTCGGGAAGCTGAAAGCCTAATAAATAAAAGCCATGGACGTGGAGGATTAGGTACTAGTGGTTAACGGAAAACCGATGGGGAAGAAATACGATGGATTATAAATTGGTGGGTGATATGGTCACGCCTACGGAACAAACAGCATGTGTATCCAAACTAGCCTTTTTTTTTTTTTTTGGGGGGGGGGCTACGGTCGGCGCACTCCTCGCACCACTCCATCCGGGGTGACAGAGGGGCGTAAGCGCGCACACCCGTAACCCACCCGTGACGTCGCCTTCGTCGTTGGGCCGACCACCGGAGCAGAGTGACTTGACGTCAGTGGTCGGCCCGACGGAATACCCCTGAGGAGTACCCTCTCCTCGACCGACATCCCCCCCTCGGGTAGGATGTCGGTCTTTCCTCACGCGGTCGGCCTCTCGGCGGGTGACGGACTAATTCCCCGATCCAGTCACCCGCGGCCTCGGCTAGGGCGGCATCAGGCGCAGGTAATCGCGCCTGCGCCGCCCCAGTCGCCGGCGGCGGCTCGCGCCGTCGAGGAGACGCTCCTCGCGCACGCGCTCCGCCGCCTCCTTCCGCGAGACTACTGCCTCGCAGAAGGTTGCGACCGCGTCCCAGTTCCTGACGCTGTCGAGCATCGCCCTGGCGATGGTCGGCAGCGTCAGGTCGGCACCGATGATTGCGACGAGTTCACGACGCTGCTCTGCCCAAGCGGCACAAACCTCGAGCGTATGCTGCGCCGTGTCTTCGTCGCAATCGCAGTGGTGGCAGGACGGTGTACTCTCCCTCCTGACGACCTTGTGCAGGTATTTGGCGAAGCATCCATGCCCCGTCAAAACCTGCACCAGTCGGAAGGAGAGCACCCCGTGCCGCCGTTCCAACCACTGCATCAGCACCGGCTGGAAGGCCCCTACGGTCCGCACACCGAACCGAGGCCTCTCCAGCCGGACTGCCCAACGGGCAATGACATCTAGATCCAAACTAGTCTGCGGAAAATATATATAAAAAAAAAAAAAAAAATTAACGCACACTTTAATCTTAAATCGAACTAAAAATTTAAAAAGTATTCTTAATGTCATCATCATCATCACAGCCCATAAATGTCCCACTGTTGGGCTCGGGCCTCCTCCGTAATGGGAGGAATATTAACCTACTATACAGCGCTGGTCAGACGTGTTGGTATAGGGTTTTGTTTCGAGTTTTCCTTCTCTTGCATAGATGTTATATGCGTTTTATATCCCTTAGTCGTCTCGTACGATCACTCACGGGTAAGATATGGGGTGGTGAATAGTATTCTTACTCCGTCACCACATGGAAAGATTCTTAATGTAGCAATAGAATAATGAACGAAAAATATTAGTATTATTGTGAAGAAAACGTGATATGGATAGACAGGGAGTGACTATAGAGATGACGTCTGATAGGGCTGTATGGAAAAAGAGGACATACTGCGTCAACTCCAAGTAGTTGGGATAAAAGCAAGAGAATGGTGATGTTTGTGAAGAAAGCGTAGAGTGCTTTGTACCGTATATTTCGTACCATTTTCTACTAATCGTACTCTTAGAATAAGACTAATTACAGTTATATACTAAATAAGTTTTAATATCATCATCATTCTCCTACTCTTATCCCAATTATTTAGGGTCGATACAATATGTGCTCTTCTTTCATAGTACATATTGTAAAAGTTATTGGCAATAGTTTTATAACCGGCCCCCTGCCAGACATCAACCCTCCTTGGGAATGTAATTGTTGACCAAACGGCATCAGATGGAGTTGGCCCAGGTCGTTATAAGGCTCTTAGTCGTCTTTTACGACATCCACGAGCAAAGTAGGGATTGGTAGTATAGGTAGCCGCTACCATACAGCATACTAAATAAGTTTTAATATAATATTACTAAATAATAATTAATTTATCGAGCACACCACACGTTCATTATTTTATTCTTATATTAAGAATTATTTTACAGTTTCTAATTCAATTTGTGACTAGTAGATTACTCGAATCGGATGCGCAGACCGCGTGTTTGCTTTATCCCTCTCACTCACCATATACTAATCAATATGACCAACCTGATATAGTTAGTTAGTTTCTCTCCCAATATAGAGGCAAATCCTCAAGCTGTAATGATAGCGATCTGTGAAGTGCTGTCCACTCCCCAGTGTTCTATTAGACAATTTTTAGGTATTTTTAACTCGTCACCGCACCACTAGTCTAATATATCCGTTAGTTTTATATGTACGTTTAATAATGATAAGGCCACACTGTTGAAAGTATTCTATCTATAGCCGCGGGCCAGTCTATCCGGGATAGTACCACACTCTCGCAGAAAATCGACGTCTGAGCAATGGCAATATGTTTCTATGCGGGTTCTGGTTTATAGGCTTTTTTTTTAACTCTGTGGAAACGCATTTATGCGCTAACTCCCCAAACCGGTGTCGAGACGGAGGGGAGTGTGGGACTCGCCGGTTGGCTGTTCCACCGGAATACCCACTAAAACCACAGTGGCCCTTTTCGTGCTTTTACGGGACGCCGGAGAGATCGTCTACTGATATTCGATCCTCGAGTGGCTTATAGGCCTTAATTGTACCCCTGATATTGCAAAGGCCCATGAGAGGTGTGCTGCTTGCTCGTTACACATCATAAGCAATAAAAAAAAAACAAATATTACATAGATACATACATATCATCACGTCATATCCCTTGCAGGGTAGGCAGAGACAACAGAGTGCCAGAGAAGTCTATCCTGGGGGGGCACACTTAAAGATTGATTGGTTGTACAAACTTAACTGCTGCCATTTTGTCCTGCCTGTCAAACGTTTGACAACTGAGAATTGTTATTTTTTGTTCCTAGCGTAGGTACTTATTGTCATCGATCTATTTTCGGTTATTGATATTTTTCTGAAAATTATCTCAAGTTTCAATGTTAGGCTGATATTATTATTGTTTAATTATCAGCTGATATGTTTTTTTTTATATTTCAGGGTAGCTTTCATAGTAAAAGAAAATTCTATGTAATTACACATACACATGTAGATATGTATATATATTACTTCAACTTTAGTTCACCGCCTAAACTCTGGGTGGCAGCACTTTCCATACATGCATATTTTATCATCGAGTTGCCACTATTTTTCAATTTAATAACTTTACTCTTTGAGTCTATCTTTGCATACTTCACTCGCTTCCTGAACATTCATAATTCTCTTCATACACACTCGCCGGTTTCGGAGACTCTTGACTCCACCTTCCTTCAGTACATGATCGATCTGGTCTAGGTAGGTTAGTCTCGGTCTCCCTCGGTACCTACATCCTTCCACTTTCGCATTGTATATCTTCTTAACAAATATTACAATGTTTGTAATATTTGTTAATCCGCCAAGCTCCAGCACTACGGTATTAGAGGTAGGGCACACTCACTATTCACGGATCTCTTGCACGACAGGACCCAGGTGGTAGTTGGTGATGGTGGTGCGACTAGATCTGAAGCTCTAAGGAATTCAATGGGCGTAGCACAGGGATCGTCGGTATCGAATATCCTGTTCTCTCTGATGCTCAATGACTTACCCCAGCATATGAGTGAAGGTGAAGTTTTTATGTACGCGGACGATGTAGCTATCGTTCTAAGTGATCAGACACTGGATCAGCTAGAGGAGCGGTTGAATCGTGCGGCTCGCCAGCTGGCGCAATGGTTTGGGTGGAATGGATTGGCCCTAAACCTAAAGAAAACCCATTTTATTCACTTCTGTATCTCTGGTCGACAAGTTAGAACTATGTCAGTAACAGTGGATGACGTACGCATTGAGCAAGAATCGTCGACTAAATTTTTAGGATTTTACATCGACCGTGGTCTTCCATGGGGTACGCATATGGAAAGACTATGTGCAAAACTGGGAAGTGCGTGCTATGCGCTTTCAAGACTATCTAGGGTGGTGTCTGGTGACCGCCGGGCGGGCCACCGAAGTTAAAATCGAGTACCGGTGGTCCGCTCGCACGGCGAAGAGAGAAGGTTTTACGGTGGGTCTTTGGGGTCAAGCGCCACCTTTCCGTCACCCCGGACCGATTCGGCGGGCGAGACGCACCCATAGCCCACCAATAAAAAAAATAAAAAAAAATAAAAAAAAAGGGTGGTGTCTGGTGACGTGGTCCGCACTTGTTATTTTGCGACTGTACAGTCAGTGCTGCAATATGGCGCAGACTTGTGGGGGCACGCCGCCGATAGAGAGAGAGTTTTTCGAATGCAGAAGCGAGCCATGAGAACGATTGCAAAAGTGACACAGGAGACCTCGGTTAAACCCTATTTTAGGTCACTGCGTATACTCACATTGCCCTCAATCGTAATATTTTCGATCGTTGTTTTCGTGAGACAAAATCTTGATTCATTCAAGACTCGTTGAGACAACTCCAATGGCTATAACACGCGCGGTAACAGAAAACTCGCTGAGTTTCCCCGCAGACTTGCCAGATCTGATAAATTAACACATGTAATGGGCCCCACTTTGTATAACAAGCTGCCAGTATATATTACTGATGCACTGAATTTGACTATATTTAAGAGTAGACTGAAGACATGGCTGATTGAAAATGCCTTCTACCAACTTGAGAATTTTGTTCCCAAGTTAATATAATTTTTTTTTTTTTTTTTATTATATGACAATTATAAATGTATAGTTTCTGATTGCACGTAAATATAAGACTGATTATTTGCACTTTTTTACTGTAAATATACAAAATTGACTTATTCACAATGTATCATATTAATTTTAATGTATTATGTATATAAAGGACCTTATTGATTGTATACGTTTGACGATATCTATATTTGACTTGTAAATACCACATTTACTAATTAAAAGATTATTCAGATTATTATTATTATTATTATTTGTAAAATTAATTTAAAAACCATGTAGTTCAGTCATCTCAAAGCAATCAACTTCTTTTCATCCCATATATGTCTTACTCATACATAAGTTCAGACCGTCCCCATAACAGGAAGGATATTTATCTACTATAAAGTCAGACGGGCTGGCTTATCGTTAAGTTTTACTTTCTCTGGCATAGATGTTATATGTATATTACTTAGTCGTACTTTACGACACCCACGGATAAGAAAGACGGGGTGGTGAATTGTATTCTTATTATTAAATAAGCAAACAATAAGACAATAGAAATAGGAAATTATATATTGGAAACTAATGATTCCTTAAAGAAAATAACTTGATTTAAAACTTTAATCTGATAGCTATATCATAATTTAGATGGTAGGGTGACTATGCGTCTTGGTCGGCCACAGATGTTAATGAATCTGTACCAGACTTTGGTTCAATGGCGATGAGGAGTAAAAACGGAGGGTTATGGGGTCGCACGCCTCCCTTTCGTTATGGATGGAGTGCGTCCAGACCATATAGCCTATAAAGATAATAAAAAAGTTGCTATAGGATTGGCAAATTAATTTTTTGACCTACGGTGGGTTATGGAGCCGCACACCGCTCTTCCGTTACATCCTGATAAAAAATAATAAAAAGAGTGAGTATGGGTTTGATAAATATATATTTCAACATACTATAGGTGTAACAGTTTAATTCAATTCATTCAATTTCAATTGGTGTTATAAGTATGGGTGTTACAAGTGTATTCTCATTCTCTTATTGGTGTTATAAGTGTATTCTAAGGAATTTACTACTGACCTTGGTATTTCACATAGTCGATTTTTCTAACCACTCCACCCGCGCACAGTGCGGATCTTTTCTTCACTTTAAAGGTTTTTTTTTAATTTCACAAGGACTAAACCGTCATACTTTCAAGAAGTCATCATTATTACAGAGATTTAAATATATTTACTACTGTATTACTTATTATATTTTGATATACATCTCGATGCAAAATCATTGCCAGCAAAAAAAAACTAATAGTATAAGTAGTTTGAAATATTTTCTTTTGATCACTAAATATGGTCACACTACTCCTCCCAAGTTGCTGCGGTAAAACATTTTTCCGCGATTTACAAAGTATTTTGGCAGCCTTCCAACTTGGTACGGGGAAGTTTTATTATGGGGCAGTCTATGGTATCTGTTATTTATTACTCCGCAAGTTACATAAAATATTCAATAGCTATTCAAAACTTTTATACTCTACCTTTTTAATTAATATTTTAATTAATTTTTGTTATGTAGTACGAGCTACGAATACTACCAACCCTTACTTAGCTCAGGGATGTCGTAAAAGACGATTAAGAGCTTTATATCAACCTAGGCCAACTTCATCTGATGCTGTTTGGTCAATAATTAGATTTCAAGGAGGATTGACGGAGGCAGGTGGTCGGTCATAAAACTAATACCAATGACGACCCCAAATAAATTGGAATAAGAGCAAAATAATGATGACGATGATTTTTATCAGTGTATAAATAAGACCGAGGACCGAGACTAACCTACCTAGACCAGATTAGTCACATACTGAAGGTATGTGGAGTCTAGAGTCTCCGAAACCGGCGAGCGTGTATGAAGAGAATTATGAATGTTGAGGAAGCGAGTAAAGTATGCAAGGATAGAATTCTCTGGAACTCTGTTCTCTCTGCCTACCCTGCAAGGGATATTGCGTGATGATATGTATGTATGTATGTGTAAATAAGACGATTTTAGATTATATTTTACGTAATAAATCGTTACGTGGAGTGGGTCTCTGCCATTCTTTCAATATGATTTCTTTTTTTATTGCTCTTGGTGGCAAACGAGGAAGCAGCACACCTGATGCTAAGTGTTACTGCCGCTCATGGACTTTTGCAATACCAGACGTATAGCTAAGTCGCTGCTTGCCAATAAACCCAAACCCACCCAGAAAGTTAGCCTTCCGGCTCTCTCGCTCACCGAACGAAGCACAGCTGTATATGTCTACTGCTCAGACGTCGATCTTTTGCGAAAGTGTGGTACTACCCCGGACGGACCGCGGGCCACAACAGAGAATAGTCAACAGTGTGTACCACTATTAAAGTGATATGATTGTAGTGATAGCTTATTTAGTAATTAAATCGTGATCGGATGCTATTTGTAGGATATGGTCCAGTCATATGTTTTACTTTATATTTTCAAAAAATCAATATATATATATCATCATTCCCCTTCTCTTATCCCAATTGCTTAGGGTCGATACAATATGTACCCTTCTTTCATAGCACATATTGTAAAAGTTATTGGCAATAGTTTTATAACCGGCCGTCTGCCAGACGTCAACCCTACTTGGGAATGTAATTATTGACCAAATGGCATCAGATGGAGTTGGCCCAGGTCGTTATATGGCTCTTAGTCGGCTTTTACGACATCGACGAGCAAAGTAAGGGTTGGTAGTATTCCTAGCCGCTACCACACAGCTGCAGCTGCTATATATATATATATATATATATATATATATATATATCCTGTATTGAAAGGCATCACAATGGGTTTAATACTTATTAAACCAGTTGTATACAAGGGGGGCATAGTTAGGGGGGCATAGTCCGGAGCGTGCTCGTTCGCGTCCCCTGCCAGTCTAATTAGACTGCTAATCCGGCTCGAAATGCGTACCGCAATGCGGGTTAGGGCGTCCCCCGGAGGCGACGCGTACCGACCCGCCCCCGTCGGTACGAACATCGGCAGTTGCGGCGATGGGGGCCGCCACCCATCACGCCTTGCCCAGTTAGGCGAGTCGAGGAGAACGGAGTGCCGGGTGGGCACGTGGAATGTAAGAGGTTGTGTGGAAGGTAAGTTGCACGAGCTGATATCCGTCATGGCGGACAAACAGCTAGACGTGCTCTGTGTAACAGAGACCAAGCGAAGGGGCAGCGACGCCTGCGATCTTTCTGGTGGCGGGATGGCTCTGTGGTCTGGTGTACCACAGAGCGATCGAGCCAGCATGGGGGTAGGAGTACTGCTGTCCTCTCGCTTGGCCTCAGGTGTGAAGGATTACGGAATGTATGATCCCAGACTTCTCTAGGTCCGTATAAAACTAGGTGTCACCAAGGTATTCATGGTTGTAGCATATGCTCCCGTAGGATCCTCGGTGGCATCAGACCTAGAGAAGTTTTGGGATAATGTTAGGGAAGTTCTGGATATGGCAGAAACCAGTGAACGCGTGATTGTATGCGGAGATTTGAACGGATGGGTGGGGACCAAGCGTCCCGACTATGAGGACGTACTTGGTCCATTTGGTGATAAGAGAGTGAACGACGCAGGTAGGCTCATAGCGGATGTATGCATGGAGAGAAACCTTATTGTGTCAAACACATTTTTCCAACATAAGGACATCCATATGTATACATGGAGAAGGAATGAACAGAAAAGCATAATAGATTTAATTTTGGTAGACAGTCGCCTCCGAAGCAAAATATTGGACGCAAGAGCCTACAGGGGCCCCACAGTCGACACGGACCACTATCTCGTTATTGCGAGATTTAGTGGTCTGTTCAGAAAGTGGAGGCACTGGCGAGAGCGTGTCCACTTCGGAGGGCTTGAAAGAATAAAGGTTGAAAGGTTGCAAGAAGAGTGTGTAAGAGAAAAGTATGCAGAGGGTGTCCGAGAACGGCTGACGATGGCAAGCCAGCCGCAATCGGACATTGAAGAATGCTGGAGAGTATTGAAAGAGAGTATGGTAGATACAGCGAAAGAAGTATGTGGAAGTTCAAAGAAGCATAGAAAAACAAATGGTGATGCATGGTGGGATGCGGAAGTGGCAGCTTCCGTAGAGCAAAAGAAGAAAGCGTGGCTGGACTATGTCTCTTCTTTGAATCTGAATGACAGTATGACTGAACAGAAGAAAGAAATATATCGGCAATGTAAGAATGACACCAAGGCCTTAGTGAAAGAGAAACGTGATAGAGCAAGTATGAGTGCAGAAGATAGGCTGACTAAAAACTTCGAGGGTAACACCAAACTCTTTTGGAGGGAGGTGAAGAAGTCTCGGGGTGGTTGGTCAGCCTTCAGAATGAATAAAATAAGGTCTAAAGGTGGAGACATTCTTACACAAACACAAGACGTGTTAAGCCGATGGAGTGAATATTTTGGCGATATGTATGCGGATGCTACGGTTGGCGCCGGTGTTGGATGTGGTTTAGTAGATCAACATTCGACAACGGCGTCCTCCGATGGCATCAGTATGGATGAAGTTGAATGGGCGATAAGAAGTTTGAAAAATGGTAAGGCAGCGGGCATTGATATGGTGTCTGCCGAGATGATCAAGCTCGGTGGCTCTTGTGTCTGGGAGGCGTTCCTGTTGCTCCTCAATTTATGTTGGAGCTCGGGAATGGTTCCCAGGGACTGGAATAGCGCAGTCATCGTGCCTTTGTTTAAAAACAAGGGTTCACGTTATGACTGCACAAATTACAGAGCCATAGGCAGCCAGTTTGGCAGCAAAAGTTTATGGAAAAATTATTGAAAGGAGAATGAGGATGGTGTCCGATGGTTTACTGTGTGAGACACAAGGAGGTTTCAGGAGTGGAAGGGGATGCATGGATCAAGTGTTCTCTCTGCGCAACATTGTGGAGAAGCATCTGGCTCTAGGTCAGAGGGTTTCCTGCAGTTTTGTGGATCTGGAGAGAGCATTTGACACGGTTGTACGAAAGGAACTTTGGGACATTTTACCGGAGTATGGTATTAACGGTAAACTGCTACAGGCTGTGCAGTCCAGTTACATGGGCTGTAGAGCCTGTGTGCGGCTGGATGATGGAATGTCGCTTTGGTTTGACGTCAATATCGGCGTTAAGCAGGGGTGCGTTCTGTCAGCCAGGCTGTTTATCATATATCTGGATAAATGTCTCCAAAGGTTGAACGATATGAATGTGGGAGTCCAGATGGGCGACTCAGTGGTCACTGCTCTGCTTTATGCAGATGATGCAGTCCTGCTGGCACAGTCAGCGACTGACCTGCAGACCCTAGTCGACACAATGACAGAAGATTGTAAGAAAAGGGGTCTACGCGTGAATGTGAGCAAAACCAAAATAATGGTCTTTGAAAGAGATAAAACCAGAACAGATGTAAGAGTATATATATATATATAAATGAAGAGTAAGATGTAGATGATGTAAGAGTAACAATAGGTAATGATGTACTAGAGCAAGTGGATGAATTTGTATATCTTGGATGTGGATTTAGCCGAGATGGAAGGTACACCACTGATATAGAGCGAAGAGTGAATGCGGGAAATAGAGTGAACGGAGCGTTGGGGCAACTTTTCGGCAGCCACCACCTCAGCCAGAAGGCACGTGTAGCAATACACAGTGCTTGTCCCAACATTACTGTATGGAAGCGAGAGTTGGGTATGCAGAAAAGAGTATGATAGTAAAATTAATGCGGTCGAAATGCGATCTCTGCGGAAAATCTGTGGAGTTAGGCTGACCGACCGCATTCGTAACGACGACGTAAGAGAGCGAGTAGGTATGAAAGAGAGTATTGGTATAAAGATGCGAAAGGGAATGCTCCGATGGTTCGGACATGTGGAAAGAATGCCGAACGAACACCTGGTTAAGAAGATATACAATGCGAAAGTGGAAGGATGTAGGTACCGAGGGAGACCGAGACTAACCTACCTAGACCAGATCGGTCATGTACTGAAGGAAGGTGGAGTCAAGAGTCTCCGAAACCGGCGAGCGTGTATGAAGAGAATTATGAATGTTGAGGAAGCGAGTGAAGTATGCAGAGATAGAGTTCTCTGGCACTCTGTTCTCTCTGCCTACCCTGCAAGGGATATGGCGTGATGATATGTATGTATGTATGTATACAATATTATACACAGAGAACAAGGAAAGAAGATGATATTTCCGAGTTTCTTGCCGGATGTTCTCAGTAGGACGTCCCGATCATAGATTATTGGATTAATTGCCGATAAAATCTAAAATTCACAATATATAAATGCCCTCGTAGGGTTTATAATTTATAAAATATTACATTTGAATTGAATTCTCTACTAATGGTGCGAAATATTCGCTTGGTTCTTGTAGTTAAAACTTACTTGGCCGTTGCATAATAATTTGTGTGCGCGGTTGCTCAATACAGTTTTAATTGGCTAAAGTTTTGCTCGGTCCATTCGGTGCTTACGGAGAACTTTGGTATTACGAACTTTGATAACAGCGCCATCTATTAACAAGTTCGACAAACTGAATCGATAATATTATTATTAATTTTGTTGAATTTATGAACAGCTTTTGAAATAGTTTAATACAAATATGTTTTTTTTTGTTATCGGCACGGTAATACAATGATCGCTCCTTCTTTTTACATATGGTAAATATGAAAATTCATTAGGTAAACAGATAAAACCATTTTAAGAGAAAGAAAACTTGAAATAAAACTTACCCCAACGTCTAGATACGGGAAATTAGCTTACAATACTGTTGTAATAATACAACGGTATTGTAAGCTAATTTCCTGTATTTAGAGAAAGCCCAAACTCTTATAGGTTAGTGGGGATCTGTGTGTACCTGATAGTGATCTTTGGCACTAACGATGACCACGCCTGCTGGCAATGCCCTGTGAAAGCACGATACTATTGCGAGAGGTGCCTCTGTTGTACGTATTTCACACTCTAAGTGCTTGGCCAGACTGGCAAGTGGCAGAGCGATCCGGAAAGCGGCGCGGGTGCGGGAATGCGTGCGATTGTGCCTGTCCGCAGTCGACCGCGGCAACAACGCGTGCGGTTAGCTCGAACTAGTTTGAGATGCCCGCTCCCGCGTGGGTTGTCGCTTGCCGCCCGCGCACTCGCTGCGGCAAGTAGCCCGCGCCGCTTCCCGCGTCCGCCCCGCGCCCTCGTTTGCAATCTGGCCTCACACTTAATCATGTTTCGTAGGATAAATATATCCTGTGGTAAAATGACTGTGCTCTTCCCAAATAACTACAAAAGATTTTGATGATTTTTTTTTATAGTTCAGATGGATTTAATCTATCCAGTGAACGATTTAGATAGAGAATTTGTAATTATTACCATGCTCTTATCCCAATTACTTGTCGACGCCATATGTACTACTCTTCTTTCGTACATATTGCAAAAGTTATTGGCAATAGTTTTATGACCGACCGCTTGCCAGATGTCAACCCTCCTTGGGAATGTAATTGTTGATCAAACGGCATTAGATGAAGTTGACCCAGGTATAAAGCTCTTCGGGTCGGGTCACCGAAGACAAAGATTCGGTACCGGTGGCCTGCTCGCACAGTGAAGAGAGGAGTCCTTGCACGGTGGGTCTATGGGGTTGCGCACCGTCTCTTCCGTCGCCCCGGATCGATTTGGCGGCGCCCGACCACATCCATAGCCCACCGCAAGTAAAAAAAATTCACAGCTCTTATTCGTCTTTTACACTCACTAGCAAAGTAAGGGTTGGTAATATTCGTAGAATCGTAGCCACTACCACACAGCAAGGTTTAGATTGAGTGAATGTATAATGTGTAAACATTGTCGAGTAGAAGGCACACGTCTCCTTTGAAGACGAAAATATAATAAGAGTCGAAAATTGAATGTCATACGACAGCTCGCGCTGGTCTAAGTAGTAGCACAATTGGAACGGATTTCCAATAGCCGTGGGTTCGAGTCCCATGTTTGACAGTAATTTTTCGCTCGTGATCAAGTTTTTATAAATAATCAAGCATATTAAATGCTAAATTTCAATAATTTGAATATTGAATCCGGTAATTGTCGCCGCGATCGATTTAATTTGCTCCACATTTTTTTGTTTATTTTTTTTTTATTACTTATGGTGGCAAACGAGCAAGCAGCACACCTGATGGTAAGTGTCACTGCCACTTGTGGACATTTGGTATACCAGCGGTACAGCTAGACTGCTACCAACTAAAACCCTTTCAAGTTGTACTGCCGACCCTCTCTCTCACCGAACTAAGCGCAACAGCATATTGCCGTTGCTAAGACGACTTATTTTCTGCGAGAGTGTGGTACTGCCCCGGACGTACCAAGCTGTGACTCTTGACAGAACTGTGTGGTACTGGCTACGAATACTAACAACCCTTACTTTGCTCGTGGATGTTGTAAAAAGAGCTAAGAGCCTTATAACGACCTGGACCAACTCCATCTGATGCCGTTTGGTCAACAATTACATTACCAAGAAGGGTTGACGTCAGGCAGACGGCCGGTCATAAAACTATTACCAATAACTTTTACTATATGTAATCTGAAGGAGGAGTACGTTACAATTAACGACCCCAAGTAATTGGGATAAGAGTAGGAGAATGATGATACCTACTAATAAAAATATTCTTAATTTTATGTAAATTTATTTTCAGGAATTACTAGTGACTTTATCGACTCTTCTCCGAGGTTCTGTATATGAACGTCTCCGCTGGGCCTTCCGCTTGTATGATGTAGACGGTGATGGAGCGATCACTAGGCAGGAGCTGGCTGAAGTGGTTGTAGCAGTACACGAGCTATTAGGCAGGAGGGCGCCACCAGGATCGCCTGCAGCAAGACTGGATGACGCCAAAGCTAATGAACAGGTAAACCAAACATCAAATATCAGAAAAAATCTTAAAAAGATTCTTCATATGTTTATCCGTGTGGTCACGGAGTAAGAGTACAATTCGTCTCCCCATATCGTAGGTACTCATGGATGTCGCAAAAGCCGACTGAGAAATTAAAAAGAATAATATCCATATAACATACTATTACGAGAAAGACAATATACAAGAGAAATATGACTTGAAATAAAACTCCATACAAATCCGTCTGACCAACATTATATAGCATTTAATTCACCTCTATTAATTAACATTTTTCATGAAGTATAATTGATGTACCATTATAAGTCATAATTGATTATTCAGAACTACAACAGCTTAGCTCCCAAACACCATATATATTTGACAAATTAAAGTCAGAAGACCCTTATAATGACTAAATAAAATATTGTCTTTCTTCAAAATAATTAAAAGTGCGTGCGTACAAAGTTCACATGTCAGAAGTGACACTTCTTTGACAAACTAATTTTTAAATCTCGTTTACATACATCAACTAATAGCGTGTATTTTTCTCTATCTCCCTTTCGCTCTAGCTCTCTCCCACCTCTCATTCATGGCTATGTGCGTGATGTGAGGTTCGCTCTATCTCTCGATCTTTCTCACTCGCCTAATCTCGCTCAGTGACTATGTGCTTCATGCGACGTTTGCCCTATCTCACTCTCTCTCAATCGGTCTCAATCGCTCTCTCTCTCTCTCTCTTCTTGGACAAAAACGTCCCACATTTTCGTATCACTTTATTGCTTTTCATCTGTAAAAATTTTACCCTCATGCGCGCAAAGTATTTTCACTTCAAAAATTACCAGTGGGTGAAGCTAGATCCTAGCCGTTAGACGTATAGGTTTATATAAAACACGTAAAAAAATAAAAAATACGCAATTGTACGTTACAAGAGGAGGGAGATTAATCTACTATACCACGCTGGTCAGAGGAATTATTACAGAGTTTAATATCGAGTTTTCCTTCTCTTGCATAGATGTTGTATGCATATTATATCTCTTAGTTATCTGTGACAGCATCCACAAATAAAATAGGGAATAGCGAATTATATTCTTACTCCGTCACCACATAAAAACTCGTACAAAATATAATGATTTCTAATTTTTACCCGAATATTACGTACCTATGTGGTTGCGGTTATGAATACTACCAACCCTTACTTTGCTCGTGGATGTCGTAAAATACGACTAAGAGCCTTCTAACGACCTAGGCCAACACCATCCGATGCTTTGAACAATAACATTCCCAATGAGGGTTGACGTCTGGCAGGGACGGTCAAAAAATTAATGCCAATAACTTTTACAATATGTACTATGAAACAAGAGTACATATTGTATCGACCCCAAGTAATTGGGATAAGAGAAGGTGAATGATAATGATGTTTACCCGAATATTACACATTTGAAATTAAATATAATAAAAGTATTCTTCACTCTGAGTTTTCTTCCTGGCTCCTTCTCAGTATGGCCGCTTTCTGATCTGGTAGTTTAAAAGATTTATTAATTTTTAAACTAATTAATTGCCATAATATAATAACTATCATAAATTTAATGTTTAATAATAACTGACCATAAACAAAATAAATATTTTTATCTAGATTCATTTGCATTTTGTGTCATTACATTAAATTTGTATTAATAAAAATGGGTTAAAATTTAATAACTTAAACGGTAGCGGGTAGATACAAATTTCTGTAATAACGATGACTTGTGGACCTTAGACACCTTATCCCTTCCGTGACCATGAACTACGTAAATTGTTCGAAGCGCCGTTAAATTAAAAATCAAATACAACACGATAGAATTCATAAAAATAGATTTATTTCAAATCTTACAAAAACAATATTAAGTAAGAAATCCACAATATATTTCCAGGTGGACCGTGTGTTTAGGAAGTTGGATTTAAATCAAGACGGCGTCATCACTATCGAGGAGTTCCTGGAGTCGTGTCTCAAAGACGATGTGATTACTCGTTCGCTGCAAATGTTCGACACAGGACTATGACGTCAGACCGACGCAGCGCAGCCGCGCACACCAGTCAGGTAATACACTTATCAACACCCAATCTTGAAAATAGGGCTCATCTAAGAGGAGATAATGCTAATCTATCACCTGCTGAACAGTTGAACTGGATCCGGTAAGAAATAAGCCTTTTGACTGGCAATGAAAATTGAAACCGCTTCTGGAATTTTATTCAGCCAAAACAAAATCCTTTTTTTAAGACACATACCGTCCGTACTGTCCAAGGCGATGGATGGGTGGCGCGTGGCCCCATAACTTACCGTATTCCCTCCCATCGCCAATGGGCTGGCCAATAGAACTGAATACTTGACGTCTATGGCTATCCCAAGACAAGACATGTTCGTCTTGTCATACATATACATATCATCACGCCATATCCCTTGCAGAGTAGGCAGAGAGAACAGAGTGCCAGAGAACTCTATCCTTGCATACTTCACTCGCTTCCTCAACATTCATAATTCTCTCCATACACGCTTGCCGGTTTCGGAGACTCTTGAATCCACCTTCCTTCAGTACGTGACCAATCTGGTCAAGACAACATCCTACATTAATTATGTTGGGGCTTTACAATCATATAATCAATATAATTATGTACTCCTCTTCCCTGGTGCATATTGTTGAAGTTATTGGCAATAGTTTTATGACCAGCCACCTGTCTGACGTACGCCTCCTTGTGAATGTAATTGTTGACCAAATGGCATCCAGTGAAGTTAGCCCAAATTGATATAAAACTCATAATCGTCTTTACGGCAACCACAAGCAAAACATGGTTGGTAGTATTCTTAGCGGCTACCACACTCTAACTTAGAGCAGGCGATGCTCGCCGGATTTAACCCACGGTGTCGGCGACACTGGGAACGGCAATGTCTCGCCCCGCAAGCTGGTCGCCCGGCAGGCGATTGCCCGATGGACAATCCGGCTGGAGAGTCCTCGGTTCATTGTTAGGATTGTGGAGGGAAAGGACACCGTCATGCCACCACTGCAATTATGACGAGGACATGGCGCAGTACATGCTTGAGGTCTGTACAGCCTGGACAGAGTTGCGCCGTGAACTCATTGCAATCATGGGTGTAGACCTGACGCCGCCGCTGACCATCGCTAACACATTCGCTCG
Organism: Lymantria monacha; assembly: GCA_905163515.2. Classification (NCBI taxonomy): domain Eukaryota; kingdom Metazoa; phylum Arthropoda; class Insecta; order Lepidoptera; family Erebidae; genus Lymantria; species Lymantria monacha. The sequence continues at coordinate 3,280,926 of LR991104.1, forward strand.
CACAGTTTTGCTTATTTAAAATCTTGTTATTATGAACTCTTAGTAATCTGAAGTATTTTACTGGTCCCTTTAATGACAAATTATTGAGAGTCAACTGTAGGTATATCTAATTTAAATAGAAATTTAATCTAATTGAAAAAATAAAGCAAAATTAAGAGAATAAATAAAATCATATATATATAGATATCGTTACGTAACGCGTAACGGCGCCAGTCTGTCTGACTTCATAAAATATATTTTATAATCAAATAAATAAAAATATTGTTAAATAACCTTTCCTTACATTATCATCCTTACTAATATTATAAATGCGAAAGTAACTCTGTCTGTCTGTCGCTCTTTCACGCCGAAACTACCGAACCGATCTAAATAAAATTTGGTACGCAGATAGTCTAGAACCTGACAAAGAACATATGCTACTTTTAAAGCAAAAAAGGGTTCTAAAGGGCGATGAAAAGTTGTAAGAAAGTATCGTCATTTTTAAAACAGGAAATTTGAAAGTAAATTTTAGGCTATTGAGTAGATATAAATAAACATGACATTAAAAAATTGTAAAAAAATTACCCTTAAGGGGTAAAATGGGACGCGGTCGCAGCCTTCTGCGAGGCAGTAGTCTCGCGGAAGGAGGCGGCGGAGCGCGTGCGCGAGGAGCGTCTCCTCGACGACGCGAACCGCCGCCGGCGACTGGGGCGGCGTAGGCGCGATTACCTGCGCCTGATGCCGCCCTAGCCGAGGCCGCGGGTGACTGGACCGGGGAATTAGTCCGTCACCCGCCGAGAGGCTGACCGCGCGAGGAGGGAACGACGTCCGCCCCGGGGGGGGGGACGTCGCTCAAGGGGAGGGTACCTCTCAGGGGGTATTCCATCGGGCCGGCCACTGACGACAAGTTCACGCTGCTCTAGTGGCTGGTCCAACGACGTAGGCAAAGTTCGTGGGTGGGTTACGGGTATGCGTGTTTACGCCCCTCTGTCGCCCCGGACGGAGTGGTGCGAGAAGAGCGCCGACCATAACCCACCCCAAAAAAAAAAAAAAAAAAAAAGGGGTAAAATAAAAATAGGGGATGAAAAACTTCAGGAAAGTAACCTTTTACGCGGGTGAAGCCGTGGGCAGAAGCTAGTATTAATATACATAAAATTTAAGTAATAACCTAAGCTTTTCTCAAGTTAAACAATTTCAGTAGGTATTAAATAGTTCAACTTAGATTAGTTAAAATTATCACTTCTGTCGCACGTCCCGAGACGCATAAGTTTTTTATTTTTCTCTGTAATATTAAGCAATAAGCAATTTCCAACCCAACCGTAACAAATAAAGAAAGGTTATAGTTATTTCAATTATGTCGAGTATTTGCAATGTCAATTCTCAGTCCAGAAAATTTGTTAATACATAAACTTACAACGCCATCTATATGGAAATGCTTAAACTTAGTTTCTATTTAGCGCTCCAATTTAAATTCAAACTTTTAAGTTTGTACTAAGCAGTGACATGATTCTATATTATAAATTATTTATATATAGAGTATTATTGATTTTAAAATACAAAATAATAATCTTAATTGATCACATATTCTTCTAGTTATGTACGATCAAAAATATGGAATTCATATCAAATTAGGTCTAAAAATTAATATGTAGTAGTTTAAATAAAAACTAGTAATAACATTTAATTTTAATATTATTCAATAAACTATAAAACTTTTAAGTACTGAAGGGAAATTTATTTAAAAAATCTACGTTGTAGCTCGATAGATGGCGACACTAGCAAAATTAGATCGCGCTAAGATTTGTATTTGAGAGATATTACATGATGAAAAACAAGGTAAATTGAATTTCATCCATCTGTCCACTGTTGGGACATAGGCTATATAATTTTTAAGGTGGACTTCCATGACCCCATGGGTTGTTCACATTTAATAAACGAATTAAATACTTGGATTGGATAATAGGATAGTTAGGAATTTAGGATATAGGCATGGGAGGAGGACACAACCCACCCCTAAACGTCTTACATAATTTATGAATGGCCCCTAATTATAGGCCTTTAATTTATCATTGGCCGTTAAATTAATTTTTATTTATAATTGGTCCTTAAACTAATATTTTCTCTAAAATTTAAACAATAATTGACTTTTTATTTATTTTATTAAATAAATAATGTTACAGACATATAAAATTACACCCTGAATTGGAACAATAATAATCCAATCCTATCTCCTAGAAGCAATCAATTGATTATGGTAATCTTTTCTTTTTTTTCGTATTTTCCAGGACGGTGGAGAAGCGACTCCCACCTCCGCCACTCTGCCGCTGCGAGGAAGGAATGCTTCGTTCGGCCGCCACTTGGCTCAGAACACGCCGGTACAACCAATATCTGGTTATGGTTGACGACTTCTACGCTCGCGTAGTCCGGCCGAGGTTAAGGAGCGTGCTGTTGCTGCACTTTTAATGATGGCCGTTTTGATAACGTTCTCGAGGAGCCTGCGTTTATGATTTTAGGAAAACTGTGAAATATTTGCTGATCATTCTCTTGTTATTGATTCTTTAGGCTAATACTAAAATTTACCTGTTTTATAAACTTCCACATTGATCCAGAATATTTTAACGATTGTAGATTATGAAGTTAACGGATATGAAGTTTGGACGGTCAAAAAATTTATTTGAAAATTTTCTGCATCTTCTTCAACCATATATGTCCCGTTGCTGAGTATGAGCATAATATAAATGGAAGGAGTTACCCTAACCACACTGCTATAGTGATGTATTCACACCTTTGAAGGCAAATAACCACAGACCAATGGTTCTTTCAATAGCAAAGACGACGACGAGTTATTGGGGCAACAACAGAAAGCGAATTCATTGATATCTGCCAGCCATCGATATAAAATTCGTGTTTACTAATAAAGTCATCATCATTCTCCTACTCTTATCCCAATTACTTGGGATCGATACAATATGTACTTTTCTTTCATAGTACATATTGTAAAAGTTATTGGCAATAGTGTTATGACCGGCCGCCTGCCAGAGGTCAACCCTCCTTGGGAATGTGTCTACTATTCAAGTATTTACTAAAAATTTCAAAATAAAATCTGTAACAATCGGGCATTTGACTGTCAAAATATTAAATTATTATTAATAATTCTCAGAAATGCATACCAATTTAAGAACAGATGTGTGCAATAATAATTTAAAAAATATACACAATCAAAATTATTTACAAACTTTAGTAGTTATTAAGGGACAGCGTATTCTCTCTTGCTCGCACAACATTTTTTTTTAGGGCAGACTGATTAATATTGAGATTTAGACTTTGACATCGTCCTATTTCTATTCCAGTCTAATTAATAATATTGAAATGCTGGTAATTAACTCAATATGAATGTAAATGTTATAGAGTTTTCACAAATCGATAAAGATCTAGTCGATTTTAGATATGTTATAAAAAAATCAACATACTAATTGAGAATTCCATAGTTGACCACTTAATTTTCTATGAGATCACAGAGTAAGAACATAAATCAGTCCTTTCCTTTCCCGTACATTGTTAAAGACGATAACTACATTTTAAAAGGAAAACTAAACAAAACCCTCTGGTGACCTCATCTGAACATTGTAGAGTATTAAGGATTTCCAGCCATTTTAGAGTAACTTATACCCGGTACTGGGATATATAATGCTATGAAGAAAAAATCTATAACATTAGATCAACAGCGTAATCCTATTAGAAAAAATATGCACTAAAATTTACTATGGTTTATAGGCTAGTTTTAAAGAATTTGCCAACGGAATCGACAGCAACTTAAGCCTTAGATTGAAGAACAAATTAAAAAAAAAACCCTATGATATAAAACTTATTTTATGGGTATTTATCGCGTTTTGTTTTTACTATCTCATTTTGGTTGCTTTTCTTACCGGATCTTTCAAAGTATGACCACGTATCGAACCATTGACCCCTATTAGTTCGATGTAATAAATTAATAACTTATCTCATAACAAAACTAATTAAAAATGTTTTTGCTAGAATATTGAATCAAAATGTCGGCCTTAACTAAATTACTATTCTATACAGTTTTAATAAATAAAAACTTTTGTAATAACCTAAAACATTGAAAGTAAAACACCTTAATTTGCCTTTAAGTATAAATCCTATAAATTGTAAACAGCATAATAACAAAACGCTATAAAATCTATAAAATAATTTTATTTCTTATATCTAATCGCGTCAACATCAAAAATTATTATAAAAACTGGATCTTACTTGAAACAACATTTAATAATTTAAATATTATCAATTTTACTAATGTTAAATCATATTAGTATATATTGAATTGTAATAAATAAATTGATAATTTCGAAATAAATATGTCGGCCGATACGGCTGAGTAACATTTGCGTGGATTAGACCTTCTCATCCAAAATTTCGCGGTGCCTAAAACAAACTTATATGATCAGTAAATATTGCGAACGGTAACAGATACAAAAACGTGGTCTTTAGGTAAGAATTTCTAAACGAAAAAAACTTAAGCACACAGAACTTAAAAACAACAAAAATACAAATACAAACATAATTATAGTTTTTGTCTGTATCGTATCCTTCTGAAACAGAAACCGTAATAATTATATTATATAATAAATTATATAATATATAAAATAAAATGGTTTATTTCAAATTAACGGCATTTCAACGCATGCCATTGGGAGTCGTTATACAATTCGTTTATTTTAAACATATAGATTATATGAGACAATGAAATCTCAAAATAATACAATAAACCTAATTGATAATATGAATAATATTATTAATTTTTATTTGGTTTATTGACGTACTTAATCAGTGTTATAGGCTCGTAGACCTAGATATCCATAGATTAAAATGTAAAATAAAAAAATATAAATTTGACAACCATACATTTTTTTCTAGATATCAAACGTGGTATTATAATATTTTATTAAAACTAGTATTAATTTTACACCGATGGTATCTTGTCAAACATCAAATACTTAACTACCTACATATACTTATTTTAATTTTTCAAGTGAAAAAAGTGTATTGGAGGGATTTCAAATTCAAATTCGCAACCTTTTTTTTTTTATTTTTTTTTTTCTATGACTGAATTCTTAGCCGCAGATGGCTTTACACTTACAACTTTACTTCAACTGTTGAGCGCTGAAGGCTCTAAATCAAAGGGCATAGCCGGATAAGTATGTGATATCTGCCCCAATGGTTTTTTTGACTCATACTCAGGGGATCGATTTGGTATCGAATAAAAATAATTCACCTTCATCAAAAATGAGTTTTTAATTTTTTTGAAATTGGAACAATTTCACTTCAAAAAATCCAAAAAAAATCCTAAGTCTAGAGGAGCATAAAAGACATATTTTGACGAGTTTTGGTGATTGACATATTTCAAAAAGGCTAAAAAAAAAGATTTTAATTTTCTTTAATTCGTAAAAAATCGGCTTTTTGTTAAAGAACCATGATCGTATGTATTTTTTTTATATTTTAGACTCCTAAAAAACAAGAAAAAAAATCACCATTGATTAATTAAGAATTTTACTATAAAAATAAAATCAAAATCGAAATAACAGATTTTTTTGAAAATCTCGAAAGCCGTTTAAGTTGAAGGGCTAAAAATTGTGGTGAATTATTTTTATTAGATACCAAATCGATCCCCTGAGTGTGAGTCAAAAAAGTCATGGGGGCAGATTTCCCATACTTATCCGGCTATGCCCTTTGCAACCTTTTATGTGTGTAAATTTATCAAAGCGAGAAGGACATATGTCTCACTCTTCTCAAGTTCTTGAGGAAAAGAACTTAAGCGTCTCCTATTCCGCTCACTTTCGTGTATTCATACTCTTTCAAATGAAAAATATATGGGGAATACGCAAATATACACAGCGTAGTCGCTTTGAGGTATTTTTGAGAAGAGTAAAACAAACGTTTTTCTCGCCTTAATAATTTTATATAAATAAATGAATCAGCTCTAAAATCTAAAATCCAGCTCTATGCTATATAAAAGTGTTTGATGTACATAATTACAATGTTTCACTTAAATCGTGTGTCTTTACAATATACTTTGTCTAGTTTTTTTTTTAATAAAATCAACAGGGTAAAACGCTGGTTCCACTATACCAATCGGAAAATAATTTTAACGAGTGTTATACACAAAAAAAAAGAAAACGTTTTGGATATGCTTACCACGTAATATTTTTCGAATACAAATATTATTTAATTATAAGATTATTTTTTTTTAAGCTTTTTGGTCCGAATTTACCAATTTTACATATATTAATCTTTTATACATTTCGAGTTTTGGCAAATCAAATTGCACTGTAATTTTTATTTTAATTTCTTCACTTTATATCCATTACTGTATTGTTAAAAATCATATTATAATTAAATAGTGCAAGAGAATTGAAACTAAATAAATATAAACTACCCACATCAATAAAAAAAAATCATCATTCACCTAGGTAACGCCGTCAACTGCATAAGCCTATAGAAGAACTCATAGCAAATAGAAGAAACACTAAATACGTTTATAGATATGTACGTTTATAGACATAGAACCGTTTAGAACTTTAGATACATGCCTACATAAATATCTTTTAAAATCTAACCTAGAAATTAGAATTATTCTTAAAGATGTGGTTTCCTTAAAAGAAAATTAAAATTAGTACCGATTATGAGAAGTGTCGTAGTAGATATAAATATTCGTGGCGGGTAGTAAAAAAAAATTAAGCAGTTGTGCATGTTAGTGTCAAAACTGGGATTCATCGTTTTTTATTCAAGGCATTTACCTCGCACTTCAAATATATATATTAACTATAAAATAACAATTATGGCGACATTATCGTGACACCGATTTCAAAACGAATAAGCAATTTTCTATCATATCACATACGTTATATTAGTTTTGACGAATAATCGTTTGCGTAAGAATTAGGTAATAAATTTGCATTTATATATAATTTAGATTATTTTTTTATTGAATTAAATATGAACTAATAAACGATGAACTTATTCGCATATTTATGAGTTTATATTTGAAAAAAAAAATGAAACACGTTGTTATTATTTGTAAATTGTTGATAAGTTTTATAAAAAAGGTAGAGTTATTTTTAAAACTAAGTGATTCACTGAGAATGTGATTCGTTATTTCGTTATGATAGTTTTAATAATAAACAATAAAATATATATATAGATATCATTTAAAACCCTCAACTCACAATTTATAATATGCTCCGGCCTATGCTAGGTCAAATTTACGCCTTTAAATGTCCTTCCAAATTCGCTATATTTCACTAATGTCATTTCTTTTATAGTTTTTATGCTTAACCGTCCCAGTTTTCAAATGTATTTGAAGTCTCATATTCATAAAAGTGAAAAGTCTGTATCTATGTCGTAAGATAGATATTTATTGAAATAATACTATTAACTTCACTTAAGTCTTTTTATAAAAGAAATTACATTATGATACTTAAAAACTTTTAAAAAACGATTTTCGAAGTATCTAATAAAGTACCGACTTTGAAATAATAATGAAAAAAAAAAGACATTGAAAATGTAAAATATACATGTGATTTTTTTTTTTAGTTATTTACTTGCGACTGCTACTAATTTCATATTTAGCCCATAACTATTTAAATTATTCATTTTTATGCAACTTACAGTCTCATATTTATTACTCAAATATAAAGCTTTGCCATTAGGCAAGTGATTACATTAATAATCTAAGTTTATAAATTATTTAAATTATAGCAACACTAATAGTAAAATCACACCTTATAGTATCTCCTTAGTGTCACTTTTGACAGATAGTACAGTCTAAATAAAAAATGTTGGGGTTTATTTTTAATGAAATCGTTAATAATTTAATACTCAATTGAGTTGTGCAAGTACATAATCATATGTTACAGTATAGCTAAAGATATCGTAGTTTATTCTAGGTGAAATATCTTATGAATCCTAGGAAATAATATTATAAGTGTGTACGGCAATTATTGGAATTGACTGATTCCTCCATATAACAGGACAGTTCTATGTACTAGCTCTTTCTTTTCTTAGATTTTATTCAATACTTGTGATTTCTTTTGTTACATCTTACGAAGAAACGTTTCAAAGACATCGAGCACGGAATCGTTTAAAGACGAACGTTTTTAAATAAAGGGCACGCGATTCTTTGGAAAAAATTTAATAAAAAAATAACGACTGCTATGCCGAAACCAGACCATATTATAAAATAAATCTTAATGAATTTGTAATACAAAAACAGTGATAACAGTTAAGTTAAGAAATCACAAGCTATGAATATATATTTTAGTATATAATTTAAAAATACCTAGTAATAGTGTGTAAGAACTATATTTGATTATGAAAATATCAGTTGTGACGGTTGTTTAAAATCTTAAATATTGTATGTTGAACAAATTCAGAATACACAACAATGTATAAAGACACTACATTGGCAACATTGAAACCAATAAATTAGGCTGGCTTAAAGGACTTGTACCCATTGCCATTAATAAATTTAAAAAAGAATAGGCTGTCTTGCCATCTTTTCAAGTGCTCTAAAATACCCTAAATTAGATATTTACTGAGGAATTTAGACTTCAGAGTGACATTCTAGTTCATGGTAAATTTCAATATTAGCTATATTTTTCCAGTACAGACTGAACTAGTACAATCACTTTTATGTTTCAATTTTGAATGAATTGTCAATTTTAACATTATCACCCTTAAATTGTTATGAAAAGAAATGCAACACAAGTTAAAAGCTATCTGAAGTTCATTCTCCAAAATTGATGTGAAAATTCCAGGGAGACCTTATATTACTCAAATTCGGTATTTTCAAATGGATTTATAATTCTGAATTCTAGCAACACCATTGCTTTGAAAATATTGAATTTGAGTAATACCTACATTTATTAAAATTTTGATTAATAAAGAACTGCAACATATGTAGGGATTTCTGAACTCTCACTTTAATTTCAGATATAACTGCCTATTTGAGTATATTTCAGATATTTCATTAAATTCAGACATTTCTTTTTAAATAAACATAATTGGACACCTGATTTGCACACAGAATAGATTTTTCAATGTAATCAATTGTAATAAGATTTGAGTTAAAGGAATTGAAAAGTAACTTCCATATTTTAATAAATTACATGAACATTTTTAAATATATCTAATCATTTGTAATTATTTTTAGTATTTATGTATTAAGTGAAATTTATCTGCTATCTATATATTATATATACCTTTTAAAGATATTTTAAACCTAAAATGCGAAAAAATTAAAGATAGAAGCGGACGTACAATTCATAAAATTTTATACAGAAAAGCTGCCATGTTATTAACACAATAATAATATTTTATGCACAGTGACTATGCATTTTTATCCTTTATACAGGCTGCCGATTTTATTACTAGAATAACTTAAACTAGGTGTAGGAATGACGTCATAAAAACATTAAAGTTAGTTGCAGACTCTTAACTCTGCCCAATCCCGAGATAATAAGATTTGTTTCTTATCAAAACAGTAGGTTTGTCAGCGTACATTGACCTGTAGGTACGTTTCGACCAGCTGTAGGGCGGCGAGTGCAGCGAGAACGGGAATATTTGCCTACATGTTATAACTAGTTTAATGTTACACGCATGAGTAAATGCTTACATCGACCTTTTATAGTACAAGTGCATTGACTGCTTATCAGTAAGGCAATTTAATCAAAAGTTATGTATTATTTTTTTACTGATTTGGATAGTGTATCGTGGTCCGATACACCCCCCTCAAGGATTCTACTAATTAAATTGGCAACCTGTATACCTTTTATTGAAAGACTAATGTGATTGTATCATGACAATTAAACTTATTAAATTAAGTATGAATGAAATGTTATGAAATTATGTCAAAATGTCTGAAAGCAATGATTTTAAATTAACTTGTATTATTTAAATTATCTCCAAAGTAATAATCATTTCTATAATATCCCCATAATTTCTTATATGGGGACACGGGAATAAGTAAATTGTTTTTTTTTTAGTGCTGAAGGATTTCTTATCAGACAAATTTGGTGATTAACTTTGTCTAATTTTAATAGGCAAAATTATTTCTAAATACTTGAACCTAACTTAAAACTTTGTCCATCCATATTATTTTTATATACTATTATTATTTTTCTATTTATATTTAAATTATTTCGGGAATGGTGGATATAATTTAATTTATAGTTAAATATATTTTATAAGTAATAAAAGTTTATTATTATTATTACATAAAAGAAAAGAATATCTAATTTGATCTACAGCAGAAAATACAAAATACAAATGGGCGTGAGAGAATTTATACTGCTTTGGTGTAATAATAATAACAACAAAATATCAAATTACAATCCTTCTCCATGGATGTCTTTTTTAACGTACAAAAAGCATAAATTGAATATACTCTATATCGCGATTTATTCATTTAATATTGAAAATAATATATAAAAAATCAATTACATTGAAAACATTTTACCTAATTCCTCTTGAAATAATTTGAAAAAAAAAAACCAATTGTACACACACAAGGTTAAAAAATTTACATATTCTTAAGACCACACAACAGAAGTCAAAACTTCATCGAGGCGAGATTAATAACATTTACAATTCCTATCCCTACTCATATATAAATGTGAATGTAAGTTTATTTGTTACGCTTTCACGCTAAAACTACTCAACGGATCATCATGAAACATTGTACACATATTCTTGGAGGTATTAAAAGTAACATAGGATACTTTTTATTAAAAAAAAAACAAAATTTTTATATGATAAATAAAAAAATTGTTTGTCAAAAAATCTCAAAATCTAGCTTCTTCAACGCCATCTAGCAGTTCAGTAATGAAGTTCCAACCCTGAGTATTGTAATACCATTGCACTGTATTACCGACGATCAAAAATAAAAATAGGGGATCAAAAACTTCAGGAAAGTAACCTTTTACGCGGGCGAAGCCGCGGGCAGAAGCTAGTATTATATAAGTCATATTTAATACCCACAAAAAATAATGCACCGCTCACCTAAAGAAGTTTTCAATTACAAAAAAAAGGTTTGTCTTAAAAATAAATAAAATAATATTTATTTCAACAACTTTAATTGATTTTACACAGTGTTCTAAGTTTATTGTGTTAAATTACCATGGTAATTCACATGCAGCCTATTATTTTGCTCTACACTTAAAGCTACAAAATAACTTATTTATTAACGCCACATAGAGGTAAGTTCTATTTTTTTTTCATATAGGTACTCCATTCCCGAAATAAAAAGAAGTAACGACATGTGTGATTCCCTCCTATTTCTAAATTATAAGAGGCAAACTTGAGACTTGACATACTAAAAACTTTTTTTTTTTCAAATGTGAATCTCAAAAGATATATTTTTAACGTTCGTTGCTTTCTTTAAATATTTCTTTCTTTTCAGTATAATACATTTTCTAAGTTTTACTTGAATTTAAATATAAGAGACTATACGCACTATCAATTGGCCGCCGACCAATGTAACCATGGTATGAAGTTTTGTGTTGATTACATGGTCCTCGTCTATGGCCGACAGTCATTTCCTGATTTACTGTTGGCAACACTTAAAGCTTTGACACGACTACCAACCCTTTATAAAATTATGAACTTTGGCGCAATCTGTCAAATGGCCTGGCCTACGTATGTAATCTGTCAAATATTACCATATAACTTAAACAAATATGACGGTGTAATATTACCGCTTTTTTTATATTTTCCTCATGGAATGACATACCTAATGTAAATAAAGTAAATTTCACAATTACGTGACAATTCACTCTTAAGTCCATTGCTCATCGGCTTAGTCCCCAGATACTAGCTCGATATTCGGTCTCTCAATCTCTACGTCCACATTATTTTACCGTTCACTCGTCGAACCTATTGCTTGTGCCAATGTACTTGAAACGTTTATAGAAATGGGGTACATGTAAGCAATGAACTTCAGAGTGAACTGTCAAATTACATGTGAAATCTGCTTTAATCTGTCAAATGTTGCCATTATATCATCATCATCATCATCATCATCACAGCCCATAAATGTACCGCTGTTGGGCTCGGGCCTCCTCCGTAATAGGAGAGAAATTAACCTACTATACCGCGCTGTTCAGACGTGTTGATATCGTATTTTGTTTCGAGATTTTTTTCTCTCGCATAGGTAGATGTTTTATATCCCTTAGTCGTCTCGTACGATCACCCACGTGTAAGATATATGGGGTGGTGAATAGTATTCTTACTCCGTCACCACACGGAATATGCCATTACATAGAAAAAATATAAATACAATAGTAAATATACCTACATATATTTAATAATAATAGCATTTCAGAGATAAAACAACTTTATATGTCATTTAAGAACGTGTTACGAAGCCCATTTGCTTACAGGCTAAATGTGCTGGTTTCCACGTTCAAAAGAATCATGTTATAATATAACCTATATTATAGGTGTACAATAATCGGCACGCTATAAGTTATCGCCGCATAATATCGCCATATCATAATATACAACAAACATTTCAAAATTATTTTTTGTTCTGTTTAGTCAACTAGGTAAATTGATATATCGGCAACCAGACAATAGTGCGTAATAGTTCTTCAATTTTAAAGAGGTTTTATTTTAAATCAAACAAGGAGGTTTTTTAAATAAACATTTGCAACTAAATACCTACTTTGGTATCGAATGATTAAAATAATAAAAAAAAACAAAGCGGCCATGTTATTATTTTTTAATAAAACTACAATATTCCTTTGGCTACGATATCTAAGAATGAGAGTGCGTGTGCCGTGAGGCGTTTTAAAAAAATGTGTGTAATTGTTAAAATTATTGTAAATATTAATATTTTGTCGCTGTGTCAATACGTCCACGTTAAATCTGATAGTAAAAGTTCTTCATGTTTTCTGTGTGTTTTATTTCATCCCTATATTCGTATTCTGTAGGGCTCATAATCCCTCGGGTGATCGGACCGGGGAATTGTCCGGTCACCCGACGTGAGGCCACCGCGTGAGGGCGACGCCCCGACGGCGAAAGCTGTCGGGGCATCGACAAGAGAGGAACCCGCAAGGGTATACCGCCGGGCCGGCCACCGAAGACAAAGATCGGATACCGGTGGCCCGCTCGCACGGCGAAGAGAGTTGTTTACAGGGTGGGTCCATGGAGTTGCGTGCCGCCTCTTCTGTCGCCCCGAACCGATTTGTCGGGGCGCGACCATATCCATGGTCCACCTTGCGGAGAAAAAAAAAAGGTAAAATTCATACTGCGAAGGCAAACAGTGCCAGAAATTGAACTTAAAATGACCTGAAAACGAGAAGACTAAAGAAAAATATATAACACGAGATACTTGTTAGAAAAGAGTGGGAAGGGACGTATTACAATTTCTTCAACTAATTTTAAAATGCACTAATTTTATTGTTTAAACATTATTTTACATCAAATTACTGAAATTTAATATGCTTGATTATTTATAAAACCCGATTACGAGCGAAAAATGATTGTCGCAAGTGAGATTCGATCTCACAGCTATTGGAACGGAATCCGTTCCAATCGTGCTGCCACTTACACCACCGTGACCTATTGTAGGACATTTAATTCTCGCATCGTATTAGATACACACGTCTCCTGAAAGACGTTAATATTATTATTATATTATGTCGTAAACATTTGTGGAGTTCAAATCCCACTTGTAACAATCATTTTTCGCTCGTAATCGAGTCATTATTTTACATGTTTAAACAATAAAATTAATATGTAGTATATTTGTGAGGTGACTGAAGTAGGAATATAATTCACCACTCCCTTTTATACTTATGGTTGTAAAAGACGACTAAGAAATACAATATGCCTATGACATTTGTATATGGAGGGTAAAAACTAAGGAGTACCATCTCAGTGTATTAAGAAGTGTCTATTGAACGGGAGCTAATTAAGGTGGCGCTATAGTAGCAAGTGGAAGAATTTTAAAAAGAGCGCCACAAATTTCATAGGTTCATAGGTTATTATTTATCAAATCACAGCTGATTACGTAACTCAGCACACTTCACTCTGCTTATTACTGCTACATTCATATCATTTCCACTTGCTACACTAGCGCTGTTTCGGTGAGTGTTCGAACAATAATTTGCTGTTTACAAGTGGACACTCCCCTCCTTTTGGACTAATCCCCCATACAAGATGGCTCTCCTTACATTTGTACAACCCTATACCTAGTAGGTCATTTTCCTTCCTATCAAGCCTAGTGGAGCGTATATGAGCTAAGATATGTATTGACGTGTCACGTGAACATAACAATACTATTTCTACTAACGCCCTTAGGTGTCGTAATAAAAATGTCAGTTTCGTTAACCTTTCGTTTAACATGACAAGTAGGGTCCTCGCTATGTTAAACGATGCAGTCTTATGCAATAAACGCAGTATTAACACGTTACTTACTTACTCACTTACTATATAAAAATCTTTATAAAGACAAATTTGAGTCAAATTATTTTCATTTTATTTTTCATTTTCTGCCTACGAAATGATTAAAAATTATCCTTGTCAATATACGTAAAAAAAATAAGGGGAGGGGAGCGGTCTTGATATACTATGAGTGGCCACCGAGGGGAGGAAGGAGTCGAAAAATCTTAAAAAATAGGTCACGAAGTATGGTACATTCATCATCTTATTTTCTTTTATAGCGAAATAAATTTCAAAAATAAATCTATCAATATTTTGAAAATCAAATCTTGAGCAATAATAAAACGCACAAGTCAGCTGTTGCATGACAGATTAAGCAAAATACGTTTCCTTTTTTTTATAATCAATAATTATATTTTAAGCATTAATTTTTATGAAACCTGTATCAAACCCATTTGCTTACATAAGCTCATCTCTTTCTTACTTTCATATTCATGTTTATATTTGATAAAATGGAATAGAATTTATAGAATATATAAAAATGTGATAAATTGTAAACAAGAAATTCTTTGTTGTGTTATTTTTAATTTACTTAGAATATTCATAAATCTAATATAATGTCAAATAACGCTCATGTTGTGGATGGCGAAGCATCAGAATCGGATTCTGATATAGAAATCGGACGATCTCCTGTAAGTAGTTTTATACATTAAATTTAAATTGAATAATGCAATGTTAAACTCAGTAAAAGGAGAATGCCTTGCAAACTATAGTAATATTGATTATTTTTAATGTTATTCAAACAAATTGTACTACTTATCCCTGTAATTGTATACTTAGTTTTGCCTTTTAAGTGTTAGTGATGCCCTAATTTACCTATCACTTAATAATTAACTTCTACACTCTCCTCTGCTGTTTCCAGATGGAAAATTTTCAGAATCTACTACAGAAGTACAATTCAGTCATAACAAGTCCGTTTTCGTTGTCAAATATATGTATTTTGTGTTATGATAAAAAAAATAGATGTATTTATTATTCTATAAATTTGCCGTATGATTCGACATTTTGTTCTTTATAAAATTTGTATGTTACATTCGCGCCATTAAGACGAATCTAATGACCTGATATTTATCAGAATTGACAGAGCTGTTGAATAGTTACAAGCAGATATTTTCCATGTGGTGACGGAATGAGAATACAATTCACCACTTCCTATCTTACCCGTGGATTTGGTAAAAGGTGACTTAGGGATATAATATGTATATAACATATACACAAGAAAAGATAAACTAGAAATAAATCCATATAGGAACATGTCTGAACAGTGCTGTATGGTAGCAGCTACGAATACTACCAACTGTTTGTTCGTGGATGTCGTTAAAGATGACTAAAAGCCTTATAACAACCTGGGCCAACTCCATCTGATGCCACTTAGTCAACAATTATATTTCCAAGGAGAGTTGGCATCTAGCAGGTGGCCGGTCATAAAGCTATTGCCAATAACTTTTACAATATGTACTATGAAAGAAGAGTACATATTGTATCGACACCAAGTAATTGGGATAAGAGTAAGAGAATGATGAGGGATATATCTGACCAGTGTGGTGTCGTAAGTAATTTTTCCTTATATTGAGGAGGAGACTTGAGCCCAGCAGTGGGATTTATATAAGCTGAGATGATAATTATAATTGTACAGAATATTTTTTTTAAATAGCTCTATATCCTATTTTTTTTTCGTCTTTACCAATAATATAGTATGCTAATTATTTATTAATAGTCAATAAAAAAAATTAAATAAAGGCCTAATATAAATTTTTATAATGCATAAATATATTAAACTAGCAGACCCGGCCACGCGTTGCAGTAAGTAAGGTAGCCTCAGTAACACATGGTGGTTATGCTAATAAACAGATACCGCCATCTGTTAGAATTGTTTGGAGATAACAGATAATTGTTACTGTCAAATAATTTGCAATATAATAATATTGCCACTATAAATTGAGATGGAAGCTATCCTATCTTTTAAGTTGGATCAAACTATACATGCTGTGGAAATTTGATTAAAATCGGTTAAGTACTTTAGGAGTCCATCGCGGACAAACAACGTGTCGCGTAATTTATATACAAGGTGGAGACGACCATACGACAATAATTTTAATCTAGTGTATCTGATGACTTGCCCAGCCTGTATACAAACTTTGAATACAATATGTCGTTTAGTTTAGCCGCAGCACATTACTTTGTATTATTAACAATTTCCACACTCTGTATAAAAATTAAAATTATTCGCCTATCACTAAGAGATCAATGAGCTCCCGCGCCGCATCGGTATAAACTAATATGAAACTAGTACCTACATATCGCCATGTTTACCAGTTCAAGTCTTCCTCAAACGTAATACAAATCAATGCATATTATACCTTATTCCTAAGTCTTTATAAACCGTGTCATCAGACTTAGATGAGAAATTTAAAACTACCTAATGCGGCTTAATGAAAGAAGACCTCGGTCTCATGTTCAAAACTATTATAATAGGTCTGTAGGTCATTGTGCCATCGTGATCCTGTGACGTGATGTGCGTAATTAGACGCTTACTTTGTGTTAGAATAGTATTTCTTTCTCATTTACCATGCCTCGTTATAATTACACAGCTTCGGGTATACAGATATGATTTTAATTTATGGAAAATATCACGGAAATGCAACTTTAACCATACGTACGTACCGAAAGAGATATGGAAACACACGTGTTTGTTCTACCAATGGCCGGACTATTGTGCAAGCTGTCCAGAGGTTACGGGATAATCAATCCTTACTGCCTCATATGGATAGTGCTCCTTCACGTGTAAGAGTCAGCCTAGATGAACAAATTTTAAATTATTTTTCTCGCAAATTTGACAGAGGTTGATAATGTGGAGAACTTAAAAAAAGGAATTGTACGATCTTTCGACAAGTTAAAATACATCGCCGTCAATGGCGACCTGTTAACAAGAGTTCGAAATAATATTTTAAGACGATATAATTTGTGCGTTCGGGTCCATGGCGCACATATCGAAAATTTAAAAGTTTAACGACCAAGTGAATTATTAAAGTTATCGTGATTATTTTAATAAAATAATCGAGTGAGAATGAATAGCGCCCAAACATTAAGTGTATGTAGGTATTTACCTACGTTTCGAAGTTGTAACATATGATACCACAAGGTCACTCGCGTGCCGACCACAGGTTGGTGAACTAATATTTACAAACGGTGTTCTATTTTGTTTCAATATTTATGATAAAAAGTTTGTTTGAAAAAATTGTTTTTTAAATATGCATGCGAGGACTTTTTTAATAGTTTCAAAATACTCCTATACACTAGTATTGACGGTGTTTTCATTTATTGTCGTATTGACGTCTCCACTCTGTATATTAAGATTAATAAAAACTTTACAGGATTTAGAAATATCAACAAATTCTGAAGCATTTGTAATAGCCGGAGAAGCTCCAGAATCTGATGACGGTGAGTCTCTTTTCTCCTTTCCTTTTTATTTAATATATGTTGAGCACAAGATTCCTCCTCCATCATATCGCCCATATATGTCCCACTGCTGGGCTCGCTACACAGGGGGCGGTAATTTGATCTATTGTATCAGATTAGTCAGATTGATTGTTTTAGGAGTTTTATTTCAACTTTTCCGTCTCTGAAATAAAACTATTTTTATGGATTCTATCGTGTTTATATATGATTTTAATTACCCCCACCACACTTTACAGTGTTTATGGTCACTGGACGACTTAAGGTCGTAGCCGACCTATATAACACAGCTCCCACACGGCAATATACTGTTCATTGAAATGTAAACATTTGAGCCTCCTCTGTAAAGACTCACATTGACAAGATAAATTACCGGACAGCTTGCTATAAGTGAGCTTACCGCTCTCGTATCACCCAATAGTTGACGTCTCGCTTACCACATACCTGCCATGGGCTTTAAGCAGGCGATCCGCGCAATGTCCGCACGGCGACTGCTCAGTACTCAGACTGCAGTAATAAATTTTACTTTTTTTACAGAAACTAAGCTAGATCTTTCATCAGGCTTGCAAGAACCAGATCTACCACTTCATAGCGCGGGACAACCTCAAACTTCAATACCACAGGCTACAATATATAACTCTTTATTACATCAAAAGTTATGTAAGTAAATTTTAACATTATCAAAAATTTGTAAAAACTTGATTACGAGCGAAGAATGATTGTCACATATGGGATTCGAACCCACACCTATTGGAAATCCGTTCCATTCGTGCTACCACTTACACCAGCGTGAGCTGTTTGTATGACATCGAATTTTCGGTTCGTATTATATTTTCGTCTTTAAAGGAGACTTGTGCCATCTACCCGACAATGTTTACACGTTATACAGATTTAATAATCTAACTTTGCAGTTAGATTATTATTTTATATATATATTTTTTTTTTATTTTTTTTTTTTTAATCCGTGTGGTGACGGAGTAAGAATACTATTCACCACCCCATATCATACCCGTGGGTGATCGTACGAGACGACTAAGGAATATATAACGCACATAACATCTGTGCGAGAGAAGGAAAACTCGAAACAAAACCCTATACCAACACGTCTGACTAGTGCGGTGTAGTAGGTTAATGTCCCTCCCATTACGGAGTAGGCTCGAGCCCAATAGTGGGACATTTATGGGCTGTGATGATGATGATTTATTTATTACCATCAATTAATCATCTTTTTCAGGATTATTTGGTGTTACCGATTACTTGGGGTCGATACAATATGCACTCTTCTTTCATAGTACATATTGTAAAAGTTATTGGTAATACTTATATATCCAGTCGCCTGCCTAACGTTAACCTTCTTTGAGAATGTAATTGTTGACCAGATGTTATTGAATAGAGTTAGATAAGTCTGTGTGAAGCTTTGTCCTTTTTTTACAACACCAATGGACAATGTAGCAATGGTTGGTAGTATTCGTAGTCGTTACAACACAGCAACATCGTATTCTTGTATTACAATACACATATTTAATAATATATATTATATATATATATATATATATATATATATTTAATAATATATATATATGGTGATGAGACGGGATGAAAGTAATGTTGTGAGGAAAGCTTTAAGTATGAATGTTGAAGGCTTAAGGGGTAAGGGAAGACCGAAGAAAAGATGGATGAACTGCGTGAAACATGACATGGATAGACAAGGAGTGACCACAGAGATGACGTCTGATAGAATTGTATGGAAGAAGAAGACATATTGCGTCGACCCCAAATAAATTGGGATAAGAGCAGGTTGATGATGATGATATATTTAATAATAATATACATATTTAAAAAAAACCTAGGTATTACTCTTCAGATACCACCTTGATACCACGGAATACACACCCGACACAGGTAAACCGTCCAAATGGGACAAAGAGTAAGGAATGACTTTAACCTGTCCTTTTCTTATTCGTAATTATTATAAAAGACGATCGCTAATGATTACTGATATTTACGCGTAAAACGAAAAACTATTTTAACGAATTCTATCGCTAGTCGCAATCCTCGTCTAATCATGTAACGTTGTAAAGTGTTCGAAACGTCGGAAAATTAAAAATCAAATACAAACGAATAAAAAAATTATAGAATGCGTAAAAATAGTTTTATTTCAAACGACTCAGAGCGGTTCCGCACTACGTCCGATCCGAACCCGTGAAAATATGGTCCGTCGTAGCCGTAGAACTATTTCTATGGTAATTTACGCACTACATCCGATCTCCGTCACCCGATTTCTTTCCCTCATTCTAGAATCTCCATGCCAGAGAAGATTTTTGACGGACCGATGTAGCCATAGAATTATTTGTATGAACGCTCGCGCACTGCCTCCGAGTTAAAGCCGAGTTGCATACGAGCAGCGGCTACGTGAAGCGGCAAGCATCCATCCAGCGTATTAGTTCGTACGTACGTCTTCTTTTCTACGTTCGTACGTACATCTGCATACTTACAAACGTACGTCTACGTTCTTCGTGCGTACAATTGTATTGCCAGAAGTTGACGTCGATTTAAAGGACTCATGATCAACGACGTGAACACTCTGCTGTGGCTTCGCGTAAAATGGCGTAATTCGATCCGAGTTTCCTAGATCCATATTTTTTCACGGGTTCGGACCGGATTCGGATCAGACGTAGTGCGTAACCGCTCTAAGGGATATAATATGCAGATAATATTAATGCAACAGAAGAAAAACTAGCAATAAAACCTAAATAGCAACCCGTCTGACGAGCGTGATATAGTGAGTCAGATTAGGAAGAGGCTTGAACCGAGCAGTGGAGCATATGTACAGCCGAGATGATGTCCGACCATTATGCAGGTTGCCGATTTAATTAGTAGAATCCTTGAAGGGGCTGTATCAGTCCATGATACACTATCCAAATCAGTTAAAAAAAATAGTACCTAACTTTTGATTAAATTGCTCTACTGATAAGCGGTCAATACACTTGTACTATAAAAGTTCGATGTAGGCATATACTCATGCGTGTGACATTGAACTAGTAGGCAAATAGACTCGCTCTCGCTTGCGCTCACCGCCGCACAGCCGGTCGAAATGTACCTACAGGTCAATGTACGCTGGCAAACTTGCTGTTTTGATAGGAAACAAATCACTATATCTCGGGATTGTGCAGAGCTAGGAGTCTGTAACAAACTTTAATGTTTTATATGACGTCATTCCTACATCTAGTTTAAGTTATTCTAGTAATAAAATCGGCACCTGTATTAAGATTCAAAAATTTGTAAATGCCACAAAAAAATGTATTACGTAGAAATCAAATTGATGTAGTTATACAATATTATATTTAAAGCCTACATGTTTATCTCGTACAGGGGAGTGTAACATATCATTCAGGGCAACTCTTGAAGGTTTAATCAAACATACGACAGGTATATCTGTAGAGAAGCTGACGAGAGCAGACAAAACCCTCCTCAATGTTCAGGTAAGATAATCGTTAGTGTAATTAATAGAGGTAATAATTACGTGCGTTTACAGAATAACAATATTTAAAAATTATAGTCACTTTCTTACTTATATATAGGTAGTTAAAATCTTCCAAACATGCAGCTTTATTTATTAACAATAGAGAACAGCTTTTAAACGAGCAGACATAAATGACCTCATTCGCACAAGCGTTTTCATTTTCTTACTCATAATTTATAAATTCTTCCAAACATGCAGCTTTATTTAATCACAATAGAATACAGCTTTTTACTCAAACATAATTGAGAAAATCTTTCAAACATGTAAAACAATTAACATACATTTGAGTAAATATTTTAAACATATGAATTACTCAAACACAATTGAGACAGTCTTATAAACATGCACGATTACTCGTACACAATTAAGAAAATTTTTCGAACATTTAGAATTACTTTTTTTTATTTATTATGGTGGCAAACGAGCAGACAGCACACCTGATGGATGGTATGTGTCACTGCCGCCCATGGACCTTTGTAATACCAAGGGTTATACCCTTAGACCCCAAACCCACCCCAGTTGGGCTTCCGGCTCTCTCGCTCACCGACTGAAGCGCAATAGAACATTACCATTGCATAGACGTCGATCTTCTGCTCAGTGTGGTACCACCCCGGACGGACCGGCCCGCGGCTGTAGACAGAAAACTGTTAACAGCGTGGTCCTAACACTAATATACTTAGACACATTTAAGAAAATCATTTCAATATTCAGGATAATTATGTGTGAGTTACATATAATTAAGACAAGCAAGACATAGAGAAAACTCGCAAACAAGCAGGATTACTTAAACATAATTTAGAAAATCTTGGTGATTTGTCAATTTTCACAAACACTATTGAAAAATATCGCTTTTTTATAAACATTTTTTATTTGACAGGAAAGCATGAGAGCAACAAATGCTAATCTAACGTTAGCTCGGGCACGTCTCAAGCAGCTTCATGGGGAATTGGAGAAAGCTAATTGCAGTACAGCTTTACCTAATGTTAAGATTAAATAAATTTTATATATTTGCCTATGTTTTCTTTTTTCCTTGTACATTATAGGCGTGGGTTATCTCCAAGGGCGTAGCCAGGATTTTGTATAGAGGGGGGCAGATTAAGAAAATCCTAGACTATATTGCTTTAATCGTGGTTTTTAACATATGAGTATCTCACATTAGTAGTGGAGGTGAGGTAAAAATTAAAAACAAAATATAACAACTAGAAACAGGTTCATTACTTGACGAGTAAAATGCGCGGTTCTTCACAAAATCTATTTGAAACTTCTCTTACAATTTTATTTTTTTTCTTGAATACATATATACATATCATCACGCCATATCCCTTGCAGGGTAGGCAGAGAGAACAGAGTGCCAGAGAACTCTATCTCTGCATACTTCACTTGCTTCCTCAACATTCATAATTCTCTTCATACACGCTCGCCGGTTTCGGAGACTCTTGACTCCACCTTCCTTCAGTACATGACCGATCTGGTCTCGGTAGGTTAGTCTTGGTCTCCTTCGGTACCTACATCTTTCCACTTTCGCATTGTATATCTTCTTAACCAGACGTTCGTTCGGCATTCTTTCCACATGTCCGAACCATCGGAGCATTCCCTTTCACATCTTTACACCAACTCTCTTTCATACCTACTCGCTCTCTTACGTCGTCGTTACGGATGCGGTCGGTCAGCCTAACTCCACAGATTTTCCGCAGAGATCGCATTTCGACCGCATTAATTTTACTTTCATACTCTTTTCTGCATACCCAACTCTCGCTTCCATACAGTAATGTTGGGACAGGCACTGCGTTATGTATTGCTACACGTGCCTTCTGGCTGAGGTGGTGGCTGCCGAGAAGTTGTCCCAACGCTCCGTTCACTCTATTTCCCGCATTCACTCTTCGCTCTATATCAGTGGTGTACCTTCCATCTTTCATCATCATCTCAACATACACAGTACGTTTATAAACGGTTTTCGGTCATCGTAGACCTCAGCCACGTTTTGACACATCGCAGGGTAGAAAAAGACCTTTTTATATTATTACTTGTACACGGTTATGCCAACGAAATAATTATGGCTTTTTTGCTTGCCGGGAAGAAAGTGTACGCCTCCTTTCATACATCAGTAAAGTCTAATTTTTCTAGACCTTCTCTTTCCATACCTTTATCCTTCCAAACTTTATGCCATAATTCCGCTTCATGCTCAAAAAGAGGAAGATATGATCTTCCTCGTACTGGCAGAAATCTTGCGATGATGAATGACGCGAGCAACTGAATCAGCCTCCCCTGGATACGGGTTGAGCCCCGTATACCGCTCCGCTACTATCGCGAGGTATGAATCTCGTGAGCATTAGCGACCGAACTTTCTTCTAGGAGGGGGCAGCTGCCTCTCCCTGCCCGTACCTCGCTACGCCTTTGGTTATCTCTTAATTTCGCATCGTAGCCGTAAAAATCCACTAAGATAGCATCAGAGGAATGAACAGAAGTAGTCTCCTAGGAAAGTTATAGTTCCATTATGATCGCCAATTCAACTGTTAAAATTGGTGATAGCATTTTTTTTTTGTAAATGATCATTTGAAGCCGAGCCGTCCTGAGGACGCCGACGACGTCGTTTAGAAGCGAAACACGTGTTGAATTATTATTCGTAGTTCTGCGAAAAATTTCAAGTTACAAGTTCTGGAGGATGCTCATCACAGGAGTAAGATTATTTCCTTCCTCCGATTCCTTATATCCTATTCCACCTTGATCCCGTCCCGTATGCCTTCCTTTCTTGAGGTGTACGGTATATTGATTAACCGTGGCAAAGTGGTGGGGTCTTGCTTTCCTCCATTTCATAATATATAAAGGATTTTAAAAGTAATTACAAAATTGTACACAATATACCTACATAGCTTTTGCGTTACAGTTACGTGTTTTTTCTTTGTAAAATTTGTTTATGATATATTATCATCTTAGCTGATATACGTCCCACTGCTGGGCTCGAGACTCCTCCACGATAGGGGGGAAATTTACATACTACCATACAGATCAAAAAGGTGGGTCTTAGGTTTTATTTCGAGGTTTTCTTCTCTTGCAATGATTATGATCATCATCCAGTTCTTATCCCAATTACTTGTGACCAACGCAATAAATACTTTTCTTACATCGTACATATCGCAAAAAGTAACAATTGTTATTGCCATATAACATTATCGGCCGCCTGTCAACCGTCCATCATCATTCTCCTACTCTTATCCCAATTACTTGGTGTCGAAACAATATGTACTCTTCTTTCATAGTACATATTGTAAAAGTTATTGGCAATAGTTTCATGACCGGCCGTCTGCCAGACGTCAACCCTTCTTGTGAATGTAATTGCTGACCAAACGGCATCAAATGTTGTTGGCCCATGTCGTTATAAGGCTCTTAGTCGTCTTTTACGACATCCACGAGCAAAGTAAGGGTTGGTAGTATTCGTAGCTGCTACCACACAGTGAACACAGCCTGCCAATCCTCCGTGGGAATATAATTGTTGACCAGACGGCATCAAATGGAATTGGTCCAGATCAATATAAAGCTCTTAGTCGTCTTTTACGACATCCACGAGCAAAGTGTTGGTAGTATTTGTAGCCGACATCTCACAGCTTCTCTTACATAGATGTAATATCTGCACCCAAGGAAGGGAGATAGGGAATGGCAAATTTTATTTTTACTCTGTCAACATATGGAAAGAGACAAATAAAAAATACATTATTTAAAAAAAATACACTTTATTAAAGTATTCTTATACATAAATTTTAAAAAAATTAGCTTGGCAATTTGCAAATACTTACATGATATAGTTTTAAACCATGTACCTACCTATTTCATATCCTAAGCTTGTCAATTAATCCGCGTGGGTAAGGTTAACTAGGGATGTTGCGGATATGAAGTTTCGGATCCTGATACTTATTTTAGAATAACATTATACCGGCTTCAAATATGATGATGTATTTTTTAAGTTATACATCTTTTGCCGCGTTAGGGAAAAATGATGAGAGTAAATTTTTACGATGCGCGCGCACACCGTCACGAAAAACCGTCACTCTGAAGTTAGCTATAGTCAACATTTTAGTTTTTTGACTAGATAATGCGTTATAATAAAACTTTCAATATATTAAATACCTTTTTTCTATTGTTAGTGTTGTTTTTTCTAAAAACGTAGAATAAGGCGAAAGACAAAATATTTGAAAAGATTTTTATCTTGTTACGTCAAAGAAGTATATTTTCTAACGCGTGTACATAAGTACACACACACACTTTTTTTTTGATTATCCGAATTTCAATTATATTTATATTAGATATTTCGGGTTTTAAAAAGGAAATTGCTAAGTGTGATATTCGCCTTTAGAGAGGTATTCGTTTAGGTTGTCTGTTCGATTGTTTCTCATTCAGAGATCTAACTTATCCGAAATTATTCAAAACTATATCTATACTATCGGTTTCAGTTTCAGATATATTTACTTTTTGGATATCCGATAGTTTTGATTACGGTTACGGAACTCCATAACATCCCTAATAAAAATGTCATTATCCCGCTCCTTTTCATTTTATTTGAATGAAAATAATGACTGGTTTATTATTTATTTATATCTATTTCATTATTGGTACCTAACATTAATAAAAGAACTTAGAAGTAATACAACGAAGTTTGAGATAATTTGTAAATATAAATTGAATTTTAACCTAAAATTCTTATTATTACTACTCTGTATACATATCCGTTTACACGTATCAAAAATCAAGGGATTTATTAAAATTGATCTATAAAATTATAGTTATGAATTAATATTTATAAGCTAGCTTTTTTTAAGAAAGTGGTTGCAATTGCCATCTTCCACCCCCAATCAAGACACATGCATAGTGTGTTGAATATTTACAAAATTAAGCAAAGAAATATAAAACTTTGTCATGTTTATTCTAACGTATGGTCCGACAAATAATTGATCTTAATTTAATGTGAAAAACAGTTTTTGGCAGTGCACATTTGTAACATACTTAAATTTGGTGAAAAAAAGCTTTAAAAGTTCCTAGCTTTCCTAACACTAGATCTGCTTATATGCTGTTTGGTATTAACTTAGAAGTAAATGGCCAGGTCATCAAATAAAATACCTTCGAATATTTTTTTTTTGTAAACCAGCCCGCATTTCCCTGCAGGTGTGATTTATTAATTTATACGCTATTCTATTGTAAAGATACGTATATATTCTTGATATACGTATGATTATACTCATAGATATCCAAATAATATATATGCTAGAAAGAAAATAGGCGCGTTCTTATCAATTTTGTATTTGATTCGTGTAAACGGCACAACCGTATTCTTATTTATTGTGCAATCATCTGAAATACGTATTATAAATTATAATTTTCTTTAGCCAACATAATATAAAATAGTTTGAGCAAATAATAACTGTAATAATTTTTATATAAATAATAGGTCTTTTTTTATCAATAAATTTTCACATAGTAATAAGTTTTTCCATAGTATTTATGGACACAATAAAGAACCCAGACCTTAGTTCTCTTTTCTGCCACGGGCTGCGCTAGAGTTTAGGACGTACCGATGTTATTATTATTATTACACGTAGTAAACACGTGTTGGCTCGCGAATGTTGAATTTAATTAATTTAAATATAAAATTCCAGAGCTGTCAAAGGCAACAAAACATTTCAGAGCTGTCAATAACAACAAAACTTCCCGCGTAAAGATTCAATCGAGTACTTTTTGAAAAGTGGCGCGCTCTACCGCCAAAAATTCCGTCCCCTAAATTGAGACCATTCGTTCAACATTACGTTCGGACTCCTTGTATCTATACTTAGTGATCACAATTAAAATAGTCTAACACTAATCTATGGTATATACATAAGTGTTTGATGTATATAATTACACATATTTCACTGTACATATACAACAAAATTCATTTCTATCGCGTTTGCGATACACTGTCTAATTTTTTGTTTTTGAATTAAAACTTCTAATGAGACTTCCAACAAGGTTGCATTTAACGTTTAACGCAATGGCACTCGAGCGCATGCGCGTAGTATACCTGTTACAGGCCAGCGCGAGCGTTAGCAACGAGTAGCGTCCAATATTCCAACGCAATAGGGAGAGAGAAAGAAAGATACACTAAAGTAGAAAGTAGTGAGTCGCTAGATCCCAAGCACATCACACAAGTGTGAGCGTCGTGAAATTAGCTGAAATACGTACTTTTTGTTTCAATTTTAATTTATAATATTCATTATTTTCATAGTTTTATGATTTCACTTCTGTCGGCAGCCCTCATGATTGCTTTGTGTTTTTT
Organism: Lymantria monacha; assembly: GCA_905163515.2. Lineage (NCBI taxonomy): Eukaryota > Metazoa > Arthropoda > Insecta > Lepidoptera > Erebidae > Lymantria > Lymantria monacha. Next base: position 3,308,705 of record LR991104.1, read on the forward strand.
TTTATTTTAGCTGAAAGTCCTTACATCTTAATAATTATTGACAACCAATTTGGATGGCCTTCTAGGTACAACCGTTGCTTATAGCAAAAAAAAAATGAAAAAAGAAAAATACTCAAAAAACGCTGTATTAATTTTTGTATTAATTAATTTTATACAAAGAAGTATCGAAACCCCATTCCGCCATTTTGTTGTCGACCCATTGCCTAAACTTCGGTACGTTGGTATATACGGCTGGCACATCTTTCTGACCACAACCGATGCCCCAGGCGACCAGACCGGTTAGTTTATAACGATCGTTTCCTATGGGACATCCAAGGGGAGCTCCGCCATCACCCTAGAAAGAAAATATACACTCAATCTTCAATTCAATCTTCGTCATCTCAACTCATATATGTCCCACTGCTGGGCTCGAACCTCCTCCAAAATAAGAGAAATTATATTAAGAGGTTTTATTTCGAGTTTCTTTCTCTTCTACTACTACTCTTCTACAAACACTCACGGGCTAGATACGGGTTTTTAACACTTATGGTGACAAACGAGCAAGCAGTACACCTGATGGTAAGTGTTACTGCCGCCCATGGACCTTTGTAATACTACAGGTACAGCTTAGGGGTGTCCACTTTGAAAAAACATCGATGTTGTTCGATTCGATAAATCGAAACTGTACATCGATGTCTTTCGATGTATCGGATGAAAACATCGAGGTTTTTAAACATCGAGTACTTTTTCTAAAGTCATATCAAAAGTGTTACTTCTAAAAAAAATAAAAAAAGGTCTTTTTGTGGCATTTATACCTATTCCAATCCCTTATAAAACTGACTTCTACAAAAAAGGTCCTTTTTGTGCCATTTATACCTATTCCAGTCCCTTATAAAACAGATTTCTAAAAAAAAAAAAGGTCTTTTTTGTGGCATTTACTGGTTATCATCGTTTCGATGTTTTATGAAAAACATCGATACATCGAGTATTTCGATAGCTCTTCAAAACATCGGATCGATTCGATGTATCGCATTGTAAACATTTTTTTTTTATTGGTGGGCTATGGATGCGTCTCGCCCCGCCAAATCGGTCCGGGGTGACGGAAAAGGTGGCGAGTGACCCCATAGACCCACCATAAAACCTTCTCTCTTCGCCGTGCGAGCGGACCACCGGTACTCGATTTTAACTTCGGTGGCCCATCGCATTGTAAACATCGATGTATATAGAATATCCCTAGTACAGCTAGGCCACTGCCTGTTACTCAAAATCTGCCTAAATCATGATGCCGGCTCTCTCGCTCAACGAACGAAGCGCATATTGCCACAGCTCAGACATTGATTCGTTGATTTCCTGCAAGTGCGGTACTACCCCGGACGGACTGGACCGCGGCTACAGATAGAAAACTATCCTCACACGGCAATTTCTATATATTACTTAGATTTTAAAAAGCTTATCCGTATGGTGACGGAGTAAGAATACAATTCACCACCCCATATCTTAGCCGTGGGTGATCGTAAGAGACGACTAAGGGATATAAAATGCATATAACATCTATACAAGAGAAGGAAAACTCGAAACAAAACCTTATACAAACACGTCTGACCAGCATGGTATAGTAGGTTAATTTCCCTCCAATTACGGAGAAGGCCCGGGCCCAACAGTGGGACATATATGAGCTGATCCGCGCAACTTCGTCTGCACCACATTAAAAGAGAAAGTAAAATCCGCGTGTCAATTTTTCTTTATCTAAAAACTCGTACACACAGCTCGTAAAGAAAAAAGTTGAGGGTAGAATTTTCTCACCTGACAGGTATCTTTCCCTTCTACACCGCCGGCGCATACGAAGCTGTCGTGTAACTTGAACCGTAACCCGAGCCTGGTCCTCTTCAGCAACATACTGCATGTGTTATAAGGTATCATGTCGATTTCTACCTTTTTAAGTATCACAGCGTACCGACCCTCACGACCTGATGGAGAAATATCATTGAATTAAACTAAATTCGTAAATTGATAATCATAGTGGTAGGACGATTGTATGGCCACCGAAGACAAAGATCGGGTACCGGTGGCCCGTTGGCACGGCGAAGAGAGGTGTTTGCAGGGTGGGTCCATGGGGTTGCGTGCCATTTCTGTCATTCCAGACCAATTTGTCGGGGCGCAACCACATCCATGGTCCAACTTGCGGAAAAAAAAAAGGACGATTGTATACCTAATGAGGTAATACCAATGAGAGTGGGTTCGAGTCACACGTGTGATAACACAGGTACACATACAAAAAAAAAGTGGTCTGTGCTGGATGTTTGAAAAAGATTTTTCGACGTATTTTTACCGCTGAATACGAATCTGAAGTCAAAATTGAGGTTCAAACTGCAAAAAAACGGAGAAAAATAAAAAACCGAAGAAATCTACTATCTAAGTAGTTTTTCTGCAAGATAACACATATCCACGACAAAAAAATTGGTCTGTACTGGGTGTTCGACAAAGAGTTTCCGACATATTTTTTTAATTCTAATTCAAAATTTGGGTTAACCTCAAAAAATAGAGAAAAATAAAAAATATGTATAATAATAATGATTAAATCATAGATTCTATCGTTTTTTTTTTATTTTTCGCCGATTTTTGCAGTTTGAACCCCAATTTTGACTTCAGATTCGTATTCAGCGGTAAAAAATACATCGGCAAATCTTTGTCGAACACCCAGCACAACCACTTTCTTGTGGACCTGTGTAATCATTTTTCGTTTGTAAACAAATTTTTAAACTAAATTATTGATGTAGGTATGTAACATGTTTTTATAAAATTTTATTTGCACGGGGACTTTTGTATCCATATTGGAAATCCGTTCCCATCAACATACCATTTTTTTTAATAAAACACAACATCCCGCTCTAAGACAAATCCTTGTATTCCGGTGAGACTATAGAAATAAAAATAACGGACACAAATTACACATTTCCTAAGTCAATTTGTAGATCTAACAAAATATTGTCCTGTGTGGGAATCGAACGCATGAAACTTGACAGGGAAAGCCAATGTCTTAACTGCTACGTTATCTGTGGAGTCGTCAATCACGCCAGTATGAGTAGGTACATCCGACAACCAAATTATAACTCGCACTTTTTACACGCCATCAATAAGAAAAAAAAATTCCTGGCGTATGAAACGCTAAATATACCTACGTAATTAAAATAGTTGGTTCGTATCCTCGCTTAATATAATTTTAATTGCAATGTTAGAGTATTGAATGAAAACAATGTGTTACCATCTAAGAGATGGCGCTGTAAAACGTCAAAACGCTGTGAGTCGCAATTTGGTTACCATACGTACTATAACTACCCAAACTGGCCTTTTTTTTTTTGCCACCCTCCCTCACAGAAGACAAAGACCGGGGTTACGGTGGCCCACTCGCACAGCGTTAATAGATACGTTGTTGGCCTTCTTCCGTCGCCCCGGACGGATTAGCAGTGTGACCACACCGTAGCCAGCCGCCAAAAAAAAAGGTAAAAGAGCCACCCACCCTGCACTCAGGCAATAATCCTTGTATTGCGAGGGACATTACAAGCATATATTTAATGCAGACAAATTACACCCAGACTCGGAACAACATAATGTGGATCGCACAAAGCATTGTCCTGCAAAAATTGGTAACACAGTTTAATCGGATCCTTAACTTAATGGCTATATTGGACATCACAAATAAAAAGTTGATGGACTTTTGGCGGGCATCTGAAAACGTCATGTGGTGCTCTTGTGTTATATTCAATATCTTAGTATTTTAATGTGTTATATTAAATCATTTTGATGCCATTTTAGGTAATGTGATGCGTAGGAAGTGCTGGGATGTAGTGAATGTGATATAAAAGCGTTTTACAACGTTTTCGTTTTCCATCAAAATGCCCAAAATACCAAACGGTGTGTTCATTGAACTGTTGATGGCGATGATTTGATTTTATTGACGGACAATGACTAACATGAAGACGTCAAGAAAGTTGTAACTCGACACTGGCAAAAATGGCCCATAAAGTAGCTGACTGCCAATACGAAAAAAAGATGAAGAACATTGATAAACTTACCAAAGATATCCTTGCCCCAACCATTAGCGACACAGTTCTTAGACGTATCGAACGCCTCATCCTGTTCAGGCATACATATCACGTTGATATGTTCAGCCAACTCCAGCGGTTCTGTCAAGCGCAGTAAAGCGATGTCGTTCTGAAGAGTCTTCGGGTTAAAGCCTGCGAAAGAAATAAAGAATCTTTGATAGTAAACACATTGGCAATACTTGGGTTATAGCTAACTTTCTGATTATCTATAGGATGGAAAGAAAAGTGAAGAGGGTTTGGGTCCTCCATCTCTCTCGCTCAACAAACGAAAGAGACGTCAAACTGCTACTCAGAGGTTTTTTCGTTGGATTTTAAGGTGATGAAGTAAGAATACAATTCACCACCCCATATCCTACGCTGTCATAAAAAAATACTGAGGGATCTCATATGCATATAACATCTTTGCAAGGGAAGAAAAACTCGAAATGAAACCTTATACCAACCCATCAGACTAGTGTGGTATAATAGGTCTATTTCCCTTCTATTGCAGAGGAAGCATGATCATGATGAAGTCGACTACATGCTGAAATCTACCAGCAGTGTGGCAACAGGTATTTGGTCAGGGTGTGACTGGATCATGTCCCCAAAAATAAGCCCATGTTGATGGCTTAAGAAAACAATATGACACCATTCATTACTTGGTCATGTATTTTGGATTCATAAAAAAATGGGTGAAGGATCTCGAAGAGATTTGACAGCAGTAATCTCCTGGGCTAAAACAATAAATTGTATTGTGTTGAGATTCTCATGGGAAGGCAATGGCCTGATGGAAATACTTACCACTATGCAAGTAAATCTCTTGAACATTCCTCTCCTGGAATTCGAATAACTCTTTGGTTGTCTGCGTGTCCCACTCTCCGGCTCGGATCTTCAAACCATTTGCAGCATATCTGGTTCAAGATATATCATTATAAGGATTATTTTATATCTCCGTATGAAGACGCTAACGATGTCTGTTTTAGTAGTTAACTCATGATCGGGTGCTTTTGGGATCTGGTTCAGCCATCATCTCTTACGTATAGTATTTTGAAGAAAATAAATGCACAGTGGTTCTAAATACACCATACTGGAGCTAAGAAATACTAAACATGATGAACGCAAGCAGTTTCTTTCCGAATTTGCCTAGGTTTTCTGAATAAAGCTCAGGGTCATCATCGTTATCTAATTTTTCATCTTATATGTGTGCCACTAACAGGCTCGAGCTTCTTCCAGAATTGGAGGGATATTGACCCACTACCACGCTGGCCGGACATGGTGGTATGGGGTTCTATTTCGAGTTTTCTATTTCTTACACCGATGTTGTATGCATATCATACCTCTTAGTCGTCTTTTGCGATACCCATGAGCAGAAAAAGTGGTGGTGAATTGTATTCTTACTGCGTTGCCTCACGGAAAATTGTGGAAGACTACATAATAGTCTGATGGCGTTTGGACTAGTCACTCTTTAAATCGAAATACTTTGAAATAATCAGATTTTTTATATTACCTTCGACCATCCAAATCGTGATGAAGAAAGAACAGGAGTGTGCGTTTTTGGATTGGAAATGTCAAAAAAATGCCTTTGATGTTAAACGAGTAATAATACCAGAGATACAACCATGTTTCTGCTTTGGATTTTAAGGGAGGTGGAAATCTAAGGTTAGGTTTCTAGCTCTCACGCTAACCGAACGCAGTGAAAATTATTAATCCTCAAACATACATTGCATGAATGCGGCACCACTACCACGGATGGGTTATGGCATTTGTGTCCTAAAACTAGCATGGTCTTCATAAACTTACTTGAAAGCAATATGGGCTCCAGTCATGACAACATCAGGACTTATCAATACTCCAACACCTACGTATGTGAAGTTCTTTGCGTCCAGCAATGCAATCACCCATGGGAACTCTCCGAACTGGGAGTAGGCACCCTATGGAAGATAAAAATAGAGAAAATGTTTCTTGCTAATACGCTTATATTAACATAGTTTGTATATAACGCAAACTTTTAACGTGATTTTCACCCCTTACAAACGTTGGATTAATGTTGGATAAAACAAATTGGAAACTTTGCATACTTATCAAGGACCGATGACAATGTATTAGTTTGTCAAATTATCCTTACAAGATTAGCTATTTATATATACATATATATATATATATATATATATATATATATATATATATATATATATTATTTTTAAGTGCTTTCAATTTTTTTGTTGTAATTTTGGCGTGTCTCTATAGATGTCGCTATCCCTATTTTCTGCATCGCGAATGCTTAAAGTCGTTTAAAAGTTTAATTTTAAATAGATTGTATAAGTTAAATATAAAAAAAAAAAATTATACCGGGTTGAGAGCCCTCAGCGCTCACCCATAGTCCGGTTAAGCTGTCAAAGCCCTCTCGGCTAACAGCGATCGCAGTGGAATGAGTTTAGTGGGCATTCTAGCCCCGTGGCTAGCGAGTCCCACACTCCTCGTCTGTTTTTCCGACAGGCGGGGGTAAATGCGTAAACGCATTCTTCGCAACCACTGCGTTACCAAAAAAAAAATGTTAAATATTGTAATAACGGGTTGAGAGCCCTCAGCGCTCACCTACAGTCCGGGTAAAGTTGTCATAGCCATCTGAGGCTAACAACTAAGACACACACAATAAAAAATTACTTATTCCATCCCACATACATTAATTAATATAACCACCTTCCACTGCTGAATATAAGCCCTTTCAGAAGAATATCACGTTTTTATTATTCGTCTCTCACCATCGAGCTTCATCATCAAAGCAGTTTAAGCATCATCATGCTTAGATATTTCAAATGCTAAGTCATATATTTGAAAGTAATTAGATCCCTACCGCAGCTAACAAAAGGAGCTGAACATAAATTTTCTTTTAAATTATACCTTAAACAATTTATTCTTAAAAAGCAGCAAAGCATGTGTATATTTATAAAAAAATGTGGCTACGCGTTTGGGCTTATGTGCGGGACCGAGGATTCAATAAACGCTTCATATATCATAGCTATGAATGATCTTCAACATAGAGTACTTAGTACTTTTGACAAATACCAATCAATATATCAAATTCTTTTTTTTTTATATTGCTTATTCTTGCAAACGAGCAAGCAGCACACCTGATGGTAAGTGTCACTGCCGGCCATGGACCTTTGCTATACCAGAGTATAGCTAGGCCGCTGCTTATCATTACAATCCCCAAACCCACCCAGTTGGGCTTCCGGCTCTCTCGCTCACCGAACGAAGCGCAATAGCACATCGCCATTACTCAAACGTCGATCTTCTGCTCAGTGTGGTACTACCACGGACGGACCGGCCCGCGGCCGGCGCGCGTAGACAGGGATCTGTCAACAGCGTGGTCCTCCCACTATCATTACATTCTTCTTATATATCAAATTATTACTATAATATACTTCTTATTTATTAAACTCTTATTATGTATCTGTATATTTATGTAACTGCTACCTTGTCGCTTAGGCTTTTTGTTCGTTTGAATAATTCGTACGTCATTAAGGTACCCATTGAAAATCAGCGTTGTAGTGTACCATATGTTGCACTGTAACATTATTGCTGAATGGGAACCTCATTGACACTAATTATATTTTATTTTTCTTCTTTGTGTTGTATTTACAGTTAAGTTTAGCTATTACTTTAATTTTTCTTATAAAACCTTTATATTTCACTAGCGACCCGCCCTCGCTTCGCTTCGTTTATGTTCGTTCAGTTGTGTAGTTTGCTTTCGCTATATAGAATCCTTTTCGGGAAAGGAATTTCTTAAAATCCTACTTCATCTGACCTTTACAGGACCGAAAAAATGTTCATACCAAATTTTAAATCTGTGGTAGCCATATTTGAAAAATGTGGTTTTTACACCGCGGCAACTCCCCTTGCGGGTGGAATTTCGTAAAATCCGTTCTTTGCTGACCTTTATTCAGCGAAAAGAATATCCCTACCAAATTTAAAGTTTGTAGGCCTTATGGTTCCAGAGATATCGTGATGAGTCAATACATAGGTGGAAATCTATATATATATATATATATATATATTCGACACGTCATAGTTATAAATCCCTCTTTTGGTATCTGGAGTTAAAAATACAAAAAATAACAAAAATACGTTACGTTTACGTTGAAGCTAGCACCGATCCCTTTAGGGTTCCTGTAGCCACATCCTTTGATATTATTCGCATTTGGCTTAGGTTTAGGTGTATTTGGATCCTTAAGTAGAGTACAGCAGAGTTCAACAGACTCCTGACATATTATATCATCCTCCTCACCAAACCTATCAAGTTTCATTATCAAATTAGTATTTCATCTCGGCTATTATACGTCCCACTGCTGGGATTTAGCCTCGATTGGAGGGAAATTGACCTACTATACCACGCTGATCAGATGTGTTGCTATAGAGTCTTATTTCAAGATTTTCTTCTCTTACATCGATGTGTAGCCGCTTGCTTGCTGTGTGGTAGCGGCTAAGAATACTACCAACCCTTACTTTGCTCGTGGATGTCGTAAAAGACGACTAAGAGCTTAGTAACGACTTGGGCCAACTCCACCGGATGTAATTTGGTCAACAATTACATTCACAAGGAGGGTTGACGTCTGGCAAGCGGCCGGTCATAAAACTATTGCCAATAACTTTTACAATATGTACTATGAAAGAAGAGTACATATTGTATCGACCCCAAGTAATTTAATTGGGATAAGAAAAGGAGAATGATGAGAGTGCAGCCACTTCTTCGATCGTAAAAGGACAGCCTCGATGTCTAATATCCGATATATTCCACGTCATTTTCTCTTTTTATTGACATGGTAGCTGATGCTCAATGTTTCATATGGACCCATCAGGCTATCGACGTTCAGTTTGTTTTTTTATTAAGACAATATCCGGTATTGCATCAAGGAAACGATTTTTATAGGGACTCTGTACAAACATAATTCTCGGACATAAATTAAACTCGCACTCAGAACAAGAATATATGGATCGCACAAAATATTATACTGCATGAGAATCGAACCCTCGATACAGGCAGGATAGATCGTATATTAACAGTGGTTAGTGGTTCAAATGTGTAGTGACACACTAATCGCCTTTGAAAAGAAATTTTGAAATGAGTTAATGATCTTCAAACGACCTGAAAACAGGTCCCAAGAATTGTATTACCTAGAGACCACAAGATGGTTACCCAACTTTTTTTTTAAATTACTTATGGTGCCAACCGAGCTGACATCACACATGATGGTAAGTGTCACCGCGGCGTATGGGCCTTTGCTATAACAAAGGCTATAGCAAAGGCTATAGCTAGGCTGCTGCCTATCATTCATCATCATCATCACAGCCCATAAATGCCCCACTGTTGGGCTCGGGCCTCCTCCGTAATGGGAGGGAAATTAACCTACTATACCGCGTTGGTCAGACGTGTTGATATAGGGTTTTGTTTCGAGTTTTCCTTCTCTTGCATAGATGTTATATGCGTTTTATATCCCTTAGTCGTCTCTTACGATCACCCACGGATAAGATATGGGGTGGTGAATTGTATTCTTACTCCGTCACCACACGGAGTACTACCTACCATTATAATCCCCAAATCCATCCAGTTAGGCGACCGGTTCTCTCGCTCACCGAACGAAGCGCAATAGCACATTGCTATTACTCAGACGTCGATCTTCTGCGAGAGTGTGGTACTACCCCGGACGGACCGGCCCGCGGCTGTAGACAGGGAACTATCAACAGCGTGGTCCTACCATTAACCAACTCTACCCAAACGGGACATATTCTTAGAAAAAGTAGTGGAGAAGATTTCTAAACTAACCTGATATCCAGTTCTCCATAACCTGTGATTGTGGCGTTGTTCGCGTCAACAGCAACACCCTCCGCACTGCAAAGGTAGTATGGTACGCATTGGCATTTCTGACCATCTTTATCAACTAAAGTTGTTGAAGCCTCGGTTGGTTTTACTGTGAACTAATAATATTAAAAGATATAAAAAAATATGGAGGACTTACATTCAATTTAACAAACAAAATTACATCCAGACTTAGAATAACAATTTGCGAATAGCAGTATTGTCCTGCGTAGGAATAGAATCCATTACATTTTTTTTTAAAGACTCCTTCCTGCTCTAAGGAAATAATCCTTGTATTGCGGGGGACTTTACAAACATGCAATTAACGCAGACAAATTACACCCAGACTCGCAACAACACTGTGGATCGCACAAAGTGTTGTCCTGCGTGGGAATCGAACCCACGACACTGGCACGGAAGGTCGGTATCTAAACCACTACGCCATCTGTGCAGTCAACACTGGGAGGGTCGTAGATCACTTATATGACTCCGCTCCGATACCGTTCCCGCACAACACCGCTTTAAAAGGAGATGATTACTCGCTGTCCACGCGCCGACAGATACCAGGCCACCAGCTGTCCACGTGCTTCCAGCTGTCAGGCAACTAGACAGCAGGGACAGCCCCGCGCTTACAACTAACAGTTGTTTAGTGTTTTTTTTTTTTTTTTTTTTATACCGACAAACATGTATCTGTTGTCCATCCATACATTAAAAAAAATCTTATTTTGTTAGAAAAATATTCATCATGTTTAAAATTTTGTCGGGTAGATAGCACACGTCTCCTTTAAAGACGAAAATATAATACGAGCCCTAAATTGAATGTCGTATGACAGCTCACGCTGGTGTAATTGATAGCACAATTTGAACGGATTTCCAATAGGTGTGGGTTCGAGTCCTATATGTGACATTAATTTTTCGCTCGTAATCAAGTTTTTATAAATAATCAAACATGTTAAATGCTAAATTTCAGTAAATTGAAAAATATTCTATAATTATATTTTAATATTATATATTTATGTTTTCATATGGATCAACATTGATTTGACTACATATCATCGTTTATTCAAATTCCTTTCCCTTATGGAGGAAGCTCGCTACTATACGACGTATATGAGCCGAAATAATAATAAAACTCTACTTACATCTTCAAGCTTTGGTGGCGTACGACCAGTTGCTGGTGAAGGAGTTGGTGTTCCAAAGATAGTAACAAGAAGTGCTGGATCTATTGTCGTTGAGGTCTGAGAGTGGACAAGCGTCAGCACTAGACTGAACACGAGGAGCTTCATGGCTCTAGAAGAAAGAAGACATTATTTTCTTTACAAATTTTATATTCATTTTTCTTTTTTCTTTTATTTTTTAAGACACCACTCTTTTTCTTTTTTTTTTGCGGTGGATTATGGACGTGGTCGCACCCCGCCAAATCGGTCCGGGGCGACAAAAGAGGCGGCGCGCAACCCACCCTGCAAACACCTCTCTTCGCCGTGCGAGCGGGCCACCGGTACCCGATCTTTGTCTTCGGTGGAAGACACCACCACCCTGCACTAAAGAAATAATTCTTGTATTGCGGGAGACTTTACAAACATGCAATTAACGCAGACTAATTACGCACAAACTCATAACAACAGTATGTGGAACGGACAAAATGTTGTCCTGTGTAGGAATCGAACCCACGGAACTGGCAGCGAAGTTCGGTATCTTAACCACTTCGCCATCTGTGCACTCCGCCATTCATGTAGAGATATAAAGTTTTAACATACATACATATCATCACGCCATATCCCTTGCAGGGTAGGCAGAGAGTCAACGAGGTAGCCACCTGGCGCGAGGACGCCCGCCGAGAAGTCATCGCCCGTTGGGCTACGCGGCTGGAGAGGCCTAGACACGGTGTTGTTACCGTTGAGGCCTTCCGGCCCGTACTGATGGAGTGGATGGAGCGGCGGCACGGAGTCCTCTCTTTCCGGTTGGTGCAGGTCTTGTCGGGGCATGGTTGCTTCGGCAAGTACCTGCACACGGTCGTGCGGAGGGAGTGGACTCCGTCCTGCCACCATTGCAATAGCGACCAGGACACGGCGCAACATACGCTCGAGGTATGTTCGGGCTGGGGCGGGCAGCGCCGTGACCTCGTCGCTGTCATCGGTGCCGACCTAACGCTGCCGGCTGTTGCGCGAGCGATGGTCGACAGCGTCAGGAATTGGGACGCGGTCGCCGCCTTCTGCGAGGCTGTCATCTCGCAGAAGGAGGCGGCGGAACGGGCCCGGGAGGATTCCCGTGATCCGGGCCACCACCCGCGGCCGGGGCGGCGCAGGCGCGAGTACCTGCGCCTGATGCCGCCCTAACCGAGACTTCGGGTGATAGGACCGGGGAATTTTCCGGTCACCCGACGTGAGGCCACCGCGTGAGGACGACGCCTCGACGGCGAAAGCTGTCGGGGCGTCGACAGGAGAGGAGCCCGAGAGGGCATACCGCCGAGCGAGCCACCGAAGACAAAGATCGGGTACCGGTGGCCCGTTCGCACGGCGAAGAAGAGGTGCTTGCAGGGTGGGTCAATGGGGTTGCGCGCCGCCTCTTCCGTCACCCTGGACCGATTTGGCGGGGTGCGACGTCCATAACCCACCGCAAAAAAAAAAAAAAAAAGGGTAGGCAGAGAGAACAGAGTGCCAGAGAACTCTATCCTTGCATATTTCACTCGCTTCCTCAACATTCATAATTCTCTTCATACACGCTCGCCGGTTTCGGTGACTCTTGACTCCACCTTCTTTCAGGACGTGACCAATCTGGTTTAGGTACGCGAGTCTCGGTTTCCTCATAAAGTTTTTATTCATCCATAAACACCCTGTTGATATTCGATGAGGTTCGGTGATGAAGATAGGGCTCCACAAGTAGATTGCCGGAGTAATGCACTGTATTGAAGATGTTATTTTGTCACTACTTCGAGTTACGGCAAATCTCTATATGATTGCCTACCACTCAACATACTTAGTTTTATCTCTTTTAAATGCCTTCTTTCCGACACCTTCTCTTCGCCTATTATTAAATTACTATTTATCATTCTCCTACTCTTATCCCAATTACTTGGGGTCGATACAATATGTACTCTTCTTTCATAATACATATTGTAGAAGTTATTGGCAATAGTTTTATGACCGGCCGCCTGCCAGACGTCAACCATCCTTGGGCATTCCCAAGGATGGTTGACGTCGTCGACAATTACATTTAGTTGTTGACCAAACGGCATCAGATGGAGTTGGCCCAAGTCGTTATAAGGCTCTTAGTCGTATTTTACGACATCCACGAGCAAAGTAAGGGTTGGTAGTATTTGAAGCCGCTACCACACTCCATTTATATATGGAAATCGTATCAAATTGTATATATCTTTTTGGAAATAAAATTATTTTTCATAGATTTTATCGCGTTTGTATTTGATTTTTATTTTACCAATGTTTCGAACGGTCACGAGAGGACTTCCGTAAACTTGAATGAAATGTGTTTGGATCTTAATATGAAGGACGACTTTTTTGGCAGTCACACGCCGTTCGTTTTGTCCGGAGTGAGGAAGAGATGATGTGCGGCCCCATAACCGACCGTTTTCGCTCCCCATTGCCATTCGGCCATCCACTGAATGAACTGAACTGAATCCTTGACGTCCGTGCCCAGCCTGACGTCGGTATCGATCGCCCTCCCCATAGTATGCTAGCTGACTGAAGATGAGCTTGCTGCTTTTTAATCGTGAACCTGCATAGTACATTTTTTGTTAGTTATTATTTACTTTTTTCATTTAGTTTTACTATATTTTTGTATTATATTTCATTGGTTAAAAATTGTTATTTGTTATTATTTTTAATTTAAAATTGTTATTTATTCCATTTAAAGTTTATTATTATTCTGTATTTAAAGTTTCAATTAAGGTATTTCAGATGTGCATGCGTGAAATAAAGTATATTTTTTATCCTTAGCTTCTAAGTTTATTGTACAAAACAAATTCGTATGCAGCAATTGGAAAATACGATGTTTACTGATGAATCATTTTTAATTCAACTTAAGTAATTAAGTATTTGCATTAATGGCGCAATATGTTATTCATTTTAGTTCTGTGTGGAAACGGCTATGAATATTAGCAACTCATACGCTGCTCGTAAATATGGTAAAAGACGACTAAGCGCTTTATATCGTCCGGGGCCAGTTCCATCTGATGCCGTTTGGTCAACAATCACCTACATTCCCAAGGAGTGTTTGACAGCTGTCATAAAATATTGCGTCAACCACAAGTATGTAAGGTTATAGCCATTAATCACGTGATCTTTTGTTTTTAGCATTTTCTTACCCAATCCCCCTTGGTGATACGTGGTGAGGTTTAAGACTATGAAAAACATCTCGTGAATTTTTAGTACCTACAAAGAAGTAGCCCACAGCGCATTATATTCTCGGTTTTTTGCTTTTTTCCACTTCGCAAAAAGGTCTTTATATAGGACGAAAAAATAAATACACATGATATCTTACTACCCCCCCCCCCCCCCGCCATCCCTCTTGTGATATTTCGTGATTTTTGTCAAACGAACTACGCAGCTCCTTTACAAATCTCACGTGATTAATGGACGACTCATGTGATTATCTCAGATAAAACCAGTTTTATGATAATGATAATATCCTTTTTTAAGGATTCCGTCCCTCTGTAATTAACTATACCTGCACAATTTGTAATAGAAGTAATACAGAATAAGTTCATGGAGGGAAAGTAATTTTTTTTTTATGGTTTTGATGAGAGACGGGAAGCCTGATGATAAATGTCTCTCATGGACCTCTAATATTTACTAAATATGTACTAAACAATGAGGATAAAAAAAATAAACATTAAATAAATAAACATTTTATATACAATGAAATGAATGAATTTAAAAAATGATATTACAAAGCGCCTCTCATCGCCGTGCGAGCAGGCCACCGGTACCCGATCCTTGTCTTCGGTCGCCCGCCCGGCGGTTTACCCTCGCGGTTTCTTCTCGAGTCGACGCCCCGACAGATTTCGCCGTCGGGGCTTCGTCCTCACGCGGCGGCCTCACTTCGGGTGACCGGACTATTCCCCGTTCCAATCAGCCGAAAAGATTATTTGGACCTAGTGAACGTTGTTCACTCGTTGGGTACAATGCCATACCACCTAGCATACCACCCTAAGATTTCTTTTTCTCTTCCATAGATATTATTAGTATCTTATATCCCCTTTTCGTCTTTTACTACAACCAAGGGCAAGATAGGTGATGAATTCTATTCACACGAAACCTTTTTGTATTATAGAAAATATTAACCGATACGATCGGAGTAGTGTCTATGATAGCTGTTATTGATGATTCGACTGTATGATCTGATCGTAACTTGCAGGTATAACAAGTTAACAAACTAGATATAGCCAAGTATAATTCACGAGGGAAAAAACATATAAATATACTTGAAATATGTAAGCAAAAAATAACTGGTTCTCTCAAGGGGTCATTAAAATCGTATTATTAAATATAATTTCATACATCAAACTATTATAATTGCAGATAATTATTAGCTTGCTTGTTGTTATCCGTGTGGTGACGGAGTAAGAATACAATTCACCACCTCCTACCTTACCCGTGGGTGATCGTAAGAGATGACTAAGGGATATAAAACGTATATAACATCTATACAAGAAAAGGGAAACTCGAAACAAAACCTTATACCAACATGTTTGACCAGCGCGGTAGGTTAATTTCTATCCCATTACGGAGGAGGCCCGAGCCCAATAGTGGGACATATATGGGCTGTGATTATGATTATTATTATTTTATTAGCTTGCTTGTTACCGAGATTTATTTGCCATTTGATATGCTGGGCTATTAAAAAGGCTCAAAATCACAATATGCTACAGAGAGAGCTATGCTCGGCATTATTCTAACTGATAAAATCCGAATTACTGAAATTTAGTATTTAATATGCTTCATTATTTATAAACATATGAATAACAGGGTTGTGTCATCGTTTAATACAATTCTAACTGCAAAGTTTTGAGTATTAAGCCTATACAATGTGTGAACAATGTCGGGCAGATGGCACACGTCTAAATATATTACGAGAAAGTTACATAACAGCATGCAACACGCCGTGGTCTCCATCTCCAGACATACCAGATCCTGCACTTACTACACAGACACCCGTGAAGATGCTATCTGGAAACTCATGAGGAAGTCCATAGATCAGGATTCTGGTACTATACTGGAATACATCAAGAAGATGGCAGTAAAACATAGAGACGAAAGGGTAATGAAAGAGCTTGGTCTACTACCCCAATAAACTAAAGTCAACACAAGCGTGGAGTCAATTACCATTAACCTAGACATAGACTTCCAAATTAAACACATCATAAAATAAAACGTCACAGACATCATTATCATCATCACAACA
This sequence comes from Lymantria monacha, assembly GCA_905163515.2. Classification (NCBI taxonomy): domain Eukaryota; kingdom Metazoa; phylum Arthropoda; class Insecta; order Lepidoptera; family Erebidae; genus Lymantria; species Lymantria monacha. Next base: position 3,325,043 of record LR991104.1, read on the forward strand.
TCACAGAGGACAGCAACATCTACAAGTAGAAGGGTTTCACCAACAACAAGACCACCAGCGCCAAGAAGAAACCCCAAAAGACATCTTGTCGCTCAACATCTATGACACATGAATTGCACTCTTCAAGCTTTATCCAAATGTAATAAAGCCACTTCAAGAACATTAATTTTATAAACAAACCACCATAACAATTAAATCAAACATGAAAAGAGCACGGACAAAAAGTCTGTGGAGTAACATACTCATAATAAATAAAAAAATATATATATAATACGATGCGAGTATTGAATGTCCTACAATACTTTACGGCGGTGTAAGTGGCAGCACGATTGGAACGGATTTGTGTGGGTTCGAATCACACTTGTGACAATTATTTTTCGCTCGTAATCGGGTTGATAAAATCCGTATAAGGACAGGTGTAAACAAAATAGTTAGAAGAATTAGCACGTTGAAATGGCAATTGGCAGGTCAGATCGTTCATTGCACCGAAGGTTGTAATTTGCGAACTTGAATCTGATGACGTTGCGTAAAACACACCGACTAGAATTAACGGCATGTCAAAAGTCTCTAGGAACTGTTAGATGTAAGTCGCATAGGGCGGTTTTGAGTAGCATTCTTTGGAGAGAACAAATTCCTGCGGATGTCTACTACGCTGATGGATTTGTCAAAAGTTATTAACGAACGAAAAATAATTACCATATGTGGCATTTGAACGCACATATATTGGTAATCCGTTTTAATTTCACCCTCGCAAATTAGTTTTATAAGCTTAGCGTGTCAAATTCAAAATGTCATTAATTTAGATTATTGGATCGTATTATCGTTCTATAATATTTTATTAATATTTTTGTTTTTTTGATTCTTTAAGTTTGTATAATTTCGCTCACGTTTCGAAACGTCATCATTACGACTCCACGGAAGATCAGTGCAGGTTTCTGGCTGAAATATACTGAAAGGGGGTCATTTTGTTTTCTTTTTTTGTGTCTGTCTTTTCGCCGTTAGCTGCAGAGGGCTGTCACAGCTTAACCCGGACTATGGTGAGCACTGAGGGCTCTCAACCCGGTAAAAAATTTAAGCGACAACGCCCGAGGGGGAACGGTCTTCGGCTCGGGGCGTCGCTGATAGCAAAGTGGGCGTGCCCACGTTTGAGTTATTGGCGTCGCGTCTTACGTCCCCAGCGGCGGGGGCGGAAGCGCCGGTATTTATGTATTATGGCCGTGCGGGCTGTGTATGCTCTTTCTTGAGCGATCTTATCGAATCGTCAGAGTCTGTCAGTATGATGGTCATTTTGTGACGAGCAATTATGTATATATAGTTTTCAAGATTTGTCAATAAGCTCGTTACAATAAAACTTTTCTTCTGTCTTTCTTTCTACAATCATTAACTGCAATATTAGATTCGCCCGCGTCAAAAGTAACTCTACCAAAGTTGAACTATTATCTCAAGACTGCCTACACCGGGATAAAAAGTATCCTATGTATTAACCTAGAAAGTATTCTATATATCGACGCTAGAAAATATAACCGTAATAAACCACAAAACAAAATAATAATATTTAAAAAAAATACCAATCTCAGTTGTCCTTTTGGATAATATCTAAAAACGACATCTGTAGACTCACAGATACTAAAGTAATTTTCTAATTTAAAAAATAATAGGATTTTCCTAGTCTACTATACAGTTACAATTTTATAGACATACTAATGTTTCCTATCTATCTTACCCGTGTATGATCGTAAGAGACGACTAAGGGATATAAAACGCATATAACATCTATGCAAGAGAAGGAAAACTCACCCTATCCGTCCGGGGCCGCTGGTACCCGGTTCTTACAGTTCCCGTCCGGCGAAGAACATACTAGTTTTAAAAAATTCTGAACGACAACTACTAATGATGAAATTAATATCCAGTCTAAGGCTTCGGGTTATGGAGTCCACCCGGCTAATCCTTGCCGACCCAATCTGACGGCACCTCCAATACATCAAGCACACCCCTTTTTTTTGCAGAGGACTATGGAGTGGTCCCATTCCGCTAACTCTGTCCGGGGCTACAGGATAAGCGGCGCGCGAACCCATAGACCCGCCTTACCCCCTTTACCTTACCGCCCTTTCGTCGACGAGCGGGCGGACCATTTGACACTCTTTGTCTTCGGTATTAATCACACCCTTTTTTTTGCGATGGCCTCTGGATGTGGTCGCTTCCCGCAAAATCGGTCCGGGGCGACGGAAGAGGCGGCGTACAACCCCACAGACCCACCCTGCAAACGCCTCTCTTCGCGCTGCGAGCGGGCCACCGGTACCCGATCTTAGTCTTCAGTGGCCATATTAATCACACCCTACTTATGCCATAGTGGTAGGGACACATCGTTTACAGTTTTCTGTCTACAATCGCGGGCCGGTCCGTCCAGGGTAGTACCACACTCTCACAGAAAATCTAAGTCTATGTGAGCGTGAGAACCGGATGCGCAAATTTCTGAGTGGTGTACTGCTTGCTCGTTTGCCACCATAAACAATAAAAAAAACCTATCACAAAAAATTATATGTTTCTTAATTTCTTGACGCAGAGGTCAACGTGTTGTAACAATCTCTATAATTTTGTATTCATTGACATTCGATATAAAATATAATAATAGCATCACAGTTAAAAACATTACGTTTCTTTTTAATATTTCTTACGATATAAATGTATAGGTACATACACTAAATGTTTTCCCCGAATCCTAAATCATAATAAAACTTTAGATAGTAAATTACAGTAAATAATTAAAATAATATATCATTGTCCTTGTAACTAATAATATAATCACTAATACCCACTCACCTTGTTTTATGTAAAACATACAATTAAAACACTTTAAAACAAACTTATTTCACTAAAAACACTTGTTTTAAAATTTAATAAAATAACATGGTATACAAATACAGATAAAAAAATTTACTTTTTTTTTTTACTAATGTACCGATTGCAATGGCATCTTCGCATCGACTGTCATATTCTGCTTATTTTGTTCAACGAAACCACAAAACCGGACACATTGGCTTACGTCATGAGGAAAAAACTTGATCTTTTAAACAAGGTTGTAAAGAAACTTTTAATTATAAATACTAAACATATAATAAATATGTATTTTACAAAATATGATTGTGTTGTTTTGGCGATTGATATAATCTTGGGAACAACAAACCTGTCTTATAATCATTATTTCAAGTCTTTGTAAATTAAAACGCAACAGTCTTAGGTAAATTAACTTTGCGTTATCTCGGTGGGCGATTTTTGAAGGGTGTTAACAGCCCAGATCTTCTTCAAGATAGTGATAATTGACTTAGAACAGGGATCACCAAATGGCGTACGGACGCGGGAATACAGCAACTATCCAGAACTACAATAATGTGCATTGAAACTTCTTACTTTGTTTGGGTCAATATATATTTGTGAAGCAGCATTTTCGAACATGAACTTCCTTAAGTATAAGTTATAATCTCGACCTCTTGCTGAACATCTCCTGGATTTAATGTCAATAGATTGCACCAATTTTACTCCGAACTTCAGACAAACAGTCCGCAACAAAAAAATATAATTATTCTATAGATATGTATAAAAATACCTTTGTTATTTCCGTAATTATATTTGTTTAATAAACATATTTTTTTTTTAAATGTAGGTATGCGCCACGATGGTTATTTCATTTCTTAAAACAGACCCCGAGCAAAACTAATTGGTGACCCCTGGCCTAGAATATTCAACCATCTTGTTGAGAAAATAGTTTTCACAAAAATAAACGATTCTCCGATCAAATAAAACTGATTCTAGTTTTTTTTTTCATAGTTTAAGATTTGAACGAACCGCAACCAACAGCCTTCAGCTAGTGGATATAAATGCATTACCTTATAATTGCAAATACATCTCATAGCTCTTATCTAGCATAAATTATAATATATACGCACGTTCTTTTATTTATTTTATGATTTAGCGAAACTTGAAATGAACACCTTGAACTTTTAAGAGGTCGGACAGCAAAAAAGTAGTTTTAATCCTTCGAGACTACAAATATAAAAATTAATAAACAAAAATTATATCCAGGCTCAGAACTTGTAGCATAAATTATTGTCCTGCTTGAAAATCAAACCTTGGCAGGTCGGTCTTTTAAAAATTACGCTATTTTTGCTGATCTGAGTGATATCTGTGATTATTACTTTTTTTTTTTTTTTTTTTTGGTGGACTATGGATTAGTCTCGCCCCGCCAAATGGGTCCGGGGTGACGGAGAAGGCGGCGCGTGACCCCATAGACCCACCGTAAAAACTCCTCTCTCTTCGCCGTGCGAGCGGGTCACCGGGACCCGATTTCTAACTTCGGTGGCCCGCCCGGCGGTTCACCCTCGCGGGTTCCTCTCGTCGACGCCCCGACAGATTTCGCCGTCGGGGCGATCTGTGATTATTACTTCTATGTTTGTAAATTACATGGACAAAGATATATATTCTTTAGTGCAAGATGTTTAAAAAAAAACTGTTAAGCCATTCCATTGGCTCGTTTATTTACGGCAAAATTTTCTACGACTTTTTACTATTAAATAGCAATGATATTTTCTAAGGAATGTGCATATTCTTAGCTTATCAGAACAAGTTGGTATTAAGGTCACATAGTAATCATTTCAAAGAGACCCCTTGACCCCGACAATGACCCCCATTTGTAGAAGGAAATACAATACATATCTCTGTATATCTATTTTAATATTTCTTATAATTAGGTATATCCGAAGTTATGGTTGCGTGGAATACCTTAATTATAATAAGCTATTTAGCGAGTTAAATGGCGTAGGTATATGTTTACTTGCATATGCACAATTTAATTCGAGTTAAATATCATTTTTATTATTTATTTTGTATAAATATAGAACGACGCTTCAAAAGCAATAATTACCAAGCGATAGGTATGTTAAGCGATATTGAGATGTATACATTCATTGAATCAGCAAAAAAAGATTTGCATCAACTGGTTATAATGTAATGTCGCTAGCAAGAGTTTTGTTGTCGCTTGGTAGGTAACTAAAAAAATCACAATAACACAATTTTCGTCGAACAGGCGAATATAATTTTTATGTTTTATGAATAACTTGTCTTTTCGTTAACGTGTCGCTTGATTATTATTGCCTTTCAACCGTCGATAAGCAAAATTTTCCTCCTATTTTGAAAAGTAGCATTATTAACCGACTTCTAAATAGAGGAGGTTCTCAATTCGATTGGTATTTTTTTTATGTATGTACACCAATTACACTGAGATTTATAATACGATTTACGTTATTCTTCTTTAGTTTGATGCGGAATAGCTGCCATTTGGTCCCATAAAAATTTAACATAGTTGGTAGTTTTCATTTTATAAACCTTATTTTATTTATGGTGCCGGAAGCGCCTATGTAAAACTAGAGAGCAAGATATCGTGACAAGTGAGATTCACACCGCTACAAGTTATAATGCCACATCATGTACTTTTTTTTTTATGTAACCTTAATTAAATTCATTAAACTTACTGCAATAGCGTATACTATTAGTGGGCCTACCCACAGCTACTTATATAAAATACTAAGTATTTAACATATAACAATAAAAAGTAAAGAAATGTTACAGTTACCTAATGTAATCTAGAAAAGTTCTACTATAGTTTATAGAATACCTATTACAGACACTAAAAAGTAAAAACAAAAAAAACTACGTTTAAAAAACCAACTTCTAAAACTAAAATGTATAAAATAACTTAAAATACTATCATTTGTATTTGCAATCTATTGATAGGTTTTTAAGTTATTTATTATAGTTAAATGATAGTATCTTAAGTTATTTTATATATTTTAGTTTTTGAAGTCGGTTTTTCAAACGTAGTTTTTTTTAGATATGTTTTTAATATCGTCTGAACGACAAGAGTAAGACGATAGGTACTTATTTATGCTATTTTTTATTCAATACCAGTCAAGTGAAAATATCACTGTAAAATTTAATCACTTGTGTTTTTAGAATCCTCCAAGGGATTAAATAGATAATAAGTTGTCATCCGAATATTCACTACAATCGTTTATATCTAGAGTAAAGAAGAGAATTTATCTTTTTCCGTGTGGTGACAGAGTAAGAATACAATTCACCACCCCTTATCTTACCCGTGGGTGATCGTAAGAGGGAATAAAACTAAGGGATATAAAACGCATCCTATATTTTTTTTAAGTCGATTAAAAATAGAATAACGCCAGTTTTCAGTAACGACCTGTAAAGTTTAGATAATACCTGGGGCAAATAACAAATAAAATTTATATTTTATATTATTTATGTGGTCTTAGAAAACAAAATCTTATAATCTTACAAATTCTTAAAAATTATCTTACAAAAAAAAAGTACAGACGAATTGAAAAACCGTTTTTGAAGTCTGTGAAAGGTATTATATTTGTGGAGGTCACAATTCTGTTGTCCTGTTTGTGTATTGAATCTACTATACTTGGCACGATGGGTTGGTATTTCTAACATACCGTTATCTGTGTATTAAAACGTAATTAATTGTCTTTGATAGTGTAATGGCCGGAAATAATAAATGGATGTTGCTTAGTCTGTTGAAATATCGAGGACATTAAAAAAAATATCAATGTGGATGAATTTTAGGTCAAGAATATCTTCTTTTTGTATTGGCAATCAATTACTAATATGAGCCTATTGTTGCCAATGTCGAGTTACAATTTTCTTCATAAATTGTCAAATTCTTTACATCTTTAGTTATTTCATATTAGTCATTGTCTGTCAGTAATAAATCGTCACATTTAACAGTATTACGGGACTTTTGGCGGGAATCTAAAACGTCATGTTGTGCTCTTGTATTATATTCGATATCTTAGTGTTTTAACGTGTTATATTAGATAATTTTTATGGTATTTTATGTAATATGATGTGACAGAACAGCTGGGATGTAGTGAATATCATATAAAAGTGCTATACAACGTTTTCGTTTTCCATCAAAATTCCTACAACATACCATTAACAGTGTCACCATAGCACTGTTGATGGCGACAATTCGACTGACTGACAGACAATGACTAACCTGAAGAGATTAAGAACGTGAAGATAATTATAACTCGACACTGGCAAAAATGGCTCGTATAAGTAGCTGATTGCCAATACATAAAAAGAAGAAGAAGAAGAACAGTATTACGGCCACACTGTTAATGAAATCTTCTCGGAATTTTGGTGGAAAACGAAAACATAATAAAGCACTTTTAAATCATATTCACTACATCCCAGCAGTTCTTACGCATCACATTATATAAAATACTATCAGAATTATTTAATATAACACGTTAAAACACTAAGATATTGAATATAATACAAGACCGCCATGACATTTTCATATGCCCGCCAAGAACAAGAACTTATTCGAGGTTGCCATATAGTTTTCGTTTTAATTTACCTTGTATATTAGCAATAGACTTTCTCTATAGTAACGGAGTAATATAATACACCAACCCACGGATTAAGAATACAATCCAACATTTACACCCTATCCTAGCAAACCTGATAGGAAGTGTTCCTGCCGCTCATGTACCTTTCTAATACCAGGGATACAGCTAAGCTGTCTATCAACCAAAACTCACCCGAAAAGTTGTGTATCTCTCTCACTCATCGAACGAATTGCAATAACACATTGCCACTGCTCAGACGTCGATTTTCTGCGAGAGTGTGGCGCTCGTTACCCCGAACGGCTGTTTCGAGACTGTGAACAGGAAACTGTCAATAGCGTGCTTATACCACTACTGTTGTTTATTAGATATTAAAAATTTATTGATGAAATAATCTCATTATTTCACAATTATAGAAAAATTGGAAAAGGAAAAAATAAAAAAAAGGGAAATCTAAGAATCGAATCGGGGCTGTCTGGATTAGAATACTCGATTTCTCAAGTGAGTTATTTCTATCCTTTATGACAGAGAGATTCTGAATATACGGAAATTACAAGAATTGATTGAAGATGGCTGGTTTAAAGATATTGAATAGATAGTATGTAAACAGAATATCAAGTTGAAACATCACCATCATCATTCTCCTACTCTTATCCCAATTACTTGGGGTCGATACAATATGTACTCTTCTTTCATAGTACATATTGTAAAAGTTATTGGCAATAGTTTGATGACCGGCCGCCGGCCAGACGTCAACCCTCCTTGGGAATGTAATTGTTGATGAAACGGCATCAGATGGAATTGGCCCAGGTCGTTATAAAGCTCTTAGTCGTCTTTTACGACATCCACGAGCAAAGGGTTGGTAGTGTTCGTAGCCGCTACCACACATCTAAATATCAAGTTGAAACATAGTACATTATTGTTTTTTAATTTTATTATTATTCTGTTTTTAATATTTCTTCATTTTTCAGATTTTCATCCACTTCTGATCCAAATTTCGAGTATCTCATCAGGAATATAGTTTAAAATCACTTACAAAATTCCATCCAGACAGACATACAGACTTGTCAGACAGACATACAAGAAAGCGAATTAATAAAAACACGGTAACATTATAGAGAAAATAAAATATGTTAATAATATAAGGAGAAAACAAAACCATTTTTATGAATTTTATCGCTTTGGTATTTGATTTTAAACTTGGCCGACGTAACGGTTAGACAAGACCGGTCCTACTATTTTCCTGTGACTATGAAAGGTGACGTTCAAAATACGAGTACCTATTTACATATGAAGTAAAACATTTACATTCCTTTCCGTGTGGTGACGAAGTAAGAATACAATTCATCACCCCCTATCTTACCTGTGGGTGATCGTACGAGACTCCGGTTCAGTGCTCTTTTGTGGCGTCCACAGAGAGCCATGACCTTCAGAGCCATCCGCGGATACCGCACGGTGTCGACCGAGGCGGCATGCGTGTTGGCCGGGACACCCCCGTGGGACATAGAGGCGGAGATGCTCTCCGACCTCTACCAGCGGGTGACCTCAGTGCGCGACGAGGGTGGCTCCCCATCGCTTAGCGAGATAGCCACCTGGTGGGAGGACGCCCGCCGAGACGTCATCGCCCGTTGGACTACGTGGCTGGAGAGGCCTAGGCGCGGTGTACCGTTGAGGCTCTCCGGCCCGTATTGACGGAGTGGTTGGAGCGGCGGCACGGAGTCCTCTCTTTCCGGTTGGTGCAGGTGTTGTCGGGGTACGGCTGCTTCAGCAAATACCTGCACACGATCGTACGGAGGGAGTCGACTCCGCCCTGCCACCAGAGCGGCAGTGACGAGGACACGGCGCAACATACGCTGGAGGTCTACGTGACCTGGGCCCGGCAACGCTGTGACCTCGTCGCTGTCATCGGTGCCGACCTGGCGCTGCCGGTTGTCGCGAAAGCGATGGTCGACAGCGTCAGGAACTGGGACGCGGTCGCGGGCTGTCGTCTCGCAGAAGGAGGCTGCGGAACGAGTTCGGAAGGATTCCCTTGACTCGGGCCGCCGCCAGTGGCCGGGGCGGCGCATGCGCGAATATCTGCGCCTGATGCCGTCCTAACCGAGGCTTCGGGTGATCGGACCGGGGAATTGTCCGGTTACCCGACGTGAGGTCACTGCGTGAGGGCGACACGAGAGGAACCCGCAACAAAAATCGGGTACTGATGGTCCGCTCGCACGGCGAAGAGAAGTGTTTGCAGGGTGGGTCCATGGGGTTGCGTGCCGCCTCTTCTGTCACCCCGGACCGATTTGTCGGGGCGGGACCACATACATGGTCCACCTTGCGGAGAAAAAAAAAAGGGTGATCGTAATAAAACCCTATACCAATACGTCTGACCAGCGTGGTTATAGTAGGTTAATTGCCCTCCCATTACGGAGGAGGCCCAAGCCCAACAGCGGGGCATATATGGGCTGTGATGATGATTGATGATTTAAAAAAAGTAATCACAAAACAGAATAGAAAACAATAATAGTTATTATTCCATCCATCCACCAGCCCGTAGACGTAGTGTTAGACAGAGGCCTGCCCACAAGAATGCCACTCAGAACAGTTCCGTGCCAAGTGCAGCCAACGGCTCCCTGCGATTTTACAATTGTCGACAGTTTCTAGTGGCAGGTTCTCTTACCCTGTGCCGTTCGATTAGTGGTCGCCATTTCAAAACATTACTTCCTCAACAGTTATCGCGACGTGTAATGTGGCCTGCCCATTACCACTTCAACAAGTTAATTCTTCGGGCTATGTTGATTACATCCGTTTTTCTACAGACTTCTGTATTTCGGATTTGAACTCGTTGAGAAATACCGAGCATAACTCTCTTCATAGTAGATACAATGTATGAGTTAGGTTTCATGAGGCCGGACATTTAGAAACCAGGTTTCAGTGGTATACGTCATCGCTGGTTATAAACCTTTGTTTTCTAGATATAATTACGGTTATTAACGAAATTCGCCGAAGTTATCGCATATTCAGATGACATCACAATTTTATTAATAAAGACAATTAATTGTATGCAAATTACCTGGTAGTAATTTACCTTACCGAGGGAAGTACCATTATTAGTCATTAATATGGAATTAACCTTGCCTTAATCATCATCATAATCCAGCTTTTATCACAATTACTTGTGGTCAGGGGCGGCTCTAGCACATGCAGCGCCCGGGTGCAATCAATAACCTGGCGCCCTCTTGTATCAAAATGCGTGAAAACATGGAATAGGTTGATAGTTACAACACGTTCGAGTAAACTCCGAACCTCGCTGGAATGCGTTGTCGTTCGTCGTGTTACGTGCTTAGTCACTCGCTGCGTTCGGTGTGCCCGCTCCGTGCGGAGCGTTACAGTGGAGGCTCTATGTTGCCCGAGCGGCTCTCGGCGCTCCCAACACCCGGCGCCCGGGTGCACCACACCCTCATCACTATAGGTAAAGCCGCCCCTGCTTGATGTCGACGCGATATGTACCCTTCTTACATCGTACATATTGTAACTAGTTTTGACAATAGTTTTATGACCGACCGCCAGCCTGATGCCAAGATTCCTTAGAAAAATAACATACTAACAATTTGTGACCCTCTTGCAGCCCACCCAAGGGAAACGATTGCTAGAAGACCGATCATCTGTCGCAAATACACGGTTTATTTATTTATTTTTACTCTCTCCACCTTGACATTGGCAGAATCATCGGTCATCGAAGAAATCAAACTTATAAAAAATCGAATTAGATTGAATTATAAAAAAATTGATTACGAACGAATAATGAATGTCACACGTTGGATTCGAACCCACATTTATTGAAGAAAGAAAGAAAGAAGAAAGAAAGAAAGTGTGTAGTCATTGTCTGGTAGATGGCATACGTCTCGACGAAAATATAATACGAGCCGAAAATTTAAGATCATACGACAGCTCACACTTGTCTAATTGGTAGGACGATTGGAACGGTAAGTATTCCAATAGGCGTGGGTTCGAATCCCACGTGTGACATTCATTTTTCGCGCTCGTAATCAAGTGTTAATTTTCGTCAGAATTGGACTCTTGGCGTCGTGTTCTTATTAAAACTGTATTGCCTATTTATGGAAAACTTTATGTTCAATTGTAAACTACGCTAGGGTGATGGAAATATGAAAGGACATTCAACTAGGTATAGACAGGAACCTAGTTTGCAATTAATCTGATAGGATCTGTTGGTAAAATTCTATTCAGACTTATTGTTTTGATGCCTATGAAATCAATTAAAAGTATTTATTTCTATAATACGTGTGATGACTGAGTAAGAATACAATTCACCACCTCTTCAATCATCTTAACAGTGGGGAAAAAAAGTGGTAGGACCACAGTTTTGACAGTCCTGGGTAGTACCCTCTCGCAGATAATCGAGGTCTGAGTAATAGCAAATTGCTACTGTGTTTCGTTAGTTGAGCGAGAGAGCCGGAAGGCCAACTTTCTGGGTGGGTTTGGGATTATTGGTAGGGGCGGCCTAGCTATACTAGTATTGCAAAGCTCCATGGGCGGCAGTAACACTTACCATCAGGTGTGCTGCTTGCTCGTCTGCCACCTGCAATAGCAATAAAAAAGAGAAAGGAAGATATACACTCATTTGCAAAAAAAACGGGCACCTAAGCAATGAACCATTTCAAATGTTAATATTTCTTTGTTTGATAATTATAGGTAGTTTTATCCACACAATTTGGTAAATTAATAAGAAAATAATCGTTTTCATCAGTATTTCATAAAATTTAGATACAATTTATGGGAAATAATGCTAAACCTCGCTAGTAGTGTATATTCGCTAGCAGTGCATATGCTCATGAAGTAAAAATAAAAAAGTTTTTTTGTTTGTTTTTCTTTAATAAAGTAAAAGCAGATAAATGTTTAGTATCGAGTGTGACCCCCTCTAGCTAAAATCACAGCTTGAATTCGTCTGGGCATGCTAGCGAGTATATCCCGGATACTTGCTTGCGGAATACGTTCCCACTCCGCAGTAATCACATTCTTCAGCTCTCTGATGGTCTGCGGAGCCGGGTGTACTGATCTCACACGCCGTTTCAGAACGTCCCAGACATGCTCTATGGGATTGAGGTCGGGACTTCGAGCTGGCCAATCCAAACGACGAATGCCGACCTCTTGCACATACGCATTAACATCGCGGGATCGGTGGGCGCGAGCATTGTCGTCCATAAAAATCGAGTCTTCACCTAGAGCGGCCAATGCGGGTTGTGCATGAGAAATTAGAACTTCCGTTATGTATCGATGCCCAGTCAGTGAGTCGTTTTCAATGAAGACTAACTCTGTACGATCCATTGAATTTATTCCTGCCCAAAACATAACAGAGCCCCCACCATAAGGTGTGATTTCTTCGAAACATGCCTCTGCAAAGCGTTCTCCTTGTCTTCTTAGCACTCGCCGACGTCGATCTTCACCGAACAGAGATATCCTGGCTTCATCAGAGAACAAAACCCTATTCCAATCGTCTTGAGTCCATGATTCACAATTTCTAGCGAACCTAAGCCTGTGAACTCTGTGCTCACGGAGTAATTTGGGGCCGCGGGCCGGACGGTGACTGCGTATATTGGCAGCGAGAAGCCTCCTCCTGACCGTCCATAGACTAATATGCACATTTCTTACTTCTTGGAGGTTGTTCTTAAGATCCACATACGAAGATTTGCGATTTCTCAATGCGCGACTCACAAGAAAACGATCATCCCGTGGTTGGGTACATGGTTTTCTTCCAGAACCAGGCCTTCTCTCGACGGAACCAGTCTCCTGATATCGCTGCCAGGTCCTTTGGACTGTCGAGCGACTAACATTTAGCCTCCTAGCCACGAAACATTGGCTGCAACCCTCTTCAAGCAGCGCGATAATTTTGGTAGCTTTTACCACTTTATCTACCATTTTTGATACAGCCAAACAGCATTAAATAAAGCTTTGACAGTCAAGGATATGAAATTAATCGATAAAAATTGAATAAAAGTTATGAAAGTCGATGTTAACTTCTGGAACTTCGCGCCAAAAATGTAGGATAAAAAGGGGTTTTCTGTAAAAATGAACATCAAATGAAAAATTGAATTTAGAACGTACTTTTTTAAATACCACAGCATTTTTAAAACCGGCCAGTAACGTGTACAAACGATTGAAACCTTTTTGGTATTGTATCTTTTTAAATATGAATGAAAATCAAAACCGCCCGTTTTTTTTGCAAATGAGTGTATATGCGTATAACATCAATGCAAGAGAAGGTAATCTCGAAATAAAACCCTATACCAACACGTTTTATCAGCGTGGTGTAGTAGGTCATTCTCCCTCCTATTGTGGAGGAGACTCCAGCTCAGCAGTGGTACATATATAAGTTGATTTATATTTATAATGCCTCCGTACAGGCTGTTATAATATAAAAAATAAGACAGAAAATAGTTTCAACAGACAATTCAATCATTCATCGATGTATCAGCTCGTAGATATCCACTGTTGGCAACAGGCCTCCCCACGAGGAAATTACTCAGAACTATCCTGTGCCATGACCTCGTTTCCTAAGACTTTCTTAATATCGCCAGTCTACCTAGTTAGAGGTCCTCCTACGCTGCGTCGTCCGTTGCGTAGTCGCCCCTCGAGAACTTTTCTTCCTCAAAGGCTGTCGGTTCAACGAGCAATGTGGCCTGCCCATTGTCACTTCAACATGCTAATTTCTCAAATAAAACCATAGATATTTTTATAAACATATATTTTATTATTATTAAAAAAAATGTATTTACAATTGTAATAAGTGATCGGCTAACAAACGCATTTATTGCTAATAAATTTAAAACTAGCGTACTCATTGATGCCTACGAGTATTCATTCCCCAATTGCTTTCTGGGCAGAGTAACTCAGAATGCGGGGGAATTTATTTATAGTTCACTACTCTGTGGACTTAATGACTTTAACAGTTCATTACTCTGGCCATAATGGCGTATTACAGTACATTAGTCTGTGGCCTTAATGGAGTATTATATATTATAACTCTATGGCCATAATTACGTACTATATTTCATTACTCTGGACTTAATGACGTTTAATACTTCCTTATGAGATTTTACAGTTCAGTGATCTGTGGACATAATGGCATATTACAATTCACTACTCTGTGGTCATATATACGTACTACCGTTCATTAATTAGTCTGGACTTAATGACGTGTTAACTTCATTATTCTGTGGACTTAATGAAGCATTACAGTTGATTACTCTGTGGACTTACTAAGGTTTTACAGTTTGTGGCGACTATCCGCTACTACCTCATATTGGACCGCAACCCAACAATTCGAAACAATCCTCTCCGCTAATGTATATTGGACCATACCGTAACATCACCTGATATTTCACCTGATGTATCAACTGATGTACCTACGGCGAGGCGCGAATAGTTCATTACTCTGTGAACTTAATGAGATTTTGCACTTCATTACACTGTGGACATAATGTCGTTTTTTTAAAGGCGGTTTAAAATCCAAAAACGATATCATTCATCTTCGTGGCACTCTTAAAATTTGAAAGATTGAATAACTAGCCGCGTCCAACGTCTTTCATCGCATATCGTTCCGAATAACCGTACAAAAATAACTTCTAGAACGTTTTAAGAGTTGAGTTTTTCAAAGTTATTTCCTAAAAGTTATTTCTTGACGGTTATTCGGTATAATGACGAAGACACAGCCCGAATCCGACTTATTTGTCTTCTTACTTACAGGTGTCGTACATATAGCAAAAATAATTTATGTTTAGCATACCACCAACTTTTTTGAATATATAGAATCATCAGAACGATATCCCCATGTGGTGACCGGGTTAAGAATAGAACGTAACCCTTTACATTCGCATGGCGTCGTAAAAACCGACTAAGAAAAAACTAAAAGAAGTGAACTACAGCAATTTACTGGGAAACAAATAACCAGCAGTTAAGCGTAATTTATCTGCACCAATAGCATAGTGGTTAAATATGGTATACTACCGCGCCAAGTGTTCTACCATTCCCGCACAGTACAATATTTTGTGCAACCCACAAACTGTTTGTTCCGAGTCTTTCTGTAATTTGTCTGCGTTCATTATAAGTTCCAGTCGTTATTTAGTACTGAGGGTTTAAAAAAAATCTTCAGTCATTCTATTACACCAATAATTGCAATAAATTCTAGCAAGTTTATATTGTGCACCATGAGTATCGAACCCGAGGCCTCTGTATACCCAATCTATTAATACTCCACTTTCGCTTGAATTTGCACACTCATCATTCTGCTCTTAACACCAATTACTCGTAATATGTACTCTTCTTACATATTGCAAATAGTTTTGACAATAGTTGTTATAACCGGCCTGTGTGACGTCACAAACCACTACTTGTAAATGTAATTATTGATCAGACGACATCAGATGTAGTTGGTTCAGGTTTATACAAAGCTCTTAGTCGTTTATATATCCACGAGCAATGCAAGGGGTAGTATTCGTAATTAACTCCTTGCTCTCTTATGGGTGTCGTAAAAACCGCCTCATATATCATGCTGAGAACAACAGCGCATTAATGTGAAAACTCCCACCAAACGTGGCTTTTATAATATAATCCGCCATAACAAGGTCTAAATCTAACAATGAACGAAGATGGAACTTTAACCAAAGAGTAATAAGTATTTTCTTGCATTTCATATTCAAATCTGTTCGGCATTTCATGAGATTAGAGCGTACAAAACAAATAAACAAACTGTTCAATTTTATAATAATAATAACATAGTTTTCTTTTCGTTTCCATTATGTTACATATTTACAGGTTTTCGTGTAAAAAGTGCAATAAAGTCGCTTCGTAATGTTTCGCTGCATGCATAGCTCTTAGTGAGTGCCTTTCACCTGGATACACCTAGAAAAAAAAGATATATTAAAAAAAAGAACACAAAGCAGTCACGAGGACTGCCGACAGAGGTGAAAACTTAAACCTATGAAAATAATGAATATAATAAATTAAAATAGAAACAACATGTACGTATTTCAGCTAATTTCACGACGCTCACACTTTTTATTTCGCTGCATAGCAAGAATACTACGCGCATGTGCTTGGGATCTACCGACTCACTCTCGTACTCTCTCCTACTTTCTACCTTTGTGTATCTTTCTTTCTCTCTCACTCTTGCGTTGGAATATTGGACTCTACTCGTTGCTAACGCTCGCGCTGGCCTCGAACAGGTATACTACGCCCATGCGTTAGTGTGCCATTGCGTTAAACGTTTAACGCAACCTTGTTGGAAGTTGCATTAGAAGTTTCACTTCAAATCAAATTCAAATCTTGAAAGCTATTTATAATAAAATTTCTATTGACAGTTTTCTGTCTATAGCCGCGGTCCGATCCGTCCGGGGTAGTACCGCACTCTTACAGAAGATCGACGTTTGCGTAATGGTAATGTGCTGTTGCTCTTCGTTCGGTGAGCGCGAGAGCTGGTACCACAACTTTCTAAGAGGGCTTGGGGTTTATTGGTAGGCAGTGGTCTAGCTGTGCTCCTGTTACTGCAAAGGTCTGTGAGTGGCAGTAATACTTACGATCAGATGTGCCGCTTGCTCTTTTACCATCATAAGTTTAAAAATAAATTATGGTTTCAATTTGTTGGCAGTAAGGACTACCAACCCTTACTTCGCTCGTGGATGTCGTAAAAGACGACTAAGAGCCTTATAACGACCTGGGCCAACTCCATCTGATGCCGTTTGGTCAACAATCACATTCCCAAGGAGTGTTGACGTCTGGCAAGCGGCCGGTCATAAAACTATTGCCAATAACTTTTACAATATGTACTATGAAAGAAGAGTACATATTGGGATAAGAGTAGGAGATTGAGTATGATGATTTCAATTTGTTGACGGAACAAGAATACAATTCTCCACCACCTATCTTACCCGTGATTGTCGTAAAAGACGATTAAGGGCTATAATATGCATATAATAACTATGTAAGAGAAGGAAAACCTAAAATAAACCCATATACCAATCAGTTAGACCAGTGTGGTATATTAGTTCTTTTTTGACTGCAGACGGCGTAATTGTTAAGATAGCGACCTATCGCCCAAGTGTCGTGGATTCTATTCCCATGTGGGCCAATATTTTGTGTCCGTTAATTATTTGTTTGTAAAGTCACACCCGCAATACAAGGATAATTTCTTTATTACAGAGCTTTTTAATGGAAAAAGAACCACTTTATTGTGGAGGAGACTCGAGCCCAGCAGTGGGATATAATATCAGCTGTAAGGAAGATGATATAGGAACGTATCCATGCGTGACTTGTTCAAGGAGTCTTTAAAAATACTAAATTTAAACAAAATTTGGACTTCTGTCGAATATTACAATCTGAGTGGTCCATCAAAAATTTTATTAAACAATTGTAAAAGATGTGCCCAAAATATATTTAGATAATAAAAAAATATTACTAAAATACCGACAAAAATATATTTTAGAATATACGATACCTGTACTCTGTGCGGTTTCCCTAGCCTCACCAACTCGGCGGTCAGCGCTGCCGTGTGACAGAAGTGTACATTCTCATCGGCCAAACCGTGAATGATGAGCAGTCTACCTTCCCTGAAAGAAACGATAAAAATTTTTAAACATTCCCATAAAAGTAAAACGAGCTTCTTTCAAATAAAATTCATCATCATCATCTTAGTTCACATATATCCCACAGCTGAGCTCCAACTTCCTTCACAATCATCATCATTATAGCCTATATATGTGCCACTGTTAGGTTCGAACCTCCTCCATAATGGGAGGGAAATAGACCTACTATACCACGTTCGTCAGACGTGTTGGTATAAGGTTTTGTTTCGAGTTTTTCTTCTCTTGCATAGATGTTATATGCGTTTTATATCCCTTATTCGTCTCTTACGATCACCCACGGGTTCTTACCCGTGTTCTTACACGGGTAAGATAGAGGGTGGTGAATTGTATTCTTACTCCGTCACTAAACGGAAATGCCTTGTCTTGAATTGATGTTATCTGCTTATTATATTCCTTAGTCGTCTTTTACAACACCCAGGAATAAGATAGGGGTGGCGAATTGTATTCTTACTCTATCACCACACGGATTAAAATAAAAATTAATTAAAAAGGAAGGAATAAAAGTAAAGACAACTAACTGGTCAGGGAAGAAGGGCGCATGAGCGAGGACGCTGGCGCGTGTGTATGCGTGCGGAGCCCTAGCTGGAGCTCCCATGTATCGCTCAGTATATGCGGTATCGTACAAACGCCAACAGGTCACAGGGGCACCAGCTACGCACACTCTGAAGATATTGGGACGAGTCGCCAGCCCCAGTAGTGACAGGTAACCACCTGGTAAATAAAAAAATATTAACTTTATATCTGTGCTAGATATAAAGTTAATATTTTATCATTATTTATCATCAATATTTTTTAAGGAAATTCATTAATAAAACTCACCATAACTCCAACCATGTATGGCGACTCTCTCCATATCTATACAACCGGTCTCCTTCGCCAACCATTGAAGTACCTCAACCTATAAATAAAAATTTTGAAAAAATCTTGCTAATAAAGGTAAAGTAAAAAAACAGACGATTGTTTGTAAAAGTCGGTTTACGGACGATTATTTTACATGTAAACATCATAAGAAAACATTGATTGAAAAATTGAACAACTTTTATGTATTGAACAAACATAAACAATGGAAACCATATTAATTTTTCACTTCACTTTATAAACAGCTCACGTCAAATTCTTAAAATGCAAGAACTCTTAGGCCGATCGTGCCTCTCTATCGTTTGTTCAACGCTCTCGCTTACACGCTCCGCTCAGGCGGAACGTGACACTTTTTCGTGCGTGCAGCCGACGTTCATCGATTTATAAGACTTCATCATCCTCATCATCTCAGCTCATATATGTTCCACTGTTGGGCTCGAGCCTCCTCCATAACGGAAGGGAAATTGACCTACTATACCATGCTGGTCAGACTTGTTGATATAGGGTTTTGTTTAGAGTTTTCCTTCTCCTGCATAGATGTTATATGCATTTTATATCCCTTAGTCGTCTCTTAGGATCACCCACAGGTAAGATAGGGTGTGGTCAATTATATTCTTACTCCGTCACCACACAGAAATTTAAGACTTTATCACGTCAAAACGCAGATAAGGGTACGCATTCATAGTAGATGAACGATTTAGGAAGGACAGGTTCAGTATGCTTGGTCAAAGTTGGATCTTACGCTATACTACAGATGGTCAACTATGGGGGCGGAGATAAAAATATAGTAACAAATTCCCTAGTAGCAGTAGAGTAGCCACATGACCTCAAGCTAAAGGGATAACTATATTCTAGAAATAGAGTTTCTTTTTGGGGATTCCTACACTGTATCGTCCAGCGCCTGGTAGTCAGTTTCAGGTTTTTCTCCTGACGTTTATCGGTGGTCTGCCCATTGCCACTTCAGCGTGCTACATGCTGTCAATTACACCCGATCTTCTGCACATTGTCGTATCTGGGATCCTATCTCGCAGAGAAATCCCGAGCATAGCCCACTCCATAGTACGCTGAGCGACTTTGAGCTTTGTTCATCATCATCCATTCTCCTACTCTTATCCCAATTACTTGGGTTCGATACAATATGTACTCTTCTTTCATAGTACATATTGTAAAAGTTAATGGCAATAGTTTTATGACCGGCCGCTGGCCAGACGTCAACCCTCCTTGGGAAGCTTCGACTTTGAGCTTTGTTATGAGGTATAAATTTAGAGGCCACATTTCCATACCATGGTGAACTTTACAAATATATAATTAACGGACTCAAATTACAGACTTGTGGATCACACAAATTATTGCCTTGGGATGTACTTGTGAAAATTACCTGATCATCCAGCTCGATCTGTCCCAATTTTCCTTTGATGGCAGCCTCCCACGCTCGACCCCTATGCTTTGACCCTCGAGAGTCCACTGCGACGACGTTGAAACCCCTCGCAGCCAGCATATGCATCCGAAGTTGACGAATACCCTGCCAATGGTGGAAGGTATATTATTATTTTTTTCAATTCATCATTGAGAGTTTAGCTGCCAATTAATAAGCTTAGACCTTGCCCATAGAACGTCATATGATGTGGTTATGTGCCATTACCATCTTTTTTGTACCATTTGGCAATCAGAGTGATGATATACATTGGCCAGGAGATAGCTGCTACAAATTCTCCCTGAGACGAGATGACATGAGGCCCTCTGCCAATTTTTAAGATTTCCACCGGCAAGTAAGGTAATGGTGCCAATTGTATTAGTAATCATATTATATGCCTTAGTATACTTTTAAAATTAGTTATGGAAATAAAGGACAGCTCGGATCACATCATATTACAACAGGACATTAATAGGATCTTAAAATGGAGCCAAGACAATAAGCTGTACTTCAACGTGGCTAAGTGCTCCGTACTATCGTTTAGTCGAGCAGTAGTCCCGAGTCAGTACCAATATGCCTTGGACGGGTTACCGTTAAAGCGCGTCACTGAGGTAAAAGACCTGGGCGTGCAATTCGTGAGCGACCTACAATTTCGCCAGCACATTACAGATGTATGCAAGAAAGCGTACTGAAATTTAGGGGTAGTTTTGCGCCAGGCTAACACTTTTACCAATATCGGGGCCTTGAAAGCATTATATGGAGCACTCGTAAAAAGCCACCTGGAATACAATGCAGTCATTTGGTCTCCACACGAATTAAAATACAAGATAATGTTAGAACGCGTACAAAATAAGTTCCTTAGGTTTCCTGGGTATCCATCGCTGTATCCTTCATTATTTATTCTGGGAATGGTAGGATATTACAGACTCGAAGTGAGAAGGGAAGTAGCTCTGCCACCTACATATTTAATTTAATGCGCGGTAAGATTCACAATCCGTGTATCTTAAGGGAGGTTCAGCTGTGCGTTCCGGACGAATACAGAGGTCGTCGCCGGCGGCCGCCGTTACTGACGGTGCCCCGCGCGCGCACCAAATTCCTGCAGTGCGCACCGCTCGTGCGGGCGCTGCGTGTGCTCAACACACTGTCCGACCGAATAGATCTGTTTTCGTGTTCATTGAACGTATTCACCAAGGCTGCTTATTTCCTCTGCACTTTAGAGTAACTTGATTTATTTTATTTCTTTAATTATTTTTTGTTTTCTTTTTTTAGATAGTAGGAACATAACGTGTAATATAGATTTAAGATAGTTCACTACTCTGTCGCATTGGGCTTGCCTGTAATGATAGATGTAAGTTTTAAAGTAAATAATTAAATAAATCACCAACAACACCCACAGGTAAGAAATGAGGTGATGAAATTGCTTCATCATCATCATCATCATCATCACAGCCCATAAATGTCCCACTGTTGGGCTCGGGCCTCTTCCGTAATGGGAGGGAAATTAACCTACTATACCGCGCTGGTCAGACGTGTTGGTATAGGGTTTTGTTTCGAGTTTTCCTTCTCTCGCATAGATGTAATATGCGTTTTATATCCCTCAGTCGTCTCGTACGATCACCCACGGGTAAAATATGGGGTGGTGAATAGTATTCTTACTCCGTCACCACACGGAAAAAAAATGCTTAGATGATAAGAAATTGCTTAGGTGATCAGTATTCTTGATGAAATTCCGCACGAGAGTTCCATACTTATACCATTGGACCATTTCTGTAGTTAATTCCGTATCCCAATACGACTTAATGATATCTAAGGTTTACGCTAGTATTACATAATTGAAATAAAATTATTTTCTGCGGATTATATCACGTTTGTATCTGATTTTTAATTTTTCGACGTTTCGAACACTTTACATGCGTTCATGGTCACGGGAGGTCTAAGGTGTCTGGCCTCCAACAAGTCATCGTTATTACAGAGATTTATATCTACCCGCTACAGTATCAGTTATTAAATTTTGAACCACATTTTTAATACAAATTCATTGCCAGTACAAAAAGAAAATATATAAATTATATATAGAATCATTTTCTATAAGACACTTTAAACCACTTGTATCCATGAATGCTGTGAAGTGTTGGAAACGTCGGGCAATCAAAAATCAAATACAAACGCGATATAATCAGTAAAACTGGTTCAATGGCTTACCTTGTAGCTATTGGTAACGGTTTGCACTTCTGGGCCACCGTATACGTGTAGTACGGTAGGGCTCCGCCCCTGTCGCCCGCAACGCCACAGCGTACAGTACGCAGTGGCGCCGCAAGATAGCCTCGTGGAATATATCTGAGGAGGCGGTATCTCTGACATATTCACACATTTCTCTGTAACAAATACATTTGATGTAAATATCAATACAGAATATATATTAAGAATTAGTAATAGATTACTGAAATTTAGCATTTGACATACTAGACTATTTATAAACAAAAATCGATATGAAAGAAAATTGATTACCATAATTCATCAACTTGCTCTTATCCTAATCTATTTGATGGTAATAAATTTCCAGTTATGTCAATAAATTTTCGCTGTGTGGTAGCGGCTACGCATACTACCAAACCTTACTTTGTTTGTGGATGTCGTAAAAGACGACTAAGAGCCTTATAACGACCTGGGCCAACTCTTATCTGATGCCGTTTGGTCAACAATTACATTCCCAAGAAGGATTGACGTCAAATAATTAGGATAAGAGCAGTGGCATAATGACGATTATGAACTGGACAATTTTTATCAATGTTTTCTTGTTATAATTGATTGAATTAGGCGATACATAGCAGAAATCCAGTATTATTAGAAAATGGAGGAAAGGAAGATCCACCACTTTCCCACGGTTAAACAATATACCGTACACCTCAAGAAAGGAAGAGAATACGGCATGGGATCAAGGTGGAATATGATATAAGGAAATCTTATAGTTATGATGAGATGAGCACCCTCCAGAACTTCAATTTGCAATTTTCCGCAGAACTTCGAATAAAGATTCGAAACGTGTTTCGCCTCTAAACAAGGCATTCTCAGGACGGTTCGGCTTTAGCTGAAGCCACGGGTGACTGGATCGTGGAATTAGTCCGTCACCCGCCGAGAGGCTGACCGCGTGAAGAAAGCCAACAAC
This sequence comes from Lymantria monacha, assembly GCA_905163515.2. NCBI lineage: Eukaryota > Metazoa > Arthropoda > Insecta > Lepidoptera > Erebidae > Lymantria > Lymantria monacha. The sequence goes on from LR991104.1 coordinate 3,348,548, forward strand.
AACAGCGTGGTCCTACCACTATTGATCTGTACAACTACCTTCAACATTCATATTTAAAACTTTCCTCACAACATTACTTTGATGTCAACATCTCATCATATGGACATACCACGTCAGATATTTAGTCTAACTTTGCCGTCACTGACGCTACTTTCAAACTTTGTCTTTACAATACAAACCACGTTATAAAATAATTCTCAATTATGGCTGGACTACTTCACACAAGCGGCACATGATCACGAGTTAACTACTATAGCAGCCATCACTCTCAACTACCTACGAGAAAAAGAAAAAATCCACTTTCCGTAGATACCAACAAGCTGTAATGAATAGAAGACACACCTCTGACTAGTGATGAGCCAGTCTCGCTGTCAGTATCATCACCATCAGCAGACCTGCTGTCCCAGGAACCGTTGAAACTCCTCGACTCTATTGAGTCAGCTGTAAAAAAAAGACATTTATTGTATATACCATGTTACATATATCTAAATTCCTGAGATTTAGCTATTTATATATAAAAAAACTAGTTTATGAACAAAAAATGATTGTCACACGTGGGATTTGAACCTATCATCATCATTTCAGCCCACCGCCATCCACTGCTGGACGTAGGCCTCCCTAATGGTACGCCACAGAGTGCGGTCCTGTGCCGTCTGCATCCATCGATACCCAGCAACCTTCACCAGGTCGTCTGTCCACCTAGTTTGGGTTGGCGTCCTACACTGCGTCGTCCGGTACGTAGTAGCCACTCTAGAACCTTTTTTACCCAGCGGTTGTCGGTTCTTCGAGCGATGTGGCCTGCCCATTGCCACTTCAGCGTGCTAATTCTTCGTGCTATGTCGGTTATACGGTTTTGAACCTATATCTAAGGGAAATCCATTCTAATCATCTTACTAATTAGACTAGCGTAGGCCCATGTATGACAACGAAATTTTAGTTTATGGAGATGTTCCAAATACCATCTATGGGAGAGAAATACAAAACTATTCCGATTCAAGACTCTTTAAAAAGCCCCCTCGGCTTTTTTTATTGCTTGTGGTGGCAAACTAGCAAGCAGCACATCTGATGGTAAGTGTTACTGCCGCCCATGGACCTTTGCTATTGCTAGGCGGTTCCCTACTAATACAAGTCCCAAATCCACCCAGTTAGGTTTCCGGCTCTCTCGCTCACCAAACGAAGCGCAACAACACATTGCCATTACTCAGATGTTGATCTTCTGCAAGAGTATGGTACTACACAGAAAATTGTCAACAGCGTGGTCTACCACATCCAAAACTGGTGTTAGGAGTAGCATTAGATGACGTATTAGCACGATTCGGTTGTTACACGTGGGCTCATCTAATTATTAAGACGATTGGATTTCCAATAGCTTGAGTGCAAATCTCATGCGTGACAATCATTTTAATGAAACGTGTCACAGTTAGAAAAAACTGGTTAGGCACACGACGATCGAAGATATGGACTCTATACCAGGAGTCCAGCCATATAGCGATAGATATATACAGAGGGTTAGATAAAGGTACCATGCTATATGACTTAATCAAATGTAGACAGAGCACCTCCAACATAGCACGCTCATTGTCAGTCAAAATTGAGTCTTCGTCGCCCGAAGTATAAATACAAGGAGTCCGAACGCTATAGGCTTTTCCATAGTATTCATGGACACAATAATGAACCCAGATCTTAGTTCTCTTTTCTGCCACTGGCTGCGCTAGGTTTAGGACGTACCGATGCTATTATTATTACACGTAAACACGCGTTAGCGAATGTTGAATTTAATTAATTTAAATATAAAATTCCAGAGCTGTCATAGTAACAAAACATTCCAGTCAATAGCAACAAAACTTCCCGCGTAAGGATTTAAACGAGTACTTCTTGAAAAGCGGCGCGCTCTACCGGCAAAAGTTCTGTCCCTTAAATTGAGACCATTCGTTCAACATTACGTTCGGACTCTTTGTATCTATACTTCGTGCTTCGTCGTATCATCATTATTTCAGTTAATATACGTCCCAACGCTGGGCTCAACCACCTCCACAATAGGAGGGAAATAGTGGAAGTTGGTATTGGGTTTTATTTCCGAGTTTTCCTTCACTTGCAAAGATGTTATATGCATATTATATCTCTTAACAAGATAGAGTGTGGTGAATTGTGTTCTTACTCCGTCATTATACAGAAATTCGTATATTACGATAGGTCACCAAGAGGAGAAAAGGGATAAAAATGGTTACGTAATATAGGTTACGTAGGTTCCCTAATGAGTTACACGTTGTGCGGTTTGGTTAGGATATATCAACAATAGCATGTCCCAAAAGACAAAAACAAGACTATTAGGGGAGTCGTCTCAAAAACTCACCAAAAGCAGCCATGATCGTTAAACCTTGGCGATTATTGTATTATTCCATGCCCCATGGCCCATGTCGAACAGTTGTATTTCATATGCAACATGCATTATTATTCAGACTCAATTCAAACTCACAACTCAATCGATTAAAGTAAATGACCTACTAGCTCCGTTACCTTTATGACCTAACTAGGGTCACTGATTTTACCCCACCTCCCAACGATGATCACAAACAATACGTATTAATACAAATACGTAGACTTTATTAAACATAAAAATAATTGCACATGAAAAATTGAGATATTTTTACTCTAAATTACATTTATAAGTTAAGTTTAACTCAATGAATACGCAATAAATAAAAATAAAATAATTTAGGAATGATATGATAAAAGGTTAAGAGAGTCCACAACCAGTTCTTTGTTAACCCCGTGCAATACAAGTTTTACGTCCCCGGGGGTAATTACCCCTAGATTAGGAACCCAGGATCTAGAGTCTTAAATATCGACTAACGGTCTCAGCTGGTAGAAAATTGTCATTCATAGAAATACATCACAAAATCGAGAAAAGGAAAATTGAATTTATAATTTTCACGAACGTAAATCAAAATATAGAGAATACAATTCTAGTTTTATTCAGAATTAAATTAGAGGCTTTTTGGCGCGAATATGGAAATTTCATGTCACGCTCTTGTATTATATTCATTTCTTTTGTGTTTTGTAGTGTTATATTGAATAATTTTGCTGGTATTTTATGGAATATGTTACAATTAAAGTGCTGAAGTATAGTGAATATGGTATAATAGCGGTTTACGTGTATTTTTATGTTTTCTCAAAATTCCCAACGAAACTATTAATTTGATTATCAGCGCCCAATTAATGGTAACGACTTGATTTACTGATGGACAGTGACTATCGAGGGCTAATTATAATTTAAAGAAATGATAAATAATACATGAAGAAAATTAATACGGAAGACAAGGCCGTAAGGTCGACTGACTATAGCCGGGCAGGCTATAGTCAGTCGACCTTATAAGGACGATAGATTAAAAAAAAGATTAAATTAGAGTTTTCTTTAATTAAAGTTTCTCCAAACTAATATTTTTATTTCTCAATCTAGTGCTCTATTTATATGTGTGAGAATTGCCTACCAGAAGAATGAGCAATAGCTATGTTTTGGGAAACGTATATCTCATTATACCAATCGCTTACCAAACATACCGAATATGCCACTATCCCATTATTAGTTATACCAAGTCCAGCGGTGGACTACGAAATTATGTTATTTACAAAGCATCTATTCAGCATCATCATCATCATCTCAGCTCATATATGTCCCATTGTTGGGCTCGAGCCTCCTCCACACTAGGAGGGAAATTGACCTACTATATCCCGCTGGTCAGACGTGTTGATATAGGGTTTTGTTTCGAGTTTTCCATCTATAGCATAGATATTATGTATGTTTTATATCCCTAAGTTATCTCATACGATCACCCACGGATAAGATAGGGGGTGGTAAATTGTATTCTTACTCCGTCACCACACGGAAAACATCTATTACTCTTCTTTTACTGTATGGTACGGTCACTTATACTACTAACCATTAATTTGCTTGTGGATATCGTAAAAGATGATTAAGAGCTTTATATCGATCTGGATCAAATCCACCTGATGCTGTTTGGTCAAAAATTATATTCACAAGTAGGTTTGACGTCATACAGGCGGGTCAGTCAAATAACTATTGCCAATAACTTTTGTAATATAGACGAGTACATATTACGTCGAACACATTGTAATTGGGATAAGATCAGGAGAATGATGATAATTTTGGTCTTCGTCGACGCAGTAATTATTGTTTTTTAAATATTCCTACATGACTCAACGATTGCTCTGGAACTTTTGGCAGAAAATAAAATGACTCGCAAACCACTTTTGTTTCAAATTCACTACACTTTATCACTTTCTCTTTAGAACATTAGATAAAATACCACCAAAACTATTCAATATAAAAGGCTAAGGTATATACCTAATTTAAGAGCGCCACATGGCATTTTCATGTTTTCGCCAAAACTCCCTATGACGAAGGAAATTAAGCGATGGTGCCACACAAAAGAATTAAAATAAAAACAATAAAAACAACACATACATAAAAACAGTTTACCAGAGGGCGGTCTGTCTGTGATGGTCCCCTGGACGTGTAGTCGTGGCGCCGGCCGGGATGTGATCCTGTATACTCTCGTCACTGGCACACTGCTGATATTTGAAGATGTGATAACAGCCATTGTGCATTCCTGATAATGTTAAAATGCAAAAAAAAATCATCAATAATAATGTTATGAACGTCTTGCGACAGTATGCACTTGGCTGTGGTGTTTTTTTTTTTTACTGTACAAAGTATTATGAATTAGCCATTTTACTTTAAACGTACCTATATTGTTAGAAAAGTTTCAAGTGTTAATTTAGCTTCTGTACTTAAAAAAGATGGTGCCAAGATAATATCAAAATGGAAGATACAGATCCTGGCTATTAATCTGAAGACCAGGCTACCTTTCTTTAATACCTTTGATGACAGACGAGTAAGCAACCCGCCTGATGGTAACTGCTGCTCAAGAACCTTTGCAATACCAGGGTTACAATGAAGTAGCTGTCTCCAGCTATCTTGCTACCATGTTGCTATTATTTATAAAAACCCGATTACGAAACGAAAAATGATGTCACAAGTGGGGTTCGAACCCACACCTATTGGGAGTCCGGCCCAATCGTGCTGCCACTAACACCACCGTGAACTATTGTAGGACATTCAAAATTCAAATCTCAAAAGATTCAAATACCAATAGGTGTGGGTTCGAACCTCGCTTGTGACATCATTTTTCGCTTCGTAATCGGATTTTTATAAATAATTAAACATATTAAATGCTAAATTTCAGTAATTTGAAATTGGTATTACTTACACATAGTACAGCGTGAGTGTGATACTAACAGTGGCGGGCTGATGTATCAGCATCAAATTCAAACAGAAAACTATCAGCAGCGTGACTATAATACTATCTGATCATACATACCTCATCCAAGTCGACAGCACACGAATGACCCACAGTGGTCAATAATTGGACGGCGTGAGGTCTGGGAGGACAGAGCGGCGCTACATACAAATGGCGTTCCAACGGTGTCTCTCGAAGCCCTAAGAAATATATCAGCTGATTCGCTGCGTCTACCTGAAGACAGATGTTATTTCATGATTTGTGAAGTTGATCTTCACAAGCAACTTATTCATTAGTTGATGACAAGATCTCTCCTTGTAATGGCTACTTAGAGTTTTTTTTTTTGAGTTTATGGCTTGGTTACTTAGACCTTTAAGCCAAGTCTTCATAGTTTAGACACTTCGTGCCTTGTCTTCCGTATTATTGTTTACCACTTCTTCAAATTGTAATTAGTCCTTGATAGTCACTGTCCGTCAGTAAGTCAAGTCGTTACTATCTATGTGATTGATTTATTTATTGTTCTAATTGTAATTGTATCAGTTAATTATATGTTTGTAAAGTCCTACCCCAATACAAGAATTATTTCCTTAGTGTGGTGCAGTCTTAAAAAAAAAAGCAATTTGTAGAGAAGCGTTTAAAAAGGATGAAACTATTGTTATAATAAATGCTCTCAAAACTCTCACCCATATCTTCCTCGCCATGACCTCCCACTCCCCAGCGGTGATGGGTTCCTTGCTGATGACGTTGGGACCAACGGCATTACTCTCGTCCTCGGTTATCATTTCTATTACAGCTGTGAATAATATCGTGATTATACTAGATGACTTGTTATGGGGTGGCTACGAACCCTCATAGGTTACGAGCCTGTAAGTACTCATCGTCTCATCATCATCATTTCGGCTCATATCCCACTGATGGGCTCGAGCCTCCTCCAAAATATAAAGGAAACTGACCTATTATACCACGCTGGTCAGACGTGTTGGTATAGGGTTTTGTTTCGAGTGTTCCATCTATCACATAGATATTATATGCGTTTTATATCCCTTAGTCGTCTCTTACGATCACCCACGGGTAAGATAGGGTGTGGTGAATTGTATTCTTACTCCGTCACAACACGGAAATATTTTACACAAATCATTTCGAGCCACTTTTGACCCCCTCACAACTCAAAAGCTATTCACCATAAACACACCAAATTTAAAAGTTATACTCACATTTAACTCCTTCATCCGCAGCAGGTAGAAGACCACATTTGACTAGATATAGATGCAGGTGCCCCGTCTCCTCACTGGCCCATATAAAGTTCACCTCACCGGCAGCAGACGGTAGAAAATGCAGGATATCGTGAATGTTGATCCACGCATCAGCTGCTGATTCTGTTATCAATACTTGGATCTCTTGAGCTGGCTGATAGAAGAAAAAAATATATGTCTTTGGTTGAGTGACTCATCAACACCTGAAGCTGAAACTAAAAGCGAGAAATATAAACCATAGTTTATTTTATAACATAGAGACTCACTAAGAAAGGATTTTACGAACTTCGACCCCGAAGGGGTGAAACACGTAGTATAGTAAAGTTAGTATGGACAAACAAAAATTGATCCATTGTTTTTAAATTAATTATAAATACTGTTTAGTAAAAATAGATAAACACGTGTTTCGGTATTTGTCAATCTTCATCCTCTAAGAGGTGATAGACGATGAGAATGGATGTCTTTCTACATCCCCTCACCTGTGGTGTATCTTCAACATGCTGATTGGAGTACCTCAACTGGAGATTGTCAGGCGCGTGTTCATAACTGGTAGGTATAGAGAACTGCGACAGTGGGATCAGCACCAGCTCCAAATGTTGTTGCTTACGATCCAACAATTGAACCCATACGCTGGAAATATAAAGAAAAATACACTTATTTTAAAGACAACACCTTGCACTAAAGAGGCGTCCATTAATTACGTGAGGCATTTTTTAGTACTGTTGACCCCCCTCTCGCCCCATGGTGAATTGTTGAAAAACTTTGCTTGACCCCCTTCCCATTCATCAATCCCACGTGAGATTTTTCAAAAATTGCATTTTTGATATAAAAGCGTTGGATTTATTAAAAAAAAAGACACAATTTCCTTATTATTTTTATTTAAGACTAGCAAAGACTAATATTTGAGAATATTTTTTTTATTTTTTTTTGTGTCTTAGTTGTTAGCCTCAGATGGCTATGACAACTTTACCCGGACTGTGGGTGAGCGCTGAGGGCTCTCAACCCGTAATTTGAGAATATGTGTTTAATAGCATATATAAATTCGTTTTCATTTAACTTAACTTTCACGCAGTTTCAAACCGTTTTCTGCTAGAAAAAAAATTACGTGATATACCTACGTCAAGACCCTCCTCTCCCCCAAGTAAGATAACCACTCCCCCAAGTGAGATATTTTAATAGTGGTAGGACCACGCTGTAGAGTTCTCTGTCTACAGCCGCGGGCCGGTCCGTTCGGGGTAGTACCACACTCTTGCTGAAGATCGACGGCTGAGTAATGACAATGTGTTATTGCGCTTATCGGAAGCCCAACTGGGTGGGTTTGGGGTTTGTATTGGTAGGCAGCGGCCTAGCTATATCCTTGGCATTGCAACGGTCCATGGGCGGCACTAACACTTACCATCAGGTGTGCTATCTGCTCGTTTGTCACCATAGCAATAAAAAAAAGATATATGATATTCAAACTCACTTGTTACCATCTGGGGTCCATCCAACCCTGGCCAGATATTCGAACCATGGAAACGTCTCCTTCAACGGCTGCCTGAGCTCGTACCATCTGATATCAGTCACCTCCACTGACCCGTTGCTCATATCACCAGCTAGAATTTTTTTTTATAATCATATTAGCTGCTTCCGTCTGATGATGCAGTAAGAATACAATTCACCACCCCCTATCTTACCCGTGAGTCTCGTAAAAGATGACTAAGGGATTTAATAAGCATTTTTTTTTTGTTTTAATAGACACCACCCATTTTTTTTGCGGTGGGCTATGGTCACGCCCCGCCAAATTGGTTCGAGGCGACGGAAGAGGCGGCGCGCGATGCCATAGACCCACCCTGCAAAGCGCCTCTCTTCGCCATACGAGCGGGCCACCGGTACCCGATCTTTGTCTTCGGTGGCCTAATAGACAATTATTTCCTTGGTGCAGGGGCACCAAGGAAATAATTCTTGTATCGCGGTGGACTTTTCAAACATACAATTAACGCAGACGTATTACACCAAGGCTTAGAACAAAAGATTGTGGATCGTGCAAAGTATTGTCGTAGGCAGCGTAGGAATCGAACCCACGGCACTGGCATGGAGGGTCGGTATCTTAACCACTATGCCATCTGTGCAGTTATTGAATTCAATGCTGAAATACAACACATTTTTTTGTCTAACTTAAGTGTTGGCGAAAACATTGGGAACAGCCTCACTTGACTTCGTGTATCGGAGAAGAGCGAGTGTAATCCTTACCTAATATTATAAATGTGAATGTACATTTGTTTGTTACTACTATAGTATATATATTTGGTGTAAAAAAAATAAAAGTATTACATCAAAATAGTGGTAGGACCACGCTGTTGACAGTTCTCTGTCTACAGCCGCGGGCCAGTCCGTCCGGGGTAGTAAGTACCACACTCTTACAGAAGATCGACGTATGAGTAATGACAATGTGTTGTTGCGCTTCATTTAGTGAGCGAGAGTGACTGAAGCACAACTTTCTGGGTGGGTTTACAAAGGTCCATGGGCGGTAGAAACACTTACCATCAGGTGTGCTGCTTGCTCGTTTACCACCATAACCAATCAAAAATACATACAATGGTCGGCCGCTTCTTGATAAAAATCTAGTACAGTAGACGGTGAAGCCTTTTGAAGTCTGAACGTCACCATCTTCAGCGAGGACTTCGCGTTAGGCGTACCGGCACGAGGGAACCTGTAGAAAATAATAATCTATGGTTTTTTTTTTTTTTTTTACGCAGTGGTCCGTAATGCGTTACACACTACCCCCCGGAACGAGGAGTGTAGGACTCCTAGCCTAGGGCTAGGTTACCCACTAAAACATATCCACTGCGATTGCTGTTAGCCAAGAGGGCTGTGACAGCTTAACTCAACCCGATAATCTATGTTACATGATTGATAGACATATATAACAAGATGCCGTGACCTGTTCAAGTGGGGGTGGAGGTATAGGGTCTTAAAAAATACCACGCTTGATCACAAGGATTGAGATGAGCGTTAAAATTTCGTTACGTTGTCGATTTTTTTCTGCGCTGAGTAAGAATACAATTCACCACCCTCTAACTTGACTGTGGGTGTCGTAAAAGACGACTAAGGGATATAATATATGTCGCAGAGCGTGATATTTCAAGGACGACAATAATGGAATGTCAAGCAATCACTGTCATATGATTATGCAATGTTGTTATACTTATGTTAAAATTATTTATACATCGTTACACACATACACACACACACACTCTGACACTTTTATACTAGTCATGTTTTTAATAATTTCTTTAAAATGTACTAGGTGTTGGCAGAATATCATTTTGTAAAATAAAATAGCCAAAGCTGAGCCATTAGCCTTTTTTGTTTCTCGTTAATGTCATTTTATACCAGAAGTTGTTTTCTTTAGTTATGTTTATTTTCATTAGTTTTTAACGAGAACAAAATAAATGTTTTTCTTTCTTTCTTTCTTCTTCATTATTTTAGTTATCCGTTTAGTGTATTAATTTACGATTATTGCTTGAGTGTGTTTAGTTGTGACACGATTAAACACGATAGAGGATAGTTAGAAAATAAACAACCGTTAGATAGTTTACTTGTGAAGTGAGACGTAACTTCAAATCATTAATCTGTGAGCGTTAGTAGCGATCGGTTGTATCGAGCCACAACTAACCTCACTGCATTCCATGTTATTATTTTATATGATGTTGGTGATAATGGTGATAATATTATGAGCCTCCTAATTTATCTTGTGATTAAAGTTAGGTGGACGACCTAGAAAATGAAGATCTGACGCGCCCACTGACATATACATATATCAATGCAAGAGATGGAAAACTCGAAATAAAATTCTATATCAACCCGTCTGAGCAGCGTGGTAGAAGTCAATTTCTCTTCTAATGTGGAGGAGCAGCAGTGGAACATATATGACTTGAGATGATGATGAAATCGAGCTACATTCATCATCAATTCCCACAGCGTTAGCGCTTTTCAAACTCACAAATGACCACACTGATGTACTCGTAACTGTCAACGGAATGTGGGCGTGCCACCAGTACTTGATTCTTATCATCTGTGGCACGTGAAACGGGACGTTCAGCGTGGAAAACTCCTGACACCATTTGCAATCGCTACACCACCCGCTATGTTAGACGAACATGAAATTATCGCCCCTGATAGAGGCATATGCCCAATAGTAAACGTCGAAAGACTATTGAATAAGAATTCTTTCTTACCTGAACTCCTCCACATCACCGGTACTGCTCTGTGATGATGGAAAGCTGAAGATCTTCACTTCACTCTCATCCACTTCCTCATAGACTATTCTGTATACATCATCTGGAATAGAAAAGATTTCTAATGTTTACGCGAGTAAAATAAAACTATTTTTTTACTGATTCTATAGCATTTGTAAAGAGAGGGGAAACTCGAAACAAAACCCTATACCAGGGGTCGCCAACCCGCGGCTCGCGAGCCACATGCGGCTCTTTGGATGTGAAGTTGAGGCTCTTTAGTTCTATACGCAAAAAAAAATATTTTATAAAGAAAACATTTAAAAATGATTCTGAATTGATTAATGCGGATTAGGCACAAATTATTGTTGGCGAAATAAATTGCGGCTCTTTAAAAACTTTAAACCTTTATAAATTCTAATTTTTGGCTCTGCCGACTCAAAAGGTCTGACCAGTCAAACCCCTACCCTATACCAACACGTCTGACCAGCGTGGTATAGTAGAACAAATGCCCTCCCATTATGGAGGAGGCCCGAGCTCATATATGCCCCACTATTGGGGCATATATGAGCTGAGATTTATAGTATACCCGTAGTTTCGTACACTTTACAGCATTCATGGTCATGAGAGGACTATTTCAAAATAGAAAAATGTGAAGTATACAAAATAAAATTTGTTTCTTTACTTCTTTCTTTCTATAGAATGATGAATGTCTTTTTATTATAATAATAAAAATGTGATTATTTTATTTATTAAAGACTAAAGAAATAATCCTTGTGTTGAGTTAACTTTACAAACACAATTACACCCAGACTCGGAATAAACGGGTATGGTTCACATAAAGTATTTTACTATGTGGGCATCTAATCCGCGACACTTAGAACTATAGGTCGGTATATCAACCACAATGCCATCAATACATTCGATATAGTATCCGCTATGGTTTTAATTAATCCAGATTTAAAATGCTCTAAAAACGAATCTACGTTCCTTATAAATGTAAAATTAGATCCAAAGACTTACCCTCAGCTCGTGGTTGCCACCAGAAGCCAGTGTACCTTGAGAACTCCTCCTGGGTCACGTAACACGGTACGCCTGCTTGCCGCGGATCATCTGCTAACCTAAAAAGAGAATACATCCATCCAATTATTAACCTCATCTAAACCCATTTGTTTTTACTGACACCACTCTGCCCTTAATTTTTTTTTTTTGGTGTACTATGAATGTGTCCACGCTCCGCTTAATCGGTCCGGGCCGACGGGAGAGGCGGCACGCGACCCCATAGACCCACCCTGCAAAGCGCCTCTCTTCGCCGCGCGAGCGGGCCACAGGTACCCGATCTTTGTCTTCGGTGATACCACTCTGCCCTAAGGAAGTAATCCTTAAATTGCGGAGGATCCGAAGATCCCTATTACTGAACACATATCAATCAGGCCAGAGGGAAGAGAACAGGGTTCTTTTTTCAAGTTTTTGTCAACAGTGGAATGTATATAAGCTGAAATGATGATAATGAGTATTTACCTATCAGGTTCATGTCCTCTACAAGCGTACGTTAGCCTCGTAGGTCTGCGGAGATGACCACCAGCAAGCCAGATGTCACCTCTAGCGGCATGCGCAACCAGTTCAGGGGCGCGAGGACACATGGCCGGAGTTAGCGGTGCACCGCCGCCCGTGTTCAGAGATCGCGGGACTAGAGGTGGTGCCTGAAACGAATACAGAGCATTTTTTAAATGACACATTACACTAACTTAACGAAACTTTATTCTATAACCACAGGCCGGTCCGTCCGGGGTAGTACCACACTCACTCCAAAAATCGACGAGCGAGAGAGCCGGCAGCCCAACTTCTTGAGTGAGTTTGGGTTGGTAGGCATGGTCTAGCTGTTGTTACTGCAAAAGTCTATGGGCGGCAGTAACACTTGCCATCAGGTGTGCTGCTTACTCGTTTGCCACCATAAGCAATAAAAAGAAATTGTGAATACGTTCCCTAATATGTTTACTTGCTATCATGACTTTAATTAAATACCTTTAAATTGGGGTATGTACCTACATTTTATGATTACATATTATCCCGTGATTACCACTGAACGTGTTGCCAAATGAATGGAATACAAAATAAAAATATTTTTAACTATATGTACTATACATATATCATCATTCTCTTCTTCCAATTACTTGGGGTCGACGTAATACGTATCCCTCTTCGTACATATTGCAAAGGTGGGAATTATTAATAGTAGAATACAATTAGTAATATTGGGAATGCAATTGCTGACCAAATGGCATCAGGTAGCATTGGCCCAGGTTGTTATAAGGCTCTTAGTCGTCTTTTACCACATCCACGAGAAAAGTAAGGGTTGGTAGTATTCGTAAGTGCTACCACACAGCAATGTACTATACATATAATATGCGCATATAAATGCGAATATGCAACAGTACAATATTATTTTCCCCTGTAGGTGGAGTGACGACTTTATAAGAGTCGCAGGAAGCCGTTGGATGCAAGTGACGCAAGAGCGTTCTGTGTGTTATTCTCGTGTGGAGTACTATGTCCAACAGTAGACGTTTACGGGCTGATGGATGGATGGTTTATCCATTTTTATATTCCAAAATATATAAAAGCGTAAGTCATGTAAACGTGGCGATAAGTGTATAAAAATATATAATTATGAATTCATATATTTCTCAGAAGCAATTAGCGAAAATAAAACCAATTTTTAACAATCAATTTAGTGCATATATATATATCCCACTGTTGGGCTCGAGCCTCCCTCACTATGGAAAGGCAATTGACCTCCAATACCACGCTGGTCAGACGTGTTGGTATAGGACAGGGGTCTGCCACTCTTTGAGTCGGAAGAGCCAAAAATTAGAATTTATAAAAGTTTAAAGTTTTTAAAGAGCCACAATCATTTTTTGGGAACATTAATTTGTGCCTGATGCTCGTTAATCAATTGAGAACCACTTTTAAAATGTTTACTTTATAAAATATTTTTTTGCGTATAGAACTAAAGAGCAGTAACCTTACATTCAAAGAGCCGTATGTGGCTCGCGAGCCGTGGGTTGCCGACCCCTGGTGTAGGGCGTTATTTAGCCATTTGCCTTCCATTGCTTTAGACCTTAATATCATATATAATTTAATCGTATTTTACGACACCCACGTGTAAGATAGGGGGTGGTGAATTGTGTTCTTGCCACGTCACCACAAAGAGGGCTAGTAGACATATTAATAAATAATTCATATTTCTTCATAATAATTATGATACCATTTTAAAATTAGTATTTAAAAAAAATTAAAATAGAAATAAAATTAAAATCAGTGAATTTGTTTGGAAGTAATCCAATTGTAACTCTTGGATCCACAATAATCTCTATAAATTACTATGAGGTTTGATCCTCCGGACGTCCCAAAAATAACCCTTAATATTTATTGTGACTCGCAATAAATTAAATTAGAAAAGAAAAACAGGAGTTATAAATATTCTACTTTCATTATATGTAAAACGAAAGATATGAAGAAAAATTGATTAAGCCAATAATTCCAATAAGATGTACAGCTACGAAAAAGTTATCAGTCCTACATAGCATATATAAGCTACAAAAGTTAGATATGCCACTTACCTGAGTAAGACCCTCATCAGCGACGAACAGCGATGAGGCACAGGGGAACATGATCCTACCGCTTGCCTGATGAAGTTCGTACGAGGCTATGCCCCATGCCGCCACCCTCTGTCGCTCCCACAACAGCTGTTCCTCTCTGGACCACTTACCGGATGTCACACCGAGAGCCACATTTGATTCTATTAATGGTTTCCAATCTAATCTGAAAATTATTATCAATTACTTAACTGGTATTCTGTATAAATTTCAGAGTTGATCCGTTTATCATCATCATTCTCGTACTCTTATCCCAATTGCTTAGGGGTTTATACAATATGTAATCTTCTTTCATAGCACATATTGTAAAAAATTTGATCCATTTATATTATTTTATCATAATTCTCCTGCTTTTATCCCAAATATTTGTGGTCGATGAAATATGTACTCCTCTTCTATCACACATATTACAAAAGCTATTGGCAATAGTTTTATGACTGGCCACCTGTCTGATGTCAATAGTCAGTATGAATATAATTCGACGGCATCAGATTAAATTTACCCAGGTCAATATAAAGCTCTTAGTCGATTTTTACGACATCCACAATCAAAGTAAACATTGTTAATATTCTTAGCCGCTACCACTCATCAATATAATATTTTAATAAAAAGAAAGAGACCATTTAATTACTGAAAAAAGACACATAGTAAAATAATAAACTTAAATAACGAGGTATTTTGACATATTAAAATATATATATAAAATAATGAACTTAAATAATGGGGTATTATTTATAATATATTGGTATTATAAATAATAAAAATGCCAAGATATGCTGGAAAAGGTAGCCAGCTTAACATATGTTTCTATAGCTTCACGTATTTTGCGAGGTATGAAATACTTTTCTGTGGCTAATACGGAAGCTTTGTCGAACCGAATGTAATGTGTTGTGTTCGAGAGATTGGCGTGCTCTGCTATGGCTGATTTAGTGGTGTCCATGTTCTTAATACTCCTGACGGGTTCGGTTAGTCTGGTGGCGATGCTGCGGCGAGTTCCTCCCACGTAGCTCTTGCCACAGTCACAAGGTACTCTATAGACTCCTCGTACGCTCAGGTAGTCCTTGTCTTTGGGTGAACGTAGCATTTGCCGTACTTGACCAGGTGGGCGGAAGAACGTTCATATATCATACCTGCGTCGCAATAGGTACCCGATTTTGTCCGTTGTTCCCTTTACGAACGGTAGGTAAGTCGGAGAACGTTCCACTCTTGTGGGTCGCTTACGTTCACTAGACTTGGCCCAGCGACGACATTGTTGCCAATTATACCCGTTGGCTTCTAGTACCTTTCTTACGTGCTCGAGTTCTGTCTTCACATATTGTGGGTCACATATTCGAAGAGCTCGGTTAATAAGTGATCTTGGTACTGAGGACAAGTGTGCAGGGTGATGGTGTGAACTGGCATGAAGATACCGGTCTGTGTGCGTAGGTTTACGGTGGATAGTGTGGTTAAGACTACCATCTGACTCACGGATGACGCGTACATCCAAGAATGGTAGTATTCCTTCATTCTCTTCTTCTACAGTAATACTAATCCTGTGATGTAAATTGTTTAGGTGATCCGTGAATTCAGCTAAGTTAGTCCTCTCCACCACAGCGAAAATGTCATCGACATAACGCCACCAGTACCGTGGACTAATTCTTGCAGTACTTAAGGCCAGGGATTCGTACCATTCCATAAAAATGTTGGCCACCACTGGGGCTATAGATGATCCCATCGCCACGCCGTCCAATTGGAGATAGTATGCTCCTTTCCAAATGAAGTAGCCGTTGGGACACAGCTCTATCCCCTCCATGCACTCAGTGCGCGTCGGGGGCTCGCAGACGCAGCTGCGCACTCGCCCTGATGATGAGCATCGGACATGCTCGAAACCCGGGTCGACATAATCGACTCTAACGCGTGAGTATTGCCGGAAATACAACTGTTTCATATGTGTCAAACTCACGATAATAATTTTAATACTAAAATATCCCTTAGTTGTTGACAAAACCCATGAGTGAATAAAAATGTGGTCAACAGAATTGTTACTCCGTCACCACATGAAAAAGATACACATATAGTTGAGCAAGATCACGCAATGAAATTTTCATTTGTTAATTTAAAAAGTTAATTAACAATATAATAAGCAAATAATTTTTAGTTATTAATATTTTATTGAAAATAAACATTTTAAAAGTAAATCCTCCAAGTCCCATTAATTTAACTTTAACGGTTGATTTACAATCCATTTTTTAATTAAAAGTACCTAAAATTTTCATTAAAAAAAAAAAAAAAAAAAATCGTTTGGGGATCATTTTATCATGGTATATACTCATAAAAAAAATACATGGGCTTAATTTTTATGATAGAATGAGGGGTTCAGTCGACGTGACCTTGATCGGTTTTAAAAAAAAAAAATTAAAAAAAAAGCTATCATAATGTTGCTACATTAATTTCTCATCATATCTATATCTAGAAAATTAATTAAAATATTAAACCAAAGCAATAAAGACATTTTTAATAAATAATTCATAAACCACAAAATAATTTATTATACATTCTAAATTCATTAGAAACAGTGATAAAGCTAATTTATAACTGTCATTAACACTATATTAATTTGAAAGGCTAATGACAATTGTTAGATTACACCGGAGAATATATGTAATTACTGGCTAAGATAACTATCAACCCTTATATTGCACATAGGTGCAGTAGAAGATGACTAAGAGCTTTACACAGACCTGGGCCGACTACATCTGATGCTGTCTTGTCAACAATTATATTCACAAGTAGTGTTGACGTCAGACAGGCGGCCGGCTATAAAACTATTGTTAAAACTTTTACAATATGTACAATGAAAGAGTGAATTTTAGTATTTTACCACTTTCTATTTGATGATGGAATAATAATATAATTCACAAATCATTGTCTTGCCTGGGGATATCGTAAAAGATGACATAGACATAGGAAAAAATGCTGACATGGCATAGATTTTGTACACAATATGTCTGACCAGCGTACACCACACTGGTGCTACTTTTCCTTCCACAGGGAAGGAGGCTTGAGCCCAATTGTATATTTATTTATTTATATATGTATTTAATTTCATTATTGCTAACAGCGTGCCTTACACAATAATAGACAATATTTTTATACAAACTGAGGAGAATAACATATTATTAAAGATGTATTGAATAATTACAATAAAGATAAAATATAATAAACTTGGATCAACATATATTACTGCTAATAGTCAGTGCCTCCACATACTTCTCAGCTACAGACGTAAAACATCTCTCTGTACAAGAAAATAAGTCTAGTGAAGGTTCAGAGGCATGTATGCATGCATACAATATGTCCAATATATAGGCTGATATTATGAAAAAGTAGGACGAGTACATATTACATGGACCACAAGTAATTAGGATAAGAGCAGTATAATGATCATGACACTATGGAGCAGAACATGTTGGTAACTTGAACATTGCACCCCACGGATGTCAAGACTTTGGTACCACTTGTTCAAGTGCAATCTGGAGAGAATACGGTGGTTTATGGGGCCACGTGCCGCCCTTATGTCAGACATAATGGACAGTATCTATCCAGACCATAGCTTGCCAAAACAAAAAATACTTCAACAGTGCAATATAATAATTTCCCTATCATGCGAAAATATCGCCACCCGGCCTATGTCTGGGTTAGCAATAAAATAGAATGATGACTTTACAATTTGCCTGTTATCTATTATACCTTCAACATTCCTTATTAGACATATTAATCTCCAAGTACGTATAAAATCACCTTAGTTACAGTAGATGTTATAAGCAGATAAGTACTGCCTGCTCTCCTGCTGCCTATTCTCCAATTACTTATTTAGACTCCTACTAGTTTTTATGACTGCACAGGAAAATATGAGCAGTAGTGAACACATGGAAAAAGAGTGTTGACGTCTGGCAGGCGGCCGGTCATAAAACTATTGCCAATAACTTTTACAATTATGTACTATTAAAGAAGAGTGTATACGTATTGTATCGGCCCCAAGTAATTGGGAAAAGAGTAGAAGAATGATGATGAACACATGGAATAACTACAAGTCATTGATTATTTAGAAATTTAATCACTAACCAAAAGGTATTTAAGCATATACCAAGTTATACTTGTATACAGTTAATGTCTTTGAATAAACATCGTGAATTGTATTATTTGATTTATAAATAAATTATTTTAAATTATTTATCATATGTGACAGTATATGTTAATTAACAAACATAATGTGCATTTTAACATTATAAAGTTTCTAGTTTAAACTAGCAATCACTGTTTTAATCTTTCGAATGTCAGGAGGGCACCAAAAAAAATTACATTGTCGAAGCAACCGAAAGGATTAAAAGTCGTTAAAAAGAAACAGGCACAGATCTGTGACAAGACAGTTTAAGAGGGGTGCACAGAACTGTGTCAAAACGTTTGAAAGGTTAATGTTTTCGATCTGTATATGATTATCAGGGTGGTGATGGATTAAGAATACAATTCACCACCCCTTATCCTACCCATGGGTGATCGTACAAGACGACTAAGGGAAATAAAACACATGTAACATCTGTACAACAGAACAAAAACTCGAAACAAAACCCTTTACCAACACGTCTAACTAGCATGGTATAGTAGGTCGATTACCCTCCCAATATGGAGGAACAGTCCCCAGCCCAACAGTAGTCTGATAGGGATGTATGGAAAAAGAGGACATATTGCGTCGACCCCAAGTAGTTGGGATAAGAGCAAGAGAATGATGAGTCCCCAGCCCAACAGTAGGACATACATGGGCTGAGATGATGATGATGATGGATTATGAATACAATTCACCACCCCTTTTCTTGACTGGGGGTGTTATAGAAAACTGTTATCCTATAAAATATGTGGATAACATTTATATAATAGATGGTAAACTCGAAATAAAACTCACAACTAACTCATCTGACCATAGTGGTATATGAGGTCAATTTTACCACTCAATATGTATGAGGTATGTGATGTGACCATATATGAGCTGATATGATACGAGAATTAAGAATTTTAAAATAAACAAAGCTGAATAAATTAAAATTCTAGATCTTGACAAACCCCTTTTGATCTAAACTTAGCATTTTTGTTGATTTTAATGATTATTAAAGCAAGAAAAAAAACAAGGATTTATCCTTAATTTGGATTGTGATGAAAGAATAAGCAGCTGTATGGTGGCAGAGTGAGAATATAATTCAACAGTGGGTGACTGTACAAAACTACTTAGGTACACAAGCAGCTAACATCACTGAGAAAGAAATATTAAAATAAAGGCCTAAACCAATTCTTTTGATCAACCTGGTTTCTCTCTCAATATGGAGGCTCAAGCCCAGCAATGGGATGTATATGAGCTGGGATGTTGAAGTATTAACAGCTTTTGATACATTAGTAGAAATGCCTATCATATTCAGACCTAATTCCCATTGCCACTTACTATCAAACAGCAAAAAAAAATGTTTGCTCCACTTCTATATAGCTTTAAATTCTTACAAGTGTAAACTAATACCTACTTAAACATTAAAAAAATATAAATTGCTATAGTTGAACTATTTAAGATATAATAATAAACAAACTTATCAAACAGTAGAAAGTTCAAAACAATGAGATAAGGCTACCTTTTGGCTTACAATTACTAAGCTACTTTATAACAATGAATAAATAACTCATAACCATTTTTATTGCATGCTTTATTGTCAGTATAAAAATTTAGTATTTGGCTGAATATGTAAAACATATGCAGCAAATTAAAAAAAAAAGTATATTAAAAAGTTACCTGGAATTGTTAGGTTGCTGTGTTGGTGTTACATCTGTATAAAGAAGTGTTATTTCCCATCCATTCTGAGGGTTTCTTAAGAAGTATATTCTCATTTTTCCATTGCCAAGTTTACGAAAAGT
This sequence comes from Lymantria monacha, assembly GCA_905163515.2. Classification (NCBI taxonomy): domain Eukaryota; kingdom Metazoa; phylum Arthropoda; class Insecta; order Lepidoptera; family Erebidae; genus Lymantria; species Lymantria monacha. Next base: position 3,368,926 of record LR991104.1, read on the forward strand.
TATTGCCAATGGTACCATGGTCGAAAGACATGACAATTCTTTCCGTAAATCGTGTACTGCCTGACGTACTTCGGCCCAGGAATAACGTTTGGAAGGAGGTCGGATATACTCTCCAGATGCAGCCCCATCGCCAGCCCCTCTCACCTCCATAATATCAGTTTCCATTAATTATACTACACCAAAATCAATTTCTTTCTCTTCGCAAATTCTTATTCATGATGTAACAAAGAAATATAAATGTGTGCACTTTCGACACGTAATTCGAATAATTTAAACTAATATTTTAATAACAATTTCATTATAATATTGAAATTCTGTAAATTTAATTTTTGTTTCACTAAAAATAGGGCCAACACACTAGTTTTTTGACTTTTAGTCGTCTTGCCAAATGGTCGCTGACCGCTGGCGGCCCTACTACAAGAACTCAATTCGATTCTGTTTACATGGTTTTCTCATATCCTGTAACGGGTAATTACTTATTTTATTACATATCCCGTTCTAATCCTTATAACTGGAAAGAGCAAACGCTAAAATGTCAAAATTTCAATGTGATAATCGTGCGAGTTTAGTGTGGCACAGTTCGGATATGTCAAAATGTTATTTATATACCTACTTCTGTTTTAAACAAAATTAAGCATTTTGTCATAAAAATATATTTTATTCTACTAAAGCATGTAAGTTGATAACATTTGTACTGATAACAATTCTGTGGCATTCCATTTAATCAGTGTGCTAAAACTGATCATTTTTTAGTACCTGGCTACGTAGAGTTTCAACATCGCTTCAGTACATATAATATATGTTTTTGAAGCCTGCTTACTGATAAGAATATGTTATCTTAATAATAAACCATGAATGTTGATACTTATTCGAAACGACAGCAAGAGGAAGTTAAAAACAAATGCCATAAAACCGTGTTTTTTCTCTTATTCCTTTCATGTATGTATCCGAATATGTAAATGTCATCAACGATAGATACGTTTTATTATGACATATGACTTTCAGTAACAAAAAACATATTAATCAGATACGTTTTATTATGACATCGGTACGAGTTAATGATTTAATTTTGGTATAATTGGACTTTTGACGGGAATTTGAAAACGTCATGTGGTGCTCTTGTATTATATTCGATATCTTAGTGTTTTAACGTGTTATATTAGATAATTTTGATGGCATTTTATGTAATATGATGTGCGGAAATACTGGGATGTAGTGAATATCATATAAAAGTGCTTTACAACGTTTTCGTTTTCCATCAAAATTCCCACAAGATACCATTAACAGTGTGGCCATTGCACCGTTAATGGTGACAATTTGACTTAGACAATGACTGACTTGAAAGACTAAAAACGTGAAAATATTTATAACTTGACACTGGCACCAATAGCTCATATATGTAGCTGATTGCCAATACATAAGAAGAAGAAGAAGAAGAATTGGTATAATTATAATCGCAATTCTTGAATATAAGGATAATGTTAAGAGTAATTTTACGCAACTAAAAACCTTAGAAAGAATCTTATCACGTCTGTATGCACAGTTACTTATAAACACATAACAAAACATGATGTCTTAAAAAATAAATTACTTAAATTGCAATTAGAAAATGGTTTCCATTTAGTTTTATTTCGTTTATTAGTTTAACATTCAAACATTCTTTTTAAAAAATTGATTTGAAATAATTACTCCAGAAAAAGTTATGTATAAAATAAACAGGATGTGACAACATTCTTATTATTAAAAACTGCTGCAGTTCCGGCAACAATTGCCGCGGAACTGTCAATCGCGAAATTATGCCGTTGAGCTGTGATCGTTGATTATTATTTTCTTTACAAATATTCGCTCCGCAAATATGGCCACAGCGTTTATTTTGTTATGGACTTGTAGTATTTTATTATATTTGATTTTTAACGCGAGTGCCATTGATAATCATGTGTCCAAACCGAGGATAATTTCATTAATTTTAGAGCACAATATATGTGATAAGAACAATTGTAAATATTTACTAAACATAGAGGGTGGTGAGTTTCTCGGGCATTATTCGTGGCGATTAACCCCTGTGGAAGCCGTAGAGGGTAGTAATTGTGAGGTCATCTACCCCAATTATGAGTTGAAAGAAATATTAACAACGAAATGGTTGACGAAAATTGAAATTATGTTGCCTGTTACGAATGTAAAATTATATTTTTGTTTGTATGAAAAGAATATAAATAATACTCCATTTGGTGGAAAGTGGGTGCATCAAGGTGTTGAACATTTTTTATATACAAATAGCGAGAAATTGTAAGTATTTTATTCATTAGTAAAACTTTCTATTTTACGTGAAAATGCAACGTGTATATTTATCAAATATTCAATTAATCATGCGCTTCGTTAATTGGATAGAATTAATTAATAATGAAGTAGGTATATTTAAGATTAACAGACCTGTTAATTTTATAATTCTAGTAAAATGATAATGTTGTGTTAATATGAAAATATATGATTACTTATATTTTATTACTATATTTACTTAGAATAACTAAAATATATATATTTAATTAAGAATTTTTTTAGTTTTTTTAATGACATTTAATTTGGCAATCTTTAAAATGAATATTTTCTCCTATATCCAAAATATACAGTTAATATCACTTGGAAAAATATTCAATTAATTATAATAATAGGCATTTATGAAAATTAATGATGTTTTTTTTCGTATGAAGCATATCTGGAAAATTTTAAAATTTACTTTAAATAATTAATAAATGTGTTCTTTTTTAATTTTACTATCAACAGTTTATTTTACTTCATTTAAAAGTACTTTATATAAGTACCTATTATTTATAATTCTTCTTAGAATTTAATTTAAAAAAATATATTTTTACTTTTTAAATACAATTAACTAACATTTTATTTCTTAATTTAAAATCTTACCATTATGATTTTAATTAATAATGCAAATAGATAATTTATATTACTAATAAATCAAATTCTTATAATATATTGATAAATATACAATCCTTACATATATATATACTACTAGCGACCCGCCCTTGCTTCGCTTCGGTTACGTCTACTTTCGCTACATAGAATTCCTCTCGGAGAAGGAATTTCTTAAAATCCTATTTTATCTGACTTTTACAGGGCAGAAAGAAAGTCCACACTAAATTCCAAGTCTGTAGGGGCAGTATTGGAAAATGCAGATTTTTTGGGTTAACACCTACGCGATCCGCTTTAGGGGTAGAATTTTTAAAAAGCCGTTCTTAGTTAACCTGTGTATTGTAACAAAAATATGTCTACCGAAATTCAAGTCTGTAGGAGATATATTTAAAAATGTGATTTTTACACCTTAGCATTTTTAAATCTCCCTTACGGGTGAAATTTCATAAAATCCGTTCTTAGCTGACCTTTACTCAGCGAAAGGAGTATTCCTATCAAATTTAAAGTCTGTAGGCTTTATACTTTTTTTTTAATTGCTTTTGGTAGCAAACAAGCAAGCAGCACACCTGATGGTAAGTGTTACTGCCGCCCATGGAACTTAGCTATACCTGTTGCTTACCAGTGCTCAAACTTAAACCCACTTAGAAAGTTGGGCTTCCGGCTCTCATGCTCACTGTATGAAGCACAGCAGCACATTGCCCCTGCTAAGTCGTTTATTTTCTGCTCCGTGTGGTACTTCTCCGGACAGACCGGCCCGCAGTTGAAGACAGAGAACTGTCAACAGCGTGGTCCTACCACTATAAAACTATTATCTTAGTTTATGTAGTTTTAACCATTCTATAGAATTTGAACTATTTAAAACAAATTACTGAAATTTTTAGCATTTAATATGCTTAATTATTTATAAATACCCGATTGCGAAAACGAAAAATGATGTCACAAGCGGGGTTCGAACGGTTGGGCCGGATTCCCAATAGGTGCGGGTTCGAACCCCGCTTGTGACATCATTTTTCGTTTTCGTAATCGGGTATTTATAAATATTTAAAACAACTTTGTTCTCCATAATGTTGACTTTTACGATAAATACAGATGTCGGTTATAATTTTTTTTTATCTATTTTACTGCGATTCTTAGTAGTGCAAACCTTGTAATGCCAAGTCGTAAATCTCGAATATAAATACAAGGCCTTTTGGCTTTGAGATTTCGTGCGTATATTTGTTGTAATCTGTTGTGATACTTCATGACTTTCCTTCAATATCCGGTTTAGAATTATTATTATTAGATTAGGAAATATAATTCACCAACCTTTTTTCTTACCCGTGAGGGTCACTAAAAGCTTAATTGGTGCCAAACGAGCTAGCAGCGCACCTGATGGCAAGTGTCACTGCCGCCCATACCAGAAGTAATAATAACAATATAAACCCCAAACCCACCCAGTTGGGCTTCCGGCTCTCACGCTCACCGAACAAAGCGCAACAGCACATTACCATTGCTCAGACGTCGGTCTTCTGCTCAGTGTGGTACTACCCCGGATGGACCGACCAGCGGCTGTAGACAGAGAACTGTCAACAGCGTGGTCCTACCACCATGACTAAACTAAACTAACTGCGGTGCAAAAACAGTATAGGTAGGTATATTGTGTACAATTCCATAGACATTTTTAAAGACCTTTGTTTTAACACCACATTAAAGGGCCATGAAAACACTTTTAGCGCGTACATTACGGAAGGAAATAAAATCTGCACTACAAAATAATACTATATGGAAGCGAGAGTTGGGTATACAGAAAAGAGCATGAAAGTAAAATTAATGCGGTCAAAATGTGATCTCTACGGAAAATCTGTGGAGTTAGGCTGACCGACCGCATTCGTAACGACAACGTAAGAGAGCGAGTAGTAGGTATGAAAGAGAGTGTTGGTGTAAGGATGCGAAAGGGAATGCTCCGATGGTTCGGACAAGTGGAAAGAATGCCGAACGAACGTCTGGTTAAGAAGATATACAATACGAAAGCGGAAGGATGTAGGTACCGGGGGAGACCAAGACTAACCTACCTAGACCAGATTGGTCACGTACTGAAGGAAGGTGGAGTCAAGAGTCTCCGAAACCGGCGAGCGTGTATGAAGAGAATTATGAATGTTGAGGAAGCGAGAGAAGTATGCAAGGATAGAGTTCTCTGGCACTCTGTTCTCTCTGGCTATCCTGCAAGGGATGATGTATGTATGTACATATGAACAAAATAATACCATCCGAAAATTGATTATCATACGACTGCTCACGCTCATCTAAGTGGTAGTAAGATTGGAACGGATATCCAATGCGTGGGTTCGGGTCCCACGTGTGACAATCCATCGTAAAACAAGTTTTTATCCATTTTGTTGTTTTTATGTTCATTCGCGCCATTATAACAAATCTGACTTGTTATTTATCAGAACCGGTAGAGCCGTTGAATAGTTACAAGCAGATATTTTCTGTGTAGTGATGGATTAGGAACACCACCCCTTTATCTTCGCCATGGGTGCTCGTGAAATTCGACTAGGGATATAACTATGCATATATATAACATTTATACAAAGTGCAGAAAAAAATTAAGATGATCCAAACTTAAGAATTTGTTCTAGAATTTTCTTTATTAAATTTTTAACCGACTATGGTCTGACCACTTTCTTCACGTCCATTGAGTCAAAGGAAGTATGAAATGTCCTGGCTTTTAAGCTACCGTATATCCATTATCCGTTCGCCGCCTATTGAATGGGCTACTACAACCGATTGGCGAAGTACGGCAGTTTAAAAAAAACTCCCTTTATTAACTGTGTTCATTATGATCTTAGCTCATATTACTCCCAGTGCTGGACCTCTGCCACAATAGATGGAAAATTGACATACTACACCACGCTAGTCAGACATGTTGGCTTAAAACTTTCTGTAGACTTTTCCTTCTCTTGCATATATATTATATGCATATTATATCCCTCCATCCGTGTGGTGACAGAGTAAGAATACAATTCACCGCCCCATATCTTACCCGTGGGTGATCGTAAGTGACCACTAAGGGATATAAAACGTATAAAACATCTATTTAAGAAAAGGAAAACTCGAAACAAAACCACGTCTGACCAGCGCGGTATAGTAGGTTAACTTCCCTCCCATTACGGAGGAGGCCCGAGTCCAACAGTGGGACATATATGGGCTGTGATGATGATATCCCTTAGTCGTCTTTTACGATCACCCACAGGTGAAGGGGGTGTTGAATTGTATTCTTACATCATAAAACTTCAGCCGTGATATATAACCTGATAAGAATTATGAGATAGCCATTTTCATTATGAATGAATTGTGTAAATCCATCATATCCTGCCTATGACGTCAGGGCGGTCTGTTTTATAGCTTTATTAACATTACTCTACACAGAGGAAATTATACTATAACATTACTCTGTGCGTGAATTTCTTGTGGTGACAGAGTATGAATACAATTCACTACTCGCTTTCTTTTTTTTTTATTGGTTATAGTGGCAAACGAGCAAGCAGCACACCTGATGATGAGTGTTACTGCCGCCCATGGACCTTTGCAATACCAAAGGTACAGCTAGACCGCTGCCTACCAATACAAACCCGAAACCCACCCAGTTGGACTTCCGGCTCTCTCGCTCATCGAACGAAGTGCAATAGCATATTGCCACTGTTCAGACGTCGATCTTCTGCTCAGTGTGGCACTACCGCGTATGGACCGGCCTCCGACTGTAGACAGAGAATTGTCAACAGCGTGGTCCTACACCTCATTAGGTATAATATACACTGACTTTTCCTTTGTATTCTCTGTGTCTTTTAAACAAAGGTAAGGAAACAGACAAGATAAATATTAAAAAATTTACAAAAATGCATGTAGATCTGAGACAAAATGTGCAATAATATACTTAAACATACATACATATCATCACGCCATATCCCTTGCAGGGTAGGCAGAGAGAACAGAGTGCCAGAGAACTCTATCTTTGCATACTTCACTCGCTTCCTCAACATTCATAATTCTCTTCATACACGCTCGCCGGTTTCGGAGACTCTTGACTCCACCTTCCTTCAGTACATGACCGATCTGGTCTAGGTAGGTTAGTCTCGGTCTCCCTCGGTACCTACATCCTTCCACTTTCGCATTGTATATCTTCTTAACCAGACGTTCGTTCGGCATTCTTGCCACATGTCCGAACCATCGGAGCATTACCTTTCGCATCTTTACACCAATACTCTCTTTCATATCTACTCACTCTCTTACATCGTCGTTACAAATGCGATCGGTCAGCCTAACTCCACAGATTTTCCGTAGAGATCGCATTTCGATAATAAATAATATATATTTTATATATATTATTCATCATCATCATCATTTCAGCTCATATAAGTCCCACTGTTGGGCTCGAGCCTCCGAGGGAAGTTAATACCACGCTGGTCAGACGTGTTGGTATAGGATTTTGTTTCGGGTTTTTCTTCTCTAGTATAGATGTTATATGCGTTTTAAATACCTTAGTCGTCTCTTACGATCACCCACGAGAAAGATAGGAGGTGGTGAATTGTATTCTTGCTGCGTCACCACACGGATAGATATCATTATCTTAGCTTATATATATATATATATATATATAATATATATATATATATATATATATATATAAGAGAGCGAGTAGGTATGAAAGAGAGTATTGGTGTAAAGATGCGAAAGGGAATGCTCCGATGGTTCGGACATGTGGAAAGAATGCCGAACGAACGCCTGGTTAAGAAGATATACAATGCGAAAGTGGAAGGATGTAGGTACCGAGGGAGACCGAGACTAACCTACCTAGACCAGATCGGTCATGTACTGAAGGAAGGTGGAGTCAAGAGTCTCCGAAACCGGCGAGCGTGTATGAAGAGAATTATGAATGTTGAAGAAGCGAGTGAAGTATGTAGAGATAGAGTTCTCTGGCACTCTGTTCTCTCTGCCTACCCTGCAAGGGATATGGCGTGATGATATGTATGTGTATGTATATAAATATATGTACTCTATACTTTATGAGAACAATAAAGTATACGAAAATACTTTATTTCGTATGATATGAATTCTTTGGGAGTTTGTAAAGTTACGTCGTAGGTATTCTTTCATTAACGAAATTAACCGCCACTCGTGAGTGCACTAAGAATACGATTTAAAGTTTCATAGATTTATGCCATGGTAAATCATGGAAAAAGATACATCTCATACACCTTGTAACACAACTTCGATAGTGAGACGGAGCAAATAGATAGTGAATATGTTATATCGAAAAAATGATTAAAAAATGAAACAAAACAGAAAAATAAACTATTGCAGAAGTATAAAAATCAGTGGGAAATCGAACATGGTGATTTGTTAATTAATGATCCACATAACAAATATAAAGGCAAGCTGCAAAAAGCAATAAAAAATATGATTTTAAGTATAATAATAAATATAAATAAATTGTATTATACTTTATTTTGATACTGTGTACTTTTATTTTCTTACCCATAATAACCAATGTACTTTATTTGCAAAGAAAAAAGGTGGCAACCCTACCTGCAAGGGATATGGCGTGATGATATGTACCGTCAACTGTGGCAACATTACCATATTTTTTTACTTTTATGCAATTTACTTCTTTATGAGGCCAGTTTTTTTAAGTTTTGTTGATTTAACTTGTATAAACAATGTCGCTTATTGCGTTGAATCATTAAATTCTACTATATTTCACATAGAACCGCTGTAATAATCAAGAGTAAGAGCTGGGTAATTTTGGCACATTTTTGGCAACTTTACCTAGCCTATAGTTTACATAGAATGAGCGTCCCAGAGTGCATACAATCTAAAGATGTCAGTACTCCTGGTGATAAAAGACGTTGTATCTATTTCTGAAGCTTCTATCTTCTTTTCAATCAGCATTACCAACACATAGGTAAAGTTGACACAAGAATTTCAAAATTATCATAAAAATAAGTGAATCCCATAAGGGTTGTCAAAAAAATTAAAATCATAAATCTTTTTTCTTTAATAAGAGTTAAGGAACTTTGCAGGGGAACTTTCAGGGGAAGTTGTATTTTTGCTTCTCACTAAATCAACAGCTAATAGTAGCATCTCTTCTGAGTAGTTTTTATAACTATGTGCTCCCAAAAGTCTTCTATTACGTTGTTTAATACAAATCTTGGGAGGCATTTAAAATACAACTGAAATAGGCAAGAAGTAAATTTATTACTTATGTATTTCTTTTACACAAAAATATTTCAGGAACAGATAAAAAGATCTTGATGAAAATGACTGTTCTGAATAACTGAATGAAATTTTGAGGTTCTCATACTAAACTAGATTAGGTATGCGTGATACATATGACAACCCTAATCATAGGTAAAGTTGCCTCCGTGCTAAGTAAGGTAACTTTACCTAACCTCAAACAACATTACCTTTTCCAATAACTCAAAAAATTAATCGTTTATAGGATTGCATCATTATGATATATCTTAATAACAATATATTATATAATATTTTATATAAGACACTTACCTGCACTTTGATTTTCTGTAAGAAAAACCAATCTTTATGTGACGATGCTGCGAATATAATTGACCACATGGAATGAAAATGGACGTTATTTTGACAATTAACAGAGTTACTAGCCTGAAAAACTTTATGGCATATCACAATTTATTATAAAATCTACTAATATTTCTAAAATTACGTCAAATGCCACAGACAAAAAAATATTGAATGAAAACTAGTAGAAGGTATGCTTAGGTAAAGATACCCACGAAAAGTAAAGATGCCACAGTTGACGGTATGTATAATCCACAGTCATCTTTCACAACACCCACAGGCAAGGAGTTGAACTCTATTCTTACTCCATCAAGACACGTATATACCATAAAGCAAATGTAACAATTAGAAGAGTGTATTGGCAGTTCTTAACATAGAAAAAGACCGTTGGAACAAAAAAAAGGATCTAGGACCGGTGAAACTTGAGTATTTAGGGCAAATATGCGAAAAACATATTTCCCCTCATTTTTATAATACTTTTGAGACTTATTTATCTTAAAACTTATTTGTAAGTGGTAAGGACCACGCTGTTTGACAGTTTCTATCTGCAGTCGCGGGCCAGTCCGTCCCGTGTAGTACCACACTATCGCAGAAGATCGACGTCTGAGTAATGGTAATGTGTTATTGCGCCTCGTTCGGTGAGCGAGAGAGCCGGAAGCCCAACTGGGTGGGTTTGCGGTTTGTATTGGTAGGCAACGGTCTAGCTATACCCTTGGTATTGCAAACGCCTATGGGTCGCAGTAACACTTACCATCAAGTGCGCTGCTTGCTCGTTCGCCACCATAAGCTAAAAAAAATCGTTTACCAATTTAGCAGCTCAAAATAAGTCGGAAAATGATAGTCCGATTTGTGGCCTAACCACCTTTTTATTTCGTGGCGCTGTGTAATTACTCCCAAGTTGATATTTTACGCAGAACATTCGAAGTACTATACACGAGGGGCCATGTGACTGATTAGATAGCCGCTACGGTGACATTTCCTAATTCGCAAAAATACACGCATAACCTCGACCTTCAATTACGTGTGACTAAGGATTGCTTGGAGAAATGTGGGTGTGTTTATAATTTTGCTTACCGCTTTGGGAAGGTATAACTATTTTAAGCAACCCATCATCTATATATTGCACCTGTATATTTTTTTATGTTGTAACAAAATATACTCTTACTTATTCTCTCAAAGGTTTTACCTGAAAATCAGCCCTGTATCACGTTTGTGATGCAGCTTTGCTGAGGTGAGACCTTTTTCGTTATCCTATGTACCTATATGAATTTGTAATTATCAATTTGTATTATTTTGGAAGCCGAAATAAATGATTTTCTTTCTTTCTCTTTCTTTCTTTATCATCAATGATGATAAAGAAAGAGAAAGTAGGAGAATGATGATGATGATGATTCATCATCATCATCATCATTCTCCTACTTTTATCCCAATTAATTGCGGTCGACACAATATGTACTCTTCTTTCATAGCACATATTATAAAAGTTATTGGCAATAGTTTTATGACCGGCCGCCTGCCAGACGTCAACCCTCCTTGGGAATGTAATTGTTGACCAAACGGCATCAGATGGAGTTGGCCCAGGTCGTTATAAAACTCTTAGTCGTCTTTTACGACATCCACGTGCAAAGTAAAGGTTGATAGTATTCGTAGCCGCTACCACACGGCACTATTTTAAGCAACCCATAGCATAAAAAAGAAACTAATGGATAGAACTGGTTAAGAGGACTCCAACGAGTCCAAACTTGATGGTTTTAGTAATAGGCAATCCAGGACTTCGTCTCTTAACCACATCAGTATAGTAGCATCATCATATATGGGTGTTTCAAATTACTTTTTAGACACCAACCTTTTTTTTTTTTTGCGGTGGGCTATGGACGTCGCACCCCGCCAAATCGGTCCGGGGTGACGGAAGAGGCAGCGCGCAACCATTGACCCACCCTGCCAGCACCTCTTCTTCGCCGTGCGAGCGGGCCACCGGTACCCGATCTTTAGACACCACCCTGCACTAAGGAAATAATCATTGTATTGACTTTACAAACATGTAATTAAAGCAGACAAATTACATCCAGACTCAGAACAATAGTTTGTGAATCGCACAAAGTATTGTCCTGCATGGGAATCCCATGACACTGGCATGATAGGTCGGTATCTTACCCTCTACACCATCTATACACCCTACCAATGAAAACTTCAAACCCATCCAGAAATTTGGGCTCGCTGAGAAATTTGGCTCTCTCGCTCACTGAACGATGAACATCAGCATATTACCGCTGTTCAGACGTCGATTGTCTGCGAGAGTGTGGTATTACTCCGGACGGACCACCCCTCCACTGTCGACAGAAAACTGTCAACAATATGATCCTACCACTATTGTAAGGAGATAAAGGCTTTTAAACCGCTGAACAGGTATTCATGAATTGTAACTAAGAACCATCTCGATCATTTCAGCTTTTAAACAAAAAACCTTAACATAATCGGTCCAACCGTTCCAGAGTTACGATGCCACATACAGACATACAGCAGGTTCAAATTAACACCTCTATCTTTTTACGTTGAAATTTAAAACCGCCCACCGTTGGACGTATTATTATTCTTTGGCAGACTTATTGCCATATTCGTAACGCTTAATAAGCAAGTTAGCGATAGCATTAAGGTTTTGTGCATTTCCTAGGTGGCTTCTATCGTTGCTGATTAATGAGACCCTCATCCGAATTTATGACTCCTACAGGCAAGCAAGTGGTGACTGCAATTATCCTACACTTATTTCAATTACTTAGGGTCGACGTAATTTCTGTAGTATATGTAAAAGTTTTCGTTTAAAAGTTGAGCCAGTGACGGAAAAGTTAAGGAGTGAAAGATTGACATGGTATGGACATGTGATGAGACGGGATGAAAGTAATGTTGTGAGGAAAGTTTTAAGTATGAATGTTGAAGGCTTTAGGGATAAGGCAAGACCGAAGAAAAGATGGATGGACTGCGTGAAATATGACATGGATAGCCAAAGAATGACCACAGAGATGACGTCTAATAGGTTTGTATGGAAGGAGAAGACATATTGCGTAGACCCCAAGTAAATTGAGATAAGAGCAAGTTGATGTTGCTGTCTGTCTGTCGCACTTTCACGCCAAAACTACTGAACCGATCTAAATGAAATTTGGTACACAGATAGTCTAGAGCCTGATAAAGTGTTGTAAAAGGGGATGAAAAGTTGTAAGGAAGTATCGTCATTTTTAAAGCCAGAAGCTTGAAACTTATTTTTAGGCTATTGATTAGATATAAATAAATATGACATTAAAATTTTATAAAAAAAATACCCTTAAGGGAGAAAATAAAAATAGGGGATGAAAAACTTTATGAAAAGTAACCTTTTACGCGGGCGAAGCTACTGGCAGAAGCTAGTATTATAATAAAGTATGCCACAATGTTTAAATACAATCGTAAATAAATTGACCAATTATAAAAGAACCTTTCTGCACTTTCCTTTGGCAATTTTTTTAAATTATTATCGTCTATTTTTGATCTTGACTTAGATAGGTCCCCTTGAATCCACAGGGTTCTAGCCTGAAGCCTAGCCACATGGTAGATCCGGCCCTGCCATAGACGATATACATATAGATAAACAATTGCGTACTGTTTTGAATATTGAAAACGTCCACCATTTAATATTCAGAACATGAAAAGAAACGTATTTTGTATTTATGAATTTCTTTTATAGATTTATTTTTTTCGTTTTATGATCGTAGTCAACTATAAACTTTTTGATTCAAGTTTTTATCACGTCACGTCATTGAGGAAACTATTATTTTTTCGAATTCATCTTGGCTTATATTTGTTACAATGCTAGGCTAGAATCTCCTTCACCGAAGTCAAAGATCGGGTACCGGTGGCCCGCTCGCACGGCGAAGAGAGGAGTTTTACGGTGGGTCTATGGGGTCACGCGCCGCCTTTCCGTCACCCCGGACCGATTTGGCGGGGCGAGACGCATCCATAGTCCACCAAAAAAAAAAAACAGGCTAGAATATCCTTCGAAATACGTGGGAAACTGACTTACTATACCACGCTGATCATACGGATTGGTGTAGGCATTGCGAGGTTTTCTTCTTTTAAATAGATGTTATATGCATATTATACTTCTTAGTCGTCTTTTACGACACCCACAGTCTTTGTATGTGTTGTATTATTATGTGAATGAATTGTACTATAACTCTGTCACCATATAGAAAAAAAAAACTACTTACTATTGTCTATTAATCAAAAAAGCTAAAGGTTTTTATTGCCATTTTTTTTTATTAATAATGGAATTACTTTCATTTGTTTCATATTGCTGTTTGTATGTACCCGCCTTGTGTGTTAGCTACGAATACTACCAATCTTTAATTTGCTCGTGGATGTCGTAAAAGACGACTAAGAGCTTTATATAGACCTGGGTCAATTACATCAATTACATTCGCATTTTGAAGGAGGCTCGAACCCAATAGTGGACCATATATGAGCTAGCAAATGATGCCAATGAATCCGTTAAAGAAAGATGGCGACTAAATTACGTAAGATAATTTTCATATTGACGACGTTGTGTCTACGTCGCTGACCTAAATAACTTTTGGCCGTTTCCAGTAAACTATCTGAGATAATATACCGATCGATAGGCACCGGTTATGTGATGTAAAAATCTTCCTTAGATTTTTTTTTATTATTACCTTTAATGGCAAAAGGGTAAGCAGCTCATCTGATGTTAATAATTGTCGTTTATAGTACAAACAGGTCTGTCCACTAACAATTGGGTTGAAAATTAAACGACACCCCAAAATGTGGCACTTGTTTTTTTTTTGATGGCGGGTTACTTTGTGGTCAGACTCCGCTACGCAAGAAGCGGCGCGCGACCTCATAGACCCACCCAACAACGTACCTGGGTGCTTCTTCATTTTTGCAAAAAATCACTTTCCAGGCCATTTATGTTTAAGGAACTATATTTTTTTAAGAAGAAATCGGAACATAAACTCGATGTCGCAACTAGTAATATCTGAATATAAACGTTGGAAAAAAAGAAATCTTACGAAATACGCCAAAAATCGTCATTCGTCTCCGTTTCCAATCATATAATTTTAAAGTTAATCGTATGATTTTATACATTTCAATGAAAAAAAAAATATTTCGCGGTTTTTTTAAACTTATAAATAGTGCTAGTTCTTAAATATAAAATAATATTATACAATTAATCTTTAAAAATGATTGAATTTGTGAGCTGAAACTTTGTCACGTGCAAAACGTCATTTATCGCACCGAAGATGGAAACTAGAATATTTATTTACTTTTAACCGCCACGTTGGGTATGAGGAATCCAATCCCCCTCCTGCCACGTTCCGCAGTCGTGGCCTACTCGCTGTAACGAGTATACGCATTATATTCGCTAAGGTAAGCCCATTTTGTAGTTCTTCAAAATTTGTCACAACAAAACATCATTTGCTTCACTCAAATTATTTAGCTAAATTGGCATCCAATTATTGTTATAATATAACTACTTTATACTTGTGGTTGGTTACATTTTATTAACCTAGAATGTTCGTTTAAAGCTTCGTTTTTTAAACAAGTTGAGACAGGTTTTATTGTAATTCGTCATTACCAGCAACATCATTAATGGCAAAATTGTTGGTACCTATAATGACACGCTGTGAGCATAATGATAACCTATATAATCAAGAATGATTGCATGTTGCTAAGAATGATTTCAGTAGTTTATTTATTTTTTAATAGGAGATAATAATTAAATTATGATACAGTTAACAGTGAAATTAGGATAGGAACAGATGCTGATGGTGGCACACCTAATAGTAAGTGATACTACCGTACCTGAACCTTTGCAATATCAACGGCACAATTAGGTAGCTGCCTACCGTGAAGAAAGTGCTCTTCTTAAACCTCGTTTAAAGAAGGACATGTTCTTGGGATATACAACAGTAGGCAGTTTATTCCAGATCTTCCGCGTACGTGGGAGAAATGCTCGCTGGGAATGTACACTTGAAGACCATAACGTTTTCAGGTCAAATGTCTAAACCCTACTAAGATGTCGAATGGCATGTTGGTAGAACGGTGGTCCAATTCAAACAATTCCCCCAGAGCTCTCACAGTGAAAAAGCAGAACCCTCAGAGGGACCCAAATTCTCTGATGTATTGAGAATCACCGACAATTCGAATAGCAAGTGTTTTCAGCAAGTCAAGTGGGTCTAGCTTGTATTAAGGTACGCCTGCCCAGATATGTGAACAGTCCACAAGAGGACGAACTTGTGCTTTGTATGGCACAAGACGCGGTCTCGGTTTGAAGTACCGCCTGGCTCTGTTCAGGACCCTTAATTTTTTGCTCACCAATTTGGATTTGTCCTCTAAATGATATATTTGCTCGATATGTCGAGGAGAGGATCCTAATACTGTGGAAAATTTGGAAAGTTACAACTGGGAACTGAGGCGCCGTGACTAACCTTGGGTCCTTCTTTGCAGTGAACCTCTATCTTTGTAGAACGGAACTGGACTATGTTCCGTTCACGTGATTCCGAGGCCCTCCTCCCCTTATAAGAATCAGGTTGACATGGGCCACCTTCCACGAAGACGAAACCCTATGAGTGTCAGAATTTTAAAATAATCATCATTATACATCCCACAAGGGACATGGCGTGGTGGTATGTATGTACGTATGTATACATACCACTGTTGGGCTCGAGCCTCCTCCACAATGGGAAGGAAATTGACCTACTAAACCACGCTGGTCACTAATGTGGGTTCTATTTTGAGTTTTTCTTCTCTTGTATAGATGTTATATGCATATTATATCCCTTAGTCGTCATTTACGAAACCCACGGGCAAGAAAGGGGGGTGGTGAATTGTATTTATACTCCGTCACCACATAGAGAGTAATGCTATTTTTAATTCGTAGATTTAAAAATGACTCAGCCAAAGAAATCCAAAGAAGTTAGATTAGCTCAACAAAGACTATGTAAAAGACGTCGTTACGCTGAGATCAAGAATGACCCAGAATTACTTCTGCTGGAAAAAGAAAAAAGAAGAGCAGCATACTTGAAAAGAAAAGAAAGTAAAAAGGTGGTTAGCATTAAAGAAAGAACGCCCCGAGCACAACGTGAACTACGGAAAAATTGGAAAGAGAACTCTAAAAAATATAGGCAAAGGAAAAAAGAATATGACAAGAAGAGAGAAGCATTCTAGAATCTGTTCAGATTGAAGCGGAAGCAGTTGATATAGCAAATGATACTAAAATTTTAGTCAGTGACGAAGATCCCTTACACTACAATTGCTCAGTAGATTATGGCGCAATTAGAAAATATCGATACAGGACCCAGAAGTATTTGGTAAAGTTGAGAAGAATTATAGAGTTTTTGAAGAAGAAAAATGAGTCAGAGCGTAAGTGCATCTACTATTTTAAAAAAAAACTACATGTTAATAATGCTACAGTAATTAAAAATAGTGATGGTAAGGGAGAGTTACAGAGAGAAACCAATGTACCACAGTATTCACCTGTGGCTCTAGCTCGACAGAAAAAAATTAACAATATAATCAATTTTTACAATGATGACAAAAATAGCACCATAGTTGCTGGAAAAAAAGAATACGTAACAAGAAATAAAAAAAGAATGCAAAAGAGATTTTTAACGACATATTTGACTGATTTATATAAAAGATACGTCTCAGAGTCTAACGTTCAAGTAAGCTACTCATTCTTTTGCAAATGCCGCCCCTTTTGGGTTATTTATCCTAAAGATACCAACAGAAAAACCTGTCAATGTGCTACTCATCTGAACATGGAATTGTTGGTTGGTGCGCTACATAAGTCAAAAATTTTATCTCAGAAGAACACTGAAGAGGTGTTGTCTAGATTATGCTGCAATAATAGGAATACAAATTGTTTAGGAAGAATTTGTAAGGTGTGTTCAACTAAATGCCTGGACTATTTGGAGTTTAATGATGAGTACAATATACCTATTTATGTTTGGAAGAGAGTGCAAAAAACTATAGATGATGTACGATTTAAAAAGAAAACGGTGACGGTAATTGAGAAACAAAAAATTGTAATGAAACCTAAAGACGCAATCGGCAAGCTCGAAGAAGATTTGAATTTTTTTCTCAAACATTGTTATAAGATCGTGCATCAATATGAAGTAATTAAAAAGCTTAAAGAGAATTTGAATATGTCAGAGGCATTAGTACACGTAGATTTTTCTGAAAATTATTCGTTAAAGTTTTCTGAAGAGGTGCAAGCGATGCACTTCGGTGCAAGTCGCCAACAGATATCAATTCACACCGTTATAATTTACACCCATAATTTTTCTACGGGAAGTGTACATCCGACGGCATTTTGCACTATCAGCAAATGTCTTCGCCATGACGCGCCTGCTATATGGGCCCACTTGGATCCACTCATCGAAGAAGTGAAAAATTTGAATCCTTTCGTAGATACTATACACTTTTTATCTGATTCCCCTTCGTCACAATATAGAAACAAAAGTATGTTTTATGTTATAAGTCAATTAGAGACCAACCACGAACTCACCAGTGTTACATGGAACTATTCAGAAGCTGGTCACGGCAAGGGTGCCCCTGATGGGGTTGGTGCCACAGTCAAAAGGATGGCGGATAGAAGAGTCAATTTTTGATCAGATGTCGGTTCATTTGATGATTTTTACAAACTGATTGAAAACATAGAAAACGTAATTGTGAAAAAAGTTGAAGAAAAGGATATTTTAAGAAAAGAAAAATTAATACCGTTAAATTTAAAACCGTTTAAAGGCACCTTTTCTGTGTATCAGACTCTGTGGAGTAAATCGGTACCTAGAATAGTTTTTAGAAATATGAGTTGCTTTCTTTGTGATATAAATCAAATATGCGTACATGGATACCATCTTGGTTCTATAAATAATATACCTGTTTCAAAAAAAGAAAATATTGACCCAGGTGTGGTTTCTTTGTCTCGTACTCCCAAGATCAAAGTTCTATCTGATATCAATGTCACTTACTTTAACACTCCATCAACATCTAAAACTTGGCGTTAAATTCAGTACCATGTTTTAATTTCTTTTATTTGATTTTTAATGAATAAATTTAAATTTGTATTTCTTCGTAAGATTCGGAAGTATTGTGTGTTGCATTTCGATATTTTAATATTAAATTTACCATATAAACATGTTATATTTATTATAACTGAGATTTTGACTTAAAATAAATAATGATTCTCAGAAGTTTCTATTCTATTATATAGTTTAAAATTATGATATTTTGTGATTGTGATACTTAGCTGATAAGAATTATTTACTAAAATAGTTGCTATCATTATTCTACTTTTAATTAAAATAAAGTTTATTTGGAAAAATGAAAGTATTTATCATTATACGTAACATAGCGTCATTGAAATCATTAAAATCACCATTCATCGTAACTGCACGTCATTATCGACAACACCTCAATTTTGAAAAACTTGAATAACTCTGAAAATATTTGGTATTTTTTAGTGCCCTTTTTCATAAATCATTAAGAATAATCTATTAATCATTTCTAGATGCAAAAACCAACAAATTCTAGGGATTTTTGAAAAACTAAAAAAACATGGCAAAAATAACATTTTGCCGAGAAATGCCCACCTATCGACGCTGTGCGAGTGGGCCAACGGAACCCGGTCTTTGCCTTAGATGGCCGAACGTGGCACTTGATTGAGAGTTTTTATTACTTTGTTTAACTTCTGAGGAAGTTTTATTGCTAGCATGTATAGTGAATTGCTCTAAATACAAATCTTGTTTAATATCCACGTATACAATTCTTTGTGTGTTCCACAAAAGTGTTGCGTTTACGAGCAATTTGTTTGTTTCGTTAATTTTATATTTAATTGTATATTTTTGTGTAGTGACTGAGTAAGAATACAATTCACCAACTATCTTACCCGTGGGTGATCGTAAGCGACGACTAAGGGATATAAAACGCAAATAACAACACGTCTGACCAGTTGACTGATGTGGTATAGTGGTGGTCAATTTCCCTGCCATTATGGAGGAGTCTCGAGCCCAACAGAGGGACATATATGAGCTGAGATGATGAATTGTATATTTGTATTGAATTCCAGACATTATTTTTTTATGGAACAAAAATCGATCGTATTATTTTACATACATACATATCATCACGCCATATCCCTTGCAGGGTAGGCAGAGAGAACAGAGTGCCAGAGAACTCTATCTTTGCATACTTCACTCGCTTCCTCAACATTCATAATTCTCTTCATACGCACTCGCCGGTTTCGGAGTCTCTTGACTCCACCTTCCTTCAGTACATGACCGATCTGCTCTAGGTAGGTTAGTCTCGGTCTCCCCCGGTACCTACATCTAATTAGTATTATTACGTATTATTTTTTTACCTTTATTTTTGATTATGATTATTTAGAGCATGGAAAGTTTTATAAAAAAGGAAGGTATGCAAAATAATATTGGATAATGATCATTAGCGAACCGTAGCAATACCGCCGCCCATCCACTTTCACCCCCCTATAACCTTTCAAATAATAATGACGTAAGCTTCGCAGTGATATAGAAATTTATAACCAGTTTCATGTATGCGTAGAGACTACCAATGTCTGATTATTACGAACTTAATTCTTGTACAGTGACATGACATTTCCTACAGCTGTGTGGTGGCGGCTACAAATACTACCAACCCTTACTTTGCTCATGGATGTCGTAAAAGATGACTAAGAGCCATATATCGACCTGAGCCAACTCCATCTGATGCCGTTTGGTCAACAATTACATTCCCAAGAAGGCTTGACGTCTAGCAGGCGGCCAGTCATAAAACTATTGCCAATAACATTTACAATATGTACTATGAAAGAAGAGTACATATTGTATCGACCCCAAGTAATTGAGATAATAGTAGGAGAATGATGATGATGAGTGACATGATTCTCGTACAGTGACGTTTTCATCATTCAGTACTTTGACATTCACTACTGGACGTAGGCCACCCTCATATATTTTTGAAGGAAAAACTTCTTTAGCGGCGTTGTGCACTTTTTTGGGATGGGAAAAATGTTAATCTCGCGTCAGGACACGTGACCTGATCGAAAATTCGTAAGACGGGGGTAGAGTAGACCGTAGGAGAGTAAATTGGTAACACGTAGGGAAAGTAGACCTTAGAAGAGGAAGTAATAATATAATATGTGTATAATATAATATTTCCGTGTGGTGACGCAATAAGAATACAAATCCCCACCCCCTATCTTGCCCGTGGGTGATCGTAAGAGACGACTAAGGGATATAAAACGTATGTAACGTCTATACAAGAGAAGGTAAACTGAAAATTGTCAAATCATTGTAAATGTGGCCAGACTGTTGCCACTTTAGCGTGCTAATTCTTCGTGCTATATCGGTTACATCCGTTCTTTTGCGGATTTCCGTATTAGACATGTGTTTAGGGAATACAAACAAATATCATATGTTTTAAAATATAGTGGATATTAAAATTATTTAATAAGCAGTAGTAAAATGGGGCGAAATATAGTGTAGTTTTCAGCGTAATTCAGCTTCTAAACTTTTATTCACTGTCGTAGGAATGTGTTGCCCAAATTCAGTCTTGGTCTTGCAGTCTTGGTCTTGTTCTTGCGTTTTTGCAAGACCAAGACCAAGAACAAGACCGCGTATTTTTAGCAAGACCAAGACTGACCGTGCAAGACTTGAGCAAGAACAAGACTAAGCCTGCAAGACTCTTGCGTCTTGCAGCTAGGACTTAGCGCTATTTCACGGAGTAGTTAGGTGTAACAGTTCGGTGTATAGGTACGCTTAGGAATTCTATGAGACGCAAAACTGTATCAAAGAATATGAAAAACTGGACCTATGCGCATTACGACTAATACCATAAACATACCTACATAGCGAATAAAAAAATATCCATTAAAATCAAACTGAGTGCATGCATAGTTATGTTTTAACCATCGGCACTTTGATAATGCGGCATCAAAGGTTTTGTACTTACTTCTCAAAGAAATTTGCCGCTTTTCGGAAGTACATGGTTATGATACACGCGCCGGCGGCTTCTTTTGAAATCATATACAACAATCGTTGCCGCCGCGCCGAAATCACAACATTTGACACTATTTGATTGCCGCCACAGGGCGTAGGTATACTCATGCAAAATAATTTCGAATTTTAAGAGTACCTACAGGTGTTCCAAAGAATAAATAAGTTTCAGAGTGCTTAGAATGAAAATGAATACATTATACTGATCACGCAAGTAGTATTATGATAGGAAAAAATGTTAAGGATAGGTAGTAGATGTCATAATAATTTATTCTAGTAAGTATATATTATAATATTGATTATATGGTTTTAAACTAATTACTTAGGTACTATTATTGTACATTTAGTCATTATATTTCTTAAGTTTTTACAAGAAAAAATAGCAAAAAAGTGTTCAAATATCACCCGTTTGATAAATATTGTAGCCACTTTTAAATATACTTGAAACGTGTAAAAAAATTCTACAAAACTAATAAAATAATATAAAAAGCGTAGGTACTTACCTACTAATAAAATAAAAAGCCTGCGATAAGAGTTTTGTACTGCTTACCAGCCCGAATATCTCTGAGAGAGATGATGAGAGGAAGTATTTACTAGCAGTGCCCGCGACTTCGTCCACGAGGAATAGTAACTTTGGAGGTATAGTGACGTTCAGGATTTATTTATTTATTTTAAAACTTCTGTCATCAAACATACAAACAAACTCTTCAGCTTTATAATATTAGTATAGATAAGTATAGATGTACGCCAAAACATTCACTTATATGTAAAGAATAGTGATTGGCACTAATTCTTTACATATATTTTATTCACGCGTCGCGTCTGTACAAGTAGGTAATAATCTGTGTTTGTACGCCGCACGTGGCATCGTTTGATTTGCGGCGGCATCCTTTTAATAGAGCCGGCACGTGGCGAGGCGGCGCGGTAGAAAGCAAGGAAACGTACTATAAATAAAGGAATTATTTTAATTCCAGTCATTTCCAATTGAGCTGTGCTTCGAGTCTAACTTAATAATTGTTTTTACTAATTCTTGTTGTTTTCTAAATACGTATCACGTGTACAATTTAATATGAGTGACGAAGATTCAAATTATTCTAGTCCGAGTAACGAGAGTTTGAGTCACAGATCTAAAAGACCCAAAAGCAAATTTGAGGAGTTTTTCGAAATAATTCATGCATCCCAAACTGCCTTGTGTAAATTGTGCCAACATAAAAAGATTGAAATAAAAATGAAAAACAGAAACACTTCAGGCTTAAGGAAACATCTAATATCTTTCCACAAAAAGGAATCACAAATATTTCTTCCTGTTAAACCAAAATTAAGTGGAGATATCACAAGCTTTTTAGTAACCGCTGGAAGAAGTGGACAGGTAAGAATATTTTTTTAACAATGGTCGAAGTTGTCGCTACGGGAATTTTAACTCCGCGTAGCTATTCATGCGATACTTTCAAAAACGCCATTAACTTACGTAAGTATTTTTGAGTTAGTGGTGTTTTCATCTAGGGGTGCGACATATTAAGTATGTAATTATCGTCTTAAATATTTTTTATAAACACCCATATTTTCATTTGTTTTCATAATCGGCCAGTAACAACTAAGTACTTTATTTTGGTAATATAACAAATGTCAATTTAACGATTTTCTCGATTTAACAACAACAAACCTCCTCCTCCTAAACGCTCAAACCTAGTATGTTTTAAATAATAACACAAGATTTATTGTTTTATTTCAGTCGGAAAACAGCAGTGACAACATCACGACAGCTACAGTTGATTGGGTGGTGAAAAAATATCTTCCCTTCTCATTTTTCGATGACGAAGCTACACAAGTATATTTTCGACGTATTTGCCCTAATATGGTGTTTCCTAAAAGGTCTACACTTAGAAGGAAAGTCAAAGAGCGATTTGAAGAGCTCCAATTGAATCTCAAGGAACGACTTCAACAATTATCATCTAAAATGTCGTTTACTATTGATGGGTGAACGTCAATTGCTGGTAGGAGTTACTACGGGGTTACTATGCATTATATAGACAACGAATGGAAGTATCGATCTGTAGTTCTTGATTTTATACCATCACGCGGTCGACATACTGGGGAAGATATTGCAACGATTTTCCATGAATGTTTATTGGAATATGACATAATTGATAAAATACAAGGTATCACGGTCGACAACGCAACTGCAAATACCAAATTTATGTATGAACTGGGCAAACAGCTGCCGCCACACTTTGATTCAGACAATCAACATTTCCGGTGCTTTGCTCACATTTTAAACCTTGGTGTACAAGATTTATTAAAGACCTTAGCATTACACTATGAGTCTGACACTAACGCGCAAGATCAGCAGTATGAAGACTATGCAGACGAAACTGAGGATGAGGAAGATGAAGAATATGCACCAAATATTGCTGACTCGCGTACATCTGTAACAAAGTTACGCAGTATTTCCAGTAAAATAAAAAGAAGTGAGATAGTGAAGAAGAAGTTTCAGTCTGCTTGTGAAGCAGCTGGCGTGCCATCAAATCTAAATGCCATTCTTGACTGTCCAACGAGATGGAATTCCACACATGATATGATTGGATTTGGTTTAAAAGTGAGAGCGGGCATTAACATATTGTGCAGTTCTGTCACCGAATTGAATGATTTTCAAATCACAGCTAGTGAATGGCAGGTACTCGAAAAATTACATAAATTTCTAATAAACTTTAAACTTTTAAGTACAAAACTTGGTGGAGACAAATATGTTACATTACCGCTAGTCATTGTATCATTCAATCTCTTGCTAGATAAAATTGAATCCATGGTAAAACAGTTAGATGAGAAACCTAATCGATCTGAAGTGGATGAAAGGCTCATTCTAGCTTTCCAAGCAGCTCGAGACAAAATGCTTAAACATTATAAGAAGAGCAACTGGATTTATTGTACTTCTTTAATTTTAGACCCAAGGCATAAGGCTCAGACTTTTGACCTGACAATGTGGGGGAAGCAACTTAAAACAGAAAGTCTGCGCAAGTTCAATGAACTTTATGAAGAATATAAAAGTCTACACTCACTGAACAAATCTCTGGAATTACCAAAAAAAGAAAATAAAGTATGTGATGAAGATGAAGACGTAATAGACTTTGATAAACTCTATGAATGTCCCTCGACGTCATCTGGATCTTGTCTTCAAGGCTTAGTGATAGACGAGTTGGAGGAGTACCTGAGAAAACCAAGAACTGTCAGCTCGGAAGACATTTTAGATTGGTGGAGGACGCATGAGACAGAGTATCCGACTTTATCGAAGATGGCCCGTGATTTTCTCTCAATACCTGCAACTTCAGTACTTGCTGAGAGATTATTTTCTAAAGCATCATTAGTAATTAGAAAACATAGAAATAGGTTAAGTGATGAGTCAGCCAGATGGTTACTTTGTATTAATTCTTGGTCAAAAGAATTGATATAAAGTAACATAACCTAATGATAAAGCTGTTGTGTACTGTTATGTTTGATTTGTGTTGTATTTTATTTTTTATTGAAATAAATGATAAATCGTAAAACTCTTTTATTAAATTTCATATAAGTTGAGGGTTCAATCTCTTTCTAGACAGATATTGTTCTTTAAAATACAGTCAAGTTATTGTAATTAATTAGTTTTTTACATGTTTTAGCAAATGTAAGCTTATAAATCATAAATGTTTATTAAGAAACAGTTACTTCCATGGAAAACGACATATAGGTCAGTTGATTTTTCGAATTTCTTATCAAATCCTCAGTTATTTATTAATCTGCTCGATCTTTACTATGGCTATGTTAATTCAAGCTCACAATGTTTCAATTCTAATACGTTTTTCTAAGATTTAAAGTAAACTTTAATAAATAGTAATAGACTAATAGGTAATTGCAAGACTTGCAAGACTCTTGCTGCAAGACCAAGACTGGGAGCGCAAGACCAAGACCAAGACCAGGTGTATTGGCGCAAGACCAAGACCAAGACTGGCTAAGTCTCGTCTTGTTCTTGCATTTGGGCAACACTAAGGAATACATATATATTGTGAAGACATAATGTTAAAGATGGGTTGAAATATAATATTTTGGGTCCAAAATATGTATAAGCTTTGTATATCCAATATATTTAAATCGAGGTAATATTTTATTAATTACTAGCTTCTGCCTGCGACTTCGTCCGCGTAGAATAGTTAATTTGGGCTAACGCTACCTCCCGGGCGGGCCACCGAAGACAAAGATCGGGTACCGATGGCCCGCTCGCACGGCGAAGAGAGGAGTTTGCATGGTGGGTTTATGAGGTCCCACCATGCAAACTCCATCCATAGCCCACCGAAGAAAAAAAATGGGCTTACGATAACTCGTGACTTCGTGTACGTAGAAGGTGAAAATATTTTTAAATAATATTTATGTTAGGGGACTGTTTTAAGTACCTACATGACGCTTTTATTAGTAAGAGTGGAACATTGAAGGGGAACAATTAATCGTTTACGCAGCGGTAGCTCTCAAGAGGAAAGAGAAACCGATTTTAAAACATTCTTCACTGGTTCTCCGCTCCTATTGGTCTTAGCGCAAAGATATATAGCCTTCGTCGATAAATGAGCTACACTAACACAGTAGTTTTTGAGACTACCGGGTTCGAACAAACCAAACAGTTCAGCTTAATAATATTATTGTAGAGTTTATAAAAATACTATTTAAGCGTAAATTGCGAAAGTTGCGCCAGTGATGGAAAAGTTGAGGAGTGAACGGCTGACATGGTACGGACATGTGATGAGGCGGGATGAAAGTAATGTTGCGAGGAAAGTTTTAAGTATGAATGATGAAGGATTTAGGAGTAAAAGAAGACCAAAGAAAAGATGGATGGACTGTGTGAGGCATGACATAGATAGACAGGGAGTGACTGCAGAGATGACGTGTGATAGAACTGTATGGAAGAAGACATATTGCGTCGACCTCAAGTAATTGGGATGAGAGCAAGATGATGATGCCTTTTTAAGCGCAAATTGATTTAAGCAAAAAGATTTTTAAGTATATTTAAATAAGTCATATTTTAATGTGTCTTTTTGTATAAATCTTTTTTTTTATTACTTAATTTTATTTTATAGTTTTGTACTCTTAAAATTTTATGATCAATATTATATATTGCTTATGGTGGCAAACGAGCAAGCAGGCACACCTGATGGTAAAGTTTACTACCGTCAATGGACCTATGTAATACCAGGGCTATATCTAGGCCATTCACCAACCAAAATCAAGTTGGGCTTCCAGCTCTAACTCACCAAACCAAGGGAGGGAAATTAACTTAACCTACTATACCGAGTTTGCCATATCTTGCATAGAAGTTATATAAGTTTTATATCCCTTAGTCGTCTCTTACGATCACCCACGGGTAAGATATGGGGTGGTGAATTGTATTCTTACTCACCACACGGATAATCCCTGTGAATAATTGTGATATATTTGAAGAACCTCTCTAGAATAAAACACGTGTATGGATGGATACGTTCCCTAATAAGAATACACGTGAAATATCGCGTCGTAAGTGTTTAGCTGTAGTATTTTTGTAAGCGTAGGCGAACCGCTTGTAGTGTTGACGTCCAAAAATAATCTGTTAGCAAAAACACCTATCGTCAAATTAATTTTTATTTATTAATAACTTAAACGATATATTTATGATAGATTAGCCGTGCCAGTGGATTCGCTTATATACTTCATCTCAACTCATATATGTCCCACTATTGGGCTCGAGTTTCCTCCATAATGGTAGGGTATTTGACTTACTATACCACGCTGGTCAGACGTGTTGGTCTGTTGGTACAGGTTTTTGTTTTAAGTTTTCCTCCTCTGGCATCGATGCGAACCGCCGCCGGCGACTGGGGCGGCGTAGGCGCGATTACCTGCGCCTGATGCCGCCCTAGCCGAGGCCGCGGGTGACTGGACCGGGGAATTAGTCCGTCACCCGCCGAGAGGCTGACCGCGCGAGGAGGGACCGACGTCCGCCCCAGGGGTGGGGGGACGTCGCTCAAGGAGAGGGTACCCCTCAGGACTCTCCTCTGTCGTCCCGGACAGAGTGGTGCGAGAAGAACGCCGACCATAACCCAGCCCTAAAAAAAAAAGGTATTACAGATATTATATTTTCATATTTACAATTATTGGACGACAGCCAATTGTAATTAAATACTAGCTTTTATGTATGAAGCAATTGATGTTTTATTTTTTAGGGTTATCGCGTTGTTCATAGCCTGAACTAAAAAAAATAGACAGAGAGCATGTCGTAAAAGCAAACACAATAGAATTGCAACTTATTGTATGTACAGTGAAACATATGTAATTATATACATCAAACATTTTTGTATATACATAGAACTGGATTTTGTACAAACATTTATTTATATTATTTCAGCTCATACACGTCCCACTATTGGGCTCGAACCTCCTCCATAATGGGACAGAAATTGACCCACTATACTACGCTGGTCAGACGTGTTGGTATAAGGTTTTGTTTAGAGTTTTCCTTCTCTTAAATATACATACATACATACATATCATCACGCCATATCACTTGCAGGGTAGGCAGAGAGAACAGAGTGCCAGAGAACTCTATCTCTGCATACTTCACTCGCTTCCTCAACATTCATAATTCTCTTCATACACGCTCGCCGGTTTCGGAGACTCTTGACTCCACCTTCCTTCAGTACATGACCGATCTGGTCTAGGTAGGTTAGTCTCGGTCTCCCCCGGTACCTACATCCTTCCACTTTCACATTGTATATCTTCTTAACCAGACGTTCGTTCGGCATTCTTTCCACATGTCCGAACCATCGGAGCATTCCCTTTCGCATCTTTACTCCAATACTCTCTTTCATACCTACTCGCTCTCTTACGTCGTCGTTACGAAATAACAATAGTTTTATACTAATTATTTTTGGCGGGTAGTTTTTTTTTAATGTTTTGGCTAAGACATTTATTTTTATTACTGATGTTTGCTAATGAGCACACCTGATAATATGTGTTACTGCCGCCCATGGAACTTTGCAATACCAAAGGTATAGCTAGACCGCTGCCTACCAATACCAACCCTAAACCCACCCCAGTTCAGCTTCTGGCTCTCTCGCTTACCGAACGAAGCGTAACAACACATTGCCATTACTCAGACGTCGATATTCTGCGAGAGCGTGGTACTACTTCAGACGGACCGGCCCGCGGCTGTAGACAGAGAACCGTCAACAGCGTAGTCCTACCACTAATAAACTATTTTAGATTGTGAAAAGTATTAATACCCCACTACATCTGATGTCGTCTGATCAACAATTACATTCACGAGTAGTGGTTTGTGACGTCATACAGATGATCGGTCATAACGACTATAGTCAAAACTTTTGCAAAATGTACGATGTAAGAAGAGTACATATTGACTGCACGGGTGACATAGTGTTTAATATACTCCTTCCGTGATAGTTCCGTGAGTTCGATTCATATGCAGGACAACACTTTGTTTGATCCACAAAATGTTATTCTGAATCTGGGTGTAATTTGTTTGCGTTATTTTTTTCTTTTTTGACACCCCCCTCCAATAAGGAAATAATCCTTGTATTGCGGGGGACTTTACAGACATGCAATTAACGCAGACAAATTACACCCAGACACAGAACAACACTTTGTGTATCGCACAAAGTATTGTCCTGTGTAGGAATCGAACCCAAGGCACTGGCACGGAAGGTCGGTATCTTAACCACTACGCCATCTGTGCAGTTTATTGCAAGTTAGTAAAATGCCTTTAAGAAATATTGCGTCCATCACAAGTGATTAAATAAGAGCTGAAGAATGATGATAATAGGTATATAGATACATATTTTTATTTCATTTTTATGTATATTGAATATGAAGGTCTGTTTGTACGTCATTTCTATAAATCTAATACTATAAAAATAAACGTTGATAGGAACGCCACATATGTTTGGTATTCTATAACGTTTATGGGGGAGATTTTTTTATTGCTTATAAACAAGAAGCTGTGTGTGTGTGGGAATAAGAAAAGAACGAGAAGCTGTGTGGTAGCGGCTACTAATACTACCAACCCTTATTTTGCTCGTAGATGTCGTAAAAGACGACTAAGAGCCCTATAACGACCTGAGCCAACTACATCTGTTGCCGTTTGATCAGCTATAACATTCCCAAGGAGAGTTGACGTCTGGCAGGCGGACGGTCATAAAACTATTGCCAATAACTTTTACAATATGTACTATGAATGAAGAGTACATATTGTATCGACCCCAAGTAATTGGGATAAGAGTAGGAGAATGATGAAATGATGAGTGGTAAACGAGCAAGCAGCACATCATCCCATATAGTAAATGTTACTGCAGCTTATAGATCTTTACAATACCACCATGAATCACTCTTTCCAACTCCTCCTCTTTAACCTTTTCTAATTAAATTTGTTGCGGGTTCCAAGACAATTAAAATCATATCCCGGGACTGCCTGAGGGTCAAACCTTGGTGTCATTTATAGTGACCATTGTGGATCCTGGCTTACAGGAGTTACAATGGTGGGAATGTGTGGTGGGATTAGACCCAAAAAAAGAATACCACCATGAAAACACCACCTAAAAAGTTGGATTACCAGCTCACTCTCTCCCAGAACGAAACACAACAGGTCAATGTCACTGCTCAGACTTCAATTTTCTGCAAGAGTATGGTACTAACCCGGACGGACCGGCCCGCGGCTGTAGACAGAAAACTATTAACAACGTGGTCCTAACACTATTAAATTAATTTAACAAAAGGACTCATGTGCCAAGTTTTATCACTTCGATCCGTACACAGAACAATTCTTTGTCCAATTCACAAATAATTAATTCTAATATTTACGCGAGTATATTTTACATTTTGAAATAAAACTACTTTTACGGATTCTATCGCGTTTGTATTTGATTTTTAATTTGCCAACGTTTTGAACACTTTACAGTGATCATGGTCACAGGAGGACTGAGGTGTCTCACGTCCAATATGTCATTGTTATTACAGATTCGATTATGATAGATATAAATCTTTCCGTGTGGTGACGGAGTAAGAATACTATTCATCACCCCATATCTTACCCATGGGTGATCGTACGAGATGACTAAGGGATATAAAACGCATATAACATCTATACGAGAGAAGGAAAACTTGAAACAAAACCCTATAACAACACGTCCGACCATCGCGGTATAGTAAGTTAATTTCCCTCCCATTACGGAGGAGGCCCGAACCCCACAGTGGGTCATTTATGGGCTGTGATGATGATGATGATGATGAGATATAAATCTCTGTAATAACGATGACATATTGAACGTAAGACACCTTAGTCCTCCCGTAACCATGATCAATGTAATGTGTTTAAAACGTCGGAAAATTAAAAATCAAATACAAACGCGATAGAATCCGTAAAAGTAGTTTTATCACAAATTATGTCTTCAAGAGTTGTGATGATGATGATAATATTTCATATAGAAAACCACTCATATCTCAATAACTTATCGTGCATTAATAAACTTAGGTATTATCGGAAAGTTACATTATCATATCTGTATTAGTGATACAATTACATACATTAGCATTTAATATGCTAGCCATTATTTTTATTTTGAGACTAATCCCACCACACATTCCCACCAATATAATACCTGTGAGCCAGGATCCATAATGGTCCTCATAAATGACACCGAGGTTTCACCCTGAGGCAGTCCGGGGATTTTTATTATTCGACAGCAAATCAAATTTTTCAATGGATACCAACTGTTCAGTTGTCATGTTCTATTATTAAAATATATTTTATTTTCTGCAATAGTATTCATTCAATAATATATTATAGAATTCTAGACCACCGGACATCTAAGTGCTTGTTTTTTTCTTTTCAGTTTTTATTTTATTATGTACGTAGTTTGGTTCACTTTTTACGCGGTCGGGTTTTTTTCATAGTAGGTACATATTGTAAAAGTTATTGGCAATAGTTTTATGACCGGCCGCCTGCCAGATGTCAACCCTCCTTGGGATTGTAATTGTTGACGAAACAGTTGGCCTATATCCTTGGTTAAGACTCTTTGAGCTGGCCTAGATCCTTATAAGACTCTTAGTAGACTTTTACGACAACCACGATCAAAGTAAGGGTTGGTACTATTCGTAGCCGCTACCACACAGTGTGTGACCCCAACGAATATGTGTGGCACTCAGCTATTTTTAATACGTCAATATATAAAAAAAATATTAGGTAATAATAATAATTGAATTTTGAGCAAAATTTTAATCTTTACTAGAGACGCCACAATTATGTCGGTAACCCATGTTGTTTAGATTTAATATAATTAATATCTGGATGACCGTGCCATGCATGCTCGGTATTCTCTTTTTAGTGTGTTTTGGAAAATATTTTTAAATAAAGGCAAAAAATAACAAAAAAGAAACTTAGGATCCGAGCCGGAGCAGTCTTGACTAGACTGCCTAATATTCCAATTGAGCTATGTCTATTCTTAATGAAAGTGTCAAAATTTGTCTTCATATTTTAATAGTTTTCAGCCATAGAAAAATTATATTTTTTGTTGCCTAAAATACTGATAAAACAATATTTTCTATAAATGAAACCTAGCTAGTCCGATTAATCGCCTCCAAAACCTTGCATGCTAAATTTCATGAAAATTGTTGGTGCCGTTTCTGAGATTCAAGAAAAAAATAATATATATATATATATATATATATACAAGAATTGCTTGTTTGAAGATATTAGATAGATAGATAGATTAAATAGATAGATAGATGTACTAACATTTCATGTCAAATGCTAAATATTAGTGGCTATTTTTGATTATTGGGTCGTATCTTCGCTAATGATTGATTTAGGTTCGATGACGCCCTAGGCTCATTGTAATATTGGTGTCGCGCGCCATTTTTTCTGTCGCTCCGAACGGATTTAACGGGCTGACCACACCATAGCCCGTCGACGAGAAAAAAGCTTCAAATTAATATAACGCCTTTATCACGATTGCGTCAGCTTTCGAATAAAAAAATCCGCATCATATTCGGTGTATTCGTTTAGGAGTTACAATGCTACATACAGATACTCAGATACACAGCCAAATAGATACGTCAAAGTTATCACACCCTCTTTTTGTGTCGGGAGTTAAAAATAGCTTCATCTGTGTGTATTTATTGTACATATGTACAAGCAATCTATTTTCGCGATGTTATATGTATAATGTGACATCGCTTAACTCAGAAACTATTTAACCGATCATTATGAAAAAATCAATTGAATTAAGAACCTCCTTTTAGATGTTGATTAACTAGTATGTAGGTATATGTATTTTTTTCACCGAGGTTTATAGGTATACTATCCCCATTGATATAACTGCCACCAGGCGGCGCTGCGATATATACACTTCTACAAACAAACCGACGGGTTGGGTTTGCTAGTATATAATAATACCTTAACAAACACTTTTAATTACAATATTTCAAATTTTAGTACTTATATGATTAATTTTAACAAAAGAATTTTATAAAAACTTGATTACGAGTGAAAAATGATTGTCACACATGGGATTTGAACCCACACCTATTGGAAATCACGATTGGAACGGAATTCCAGTAGGTGTGGGTTTGAATTTCATGTGTGACAATCATTTTTCGGTCGTAATTAAGCTTTTATAAATAATTACGCATGTTAAATGATAAATTTCAATAATTTGAAAAGAATTTTATTTTTTTTTAAATTGTAAAAGGAGAAGTGAAACAAAAATATTTGGTCTTACATTTAAAAAAATATAAAAAAAAAATGAATTTATATTTTCGTCATTTCCAAAATTTTGGGTGATTAAAAATTTGTCACCATAGGCCCGGTCCTCGTGGGCCTAAACCGAAATCCGTTACTGGACTACAGAGCTATAAAGTTGCAATTATAGAAATTATTATCGAAAAATGTCTAAGAATCCAAGACTCCCTTGGGAAAATATAAAAACACCCAGTAAGAGAAGTATTTCAATGCAAAAATGTCTGTATATCATTGCAATTATCAACAACAGAGGTTTTTTCACATATTCAGGACCTAATTATTCAGATTGTACTTTATATAAGTCACCCAAGTTCATGCAAGCGAAGCTGCGTGCACAGCTAGTTCATAATATGCCATATATTTCGGCAATTTTAATTGCCTTTATTTGTAAAGAATTCGATCCTATTAAAATATTGAATTTGATGTTATTGATCGATTTAGGTAAGGCGCTATTTTTAGTTCGTTCAAACGGCGAAAAAACCGCCTGTAGTGGTGGAACTGGACCCCTGTACACAACCTCTATTGTCATGGAGCTTGCTATCAGTACACGGTTTGGTCTTCGGTGTTACACTGCTGATAATTTTTTACCTACAGCCATAAGTGGTAGTCCTTCGTCTGTGTTGCGGAATCTTTGAATGTGATAATCACTCCCTTCTAAAGATTGATTTCCGTACATCGCGGCCGCGCACTTTTAAACGCTTGCGACTGTCGCGCGCGTCCGATGGGACAATAGTCAAAGTATGAAAATGTATGGCGCCGTTTCCGAGGCGACAGTCGTTAGCAACGAATCACGTAAGTTGCGCCATACATTTTTATATATTGGCTATTGTCGCATGAGCCGCGCGCGACAGTCGTTGCCATTTAAACGTACGCAGTCGCGATACACGGCAATGAACCTTAAACGTCGGATTAATTTGTAACTGCACACTTACCAACAATCGATGAGGAATGTTTCTCTCATTTGGTGTAAATTCAAAGAATTTGTATTCTTATTCAGTCATTGTCATCTCAGCTCATATATGTCCCACTGTTGGGCTCGAGCCTCCTCCATAATGGGTGGGAAATTGACTTAGTATACCACGCTGGTCAGACGTGTTGGTATAGGGTTTTGTTTCGAGTTTACTTTCTTTTGCATAGATGTTATATATCACGTTTTATATCACTTAGTCGTCTTTTACGACACCTACAGGTAAAATAGGAGGTGGATTGTATCCTTAATCCGTCAACAGACGGTAATAAATAAAGATACATGGTTATATGTATTGTTCAGAGTACGCTTGAAATGTCCATTAGTTATCCCATATTATAAGTTGTGACCCAACTGTCAATTGAGGTCAAAAGTTGCGTCCGCATAACACTTAGGGCACCGCTAAATTGAATTTGTTAGCGGTGTTCACTAATAGATATTAGGGTTGGCGAAAATATTTAATAATAAAATAAATATATATGAAACTCCTAAACAAATGCTTACTTTTGTTTACAGAACAGAAGATCGGAACATTACCAAGTCAGTCCAAGACACAAAATGGGATTTATCCCACGATATTGATATCAACCACAATCAGAACACACCAAGTCTTTCAGCTGACGAAATTAACGACATCGAAGTATTTTATAATAATAAATACGTGCCTTTAAAAGAAATCAGGGACCTAAACAATACTCCTGCAATTAGTCAAGAGAATATTGAGACATTAGCAAATTCTATTGACCGTTATAAAAGGGATGCTATAGAAAAATCTGTAGATATCAAAAAATATGACCATAATACTGAAGACATGAAAATTCTAAAACCAAATAGCACACCACAATATTTGACACCAGAAAATGTAAATGAATTTAGCAATTCCAAACAGAATCTTACAGAAAAAATTACAGAAGCAAATTCGGACTCTACTTCTGAAGCTTCCAGAATAAATATTGAAGAGTCAAAATATTTGGATGTCCAAAATCCGAATAGGAGGGCTCGACAAGTAACTCCGGAGATGGAGTTTGGTTTCGACAGCGTTAGAGGAGATCCATCTACGATGATTGTTAATGTTGAAGGTGTGAGGGTAGAAGATTCAGATAAGGAGCCCAAAATTGTTGATGATGGTATACCTAGCGTTTTGGCAGATTCCAGAGTTACATTGAGGTAATTTAAGAGGAACCCATTTAGTTATGAGTAAGGATACCATGGGTCAATAACACTTTTTTACCCATGGGAGTCGTAAAAATCGGTTACGGCCTCAGGAAAAGAATGGGAAACGAAGGAGGGAGTGTGCTGTTCCTATTTCTTCCCTATCGAGTGTAATTTTGCTTACTAGACTCGATCCTAACGCCATCTAGGCTTTGTTGTAATATCGCTATCTAGGTCTATTATTGACAAGCTGGAGTACCAAAAGTGGGACTCGAATCCATATCTGTAAGAAATTCCTTCCAAATAACTCACCAGAAGGCTTAACATGGATAGTTTAGGTTACGTAAGGTAACCAAATTATCACTCGTTTTCTCGGTTTTATTTGAAACCTTTTACCGTACCATTTCTCGCCTTTTTTTCTAGATTATTCGGCACCGGTATCACATCAAGAACAGTCATAGTGTTCACTCATGAAGTCCAAGAAGCCGGTCAGCCATGCAAGTTTCTACTGAAAGGTGAATATATGGTGAGTATTATGTAATGCTGTATGGTAACGGCTACGAATACTACCAGTGCTTATATTGCTCGTGGATGTGGTAAAAGATGGTAAGAGTTCTACATCGACCTGAACCATATACAATTCTACTACGTACATACTTAGCCTCACGCCTGTTTCCCAGAGGGGTAAACAGAGACTACGGTTTGCCACAAACCACGGTCTTGGCATACCTCCATCGCTTCATTCACTCATAACAATCTTCATGCATGCTCTACGATTGCGCATACTCTTAGTATGACCTTATCCGTGTGGTGACGGAGAAAGAATACAATTCACCACCCCCTATCTTGCCAGTGGGTGATCGTAAGAGACGACTAAGTGATATAAAATGCATATAACATCTATTCAAGAGAAGGAAAACTCTAAACAAAACCCTATAACAACACGTCTGACCAGCGCGATATAGTAGGTTAATTGCCTCTGCCATTACGGAGGAGGCCCGAGCCCAACAGTGGGACGTATATGGGCTGTGATGATGATGATAATGATTAGTATGACCTCTTGTCATATTAAGTCTTCGTAATCGTACTATGAGTATACTACGTATATGTATGTAGTAAGTTAGTTACCCTCCCATTGTGGGAGAGGCTCAGTAAACCATTATCCTTCGCATTGTGGAGGAGGCTTTAGCTCTGACTGTTGTAGAGCCTCCAAATCAAATCAAATCATTTATTTTGCATAAGCTCCATAGAGGCACTTACATATTGTCAATTTTACATTGTTTTTTTAAATTAAATTTAATTAATCTACCACCGGATCGGAAAGCGGCCACATACTGAGAAGATCCGGCAAGAAACTCAGTGGGCTCGTCATTTTTTTATTTTTTTTTATTATATTTTTCCACAAAAGAGTTTGGTTACATGTTTAATTTATGTTAGCTCCAGTGATATGCCCTTCGAGTAAAGATTCATTTTTTTTTAATTTTGTATATAATACAAAATTAAACTAAGAATATTAATAAAACAAAAAAGAAACAAAAATGGCTGGACCAGATCCCACAAGCGGCACCCGATCACGAATTAACTATTAGAGCAACCATCACGCCCCCCAACCACATTGGAGGGAAGGGAGAGACCCGCTCCACGTAGCTACCGCAAGCAGAGACCTTTTCAGTGAGCATGACCACACCATAATCTATAAATTTGAAACAAATAGCTAGGATAAATAAATACATAACTCGTTAGGCAAAACACGCTACACTGTACAATTAAGACAATACAAATAATACAAGAGTATCAGACGACAGTGAGGATCAGCGTCAGAACGCTGTAAGAGATAAACATTAAAAGGGTAATTGCTGAGAGAGGAGCTGCTCATAACCATTCCGTATTATCATTTAGATAATCCGAAATGCTGTAATATCCTTTTCTGCACAGTCTGTTTTTGATAGCCTTTTTGAACTTATTCATTGGCATATCTCGGATATCTTTAGGCAGTTTATTGTAAAAGCGTATACATTGCCCCATGAAAGAGCTAATAATTTTTTGTAGGCGAGTATGATAGATAACTAGATTATCCTTATTCCTAGTGTTCACACGGTGAATATCACTATATTTATCAAATTCATTAATATTTTTTTTTACATATAATATGTTTTCGAATATGAATTGTGATACAACGGTTAGAATGCTTATTTCCCTAAATTTTTCTCTCAGTGAAGCTCTTGGCCCTAGATTATAAATCGCGCGGACAGCCCGTTTTTGAAGAACAAAGATGTTATTCAAATCTGCAGATCAACCCCAAAGCAGTATGCCATAAGACATAAGACTATGGAAGTAGGCGAAATAAACAATTCTAGCCGTTTCAATATCGGTTAACATTCGAATTTTTTTTACGGCATGAGCCGCTGAGCTTAGCTCTATAATGTGCATGCACATATACTTGTATGTTATAAGATGATGAAGATGATAATGATATGGAAGTCCGAGCCCACCAGTGAGGTTTATATGAGCCGAAAAGAAACTCTTAAATATGGAGGTTCCCTCACGATGCTCGTCTTCACTGCTTAAGCAGGCGAAATATAATTCTTTTTTTCCATTTTGGAAAAGAGCTGATACTTTTCATCGATCGATCGACAAAGTACATATTGTATACATACATACATACATATCATCACGCCATATCCCTTGCAGGGTAGGCCGAGAGAATAGAGTGCCAGAGAACTCTATCCTGGCATACTTCACTCGCTTCCTCAACATTCATAATTCTCTTCATACACGCTCGCCGGTTTCGGAGACTCTTGACTCCACCTTCCTTCAGTACATGACCGATCTGGTCTAGGAAGGTTAGTCTCGGTCTCCCCCGGTACCTACATCCTTCCACTTTCGCATTGTATATCTTCTTAACCAGACGTTCGTTCGACATTCTTTCCACATGTCCGAACCATCGGAGCATTCCCTTTCGCATCTTTACACCAATACTCTCTTTCATACCTACTCGCTCTCTTACGTCGTCGTTACGAATGCGGTCGGTCAGCCTAACTCCACAGATTTTCCGCAGAGATCGAATAAATAGTGTAATATTACTATATTATATATTAATATAGTAATAATATTATCTTATTATTTTAAATATATTTAAAATATAACAAATTACTGACATTTACCATTTAAAATGATTTGAACCCACATTGATTGGCAAGCCGTTCCAATCGTCTTGGTTTCTATCAAGAGATGGCGTGTAAAACATCTATAAAGACAATACAAGCGAGAATTTGATTGATATATCAAGGTTCATGCTCGTCTAATTGTTAAGATGATTGGAACTGATTGTCAAAGATGTGGGTTTGG
The DNA here is from genome assembly GCA_905163515.2 of Lymantria monacha. Classification (NCBI taxonomy): domain Eukaryota; kingdom Metazoa; phylum Arthropoda; class Insecta; order Lepidoptera; family Erebidae; genus Lymantria; species Lymantria monacha. Next base: position 3,407,750 of record LR991104.1, read on the forward strand.
ATATGGGCATTTCTTCAATATTGAATTATTTAGTTGATTGCTCTGGACTTTTCAAATACTGATATTTGATGACATTCACATATTTTTTTTTCCAAAAGAGATGCCTAAATAAGTTTTGTTTAAAATATAATAATTGAAAATAAATTAATGGCAACGATTTTTCATTTTTGGCAGGTGAAGCAAGGTTCATTGAAGTTACGTACAGCATTATTCGAAATCATAGCACCATCACCAATCCCAGATGGAAAACTATATATATGCGCGAAAAACCTCCAATTGGGAATTGATGATCCGATCAAAGACGATGGAAAGTACCGTCATCAGGGCACAGATTCTTATAAAACCTTCACCTCACATAACAGTTTATTGCCGCTATGGGTATCGTTGATACTGATTCTAACTTGCCTGACATTCTCTGCTCTATTCTCCGGCCTTAATTTAGGCCTGATGTCCTTAGATAGAACGGAATTGAAGATCATTTCAAATACTGGAACGGAACAGGAGCGGAAGTACGCAAGGGCTATAATGCCGGTAAGGGATCATGGAAATTATCTACTGTGCAGTATTCTGTTAGGAAATGTGGCTGTTAATTCCACTTTCACCATTCTTTTGGACGAGTTGACTAGTGGACTATTCGCTGTAATATTTTCGACGTTGGCGATCGTTTTGCTTGGTGAGATAACGCCTCAGGCGATTTGTTCGAGACATGGCCTCATGGTTGGAGCCAAAAGTATTATGATTACTAAGGTGAGTTTTAATTTTGTCCTGAATAAGAATCAAAGACGCTCGGCACGAATTTTTTATTCATCATAATGTTTATTGCAGGCAGTGATGGCTTTAACGGCACCAATGGCGTTTCCAGTCAGCAAGCTGCTGGACTACTTCTTAGGGGAAGAGATTGGTAGTGTATACAATAGAGAAAGACTTAAAGAACTTGTCAAGGTGAGATATAAGACATATATTATTTCAGCTCATATATGTCCCACTGTTGGGCTCGAGCCTCCTCCATAATAGGAGGGAAATCGACCTACTATATCACGCTATTTAGACGTGTTAGATTATTTCGAGATTTCCTTCTCTTGCATAGATACATGACAGCACAGATGCTGTAGCGGTTAAGATACCGACCTTTAGTGCCAGTGTCGTGGTTGCAATTTCCACTCAGGACAATACTTTGTACGGACCACAAAGTGTTTTTCCGAGTCTGGGTGTTATTTGTCTGCGTTAATTGTATGTTTGTAAAGTCCAAAATAGAATAGGAGGATCTGTGGTCTTTTATTAAAAAAAAATACTGCTTAGTTGTTTTTTTTTTTGTTATTATAGCTTGGCTACTAAGACCTTTCAGCTAAATCTTTGTTTATAAATTAATTTAAAGTCATCGTCGGTCAGTAAGTCAAATTGTCGCCTTCTACAGTGCCATGGTCACACTGTTAAAGGTATCTTTTGGGAATTTTAATGGAAAATGAAAACGTATAGAGGGCACTGTTATATCATATTCACTACACCTCAGTACTTCCGGTGCATCAGCTTAGGTACGTAAAATACCATCAAAGTTATTTAAAATAACACGTTAAAATACTAAGATATTCAATATAGTACAATACCACCATGACACTTTTTCTCTCCCGCGAAAACTCCACTGCTTAGTTAGACCTCACAGGTAAGATAGGGGTGGTGAATTGTATTCTTACTCCGTCACTACACAAAAAATATACTACTATACCATCATCATCATCACCACAGCCCATACACGTCCCACTGTTAGGCTCGGGCCTCCTCCGTAATGGGAGGGAAATTAACCTACTATACAGCGCTGGTCAGACTTGAGTTTTCTTTCTCTTGCATAGATGTTATATGCGTTTTATATCCCTTAGTCGTCTCTTACGATCACCCATGAATAAAATAGGGGGTGGTGAATTGTGTTCTTTCTCCGTCACCACACGGATGACTATACCATATTATACAGGGTGGAAGGGAACTACTCCCGAAAACAAAGACAGGTAACCCTACTAGTCCTACTTGTGATGACAAGCTAGAAAAAAAAAACGATTTGGATGAAAATAAAAATTTTTTTCACCTAGCGAGGTCGTTGAACTCTTAAACATATGATCGTGAGTTTTGAATAGATTGCGTCTTTTCTTATCTGAGTATAGTTACATATTTTATGGAATTATTGTTACATGCCACTGTCCTAATACGATGGAATGTGAAAAAAAAACTTAAAATTAGTTGTGAAAAAAAAAAATTTTTTTCATCCGAATCGATATGGTCCAAGAGCCAGGTGAAAATTTGGTTAATTATTTCTTCTCGAGAGATAATTGGTGATACGCATCAGACAATAGTATCATGAAGCCTTATGACCGTCAGCTGCGGCACGGTGGGGGGGATGAGCAGTTGTAACCTCCCACGCTCGAAGAAAAAAAAAATACATTCACTCATTTCCTCTCGGCTAAAAATTTATCAAATTATAGCTAACCCAATATCTCAACAAAAAAAAAAAATCAGCTGGCTATAACATAGTGTATTGTACGTCAGCTGATGTCTCGATCATGGAAGTGAAGCTTTTTTTCCCATGATCGAGACATCAGCTGACATACAATACACTATATTATAGCCAGCTGATTTTTTTTTTGTTGAGATATTGGGTTAGCTATAATTTGATAAATTTTTAGCCGAGAGGAAATGAGTGAATGTATTTTTTTTTTTCTTCGAGCGTGGGAGGTTACAACTGCTCATCCCACCCACCGAGCCGCAGCTGACGTTCACGAGACTTTATGGTTCGATTTTCTGATGCATTTTACTAATTATCACTTGAGAGGAACTTGGTCATATATATCTGTTACTGGCTCTCGGACTAATATTTTTTCTAGCCTATCATTACAAGTAGGACTAGTAGGGTTACCTGTCTTTATTTTCGGAAGCCGTCCACTTCCACCCTGTATATTAATTAAAGAAAATATACAAGAAGCTTTTGAAGTTATTAGATGACGAATATAGTATATCTCCCACACGCGGTAACATGTTAGTGGCGGACGCACATTAGTAGGTATAGAGATTGTGGAGTATGACGTCATCTTCCACTATATCTCTCTCTATAATATAGTATATCTCCCACACGCGGTAACATGTTAGTGGCGGACGCACATTAGTAGGTATAGAGATTGTGGAGTATGACGTCATCTTCCACTATATCTCTCTCTATAATATAGTATATCTCCCACACGCGGTAACATGTTAGTGGCGGACGCACATTAGTAGGTATAGAGATTGTGGAGTATGACGTCATCTTCCACTATATCTCTCTCTATAATATAGTATATCTCCCACACGCGGTAACATGTTAGTGGCGGACGCACATTAGTAGGTATAGAGATTGTGGAGTATGACGTCATCTTCCACTATATCTCTCTCTATAATATAGTATATCTCCCACACGCGGTAACATGTTAGTGGCGGACGCACATTAGTAGGTATAGAGATTGTGGAGTATGACGTCATCTTCCACTATATCTCTCTCTATAATATAGTATATCTCCCACACGCGGTAACATGTTAGTGGCGGACGCACATTAGTAGGTATAGAGATTGTGGAGTATGACGTCATCTTCCACTATATCTCTCTCTATAATATAGTATATCTCCCACACGCGGTAACATGTTAGTGGCGGACGCACATTAGTAGGTATAGAGATTGTGGAGTATGACGTCATCTTCCACTATATCTCTCTCTATAATATAGTATATCTCCCACACGCGGTAACATGTTAGTGGCGGACGCACATTAGTAGGTATAGAGATTGTGGAGTATGACGTCATCTTCCACTATATCTCTCTCTATAATTAATAAAATTGAAATGCTTGTAACTAGTGCAATATGGAAATAATTATGCATTTATTTTTATAATTCGATATAGTTTTTGGCCTTTTTAGGCTTCTGTACGCAAAGTGTAAAACAGGACCCTATTACAAAGACTTCGGTGTCCGTCCCTCCGTTTGTCTGTCACCAGGCTGTATCTCATTAACTGTGATAATTAGACAGTTGAAATATTCACAGATGTATCTATTTTGTTGCTATAACAACAAATACTAAGAAATAGAATAAAATCAAAATTTAATAACTAATACTGTAGCGGTTGCTGTACTTGTTGGACGTGAGACACCTCAGTCTTACCGTGGCTAAGAACTATGAAAAGCAATTAATTTGGAATTACAAACAGACACTACAATTTTATTTATATGTATAGATTAATTTTCATTCAAAACTACTAAATAGAAATACGAATACGAAATTATAACTTTAATTAGAAAAAAAACTCTAAATAAATCAAATAGTAAACGTGAAATGGACGCCGCAAGTTTTTACATTTACGATTGTGAAATTTTAAAATGCGAATTCTGACGATATAGTGTAAATTGTCCATAGGTAACAACGGGTGTGAACGATTTAGACAAGGACGAAGTGAATATAATTTCTGGTGCCTTGGAGCTGCGCAAGAAGAAGGTATCTGATGTTATGACTAAGCTGGAGGACGTGTTCATGTTGCCCATCAGCTCCGTATTAGACTTTGAAACAATGTCGGAAATTATTAAATCTGGTAAGTGGACGACTGCATAGATCGTGTAATAGTTACGATACTTATTAAACAGTTGTATTTCCGGCAATACTCACGCGTTAGAGTCGATTATGTCGACCCGGGTTTCGAGCATGCCCTGCCCTGCGCAGTGCGCGTCGGGGGCTCGCAGACGCAGCTGCGCACTCGCCCTGATGATGAGCATCGGACATGCTCGAAACCCGGGTCGACATAATCGGCTCTAACGCGTGAGTATTGCCGGAAATACAACTGTTTAATATGTGTCAAACTCACGATAATTTTAATACTAAAAGTTACGATACTGGTTTACCGTGCCGGTGGCGTATGAAAAAAATACGTGGTAATACGGCGTAGTGGTTAAAAGAACTATGTACCAAATGTTGATTCCCACGCTGACAATGCTTTGCGCGATCTAGAATTTTTTGTTCTGAGTCTGGATGTAATTTATATCCGTTAATTACATATTTGTAAATTCCCGCCTAGGATTACTTCTTTAAAAAAAGAAGAAACTTGTTTTTGGTAGTAGTAGCGTGGTCCTACTAATATAATTTATTTTCCAGGTTATTCCCGTATCCCGGTGTACGAGGGCGCTAGAACGAATATAATGACTGTGCTGTTTATAAAGGACCTCGCCTTCGTAGATCCTGACGACAATACACCGCTGCAAACTCTATGCCAGTACTATGAGAACCCTTGCAACTTCGTCTTCGAGGATGTCACCCTGGATGTTATGTTTAAACAGTTTAAAGATGGTAAGTACTGTAGTGATCATCATCATCATATCACCTCATATACTTCCCACTGCTGGGCTCGAGCCTCCACCACACTAGAAGACAAATTGACTTAATATGCCACCGCTGATCAGACTTTTTTATTTGACTTAGTTGTTATCCGCAGATGGCTATGACAACTTTACCCGGACTGTGGTTGAGCACTGAGAACTCTAAACCCGATGCAGATCAGAATTGCTGTAGGGTTTTATTTGGAGTTCTCCTTCTCTTACCAAGAGATATCCGAGACATGCCCGTGAATAAATTTAAAAGGGCTGTCCTAAACAGACTCTGTAAAAGAGGTTATTATAAAATCGCGTATTATCTAAGCGATACTACAGACTGGCTATGAGCAGCTCCTCATTCAGCAATTACTATATCTTTGTAAACTGTTCGTTTTTATTTTATAATATTTTACATACTTGTAAAGCATAGCGTGTTTTGCCCAACGAATTTTGACTTTGGTTAGCGTTTGTAGCTCATGGTATTGGTCATGCTCACTGAAAGGTCTTCTTGCGGTAGCTGCGTGGGGCGGGTCTCTCCCTTCCCTCCAAGTTGGTTGAGGGGAGTGATGGCTGCCCTAGTAGTTAACTCGTGATCGGGTGCCGCCTGCGGGATCTGGTCCAGCCGTGGTTATTTTACATTCTATTTGAACTATTGGGTTCGAAGGGCATCACACTGGAGCTATTTCTTATTAAACATGTTGTACCATATTTTTATAAAAACAAATTGAAAAGAAATAACAATAATAGACTAACCCGCTGAGTTTCTTGCCGGATCTTCTCAGTAGTGGTCTACTTCCGATCCGGTGGTAGTTTATTGTATTAATTTAAAATGTTAAAACTGACAATATGTAAGTGCCCTCGCAAAGTCTATGCATAATAAATGAATTTGAATGTTGCATAGATTTTATATACATATTTCTTGGTCATCGACTAAGGGATATGATATGCATTAAACATCTATATAAGATTAGGAAATACGCAAAACAAAACCCTAAGAGGTCTAACCAGTGTGGTATAGTAGGTCGATTACGTATTATGGAGAAGATTCGAGCCCAACAGTGGGACGTTTTCATCATCATCCCAGCTCATACATGTCCCACTGTAGGGCTCGAGTCTCCTCCATAATGGAAGGATAACTGACCTACTATTCCACGCTGGTCAGACGTGTTGATATAGGGTTTAGTTTCGAGTTTTCCTTCTTTGACATAGATATTAATGCCTTTTATATCTCTTAGTCGTCTTGTACGATCACCCACGGGTAAGATAGGGGGTGGTGAATTGTATTCTTACTCCACCACACGGAAAATCTGTGTCTTGGGGCAGAAAATCCTCAAAAATGCCTCGCGTAATAAATGGAGGCCCTCTGATGAATTATATATCTGTAAAAAAAATTCACAATACAGTATTTAATTCTTTAGTGGAGGGTAATTAAAAAAAATCGTTCATATCGTCAGCGGCTATCACCCAACAGTCCATTGTATGCGAGTTATTGAAAAAGAAGATTACTATAATATGACTTCTTGTCTTATTCAGGTCACAAAGGTCACATGGCGTTCGTACATCGTATCAACAATGAAGGTGAAGGCGATCCATTCTACGAGACCATTGGCTTGGTGACGTTAGAAGATGTTATAGAAGAAATGATACAATCCGAAATTGTTGATGAGACCGACGTCTTTTGTGAGTAGACTACAAAATACTTTAGTTATTCTTTCATTTTTATTGCTGATGGTAGCAAACGAGCAAGCAGCACAACTGATGGTAATTGTCATTGCCGCCCATGGACATTTGCAATATTAGGGGTACAGCTAGGCCAGCAAGTTGGACTCTCTCGCTCACCGTACGAAGCGCAACAGCATATTGCCATTGCTCATACGTGGATTTTCTACGAGAGTATGATACTACTCCGGACGGACCAGCCCGCGGCTGTAGACAGAGAACTGTCAGCAGCGTGGTCCTACCACAAATGCAAGTTAATTATATAACCATGATATTAATAATAAAGCAATTTGTATTTTGTTTTAAAAAGACTGTAGTTTGTTGTGTAGTAGTCGCTATGAATACTACCAACCCTTACTTTGTTCTTTCCGTGTGGTGACGGAGTAAGAATACAATTCACCACCCCATGTCTTACCTGTGGGTGATCGTACGAGATGGCTAAGGGATATAAAACGCTTATAACATCTGTGCAAGAGAAGGAGAACTCGTAACAAAACCCTATAACAACACATCTGACCAACGTGGTATAGCAGGTCAATTTCGCTCCCATTATGGAGGCGGATCGAACCCAACAGCAGAACATACGAGCTGAGATGATGATAATGATTACTTTGTTCGTGGATGTCGTAAAAGACGATTAAGAGTTTTATATAGATCTGGGACAACTATATCTGATGCTGTTTGGTCAACAATTACATTCACAAGGAGGGCTGATATCGTTAGGCAGGAGGCCGGCCATAAAACTATCCCCTTTAGCGTTACATAGCCAAGCGTGACGGCTCAGTCATTCAACACTACACAAAATGAGGTAAAAAACGAATCGTTTTTTGTCTGGCCATGGTTTAGACAACCCCAACTCATTCTGTCCGGGGTGACGTAAGGGCAGCATGCTGACACAACCCACTGTATTCCCTCCCGATTGCTATTAGACCGACCACTAGTACTGCTGCACGGCAAGCCTAATTAAATTTTCACTTCAAAAAATATATACTTATATTCACAGTGGACAATCGTACGAAACGCCGAAGAAATAAACCTCAACACAAGTTCCAAGACTTCGCCGCATTCGCTGAACGTCACGAGAACCAGAGGATACATATATCACCACAACTGACCCTCGCCACGTTTCAATTTTTAAGCACAAGTAAGTTTTATCGAACTCCGCGTGGTACTAAGCCTTGATCATATGCAGACTTTACTGCATCCAAAATTGGTATCCGTATTAATATTTTTAAAAAGAAAAGGTAATCCTAGAGGATATAAGTGGATATGGTCATCATCATCTCAGCTCATATATGTCCCACTGGTCTCAAGCCTCTTCCATACTAGGAGAGAAATTGACCTACTGCACTACTCTGGTCAGACGTGTTGGCATAGGATTTTATTTCAAGTTTTCCTTCTCTTGCTTAGATGTTATACGCATTGTATATCCCTTAATCGTCTCTTACGATCACCCACGGGTAAGATAGGGGGTGGTGAATTGTATTCTTACTCCGTCACCACACGGATATGGTTAGATTATAGTAAAATAAGATTTTACTCTGACCATATCCTGTCTATGTTATTCGGAATGACGGATTGGTGGCGTTCGAAACGCATAATGTGATATTATCTACTCAAATTATTGAGATTTAGTATTCAATATGCTAGGTTTTTACAAAAATGTTGTTTACGAGCTTACAATCTTACTAAAAACTTTGTAACTGAAAAATCGGCGTATTAAATCGCTACAATGTGTTAATTATTGTACGGTAGATGGCGCACGTCTCTTATAAAGATGACAAAATTACGAGTTACAATTTGATTATACTCGTTTAAGTGGTCATACGATTGGCACGGATTTGCAATAGGTGTGGGTTCGAGTCCCACGCGTGACAATCATTTTTCGCTCCTGAATATTTTTTTTATAAATCCCATATTACCCCTGTTCAACCCTTAAGAGGGATATCAGAACCGATTTCCTTATCCTTGATGATGAGAAAATGTTAAATTTCTCTTATACTTCAACAGGTGTAGATGCTTTTCGACCAGACACAGTCTCGGAGACGGTCCTCCGGCGTCTGCTACGACAAGACGTGATACAGCATATCAAGCTGAAAGGGAAGACCAAGAAAGATCCCACCACATATGTCTTCCAGCAAGGGAAACCGGTATATTATATATTATAATTATTTTTTTGAAAGAGATGAAGCCAGAACAGATCTAAGAGTAACAATAGGTAATGATGTACTAGAGCAAGTGGATGAATTTGTATATCTTGGATGTGGATTTAGCCGAGATGGACGGTACACCACTGATATAGAGCGAAGAGTGAATGCGGGAAATAGAGTGAACGGAGCGTTGGGGCAACTTCTCAGCAGCCACCACCTCAGCCAGAAGGCACGTGTAGCAATACATAACGCAGTGCTTGTCCCAACATTACTGTATGGAAGCGAGAGTTGGGTATGTAGAAAAGAGTATGAAAGTAAAATTAATGCGGTTGAAATGCGATCTCAGCGGAAAATCTGTGGAGTAAGGCTGACCGACCGCATTCGTAACGACGACGTAAGAGAGCGAGTATGTATGAAAGAGAGTATTATACAATGCGAAAGTGGAAGGATGTAGGTACCGGGGGAGACCGAGACTAACCTATCTAGACCAGATCGGTCATGTACTGAAGGAAGGTGGAGTCAAGAGTCTCCGAAACCGGCGAGCGTGTATGAAGAGAATTATGAATGTTGAGGAAGCGAGTGAAGTATGCAAGGATAGAGTTCTCTGGCACTCTGTTCTCTCTGCCTACCCTGCAAGGGATATGGCGTGATGGTATGTAAGTATGTATGTATAATTATTTTTAATAAAGACACCACCTTTTTTTGCGGCGGTCTATGGTCAGGTCACACCCCGCTAAATCCCTCCGGGGCAACAGAAAAAGCGACACGCGACCGCATAGACCCGCCCTGCAATGTACCTATCTTCGCCGAGCGAGCGGACCAACGGAACCTTTGTCTTCGGTTGCCCATCCGGCGGTTGACCTCTCGAGTCGATGCCCCGACAGCTTTCGCCGTCGGGGCATCGTCCTCACGAAAAACCAAAAAAAAGAAAAGACCGCCCTGCACTAAGAATACAATCCTTATATTGCGGGGTACTAAACTGCCATACCAATATACGAACGTACTAACTTACTTAAACATGCAATTAACGGAGATAAATTACAGCCAGACTCAGAACAACATTTTGTGGATTGCACAAAATATTGTCCTCTGTAGAAATCGAACCTATAGCAGACGGAAGGTTGGTATCTTAACCACTACGCCATCTGTGCAGTCAGTCATTAGTGTTTATGTAGCGTTATATATATAATTAAAGGGCTTATAATTTCTGTCTATTAAAAATATTAAAATACAAAGGGGGAGGGGGATAAAGCCGGAGGGGCTTTTGTCTGTGCCTGTAGTAAAATCTACCAATGGATATAATATACGTACAACATCTACGTAAGATAAGGCAAATATAAAAATAATTATCTAGAATAGGAAGGGAATCTAAGACTTTTAGTTCGGAATCACTACTTTGATAACAACGTCACACAAAAAAAAAAAATTCTCTGTACTTTTGACGAGACCCCTATATTTTTATGTATTTTGATCCGCTGAATCCGAATATGAGGTCCATTTAATCCGTACACCATCAAAATTTCGAGAAAACTTTAAAAGACCGAAAAAAATAACGAAAATCGGCGTTTTCGGTGACGTAACATTTTTTTTGACCTAAACCAAAGATGACTTTTATGTATTTTGATCCGCTAAATACTTATCTGAAGTTTATTTGGACCATTAGCCGTTTAAAGTCTAAGTAAATTTCAAAAACCCTCAGAAATTGTGAAAAAAAGCCAAAAATTCCAGATATTGTGATAAAAACAATTTTATAGCGCTAGATAAATCATGATTTTCATGTATGTTTATTTGCTACATATAAATATCGAACTTCGATGGCTCAGACATCTCTAAAAATATAAATAAATGGCTATAAACCTCTAAAAATAAAAAATAAATCAAATTTGTGATAATAAAAATCAATTTTTAAATAAATAAAATTAAAAAAAAACCATATTATCCACTCTGTTATATAAATAAGTTTCTTTTTTGGCCTAAAACTTAAAAAAAAATCAGATATTTAAAAAAAAAAATATCACAATATCTGGAATTTTTGGCTTTTTTTTCACAATATCTAAGGGCTTTTTTGAAATTTACTTAGACTTTAAACGGCTAATGGTGCAAATAAACATCAGATAAGTATTTAGCGGATCAAAATACATAAAAAACATGCTTGGTTTAGGTCAAAAAAAATTTTTACATCACCGGAAACGCCGATTTTCGTCATTTTATTCGGTTTTTTAAAGTTTTCTCGAAATTTTGATGGTGTACGGGTTAAATGAACCTCATATTCGGATTCAGCGGGTCAAAATGCATAAAAATATATGGGTCTCGTCAAAAGTACAGAGAACTTTTTTTTGTGTGACGGTGTTATCATTCAATCTGTACAGATATTTGCTTAGTAAAAACAATAATTTACATTTGCAGGTGGATTACTTCGTACTTATACTGGAGGGTCGTGTGGAGGTGACAGTCGGCAGAGAGAATCTCGTCTTCGAAGCTGGTCCCTTCACATATTTCGGAGTGCAAGCCCTCACACAGAACGTTGGACTTGGTAACTACAATACAAATAAATCTCAACTCATATCCGTTCCACTGCTGGGCTCAACCCTCCAACAGAATATGAAGGAAATTGATCTATGAAACCACATTGGTCGAACGGATTGCAGTAAGCTTTTTATTTCGAGTTTTCCTTTTATTACATATATGTTATCTGCTTATCATATCCCTTAGTCGTCTTTTACGACGCCCATGGGTAAGATAGGGAATGCTGAATTGTAATTCTTACTCTGTCATCGTACGGAAAATGTACCTATACGTAATTACCCACACTGGTCTAATTAGTAAGATTGTTATAACGAATTTAATAATCTAGTTGATAGTAAAATAAATACGATATGATCATGTCGGATTATATTAACCTTAAGACAACGCTGTAGACAGTTCTCTATCTACAGCCGGGCCTGTCCGTCCGTGGTAGTACCACACTGAGCAGAAGATCGACGCCTGAGTAATGGTGATGTGTTATTGCGCTTTGTTCGGTGAGCGAGAGAAACGGAACTGTGTGGGTTTGGGGTTTTTATTGGTAGGCAGCGGCTTAGCTGTACCCTTGGTATTGCGAAGATCCATGGGCGGCTGTAACACTTACCATCAGGTGTGATGCTTGCTCGTTTGGGACCATAAGCAATTTAAAAAATAAAAAAAAAACTTTGTTCATACCACAGCGGAGTCTCCAAGTCCATCGGCGATGGGTTCCCTGCAGAACATCAATATGGACTCGATGCTGCGTCATACCTTCGTACCTGATTATTCAGTGAGGGCCGTCGCTGAACTGTTCTATTTAACTGTCAAGAGGTACGTAGAAGATTTTTTTTTAATGAACTTTGGGGTACGTTAGCCGTATACCCCGTTTGAGCATGTTACACATCATCATCCACGTCCACACCATATACGTCCCACAGTTGGGCTCGAGTCACCTCCATAACAGCAGGGAAATTGACCTACTATGCCACGCTGGTCAGACGTGTTAGTATAGGATTTTGTTTCGCGTTTTCCTTCTCTTGCATAGATGTTATATGCGTATGGGATATGAAATACCTTAGTCGTCTCTTACGATCACCCACGTGTAAGATAGGGGGTGGTGAATTGTATTCTTACTTCGTCACCACACGGATAATTTTTAACCAACATCTGTGACCAACCATAATATACTGCCAAAACCGAATTTTGTTCCAGCATAGTATTTTGGACGACCTCCCCTCTTGAATAGGTCACGTAGTATGGGTATATGACCATATGGCACCGCTTTGAAACTTTGATCGTTAATAGTTTTGGTGACGAAAAGTTAACACACACTCTGCAGGGAAAATTGTCTGACGAATACTTCCAAGTACCCAATGTAGCAGTCGTTTAAAACGCACTTCTCGTCACACATAATATGTATATTAATAGTTGTATGTACAAACCCAGCACTACCGGGTTGAGAGCCCTCAACGCTCACCCATAGTCCAGGTTAAGCTGTGACAGCCATCTGCGACTAACAGCTAAAAGACAGACACAAACAAAAAAACCTATGCATATACAAAAGTGTTTGATGTATATAATTATATATGTTTATATTAATCTGTTTCATCATATCAATTTCATATAAGTTATTAAAAAATAATGCTCCGATGGTTCGGACATGTGGAAAGAATGCCGAACGAACGTCTGGTTAAGAAGATATACAATGCGAAAGTGGAAGGATGTAGATACCGGGGGAGACCGAGACTAACCTACCTAGACCAGATTGGTCACGTACTGAAAGAAGGTGGAGTCAAGAGTCTCCGAAACCGGCGAGCGTGTATGAAGAGAATTATGAATGTTGAAGAAGCGAGTGAATTATGCAAGGATAGAGTTCTCTGGCACTCTGTTCTCTCTGCCTACCCTGCAAGGTATATGGCGTGATGATATGTATGTATGTGTTATTAAAAAATATATTTATCCGTGTGGTGACGGAGTAAGAATACAAACCACCACCCTCTATCCTACCCGTGGGTGATCGTAACAGACGACTAAGGGATACAAAAGGCATATAACATACATAATTATATGGAACTCGAAACAAATCCCTATACCAACACGTCTGACCAGCGCGGTATAGTACGTCAATTTCCCTCCCATTACGGAGGAGGGTCGTACCCAACAGTGGGACATATATGTGCTGAGATGATGATGATGATTTAAAAAAAATTATACATATATATTTTTGTAATTTTCAGATCTTTATACTTGGCTGCTAAGCGTGCGACCCTTATGGAGAAGGGTGTCATGTCTAAGGGTGCTACGAACGAACAATTTGATACAGAAGTTGATAAGGTGAGAATATATTTATATTCCTCTCCCTTTTTTTGCAGGATTTGGTCTGCACACACGTCGTCCACTCCGTCCGGGGCGACGGAAAAGCGGCCCATAACCCACCGATACCCTCCTCATCGCCATTACTACCGTATCCTTGTCCTCCCTAGTATAGTAGCCCAAATTCCCTCTCATTGTGAAAGAGTCTGGAGCCCAACAGTGGGCCATATAGGTTGAGAAGGATAAGAATTATGTACATTACATTGAAAACAGCGCCATCTATAATTTAGTCATCGCAACTTTGACAGGTACTTAGAAAATATGTCTAAACGTAATCAGCCCTTATTATTTAACTCTCAATTTTCGTATAATAATCGACCTTATCTAAGAAGCTATGTCAACTTATAATACAACATTTACCCAGTTTTGCAGTATAGAGAAAACCGTATTGAAAACAGCGCCATCTATTATTTTGTTAACGCAACTTTGAGAGATACTAACAAAATATACTTAAAATAGATTCGTCGTTAACATTTCCCTCTTACTTATCGATTATGGACTTTAGAAGGCAGATTTTCCCCACATGGGAGCCCATCAATGGGATCTAACCTACGTATATGCTAACCATCTCCTATCATTCCAGAACCTATCTAACTCCGCAAACAATATTCCTATATCGTTTATATCAAAGAAACTCCTACCACAATCAGTCAGCACCGTCTCCACTAGAATCACGGAGGACTTTGGTTCCACGTCCTATGACTATAAGGTTTAATTTTATTCATTATAATACTAAAACATCTGTTCAAATATTTCGTAAAATTAATAGAGGATTTATTACGTATATTACGGTAACATAATTTGATATAGATACGTTGCTAAAGATTGTGGGCGATCCACAGATTTCTGTTGTGTGTCTGGATGTATTTTGTTTCGTTAATTTGTGTTCGTTAATTATATGTTTGTATATTCACACTATTTCCCTATGGTGACGAAGTAAGAATAAGATTTACCATCCGCTCATCTTACTCTAGGGTGTCGTAAAAGCCGACTAAAGGATGTAATATGTATATATTGTATATAACATCTATGCAAGTTAAAATAGTATATCAATTTCCCACCTATTGTGGAGGAGTGAAAGTCCAGCCGTGAGATGATCATTAAAGTCCATGAGCTACAGTCACCACTTACCATCCAATAAAAAAAAAGTACACCAATACTTAATATTTCAGCAACCTTCAAGACAGAATACAATAGAATTAATGCAGATAGTACAGAATTACGAGTCTTCCGAAAGACTGGAAGTGTATTCGGACAAATATCCAACCAAATACGACAAACCATGGTCATATACAGACTTTACTAAAACCAAAATAGGTATCGGCATATTAATTCTACTAATCCTACTAATATTATAAATGTGAAACTTTGTGAAGATGTTTGTATGTTTGTTATTCAATCACGCGTAAACCGTTGAATAGATTTGCATGAAAGTTGGCACATCGATAGACCATTACATGGATTAACATATAGAATATTTACTCTTTACGCGGACAGAAGCTGGTTCTAAATAAATATTTGAAATAAAACTACTTTTACGGATTCTATCGCGTTTGTATTTGATTTATAATTTCCCGACGTTTCGAACACTTTACAGTGATCATGGTCACGGGAGGACCCGAGTCAGTAGTAGGAGGACAGAGTCCTCCCGTGACCATGATCACTGTAAAGTGTTCGAAACGTCGGGAAATTATAAATCAAATACAAACGCGATAGAATCCGTAAAAGTAGTTTTATTTCAAATGTGTAATACTCGCGTAAACATTAGAAGTCATTATCTAAATAAATAGCTATATTAAACAGTCTGACTAGCGTGATATAATATATCGATTTCCCTCCTATTTCGGCAGAGGCTTGAGCCCAGCAGTGGGACATACATAAGCTGAGACGATGGAAAACCCACACTAGTTCAAGTTTATAAATAAAATCATCAATGTCCCAAACCTCACCAGTCTATCTTTTACGAACGCCTATGATACAGTGAAATATTACACGAGTTATGATCTAAAGAAGTATAACAGTGACATCACTGGACAGATCCAAGATGGCGTACGCAATTTTTAATAAATTTTGGATTAACAAATATTTACGAATCTGCGTTCTAGATGCATTGTTAATAGCTCAAATGGATGTTTTACGCGATGAATCTAAACATGGGATATTATCGCCATTTGCGATGCCTATTTTCAACAGAGTACGTCTGTATTCTTATTCCATTCAAGTATAAAATATAAAAATAGCGTATTAATTTAGGTGCACAAAGAAAATTATGCAACGATCAAAACCTTACCGGTTCATCTAAGTCTTATGCGAACGCGTGTGATACGATCAAATATTTGGCGAATTGTGATTTGAAGGATAAGTATAACAGCGATGACGTCACTGCACAGATCCAAGATGGCGGACGATGCGACGAATGTATAACCAACCATTATTGTATAGATAACAATGGTTTGGATAATTCTAAAGACCATGGTTAGTTTATGATTTATTAGAATTATTGTATGTTATGGTTGAAGAGAGTGATGGCTGCTCTAGTAGTTTCTTTTTTAAACATCACCTTGTATTAAAAAATAATCGTTCTATTGCGGGAGACTTTACAAACATATAATTAACGCAGACAAATTACATCCAGACTCAGAACATAATTTTGTGGATCGTACAAATTATTGTCCTGTAAAGGAATCGAAACGGTGGCACTGGTATGGAAAGTCGGTCTCTTAACCACTACGCCATCTATGCACTCAGTTAATTCGTGATCAGGTGCTGCCTCTGGGATCTGGTCCAGCCTTTTACATTGTATTTGAATGTTACGTTATATCGAGGTTCGAAGAGACATCACATTGGAGCTAATTCTTACTAAACACATTGTAATATTAATAAACATATATAATTTTCCGTGTGATGACTGAGTAAGAATAAAATTCACCACCCCCTATCTCACCCGTGGGTGATCGTAAGAGACGACTAAGGGATATAAAATGTGTATAACATCTATGCGAGAGAAGGAAAATTCGAAACAAAACCCTATACCAACATGAGCGTGATATAGTAGGCCAATTTCCCTCCTATTATGGAGTAGGCTCGCGCCCAATAGTGGGACATATATGAGCTAAGATGATGATGGTGTAATATTTTTTATAAAAAAGTCAGTAAAGAAATAATAATAATAGACAAAACCGATCCGATCCGAATTCCGATCCGGTGGTAGTTTATTGTATTAATTTAAAATATTAAAACTGACAATATGTAAGTGCCTGCCAGGGTTTATACTATAATAAATAAATTTGAATTTGTTCAGGTTTTAAGCTAGGTCCAATACACGGATAAATTAGGAGATCTATTAGGGATGTTGTTTGGATGGACATGGATGAATAATAAGTCTTAGGGGCCGTTCATTAATCACGTGAGGTTTGGGTAGGCGAGGGGGGTAAGCGTTTGACAAAAATCATGAAATATCACAAGGTGGATGGCGGGTGTAATAAGATATCAAGTGTATTTATTTTTTCGTCAAACGCTGAGATTTCTAAACTGAAAAGCCGATGCCAGACAACGGAAGAAGTCGTTTAAAGTAGGTGTTCTGTATAAAGACCTTTTTGCGAAGTATAAAAAAGCAAAAAACCGAGAATATAATGAGCTGTGGACTACTTCTTTGTAGGTACTAAAAATTTACGTGATGTTGGTGAGGGATGGGGGTCATAGTCTTAAACCTCACCACGTGTCACCAAGGAGGAGGGGGGGTTACAAATGCAAAAAAAATAAGATCACGTGATTAATGAACGTCCCCAAAGCTCATATACTTGTTACACTATTGAGCTCGTGGCTCCTATACAGTGGAAGGGAAATTGACCTACTATATCGCGCTGATTAAAAATCCTAGGCTATTTATAAAAAAATATTTGCGCGCCAAAAAATGGTTATCGTCATCTCAGCTCATATATGTCCCACTGTTGGTCTCGAGCCTCCTACATTAGGGGAGGAAAATTGACCTACTATACCACACTAGTCAGACGTATTGGTATAAGGCTTAATTTCGAGTTTCCTTTCACTTGCATATATGTTATATGCGTTTTATATCCTTTGGTCGTCTCTTACGATCACCCACCGGTAAGATAGGTGATGAATTGTATTCTTACTCCGTCACCACACGTAAAAGTTATGATCATTAAGATTACTGCACGTGTGTCTTCAACTGTAAAGACGAGCAAAATAATGCATGTCACAATTTGTTGTCATATATCCTATACCCACACTGGCCTAACTGATTAAGTAGTTAGAACTGATTTCCCAATGCGGTTAGAATGTATTTCCAATACATGTGTGTCATCAAGTAATTACTTTCCTCGTATTTTTTTTTTTTCAAATATTAGAAAAGTTTACAATTTTGTATTGTAGATACAGAGGACAAACGGAAAAAGGCCACGTTCCACCCGAATCCCTCCCTCTTAAGATTCCATGAACTCTATCCCCGCCGATGTAATAGAGAAATAGAATTGGAGAGAAGAAGAGTTGAGACAGAAGAACTGATGTTACTACAACTTGCAACTATCATTAAAATGTTGGAGAGAAATCAAAATTAATTGGTTAATTGCTTTTGTTAATATCTTAACGTGAGTCGGTACCCTATACCGAGTAAAAATGGCCACCGACGACAAAGACCGTTTACTGGTGGCCCACTCGCACGGCGTCGTGAGGTACATTGCAGGGCAGGTCTATGTACGACACCCTGATATCGAGATCCACTTGGGATGGCGATGACGAGGCGGCGAGTCGAGAGAATAACCGCGAGCGTAGACCGCGGGGTAGGCCACTGAAGAAAAAAACCGCGTTCCAGTGACCCACTCGCACGCCGTCGTGACGTATATATATGTAGGGCGAGTCTACGGGATCGTGCGCCGCTTCTCTGTCGTCAGGGACGGATTAGCGGGGCGTGAAGTACCGTAGCCCACCGCCAAAACAAACTATGCGGTCGCGCGCCGCATCTTCCGTTGCCCCGGACGAATTTAGCGGACCAGATCATATAGCCCACCGCAAAAAAAAAAACTACCGAATACAAAGATCCGGTAAAACTGGTCCGTCCAAATGGCTATTAAGTGGTATAGTGCCGCAAGTAATATGATTGCACGCCGTCCCTCCCACGCTTGGTGTTTTAACTTGGGCCTGGCACGCGCCATCTTACCATAGTAAAACAATACATGCATAATTCGTTTAGGGTGAAAGTATTTTAATGGATTTTTCAGAAGCAGTGTTACCGTATCTCCCCATAACTCTATCCCCCAATCTACTGTATTCCTACTCATCGTCATCCTTTTTTTTTTTTTATTGGTGGGCTATGGGTGCGTCTCGCCCCGCCAAATCGGTCCGGGGTGACGGAGAAGGCGGCGCGTAACCCCATAGACCCACCGTAAAATCCTCTCTCTTCGCCGTGCGAGCGGACCACCGGTACCCGATCTTTGTCTTCGGTGGTCTACTCATCGTCATCCTGTTACTATTCCTATCACTCTCTAAGAATATTTATATAATACGTCCGGTCGGTCGGCACTTGTTAAGAGATACACAGACCTGGTCCTGATAGGGCTTGCCGGATCTGGCATGCCTCATTCTGTGCTGATCCAGTCCAGATACATGATCTGGTTGAACCATACTTTTTTTCTAGACGGGTATACGTAAAGCTCTTTGTCATCTTTTGCGACACCCACGAGCAATGTAATACATACATACATATCATCACGCCATATCCCTTGCAGGGTAGGCAGAGTGCCAGAGAACTCTATCTTTGCATACTTCACTCGCTTCCTCAACATTCATAATTCTCTTCGTACACGCTCGCCGGTTTCGGAGACTCTTGACTCCACCTTCCTTCAGTACCTGACCGATCTGGTCTAGGTAGCTTAGTCTCGGTCTCCCTCGGTACCTACGTCCTTCCACTTTCGCATTGTATATCTTCTTAACCAGACGTTCGTTCGGCATTCTTTCCACATGTCCGAACCATCGGAGCATTCCCTTTCGCATCTTTACACCAATACTCTCTTTCATACCTACTCTTTCATTACAGCAATGTAATTGTTGGTAATATTCCATCAGACAAGCAGATTTATGAATTGGTTTATTAAAATTATTATTTCTTTTCTCAGCTATTACAATCTGTGGACGAGGATATAAGTATAAGCGGTGAACACAAAACTCCTTCAAGACAGGTAATTATACATTTTAAAATTCGTTAATATAAGGTCTTTTGTCGTCTATTGCTGGGAGTAGACCTCCTATATAAAACATAAGTTGACAGGTGGGTTGGTGGTTGCAGAAAACTATTATAGGTACACTTCCCAGAAGAACACATCTGCTCAGTTTTCAGGTGATTCTTTCGATTCCCACGGGGTAATTAATAGGTGGCGATAATAGTACTGTTATTTCGTGGCCACTGGTTTTTTTTTTTAAATTATAGTCTAAAATTAATGAAAGTACAGATAGTGTAGTGGTTATGATACCAATCTACCGTGCCAGGTGTCGTGAGTTCCACTACCATTCTGTGCAATGTACCCTGTGCTTCATATTTTGTTGTTCTGAGTCTATTGCCTTGTACCAACACGTCTGACCAGCGTGATATAGTAGGTCAATTTCCCGCCCCTTATGGAGGAGGCTCGAGCCTAGCAATGGGACTTATATGAGCTGAGATGATGATTAATTGTATGTTTGTGAAGTCCCGTCGCAATACAAGGATTATTTCCTTAAACCAAGGTGCCTCAGATCTTTAAAAACAATATTTTATGAAAATGTCATTCATACGTCAGCTCACACATGTCTATACATGTGTGAGCTGATGTATGGCAATCAAATTGTGTCTCGTATTTTTGACGTCTTTGTGGAGCGGTGCGCCATCTGCCGGACAACGATTACACATTGTACCGATTTAATACTCTAACTTTGCAGTTAGAATTGTATTAAACGTTGACACGACCCTATTATCCAAATTACTGAGATTTAGCATTTAACATGCCAGGTTATTTTTAAAAACTTGTTTACGTGCGAAATGAAGTTATATTATTTTCTTTTTTTAACCAGGAATCAAACATATCTGAGAATCATTCTTCATGAGATTTAAATAAATGGATGTACAGAACTGCAATGTTTTTGTATGTTATGTTAATATATATTTTGGTTTTTATTGCACGGCTTAAAATGGTAATGGAATGGGAGATGCACTCTTTAAATTATATCTTAAACAGCTTTAATGAATACTTTCACATTTACACATTTGTGATAAAACTACTTTTACGGATTCTATAGCGTTTGTATTTGATATTAAATTTCTCGATGTTTAGAATACTTTACATCGCTCATGGTCAAGACAGGACTAAGGAGCACCACGTCCAATAAGTCATTATTATTGGTTATTTATCAATAGCTAATAACTTGTTAAAGAGTATTTTATATTTTTATTAATTCAACGTAATATCCGTGTGGTGACGGAGTAAGTACCCATACAATTCACCACCCTCTATCTTACCCGTGGGTGATCGTAAGAGACGACTAAGGGATATAAAACGAATATAACATCTATGCAAGGGAAGGAAAAATCAAAACTAAACCCTATACCAACACGTATGACTAGCGTGGTATAGTAGGTCAATTTCGTCCCATTATGCCTACATAGACTCGAGCCCGAATGGGACATATATGAGCTGCGATGATGATGAATTTAGTAATCTGCCTTTCACAAGCCTACTCTCAGTACGACCGCGTTCCGATCCGGTGATAGCTGAATAGATTTATTAGTTTTTAAACTAATAAATTGCCACAATATAATAATTATTATAAATTAAATGTTTAATAGTAACTGATCATAAACAATGTAAAAAATCCTTACTAATATTATAAATGCGAAAGTAACTCTTGTCTGTTTGTCGCTCTTTCACGCTAAAACTACAAAACCGATCTAAATGAAATTTGGTACACAGATAGTCTAGAGCCTGATAAAGGACATAGGCTACTTTTTAATGCAAAAAAAGGTTTGTAAAGGGGGATGAAAAGTTGTAAGGAAGTATCGTCATTTTTAAAGTCAGAAGCTTGAAACTTATTTTTAGGCTATTGATTAGATATAAATAAATATGACATTAAAATTTTGTAGAAAATTTTACGTTTAAGGGGTAAAATAAAAATAGGACATAAAAAACTTTAGGAAAGTAACCTTTTACGTGGGCGAAGCCGCGGGCAGAAGCTAGTATTATATAATATATAGGATCACTTTCTTTTTGTTCTGGCTATGAATTTGTATTAAAATGTAGGTCAAAATTTAATAACTAATACTGTAGCGGGTAGATATAAATCTCTGTAATAACGATGACTTCTTAGACGTAAGACACCTTAGTCCTCCCGTGACCATGATCACTGTAAAGTGTTCGAAACGTCGGGAAATTAAAAATCAAATACAAACTGCGATAGAATTAGTAAAAAGCTTTATTTCTTTAGTCATTTAATCAAATGGTAGGTACTTTAAAAACACACTCTTGTATAATTTTGTCTTTAAATATATGGCATATGTATTGTGGTTAGCTAAGAATACATTAATTTCACTTCTTTGCCTATAAAATATGACACAATATTTTCATTACCAATAACATCTAAATTTTAGGTGACACCTAAAACAATTGAAAATACAACGCACTAATGTATAAACCTTTCCTACGCGATACATTTTGCAAACATACATACATTAACAAATTACGCATTGCACAAATATCCTTGTGGTGACGGAGTAAGAATACTATTCACTTTCCTATCTTACCCGTGGTTGATCGTAAGAGACGACTAAGGGATATAAAATGTATATAACATCTATGCAAGGGAAGGAAAACTCGAAACAAAACCCTATATCAACACGTCTAACCAGCACGGTATAGTAGGTTAATTTCCCTCCCATTACGGAAGAGGTCCGAGCCCAACGGTGGGACAAGTGTGGGCTATGTTGAGGATGATGCATTGCAAATATCATAATTTATTAAAAAATATTTGCGAGCGATAAATATGTTTCTTTTTACAACACCTTTTGCGGTTGGTTATGGTATGTTCGCGCCCCGCCATATCGGTCCGGAGACCCACCCTGTAATGCGCCTCTCTTCGCCGTGCGAGCGGGCCACCGGAACTCGATCTTTGTCTTCGGTGGCCCGCTTTTTTATAACACCCTAAATAAATAATCTCTTGTATTTAGGTGGGACTTTACAGACATTACATTAATTAACACTATTTACACGCAAAAAAAAATTACACAAAGTATTGTAGTGCGTGAGAATCAAACTCCATTACGCTTAACATGGTACGATGGTATCTTAATCACTACACCGTCTGTGCGGTCAAAATATTGCCTTAACTGTCACCTAAAATGTAGATGTCATTAAAACATGCATATTACAAGCTATTGACACATTTTCTTAACACTTACTACACACACACACAAATGAATTATCAAAAAATTGTAATAATAAATTCCATAAAAATTGTATTAATTATCATTTTATTTCCAGGTATCTCCTCATCCACCAGTATCGGCGTCACCGCATACCCGTTCATCATTCTCACGTACCGAACGCAACGGCGATTTATATAAAGCTGATGAACAAGAGAAACTGTTGAAATAACAAAGAGCAACACTCGCTGTGCCCGTCCCAGCTTATTTAGCTTATGACAATAAGCGCAGCTAACATTATAACAATAAAAATAAAACCATTTTTACGGATTTCAACGCGTTTATATTTGATTTCACTTATAAAACTTTTCAACGAAACATTGGGTAGGTATAATACAAATGTAAACGCGATGAAACCCGTAAAAATAGTTTTATTTCATATGTATAATATACGCGTAAATATCAGATCATTATGAATCATGAAGTTTACGCGAATATTATATATGTATAGAATATAAAACTATTTTTACGGATTTATGACGTCCAATTAACCATTGTTACATATAGTTTTTTTAGTGAAACTATTTAGGAATTTGCAAATTTAGTTCCAGAAACTTTGTATGCGAAGAAATGTTTGCAATAAAAGAAGATTAAGTGACTTTTATATCGCGTAATTACCCGTATTCTTCACACAATTTGAAGTGAAGAAATGTCTGAGGAGTAGCTATTTTTCTAACGAAATTGAGATGATTAAGACTAAGAAAGAGAAGTTCTCGCTTCCATAATATGTATATAAATATATGTATGTACAAACCGAACTCTATGTATATGCATAAGTATTTGATGTATATAATTATATGTTTCATTGTACATACTACAACGTTTTACTTATATAATCTTGTATTTACATAGTTGTAGATAGTTTTCTATTTCCCCACTACAGCTTTAATTATTGCTAGCGCGTTACTTAATAAAGAATATCTCCATTAAAACTAACAGTACCTTTCCCCTAGATGGAAAATACTTTAGAGTATTTTTTTTTGTATCCCTTATAATAATAAATATTTTAATGCATGAAATTTTAATTTACAATATTATCGTAAAAATGACTAAGATTTTTCTTTTTTGACAATGTACATTAAAAACTAAAATTCAAAATTATTTATTTTCAAATAAAATCCCAATAAACTACTATTGGACCATAATACGACTACTGTCAAGATCTGACAAGAATCTTGGCGGTTTTTTGTTTCTTTTTTATATAAATTTGTATATCTAAAACATCATCATTCCTCTACTCTTATCCCAATTACTTGGGGTCGATACAATATGTACTCTTCTTTCATAGTACATATTGTAAAAGTTACTGGTAAATAGTTTTATGACCGGCCGCCTGCCAGACGTCAACGCTCCTTGGGAATGTAATTGTTGACCAAACGGCATCAGATGGAGTTGGTTGTGGTCGTTATAAAGCTCTTAGTCGATTTTTTACGACATCAACGAACAAAGTAAGGGTTGGTAATATTCGTAGCCACACAGCTTAAATTTAATTTGTATATCTAAAACGTATTTCACTAAATACACGATTATAAGTTGACTACTAGAGCAGCCATCACTCCTTTCAGTCTCCTTATAGGTAAGAAAGTGAGCCGTTTCACATACCGCAAAAATAGTAAAGAGATAATATTCGAAATAAGTGGACAATAAAAATCCGTAAAAATTGCTTTATTTCAGCATCTATGAATATTCTTAGAGGATTTTCACACTTAAAAGGATATTTACAATATTCAATGAGCAAATGTTTAATGTTTTCGCAAGACAAGACTCCTAAGGTTTAAATGACAATTACGCCAATGTTATTCACATTCACACAACATATTATTTTGTCATTAATATCGTTTTAGTTGTTGCAGAATATCTACTGCAATCCATATCTATTGGATATCCGTTCGAAGCGTTATACCAATTAGACAAGCGTGGGTGTTACGTATAGTAACCAAATTCTCGCTCGTATTGACATCTTTATGAAAGACATATCACACGCTATCAATCGCAAAACGTTTACACATTGTACCGATTTAATACTCTAACTTTTCAGTTAATATTATATTAAACGATGACTCGATTCAATATTCTAAATTCGTGTGGGACGTCTTGTGTATAGACGGCAATAAGAGCGATTATTTGGTTGTTATACGTAACACCAATTCTCGTCTAATTGTTAAGACGATGGGAATGGATTTCCAGTTGATGTAGGGTCAAATCTCACGTGTGGCAATCATTTTTCGCTTACATAACAAGATTTAATTTAACATCAGTGAAAAAAAATTTTTTTTCACCACGCGTGGTCTTTAAACTCTTCAACATATGATCGTGAGTTTTGAATAGATTGCATCTTTTCTCATCTGAATAAAGTGACGTATTTTTTATGAAATTATCGTTACATGGCACTGTCCTAATACGATGGAATGTAAAAAAAACTTAAAATCGTAGTGAAAAAAATTTTTTTTTTCATTTGAATCGATTTTTTCTCGTCTATCATTACAAGTAGGACTAGTAGGGTCACCTGTCTTTGTTTTCGGGAGCGGTTCCCTTCCACACTGTATAAAAAAGTGCCTTTATAAATTTTTAATTTACATATTTAATGTACTTATTTGAAATTAAGTGTGAAAATCCTTTGAAATATTGAGTGAGGATATCTTCTATTTAATTTTTTAACGTGATAATGTCTTATAAATGAAGGAGCGTCGGTTGCACGTAAGATATAGTGTCACTTTCCGTCTGAGCCAAGTGTGCAAGCGAGAGCGCGGAACGAGCTATAGAGAGACAAGACCGGTCTAAACGTTCTTGCATTTTAAAAATTTTACGTGTTTCAAAAGTGAAGTGAAAAGTTAATGTAGTTTTCATTGTTTATGTTCTTTCAATTCATAAAGATATAGATTTTTTCATAAATTTCTTATGGCATTATCACGTGAAATTATCGCCCGCAAAGCAACTTTAGATGATCTTTGTTTTTTTTTTATATAAAAATAATAGGTTTGAAATGCCGTCTATCCTTTTCTTTTAGTTACAATTATTATTATATACTTTTCAATAACACCTCCGTACTTTAAAAAAGTTGTTATTTCAGTTTTACTAGAAGTTTAACCATTTTAATGACAGTTTTTACAGAAAACCCATCAGGGTTTATCGATACTTTCCTAACTGTAAAACGACATTTCTTAATAAGAAAAAACTCAATTAAATACAAGCCTTTATGTAATCCATCCTTCACTCGTACAATTTGGAGCAATGGGTGATGACATTGTTGACTTATTCCTATTATCCAGTGAAAAAACGACAAATGCGTATATTATATGTAATAATTTTATGACAATCAGCCATTAATATAGGCTATGTCTTAAAGCTAGTTAAGTAGACCATTGTCTATTTTCATCAACGACTCTTAAATTTTAGGTTACACCTAGACCAATATGAATGACACGTTAGGTACCTAAATATTGTTTTTTATCATCGAATCAATGTTGTTGGTCATTTATATTACTTTATGTTCTTTTTTTTTTGTTCACGCTGTGGAAACGCTTTTACGCGCTGTCCCGCGGCCGTCTCCACGAGCCGCGGGACGAGCTGGGCAAAGTGTGGCCCGAAATGCCATTTAGGATCTTGTTGCAGACTCAGTTATTACATCTGGGCCCGCACCGCACGGCAACTCCAGACACACTGATTTGTGCTCATCGGGGGGGACCTCAACATGGGCCATGAAATAGGAGGGCCTCGGTTTTCTCCACCGAGACCCTCAGGTCCGAGCTTTATGTGCTACCTAAAACTTAAGAGTAGTTTGTGAAAACGAACATATTATGTCTTCGTGAAAAGTGATTAATAAGGTACCTACCTTAGACCTAAGCTAGTCATCCAATATTATTATAATATGAATGTTGTGTTGTTAATAAGAATAGCATTTGTGGCTATGTATGCCAGGCAGACACCCTATCTTTATTTCATTACACAGCTTTATATATAAACCAATTCGATAGAGTAAGACAGTCTTGAAAAATATTCAGATAAGTATAAAAAAATTGTTTCGAAAAAATGATTGCCACAAATGGGACTCGAACGCACACATTCTCCAATCGTCATACCACTTAGACAAGTGTGAGCTGTCGTATGACACTCAAATTTTGGCTCGTATTGTATCGTTTTTAAGGGAGACGCGCGCCATCTATCGGACAATGATTACACGTTGTACCGATTTAATACTCTGACTTTGCAGTTTGTATTAAACGATGACAGTACCTTATTATCTAAATTACTGAGATTTAACATACTAGTTTATTTATAAAAACTTGTTTATGAACGAAAAACTTTCGAGTCTCATGTGTGACAACCATATCATCTTTTCTTTTCATCTAATGTGTTTTCTTTAATTAATTAAGATATGAATTTAATTTGTACTTAAATCGTAATCTAGAATTCTAGATGGTTCTTAGTCCTTAGAGTGAATTACGACAAATTCCATGTGTCATGTAAATTGTTAAGGAATTTTTTAAATACTAGAATATAGGTGATTTCTGTCGGGTTGTTTATTTTTACGTATGTATATTAAAATGGATGTTTGAGTATGATATACTGTACAATATTGAAAAAAATAAACACTAGCCGACTCGTTCAACTTCGTTTGCGTCCCGTAAAAGTGAAAGAGTTAGAGAGATCATCGTAGGCAGTTATAACACGCAATGAAAACTCTCAAAAAGATAAAATATGACCGTTTTTACATTTTTTCATTGATGCGTTAAGAAAGGATTCGTCGTAGTAATGATTTTATATTCGGTTCGACAAGCGATGTGGCTTATCCATCGCCATTTCAACGTGCTAATTCATCAAGCTATATCGGTTACAGCCGTTCTTCTACGGATTTCCGTATTTCCAGTTTTATTACGTAGAGAATACTAGGTATAGCTCTCCATAGCATCCTGGATTACAATACTAAGGAGTCCCACTGCAATACAAGAATTATTTTCATAGTGCAGTGTGGTGTTTTAAAAGAAATATATTTATATTCAGATTTGAAATTAAAATTCATAACATTCTTAGAGTTGAACAAGCAAATATATAAACAGGCCTCTTAAAAATATACACTTATACCTACGTGCCAAATTTGGCGATGATCAATCAGTTTTTGAGATTGATCGATCTAATACATACAAACATCCATTTTTATATATTATACTTTAATAAGTATTATACGATTATTAAGGACTGACTACACTTGCTCATAGTTATTCGATTTAGTTAGTTATTTAATCGACTCTGGCGTATAATTTTGTAATTAAAAAAAATGTAGTTACTGATTTATCCGTGTGGTGACGGTGTAAGAATACAATTCATCACCCCCTATCTTACCCGTGAGTGATCGGAAGAGACGACTAAGGGATATAAAACACATATGACATCTATGCAAGAGAAGGAAAGCTCAAAACAAAACCGTATCAACACATCTGACCAGCGTGGTATAAGTTGGTCAATTGCATTGGACATGCTCGAAACCCGGGTCGACATAATCGACTCTAATGCGTGAGTATTGCCGGAAATACAACTGTTTAATATGTGACAGTCGTATTCTTACATATAGATATTGCATATATAAGGGCGAATCAGGATTCCTTTGGGCACCTTTAACACTAATTGAAAAAACTGCTAGCTTAACTTTATTATCCAAAGCCGTAGGTTAAATTCTCACGCATCATAATACCTTGTGCGATTCATAAATGTGTGTGAATTGTATTCTTATTCCATCATCACGCAGAAAAATAATGATTTAAAAATAAACAAATAAAATTTTTGAAGTGAAACTTCTAATGCGACTTCCAACAAGGTTGCGTTAAACGTTTAACGTTACCACGGAGGGGGTATGAAAACACTATTTTTGCAAGAAATCCTGGTTTTTTTTTTAATAGGCACTACCCTGCACTAAGGAAATAATCCTTGTATTGTGGGGGACTTTACAAACATGAAATTAACGCAGACAAAATATACCCAGACTCAGAACAACACTTTGTGGATCGCTCAAAGTGTTGTCCTCTGTGGGAATCGAACCCATGGCACTGGCACGGAAGGTCTCGTCGTCACGGAAGGTCATCTTAACCACTACACCATCTGTGCAGTCCATATTGATATTGATTTCGTATCTTAGTTTAGTTATCATAATTCCATTGTATATAGATTCGGCTATTTCTCCACTCGAAAAATGATAATTAAAAGATGCGATCAATTGTGAATTGTAAGCAATGTTAATAAAGTTTGTCTCAAAGAAACAATATGAGTTCAATAAAAATCAATTTCTACCCCTCCATATTTTTATTTATACATTACGAAGTTTCACTTTTTCCGCGCGAAGGGACTCCACGCACAAATTTTTTTTTTACGTTAAAAATACAAATAAAAACAAAAAAAATATTGTTCATGTGTAGTCAATCCTTAATATAACTTATTTGTGACAGTATTATAGAACTTATCTAGTCTTATACTTGTTAAATGCCTAACTTAGGCATGACTAATTGCCCTTTATCATCAATGTCACCTAAATTTTAGGTGATACTTAAAAAAAATTGAGCATCAATATTGAATGACATATAACACTGATCAAACACCGATGTGTTACATAGATTTTCTTGAGTGTTACCTAAATTTTACGAGTCGTTGGTAAAAGTGGGTTTTATTGTAGTAATTCTAAAATATTTCGTTTTGTTTTATATCTATTTTCATTAGAGACCCTTACATTTTAGATTACAACTAAGGCATTGTAATGAATTTATACCGCTTAATTAGGTGTCACCTAACATTTTAATCTTATTTAACATTACTATATTATGATTTGTTTTGCTTTAGATGCCATCTAGAGTATAGGGGTCTTTGATGAAGTCGGATATTAGTTTCTTTGAAATAGAGTATTTGACTGTTTACAAAAATTATCTCAAATTATCTAAATTGATTATTATTATTGTAATTTTAGGTACAATAAAAATATTTTATTTCACAATTATCAGTAATTAATATTAAACAAGATATAAATCAATTTAAATAATTAATTTCTTTGTAGATATTAGTTTTTGGTCGATGACGTCACAATCTAATGAACAAAAAAAAATAGAAATGTTGACTAATACAATAAAAACTATATTGATTTATTAAAATTACGCCACGTTTATTTTGCATATAAAGCTAGTTACAAGCTTTTGAATTTCATTATTTAGATAGAGATAGCAATACCGACCGATGACGTCATACTACACATTCTCCATTACAGATGGGCGAATGCGAAATTTTAACCATATATTTATACAGGCAAATACTCTATTTAATTAATTATTGACATTAAGGGCGATTTTTTAAACCATAAATAAATCCTTCCTCTGTGATTATGTGTTAAGATAAAGCTCTTAAAAAAACCGGCTGACGGATCCCCAGAATTCATCATTATCATTATTCTGCACTCACTTGTGGTCGAGGTAATATGTACTCCATTTCTATCGTTATTGGCAATAGTTTTATGATCAGCCGTCTATCTGACGTCAACATTACTTGTGAATATAATTGTTGACCAAACATAATCAGATGGAGTTCGCCCAGGTCGTTATAAAGCTTTTAGTTGTCTTTTACAACTTTATGTTTTGGGTTGTTTTATCACTAGTAATAAAGATTAATATCGCTCTCATTACTTATCACGTTCTTTTCAAGCTATTCACATCCACTGTAGATCTTTCCAAGTCAGATATACATATACTTTTTTTATATAGTTACCGGGATAATAGATACGTAATGGATATTTATTTTCAAACAGATGTGGTTTAATATTAAAAATACTCATATATAGTGGTACCTACCACTGAGCTACCCTGATGTAACTCGAAGGTAGACGACGTAATATTGTATTGTCTATGAATAAACTCAGGGGCCATTCATAAATTATGTAACACGTTTATGGGGGCTTGGCTGAATATTATAACTTCTTACTATAGGGTTGTTAGTGAACCTGACATTACCGTAAGATATTAAATTAATTTGAAAATGACTAATTTTAGTCAAAACTGTCATAGATTAATAATATTAATGTTATTGCAGTGAGTTAATGATACTTGTAGTAAGAAGATTGTAATAAAAGATATTTTCAGATTAAAAGGTTATATTTGATCAATAGGGCCTTTCTTTACAAAAATTCTTATTAAGGGGCAGGCGGGAGTAGTTGCAATCTTATGATGTCTTACGGTATGACGGAAGGAAGCCAATCATTCTTCAAAATCCCTTACGTAATTTATGAACGGCCTCTCATCCAGTTTGTACTTATTGGAGTCGTCTCAACTAGTTCTATCCGTTAAACCTTTATGTTAGGGGCTACTTAAAATTTAATTAATGTCCAAAGATAGCATGTTGTAGTGGCAACATTGTCGAATTGATTAACGTTAAGAACGAAAGGTTCTCGAGTGTTGACCACGAATAGGATTTTTAAAGTCGCGGCAGCCGTAGATCCCTCACTAGGTTGACTGGTGATATTTCAAAAGTCGCTGTATCGTTGGAAGCAGGTGGCTCATGATCGTTCTGAGTGGCAATCTCGTGGAGAGGTCAACAGTGGACGTCTACAGACTGGATGGGTGGAGCTTTTATTATCTTTTTTTTTATAACTACAAATTGCTACATTTTAAAACAAGAGAAGAATAAATATTTGTCATTTTTCCTTTCGTTCCATTCTATTGGTGATCACTCAGTCAATTTTTACTATTTCTAGTAATTCGAAAACTAAGGTGTGGATAAACTATAAGAAATATAATATTCATTTATGTAATTTTTTTGTCGCAAAATTATTAAGATTTAGCATTTAATATAAATAATCTAGCAGGTTATTTATAAATACTTGTTTACGAGAGAATAATGATTGTTACACGTGAGACTCGAACTCGCACCTATTGCTAATCGTCCTAACACTTAGACAAGTGTGAGCTGTCGTATGACAATCAATCGCTCGTAAAGCAAGTTATTATCTGTCGCAAATCTTATGACTTAAAAAATCGAACCTTATAAAAAATATTTATTTAAAATATTATATGTTGTATATAGAATATAAATAATTTATGTTACATGAAAAAATAAACGAATAGTTGAGATATTTATGGAGTTTTAATATCTTAACCTTTTCTGTGTGGTGACGGTGTAAAAAAACTATTCGCCATCCCCTATCTTACTCATGAATGTTGTAAAAAACGATTAAGAAATCCCTACTAATATATAAATGTGAATGTAAGTTTGTTTGTTACGCTTTCACGCTAAAACTACTCAACCGATCATCATGAAACATTGTACACATATTCTTGGAGGTATTGAAAGTAACATAGGATAATTTTTATTAAAAAAAAATCAAAATTTTTATATGAAAAATAAAAAAATTGTCAAAAAATCTCAAAATCTAGCTTCTTCAACGCCATCTAGCAGTCCAGTAATGAAGTTCCAACCCTGAGTATTGTAATACCGTTGCACTGTATTACCGACGGTCAAAAATAAAAATAGGGGATCAAAAACTTTAGAAAAGTAACCTTTTACGCGGGCGAGGCCGCGGGCACAAGCTAGTATAATATAATTAAAAAAACTATGCAAGAGAAGGAAATCATCAAAACCCTATACCACCACGTCTTGTCCACGTGGTACAGTAGGTCAATTTTGTTCCTATAGGTGGCATTAGTATATGGTAGCGTGACTAGCGTTGTGGGTTAGAGTGAGACGAGGAGCCTGCCTACTGCTGCCGTATGTATGAGAGAAAGCGAAGCCAGACAGACTGGCGCCGTTACGCGTTACGCAACGAAGCCACAAGAAGTTATCACTTCAATAAAACTACAAAAAACCGATTGAATATTTTTTATTATGTGATTTCAATCTACGAAAAACTTAGATAATGTCCAATCATTGAGAGAATGTAATGTATTTATATATTTTGAAACAGAATAACAATATGTACTGAAGAATTAATTGCATTGTGGGGGACATTACAAATATGATTAACTGATATAAATTAGAAACAGATTCAAACACTTTGTGGATAACACAAGTCGCGCTATTCAATCGAACTTTAAATTCAGTTGGATGGGACACATTTTATAAGAAAGTAGTCTATGTACTGATCTACTGAGTCTCACTCAACATAATACGATTCTTTGTGTGATACAGAAATGATTGTTTGCTGTTAATTACATATTTGTAAAGTCCTCTCCGTAACTAAGACTTAATTACTTCGTGTGAGAGTTTTTAAAAATAAATTTACTTTTCCCAATCATCAATCGTAACGATTATAGCATTTGTCATCTTAACTAGAAGGTCCATTCACATCCATCCACCAGACCCAACAATAGAGGTTGCGGGTCTGGTGGATGGATTAAAATACATTCTCTCAACAACTGAAGCGTGATTTAGAAATGTATTTATTATTAAATAGGTATTGAGTATATTTTTCTAAGTATTATTTTAAATTTGTGTAAATATTTAGTAAAAACAATTATGGAGTATGTTGTGTAGGAGTGTCAATGAAGTGAAATTTCATAAGTGCAAGTGAAATATTTTGGATACGTTAAATGTATGTTTGTAAAGTCCTCCATAGCAAATTATTTATTCTTTAGTGCGGCGTGTTATATTTAAACAAAATAATAGCGATTTGTTTTCGCAAGACAGTTCAGCTACGAAAATCCTAACTAATATTATACGATAGATACGAATGTCAATTTATTTATTACACTTGTTTGCTTGCCCTATACATATATTAATGATCGGACTCTCGATTTAGTTTGCATGTATCGTATGTTCTTGAGACATCATACTAATCCGGTGGACTTTAGATCAAATGCCAATGTGAATCATTTGTATTATTGGCTCGTATTATCATTTAATCTAGAAAAGCGGTAACGTATCAAGTTCAAGCAAAAAGACCTAGCGAGTATGTATGTTTTACAGCAACCATTTTGAGTAACGTTCGCGCACCATTATAACTCAAAAACTAATCAAAATATACGCATCAAGTGTAAATAAATCGAATAGGTGAATTTAAAAGTCTTTATTATGACTAAAACATTTTTGTAGTAGAAAAATAAACAAGAAATTATGTTTTATTTTTTACGAGTGTTTTACGTTCTTCAATGAAATAAATTTAAGTATTGTTCATTGAATTTGCCTCTCATTTTAGATTTCAAATCTTTCGTCGGTGGAGTTCAATAATCATGTTTTGATAGAATACAATTCACGCTGATGTGTTAGCGTATTCAATCGAAACAAAGTTGTTTTTGATAGATGACGTGTGAAACAATTTTTTTATTGCTTATGGTGGCAAGCAAGCAGTACACCTGATGGTAACTGACTGCCACTCATGGTCACTTCTACTTTAATAATTGTTCCGTAAAGGGGCCGTCCATTAATCAAGTGAGGTTTGAAAGGGGAAGGGAGGGGTTTGACAAAAATCACGAAGTCCTAAACCTTGATAGTCTTAAACCTCACCACGTATCACCAAGGGGGAGGGGGTTAAAAATGCTAAAAAAAAGATCACGTGATTAATGGCCGACCCCAAAGACGTTAAGCGAGTCACAACTTGTTTATGATTTGTATCTACCAAAAATGAGTCAATAAGTAAGGCGACTACAACGAGAGCAGGGCTCAACCATTTCACCTGGAAAAGCTACATTTTTCAATAGTAAATTTTCAGCAATCATTTCGCCTACATATTTGCAGGATCTCGAAAGAACTATCTATTGCGATGTTAGCCGAGCGCTATGAGCTCTTTTCTCATTGTAGACAGTGGCTTGACTGTGTCCCTGGTATTACTAGGGTACATGTGCGAGGCCACCGAAGAAAAAGACCGGATACCAGTGACCCACCTGCACGGCGTCGAGAGGTGCATTGTAGGGCGGGTTTACGGTTTGTGCGATACAGAAATGGTGCGCCGCTTCTCTTGTTGCTCCGGACGGATTAGCGTAGTAGGTATATCCTAAGATCAGATGTGCTGCTTGCTTGTTTGCCACCATAAGCAATAAATGAAAACAGATTTGCAATAGACGTGGATATAAACCGTTGTTGAAATCATTTTTGCTCGCAAATAAGTTTTTTATAAACAGCCTAGCATTGCTTAGTGTTTTAGATATGTTTGCATAATACGAACGAGCATAATTACGTTAGATCTGAATCGACCCTCATATAATGTAATAGTTATTAATTTTGTAAACAAAACCGGCAAATTATTTATATTTCCTTAGTGTATTCAAGAAATTTCACTTCGTAAATTGTATGTGTGTATATATATGAGTTTGTAAGCTGTTGTCACGCCGGCACCGCCGGGAGGGGATTCGCGTTATGGCGGTGTCATGCTACCGCCATATTCAGGGGATGCTCCACGACCTGCGCACATACAATTAATGAGTTAATATCAAATAAAATATCAACACTCACATTGTAATTGTCTTTCTTTTTTTATTTTATAAGTCAGGCTATGGTAAGGACACACCAGCCTCTTCCGTTCGGGGTGACGGAAGCTCGACGTGCGGCTCCATAAACTACCGTGTTTCCTTCCCATAAATATTATCTCCTTGCGTCCTTCACTCTTCTTTCACGACACCCACGGGTGAAAAAGAGAGAGATGAATTGTATTTTTACCCCCATCACTATACAGAAAGAGTATAAAAAAATTGGTGCTGAAATTATTTTGTGGTTTTTTTTTTTATATAGACTTCGGGGTCGACATTCTCACAGATCGCTAATCGATGCATTATTATATTAATTTCTTTTGGAGAGGGCTCTGTCTAACAGTAAATAGTGATTAGCCGATGACTAAAATAAAAAATATATTCTGCTTCACATACCTCGGCCTCTGCCGCGGCCTCTGCCCCTGCCCCTCCCGCGGCCGCGTCACCTTCGTCCATCACCCATACCCACCATATCTAAAAAATTATGAGTCGGAAATAAATTGATTTAATTATTAATAATTCGACTGCACAGACTGTGGGTCGAAATCTTATCCATTAAGGTTAAGGTCGGTATCTTAACCATTAGGTTAGGATACCGACCCATAGTACCAAGTATTGTGGATTCGGTTCCCACCTGAAGACAATAGTTTGTTCAATCTAGCAACTGCTGCTCTGAGTCTGGAATTAACTTGTGTTTTTTAATTTGATAAAGTTCTCCACGATACATCGATTATTTCCTTCATTATTTATATCAAATAAGTCCCACTGCTGGTTTCAAGCCTACTCCAGAACAGAAGGGGAATTGAACCACCATACCACGCTGGTCAGACAGATCGGTATAGGATTTCATTTCGAGTTTTCCGTCTCTTGCTGTGGCCTTATCATCAATCAATCTTTTACAAGACCCACGGACAAGATAGAGTATGGTGAATTCTCCCTCCATCAAAACACGGATTTTTTATGAAATTAATTCTTTAATGAAACTATAAATAATAATTCTACTAATATTATAAATATAACACAATCATGCTTATAAATAGATCATTTCTTGAATTAACATATCAGATACTTTTTATCCCCGTAATTTCTTCCCTTAGGATAAAAGTTCAACTTTGCGAAAGATACTTTTTACGCGAACGATGCTGTTAGCAAAAGTTTATCAAATATACATAGCAGAAATCCGCTATTATTTCGTAATTGAGAATACAAAAGGACATGCACCTAAACTGCCTCGTTCAGAATTTATACACGTTGTTCAGGAGAACATAATGGAGTTCTATACTCTATAATAAAACTCCAGCGTTGCTATTTTATAAATGTTATATTGCCCAAAGAAACGGTTACAAAAAATGTGTTTACTGGTTGAAGGAGCGGTAAAGAGTAGGTTTACAATTAGAGGTGGCCGGTCGTCGTCGAGGAGGGCAGGGTAATTTGTATATCAAAATATAAAAGTGCCTAAATAAATAATGATAGCAACTTGTTACATTAAATTTATTTAACAACGTTTAGGCGTCAAATGTTTATAAATTAACTTGAGACAGAATTAAGGCTGCGCCTGAACACACGTCTTAAATCAATATTCGAAGTTCTAGGCATAATGTGAAAATTTTGGAAGCAATATCGTGAGTAGGCTCATATTAATATAGTACCATTCTTACCTATATTGGTGGCTGTCTTCTCCAAATACGCCAAAGGACCTTGCAATGGAGTACCAGCGTATGCACCACGACCACCCGCCAGAAACATACCTTGAGCAAGACTATTCTGCATCTAAAAAACCCAACAACCTATTATTATTACGTTCTCATAACCGAGGTAGTGAATAATACGATTCATCACCCCTTTCTTTCCCGAGGGTGTCGTAAAAGACGACTAAGAGACGCAAGCAGATAACAACACTGCAAGAGAAATAAAACTCTGTAGAAAACCCATACCGACATGCTTGATCAACATGGTGTATTAGGTCAATTTTCATTCTATTTTAGAAGAGACTCGAGCCCAGCAGTGGATATATAGTGATATATACAAACTGAGACTGATGATGACTTAAATGGTGGTAGGTTAAGAATACGATATGTTAACATCCTTACTTTCAGTTAGAATTGTAAAAACCAGTCATGGGCTTATGCAGATAAAGGTCTCTGTAATTCAATTAACATTTAATTAATTTACTCAATTTTAGTAAGATAAATTAGACTGCCTCTCAAAACTCAATTATCAGTTTTCTTGCCGGCTCTTTCTCAGTGTGGCCGCGCTCCGATCCGGTGGTAGCTGATAGATTTATTAGTTTTTTATACTAGTAAATTGCTACAATTTAATGTTTAATAATAACTAATCACAACCAATATAAAAATCTATACCAACGTAAAAATAATTTTATTTCAAATATTAATATGTAAATGACTAGAAAAGTAATTTTGTAAGATATATTGTAAGGGACATCATTGTTGTGATAGAGTAAGATAGACAATATCGACTGGGCAGCTAGCGTATTTACAATATCGAGTACAAACGATACGCGTATTCAATTCATCAGCTTAAAAACCCGCGTTGATACCGATATTCAGCTTCGGGTTGCGAGCCCTCAGCGCTCACCTATGGTACGCGTAAAGCTGTCAAAGCCATCTGCGGCTAACAGCTAAAAACACACACAGAAAAAAAAACCGATATTCAGTAACGGTTGCCGATATTGAAACCAAATATCGGCTAGATATCCGTTGCCAGAAATAGTCGATAACGCCCATGTCTACTCTGTAGTAGTAGCAGTCTGGTAGTAAAATTATAACACTCACTTCATTCACCAACCCGCCTGCTAATTGTGATTGTTGTATTATGAGGAGGCCCACACCCAGCACCTGACGTTGACTTAAAGCTATAAATAGCTCTACAAATAAAAATAACAAGCAATTCACATCAAAACTTCTAAAACTAAAAGTAAAATCTACATACCTTATGTTGCCATATCAAAAATAATGCTGAAAAATTTATGCAAGGTGAAATAAAAATAAAATAAAACAAAAAAAAATATAATCAAAAGCAAATTTTAATTATAATGAAACTAAAATTAAACAAAATAATTAAACAGAATAAAGTACAAGCTTAAAATACTATTTAATTAAACACACTAGCTAAATTTTAATTAATTTATACCTATTTTTCATATTTACATAATTAGCAGTTAAATATTTGCGTGAGGGGTTCACTCAAATATTTTAAGAGACGATATCAGATCTAGAATACAGCAGAAAGAAGATTATTAATTAAATCACAGCGCTATTTTGCTGTGTAGTGGTGGTTACAGATATTACCAAACCTTACGTTGCATGCGGGTGTCGTAAAAGACGACTAAGTGCTTAATATCGACTTGGAGCAACTCCATCTGATGCCGTCTGGTGAACAATTACATACCCAAGAAGGATAGAGTTGAGGCAGGCGACCGATCATAAAACTATTACCAAAACTTTTATAATA
The DNA here is from genome assembly GCA_905163515.2 of Lymantria monacha. Classification (NCBI taxonomy): domain Eukaryota; kingdom Metazoa; phylum Arthropoda; class Insecta; order Lepidoptera; family Erebidae; genus Lymantria; species Lymantria monacha. Next base: position 3,447,217 of record LR991104.1, read on the forward strand.
TATGCGATGGAAGAAGTTTACATACTACTGACCGCTAGTAATGGATTAAAAACAAGATGAAGATGTTATTGAAATAATAATTTACTACGTATATTAATGAGCGCCCATAAGAAATCTACAATTAAACATCACATAAAAAAGATCTAATATTTTAAATCAATACGAGGAAGGAACTAGTTGTATAATTAATGCACTTGAGAGAGAATTGTTAAGCTACCCGTGAAATGCTTTAATTAGTTAAATTATCTCATTATATGTGAAAAATGTAAATACTACGATAATATTGTTAATAATTAGGAACATATTCACTTAAATAACAGTACCATTTACTGTTAAAACAATTTCATACGCTATTTGACTGATCGCTACAAAAACCTTGAATGCTAGTGAAAAAAGAAATAAATCTTTGTGTCACGGAGGATTTTACAAATAATAGATACAAATAACATTCAAACTAAGAGCAACCCTTTGTAAATAACACAAAAAAAAATATCATGTGTGAGGATCAAACTCATAACATTCGTCATTGAAGTTCGCTACTTATATATTTCAGATGTATAGATGAATCAGAAAAAATAACAAGTATTCAATTCCATTTGTGATGTCTCTCGAGGGTCTTTTAGTTATACGATCTCCTGTGAGTTATGGCTTCAAAAGTCTACTGATTCTTGAATTTATATTCATTATTCTAACTTAATGGAAGTCGATACGCAACGTAATGTGTTTGGAGACTGATCTGATAACGTTTGATCCCTGTGCGAGACAAATCTTTGTGCAATCAACTAATGATTTTTTCGACTCTGGTGTGTTATTAGTATCTATTAATTGTATATTTGTAAAGTCTTCCGCTACAAATGTTTACTTTTTGATTTAGAGTATTGTATTTATATTTTAAAAAATAATGTCCGTGGAATATAATTAAAATGTATACAATTTAATAATTTCAGAATTTATATTATAAATAGCTTTTGTTCGCGTCTTCCATAGCTTGATTTTAACTGAAAAATTATCCCACGGGGAGTGTCCCCGTATATCTTGCGAGTTAACAAGTCTATACTCTATTCCAGACTATAATCTATCACCGCGGTAAATATTGTCCCGATCTATTCAGCCATTCTGACGTGATTGGGTAACCAACTATAATAAAATCATATCTCTCATTAACATTTCTGCTGTACAGAGACTAAGAAAACGCGCTATCTTCGCGGTACTGTGGCGGGGTAAGCAGGCGGGTGTTGGGGACGCGGTACCTGTTGCTGCTGTAGAGCGGCTTGTTGCTGCAGCGCCGCCTGCTGAGCAGCAGCCGCCGCTGCCATCTGCTGAGCCTGTACAATAAAGTATATTTTTAACACTGCCCACGTTTTAAGTATAAATATAAAGATTGAACACTTAATGTTTTAAAAATAATAATTACCTGCACACTTTGTTGCACAACATGCTGCTGTGTTGGGACTTGTTGGACAGCTTGTTGTTGAGTGTTCTGTTGTTGTTGTTGACATTTATTATACACTGTGTGACCCTGTTGCAATAAATAATTTCTAATTACTACGCTACCATGAAGAAATTAAATCAATTTGAAACGAAAATTGTATGCATAACTAATATAATATCATCATTATCCAGCTCTTATCTCCAATTATTTTTTTTTATTGATTATGATGGCAAACGAGCAAGCTGCACACCTGGTGGTAAGTGTTACTGCCGCCCATGGACCTTTGCAATACCAAGGGTAGAGCTTAGGCCAATGCCAACCAATAAAATCTCCAAACCCACCACACAGTTGGGCTTCCAGCTCTCACGCTTACCAAACAAAGTGCAATAGCACATCGCCATTACGCAGACGTCGAGCTTCTGCTCAGTATGGTACTACCCCGGACGGACCGGCCCGCGGCTGTAGACAGAAAACTATCAACAGCGTGGTCCTACCACTTACCGACGCAATATGTACCCCCTCTCACATCGTACATATTGTAAATAGTTTTAACTATAGTTGTTATGTTCGTTCTCGTGTCTGTGTGACATCACAAACCACTACATGTGAATGTAATTGTTGATCAGACGCTGATGTAGTTGGTACAGACATATATGAAGATCTTAGTCGTCTTTTACAATACCATCATCATTCTCCTACTCTTATCCCAATTACTTGCGGTCGAAACAATATGTACTCTTCTTTCATAGTACATATTGTAAAAATTATTGACAATAGTTTTATGACCGGCCGCCTGCCAGACGACAACCCTCCTTGGAAATGTAATTGTTGACCAAACGACATCATATGAAGGTGGCCCAGGTCGTTATAAGACTCTTAGTTGTCTATTACTACATCCACAAGCAAAGCAAGGGTTGGTAGTATTCGTAGCCGCTACCACACAACTCGTCTTTTACAATACCGTTGTGGAAAAAAAAATACGTTTTTTATTAACACTTATATTTTAAATAGTACATTAAAAATACTTTTCGTTTATTTTTCAATTATTAACACATTTATAATAATTTTAATTTGAAAAAAGTAATGTAAGTTTTAACTCAAATTACTGATATTTAGTAATTACCACGTTGGTTATTAGTTCCGTGCGTTGACGGAGTAACAATATTATTCACCACCCCCTATCTTACCCGTAGGTGATCGTTACAGACGACTAAGGGATAAAAAACGTATTTAACATCTACGCAAGAGAAAAATAAACTCAAAACTTTATACCAACACGTCTGACCAGCTTGGTATAGTAGGACGATTTCCCTTCCATTATGGAAGAGATCTCTCTGATCCTAATTACTTGGGGTCGATACAGTATGCAGTCTTATTACATAGTACATATTGTAAAAGTTATTGGCAATAGTTTTATGACCGGCCGCCTGCCAGACGTCAACCATCCTTGGGAATGTAATTGTTGACCAAACGGCATCAGATAGAGTTGGTCCAGGTTGTTATAAAGCTCTTAGTCGTCTTTTACAACATCCACGAGGACAGTAAGGGTTGACAGTACTCGTAGCCGCTACCACACAGCCAAACAAGATATAGAAACTATTAAATATAATTAAATAAATGAAAATAAAAAAAATTGGATTCATTACTTTTCCCACCTGCAGGTCCGCCAGCAGATTCTGCCACTGGCTAATCTTGTCGTAGTGCCTCCTCAAAAGTTCCTCCTTCCTCTGCAACTCGCATTTTAACTCGTTGTTGTCTTCCTTCACCAGGAGTTCAGGTCGCATCGCAGACAAAAGGAATCTGATGAAATTTATTATTTTTCATTAATAATATTAAAATTGTTCAATAATATGTATAGAATTGAAGGCAGACAGCAGTCTAAATATATTATTGCACGCCTCATAAGCGAAGCGTTGAGGTGATGCTCTACTCCCGATATATGAAATACAAGGATTTTTCAAAACTAAAAATGACTGTATTTTTCTCAATAATATTAATATAATCATCATACATAATTATGTCAATTATGTCAATAATATCATCATACATAATTATGTCAAGAAAAATAATGATTGACATCGTATGGACATGTGATGAGACGGGATGAAAGTAATGTTGTGAGGAAAGTTTTAAATATGAATGTTGAAGGCTTTAGGGGCAAAGGAAGATCAAAGACAAGATGGATGGACTGCGTGAGGCATGACATGGATAGACAGGGAGTGATTGTAGAGATGGCGTCTGATAGGACTGTATGGAGGAAGATGACATATTGCGTCGACCACAAGTAATTGGAATAAGAGCAAGATGATGATGACATATGTCAAGAAAAACATTCGTTTAAACGTATTTGATATTTTTAAAAAGCAATTATTTTGTTTAAAGTAAGAAAATAGTTGATTAAAAAAATATTCGAGACGTCCGGATGTATGTCCTGAATCTGGCACTCTCACGACCGTAAAAATTAATGTATCAAAATATCTCTTTTTTTAAAAGCTTTATAACCGCAACGCACTGTTTCCTTTCGAAAATAGCTTGATAATTCTTTGTCGTTTAATTGCATTTAATTAAAAACTAAACTGCTTAGTCTTTAGTGTATGTATATCTTATGAAAATTGGGTTCGTTTACATTTTTTTGTTCGTACATTCAGACAGGCAAAGAGAACAAATTCCATACAGCCATGGATTCGTTTATGCATTATAAACAAGCTATGTTTTGCGCTACGTACGAGAATGGCGTGAAATTGAAAAGTATTTTTATTTCTTTCATTTATGGCATTGACTGATTTGATTGATGATAAATAATATAAAAATTATGAGATGTGCACTTTTGGATTTGCTAAATTATTTAAAAATATATAATTCGATAATTTTTTTTATTACTTATAGTGGCAAACGTGCAAGCAGCACACCTGATACTGCCACTCTGCCGCACATGAAACTTTACAATATCAGAAATATAACTAGGTCGCTGCTTACTAACCAAAATCCGAACGAAATACAACATTACATTGCCACTAATCACACCTCGATCTTCTGCGAGTGTGTGATATTACCCCGGACGGATCGCCCCGCAGCAATAGACAGAAAACTATTAACTGTATGGCCCTAACCCAACTAAAAAGATTTTAGGTTTAAACCAGTTCTCTGTATGATAAAGTTAGAATACAATTCACCACCCCCATTCTTACCCGTGGGTGATCGTAAAACAGGACTAAGGTATATATAATATGCATATAATATTTATGCAGGAGAAGGTAAACTCGAAACAAAACCCTACATCAGCAAAATCAGAGTGGTATATTAGATTAACTTCTCTTCTATTTTAAGAGGCTCGAGGCCAGTAATGGGGCGTATATGAACTATTGTGATGATAATACTTATTTAACTCGTTAGCTGCCATGTCAGTCACCTGGGCCTGATAGGCGTAGTACCTGTTTAGGCCATGTCAGTAATTGATGACTGACCTCACAGTACCAAGTTCAAATGGCCTCAGCGAGCCGTCCGTCACGATTTGCGAGTGTTTTTCTATACAAAATGACTGACATGGCCCTTAGCTAACTACTTGCAGCTTGGCCCGCAATTTGTATGTGTGCCTAATTATGCCTGACATAATTTTATTTTTAGATACTTTAAAGAAACAAATGCGTAAATAATTACTAAATCAATATTTGATGCCATTTAAGTGGTTTTTACCGGAAAATCAGATTTGAAAATTTTTCGTCACCATTTTTTTTACTTGGCAGTTAAAGTGTTAATATTACAAGTTGAATATCATAGACCACCCTTCATGGGGAGGGCTTTCTCCAAAGTTAGATCTCGAGATACTATTAAATGGATTAAACATAATAGGTACAAACCTCTTCTGCAAGAAGAAAGCTTCCATTTGACGCGCCAAGTCTATGAATCGTTCCACTTCTACTTTCACTTCCTCCTTCTCCACGCAAGGAGATGCCTCCTGTTTCGTCAACACGTTCAGACATGCCTGCAATCATAATCCTTTATATAACTTCCTCTTCTTCTTATGTATTGGCAATCAGCTACTTATACGAGCTAATGGTGCCAGTGTCGAGTTGTAAATATCTTCACGTTTTTATCCATCATCATTATTCATCTGTCCAAGTCAAATTATCGCCATCAACAGTGCTATGGCCACACTGTTAATGGTATCTTGTGCGAATTTTGATGGAAAACGAAAACGTTGTAAGCACTTTTATATGATATTCACAACATCCCAGTAGTTCCGCCGCATCACATTACATAAAATGCCATCAAAATTATCTAATATAACACGTTAAAACACTAAGATATCGAATATAATACAAGAGCACCACATGACGTTTTCAAATGCAATATGCAAAAGTCCTTATATAACATTATCAGCAGATTTTGTTTATGTCATATAGCTATGACAACTTTATTGATTATTTATCACAACACACTCTTATCACTACATATGACAATGCCAATTTATTTAAATTTGTTTGTCATGTTATTCTTACATGATTAGCGCATTTTTGTATTTCTGTGGCTGATATTTTGGCGTGACTCAATAGAATTCGCTATTTTCTTTATCGTCACTCATCATTCATTCTCCTACTCTTATCCCAATTACTTGGAGTCGATACAATATGTAATCTTCTTTCATAGTAGATACATATTGTAGAAGTTATTGGCAATAGTTTTATGACTGGCCGCCTGCCAGACGTCAACCCTCTTTGGGAATGTCATTGTTGACCAACGTCACGGCATCAGATGGAATTGACCCTGGTCATTATAAGGCTCTTAGTCATCTTTTACGACATCCACGAGCAAAGCAAGGGTTGGTAGTATTCTCTTCGTAACTATATGAGCAAAATCGTTTATCTATTTAGGTTTTTTATATAATATATTTTTTGATGCCCGGGGTGGAGGCAGGGATGACGTAAAACCACATAACTCTTTATTGCCATTTGGACGGACCTTGTCAATCAAGTCCTTCTCTTTAATCAGCCAAAGAATTCCTCACAAGTACCTAACAACAGATGCTGCTATGACTGCTTAACAAACAAAACTCAGCCAGAAACGTTGCTCTCTCGCTCATTGAATGAAGCACAACAGCTTATTGCCACTACTCACACGTAAATTTTCTGCGATATTAATATTTGTGATAATTCCCAAGGAGGGTTGCTGTCTGGCAGGCGGCTGGTCATAAAACTATTGCCAATAACTTCTACAATATGTACTATGAAACAAGAGTACATATTGTATCGATCCCAATTAATTGGGATAAGAGTAGGAGAATGATGATTAATAATTGTGATACTACCCCGGAGGAGCTGGCCGGCGGTTGTAGCCAGAACAGAACTCAAGTGTTTTATTTTGGACTTTCCTTCTCTTGCACAGATGTTATATGCATAATACAACCTTTAGTCATCCTTTACAACACCCCTGGTTAAGATAGGGGATGGTGAATTGTATTTTTACGGAGTAAAAGAGTGGTCATTAGTGGTAGGATCACGCTGTGGACAGTTCTCTGTCAACATCCGCGGGCCGGTCCGTCCGGGGTAGTACCACACTCTCGCAGAAGATCGACGTCTGAGTAATGGCAATGTACTATTTATTGCGCTTCGTTTGGTGAGCGAGAGAGCCGAAAGCCCAACTGGGTAAGTTTGGGGTTTGTATTGGTAGGTAGCGGCCTGGCTATACTCTTGGTTTTGCAAAGGTCCATGGGCGGCAGTGACACTTATCATCAGGTGTGCTGCTTGCTCATTTGCCACCATAATATATAAGCAGCAAAAAATATCCTACAGGGTTTATTACAGTTATTTAATTTCATATTCTAGACTATTTATAAAAACCCATTTGCGAGCGAAAAACAATTACTACATGTGATATTTTAATCCAACTTATTGTTAAGTCGTTTTGAAACAGATTTCCTACAGATGAGGTCACAAACACAGTGGTTTTATTTTTGCTGATAATTAAGTTATTATGAGCTGTGTCGTAGCGGTTATGAATACTACCAACCCTTATTTTGCTCGTGGATGTTGTAAAAGACGACTAAGAGCCTTATAACGACCTGGGCCAACTCCATCTGATGTACTTTGGTCAACAATTACATTATCAAGGAGGGTTGACGTCAAGCAGGCAGTCGGTCATAAAACTATGGCCAATAACTTTTACAATATGTACTATTAAAGAAGAGTACATATTGTTTTTTTTTTTGTGTTTGTTTTTAGCTGTTAGCCGCAGATGGCTTTGACAGCTTTACGCGGACCATAGTATATATTGTATCGACCCCAAGTAATTGGGATTAAGAGTGGGAGAATGATGATGATGAATTAAGTTATTATACTTAGCAGAGGCGGCTCTAGCACATGTAGCGCCCGTGTGCAATTAATTACCTGACGCCCTCTTGTATAAAATGCGTAAACAAAACGGAATTTGGTTTACCATACGTTCGAGTAAACGACGAACGTCGCTGGAATACGTTGTCGCATTCATAGTCGCGTTGTTTTGACACCAAACCAGGTAAACGCGATCACTATGCGTCCCGAGAGGCTCTCAGCGCCCCCTGACACCCGGTGCTCAGGTGCACCGTACCCTCTTAAAGACCGCGTTACAGTGACCCACTCGTATGGCGTCGAGACGTATATGTAGGGCGGGTCTACGGAGTCGTGCGCCGCTACTCTGTCGCCCCGGACGGATTAGCGAGGCGTGACGTACCGTAGCCCGCCGCCAGAAAAAAAAACCCTCTGCACTAAAGTAAAGGTAAAAAGTAAAGCCGCCTCTGATACATAGCATTTAAATATATGGATGACCGAGCTTAGTTCGTTATTTTTTTCGACTTATTTTGATAGGTATTTCTATTGGTTTATAGTGCATGAGACTTGAGAGGTGAACCTTTTGTCATGGAATATACCTCCGACGTTTCCTTTTCTAACAGGGATGTTCATCGTTTTTTGTATTGGCAATCAGCTACTTATACTAGCAAATATTGCCAGTGTCGAGTTATAATTTCATTCACGTCATAGTCTCTTCACGTTAGTCATTGTCAATATATCCGATTGGTATGGCTACAATGTTAACAGCTTTGGGAATTTTGATGGAAAACGAAAACGTAGTAAAGCACTTTTGTATCATATTCGCTACATCTCAGCAGTTCCTTCGCATCACATAACATAAAATACCAACAAAATTATTTAATATAACACGTTAAATCATTAAGATATTGAATATAATACAAGACCACCACACGATACTTTGATGTGGCTGCACAGATGGCTTAGTGGTTAAGATACCGACCTTTCGTGCCAGTGCCGCGGGTACGATTCCCAAGCAGGACAATACCTTGTGCGATCCACAACGTTGTTCTGAGTGTGGGTGTAATTTGTCTGCGTTAATCGCATGTAAATCGCAATACAAGGATTATTTCCTTTGCGCGGGGTGGTTGGTGACTTTTTAAAAAGAAAATATTCCCTCCAAACGTTTACAGTGACGCTATCTACATACATCAGTTAATGCTGACTGCACACTATATGATTACGATACTGACACATCGTGTCAAATATCGCGGGTTCGATGCCAACAAATTACAATGCTTTGTACAATACACAAATTAATATTTTTTAAGTCTGGCTGTAATTTGTGTGCGTAAACAGTATGGCATATATAGGCTGTGTGGTAGCGGCTACGAATACTACCAGCCCTTACTTTATTCGTGGATGTCGTAAAACCCGACTAAGAGCCTTATAACGACCTAGGCCAACTCCATCTGCTACCGTTTGGTCAACAATTACATTCCCATGAAGGGTTGACGTCTGGCAGGCGGCCGGTCATAAAACTACATATTGCCAGTAACTTTTTCAATATGTACTATGAAAGAATAGTACATATTGTATCGACCCCAAGTAATTGGGATAAGAGTAGGAGAATGATGAAAAGGTATGGCAATAAAACTTTTGAAGGCGACGATTTCACTTACTGACAATGACTAATATAAAGAAAGATAAGGGTGACTTAAAAGTCGGTTAAAACCGACTTCAAAAAGGAGGAGGTTCTATGTTGCGTTGTATATTATTTTTTTTTATGTATGTTCACCGACTTCAAATAATATCAGTGGATTTCTAGCACACATCATAATTATATGTTATAAAAAATAATAGGTAATTCGAATTAGACAAGAAATGTGATATTGTAAGTTCGTAAAAAAATATTATAATTTGGAAATACATATATTATGTAGCATCACTGATAAGAAAATTAATATTGTATAGGTTCATTTAGAATATTATCATTTGAATTAAATTGTCATTTTATTTTTCGATTTTTAGTGGTTTAAGTAGGGTTTTTGGTTGATTTTGTTTTGAAGTCGGTTTATATATTTTTTAATTTAATTACAATAACTGTCTACTGGATCGCGGCTTCGACTGCGTAAAGTCATTTTACCAAAGTTGAACTATTATCCCTAAGGTGTTCATTACATACCTATATCCTTTTAATTTAGGAAACGGTTTAACTATTTACCTTCACATGTATATTATTAACATCTAGTTTTTGAATCAAATAAAAACGGTTGGAACATTTTTTTCATCATCATCACAGCCCATAAATGTCCCACTGATGGGCTCGGGCCTCCTCCGTAATGGGAGGGAAATTAACCTACTATACCGCGCTAGTCAGACGTGTTGGTATAGGGTTTTGTTTCGAGTTTTCCTTCTCGCATAGATGTTATATGCATTATATATCCCTTAGTCGTCTCGTACGGTCACCCACGGGTAAGACCCACCCCATAGGTGGTGGATAGTATTCTTACTCCGTCACCACACGATTTGTTTTTTTTTTTTAATTTTCTAATATTCTTTTATATACCTACATTGTATTTAAATATGATTCCATCATGTTAATTATGATAACTTAATACCAAATCCGCCGCGGACTAAACCAAAAGCAGACATATAGTTTTTGACTTTTTAGCCATAGTTTTATAGATCTACAATAGGAATTGAAGCCTTGGCACATTTATCGAATACAAGAATATATACGTTTTTACTTAATTAAATCAAGGCTAATATTGTATAGGAAAAATACAGATAAAACCATTTATCAAAATGTCCAACCAGTGTGGTTTAATAGACCAATTTCTCTCCTATTGTAAAAGAGTATCATATATAATATATGAGCTGAGATAACGTATCCATCCATTCTCCCGTCAACCTATCCAGAATGCTACACTATATTTCCAATCCATCAACACACGGATGAATATTACATTGATAATAATCTATAAATTATAATCTATAGAGAGAAATATATATGGTCAAAAGGGCTTGTATTAAAAGTGGAAAAAAAAAAACAAAATTCACAATGTTCTAATTAAGATTTATTTTAAAACTCGAACACATACACGAGATACAGTAATGAAAAAAGAAACAAATTACGTTACAAATAAAAATATAAATTTAAATATTAAACCGACTGACTATTGGATAACCAAAATTTTAATTATTAAATAAAATTTTAATTTACGAAATATTATTTATACTAAAGGACAGAGTTTGCTTTTAAATATAAAGTATGTATCGACATTGATTGGAATTATCATATCAGTGCGTTTTTTGGCGCGAAATAAACATTCAAATACATTCCTCTGTAAGTCAATATTATTAAAAATTAAATTTATACATCGTTTTTATAATTTCGTTTCAAGTTAAAATGAAAAACTAGACAGAGTATGTCGTAAAGACACGATATACAATTGTTTTTTTTTTTACAGCGAAACATTTAAATTATTTAACAATAACTTTTGTATAGCATATATTGTTATATTCATTGATTTACATAAAATTATTAAAGAGGTAAGATGAATATGTCTCAATCTTCTCAAGTTTGTGAGAAAAAGAGCTTAAACGATTGCTATATCACGTATTTACGTGTAATCATACTACATTTCCACTTCAGTGTGTGAATAATACTTTTAACTCTTTTTCTCGTAACTTTTCGTCACAGAACAAAGATGGCGGCTCAGATTTTCAATCAGTCCTCTCATAAGAAAATTCACTTGAAAATTTAGTTTGTATTTATATTTTAAAGCAATAGCCTTGATGATAATGCCAAATTTAAGTCATTCAACTTGGGCGCAAACCGGAATTTCGCTTATCTGCGCCATTATCAATACACAATCTACCTAAACGTTTAAGTTAATAAAGATAAACAAATCATCAACTTATCAATATAACATTTGGGGGCCATTCATTTATTATGTAAGGGTCAGAAGAGAGGTTCATAAATTATCTATATGACCTTAGGAGGTGTCAATTAATTACGTGAGGCGGCTCTTCTACTATTTTTGCGTGAAATAGAATTACGCGTTATTTGAAACACTCTCCCGTAAGTGAACTTTGGGCGTGACCAATGGTCCCATCACGAATTAATGCACGCTCTCCTGGTCTCGCAGGAACTAAGATAAAATACTAGATATTATTTTTCAAGTTGAAATATAAATCTAGACGTTTGTATTATTTTATTAAGACATCGTTATGTTATCGTTAATGTCAAAAATACCGGAAATATAAAAACCCACGGCAATACCTTGTGGTATTAGTTGAGGATCTATTATGCACTAGGTGTGATAATATGCTAAAAAAGAAATTTCTTTGTTAATTTTTTTTGTATGGGAACAATGTGAAATGGAGTCCACGAACGGTCCGAATGTCTCTATTGCATTGTTATAGTGCTGTAAAACCATTTATAATTTATTACATTTCTATTATCATCTTTTTTCAATCGTCAATCGCCGTTGTTATAACAACTGCTAGGATAACAAATATAGTGATCGCTGCATTATGGATGTTATTAATGTCACGGGTCGAAGTGGGTATACAAACAAAATTAACATTAAAATAAGTGTGTAATTCACGCAAGCAAAATTTGAAGAGACAGTTTATAATATATACATTGAGTAAACAATTTCAATCTTATATCCCTTTCAAATAATTGTATATTAACAATAGCTTAACGGTGAAATAGTACTTACATAATTTTTGCAGTCATGACATTTTTAAGTAAAAAAAAAACTAGACAGTGTCGTAGAAGTGATTTTTTTGTATTACAGAGTAATTTACATTTTTTTATATACTTTTGAATAGCATAGATTAAGTATTAAACTCTTTTTATAAATGTGCGAAGAATGCGGGTAAGTACGCGATAGAGCAGTCGCTTAACCCCCTTTTCTCGCGCACCTGAGACGTAAGCTTTTCTCCCTTTCATAATTTTAATTAAATAAACGAATGATAAACCCAGCTCTATGCTATACAAAAGTGTTTGATGCACATTTTTTTCTGGCTTCTACTGCACACCATATGAGCAATTTCGCCAATGTCCAAGTAAAAGTGCTCCAAAGAAGTCTTCGGAGTTTTCCTTAGCTAATTAAATAATACTTGATCTCTCTAAATCTTGGTGATTGATAACTCTGCTTTGATGTTTTAATGAAAATGTCTCTATGTAATACAAAAGTTACTATCTAATTTTCTTTTAATTAGAAGAATTTAATTTATGATAATCATAAATTAAATTCTCAAGTCTTAATTATAAATTATGATATTTGTGAATTGAAGCTGCAAAACATTTACTTAATATTAAATTTTTAACACATCTATTTATCTCTCCTATTTAGTTAACATGTAACGTAATATATTTATAAATATTATGACAATAGAAACACTATATCCACAGGCTAAGTTTAATGAAAATCATACTATATTTTCACTGCTTTCACACAATCATATTTATCATCTACACGAAAAGAACGCGAAATTGCCAAACATCTCACTTAAATATATATTTTTTTATTTTATATCATAATTTATTAATTTATCGTTAATATTTCCAATACGGCCATTGAAAAAGATTTTCAAAGTAGAAAATCTAAATGAAAACATTAATTCACAGCTAATTACAAAGACCAAAAACTTTATACCAAATGATTCTGGTTCCATTTTTATGCAAATTTTCTTGTGCATTAAATAGAAATTTTAATTTTATATTAAATTTATTAATAATATAATAATAACCATATGGTTACAGAGTAAGAATGCAATACCACGACCCTACCAATTGAGTGGGTGATCGTAAGATACGACTAAGAGATACAAGCAGGTATTACTGCAAGGAAAAGAAAAATCAAAAAACTGTAACTCATCTGACCATGGTCATACACTAAGGTCAATTTTGCTTGAGATGTTAAAGAAACCCAAACCTAACAGTGGGACCGTATGGCTAAGATAATGAAACCCATTTTCAAAATTTTGTAAAAAAAATAAGAGTCGAAGAGTAAAGACCTAGTTTCTGGTTACTATGAAATGTAAAGTTAGTGCCTTCAAATGCCATGACATTTAGACTAATGAAATATTATACAATTAACAGTCAAAATTAATATTATATAGAAACATAATAGTAGTTCTGTCAAGAATGTTATTTTGTCCAAACTAATTAAAGTAGCCAGCGGTCCTTAATATGATAGGACCTAATAGTCAATATGTCTGAGGTTAATAAGTCATAAATATTTACAATTATTTAGGATAAACAATAAAATTTAATAGAAATAGCATTTTCATTTAGATTTTTACAATTTATTTTTAATATTTAAAGACATATCTTTGGGAACATATCCATACCAAGCGACTTATTTGTTACAATCATTACCCATCTACCCACATGGTAATCACCTGTAGTACACGCCTTGAAAAGGAATTTTAAATGTGTTTGCAAACTTAAAAGTATTAATTTAGCTCATATTTATCTTTATAAATATGACGCGTAAGACAGATTTAAATAGTATGATTAAACGAAAATCTAGCAAAGCTGCTGTGACTAAGTGTGGTATTGAAGGGTCACATAATATGGGTATGTTCCCCCAGCAACCGAACTGTAAAATTTAATCAAAATAAATCCAAGTCATATATTTTAATTCACTCCCGATATATCGGTGGTTAAAAGCGTCTTCACTGCAAATACTTCGAGATAATTTTTCAAAATATTGCTTTTAATATTAACTATAGATTATAACTACATATTATAAATACTGTTCATTTCTGATATGGATACCAGGGCGATTGGTATGGACTTCTGTAATAATTATTTGTGTGCATTTGTCCATACATATGTGGTACATTATTAATTGGTGGGTGGTGATTAACATTAGGTTGGCAAACCTCGGGACGCCATGAATTCCTTTCGGGTGTTATCATCCTCTGTTGGGTAGGATATCGTCTGTAATCTATTGGTGCATTTGTGTTAACAAATATCGAATCATTATACTGCCCTATAGGCATAGGATATTTCTCTGTATGGGCTGATTCTATTGGTTCCACAATGACTTTTTCAGGTTTCGGTGACATTATTCTCTCAGCGATTGACTCAGGTTTAGAACATTTTCTCCTCACCGGTTCTTTTGTTATTGGTATCGGTGAAGTCTCATTCTTTGACATGAATTTGTGAAATTCTCCTTCAAATGCACTAGGATTTTTGTTTAAAGGTAGAATTGGCTTAGGTTTAGGATTAGGTCTGGAATCTAAAAGTATACTTTTATAATTTTTCTCTGTTTTTGGGAATATAGGATAGGGTACTGCAGATGGTGGTATCATTTTTGGAGGAGAATAGTGTGGCGCCTGAACTGAAGATGTGGAGGGTCGTGGATTATTACCTAATGGTTTTGTAATTGTTGATGGATGATATAAATGATGTGGTTTATTAAAGATAGTCTCCATTGGATTATTATACTCAGCTAAATTTATTTTCTTAGGTGTTCTAGGTTTCCGTGGCCTTTTCTCCTTTTGAGGTATATAATCAGGCTTTGGTTCTTTTTTTATTCTTTCCTTTTTCTTCACTTGATCAAGTTTCTCTCCTTCACCTTTACTAGATTTTCGCTTTTTCCTCTCTTTTTTTATGTGTGATGCATTTTCTGATTTCTTACTCTCTTTTTTCATAACATGCATACTTTCATCTTTTTTCTCTATCTTAATGCCAGTATTCATATTTGTAATAGGTTCAATTTTCGTTTCAGTAGTTGGATTAAGAGGATCAGCTAGTGGTAATGCGGGACTCAGAATGGGGATTGCTTCTTCAACATGAGGTGGTGAATCCCAGTTTGATACTAATGCAGCCATATTTTCCAATTCTTCTTCAGATAACTTCTTCGTCTTAACTTTTTTACCGCGTTTTGAAACTGGTGCTTTTTTCTTATCTTTTGAACCTTTTGTTACAACTTGTTCTCCATCTACACCTTTCTGCTTACCTTGTTCATTGTCTGCAATAGCATCTTTCGATACAGCTACTAAATCTTTGGGCTCTTTCTCCTTTTTGCTCTTGGAATCCTTACGAACACTGTCCTTTCTCTTTTTTCTGGTTTTTGAGCTCTTTTTAGGTGCTTCATAATCAGAATCTTTGTCAGAATCAATATAACCTACATCAAGTATCTGAGCTTCGGATGGATCCATTTCATCACCTTTCAGCCAGATATCTTCCAAAGCATCTAGCTGTGTTTCATCAGGTTGCATTGGTAAATTAGGTCGTTTCATTGCTGTCATCATATCTAAATCCCCTTCAGCCATAGTCATTTCATCATCATCCATTATATCATGTCCTAGGATGGAGACTGCTATAGCTCCTTCAGATATACTCTTGCTGGCCATTGCTCTCTTCAAATGTAAAGGATGACGCTTCTTCTTTTTGAAGCCTTCTTCTTCTGCTTCAATAAAAGATTCTGGCAATTCTGTATTGTTTTTATTGCAAAGAATATCTTGGCCAGATGGATGTGGTGCAGGAACCATCTTTTCCGGCTGCTCGGGGTGACAACCAATATCTTGGCCTTTCAACCATAACTCATAACGATCAGGTTGAAATCTCTTAACAAATGTATCCATGGAAATCTTCACCATATCATTACTGCAAGTACATTGATTAGCCCTCTTCCCATATTCAACCCATCTCGGAGCTGCAAAATTAGTTGACTCCGCACAATTGAAACCGTGGTTGAAGCCAGCATGGTATCCGTATGGGAAAGTAATCATAATCTCACCGGCCTCTTGGGTGATTTTATTGACAGGTACAGAGTATTGCTTAAGTATTTGAGGAGAAATTAATGTCATTTTGTGTCTTAGAAATGCTTGACAAGTCTTGGCTGAGGTGGGAAAGAAACCAGACGCTATACGCTCAAATCTTTTGCCATGTTCTGGTGGTATGGCATACCAAGTTTTGGGATCACCAAAATGAAGATAGTTAATTGAATACAAATCCATGTCTTCAGTATGCCAAGCAAATGTAGTCTTCCACATCCCAAAATATAGGTATGCGGTATTGACCCCATCTATTTCTATGCCATAATCCGAATTCACAAAGTCAAGAATGGTTCCCAAATGGTTTATATTCCATTCTTTGACATCAGGGTCTGTTATGCTGCCATTGACATCGGCTCCGTAAATGGGAGCTACATAAGTCACGTTCTTCCAATATTTACGCTCCAAATCGTCAAAACTCGAGTGACGAGGAGTACAGTACTTAGCAGAGTTAGCCAAGACAGCAAATTGTTTTACAGTCATAGATTTCTTTTGAATATTAATTTGTTGAAACAAACCTTGCTTGCCGGTGACAACCTGGCAAATAGGTGAAGGGATGGTTACGTTGAGATCGTCAAGATTGTAACCACTCTTACGGGGCACCCATTCAGGCGGAGGAATCACTTTAGCCAGTCCTGCTTTATGAGCACCTCTCGATTCCATATACTGAATGTATTTATTAAAATCCTTGAATTCCTCCCATGTTGGACGAAATACTTGGATGGCGACTCCTCCCGAATAACTTCCGACATCATCCCCGGCCACCGACATTGTCTTTCTCACGATCACAAACACAAAAAATCAATCAACAATATTTCATCACACTATAATGTTATATTACACCATCGTTCATTAATGTCCATCGAATCTTTTGAATGAATTACGCGACACAACATAAAAATACAGTTTACAGTCCTTTAATTAAATTAATGTAAACGCGATAAACCTTTCGTAATGTAGTGAAAACATTATCAGTAAAATGGCCGACTTCATCAAGATGCGCTTGCAACAAAATCCCTTCACGACAATCGGGAGACAGTAGAAGCCGCATAAACGAATGTGGGTCACGTACACACGAAATATCGAATACTTTTTCAGTTCCACATAATAATTTAGCATACGAAGCTTCTACTATGCATATAGCAACACCGGCCACGACTAAAAATTAGATTCATGAAGTTGGTAAGAATGTTTAGTTTGACATTAGTTATACATATCTATATGGTTGAGGTTATGAATGAAATGCAATTTCTATAGAAAAACTGGTAAACATAGTATGTAATAATAGTTCAATCTTACCTGAAATGACTCCTCAAATTCTGTTACCAGATTACCATTAACGTTTGATGGTGCTGTCATTTTTGTGACATTTATAGCGCGTCCTGTTTGTTGTTGTATTACAATGACAGAAGTAAGTTAACTATATGTGTCGCTGTCCCACTGATGTCTGTTGCGGTTTGACGAACGGGGGGAATGATTCATCACCATGACGCACATCACTACTATACAGACAAATATATATTTATCTCGCTCCAACAAGGGTTAATTTGAATATTTGGAATCAATAAATTCGGGAAGTGTACACATATAATAATCAAAACACGACGTCGTTGTGTTTCATATGCGTTACAATTTTTTAATCATCTACTTCAAAAATATGAAAATAATTTTGAACAAAATATAATAATTTATTTTAGGGTTATAGTATAAACGATAAGATGTTGCTTGCAAGTAACAGGGACTATTGTGACTAAACCAAATTCAGAAAAGAGCCACCGCATGATATTATAAATTAACCTTGATATTATTAGTAATTAACTGATGATCGGACATTACTTGCGAGAGCTAATTTTACATTATATTTGAGAAAGATTGTTCTATTTATAAAAACTGAATACGAGCGAAAAGTGTCACAAGTGGGATTCGAACCCACACCTATTGGAAATCAGTTCCAATCGTGCTGCCACTTACACCACCGTGAACTATTGTATGACATTCAATTCTCGTATCGTATTATATTTACGTTTTTTAAGGAGACGTGTGCCATCTATCCGACAATGTTTACACATTGTACAGGCTTAATACTTCAATCTTTGCAGTTAGAATTGTATTAAACGATGATTTTTCGCTCGTGTTCAGTTTTTATAAATAATCAAGCATATTAGTGCTAAATTTCAGTAATTTGAAGATTGTTCTATTTATTATTCTACCACCGATCCAAGAGTAGTATATTTTAGTTATACACTTGAACTAATTAACAATTAAACGTGTTTTATACCATTTTATATCAAAGAATTTCATAAAAAAGTACCTAAGAAAAAATAAAACCGTTTAATTTCTTGCTGGATCATCTTTAGTAGCAGTTGCGTTTCGTAATTAATGCGATTAATTCAAATAAGAACTTAAAATTGTTGGTGTTTCCTCGGCATTTATAAATAAATAAATTCGGTTTTAAATTACGTTCAAGAGAATTTCCACCCACAGAATTAACAATAGCACTTTTTTGGGAACCTTATAACACTAATTACTGACCTACGTACTAAGAGTAATGATTATGGTATTCTCGCCATCAGGGTAGCTTCTATCCAGTAGTGGATGTTGATGATTTGATGGATAGATAAAAATTAATACATAATATACCTGCAAAGTTATTTTAAATGATTTTTCTTCAAAACTGCATAAACTTGTGGATATTGGTTAATATGTATATAAAAAAATGTTATTAATGCATATTTAGATATCTTGCTTTTTCATAATTTCATTTTATCTGACATCCAATAAAGTCTTAAAAGGATTTTATGTTGATTATCATTTTACATAATAATAGTACATGATCAACATAACTCTATGTAATAACAAGAAAAACGTTTTTTTTAGGCCTACGTGTGCTACTACCTACCCCTGAAAGATATACGGCCAGATACCTATTGCTTACTCGCAAGTAGTGGCAACTTAAAGCAAAAAATAAATAAAGCGGATGTGTATCAAAAAGTATAGTAAGTGTATAACAAAAATGTGCGAGCGCATGCCAATGTTTACATCACGTGGTTTTGTTTGTATTTAACACATGGTACTTTTGTTGAGATTAAAGAAACTTGAGGCACTGAATTTAATTATTACCTAGATTTTGTTATTATTACTAAACTTTTTAGTATACTAGTAGTTCTTACCCATTTTATAGTTAATTAAATAGTCTTACTGGACGTGTGGTTAAATAAAATGTCTAATTAAATGAATACTGCAAGGCGGGAGTTTTATTTATGACCCTATAATCATATAAACTACTAGACCAAATTAGAAAATAATTTTAACTATTATTTATTCAAAAGGAATACATTTACTGAAAAAGAACTCATAATCAAATTGAACAAGAGACTGACCGACTATATTGATAGGACACCCATGCACGCATCGAGAGGTGTTGCCCTGAATGAGAGAAGACTGAATGAAATTCTACAAGATCAACAAACTCAGCACATGACCTTGACAGGTTATTACTACCTTATTTGAGGCACTAAGTATAGTAAGTATTGCATGTTGTCATATGTAGGAGAACGCTAATATATTGAATACATTACAGGAAATAAATGTATTTACATAGTTTCACTTATCAAACTTGAATGATAGTTTTATATTCATCTTTATTTAATAAATTAAACGTTGTAAGACTGCCCATGTTTGGTAATAATTTACTCTATAATATCTCAAAAATATTTGAAGTAGAAATTCGATTACCATAATACGTACTATTTTATAAATAAAGACTCATTCTCTTTTTGAGAGTCACACCACAGACTACTAAGAGATAGCAAGGGCTAAATGTGAAATGTTTATTTGTACATATTGACTATCACTATACCTGAACAATTATATTAAGTATATAGGTAGTATATTTTATATTTTCCAGCATATTTTATATTTTCCATTGTAGCAATCCTATCTGCCCAACCCTATCCTTCTTTCCTAATTCGATCCTCCGGTTATTTCCTTATTGCTTGTAATATAGTATCCCCGTTTTAATATTATTATGAAAGTAAATAAATATAAAGACCTATATGAGGAAAAAATATAAACTTGAAGCATCAAGAACTTGACACTGGCAAATGAGACGATGCCAATTCCAATCCCTATGTGGGGTGAAGAAAAAAAAAATGTGAAATGTGAATCTGAATTGTGAAACTGAAATGAAAAATTGGTTTACACGTAGAAAAAAAAATGTTTAATGCATAAATATAATAGACATAATAGGCCTTATTATTTAAGTAATGCACTAAAGAATAATCTATCAAGCTAGCTGTGAAATTTGCTTTAATCGGTCATAGTACAGTTTAAATATAAAAACAAGGGTACTTAACTTAAGGGTGTAGATCGTGAAAATCACCGAAAAGAGTGTTACGATTTTTCATATTTAACCTATTTACATATGATTGATATCAATGATAATTTGTATATATTACAATCAAAGACCAATAAGTATGTTCATGCTTATATTAAACTCTTAAACCTAATGGTTGTTATATAATAAACGTCAACAAACGCACAAAATTGAGTAAAAATGCAAAAACATGACTTCGTATTTTAAAGATTTAAGCCCATAAATCAACACAAATTGATAAAAAGAAACACTTTTTGAACACTGAAGAAACCAATAAGTATAGCTGTATACTTCTTTTTATACCTTTACAAACAAAGACTTCCTCTTTTAAAGCCCTAAAATCTAGATATATTTTAAGGTAAATTTTTCATACACAAATGTATGGGATAAAGCGTTCGTTTCATTCGTGCAATCTCGGTGGTCACCATAGAGTATTTTAAATATATAGGTATAGAGGTAACAGCAAAGGTCAGGTACAGACGCCATCTGTCGATAAGTGGTGTAAATGGAGAGCGGCCTCCTGGGCTAGGGAGGATTCAATTATTCATTAAAATTAATATAAATTTTCTAAGTAATTTTCAGAAGTAAAATCTTTATAGAATTGATTTCACAACTGAAGATTATTAAAAGACTCTTAAAGAAAAACAAATAAAACAACAGTTTACCTTATTATAGTGCTTTCTTTTATTATAATACAACATTTAACTACATACAACATTTTAATTATATCACTGGTCTCCGTGGGTATTACACATGGGTCAGGTTAGTAAAACAAGCGTCGATCGGTATCTAGGAAACAAAAAATAGTCGTCGGTGATAACAAAAAACACTCACACACAACAAATAAACAGAACAGAATAACCACAGACTAATATAAGCTTACGCATAGAATAATGTCAAACTCACGTACAGTGTGGCCAGATTTAAATTGATCATTATGCTAGCTACTCATTTAATTTCTGCTAAAAATCTGATATTATTTTGGAATAAATGTTAAAATTCTGCTAATAGATAAGTTTTAATGTGTACTAGAGAAAAACGCAACTCAATATTTTCAAATAAAAAAAAATCTAAGTTCTATCCACATTTTTATATAGAACTATAGAGTTTTGAACTATCTTAACCATATTTTTTGATGGCGTAAAATTTATGGATCCAGACTGTTCTTTAACTGCTTGTTTGACATGTAGAATTGCAGCAACATGTTCATTTTTAATTTTTTTTCGCACGTCATTTTTTATATTGTTCATTTGAAAAAATATGCGCTGGCAAGAGGTACATGTATAATCATAGATAAAATCATCATAGCTTTTGCGAAATAATGTACTTGGGGAGTGTGGGTACAATTCATTCCATCTGCCTTCGTAATTTTTGAAATGTGGTGGATATCGGTACTTTCATCAATGACAACTGAAGAAACAAGGTTTTCTGGCACACACTGCATGTTGAATTAGCTTTTTGTTTAAATATATGTATTAAACAAGAAGCCAATTCAGCATGCAGTTCTTTCCCAACTTCAGGTTTGAGAACATTATATGTCAATGCAGCAGCTTTAGTGCGTTTACATAAAAATGACCTTGCAATTACTGAATCATGCAAACATTTTTCAAGTAACTCGTTCAAATGATTCATAACTCTAAATGATAAATTATGTTTTGCCAGAAACATACACATTTTAATTTCAGCTTTTTTACCTCTTCAGTTATAGACGTTTGTCTTATGTTACATACAGATGTGAATTATTTACTAACTACATTACAAGTATTTTTAGAGCAACCTAAGTAAAAATGTGATTATTCTGGACAGTCGTCGGTAAGAGACTCTCTCTTACCGACGACTGTCCAGAATAATCACAATTTTTTATGTTTCACTGAGTTTACATGTTATTTAAAAACAGAAAGTCATGAAACTACTGTTATTACATACTTTGCAAAAAGCGGCATTGCTCTCATTTTTGGATCTTCATAAGCAAGATGAAAACATTGGATCCTTCTCCCATTCAACACGATAGTTCTGGTCATATTTTCTGACGCGGACGAAACAATTGACTTTGTCTGCGCATAAAATGTATATTACATACAATTTCAAAGCAAAATATACATTTAAGGGGTATTTTCCCAAGAATGAAAGGTGCCTTCAGAAGAAAAAAAAATACGTTCTTTAAGAAAGACAGGTTTTTTTAAATATGTTTTCCGCAACTACCGAATGGTAATTAATTAATGTCTAATCCCGTTAGTTTCCTGCGGAACTTTTTCAATATTATGCCAAAATCTGCCTAATTTTAAAGTCTGCGACACAATCTACTGT
Organism: Lymantria monacha; assembly: GCA_905163515.2. Taxonomy (NCBI): domain Eukaryota; kingdom Metazoa; phylum Arthropoda; class Insecta; order Lepidoptera; family Erebidae; genus Lymantria; species Lymantria monacha. Next base: position 3,470,423 of record LR991104.1, read on the forward strand.
CATAAATTTGAGATTGAATGCTGCTAAAATCGCAGAATTCTGCTAAATTTGGTCACACTGCTCGCAAGATATTTTTTTAAATGGCTGCCATGGCAGCAGCACGTTTCTTTTTACGCAAAATACAATAAAATGTATAAAAATTAACATGTGATTTATAAAAATAAAAAGAGTTAAAATGAATGTTTTACTCATATACAAATAAGCTCATATAATATAAATTAATTTTATATTATTTTTATCGTAACAAAGCTTAATATTGACGCCATCTAACGCAACAGGGTGGAATTAAAAATCTCATACAAAATCTCTATAGGCGAACTGTTAATACACTGGTGGTCACTAACGGCAGTTCCTTTCTGTAAGTGAACGCGACACCACGCTTGTCGGCTGCAGACAGCAGAATTACGTATTGTGAATTTGTGTTTTTTGTAAAAAACTGTAAGTATAACATTTTTATAATTAATTTATTTTCAGTTAGTAGAAAGTATCGATATAATGAATGTCTGAAAGAAAACCATGATGGAACTAGATATAAATCGTAAAAAATACAATATCTACACTAATAGGTATTATAAAGAGGAAAGATTTGGATTTTTGTATGAAACGAATAAACTCAAAAGTACTGGACCGATAATTCTTTTATCATTCGAAAGCTACATTATCACTGAGTAACATAGGCTATTTTTTTCGCAGGACTGATTGAATTTGAGTGTCATGCCAGGGAAAAGAAAGTTTTGTACGCATTATAAAAATATGAAAGCCAAAAGATCTCGGAATAAAATGTAAGTTCCTCCCTACTTATTTATTATCGCATTTGAACAGGGTACATTACAAAGCTAATACAATATGTCATATGATTTAGATCGCCCGATTCAGACATATACCTACAATAACATGTAAATATTGGTTTGTATTATCTATATCTATACTGATAAATAAAATTGAAGTATCTGTATGTAATATCAAAATAATAGGATTTTTTAAAAAAAAAAAGGCGATACGGAGTTCGCCGGGTCGGCTAGTATTGTCTAAATATCAAATTGTGGAAGTAGGTAGGCGACAGTGCAACTTTGTCGACATACCTATACCGCCAAACAGACGCGAGGCGCCTAGCGTCTGGCTTAGGGTTGTACAAAATAAATAAAAAGTGGATAATATTGATGAATAATATTTCCAGTATTGAAAATAAAGAAAACCTTGGGGCCGAGACTCTGAGCAACAATGCTACGCGCTGTATAGAGGTAAGTTGTTATATGTAATTCTTGTAGACTTGTTACATAAATAAACAAACTACTTAGTTAGTGATGGGCGAAGACAAAATCTCAATACCTACCTATAGATTTTTCTTGCAATATTTATTATTTTCATCGAGAGACAAACACCTTAGTACCGAAATACTTCTCAATTACTTTCTCAAAAGAAAATTTATTTTCAAATAGGTGACGTCATAAAAAAACAATACCTAATGCGTAAAGAAATTATAATTTCTATTCATCAGGAACCTAATATTGTATTAATTCTTTTGCATTTTTTTAAATTTTTAATTATTTTTTATAAAAAAAATCAAGCCATTATCTTTCTTTACAGGAACTAGTTATTGAAAACGACCAAGAAGGAAAGGTGGATGAAATGGAAGTTGGGTATATACATATATAGTCCTACAAACTTATCTGACCCGGTGGCAAATTGATGAACTAATGACGCCATTTTGAAATGTCATCAAACGTCAATCGTTCTCCCAATATGATGATATTTTAGTTGTTGGTTGTTTACTCCTTGTTTATTTATTTTTTTGTGGTTTTAAAATGCGAAAAGCGATGCAATAAATGTTATATTACAAGTTTTAAGTTATTTGAAGGAAGAAAAACATCATTAATACCTTTTGAAAAATCGTATGAGCGAGTAACAGCAGTCACATGTTAGTGTTGTTAGTTTTTGAAAGAAAAAGAACACTATTAATAAATATTAAATATAGTTTGTTATGTGTTAAATATTATGAATTTGATTTGTTTTTAGAGTGTAATTATATTTTGAATAGAATTATTATATATTTATACAAATAATACAATAATATTCTATTTATGTAAATTTAATTGTAATGAATGTGCTTGATTGTTATTAACTGCAACTGTATTGATTGTATTAAAATATAAGTATTTATAAAAACTACATTTATATTTCTTCTCTATTAAGCATAATGTCATGTGTTCATAAGCATTGATGCTTGTATCACACTTACGTACTTCCCATCCTTAAGCTTATGGGAGAAAATTCTATAATTCCATGTTTTATGTCTTCTACAGGAGATTGTGTAAAGGAGTGTTGACTATAGTCTATCTAATCTAAGAAGTGCATTTGGACAGCTGTCAGAGTAAGGTGTCTAGGTATGTGAACCAAATAATCGCTATCGAAAATATTCGATTTTGATGAGAAATCGATATTAATTCTTTGTAATTAATAATCGGTTTATTTTTTTTTTTTCAAAAAGGAGATGAAATATTAAGTGCTAAATTAACACTAAACAAATTTAATTATTTCATCATAAAATCTATTCATCATATTTAGTAGGATTAGGTTAAGTAAAAACAAAAACTGGATTTGAAAATAGCTATTTGTTCAGAATCTATAGTATTACTTGAATTATCACCGTCGCGAACATTAATAATTATATCCTTATCAATAAAATTGTCAAAACGTACATCTCTGTCAAAATCTATATTCGATTAAATATATTAATCTAATATTTTTACCGATTATTTAGATATTCGCGAATTGGAAGTTGTCAAGCACTACTGTTTAGAACGTTAAGACGTGAAATTGTAAGATCGTCCATAATAATTATTATTTACGATGTTATTTTAATTTTAAATTAGTTTTACAAGTTTCAACATTACATTATTGTACAAGTAACTCACTCGCAACGTTAATTATGTAAATAACTTAATATTTCTTTAAAATTTCAGATTTATTGTTTGCAATCATGTGTATACGTTTGACCAAAGTTATTGTGTATTAAAAAATGCGAAACGTCCAAATGCACTGTTTAGATTAGATGAACTACAGTTTTTTATAAACCCGTTACCACACGAGGAAGTACTTACCGATTTTATTGCAAATAGAATCTACTGGCAATACTAAATGCGATAACAGCGACGCTGTCACCGGGTCAGATAAGTTTGTGGCACTATACATTTATTTATTTAATTAATAGTACCATCATCATCATCACTATTTTCCTGCTCTTATCCCAATTACTTGGGGTCGACACAATATGTACTCCTCCTCCTACACATTGCAAAAGTTATTGGCGATAGTTTTATGACTGGCCGCCTGTATGACGTCAACCCTCCTTGGGAATCTAATTGTTGACCAAACGGCATCAGTCGGTGTTGGCTCAGGTCGATATGAAGCTCTTAGACATCTTTTACGACACCCACGAACAAAGTAAGGGCTGGTAGTATTCTTAGCCGCTACCACACGGCGATTAATTAATAATTATATTATAATAATTTACGATTAATTAATAGTAGGTAAGAATTCATACATTTAAACAATTTCATAGGTCATTTGACAGACCACTACGAAGCCCTTTTGCTTACATAGTAAGATAGAAGGATACGATAAAGGAGATAGCCATGGGATAGAGCCGGAACATTAACTTTCTGGATGAGTTTTGGTTAGTAGGCAGCGGCCTAGCTGTATCCCTGATATTGCAAATTACATTTACCATCAGGTGTGCTGCATGCTCATTGGCCACCATAGGCAATAAAAATCACGGTTAAGTGTAATCGGATTCGACAAAGGGTTCCTTACGATTATTTATAAAAACAGTAATAAAAATCCCTTTTTTAGAGTGAAAAAAAAAACACTTTTTGAAGTGAATTTGTAACTAAATATTCTGTGAATATTTCAAGCGTCTACCTGTTGCCGTTATCAATATCGAGCAAAAAAACATATTTGTTGTATGAGAGCACCCTTAAATATTTATTTTATTCTGTTTTATAGTATTTGCTGTTATAGCGGCAACAGAAATACGTCATTTGTGAAAAGTTCAACTGTCTATCTATGAGATACAGCCTAGTGACAGACAGACGGACGGACAGAAGAGTCTTATTAATGAAGTCTCGTTTTACTCGTCGGGTACGCAATCCTAAAAAAGGAGCACTTACAGTTTAGGTAAATTATCGTAGCTAAGTTGTTGTGGCTTACAATTTTGTCACAAAAAAATATATTTAACTTGATATAATAATGATTACAACTTTCCATGTAGAATAAGGTTAATAAGAATACAGTTCTGGTGAACTCCCCTATTTTGCTCGTAGGTGATGTAAAGGACAATTAAAGGATATAAATATGCATATAGCCAGGTGCGGCTCAAGCACATGCAGCGCCCGGGTGCAATCAATAACCTGGCGCCCTCTTGTACCAAAGTGGGTGAACAAAATGGAATAGGTTGATGGTTACAAGCGGCTCTCGGCGCCCCTTAACACCCGGTGCCCGGGTGCACCGCACCCTCTGCACTGTAGATAAAGCCGGCCCTGTATATAGCATCTATTCAAGAGAATGAAATCTCAAAATAAAATCGTATATCAACTTATCTGACCTTTGTGGTATAGCAGATCAATTTCCCTTCTAATGTGGAGAATTTTCGAGTTCGGCAGTGTGGGACGTTTAAAGTCGAGATATGATGAGATGAATATTGATTAAAGATAAATTGTTCTAAGTGATAGATAGAATTGATAAGTTACAGCAAGGCCCATTAATATTGGGGCGTCGGGGATCGAATGTCAGTAGACAATCTCTCCGGCGCCCCGTGAAAGCGCGGCAGGGGGCCGCTGTGGCTTTAGTGGGTATTCCGGTCGGACTAGCCGGCTGGCAAGTCCCACACTCCCTTCCGTCTCGACATCGGCGGGAAGGGGTTAGTGCGTAAAAGCGTTTCCACAGCGGCCAACAAAAAAAAAATTGGTCATTAATATGATAGCTCTTAGCATGGAAGTAATAAGTACTACGTACATAGTACTTATTACTTCCATGGCTCTTAGTTCTTTCATTACGAATTTCGATTGGCAATATATTGTTCGGATTGTCACTTGTTCATTTCGCAGTACTTTTATTTTACAGTTGCTGTATACGCGAGGTCAATAAGTACCTCGTCATGGCCTAAATGGTTCAATTTCAATATTTCTCACAGTCCGATTACGAAATGAAAAATGATGTCGCAAGCTGGATTCGAACCCGCGCCTATTGGGATTCCGGCCCAATCGTGCTACCACTACACTACCGCGACTAATTGTAGGACATGCAAATTTCATTTTCGTATTGTATTTACGTCTTAAGGTGACGGTATGCTATCTACCCGACAATGTTTACACATTGTTATAGGCTTAATACTTCAAACTTTACAGTTAGAATTGTATTAAACGATGACACAACCTTGTTATTTAAATTACTGAAATTTAGCATTTAATATGCTTAATTATTTATAAAATCCGATTACGAAATGAAAAATGATGTCGCAAGCGGGATTCGAACCCGCGCCTATTGGGATTCCGGCCCAATCGTGCGTGCACGATTGGGCCGGGTTCGAATCCCGCTTGCGACATCATTTTTCATTTCGTAATCGGATTTTATAAATAATTAAGCATATTAAATGCTAAATTTCAGTAATTTAAATTTCTCACCGTCCTATTTTAGTTCAAGACTTTGACTCAGTTGAATATTGTTGATTCTCTTTATTATTAAGATTGGTAATTAAATTATTATTAAATTACATCTATTTGGTATGTCACCATATGTTAGTAATGATAGCAATAACAATATACCCCCTTACCGGGTAAGCTAATCGGCTTTGGAACAGTCTTAAATGACCAATGAAATTAATTAATTCTGTCAAATGGTACCATTATTGAAATAAAGATCTTTTTATGTATCTATTACATTACCGACATTTTTTCAAATAGAGTTATGATTAAACTGATTGAAAGTGATTTTACGTGTAGCTTGATAGTTCAGTATGAAGCTCATTACATACTTAGAGGCCGTCCATTAATCACGTGAGGTTTGAAAGGTTTGGGGAGCGGTTTGACAAAAATCACGAAATATCACAAGGGGGATGGGGGTTGTAGTAACATATCACGTGTATTTATTTTTCGTAAAACGCTGCGATTTCTGAACTGCAAAAGCGACGTGTAGAAGCGGCATGTGACTCTGACTTGCCTTTGCCAGGCTACGAACGAAGTTTAAAGTAGATGATCTGTGTAAAGACCTTTTTGCGAAGTAATAAAAAAGCAAAAAACCGAGAATATAATGAGCTGTGGGCTATTTCTTTATAGGTACTAAACATTCATGTGATGTTGATTGGGTCATAGTCTTAAACCTCACCACGTATCACCAAGGGGGAAGGGGGGTTATACAATGCTAAAAAAAGATTACGTGATTAATGGACGTCCCCTTACATGGTAAGTCCCCTGAAGGCTAACGTTTTAAATAGAAAACCTTTACACAAGAAAGGTTTATTACTTTTTTCAATTAGTACATTATTAGTATTAAGCAAATCTGGGCCATCATGCGAATGTTTATATCATGTGGATTTGTTTTCTTTAAACACATAGTGTTTTTACCAAAATCAAAACATAGCGCGCGTTTGTTTTTGAAGTGAAACTTCTAATGCGACTTTCAATAAGGTTGCGTTAAACGTTTAACGCAATGGCACTCTAACGCATGCGTAGTATACCTGTTACCGGCCAGGGAGAGCGTTAGCAATAAGTAGCGTCCAGTATTCCAACGCAAGAGGGGAAAAGAAAGGAAGATATACAAAAGTAGAAAGTAGGAAAGAGAAAGAGAGTGAGTCGGTAGATCCCAAGCACATGCGTGTGGTATTCTTGCTATGCAGCGAGATGGAACAAAACAAGTGTGAGCGTCGTGAAATTAGCTGAAATACGTATTTGTAGTTCTATTTTAATTTATAATATTCATTATTTTTATAGGTTTAAATTTTCACTTCTGTCAGCAGTCCTCATCACTGCTTTATGTTTTTTCTTTACATGAGAACATAGTACATTGATCTTTCAGTTAAGCACTGACATTTCCAACGAGTATTTAAATTTTTGCAACATTCAAGATTGATAAACAATTGACTAACTCTTGGAAGAAAAACGTGTTCCCGGTTTTGTTGTTTCATGTACTCATATCGCTGCTGAATAGAGCAATACCGAAAATTAAAATAATATTCTCTTAAAACTTATCATCATCATCATCACAACCCACATATGGCCCACTGTTGGGCTCGGGCCTCTTCCGTAATGGGAGGGAAATTAACCTACTATACCGCGCTGGTCAAACGTATTGGTATAGGGATGTTTCGAGTTTTCCTTCTCTCGCATAGATGTTATATGCATTTTATATCCCTTAGTCGTCTCGTACGTTCACCCGTGGATAAGATATGGGGTGGTGAATAGTATTCTTACTCCGTCACCACATGGAATAAACCCATGAAGGCTAACGTAAAGGACTTATATTCAATTATAAAAAATAATTGTTGTTTTGGTGATTGGTAACACTTATTTTATGTCAAATATGGCTGCGGCGGCATAACCTTGCTTGTTAAAATCGCAATTTGCCATATCTATACTAAATAAAACATTGTGTAGTGTAATTTTATAGTGTAATAAGTGCAAAATACCTAATTCGTCATGGCTGATGCGGCTGCCAGGCAGTTGCAGTATGAATACAAAGCAGTAAGTAGTGTTATTTCTAATTTATACTATAAAAATGTTGTTGCTTGTTATTGTGCAATTTTATTATTTTCTATTTCAATATAAGATCTCGCTAATTAAAATACCTCATAATCTTATTATACTATTCGCTAGAGTATAGTTTTAAAGTAGTTCCTGTATGTTAATCTTGCTAATATAACAAGATTGACATGATGATTTTATTGTTGTTTGTTTCTTTTATTATTATTCAGTCTCTATGCCTCTCTATACTTTTATAATGATCATAATAACGGGAGCATTTCTTATTCTCTTCACGCCATATGTATTTCGACACAAGCCTTATTTGCAACAGGAGCAAAATAGACTATATATAATTGGCTAGTTAGATGAATTGGCCATCATTAATAGCGTTTCAGACGTCTACTATTAGATATAGATGGCACTAAAGGAGAGAATGTCAATCGGCAATAGCTAGGGAGGTATACCTGGCATTGTAAAGGTCCATAAGTAGCAGTAACACTTATCATCAGAGGTACTGCTCATTTGTTTATTACCATAAGTAAACATGCCCAATAGTAGTTTCCCAAATAGTAATTTTCAAGACCCTCTCGCCCATTGGTCATATAAACCTGTTTAGGTAAAGTTTCAAAATTTTCACACTGGCACCAAATCGGATCTCAGGCGCATATTGCAGGTCTAAGGTCCAATGCATTCAATTCCAATCCAAGAAGGGATAAGTAGTAGTTTAAAAAAATGTGATAATATGGGTATGGCCCCCAAGTGTAAAAGCACTTGTGTATCTACAGCACGGCCTTGGTAATCCGTACCCCAGCTAGTCCGAACGCCTCTATAATCCGAACGACCCCCCTTACCCCTGCGCAACCGCCATTTCTCACAGTTTCTGTCCCGCAGTGCCACGCAGTGCGTTTTAGATAACACACATATCGCTTTTTCGTCCGCCCGCGCGCCTTTCCGCCATTTTATTGTGTTGGCGTCTCAAATTTGCATCATGGCCTCAACATCGAAGAAAAGAAAACACGTGACGCTAACAATTGGACAAAAGTGTGAGATTTTGGACAAGATTAAAGAAGGCATCTCGTCATCAATTCTCGCACAGCAGTATAACGTTGGAAAAGCCACAATTACAGATATCAAACACAAGGAGGAAAAAATACGATCATTCGTAATAAACACAGAAAAGGGTCCAGGTGCTAGGAAAACCTTGAAAACTCCTGAAAATCCTTTGCTTGAAGATGCTTTATTTACGTGGTTCATAGAGCAGCGAAGAAAGAACGTCCCTTTGTCTGGTGATATACTGATGCAGAAGGCTAAGTTTTTCCATGAACGACTTGGAAGAGGAGAGTTTGTGGCTAGCAGAGGATGGTTAGATCATTTTAAGAAAAGACATGGTATACGCCAACTTAAGGTAAGTGGCGAAAAATTGTCGAATAATGAAGCAGCTGTAAAGCCATTCCAGGACAAATTCATGGATGTAATAAGGGAACAGGATCTGTCTGCAGACCAAATCTATAATGCTGATGAGTCAGGCCTGTACTGGAGATCGATACCAGATAAAACATTGGTGTCGGCATCAGAAATTAGGGCCCCAGGTTCCAAAGTGTCGAAGGAGCGGATCACATGTATGCCATGCGCGAACGTAACCGGAACGCACAAACTGCCCTTGCTGGTTGTAGGCAAAGCACAAAGGCCACGTGCATTTGCAACAGTCAGAAAATTACCGGTTCATTACACAGGTCAAAGAAGTGCTTGGGTTACAAGACCAATATTTATGGAGTGGCTGAAGGAACATTTTATTCCCGAAGTAAAGAAATTTTTATCAAAAAAGAACTTACCGCTAAAAGCTAAAAGCTGTTACTTCTTGATAATGCACCAGCCCATCCACTCGAAGACGATCTGCAGTCGATTGATGAAAATTTTACCATTTTGTACATGCCCCCCAACTGCACAGCCCTTATTCAACCTATGGATCAAAATGTGATCCAGAACATTAAAGTGAATTACAAGAAGAAACTCCTGTTGCAAGTTTTTAGCCAGCAAGAAGTTAATCCAGAATGTACAGTAACTGAAGTGCTTAAACAAAACACAATGAAAGATGCAGTGTTTTCACTAGCTCAATCTTGGGAGCAATTGTCACCAAATCTAATTAAAAAGTCTTGGAAGCCTCTGTGGCCCCTGCTTTTCGAATCAGAGGGAACGTCTGGCCAAGATGTGGAAGATTTTGATCCTGAAGATGACTTACCGTTGAGCATTTTCCAGAACAGAGGATTGTCTGAAGCAGATATTAATAATTTCTTGGTTAGCAATGATGACATTGATTGTCAGGAGCCCTTGACTGATGAAGACATAATAAGACAAGTAACAGATGAGCAAGACAACGAAAACGAAGAAGAATTGGAGACATCGGAATCAGTTGCAAGGATCCCACTTACACAAGCTGTGTCTTGCTTAAATACTTGTTTGGAATGGGCAGATGAAGTCGACATTTCTATTCCGGAAAAAATGCTTTTACGTAAATTAAGGGATAAAGCATTTTCTATGTCACTAAATACTACTCGTCAGAGCACTATATTGGAATTCTTTAAAAAGTGTGATTAATAGCATTGTATCTAACATACATCTAACGTACATACTTCAATAAACACATAATAATGTAAAATATTTTTGTTTTATTTCGAAAAATCCCTTTCAAAATTTTAACATACTATAATCCGAATGCTTCGTGCATCCGAACAGGGTATAAATTTTCGGTGTTCGGATTATCGAGGCCCTGCTGTATGTCCCATAATAATTTTTTGCAACGCATCCTTGGAAAGGAAGGAGTGTTGTAGTCTTACTTGATCCATCCATTAGTCCAAAAGCCTCTTAACATTCATTGTGTATTGGGCATTGACCTCATGACGGAGAATAATGCAACTTTCAATGCCCTTAGTAAACAGACCAATTATCCTGGTTGGTGTTACGAATTTTTGTCTTATAACTTGGCAACACATTGTATTTTGAATTTTTAACTGGCTTTTGGCGGGCAAATGTAAATACTCTATCTCTCCTAAGTTATATTTAGTTATTATTACTAAGCTAGTTAATATGAAGAAATGGAATATTGTACTATAACTTATGAAAAAGTTATTAAACTAACAATATATTCAATTGAAGTATTTTATATTTGTGTTCATAAATAAATATTGTATTGAGCTGTGTGGTAGCCGCTACGAATAATACCAACCCTTACTTTGCTTGTGGATGTGGTAAGAGACGACTAAGAATTTTATAATGACCTAGGCCAACTTCATCTGATGCTGTTTGGCCAACAATTACATTCCCAAGGAGGGTTGACGTCTGGCTGGCGGCCGGTCATAAAACTATTGCCAATAACTTTTACAATATGTACTATGAAAGAAGAGTACATATTGTATGGATCCCAAGTAATTGGGATAAGAGTAAGAGAATAATGATGTTCATAAATATATATTATTGAAAAGAAATAGCTATGATGATCCAGGGTGATCCAGGGTGACTATGCTTACCAGCTTTTTAATCTTTTTGCAGAACTCAAATCTTGTGTTACAAGCTGACGTAAGACTCATAGAACGCCGTGGTCGAGATGAGGCCACCGGAGAGGTGCTATCCTTGACAGGCAAGCTCGGTGGCACCCGCATGGGTGACAGAGCTCAACGCACTAAACCGGATAAAGCAGAGGAGCGAAAAATTAAGTAAGCTTTTAATATTTTAACTTTTTATTTATTTATCTTTTAACAACAATACTCTGCATTAAGAAAAGAATCCTTGTATTGCAGCGGAATTTACAGACATATATGTATTGAATGGACACAAATTACTCCCAGACTAAAAAAAAAACAATATATAGACCATATAAAGCATGGGCGGCTCTAGCACATGCAGCGCCCGGGTGCAATCAATTACCTGGTGCCCTCTTGTATCAAAATTCGTGAAAAAAATGGAATAGGTTGAAAGTTTTTGACACAAAATCAGTTAAACGCGATCGCATTATGAAGTAACAGTGAGCATGGCGACAAAGCAACCTACCCATACCTGTCAAATAACGCACCTACTACGACTATAGATAGATAGGCACCCGATGCGGCGCCCCCTAACACCCGGCGCCCGGGTGCACCCCACCCTCTACACTATAGGTAAAGCCGGCCCTGATATAAAGTATTATGCTGCATGTTAATCGCACCTCGCGATTTTGGACACATAGGTCTGGTATCTTATCTATTACAGCATTTGTGGAGTCTTGTCTATATTGTCATAGATTTCCATCCATCATATGCTTGCCCAGAAGAATAGTGACACAATTAAAAGAAGCTAAATTTTTCAGGCGGGTTAGAATTAGTATTTCCTTTTCTTTAGCTCTGTTCAAAAGTGATTCCATATGCACGATAGTCAGTATATCCTAAAAACTGACGACGAAGAATTGGTAGGGAGAATTTATAATATTAACACCGCTCTACCATCAAAAATGGAATGAATAATGAAAATTGTAATTTTTAAAGTTCACAAGTCACTATTCTTCCAGACACTGGCATATAATATATGCCTATGTACATCCAGTGTGGCAAAATCTCAAATAGCAGGGACAATGCTAAAATAGGTATGCATAGAAGCAAAGTTGCTAATCATAGTTATCATAATAAGTTTCTCATAGGCACACTGATGATGCTTCCTTAGATATTTTTACAAATCAAATGAGAAAATAAAGAGAGAAAATACTAAATATCTTTTCTTGTAGCTATATACAGGTGTTTTCCGAAATTCAACGTCCAACAGGATGTGGGTGGTAGGTGACTCTATGACAGCTTTGACAAAAATAAAAAATAAATTCCACTTCACTTATTTTTGTGATAATTATGAGTGTTTTACTAAAAACGGTGAAAAGTCGAACCCTGTACGATGTTTTTAAGTACTGTAACGACAAATAGCCTAGTTTTGGTAACAGATTTTTTTAATTGGAAGCACAGATAACTCGCTATCGATCACAAGTAAAATTAAAAACCAGACGTGTTACAATAACATAAATAAAAATACAAATTTTCGGAAGAATACTTTAGTCATCTGATTTTGACACCATGCTGTAAAAAAATGTACTGAAACCATAATGGCAAATACTTTTAAAAAAAACTTTCAAAAGATGGTCAAACTATTCATTATTCTTAAATGGTGTAACACTTTCTACATTTTATCGTAACTTTTAGAAAAAAAATGTTTTCGTAAAAGACAACGAAGTTTATGATAAATGATGTTTTTTTTAACAAAAGCCATAAAATGTTATATCATATTAGCCCAAATATAAAAAAATCTTATTGCGTCTGTGAGAGTGAGATTGAGAGTGACGTCTCTTGTTTAAGTAAGAGCGAGACAGATAAAGACATTTACATTTAGACCCCAAGTAATTGGGATAAGAGTAGGAGAATGATGATGACATACATTTTTTGAATTCCACTTATCGATAGCTATAAATTAATTAACGATATCTATAATTAACAATAGCTATAATCTAATTGTTAACGTAACTAATCGATAGTTAGTATCCGTAAATTACGTTAACCATTATTAGGTTTTGATTCCAACTATATAAACGGTTTTACCCTGCCTATGAGGGTCCAGTATTTTAGATATATCCTTTCCCATAGAGGCAGCCAAAAGGCTATGAACTTTCATAAGCCCTGATACTACCATACCTATATTTTTAGGTGGTATTTTATTTGCAAATTAGTATAACCATCATCACTCGGAAGCCACCCTGCTTCCGAGTGGTGATGGAGTAAGAATATAGTCCACCCCCTCTCTTATACGTGGGTATCGTAAAAGACGATGAAGGGATATAATATGCATATGGCATCTGTGCAAACGAAGGAAAACTCGAAATAAAACCTTATACCAACACGTCTGACCAGCGCGGTATAGTAGGTCAATTTATCTGCCTTTGTGGAGGAAGCCCAAGCCCTACAGTGGGCCATATGTGGGCTGAGATGATGATGATGATAAAGGGGTACTCTTTTGTTTTTAAATTAATATTTTTAGCAATTTTTTAGCTATTTTTCGTACATTAGATTGCTTTTCTAAACTATTGTATTTATTTTAGACGTCAAAAACGTGATGAAGCCTCCTACGAGTTGTCAAAGTCTAAAACAGCTCGTGTTGCCTGGGCGGATGACACCCCTGGAGTGCTGTACCGACCTAGAGCTCAGCATACGAGGCATGCTTATGAGATGTTGTTGACTTTCATGCAGAGTGCTCTCGGTGACCAGCCTAGAGATATATTATGCGGTGCCTGCGATGAGGTATGTAAAAGTTGATACATGGACAATTGGTTTTTGTTAATGGTAATTTATTTAAGACGATTCTAACATCCTAGATATTAACTTGACGAGACTAACGTTGAGATTACGCTCGCTCAGCTAATGGCCTACCCGACTCTGCGGCCATAACACAAATATCCGCGGTTCTGTCCTCGCCGTTGAGTTGCAAAACTGTGTCGCGAAACAGTAATCTAAATGAGGTTTTTGAGTCTCGAGACGCTCCAAGCCATGGTCCGTACCCCACAGGATGCGCAGTGATTTCGCTTAGCTTATTGGCATCGTGGTAAGAGCCATCAACATTTACCTATAATCCTGGTGAAGCTATAAAAGCCATCTACGGTTAACTACTGTACACGCTACCAAAAAAAAAAACTTTAGGCGTGCAATGATAGGAATAAATGTGCGTTACGTTTTTTGTAACGAAATGATTACGCTAGGCTGTTACGTTACAACAATCATATAAGTCTCAATTCGGTCCAAATAATAAAGAGGTTAGCTTCTGGTTTTGGCTCACACTAAAATTAACACTAGATTACTTCATAAGTCATTTGATGGCATGATGTATGTTGTATATGTGGACTTGAAAGAATGTGTTTTTGCCGAGGCTTGTCCAACTGCACAGCGCATAGTAGAAGATAGAACAAACATCTTCAATAAATGGAAGGGTAAACATATACGAGCAAAGTAAGGATTGGTAATATTTGTAGCCTCTACCAAACTGCAGATTATTTGCTTAGAATATTTGATGAAATTGTACGATATATGGAGGAATTTCATTTTTGTTTTTGTTAGTAAATGATCGATTTCCCTTCCCAGAGAGTGGTGGATTTCCTTTAACGCGTTAGCTGCCATGTCGGGCTATATGTCCGACAAATGAGTGTATCATTCAGGCCTTGTCGGACTATATGACCGACAAAACATACCTAAATTCTATGTATCTGTGTAGCCTGTCGTATTTTCAAGCCTAAAACATGATATTGAATAAAAATTTGCAAAGCATTTTTTTACGATTTGTTATAATAGACTATGGCAGTTAACGTGTTAATCTTCTACCTAACAAAATAATTGCTATCGATAGTTTAAAAATAAAAAGATTATTTTCCCTTTCAGGTACTTGTAGTGTTGAAAAATGATAAATTAAAAGATCCAGAGAAGAAGAAAGAGATTGAGTTGCTTTTGGGGCCGGTGGCTGATGAGAGATTTGCACTTTTAGTTAATTTAGGTAAGTAATAAAAAAAGGGAGTTTCCTTTCTTCAATCTATTTATATCTAGAAAATAAAGTAATCAACCAATGACAACCGTTTTGATTTCTCTGATCTTTTTCAGATCTTTTTGTGTGACAAAAAGTCTTGGGGTAAAGTGGGAGGAATGTCTAGTTTGCCTTTGTTTATTGGGGATGAGTGAGACATAAGCTCTTCTTATATTCATGATGTATATATAAACAAAAGTGTTGGATGTATATAATTATATATGTTTACCTGTACATACAATAATGTTATACTTCTATTGTGTCTTCACACCTTGCTTCTCTTGGTATAGATATGTGATGAATGAAGGGATAAAAGGCATGTACAGAAGTATTATCAATATGACAGTGTGATAGACTCGAGAGTCAAGAGAGAACCTTGATGATTTTGATCTATGAATGAAAATATAAATAAGAAAGGAGCAAATTCAGATATGAAGGCTGTCAGGAGCCTATGGAAGATTAGAAAATGTTGTGACGTCACTAATTTGGGATAAAGATAAGCTTAATAATGATGGCGAATTGTGTTTTCTTTACTCAGGTAAGAAAATCACGGACTTCAATGTAGGCGGAGCTGCTGAGGGTAATACTGAAATTGATGAAACGTATGGCATCAATGTACAATTCGAGGAGTCCTCCGAGGAAGATGACGAGGATGCGTATGGTGAGGTACGCGAAGAGGACAAGGAGGATGGGGAAGAAGGCTCCGAGAATGAGAAGGAGAAGGATAGCAGTGCTGATGAGGACAGTGATGGAGAAGGCAAGAAAAATGCTATACATGCTAACGTGAGTATCTATATTACTATTATAATTCTGAAGACTTTGTTTGTGTGCGCTAATCTCAGGAACTGCTAATTGGATTAAAAAAAAATATTAGATAAGCTGTTCATTGAGAAAGTTATAATAAATAACGCTGCGAGAAATAAGAGTGGAGTAGAGAATATAGTGTATAGAAATGTTTCATATTATGTATTTTTCGTAATTGCCGTTGTCATGAAAACTGCTGACATAACAGATTTTGTAATTAATGTTATATGGATATTTCTAATGTTAATAAGACAAAGAGATGTGTACCTGACGGTTACAAAATTGGTATTAAATCAGGAAGGCGATGATGATGAAATTCTCCTTTATTCTTCCAGCTGTCAGAAGAACAGTCTCAGAAACGTCACGCTACTACTCTTCATCCGATGGATATAGACGCGTACTGGCTCCAACGGCGGCTCTCCCGTCACTTTCCGGATGCTATGGTCTCTCAAGCCAAGTCCAGCGAGGTGCTCCTGGCTTTAGCTGATGCTGCAGACGACAGGGACTTGGAGAACAGGCTCGTTCTCCTCCTGGGCTATGATTGCTTCGAGTTCGTTAAGCTTCTCAACAAATATAGATATACAGGTAAGCTCTTGTTTTTCTTTTCATGAATATCATCATCATCATATAAAGTTAGTTACGATGGGCAACCACCATCTCTGCTCATATACGTACCTCTGCTGGGCAAGAACACCCTCCACAACAACAGGGCAATTGACCTACTATAACCCTGCACTTACTACCCTGTGGTGACAGAGTAAGAATACAATTATCCACAACTAGCTTGTGGGAGTAGTAAAAGACGACTTAGGGATACTATGAGTGCAATATCTATACAAGAAAACACACAAAATGGAACCCTATACTAACACTTTTCCACTGAAGACAAAGACCGATTTTCGGTGGCCCATTCACATCGGGTCGGGTCGGGTCTATGGGGTCGGTTTAGCAGGGTGTGACCAGACCATAACCCGCCGCCAAAAAAAAATATCAACACATTTAACTAGTATCACACTGGTGATCAGGCGCGGCTCAAGCACATGTAGCGCCCGGGTGCAATCAATAACCTGGCGCCCTCTTGTACCAAAGTGGGTGAACAAAATGGAATAGGTTGATGGTTACAAGCGGCTCTCGGCGCCCGGGAGCACCGCACCCTCTGCACTATAGGTAAAGCCGGCCCTGCTGGTGATTTTAGATTAACTGCCCTCTTAATGCTGTAGTGGCTCAAGCCCAGTACTGGAACGTATATGAGCTGAGATAGTGATGATATTACGCTGCTCAGGTGCATTGGTTACACTTTAATTAACGAACACAAATTATAATTAACATTAAACTTATAATTAACGAACCCAAACTACACCCGGATTGAGAATAAAAATATATCAATTGATCAAATATTATTCTACGTGAGAATTGAACCGGCGTTACCTAGCATGCCTCATGCGGCCTCTCATAAGTCAAATTATTATCACCATTTCAGCCTTTCAACATTCACTGCCGGATGTGGGCCTCCTTTAGAAATGAGGGGATAGTGCTGTTATCACTATGCTTGGCAGGTGGGTTGGAGATCACAGTTAGGTGTTAAATGTTTTCCAGAATAGAGCTGCTGCCCACTCCTGGTGAAACCCCTATTTACAACTACCGTGGGCAAGTGACGGTTGGTGATAATGGTATTCTAATCCGTTGCCACAAAGGTAGTGGAGGAAGAAATTATTATTAGTATCCACCTCCATCTATTGACGGAGAGGCGGTTGTTTTGTTCCTTTATACAGCAAAAACTATTGAACCGATAGGAATAATACTTATACCATAAGAGGCAGCATGTTTCGGAGAAGGTTTTAGGATATGATATGCTGGTGATTACTTATCCGGAAAGGAGAGAAGCGGACGGGGGCAGCTATCTAGTAATTACATAATAACATTTTCGTTTCAGTACTATACTGTACAAAATTGGCGTCTTCCCAGTCTGAGAGTGACAGGGTCGCCATCAGAGAGGAGATGTCCAAACAGCCGCACCTGCAAAAGATTCTGGCACAGCTGGAGACTGGGAAAGGTGATGATGAGGTGAGTATTATCTTCTTTTGAAACCATACATCAGGCTTTATTCGGTATGAGCTTAGTGTACACGGAAAAAGTATACGTTATTAAAGTGAACCAATTATTTACTAGACAACAGCTCAATCGGAGGCACCCCGGAAACGCAACAAAAGCGAGAGTGGCGCTCAGAGTGGGAATGCTGGTACTGGCGCAGCCGGCGTGGCAGGGTCGAGGAAAGTGCTGGCGTTAGATGAGCTCATGTTCGCTGCCGGTGCACACTTCATGGCGAATAAGAGGTGTCAACTGCCACCTGGATCTTTCAGAAAGCAGAGAAAAGGTAAGGGATACTTTTCTCATTTTTTTCTTAGCCAACTATGATGAAACTAAATGGAGGGTTATTGGCTGGACCGGTATGTATGTTTATCTCTGCCCTTATGGCTCCTGAACCGTCCATCGTCATCTTTACCTTGCTCTTATCCCAATTATGAAGTCGACGCAATATTTATATATAAGCTTCTTCCATCATAAATAATTCCAAAAATTTTTGCTACTGACGTCAATACTCTTTGTGAATGTAATTCTTGACTAAACGGCATCGGGTGCAGTTGATTCTGGTCGATATAATTGTGGTAGGACCACGCTGTTGACAGTTCTCTGTCAGCAGCCGCGGGCCGCTCCGTCCGGGGTAGTACCACACTCTCGCAGAAGATCGACGTATGAGTAATGGCAACGTGCTATCGCGCTTCGTTCGGTGAGCGAGATAGCCGGAAGCCCAATTGGGTGGGTTTGGGGTTTATATTGTTAGGCAGCGGCCTAGTTATACCCTTGGTATTGCAAAGGTCCATGGGCGCCAGTGACACTTACCATCAGGTGAACTGCTTGCTCATTTGCCACCATTAGCAATAAAAAAAAATATAAAACTCAAAGTCGTCTTTTATAATATCCACGAGCAACCCTTACGGTTGGTAGTATTCGTAGCCGATACCACATAGCTGATAGTTTCTACCAACGCCCGTGGTAGCATCACACTCGAGCAATAATACCATGTGTAACATATTGATATTGAGTGACTTTTGTAAACGCAAGATGGAGGAACCTTTAAGTTATTGCGAAGGTCCGTGAACGGTAGCTGCCACTTATCAGCAGTTTGAATGCTTGTCTGTCATTAGTCTATTGCGGTTCAAAAAAACTAAAAAATACATACATACATATCATCACGCCATATCCCTTGCGGAGTAGGCAGAGAGAACAGAGTGCCAGAGAACTCTATCTCTGCATACTTCACTCGCTTCTTCAACATTCATAATTCTCTTTATACACGCTCGCCGCTTTCGGAGACTCTTGACTCCACCTTCTTTCAGTACGTGACCAATCTGGTCTAGGTAGGTGAGTCTCGGTCTCCCCCGGTACCTACGTCCTTCCACTTTCACATTGTATATCTTCTTAACCAGACGTTCGTTCGGCATTCTTTCCACATGTCCGAACCGTCGGAGCATTCCCTTTCGCATCTTTACACCAATACTCTCTTTCATAACTACTCACTCTCTTACGTCGTCGTTGCGAATGCGGTCGGTCAGCCTAACCACCCTAACCCTAACTAAAAATGCTCTTTATAATCTAGGCTATGAAGAAGTTCACGTGCCAGCATTGAAGCCGAAACCGTTCGATGAAGGTGAAACCCTGGTACCTATAGAGAAACTCCCCAAATATGTGCAGCCGGCTTTCGAAGGTTTTAAAACTTTGAATAGGATACAGGTATGATGTAACTTACTTTTAAAGGCCTTCTGACTTAAAAAAATACTATTTAAGACCTTTCTCTTATTTCATTTTTATATAAAAGAGCTATTTATTGTATGGAAGGGCTTTCGCTCTATGCCTGATGTTATAAGGGTTCTGAGCGGCAATTGGCATTTATCAAAGAAAGCCTAAGTCAAAGCATCTGGGCTGCGTAGTGTATTCGGGTAGAGAGCCCTCAGTGCTCACCCACAGTCCGGGTAAAGTTGTCATAGTCATCTGCGGATAACAACTAAGTCACACAAAAAAAAAACGCGTAGTGTATGAGGTTTTTCATCATTTAGAGGAGCTGCGTGCCCAACAGTGGACTATATTTGAACTAGAAGAAAGGTGCACATTGAGCTTCTGTAGGCTATCAATACTTTTATAAAAAAAGTTAAAATTAAAACATATTTTGTATACTCTACTCGCGTATTCTTTACGTAAAGTAATGTTATTTGTAACGTAACCGTCTAGCTTACCTTTTCCCCTCTATTTACGCTTCAAACCGTAAATATTTTTGTATTTTACATCAACAGAGTAGAATATCAAAAGCGGCCCTGGAATCGGACGAGAATCTTTTAGTGTGCGCCCCCACTGGGGCGGGGAAGACGAACGTGGCTCTGCTGTGTATACTGAGAGAAGTGGGGAAGCATGTCAACGATGATGGTACGGTTAATGTGAACGACTTCAAGATGATCTACGTGGCGCCGATGAGGTCCTTGGTGCAGGAGATGGTGAGTATTGTATGAGTGGGCAAGATGATGACGCGTGGGCGTAGTTCTTACGTAGGTTGATCTACCTAAATGATAGCATAGATAGTTGCAAGTGTGTAAATTTTGAAGGTTCGTTGCCCGTTTAGAAAAAAAGTTTCGTAACATACAGGGATTAGTGGGAGTTTTGGTCGTAAAAACCGGCTGAGTACTCATCAGGGATTAGTGGTAGGACCACGCTGTTGACAGTTTTGTCTATAGCCGCGGGCTTGTCCGTCCGCGGTAGTACCACGCTCTCGCAGAAGTTCGATGTCTGAGTAATGGCAATGTGCTGTTGCGCTTCGTTCGGTGAGCGAGGGAGCCGGAAGCCCAACTGGAGGGTTTGGGGATTGTATTGGTAGGCAGCGGCCTAGCTATACTCTTGGTATGGTAAAGGTCTATGGGCTTCATTTTTACTCTGGTCATTGTAAAATAAAATAATCTCAAATCTCTATCTCACAGGTGGGTAACTTCAGCAAGCGTCTATCAGCGTATAACATGAAGGTATCAGAGTTGACCGGTGATCACCAGCTCACCAGAGAACAGATAGACGCCACACAGCTGATTGTTTGCACACCTGAAAAGTGGGATATCATCACTAGGAAAGGTGAGTTTTTTATTATTATATTTAGATTTATATCAAATTACTGACATTTAGCATTTAAAATGCTACGTTATTTAAAAAAAAATGTTCACGAGCGAAAAACGATTTTCGTACTTAGGATTCGTACCCACAGCTGTTGGAAATATGTACCAATCGCCTACCACGTAGACAAGTGTGAGCTAATTTTGTATATCCTATAAATACACACGTTTTACACAGACAACATAACAACAAGCCACAAATTGATTGTCATAGGACAGCTCACATTTGTCTAAGTGGTAGGACGATTGGAACGGATTGCCAATAGGTGTGGCTTCGAATCCCACGTGTGACAATCATTTTTCGTTCTTAAAGCTTGATAGAAGTGTTTTTTTTAAGCCATTAACGCCCAGATGATCAGAATTTTTACTAACTTTTCAACGTGTTTATTTATTATGTTATCGGACAAAAAAAATATGCAATACCTCTATTCCTTCGCGAAATTTGATGCTTCGCTGATTCTGTGCATATACATTTCTTTTTTTCTACTCTTAGCATTACCCTTGCCTCTCACGTTTCGGGGTGCTTTTTTTCGTGAGTCCCTTTGCCGCTCACTTTAACATTTCTTTTCAGTGCCTTTTTGCAATGTGGTGTTGTGGTCGACGCAATATGTACTCTTCGTACATATTGCAAAATTTATTGGCAATAGTTTTATGACCGGCCGCCTGCCAGACGTCAATGCTCCTTGAGATTTTTTTTAACTAAAACATTGATTTTTATATTGTATATTAATTTATTTTAACAAAATAATAGGCAAAATATAATTTTAAACATTAATACTGTTGATGTATTAAAGAAGATATTTCGTAATTTAAAAAAAAAATCTTTTTAAACACAGTATACAGGGTGAAAGTGGACCGCTCCCGAAAACAAAGACAGGTGACCCTACTAGTCCTACTGTAATTATAGGCTAGAAAAAAAATCGATTCAGATGAAAAAAATATTTTTTTCACAACGAATTTTAAGTTTTTTCCACACTCCATCGTATTAGGACAGTGCCATATAACGATAATTTCGTAAAAAATACGTAACTTTACTCAGATGAAAAAATACGCAATTTATACAAAACTCACGGTCATATATGTTCAGAGTTGAACGACCTCGCGTGGCGAAAAAAAAATTTTTTTTCCATCCTAATCGATTTTTTTCTTGCCTATCATTACAAGTAGGACTAATACGGTGACCTGTCTTTGTTTTCGGGAGCGATCCACTTCCACCCTGTATAATAATATATTTCTTATACAGTATTTTTTTTATACTTACGGTTTATAAGTGCTATAAATATCGCGTATTATATGTGTAAACAATGTCGGGTAGATGGCTCACGTCTCCTTAAAAGACGAAAATATAATACGATGTGAGATTTGAATGTCCTACAATAGTTCACAGTGGTGTAAGTGGCAGCACGAATGGAACGGATTTGTGTGGGGGTTCGAATCCCACTTGTGACAATATTTTTTCGCTCGTAATCGGTTTTTTATAAACATTTGTATTTTACACGGAACTGAAACTTAAGCGTGCCGATCGCAGCGGTGGTCACCGGGGGACTACTTATTCTAAGTACTTTACAAAACAATTAATATACTTCAATAAAATAAATATAATGTACATTATATTATATGCATCTGTGAGTCGCTTATAATTATATTGCCAAGGATTGTTGACTTCAAACAGACGGCTGGTCGTAAAACTATTGTCAGAACTTTAATGTAAGAAGAATACATATTGTGTCGATCATAAGTAATTGGGATAAGAGTAGAAGAATGATGATGATGATAAACGTTCTCTTAATTCTTAATTGTGTTAGGTGGTGAACGTTCCTTCACAAACTTGGTACGCCTGATCATCATTGATGAAGTTCATTTACTTCATGACGAGAGAGGACCGGTGCTAGAAGCGTTGGTCGCTAGGACCCTGAGAACTGTTGAGCAGACGCAGGAGAAGGTAATTAAAGCCACCCCTTGGCGGTGTTTTAAAATAGTTTCTATTTTTGATAGTTATTTGTGAATGAAATTTTGAAAAGAATATCTTATCACCTCTTTTTTTTTTGTAAAATGAGGTAATTTAAACAGCTCTTCAAATTAGTGTCGGATAGTAAGTCTATTTCCTTCGTGTTGTAATGGAGGCTCGAGCTCAGCACTGCGATGTTAATGAGCTGAGTTGATGATTTTGATGGAATTGAAGTCCAATGAGTAATAATCCACTGAATATTTTTGATTTAATAACGTCATATAAATAGATGAAAGTTGCCGGCTGCACGCACGAAAAATTTCTTACATTCCGTCTGAGTCGAGAGTGCAAGCGAGCACGCGGAACAAGCGATAGAGAGGCACGATCTGCCCAAGCGTTCTTGCATTTCAAGAATTTGACGTGAACTGATTATAAAGTGAAGTGAAAAATTAATATGGTTTCAATTGTTTATATTTGTTCAATTCATAAAAGTATGCAATTTTTCCATCAATGTTTTCGTCCGATGTTATCATGTAAAATGATCATCCGTAAACCGATTTACAGACAACAATCTGGTTTTTTTTAATAGTTTTAATATTGTTTAATGCAGGTCCGTCTAGTGGGTTTATCGGCGACTTTACCGAACTACACCGACGTAGCTGCCTTCTTGAGGGTCCGACCTGAACATGGACTGTTCTACTTCGATAATTCCTTCAGGTAATCATATCATTATCACTTTGTCTCCTTGGAAAGTAGGATTTATAGTTTAAAGGCTTTATGGTAGGACTAAAACACAAAATTCTATTATTTTTAATTTCTTCTCCATTTTCCACATTGAACTCTTTTGTTGGCTGAACTTATGTATCGAAGTTCGTCACATACTGCTGATGACGGTAGATCAGCGCTGGTTATTTATAACCAACATATGTTAGGACCTGATTGTGGAAACCACGCACAATCTGAAATTATTTTAAATGATATGCTTTTGTGTGGTTAGTGTCCTTATAAAAGAAGAAAACTCGAAATAAAACCCTTTACCAACCCATCTAAACAGTGTGGTATATTTTCAATGGGGTCAATTTGGGTAAATTTTCTTCCTATTGTGGAAGGAAGCTAGTAAGTCTAGCCCAGTTGTGGGATGTATATGAGCTGCAATGATACATTCAATTACATCGAGTTTCTACGGAAAAATAAGGGTTGGCGTACATATGTATTCTTAATCTGTCAGAATGACGACTGGTGTAATAACAAAATTGCCGATATTTATACATGCGCCATCTATTGGAGCAGTGTCACAACATTATTTCGATTATATACTCTAATTTATCAGTTATGTTTATTATACAATTATATAGATTACTTATCATTTAAAATGCCAGCTTATTTATAAAAAAACTTTGGGTGTAATATTTATTTAATTTTCAGACCCGTGGCTTTGGAACAGCAATATATTGGAGTAACCGAAAAGAAAGCACTAAAAAGGTTCCAGGTGATGAACGATATTGTATATGAGAAGACCATGGAGCATGCTGGCAGGAATCAGGTATGTATCAGTTTTCTTTAACTATTGCATTGTGGTTCAAGAGCTAAACGCCAATTCACCTGAGACCGCTGCTGTTCTATAACAATGATGAATTGGACATAAGACACCTTAGTCCTCCCGTGACCATGATCACTGTAAAGTGTACGAAACGTCGGGAAATTAGAAATCAAATACAAACACGATATTAACCTTCTATTTTTCAGATATCCTTTCTATTCTGACACTAGTGTGGTTCTTTGAGTTTAATTTCTATCCTATTATTAAGTTGTCTCGAGCTCAGCAGTGGGACTTGTATCAGTCGAGCTGAATGATGCCTTTACCATCATTCATCCACTGCACATAGAATGATAATTGTCAGTAATATGTATGGATAATAATGGTGGTTTATTTTTTATTTTACAGATTTTAGTGTTTGTACATTCGCGTAAGGAGACTGGGAAGACAGCGAGGGCTATAAGGGACATGTGCTTGGAGAAGGATACTTTGGGACAGTTTTTGAGGTCAGTATATAGTAGATATGTGACAAATATATTTGTAATATGTACAGGTATTATAATACAAGTCGTGCAGGAAAAGATTTAGGTTCCATAGCGCCCCAGATCCAAGTTAAATATAACGTCCTTACATATAATAATACATTATTATTAACTTGAGTAACTTGTTAGGTAATTTTAAATTTTAGTACTTACATGATTAATACATTTTAATGTAAAAGATATTTCCTTATTAATAACTTTTGAATCTTGTTATTTTAAGATTGTGAGAGGAAAAAGGAAGCAAAGATATTTGGTTTTACTTACAGTTAATAATTAATAAAAAAGTAATTGATGGCCGTCCACCCTGTACGAATACGCCTAACTAGCGTGGTAGGTTAATTGCTATCCTATTGTTAAGGAGGCTCGAGCCTAACAGTATCAGCAGTATTGACAGAAATGATGGTGTGTTAAGAAATTAGGATGCATTTCCTGAAATGACAGTGGGCAGGTGACTTAATTAAAAAGATATTTGTTAAATATAATGAAAATAAAAGACAAATGCTCTGAATTGCTTATTGCTCTTCTCAGTGCCCGTCGTATTCCAATCCGGTAATAACTTATTTGCTAAATTTAATTTAAAATTGACAATATATATTTTAAAAAATCTAATTCGGGTTGATTTATAATAAACTATCAAACCCAGCCCGTTGGTTTGTTTGTGGAAGTCAATATACCACAGCGACATCTGGTGGAGAGCTACATCAATTGGTATCCCCATATAAACATATAAACCTTAAAAAAATATATATATAAGTCAATTTTCATAATTATCAGTCAAATAGTTTCTAGCGATGTCATATATATGTACAAACATCCTCTTTTATAGGTACAAGATAATTTTGATTTTGAGTGTTGACTTACTTTTTATGAACAGGGAGGGCTCAGCGAGCATGGAAGTACTCCGTACTGAAGCTGAGCAGGTGAAGAATCCAGAGTTACGTGAACTGTTGCCGTATGGTTTTGCCATCCATCACGCCGGCATGTCAAGGGTTGATAGGACTCTGGTTGAAGATCTATTCGCCGATAGGCATATACAGGTACTTTTGCATATATATTTTTGTCAATTACCCGTTTTCATAAATGACACCTAATTCATAACACCTGAAACAATTTGAATAATAGATGGCGTAGTGTTAAGTTAGTGACCTACTGTGCCAAATGTCTTGGGTTCGATTCTTAAACAGGACAATACTTTGTGCGATCCACAAAGTGTTGTTCTGAGTTTGGGTGTAATTTTTCTGCGTTAATTATATGTTTGAAGACCTCTGCAATACAAGAATTATTTTCTTAGTGCAAGGTAAGTGTATCTTAAAAGAAAAAGAGTACAATCTGTGAAAGCATTTATAAGAAATACTTATTTGTGACTTTTTATTAGAGTAGACTATGTCTAACAGTTCGGGGCGGCGGCAATACGTCTGCAGCCTCATAACCCGCCTCTGTTTCCCTCTCTGTCTATGAAGCCTATCCACGTTTCAGGAGCAAAAGTGGTGTGATGTCTCACTTAGGCTATCCAGTAAATATTCCATCCGACCACGCGAAAAATTTAATACTTTAAGAGTTTTTTTTATCTGCTAGAGCAAGTTAACGTTGATCATTCACTTCATCACGTGAACACTAGATGATGCTTATCCAAAACTATATAAACTGGCAGTTAACGATAACATTTTAATAAAAATACTCAAGATACTGTGTGATTGTCCACAGGTTCTGGTCTCAACGGCGACGCTGGCGTGGGGTGTGAATCTGCCAGCGCACACGGTCATCGTGAAAGGCACTCAAGTGTACTCCCCGGAGAAAGGACGGTGGAGCGAATTGGGCGCGCTCGACGTGCTACAGATGCTGGGTAGAGCTGGTCGACCACAATATGATACGAAGGGCGAAGGTGAGTTCGAAAAAAGTTGTATGACTTTTGAATGGAAGCATTCAGGAATCATACATACATCTTCAGCTCATATGGATGCCGCAGTAGGACACACCATTTTTTTTAAAGCATATTATACTGCCTATTAATATTCCTTACATTGCGGGGAATTTGTAATAAATCATTACTCCTGACCATTTTATTCTGATGGTGCTGTAAAAAACGACTAAAGTTACTGTTCACTACAAGATAGGAAAACTCGAAATCAAAATATGCCAACACATTTGATTGTGGCTAAGTAACTTCTTTTACTTAGAGAACGCTTGACCTAAGCGTAGTAATTTAACATATGTATATTGATAAAGAATTAGATGAAGAATCGTCATCTCATCTTAATCTTAATTTGTTGTCTTTTCATGTTAATGGAGGAAAACTAGAAATAAGAGTCTGCGCTCACCCAACTGGCTAGTATATTAGGTTATTCAATCACTGTAGGAAGCCAGAGTCCAATATTAGGACATAGTTTGAAGAACATAGAAACCTATTTTCGAACCATAAATCACAAAAAAAAAAGCAAATGATAATATAGATTGTCTCATCCCCAGGTATATTGATCACGAATCATTCAGAGCTCCAATACTACTTGTCCTTGCTGAATCAACAGTTGCCGATTGAGTCTCAGATGGTCAGCAAGCTTCCGGACATGTTGAATGCTGAAATCGTCCTTGGCTCTGTCCAGTCTGTCAGAGATGCAGTTACTTGGCTAGGTAAGTCAACAACATAACAAGTATTTACATATCGCTTGTCCAGAAGAATAGTCGTCACTCTAAAAATTACAATTTTCATTATATTTAAATTTTTGATGATGGAAGGGTGTTAATATTATAAGTTCACCCTATCAACTCTTCATCGTCATTCTTAAGGACATTATACATTATTGCTGATGTTCGTGCATTTGGAATCTGTTGAACCGAGCTGAAAAAAGGAAATACTTATTTTGATCCTCCTGAAAAAAATTGCTATTTTGAATTGTGACACTATTCTCCTGGGCAAACGATATATGAAATAGAAGGGTCGGCGTTAAGTCCTTATCTCTTCCTGTTGATAATGGGTGCCTTAACATCGGAGATACAAAAGGAGGAACCTTAGTGCAGGCTGGAGAAGATGGACACAGAAGGTGTACATGGGGGTAAATTTACTTGAAGTCCAGATCATGCTCCCAGCAGCAAGTGGCATTGTAAATTGGAGAATGTAAGCTTGAAAATCAGCAGACCAAAAATACTGTACATTTTCTACGATTTCGGCGGTGTCCCCAATTTTACATCTATATTTCTAGATGTACAAAACAAGCTGTGTGGTAGCGGCTTCGAATACTACCAACCCTTGTTTTGCTCGTGGGTGTCGTAAAAGACGACTAAAGGCCTTATAACGACCTGGGCCAACTTCATCTTATGCCGTTTGGTCAACAATTACATTCGCAAGGAGGGTTAACACCAGGCAGGCGGCTGGTCATAAAAATATTGCCAATAACTTTTACAATATGTACTATGAAAGAAGAGTACATATTGTATCGATCCCAAGTGATTGGGATAAGAGTAGGAGAATGATGATTTCTAGATGTACAAATGATGACTTATACCAGGTCTATGAACTGATCTATCTATACCAGTATGCTCGAACTTTGAATACCTTGCTGAATTATGATACTTTGGTGTGATGATGGATTAAGGATACAATTCAACACCTCCCATCTCGTCCATGGGTGTGGGAAAAGACGACTAAGGGATATAATATGTACATAATATACAGGGTGCCGATTTTATTACTAGAATAACTTAAGCTAGGTGTAGGAATGACGTCATAAAAAACATTAAAATTAGTTGCAAACTCCTAGCTCTGCCCAATCCCGAGATAAAGTGATTTGTTTCTTATCAAAACAGTAGGTTTGTCAGCGTACATTAACCTGTAGGTACGTTTTGACCCAGCTGTGCGGCGGTGAGCGCAGCGAGAGCGGGATTATTTGCCTACTAGTTCAATGTCACGCGCATAAGCATATGCCTACATCGAATATTTATAGTACAAGTGTATTGACCGCTTATCGGTATGACAATTTAATCAAAAATTAGGTACATTTTTTTACTGATTTGGATAGTGTATCATGGTCTGATACACCCCCTGCAAGGATTCTACTAATTAAATCGGCAACCTGTATATGCAAGCAATGGAAAATTCGATGTAAAACCTAGTCCGCCTGATCAGCCTGGTATAGTAGATTAATTCCCCTATTGTTCTCGGGGAGATTCGAACCCAGCAGTGGGCGGAGAGCAGCACCCATGATTCAAGATGATGATGATGAAGGTGAAAACGATAATCATTTCATCACCATAGACATATGATTTCACAATATTTTCTTCCAGGATATACGTACCTATATATACGTATGCTACGTCAGCCCCAGCTGTACGGTGTGACCCCAGAGAAGCTGCAAGAAGACAACCTGCTGGAACTTCACCGAGCTGATTTGATTCATACAGCGGCCAGCCTGTTAGATAAGTAAGTTGATCTTAAATCCTATTGTCATATTAATTTTGATGGTTTAAATTTTATTGTTTTGTCTTTGGTTTGATTTTGTAGTGAGTTCAGTTTGTTTGATTTGGTTATAATAGATCATATCATTGGGTGAGTGAGAGAGACAGCAGCCTAACTTGGGTGGGTTTTGGTTGGTGAGCAGCGACCTAGCTGTGCCTTTGGTATTGCAAAGGTCCATGAGCGATAGCAACACTTACCACCAGATGTGCTGTTTGCCCATTTATTATCATAAGTAATAAAAAAATGTCATATTCCAGACTTATGGCACCATATAGGAAATGCGGTACTGTTTTAAATTTCTTAAGTAGTAATCAGAATATCGTTTTTGACAAATTTGATAGACGATAGATTTGTTTCCGAATCGCGTACAATTCTGTCCGTATTCTATTTGGTGACGTAGTTTAAACACAATTCAGCACTTCCTAGACGAATAATGGATATAATACGCATATAACATCACGCAAGAGAAGGAAAACTTAAAATAAGGTTTTATTTCGAGTTCCCTATGCCCATCACGTCTAAGCAGCTTGATATTATGTAGGTTAATTTCCCTCATATTGTGGAAGAGCTTCGTGCCCAGTATTAGGACATTAATGAGCTAAGATGCCGATGAATAAGTATTAATATTTTGTAACCTTGATACATTTGTTTTCCCAGAGCTGGTCTTATAAAATACGAACGTAAGTCGGGCCACTTCCAACCGACGGAATTAGGGCGCATCGCTTCACATTTCTACTGCACTTATGAAACTATGCAGTGTTACAATCAACTACTGAAGCCGACCCTCGGTGAGATTGAATTGTTCAGGGTGTTCTCCCTATCCGCCGAGTTCAAGCATATAGCTGTGAGAGAAGAAGAGAAACTGGAACTGTGCAAGTTAATGGAGAGGGTGAGTGTATTTTTTTAAATAATTAATTGTATCACTGTAACTCCTGCAAGGATGGATCCTAGATCCATAACTAACACACAAGGGACCTTCAGGAAATCCCGGAAAAAGCTTTTGTCTTGTAACCCACAACAGTTTTAATTAGAAAAGAAAAACATGATTTGCAAAAATTCTACTGCCCTCTAATGCAAAGCGAGATATGAAGAAAAATTTACTGATAAGCCAATAAATAAGAAGATGATGAGCTACGAGAAAGCACAGCAGTATGGCACCACAGATCTGACAGACCTTCAGGGTCCCATATGTGAGCCTTAAGATTGATTACAATAGTAGTTATTAAATGCAGAAACAACAGACAGAAATTTTCTCTAGTTGCTCCAAGGTCTGTTTAGTATACGACTCGATACCCCAGAGACTAAACTCTCAGAGGATCTGATGAACTGTTTGTTGATTACTGCAGTTAGACATAGAGCATTGATCAAAATGGTGAAGCTAGTTTAAAATTAAATAATTTGCTTCTAAACTTGAGTGAGGATCAGTGTACATACATGTAAATTCAAATGAGAGAAATTAATCTATTATACCATGCACCAGATGAGTTTATTTTAATTGTCTATGGTGGTAAACGAGCAGGCAGCACACCTAGTGGTAAACGTTACTGCCGACCATTGACCTATGCAATACCAAGGGTACATCTAGGCCGCTGCCTACCGAACAAAACTCTTTTTATTGAATTGTTCAAACAAAAATTCCTCTTCGAACTTCGTTCGGTACACCACACGAAGCATGACTACTACCCCGGATGGACTGGCCCATGGCTGTAAACAATATGGCCCTACTACTACTAAGTTCATATAGGGGTTTTCGACTTTTCCTTCAAATCATCATCAGCATCAATCAGATATGATCCACTGCTAGGTCTGAGCCTCCTCCACAGTGGGAGCGAAATTGACCAGACATCAAGCTAATCAGATGTGTTTTTATATGGTTTCATTTTGAGATTTTCTTTCTCTTGTGTCTCGAATCCTCTTTTTTTGTCTTTTGCAATCATGATACTACTCTATTATTTTATTGTGGTGAAATCACTCTTACTCTTGTTCAGGTGCCGATACCAATAAAAGAAAGTATAGAAGAACCGTCTGCCAAGATCAACGTGCTTCTTCAAGCTTATATATCTCAACTGAAGCTGGAGGGTTTCGCCCTCATGGCGGACATGGTATACGTCACACAATCAGCCTGCAGACTCCTCAGGGCTATATTTGAAATTGTTCTCCATAGAGGTGAGGATTGTTCCATGTGACGACGGGGCTAATATGTCATTACTTCCTGTGAGAGTGTTACTATTCTTGAGAGTTATGAAAGTCGGCTGTAGGATCACCAGAAATCTAGTTTTCCTAGGAAACTCTTAACATCAATTGCAATTGCCAATTGTGGTGATTTTAGCAGTACCCCTTTTATAGGGTGGCTCATAAACCATATGAGGACATGTTTAATAGTAGGGGTGAAACATTTCATCTTGGATTCGAGCCTCCTCTGTAATAAGAGGTTTATTGATCTACTATGCCACGCTGATTAGGCGGATTGGTATAGTGTTATATTTTGAGTTTTCTTTCTCTTGGATAGATGTTATATGCATACACAATATATATAAATATTAATATTTTTTTTACCTTTTTGAAAGAAAGAATTTCTTTCTTTCTTTCTTTCTACTTTTTTGAGGATAAAGACTTATAAAATACATTATTGTTGTCAGGTTGGGCTCAACTTGTGGATAAAACGCTGGCTTTGTGCAAGATGGTTGACAGAAGAATGTGGCAGTCAATGTCGCCGCTGAGGCAATTCAGAAAAATGCCTGAAGAGGTAAGCGATAATGATTTTATAGGGACGCCTTGCATCTGTGATGATGAAATCACCCATTCCATATCTGCCGCTCTTTTATATAGTGAAGTAGTACAGTTTTAGTTGATAATGGATAAAGAATACAATTCACCCCTAACTTTCTATCACGAAGGTGTTGTAAAAAATGACTAAGGGACCAAACATAACATCATTGAAAGAGAAGGAAAACTCTTTAATTAAACCATACCAACAAAATAAAACGTTGACAAATATGTGTGTCTGTACAGAGCTTCCATCCATCCATCAGCTGCAGGTGACCCATGTTAGAAATAGGCCTCCCCACAAAAAATGCAATTGAGAACGGTCCTGCGCAATCTACATCCAACGACTCTCGAGTTATCGTTAGGTCTCGCTAGTGGGGGGGCTCGTCCTACGCTGCATCGTCCGTTTCGTGATCACCACTGGAGAATCTTTTTTCTCCAAAGGTTGTCGGTTCGACGAACGATGTGGGCGAACCATCGCCACTCTAAAGTACTAATTCTTTCTCTACAGAGCTTATACGTAATAATTTATCCTTAGTTAAATTTAAAACTATTTACTTATTATTTTCATCCCACAGGTGATAAAAAAGCTAGAAAAGAAAAGTTTCCCTTGGGAGAAGCTGTACGAACTGGGCCCTAATGAAATAGGTGAGCTGGTTCGTGCACCAAAATTAGGCAAAATGATCCACAAGTACGTACATCAGTTCCCGAAACTCGAGTTAAGCACGCACATCCAGCCGATCACTAGATCCACATTGAGAGTGGAGCTTACCATCACACCGGACTTCCATTGGGATGAGAAGGTTAGTTTTCATATGAAATATATTACATTGTCTAATATAAAATATATAATACTCCAACCTAACTAATTTTTATATTGCCCTAAAATTTACTTTATATCCTTCCGACTGCGCCAGTAATGTTCTAACAGAGTAGGTATACTCTGGGTTATGCGACCTGCTACCTGGTTTATGCGACCTGCTACCTGGTTTATGCGACCTGCTACCTGGGTTGTGCGACCTGCTACCCTTCCCTAGTTCCGGACTACTGAACACTAGCCAGCTTGATCCACCAATTTTAAACTGGCTTTGACTGTAGTTGTAGATCTGAAAATACTACATTTAGAATTAACAGATTGTTACTTCCAGATCCATGGCCAATCGGAAGCGTTTTGGATTCTCGTCGAGGACGTCGACTCTGAAGTGATACTTCACCACGAGTACTTCCTCCTCAAGGAGAAGTACTGCCGCGATGAACATCATGTAAAGCTGTTCGTGCCGGTCTTCGAACCCTTGCCTCCTCAATACTTTCTCAGACTTGTATCAGATAGGTATGTTTCATTCGATGCATTTTAGAATGTAAGAGTAAGAATACAATTCACCACCCTTTTCTCTTTACTTGAATGTTGTTATGCCTAAGTGATATAATATGCAGATAACATATATGCAAGAGAAGGAAAACTCGAAATAATTCTGTATAATAATAAACGTGACCTGCGTGATATAGTAGATTGATTACTCTCTTATTTTGGAGGAGGTTCAAGCACAGCCGTGGGTCGTATATGAGCTGAGATGATCACCATAGATGACCAATGCCATCATCTTTCGTTACAGGTGGATAGCAGCCGAGACTCAACTACCAGTCTCGTTCCGTCACCTAATCCTGCCGGAGAAGAATCTACCGCCTACTGAACTGCTAGATCTTCAGCCGCTGCCTATATCGGCGTTAAGGAATCCTAAATACGAGGAATTGTATAATGAGACCTTCCCGCAGTTCAATCCTGTTCAGACTCAGGTTAGTTTAAGATATTATTGATGGTCAACTTGTATAGAAATGGCGCAGTCTTTCTTCAGGGACAGTGAACATATAAGGTATAGTCGCCAAATAACGTCCCCTTTTTGTAAAAATAAAATATAGAAAAAAATATTACGAGTAGAGTAATAAATAAAACATCAAACTTTAGATAAACATTTCTTTATTATTTTAAAGAATCAAAAACTAAATTAACTTACTTACTTTTTCTACAAAAACAGCTTTTACAAAAATTTAAAATATAACATTTATTTTTTTTGGGCTCCTAATTACGTCCCGGGGACGATATTGAG
Source organism: Lymantria monacha (assembly GCA_905163515.2). Taxonomy (NCBI): domain Eukaryota; kingdom Metazoa; phylum Arthropoda; class Insecta; order Lepidoptera; family Erebidae; genus Lymantria; species Lymantria monacha. Next base: position 3,505,087 of record LR991104.1, read on the forward strand.
ATCACAATAATCAGTACGTAAACTTAAATTGTATTTCTAACAGTAATTATTAGTAATCGTTATTATAATATCTAATCAGACTTTTATTAATCATTGGTTTAGGTTTAAGTAATTTTAATTCTCAAAACAAATCATACAAATAAAATTAGCTCTTGGATTATCAACACAATCCTCATGCATCCATTGGAAACATTTTGTGCACCTTATCCATTTCTCTCCCTTTTCATCTTGAGAAAAACTTTTATGACAAACTGGGCATTCAGCGTCATCATTGTCACTATCTTCTTCGTCAATAGAAACTAAAATTGGGTCGTCATCATCAGATGTCACGCGGTCACGCCATAGTAATTAGTTTCCATTTGCAAGCAATAGTTCACCAACTCTTCTTCTAATTCAGATGGCAAAACTGGTTTTCTTCCCATTTTTCCAGAAGCTTTCTATAGGCTTGTCAGACTTTACGTAATCTTTCAAAGTAGCTCTTGGAACATTAAATAATTTAACTGCCTTTTTATAACCAATTTCTTTAGTTCGTACAGCTTCAACAGCTTTTTTCATTGCTTCAGGATCCCATAACTTTCTCTTTGGCATCTACAAATAATATAAATAAATATAAAAACAGTTACAAAAAATGCACGACAGTGATCTAAATATCGTCCCCGGGACGATATTAGGCTCACGCTAGGGGACGATATTAAGAATTTGGCAATTTTATTATTTTTCTCCATTTAACCAAAAACACATGTCATAACCCAAATTAAATTAGAATCGATTTAAATCTAAGCGATAAGAACAATTTGTGACAAATATTTCGTATTAATAAGTCAAACAGATCTATATATAAACAGTACCCATAATATTTCAATCAAAAACTCACCTTGAACAGTTTTTTCTTTTTTTAAATATCTAAAGACAGAAACTATATTCCACCGCCAAACTTTTGCAATGGCCGACTGACGTAAGTAACTTTAGATTTCAAGTATTTAAACTAGATGACGTTACTTAGAAAAAGAGAAACCGATGGGGACGAAATTTGGCGACTGTACCTTATGTACACAGAGATATTTTCCGTGTGGTGCCGGAATAAAAATACTATTCACCATTCCTTATGTTACAGGTGGGTTATCGAAAATGACGATTAAGGATAGGAAAGATAAAACGCATATAAAAATAGATGTTATATGCGCAAGAGAAGAAAAACTCGAAACAAAACCCTATATCAACACGTCTGACCAGCGTAGTATAGTAGAGCTATTTCCCTCCCATTATGGAGGAAGCTCGAGCCCAACAGTGGGACATATACGAACTGAGATGATGGACACATATGTGTATGCTTAGTTTTTATTTTATTTTTAATTATTCCCAGAGAAATTGTATTTTTTATAGTAGATATTACTTTACTACACTATGCTGAGCAGCCTTCCTTTTCCTAGTTCAAATAGAGGGTGCCACTGGTTTTTTTGGTTATTGTACTTTTAACCATCTACACAAAAATAAGGGTGTAAGATTGATGCGACTGCGCGTCTGTAGTATCTTAGCTTCTAAATGTAAGGACCGATTATGATGCGGTTTTTTGTTTTGATAGACTTAAGCGCCTGTTATATGTAAGTCGGCGACGCGCATAATGAGGTTGGAAGGCATGTCTGGAGACAGGAGAAAAAAGATAGGCTACCTTTATATGTTGATATAAAGGTAGCCTATATAACCACGCAAGCGAAGCCACGAGCGAAAAGTATTAAATAATCATGGTCGGATTTTTTTTACAAATTGGATGTATTTTTTGGCAGGTGTTCAATGCAGTATACAATTCTGATGACAACGTATTCGTGGGCGCTCCATCAGGCTCCGGCAAGTCAGTGATTGCGGAGCTGGCGTTGCTACGTCTCCTATCTCAAAATGCCGCCGGTAGGGCCGTCTGCGTTTTGCCAAAAGATGCCCTCGCTGATATCGTGTTCGCCGATTGGTATCATAAGTTTGGCAACAACTTTCATTTGAAGGTATGTTTAAAAATATTAAATCACTGGCAACAGCATGTGGTTGATAAAATAAAATACTATTGCTTATCCTTACTAATATTATAAATGCAAATGTGAGTTTGTTTGTTATTCGTGTGTTATTAGTTAACTCGACCCATTATAACGAAATATATTACAAGTTATTATCATTAGGGGACGTTCATCACGTGATCTTTTTTTCAGCATTTTTAATCCAATGGTGATACATGGTGAGGTTTAAGACTATGAAGGTTTAGGACTTCGTGATTTTTGTCAATACCCAATTTCAAATCTCACGTGATTAATGGACGGCCCCTTATTAGATGTTTCTTTTTTTTTGTTAATAAATAATAATGCACATCAAGAATTTGTTCGTTTAATATGAAAATATATAGACAATAGCGTTGCTATCGGTACTGAGCGGGTGATGTTGGCGGCACGAGGCAGGGATGTGGGACGGGAGGTAACGGCAATCTTGAAGTGAACGTGTAGTAATGTAAAAAAAATGTAAAATGTAGAGAAAAATGTAAAATGTAGAGAAAAATGTAAAATACAGAGAAAGTGCTAAAATGTAATGAATATTATTTAATAGTGTTAAACTATATATTTTTATGTTCTGCCAAATATATCTAGTGGAATCGTAATTTTGTTGTTAGCACACAATTAATGGTTATTGTGAATAAGTTACTCAATATGAAGAAGTGAAAAATAATGCTATAAGTTACGAACAAAATAACACAAGATTTTGTTATACATATTCAAATTGTTAAGCTAACTAATAACTATGTATTTGATTGAAATACGTTGTATCCATAGCCATAAATTAATATTAAAAATTAAGCGAATCGGGAATAGAATATATTACATTCTTGATTTTATCATGTACATAAATGGACTGTAGTCTCTCCCCAATCAACTATTAACACCAAATGCGGTCTCCAACCGGCCTGATAGGTGTGACTGAAGAGATAGCTCCTCGTAGGAAGGTCTATCGAACAGTGGACTTCTATAGGCTCATGGATAAATGGGAATTGATAGCTTTTATTTGCCTTGCTTGGCTTTTCTAGACAATGAAAAGAGAAATGGATAACTATACCGCGCCTTTAAGACTCTATTTTGAGATTTTGTTTTCTTTTGAAATATCTACTGACTTCCACTTAATCGTCCATCCACGTTCTCGTTGGTGTCATAAGCGACAGGGTTTGTAAAACTCGTGGGTGTCGGTGTTGATATTATTTTCCTTATTCTGTCACCACACGGATAATTCTTACAAAGGGTTGTAAAATATATGTTTTTCTTTTTCACAGGTAGTACAATTGACAGGTGAAACTGCAACAGATCACAAATTACTTAATAAAGGACAAATTATAGTGACAACAGCTGACAAATGGGACATACTATCGCGACGGTGAGTTACCGAAATACTTTGAAGCCACATATTCCTTTATCTCTGAAAGTTTAATAATGATAGGGGTATATTGTTGATAGTGTTGTGTCTACAGCCGCGGGCCGGTCCATCCGTGGTATACTCTCATAGAAAATCTCCTTCTGAGCAGTGGTAATATCGGTGCTGGACGTCGATGGCCTCCTTTTGTGAGGCCATCATGGAGAGGAAGGAGGCTGCGGAGGCACTTGCGTCCGCTGACTCGCTCCGCCGCCTGTGACCGGGAAGGAGGAGGCGCCGTTATGAGCACCTCCTCCCACCGCCTTGAGGACCGACTGGACGTGGCCAAAAGACCAAGCGTTGGGGGGTCGGCGATCGAATGTCATTAAACGATCTCTCCGGCCTCCTGTAAAAGCGCGGAAGGGGGCTGCTGTGGTTTTAGTGGGTATTCCGATGGAATAGCCAACCGGCGAGTCCCACACTCCGCGGAGTTAGTGCGGAAATGTGTTTCCACAGCGTCGAAAAATAAAAAGCAGTGGTAATATGCAGGCAGCCCTACTTTCTCGGTGGATTTAGAACTTTCATTGATTGGCAGAGGCTTATCTGTACCACTGGTATAGCAAAGTTCCATGAGCGGCAGTAACACTATCAGGTGTGCTGCTAGCTCGCTTGCCACTATGAGTAATAAAAAAGTGTAAACTCAGCTAGCTGATTAGTCAATTTTGCTGAGTTTTTATTATAAACTATAATAACTATTATTAACTACTGACTTCTAATGTTTACGCGAGTATTTTGAATAAATAAATTTCTGTAATAACAATGACATATTGGACGTAAGACACCTTAGGGTCATGACTCCCGTGACCATGATTACTGTAAAGTGTTCGAAACGTCGGGAAATTAAATATCAAATACAAGCGCGATAGAATTCATAAAAGTAGTTTTATTTCAAATATTATTAACTATTTAATACTTTCATGATTTGTATTATTATGACAATGTATTAATTATCATCATAATCATCATCATCTCAGCTCATATATGTTCCACTGCTGGGCTGTAGCCTCCTCCACACTAGAAAGGAAAATGACCTACTACACCACGCTGATCAGACGTGTTGGTATAGGGTTTTGTTTCGAGTTTTCCTTCTCTGGTATTAATTATACATCACCAAAATGTAATATACAAAAAACTAATTTTTGATTTTTGACACTCAAAAGAGAGGAAGACTTGTAGTCGCCATTAGTTTAGCGGGTCACAGATTAATAAAAAAAGGAATGATTTATTTTAATATCAATGTATTTAATATTATTTTTTCGCCAGGTGGAAAGTCCGCAAGAGTGTCCAGAGTATATCATTATTCATAGTCGATGCACTCCAACTCCTCGGTGGTGAAGAGGGTCCCGTTTTAGAAGTTGTCTGTTCCAGGATGCGATACATCTCATCGCAGATAGGTACTTGGTTTATAGTTTCAATAGTTTCTTTAGATGTTCTATCCATCCATCAGCTTGACTTAACTGGACCGGACATATATTTCCCTACAGGACTATTTTTAGCGGGTAGGTTGGCGTTAATATTTAGTGTTATGCAAGCACTGTGGCATTCCTCGTGTGGCGAAGGAATAGAATACATGTGTCGCCACCCCTTGCTTATCCGTGGGAGTCGTAAAAATCGACTAAGGTTTCACCAGGAGAGTGGGCAGCAGCTCTCTCCTGGGAAACGTATTATACCACACTGCGATCGCCAACCCGCCTGCCCAGCGTGGCGATTACGGCTCTAACCCCTTATGAGCAATACAAATAAAAAAGCGGCCCCCAGTCACGGCAGCTCCGCCCTCCTGCACGCTCATCGTGGTAGCGGGCCTGGTAGCGATGCAGTAGGGGGTGCGAAGAATCTCCGGCAGCGATCCGGCTACCAATGAAAACGACCTTTGGCCCTAGTAACACACAAGATTTGGACACTCAGGACCGATGAGAAGGTCATCGAGCTGGAAGAGGAATTGAGCAAAATCCGCTGGGACATTGTAGAATTATCAGAAGTGCGAAGAGAGGGCGAGGGCACGATAATCCTACGTTCTGGAAACTTGCTCTTCTACCGGGAGGGAGAACACCCGTCGCAAGGTGGTATAGGGTTTATCGTTCGCAGGTCTCTCGTAGGCAACGTGGAGAGGATCGAGAGTGTGTCGGCAAGGGTAGCATACCTTATACTCAGAATTACCAAACGGTATTCGTTGAAGGTCATACAGGTTTACGCACTGACCTCGGCATACTCCGACGACGAGGTGGAGGTCTTTTAGGAGGATATCTCGAAAGCCATACACGCGTCCATAACCTATTTCACGGTGGTTATGGGAGACTTTAACGCCAAACTAGGCAAAGGGAGTGATGATGAGTTGAGAGTGGGGAAACATGGATATGGACAGAGAAACCAGAGGGGCCAGAAACTGGCTGAATTTCTGGAGAAGGAAAGCTTCTCTATGAGTAATTCCTTCTTCAGAAAGCAGTCATAAAGGAAATGGACCTGGATTAGCCCCGATGGTTCAACAAAAAACGAGATAGACTTCATCTTGTCGGACAAACGACATATATTTAATGATGTCTCAGTGATCAGCAGAATTAAAACTGGGAGCGATCACCGAATAGTACGAGGCACATTAAATATCCACACAAAAGTCGAACGGTCGCGCTTGATGAAGTCTACCCTCCGACCTACACCTGTCCAATACCAGAACCTCGAAAGCTTTCAACTCGAACTACACAATCGCTTCCAAGGTAGGTTAGTCTCGGTCTCCCTCGGTACCTACATCCTTCCACTTTCGCATTGTATATCTTCTTAACCAGGCGTTTGTTCGGCATTCTTTCCACATGTCCGAACCATCGGAGCATTCCCTTTCGCATCTTTACACCAATACTCTCTTTCATACCTACTCGCTCTCTTACGTCGTCGTTACGAATGCGGTCGGTCAGCCTAACTCCACAGATTTTCCGCAGAGATCGAATTTCGACCGCATTAATTTTACTATCATACTCTTTTCTGCATACCCAACAAGTACCCAGTAATGTTGGGACAAGCACTGCGTTATGTATTGCTACACGTGCCTTTTGGCTGAGGTGGTGGCTGCCGAGAAGTTGCCCCAACGCTCCGTTCACTCTATTTCCCGCATTCACTCTTCGCTCTATATCAGTGGTGTACCTTCCATCTCGGCTAAATCCACATCCAAGATATACAAATTCATCCACTTGCTCTAGTACATCATTACCTATTGTTACTCTTACATCTGTTCTGGTTTTATCTCTTTCAAAGACCATTATTTTGGTTTTGCTCACATTCACGCGTAGACCCCTTTTCTTACAATCTTCTGTCATTGTGTCGACTAGGGTCTGCAGGTCAGTCGCTGACTGTGCCAGCAGGACTGCATTATCTGCATAAAGCAGAGCAGTGACCACTGAGTCGCCCATCTGGACTCCCACATTCATATCGTTCAACCTTTAGAGACATTTATCCAGATATATGATAAACAGCCTGGCTGACAGAACGCACCCCTGCTTAACGCCGATATTGACGTCAAACCAAGGCGACATTCCATCATCCAGCCGCACACAGGCTCTACAGCCCATGTAACTGGACTGCACAGCCTGTAGCAGTTTACCGTTAATACCATACTCCGGTAAAATGTCCCAAAGTTCCTTTCGTACAACCGTGTCAAATGCTCTCTCCAGATCCACATCCCATCACATCCACATGCGTGAATTATGATATGGACAGATGTAATAAATGAATAGATAACATGTCATAGACTTGTGTGGAAGAAGAGTACATTTTGCGTCGACTCTTAGTAATTGGAATAAAAGAAGGAAAACGATGAATCTGCACTGAGGATTTAATCCTCGTATATAGGTATTTTTTTTCCGTGTGGTGACGGAGTAAGAATACAATTCACCACCCCCTATCTTACCCGTGGGTGATCGTACGAGACGACTAAGGGATATAAAACGCATACAACATCTATGCGAGAGAAGGTAAACTCGAAACAAAACCCTATACGAACACGTCTGACCAGCGTGGTATAGTAGGTTAATTACCCTCCCATAATGGAGGAGGCTCGACTCCGACAGTGGGACATCCATGAGCTGTGATGATGATGATTTAGGTTTTACAAAAATGCAATTAAGAAACACAAATTACACTCATAACAACGATTTATGTATCTAAGAAAGTATTGTCCTGCATGGGAATCGAATACGTGACGCTTGGCATCTATACAAACACATAGTCATTATTTTATCTAAAAAAAAACATAATTTAATATTACACCTAAAGCAATATAAATAACACATCATCATTCCAGCTTAGGGGCATCCATTATCCCCCTCCCCTTGGTGATACGTGGTGAGCTTTAAGACAATGACCCCCTCCCCCACCAACATCACGTGCATTTTTAGTACCTACAAAGAAGTAGCCCACATCTCATTATATTCTCGGTTTTTTGCTTTTTTATACTTCGCAAAAAGGTCTTTATACAGATCACCTACTTTAAACGACTTTGTTTGTTGTCTGGCAATGGCAAGTCAAAGTCACACTACATGCCGCTTTTCAGTTTAGAAATCGCAGCGTTTGACGAAAAAATAAATACACGTGATGACTTACTAGAACCCTGTGATATGTCGTGATTTTTGTCAAACCCCTCCACCCCTTTCAAACCTCACGTGATTAATGGACCCCTTATATACGTCCCACTGTTGGGCTCGAGCCTCCTCCACAATGGGAGGGAAATTTATTTACTATACCACGCCGGTCAGACGTGTTGCTATAGGAAAATAGGCGTAACTAGTTTTAATTGTCTTGTGTGTTTCATTAGGTCGTCAGATTCGAATAGTGGCGCTATCTCTGCCCCTGGCGGACGCCCGCGACGTGTCCCAATGGCTGGGCTGCAACGCAAACGCATGTTTCAACTTCCATCCGAGCGTCAGACCGCTGCCTCTGGAGCTTCATATACAGGTATTAATGGCATATTATTACAGATTTCTTGTTAAGCCTTTGTCTCGCTGGGGTAATTACAAATGTGCAATTAAGAGACGCAAAAGTGCTGTGTGGTAGCGGCTACGAATACTACCAACCCTTACTTTGCTCGTGGATGTCGTAAAAGACGACTAAGAGCCTAACGACCTGGGCCTGATGCCAACAATTACAATTACATTCCCAAGGAGGGTTGGCGTCTGGCAGGCGGCCGGTCATAAAACTATTGCCAATAACTTTTACAATATGTGCTGTGAAAGAAGAGTACATATTGTATCCCAAGTAATTGGGATAAGAGCTGAATGATCCCTAAATTACCTCCATTACGCCGACTCACAATTATTTAGGTTTAAGAATTTAGTTATTAAGGTCAATAAAAACAGCTTATTATTTTATGCTTTTAATTTTTTCGGCGGTTTGATTTTTTTGTTATTTTTTTTTTGTCTACAACTTCATATAAATATAGGTAGCTAATTGTTTTTTTTAAGAACATATGGATGGTAAAAAAAAATATCACGTATCATGTGTCCTTATGTAAATTATTATTTGTCTACAGGGCTTCAACATATCTCATGCAGCTTCCCGTTTGGCTGCCATGACAAAACCAATCTACAACTCGGTTCTACGTTACGCGGGCACCAAACCCTGTGCCGTGTTCGTGCCATCGCGACGTCATTCCAGATTACTGGCAGCTGATCTGCTCGCATTGGCAGCGGCAAATGGACGTCCAACCAGGTTCCTGAGAGCGAGACCTGATATGATACAGCCGTTCTTGAAGAGAGTACAGGATAAGGTATAAACATTTACTTGGCTATACATGTCTTCTGCTAGATATCAACTCAGCTGATATAATAATAATAATAATGTATTTATATCAGCTCCCCGTGTGGCGACGGGATAGAATACATGTGTCGCCACCCCTTGCTTGCCCGTGGGAGTCGTAAAAATCGACTAAGGGCTCACCAGGAGAGTGGGCAGCAGCTCTCTCCTGGGAAACGTATAACACCACACTGCGATCGCCAACCCGCCTGCCAAGCGTGGCGATTACGACTTTAACCCCTTATGAGCAATACAAATAGAGAAACGGTCCCCAGTCACTGCAGCTCTGCTACCCTACAGGCTCATCGTGGTAGCGGGCCTGGTAGGAGTAGGGGTGCGAAGAATCTGCGGCAGCGATCCGGCTACCAATCAAAACGACCTTTGGCCCTGGTAACACACAACATTCGGACACTCAGGACCGATGAGAAGGTCATCGAGCTGGAAGAGGAATTGAGCAAAATCCGCTGGGACATTGTAGGATTATCAGAAGTGCGAAGAGAGGGCGAGGGCACGATAATCCTACGTTCTGGAAACTTGCTCTTCTACCGGGAGGGAGATCACCCGTCCCAAGGTGGTATAGGGTTTATCGTTCGCAGGTCTCTCGTAGGCAACGTGGAGAGGATCGAGAGTGTGTCGGCAAGGGTAGCATACCTTATACTCAGAATTACCAAACGGTATTCGTTGAAGGTCATACAGGTATACGCACCGACCTCGGCATACTCCGACGACGAGGTGGAGGTCTTTTACGAGGATATCTCGAAAGCCATACACGCGTCCATAACCTATTTCACGGTGGTTATGGGAGACTTTAACGACAAACTAGGCAAAGGGAATGATGATGAGTTGAGAGTGGGGAAACCTGGATATGGACAGAGAAACCAGAGGGGCCAGAAACTGGCTGAATTTCTGGAGAAGGAAAGCCTCTCTATGAGTAATTCCTTCTTCAGAATGCAGTCATAAAGAAAATGGACCTGGATTAGCCCCGATGGTTCAACAAAAAACGAGATAGACTTCATCTTGTCGGACAAACGACATATATTTAATGATGTCTCAGTGATCAGCAGAATTAAAACTGGGAGCGATCACCGAATAGTACGAGGCACATTAAATATCCACACAAAAGTCGAACGGTCACGCTTGATGAAGTCTACCCTCCGACCTACACCTGTCCAGTACCAGAACCTCGAAAGCTTTCAACTCGAACTACACAATCGCTTCCAATGTCTAGACGAGTGCGAATCTCCGAACGATATGAACAACAGGTTCGTGGAAACTGTCCACGCGGTTGGTTCGAAATTTTTCAAGGCTCACCGCGCTAATAGACCTAAAAAACTTTCTGACCAGACTCTCAAGCTCATGGAGCGGAGAAAAGAAATGACAGTACAGTCTTCAGCCGATTGGTCCGAACACAGGCAGCTAAATAGGCAGATCTCCAGATCTGTGCGTCGCGATATTCGCCAATTTAATACGCTCCGTATTAAAGAAGCGATAGAGCGGAATCGTGGCTCAAAAGTGTTCGCACAAGATCTGTCTATCGGGCAAAGCCAAATGACTAAGCTGAAGACCGATGACGGCACTGTCATTTCATCCCAAAGTGAGATCTTGGGAGAGGTCGAAAGGTTCTATGGACAGTTATATAAAACTTCCCGAAATCCTGTTGTCGGCTTGGTCCAAGATCCCAGATCCAAGCTAACTCGGCACTATACCGAAGAAATCCCGGACATTAGCTTGTGCGAGATCAGAATGGCTCTCGAACAACTAAGAAACAGTAAGGCACCGGGAGATGACGGAATTACGGCAGAGCTCCTGAAGGCAGGCGGCAAGCCGGTCTTAAAAGCCCTTCAGAAGCTATTTAATTCCGTTATCCTCGGGGGCGACGTTCCAGAGTCGTGGACCAGGAGTGTGGTGGTGCTGTTCTTCAAGAAGGGCGACAAAGCTCTTCTAAATAACTACAGACCCATCTCACTCTTGAGCCACGTCTACAAGTTGTTTTCGAGAGTCATTACCAATCGACTCACGTGCAAGCTTGATGACTTCCAGCCGCCCGAACAAGCTGGCTTCCGAAAAGGCTATAGCAGCATAGACCATATCCTCACGCTTCGGCAGATTATCCAGAAGACCGAGGAGTACAATCGGCCTCTGTGTATAGCGTTTGTGGACTATGAGAAAGCTTTTGATTCAGTCAAAACTTGGGCGGTGCTGCTGTCCCTTCAGCGGTGCCAAATCGACCATCGTTATATCGAAGTGCTGAAGTGTTTGTATAGGAACGCCACAATGTCAGTCCGTATTCGGGATAAGTGTACGAAACCGATCCAGTTGCAGAAAGGCGTGAGACAGGGAGACGTCATCTCTCCGAAACTGTTCACCACTGCACTGAAAGATGTCTTCAAGCTTTTAGACTGGACCGGACTCGGCATCAACATCAATGGCGAATACATCACTCACCTTCGATTCGCAGATGATATTTTCGTCATGGCAGAATCCATGGAGGACCTGGGCACCATGCTCAACGATCTCAGCAGGGTATCCCAACTAGTGGGTTTACGAATGAACATGGACAAGACGAAAGTCATGTCAAATGCCCATGTCATTCCTGTACCGGTCCTAGTTGGCAATGCGATTCTCGAAATTGTCGATCATTATGTTTACCTTGGACAAACAGTCCAGTTAGGTAGATCTAATTTCGAGAAAGAGGTCAGCCGACGAATCCAACTCGGTTGGGCAGCGTTCGGGAAACTTAAGAAGATCTTCTCATCCAACATACCTCAGTGTTTGAAAACACAGGTCTATGACCAGTGTGTTACCAGTGATGACTTACGACACGGAAACGTGGTCCCTAAATGTAGGCCTCATAACCAGGCTGAAAGTCGCTCAGCGTGCTATGGAGCGGGCTATGCTCGGGATTTCTCTGCGAGATAGAATCCGAAATACGGAAATCCGCAGACGAACGGGTGTAACTGACATAGCACGAAGAATTAGCACGCTGAAGTGGCAATGGACAGGCCACATCGCTCGAAGAACCGACAACCGCTGGGGAAGAAAGGTTCTAGAGTGGCGATCACGTACCGGACGACGCAGTGTGGGACGCCCCCCCACTAGGTGGACAGACGACCTAGTGAAGGTTGCTGGGCGTCGTTGGATACAGGCGGCATAGGACCGCACTCTGTGGCGTAAAATGAGGGAGGCCTACGTTCATCAGTGGGCGGCAATAGGCTGAAATGATGATGATGATGATTTATATCAGACATCGGAGATCCATAGTATTGTTAGTAAATAAACTTAACCTATGTTAGAACATGTTACAGTCTTAAAAATAAATAATAATTAAATAATAACAACAGTATTCGAATACTGATGGAACAGTGTCCTATGCCATCAATATCCGAACACAATGTTTAAAAAAAGGGCTGTCCCATTTAGAGGCTGGCCCATTTAGGGTCTTTAGGATGGTGTTGGTGCTCGCACAGGTTCTGCATAGCAGCGACGCAATTTTTTTTCGCATACAGGCATGAAACCCGTCAGTGCGCGCTTCGACGAACATACCAGATGCGCTACAGAATCGCGGGAGCCCCAACAGTACCCTAAAGGCATTGTTATATTGGACGCGAAGGGTGTTGACCGATTTTTGAATATATGTGGACCATAGACCACTCGTATAAAAAGTTTGACAAAAAATGATATACGTCCCATCGTTGGTCTAGCCTGCCCAATAAAAGAGAAATTGTTTTACACGCTAAACAATGACTTTATAAGGTTTTATTTTGAGATTGCCTTATTTCGCATTGATCTTATATCCATATTATATCGATTAATGGTTTTTTTTATATATTGTATAGATGTGGTGGTGAATTGTATTCTTATTCCGTCACCACATAGAAAATATATACAGTCTCAAAACTTATTTGTGAGCGAAAACTTAATTACGACATTATATAAGACGAACCCACATCTATTGGAAATCCGATAAAATGTCTAATTAGGCCAGTATGGGTGCAGGAGAAATTTATAATTTTAATGACAGAAAAGTTAAACTCATTATAAATATACTAAATCATCTGACTAGCATGCTATAGTAGGTCTCTGCTATTATGTGGGAGGCTCGAGCCCAGCAGTGGTATGTATGAGCTAAATTAATGCTAGGAAAATTTATTTGCCATCCAGTAGGATTTAAATCTATTTAGGATTAAAACATGCACCATTAAGACGACATTGAGTTACAATTTAGTTACCATACGTACCTATTCACGCTAGCCTAATTGTCCAGATGATAGGACATGATTTCCAACAGAATTAGGTTTAAGTAACACTTGTAATTATTTTTTGCTCTCAATAAAAAATTATAATTAGTATATTATATCTAAATGAAAATGTTTTTTTTATGTTCTATCTAGATGATGAAAGAGACATTAGCTGCTGGCGTGGCGTACCTTCACGAAGGTGTTGACCCAGCAGACAGGCGGCTCGTACAGCAGCTGGTGGAGTCTGGTGCTGTACAAGTGTGTGTGGTCGCTGCTGAACTGGCTTGGGCCTTCGCTGCTCATGTTCACACCGTCATTGTTGCTGATACGCATACGTAAGTTATATTAGATTTTGAAGCTCAACTTTCTAGGTGGGTTTGGGATTTTTATTGGTAGGCAGCAGCCTAGCTATATCCTTGGTATGCGTGAGCGGCAGTAACTCTTACCATCAGGTGTGTTGATTGCTCGTTTGACAAAAAAATAACAATCGACATATACAGGGTGGACGTAGACTGCTCCCGAAAACAACTAAAGGTGACCCTACTAGTCCTATTGGTCATGATAGACTAGAAAAAAATCGATTCGGAAGAAAAAATTTTTTTTTTTACACAACGAATTTTACGATTTTTTCACATTTCATCGTATTAGGACAGTGTCATGTAACGATAATTCCATAAAAAATACGTCACTTTACTCAAATGAGAAAAGACGCAATCTATTCAAAACTCACTATCTTAATATGTTCAAGAGTTCAACGACATCGCGTGTGAAAAAAAATTGTTTTTTTTTTATCCTTATCGATTTTTTTTCCAGCCTATCATCTCAAGTAGGACTAGTAGGGTCCCCTGTCTTTGTTTTCGGGAGCGGTCCACTTCCACTCCGTGTAAACTGAGGGACTTTTTAAAAAAAATCCTGTTCTTTTTCTATAGTTACAATGGCAAGCAGCATGCGTACGAGCAGTATCCAATCACTACAGTACTACAGATGGTGGGGAGGGCGTGTCGTCCTCTAGACGACGATAGAGCGGTCGCTGTACTTATGTGTGTCGCCCATCACAAGACATTCTTCACCAAACTTCTCAACGATTGTCTACCACTTGAGGTAAATAATACAATCTTAATTCGTCGATATCTTAATGATAGTTTTTACAACATCCTACAATAAGGAAATAAATCCTTGTATTGCGAGTATATAAACATAAAATTAACCGACATAAATTATTTCTAGACTTGCAACAATAATTTATGGTTCGCAGGAACTTGTTCTGTGTGGGAATCAAACTCACGACGCTGGTACGATAAATCGATATTTTAACTATTACGCCATCTGTGCAGTCTGTTCTTTTATGTTTATTATAGTAATCACAAAATAAAAGGCCCGTTTTGACAGTTCACGCCCAAGAAGTTCTCTATTTTTTACCGATCGAAATGTTCTGAAGGTAATTATATTTTTCATTGATGGGTACCGCCCACTCGGCCAAGTGCCGTGCATAATGATTTTTTCATATTGTCCACAGACTATTAATAATCGGTTAAAGAAAAAATAAGTCGATCAAAATATTTTCTTTTAAGGTGGCCTCGCACTTGTCCGGTTTTATTAATTTTAATACTAGTATTTAGAATTATTGATTTTCACCAGCTGTGTATTGATCTTTACTGAAAGTTATGAGTTTGGAGCTAACAAAGTCACAAATTGGGACAATGTCATATTTGTCGAAGAGATTTGGCTGAACTCGAATCATAGCGTGCCGCAGTCGTGGACGGACGATACCAAGGCATCTTGCTCAAAAGTGCCAATGCGAAAAGGTGGACGCTTAATAATCTGCCACGCTGAATCAGCTGGGGGAAGTTTTTTTTAATGATGCCTTGCTCGCAATTGAGTCTAAAAGTACAAAAAAATATCACGAAGAAATGGACGCAAATAAATTCACAGAGTGGTTCAGCATGGACACAAAGTGATAAGAACGCCACCATACCATTGTCAGTACAATGCTTTGATCTGGTCTCAAATGAAAGGATACGCAGCACGCCACAATACAAAGCCACCATTCTCCACTAAGAAAATTATGACATTGTTAAATGAAGCTTGTGCCAAAATTACTAAAGAAGACTGGGCAAAAGTGGTAGAAAACTCGAAAATAATTAAGGAAGACTATGACAGAGACGTCAATATTGACAATATAATTGAAAATGAAATAATTATAGATACGGGTGACGATAGCTCAACTGACAATTTTGGCTCATCATTTGAAGAAATTGAAGATTTTTTCTCGATTTTTTATTTTGTGATTGAGTGAAACATTCACTTAATAGTAATTAGTGGTTGGAGCGGCTAGATGTATCCCTTCAAAGATTTAACGCGATCGGACGTCTCCAATATTTACTCGACGAGGCCTGCGAAGGCCTCTAGACGTAAGGATACGCGGTATAAGCAGTCACCGTGGAGGTCTGCGACCGCGCCGCATAAGGCAATAATTCAGATTGGATACTTTCACTTTGCCACGAGCAATGTGAGAGATGATAAGCAGCAAAGGAAATAAAAAAAGGAATTTAAAAATACATATAATGTTTCAAGACACGAATGGTGTACTAATATAGGTAACAAACTGTGTTAGTTTCGACTCCCACACATGATAAATTTAGGCAATCCACAATTAATAGTTTAATTATGAATATATTTTACATCCAGCTTTGTAATTATTAAGCTATATTTTTTTTTTAATTTTTGTTTATTACTTGTTACAGAGTCATTTAGACCACAGACTACACGACCACATGAATGCGGAGATAGTCACAAAAACCATAGAGAACAAACAGGATGCCGTAGATTATCTCACATGGACTTTCCTGTACAGGAGACTAACGCAGAATCCGAACTATTACAACCTACAGGGCGTCACCCACAGACATCTGTCTGACCATTTGTCCGAGCTCATCGAGACTACCCTGACGGACTTGGAGCAGTCCAAGTGTATAGCCATTGAAGACGACATGGACGTTCAACCCTTGAATCTGGGAATGATAGCTTCATATTATTATATTAATTATACTACTATAGGTGAGTATTTTTTTACTTTAAAGCTGTGTGGTAGCGGCTACGAATACTACCAACCCTTACTGTCCTCGTGGATGTTGTAAAAGACGACTAAGAGCTTTATAACGACCTGGACCAACTCCATCTGATGCCGTTTGGTCAACAATTACATTCACAAGTATGGTTGTCGTCTGGCAGGCGGCCGGTCATAAAACTATTGCCAATAACTTTTACAATATGTACTATGAAAGAAGAGTACATATTGTATCGAACCCAAGTAATTGGGATAAGAATAGGAGAATGATGAGGTGAGTATCTTTCTGTGTGATACCATTTAGAATACAATTCACTTACTCCTCTCTTAAAATTGGAAACGATGACTAAGGGACTACACTAAATAGATAACATAAAGCAATATAAGAAAATATCTGTGTAAAATCCTAAACCAAACGTCTGACAAGCGTGGTTTAGTAAGTCAACATCTTCTATTGTGGAATAGATTTTCATATATCGAGAATAGAGCAAGACCTCAACGCTTTGCTTATGATGCGTGCGATATGTATTTACAGATTATATTGAGTTTTATTTCTTTTTTCTATCCCGACGTTTTAAATTACAACAGAGTTATTATTTTTTTTTTTTTTTTTGCGTTGGGCTATGGATGCGTCTCGCCTCGCCAAATCGGTCTGGGGTGACGGAAGAGGCGGCGCGTGACGCCATAGACCCACCGTGCAACTCCACTCTTCGCCGTGCGAGCGTTCGGTGACCCGCTCGGTATAAATTACAACAGGGCTACGGATTGAAGTCCACCAAGTGATCGTCCGAAATCTTTTATTTGTATATCTTATGTTTTGTTTATTTTATACACATGGAGAGCCGCAGCTCGGCTCCACCGGGGTAATACAATACTCTCGCAGAAAATCGACTTCTGAGCAGTGGCAATGTGCTGTTGGGCTTCGTTCGGTGACCTAAAGAGCCCAAAGTCAACGCATAAGTTAAGCAAATGTTTGGATGGAGTAAAAAAAATCATTTTTTTCTTACAGAGTTATTCAGCCTATCATTGACCAGCAAGACTAAGATCCGTGGCCTGCTAGAAATCATATCATCGGCAGCGGAATACTCTGAACTAACAATCAGGCATAGAGAAGAGAATATAATCAAAACTCTAGCATCGAAAGTGCCACATAAATTGACAACGCCATCTAGTAGCAGTGTCAGATACAACGACCCACACGTCAAGGCCCATATATTACTACAAGCACATCTATCAAGAATGCAGTTACCGGCTGAACTTCAAGCTGATACGGCCCTAGTACTCACCAGAGCTATAAGGTTGATACAAGCGTGCGTGGATGTGGTTTCTAGTAGCGGTTGGTTATCTCCAGCCGTTGCTGCCATGGAACTTGCCCAAATGGTGACTCAAGCAATGTGGGCTAAGGATTCTTATCTTAGACAATTGCCGCATTTCACACCGGAATTGGTGCAGAGGTGTTCTGATAAGGTCAGTTTTGATTTTTTTTTTTAATATATTAACAACTTTGTTGTTTTCGTATGATATGACTATCTGAAAGTTACTATGTGTTGTGACGGAGTAAGAATACAATTACATCACCCCTTCTTGCCTGTGAAGTGTATGGTAAAATTATCGAAAAGAGAATGAGGATGGTGTCCAATGATTTACTGTGTGAGGCACAAGGAGGTTTCAGGAGTGGAAGGGGATGCATGAATCAAGTGTTCTCTCTGCGCAACATTGTGGAGAAGCATCTGGCTCTAGGTCAGAGGGTTTTCTGCAGTTTTGTGGATCTAGAGAGAGTATTTGACACGGTTGTACGAAAGGAACTTTGGGACATTTTACCGGAGTATGGTATTAACGGTAAACTTCTGCAGGTTATGCAGTCCAGTTACATGGGCTGTAGAGCTTGTGTGCGGCTGGATGATGGAATGTCGCCTTGGTTTGACGTCAATATCGGCGTTAAGCAGGGCTGCGTTCTATCAGCCAGGCTGTTTATCATATATCTGGATAAATGTCTCCAAAGGTTGAACGATATGAATGTAGGAGTCCAGATGGGCAACTCAGTGGTCAGGGCTCTGCTCTATGCAGATGATGCAGTCCTGCTGGCGCAGTCAGCGACTGACCCTAGTCGACACAATGACAGAAGATTGTAAGAAAAGAGGTCTATGCGTGAATGTGAGCAAAACCAGAATAATGGTCTTTGAAAGAGATGAAGCCAGAACAGATGTAAGAGTAACAATAGGTAATGATGTACTAGAGCAAGTGGATGAATTTGTATATCTTGAATGTGGATTTAGCCGAGATGGAAGGTACACCACTGATATAGAGCGAAGAGTGAATGCGGGAAATAGAGTGAACGGAGCGTTGGGAGAACTTCTCAGTAGCCACCACCTCAGCCAGAAGGCACGTGTAGCAATACATAACGCAGTGCTTGTCCCAACATTACTGTATGGAAGCGAGAGTTGTCTATGTAGGTTATATCTTCTTAACCATACATTCGTTCGGCATTCTTTCCACATGTCCGAACCATCGGAGTTATTGTTACTCATACATCTGTTCTGGCTTCATCTCTTTCAAAGACCATCGGTTTTTAGGATTAATTAATATTTAATTAGTCCTAAAAAATCCATTCATATCCTCAGGGTGTGGAGACAGTATTCGACGTGATGGAACTCGAAGACAACGCCCGTGCGAAACTTCTTCAGCTCTCGCCAACTGAAATGGCTGATGTGGCCAGATTCTGCAACCGTTATCCCAACGTTGAATTAACATACGAAGTATTGAATGAACGCCACCTTCGTGCTGGGAAACCTATAGTTGTGGAAGTCTCTCTGGAGAGGGAAGATGACATCATTGGGCCTGTTATCGCGCCGTTCTTCCCGCAGAAGCGTGAAGAAGGCTGGTGGGTGGTTATTGGTGATCCAAAGAATAATACGCTACTTTCTATCAAGAGGGTATCTTTGGCCCGAAGTGCTAAGGTAAATATTTTTTAATTTGATGATAATTCATTTTACTAGTCGTTCTCTAGTAAGGATAATTTAGTAATTGCCACTCTTTGCATGCGGATTGGTGTTTTTTTTTCTTACTTAGTTGTTAGTGAGACTATGGCTATGACAACTTTACCCGGATGGTGGGTGAGCGCTGAGGGCGCTCAACGTGTTAAGTTGCCCGCGATAGTGTTGCTTCCCATTTTCTGGTAATACCACAGCCAAATTTTTACAAATGCCACAAAAAACTATGCTGGTGATGAAACATTATTAACCAATCAAGCACAGTTTCATTATCTCAGCTCTTATATGTCCCGCTGCTGGAATTGAGGCTCGAGTATATAACAGTCGCTTAAAATCTTTTTCTCACCAAAGTTAAGAGCTCTCAGCGCCGGCTATGCCGGGCTATACTGTGAAAACCATCTGCGGCTAACAGCTAAACACATGACAAAAAAATCTCTTTCCCGCAAACTTGAGTTTGTTTGCGTCACATAAGAAAGAAAGACTTGGAGAGCACGTAGCGCACGCAAATGGAAGCTCTTAAAAGGATGAAATTCGATTTTTTTTTTGCAACATTTTTCATTAATACTGCTCTCTTATTGGTCGCAGCATAATTTTATATAGCCTATAGCCTTCCTTCATAAATAGGCTATACAACACTAAAAGAAACAAACAAACCATCAGCTTTTATAACATTAGCCAACATCATCATTATCTTGTCATAATTTCTTGAGGTCGACGCATTATGTCATCTTCCATAGAGCTTTATCAGACGTTGTCTCTATAGTAACTCCGTGTCTATCCATGTCAGGATTCACGCAATCCATCCATATCTGCTTTGATCTTCCTTTAAGCCTTCAACATTCACATATAAAACTTTCTTAAGAATATTAGTATTTTTATATAAATAAATGTATGTACAAACCCAGCTTTATGTATATACAAAATTCTTTGATGTACATAGTTATATATGTTTCACTGTAAATATCCGTGTGGTGACGGAGTAAGAATACAATTCAACACGTCATATTTTACCCGTGGTGACCATAAGAGACGACTAAGGGATATAAAATGCATATAACATCTATGCAAGAGAAGAAAACCTCGAAACAAAATCCTATACCAACACATCTGACCAACGCTGTATAATACGTCAATTGCCCACCCATTGTATAAGAGGCACTTGCCCAATAGTGGGACATAATTGAACTGAAATGATACATACAAATTTTAGTTTTATAAATGTGCCTTTACAACAGAACCTACCAAATTTTTTTATCTATTTCTTCTCTTTAATCAGGTTCGCCTTGACTTTGTCTGCGGTCAGTCCGGTCGTCACACTTACACGCTGTACTTCATGTCGGACGCTTATTTAGGTGCTGATCAAGAGTACAAGTTTACAGCGGATGTAGGTGATGCCCATTCAGACTCCAGCGGTGAAGATTAATAGGTTAAGTCAATATTATATGTATGTTTTAATGAATTTAGTCTTTTTATTATATTTTCTTTCCTTTTATACAATAGGGAACATACTCAAACTGGGAACTTATTCTAGTTGTTTATAAAAGCTTATATACAAGTGAAAAGTGATTGTCACACGATCCTATGTCTTTTGGTAATCCATTCCAATCGCCCTACCAACTAGAGTAGTGTTAATTGATATATGACAACCAGTTTCTCACTTGTATTCGTTTTGCAGGCGTACGCAATCTATCGGTGAAACATATTGTACCGATTTAATACTCTAACTTTTCAATTATAATTATATTAAATGATGAGACATCTTATGATGTAGATTGCTCAGATTTAGCATTTGACATGTTAGGTTATTTAAAAAAAATATTTTTAGGTAAAAGTTTGGCTACTATGATGTTCGGGGTTGGTCTTGAAGAATACTACTTCATTATAAAGTTCAAACCGCGTAGCGTTAACCCCGTAGAATGTAGAGGTAAGAGGAACTATTTTATATTAGAGAATAGTTGAAAATGTGTACAGCTAAAAGCAATAAGTAATGGTTCAGCATTTTTCCAGAATAGCGCTAACGGCACTGGAGTGTATGAAATGCCGTTTAGACAGCGTGAAGTGCGTGGTTTTTTTTTATCTTTGCCTAGCTTTTGCCCGCGACTTCGTCCACGCAAAGTCATCTCCGACAGAGGTTGGTAGTGTCAGAAACTTGATGTGGTTGCCGTTTTCTGCAAGGTAGTTGGCTCGCGGAATTAAGCGATAGGGCGGGTCTGAGAAAAATCCTCTACAGTGACACGCCCTGCTGCCGGTAAGTTGGGCGGCGCAGTCGTGAGTACCTGCGCCAGACGCGGCCCTAGCCAAGGCCGCAGGTGATTGGCTATTAGGTCGCCACCCATAGTGAGGTTCACTGCGGCAGGTAACGCCTCAACATCGCAAGCTTCCAAGGCTTCGAGATGATGCTCAAAAGAGTAATCTGCCGGACGGACCACAGCTGACAAACGTCCAGTTGCGATGGCCCGCACGTACGGCGTAGAAATAAATGTACAGCAATGTACCGAAGCCTCTTATAGACTATAGTTAGCTCTTAAATAAAACTTACAGGTCCAAACAGATGCAGATCGACACATTAGCTGATTTAAATGTACCTATTGATCGTCATGTGCCATATTAATAAAGACAAGTGAAATTAATTATTTCCTGTTTGCAAAAAATTATTTAAAATCATATTAATGACTCTTACTACACGGTTACAACAAATTGTCATCCCCCTTGGTGGCAGCAAGGAGTAAACAAATGTTGGCTCTGGTATTGCTAAAGTCTGTGACAGTATCACATGTCATCAGGTATACTGCTTGCCCGTTTGCCGCCATAGGAAAAACAGAATCCCTAGTACGAGTACATCCCCTTATTATGGTGTCAAACTCACTTAAATGGTGAGAAGTTTTAACACATTTGTTTAAACTTCCCTCGAGAAAAGCTACAAAAGATAGGATTTAATGGAAACCGTTAGAGTAGGCTTTCATTAATAGGCACACAGAACTCCTTAGAGTTGTATAACAAAACAGACTTATATCTAGGCATGTAAATAATTTTAAACTAGAATAGTTTGGTGATATATTGCCTTTATTAATGATTTGATTAAAATCTAAAAGGTAAAAAAAATTAACCCATTTATAAAAATAAAACAATATTTGGATTTAAATCAAATGCTTTATTGAAATCACTGAATACAAACTACGTATACTTAATAATAATATTTTTGTTTCTATATTTATAGAATATTCGCTTAAAACAATAAATTGGGGTGGATAAAATCACAATAATAACAGCCTAATTTGTACAAAATTGGTTAATTAATGGCCATAAAAAAGGAATTTATATATTTAGTGGAGTAATTATGAGCGAGAAGCCGGTTCACTCTTTATTAGAACAAATACCAATTGTCAAATGATATCTGATAATGAATAAGAGATGGCGCTGTAATATAGCTTTATACCATTACTTTTTTTAGGCAAAGGTATTAAACTCCAAGAACCCTATCTTATTTTTTTTAAATTGATTTAATAAAGCCTTACAAATATAAAATAAAGAGTAAAACAGCCTATTTTAGTGATGTTTAAGTTTAAAAAAAAAGGTATTTAGACGACTTTCTGAAGGTACTCATCAAAAAGATAAAGACCAAGGGACAGGTCCTGTCCATTGTTGACATTGACGAAGCCCTTGAGGTCGTTGGTGTGACCAGCGAGATCCCTGATCTTCTTAGCCTGGTACTCCACGAATTCTTCTTCGAGGTATTGGGCAATCTGTTAAGTAAATATTAGGTTAGTTCTGTCAGCAATAGTGGTACATTATTAAAGTTTAAAATAATATTAACAGAAATTCTAATTCTTGAAATTATTTCCCATGATTAATAATAGGTTCAATTCTCAGGCAGAGTAATTCCTTATTGCGATCCAAACGTATATACAACGATTAGTCATCCAGGGAAAGGGTAACAAAAATTTAAAAAAAGTGGATCCACGTACCCACGTGTACATTCCCTTATGCACACATATTCCGAGAGAATTTCTGTGTGAAACATTAGTCCACTTTTGCCTTTTAGACTCGAGTTTACTGCTTAGACCACTATACTATCTACACTTACTTCAGGATCGTGAAGATTTTGAGCGTTCCTTGTAGCCTCTCTGTGGATGTAGAATGCGCGTTCAGCAAGCTCCTTCTGTGTATCCAAGGCCTTAGCCAGGGCGTCCAGTTCGTGGAGTTCCACGGTGTAGTTCTTACGTTCTACCGATCTCTGGTTGGTACGCTGGGCAAAGTTCATCTTGTCACCTGAGAAAAATAATAATATATAGTTCATGTGTTGACTGATTAAAAATATAATCACCACCTTCCTTCCACTGTACAATTCCTAAGTTCCTGTCATAATGAAATTTAAGTAAAAAGAAATGACAATTTAAGTAATCATCCATCATCAACCATCTGTCCAATGGGAGAAAATAGGCAAACTTCTATTTTTTACGAGGCTTCCTCCCACTGCCATATATGAGTTGAGAAGACGAAAGAATAAAAGGCAAGAGAGAAAGGTAATTAAGACTGGACGGAACGGTAAAAACCTATGGTGCGACTTTTTAAGCTCAGGGTTTCTATGCCCATGCAAAACATATTTCTTTTAATTTTTAAAATAAAATAAATATGTTTTGAACATTGCGTAATATGGAAATAAACCTTGTATTGCAGGTAACTTTACAAATATTCAATTTAACGGACACAAATTACGCGTAGATTTAGAACAACACTTTGTGGATGGCACAAAATATTTTCCTACGTAGGAATGGAACTCACGACATTGGCCATATGGTGGGTATATTAGCCAACATGCCCTCAATTACTTTTCTTTCTTGCTTCTTGTTCATTTCAAATGTCTTTTTTATTTCATAAGGAGAGACATGCTCTTTTAATTTAATTAAAAAAATAAATTAATATCATTTAATTTAAATTTACAATTTCAAATTCATTTCATTGCATTTAAATTTCGTTTATTTTTTTTTTATATATTATAACAAACCTACCTCTCATTGTGACATGTTTGATAAGATCAATAGTCTTCTCCCATGCATCATCAGACATCTTCCTGAACAGCTTACTGAAGCCAACCCTGTTAGTCTTATAGTTGCTGTAATACGCTGATGATAATAGATAATCATAAGATCTTTCCAGATGTAAATTGGCATATGCCTTGAGCTCATCGGCCACAACGTTCTGACCAGTACTGAAGTCACCATATCTCGCGTTACAGCTTGACAAGCCTAGAATAACATATATTATTATTAATCATCATTATTCTCCAGCTCTTATCCCAATTAGTTATGGTCGACGTAATATATACTACTCTTCCAACATATTGCCAAAAGTTTTGGCAATAATTTTATCACTGGCCAGGAACAATTCAAGAGGAATTTTTATATGTATAGGTAATACATGCATATTATAGAGAGAGAAAAGTCGAAAATTTTGAATATCACTAATGTGATACATTGCAAATTCTGATTTAACCTTACGAGATAGATCAAAACAATGTACTAAGTAATTGTATAATTTAAAAATATCTATAAAACCGGGGATGATATGTCTATATCCGAAGAATAATCCGCAGTAACCTTTGTCTTCGACATATTACTAAAAAAATAATGCTTAATTTACGAAGCTATTTTAAACAATATATTATTATTTCTTATCCAATTAAATACATTAGACACGTGATGGATTTAATGTAGATCAAAATTGCCCTTTACAACAAATCATTAAAATAAATATTTTAAAAGTTATTAGAGATTTAAAACGCAGAGCGACTGAATACCAAAGCGAAACGTGGTCGAGTCGCTAGTATAGCATAAAATATAGAAAATCTGCAAAACAAAACTTTCTCAACAATTTTATTAAATATCTTGAATCAAGTTAATATCAATTGATTTCTAATGTTTACGCGGGTATTACACATTTGAAATAAAACTACTTTTACGAATTCTATCGCGTTTGTATCTGAAAAGTGTTCGAAACGTCGGGAAATTAAAAATTAAATACAAACGCGATAGAATCTGTAAAAGTCATTTTATTCTAATATCAATTGATTTATTCAATACCCCTCTCTCTAAAACACTAAATACTAAAAAATAATAATTTTATAGCTCATATAATTCTAGTGTTGGGCTGGGGTCTACTTCAATTTGGGAGGTAACTTTGATTTACTATACCGCGCTGGTCCTACGTGTTATAGTTTTATTTCGAGTTTTCCTTCTCTTGCGTCGATGTTATATGCTTATTACATTCCTTAATCGTAGTTTACAATACCCACGAACAATGTAATTGTTGACAGCATTCGCAGACATTACAACACAGCTCTTACGAAATCCTCAACTTGATTAGGAAAACTATTTCTTTGTCTGCCAGTCTCGATATGATCTTATCAGTCATCTTATTCTTATCAATACATTCGATATAACCGCGTCATTTTTTATAGACAACACTAAGTAATAAATCATTGTATTGAGATGGGATATTCATCATCTCAGCTCATAAATGTCCCACTGTTGGACTCGAGCCTCCTCCGCAAAGGGAGGGTAATTGACCTACTATACCACGCTGGTCAGACGTGTTGGTATAGGGTTTCGTTTCGAGATTTCCTGCTCTTGCATAGATGTTATATGCGTATTATATCCCTTAGTCGTCTCGTACGATCACCCACGGGTAAGATATGGGGTGGTGAATTGTATTCTAACTCCCTCACCACACGGATGGGATTTTACAAACATATAATTAACGAACAGAAATTACATACAGACTGAGAATTTTTTTTTTTTTGTAAGACACCACCCTGCACTAAAGAAATAATCCTTGTATTGCGGGGGACTTTACAAACATGCAATTAACGCAGACAAATTACATCCAGACTCAGAACAACACTTTGTGGATTGCACAAAGTGTTGTCCTGTGAGGGAATCGAACCCAGGGCATTGGCATGAAAGGTCGGTTTCTTAAACACTACGCTATCTCTGCAGTCTATAATTGTCACTAATGTGAATCGTTACGCCTTCGGTTCAGTCAAATTTGAGAGAAGTGTAGCTATACCATGGTCTGTAAAAAATTGGGTATAATCTAAGAACTTACTTAAGACGTTAGAAGCTTCCATGCAGTCCATTCCCACACTCTCATAGCATGAGTCGGCCGACAAAGCACCAGTGACGGCCAACAGGCAAAAGAATAGTACAGCCTTCATTTTTCCCTGCAAAGAAATTAACTTTTTTTATAAACTGATACAACAAACGCTATAGAATTATTTTAAATCCATCGCAGCGCTATCTACTTGGTTCTATTGTGAATTTAAACTATTCAGAAATCCACTTGGTAATACGCAAAAAGATCCCGAACCTGTCAGTCAAATTTTAATATCCTAAACTATCCTCTTCTAATTTTGGGTACGGTATGGTCTGAATACATCCTTGTTCGAGCCATCCTGGGCGACGAAAGGGGGGCGTGCGGCCTCATAACCTGCCGATTACTTCCCCTTCCTACTTTACCGAATATGTTGCTGTCCTGTCTGGAGCCTAGCTCGTATTTATCTCTATTTTGAGGTGTACGATATATGGGTCATTCATAGGAAAGTGTTAAATTTATCCACCTATTCTTTATTTTAAAATAATAAGCCATTTAAGTCATGCGTCACCTAAATCAATCAGTTATAACGCCCTATACCAAATCATCGGACTAGCGGTTTAGTAAATCAATATTCCTGCATTGGCAATGCAAGTTTGGGCCTAATAGTGGGATATATAAAATTAAAAGTTATTATTACGTCTTAATAAAGTTACTTCAATCGTTGAAATAACCTAGAAAAAAGTATTTACGAAAACTCCACCTGGGACGTTGTAAGCAATGAACTTCAGAATGAACTGTCAAAATAATGACAAATTTCATGAATGGACGTCATGTATCATCTGATTCAATTAACTAGCTTAAGATTTTACTCCCCCAATCCATGTAAGAGTATGACCATTTATAAAAAGCCGATTACGAGTGAAAAATAATTGTCACAAGTGGGATTCGAACACATGCCTATTAGAAATCTGTTCCAATCGTGATGCCACTTAGGTACACCACCGTGAACTATTGTAGGACATTCGATTCTCGCATCGTATTATATTTTCGTCTTTAAGGAGACGTGTGCCATCTACCCGACATTGTTTACACATTGTACAGACTTAATACTCAAACTTTGCAGTTAGTATTGTATTAAAGGATGACACAGCCCTGTTATTCAAATTACTGAAATTTAGCATTTAATATGCTTGATTTTATTTATAAAAGCCCCATTACGAGCGAAAAATGATTGTCATAAGTGGGATTCGAGCCCACGCCTATTGGAAAAAGTTCCAATCGGTCTCGTGTTTGATAATATAATAAGTATAATATATACACGCGTGGACACCAATCGGGACTAATCATCATCATATAAGCTGAAATATATCTCACTTCTCAGTCCGAACCTCCACAAAAAGAGAAAATTAACTTAATATATGACGCTAGTCATACAAATTAGTATTTTATTTCGACTTTAATTTCTCGTGTATAGGTGTCATATGCATACTACATCCGTTCTGTTTTTTATAAAACCCAGGACCAAGATAAGGTGGTTAAATGTTTTCCTACTGGGTCACCACACACATTATGTATAATAATAATGATAAAATAGATAGGTAAGCTATAAATCATGATATTTTCTATATTACCACCTAATCTGTTATATCGGTTGTAATAAAAGTTATTAAGCAATAATCTTATTGATAAAGATAATTGGTGCTATCACAACAAGTCATTAAAACTGATTCCGATCTAGATTTGATTAACACTAACTTAAACTATTTAAATTTGATATGACTAAAGGACTATCCACATTAGTGATACTAATATTTGCGTTTTCCGTTGCCAGTAATTTAAAAATTTAAATCTCCCTAAATCACAAAATTAAAAAAAAAACGTGTTAGATGTGTATTATTATTCTTTATTTAATCGAGTTTTCGCGGGAAAATGAAAATATCATGTGACGTTTCGATTATATTCAATATTTCAGTATTTTACTGTTATATTGATGAGATGATTGAGAGTGATTTTTTTGATATTTTATCTAATGTAATACGGAGAACGTGTCGAAGTGTAATGAATATGATATAATTTACGTGTATTTTCATGTTCCGACAAAATTGCTAGGGCAATCGTAATACCACTGTCAGCGTCCAATAGTAACCCATTTATAGGCCAATTAGTACTCACACAAATCAGGGGCGGAACCAGGGCCGTGGCCTTTATTTAGTCTATGCCGTTCAATCGTCCATATAAAAATAATAATAAACTGCCTTAGTCACCGTTTTAAATCAAAAAGTCAAACTAACCATGCCTATAAAATGAATACTTGATGAGTAAGTACTAGCGCTTTTAAAATATATTAATATCAGGGCAAAGATAACAGATTGAAAATGAGCACATAGGCACGAAAATCAATCGTAGACAAATATCAAGTCTAAAAAACATTACCTTTCACCTAGCGAACTAGGTATCTTCTTAATATTATTTTTAAAAAGATTTGGAATTTTGAGCTTTATGCCACTTTGTTGGGCCGATATCATCCCAGTCATTTCACATTTCACTAGGTACCCACTTTAATAGAAAAACAAAATATATATTGCATTCAAAACAAAATCTATTCAGGATTATTATCTCAACAATGTATGCAAGTAAAAGACTGTATCTATGGTCATGAATAAAAAAAATAAAAACAAAAATAAAATATTACTCTTCGTCGATAGGTAAATAATTAAATAAACTTCAAATATAAATACTTAGAAGTCATCTACTTCGTTACATCTCTGTTATTTTGTATATTTTAAATACGGAACACCACATTAAAAATAAACAAGGTCGCTTTTAATAAAATACCTATCTCAAAATTAAGTTGAAGACACGATTTATTTAGCAATGAAATAAATAAGTAAAAGTCAATCGCGTTAACAGATTAAATAAACAAATTCCAAAAAAGCCTTACATTATTAGACAAAGAACTAAATATATTATCTCCAAATGAATCCTATTAACGCAAGAAAACAATTTAAAAAAAGTCTAAATATAGTCTATAATGAACCAAAGATTATAGAAAACGAATGAATTAATTACGCGTAAAATGATTTAATCACTCACCAAAATATTGTTAAACAATTGAAAAACACAAATGACTCGTTATTAATAACGACGTGATTGCAGTTCTGTCGAAAGTGACGCCTTTACACACACTGGCGTAGAAGGCAACTTCCAACAAAGATGATTAGATTTATAAAGCCCTCCGTTCAAATGAGTACGAAATACGTATATAAAATTTGTTGTTTAGCGATACAATTATCACAAGCGAGGCGAACAACAAAATGATAATGTCAGAAAATCCACATCTGTCACGTGAAGTTTGCTACAATTCACTGTTGGGTGGCTAATTCTAAAATTAATTTACCTTTATTTTCATTAATTTCTGGACTACAGATGCTCACAATACAAAATATTAATCAAAAAAATATTCTGCGTCATATTTAGACAATTTTCAAATTAATTTCAATTGCTAATTGTAGTAAATAAGTATTTTGTTAGTATTTAATTTTCCTTGAAAAATGGTAAATTCCTAATGCTGGTAGTGTAGTACATCATTCTTATAGCGCTATCCCCCCGCAACCCGGCCGCCAATGTCGTAAGCTGATTCTACTATCTCTGTCATACGGAGAATGTTGAGGTTTTGAGTTTCTAGATATTATTTCCTTTCTATATATTCTAGAAATAGTAACTATTTTAGGCTTCAATGATCGTATATGATGTTTTAAATAATATATTTTCAAGGAATAATACGAAAGAAATCAATAGCTTTTAACTGCCATAAGGCCTAAATAGGTTGAGAAATATTCCATTAATTGCTTGGAACACGAAACCTCTGTATTGGACTATTGTTTTGTCGATAGGAACATGCTCTGTCTCACTCTACGGTGTCATTCCCATTCCCCGAGTTCTTGTCAACACGAGATGGTACTGTTATCGCTGCGCAGTTCATTATTTTCGTTAAATGAGAAGCATCAACGCGAATAGCCTTTGTTTTTATATTTTGTTGCGTATGATAAGTCGCCTTCTATACCAGTGTGTGTAAAGGCTTGACTTACGTGAGTACTCGTTACGTTACGGAGCTGCTTGTCATAAACATTATTGTCGAAGTATCTGTGATTTTTAATTGTAGAAAAAAATAAACATGAAGGCTATCTTCTTTACAATCACCGGGCTCTTGGCTGTATGCCTTCCTGCCTATGCTACACCAGAATGTAAGTTTTAATTCTTTTTTAATTTTTCCTAAAACATGTGAAGGTTTAAAATTTTAGTATTACCTACTTATATTTTAAAATTTATTGATGATACATTTCCTTTGTTACAATTAATTGAGAAGTATTTTCCTTATAGATACGTTTACGTATTAATTTATAATTACGACATAAAACAAAAAAGAACGTCACTTACCTAAGTGTGTTGGGAGCACGATCACACGATAATTAATTGCAGATCATTGAGTTCCTTATTTCTGGTCCCACTCCACTGCCATCTACCGCTATTACGTTATAAACTGATGTTGAAGATAAAGAGATTAAAAGGTCACATAAAACATACTTAATAAGTTAATATTGTATTTATAAATACATACATAATTATATCATTATCCAATTATTATTTTGATCATCTGCTTGGGTTTTACAAATAATTTTAAAATTGGATTGGCAATAGATTTAGGCATTTTCCTGCATAATATTATTATTTTACATGTATAAAAAATAAAATACCTGTATATCTAATCAAATTTATCATTATTACATAAAATATGGCAATCATAAATAATTCCATTCACCATGTCACTTATGTAGTATTGAATGGTATTCATTTCTGTAAATCTATAATTGTTGTTTGTTTATAAATGTTTTTCACATGGTGATGAATTAATAACGACCCCTTTCTAATCTAACTCATAAATGTTTTTTTTTAAGGAATGTAGTAAGTAAATGGCAGTTAATATTGATGCAAGGGAATGTAAGTTTTGAACCAAAACCTTGTACCATGTGATTAGTATGTTATAGTAAATCATATTCCCTTCTATACCAAGGAGATTCAAACCATACAATATGATGGTAAAATAGTTCATTGGAAGAAGAGGAAATATGAAATCTATTATTATTTATAGGATTATAAATTATTTTAAAAATATTTGTGATGATGTTACACTGAAATTATTGTAAGGATTTAAATGAATTCTTGCATAAAAATAGATTAATGAAGTACTTATATACTTTTATCCTGAAGATTTGTATGGTATTCTTGGCAAAAGTATTGAAATAAATGTAATGTTAGGGCTACTGACTGATTTCTTAGGCATAATTAAGATAGTTTTTACAACACTTTAAAGTCGTAGGTATGTACTTGTCTCCTTTTATTATTATTATCATCATCATCATTTCAGCTCATATATGTCCCACTACTGGGCTCGAGCCTCCTCCATAATGGGAGGGAAATTGGCCTACTATACCACGCTGGTCAGACGTGTTGGTATAGGGTTATGTTTTGAGTTTTCCTTCTCTTGCACAGATGTTACATGTGTTTTAAATCCCTTAGTCGTCTCTTACGATCACCCACGGGTAAGATAGGGGTGGTGAATTGTATTCTTACTCCGTCACCACACGGAAAGATTTTAATTTTAAGAATTATTATTATAACCCAATGAAATCCGCTCTGTAATTTGTATCTGAATTACAGGCTCAGGTTCAGCCTTTCATCATCATCATTCTCCTACTCTTATGCTAATTACTTGGAGTCGATAAAATATGTACTTTTTTTTCATAGTACATATTCAGCCTTTATGATCATTGTAATCCATCCCCATGGTTCGGACATGTGGAATGAATGCCGAACGAACGCCTGGTTAAGAAGATATACAATGCGAAAGTGGAAGAATGTAGGTACCGGGGGAGACTGAGACACGCCTACCTAGACCAGATTGGTTACATACTGAAGGAAGGTGGAGTCAAGAGTCTCCGAAACCGGCAAGCGTGTATGAAGAGAATTATGAATGTTGAGGAAGCGAGTGAAGTATGCAAGGATAGAGTTCTCTGGCACTCTGTTCTCTCTGCCTTACCCTGCAAGGGATATGGCGTGATGATATGTATGTATGTAAAACATCTACACAAAAGAATGAAAACTTGAAATAAATACTTATACCAATGCATGTGATCAGTGTGGTATAATAGATCAATTTTTCTCCTATAGTAGAGGAAGCTCCAGCCCAACAGTGGGATGTATATGTACTGAGATAATGAAGATGAGATTATTATCATTCCATCCAATGTTAGACATAGTCCTTCCTGAAGGAGCGTAACGATGTTTTCACCATGCTCAGCAGGTGGATTGTAGATTGAAGTGTTTTCAGTTTTTTAAGAGAATTCTGCTGCCAGTTCTTCTGATGATACTCTAGACTTTTTATGACGATTACCACCTGGAAAGTACCTAGTAAGGGTTGAAGATGTATTCTATTCTTAAATCGTTTGTTGTACTTGTCATCCCGACCACTTAGCATGTGGATTATGTTCTTGCTTTTCTACTTTTATTTTTGTATCGGCAGTCAACTACTCAAATGCGTCCAGTGTTGCCAGTATCGAGTTACAATTTTCTTCACAAATTATCTGTTTATCTGTTTCTTCATTATTAGTCATTGTCCATCAATTAGTCAAATTGCCGCCATCAACTATGGGCACACTTGAAATAAAACTACTTTTACGGATTCTATCGCGTTTGTATTTGATTTATAATTTCCCGACGTTTCGAACACTTTACAGTGATCATGGTCACGGGAGGACACACAGACCTGTGTTTTCAAACACTGAGGTATGTTGGATGAGAAGATCTTCTTAAGTTTCCCGAACGCTGCCCAACCGAGTTGAATTCGTCGGCTGACCTCTTTCTCGAAATTAGATCTACCTAACTGGACTGTTTGTCCAAGGTAAACATAATGATCGACAATTTAGAGAATCGCATTGCCAACTAGGACCGGTACAGGAATGACATGGGCATTTGACATGACTTTCGTCTTGTCCATGTTCATTCGTAAACCCACTAGTTGGGATGCCCTGCTGAGATCGTTGAGCATGGTGCCCAGGTCCTCCATGGATTCTGCCATGACGACAATATCGTCTGCGAGTCGAAGGTGAGTGATGTATTCGCCATTGATGTTGATGCCGAGTCCGGTCCAGTCTAAAAGCTTGAAGACATCTTCCAGTGCAGTGGTGAACAGTTTCGGAGAGATAACGTCTCCCTGTCTCACGCCTTTCTGCAACTGGATCGGTGTCGTACTCTTATCCCGAATACGGACTGACATTGTGGCGTTCCTATACAAACACTTCAGCACTTCGATATAACGATGGTCGATTTGGCACCGCTGAAGGGACGGCAGCACCGCCCAAGTTTCGACTGAATCAAAGGCTTTCTCATAGTCCACAAACGCTATACACAGAGGCCGATTGTACTCCTCGGTCTTCTGGATAATCTGCCGAAGCGTGAGAATATGGTCTATGGTGCTATAGCCTTTTCGGAAGCCAGCTAACGCCTTCATCAATAGAATATCATGTGGATCTTCAAATATAGATTGAGGAGGATGTGCTGATTCTAACGATGTATGTCGTTTGCTATAAAATTCTCGGACGACATACCTACATGATAATTTTATTTTTGGTTACGTTTTTTAACGATTGATTTAATAATGTAATAAACAGTGTTCTTTGGTGTTGTGATCCAATAACACCACACAATTTGAACAAGAAATTTTGTGAATCATCCCATTCACGATATATCCAGCAATATAAAAAATAATGTTCAGTTTAAAATCTGAAACACAAGCGTTATCTACGAGATCTAACAAATCATCTATTGATGTCGATCATGTCGACTGATCTTTATTACATTCTTCCACAATAGCTTTCTTTTTGTTCCTAAATTTTCTAAAGAACTTAATGTTAGGGACATTAAGATCTTTAGGAAATTTGAAATCTAAACAAAGTTATTTTCATAAAAAAATAAAAAATACCAATGTATTTTTTTTAACTTAAATACCTATGTATTTAAGTTATTTGTTCTTGAACTAGGATTGAATAGTCATGCATGGTCACCGTAATTCTTCACTAACAAATTATGTTATTATTATTATTTACGATTTCATGTGGGGTTGTCAGGTCAGGTGTCCGTATTTCATACATATAAAAGAAAACCTATATCCCAATCGCAAAATGTTTGCGTTAATAAGGTTTTACACTTAGCAACAAATAATATTGCTTTAATATGTCGGTAATAAATTATTATTTATATTTAAAAACATTTTAGAAGTAAATGTTTTTACTTCATTACATTACATCAATCGCATATTTTTCTACCAACAAGGAAAGGATTGAAATCAACTTAACTCTAGCAATTCTAAGTCCACTGTTAGAACGGGACACAGGGTACACTGGTTGCCCTCTCACTCGGCTTCATTTTTATTTTGCGCGCAACAAGACTCTTACTACCTTATCATAAGGTTTTATTTTCTTTATTTTTGCTGCAAGATGCACAGATAGAGCTCATTCCTGTTGTACAGAGTACTTATTACTTCCATGACTGTAACAGTCAAAGTTTGACACTGATCTATGCTATACAAAAGTGATTGATTAATTAAATGTACCCTATAATATAAACGTTTCACTTCACTTGGTTTCAGTATTTGCCATTTATATGTGAACGAAATTAAGGAATCTTAATCATTGCCAATAGGTATTTAGGATAGATTATAAAAAAAAAAGTGTGTGTGTGTGTGTACACGGGTTAGAAGTTATACTTATTTGGCGCAACAAGATAAAAATCCTTTCAAAAATGTTATCTTTCAACTCATTCTACGTTTGTTGAAAAAACAACACTAACAATAGAAAAAATATTAAGTATTTAATACACTGAAAGTTTTATTATAACGCATTATCTAGTTAAAAAACTAAAATGTTAACTATAGGTAGCTAACTCAGGGTGTCGGTTTTTCGTGATGTGATGTCGGTTTTCGTTTTCGTGATGTCGGTCTTTCGGGTGTCGGTTTTCACTAACGCGCCAAAAGAAGTATAACTTCAAAAAGAATCGCCAACCCGCCTGCTAAGCATGGCGATTACAGAAGTATTCCCTCATTTGTAAGGATATTCTTCATTCGGAAGTGGGCGGTGAAAAACTGAATGATGATAAAAAAAATCTGATGGAAATGTTATGATACCAAATACAAAAATTATAAAAATACCGAAAATTGCAATCGTTTGTCTTTACAACACAAACTGTCTAGATTTCTTTTTTGTAATTTCAAGAATTACCTTCAGAGAAATTGACTCACGAAAAAACCGAATCCACGTCAGATGCTTGGCATAAAACAATTTGACGATACGGTGACTATTAGGCATGATAACTGTGTTTTTGTAATATAGTTCATTGAATTGTTCTGTTGTAAAATAAACCCAAAGATAACATGTAATTTTATATTTGTAACAAGGGCATTAAAATCATCATACTCCTGACCGTATATCAAACTATTGAGCGTTGGTACAGCATGTCTTCTCATTCTTATATTATCTTAGTTGATATTAATACCACTACTTGGGCTTAAGCCTCCTCTTCGGGTTATAATCCTCAGCACTCACCCAACAGTCCAGGTGAAGTTGTAATAGTCATCTAGGACTAACTAAGTCAGTCACCGAAGACAAAGATCGGGTACCAGTGGCCCGCCCGCACGGCGAAGAGAGGAGTCCTTGCACGGTGGGTCTGTGGGGTTGCGTACCGTCTCTTCCGTCGCCCCGGACCGATTTGGCGGAGCGCGACCACATCCATAGCCCACCGCAAGAAAAAAAAAAGGACTAAGTCACACAAAAAAGGCGCCTCCTCCATAATAGGATAGAATTTTTTTTTTTTCACGCTGTGGAAATGTATTTATGCACAATCCCCCGCTGGTGACAGACAGGTGGTGTGTGCCACTACACGACTGGAATACCCACACACCACAGCCCTCCTTTCCGCGCTTTCCGACACCCTAACGCTAGGCTATCTGGCCACATCTAGTCGAATGAAAATTGACCCTCTAGTTAGAAGTATTATTATAGTTTTATTTTGAATTTCCCTTCTTTTGCACAGATGTTATATGCATATTATATCCCTTAGTCGTCTTTTACAACACCCAGGGTTAAGATAGGGTGTGATGGATTGTATTTTTACACCGTCCCACAAAATAATAGACGAAAATTGGATAAAGCTTTTTATGACCAGATACCCGAACCGTTATGTTATAGTCATGGTAATACAATTCTTACTTTAAAACAGAGACACCTAGTGACGATCGCCTGATAATAAAATAATACAATTTGAATTAGCCGAAATATTAAGCTTGGGCTCATTATTTTAGTCTTAATTAGTTCTATTTATTTCTCATCATGAAAAGAACGTGATGCTTTCCTATTAGTTCTTTTTGCTTTCCTGCCGGGTATTACAGATTCTTTTCAGATACAATATCTTTATAGTCTTTATAAGATCAATTCTTGTATACATATTTATTAACCGACTGAGCGACGTACAGGAGTGGTATTGTGTTTAACAGTCTATGTATGTATGTTCCTTTGAAGCACTATACAGACCAAACGCCTGGGCCGATTTTAATGATTCACACATCAATTGATTCCTCTTAGTCCGGCGAGTGTCACTAAAGACATGGCGTTAGTGAAAATTCAATATGGCGACCACTGGACGCCATTTTGTGAAAATGAAAAAAATTAAAGTCAACAAACTATATCGAATGGGGTATCGTTGAATAGGTATTTAAAAATCATTATTAGTTTTCCTTCAACATTTTTCGATTCGACTGACCGTTTAGGATCTATACTGATTTAAAGTTGCGTAACAACCATTCTCACATATATAGGTCTTTAGACTGTAGAAATTTATGATAAAAAAAGACGAAATCTTCGTATAACTGTGCGTGTGAATGTGGATGGACATATACTAAAGTATCTATTAGGTATATTGGACTACCTAAAGTATCTAATGTCTGACACGGTCGCCCATCTCCAACTTCAAACGATTTAGTACTCAACTTAAGTCGAAAAACTATATATAGGTAGGTACCTACTTATTGATAAATAAAATAACTATAGCCTAGCTAGATACTCATAACTAAAAACTATAAAATAAATTAAAATAATTTAAAAATCAAAAAACCCGACTGCGTAAAAAGCGAACCAAATTACGCACACAATAAAAAAAACTGAAATGGAAAAAACAAGGACTTAGATGTCCGGTGGTCTATAATTCTATAATATATTATTAAATGAATAATATTGAAGAAAATGAAATATATTCTAATAATGGGACAACAACTGAACAGTCGGGATCCATTGAAAAATTAGATTTGCTGTCGAATAATTTTTTTTTTTATTAATAAAAAAAAAATATAATTACTTTACCATTGTTTTAATTCTTCATTAATATACTATATTTATATAAAATCTTAAACATCCGCATCCGCGGATGTGAGCCATCATAAATCCGCATCCGCATTCACATCCGCGGATGTGAAAAATTGGCATCCGCAACATCCCTAATTTAAAACTCCCAAAAATATCAAGGTTGTAGCCACTATATTCTTGCTCGTTGACAACACCCAAGAGTTTGCTTTAATAAACTGAATAGAATCACTAAGCCAATGACAAAATTGAAGTATGTACATACATAATTGAATGCAAGTCTTGGGTTCGATTCCCTAGGTTTTGTGTTTCAATTGATATGACGTAGTTTCATCGTAAGTACAGCTACGTAAATAGATATTGGTAAGTATGTACCTAAGTACATAGACAATAGACTTTATTTCTTTTTTCGCGCGTAAATTTTGAAATGTAAATTCTTTATGGATTTGTATAATGACAAAGGAGTTTTGTGGTGAATATGAAAATGTTATGTGGCGTTTTTAAATTTTATTCAACATTAGAGTTTTACAGTCTTATATTGAATATTATTGACTGCAGAGATGGTGTAGTGGTTAATATACTGATCTACTGTACCAATGTCGTGGGTTTGTTTCTCACCCAGGCCAATATTTTGTGCGATCCGAAAATTGTTGTTTTAAATCTGCATGTAATTTGTGCCCATACAATTGGTATGTGAATTCCCATTCACCAGTCTCTATTTTGCCGGCTCGTCCGGGGTAGTACCACACTCTCGCAGAAAATCGACGTCTGAGTAATGGCGATTTGCTATTGCGCTTCGTTCGGTAAGCGAGAGAGCCGGCAGCCCAACTGGGTGGGTTCAGTGTTCACCTTTGGTATTGCAAAGGTCCTTGGGCGGCAGTAACACTTACCATCAGGTGCGCTGCATTCTCGTTTGCCAGCATTAGCAATAAAAAAAGTAGTCTGATGATAAATTATATGTTTGTAAAGATCCTCAAGTATTACGTCCTTACTTAATGTGTTATTTAAAAAAAACGATAGAAACAATGTATTCATTTTGTTTTTACATTTATTATGACGAAATTTGAATTACGTTGCTAGGTATTTTAATCCATTAATAGAACGTAATATGGTAACGAATGACGAAATCCCTTTGTTTCTTTGTGAAATCTGTGACAGGTTACACCGTTCATCTTTTATCTGTCACATACATGTCAATTTAGAGTAGCAAACGTCTTGATAACCAAGTACGTGTCTTGGAACACATACCTATTTTATCTCACAGATTATGATTTGAAATGATATGCAACAATGTTACAATAACATTTTTGTTTTAGGTATTGACGTGAAATTATTTATAGGCTTTGGATTTTTTTATTTTTGTGACGAAAAAGAGCTTAAGCGACTCCTATATTTCGTACCTACGTATGCGTCATATTTAACTTCAACTTCATTCATCATTTTAATCGAAATTATTAATGAAGCACTATTCAATCCTATACACTTTTTTTTTTTGGGGTGGGCTACGGTCGTCGCGCTCCTCCCACCACTCTGTCCGGGGCGACAGAGGGGCGTCAGCACGCTCACCCATAACCCACCCATGAACCTCGCCTTCGTCGTTGGACCGGCCACCGGAGCAGCGTGAACTTGTCGTCAGTGGCCGGCCCGACGGAATACCCCCCAAGGGGTACCCTCTTCTTGAGCGACATCCCCTCCCTCGGGGAGGAGGTCGGTCTTTTCCTCGCGGTCAGCCTCTCGGCGAGTGACGGACTAATTCCCCGGTCCAGTCACCCGCGCCCTCGGCTAGGGCGGCATAAGGCGCAGGTAATCGCGCCTACGCCGCCCCAGTCGCCGGCGACGGCTCGCGTCGTCGAGGAGACGCTCCTCGCGCACGTGCTCCGCCGCCTCCGCGACCGCGTCCCAGTTCCTGACGCTGTCGAGCATGGCCCTGGCGATGGTCGGCAGCGTCAGGTCAGCACCGATGATTGCGACGAGTTCACGGCGCTGTTCTGCCCAAGCGGCACAAGCCTCGAGCGTATGCTGCGCCGTATCCTCGTCGCAGTCGCAGTGGTGGCAGGACGGTGTACTCTCCCTCCTAACGACCGTGTGCAGGTATTTGGGGAAGCATCCATGCCCCGTCAAAACCTGCACCTGTCGGAAGGAGAGCACCCCGTGCCGCCGTTCCAACCACCGCATCAGCACCGGCCGGAAGGCCTCCACAGTCCGCACACCGAACCGAGGCCTCTCCAGCCGGACTGCCCAACGGGCAATGACGTCTCGGCGGGCGTCGACACGCCAGGCGGTGAGCTCCCTCAATGAAACCACACCGCCCTCCGCTCGCACCCCCGACACCCGCCGATACAAATCGGCGAGCATTTCCGCCTCCAGGTCCCACGGGGGAGTCCCGGCCAACAGGCAAGCTGCCTCCGTCGCCACCGTGCGGTACCCGCGTATGGCCCTGACCGCCATGGCCCTCTGTGGTCGCCACAGAAGAGCCCTGAGTCGGACGGTCAGGGACCCCGCCCACACCGGTGCGCCATACAGGGCTATCAACCGGATGACCCCCGCGTACAGCTGTCGGCACGTAGCGCTCGGTCCGCCCACATTCGGCATAAGCCACGAAAGGGTGGACGCCGCGCCGACGAGCCGTGGAGCGAGCCTGCAGAAATGCTCCCGAAACCACCAACGCCCGTCGAGCACCAGGCCCAAATACTTCATATGGGCCCGGATGCTGATGTCAACCGAATTGACGGTGATCGAGACGCCGATGGGAGGGCCCATGGAACAAGAGGGCCTCCGTTTTGTCCAGGGCCACCCTCAACCCCAGCGCTTCAATCCGCCTGACGATCTCCTCGGTGTCGAGAGTCGCCAGGCTTGCCGCCTCCTCAAGCGTCCCACCGCGGGCTGTGGCGAGCGTGTCGTCGGCGTAACAGATCACGCCCAGCCCGGGTGGGAGGCTCCCTCTCAACGCCCAGTCGTAGCCGATGCTCCACAGGGTGGGTCCAAGGACCTAGAGGCGGAGATGCTCTCCGACCTCTACCGGCGGGTTACCTCAGTACGCGACGAAGGTGGCTCCCCATCGTTGAGCGAGATAGCCACCTGGCGCGAGGACGCCCGCCGAGACGTCATCGCCCGTTGGGTTACGCGGCTGGAGAGGCCTAGACACGGTGTCGTTACCGTTGAGGCCCTCCGGCCCGTACTGATGGAATGGATGGAGCGGCGGCACGGAGTCCTCACCTTCCAACTGGTGCAGGTGTTGACGGGGCACGGGTGCTTCGGGAAATACCTGCACACGGTCGTGTACAGGGAATGGACTCCGGCCTGCCATCATTGCAGTAGTGACGAGGACACGGCGCAACATACGCTCGAGGAATGTTCGGGCTGGGATGGGCAGCACCGCGAACCTCGTCGCTATTATCGGTGCCGACCTGGCGCTGCCGGCTGTCGCGAGGGCGATGGTCGACAGCGTCAGGAATTGGGACGCGGTCGCCGCCTTCTGCAAGGCTGTCATCTCGCGGAAGGAGGCGGCGGAACGAGTCAGGGAGGACTCCCGCGACCCGGGCCGTCGCCAGCGGCCGGGGCGGCGCAGGCGCGAATACCTGCGCCTGATGCCGCTTTAACCCAGGCCTCGGGTGATCGGACCGGGGAATTGTCCGGTCACCCGACGCGAGGCCACCGCGTGAGGGCGACGCCCCGACGGCGAAATCTGTCGGGGCGTCGACGAGAGGAACCCGCGAGAGTAAACCTCCGGGCGGACCACCGAAGACAAAGATCGGGTACCGGTGGTCCGCTCGCACGGCGAAGAGAGAGGCGTTTTACGGTGGGTCTATGGGGTCACGCGCCGCCTTTCCGTCACCCCGGACCGATTTGGCGGGGCGAGACGCATCCATAGTCCACCAATAAAAAAAAAAAAAGGGTGGGTCCAAGGACCGACCCCTGCGGAGCACCGCACGTCATGGGCGTTCGCACAACGTCCCCTACTCGGTTGGTGTAGAGGACGCTGCGCCCCTCCAAATAGTCTGCCACTAGCCGCCTCAGGTAAACTGGCACCCCGTGGTATCGGAGCGCCTCCCTGATGCAGCTAAATGGCAGACTATTGAATGCGTTGGCAGCACTCCTCCGCCGACGACGGTCTCAGTTGCCACGGCCCTCAGACGCAACAGAGCCGCGATCGTCGAACGACCCCTCCTGAATCCAAACTGGGCGTCCGACAGATCGGGCCCCGTGCCGACGAGGTGCCGTTTGATGTGGGCAGCCAGCACCCTCTCCAATAGCTTGCCCGCATCGTCGAGCAGCACGATGGGCCTGTAGGCCGAGGCCAACACTGGAGACCGTCCCGGCTTCGGCAGGAGTACCAGCCTCCCCTCCTTCCAGCACTCAGGGAACCGCCCGGACGCTAGACACGCGTCGAACAGCCGCCTGAGGCGGGGACCCAGGTGGTCGAGGACCAGGGCCAGCACGCGGTTAGGAACACCGTCGGGCCCGGGGGTGGTGGATTTGCCGCGCATGCGCGCCACCGCCACTCCCATCTCGGTTGCCGTGATAGGCGGAACACTGTCATCGTCGGCCTCCCGGTCAGTGTCTGGCGAAGCCATGACCGGGGGCGTATGCTCCGCCCGTCGTGGGAACAGGTCCTCGACGACCCTGGTGAGGAGCCCGGGCTGGAGGGCCTCGGTGAGAGGGGGACCCCGTGCGCGGAGCTTACTCAGCGCCACGCGATAGGGGCGACCCCAGGGGTCACGTTCGAGACCATCCAGCATCTCCTGCCGACTGACGTCCTTGGCGGTACGGACGGCCAGCCTGAAGGCCGACCGCGCATTGCGGTAACCCTCATAAAGCCGGCCCTCCCGCTCCTCGTCGCGATGGTGCCGCCGGCTGCGGGTGTAGGCCCTCCGGGCGCGTATACATGTGGCCCGAAGATCCGCCAGCTCCCGGGACCACCAGTGGACAGCCCTCTTCGGGGGCAGACTCCTTACACGGGGCATGGCCGCATCGCAGATTTGTGTCAACGCATTCCGAATGCGGCCAGCCTCGGCGTCCACCCCATACAACTGGTGGGCAGAGGACAGCCACGAGTGAACGATGGCTGCCTCTTCAATCCTATACACTGCAATTTAACCCTATCTTCGCTTTTGATAAGTCATTTAAAATTATTTATTATAACAATACATACCAAATTAAAATGTTGAATATAATTTAATTTAAAAGGGTCACGTAATATTTTCATTCCCGCCAAAACGCCTGTATAATATCATTAAACAAATCCATAAAGAATTCTTACTTTGAAATTTACCCGCGAAAAAAAAACAATGACATCCTTATAGATATGCCTACCTATCTATTTACGTTCTAGTTACGATAAAACCATACAACATAAATTGAAACACAAAACCTCTATCAATATGAATCATTTATTATCTTTAAAATTGCTCCATAAAATTGTGTTAACTATATACTAGGAACTTACCTATTGGATAGGTATATAGTTATGTAAACAACTTAATAATACGAATTTTATAATGTTTTTTTTGGTAAATAATATAATGTCTGTCTGACAGCAGATATCTTTCTTTTTTGTTGGATATTTTTATATTTCATGTCTATGGTTTCATCGCATTCAGTCTGGCGTATTTACAGTATTTAACTATCTAGGTTATATAATCTATTCTTCAACTGTGCTTAAATTCATCAGATTTGATGCAAATTTGAGACCTTTTCGTGTTTTATATCCATAGCCCAATTGATGGTCACGGTTTACTCAAATTAGTTATGAATAAGCTACTGAATATGAAGAAATTCTATAATATTATAAAATTATTGCACAATAATTATGAATTTTGTAATTAATTTTAATTTGAAAACCTCTTTGCCAGTTTCAATAAACTAAAAAAAAACCTAACAATATTGATTTCTTTAATATTTTTTTATGTAAGTTCTTGCCTATATGCAGAACATAAAAATGGAGAAGTTAGATATTTAAGTTGTGAAACTTTCTAAAATCTCTGCGTTCATTAATTGATGCACGCCTATGTGCCGCGTTTATAAATAAAAACTCAAATCATTCACTGTTGGTTTAGCGCCAAAATATATTCGAATGTTCTCGAAACCCTACTGTTATAGGATGCTTTCCATTTAGTTAACACAGAGGGACTCTGCGGCACACTGCGAAACACCGCCAAGCACTGTGTAAAAGTTTAAATGAAACAGCTAGCTGTTTCTTTTACACAGTGTTTGGCAGTGCCTCACAATGCCCCGCAGAGTCCCTCTGCGTTGTAAATGGAAAGCAACCATAGTGTTTGATGCGTCATTTAATAAATAATTAATAGATTATAATTAAAAAATACGCATTAATGGCAATTCGTATTGGCTTTACATTTTTTTCATGGATAGACGAAGCTATAAAATTATTATTTTACATTACATATATGATGTATGCTTTGTTGCTACTAACGCCATCTTGTTTTATAGCCTCCAAACTTTGTAAAGAATAGACCATTTTAAACACAATAACATTTATCGTATAAACAATTAAACACATTAACACTTTGAATTTCTTCAGATTTATAATTGTAAAGATATACCCGAAAGGGATACCT
Organism: Lymantria monacha; assembly: GCA_905163515.2. NCBI lineage: Eukaryota > Metazoa > Arthropoda > Insecta > Lepidoptera > Erebidae > Lymantria > Lymantria monacha. The sequence continues at coordinate 3,549,724 of LR991104.1, forward strand.
AGTAAAATATGCAAAGAATATTTTAATAAAATATATGTAGGCTATTTAATATGATCACAATTGTTTCTGTATTATGCATAAAAATTTTACACATAAATACGCAAGTATATCTACCTAACAAAACAAACTTAATTTACATATCTATCGAAGGACTTACCGTGTAACCAATGAACTTCAGAGTGAACTGTCAAGCCAAGTGAAATCTGCTTTATTTCGTTAAATTATACCTTTATATGTGAATAGTACAACGGTAATATTATAGATATATGACTGTATACTACGCGTTCACTTCGGGATTGCCGTTGTCGACCGTTACGACGTCACAGCTGTCAATACCGTTGACAAAACAATGAAATTATTGTTGATTGATGTTGTTACACAGAAATGCTTGGCAAATTGGTAAAATAAAATACTATGCTTATCCTTACTAATATTATAAATGCAAATGTGAGTTTGTTTGTTATTCGTGTGTTATTAATTAACTCGACCCATGATAATGAAATTTATTACAAGTTATTATCATTATTAGATGTTTCAACAGTACCGAAAAGGACAAAGGATACTTTATTAACGTACCACGCGTGCAAAGTTGCTGGTGGAAACTATTACTTAATAAATAAAAATGCACATCAAGAATTTGTTCGTTTAATATGAAAATATATATACAATAGCGTTGCTATCGGTACTGAGCGGGCGATGTTGGCGGCACGAGGCAGGGATGTGGGACGGGAGGTAACGGCAATTTTGAAGTGAACGCGTAGTACTTATTTAATTAATGGTACCATTGGTACCTACCATTTGAAAGATTAAAACAATTTTATTTGTCATTTGACGGATCATTACGAAGCCACTGATTTTTTAAATACGCTTTGAACGTATGAAATAGTGACCAAGGTGGTGCAATAATTTATTACCTGATGTAATTCCTTGAAATTATAAGTTTCTAATTAGGTATCTAAATACAGAATCATCTTTAGATTTCATAATTTTAAATTTGAATTAAATTTTAAACGGCCACGTGGTAGATATCCACTGTTTTAATTTTTCATGCTAAAATTATTCGTACAAAGTTATGTGGAATGCAGTTAAGTATTTACTTTTTACTTAAAGTTGAATTTTTAATATGTACTTAGATATATCTAATCTAATATTTTGGGCATGATTTATAATCAAAACAGAATTAATAAGTGTATTAAAAAATTCACCATATGGTGGGCTAACTTTGCTATGTCTCCATGCCGTTTTTAACAGGTTTGCATACGATTAGTGTTTGACTAATGTGTTTAACAAACAATAAAAATAATTGAATCAGTAATCTGACCTCGTTATTGAACGCCATTAAATAAAGGCACTCTAATGTTTAATAATTTTCCGTGTGGTGACGGAGTAAGAATTCACCACCCCCTATCTTACCCGTGGGTGATCGTAAGAGACGACCAAGGGATATAAAAACGCATATAACATCTATGCAAGAGAAGGAGAACTCGAAACAAAACCCTATACCAACACGTCTGATCAGCGCGGTATTAATAAGTCAACTTCCCTCTCATTATGGACGAGGCTCGAGCCCAGCAGTGGAACATATATGAGCTGAAATGATAAATGTTTAATGGATCTCAAGTCTCATCAAGCGGTTAGGTGTAGCCTGGTCTATTGGAGATGAGATGGTACAAAGCAGGTTATGGGATAACACATCATCCTACACGATTTGAGGAGCGTATAGGCAGACCAATATGTCAAAAGAAACTACGTACTACACACACACACACACACACATACATACCATCACGCCATGTCCCTTGCAGGGTAGGCAGAGAGGACCGAGTGCCAGAGAACTCTATCCTTGCATACTTCACTCGCTTCCTCAACATTCATAATTCTCTTCATACACGCTCGCCGGTTTCGGAGACTCTTGACTCCACCTTCCTTCAGTACATGACCGTACTGGTCAAGGTAGGTTAGTCTCGGTCGCCCCCGGTACCTACATCCTTTCACTTTCGCATTGTATATCTTCTTAACCAGACGTTCGTTCGGCATTCTTTCCACATGTCCGAACCATCGGAGCATTCTACGTACTAAGAATATTAAAAATACACTGCCATTTTATTTTACTGCGAAATATGTGCTCGTCTAAAGTCCGTTGTTGTTTTTTATCATAAGGAAATAAGGTTTGATATTGTATTCTTTTTTTTTTAACGCTATTTCGGACAAGGCTATCGCATTACAATAAGTTTTCTTTGTCACAATTTATATTACAAAGGTTGGCAGTAACACAAAGAAAACAAAATGGCGTCTTAGGACGTTTACATACAGATATTTTTTGTTGCAATAAATAAATTTATACAGGTTGTAAAAGAGAATAGAACAGCTGCTCTAAAAGGTAATGGCGGTAGGAACCCATAAAAATTAACATACTTCAACTAATAACATATGTTCTCTCTCTCTCTCGTGTCGCGGTTTATCTGTAAAAATTTTACCCTCATGCGCGCAAAAAAGTTTCACTTCAAAATAAATATGGCGCGTAACGGAAAAATCTGACTTGGAAATAAAGATGGCGCGTAATAGAAAAAATGGCGCGTAACCTAAAAATTTCGATTCGTTAACGAATTAAAAGCATATAAAGTTTTTTGTCATCGCTTTGCCGTGTGAAACTGATTGAAATGTATCAAGTAAATAATAATTAATTTGCAACATACTCATAGTTTGTTAAATACTTATTTGCACAGAGACAATACCTAATAATTTCGAAACCGAAGAGCGTAATAAAGAATAAACTTTTAATAAGCGGCCCAAATTACTGAGATTTAACATTTAATATGCTTGATTATTTATAAATGGTATGAAAGAGAGTATTGGTGTAAAGATGCGAAAGGGAATGCTCCAATGGTTCGGACATGTGGAAAGAATGCCGAACGTACGTCTGGTTAAGAAGATATACAATGCGAAAGTGGAAGGATGTAGGTACCGAGGGAGACCGAGACTAACCTACCTAGACCAGATCGGTCATGTACTGAAGGAAGGTGGAGTCAAGAGTCTCCGAAACCGGCGAGCGTGTATGAAGAGAATTATAAATGTTGAGGAAGCGAGTGAAGTATGCAGAGATAGAGTTCTCTGGTACTCTGTTCTCTCTGCCTACCCTGCAAGGGATATGGCGTGATGATATGTATGTATGTATGTATTATTTATAAAAACCCGATTATGGAGCGAAAATTATTGTCACAAGTGGGATTCGAACCTACACCTATTGGAAATCCGTTCTAATCGTGCTGCCCACTTACACCATCGTGAACTGTTGTAGGACATTCAATTCTCGCATCGTATTATATTTTCGTCTTTAAGGAGACGTGTGCCATCTACCCGATATATTATATACACAATATTTTTTCGCTCGTAATCGGGTTTTTATAAACGACCCAAATTTAATGTAATTCATTATTAATGTCTTGACCATGAGATGACTTCGTTATAACGAATAATTGATTGGATCCAATATTAAATTCAAAACATTTGTTCCATATTATTTATAGAGTACTAGCTGATCCAACAGATGGTGTTCTATACAAAAGTCTAATCACCATCTGCCGTGGGTTTGATTACCATGCAGGACAAGGGACAAGGACCTACTTTGTGCGATCCGCAAATTGTTATGAGTCTGGATGTAATCTGTGTCCATTAATTAAATGTTTGTAAAATCCTTCATAATAAATCATTTTATTAGTGCTGAAAAAAAAGGTTTACAAAAATGCTTCAAATCAATAAAAAGGAAATAAAAAAATGCTTAAAATCAATCGCAGCGCCGCCTACCAGACCCTAATGCATTGTTTTAATGGTCTAGAATTGTCTTCGCATTTTTACTTTTCTAATGAAATCGCTATGTTTGGGTAATTTTGTAGTCTGTAACATAAGTAGAAACATTTTTTTTGTGTTTTATGTGTATCTATAGATAAATATGATAATATTTCAAAATTACATTACAATTGCTAACATATTATGCGATAGGCCAACATTTTAAATATGCATAATTAGGTATTTGGTTACGACCAAAATATTATTTTATTATTAATATTTTCTTATAAATACGTCCCCACTGCTAAGCTCGAGCGTTCTCCAATAATAGGAAGGTAATTGACCTACTATAGCACGCTGAACGTCTGATCAGCTAAACCGCTTGTGGCTTTATGCAGAGTATCCAAAGAGTAAAGTTATTAAACTGAAAAAGAGTGGCAACTCCATGATAAAATATGCATGTATGGAAGGTGCTGCTACCCAGAGTTTACGCGGTGAACTAAAGTTGAAGTGATATATATACATATCTACATGTGTATGTGTAATTATATAGAATTTTCTTTTACTATGAAAGATACCCTGAAATATAAAAAAAACATATCAGCTGATAACGAAGCAATAATAATATCAGCTTAACAATGAAAACTGAGATAATTTTCAGAAAGTACATCAATAACCGTAAATAGATTGATGACCATAAGTACCTACGCTAGGAACAAAAAATAACAATTCTCAGTTGTCAAACGTTTGACATACAGGACAAAATGGCAGTAGTTAAGTTTGTACAAACAATCTGTAGGCGGCGCGACGGTCAGTAAAAATAAGTAATGTTTTAAGTGTGCCCCCCCAGAGAGTATCCTTCTCTTTCATAGTTATTATGTGCATTTTATAATATTTAATAGTCTTTTATTACACTCACACGCAAAAAAGTGGATTGTGAATTGTATTTTTACTCCATCACCACACGAATATGCAATATTAATTAAAAATATACACAAATAAGTTTACAACTCCTTGGGAATTTTTGGATGATGCATTATGTTTGTTTCTTTCTCGAACAAATATAAACATTTAGGGCAGACGTAAATAGCAAACGAAAATTGTATCGTTGACGTCACATGTTTGTATTGCTGTCTCTGTTTAATTAATAAAATTGAAATGCTTGCAATTATCTCAATTAAGCAAAATAATTTTTGTCGTTTTCACATATCAATATAGTTTTTAGTCTATTTTATATATACGCTACAAAAATAGTCCACATTTCTAATTGTATAAGTTTTCTGCAACACTTATAGGTACATAAGTAAATGTGTTTTTTCCTTGTATTTTACAAATGAATCACGTCAGATAGAAATGTCATAATGACGAAGCGTATGTTCAATGGAATGCCATTGACATTTATTAATAATTAATCAACACCATTTTTCTGTAAGAAATCTTCTTTACCGACACGGTAAGAAAAGATGATTGAGGAATACATGCATATATCATTTATGAAAGAGAAGGAAAACTAGAAATAAAACTCTGTATCTACCCTGAGTTACATACATACATATCATCATCCCTTGCAGGGTAGGCAGAGATAATACCCTGAGTCTTACTCAATAACTCTATTTCTCATTATATCATACCATTCTTGGTAAATCAATTTTCCTCCCATTGTAGAAATGGCTGGAGCCTTATTGTGGTACATTAATTAGCCGAGATGATGAGATTATGAATCTACATATTGATGATATACTTGGTGTGGGTGATAAATTTAGAATCATCATCATCTCGGCTCATAATTCTGCCTCCCCTTCTCGAACCTTAACTACAATAAGAGGACAATTGAATTTTGAGCGTGGTATACATCGAAGAGGACTGTTTTTAAAGTTTTTCTTTAGCTGTCTAATAGGTAAATAGAATAGAAAACATCTTAGTTTTTTTGTATTGCTTGTGATGGCAAACGAGGCAACAGCACACCTAATGGATATGTGCAATACTAGATGTACCTACAGCTAAACCGCTGCCTACCAATAAACCCACCCAAGGGCTTCCGCCTCTCTCTGTCAGGAAACGATGCGTAAAAGCACACTGCCATTACTAGGACATTAATTTTCTGTGAGACTGTGGTACTAGCCCGGACTGACTGGCACGCGGCTGTAGAAACCTGTCAACATCATCATCTCAGCTCATACACGTCCCACTGTTGGGCCCGAGCCTCCTTCAGACGGGAAGGAAATTAACCTACTACACCACGCTGGTGAGACGTGTTTCGTTTTAAATTTTCCTTCTCTTGCATAGATGTTGTATACATTTTATATCCCTTAGTCGTCTCGTACGATCACCCACGGGTAAGATTGAAGGTGGCGAATTGTATTCTTACTCCGTCACCGCACGGAGAGTCCTGTCAACAGAGTGGCCATAACACTATTAAATATTGATTCGATAAAATTTAGTTTATCGCCCTAAATAATGCATCACGTATTTATATTATCAGTTCTACGAAACGAAACGGCGTTTGAATATTCGTATTGTAGTATTGTATGTCATTTTGTATATTTGTAATTCTTTGAATTCTGAGTATTCTCTTGACAGCAGATCTTAATCTCAATGCTATTTAAATTCTTGCATCCCAATTTATTTAATTGTATGGCGGCTACGAATGCTATCAATCTTTATATTGGTCGTGAACAAAATAAAAGATGATTAAGAGCTTTACATAGAGCTGTACCAACTACATCTGATGCCATCAAACATGACTAGGCGGTCATTCTGGTCAACTATTACATTCATAAGTAGAGGAGACGCGAGACAAGTAGTGCGAGCCCTTGGGCAATATCGCTTAGATAACTTTAATCGGGTTGAGAGTTTCAGCGCTCACCCATAGTCCGTGTAAAGCTGTCAAAGCCATCTGCGTCTAACAGCTAAACACCAAAAAAAAGGCGAGACAGGCGGACGGTCATAGAAACTAGTGTCAAAACTTTTGCTATATATACGATGGTCGAAGAGGATATATTGAGTCGAAAGTAATTAAGATAAGAGCAGGATAATGATCCAATTAGTTATGTCCAGACAAGGAGTTGACCGAAAGAGTTAGACCGAATTATAAACGTGGCGAATGTCAAACTCGCCACGTTTGTAATTCGGCTTAGGGATCCTATTTAATGTAATAAGTTCCCTAGTAGAGTAGAGATGCTTACTCACTTGGTAGCCTTATTTCAAATTTATCTTATCCGTATGGTGATGGAGCAAGAATACAATTGATTAGTGATGATAGTGTTGGCCTTTATACAGTTCAGGTTCGACGGCGCTCCTGGCCCAAGTTAATTAATAATTAACATAAACGAAGACTTCTATAGTACCAATTTATTAGATATTTTAAACTTCTAGTACTTACATAATTAATTATTTTAACAAAAGCATTTTATCTTTTCAATTTTAATATTTTAATACCTTAAAAGCAGTAAAGAAAAATTGTTAATAAACAAAAATATTTCCAATTTTCACCACCTACAACATTTTGGCACGTCTAATAATTTGTTACCCTAAGCTTCGCGGGCCTAAGCCGAAATCCGTCACTGCCTTTATATGCAACATAAGCTTTTGCCAAAGAATACGTCATTTTTCATTTCACCTCTTTTTAATTTTCAAATTTCGAATGGCGCCACTGCTTCACTGCTATAAATTAAAGCAATGTTGCCAACAATATATATTATTAAAGCCATGTTAAGTACTGTAAACGATAGCTGATATGAATTTTTCACGTCTTACACCAAAATTTAACAATTTCGAATGTGCTAAAGCAGATAATTAAGTAATGACATATATACTTAAAACCATATTAAGAATATATGAGATTACAGAACTCCTTGGTTTAACAAAACCAGAACAGTTGTGATTATAAAGTTTTTGAATGATCTGTTTATCTTGTCCCCAGGCCATGTAAAACCAGTGAAGGTCCCACACGATTGGGTGAACATGCAGACTAGATGCCGCTCATCAATGCGTAGGCAGATACAAATGGAGGTGATGGCTTCACTCCAATACCTCGCTCTAGGAGCTCACTTCTCTAAAGATGTGGTAAGTAATTTTATTTATTAGCAACGTTTAAAGTATAATACAGTGCACTAAGGAATAAAATCGTGTGGTGACGAAATAAGACCCCATCCTACCAATCCCACCCGTGGGTGGTCGTAAGTAGACATGTGTAAGTAATGCGAGTGATGCATCACACGTAATATTACCCGGCCGCGTACTGTCATATTACACATTGCGCGACTAAACATGACATGACATTAAACATCACACATCACATTAAACATGATGCCGAACACTCGTGTACTGTTCTGTATTTCTGCAATGTTCGGTAATTTGGTAATGGTTATCTATCTCTCAAACGCGCCGTGTGTCTTGTCGGGAGAGTGAGAGGGATAGAACGACTGGACCGCGCTGCGCCTGCGGTCGATAAATATTTATTTTGAGCTCTATTTTTAGAACATTAAGGCTTATATTAAATGAAATGTCATGTGTGATGTTTGAAGTGATGGTAAAATGTAATATTACTCGGCACGAAATGTAATGCCATATAACATCACTTCGCGAAGTACTGTCTCGCGTATGTCTAATCGTATGGGACGACTAAGGGATATAAAACGCATATAACATCTGTGCAAGAGCCTTCTCTAATAGCGAACCGAAACAAAACTCTATACCAACACGTCTGACCAGTATGGCATAGTAGGTCAATTTCCCACCCCTTAGGGAGGAGGCTCGAGCCCGACAGTGGCACGTATATGAGCTGAGATGACGATTGCACGGTATTTTATGGTAGTAAAACCACTATTTTTAAATGTATTAATAATAATAATCATAAAGAAAATATTACAATTCAATTTATCGTTGCCAGGTGAACCGTCCAGGTTTCGCTAAATTGTTCTTCGATGCTGCCGGCGAAGAGCGCGAGCATGCCGTGAAACTCATTGAATATCTACTCATGAGGGGAGAACTCACTTCAGACCTCAGTAATCTTTTACAAATCAGGGTAAGTGGATCTTAACCTTTATTTTTACATACATATCATCATGCCATATCCCTTGCAGGGTAGGCAGAGAGAACAGAGTGCCAGAGAACTCTATCTTTGCATACTTCACTCGCTTCCTCAACATTCATAATTCTCTTCATACACGCTCGCCGGTTTCGGCGACTCTTGACTCCACCTTCCTTCAGTACATGACCGATCTGGTCTAGGTAGGTTAGTCTCGGTCTCCCCCGGTACCTACATCCTTCCACTTTCGCATTGTATATCTTCTTAACCAGACGTTCGTTCGGCATTCTTTCCACATGTCCGAACCATCGGAGCATTCCCTTTCGCATCTTTACACCAATACTCTCTTTCATAACTACTCGCTCTCTTATACAGTAATGTTGGGACAAGCACTGCGTTATGTATTGCTACACGTGCCTTCTGGCTGAGGTGGTGGCTACCCAGAAGTTTTATTTTTTATACCGTATATTTTAAAAAAATAACCTCCAACAGATATAAACAAAAAAAAAAAACGAATGAACAAACTAGTTAAGACGAATACAATGAGTATAAACTAAATGGGCTCAATAATTAGCATTCCAGAACTTTGTTACCCACCATCGAGCTCCCATCATCAGAGTAGTTAATACCACCGTAGATGGGTTTCACATATATGCTTGAAAGTATATGAACTGCCCATTACTGCGCATAAGATCTTTATCGTTAACAAAGCATGGATTACCTTAAAACACCTGAACAAACATTTAAAAATTGTAAGTAAGAACTTTCTCAATTCAGTCATCGTACTTATATGGTATTTTTTTTATATAATAAAGTTTTGTTCCACATACCTTTTCTTTTAGTAGTCCGCGCCTTTTTTATGTTAAATGTTTTAATTATTATATTGATGTTATATAATTCAAGATTTCATGAAGTGGCTTTAATACATTTATGATGGTTTATATGTATATTACTTATTCTGTATTTATAAGCTTCTGCCTGCGGCTTCGCCCGCGTAAAAGGTTACTTTCCTAAAGTTTTACATCCCCTATTTTTATTTTACCCCTTAAGGATAAATTTTAGTAACATGTTAATGTCATATTTATTTATATTTAATCAATAGCCTAAAAACAATTCAAGCTTCTGGCTTTAAAAATGACGATACTTCCTTACAACTTTTCATCCCCCTTTACGACCCTTTTTTGCATTAAAAAGTAGCCTATGTCCTTTGTCAGGCTCTAGAGTCTAGACTATCTGTGTACCAAATTTCATTTAGATCGGTTCAGTAGTTTTGGCGTGAAAGAGCGACAGACAGACAGAGTTACTTTCGCATTTATAATATTAGTAAGGATTAACCAAATAAAAACTGTAATAACATTATCATTTTCTATTGACAGCCACCACAGTTCCCCGACAACAAACCATTTGAGACCGGCGTCACCGCCCTCGAGCACGCCCTTCGCTTGGAGACTCAAGTGACTGAAAGCATTCGCAGAGTCATCATTGAATGCGAGGATGGCGCCAAGGAGGACACAGATCCAACCAAGTTCAACGATTACCATGTAAGTTATTATGTTTATATAAATGACGCGTCACGTTGTTTGTCCGCGATGGACTCCAAAAGTACTTAACCAATTTTAATCAAATTCATAGCATTTGTAGTTTGATCCAACTTAAAATATAGTATAGCGTCCATCTCAATTTATAGTCGCAATATTAATTTTATTGCAAATAAATTATTTGTCTATTATTTGACAGTCACAATTATCTGTTACCCCTAAACGATTCTAACAGATGGCGGTATCTGTTGACTGGATTGAGTAAATATTTAGTAGATGGCGCTATGTTAAACGTATAAACTTTTCATATAAGCTACAATTTATAAGCATAACCACCACGTGTTACTGAGACTACCTGAGTCACAGCAACACGTGGCCGTGTCTGCTAGTTTATATATAACATTTGGATTTTCTTTGTTTTTATGAAATATTTTTGTGAATTTACAATTCACCACCCGCCTCTCTTGTCCATCTTACCCGTGGGTATCGTAAAAGACAACTAAGGGATAAAATATGCATGCCACATCTATAAAAGTAAAGGATAAGTCTAAATGAATCTCTATACCAACATGTCTGAATAATCAATGTTCTACAAATAACCGCGAGTATGAACAATCAGCACATCACATACTCTGGGAGTGCGATCTCTGGCGTAACGAGCGCGACCTTATGTTAGACAGTTTGCAAGTAACATCTGGAGTAGTATACTACACGGACCTTGTAGCAACTCGAGAAAATTTCCGTGCGTTTAGGCGTTTCTGCCATACCTACTACTGCAACCAATCTTAAGGCTCACATATAGGCCCCGTTAAGTTATCCCGTATCCGTGGGGCCGTACTGCTGCGCTTGTCGTAGCTGTACAACCCTTTAGTTATTGGCTGACTAGTCAATATTGCTTTCTGTCGCCCGCTTTGCCTGGGAGGGAAGTGGAATCACTCTTTTCCAGCTCCTCCTCTTTAACTTTTCTAATTAAATTTGTTGCGGGTTCCAAGACAATTAAAATCATTTCCCGGGACTGCCTGAGGGTCAAACCTCGGTGTCATTTATAGTGACCATTGTGGATCCTGGCTTACAGGAGTTACAATGGTGGGAATGTGTGGTGGGATTAGTCCCAAAAAAAAAATGTCTGAATAATGTAGTATAGAGGGTTAATTTTCTTCCCAATGGAAAGGATGCTTGATGATGATGAAAAATAAAAAATCAACATCATAATATTATTCATCATCATCACAGCTCATAAACGTCCCACCGTTGGGCTCGGGCCTCCTACGTAATGGGAGGGAAATTAACCTACTATACCACGCTAGTCAGACGTGTTGGTATAGGGTTTTGTTTCGAGTCTTCTTTCTCTCGCACACACGTTATATGCGTTTTATATCCCTTAGTCGTCTCGTACGATCGCCCACGGGTAAGATATGAGGTGGTGAATAGTATTCTTACTCCGTTACCACACGGAAAATAATATCATAGTATTATTATTTTCATTAAAATAATACAGTTTGAAACATATACAAACAAGGGTATTGTTATGTTATAATTGTATATGTGAGAAATACTCTACTAGCTATTTCTTTCAAGCTAATAATGTCATCCTACTCTTATCCCAATTACTTTTGGTCGACACAATATGTGCTCTTCCATGGTATATATTACAAAAACTTTGGCAATAGTTTATAACCGGCTGCCTGACGTCAACTCTCGGCAATATAATTCTTGACTAGATGAAGTTGGCCTCTAGGTCAATGTACAAATCTTAATCGCCTTTTAAGGCAACCATGAACAATGTAAGTAAGTTAAGTAATTAGTTTACCGTGTGGTGACGGAGTAAAAATACTATTCACCACCCCATATCTTACCTGTGGGTGATCGTACGAGACGACTAAGGGATATAAAACGCATATGGGACATTCTTCTTTTTTACCAACAATCTGACCGGCAAATTTTTATATTTGTTAAAAAAGTAAAAATGTGATTTGTTTAGTAAAATGTGATTTAAATTATTGCCTCGTTATTGTAGATTTCAAAAACATATAATGCATCGAAGTATTACTTGTAATTTTTGTTTTATTTCAAATTTAGTAGGAATGGTATCAAAAAAATAACACCTCAGTCACAGAAATGTTTATTTTTTTTATTTCTCATTTAAAATCAGATCTTCAGTTTCTTATTACTTTCTTATCAAGAATATAAACATTTATTTTTACCTAGCTCCATTGGACGGAATTATTAAAATAAACATTTAAAAAAATATATCCAATACCACTCTGTCACATTTTTAATTTTTAAGACAAAATACTATTTAATATTATGAAAGTCACCCAATAAAGTAACTTGAAAATCTAGTGAACACCTTTATTGTTTAGCATGTAATACTAGAACACGTTATTTTTGTAAATATTACCAATAAAGTGGTTCATACATTACTTTGAACTTCAATTATAAGGGGGACAAAATTGTGACAAAGTGGTAAACGAAGTGACGGAGTGGTAAATAATGTTTACCCGCGTTAACCTTATAACAATTTTTAATTTTAGAAAACAATAACAAATTATAATATTTCCTTAAAATATTACTATAAAGTCTTTTGATTGGTATCCATTCTTTGGTGGATATTAATTTAGTTTCACAATATCTTTTCACTTACTCTATTTTCAAAAACTTCTATTGGTTGATCGTATTCGTAAAACACGCGTCTTCCTCTTTTAACTACCTTAGGAGGTGGAATAATTTGTAACAAATTTTCAAACATCACATCCGACACATCAGATTCTAACAATTTAAATAATTTTCCAGTATTATCAACAGAACTGAGATAAAAATCATGAATTTTTTGTTTTAATATAGTATTTTTTGGTAAGACGGAACTATACTTCGTCACTCTCTTATTTCCCATGGTTTCTTTTGCCAGCTGAAGTTTTAGTCCGGAACGTTGAATTGTTGGGTTTTCAAGTATACTTTTGATATAGCGTTTTTTTTGTGGTCTTTTGTGTCCTTGTAATGTTTCTTAATGATATTTGATAAAATAGTATATTTTCTGTTTTCTTCTTCGCCATGTTCATTTTCCTTTTCACTATAGGTTGTATTATGCACTTTATTTTCTTTTTCTTTTGCTGAAGTCTTTTCTTGTATTTCTGTACTTTTCTTAGTAATTCTTGTATTTGGTCTTAAAGTGTAATATTTTGTCTAAAAAGTCGTGATCTATCCCGTCTAACTTATTTTCTTCCGCTTGCACTGGCAGTAGACGAGGGTGGAGTCAGTGAACGAGATCTAGGACTTAATGGAAGTAGTCTGGGACTTGAAAGAGGTGGTGTTTAAGCTGGAGTGTTCATCAAAAAGTTCTGCAAAGCTTTCTGTCGTTCTCTTCTCTTCTTATTTCTAATCTGCCATTGTCTCTTTATTTTTTATGCTCTTTTGGTGTCATATCTTTAACCAACTTTTTACGAACATGATATCTTTCTAAATCTTTACGTTTCACTTCTGCAACGATTTCAGCGTTAAGTTTCCTTTTTTCACGACACCGTCGCTGTCATTCAGCCGCAGATAATGCCATTTTTCCATTTAACTGATGGTAACACCTTAAACTAAGAAAATAATCGACGATATAATAACCAACATCCGATATAATCATCAACATCTATTATGAATATTAACTAAGGCTCTAAGTTCCGAGCAAAAATGACCACTTCGTCACAAGTTATACCACTCCGTCACATTTTTGTGACAGAGGTGCTTCGTGACAGAGGTGTAAAATAGTAGTGTTCGAGACTCTCAGCATTTTCCTAATTATAATTTACGCATAAAACTGGGCATATATGAAATACTTATCAGGAATCAATAAAATAATATTAAAACACAGAAATTACAATAACATTTGGAAGTAGTAACTTACGTGACAGAGCGGTCGCTAAATAAACACACGCACCTCCTTTTACTGTTTGCGAGTGACTGACTGGTATTTCCGGGGCGTAGGGACGCATACCGTGGGTCCGGGGTGGAGTGGGGCTGTTGTGTTGTCTAGTGACCAAGGCCAAAATTCCTAACGCCCATTATTTTGCACCATGAAATGAGTGACAGAAGGTAGCAACAAAAATCATACACGTGAGGAGACAGCCAATAAAATATTTTTTTTATTTAATAATAGAAACATTAAAGATTATTTCTTCTTATTAATTTAATAACAAAGGTCAAGTAGTTCAGTAAATGTTTTTGGATAGAAACTTTTAATGTATTTTTTTTTTACGAGAGCAATTTGTTTACATTAGTGGTCATAGAGAGACACACTTTATTTGTATGTAAAACACCTCCGTCACGCTTTTTGTATACTATGTCACACTAATTTTGTAAAAAATATTAATAATTAAAATCTACTTTTGAGGATATTATACTTATTGCATTGTCAAGTGTAGTTTTATAAATAAAAAAATAAGAAATTTAGTATTTAGGAGCAATATATTTATTTTTTTGCGGAGAAGACAAGTGATTGTCGATAAAAAAGAAGAACGTCACATATAACATCTATGCAAGAGAAGGAAAATTCGAAACAAAACCATATATCAACACGTCTGACCAGCGCGGTATAATAGGTTAATTTCCCTCCCATTACGGAGGAGGCCCGAGCCCAAAAGTGTGACATTTATGGGCTGTGATGATGATGATGAGCAGTATAAGGATTGGTAGTACATGTAGGTACCATAGCAGGCCCATATAAATTCCGCTATTAGTTACGCAAGTACTCTACTATTAGTCAACAAGATGGAAGAGCAATTGTTTTACTATTCTAGCTGGGTCAAACAGGTTAAGCATTTTTTCAAGTTTTTCATTCTCTTATTGTGATTTTATTACATTGTATTTTAATTTATTTTCATATGGATAATGAAATTATTTAGTTCAGAGAATTGTGGACCACGCTGTTGACAGTTCTCTGTCTGCAGCCGTGGGCCGGTCCGTCCGGGGTAGTACCACACTCTCGCAAAAGATCGACGTCTGAGTAGTGGGTAGGTATGTGCTATTGCGCTTCGTTCGGTGAGTGAGAGAGCCGGCAGCCCAATTGGGTGGGTTTGGGGTTTATATTGGTAGGCAGCGGCCTAGCTGTACCTTTGGTATTACAAAGGTCCATGGGCGCCAGTGACACTTACCATCAGGTGTGCTGCTTGCTCGTTTGCCACCACTAGCAATAAAAAAAAATTAAAAAAAATTCTTGGTTTGCACGGTTATAAGTTTCTAGGTCAATCGGACTCAGCATATTTGTGTTTAAACTAAAAACTCGCGAGCAGTTATAATTAATGTATCTTGCTAAACCCTTATCTTCTTTTCCTAAACAGCTGGTGGACTATCTTACTGGTGAATTCTTGGAGGAGCAATACAAGGGACAACGCGACTTGGCCGGCAAGGCAACAACACTCAAGAAGATGTTGGACCGCCACGGAGCCCTTGGAGAGTTCCTCTTTGACAAGAAACTCCTTGGAATGGATATTTAAATATTATTTAGTTAAATAACTCCTTACTTCTTTATAGTAAAAAAAAAAATTTTTGCCATATGATTGTTTATACTTCAACTTCAAAAATGGCGCTTTATTTAAGCCACGTTGATGTAAAATCGTAATTCAATTATTAGCTACTCCTATAGGTGATATGTACAAATATTAGATTAAGAAATAATTATAATTTCGAATTGTTACTCCACTAATTTGTATTCAGGTCACCGGGCTTTATTTTTGACAAGTAGCAACACTGCTTATCAAAAAAGAGCGCGAAATACTCCATTTTGTTTTAATCAAGTGTTTTTAATCATTTTATTAGCAAAACGTAATGTAGTTTTATAAATAATGGCTGTTTATTATTTTGTTTAATTAATACCAATAAAGTTGATCCATACATTCGATTTGCGTTTTATTTTCAGTATACTGCTTCCTTTGAAATAAAATTATTATATCACCTACTGAAAAATACTACCTAGATGAATATTGCTATTGTTAACGAAGCTGTGTAGTTTCTCTGAATTCCAGAGCATATAGGTAGGTCGGTTTTCAAAAATATTAGTTCATTCATACTCCTACTATTATCCCGATTACTTAGGGTCGATACATTATGTACTCTTCTTTCAGAGTACATATACTCTGGAAGAGTACATATTGTAAACGTTATTGGCAATAGTTTTATGACCAGTCGCCAACCCTCCTTGGGAATGTAATTGTTGACCTACGGCATCAAATGGAGCTCGGCCCGGTCGTTGTAAGGCCCTTAGTCGTCTTTTACGACGTCCACGTGCAAAGTAAGGGTTAGTATTTCGTAGCCGCTATCACAGCCCAAATATTATTTATTGAAAAGTGTTTAGGTTATAAAATAAATCTCCGACGACGAGGACTGGGTACCTGTGGGTCGATCGCACGGCGTTGAGAGGTACTTGGTTGGAGGTCAGGTTATGTGGTAGTGCGCCGTTCCTTCTGTCACCCCGTATGGATAGGGCGGAATATGACTACACCATAGCCTGCGACCAAAAAGTAAGATATAAAAAAGGGAAAATTAGAATGAGCTAGTGACTAGTTGGTAGTTTGTCAGTTAACATATTAATCTCCAGAGATAATCATAAAAATCTTTATAATAGCAATAATTAGGTATGTTTTTTTTTAGTTTTTTTCATGCCAAAAAGAATAGTGAAGGGTACTGCTTGCTTCTTGAGCGTTTTTAGCGAAATCGTCCGATGAATCCCGTTCGTTACCGAGGGCACTTGATGGTCTCAGTACTATCACATACCACGCTGACCACATCGCTCTCCATTCCAGACAAAACCTTGTGAGTCGAGATAGTATTAAGCCGTAATGTGCATCGGATATGCTCGAAACTTGGTTCGACATAATCATATTGCCGAAAAATACAATTATTGTGAAAATAAATATTTATTATTATTTTTATATCAGCTACAATAGGATGCAAGAATCAAAAAAATAAATAACTAACCACATACATATATTTAGAATTTATTATCTAATAAATCACTTGAATAAAAATTATGAAACAATAAAAGCTAATAAAATGACAAACTAAGAAATAAACTTAAAATATAAATTAACGTAAGCAAGCATAGTTGTTTAAAAGCACAAACTGCAATCTATTTTTTAACAAAACTATTTTAAAATCATTTTTTTTATTTCCTTATTTTTTCCCTTTTATTCATATCCTTTGGCAATGTATTTAATTTCTTTTTAGGGATGTTCGGTATCCTCACACCCCGTTTCATAAGTAACTCATCGGGAATGGGCACTTGACCAACGAAATCTACACCTGGCCCTGGTTTTAATTTGTGACGGTAATCTTTTCTATTTTGGAATGAGTCACTGGGGATGTAATTTACTTGGCCGTTGATCACATGGAAATTTCTGTAAAAAAACTTCCATACAGCATATTTATTGACGTGATAAATGTCTTTCATACAGCATATTCATATGAGGAAGGCGGCACCTAGTGAACTGGCCGCCTGGCGTGAGGACACTCGCCGGGACGTCATTGCTCATTGGGTAACGCGCCTGGAGAGGCCTCGATACGGTGTTCGTACCTTTGAGGCCCCCCCGGCCCGCACTGATCGATTGGATGAAGCGACGGCACAGAGTCCTTTCCGATTGGTGCAGTGCAGGTATTGTCGGGGCATGAATGCTCCGGCAAGTACCTGTACACGGTCGCAAAGAGGGAGATGACTCCGTCCTGTCAACCATGCAGTAGTGACGAAGACACGGTGCAGTATACACCTGAGGTATACCTCATATACGTCGCGTATACGTGACCTAGGCTCAGCAGTGCCGTGGACTCGTCACTACCGGTGCCGACCTGATATTGCCTGCCGTCGTGAAAACGATAGTCGACAGCGTTAGGAACTGGGACGTGGGATTGGGCGTCAGAACGAGTCCGGGAGGTCATCCTCTACGGTGATTCGGACCACCGCTGACGCCTTGGGTGGCGCAATGTGATTTTCAAATTAAAAAAGGTACAAACATATTTAGATATTTTAGACAACCAAGTTCTCCCTTTTGGCATGCTATTTATCGTCTGGCTAAACCCCACTTAACTATCAGGAGCAATGGAAGGACGATGTGTTACCCTATAGCTCTACTGTATATAACCTTCATCAAGACTGATTCCTTGACTTCGATAACGACCCCCGTTGGCGCCCTTATGCGGTCGGCATATGTGAGTGGAGGACTAATCAATTTCACCCGTTTAGACATGAGTCTTAAACTAAGAAATAAATCATTGCGTGCATAAAAAGAAACCTATTTTTTTAAATATTCTTCCCAGCTTATAGTCGTTCCACTTGAGATAGAGCCTTCTTTATAATGGGAGGGAAACTGTTAACTACTGAGACAACCATTTTCACTCGAACATCGTGCGAGTGAGTCGACTAGGAGGTGTATGCGGTCAGCGATACGGTAGTATACGGATTGGCGGTCCAACCAAATGATAAGGAGGTAATACGGATTATGGGACCGCACGGCTCGTGTACAACGCTTTGGACGGTTCGGGCGTAGTGTTCAGAGTATGAGCTGTCAAAAATAAAAGTTTGCTATCATTATGGGAGTAAGAGACCTAGAAATAAAAACTTAAGATGATCCGCCTTGCCAGCATAGTTCATTATGACAATTTCAATCTCTTTCACTTTACAATAGCGCGCTAACTTTACCTGCGCTAAATATTGGGCTGACAGGATGCTATCATACCGACCAACCAACATTTTAAAATTCTTCATTCGTCTCATTATAATTCACAAATATTCTATACACAACATATCAAAATATTATAACAATTGTGTTTAGGTACGTAAGTTTACGCATATGAATTAAATTATTTTAACGGCTTTTATTGTATTTCTATTGGATTTTAAATTTCTTTTTTTCAATTATTTTCAGTAGACCATGGCAGGTCAGTCCTCCCCTAACCATGAACGCTAAAA
Source organism: Lymantria monacha (assembly GCA_905163515.2). Taxonomy (NCBI): domain Eukaryota; kingdom Metazoa; phylum Arthropoda; class Insecta; order Lepidoptera; family Erebidae; genus Lymantria; species Lymantria monacha. The sequence goes on from LR991104.1 coordinate 3,569,018, forward strand.
AATCAAATATATAGAGAATAAAAACTGTAAGATAATAATTTTATTTCACATATGTCATTAAACCATCTTTAGTGGATAAATAATAAATCGTATAAATCTAACCTCACATTAACAAACTCGAATGGCGCGAAAACACGTTCATGTATTTTGTCCTTATAAGAATTCCAACGGCATTTAAAATATTCATTCGTTTTCAGTGAATAATATTTCTTATAAACATATTCGTAAACATCCTTCTCGTAAAGAGGCAATAAGTCGTAATCTTTGGCTAGTTCTGCAAAATAATTAAATCGACATGATTTTTTAACTTGAAACGGAGATTTTTTCATTTGGATGTTTATATGTATTTTTATTACTGTGTGCAAGCGGCTACCAGCAGCCACCAGCAGAAGTATCAAGAAAAAAAGTTAGCACCACTTCTAGGGTAAATACGATACTTTAACCCACTATGTACATATGTTGCAACATGATTTCCCAGGCCGCGCCGTAAGTTATATTCTGTCACGTCGAAGACTCCCTGAATTGATGATTTTGCGGGTGTGAGTCTAATGGCTGACAATATGAGCACTCAATATACATAACAGGATTTCTGGCACAGTTTGGACATGTAATCTGTTGCAGACGCAAACGCAATAATCTTAGGTAAAGATATTAGCTGCACGAGTATAGCAGTATGTGGGATCAGGTCCAGCATTAATTTCTTACATTATTATTATATATTATTTGAGAATTATATCGTGTTTCGACAGATTATATAGTACACAGGAGTAAATATTACGTTGTATAATAATGCGAAAGTGGTAGGATGTAGGTACCGGGGGAGACCGAGACTAACCTACCTAGACCAGATCGGTCATGTACTGAAGGAGTCAAGAGTCTCCGAAACCGGCGAGCGTGTATGAAAAGAATTATGAATGTTGAGGAAGCGAGTGAAGTATGCAAGGATAGAGTTCTCTGGCACTCTGTTCTCTCTGCCTACCCTGCAAGGGATATGGCGTGATGATATGTATGTATGTATACAATTTTATATAAATGTTAGACAAATTAATAAAATAAAAATAGCCAAGATAGAAGCTAGTTTATCTTTAAGAGTAACTGTTGGCTGTGACTAGACACCACCTAGCATCTCAATTATACCCCCGTGGGACCTGGAGGCGGAAATGCTCGCCGATTTATATCGGCGGGTGTCGGGGGTGCGAGCGGAGGGTGGTGTGGTCTCACTGAGGGAGCTCACCGCCTGGCACGTCGACGTCCGCCGAGACGTCATTGCTCGTTGGGCAGTCCGGCTGGAGAGGCCTCGGTTCGGTGTGCGGACCGTGGAGGCCTTCCGGCGGTGCTGATGCAGTGGTTGGAACGGCGGCACGGGGTGCTCTCCTTCCGACTGGTGCAGGTTTTGACGGGGCATGGATGCTTCGCCAAATACCTGTACACGGTCGTCGGGAGGGAGAGTACACCGTCCTGCCACCACTGCGAATAGGAACTGGGACGCGGCCGCAGCCTTCTGCGAGGCAGTAGTCTCGCGGAAGGAGGTGGCGGAGCGCGAGGAGTGTCTCCTCGACGACGCGAACCGCCGCCGGCGACTGGGGCGGCGTAGGCGCGATTACCTGCGCCTGATGCCGCCCTAGCCGAAGCCGCGGGTGACTGGACCGGGGAATTAGCCCGTCACCCGCCGAGAGGCTGACCGCGCGAGAAGGGACCGACGTCCGCCTCGGGGAGGGTGTATGCCGTCGGGCCGGCCACTGACGACCAGTTCACGCTGCTCCAGTGGCCGGTCCAACGACGTAAACGAGGTTCATGGGTGGGTTACGGGTATGCATGCGTACGCCTCTCTGTCGACCCGGACGGAGTCGTGCGAGAAGAGCGCCGACCATAACCCACCCCTAAAAAAAAAAAGCATCTCAATTATATAGCCAGTCGACGCCGGGCAGAGACTATCAGCATCGCAAGGAACACGATGATAAATAGTGCAATGAATATAGTATGACCGAGCGATTAGATAATATTTTTCAAGATTCCAGCCTAGAACTATTTCAGACTTGCTTTCTTGAAACGTCATAACAAATTGAGATAAATTGTTTTAAGAAATACCTTTATTTACACTGTAGTCAATGGCAGGTTTCTTAATATGAGCGCAATCGGCGTAAATATTTGGCATATTCTCAAAAAAGTTATGAAATAATGGCTATATAATTATTAAAATCCTGTCAAGTAATTGAGATGATTTTATATATCAAAGATAAACTGTTAACTTTTTAAAAGTATTTATGTCATTTTAATAGTCTCAATCTGGGGGGGCACACTTAAAACATTACTTTTTATTACTGACCGTCGCGCCGCCTACAGACTGGTTGTACAAACTTGGCTGCTGCCATTTTTTCCTGTCTGTCAAACGTTTGACAATTGAAAATTGTTATTTTTTGTTCATAGTGTAGGTAGTTATTGTCATCGATCTATTTTCGAATATTTATGTACTTTCTGAAAATTATATCAATTTTCATTGTTAAACTTATATTATTATTGTTTCGATATCAGCTGATATGGTTTTTTTTATATTTCAGGGTAGATCTCATAGTAAAAGAATATTCTGTATAATTACACATACACATGTAGATATGTATATATATCACTTCAACTTTAGTTCACCGCTTAAACTCTGGGTAGCAGCACTTTCCATACATGCATATTTTATCATCGAGTTGCCACTCTTTTTCAGTTTAATAACTTTACTCTTTGGTCTCAATGTAAAACGTGCATGACGATATTAGTTTTTGAAGTTGAAAAAATATTCTACATATTTGAGTAAGCTTGCGATTTTGGACTGTTAAGGTATTTTTCAGTGGTGTTTTCTAATATAATTAAAGTAATAAATATAATTAGAGTTAAAAATATCCACTGAAACAGCAATACTATGTAGCAATAAAAATTATTACGATATTTAATGACAGAACTTTACAGATCAGTCGAGTAGGTTGCAATATGTTTCTAAACGAACGATCGAACTGTCAAAATTCATATTTGTTGATGTTGCATAGTTCATTCTTCGTTTATTGCAAATAAAATAAAAACAATTCATCAATGAAATGTTCTATCAAATTATAAATATCATCAATTAAACGATTTTAGACAATAATTGTAATGGATTTGCCGATAAACAGCATTGCTGATTTGTTGAAATCTAAGATTTGTCGATGTTGTTTGGGCCATGATTCCTGTAAAGAAATGACGATGGAACACTGTTATAATGACGAAAAAGAAATTTACGAGGATATGATGAGAAACACTTTAAATATACAGGTACAATTCTGTCTTTTAGTAGACCTGCTATTGTGTAAATTGTTTTAAATTTGTGATTACTAGGTATCAATGTATGTACTAATAATTCTAGAAAAATATTATTACTATGAAAGCATTAATTGTTTCTGCTAGTCGGTCTTTTATTTTAAGTACTTACGACAAATTCTGTTATATTTTTTCTACACTTCAAAGTAATTAAGTTATAAGATTTTAAAATATTATAACAAAATGATATATTTTTTTTTAAGTTCTTTATAATACAGGGCATCTAGCCCTGTATTGTAAAGAATTAATATTTGTAATGCAGGTAATATACGATTAATGGACCAAAATTACACCCAGACTCAGAATAACAATTTGTGGATAGCACAAGGTGTTACCCCATTCAAGAATCAAACTCTTGATACTTGGCACAATAGATTAGTATCATAACCAGTGTAGTAACTTGAGGATACTGACTCCGAATGTTATCATACTTATCTTCTAACAACTGGGACTAAAGAATATACTATTCAAGCAACTGATTTCAACTATTTGCCTAAAGATTATCTGTATAGAATTCTCAGTTTTCCTAGTATGTACAGTTATTTATTGTTATAGACATTTGTCTATCTATATTATATTTTATGTACATCTAAACATCTTGACATGCCTAATCAGAGACTATTGACCTTCAGTGCTGAACATCATCATCTCAGCTCATATACGTTCCACTGCTGGGCTGGAATCTCTTCTGCAATGAGAGGGTGAGACCTACTATACCACACTGGTGAGACAGGTTGATAAAGCTTTTAATTTCAAGCTTTCAGTCTCTCGCAGAGATGTAATATGCTTATTAAACCCCATTATTCCTCTTTATGACACCCACACATAAGATAGGAGGTGGTAAATTGTATCTTTACTCTGTTGTCACTTGGACAAACTTTATCATACATGTGGGAAAAAGCCATGGTGATAGTTTTTGCTATATTAATACACAGATGTTTATTCTATTCAAAAATATTATATAATTATTACAGTTGTCTTGTTCGGAGATTACACCCAGCTTCATTTGCAATGAATGTGTACTGAAGTTAAGAGAAGCGTCTACATTTAAAAAAATGGTATTAAGTTGCGAGGAGAAATTCATTCAACTTATGGAAAGACTAAAAGGTTTGCTCTAAAACAGTCAATTAAAGTTTTTATTACAGTTCTTTTTTTTATTGCATATGATGGCAAATGAGCAGACAGCACACCTGATGTGCTACTGACCCCCATAGACCTTTGCAAAACCAAGGGGAGCTAGGCCGTTGACTACCAATACAATTCCCAAACCCACCACAGCTGGGCTTCTGGCTCCCTCGCTCACTGAACGAAGTGCAATAGCACATTGCCATTTCTTATATATGTCGATCTACTGCTCAGTGTGGTACTACCCCGGACGGACGGGCCCGCGTCTGTAGACAGAGTACTGTCAGCAGCATGGTCCTACCATTAAAAGAAGTTTGTAATCATTGTTTTATTTACCATTAGTATTTGTCTGCTCTTATCCCAATTAATTGTGGTCGATGAAAAGGTATACTCCGCTTCCATCTTACATATACAGGGTGCCGATTTTATTACTAGAATAACTTAAACTGGGTGTAGGAATGACGTCATAAAAAACAATAAAGTTAGCTGCAGACTCCTAGCTCTGCCCAATCCCGAGATAAAGTGATTTGTTTCTTATCAAAACAATAGGTTTGCCAGCGTACATTGACCTGTAGGTACATTTCGACCCAGCTGCGCGGCGGTCAGCGTAGTGACAGCGGGACTATTTGCCTACTAGTTCAATGTCACACGCATGAGTATATACCTACAACGAACGTTTATAGTACAAGCGTATTGACCGCTTATCATTAGGGCAATTTAATCAAAAATTAGGTACTATTTTTTTACTGATTTGGATAGTGTATCATGGTCTGATACACCTCCTTCAAGGATTCTACTAATTAAATCGGCAACCTGTATATAAGCAATAGTTTTAGGATAGGCCACCCACTCCACATCCACCCTCCTTGGGAATGCGATTGCTGACCAAACAGCATCAGGTGGAGTAGGCCCGGTTCGAAATAGTATACGTAGCACCACACAGCATTATTCTATCCATTGTATCCAAATAATACGTTTATTGTAGAGGTGTGCGAATATCGTTCGAATCGAATCGAATCGAATATTAATATTCGATTCGAAATTCGAATCGAATAATTTGAATTTTCGAATTATTCGAAATTCGACGAATAATTCGAAAAAAATCGAATAATTCGAAAAATTTCGAATAATTCGAAAAATTTCGAATAATTCGAAAAATTTCGAATAATTCGAGAAGATGTTTAGGAATACCTTGTACTTCTGCTGAAAGTGAAAGATTATTTTCCACTGCTGGTGATATTGTATCTGATAAACGAACTTCATTATCACCAGATTCAGTATCGTATTTATTATTTTTAAACAAAAATTTGTAGCAAATGTTCATACTCATTGTTCTATTCATGTAGTTACATTTCATGGTTTAAATAAAATATTTATTAATTATTAATGTCATATTTGAATATCGAACATAACAAACTCCGAATTTAAAATACAATAAAAATTTGCGAATAATATTATAATTCGGAAAAATTCGAAATCATTCGAATAATTCGAAATTTTTCGAATAATTCGAAATTATTCAAATGATTCGAAATTTTTCGAATTATTCGAAATTTTTCGAATTATTCGGGAACTTTCGAATAATTCGAAATTTCGAATTATTCGATTCGAGTTTCGAATCGAATATTAATATTCGATTCGGAACGAATGATTCGTAAGTTCGAATTATTCGCACACCCCTAGTTTATTGTTTTCCTCTATAAAATTATTTTAATTATTTCAGCAAAATATTATTATTCCATTGTTGTACGACTCTCATCACGATCCCCTATGCCTTGCAAACCATAGAATTGACTGTGTTCTGAGATTAGACCTCTCATTACTCGAGGCTCATGACATTTTGGTGTGCTACCATAACAGAAATTCGGCGAATTGCGTAAACTAGTCGCATAGCCATTGCTCAAAACGAAGAAGAACCTTGTTAGGTAGATGTGTTATACCTACAATTGATTTTTACCATTTCAGAAACAAAAGTTATGTCTAATGAATTTATGGTGGAGCAGATCAAAGTGGAATCATTTCCGACTGTGGAATATGATGATTTTGGTGATGATGGTAAGTTGAAATTATTTTTATTTATTGACAAGCTCTATTATTCAATTCCGGCTCGACGGACCATGTGTGCAACCGCGGGTAAACCGCTAGATAATTTTGAGAATATTTATGTATTGTACTACAGAGCAAGTGCTAAAGTGTAAAAATTGTGCTACAGTGATTTAGGCTCGATTTCATTTTGTACTATTATTTTAAAAGACACTTTCAGTAATGTACCGATATTTTACTATAATTAAAGATACTGACAGATATTAACTCTAAAACTAGTAGAAAATAAGTTTCAGAAGTAATATCACACAATACGGGCTTGTATTAATTATAGATGATTAAAAAAAACAAAGTCTGTAAAATCGGTTTACGGATGATAATTTTACGTGATTACGTCATAAGAAAACATTAATGAAAAATTGTATATTTTTATGAATTGAATAAACATAAACAATGGAAACCAAATTAACTTTTCACTTCAATTTATAAACAGACAAAACAGTTTAGAATTAATTACTTAACCGAACGCTTAGGCCGATCATGCCCCTATATCGCTTGTTCCGCGCTCTCGCTTGCACGCTCGTCTCATACAGAACGTGACACTTTTTCGTGCGTGTAGCTGGCGTCCACTGATTTATTTGACGTTATCACATCAAAAAATGAAAAAGAGGAATCGACACCTTTAGAAATCTTTACGGATCTTCAAATTACTGAAATTTAGCATTTAATATGCTTAATTATTTATAAAACCCGATTACGAAGCGAAAAATGATGTCACAAGCGGGATTCGAACCTGCGCCTATTGGGATTCCGGCCCAATCGTGCTGCCACTACACCACGGTGAACTATTGTAGGACATGCAAATTTCGCTTCGTATCATATTTACGTCTTTAAGGTGACATGCGCTATCTACCGGACAATGTTTACACATTGTATAGGCTTAATACTTCAAACTTTGCAGTTAGAATTGTATTAAACGATGACACAACCTTGTTATTAAAATTATTGAAATTTAGCAAATTTGCATGTCCTACATGTTCACGGTGGTGTAGTGGCAGCACGATTGGGCCGGAATCCCAATAGGCGCGGGTTCGAATCCCGCTTGTGACATCATTTTTCGCTTCGTAATCGGGTTTTACGGATCTTTTTTAATCTCCTTTTTTAACTCACCTGATGGTATGAAGCAGCTGCCGCTTATCCACTGCAATACTAGAGAGCGATACAGCTAGGTCGTTACCTATCGTATAGGCTAGGCTTTTGGTCTCTTAACGCTTTCACTCACAGAGCGTATCGCAGTATCTGTATGCTGTTTCTATATTACTGCGTGAGTCAGGATATTACTACACAGGATGAGCAGCCGTATTTTGACAGCAGACTAAGAACTGTTGGATGCGTGACCTTTTTAAATCTCTATACCCAAACCACGTGTCCTAGTTTTTACACCTTTTAAACCCCTTCCTCCTCCATCAATGCATGCGGCCTAAAACTATTTTTGTTTCAACATAGTATCTTTGAAGACCGCCTTCCCCATAAACGGGTCATATGGATTACCTTATTTAGTATAAGTTATGAATCTATTGTATTTTGAGTTTTCCTTGTCTTGCAATGATGATGTATGCATGTTAATATCCTTTAGTTGTCTTTTACGACACCCACGTGCAGTTTGGTGGTTGGCTGGGGCCTGGGGGTGGTGAATTGTATTCTTATTTTATCACACAAATATTTAAGTATAATAATTCATGAATTATTTATTTTTATATTTTAAGAAATCCTTGCCAATATTAAATTGGAATTGACACAAAACGGCGAAATCTTGGAACCTGATATGACAGAGATATCATGCGTGAAGAAAAATAAATTGAAGAAATTAAAAATTAAATCCGATTTGGGTAAGATTATTTTCTATCTATTTTTAAAAAATAATAAAGCTCTCAAAAGCTTTGGAGGTCAAGTGTAAGAAAAGAAAAGGAAAACTCGATAAAAACCCTATAAGATTTTGTTTATGCCTGATTATCGTGGTATAGTAGGGCAATTTCCCTCCTATTATGGTGGAGGCTCGTGCAAAGGCTGATATTAAATAATCGACTTAATGCACTCCACACATAGATGTGTAGAGTTACGTTAAGTCGATTATTTGATACCAGACTTGGTAGACAGACCCCATGTTTTACATTTTGTATGAACGTCGATTCCATGGGTATAAGTAATAAATTGTTAAAAAAACATTGATCCCCACAATGCTTCCTTAGTAGTGGTGAAAACCGCCTGAGGAAAGAGAAAAACTCTCTTGATAAACTTACAGCGACTGTAATCACCAACTCTTTTCTTCTTCGGGGCGATTGTAGAGTTATACGCTCTCGGCGAGGATTCTGTCCAAGAGAGGAATGTTCACAAGTTGACTGATGTATCTAACAAAATTATGCGTGCGTACAAAGTACACATATCAGAAGTGAAACTTTGGCAAACTAATTTTTAAATCTCGTTTACACACATCAACCAATAGCGTGTGTTCTCTCTCTCTCTCTTGCAGCGTTTCTAGTGTAACGTTTTATCTGTAAAAACTTTACCATCATACGCGCAAAGAAGTTTCTATTCAAAATAAATATGGCGTGTAACGGAAAAATATAACTTAGAAATAAAGATGGCGCGTAACAGAAAAACGTTATATTTTTTCTCCCATACGTCGATAGAGAAGATTCACTTCAAAACTAAATAAAGTGTGCAATAAAGACGAAGGATAGAATTGCAACTTATTGTATGTACAACGTAAACATATATATTTATATAAATCAAACACTTTTGTATATACATAGAGCTGTGTGTACATACATTTAATTATATACACATTATATAAGAGAGAAAAAGTCTCTCTTCTCAAGTTCCTAAAAAAAGAGCTTAAGCGAATACTATGAACGAATACTACCAACCCTTACTTTGCTTGTGGATGTTGTAAAAGACGACTAAGAGCCTTATAACGACCTGGGCCAACTCCATCTGATGCCGTTTGGTCAACAATTACATTCCCAAGGAGGCTTGACGTCAGGCAGACTGTTTATAAAGCTATTGCCAATAACTTTTGCAATATGTATAAGTACATATTGCGTAGATCCTAAGTAATTAGGATAGAAGCAGGAGAATGATGAGATCAAAAGAACTATTACTTCAAAAATGTATTTTTTTAATACGTCTTTTACTAACGAAACTAATTTGAAAATTTATTTGCAGGTCCTAATCAAAAGGATTGGTCCAAGATCGCCGAACGTCGAGGCAATGGTCCAATATTGAGAGAAAACTCATTAAAATTACTTGCAAATTCCACAATATTTGTTTTTCAGTGGAATAAAAGTCGCTATAGATGTTTTTGTTGCAAAGAACCATTTTCAGATGTGAATTTATTAAAAGAACATACGAATACAAAACATAATTTAAGAGCAATAGAGAAAAAGATAATTAATCAACAAAATAGATTGGTTAAAGTTGAAATATCGGAATTAAAATGTAATATTTGCCGTCAAAATTTAAATAATTTAAACGATTTGAGAGGCCATTTAATTGAAATGCATAATGTTAAATTTGAATCTCACGAGGATCTATTGGTTCCTTTTAAAATAAACGATGAATTTGTATGTCAAATTTGTAATGAGAAATTCAACGTTTTCAGATTATTAAATATTCATGTCAATAAACATTTTCAGAAGCAAGTCTGTCATATTTGCGGCGCTGGATTTTCTAATTTAGTCTTTTTAAATTTACACAAAACGAGATCTCACAGGCCTCTGAGATGTAGACAATGCGATTTGAGTTTTAATAATAAAATTGAGAAAAAAAATCACGATATATCCGTCCATGATGCGAAATTTGAAAGGAAATTGCGTTTTCCTTGCCCTTATTGCAACGATAGGTTTTATCAAGAGAATTTTCGCGTTCACCATTTAGTTGAAAAACATGGGCTGAAAAGGCCCGAATTCAAATGTAGGTTTTGTTCGAAAGTGTTTATAACTAAAAGCCTTTGCAACAATCATCTAAAAAGCGTTCACATGAAGGAGAAATGTCATGAATGTGACATCTGTCATAATTTTTTTTACACGAAGTCCGATGTTGCCAGACATAAAGTTACCCATACGGGCGAAAAGAATTATTCCTGTAACATGTGCCATAATCCTTTTGCAAGTAAAGATTCTTTAAGAAGACATATGAGACGAACGCATGGTGTAAATTAAATAAAATTAAAAATAAATGACTTTTATTTAATATTATCCGTGTGGTGCAGTCACCACAATAAGAATACAATGCACCACCCCATCTCTTGCTCGTAATGGGTGTCGTAAAATACGACTGAGGGATATAATATGCATACATCTATGCAAGAGAAAGGCAACTCGATGTAAAGGCCTACACCAATCCATCTAACCAGCGTGGTATAGTAGGTCACTTTCCCTTCTATAGTAGAGGAGGCTCGATGACTATTTACAGCGTGTGGTAAGGTATCCTTGCTGTCGTGGCCGCTAAGAATACTATTTACCCTTACATTGCAACGTGCGGCTTGTAAAAGATGACTAAGAGCTTTACATAGACCTGAACCAACTACATCTGATGCCGTCTGATCAACAATTACATGCGCAAGTAGTGTTGACGTCTGGCAGACGGCCGGTCATAAAACTATTGCCAATAACTTTTGCAATATGTACGATGCAAGAGGAGTATATTTTGCGTCGACGATAAGATAAGAGCAGGATGATGATGGTAAGGCATCCGTCCTATTCAATTCAACCCATAGATAGGCAGCAACTTCCACGATTAAAGGAAACATTGTCGATTGCGATGCCTTATATATATTTTAACGCTAAACGAGCAAGCTGACGGTAAGAGTCACTTTTCAGCCTTTACAATACCATGCGTCGGTACAGCTAGGCCGTCGCCAACTAACCGAAACCCTCACAGAAGGTTGGGCTGCCGGTTGTCTCGCTGACTGAACGAAGCGCAACAGCATACTGCCACTGCTTAGACGTAGATTTTCTGTGGGTGTAGTACTACTCCGGTCATACCGGTTTGCGGCTGTAGACAGAAAACTGTGTGGCCCTAACACTATTATATATATATATACTTGAATGAATGATTGATGAATAATTGGACATGTGGCAAGAATGCTGAACGAACGTCTGGTTAAGAAGATATACAATGCGAAAGTGGAAGGATGTAGGTACCGGGGGAGACCGAGACAAGAGTCGCCGAAACCGGCGAGCGTGTATGAAGCGAATTATGAAGGTTGAGGAAGCGAGTGAAGTATGCAAAGATAGAGTTCTCTGGCACTCTGTTCTCTCTGCCTACCCTGCAAGGGATATGGCGTGGTGATATGTATGTATGTATCGTATTTGTCGTGTAACAACAAATTGTAGAAACAAAGTGACAATCCTTATGGCCTCGAGAAGTCGGGCTCGAACTCTCTTAACGGTAAGAGGGAAATTGACCTACCATACCACACTGGATATTATAGGGTTTTATTTTAAATTTTTCTTCCTTCCATAGATGTTATATGCATATTACATCCTTTAATAATCTCTTACGTCATCTCTGACCATGGATAAGACAACGGGGTGGTGAATTGTTTTTTCTACAACTGCTATAGGTTAATTAATATTGTACCTACAACATAGTATTCCTATTCCTGATTGATATTCAAAAATTTACATATGAGTATGCTAATGAATTCCTTCTAAAACATAGAGCGATTTGATGAAATTAAAGAAGAGCGTGTGCAGGTGGTTTCAAGAATCATTTAGACTCATAATTGGACCCGGTAGATGGCGCTGCGATCGATTCAAGACTTTGTAGTGAAACTTTAAGCCTTTGAAATTAATTGAAAATTATCACGTTTACATTTTGAAGACTTTAAAAAGTGTGTGTCAAATACGCGATATGGCATTTGTTTAAGCTCTTTTTCACATGAACTTAAGAAGAACGAGATATAAGCTCTTCTCGCTTTCATAATCTTAAATAAATAAATGAAGCACAGCTCTAAACTATACAAAATTGATTGTTGTAATACCTATATAATTAAAATGTTTCACTTCTATCGTGTATTTTTACGACACAAACTGTCTCGTTTTTACGACATAGGTAGTATCTAGTTTTCCCCTATGACGGACGACCGCGGGCGGGTGGTCTTTGAGTGGGTGGCTTCACTGGGCCTGTGTTGTTTACAGGGGCTCAGTGAACACGTGTGTGCGGCAGCAGGGCGGGTCGATAGTGGACTTGTCGTTCGCTAGCCCCGTTGTCGTGCCACGGATGAGGAACTGGAGTGTCCTGGAGGAGGCGGAGACCCTGTCGGACCACCGGTATATCCGAATGGAGGTCTCCCCCCGGGACCCTAGTAGGGGTCACAGGGCGGACGGAGCTCCCGCGTTTCCGCGGTGGTCTGTGGGTCGTCTTGATAGGGACCTACTGGCGGAAGCGGCCATTGTTAGTACGTGGTTGTCCTCACCACCCCCAGCAGACGGAGTGGGCTGAGGCTGTCCGCATCCGCAGTGCGTTAATGCAGATCTGCGATGCGGCCATGTCAGACCTTCGTGCGGCGTGTATCAGTGTCCGAAGGTCCTACACCCGCAGCCGGCGGCGTCACCGCGACGCTGAGCGGGAGGGCCAGCTGTACGAGGCGCAGTACCGCAGTGCGCGGACTGCCTTTCGGCTGGCCATCCGAGCCGCCAAGGGTGCGAGTTGGCAGGAGATGCTGGACGGTCTCGACCGTGACCCCTGGGGGCACCCGTATCGCGCGGCGCTGAACAAGCTTCGCGTGCAGCTAGCTTATGCTGACGATACGCTTCTCACAACCCGGGGCAGGACACTCGAAGAGGCGGCGAGCCTGGCCACTCTCGGCACCGAGGAGATGGTCAGGCGAATTGAGGCGCTGGGGCTCAGGGTGGCCCTAAACAAGAAGGAGGCCCTTTTATTCCATGGGCCCCGTGTGAGGCTGCCCATCGGCGTCTCGTTAGTCGTCAACTCCATCCACATCAGTATCTAGGCCCATGTGAGGTACTTGGGCCTGGTGTTCGACGGGCGATGGTGGTTCCGGGAGCATTTCCGTCAAATTACTCCCCGGCTGGAGGCGGAGATGCTCTCCGACCTCTACCGGCGGGTTACCACAATGCGCGACGAGGACGGCTCCCCATCGTTCAACGAGATAGCCACCTGGCGCGAGGACGCCTGCCGAGAAGTCATCGCCCGTTGGGCTACGCGGCTGGAGAGGCCTAGACAGGGTGTCGTTACCGTTGAGGCTAGGGATGTGAGGTTACTGGAAAAAAATCGATTAAATAAAAATCGATTTTTTTTAAACTTAATATTAATCGATTTTCCAAAAATCGAATTAAATCAAAATAAATAATCGGTTTTTACGAAAAAATCGATTTTTTTCTACATACATATCATCACGCCATATCCCTTGCAGGGTAGGCAGAGACAGAGTACCAGAGAACTTTATCCTTGCATACTTCACTCGCTTCCTCAGCATTCATAATTCTCTTCATACACGCTCGCCGGTTTCAGAGACTCTTGACTCCACCTTCCTTCAGTACGTGACCAATCTGGTCTAGGTAGGTGAGTCTCGGTCTCCCCGGGTACCTACATCCTTCCACTTTCGCATTGTATATCTTCTTAACCAGACGTTCCTTCGGCATTCTTTCCACATGTCCGAACCATCGGAGCATTCCCTTTCGCATCTTTACACCAATATTCTCTTTCATACATACTAGCTCTCTTACGTCGTCGTTGCGTATGCGGTCGGTCAGCCTAACTCCACAGATTTTCCGTAGAGATCGCATTTCGACCGCATTAACTTTGCTTTCATGCTCTTTTCTGCATACCCAACTCTCGCTTCCATATAGTAATGTTGGGACAAGCACAGCGTTATGTATTGCTACACGTGCCTTCTGGCTGAGGTGGTGGGTACCGAGAACTTGTCCCTTATCGCTTGGGTGGCGATAAGTCAAAGGGTTTTAGCGCGCTAATATATCGCGCTCTGTGGTTAAACTAGCGTTTTTCATTTCGGCGTGTCGATTTTCGATGTGTTTAGACGCGTTCGAGTCGTTCGAAATTTTCGATGTGTTTAGACGCGTTCGAGGATTTCAGTTAATCAATTAATATGGAGTGGAGTGATGAAATGGTGTTAGAATTTTTACACCATTATGAAGCGGAACCCATGAAGGGATAAAAAAAATCATTATGTAATTATTAGAATATAGCTGTAATAGTAAAGCAATTCGTCATCCATAGTTAGACGCATGAAAATGATTTCGGCCATTTTTAATTATTGCACGATACTTCGTATAAAATACCGAAGTCGCTAATGTGACCACAGTATTATCGCGATAACTTTTTAGTGTAGAAAACGTACGAAGCTACGCCACACATTACTTCGGGACGATACACGCAGGTGCGGCCCTAGCATTAATGCTTCGTACGTTTTGTACACTAGAAAGTTATCGCGATAATACTGTGATCATACTAGCGACTTCAGTATTTTACACGAAGTATCGTGCAATAATTAAAGATGACCGAAATCCTTTCGATGCGTTCAACTATGGATGACGAGTTGCTTTACTTTTACAGTTATAATATGCTAATAATTTCATAATGATTTTTTTGGATTTCATCATGGATTCAGCTTTATAATGGTGTAAAAATTGCAGCACTATATTATCGTTCCATTCCATATTTATTGATTAACTGGAGACCCTCGAACGCGTCTAAACACATCGAAAATTTCTGCCGAAATGAACAACGCTAGTGTAACCAGAGAGCGCGATATATTAGCGCTCTAAAACCCTTTGACTTATCGGCAACCAAGCGATAACGCACACGAAATCCGAATGTTCACGACGATAGCCGATAATGAACGGTCACATCTGCGTATATCGTCTCATTGCACGAAGCTTCGTGACGATACACGCAGGTGCGGCCCTAGCATTAATGGTAAAATATTTTCGCCAACCGCTTTTAGATGTTTTACTATTGGAGGACATTTTTATTGTTTATCAACAACTACATAATATTATGGCACTCTTAACTTGTAAATAATAATGGACTTCGAGTTTTATTCATCCGTTCCATAGATGGCGCTTTTCATAAAAATCGATTAAAACGCGTAATTTATATAATCGATTTTTTAAAAATCGATTATTATTAATATAAAAATCGATTATAAAAAATCGATTATTAGAAAAAAATAATCGATTAAAATAAAAATCGATTATTTTTTAACATCCCTAGTTGAGGCACTCCGGCCCGTACTGATGGAGTGGATGGAGCGGCGGCACGGAGTCCTCTCCTTTCGGCTGGTGCAGGTATTGTCGGGGCACGGGTGCTTCGGTTTGTACCTGCACACGGTCGCGTATAGGGAATGGACTCCGGCCTGCCACCACTGCAGCAGTGGCGAGGACACGGCGCAACACACGCTGGAGGTGTGTCCGAGCTGGGACGGGCAGCGCCGTAACCTCGTCGCTGTTATCGGTGCCGACCTGACGCTGCCGGCTGTCGCGAGGGCGATGGTCGACAGCGTCAGGAACTGGGACGCGGTCGCCGCCTTCTGCGAGGCTCTCATCTCGCGGAAGGAGGCGGCGGAACGAGTCCGGGAGGATTCCCGTGACCCGGGCCGCCGTCAGCGGCCGAGGCGGCGCAGGCGCGAATATCTGCGCCTGATGCCGCCCTAACCGAGGCTTCGGGTGATCGAACCGGGGATTTGTCCGGTCACCCGACGTGAGGCCACCGCGTGAGGGCGACGCCCCGACGGCGAAATCTGTCGGGGCGTCGACGAGAGGAACCCGCGAGGGTAAACCGCCGGGCGGGCCACCGAAGTCAAAGATCGGGTACCGGTGGCCCGCTCGCACGGTGCAGAGAGAGGAGTTTTACGGTGGGTCTAATAGTGTCTAGTTTTTACAGCAAATAGTGTCTAGTTTTTACAGCAAATAGTGTCTAGTTTTTACAACAAATAGTGCCTAGTTTTTATGTCGTATGAAGTCTAGCTTTTACGATATATAGTTTTATGACATACAGTGTTAGTATTTTAGATCTCTACAGAACCACATCTGTTGGATAAGTTAGTACGTACATAATAAAAACACAAGTATATTAAAATCAGTATATATTTAAATATAAACAGTTACAATTAAAATTGAATATATAAATAAATATATTTTAAATGGAGGACGAGATTTATTGCACAATTTATGTATATTATTTTATTGCTTATGATTGCGAATGAGCAAGCAGCACACATAAGGTTAAGTGATTCTGCCGCTCATAAGACTCCAGCCAGAAGAAAGTGCTCTTCTTAAACTTGGTTTGAAAAAAGATATACCATAACGTTTGGGTAACACAACAGCAGGTAGTTCATTCCATATCTTGGATATAAATGGGTGAAATTATTGCTCAAAACGTACAATTGAACAACACAATGTTTGCAGGTGTATATTTTTTTTTGCCTATGGTGGCATACGAGCAGGCAACACACCTGATGGTAAGTGTCACTGCCGCCCATGGACCTTAGCAATACCAAAGGTATAGCTAGGCCGCTGCCTACCAATACACACCCCAAATATACCCCAGTTGGGCTTCCGGCTTTCTCGCTCATCGAACGAAGCGCAAGAGCACATTGCCATTACTCAGACGTCGATCTTCTGCGAGAGTGCGGTAATACCCCGGACGGACCGGCCCGCGGCTGTAGACAGAGAATTGTCCACAGCGTGGTGCTACCACTATTGAAATGAATGAACCCTGCTACGGTGGTGCCAAGTCAAACAGTACCTCATGCAGAGCACTTCCCGTGAAAGAGTTAATATGTACTCAACACAGAGTGACCCAAAAAGTCTCTCCGCCGCGTATTAAATCACATTTTTAATAATAATTTCTACCTAATATAAATTTTACTATTAAGAAATACTGGATACTGTGATTACTATAAAAATGGCATATAGCAATGCGTTATTTGTATTCTTTGACGGTAACAGAATAAGTAGCCCATCTCTAAGGGAACGTACCCAGCTCTCCAATGCCGTCTCACGTACCATATAAAGACAAATTTGAGTCAAATTTATTATTTTTTTAACTAAATGTTTCAAAATGTCGGACTGATAAAAGGCTTAATCTTTCAGCGTCCTACGAAGAGAGCTATTCCCAATAATTCTCTACGTGATAAAATCGGGAATACGGAAATCCGTAGAAGAATTGGTATCACCGACATAGCCCGAAGAATCCTTGAAAAAAGTCACATCGCTCGTCGAACTGACAACGAAACTTACGACACAGCGTAGGCGGTAGGATGAACTCTATTAAGTGGATTGAAGACATCTCAAAAGTCACAGGCTGACAGTGGATGCAAGTAAAACAAATGAACCAGCACATTAATCACTGCAGATAAAAACCTACCAGTATTTTTAATAATTACTTTCGTTGATATAACATGACTTATTCATTTGTGAAACGAAAAACATATTACTAGATGTTGGACTAAAAATGCATCCATTAGAAATGCCTTTTCAACAACCATTTAAGAGAACGAACGGGATACTGCATGACCTATTTTTTACAATTTTAACCCTCCTCTCTCGGTAATCAAACGTTGTATGTAGCAAAGGCCCAACTTTCTTCAGGCGTAGTATTTTTGAACACAGCAGACCCCGCCTCACTGGACCCCCACGTAGTATAAGTACGTTCCTAAGCTAATATATCAGATACGTATAGTATTTACTTTGTCATATATATTATAGTATTTAAGTGAGATGTTTTACTACCCCATTTTTTAGAAATTTTTACATATTGCTCTGATTTATTTGTACTATCAACGTTTAAAATAATAACGCTTCAAGAATGTTTTGTTTGAAATAATATTACTCACTGATATGGTGAGATAAGTGTAACAGGTTTGAAAACACACAGCTTCCAAAATTTCCCTGCCGACTGGAAGTATACCGCTCAAGTCTGGCTTTCTCTAAGAAATGATCCGAATATGGAAGTATACTTCTCAAGACTGGCAAAAGGAACCAAATAACCAATATCAGTTCAGAGTATTTCCTGGATAATACAAGCTTGCTATATTTCTACAATAGCTAAAAATACTAAAGTATCATGGGATATGAAAGTCGAGTCCAAGGCCGAGAGAAGTCGAAATGAGAAACCAGTTATTCGTGGCATCACTCACGATGGTGGCCGATTTGATCGGGAAACTTACCAAAATGAGTTGTAGCGCAAGGAAATTATTGGCAAAATTTGCTGAACTACTGCTTTGATAAAATCCAATGCTATTGCTGGAATCCCTTGAGACTATTCTCACCATTGCAGAATATAAATACCAAAAAATAAATCTTCTGAACTTAGAGAAATCTGAAGGAATATTAGGATTTCCTTAATCCTTCTCGATAGAGCAGTCTGAAGGTAGCTATTAGGGACTTAATTTTTAGCGCTACCTTGGAGTAAATTAAGAGAAACCTCTGCCAGCTGAGGTTCGGACTCGATTTTTTAAAATATATAACGACGAGGCCTGGGTTATATACTTTGTAATTTTTAAACGGACACCGAAGCTAACATCCACCTGGCTAAGATGCTTGGGATCCCCGGAATCGTAATCATGGTCTGGAGAAAAAGCAGTCAAAGAAATTCAAAAACAGTTTCTATTAGTTTCATTGCCCCTACTTACTGTCGGGTAATGTGCGTGTGTATATATTATTATTATAAAAATAGTTTTATACCATATGTGTACTTCTATTCATATAAAACTATTTTTATAGATTTCATCATGTTTGTATATTTTTTTAATTTGCTGTCGTTACGATTAGGTTCTTCGCCGATATTGATGGTCGTCAAAATTTAATAACTAATATATTTGCGGGTAAATATAAATCTATGTAATAACAATAACTTATTGGACGTAAGACCCCTTAGTCTTCCCGAGACCATGTAGGCTGTAAAGTTTTCGAAACGGCGGAAAATTGAATATCAAATACAAACGTGATAAAAATTATAAATTATAGATATATTTTAATCATTGTTTACTTAAGGCTGTTGTTTTCAATGTATATTGGTTGATATTATATATTTTTATTTATTAGGTATATATATATATATATATTAAAAAAAAATCTATGTTTTTCTAAATTCTATTTTGAAATTGATATGAACTTTCAAAAATTGACTTTTCACATTTGCAAAGTGTTTTTATTTCACTATTATATATTATTTAAATTATATTTAAATATATTTTAATAACAATTAATAATAATATGCAATTTTTTTTACAATTTACATTTGAATATAAATTTACAGTATAATGTAAATTTACAAGTTACATTTATATATAAATTTACATTATAATCTAAACATAAATTACATGTTACATTTAAATATAAAATTACATTATAATCAATATTTTATACATTTTTAAATTGATTATCGACGTTCATTGCTGGACATACGCCGCGTCAAACCTTGGTACCAGTCCTATCATGGTCCATGTATGGCAGCCGTGGGTGTTACTAGTTTCCCCAGAGGGTACCAGCTCCTCTGATCCTTAACCGGTTTTTACGTTTCCCTTATCTTAGTCCTCACCTATCATCACACATTCTTTTTTATTTTCATAATACATTTAAATATGTATAAAATAAGATTAAAATAAAAATACTATTTACATTTTATAAATAAATAACTTTTTATATACAAAACTGGAT
Organism: Lymantria monacha; assembly: GCA_905163515.2. Taxonomy (NCBI): domain Eukaryota; kingdom Metazoa; phylum Arthropoda; class Insecta; order Lepidoptera; family Erebidae; genus Lymantria; species Lymantria monacha. Next base: position 3,589,234 of record LR991104.1, read on the forward strand.
ATCCTTGGGCAATAGGCAGAATGAAGCGAAGTTCTCGAGGCGCCAGTTTTTAGATATTAAAAAAAATCATATGCGTCCCCTTTGTGTTGATTGCTTAAGAAATATAAAGTGTCACCAAGTCACCATCTTTTATACGTTTGTGAAAGTCCTAAAAATTAGCTGAGAGATCACCAAATCAATAGCCATTTACTATGAGCCGTGTCCAGTGCATCTTGGGTTGCCACCCGTATCTTATTATATTGCACTTTTTTTTTTTCGTTTTAATGTATACTATACTTTATTTAACTAAAAAGTACGTGAAAATACATTATTGTGAACGAATCCATTTCGTCTTGTCTAACTTAAAAGACACTTTGTCTTTGAATCTGATTTATCTATAAGTGAAAATTGCTCCACTAGAAAAAAAATGGAATGCATCAGTTGGTTCTCCTACATCCCTTCCAACGTAGAAAAGATTAAAGGAAGCAATACGCGGGCTGCCGAGCTACACCACCACGTAGGAGGGTAAAGATGGACTCCGAAGTCTTGATTACGAATCAGAGTACATTTGTAACAACTTCCCGGGCAGTATCTTGTTAGCAGCTTTGAAAAGATATCACAACAAGACTCCAGGTATATACGACGTCACAAAAATATTGAACGCACCCGGAGACAAAATGGCGCAGGGCGCGCCTGGGGTCGGGTAAGCATACCTACGCCATGTCACCGCTGCAAGAATTTCCAGCATTCGAACTACAAATACCATAGAACTTCAGCGTGCGTTCGCTGCGGGGGCGAGCACGTCGTGCAAAACTGCCTGTGCTCTCTAGAAGAACCAGCTAAACTTCGCCAATCATTCGAAGTGTCCTATTCTCAGAAAGGAGGATTGCAACAAGAACGTGGGAACGGTCGCAATCACTAGCGAGCCGCGCCCAAAGAAGACATCGACTGCTCATGAAATCGACGCCACTGGATCGTCGCTTATGAAGGAGACGAAAGCCATTGAGATTTTAGTGGGTATTTCGGTCGCAGTGGCCGGCGAGTCTCACAGAAATCCCTCACCGATTGACACCGGTGGGGGATAGTGCGTACATGCATTTTCACAACGTGAACAAAAAAAGGGGGGGTTAATGACACCTAAAGAAATACCAGCTACCCATCAACCTTCCTGAGCGCATCAATCTGGAATGCCAAGAAAAGGTGACAGCCTAGACTCCAGATTTACCTATGCATACTCCACATCCACTCTGACCATTCTCTATTTCTTTTGGATCCCTAGCCAAGCCTCCCAGTCTGGCTATAGGGATGGGCATATAACCGTACCTGATGCTGCATGGTGAGTGCCACCTGGGGGTTTCCCGCACTCGTACCATCTGTACGCAGCCATGTAGTGTGACCACAGCACTCGGATGGAGGCGATCCTATTGTTAGGAAATAACAGATACATAACTAAACACTCTTAATATCCAGATTGCCAAAACTTCCCCTCCCTTTACGTCACTGCCGTGGTTGCTGGTCGCTTGGAGCTGAATTTGGCTCAGATTGACCATGGCGACAGAAACCACGAGGGGCTTTGACTTTACCTAAAAGGGAAAGACGAGATTGCCTTGACAGAGCACAGCCATTCCTATATGTTCTTCCACCCATATACAGTTTATAAAATCATAATCGGTCTGCCTTTAAAACCTTATTCTTTCTATATGAAAGGTCGATTAATGGAAATTTTGGTCCAATAATTACATTGATGATAGGACGCCGTTTGTGGAATTTGGTCCAGCCATATCCTTTTGATTTTTTTGGAAAATTTATATCCTGATCGAAGCAAATCATTGAGATATTACTTACTAGAGATATTGCAGACAGTTTTTATATAAAAGTATTCATTTAAAAGCAAAATCCGAAGGAGACTTTCTTGCTAGAAGTTTTTAATGGCAGCCGTGGTCTGATCTGGTGATAGATTTTTTAATTAATTTCAGATAAAATGTAGTATTGACCTTTGATTAATACTGCATCTTTTAGCTATTTTGACTAAATCGCTTGATGCTAACGCTTTTTGGAAATGCTTATTTCTGATAACCATAGGCTACAATTAAAATCCTATTTCTGAATCATTACAAAATACTGTCTTAACCAATCCTATATTGAATGTAAGGGCGGTGGTACTCTTTCATCAACGTCGTATTTCCTTTCATGTACCTTCATATGCCCTTTCAAAGTACATTTTTGTGTAAACGCCCTCCCACAAACCGGACAAATAAATCTCTTATCATTATTATGTATTCTCAAATGCTCGCGTAAAGTTTTTTTCCTTTGATAAGACTTCTGACAAACTGGACAAATATGAATCCTTTCACCGTCATGCTTAATCATATGCATTTTTAATGCGTTTTTAGTGTAAAATGCTAAATCGCACTTGTCGCATTTATGATTACGTTCATTTAGATGATCGCGGCGAACATGACTGGATAAATGCCCTGGAGTTATATAAGACTGGGGACACGCTTTGCATTTATATCTTTTTAATTCCTCGTTATGGACTTCAGCTAAGTGTTTTTGTCTAGCGTAAAAAGAAGTTAAAGATATATTGCAACGTTTGCAAGCATACCTAACGCCAGATTTATGTTCTTTGGAAACATGATTCTCTCTTTTAGTAACCCTATCAAATACTTGATCGCAATATCTACATGGAAAACTACCGACTTCATGAGTTCTCATATGACCTCTTAACCGAGCTTTTGAAGCGAAAGCCTTACCACAACTCTCGCATATATAGTTTGGATAATGGACATTCATATGCGTATTCAAATTGACATAGTTTAGGAAAGTTTTCTTGCACACTGGACAATCCAATTGGTCTTTTTCCAATTTAAATGGTAAATTATTCCAATTGCGATTGTTAAATTTTAACCTGGTACAGTTTTCAATGTGCTGTTTTAATTCGTCGTAATTTGTTATGTCTGTTGTGCAAATTTTACATCTTAGATTATTGTTAACTTTATAGAATCTTTGAGTGTTTGAAAACATCATTTTTTTGAATGCAACACTCATATTAGTTTTATTATGATCGACTATATGTGTTTTTATATCGTCTAAACTTGAAGATTTTTCCGGACATATTGCGCAGGAGTATGTGCGATTCTTTTTAATTTTGAACGGAAATAAACCTTTTGCGAGCATGGCTTCCATTTCAGATACGTCCGTTGTCTTTTTTATAGAATATTTAGGTATTTTAATTTTTTTAGTTGATAGTGTTTTGCTACGAGTTTTTCTACGGCAGTTTTCAGTTGGGGTTTCTTTCTTGATAACTGCTTTGATGGCTGTGAATAAATATTGTTTTGTAAATTTTATTCTCGTACTAATCATTATTCTCAAATTCGTTCTGCACCTTTGGACTGAAAATGGCCTGCTATAGCGTAATAGGTTATAAAATGGCCTACTATACCAGAATGGGTTAGAGAATGGCCTAGTATACCAAAATAAGACAGTAAATAGCCTGTAATACTACAATGAGATAGAAAATGACCTACTATATAAAAGTGGGACAGAAAATAGCCTACTATATCATAATGAAACAAAAATTTTTTAACAAAAAAATAAATAAACCGCCGACAAAATCTGAAAACAAAAAATATTAAACTTTGTTTTTATAGACCTTAATAACTAAGTTCCTAAATACACGTAAGTAATTTTGAGTCGGCCCCAAATAATCAATGAATGACGATCACTAAATTACCTCCGACGCCGACTCAAAATTACTTATGAAGGTCAATAAAAACAAAGTTTATTATTTTTTGCTTTTCAGATTTTTTGGCGGTTTAATTTTTTTGTTAAAACGTTTTTATTTTATATTTTTTTTTGTGGAGGTTTTTTACCATACTCGATATCAAGACAGGAGATGCTGAATTGGATTTTTACTCAGTCACCACTTAGAAAAATTGTACATACCAGTATCTTTATCATCTTGATCTTCTAAATCATGAAACTCCTCTTCGAAATCATTGGTCTCCAATAAGTCTCCAGGTTCCTCTTTTTTTACTTCTTCCGGACCAGGTTTCTCCTCCTCTAAAAAAATTAAGAAAATTCTTTAAGATGTTTTATCAAATAGTCTATCGATTTATTCGTATAGTTAAAACTAAAAGGCAAAAGGATTTGGCTCGGCTTCTGCTATCACCAAGTAAAGCGCTGATTTTCAGCCATCCCTATGTATTTATTGAAAACCGGACTGGCTTTTTAAAATAGAAGACTATAATCGCCATTTTCTAAGTGGATCGGTGACCGTCGTAGGCGTTCAGTTAACTAGGAAAGTAGTGCATTCTGGTGACCAATCAACCAACTCTCAGTTCTCCTAATATGTCACATAAGAACACATTGTGTTTTGCACTGATGATGTAATAATTAAAATATAAATCTTAGCTTCGGTATCGGCCGCACAGGACTGGACACGAATTTTTCATCATGATGAGGATGTTTTATGATGTTTAGTGTAGCTTTTAAGCAAGGAAATTTCGAAATAAAATCTTATACAAAGCTGTCAACATGGTTTAATAGTAAAAAAAAAATAGTCATACCACTTTTAAGAGGTGTTATTTTAGAAAAAAAAATAGATAGGTGTATTACAGTACACGACACTGAAACTTAGTCTCTAAATGTCGGCCTCGTAAAAAGACTCAAGAGTCGCTCAGCGTGCTATGGAAAGGGCTATATGCTCGGTAAATACCGATATTTCTCTGCGTGATAAAATCCGGAACGGAAATCCGTAGAAGAACGGGTTTAACCGACATAGCCCGAAGAATTAGCACGTTAAAGTGGCGATGGGCAGGCCACATCGCTCGACGAACCGACAACTGTTAGGGAAGAAAGGTTGTCGAGTGGCGACCACGTATCGGATGACGCGGCGTAGGACAAACCTCCACTGGATGGACTGATGACATTACGAAGGTCGCAGGAAACCGTTGTTGGATGCAGGTGGCACAGGACCGTTTCGTATGTCATTCTCGTGGGAGGCCTATGTCCAACAGTGGACGTTTACGAGCTGATGGACGGATGGATGGATCGACGGATGAAATAAATATAGCTATATTTATTCCGTCCATCTCATGTAAAGTTTTAAAATAAAAAAGATGATATTAAAAAACAAACTTACTCTCATCGTTAGCTGCTGTTTCTAATGTTTTGAGTGATGTTAAAGCTTGTTCCTTAAATAGTACAGAATCCCTCAATTTTCCAATACAGAGATTGCATATCAGACGTTTTGTGTCACCTAATTTTAACGAGGACATCTGGAAAGAAAAATTATAGACTTATGGACCTATTTCTCTTCTCAATACATACACACCATGGTAGGACCACTCTGTTGGCAGTTTTCTATCTACAGCCGCAGGCCAGTCTGCCCGGGGTAGTACTACAATCTTGCAGAAGATTGACGTCTGAGTAATGGCAATATACTATTACGTTTCGTTCAATGAGCGAGACAGATGGAAGCCCAACTGGGTAGGTTTGTATTGGTAGGCAACCACCTAGTTATACCCTTGGTATTGCAAAGGTCTATGGGCGGCAGTAAAACTTACCATTGCTTTTTTTTTTTTTATCGCTGTGGAAACGCATTTGTGCGCTATCCCCCGCCGGTGACAGACGAGGGGGAGTGTGGGACTCACCGGCCAGCTGGAACCCGACTGGAATACCCACTAAAACCACAGCGGCCCCTTCCGCTTTTTTACGGGGAGCCGGAGAGATCGTCTACTGACATTCGATCCCCAGCACCCCCTCGCTTGGCCTTCTGGCCACGTCCTATCGTCCCTCAAGGCGGTGGGAGGAGGTGCGCATAACGGCGCCTCCTCCTCCCCGGTCGCCGGCGGCGAAGCGAGTTAGCTGACGCAAGCGCCTCGCGTTCCCGCTCCGCGGCCTCCTTCCTTTTCATGGTGGCCTCACAAAAGGAGGCCATCGACGACCAGCACCTGTCGCTGTCAAGCATCTTCGAGATTGATGGTCGACAACGACAGGTCTCTCCCAACGACCGCCGATAAGACGTAGCGCTGGGGCCCCCAGGCAGGGCATACCTCCAGAGTGTGACGCGCATCATCTACTGGCGCACCACACTCGTGACATCCTGGGGCCCCTTCTCTTTCAATTCTGTGCAGGTACTTACCAAAGACCCCATGCCCGGTAAGCACCTGCACCATCCTAAAGCTTAGGCTGCCGTGCCTTCTATTAATCCAGCGGTGGAAATGTGGCGCAACCGCCTCCACAGTCCCCCGCCCTGCTACGGGGGACTCCAGATCTTCTCTCCACCGCTGAATGACTCCCCTTCGGGCTACTTCCAATACTCTGCCCAGTCTCCTTACAGAGACTTGCTCGTCGTCGGCCCGCGCCACGACGCGGAGCCGGTAGACCTCAGCCAGGGCCTCGGCCACAAGTGGCCAAGGTGGGTCGCCCACCAGCAATGTCGCTGCGGTCCATGACACCGTACGATAGCCCCTGATAGCCCTCACCGCCATGGCCCTCTGAGGGCGTCGCAGAAGGGCCCTGTTGCGGACGGTGAGGGAGTCCGCCCAAATAGGGGCACCATACAGCGCCATGGACCTCACCACTCCGGCGTATAAACGCCGACAGGACGACCCAGGACTGCCTGTGTTTGGCAGAAGCCTACCTAACGCCGCGGCTGTCTCGACGAGCCTCGGAACGAGCTGGGCAAAGTGCGGCCCGAAACTCCACCTAGAATCAAGGTGCAGACCCAGATATTTCATCTGAGCCCGCACCGGCACAGCAACCCCAGACACGCTGATGTGTGCTCCTCGGAGGGGACCTCGACCCGAGCCATGAAATAGAAGGGCCTCGGTTTTCTCCATCGAGACCCTCAGGCCCAACATGCTGATCCGGCCCACGACGAGCGCAACCCCCTCTTCTGCCAATCGAGCAGCCCCCAGGAAGTCAGGCCTCCTCACCGTGACGAGGGTATCATCAGCATAACAGATGACCCTCATCCCGGAGAGAAGCCGACCCCGTAGGAGCCAGTCGAATCCGACGTTCCACAGGATCGGGCCAAGGACCGATCTCTGTGGAACGCCGCACTCTACCCGATGACGATGAATGCGCCCGTCGTCCCCCTCCCAGAGCACGTGCCTTCCCTCGAGGTACGCTTCCAACAGCCTCCAGAGATAAGGAGGCACTCCATGATACCGGAGTGCCTCCCTTAGCGTCTCATGCGGGAGGCTGTTGAAGGCGTTCTTTATGTCCAGCGAAACTGCCAGGAGGACTACCTTTCTGGCCACGGCATCGGTGGCCAAAGACTTCAGGGCGGCTAGTGCGTCAATAGTTGACCGGCCGCCCCTGAACCCGTATTGGCTCTCTGACAGTCCCGGTCCGACTTCCTCGAGGTGCTGGACGAGACGGTCCGCAAGCACCTTCTCGAACAATTTAGCCGTCTCGTCCAGCAGCACCAGCGGTCTGTATGCGGAAGGGGAGTCGACTGGGCGACCCTCCTTCTGCAGCAAGCACAACCTGCCGCATTTCCATTGCTCCGGGAACTGCCTGGACCTCAGGCACGTATTAAGCAGTTCCCGGAGCTCACCCCTGAGGTATTCCGCGGCGACGCCGAGTACAATTCCCGGGACGCCGTCCGGACCAGGCGATTTCCGCTTTCCGCGGAGTCGGGAGAGGGCTGTCGCCATTTCTCGGTCGGTGATGAGTGGGATTGAGGTCTCCACCTCTACCACCGACCGAGGAGCCATTCGGGGAGGAACGTGTCCCGCAGAACGCGGGAACAGTTCCCCCATTAGCCCCGACAGGAAACCCGGATCCATCGTTTCGATGATGGGGGCGCCACAGGCGCGAATTTTGTTCCGCGGCCGCTGGTATGAGCGCCCCCAAGGATCCCTGTCGAGGCCCGTAAGGAGTTCCTCACGGGCCCTCTCCTTCGCCTGGCTGATGGCCAGCTGCAGAGTTTTCTTCCTTCTTGTATATTCCGTCCGCAGCTGACCCTCAAGGACGTCATCCCAGTTAGCCCGCTGTCGGCATCTAACATAAGCACGCCGCGCCCGATTGGCAGCCACCCGAAGATTAGATATCTCGAGCGACCACCAGTACACCTGGCGACGCGGCGGCCTTCGCTGAGCCCTCGGCATCGCCGCATCACAAACTACCTCAAGAGGTGTGCTGCTTGCTCCTTTTCCGCCTAACACAATAAAAAAAAAAACATACACACCTTATTTCTCCCAATATGATGGAATATGATGGAAATGAGGCTACTATATGAAACTGGGTTGAGATGATATGGTATATATTTTATTTTAGGTTGTCTTTGAAGCATTATGCAGAGAGTTCTACTTAATCAAGTAAGGAGAATACTACTATTTCTCTTTATATGTGTACTACTACAGAATTTACTGTTATATGCTCCAAAATGATGCTCTCATGATTTCATATTACCGAAAGTAAAATATAAATTGAAGACAATAAATTTGGCTATTTAGGGAGCTTACCGTGTGTAAGCAATGAACTTCAGAATAAACTGTCAAACGACTTATGATATCCGCTTTAATCAGTCAAACTATATTATTCTATGTGTAAAATATAAATACAGTGATAATAATATTAAATATATCTTCACTTCTTCATTTCATGGCTATGCAACTAGTTTACGCAATTTGGCCTTATACATATCTGTAACTCATTTTAGAGATTAAAAAAAATATATATATCTTTTGACAGACCATTCTGAAGTAGTTTGGACAATAATGTCCCCTTATTGTATACATGATTATCATGAAATTAAATATCACAAAGAAGTTTTTGTATAAATATTTCTTATAAATTATCTTATTATGAGAAATTTCAGTTAAAGTCTATAGATAAAGTAATTATTTACTAAATTTATGAACTGTATAGATAGGCTTCAAGGACCTATTCCTTTATATTGTCTTGTAAGCTACTCATAAGAAAAAAGTAATGACATAATGCATTCTTAGGCCATCAACAACGGAACAAAAATAAGGATCCAAATTTTAGGCATTTAACTATCATACCATTGCCTTGAATTTAAAAAAAATCGTGATTCTCGGATATAAGTTTCGCAGAGTTCCACATAAATAATTAAGTAGAGAGTGCATCCAATTAATAAAATATTATAAAGGAAACATCAATATACTGATATACAACTTACGTCTATAGAGAAACATGTTAATAACATATCAGAATAAATTTCTGATTGTCCATTGTATTGGTGAGTTACAAGCATACTCTTCACAATTCCTTCCTCCAGACACAAATTGCACATGCCAAGCAACGGCAGCGTCTCAACCATTATTTCCGAATCCATATTTACTAGTTAATAGATTTAATTCTATACATAAATAATTACTTTTTCATTATAATTTCATTATTAACTTTTGTGATTGTGATATAGTAGTTTCAAGTTTGACATTTGTATGACAGATGACAGATTGATACGGCGATACAGAGTAGTTATCACGACTTTTGACAGCAATTTGAAAACGTCATGTGGTGCTCTTACATTCATGGAAGTAATAAGTACTCTGGACTTTTGACGGGAATTTGAAAACGTCATGTGGTGCTCTTGTATTATATTCGATATCTTAGTGTTTTAACGTATTATATTAGATAATTTTGATGGCATTTTATGTAATGTGATGTGCGGAAATACTGGGATGTAGTGAATATCATATAAAAGTGCTTTACAACGTTTTCGTTTTCCCATCAAAATTCCCACAAGATACCATTAACAGTGTGGCCATTGCACTGTTAATGGTGACAATTTGACTTAGACAACGACTGACTTGAAAGACTAAAAACGTGAAAATATTTATAACTTGACACTGGCATCAATAGCTCGTATATGTAGCTGATTGCCAATACATAAGAAGAAGAAGAAGAATAAGTACTCTGTACAACAGGAATGAGCTGTTGTCGCAAAATTGAAGCCGAGCGAGAGCTCAGAACTGTACCTTTTATCCCTCTCTGGTGATGGTGACCATATTGAAATATGATTTAAGGACAATAATTATAAAAAATATTTGTGATCTGACGTCAGCAAATCATTGCTTCAGATGGATTTTAATAGAAGATGCTAATTATAAACTTGCCCTTTGTGGCAGTATACATTTCCTGTTTTTGCTTGCTTTTCACACTCGCGTCATATAGGTAGGTACTTATCTACTGGTCCTTGTGGGACACGACATGCAGCTGGACTGAGATAAAATTGCGATAAGGTGGTGTGTGGTATATTTAATTAAGAAAAAAAACAGTTAAGTTTAAATTTAAGTTTAATTCTAAATCAGACATTGCTAAATAAGAGTCTTGTGAAGTTTCTGCCGCAAACCCAGCTTATTCCTTATATGTTTCATTGATTCTAATTTTGCATTGGGTTAAACGTAAATTGAGATATGAATTCGCTAACGCCTTCATCAATAGAATATAATGTGGATCTTCAAATATAGATTGAGGAGGATGTGCTGATTCTAACGAAGTATGTACTTTGCTATAAAATTCTCGGACGACATACCTACATGATAATTTTATTTTTGTTTACGTTTTTTAACGATTGATTTAATAATGTAATAAACAGTGTTCTATGGTGTTGTGATCCAATAACACAATACAATTTGAACAAGAAATTTTGTGAATCATCCCATTCACGATATATCCAGCAATATAAAAAATAATGTTCAGTTTAAAATCTGAAACACAAGCGTTATCTACGAGATCTAACAAATCATCTATTGATGTCGATCATGTCGACTGATCTTTATTACATTCTTCCACAATAGCTTTCTTTTTGTTCCTAAATTTTCTAAAGAACTTAATGTTAGGGACATTAAGATCTTTAGGAAATTTGAAATCTAAACAAAGTTATTTTCATAAAAAAATAAAAAATACATAGGTATTTAAGTTATTTGTTCTTGAACTAGGATTGAATAGTCATGCATGGTCACCGTACTTCTTCACTAACAAATTATGTTATTATTATTCTTTACGATTTCATGTGGGGTTGTCTGGTCAGGTGTCCGTATTTCATACATATAAAAGAAAACCTATACCCCAATCGCATAATGTTTGCGTTAATAAGGTTTTACACTTAGCAACAAATAATATTGCTTTAATATGTCGGTAATAAATTATTATTTATATTTAAAAACATTTTAGAAGTAAATGTTTTTACTTCATTACATTACATCAGTCGCATATTTTTCTACCAACAAGGAAAGGATTGAAATCAACTTAACTCTGGCAATTCTAAGTCCACTGTTAGAACGGGACACAGGGTACACTGGTTGCCCTCTCACTCGGCTTCTTTTTATTTTTGCGCGCAACAAGACTCGTACTACCTTAGCATAAGGTTTTATTTTCTTTATTTTTGCTGCAAGATGCACAGATAGAGCTCATTCCTGTTGTACAGAGTACTTATTACTTCCATGCTTATATTATATTCGATATCTTAGTGTTATATTAGATAATTTTGATGGCATTTTATGTAATATGATGCGGCGGAACAACTGGGATGTAGTGAATATCATATAAAAATGCTTTACAACGTTTTCGTTTTCCTTCAAAATTTCTACAAGATACCATTAACAGTGTGGCCATTGCACTGTTAATGTCGACAATTTGACTTAGACAATGACTAACCTGAAAGACTAAAAACGTGAAAATATTTATAACTTGACACTGGCACCAATAGCTCGTATAAGTAACTGATTGCCAATATATAAGAAGAAGAGTAGTTATACATACATACATATATATCATCACGCCATATCCCTTGCAGGGTAGGCAGAGAGAACAGAGTGCCAGAGAACTCTATCTCTGCATACTTCACTCGCTTCCTCAACATTCATAATTCTCTTCATACACGTATATCATTAAGAGATATCCCTATTATTTACTCCGAGGGCCACTACTTTATAATAATCTATAATGTACTTTGTGATTGGTGCTTCCGGGTTGAAAACTCTCAATGCGCGCCCATAATCCAGGCAAAAGCTGTAATTTGATCCTAACAGCTAAACATACGCTAAGAAATAATACTTGCAATGTTCCATTGTCCCCAAAATAGTGAGACGCCACACCAGAAACATTCAATTCGGGAATTAAACTATGTTCAGATAGAAAATTAATATTTAAAAAAGCATTTGTTAACGGATAATGAGATGCTTTATCCAAATAAACCTTTTTCTGATTATTATAGATTAAAAAGAATATGACAGGAACTGGTTTAATATTTTGTCATTGTTTTGAAGCTATGTAGTTTTGGAAAAGTTTTGTGGTTGCATTTTAGTTTTTTTCTAACTTTTGATACTGAATTTTTTATTGCTATTAGAATGGAATGCTTAAATGGTGAAACATCAAATAATACATTGATAAGAGGTAAATAAATTATTTAAATGAGCAAACGATAAAATATACTACTTACACTTATTAGGAGACGGTATCAGTGTACCTGTAAAGTATCATTGATTTGCAGTTTTGGGAATAATTGATCTTGATCAGATTCCCTTGGGGAGCTCCTTTTAGAAATTCTTTTTAGGTAGCAATTAAGGGAATTTAGATACAGTGGCGTAGCTAGGCGTGGACGAAGTGAAGCCAAGCTCACGGTCTCGTGCTTAAAGGGCGAGACCTCTTTGGATACGATGTTACCACTCCTTTTTTAAATTAAATAAGAACCTAAAAAATATTTCTTAGGTTCTTAGAAGGCTACTTTCGAAATAACCCTTTATTTTTTGCGAATCCCTATTCGCAAGAAAAAGAAAATGTTTAATTATCAAACTGTAGATGAGCCTATGATTCCACTGAAAGTAGATTCAGAATTGATTTTTTTATTACAATATGGTTGGCACCGCGGTACAAGATATTAACACAAGATTTACTACACTCACTAAATATTACACCAATTTTGGATTCTTGTACGACATAAATAATTTAAAATCCTTGCCAAATAACGAGCTTTTAAAGCACTGTAAGATTGTAATAATTTAAGTGCAGTACTTCAGGATGGAGAAAGCAAAGATGTAAGAATCTTTGAGCTTTACGAAGAACTACAACTTTTAGTGCCTTATCTACAAAACTCTGTTCGAGACGCCAATCATATGATCCCATACATTATTACAAATGCATTGGAAGTCATCAATCCTAACATTTACATTGCTATGAGAATTATATTGACTATGTCTGTAAGTACAGCTTTCGCAGAAAGAAGTTTATGTGAGTTAAAAATTATTAAAAACTACTTAAGAAACAGTATGAAGCAGGACCGACTGTCTGCTTTAGCAATACTTTCAATCGAAGTAGATTTAGCTGTTAAAATCAATTGCAAATCCTTGTTAGGGGACTTCTGTGAACCGAAAAGCCGAAAAACATTTTCTATTTTTAAATATTAAATTATTCAAGCTACAAAATAAAACTTGTTTGCAAATTTATATACTTTTCATATTCAAAAGTACATTTGTATTTTTCGTTATCATAAGTAGGTACGCCGTGTTGAAGCATGTTTGGTAAGATAGTTTTATTGGGTAGATCTTGGCGACAAAAAAAAAAAGGGGTTTCGCTGATGCGACTTTGCCCACGTCTATATTAGAATTTAGATCACGCTACGCCAATACTTAGATAATTAATTGAGAGGCCCCTTGAACATATAGCTGTGGTTTAGATCAGCGTAGCTATCGGTAAATTTTAAAATAATAAGTTACAATAAAGCTACAAGATAATTAGTAGTATTTAGTAATTTTGCATGTTTGGAATTGAAACAAAAATTATTTTAAAACTATAATAATTTACAGAAGAAATTATGGATATTAATGTTGAAGCTGATGTTTTACCCTTACTTGAAAGACAAAGAGCCGAAATAATATTTAAGAAGCAAGTATCCTTGGTCAAGAATGAGAAATTTAGATATAAATGGAAAGATTACATTTACTCTGATAGAGGATTGTCTTGCCCACTTTCAATTCCTTCCTAGTTAGTAATACATATATTTGTTTTCAATTGACCTCTTATGACGTGGTAACGTCTAATAAATCGATGAACACCGGCTGCACGCAGGTAAGTGTCACGTTCCGCCTGAGCCGAGCGTGTAAGCGAGTATGTGTAGCACAATGGAATTAGACAATGGAATTCGTTATGGTTTGGTCACTGGAAGTCTACATTTCGGTTTTCGAATTCCCAGTGGTCTTGGATTTTCCGCCATCTTGATTTTAAGGGTGGTTTTTTGTTTTTTAAATAACTCGTTTATTTTCAATTTACACGAAAAATGGTTATTACCGAAGTTGTTCAAAATTAAATTTCCTTCAATTTTTGTTCTCATCATTTTTTCCGTAGGATCGATATTTTTCGATTCACACCCGAAAAGAAAGGGTGATTTTTTGTTTATTGAATAACTCTTTTTTTTTTCAATTTTACACGAATAGTGGTCATCACCAAAGTTGTTCGAAAGTATATTTCCAATAACTTTTGTTCTTATCAATTTTTCTGTAGAATCGATATTTTTCGATATACGCCAGAGAAGAGGTGGGGGTGAAATTTTATTATTACATTACCACGTTTTTTTGCAATTTCACGCGAAAATGGTTATTACCAAAGTTGTTCGAAATTGAATTTCCTACAATTTCTGTCCTTATCATTTTTTTCGTAGGATCGATTAACATCCGAAAGGAGGGGGTGGAATTTTTGTTTGTCGAATAACTCGTTTTTTATTAATTTTACACGAAAAGTTGTCATTAGGTACTAAAATTGTTTGAAATTAAATATCCTACAATTTTTGCCCTTATAATTTTTTTCATAGGATCGATATTTTTCTCACATTATTACATCCAAGAGCAAAGTAAGGGTTGCTAGTATTCGTAGCCGCTACCACACAGCTTTAATATAAGCTATAATAATTAAAGTTTTACAGGCCTCACAAAAATGGTCTTTCGCTATTAAAACATAAAAATAAGGATAATCATCTTATTGTATTCAATACGTCTATAGTACCTCATGGTGCCGTTTCTTGACCTTCGTTCTGCACAATTATGTTGTTATTTTTGAAAACGCGTTATTTACCATTTGGGATAGCTCATTCATAGCTCATCTAGGGTTACAAAAGTGTGACTGAAAAATAGCTTGCGTTAGCAGTGCAGCAAGTAAATCTAGAGTGATTTACTTCTTTAGATTAAGGAACAATAGCCACATAGCTTGCTATGCAATCTCTTTCTGCTTTTTATGTAGATATAGTATGAAGATTTGCTTGTGATCCGATTGGCAGATTACCAGGTCGGGTACCTATCCCTTGAGCGATGTCCAGGTGCATTCTGTGACGCCGCATCGACGTAGTAAACCTTACTGCGGATAACAGACTTGTCTCAAATCCATCCAACCCTGGCCTGTGCTAGGGCGACAACCAAACACAAGCGCCAGCAACTGGAAAAAAGATTTCAGCAATGACTTAAAATGCCCTCATTATTAAGCAATTATGTATGCAAAGTAACTTTTGCAAAGTATTATCCTAAGGGAACACAGTACCGAAAAAGTATGATAGCCTCGTGTTATCCTATAATACCTATATGTGTTAATCTAGGACGTGATCTATCTTTGAACTAATTTTCATCCAAATCGCTTCAACGGTTTACGCGTGATTGAGTAACAAACATGTAAACATTTTTAAAAACTTCCCCAAATAATATTAGAAGGCAAGAACAATTTTTGTCTCACATATTAGAAAGCAAGCCTATTGTCATTTAGCCGTCTCTTTCCAGCATCAAAGTAGTAAGGTTTAATATAAATATCACCACCTTAAACCATCATCCTGCTCCTATCCTAATTACTTGTGATCGATTTAATAATAATAATGTATTGCCTTTTCAGAACTTAAACTAAAAACAAACAACTATAATAAAACGAAATTAAATCTAGTAGGCAAAAGGAATTGGCTCAGCTTCTGCTGTCACAAGCACAGCGCTGATTTTCAGCCATCCCCGTGAATCTATTGTATTGTGTGTGTGTGTGCGCGTGTGTATTTAATTTGTACTCCGCTTTTATCGTAACAAATAATTTTGCCAATATGTACGAGTACATATTGCGTAGATCACAAGTAATAGGAACAAGAGCAGGGCAATAGTGATGAATTTCCCAAGAATAATGAAATCCATCTTTGCAGTAAATACCACTTCAAGAATTATTTATTAAAACCCGGTAGTGCAGAATCTAATAATAATGGCCGTGATCATCGAAAACATTTAGGTGTGGGGCAGCGTCAAGATCGCTATGGTGAAATACCTATACCTGATGAAATGCATGTAAGAAGAACTCGTTTTAACAAAGTTCAACGTTCAAAAGACAAAGATCTTAGAAGCAAAAATATAAACAATAAAAAGTTATTAAGCTAGTGTTGTGAGCTTGGACAATGTGGACTCGCTATTTACGACGCTGCCTCCTTACATACATACATACATATCATCACGCCATATCCCTTGCAGGGTAGGCAGAGAGAACAGAGTGCCAGAGAACTCTATCTCTGCATACTTCACTCGCTTCCTCAACATTCATAATTCTCTTCATACACGCTCGCCGGTTTCGGAGACTCTTGACTCCACCTTCCTTCAGTACATGACCGATCTGGTCTAGGTAGGTTAGTCTCGGTCTCCCTCGGTACCTACATCCTTCCACTTTCGCATTGTACATATATCTTCTTAACCAGACGTTCGTTCGGCATTGTTTCCACATGTCCGAACCATCGGAGCATTCCCTTTCGCATCTTTACACCAATACTCTCTTTCATACCTACTCGCTCTCTTACGTCGTCGTTACGAATGCGGTCGATCAGCTTAACTCCACAGATTTTCCGAAGAGATCGCATTTCGACCGCATTAATTTTACTTTCATACTCTTTTCTGCATACCCAACTCTCGCTTCCATACAGTAATGTTGGGACAAGCACTGCGTTATGTATTGCTACACGTGCCTTCTGGCTGAGGTGGTGGCTGCCGAGAAGTTGCCCCAACGCTCCGTTCACTCTATTTCCCGCATTCACTCTTCGCTCTATATCAGTGGTGTACCGTCCATCTCGCCTAAATCCACATCCAAGATATACAAATTCATCCACTTGCTCTAGTACATCTTTACCTATTGTTACTCTTACATCTGTTTACCATGTAAATTAATAGATTTTATTGCGATTCTACCTCCTTACCAATTTTATAGCGATTTGCTTTAATCTGAGAAATTGTACTATTAATTATAAAAATAAATTTATTTACTTGCAAATTCTCATGGCTTCAACTGCGTAGTTTTCGTTCGTAGTAAGTCTATAATAAACTCATTTGCAAAAAAAACGGGCGGTTTTGATTTTCATTCATATTTAAAAAGATACAATACCAAAAAGGTTTCAATCGTTTGTACACGTTACTGGCCGGTTTTAAAAATGCTGTGGTATTTAAAAAAGTACGTTCTAAATTCAATTTTTCATTTGATGTTCATTTTTACAGAAAACCCCCTTTTTATCCTACATTTTTGGCGCGAAGTTCCAGAAGTTAACATCGACTTTCATAACTTTTATTCAATTTTTATCGATTAATTTCATATCCTTGACTGTCAAAGCTTTATTTAATGCTGTTTGGCTGTATCAAAAATGGTAGATAAAGTGGTAAAAGCTACCAAAATTATCGCGCTGCTTGAAGAGGGTTGCAGCCAATGTTTCGTGGCTAGGAGGCTAAATGTTAGTCGCTCGACAGTCCAAAGGACCTGGCAGCGATATCAGGAGACTGGTTCCGTCGAGAGAAGGCCTGGTTCTGGAAGAAAACCATGTACCCAACCACGGGATGATCGTTTTCTTGTGAGTCGCGCATTGAGAAATCGCAAATCTTCGTATGTGGATCTTAAGAACAACCTCCAAGAAGTAAGAAATGTGCATATTAGTCTATGGACGGTCAGGAGGAGGCTTCTCGCTGCCAATATACGCAGTCACCGCCCGGCCCGCGGCCCCAAATTACTCCGTGAGCACAGAGTTCACAGGCTTAGGTTCGCTAGAAATTGTGAATCATGGACTCAAGACGATTGGAATAGGGTTTTGTTCTCTGATGAAGCCAGGATATCTCTGTTCGGTGAAGATCGACGTCGGCGAGTGCTAAGAAGACAAGGAGAACGCTTTGCAGAGGCATGTTTCGAAGAAATCACACCTTATGGTGGGGGCTCTGTTATGTTTTGGGCAGGAATAAATTCAATGGATCGTACAGAGTTAGTCTTCATTGAAAACGGCTCACTGACTGGGCATCGATACATAACGGAAGTTCTAATTTCTCATGCACAACCCGCATTGGCCGCTCTAGGTGAAGACTCGATTTTTATGGACTACAATGCTCGCGCCCACCGATCCCGCGATGTTAATGCGTATGTGCAAGAGGTCGGCATTCGTCGTTTGGATTGGCCAGCTCGAAGTCCCGACCTCAATCCCATAGAGCATGTCTGGGACGTTCTGAAACGGCGTGTGAGATCAGTACACCCGGCTCCGCAGACCATCAGAGAGCTGAAGAATGTGATTACTGCGGAGTGGGAACGTATTCCGCAAGCAAGTATCCGGGATATACTCGCTAGCATGCCCAGACGAATTCAAGCTGTGATTTTAGCTAGAGGGGGTCACACTCGATACTAAACATTTATCTGCTTTTACTTTATTAAAGAAAAACAAACAAAAAAACTTTTTTATTTTTACTTCATGAGCATATGCACTACTAGCGAATATACACTACTAGCGAGGTTTAGCATTATTTCCCATAAATTGTATCTAAATTTTATGAAATACTGATGAAAACGATTATTTTCTTATTAATTTACCAAATTGTGTGGATAAAACTACCTATAATTATCAAACAAAGAAATATTAACATTTGAAATGGTTCATTGCTTAGGTGCCCGTTTTTTTTGCAAATGAGTGTATGTTACTCGCTAATAATTTGCTTTCCATTCGGGAAAGATTTTTCAAATCAGTTTAGTGATTTAGGTATGAAAGCCGTAACAAACAATTTTATCTTTTATATTTAATTCGCATTTATAATACATACATACATACATATCATCACGCCATATCCCTTGCAGGGTAGGCAGAGAGAACAGAGTGCCAGAGAACTCTATCTTTGCATACTTCACTCGCTTCCTCAACATTCATAATTCTCTTCATACATGCTCGCCGGTTTCGGAGACTCTTGACTCCACCTTCTTTCAGTACATGACCGATCTGGTCTAGGTAGGTTAGTCTCGGTCTCCCCCGGTATATATTAGGATTAAATTAACTTTGTATTTATATTTTACCTATGAATAATGATTCAGGCTTTTGCTATCCACTGCTGGACGTAGACCACCCTCATATTTCGTCGCAGAGTGCGGTGCTGTGTCGCCCACATCCACTGCTTCTTCAGCGTGCTAATTCTTATTGCTGTCGGTATACCGTTTAACTGTGGATTGCCGTATTACGGAACTTATCTCACAAAGAATCCCAAGCACGCCACGCTACTTTGAGCTTAGTTATGAGGTCTTTAGGGACCTGTGTTTCACCTATACAATGGTACAATTTTTCAGAATAAAGCAAATTTCCCGGGAAGCTTGACAGTCATTCTGAAGTTCAGTGCTTACATAGTGAGTGCCTTAGCCCCATGAAGTTTTATTTTTATAGTACGGTTTGTGGGAATGAGCAATTTTTTCGTAATCACATGATTTTATTATAATTTTACCTTTTACAATATCTTATCTTCGTTTTAATTTTTGTACTTCATTACTTGTGTTTCGTGTATTTCGTGTTGCCACTATACTAAAACGCTATAGATTGTTTCTTTTTTAAATAAAACCGTTTTACCCATTTTTAATTTAGTTATTAGAACCCCTCACAATTTTTAGACAATTTTACAATGATGTAGAGGCTGAAAACGAGATTAGTTAATAACGTGACGTACGCTCACGTTATGGATCGCATGGAGAAAATATTATTTCCTCCGTGACAGTTAAGACCCATTTACACGATGCAAGTTTCTAGCCTGTTGCATACAATCAAATTAAAGCAATAAATGACTTGCGTAGTCTAAACAACATATAACATTCTTGATTTGTTATACAAGTTTTCCACATATTGCAATAGTTTTGGCAATGGTTTTAATGACCTCAAGCATAAAATAATTCAAGCATAAATCATATAAGAGGAAGTTTGAAAGTTGCGCCAGTGACGGAAAAGTGAAAGGTTAACATGGTATGAACATATGATGAGACGGGATGAAAGTAATGTTGTGAGGAAAGTTTTAAATATGAATGTTGAAGGCTTTAGGGGTAAAGGAAGACCAAAGAAAAGATGGATGGACTGCGTGAGGTATGACATGGATATACAGGGAGCGACTGCAGAGATGACGTCTGAAAGAACTGTATGGAGAAAGATGACATATTGCGTCGACCCCAAAAAATTGGGATAAGAGCAAGATGATGATGATAATTTGTTATACAAGATTTGTTTTAAAACTTTTTTCGGTGTATTGCACATGCTATAATTTCTTAAGCGATTCTTGTATTCAACTGGATTCTCACTTCATTTGCAAACATGAGTGCAGTGAGTGAGGGAGTGTTAATCGTTGCTGCTCATCTGAGGCAAGAAATACTGAGAAAACGTCGTAAAAAAAGGTGTTGGATCAAAAAATGGATAGGAAGACGAGAAATTCTCGGAGCATCAAACAATCTTTGTCTAGACCTACAATCAGAAAATGAAGATGACTTTAAGGACATGTTTTGTGTGAACAAAACTCAGTTTTATTATTTGTTAGATAAAGTTGGTTCTTCTATACAGAGGCAAAATACAACAATGCGTAACGCTGTTCCTGCTCGAGCGAAACTAGAAATAACATTAGTAATTAGCAAAGTATTTAGCAACTAGAGATTCGCTAGGTACATTGTCACATTTATTTAGAGTACCTAAATGCACCATAAGTACATTCTTGGTTGAAGTACTTAAAGCTATTTACTCCGCATTAGAAGATTTTATAATGGTATGTATGAATAGAAAATCTTTTTAGAATAGAATCATATATTTTCGGCACAGAAAAGTCATTTGTGAAGCAGTAATCAAAATACAAAAAAAAATTACAAGTTCCACCATGGTTGTTTCGAATATGGTGATTCTGGGCTTGAATAGAATTTGTAAAGTTTTAAATATTTTCTGTATTATCAATATATTCGAAAATGATATCTTGTGTTGCCAGGGAAGTGTCATTCTGAAAACATAAATTTATTACATTATTTTACAGGTTTATTGTGGTAAGACCACACTGTGGACAGTTCTCTGTTTACAGCCGCGGGCCGGTCCGTCCAGGGTAGTAAGTACCACACTCTCGCAGAAGATCAACGTATGATTAATGGCAATGTGCTATTGCGCTTCGTTCGGTGAGCGATAGGGGCGGAAGCCCAACTGGGGTGGGTTCAGGGTTTGTATTGGTAGGCAGCGGCCCAGCTATACCACTGGGAAAGGTCCGTGGGCGGCAGTGACACTTACCATCGGGTGTGCTGTCTGCTCGTCTGCCACAAGCAATAAAAAAAATGGTACCAAGATCTGAAGAGGATTGGAATAATTGAATAGCAAACGTACAAACTTTCACGTTTATAATATTATTAGGATAAACGGCATCCGCGCGCGCAAAACCGCAAGATATAGCTCTAATACATATTAGTGCACTTGACTGTACTTAAGAAAATTAACATATATACATACTTACCGTATTAAAATTTGATGTTGTGTCTGTGTTCAAATGTTTTCCTTAAAAAGAATCCATTAAATTGTACCAAGAAAGTTTGGACTTGTAAATGCCAGCAGTACTGGAACCGGTAGCCATGGAATCTTTTATCTTTTTCTTTCCCCGTGATACTGCGTCTACTTAAGTTTTTTATTTTGTTTGTTATTTCCTTAGGTCCAAAACCGTCAACTATAAATTCCTGTGCAAATGTCGCTAGTGCAGCATTACGTACATCGCGATTCTTATAATTTTCATTTTCAGTATCCCATAAACACTGATGAGTGCGATAAATCTCAATGAACTTTATTAAATCAGCCGCAGCAGAACCGCATTTTAACACTTTTTGACTCATTTTTTTTAATAAACACAGGAGCTTCTAAAGCGTTTAACACTTGAATAAAAAATTCGTCAACGCAAATACGTGCTATACTTGAAGCAACTCGTTAAAGAATTGTAGAAGTACATACAAGCCTGTGTTTAGATAAGTCAAAACTTGCAAGCAATAATTTCCTAAACATAATTGTACTGGTGTAAACAAAAGAGATTTACAATTGCTTTTGTCAAGTCTTCCATACAATAATTGCATTCCATATTTTTAGTTGTACCCGTGTTTAAACAGTTGCTTACAATTCTTGAAGGTGAATTATTGCGCTTAATATATTTCATTCAATTATTGCCCTTGTATGTACAAGAAAATGGCATCATGTGAATGGTTCTTTATGGAGGCCATACACGCTAGGTTTTGCGTGATGGTTTTAGCTGTGCATGCATAACCGACAGGCATAACCGAGGTTCATATTACACATCCACGTTAGGGTTTGCATGAACAGTTTTGCCATTAAATCTCAGTTGAGCTACGTGACGATATGTGTAGGATGCCTACATCTCAGTTGAACTACGTAGTACGACAATTAAAAACAGAGAACTGTGTCAGGCAAGCTCACCGGACGCCATACACGCTCTGATATGTTCGCGCGCAAACATAACTGAGCGGCAAAAATATCAATTTTGATATTTGCTCGGTTGCATGTACATGCAAAGATAACTGTACAGTTTTATTACATACACGCTAGGGTTTGCCAGTCGGTTATGCATGCACAGTTAAAACCATCATGCAAAACCTAGCGTGTATGGCCCTCCATTAGACAAAGTACATGGTTCAGGATATCCCTACATTTACCCCTTTGTTGCGTAGTCACTAGAGACTGACTATTATTTATTGTGTTTTATCCAATCTTCAAGTTGTACTCGATAACCTGCGCTATGAAAATACGTGGCCATGTTGTCTTTTCATGTGTCGACGTCGAGAATCATTAGACTTGAATTTAGATTCACAATAACTGCAGCAAAACGAACGAACATCATTATGGGTCCTCTCGTGGCGTTTCTGATCGGTTTTAGTAAAAAACCTAGTACCGCATACCTCACATTGGTAATTTCTTTCTTTAATATGCACAGAACGGATGTGAATTCTAAGATTAGCTTCATTAAAAAATGTTTTGCCACATTCGTTGCAATTTATTACAGTTTTCTTGGAGCCATGCTCCTCAATTTTGTGATTATCCAACATGTATGTATAACGAAAAGTTTTATCGCATAAATTACAATGCCTTTTAGAGTTGTAATAGTTGTGAACTTTTTTTAAGTGTTTGACTTTTGACGTAACTGTCAAAAATTTGGCGGGGCATTGCGAGCATTTTTTTTCTTTGTGCATTGACTGAACGTGCGTACGGAGGCTTATTCGATTTATGAACGACAATCCACACACTTCGCAGACATTATTTCTGTAATGTGAATTCATATGTATCGATAAACGTAAAAATGAATTAAATTTCATATCACACAAAACGCATTGATTCTTGTCAATTAATTTGTAAGGTATTAAGAAATGATTTATGCCCGTAAATAAAATATCGTGTTTGCTTTTCAAATGCGATGTAAGTTCCGTTAAATCAGAAATTTCTTGTAAACATTTTTTGCATTTTAATTGTGATATATCAGCATTTTTAAATGATAAACCACGCAATTTATTGACCTTGTAAGCTAATAAAGCTGTATTAGTATGTGTTAAATAATGTTCTCGCAATTTCGATACATCAACGAAAGCCATTCTGCATATAACACATCCGAATTTAGTTTTTAATGACCGAAATAAACATAGGTTTGAGTTTTGTATTAGTTTCAGTGTGTTTTCACGAGAATTAATTTCCGTTTGTGTTATTGATTTTAATTCAAAATTTCTTTGTCCATTTTTAGAATTTGGTGAACCTGAAAAATTTAAACATGTTTATATCAACAATATCTTTAAAAGACTGTATGATATATCTTAAAATATATTTAAAAATGGTCAGCGAATTTAATTCTTGTTAAAAAAAAAAATAATGGTCATAAAAAAATGATCAAGAAAATACAAAATTATTCGTCCTGGCAATACTAAGTTAGCTTGATAGATAAACGAGTTTTTGCAACAGTACGCACATGGCTGTTAAAATTATGACTACTGTTTGCAACAGTGATGCCAATTTAGCATATTTTATGCTGATTAGCAAACTTTTTTGTTGTTTAGCATATAGCATATTTTTTAGCATATTCAAAAATTACATAAATGAGTACATCGTATATTTTGTAGGTTTTTATATAAAAAGCTATAATGTTGTTATATACATTTATATCCTTATCTCTTTGTATTTCGTACGGTAGGTTTCGATTTCCTTCCGTTACGACGTACTCGTAAGTGTGCCTTATGCTTACATCATTACTCATTATTGAATAATATAATCGAAAATTCAAATGCACTATCTCGCTGTTCGTTATTACCACCGAATCAATACACATGGCTTCATTCGCACTGCCTGCTCACTGCCCATAGGTGCGAACGTGTATTGTACAATATGCACCTACCAGTCAGTTACCACCAAGTTATTGCACTGCTCAACTCATTGATTGCTTAGTATCTGGCGGTTGATATATTTTTCACCAAAATCGTTTTTTTTTTAAATTGTGTATTTCGCACTCCTCACACCAATCCGTTCGGGGCGACAGAGGCGCGTAAGCACGCACACCCGTAACCAACCCATGACACGTTGCCTTTGTTGTTGGGCCGACCACCGGAGCAAAGTGACTTGACGTCAGTGGCCGGCCCGACGTAATACCCTCTGAGGAGTATCCTCTTTTTGACCGACGGCCCCCCCTCGGGGAGGACGTCAGTCTTTCCTCACGCGGTCATCCTCTCGGCGGGTAACGGACTAATTCCTCAATCCAGTCACCCGCGTTTAAAATTGTGTTAGCAGAAAAAATAAATAAAAAATCTTAGCACAATTTTTTAGCATTTATAAAGCACTTGGCATAATTTTGGCATAATTTTAACACCATTTTAGCATATTCTTCATTGGTCTTGTTGGCAACACTAGTTTGCAAGTGTTGAGCCTAACTTGCTAATTATTTCGTCAACGGAACTTGCCTTGTCTAAAAGAATCGACCTATTATTAATTAAAGGCAGGTGAGCCGTATATTTATTCGTCTTTGCGTCCCACTGTTGGACGCAAATTGACATGTACTGCTACGCTGGTCAGGCGAGATTTCCATCTCTTGCATAGAACATCTATATACATATACACTCCTTATCCCTTAGTCGGTTTTATCTCACGCATGGTTAAGATTGGGATTAGTGAATTGTATTTTTATTCTGTCATTGCAATTGCACAAACGGGTAAAAATACGTTATCCTGTAGTTACCCATTTATTGATTTGAATAAGAATATTGTCTAGCATCTAGCATTAATCCGTTATTTGGAGAATTTAATCAAATAAAACATACCGAGAGTTTTCTTCAATGTCTTCTGTAACATAATCATACAATTTGATTTTTTTATATTGGTAACATCTCCAACTGTTATATTTTTTTCACATCTATCAATAACGGTATTATTTGGTAATAATTTGGATGCATTAGGAGTATTTGGTGATGTTTTTAATATAGGTTCAGGCTTTCTAGGTGTTACTTTCTGATTATTATCAATGATTTTAGATTTAGAGATGTACTCTTGCTCTGAAAAGAAAATGTATATTTTTTTATTTTTTGAGCATTTCCTTAGCTTTCTACTACATTCAATTGTTAATTAAAACATAGATTTATACATACATACATACCATCACACCATGTCCCTTGCAGGGTAGGCAGAGAGAACAGAGTGCCAGAGAACTCTATCCTTGCATACTTCACTTGCTTCCTCAACATTCATAATTCTCTTCATACATGCTCGCCGGTTTCGGAGACTCTTGACTCCACCTTCCTTCAGTACATGACCGATCTGGTCTAGGTAGGTTAGTCTCGGTCTCCCCGGTACCTACATCCTTTCACTTTCGCATTGTATATCTTCTTAACCAGATGTTCGTTCGGCATTCTTTCCACAAGTCCGAACCATCGGAGCATTCCCTATCGCATCTTTACACCAATACTCTCTTTCATACCTTCTATACCATAGATTTATATGACTGCATAATTGCATAGATGACTTGGTGCTATAAATAAAGTTCTTAATCTTAATTAATTCTATTAGAACATTGTAACTACTTTGCTGTGTGGTGGCAGGTATGACTACTACCAATCCATAGGTACGGTAACCTATTAAAAACTTTACATAGGCCTGGACCAACTACATCTGATGACATCTGTTCCACAATTACATTCACAAGACAGGTTGACATCATACAATAAGGAGGCACAATCAATCTAAGTTTTCACCTTGTGACGCATTTATCTCTCTTCCAGTCCATTGACTGACCTGAGCATACAACCTATACATGAACTGTTCATAAAGTGAAGTGAAAAGTTAATGTGGTTTCCATTCATCATTCTCCTACTCTTATCCCAATTACATGGGGTTGATACAGTATGTACTCTTATTTCATAGTATATATTGTAAAGTTATTGGCAATAGTTTTATGACCCGCCACCTGCCAGATGTCAACCCTCTTTGGAAATGTAATTGTTGACCAAACGGCATCAGATGGAATTGGCCCAGGTCGTTATAAGGCTTTTAATTGTCTTTTACGACATCCATGAGCAAAGTGAAGGTAAGAATACTACCATATTCTTAGCCATATAGCTACACACAGCATTTAATGTGGTTTCCATTATTTATGTTTATTCAATTAATAAAAGTGTACAATTTTTCATCAATGTTTTCTTATGATCTTATCACATAAAATTATTGTCCGTAAAACCGACTTTACAGACAACTGTTTCTTTTTTTTATTAAAAAGCTAGAGGTCCTATTTAAATTTGATCGAGTTCTAACCAGTAGCTTATGACGTATCCTCAACAATACATGTTTGGTTGATCAACAACACTATATGGAAAACAAATATTTTTTTGATTGATACTATATCGGCGGATTGCCAATATAAAAAAAAAAATTTTTTTAAATTTTGTTTTTAAATTTTCTACAAATTTTACCTTTAATTTTACTATTTGTACCAACCTTTTTGTTTCTCATTAGTTGCACCTAAGTCTATATCACTGCTATTAAAGTGATTGCTAATATTATCATTGCATGCATCAACGCTATCCACTTCAATTTTTAACTGAATATCTTGTTCTGATTCAGTGATTTTTTTAAGTATAACATCTTGAGAGTTCAATACTTGTTCTTTAAATAATGCAGCTTCCCGAAGTTTTTTTATACACGTTTTACAGATCATACAAGTGTTGGGGGCCTTACTTGGTATCTGAAAATTGCGAATTAAGTCTTGTTAATACATTTACTGTGCTACTAACCCTTAGTTTCTGTATAATTTTAAAATAACTTACGTTGATACCGAAAGTATTCAGCAGCATTTCAGTATATGTTTCTTTTATTTCTCCATTGAAATATTCTCTGTGCATGTCCTGGAATAAACCTTCCGACAAACAACATTCACAACATTGTTTTATATTCATTTTAATTCAAGTTTATTTAATTATAATATCGACGCTGATCGAAAACGTTTTTTTTTGGGAAAATATAAACAATACAGCACAATGTCAAAAAGCTTTTTTTTCATTTGTAGGAGGCAAAAAAATAGATTCCATACAGCCAAATTTTATATACAATTTATATAATACTACTTCAGTTTTTTTCATTCTATAGTTGTTTAAAATTATTAACCAAATTCCTCATTATGGTAAGTAGGTATTTTTAACGTAGCGTTCGTTACTAAGGAAAATAATTCCAAAATCTTGACGGTTGGCAGACCAGTTATCGTTCTTTCAAACTGCCACTTATTATTGTGATGTTTTATTCAGACGATTTTTAAGAGTTAAGAGCTAAGAATTAGGTGAGACGTAATAAACCATCACCAACGGGAAATGATAGATTAATATAATTTGTAAGGAATCTGTATTCCGCCCACGTTCTGATATACCTTATTTATAGATAAATAATATAATACAATAATTCATATCAATTGTTATTATTTTTTTCATTATAACTATCAGTTTAAGAATTAGGTCTGACCTATTATATTTCTTGAAGTAACTACCTGTAATTTCGCCATCTTGGTTCTTGCTGACAATCGGTGCAATAGGGCCTCTTTCGGTCTCCCTATGTACCAATAATTAATCTTGCTGTTCTTAATCTTACCTTGCATTTAGACAGATTTACGATAGACGGATCGCGCAAAGTATTGTCCTATATAGCAATTGAACGCATGACACTTGGCTGGTTAGATCGCTTATCTACGACACATTCTGTGCGGTCAACAATGAGCCATACACGGTCATACGGTTGAAAAGAAATTAGTTTCCATTTAAAATATGAATGAAATAGTAGTAGGACCACGCTATTGACAGTTCTGTTTACAGTCGCGGGACGGACCGTCCGGGGTAGTACCACACTCTCGCAGAAGAACGTCTAAGTAATGGCAATGTGTTATTGCGCTTCGTTCGGTGAGCGAGAGAGCCGGAAGCCCAACTGGGTGGGTTTGGTGTTTGTGTCGACCTAGGCCTAGCTATACCCTTGGTATTGCAAAGGTCCGTGGGCGGCAGTGACACTTACCACCAGGAGTGGTTGATCGTTTGCCACCACAAGCGATAAAAAAAAAAAAAATAGGGAAACTAAAACAAAAAAAAAAGTATATTGATACTAATTTATTTGAATGTATTTACAAAATATATTATTACATAATTTATTAAAATAAATAAAACTTATATAGGTATACAATACTTTTAGAAATCAGTCGTGTGACTTTGTCCCAAATAAAAACACTTCACTTTACCACCTAATAATAGTACAGGAGCTCGTAAACTTATTTTTAGTAGATATATTTTCAGTTTACCTCAAACAAATATTTCTGGTTTCATTTGAAATAAAACTATTTATTAAGATTCTATCGCGTTTGTATTTGATAATTAATTGCCCAACATTTCGAACACTTTACAGCATTCGCGGTTACGGGAGGACTAAGGTGTCTCACGTCCAACAAGTCATCGTTAGGGGCCGTTCAAGTATTACGTAACGCAATAAGCAAAGGGAGGGGGGTCTTGTTAAATGTTACAATTCATTACATAGTCGGGAGGGGGGTTCAAACAACGCGTTAAGGCTAGGGAATTAAAATTTCCTAAGTTGACACGCAAATTTTAATTTTTTAGATGATGAATAAACAACATACAAATGTATTGCGAGTTTGGCATCTCTTTTTTTATTGGTACAGACATACGTTACGACGCGTTACATGTGGGGGAGGGAGGATCAAAAATCTTCAAAAATTGCGTTACGTAATACTTGAACGCCCCCTTATTACAGAGATTTATATTTGTCCACTACAGTATTAGTTATTAAATTTTTGCCTCAAGCAAGCTGAAAACTTGCGCTATATAGAGATCTAGGACAAGTTTGCTCAGTCAGTTTGTCATGCTCCACTACTACACCCCAGCGAGATCGGTGTTCGGATATTATAGGAGTGTAATAGCCGAACACCCATCTGGCTGGATAGTAATGTTACCTTAATATTTTCAAAGAATCGATTTTTTTTTTGCGTGGAGACAATCTCAGACTTTTCTACCTTCAAAATATATTACCATTATTCTGCTCCTATTCTTATACTTGTGGTCGACGCAATATATATTACACTTCTATTGTACATATTACAAAAGCTATTGGCTTGGTTTTATAACCGGCCGCCTGTCTGAAGTCAATACTTCTTGTGAATGTAATTGTTGACCAGACGGCATCAGGTGAAACCGACTGAGGTTGATATAACTCTTAGTCACCTTTTAAGACATCCACGAGCAAGTAAATATTGGATAATTAACTAGATAAATCGCTTGCCTCAAATACATTCAGAAACGTGAACTGTTGTATGACAATCAATCTTCCCCTCGTATTACATTTTCGTCTTTAAAGAAGACGTGTGCCATCTACCCGACATTGTTTACACATTGTACAATATATTACAATGCGATGATTAAATGTCATACAATAATTCACGTTTGTGTAAGTGGTAGGACAATTGGAACAGAATGCCAATCAGCGTGGGTTCGATTACCATGTGTAATTAATTTTCCGCTCGTAATAATTTTTTTATAAATAATCAAGTATGTTAAATGTTAAATTTGAATACATTCACAAAACTGTTGATAGTCATTTTTGTGTATATATTTGAGGATAGCATTTTTTTTTAAATAAACGCAGAAATATCTAACCAGCTCTCGGACTATAAACTAAGGAATGCTCATGATGACATGAAAATGACGGTAGATTTTCAAAAATACTATGCTAGAACAATATTTTGTCTACTAGTACTAGGAGTGACCACTGAGAGATGGGGAGGAGGTTAAATTATCAAAAACAAACACGTACTATATGTATGTACGTTCCTTAGTAATAGGCGTAGGTCCTTAACAGAGCAGTCACTTAAGCTGTTATTTCGCGAACTTCTTATACAATGGCAAAGTTGGTAAAATATTTCAAAATACTGATGCCAAGTTAGTTATTTACAAAATAAATATTCAGCTAAGAAACGTGAAGTAATAATACCATGATTTCTCTAATTATGTCAACCATTTGAGATAATTCTTTACCCGTATTCAGGATGCTGACTCTTCATATGTCCTTTCAGACTACAGTTCTGTATAAATGCCTGTCCACACACGTGACACCTATACCTTCTATCGTTAGTGTGTATACGCATATGATCCTTCAAAGTCTTCAATCTTGGATAACATTTCTCGCAGACTTTACATTTAAAATTCCTTTCCCCGGTATGTGTTGGCATGTGGTTATTTAATGCGAATCTCGTGAAGAACTTCTGACCGCATTGGCATACATATCTGGTGAATAAAATTAATGATTAAAATTAAGATTTTGGCCAATCTATCCAGGTGATGGTTTAAGAATGTGACTCACAACATTCTTGGTCATGGGTGTTGTAAAGGGTGTCTAAGAGATATAATATGCATATAACATTTATTCAATAAAAGGTAAAATCTAAGTAAATCCCTATACCAATCAGTTAAACAATGGCATGGGTTGCTTTAGACAAGCCCTATATTAAAATGTGTTGGGAGGCCTAACGGATAAAATTTTCTATGAAAAAATAACAAAATAATAATGCTTGAATTGAATTAATAAAATTATATATGGATTTTAATTCTGCCATTGCCGGTCCCAAGCCCGGATGAGAAAAGAGGAGGGTTGGCTGCAAAGACGAATTCACTTCCATATACATCGTTGGATCAGTAACAACTAGCAGCTGTAAAAAGAATTCGAAACGCCGAATATTGGGCGGCAGTTAAATAACCCATCAAACATCGGTTTGTTGAAGGCCATGAGTGACTAAATATCCTCAAAAAGTTCGAGGGCAAACGCTCGGGAAACGTTTGTCACCATTCCTCCCGCAACCTTTTATGAAATTATGGAAAATGAGAAATGCGATATGTCATGCAATCCGGCTAACCCCCGGCGCCATGACGTACCCGGGCCTTCTGGTGTGAAATCTACTACCGAAGACTGTGTTGATGTAGGAAACCAGGCATCAACTGCAGTAAATACTACTGGAAAACGTAACTTGATTCAACAGGCATTACACCCTAGCCTATTTATTAGACAAAGAAGTGCATCCCTTGGCAACATAGCTAAGCCTGACTCCATCCTTCCAAAAGAGTACACTGGAGACTGCACTACACCGACCAAAAATCCTCCAGACTGGCAAAGAGTACCTACATCTCGCGAACACAAAAGAAAAAGGCTCTCTGCATCGCCACCTCCATGTGGAATTAACACAAAAAACAGCTTCACTGGGCTACCAATTGACCTAACTGGGGAGCCAGAAAAACAAACCAAATATAAGCAACCAATCAAACCACCGCCAATTTTGCTGTATGGTATAGAGGATGTCAACAAATTATCAGAACTTCTCTAATCTATATCTAATGAAGATAGTTTTAGTCTAAAAATAATCAACAGAAACCAACTTAGAGTAAGCAGTAGAGACATCGAAACATATAAAAAAAAAACATCTCTACAGTGCGAGAAAATGGGCTAATAGGACACACATTCAACCGAAAAGACCAACGATCCTATAGAGTGGTTATTAAAAACCTTCACCACACAACTCCTCATACAGCTATAGAGGCAGAAATAGAAAAAACTGGCAACAAAGTACAAGGAGAAATCATAAATGTAAAATACGGTCCAGACAAAAAACCTACGTCTACATTCTTCGTTAACATTGCTCCAGGCCCTAATAACAGTGAAGTCAAACAGATAAAAAAAATCTATCAACAGGTGGTTAAAATAGAAGATCCCAAAAAGAGATATACTAATCCACAATGTCAGAGATGTCAACAATACGGCCATTCAAAAAATTACTGCATGCGTCCATACCGCTGCGTGAAATGTGCACAGGCCCATAAAACCTCGGAATGTCCGAAAAAAGATCGCGGTACTCCGGCACTCTGTGCGCTTTGCGAAGGGGAACATCCCGCAAATTACAAGGGATGTAGTGTCTATATAGAGATTCTAGCGAGACGCAAGCCAAAACCAATAAGAACCGAGGTATTACCTAAACTTACACTCTCACAGGGACTAGAACATATTACACCAAATTCTAAGAGCAATCTGAAAGCACCAACACGTAATGAGAGCAGCATAGAAGGCAAAAAAAAACTACCTCAATGATACTTCTGTAAAACCTCTTTACTCTGAAGTTCTTAAAAGTAACGAGGAAACAACTACACCTACAACAATGAACACAATAGAACAGATACTTAAAAAACAGTCCCAGCAATTTGATCTTCTCCTACAACAGATGAGTACCCTCATGGGTTTCTTGAGTGCACTAGTTAGTAAAATAAAACGATGGCTTTACGAATAGCAACTTGGAACATAAACGGACTGGCTCCAAATAAGGCAGAACTAGAACTTCTGATCATCACTCATAAACTTGATGCAGTTCTAATTTCAGAGGCACACTGTACTGAAAAAAAGCAAAATCAACATTAAAGACTACAATACCTTTGTCACACATCACCCTGATGGGACTGGTCATGGTGGGACTGCAATTGTAATACGGAAGTCCATTAAACATCAACTACTCCCTGACTACAAAACTCACCAGATTCAGGCAACCAGCATAGCAGTTGAAGATAAGTTTGGGTACTTCAATTTGTCGGCCGTTTATTGTCCACCAAGACATGCAATTAACTGCTCTACATTCTCTGAGTATTTTGCTACCTTGAGTGGCAGGTTTGTTGCGGGGGGCGATTGGAATGCCAAACACACCCACTGCGGCTCAAGACTGACCTCCACTAAGGGTAGACAGCTCAAATTGTGCCTCGATAATAATAATCTGAAAGCTATCACAACTGGTGAACCAAGATATTGGCCAACCGATCCACAAAAAAAACAGATCTACTTGATTTCTTCGTTATAAAGGGACTTGGGGAACACTACTTGAAAGCAGAATCTTGTCATGACAGTAGCTCAGATCATACTCCAGTTCTACTGGCTATTAGCACAACTCTCATATCCTTTGCAAAACCGGAACGTTTGTATAGTAAACATACAGATTGGGAGGGCTTTAGAGACTATATAGAGAAACATCTAAAGATGAACATTTCTCTAAAAACTCCAGAGGAGATAGAAGAGGCTACGCTCCACATAACTAACGTTATTCAAGTGGCTTGCTGGAAAACGAAAAGAAAACAAATTATACACCATATAATAAGAACCACCAAATTAAAAACGTATCCCTTGAAATTAAGCAGAAAGTCTTAGAAAAGAGAAGACTTCGTCGTATTTGGCATCATACTAGACACCCCAGTAACAAGGCAGATGTGAATAGAGCGATTAAAGAACTAAAGGCTACCTTAAAAGATGTGCAGAACAAAACAGTTCAGAATAAGTTGGAAAATCTTACTGCTACAGCATCTACTAACTACTCACTTTGGAGGACAATGAAGGCACTAAATGGACCACAGGATATGAAATACCCGATAAGGACAGACACTGGGTGGACAAAGAGTGCAAAAGAGAAAGCGGACGTCTTTGCTAAATATCTTGTCGAGGTATTCAGACCAAACCAATGCTGCAGTAACGAAGCAGAGATAGAAGCAGACCATATTTTAAATTTAGATTTCCAATTATCCCCACCGCCGAAACCCATAACGGTTGCAGAGGTCAATACAATAAAATAAATACTATGAAAACAATAAAAGATCTTAAAAACAAAGTCTAGTCACCGAAGAGGTATTAGCGAAACTGCCAAAAAAAGCCTTAGTTTACTTAACTACTGTTTTTAATGGAATATTGAGAGTCCAGTACTTTCCCCAACAATGGAAAGTATCAATAATAATGATGATCCACAAAGCAGGCAAACCACCCTATGATGCATGTTCATATGGACCAATCAGTCTTTTGCCTACTATCTCTAAGCTATTCGAAAAAATTCTCCTAGTCAGGATAACACCAATACTTACTGAAAACAAGACTATTCCGAGACACCAGTTTGGCTTCAGACAGTATCATTCTACCATAGAACAGGTCCATCCAACAGGTGTTTGTGAGACTATACGAATCTCTCTAGAGAATAAAGAGTATTGCTCAGCAGTTTTTCTGGACATCCAGCAGGCATTTGACAAAGTTTGGCATAAGGGCCTACTTTCTAAATTAAAAAGAGCTCTCCCACATAGTTATCACATGCTAATGGGATCATATCTCTCGGATCGCATGTTTTCAGGTTATAGTGAATGGTGAATCGTCGGAGTTCTGTAACATAGAAGCGGGCGTGCCCCAGGGATCTGTGTTAGGCCCAATATTGTATACAGTATATACTTCAGACCTTCCTGAAGCTTGCAACACTATCACAGCTACGTTTGCTGATGCCACTGCGATATTGGCAAGCAATAGAGACCCCGATCAAGCCTCTTCCATGTTACAGAATAGTCTTGATCATATAAATGACTGGCTACAAAAATGGAGAGTACGGGGTAGTTCTAGTAAATATGCACACATCACATTCGCTCTAAGAAAGGGTAATTGCTCACCTGTCAAATTGGGAAACAACTACCTTCCACAAAACGATAGCGTCAGATACCTTGGTATGCACCTCGATCGCAGACTTACATGGAAGACATACATACATATCATCACGCCATATCCCTTGCAGGGTAGGCAGAGAGAACAGAGTGCCAGAGAACTCTATCTCTGCATACTTCACTCGCTTCCTCAACATTCATAATTCTCTTCATATACGCTCGCCGGTTTCGGAGACTCTTGACTCCACCTTCCTTCAGTACATGACCGATCTGGTCTAGGTAGGTTAGTCTCGGTCTCCCTCGGTACCTACATCCTTCCACTTTCGCATTGTATATCTTCTTAACCAGACGTTTTTGATAGGACCAAAAAAATTTCCTTCTGCTGTTTATAGCTTTAATCGATCAAGGTATGCATTTAAAATGCACGAGTAAAACACCCACGTGTCAAATTCAAATACTTTTTTTTATATAAATTATTGAACTTTACGTGACTTTTAACTTTAAAAAAATAAAATTTATTCTGAAAATGTAACTATCCGAGTTGATTGTTTTTGTTACATGATTAATATGTATTAACAAAAGAATTTTAAATTTTGAAATTGTAAAAGGAAAAAGAAGCAAAAAATATTGGTTTTACAGTTAATAGAAACATCAATTACTAATTTTCGCCACTCCCAAAATTTTGATGCTTCTAATGATTTACCAACCTAGACCAGCTTCGCCGGCCTTAGCCCTAAATCTGTCACTGATTATATATCTATTAATTACTCCTAGGAGGTCAATTAATCAAATAATTCAATCCAAACATACCATTTTCTTAGGTAAAGTAATTTTTAAATAAAATTGTTATCGGGTCCAGCAATTATTCTCAAGGTCTTATTTCAGGAATTATTGCTTACACATACATTTTCAAGAGCTGATAACTATGTTCTTCAACTTGACCAGCGTGGTATAGTAGGTAAATTTTTCTGTTATCATGAAGAAGGCTCGAGCCAATAATTTCTTTTTTATGCTGTGCCAAGAAATTCTTTATTTATTTTGGCAGGGCTGTCCCCAAATGAATATATCGTATCCTTAGTCCGTAACTATAACGGTAAGAAAAGGAAAACTCGAATCAAAACCGTTTACCAACACATATGAACAGCGTGGTATAGTAGGTCAACTTTCATTCCGTTAGGGAGGAGGATCAAGTCCAACAGTGGGATGTGATGACGTAGCACATACCTGTAATCCTTCAAATGTTCTTTTCTTTTATGTATAGTTAGTATACGTCTGGAATCGAACACCTTATCACAAGAATCACATGGAAAACTTAACGGTTCCTCACCATGCACCTGCAAAGAAAAAAGTTTGGTTAAAGCGAAACTTCATAGTAGATTTTTTTTTAATGATTTCTGATGTTTAAGCTAGTATTACACATTTGAAATAAAACTATTTTTACGAATTTTAGAGCGTTTGTATTTGATTTTTAATCGCCCGACGTTTTGAAGAATTTACAGAGTTCATATTCAGTGGAACGAACGAACGTCTGGTTAAGAAGATATACAATGCGAAAGTGGAAGGATGTAGGTACCGGGGGAGACCGAGACTAACCTACCTAGACCAAATTGGTCACGTACTGAAGGTGGAGTCAAGAGTCTCCGAAACCGGCGAGCGTGTATGAAGAGAATTATGAATGTTGAGGAAGCGAGTGAAGTATGCAAGGATAGAGTTCTCTGGCACTCTATTCTCTATGCCTACCCTGCAAGAGATATGGCGTGATGATATGTATGTATGTATATTCACTGGAAAACAGTCAACAATAAATATCCTTTTGTGGTAGGACCAAGCTGTTGAAAGTCTCTGTCTACAGCCGCGGGCCGGTCCGTCCGGGGTAGTACCACACTCTCGCAGAAGATCGACGTCTGAATAATGGCAATGTGCTATTGAGCTTCGTTCGGTGAGCGACAGGCGTGAGCTTAACTGGGTGGCTGGGTTTGAGGTTTGTATTGGTAGGCAGCGGCCTAGCTATACCCTTGGTATTGCAAAGGTCCATGGGTCGCAGTAACACTTACCATCAGGTGTGCTGCTTGCTCGTTTGCCACCATAAGCAATAAAAAAAATATAATATCTTACCTCAACAAGATGTTTCAATTTCTGAGGGTAGGACATTAATTTCACATCGCATTTTGGACAATATACCCTCCCTTTCTTCCGATGAACTCTGTCTACATGAAGATCACGGTTGTACTGCGCCTGTTAAATAATAACTATTATAACCGAGGCAGGTGGAATTTAAAAACTAATAATGAAGTTTCTTTATGTGGTGATGGAGTAAGAATACAATTCACCAAACCCCTTTTTTACCCGTGAGTGTGGTAAGTGTTAGGGCATCCGGGGTAGAACCACAATCTCGCATAAAATCAGCGTCTGAGTAGTGGTAATGTGCTGATACACTTCGTTGCGTGACTGAGGGAGAGAGAACCCCAACTTTATGGGTAGGTTTAGTTATGTCATTGGTAGGCAGCGGTCTAGGTGTGTATTGCAATTTATCAATCATTAAGAACTTTGCTTATTTTGCTGACAAGGGGAGAGTGGGGTTTAATAATTGTAATATTCTGCTTACGTAATACTTGAACTCCCCTCCTTGCCATCATTAGTTCACAGATAAGTTACGAAATACATTTACCTTGAAGATTTTGCCGCAAGTACCGCAAGGGAATTCCCCCTCTTCATGCCTTTGCTGATGCATCATGAGCCGTGCATGGTCGACGAATCCTGAAAAAAAAACATTAAAACAATTCAGTAGTAGGCGTATGGTTAAAAATTGAGATTAGTTCTTTAAGAAAGTAATTAAAATAAATATAAATACTAAAATATAGAAAAAAAAATACCCACCCAATCCACAAGTCTCGCATACATAATTACTAAAGTGCTCATTCATATGCTTATTCAAAGCGTGAAAATATGGAAAACCAATTTCACACATAGCACACTTCATCTCCTCTCTAGTCAACTTGAATGGCAACACTGAATCTCTTATGTCATAATAGTACTTCTTATGATGAACGCCAGTGATGTGACCGCGAAAATCGTCTAAATTATCGATTTTCGTACCACACAATCTGCAATCGATTCTCGTCAAATCGACTTTCACCATGCTTCTTTGTTCTGTGACACGGAATTTCTTCGGATTGTGCCTGGACACTGTATGCTCTCTTAGGAGGAGGGGATCTGAGAATAGTTCTCCGCAGTAGTAGCATAATAGATGGTTGTGACGACACTTAAATGGGCAGACATAGGAATATTCAATGATTGTTAATATATTCGTCTCTCTCTTATAGCTGGGATCCTTTTCTCGCACTATTTGTTGTATTTTAGACATCTGTAGTTCTGAAAAATAAAGATCTTTTAACTAATAAATTTATTACCCAATCAATCTAGGATTAATATATGTGCCACTGTTACGGCCTGGTCACGACTTTGGTCTTAGCTAGGCGCGGCGCGGCGTGCCGGGTGGCGTCTGCCAGCGGTGCGTTTTGCACGCCACGTACCTTCAGTAGCGGTGGCCTAGGTGGACGTATTTAGGTAGTCAAAACGTGTTCAAAATCATGGCGTTACCAAAATTATCCCTTCTCTGATTAGAAAGCAGTACATTTTTAAAACAAGATATTCTTAATATGAGAGAAAGAGTGCACAAACTAAATAAAGACCGGTATTTAAATGGAAAATTTCGTGACCTATACGAAGATTACAGAAAATGCCAGATAAGTTTTATGAGTACACAAGAATGAGTGTGTAAACTTTTGATTATATTCTGCACCACATATAAGTATATAATCCCTCGGTATCCATTGCCGCCACAAAATCGTCTAATTTTTTTTTGTTTTCATCTACGCCGCTGAGTAGGTCCCTCTTATACCGCTGTCCACGCCGCTCTGTTTCGTGGCGTCGCACTCATTCACAGTGAATGATTCACTAGTACTTTTGTTCACGTAGGTGTTTTTCACGCGGTGTTTTGAGCTCAGCTCAAAAAATTGATGATGAAAACAAAAAATTTTAGACGATTTTGTGGCGGTAATGAATACCGAGTCATTTATTACTGAAATTTTAAATCGACCGCCTATATGGATGTCAAAACATCCCCAACATAAATATAAAAATACTATAAAAAGGTTGTGGGAAGAAATGAAACAATGTTTTCCGGCATACAAAAGTTTAATTTAAAATGATAACACAAAAACATAGTTGTTAATATGTAAACTATTATGTTGACAAAACTACTGATATGTTTACGTAATGTAGCTAGATAGTTCACAAGTTTTTAAAGTTTTTTTTTTTTCTGTCAGTAGGGTAGATACCTAATTATCATAGTAAACATTTCTGTAGTTTCGTCTGTAGATATGTACTACACACGAAACTACTAGTATGTCTTATATGCTATGTAAGTAGTGGACAATTGAGGACCTTGCAACAAAAAGGAGGCAGCTCCAAATTTCAAATTTTTTGGGTATGTAAATAAAATGTGTTTAAAAATCAATTGGTTACACTTACGTCTTATAGTTAAATTTTACAATATAAAATATGCATATTTACATATTTTAATAAAGATTTTAAGGTAAATAAATAAGTTTTAGAATAACTTCAATTTTTAAAGTTTGGATCTGCCCCGGTTATGCACCAAAATTAAAGAAAATATAATCTTATTTTGTATTGTAGGTAATAAAATAACCAAATATAAGTATGTCTTTACTTCAAGAATACTAATCAGCGCATGGATGGTTAAACGACCAAAAAACAAAAACGAACGAATGTTTAAAACAAATAACGAATTTATGTCACTTTTTTGCACCAAACAAAATAGGTGTGGCAGATCTAAATTTTGATATAGGACGCTTGTTTATTATCGGATCTATCTCGTTCTTGCACCAAACGATAGCCCTAATTTTTATTCAAAATGTAGATGAAAAAAAGGAAAACGTGGATCTGCCTCCTTTTGTTTTTATAAAATATATAAAATGTGGATCTGCCTCCTTTTGTTTTTCTCTCTTAAAGTACTTAGCAAAGCACCTGGAAATATATCAGTAGTTACGTATGAAGGTAGTTACCTACAGACGAAACTATTGGTAGGTTTACGTAATATAGGTAGTTGATTTTTTTTTTTGGGAGTTTACTCCTGAAGTATCGATTTTCATATAAGGCGCCCGGTATGAGAAAAATTTAAGGAGTAAAATCTAGTGATCGAATGACCTCGTTACGTTTTTGGTGCGCAACCTATTCTGCGCACCTTTCACTTTCTGACGTGAGATAATACTTCACTGAACAGTTTTAATAAATGTAAATAAAATTATATATATATTATTTTTAGTCAAATGAGCATTTTTTTGCGCCTGTTTTGATAATCGTATTTAAGGAGTAAACTCCAGTCGTGCGTCGGAGCTGACACACACGCTTTTCTTTTTTGTGTGACTTAGTTGTTAGCCTCAGATGGCTATGACAACTTTACCCGGACTGTGGGGGAGCGCTGAGGGCTTTCAACTCGTTACGGACAAGTTTGGAAGTTCGTGTTACTTATATTCCTATTGGATTATTTACGAAATAATTTCTGTACTTATCGCGAATAGCGGTTGCACGTAATGAAGATCGATTGTTACGCCTCGATCTTGTTATTTTAATTTTGACGCTTGATGGATTACTCATATACGTCAAGTAGTCTTTATCATTATCCCCTTCTTTTTCTCTTACAATGTTATGTAACAAGCATGCTACTTTTATAATCAACTTTGCATGTTTTATATTTGTTTCAATAGATTTCATAAAAATGCGCCATTTGTTTGTCAAGATACCAAAGGCACGCTCAATAGTTACTCTGGCTCTTGATAATCTTTTATTGAAGATTTCTTTCTCTCTGTCCAAATTCCTAGACGGATAAGGGCGCATTAAATATGTCTTCAATGGATAAGCTTCGTCTCCCACCAACACGTGCGGTAATATTGCATTCGAGCTAGGCAGACTCTGAGGAGGTAAATTAAATCTATCGTTGTTTAGCAACTCGTTCAATATAGAAAACTGAAAAAAACCACTGTCGCTTTGACGCCCCTTTCCATCAACTTCGATAGCAGTAAATTTATATTCGGCGTCTGAAATAGCTTGGAGTACTAACGAAAAATACTTTTTGTAGTTGTAACATTCACTATCACTGTGCGGGGGTTTCATTATCCGAAAATACTTTTCGTCTATCGACCCTATACAATTGGGAAATTGCCATTTCATGAAAAAATCATCAGATTTTTTTTTTAAATCCCCTCGTGTTGGTTGCGGAATGTGAACTTCACGTAAAGTTACCCATATCGCATTTAGTGTTTGATAAATAATTTTTCCAACTGTACTTCGAGCAAGGCGATATGAATGCGACAGTAACTTAAAAGATGTCCCATGTGCAAGGTACCTGAAAAAAAAAATTAAATTCTATAGTTTATCTATTAAGGATAACTTTTATTTCAATTGCATAATTGAAGAAAAAATGGAAAATCTTAAGGATGCCAATAGAAAAGAATTGAGGAAGATTCTGACTTCATGCTCCGGGGACTCTTTTTTTTTTTTTGCGGTGGGCTATGGACGTCGCACCCCGCCAAATCGGTCCGGGGTGACGGAAGCGGCGCGTGACCCCATTGACCCACCCTGCAAGCACCTCTTCTTCGCCGTGCGAGCGGGCCACCGGTACCCGATCTTTGTCTTCGGTGGCCCGCTCAGCGGTATGCCCTCTTGAGCACCTCTCCTGTCGACGCCCCGACAGCTTTCGCCGTCGAGGCGTCGTCCTCACGCGGTGGCCTCACGTCGGGTGACCGGACAATTCCCCGGCCCGATCACCCGAAGCCTCGGTTAGGGCGGCATCAGGCGCAGGTACTCGCGCCTGCGCCGCCCCGGCCGCGGGCGGCGGCCCGGGTCACGGGAATCTTCCCGGGCCCGTTCCGCCGCCTCCTTCTGCGAGATGACAGCCTCGCAGAAGGCGGCGACCGCGTCCCGATTCCTGACGCTGTCGACCATCGCTCGCGCAACAGCTGGCAGCGTCAGGTCGGCACCGATGACAGCGACGAGGTCACGGCGCTGCCCGTCCCAGCCCGAACATACCTCGAGCGTATGTTGCGCCGTGTCCTCGTCGCTACTGCAATGGTGGCAGGACGGAGTCCACTCCCTCCGCACGACCGTGTGCAGGTACTTGCCGAAGCAACCATGCCCCGACAAGATCTGCACCAACCGGAAAGAGAGGACTCCGTGCCGCCGCTCCATCCACTCCATCAGTACGGGCCGGAGGGCCTCAACGGTAAAAACACCGTGTCTAGGCCTCTCCAGCCGCGTAGCCCAACGGGCGATGACTTCTCGGCGGGCGTCCTCGCGCCAGGTGGCTATCTCGTTGAACGATGGGGAGCCACCCTCTTCGCGCATGGAGGTAACCCGCCGGTAGAGGTCGGAGAGCATCTCCGCCTCTAGGTCCCACGGGGGTGTCGCATGCCGCCTCGGTAGACACTGTGCGGTACCCGCGAATGGCTCTGACCTCCATGGCTCGCTGTGGCCTCCACAGTATAGCCCTGAGCTGGGCGTTCATAGCCCTCGCCCACACGGGTGCGCCGTACATGGCAATTGAGCGGATCACCCCCGCATACAGCCGTCGGCCCTCGAAACTGGGTCCGCCCACGTTCGGCATGAGCCGAGAAAGGGCGGACGCCGCGCCGACCAGCCGGGGAGCAATTTGACGAAAATGCTCACAGAACTCTGGACCTGATGACGAGAATTCTATGTCGCATTGGAAATATTTCAGCTTAATGATATTTTTAAAAGAAGAATTTATGCCAGCAGAAAACGAGTTAAATCTTACTGAAAATGAGTATTTAGATGCTTCTTTTCGATCTGCATTTCAATCTACGCTTTCGTCGCCGTCATCTTTGGAAACTCTCCGGGCACGTGAAGTATCAATGTCACCCCAACCAAGTACTTCGCATTCAGCAATACAGTAGAACCTCGATAAGTTAAAGTCCAAGGAAAACACAAAATATTTTAAGTTATAGAGGTTTTAAGTTATCAAGGGTCTATGTTAGGGATAGGCTTTTAATTTATAAGCGTATGTGAGT
Source organism: Lymantria monacha (assembly GCA_905163515.2). NCBI lineage: Eukaryota > Metazoa > Arthropoda > Insecta > Lepidoptera > Erebidae > Lymantria > Lymantria monacha. The sequence continues at coordinate 3,632,577 of LR991104.1, forward strand.
GCTGTTAGTTTTCTTATTGAACTCATAGCCAGTTTTATCACACAGTAGGTAAAGAGATGTTTCCAGGACACTGATTAAAAACTTATGATCCAAGTAAGCCGTTGTCTTAAGGCTGACCGCCGCAAAGCTTTAAATAATTATGAAGAAGCAAACAATAGGTGACATATGTATTGTTTACGTTAACAATTTAACTAGTGAACACGTGCAAGCAACAAATACCGAAACCTTTTGTTTTGCACACTCTTTAAAAATGACTTATTGATAGACAATTTTATGTTACAGAGGTTGTGGAAACTTTCTTTAAGTTACTGAGGGCCAATACAGAGATTAATTACTTAAGTTATAGAGGTTGCTTATTTTAAGTTGTAGAGGTTTTGGGCTCTGATGGGAAGGGAACATATTATTTTTTGAAGTTATAGAGGTTTTTAAGTTACCGAGGTTTGAGTTATCGAAGTTCTACTGTACTTGATTTTTTCCGCAAACGATGTTGAAAAAACAGAGGATTATCATTATCTTATGAGCATTTTGCCTGAAATGCTAAAAACTGAGTTCCCATTCAGAAAATGAGAGTGCGAAATAAAATAAATCAAGTTCTGATGGATGAATTGGTTTCGAACATGTATGGAGATACATCACGCGGTTACTACACACCACCGCCTCCACCTACTAACATCGGCAATGATTATATTCATAATAATATGTAGATAGTAAAATATTGAAGACTGATTATTCAAGAAGAGAGAATAATTATAAGTTAGGGATAATTATTATACATACATACATATCATCACGCAATATCCCTTGCAGGGTAGGCAGAGCAAATCTATCCTTGCATACTTTCACTCGCTTCCTCAACATTCATAATTCTCGTCATACACGCTCGCCGGTTTCGGTGACTCTTGACTCCACCTTCTTTCAGTACGTGACCAATCTGGTCTAGGTAGGCGAGTCTCGGTCTCCCCCGGTACCTACATCCTTTCACTTTCGCATTGTATATCTTCTTAACCAGACATTCGTTCGGCATTCTTTCCACATGTCCGAACCATCGGAACATTCCCTTTCGCATCTTTACACCAATACTCTCTTTCATACCTACACGCTCTCTTACGTCGTCGTTGCGAATGCGGTCGGTCAGCCTAGCTCCACAGATTTGCGAAATAAAATATAATTATTATAAATACTATACATAAATAATACCTAATACCTAAATAAAACTCAATCTGTGATTATTGTGTTATCAAAAATACTTATTATTACGAGTATAAGAAAAATAAATAAATAATATTTGCGTAATTACATGATAATTATCTGTATTTTATTTACACTTACCTCAAAGTGAGAAACAATTTTTCTGGATTCGTAACTATCCTTTTGGATCTGATGTGCTGTTTTAAATATACTTCTATGTGGTGCAGAATATAATCAAAAGTTTTCACACTCATTCTTGTGTACTCATAAAACTTATCTGGACATTTTCTGTAATCTTCGTATAGGTCACGAAATTCTCCATTTAAATACCGATCTTTATTTAGTTTGTGCACTCTTTCTCTCATATTAAGAATATCTTGTTTTAAAAACGTACTGCTTTCTAAACAGAAAAGGGATAATATTGATAACGCCATGATTTTGAACACGTTTTGATTACCTAAATACGTCCATCTAGGCTACCGCTACTGAAGGTACGTGGCGTGCAAAACGCACCGCTGGCAGACGCCGCCCGGCACGCCGCGCCGCGCTTAGCTAAGACCAAAGTCGTGACCAGGCCGTTAAGGTAGTATTCCGATTTTAGTGACCGCGACCCGCGACCGAGAACGGGTCGCGCAATCCACTGCTTCGTATAAATTTATATGGAGCACTAAACAAATTGCACGACCGGTGGACGTGTTCAGAGAGTCGGGCGGCGACTGCGACCCGCGCCAGAGGCAGTGCAGTCACGCGACGCAGGCGAAAAATTTATAAAAATGGCGGCGTTTTATGTGTATGTTTGAAAGCAACCCTCATCTTCATGCGATGTGAAAATTAAGTGGATCTTCTTCTTTTCGTCCGGAGGCATAGATACTAAAATAATAATAAATAAATATCTTCAAAGCATCTTAATATATTGAGCCTTTACCGCCAAATTATCGTAAGCGACACTTTTGGCGAAAATGCGTTTTTTATCAAAACTAGTATTTTAAGCCATAACGGACCCACCCTTGTTGGTGTTACCCTCTAAAAAATACCGTTATAAAGTTATAGCAAGTGCAAAAATTATCGTGAATAGACAAATTTTTAAAACCTTTAACGTAAGCGTATCTTATGTGCCTTGCGTACGACTTTTTGTAGTGCAACATTTGACCCTATTTGATATCGTAAGCGACATGGGTATGGACTTTGCGGCGTTTAATATAGACAAACCTGTCGTGGCATTTACATGAAAGTTGTGATACAAGAAACCATCGTTCTGATTAAGTTATAGTTTAAAAAAAACTTTTTAACAAGAAAATTAAACCGTCGAAACAACTGAAAGGCAAACACAAAATCAGCAACATTATTTTTCTTAATAGTTTTGTATAGGATTGATTTATTTCCTAATAACAGGGGTTTAAATATGAAATTGCCGTTTTAACGTACGTCGCCACTTTGAATTAAAATTAAACCTACATGATGCCAGATATCAAAGTGAAACTGTTTTCAAACGAAATGAAGGGATTTTGAATCGAATTCTGACGTGTGATGAAAAGTGGATTCTTTATGAAAATCGCAAGCGAATAACGCAATGGCTGACCCTAGATCAAACGCCATATCAATGCCCTAAATGAAGCTTACCTATAGAAAGGTGAAGGTAACTGTTTGGTGGTCACTTCATGGTGTAATTTACTATAGCTTACTCAGATCTGGTCAAGCAATAAACGCAGATGTCTACTGTGCAGAACTTCGAACGATGATGGCAAAACTCGCAGTAAAAAAAACCCGACTTGTCAATCGATTTTTACCATTATTGCTCTATGATAACGCAAGACCTCATACTGCTCGAGAAACTGTTTTAACACTACAAAACCTGCAGTTAGAAACCATACGTCCTACATCCTTCGTACTTGCCAAACCTCGCCCCAACCGACTACCATTTTTCCGCGATTTGGACAATTTATTGCACGGAAAAATCATTTCTTCCGAGGAAGCAGTACAAAATACCTTCACACAGTTTAAGGAGTCCAGGACCCCAGAGTTCTATTGCAAAGGTTAAAATGATCTTCTAATTAGATGGCAGAAATGTATAAATAATGAGGGGAAATAATTTCATTAAAGAAATTTGTTTTATGAACAAAAAAAAATGGTTTCAATTTATCAGTACGAAACGACAATTTCATACTTTAACCCCTAATATTATTTCCTTTTATATATATATATATATATATATATAGCTTTATAACTACAACTATCTGGTATCATAATCAGATGTAACTTTGTTCTTCGTATAGGTCGAAAAATATTGTTATTTTAATAGATATTTTTATCGTAAACGCCAAAGTAGCTTTAGATTATGACAGCAAAAATATTGTAAGTGCCATAAATAGCATAAATAATAATTATTTTTGATTATTTTTTAATTATATATACTAGCAGACCTGGCCACGCGTTGCTGTGGCTAAGGTAGCCTCGTAGCTTATATGAAACGTTTGTATGTTTAACATAGTGCCATCTGTTAGAATCGTTTGGAGATAACAGATAATTGTGACTGTCAAATAATAGACAAATAATTGGGAATAAAATAATATTGCGACTATAAATTGAGATGGAAGCTATCCTATCTTTTAAGTTGGATCAAACTACACATGCTGTGCAAATTTGATTAAAATCGGTTAAGTACTTTAGGAGTCCATTGCGGACAAACAACGTGATGCGTAATTTATATATATTAAGATATCTAAAAATCATTAATGTATATGAAAATGTAACTTACTAGAACATTTCTGTTTAAAAATATTTAAAAAAAACCTTCTCCTGTAAAATTTGATTTTTGTCGGTTACGCTAAATGGCGGTAAAGGCTCGATTTTCATCATCATCTTCCAATAGCTGAATGTATTTTTTTCCAGCTGTGGAGAATTTGTCCGGCATACCGCTATAATAGAACAAAATGGTCACCCATAAAACTATGGCAAGAGTGGCGAGTTGTGGTCGCTTCGCTGACATCAGAAGGCTAACAGTCGCCCCACCACAGGCGACCATAATTGTGTAATCGGATGGTCGTGGTCGCTAAGATCGGAATGCTATGTTTATGCTTAGACATTCGACGTCTAAAGAGTTGCCTCTCTTTCTGAGTGGGTTTAGGGTTTTTACTGGTAGGAAACGGCCTAGCTGTTACCCTTGGTTTTCCAAAAGACCATGGGCGGCAGTAACATCATCAGGTATGCTACTTGCTCGTCTGTCATTATAAGCAATAAAAAAGCCATTCCCGCCAAAAAAAACTATCCTATATGTATAAATTAAAATAATGATAATACAATGTTAATTATAAATCTTACCGCTCTTCAATGGTGAGTCTCTTATAGAAATTGCCGCTGAATATCTTTGCACACCATCCATTCGCCATTTTGTTTTACGCTTTAATCTGTCAGCTAAACCTGAAAATATTAAAATCTCATACCCATCCAGCAATCAACTTATATACCTTTTTAGCATTTTTAATTCATGTGTCCAAATAATGTATATATATACATTATTTGGACATATGAATTAAAAATGCTAAAAAAAAAGTGTGTGTGTGTGTCAGCTCCGACGCACGACTGGAGTTTACTACTTAAGTGCGATTATTATTTACATTTATTAAAACTGTTCAGTGAAGTATTATCTCACGTCAGAAAGTGAAAGGTGCGCAGAATAGGTTGCGCACCAAAAACGTAACGAGGTCATTCGATCACTAGATTTTACTCCTCAAATTTTTCTCATACCGGGCGCCTTATATGAAAATCGATTCTTAAGGAGTAAACTCCAAAAAAGAGATCACGTGATTAATGAACGTCCCCCAAGACTTCTGCATACAAATCTATTTGTTTCCAGCTCGGCTTTTGCGACACCCGCGAGCAAATAATACATTTTTGCATATCCTACTCTTTTTCAATCACTACAAGCACTTACTTTTCCTGGTCAGCATCATTTGTTTAGCAAGGCGCGCGGCTCCTCTTCTTTTCGCATCATCTAAAGCAGATTTAACTAATGGCTTATCTATATCCTGATCATTTAAAGTGCTCTTCAATGGTAGATCATCATTAGAGTTTGAGTCCTGATGAAGATCTGGTTTGGAATCATCATCTGAAAGGAAGTCATGACAATTTTTATACTACTTCTTTATACCTTAGAATTTGGATTTTCTTAAAAGAGACTGATTTTTTTTATTGCTCTTGGTGGCAGACGAGCAGACGTGGATGATGTAAAAGACGACTAAGAGCCTTATAACGACCTAGGCCAACTCCATCTGGTACCGTTTGGTCGACAATTACATTCCTAAGAAGAGTTGACGTCTGGCGGGCGGCCGGTCATAAAACTATTGCCAATAACTTTTACAATATGTACTATGAAAGAAGGGTACATATTGTATCGACCCCAAGAAATTGGGATAAGAGTAAGAGAATGGGTGATGACCGACGAGCATGCAGCACACCTGATGGTAAGTGTTACTGCCGCCCATGGACCTTTGAAATACCAGAGGTAAAGCCAGACTGTTGCCTACCAATAATTTCAAACTCATCAGAGTTGAGCTTCCGGCTCTCTCGCTTACCGAACGAAGCACAGCAGCATAGTGCCACTGCTCTGGCATCGATTTTCTGCGGAAGTGTGGTACTACCCCAGACGGACCGACCCGCGGCTGTAGACAGAAATGTCAACAGTGTGGTTCTACCACTTTTAAAAGCTGACTGATATCAGGATTCAGACCCAAAGACGATACAAAATCTGCTAGACGAAAAATCCGGCAATCTATTTACCTGGTGCATCAGCGAGGGCCTCTCCATCATCACTATGGTTATCCACATTCACATAAGTTGGTTCGGGTTTTACATTTTTCAATTCAATATGCTTAGTTTTCTCAAAATTTAATGCAAGAGAGTTCTGATCATGGATATTGTCTGAAACAAGTTTGATCTCAAATGATTTATCTACATATAATTAAAGTTGTAGTTTGTTTGTACACGCTAATCCCAAAAACTACTCGTTCGAATTAAAAAAAAATCTTTTAATATTGGATAGTAAATTTATTGAGGAAAGCTATAGGTTATATAAGATCACGCTACGAACAGTGGGAGCGGGGCGCTAATGAAACATGTTACAAAAATGGGGAATTTTAATACCGCGTGCTGCGCGTTATAGGTGCCTACTACCCACTTTCTCTAATCTTCGTTTTCTCTTATGAGACAAAGACTAAGTTACGCGGATCAGCTGGTCTATCTTCTTTAAATATATAAAGAAACTCGCCGTACTGGATGACTTTAAAATGGAAATATTAAATTTAAACAGTTTCGGCGGCGTGGGCGCGAGTACCTGCGCCTGATTGCGCCCTAGCCGGGGCATCGGGTGACCAGACCGGGGATTAGTCCAGTTGCCCAGAGTGAGGTCACCGCGTGAGGACAACGCATCGATGGCGCGACTTTTGTTAAGCTATCCAGGCGTCGACTCAAGAGGATACCCGCGAGGGTAGACCGCCGGGTGGGCCACCGACCACAAAGACCGGGTTTCGGTAGCCCCCTCGCACGACGTGGAGAGGTACATTACGGGGCGGGTTTATGGGGTCGCGCGGCGCTTCATCTCTCGACCTGAGTGGATTTAGCAGGATGTGGCCAGACCATAGCTTGTCGCAAAAAAAAAATAAAAAAGTTTAGCTTCTCTAGCATATATTTTAAAAGCATATTATATCCCTTTTTCCAATTTTATCCATGGGTGATCGTAAAAGATAACTAAGGGATAAAATATGCATATAACATTTATGCAAGAGAAGGAAAACTCGAAATAAAACCCTATACCAATACGTCTGATTAGCGTACACCACGCTAATATGTCAATTTCCCTCCTAGTGCCGGGGAAGCTTGAGTCCAGCAGTGGAACATATATGAGCTGAGACGATTATATTATATCCCTTAGTTGCCTTTTAAGACACCCACGGTCAAAAAAGGAGAATGTGTATTCTTATTCTGTCATCATAGGGAAATAATATATGCTGTTATTACATTTATTAATAACCAGTGCTTATGGTGGTGAACGAGCAAGCAGGACACGTGATGGTAAGTGTTACTACCACTCACGGGCTTATGCAATACCAAGGGTACAGCTAGGCCGATGCCTATCACCCAAGATCCGCTCAGAAAGTTGGGCTGCCGGCTTTCTCGCTCATCTAAGGAAGCGCAACAGCACATTACCACTGTTCAGTCGTTGATTTTCTGCGAGAGTGTAGTACTACCCCGGACGGCTGGGCCTGCGGCTGTAACCGGAAAACTGTCAGCAGTGAGACCCTACCACTATAGTTTTTTTTTACTTCCATCATGTAAATACTACTTACTATCGCAATTAGCATCATAAATTTTCATTTGCAAGAATGCCTCTTCACATTTGAGCACTTGTTTACGAAAATTCATCGCGTCGCGTATACGCGTCACGCAAGTTGCGCATATCAAACGTTCTGATGGATTCCCGTCGAGATGTGACATCTGTAACACAATTAAATAATTTGGAAAATCCAAAAGTGCACGCCCATTAGTCAATGCTATAAATGAAAATGAATGTAAACGAACCCAATTTTCATAAGGTATACATACACTAATGACTAAGCAGTTTAGTTTTTTTAATAATTGCAATTAAACGACAGAATTACCAAGCCATTTTCAAAAGCAAACAGCGCGTTGCGATTATGAGGCTTTTAAAAAAATAAATATTTTGACACATTAATTTTTACGGTCGTGATCAGGCCAGATCCAGAATATTTAATCCGGACGTCCTCGAATATTTTTTTTTATCAACTATTTTCTTACTTTAAACAAAATAATTGCGTTTAAACGAATGTTGTCTTAACATAAGTATGATAATATATCCAATAAGTGCAATGTGAGAAAAATACAATCATTTTAGGTTTAAAAGTTCTTGGATTTCATATATTAAGATTAAGATTCAATGCTTCGCTTACGAGGTGTCCAATAAGTAAGGTAATTTAAAAAATATGCTTTTGTAGATAAAAGAAGTACAAGTGCAATGCAGAAAATAGATATAGCGACATCTATTGAGTAACACCAAAAACTAAGACACGGACATAATAAAATCACTGACCCTGCTAGGGTAAGTGATTTTATTGAGATAATTTGCCTAAGAGTAATGGGGCAAATTATCTCAATTATAGCAGTATCATCGGTCTTTAATAAGTGTACATAGTTTCAAATTGATATGATGTTTAGAACAAAGTATAAAACCATGTTCAAAGATGTCATAATTTAATGGACACAATTAATACACTCAGACTAAGAGCAGCAATCTGTGGATTGCACAAAGTATTATAATGAGTGTGAATCGAACCTGTGATATGGAGCACAGTAAGTTGATATCTTAACCACTACGCCATCTGTGCAGTCATTATCATTATGCTGCTGTATGTTTAAAACTAACAAATTAAGATCAAAAGAGTGGGTTTTAACTAGGTTTTACAACTGCCCACCCTGTGTGAGGTTAACCCTGCTTTAGAAGGCCACAGATCACTCAACACAGAAAGAAGATAGGCAGGAGTTAGTTTAAAACTTTTAGTTAACTTTACATATATAAGCTTTGTTCAATTCAATTTATTTTATTTGCTCAAATATGGTATAAAAAGGTGTTACATTTAGATCTAGGTACATCATATTCTGAGCAGAGCGTGCAAATAGGTATATAAAATCATTAAACTAAGCGTCACAATTATTTCAATTGTTAACAATATCATATTCAATTAATTAAATGTCACAATGATTATAATTGTTAGTAATATTAATAATAAATAATATATGTTGCAATACATGGTATAACTAAGTAAAATAAGATAATATGCAATAAAAACGAGACACTATTCAGAATTCATGGTAACTAGATGATAATTCTTAAGCATGTACTCTAAAATGTGTTCAAAACAACAGCTACATTAAAAATAAAAATTGTTTTTTGTTCTTCTTCTGTTTGTGTATTGGCAATCAGCTACTTATACGAGCTATTGGTACCAGTGTCAAGTTATAATTATTTTTACGTTTATAGACTTTTCAGGTTAGTCATTGTCTAAGTGAAATCGTCGCCTTCAACAGTGCTATGGCCACACTGTTAATGGTATCTTGTGGGAATTTTGATGGAAATCGAAAATGTTGTATAGCACTTTTATATGATATTCACTACATCCCAGCACTTCTGTCGCATCACATTACATAAAATGTCATCAAAATTATCTAATATAACACGTTAAAACATTAAGATAATACAAGAGCACCACATGATATTTTCAGATTCCCCTCAAAAGTATGTTTTTTTTTATTTTCATATGTAATACTGGCATAAACATTAGATATGTTTATAAAAATGTAGTTAAAATGAGATAGTATTGTACCTGTTAATACTTATTAGAAATACCAAACATATTTAGGAACTATTAGGTGAATTAATTTTACTTGCATAGTGGAAACCATATTAATATATTCTCATGAATTTGGTAATAATTATATTAATAATTTTCTTTCACTATTGTAATATTTTAGTTACTTTACAACACCCATGGTCAGAGGCCTACTTGATCATGTAAAGCAGATGACAAAAAAAATATTATAACACGATAGAACTCTTCAAAATTCAAAAGAAAATTGAAGGATTTGTAAGATAGCGTAGCAGAAAATAAAATGCACCGGTAGTAGGTAAGAATTAAGAAACTGACCAATAAGCTGAAGCAATCCATTATCATATCTGAATAAACCTCCTTCTGTCCCATACTCTCGTATTCAACATTTAACACTCGACATTTTTTCATAGTTCCACAACATCGGCATAAGCCCGGATCAAAAATCGGACCCTTTCCTTTAGCGACACTCATTTTTAAAGGTAAATTGAATCGATGTTGCTTCTATATGAAAGTATTTAATAAGTTATTCACATTTTCAAAGATGTTAAAACAGTATTAATTAAAAATAAACAAATTGAGGGTCGAATTTACATATCTCATGGCCGCCGCGCTCAAGAATTACATGACAACTGTTGTCATACTTGTCACAGTTGTCACTTTTGTGATTGTCAATAGTTATCCGTCATTTCAAAGCATAGTTCTCAATTATTATAGATTACAATATTATACTGTTCTCAACTTATAATTGTTTTCCCTTCAGAAAACCTACTTATCAGCATATTTCACGTTAGAGTAGATTAGAGTTATATTGATCGGTCGTTAATCTATTATTTCATACTGGAAAATATTTTTACTTTGACGACCTACGTACAAGTCTGCGTCATATTGGCGAATCATTATCTCTTTCTCTATGTAAATATCCTCCCTGCCAATTCTATTCCGCATCCTTCCAATTCTAATTTCCTGCTCACTTACGCTCACGCCTCATTTGTGTATATTTTAGCAGAACACATTAAACCAAATAATATTAAACTATAATAACTATATCTAGTACCTACTTCAATTTGGTTTAAACCTAATTCGTTAATTGGAACTATTTATGGTTGATGCTTACATTATTTTAAAGACAACATAAAAGAGACGAAATAATCGAAAAGAAAGAACCAATATTTAAGTCGTCTATCCACATGAGTAAATAAACGTACAGAGACCAAGCTTCTAAGGGGCGAGCAAAATTGTTATCTATTCTGATAGGGTTGGCACATGAGGATGAAAATAAATACACAAAACGTTTGTCAGTTTTTTATGTATGGATATTTTTTTACAAATAGCTTACTCTAAATACCTAGATTTTTTTGTAATTTTTCATGTTTATTAATTTGTTATATCTCTTAATCGAATGATAAATTCTAAATCTAATATAAAGTTTTTTTAAAAAATCAATGGGTAAGCACTTGCATGGCATATCAAATTTACAATCTTGTATACGTTTTAGTATATCACTACCAATATTAACAATATTTATTACTAGATCGAAATATTAACGAAATTTCTTCTCAAGCAATTCAACAAATGCGATGAAGTTGTCAGGAGGTATTATTAAAAAAACCAATTGTATACTGCTTTCGTTAAAGTCTTTGTAATGGCTGAAAAAAGAGTCTTTCCCCATATTTATAGGTTGTTCAGATCTATTAACATGCAATGTCATTTTCAAAAAAAGATGTTTTTATTTTTACGATTGTTGTTCATGCACACAGTACAATAAGCCATATTTACACTTTTTCTAATTAATTGAAATTTCAAATTTAAACAAACACGTACGATGCGATGCACAGCGAGCGGTGAGTGAGCCCTGGCCGAACCATCCTAAACAGGTTTCGTTCCGTACGTGAAGAGTCGCCAGTGCTCACGCACACACGCGCATCATACTTGTAGTGATGTACCTATCTTGGCGCGGTTGTTTAAAGGTTTGTCTCTGTACGTTTATTTACTCATGTGGTCTATTTTCCTACAGTTTAAGTACTTAGTTTCTCAAATTGAGTTTTTGATGAAATCCTGTGCTCACAACTTTAAAAAAGAGAGATAATTCGAGCAATGGCCCAAGGTTAAAGGACTAGTAAATTCTTTTTTATACATGTTTCTAATCGTTACCCTCAGATGGTAAACAATAAGGACTAACAACCAGAAAAAGCTTAAATGACATTACCCGTAGGCATCTCCTGTAGAGTACAGACTTCGGCTTGAAATATCACTAAAGCAAAAGTAGTAGTGGCGCCTATTACACATCGCTGTTTTTGACTCTGGGTGAGGCCATCCATAAACTACCTCATGGTTGAGTGAATAAGGCAAGGTATTCTGGTAGCTGGATACATGAATCTATTCTGTAATATTTGCAGTGATTATAACGCCTATTGTGTTCGTTAATCAGCCTGCTAAGAATGGTGATTATAACATTCCTTACTTTGAATGAACACCCATAGTCTGTCGAAGGCAGATGAATTGAATCGGTAATATTTAAACCCGTCTTTCTCTCGGCTCATAAATATCGCTGTTGCTCGAGCTTCCTCTACAATGGGAGGGAAATTCACCTACTATATCAAGTTATTCAGAGGGATTGGTATAGTCTTCTTTCGAGTTTACTTTCTCGTGCTTATATATCATGTGAATATTATATCAATTAGTCGCCTTATACGACACCCACGGAAAGTGTGGTGTTGATCCTTCACTGCTAGATTCGTTCTTCCTTGTAGAATACAATATGGCGTGGTTATTCCTTTGTGGTTCTATTGCTATAGACAGAGATGTACAAAATACCCTGTACAAAGTATCTGGAATACAAAATGCAAGATACTTTTAAATTAAGTATTTCAGATACCAGATACTAAATACTTTTGAAAATAGTATCTGAGATACTAAATACAAAATAAGTATCTTCTAAATACTTTTTAAGATGGAAATACTTTTGTAAGAAAATAAGATTTTAATGAATTTAAGTCTATTTTTGATAATTGACATTTATTTACGAATTACTGTATTTCAGATACTTGTATCTTAGATAAGTTACATCTCTGGCTATAGGCACACTTGGCTAGCGGGTTGGCGATTGCAGTGAGGTATTACACGTTTCATAAGAGAGCGCTGTTGGCCACGGATGTCAAGGAATTTGGTACCAGTAGCCGGCGCAATGGCGACGAGGACGGAATACAGAGGTTAAGGGGCTGCATGCCTCTTCCATCACCCAGGATGAAACAAAGTGGGCCACCGAAGACAAAGATCGGGTACCGGTGGCCCGCTCGCACGTCGAAGAGAGGTGCTTGCAGGGTGGGTCCATGGGGTTGCGTGCCGCCTCTTCCGTCACCCCGGACCGATTTGTCGAGGCGCGACCACATCCATGGTTCACCTTGCGGAGAAAAAAAAAAGGGTGAAACAAAGTAGTGTCCAGACCCTAAGCTACCAAAAAAGAAGAGAATTGCTGGCCAGCCGATTTTTAAAATTAGAGGTGGCGCCATCTGTATTATTATCCCATCGCCACACGTGGAATAGTTTATCATCATCATCATTTCAGCCTATCGCGGTCCACTGCTGGACGTAGGCCTCCCTCATACTACGCCACAGAGTGCGGTCCTGTACCGCCTGCATCCATCGACGCCCAGCAACTTTCACCAGGTCGTCTGTTCACCTAATGGTAGGGCGTCCCACACTGCGTCGTCCGGTACGTGGTCGCCACTCTAGAACCTTTTCCCCCCAGCGGTTGTCGGTTCTTCGAGCGATGTGGCCTGCCCATAGGAATAGTTTATAAAAAATGAAAATTTCTCGTATGACATTATTAAATTAAAATTTATTAATAAAAATATAAATAATATTAACAAATAGATGCATCTGATAAGATTAAAATCACATTAATAAATAATGATTTAAATATTTCTTTTTTATATACAAAATAGTTGTGTGTAACTGTCCACAAGCGTGGTCCTACCACGCTTGTGGACAGTTCTCCGTCTACAGCCGCGGGCCGGTCTGTCCGGGGTAGTACCACACTCTCGCAGAAGATCGACGTCTGAGTAATGGCAATGTGATATAGCGCTTCGGTTCGGTGAGCGAGAGAGCCGGAAGCCCAACTGGGTGGGTTTGGGGTTTGTATTGGTAGGCCTAGCTTATACCTTTGGTATTGCAAAGATCTATGGGCAGCAGTAACACTTACCATCAGACGTGCTGCCTACTCGTTTGCCACCATAAGCAATAAAAAAAAATGTTTCTCATGTCTATATAATATGTAATACTCTTTGCATAATAATTAGGTACTTGATTACTATGAAACATTTGAAGATTTTAAACCATTTAAAATTATATGATATTTATTTTCCCGATGTTTAGAACATTTTACAGCATTCATAATCACTGGAGGCTAAGTTGCCTCCCGTCCAACAGGTCATCGTTATTACAAAGATTTATCTACCCACTACAGTGCTGTGTGGTAGCAGCTACGGATACTAGCAACCCTTACTTTGCTCGTTGCCCGTGGATGTCCAAAAAAAAACGACTAAGAGCCTTATAACGACCTGAGCCAACTCCATTTGATGCCGTTTGTTTAGCAATTACATTCCCAATGAGGGTTGACGTCTGGCAGGCGGCCGGTCATAAAGCTATTGCCAATAACTTTTACAATATGTACTATAAGAGTGCATATTGCATCGACCCCAAGTAATTGGGATATAAGTAGGAGAATGATGACAGTATAAGTTATTAAATATTGACTCATATTTTAATATTAATAGTTGCAAAGTAGTCAATATCCCAATTGTTTGAAGATCATTAAGCACTAACATGTTTACAATTAAAGAATCTAGCAATTACACCGTTTTACACTATCTTCGATAACCTATAATTATAAATGCAACGGAATATTATAATTGCAAAGTAACGGCCCAGCGTAACCGGACAAAAATTGTAACGCCAATACTTCTCTCATGACGCACGTAAAACAGTCTCAGACCAAAAATAATATTTATAAATACCCGATTACGAGTGAAAAATGATGTCACAAGTGGGAATTGAACCTACACCTATTGGGAATCCGTCCCAATCGTTCTGCCACTTACTCCACCGTGAACATTCAATTCTCGCATCGTATTATATTTACGTCTTTAAGTAGACGTGTGCCATCTACCCGACAATGTTTACACATTGTATAGGCTTAATACTTCAAACTTTACAGTTAGAATTGTATTAAACGATGACACAACCTTGTTTTCCAAATTACTGAAATTTAGCATTTAAATTGCTTGATTATTTACAAAAACCCGATTACGAGACTTGTGACATCATTTTTCGCTCGTAATCGGGTTTTTATAAATAATCAAGCATTTTAAATGCTAAATTTCAGTAATTTCAAAAATAATAGTTTTATTCGGGGTAATCTTCCTCCATGAACAAGCTTTGATGCTGTCTCTTCATATGATTTTTTAAATTAACATTTTGTGTAAACGTGGCATTACATAAAACGCATCTATATTTTTTCTCATTGCTATGGGATTGCATATGAACTTTCAAACCCCTTAATCTCGGATAAGATTTCCCGCAAAATTCACAACGGAAGTTCCTCTCGCCGGTATGTGTTGCCATATGTTCCTTCAATCTAGAAGGTAGGTAGAATCTTTTATCGCATAAATCGCACTGATGTTTTAATATTTTTAAATGGTATCTACGATTATGTTCGCGGAGAGATTTTCTACTATCGTAAGCACGGTCACAATGCTCGCATGGAAACATACGTTTCTCGCCGTGAACATCAATCATATGTCTATATCTTAACGAATACGAGAATAATACCGCGTCACATTTATAACAAGGGTAAGCCGGTTCTTTTTTATGTAATTTTGTCTCATGTAAATATCTACTATGTTTAGATTTAAAAGTTTTCCCGCAATCCTTACATGAAAAAGACTCTTCGACTTTCTGATGAGATTTCTGATGTAAAATCAACATTCTCTCTTCGAAATAATGAGCGCCGCATTTATCGCATACGCACGGCCCAAAATGCTCGGCCATATGCTTTTTCAGCGCGTGAAAAAAACTAAACGCCGTACCGCACTCCGTACACGTCAAATTATTGGCGGTCAAACGGAATTTTAAAAAGTCATTTGACGTTTCGTAGAACTTTTTCCCGTGACAGCTAGTGAGGTGGCTCTTCAAAGAATCGATGTCATCGATTTTTGTTTGACATAAACGACAATCGATTCTAACGATATCGACTAAGAGTATTTTTCTTTCGGCTATATTGTCTTTAAATGTTGTAGGATCGTGTGTGGACGTGTGTTCTCTGAGTTTATCCGGATCTGTGAATATTTCTCGACAGTAAATGCAATAATAATCACTATAGGAAGTATAGAATGGACAGACATAGGAATTTTCAACAACCATTATTGTGTTAACGCAAGATTTGTATTCGGTTTCGATTTCCGATTTTTTTATTGTGTGCTGGAAGTGCAGTTCAATTTCTGAAACAATACAGATAATAATTATCACGTAAGTAGTAAACTTCAGAATAAACTTTGACATCTGTGCAGAGATGGCGTAGTGGTTAAGGCACTGACGTTCTGTGCCAGTCCCGTGGGTTTGATTCCTACGCAAAACAATACTTTGTGTGATCCACAAAGTTGTTCCGAGACTGGGTGTAATTTCTTTGCGTTAACTGCACGTTTGTAAAGTCCCTCACAATACAAGGATTATTTCCTTAGTAAATGATGGCCTTTCAAAATATAAATAAACTGTCAAACTATAAGAACACCACTATAATCTTATCTAAGTCCCGAAACGTCATACCCGCAACAGTCCTTAGTCCAAACCATCCGGGGACGAAAGGGCTTCGTAGCGACATCCACACTGTTGGACATAGACAATCCAAGCGTGGTGAGGCCATAACCAAAAACTTGATGGGCGATTTAGCTTAGTTGTGTTTTAATTTTTCTCAAACTTTATTCTTATATTGTGTATTTTTTGCCTATCACTTAAAGGAAAATCATCTGATGACGGAGTAAGAATACAATTCACCACTCCCTATCATACCCGGGGGTGATCGTAAGAGACGACCAAGCGAGATAAAATGCATATAACATCTATGCAGGAGAAGGAAAACTTGAAACAAAACCCTATACCAACACGTCTGACCAGCGTGGTATAGTAGATTAATTTTTCTCCCATTACAGAGGAGGCCGAGCCTAACATTGGGACATATTTGGGCTGTGAAGATGATGATATCATCTATGCAAGAGAAAGTAACCTCATAAAAAAACCTATGAACGTTCAAACGTAGCGTGGAGCGTGGAGCCTTGAGCTTGAGGCTTGAGCCCAGCAGTGGGAAGCATGTGAAGTGAGAGAATAAAATATTTTCCTATTTGGTACTTATTAAATTGTGTTAAATACTTAGAAAATGTATATCGATCTGGGCCACAAAATGCCGTTTGGTTAACAATTACATTCAAAAGTAGTGGCGTGTGACGTCATACAGGCGGCCGGTCATAACAACTATTGTCACATATCATTAACATTCTCTTACTCTTATCCCAATTACTTGGGGTCGAAACAATATGTACTCATCTTTCATAGTACATATTGTAAAAGTTATTGGCAATAATTTTATGGCCGCCCTCCTGCCTGACGTCAACCCTCCTTGGGAACGTAATTGTTGACCAAACGGCATCAGATGGAGCTAGCCCAGGTCGTTATAAGGCTCTCAGTCGTCTTTTACGACATCTACGAGCAAAGTAAGGTACTTGGTAGTATTCGTAGCCGCTACCACACAGCTATATGAGTACATATTGCGCCAAGTAATTGAGATACGAGCAGGAGGATGATGATGACTTCTTAAATACCTGTATCCTGTGGCTGCTGTATCTTTTCCTCTAGTATTTGATTATCAACAGATTCGTCGACAACATTTGATATTTTCCGAGATATTTTCTTCTTCAATAATTTCTTCTTTTGCTTAGGAGATTTTTTGATTTTAGTCTTTTTATCAACTTTTATTGGTTCCACGTCTGAAACTGAATACACATAATAAATTAAAAGACTGTTTTGTATTTTTCCTGGCTTAATAATACTAATATCTGGATGACCGGTATTTTCTTTTTAGTGTGTTTTGAAGATATATTTAAATATAATAAAAGTAATTAATTAAATAACAATAATTAAATAAAAAGATGAAAGGAGAATGAGGATGGTGTGCGATGGTTTACTGTGTGAGACACAAGGAGGTTTCAGGAGTGGAAGGGGATGCATGGATCAAGTGTTCTCTCTGCGCAACATTGTGGAGAAGCATCTGGCTCTAGGTCAGAGGGTTTTCTGCAGTTTTGTGGATCTGGAGAGAACATTTGATACGGTTGTACGAAAGGAACTTTGAAACATTTTACCGGAGTATGGTATTAGCGGTAAACTGCTACAGGCTGTGCAGTCCAGTTACATGGGCTATAGAGCCTGTGTGCGGCTGGATGATGGAATGTCGCCTTGGTTTGACGTCAATATCGGCGTTAAGCAGGGGTGCGTTCTGTCAGCCAGGCTGTTTATCATATATCTGGATAAATGTCTCCAAAGGTTGAACGATATGAATGTGGGAGTCCAGATGGGCGACTCAGTGGTCACTGCTCTGCTCTATGCAGATGATGCAGTCCTGCTGGCACAGTCAGCGGCTGACCTGAAGACCCTAGTCGACACAATGACAGAAGATTGTAAGAAAAGGTGTCTACGCGTGAATGTGAGCAAAATAATGGTCTTTGAAAGAGATGAAGCCAGAACAGATGTAAGAGTAACAATAGGTAATGATGTACTAGAGCAAGTGGATGAATTTGTATATCTTGGATGTGGATTTAGCCGAGATGGAAGGTACACCACTGATATAGAGCGAAGAGTGAATGCGGGGAATAGAGTGAACGGAGTGTTGGGACAACTTCTCGGTAGCCACCACCTCAGCCAGAAGGCACGTGTAGCAAAACATAACGCAGTGCTTGTCCCAACATTACTGTATGGAAGCGAGAGTTGGGTATGCAGAAAAGAGTATGAAAGTAAAATTAATGCGGTCGAAATGCGATCTCTACGGAAAATCTGTGGAGTTAGGCTGACCGACCGCATTCGCAACGACGACGTAATAGAGCGAGTAGGTATGAAAGAGAGTATTGGTGTAAAGATGCGAAAGGGAATGCTCCGATGGTTCGGACATGTGGAAATAATGCCGAACGAACGTCTGGTTAAGAAGATATACAATGCGAAAGTGGAAGGATGTAGGTACCGGGGGAGACCGAGACTCACTTACCTAGACCAGATCGGTTATGTACTGAAGGAAGGTGGAGACAAGAATCTCCGAAACCGGTGAGCGTGTATGAAGAGAATTATGAATGTTGAGGAAGCGAGTGAAGTATGCAGAGATAGAGTTCTCTGGCACTCTGTTCTCTCTGCCTACCCTGCAAGGGATATGGCGTGATGATATGTATGTATGTATTGATTCTATCGAACGGTATTATAGGAGAGAATTGTTACGTAAACTGCTTTTGAAAAAGAAGAGGACGAGTTTTATATTTTTTTATATTTATTCTTATATGTCAGTAAAGATTTTAATATAAGTATGCTTTTCATTCATCTGTACGTAAATATGTATGGCTGAATCAATATAGTTCGTTTATCCGAAAATATCAGTTTGCCGAATATCCATGTCCCCCAATTAGTTCGGATAATCGACACTCTACTATAGTGTACACAAAAATAATATGTGGTGTCATCATCATCAACACAGCCCATAAATGTCCCCCTGTTGGGCTCGGGCCTCCTCCGCAATGAGAGGGAAATTAACCTACTATATCGCGGTGGTCATGCGATACATCGAATCGATCCGATGTTTTGAAAAGCTATCGATGTATCAATGTTTTTTCATAAAACATCGAATCGATGATAACCAGTTAATGTCACATAAACTCAAGTTTGTTTAAATAAATGATTCAATGATATTTCAAAGTAATATAAATATTTTTTTAATAATAAATTACAGTTTTATAAGGGTTTGGAATGAGTATAAATGCCACAAGTACCTAAAAAAATATATTTTTTTATAAAAATATCGATAATAAAGTCATAATAAAATATACCAACAAAGATTTTGAAAAATCTGGGCGTGCCGGTTTGGCCAACATAGAAATGATGTTGACAGTAGACATGTGGAAGTAATGCGAGTGATGCATCACACGTAATATTACCCGGCCGCGTACTGTCATATTACCCATTACGCGACTAAACATCACACATCACATTAAACATGACGCGAACACCCATGTACTGTTCTGCATTTCTGCAGTGTTCGGTAATTTAGTGATCTCTCAAACGCGCCGTGTGTCCTTTCGGGAGAGTGAGAGGGATAGAACGACTGGACCACGTTGCGCCTGCGGTCGATTAATATTTATTTTGAGCTTTATTTTCAGCAAATTAAGGCTTATATTGAACGAAATGTCATGTGTGATGTTTGAAGTAATGGTAAAATTATGGAAGGTAGAAACTAAGGAATACCATCTTGTATGGGGGATTAGTCAAAAAAGTGTCCACTTGTAAACAGCAAATTATTGTTCGAACACTCACCGAAATAGCGCTAGTGTAGCAAGTGGAAATGATATGAATGTAGCAGTAATAAGCAGAGTGAAGTGTGCTGAGTTACGTAGTCAACTGTGATTTGATAAATAATAACCTATGAACCTATGAAATTTGTGGCGCTCTTTTTAAAATGCTTCAACTTGCTACTATAGCGCCACCTTGCCACCTTAATTTGCTCCCGTTCATTGGACACTTCTTAATACACTGAGAGTTACTCCTTACTCTATTCTCCATGTGTAAAATGTAATATTACTCGGCACGAAATGTAATGCCATATAACATCACTTCGCGAAGTACTGTTTCGCGCATGACTAGTTGGCAGTTGGAAGCACTGATGATATTGGCAGCACTACGCAAGCAAGAAAGAGTCAGTGAGTTGACTTGTTGACTATGAATTACTTAAACTGTAATAAAATAATGGATTTAGCTTTTTTCATAACCTTCAAATACAAAAATTTTCACTCTAAAAACATGACCTGTTTTGAGAAGTATCACTTTTGACATGACTTTAACTTTGTAATATATTTTAGAAAAAGTATTCGATGTTTACAAAACATCGATGTGTTCATCTGATACATCGAAAGACATCGATGTACAGTTTCGATTTATCGAATCGATAAAAACATCGATGTTTTTTCAAAGTGGACACCCCTATCAATAACGCATTAATCCATGGGCTCTAATAATACATACATATCATCACGCCATATCCCTTGCAGGGTAAGCAGAGAGAACAGAGTGCTAGAGAACTCTATCCTTGCATACTTTGCTTCCTCAACATTCATAATTCTCTTCATACATGCGGTTTCGGCGACTTTGACTCTTCCACCTTCCTTCAGTACGTGACCGATCTGGTCTAGGTAGGTGAGTCTCGGTCTCCCCCGGTACCCACATCCTATGGCTTTCATTATGAAGTTACTTTAGGTAGTAGTAGATTATCAAACACCAATAATGTTTTCTCTCAAATTACTGAAATTAAGCATTTAATATGCTTAATTATTTATAAAACCCCGATTACGAAACGAAAAATGATGTCACAAGCGGGGTTCGAACCCGCACCTATTGGGAGTCTGGCCCAATCGTGCTGCCACTTACACCACCGTGAACTATTGTAGGACATTCAAATCTCGCTTTGTATCATATTTACGTCTTTAAGGTGACGTGTGCCATCTACCGGACAATGTTTACACATTGTATAGGCTTAATACTTCAAACTTTGCAGTTAGAATTGTATCAAACGATGACACAACCTTGTTATTCAAATTACTGAAATTTAGCATTTAATATGCTTAATTATTTATAAACACCCGGTTCAAACGGGGTTCGAACCCCGCTTGTGACATCATTTTTCGTTTCGTAATCGGGTATTTATAAATGTTTTCTCTCTTTTACCAATTTTTTGTTGAAGTACGTGCGCGTCGGACGGGCGTTCGGTTGATCGATGTTCGGATAATCGACGTTCTACTGTATTAGTGTCTGCCACCAGGGCCGGCTTTACCTATAGTGCAGAGGGTGGCTAACCATCTATAGTCGTAGTGGGTGCGTTATTTGACAGGTTTGGGTAGGTTGCTTTGTCGCCCTGCTCACTGTTACTTCATAATGCGATCGCGTTTACCTGAATTTGTGTCAAAAACTTTCAACCTATTCCATTTTTTTCATGAATTTTGATACAAGAGGGCGCCAGGTAATTGATTGCACCCGGGCGCTGCATGTGCTAGAACCGCCCCTGTCTGCCACAACACAACATAACGAACATAAATAATTTGTAAAATAAAAAGATTTTAAAAGAAATCCTTACCATTATCCACATTATCAGCGTAATCATCCATCTCTCCAACACCCATAAGCCCATCATCCATTGCATTGATATCCTCGCATACATTAGCATCAGATTTTTGTTGAGTTACATCTTCAGTACCTTCCACTTTGACTTCAGGTTCCATTTTCAGAGTACTTGTATCATCTGCAATTAAAATAAAAGAAATCATTCAAATTAAAAAAAAATGGGTAGCCCGATAGATAGGCATCATCATCATCAGCTGATACAAGTCCCACTGCTGAGCTCAAACCTCCTTGACAGTAAGGAGGGAAATAGATCTACTAGGCCATGTTGTTCAGATATGTTCATTGTCGTTTCAGTTTATCACCATCCACTGCTGGACGTAGGTCTTCCTCATGTTATGCCACAGAGTGCGGTCCTGTGCCGCCTGTATCCAACGATGCCCAGCAACATTCACCTGGACGTCTGTCCACCTAGTGTGGAGCGTCCTACACTGCGTCGTCTGATACGTGGTCACCACTCGAGAACCTTTTTCCATAACTCATTTATTCATAAGGGTTTCTTACATGTCATTGTTACATTTCATAATACATAATTAAATATTATTTAGGTACATCAAATTAAAAATGTCATTTATATTAAAATTAAATAAAAATAACAGAACAATTTACGAAATTATAGTATACCTACCTATTTACAGGTGGGTATGTAAAAACTTATACTATGTCAAGAAAAATGGATAATAATATTATATTTTGTATTTCAAAGCAAGGAGCATTGAAATATAATAAACGAAATTATTAATATTTATTTGCAAGTACTATTTTTTTGGAGTCGGTGCCAGCCAAGGACAGCTTTTCTACTTTGCGAACATCACGCGGCTCACGCAGTACCTACCTGACCTACGCAAAGATGGACGATCACTGCAAATGGGGCGATAGCCGGAGCGAGGCAGGTGCGAGAAAGGAGAGGCGATGTCACTGAGTGAACTACTCGAACGCGGGCAGATTTCGTTGATGATTTAATGCGCTTCAAAGATTTATGTAAGGTAATTTAATTTTGATTTAGCTGGCACCGACTCCAAAAAATAGTACTTGTAAAATAAATATTAATAATTTCGTTTATTATATTTCAATGCTCCTTGCTTTGAAATACAAAATATAATATTATTATCCATTTTTCTTGACATAGTATAAGTTTTTACATACCCACCTGTAAATAGGTAGGTATACTATAATTTCGTAAATTGTTCTGTTATTCTTTTGAGATTAAACTAATTAAAAGAATTATTTTCTACTTTTTAGTGTAAGTTTATTGTATATCGTTTATCGTGGGTATAGTTTTGAAGTCGGTTTTTTTTTTTTTTTTTAATATTTTTTTATTTGCTGGTTTTTAGTGGAAAATAAGTAAATACAGATTTTTTTAATATGTAGACCTAGTAAACGAGCTGCTCAAATGAGACAGAGCCGTTTGGAAAAAACGAGTGACGAGAGAGACACTCGTTTAAAGAAAAATGGGATTAGGAAATGGGATCAATATTACAAATGAGAGCGATGAGCAAGGGGTCGATAGGCTTTCTCAGATGAAGGCATACATAAACTTATCTAGGCGTAATCAAACTCCAGAAAGTCATTCTCAGCGACTCAGTTTGATTCGCGAACGTTATCAAACCAAGTCGAGAAGCAACGATCTCAACGTATTGGCTTAATACACGAAAGTTTATCAAAATTGAAAAAAAATATATAATATATGAAAAACATAATTTAAAAAAATATTTTAATTTTTTCACTTGTTTTAACCTATTTTATACTACTGATACTACCCGTTAGTAGTGAAATTTTGAAAAAACGCTAACACATATTTTATTACTAAAAAGATGCAGGTGTGCGAAATTTCGTACTTCTAACTTTGAAAATGATAAACTTCCATATAAATGTTCATCCCGTGACCCTTATTTTAACCCTTAGTAAAATTATTGTTTTACCATCAGCTAAAGCTCATAAAGATAATCTCCATACACAAATAATCAAACTATATAAATTATGTATAGAGGCATCAAAAACAGCATTTTTGCCCTACATTTTAAGGAATTACTCTCGATTTTCCCAGGATCCCAGCATCAGATCCTGATACCCTGCATATGGGACCACCTTTAGAGTATCCTCTTTCTAACAAAGAAAGAATTATAAAAATCCATCCATAATTGGCGTTGCTATCGCGTAACACACATACAAAAAAAACAAAACAAAAAAAAAAAATAGCGTTCGAATTGAGAATCTCCTCCTTTTTGGAAGTCGGTTAAAAACCAATGTCAAATAGTACCAATACTAATAAAACATAAACAATAGCTGCAAATAAGCATTGTCTACATTTTTATAAATTCGTCATACGTATAAAATGCCTGCCTGACGAGTCACTGCTTTAGGCGAACTTTGAAGCTATTGGGACTTGGGGCAGAAGTTACTTGTCTAGGCAATTTATTATACACCGTTAGGCCCATAACATGAGTCGTTCTCTCCGACTTGGTAAATGTCCGTGATATGGCCGAGAGGTTTTCTCGATCGCTTGGTATCCCGACCATTGCCCGTATGGCGCGCTTCTGCATTCGGCAGATGCGCTCGCGGTCTGCCGCTTGTCCCCACAGCTCTGCACCATACTGTAGCAATGAGTGTACTGTTGCAGTTTCCCCAGTGGCTGTCGGTTCGTCGGGCGATCTAGCCTGCCCATTGACCATTCTTCGTGCTATGTCGGTTATACCAGTTCTTCTGTGGATTTCCGTATTACGGATTCTATCTCGCAGAGAAATCCCAAGCATAGCCCGCTCCATAGCACGCTGAGCGACTTTGAGCCTTGTCGAGGCCTTCATTTAGGAATCACGTTTCCGTGCCGTAAGTCATCACTGGTAACACATACTGGTCGTAGAGGTCTACGACCGTGTGAATGACCGCTCAGTGTCTCTGAAAACACAGGTGTGTTTTCAGACACTGAGCTATGTTGGACGAGAAGGTCCTCTTAAGTTGCCCGAACGCTGAGATATATCTTATTTCGAGTTTGCTTTCTCTTGCATAGATGTCATAAGAATACTATATACACCTTAGTCGTCCCTCCGTCCTCAACGGGGGTTTCTACACGCTCGTTAAACTGTATTCTTAGTCACGAGACGAAAATAGACCAACGATATTGCTCGGTGTAACGACCTTTGAAGAAGTAAAGTTTTTGATTGGTGAACACGTACCAGATAACGCCGTATGGGACTGTCTTCCACAAAGTGGACTAAAAAGATCGTGAAAGCCACAACGAAAGGTTGAGTGCCAGACAGTATATGACCATTCTATGTGGCATTCTCATGGAGTAGATCATTGTCAAATTGTTGACATTAAAAGGCTGTTGGGTAGATAGAAGCAGTACTACTAGTATAATGAAATGTGTAAAATGTTTTCTAATATATGTTGTTTAAAAAAAAAGCTAAAGAAAAAGTCTATATCAATGTTATTATAAAATTGAGGAATCAGTTTTTTTTTGTATTGGCTAATCTCAGGCATCGCTGGTACGTATTGAAATATTTCTTCATGAACTGTTTTGTGTACACATTAACTATAAAATGAAGTGAAAACTTAATGAGGTTTCCATTGTTTACGTTTGTTCAATTCATAAAAGTATGCAATTTTTTCATCAATGTTTTCTTGTGACTTTTCACATAAATTATCGTCCGTATTTGATGATTTTACAGACAATCATCTATATATTTTTTCATAAACTTTCCGTCATTAAGTGAGGTTACAAATCTAGACTTTCAAAGCCCTCGCAAGCAAAGATTTATTAAAAAAAAATAAAACATCTCACCTCCATGGACGTGGACAGTAGCATTAAGAAGTCGTTCTTCACATTGCAATACTTGCATCCGGAAAGCCCTCGCATCACGGAGTCGGACCACACACGTAGCGCAGATCAGACGTTCGGTTTCCTCACCATCTAGATGGGAGAGCTGCACAACAGAATAGCTACTATTGAGATTTCAATTTATTCCTGAACATCCTTTAAAAGAAGACGAATCAATATGTGATGTGGGTTCAGGTTGAGATCCCTCAGCGCTCACCCACAGTCCGGGTAAAGTTGTCATAGCCATCTGAGGCTAACAACTAAAACACACAAAAAAGAAATTGTGATGTGGGAATTTAATAAGCCTATTGGAAATCCGTTTCAACTGCTGTACCAATTCAGATAGTTAGAGTTGCGTTAATCTATACATATAATAAATGAGTAGAAAACCCGTGTCTGTACATTTGATAAATTTATTAAAAAATGAATCTAGGCAATAAGAAAACACTAACAGAAACTAAAAATATTTTTTTGGAATTTTTTGTCTGTCTGTATGTCTGTAATCGCTAATCTCCGAAGTTACTGAATGGATTGTTTCACAGTTTTGATAAGAAGATTAAGCCCAATTCAGAGCAACATTTAGTCTTTGTTTCATTGAAATCTGATGTCTGTAAAAAAAGTTATGGTCATTTAAGTTTTTAAAATCACCGCTCGCCTTTTACGTCACTAGAAGGTTCAATTCAAAATAATTATTTAATGTATCTATAACGTAAGGAAAACATTTGTATTACTTAATATGTAGTAGTTTCATGAATTCAGCTCATATACATCCCACTGCTGGGCTCAAACCTCCTGCAGTGTTGAACGGAAGTTGACATACTATATAATGTTGGTCAAGTAGTCAAAATAAATATTAAAACTATCTGTGATGAAAAATAATGTTTTAATTAGTTAATAGTATATAATTTAGCTATAAATTAATAAAATGCATGATTTATTTAGTTAATTAAATGAACAATAGATGGCGCTGAAAATTAAGTTTAAATCTTTCGTTATATTTTCAATAGTTACTACATCATAGAGCGTACAAAACGTACATTCTTAGTTAAGATGCTACTTTGGGGCGAGTATGCAAAGTGCACCCTTTTTGTTATTGTTTGGCCATTCCTTCCGGGGCAACAGAAGGGCGTGGTGTGGCTCCATAACTAATCGCGTTCTCTCCCCATCGCCATCAGGCTGGCCTCTGGTACCGTTTACTTGACATCCGTGGCCGGTCCGGGGTTTACCCTTTCAGGTATCGCCACCGTCGACTCCCCAGCAAACAACAGCGTTGTATCGCTCTCACGTTGTCAGTGTCTTTGCGAGTGGTAGATTAATTCTCATGGTCCATATACCCGCAACTTCAGTTAGGATAGCAACAGGTGCAGGTACTCGCGCCTATAACGTCCGATGCGCCCGACGTGACGACAGCAAAAAAAAAGTAGAGTAAAAAAGAAATAAAGTGTGTCAGCATGGAGAGTCTTCCCTGTGACACGCCCCGCTGTTTCTTCTGTGGGACGACTGTCGGCGGCAACCGATTACCAGTTCCTGACGCTATCGAACGTCGTCTTAGTGATGGTCGACAGTGCCAGTTTGGCATCGATGATTGCGATGAGTTCAAGGCGCTAATCTGCCCAGGCCACACAAACTTTGAGCATATGCAGCGCCGTGTCCACCTCTCAATCGCAGTAGTGGTTGGATGGTATGCTCTCCCTCCTTGCGACCTTTAGCAGATACATGCCGAAGCAACCATGACCCATCACTACACCAGTCACCTTAGCAATAGTGAATACTATTACTGCCGCCTCATCATTCTCCTACACTTATGCGAATTACTTGGGGTAGATACAATATGTACTCTTCTTTCATAGTACATATTGTAAAATTTATTGGCAATAGTTTTATGACCGGCCGCCTGCCAGACATCAACCATGCTCGGGAATGTAATAGTTTACCAATCGGCATCAGATGTAGTTGGCCCAGGTCGTTATAAGGCTCTAAGTCGTCTTTTACGACATCCACGAGCAAAGTAAGGGTTGGAGGGTTGGTAGTATTCGTAGCCGCTACCACACACCGCGCCTATTGCTGCATATTGTGCCTCGCACAACGAGGGCCTACTTTTTTAGATTTTTATACACTGTTGATAGCATAGAGTACGTTTCAAGCAGCTTGCAGAGCAGTTGAAGGTGATCAGTGCTGAGATGACACCCTTGAGGAGGCCTGTAACAGCCTTACCCCCATTCGTTTGAGACTTTTGCTATTAATGATGTTATTGTTTTACAGTCTTTCAAATCCTTTGACATTATAATAAAAATATCCATCTGAAGATATCCTACGCTACTAAAGCGCGACATGGACCAAGAAATTCATTTTTATTAATTCTTTCGTAATGAAAGCAATTTATTATATATTTATCCGTGCGGTTACGCAGTTAGAATATATTTCATCACCCCCTTTCTTACCCGTGGGTCGATCACCCACAAGACGACTAAGGGATCTAAATATATATTACATATATGGAAGAAAAGGCAAAATTGAAACCAAACCCTATACCAACACATTTGACCAGCGTGGTATATTAGGTCAATTTCGCTCCCATTACGGACGAGGCTTGAGCCTAATAGTGAGACGTATATAAGCTTAGATGATAGATGATAGAAAGCCATTTTTCCTAGATACCCCAGGTATAAAATGAGGAGACAGCGTAAAATAACTTTAGCAGTGGCTATGTCAGAAACTGCAGCTACATTACTTCTTGGTGATAAAACAGCTCACACATTGTTTAAAAACCCGATAGATTTATAAAGCAATATCAATAACACGTGACACATTTAAAGTGTTTTTTGTTTTATTGTGTATGGTGGTAAACGAGCAAACTGCACCCACTTCTTTTTTTGGCAGGCCATGGTCTGGACACACGCCGTCCATTTCGTACGCGTGGCCCCATAACACACCGTTTTCTCTCCCCATCGCCATTGGGCCTTTCGAATACCATCCCCCGTTGACGCCATCGGCCGGGCGTCGCTCTCACATGGTCAGCTTCTCTGCGAATAACGGACTATTCCGCGTTCCAATTACCCGCGGCTTTGGCTAAGGCAGCATTAGAGGCAGATAATCGCACCTGCGCTGCCCCGCCGCCTCCTTCAAATTGCCACTGTTCAGAAATTGCTTTTCTGCAAGAGTGGGGTACTAGGTCCGTCTAAGGGGTCGGACCGGCCTGTGGCTGTAGATAGAATACTATCAACTGTGGCTTTTACACTATGAGTGTTTTTATTTAGGATTGCTGTCTAATCGTTTGCGATAATTGGATAAAAAAAAAGTCGTAGACGCCGATCGAGCACTACGAAATATTGATCGTAATGAAAAGCCAATGGTGCTTTTCTTTGAGATTTTTGCCAAATCCTTCCAGTTTAAACCCGAGGAAATAGAACCGATGAGATCAATGCTTCACTGAAGTATTCTTATCTGTGGCCCAAGTAGAAAAGCTGACCCTAACCATCAACATGGAAGCAAAGCCAAGGTGGCCAATCACATTCATGTTGCACAAGTGCAAGACCAAGACTTGCTGCAAGAGTTTCGCAGTGCTCCCTTAGACAGCATTTTCCGATTTCCTTGGCAAAGAAACGATTGTCAACATTTTGTATTCTTAATACCAGTACACGGAGAAATAATAGTTCCCGTTAAGTGGTATGTACCTAATTATTGATAGTTGTACAGTTACTGCCACTAGATGAATAGAATTTCATTAATTTAATTGGATTTTTCATTTCTATGAGGATTTTTTATTTCTATGAAAAAAAAACGACTGTGTTATTTCAACAGCGAAAGTTGCAACACTAATTCACGCTTAAGAATTTTCCTATGTTTTAATGAAAATGGTTAAGTGGCTGCCAGAAGTACTTGGTAGAATTTGAATTTTTTAAGTTTCAAACAGGGGTGCGTAGTTAAACTGAATGTCACGCGGACGAAGTCGCGGGCATCAGCTAGTTTAAAATAAAACTACATATTATTACGGGTTCTTTTAAGTTTATATTTGATTTGCCAACGTTTCAAACACTTTAGTGTTAAGTCAGGCAATTAAAAATCAAATACCTACCGCAAACGCAAAATAATCCAATAACAGTTTGATATCAAATGTGCAATACCCGCGTAAACATCAGCTTCGTGAATGTTTCTGACAGATAGCACAGTAAAACGTCGTTTAAAGATGAGAATACGAATTTCAATTTGGTTACTATTTGTAAGGCAACATACCTATACTATGTGAACTGTATAGCTTGTCAAAATTGGATCTTGACCGTATATAATACTAGTATTGGTCACAGAGATGGGGAGGAGGGTTAAAAATGATAAAAAATACGTCACAAAGTATAAATAAGAAAGAAAGAACAGTTTTTTGTATATGTTCTAGAGATGAAACGGATAGTGGTTTGGCCGGATACCGAATATTCGACAAGCTGCGAGGCCGGAGCGCCGGCTATTCGGCTACCGGATATTCGGCCCTTTCGGAAATATTCGTGCGCGTTCGGGTGTTGTCGCACGTGAGCGGAGATCGCGACAACTCGGGGGCGTTCGAGTGTTCGCGCGTAAAAACAAACTGACGTTTGTTTTTGTGTTTGAATTGAAAAGAAATGTCATCATCAAAAAACGTTCGGCAATTTGGCAATATTTTTATTCAAACAGTGACGATAACAAGTACGCGGTATGTTTATTGTGTCAGGTTAAAATTTCTCGGGGTGTGTTAATATTTGCCTTTTGTATAACCATGAGATTTTTTTAAACTTTAGTTGCCGGTATCCGGCCGGATAGTGAAAACATGGCTGGATAGGCCGAGTACCGGATAGTTACTGGATATCCGTTTCATCTCTAATATGTTCCGTTAACAAAGTACAAAATTATACAAATATAACAAAAGGGCATGCAATATGTGTTTGAAATGTATCAAGCAGGAGTCCATTTCGCCATGTACCAGGTTACAAAACCCTGGCGCTAAAAGGTTTAAGTAGCACTAGTAAGTTCTCTAACCACCATACTAGAAAATTAGGAGAGCGGTTGTAGAAAGTTAAGAGTATTAACACATTAAATGTGCATGCCCCACTGGTGCGGCATTTCGAGTTGCTCATCATACGTGAATAACCCACGACTCTTCACAAATTTAAAGGCTCATAACCTTAAACACGTGTGAATTTAGCTACTTTATTCAGTTCACACGTATGAACAACGAATTAAGAAAAAATATTATGCAAAAATTAGACAAACTTATCTATAATTAAAAATAAAAAAACTTATTTAAAATTATGTCATTTGCGTTTGCACTTATGGGATAGTCTCTCTCATGATAGCTGCACAGTCATCATCATCATCACAGCCCATAAATATCCAACTGTTGGGCTCAGGCCTCCTCCCTAATAGGAGGGAAATTAACCTACTATACCGCGCTGGTCAGACGTGTTGGTATAGGGTTTTGTTTTGAGTTTTCCTTCTCTCGCATAGATGTTATATGCATTTTATATCCCTTAGTCGTGTCGTACAATCACCCACGGCTAAGATATGGGGTGGTGAATAGTATTCTTACTCCATCACCACACGGAAAAGCTGCACAGTGAACATATTAAATTAGAAACCATATTTCAACATTTGGTTCAACAATTCCTACAGTTTGGCCAAACACCTATCATACAGACAAAAATGCGAACAGTAAATTGATTACATACACAGTTTGCCACCATAACATAAATGGTAAAGCAATTATAAAATATTTCCAATATATATATAGGTTCAAGTGCTGTACGCAATAATATTTTTTCTATACACATTGACTTATATACATTTCTTTCTTTGCATGGTTCAAGCTTACTATCCATCGGAAGGAATCGATACAATATGTACTCCTCTTTCATAGTACATACTGTAAAAGTTATTGGCAATAGTTTTATGACCTGCCGCCTGCCAGATGTCAAGCCACCTTGGTAATGTAATTGTTGACCAAACCGCAGTTGGAATTGGCCCAGGTCATTATAGGGCTCTCTCACTAGTCGTCTTTTACGACATCCACGAGCAAAGTAAGGGTTGTTAGTATTTGTAGCCGCTACCACAGATCATATAAAAAAATATATAACATGAGCCGAAAATTTAATGTCATACAACAACTAACGCTTGTGTAAGTGGTAGCACAATTGAAACGGATTTCGAATGGGTGTGGGTTTGAAATCCATGTATAACAATCATTTTTCGCTCGTAATCAAGTTTTTATAAATAATCAAGCAAATGCTAAATTTCAGTAATTTGAAGATTTAATTATCACAAAAGTTTTATAGGATAAGTTAGGCATAGGATTTTGATTATTATCGCACATTGAATCCTTCAAAGTAATATTCAAGAACACAGTATTATCGCTAGAGGGTATGGTCCTAGATGCATTCTTCATAGGTCTAGTCAACAGTTTTTTTGTGTCTCTTACAGGATTGTGTCAAAAATTGTAATTGAATAACGACTTGTAACTCAATAAACTCTAGGAAGTTAGACCAGTTTAATCTTAGTAAACTAAGTTTAAACTCGGTTTTCGAATTTTCATTTAAGATAATTTTGGTCGACTCTTATTATACGGTAATGCAATGTTAGTAGTAGTATTTATAACTATTACCATAGGGCAATTCTGTATGCCATTAAAGTACGTTAATAAAGCAAAACTCACAAGTAATCCAAAGCTATCAACGAACATTTCCGAATAAATTTCCTTTTGTCCCAAATAATCGTATTCCACTGTGAGTATCCGACATTTTTTTATACCACCGCAGCATCTACAAAGACCAGGGTCCACTATAGGCCCCTTACGGCTTATTGTAGTCATTTTGTTAATAATACAATTAAAATAAATACGATTTTACATGTTGAAAAACAAAACAAATTCCCACACAAACGATTTCTCCCACAAATTCTTCCACAGAGTAGATTTGACAGCGAGCAGGCAAGATAATATATCTTTTTTCACCTTTTTTTGTATTGGCATTATTACGAGCCTAATGTGCCTCTATCGAGCTTTTAGCTTATATGAATTATCACTTAACTTCAATAGTGCCATGGCCATATTGTTAATGATATCTTTTGAGAAATTAGGTATCAAATGAAAACATATGTAAAGTATTTTCATATCAAATTCACAGCACCTCAACAGTTCCTCCACCTCATAGTATGTCATATTGAATATACTATAGGACTGAAACCACTATATGAAGCTTTACGTTCCAACCAAAACTCAAGGAAAGCTATAATCTATATTAATGTCTTAGGGGGGCATAGTCCGTAGCGTGCTCGTCGCGTCCCCTGCCAGTCTAGCTAGACTGCTAATCCGGCTCGAATGCGTGCCGCAGTGCGGGTTAGGGCGTCCCCCGGAGGCGACGCGTACCGACCCGCCCCCGTCGGTACGAACATCGGCAGTTGCGGCGATGGGGGCCGCCACCCATCACGACTTGCCCAGTCAGGCGAGTCGAGGAGAGCAGAGTGCCGGGTGGGCACGTGGAATGTAAGAGGTTTTGTGGAAGGTAAGTTGCACGAGCTGATATCCGTCATGGCGGACAAACAGCTAGACGTGCTCTGTGTAACAGAGACCAAGCGAAGGGGCAGCGACGCCTGCGATGCGGCGGGATGGCTCTGTGGTCTGGTGTACCACAGAGAGATCGAGCCAGCATGAGGGTAGGAGTGCTGTTGTCCTTTCGCTTGGCCTCTAGTGTGAAGGATTACGGAATGTATGATCTCAGACTTCTTTGGGTCCGTATAAAACTAGGTGTCACCAAGGTATAGGTATGGTTGTAGCATATGCTCCCGTAGGATCCTAGGTGGCATCAGACCTAGCGAAGTTTTGGGATAATGTTAGGGAAGTTCTGGATATGGCAGAAACCAGTGAACGCGTGATTGTATGCGGAGATTTGAACGGATGGGTGGGGACCAAGCGTCCCGACTATGAGGACGTACTTGGTCCATTTGGTGATAAGAGAGTGCACGACGCAGGTAGGCTCATAGCGGATGTATGCATGGAGAGAAACCTTATTGTGTCAAACACATTTTTCCAACATAAGGACATTCATATGTATACATGGAGAAGGAATGAACAGAAAAGTATAATAGATTTAATTTTGGTAGACAGTCGCCTCCAAAGCAAAATATTGGACGCAAGAGCCTACAGGAGCCCCACAGTCGATACGGACCACTATCTAGTTATTGCGAGATTTAGTGGTCTGTTCAGAAAGTGGAGGCACTGGCGAGAGCGTGTCCACTTCGGAGGGCTTGAAAGAATAAAGGTTGAAAGATTGCAAGAAGAGTGTGTAAGAGAAAAGTATGCAGAGGGTATCCGAGAACGGCTGACGATGGCAAGCCAGCTGCAATCGGACAAGGAAGAATGCTGGAGAATATTGAAAGAGAGTATGGTAGATACAGCGAAAGAAGTATGTGGAAGTTCAAAGAAGCATAGAAAAACGAATGGTGATGCATGGTGGGATGCGGAAGTGGCAGCTTCCGTAGAGCAAAAGAAGAAAGCGTGACTGGACTATGTCTTTTCTTTGAATCTGAATGACAGTATAACTGAACAGAAGAAAGAAATATATCGGCAATGTAAGAATGACATCAAGGCCTTAGTGAAAGAGAAACGTGATAGAGCAAATATGAGTGCAAAATATAGGCTGACAATAAACTTTGAGGGTAACACCAAACTCTTTTGGAGGGAGGTGAAGAAGTCTCGGTGTGGTTGGTCAGCCTTCAGAATGAATAAAATAAGGTCTATAGGTGGAGACATTCTTACACAAACACAAGACGTGTTAAGCCTATGGAGTGAATATTTTGGCGACATGTATGCGGATAC
Source organism: Lymantria monacha (assembly GCA_905163515.2). Lineage (NCBI taxonomy): Eukaryota > Metazoa > Arthropoda > Insecta > Lepidoptera > Erebidae > Lymantria > Lymantria monacha. The sequence continues at coordinate 3,667,282 of LR991104.1, forward strand.
TACGGTTGGCGCCGGTGTCGCATGTGGTTTAGTAGATCAACATTCAGCACCGGCGTCCACCGATGGCATCAGTATGGATGAAGTTGAATAGGCGATAAGAAGTTTGAAAAATGGTAAGGCAGCGGGCATCAATATGGTGTCAACAAGGGTTCACGTTATGACTGCGCAAATTACAGAACCATAAGCTTGACCAGTTTCGCAGCAAAAGTGTACGTAAAATTATTGAAAGGAGAATGAGGATGGTGTCCGATGGTTTACTGTGTGAGACACAAGGAGGTTTCAAGAGTGGAAGGGGATGCATGGATCAAGTGTTCTCTCTGCGCAACATTGTGGAGAAGCATCTGGCCCTAGGTCAGAGGGTTTTCTGCAGTTTTGTGGATCTGAAGAGAGCATTTGACACGGTTGTACGAGAGGAACTTTGGGACATTTTACCGGAGTATGGTATTAACGGTAAACTGCTACAGTCTGTGCAGTCCAGTTACAAGGGCTGTAGAGCCTGTGTGCGGCTGGATGATGGAATGTCGCCTTGGTTTGATGTCAATATCGGCGTTAAGCAGGGGTGCGTTCTGTCAGCCAGGCTGTTTATCATATATCTGGATAAATGTCTCCAAAGATTGAACGATATGAATGTGGGAGTCCAGATGGGCGACTTAGTGGTCACTGCGCTGCTCTATGCAGATGATGCAGTCCTGCTGGCACAGTCAGCGACTGACCTGCAGATCCTAGTCGACACAATGATAGAAGATTGTAAGAAAAGGGGTCTACGCGTGAATGTGAGCAAAACCAAAATAATGGTCTTTGAAAGAGATGAAGCCAGAACAGATGTAAGAGTAACAATAGGTAATGATGTACTAGTGCAAGTGGATGAATTTGTATATCTTGGATGTGGATTTAGCCGAGATGGAAGGTACACCACTGATATAGAGCGAAGAGTGAATGTGGGAAATAGAGTGAACGGAGCGTTGGGACAACTTCTCGGTAGCCACCACCTTAGCCAGAAGGCACGTGTAGCAATACATAACGCTGTGCTTGTCCCAACATTACTGTATAGAAGCGAGAGTTGGGTATGCAGAAAAGAGTATGAAAGTAAAATTAATGCGGTCGAAATGCGATCTTTACGGTAAATCTGTGGAGTTAGGCTGACCGACCGCATTCGTAACGACGACGTAAGAGAACGAGTAGGTATGAAAGAGAGTATTGGTGTAAAGATGCGAAAGGGAATGCTCCGATGGTTCGGACATGTGGAAAGAATGCTGAACGAACATCAGGTTAAGAAGATATACAATGCGAAAGTGGAAGGATGTAAGTACCGGGGTAGACCGAGACTCATCTACCTAGACCAGATCGGTCATTTACTGAAGGAAGGTGGAGTCAAGAGTCTCCGAAACTGGCGAGCGTGTATGAAGAGAATTATGAATGTTGAGGAAGCGAGTGAAGTGTGCAAGGATAGAGTTCTCTGGCACTCTGTTCTCTCTGCCTACTAGGTATGCGTCCGATATATCAAAACGAATCTGAAATCGGATTTCAGTCAGAAATCGTATCGTATCGATATTCAACACTATACAAACTGATTTTAGAAAACGTATTTCGGCAGAAACTAAATCAACACATATCAAAACAAAACGACGAAAACGCAAACTAATAATAAATCTAATCATCGCGCAATCGTTTTCTATTGCTAGTTTTGCAAACCAAACCAATATTTGAAAACTTACTAACTATCTCTTTCACTCCGCTAAGCGATCGCTTAGTCAGAATGAGAGAAAGCGAATTTCATTAAAATTCGCCTCCTTTCATTCTAACTAAGCGATCGTTTAGTGCATTGAAAGAGATGAAGCGAATTGTCATCTGTTTTGGAATTTGGCGGTTTCTAAGAAACTCAGAATGGCAGATGGAAACGAAACAGAATTACAAGAGTCAGGGAATAAGATCTATATTAGAATGCAACTACTTCCATGATAATATTACACAATACTTAATGATAGTAGTTTAAGTTTTGTGTTTGTTAAATAGATTTTTGAATTATGGGAGAGTTTTTGCACACTTGACCTTGGTGACACGTGCGGTGTGCGCGTAATGTTATTTTTGTGATCTCGTGAACTATATAATTAGATAGGTATTTTACGATTCAATACTATACTAACGTATGTTAGTATCATACATACGATTTGATGATAAATAAGAAATAACTATTTAATGTAAAAAGGTAAGATTTTCGCTTCGTAATCGGGATTAATAAAAAAAACCATACAAAAAAAATGTACATTATATAATATAATCATGAAATCATTGTAAATATGACGATTTTTAAATACGCAAGAAAGTTTTGTATCATATCCAAAACAAAACATTTTTGCTAGTCTAGTACTCTAGTTAAGCCTAGATAAAGCATGAAGGAAAATCGTACACCTAAATCCAATCAACAAAGAAATTATAGAAAAATTATTTGAATGCGTTCGTTCGATTGCGTTTTTCGTTTGCTACGCTAAAATAACTAAAAACATCGAATATCGATCGAAACTAAAGTAAACCCGCTCCGTCAACCGCTCTGGAAATCGATTTCTGAAATCGGTTTTTAAAATCGATTTAAATATCAGAAATCGAATTTGTATCGGTTTGCGTAAAAATCTGAAAACGCCCATCTCTACTGCCTACCCTGCAAGGGATATGGCGTGATGATATGTATGTATTTAATGTAATTATGTATATAATTTCTTACTCTTGACACGAATATCTCAATTACACAAGTTAATACAGGTAAAGAGTTAGAGTTAGTTAAGAGTTAGTTACAGTTTAGAGTTCTCTGGCACTCTGTTCTCTGTGCCTACCCTGCAAAGGACATGGCGTGATGGTATGTATGTGTGTATGTATGTATGTATGTATGTATGTATGTAATACAGGTGAAGTGAGAAACACACATCTAAACGTTGATCAGATGATCGATCTTAGAGGGGCTTGGTAAATAAATTACCTAGGTATTTATTTACTTGCTCTTACAAACAGAAAAAAAGTCTGTCTGTTATCAAACGTTAGTTATGGTAAAACTACCAGCCTGTGTTATCGTTTACACGTACGGCTTATAGTTCAAACTTTGTTAAATGTTTAGTTAAAATTTAATGTATTTAGTAAACTGAACTTATCAGTATTAAATCCAAAACATTTATTTCGCATTGCATCGATCCAAAACTTGATTAGTACTCTTTCCTTGGACATGTATTGTTTACTCTTTCTTTGTTGTCTACTCTGTGATTAATATTGACAATTTGGCGTTAGAGAAAGCTTAAATTGCATATAGCGCTACAGAAATTACTTTTAAAAAAGCTTCTACTGTAATTACTGAATGTAAATAATGTGAAAGTATTGTCATTTTCGAAAGTCTTACAATCATGGCTTCAGTAAAGAATAATGGGCCAATAATAGACCCAGCGCTGTGTAGATGTTGTCGGGCTATCAAAAAATGTAGAATACTAACAGCGGAATATACATGGATGGACAAGAAGGAAATATACGCTGATATGATAATGGACTGTTTCGGAATTTTGGTGAGTTTATAAACAAAGTTTCATGTTCAATTATTCCACATTTTTACCTAGTCTACCGCTAATAATTCAAGGTATTTTGTTGCTAAAATGAAACTGTTCTCAATTATGAACCCGATACTTCGCACTCATACATAAACCTAACACTCCATAAGGCAAAAATATGTTTATTAAATATTTTACCGCCGAAAACCCTATTAAAGAATCTCTAGGCAAAAAAAAAAACAAAACGAAAAAGATTTTGAAATTTAAAAGGGCACTTGAATTATTTTTATGGATTTAATTTTTTTTAAATTGAAATGTTTTATTTATAAAACCCGATTAAAATAATTAAGCATATTAAATGCTAAATTTCAATAATTTAAATAACAAGGTTGTGTCATCGTTTAATATAATTCTAACTGCAAAATTTGAAGTATTAAGCCTATAACAATGTGTAAACATTGTCGGGTAGATAGCATACCGTCACCTTAAGACGTAAATATGGTACGAAGTGAAATTTGCATGTCCTACAATAAGTCACGGTGGTGTAGTGGCAGCACGATTGGGCCGGAATCTCAATAGGCGCGGGTTCGAATCCCGCTTGTGACATCATTTTTCGCTTCGTAATCGGGTTTTATAAATAATTAAGCATATTAAATGCTAAATTTCAGTAATTTGAAATGTTTTAATTTCGTTTTCGTATAGGTAGTATTTTTCTAAACCTTAATTCAAAATTAGGAGTTTTATAAGTCTGATTTGTCCATCTGTCTATAGCATTGTAGCTCCTAAACAAATTGACTGATAATATTGCAGTGTTTTTGTTTGAATGCTGACAGGATTGAGATAGTTCTTATTTATGAACATCTCTTCAGGTTTTTAAGGTTATCAGCTCTTTTTGTTACCTGCCATAGGGATCCTAGACTCATGGATATTTAGTTTACTTTCCAACATATATCTGTGATCTTACATTTGAAAGAGCTATGAATAATTGTACCATCTGAGCTACTCTGATTTTGAGTTTGAATGTAGGAGACGAAATCTTGAGTGACTTATTGGTAAACCCATCAAGTTGTCTCTGAATTTGTCTTAACTGGGTGGTTCTGTTCATAAGAGCTTTTTTTCTGTTTTTAAGTTAATTTTTATAATTTACTTGTTAACAAGTAAAAAATCCTAGCACTAAGTAATAAATCCTGGGGAATTATATATTAATATTACACCCAGACTCATGACAATAGTTTATGAATCTCATAAAATATTGTCTTGTGTAAGAATCAAACCCACGCCACTGGCACGCAAGGTCGGTATCTTAACCACTACACCATCTGTGCAGTCATATTTGAAACTTCGGGAAACAAAAATCAAATATAAAGACAAAAGTTTTATTTAAAACTACCTGATCTGTGCAACTACACACATAAAAGAGAGTGAACCAGATAATTCCCCATTTTTGCCACATTATTCAATGTTGCTCCACTCCTATTGGTCATAGCATGATATTATAAAGCCTTATCGCCTTCCTCAAAAAATGGGCCATCCATAATATAAGAATTATTAAATTGGAACCAGTAATTCTTGAGATTAGCTCATACAATCAAACAAACTTTTTACACATACATACATATCATCACGCCATATCCATTGCAGGGTAGGCAGAGAGAACAGAGTGCCAGAGAACTCTATCCTTGCATACTTCACTCGCTTCCTCAACATTAATAATTCTCATCATACACGCTCGCCGGTTTCGGAGACTCTTGACTCCACCTTCCTTCAGTACATTGCTGATCTGGTCTAGGTAGGTTAGTCTCGGTCTCCCCCGGTACCTACATCCTTCCACTTTCGCATTGTATATCTTCTTAACCAGACGTTCGTTCGGCATTCTTTCCACATGTCCGAACCATTGGAGCATTCCCTTTCGCATCTTTACACCAATACTCTCTTTCATACCTACTCGCTCTCTTACGTCGTCGTTACGAATGCGGTCGGTCAGCCTAACTCCACAGATTTTCCGAAGAGATCGCATTTCGACCGCATTAATTTTACTTTCATACTCTTTTCTGCATACCCAACTCTCGCTTCCATACAGTAATGTTGGGACAAGCACTGCGTTATGTATTGCTACAAGTGCCTTCTGGCTGAGGTGGTGGCTGCCGAGAAGTTGCCCCAACGCTCCGTTCACTCTATTTCCCGCATTCACTCTTCGCTCTATATCAGTGGTGTACCGTCCATCTCGGCTAAATCCACATCCAAGGTATACAAATTCATCCACTTGCTCTAGTACATCATTACCTATTGTTACTCTTACATCTGTTCTGGCTTCACCTCTTTCAAAGACCATTATTTTGGTTTTGCTCACATTCACGCGTAGACCCCTTTTTTTTAATGGTCAATTTATTTAATGGTCAATGATAAATTAAAAATAATGGTAACTGAATTGTAGAGCATGAAATTACCTATAAATTTTATACGAAATTTTTTATCGTAGCATTTATAGTATAAGAGCTGCAGCTTAGTAAAACTTGCACCTCGTACATTATCAGTGGCAATATTGTTCGCTGTATACGAAAACCATTTCATAACGCATAAAATGGCATAAAGTGTTCAAAAAAATGTCAATACAGCTGTGCAGCAAATCAATTAAAATTATAAATAATGTGGAGAACAACTAATAATTTGTCGATCTTTATTGTTACTTAAAACGGTATCATCATAAAAGATTGTCTATGTAGCAAAAAACAATAGTACATCCCGCTACATCGTAAGAATTGTAATAGTTATTATTTTTATTATTATGTATCTCCAATTGTTATCGAAATCACTAAAATGAAAAGAATTTTACGAATGTTACTTCAAAAAAACGGAAAAAACATTTGTTTACGCAAACAAAAAGTGGCGCATTATTTTACGGGGCGAGTCTTATTTTTTTCGATGTCGAGGGAAGACACTCATCGTCTTGTGGATCTATCTCTTCTGCCTCCGCCATATCCGAAGGAGACGAATCAAAGGTTGGGTCTTCGGTTGGGATGGCATCTAATATGTCTGGCACGTTGTCGCATGTTTGGCCGCTGCAATTGGAGCAAATAGTCGAACATTTGAGAACAGTTTTTTGGCATCCGCAGGCAGCTCCGCAATTTTTGGTGCATTTGCACGATATTATTTGCAACAAACTCGACGGTGCAGGAGCCATAGCAGTTCGAATTGGTTCAAGCCCTTGTGCAGTTCGCTTCCAACCCCAATTTTCAGCGTCGTGATAAAATCCAAGTCAAGTTTGAACCTGGTGGTACATTCTGAAAGAATGGTAGCGTGCCGTATCTTGTGTTGGAGGTTGAAGTGATAAATTCAACCTTGTCTTACTCGCCAATTTCCCGAAGCATTTGTAGCGAAGCGAGTTAATAGAGACTTCCGATTTTGTAAAATGGTTGGGATTTATACCTGAATACTGTTGGAATGTTAAGAGGGAGAAATTCCGAACGACCCGAAATATATACTACAACTTATAGGGACATAATTGAATATACAGCATTATAATCTCATTTACAGCGTTATAGCTCTTAAACTAAAAATGCTACGAGAAAAAGTTTCGTATAAAATTTATAGGTAATTTCATGCTCTACAATTCAGTTACCATTATTTTTAATTTATCATTGACCATTAAATAAATATTTAGTAAAAACCATATTGTAAAAAGTTTGATTCGCTATAATTAAAAACCTATGCGTTATACAAAAAAAAGTTTCAAATAAAAAAGATGGCAAATATTATTATCTACAATAATGATCTCTACAATTTTTGTCGTAGAGGTTCGCGAGATATTCAATAAAACGTGTTTTCCAAGATGGTGGCTGAAGTGAACCCCCCGCCGCGCCCACTTGGATTTACAATCAGGGGACAACCTTGAACATATTCCAAAAAAAAATACCAGGTCCTGTACGTTGCATTACAAACCTACTTATTTTGCTACGGCGCTTGGATTATTACTACGATTGATTAAATACTATGATTATTATTTACGTGTGGTAAACATCAGAAATGATTGTGACAATAAAAAATAATAATTTCTATTCTTGTGTTCCAGCTATCTCATGTTGATGATAATGAAAAGGATAGTGGAGTTTGTGCAACATGTGTGGTGCGTTTAAGGGATGCCTGTGCGTTCAGGCAGCAGGTGCTCACGTGCGAGGAGCTGTTCCTCAGCGCCAAACTTCACGACAAGGACACTGAAGGTCAACATCTTTTTTTTTCACTTTAGAGTCGGCTACAGTTTTTTGTGCGGTGACTACCCGCTTTCTTATCCATGAGTGTCGTAAGAGATGGCTAATGGGTTACAATATGTGGATAAAAATCTTTGGAAGAAAAGGAAAACCTGAAATGAAATCATACACCAACTTGTTGGACTATTGTGGTATAATAGATCAATTTCCATCTCATTGTGGGGGAGATTCAAGCTCAGCAGTGGGACATATGTGACCCGTGATGATGATGATGATGATATAGTCACACCCATGTCCAATCGACTGGGGTGATGGAAGATTGACGTGGGTCACCAAAACCAGGCTTTTTTGTAATGGCAATTATCTATTTATATGAGCTCATTATTGCCAGTTGCCAGAGGTTTCGTATGACAAGTTTTATTTATAAATTTTCATTTAATTTAAAGTTATTGTCCATCAGTAAGTCGAGTCGTCGTCTTAAAGAGTGGCGCGGTCATGTTAATAATATCCTCTGGGAGTTTTGTTGAAAAACGAAATGTAAAGCACTTTTATATCATATTCATTACATCTCAGCACTTCTTACGCATTACCTTACATTAAATGCCATCAAAATGATATATGTTAAAACGTTAAGATATTGAATATGACGCTTTCACGTTCCCGCCAAAAATCAAAAAGACGACTTGTGCTTCATACAAAGATTTGCGGGGAATAAACCAACGATATGACATCATCATCACCATATCAGCTTATAACAGCTGATAGCCGTCCCAGTACTGGGCCGTATAACATATATAAGCCGTCATAAGGCCGTATAATAAGCCTTCTCCATAATAAGAGGGAAATTGACCTAATATACTACCCGGTCAGATCTGTTATTACAGAGTTATATTTTGACTTTTCATTGTCTTGCAACGATGTTTTACGCGTATTATATCCTTTAGTCGTCTTTTACGACACCCTAGAGCAAAAATTGTGATGGTGAATGGTATTCTTGGTCCAGCCAGTTTGGTTATGTTAAAAAAGAAATGGAAATACGTTTTCTTACAGAAACAAAAGGCGTGAAAGAGCCATTGGAAATAGATTTCAAAGTTGAACCAAAAGATGACTGCAGTGACCATAACTCAATAGGTGCTGATGTACCGGACCACGACGACGATATGTCGGTCAGTTTGACTGAACAGGGACAAGACTGGACTCTTGATGGTAATCATTTTAAAACTATTATAGGTATAAGAAAGGTTGAATGGAGGTAAGTATGAAACTTAGAGGAACGTAACCACGAACCGTGACCCATTTTTTACAATTTTTATATCCTCTCCCTTCCCCTTAGTTATCAATCAGGGGTGGCTTTACTTATAGTGCAGAAGGTGCGGTGCACACGGGCACCGGATATTAGGGGGCGCCGAGAGCCGCTCGGAACATTGAGCCTTCACTGTTACGCTCCGTACGCAGCGAGTGCTTAACCATTTATAAACGTTATGAGTGCATTATTTGACAGGTTTGGGTAGGTTGCTTTGTCGCCATGCTCACTGTAACTTCATAATCCGATCGCGTTTACCTGGTTTCGTGTCAAAACAACGAGACTAAGCATGCGACAACGCATTCTGGTGAGGTTCGGAGTTTGTTGAACGTGTTGTAACTATCGACCTATTCCATTTTGTTCATGCATTCTGATACAAGAGGATGCCAGGTTATTGATTGCACCCAGGCGCTACATGTGCTAGAGCCGCCCCTCTTATCAATCACAGTATACACAACTACTTCCTTTCACTCTAGTTTTCATGTGGTAAGTCATCAGTCATCATCATTCCCTTGCTTTTATCTCAATTACTTTGGACGAAATATGAACTCCTCTTCCATCGTACATATTGTAAAAGTTATTGTCAATAGTATTATAACCGGCCGCCTGACGTCAATCCTCCTTGGGAATGTAATTGTTGACCAAACCAGATCGTTATAAGGCTCTTAGTCATCTTTTACGACATCCACGAGCAAAGTAAGGGTTGGTAGTATTCGTAGCCGCTACCACACAGCATGGTAAGTCATTAGTATGGTTTTAAATTATGTTTTAACATCAGGAAGTGGAAGGTTCGTTTGTGTGCATCGCGGCCGCGCGTTTGTCGTCGCTTACGACTGTCGCGTACTTCGGAAACGGCGCCATACATTTTCATTCTTTGACTATTGTCGCATCGGTCGCAGTCTTAATGCATTTAAAGCGTTAAAACGCGATGCACGTAAATTAACCTTAATATGGCTCAGTCTTTATTAGTATAGCACTTGTCACGTCACTTAAAGCGTGCTAATTCTCCATTGCGTTTCACTATTTTTTTTTTGGGGCTGAATTTCGTAAAATCCTTCCTCGATGAGTCTCTATGACAAACGAAACTATTGTTAAAATATGTAATCAGTTGCGGCTCTTTCGGCTTCTATTTTATTTTTTTATTGTTTTGATCGCAAACGAGCAAGCTGATGGTAAGTGTTACTGCCGCCCATGAACCTTTGCAATACCAACAGTACAGTTAATCTGGCTGCTGCAAACTAATAAAATTTCCAAACCCAAATGCCCGAACGAAGCTCAACAGCATATTTCTATTGCTCATGCTTCGATTTTCTGCAAGAGTGTAGTACTACCACGGACGGACCGGCCCGCGGTCATAAACAGAAAGATGTCTACCACCTACTACATTGAATAGCCTCAAAGGGTCTCAACCAGCTCATTTATACAAACATAAATAGGAATATGATATGATACGAAGCTGTGTGGTAGCGGCTTCGAATACTACCAACCCTTACTTTGCTCATGGATGTCGTAAGAGACTAAGAGCCTTGTAGTGACCTAGACCAACTCCATCTGATGCCGTTTGGTCAACAATTACATTCCCAAGGACGGTTGACGTCTGGCAGGTGGCCAGTCATAAAACTATTGCCAACAACTTCCACAATATGTACTATAACATTACATATTGTATCGACCCCAAGTAATTGGGATAAGAGTAGGAGAATGATGAATGATTAAATAAGAATATGATGGTATTTATGTATATTTCACAGAAGTAAAACCACCGAAGAAAGAAGAATTACAAGACAAACTAGATGGCGCTGTAGAAGTAGACTCCAAACGTCTTGATATAGCCGATGATAGTGACTGGTCTCCGTCCTCCTCAGACTCAGATAAACCTATTAAGAAGAAAGCCAAGAAGAAAACTAGTAAATCCAGCAATAGCAGTAGTAGTAAGAAGAAAAAGACTACAAAGAAACAAAAATCAGGTATCTTAATTTTAACCAGCTTTTTTCTGGCAAGCTACGGGATTAACACCTGTCCTTTTCGTCCGGGGCGATAGATGGGTGACGTGCGGCCTAATACATACATACATACATATCATCACGCTATATTCCTTGCAGGGTAGGCAGAGAGAACAGAGTGCTAGAGAACTCTATCCTTGCATACTTTACTCGCTTCCTCAACATTCATAATTCTCTTCATACACGCTCGCTGGTTTTGGAGACTCTTAACTCCACCTTTCTTCAGTACGTGACCAATCTGGTCTAGGTAGGAGAGTCGCGATCTCCCCCGGTACCTACATCCTTCCACTTTCGCATTGTATATCTTCTTAACCAGACGTTCGTTTGGCATTCTTTCCACATGTCCGAACCATCGGAGCATTCCCTTTCGCATCTTTACACCAATACTCTCTTTCATACATACTCGCTCTCTTACGTCGTCGTTATGAATGCGATCGATCTCCACAGATTTTCCGTAGAGATCGCATCTCGACCGCATTAATTTTACTTAATAACACCGTGTTTCCTCCCTACTGTTATTGGGTCTACCACTGTTATAGAATCTGTGACATTCATGGCCGGCTTGGTGGGTTACCCATTACCATCGACGCCTCACCACCAAACGCCTACATGTAATCTTCTCTAAATGTGAATAATACGTTAATTCTCGCACTGATGATATTTTTAATGCTGGACCTAATAATCCTTTCATTGCGAGACTTTACAAACAATTAATTTCACTGCACTGATAGTGTAGTGGTTAAGATATCGACCTTCCGTGCCAACGTCGTGGGTTCAATTCACACGCAGGACAATACTTTGTGCCATTCACATAGTATAGTTCTGAGTCTGGTTGTAATTTGTCTGCATTACGGCATTACATTAATTTCCCTTCCATTACGGAGGAGGCCCGAGCCCAACAGTGGGACATTTATGGGCTGTGATGATGATGATGATGTCAGTCAACTACTGCGCCATTTAAGCGTGTGGTCTAAATAAATAACACCTTTGTTGGCCAGTGCGAGTCAGATGAACGCACGAAAGGTTCCGTATATATATTATATAACTAAGAGGAATCGATTGATGTGTGAATCATAAACATCGGGCAAAGCGTTTGGTCTGTATAGTGCCTCAAAGGCACATACATACACTACCGCTCAAAAGTTTACCCACCCTATAGTTTACGTGAAATACCACAAATAAAAACAATACGTTTGATTTTGATATTTATATTTTAAAGAACATATATAGATAAGAATATAGTAATAATAAAACTACAGTCTGTAATTATTACATATTTCAATTTTTGATTCATCGATGGAACCCCCTTTCGCTTTTATTATTTCGGTGCACAATTGTGGCATTCTCTGGAACAATTTCGACAAATAATCGTTGTCTATTTGGTTCCATCCGTTCTTCAGAACATTCCAAAGATGTGAAGTGGAAGTAGGACACTGCCTTCTGACTTCCCTGTCTAATTTGTTCCACAACAACTCAGTCGCGTTGAGGTCGGGCGACTGTGACGGCCAAATCATTACTTCAGTACTTTATTCCTTTCCAATTCTTTCAAATCTCTTTGCACAGCTTCGAGGAATGCTTGGGATCTTTGTTATGCTGGAAGATAAGTATTCTGCAGATCAGGCGCTGGCCAGAACGTACTACATTTTCCTTTAATATTTTTTTTTTATAGCTTATTTTCTTCAAAATCCCTTAAATTTTGACCATGTCTCCTGTCGCCCTTCCTCTAAAATATCCTCAAACCATCACCGAGCCTCCGCCGTATTTTACAGATGGGATTACACATGAATCTAACATCCGTTCTGTCCTTGACCTGCACAAAAACACTTTTATTTTAGACCTAATACACTCTCACCCTACCTACCTAAATTACCCATAATACTCTCTCACACTCTTCATGCGTCCAATTTTTATGTTCTTTAGCCCAATGCTACCTCTTAATTTTATTTTGACGTTTTAAAAAAAGTTTCTTCACTGCCACCCTTCCAAAACTAACGTCCCTAGATATATTGACCAGAGCTGCTATATCTGGGCCCATGAGTTGTCGATTACGTTTACTGATCAATACAATACGTTTATCTTCAGCGGTTCTGGTTTTTCGAGGCCGCCCTCAACGTTTTCTATCGCTAAAGCTCCTGGTGGATGCATATTTTTTTACGTTGTAGTCCACGGTACGTCGAGATATTTTTAAATCAGCGGCAATGGTACGGTTACTTTTGCCTAGACTATGAAGAATTGTGATTAATGCACGAGTCTCAACCGATAGTTCCTTGGTTTTACCCATCTTAAAACTTACAAGTCTGAATTTGCGAGCACGAGAATAATTCGTAAACGAACTTCACAAAAAGAAGTTTTGGTTCAAAAAGTATAAATCACAGCACGTTTTTGCGTTGCATGGGGCTAATTGGGACTAAACTACAATCTTAAAAACCGAAGAAATAATTCACAGTTAAAGAATAATAAACCAATCAGCTGGTACTTGCAATTTTTAACTTATCGCACTTACCGACAAAATATAAACATGCGCTCGTATAAAATAAACTAATAACTGACACTATTATTATTGGTTTGTAAAACATCGTTTCGACCTTTACAGCTCGTTCCCACTTGTCGGGTGTCGGATCCGTATATTAATCGAAGGTTATAGTGGCAGAGCATTTTATATGAAGTTATTCACACTTATCAGAAACCGATTTTGTGTCGGCTCCGACAAGAAATGTCGGGTGTTTTGCCAGCCCTTCTACACCCGGAAAAAAATCGTGTCGGATCTCGCTCGCCTATGATTACGAATGAACAGTAGACTTGGGTAGCTCCTGAATGAGAGATACAAATGAACTAGCTCTTTGATTTCAATCTAGCTCACATTAGCTCAGTAGCTCAGTTAATAGTTTAACGGCTCAATCGGCTCTTTTACTCGCGTCGTCATGTCGTGCGAGCAGTCGACGAACGAAAGTGACCGATATATGCCGATCACCGCCGAACAGTAAAAGTATTGAGTATGTTCCGATATGCATTGTGACTATTGCGAGCACTAAACGTACAAGTTATATGTTCAACAAAGAAAAAATGTTTGAAAAATAAAAAGCTATATTTAAAAAATTAATATTCATCTTTGAATAACAATATTCAATAATAATAATAGTTATCAGTGCAAGTCAGTCGATTCTGGCAGCCCATATGTATTTAGTGAAAAGCTGTTTTTAACCATTTAAATTACAAACAGACCTTTCAATTTTATTTATTTTTTATATAAATATATTTTATATCTCATCCTGCGATCACCAATCAAAATTTACATGCTCATGCATATCAAGCTTATTGCTTAATGATCGCGTAGTTCAGAGTTTGAACTATTCAAAAGAGTTAGAGCCGTGAACGAGTTGAAATGAAATGAGCTAACTCAATAAGAGAGCTAGCTCTCTTGATGAGCTAAATGAACTCAGGATATATATGAGCTAAATGAACTAAAGAGCTAAAAGAGTGATATAGCTCTTTTGATCAAAAGAGCTATATCTCTCTTTTCTTTTCAGTGAGCCGTTTTTCGCATCTCTAATGAACAGCGTTCACATTTGTCTGATGTCGCGGCCGATAACCCTCCCCCCGCTTCCCCTCGTTCCGTCCGTAGTAGATCGTCGCTGCGATCGCGGACACGCACACACATGTTATTACTGTTTTTATTTTAAGTTTTCTAGTTTCGCATATATGTTTTATGCATAAACATATTCCTGTCCATCATTTTACCTGCACGCTGGTAATGGATCCAGTCTTAGTTGTGGTGATTCGCTCCTGCATGGTACCCATATCGGTAGCCAGTGTTGGCTGGTAGCCGACAGCGGATGGAATACGACCAAGCAAAGCTGATACCTGATATATAAAAGAACTCTTCATTACCTACTTTATCTAAATCTGGTAAATAATTTTATGTGATGCATGTATTTGAGCAACTCCTCTTAAGCGATTGGACAGATTTTGATGAATGAGTGTGTTCAGAAGGATTCAGGAATGGTTTGGATTAATAATTAGGGGTGTGCGAATATCGTTCGAATCGAATCGAATCGAATATTAATATTCGATTCGAAATTCGAATCGAATAATTCGAATTTTAGAATTATTCGAAATTCGACGAATAATTCGAAAAAATCGAATAATTCGAAAAATTTCGAATAATTCGAAAAAAATAAATATCCCCGATTGTCACTTATGGCGAGAAGATATTTAGGAATACCTTGTACTTCTGCTGAAAGTGAAAGATTATTTTCCACTGCTGGTGATATTGTATCTGATAAACGAACTTCATTATCACCAGATTCAGTATCGTATTTATTATTTTTAAACAAAAATTTGTAGCAAATGTTCATACTCATTGTTCTATTCATGTAGTTATATTTCATGGTTTAAATAAAATATTTATTAATTATTAATGTTATATTTGAATATCGAACATAACAAACTCCGAATTTAAAATACAATAAAAATTTGCGAATAATATTATAATTCGGAAAAATTCGAAATTATCCGAATAATTCGAAATTTTTCGAATTATTCGAAATTTTTCGAATTATTCGGGAACTTTCGAATAATTCGAAATTTCGAATTATTCGATTCGAGTTTCGAATCGAATATTAATATTCGATTCGGAACGAATAATTCGTAAGTTCGAATTATTCGCACACCCCTAGTTATTAGGACTTATATGAAATGAGTGGACTGTATTTAAATTTAGATAAAAGTATAATAATAAAGTAAAATAAAGCAGTTGTTGTGTTTTTATTGTACGCACGTTTGGTGATTCGTAGTAATGGAAACAAATATCAACCCCGAAGAATTGATCACACTAGTTCAGGAAAGAGGTGTTCTTTGGGACAAAACTCTAAATGATTATAAAGATAAGCAACTGAAAATATCTGCCTGGCGGGAATTTTGCTGCCTACTCATACCTTATTTTGTGAATTTGGACGAAAAAGAAAGACAATCATGTGGTAAGTGTTTGAAGTAGATATTTTATTTAAAATTATACGTGAAATTAAAAACATACAAATATTAATCATGAGCTTCTGGTTGCCAAGGCACCGAGCCTATTGTTGAAATGAAGTAGTTTGCAAATTCAGACCGTATATCATTTGCAATAGGACCACCACGTGGATTACAGTTTTGCAGTTGTACTTGTTCTTGCATCGGATTTTCTGCCGCATACTGAATATCTTCAAAGTTCAGACCGTCCTTTTCTCTTACAAAGTTGTGTTACACTGTACACGCTTTTACAATTTCGATAGCCGTGTTTGGGTGGACATTCAATGGCCGATGAAATATTCTCCATTTATTGGCTAAAATACCGAATGCGCATTCAACGTACCTTCTTGCCCGACTTAAACGATAGTTAAATATTTTTTTCATGTGGTCCAAATGAGTGCCTCCAAAAGGTCTTAACAAATTAGTTGACAGTGGGAAAGCCTCATCGCCCACGAAAACATAAGGCATATCTTTTTGAAGTGTTGCATGTAGAGACCTTGGTTTTGGTATATTTAAACTACCATCATTCAGTTTCTTCCACATGGTCGACTGCTTGAATATCGAAGAACCACATTCTTTTCCATACGAGCCAACACTCATAAAAATAAAACGATATTCTGCATCAACAACGGCTAGTAAAACAAATGAGAAATAATCTTTGTAATGAAAATACATCGAGCCACTATTATTTGGTTTCACTACTCTTATGTGCTTACCATCAAGTGCTCCAAGTGAGTGCGGAAAATTGGCTTTCATATCAAAACTTCTTGCAATTTCCAACCATTTACTCTCATTATCCGGCATTTTCATGAACTCGTCTCTTAATACATTCCAGATAGTAGAACTAATTTCTTTGCAGATTTTATTAATAGTTGACACACCAACTCTGGAACTATAGTGCAATTCTTTCAAGGAACAACCCGATGCGCAATATCTGTAAAATAATAAAGTAGGTAAGATAATTAACATTTCTATATGAATCTATTTCAATTGCAGGTATTTAAACTAGTATCTACAAAGTAGTCGAATCTACGAGATGCCTGGATGCGAGCAAATAAAAATGAAGTAAAAACATCCCGAGCAGGGGCTAAGTTTTCAAAGCCATATATACAGGGTGTCCCAAAATTCAACGATAAGCTGGCACCAGCAGGTGGACCTACATATGACTACTCGAGAACAGAAAAGAAAAAAATTCTACCTTGATTTTTTTTTTCATTATGACAAAAAAACCAAAATCTTTAAAAATGGACATCCTTTATTATATTATTAAGTGCTATTGCTACAGTTTTACAAGTAATTCTGTGATTTTTTTTGTATTGGCAAGGTAAGTAGCACTACTATCGATCACAGCCATTAAAAATTCCAGAATATCTATAGTTTTTACACAAAAATCAATCAAAACTATGTTTTTTTCATAAATTATGTAAGATTTTGACTTTCAGCTCACTTTCACTCATCATAGTGAAAAAAAAAAGTATGGACACTACTGTGGCAAATAGTATTAAAAATTGGCGCAACTAACTACAATTCTAAAATGGTATAACATTCAATGCAAACTAGCTACAAAAATATACTTAGGTGTACTATTTCAAAATAACAACCATATTTCGAAAATTGTTAGTGTTGATAGTAATCACTTTTACTAAGTAGCCAAAATGTTTTTGTAGCAAGTTCCCTGAATTTGAATGAGACATGTGCGTAGTCCGTAGATCCACACTCTGAATTATTTTATGGCGAAGCTCGTCCAAGTTTGCAATCGGTTTTGTGTAGACTCTGTCCTTTAGACAACCCCAATAGAAAAAGTCCAGGGGATTTAGATCGGGTGAACGGGGTGGCCACAAGATAGGACCAAGTCGCCCGATCCAACGCCCTGGGTACTCTTGGTCTAAGTACTCTCGCACAGGACGGGCATAGTGAGCTGGGCAACCATTGTTTTGAAACCACATGGTTTGCAAATCACTTAAGGGCACATCTTCTAATAATCCTGGCAACTCATTTTGTAAGAAGTTTAAATAACTATTGCCATCTATGTTTCCTTGTAACTCAAAGGGCCCTATCACTTTGCCATTTATTATGCCAGTCCATAGGTTAACCTTAAATTGGTATTGGGATTGTCTTCTCTCACCAGGTGCAGATTTTCATTGTTCCAGCTATGAAGATTGTGAAGATTTAAATATCCATCTTTCTTGCAGGTTGTTTCATCACGACGACGTGACGTTTTAAAATTCTATGTGCAGTACTTTTTGGGATTCCCGTTGCTGCTTGTACAGCACGTACAGAGGTAGTTGAATCGTTTTCTATTTCAGTGAGAACTTCTTCATCGTGTTCCGATCTAGGTTTTCCAGCGTTTCGCATGTCAGATGGTATACGATCCACCGAAAAAGCTTGATACACGTTAATAAATACGCGATAATCCGTATACCTTTGAAGATTAGGATACCTTGCTCGATATAATCTGCTAGCAGCGTTGGCATTGCATCGGCATTCTCCTTAAATTAGGTGCATATTAGCGTATTCTAACGCTGTGTATGGTAGCGGCATGATGAATGCTAAACACTTGAAAATAAGGCAAAACTTCTTTAAAGAAAAACACAAAATCACAGTCTAAAATAATGCCAAGTCAGGTCAATTTCCAGGTCACTTAATTCAATCCAAAAGTCGTCAGTACCAGAGCCACTTTAATTAAAACAGAACGGTGTGCAGTAAACAAAGAAGTAGAGCATACTGACTTGCTGTGCTGCTGAGGACATTAATTACTTCTCCACCTGCATTAATGTTACTAAACAATTAGCATCTATCTATCTCCCTCTAACGTATAATCTCTCTATCTCTGTCTAACTTATTTTATCTTATAGACTACGCACATGTCTCATTAAAATTCTGAGAACTTGCTACAAAAACATTTTGGCTACATAGTACAAGTGATTACTATCAACACTAACAATTTTCGAAATATGGTTGTTATTTTGAAATAGTACACCTAAGTATATTTTTGTGGCTAGTTTGTCTAGAATGTTATACCATTTTAGAATTGTAGTTAGATGCACCAATTTTTAATACTATTTGCCACAGTAGTGTCCATACTTTTTTTTTTCACTATGATGAGTGAAAGTGAGCTGAAAGTCAAAATCTTACATAATTTATGAAAAAAACATAGTTTTGATTGATTTTTGTGTAAAAACTATAGATATTCTGGAATTTTTAATGGTTGTGATCGATAGTAGTGCTACTTACCTTGCCAATACAAAAAAAATCACAGAATTACTTGTAAAACTGTAGCAATAGCACTTAATGATATAATAAAGGATGTCCATTTTTAAAGATTTTGGTTTTTTTGTCGTAATGAAAAGAAAAATCAAGGTAGAATTTTTTTCTTTTCTGTTCTCGAGTAGTCATATGTAGGTCCACCTGCTGGTGCCAGCTTATCGTTGAATTTTGGGACACCCTGTATATATAAAGAACAGATGAGTTTTTTGCAAAAAGTTGCTGAGCCTAATTGCACTCATGATTCTATCAAGAAACGTCCAAGAGATACTTGTCCAGAGGCACCAGCGGCCAACACAATAGATATAAATTTAGAGCTGTCATTACCAAGTACTACCAAAAAGCCCAAGACCCTCGATGAGAAAATGAGTTAGTTTTTAGATAGCAGGCTACAGCCAGACAGAAGTAACGAACACCCAATGCTGTCTTTTTTCAAAGCTGTTCTGCCGAGCGTTACGTCTTTTGACGATAATGAAACTTTAGAGTTTCAATCAGGCGTGCTGTCACTGATCCAAAACATTAAAAAGCAGCGTGAAAATCGTTTATACTCATCAAATTATGTTTGGCATTCACAGTCAAGAGATCACATGCAACAATCTGTATATTCGTCACAAAACCAGAATGTGCACCCTCCATTAAACCAGAATATCTTCCCTTCAGGTGGATATGGATATTCGACATGCCAACCCGTTGAACCAGCATCACCTACTTCGTCACAACATTCAAGTTTTACTCAAGATTCGAACTTAGATTTTACTAATATTTAAAGCCAACTTATTTGTTTTCGAAATTATGAAAAAATGGAAGTTATTTCTTTAAATAAATATATGTGAACTAAAAGTGACTGTTTTATCTCTTCCTTTATACAAATTAATAGGTATACATAATTATATTACCTTAGAAATATCGTCAACCTTTCTTCAGTACAAATGCCGTCTCTAAATCTTGTATTTTGGTAGTTTATGCTCACTGATATTTGAGCCAATAGATGGTTGAATGTAGTTTATCGACATTCTAAAATAATTGAAAAACTTAATTTCGTCACTTCTCAATTCTGTTATTAAGTTCTGAAATGTATCCAAATGAAATCTTTCTCTCAGAATTAGGTGCACCCAATATTTTCTTTCTTTGGCTGTTTTTTCTCATTTTCTTTTTAAATAATAATACACAACAAGAACTTCGTCGACGTCCATCGTGCACAGTCGCCTCGCGTAGAGTGCTTAAAATTGGCACTAGCTTCGAACGTGGCCGACAACCGATTATATTAATCGTGTGTGTGAACAAAGACGTCGACATCCGATTAATATACGGATCCGATTCCCGACAAGTGGGAACGAGCTCTTACTTGACATTATGAAAGTGAAAATTGCTTAAGTGTATTATTTTCAAATTTAATGAATGGATTATGGGGTGGGCAAAAACTAATGACCGGTAGTGTACATACATAGACTGATAAACACATTACCACTCCTTTGCGTCGCCCAGTTGGGTAAAAGCGCCGAGATTTTTAACTCTGTTCATCACGTTGTATGGGAG
Organism: Lymantria monacha; assembly: GCA_905163515.2. Lineage (NCBI taxonomy): Eukaryota > Metazoa > Arthropoda > Insecta > Lepidoptera > Erebidae > Lymantria > Lymantria monacha. Next base: position 3,688,124 of record LR991104.1, read on the forward strand.
CTCCCGTAAATATTCATTTTATTCTATTTTTTAGGATATTCTGTTGTTATAGCGACAACAGAAATACGTCATCCGTAAAAAATTCAACTGTCGCAACTATTACGGTTCATGAGATACAGCTTGGTGACAAACAGACGGACAGACCCTAAAAACCTTAACAAGGTACCTTCCAAAAGTATTTATTATTTTTTTCTTTTTCAGGTACTATATCGAAAAAGGGAAGTGTCAAATCTATAAAAAAACCACCGGTTGAGAAAAAAAATAACTACGACAGGGACTTAGAATGTATGTCTGAAGAGAATCTTCTCACAATAATTCAATATTCATATGTGTGTCCGTTCAAGAATCGAAGAAATAACTATTACTGTTTCTATTGCAAAGATTATTATCCTAAACCGGAAGACTTAAGAGAACACACTGTTGGACACGATACAAAGCCCTTTCAGTTACTAATGGGTTATAAAAAAATGATAAAAATCGACATCACAAGAATAGATTGCCGTTTGTGTCAAATGAAAATAGAGGACTTGAATACTTTTAAACAGCACATAGATCAAGTCCACAGTAAGAAAATTTACTTTGAAGCACCAGATAAGATGTTACTGTTCAAGTTGACCTGGAACGATTTGGTATGTGTTATGTGCAATGATGTTTTTGAAGATTTCAATACACTTAATACACATATGGTGGAACACTTCAGTAACTATACTTGTGATATCTGCGGGGTGTGTTTCTTAGAGAAACCGAGGCTGGACGCTCATTTGAAACGTCACAAGGACGATGAAAGGCACACATGTGAAGTTTGTGGTAAAGTTTTCAAATCAAATCACTATAAAGATATGCATGTTGATATAGTTCATAAGAAAAAGGCTATAATACGATGTCCTAGGTGCGATGAGTGTTTTATGTCTTACGCTTTAAAAAATAAACATTTGACAGAAGCACACGGACAAAAGAGGACTTACCCGTGCAATTTGTGCGATAAAGTATATAATAGACAAAAAACTTTAACGGAACATCAAAGAAGGAATCATCAGAAGGTTTTAAAACATCAATGCGAGTATTGCGATCAAAGATTTTATTTACCGTCCCGTTTGAAAGAACATATGGCAACGCACACCGGTGAGAGGAATTTTAGATGCGAATATTGTGAAAAGAGTTACCCGAGATTGAAATCGTTGCAGTATCATATAAGGACTCACACGAATGATAGAAGATATAGGTGTCACATATGTGGTCAGGCTTTTATACAGAATGCCAGTTTGAAATCTCATATAAAAAGTCATCATCCGGAGTGCGATATTGAAGGATGCTATTTTTAATATAGTGATATAAATATGTGATTAATGTCTCTTCGATCTAGTGGCAGTATATAGTTGTTAATTGTGAGATGCCAGGTTTGAATCCTGCATCAAATTCTCAATAGATAGCACAAAGTTTAGTTATTGTACCCAGTAATATGGTTGTTACCCTGGTGCATTGAACTTAAAATTCAGTTGTTAGATTTTTTTTTAGATCTCTGCTTACACTCAAACGATTGAGATTACCTAAATAGTAAGTTATTATGAGCAGTATTATAGCTCTATAGCCAAAAGCCCTACAGATTTCTGGTTGATTCAGACGTGCTAGTGCCGATCATACAGCTCAATTTAAAATCTGGGTACGAGCAAAAAAGAGGCTGGCTTTTTACAAAGTTGCCCTTAATTTTTGAGGTTTTAAATAAGCATATAAATATCTCCGCAGGAGAAGAACTTAATTAATGATAACCCACCTGAGCAGGATGGTATGCCTCCGATAGTAGTTTGCTATCATGCCTGTCGCGGTAATTACCAACTTGTAATAGGCATATTTAAGGTAACCTATTACATAAGATTAAAATGGCGGGGTAAAATCTAGATGCGTTACATAACCGCTAACCTCTTTGGGGACAACGGTGAGAGACTATAAGTAAAATATAATTGTAAATAGAGGAGGTATCTTCCAGTAACTAATTATAACGTCAACCTAAAATTAGGCGTATTTATAGTTGCATTAGAAATTATTCTATTAAGAAATTAATTTACTATGATTGGTTACGCTTATAGAAGTACTCATTATCGTTAAAAAGGGTAAGCAATCCATCTCGAGGGTAAGCAATAGATGTGTGTTCGAAAAAATAGCAATATCTTAAAATTGGTTACGCTTATAGTATTAACACTAAACTGATAGTTATTAAGATTAAACCACCATTTCAAGGGTAATCTAGAGATTTATGATTGGATAATCTCAATTTCATATCTTTTTGATTACAGTTATAACTAATGTTGAAACTGTATTCCCTAAATGATGCTGAATACTATTTAGACACAAGCAATTCGTTTAATCAATAAATAGACGACTGAAAATTGGCGGTATTATATTGATGACGTGTATATTACTGAGCATTCTCATTCGCCATTTTGAAACAGCGGGAGAACAATAATTTCTTAAAATATTGTTTTATTTTTATTAATGTCGAGGGTAACAATTACATTTTGAGGGTAAACAATTGATGCTGGCCGGGCCACCGACAACAAGATTTTATATCCAGCCTATCAGCAGTCATTTTCATATTAAACGTTATTATTATCCTGCTTTTATCTTAATTACTTGTGGTGGACGCAATATCTACGTATTGCAATAGTACATACATACATATCATCACGCCATATCCCTTGCAGGGTAGGCAGAGAGAACAGAGTGCCAGAGAACTCTATCCTTGCATACTTCACTCGCTTCCTCAACATTCATAATTCTCTTCATACACGCTCGCCGGTTTCGGAGACTCTTGACTCCACCTTCCTTCAGTACATGACCGATCTGGTCTAGGTAGGTTAGTCTCGGTCTCCCCCGGTACCTACATCCTTCCACTTTCGCATTGTATATCTTCTTAACCAGACGTTCGTTCGGCATTGTTTCCACATGTCCGAACCATCGGAGCATTCCCTTTCGCATCTTTACACCAATACTCTCTTTCATACCTACTCGCTCTCTTACGTCGTCGTTACGAATGCGGTCGGTCAGCCTTACTCCACAGATTTTTCGCAGAGTAATTATCAATAAATGTATGTCCGATCGCCTGACGTCTACACTACTTGGGAATGTAATTGTTGACCACAGAACATCAGAGAGAGTTGGCCCAGGTCGATATATAGCGCCTACTCGTCTTTTATGACGTTCACAAGAAAAGTAAAGGTTGATAGTATTCGTAGCCGCTACCCCACAGCACTTTCATATACTGGTTGCCGATTTAATTAGTAGAATCCTTGAAGGGGGTGTATCAGACCATGATACACTATCCAAATCAGTAAAAAAATATTGTACCTAAGTTTTGATTAAATTGCCTTACTGATAAGCGGTCAATACGCTTGTACTATAAAAATTTGATGTAGGCATTATACTCATGCGTATGATACTGAACTAGTAGGCAAATAGACCCGCTCGCGCTGCGCTCACCGCCGCATAGCCGGTCGAAATGTACCTACAGGTCAATGTACGCTGACAAACGTAGTGTTTAGATAAGAAACAAATCACTTTATCTCGAGATTGGGCAGAGCTAGGAGTCTGCAACTTACTTTAATGTTTTTTATGGCGTCATTCCTACACCTAGATTAAGTTATTCTAGTAATAAAATCGGCACTCTGTATATCAGCAGTCATTTTTATATTTAACATAATAGTAAAATCAGAGGCGTCACTAAGGCGTGACGTCATAACATATTAATTATAACAGTACGACTTCGATGCAGATATCTTTGGCCACGTTAAATGCTTGATATAGAGAATACGAATCCTATATTATAATCACATAAACAAAAAAACTTTTTTACAAAATTTTCAACCATAATTTCAGATTGATGCCCACTGTTGGGCTCGAGTCTCTTCCATTGTGAGGGAAATTGATCTACTATACCACTCTGTTCATATCTTGCATAGATCATCATTCTCCTACTCTTATCCCAATCACTTGGGGTCCATACAATATGTACTCTTCTTTCATCGTACTCTTATTACAAAAGTTATTGGCAATAGTTTTATGACCGGCCGTCAGCCAGACGTCAACCCTCCTTGGGAATGTATTTGTTGACCAAACTGCATTAAATGGAGTTGGCCCAGATCGTAAAGCTCTTAGTCGTCTTTTACGACATCCACGAGCAAAGTAAGGGTTGGTAGTATTCGTAGTTGCTATCACACTGCTGTCTCTTGCGTAGATGTGATCTACGTATTATGTCCCTTAGTCGTCTTTTACGATACCCACGAGCAAAATAGGAGTGGTGAATTATATTCTTATTTCGTCACCACGCTGATAATTAAAACAGTAATTTCATCACAATTTTATATTATTTTTTGTACCATTTTTTTTTGTTTGTGTCGTAGTTGTTAGCCTCAGATGGCTATGACAACTTTACCCGGACTGTGGGTGAGCGCTGAGGGCTCTCAACCCGAAATTTTTGTACCAGGTTTTTACATACATATCATCAGGGTAGGCAGAGAGAACAGAGTGCCAGAGAACTATATCCCTGCATACTTCACTCGCTTCCTCAACATTCATAATTCTCTTCATACACGCTCGCCGGTTTCGGAGACTCTTGAAGGTGGAGACCTTCCTTCAGTACATGACCGATCTGGTCTAGGTAGGTGAGTCTCGGTCTCACCCGGTACCTACGTCCTTCCATTTTCGCATTGTATATCTTCTTAACCAGACGTTCGTTCGGCATTCTTTCCACATGTCCACCAGTTTTTTTTTTATATATTCGCATATATGATTTTATAAGCGTCACAGAGTAGTGCAAATGAAATTTTATTAAACTGACTTATATAAATCTCGTCAATTAAGTATTAGTATTTATTATAATTTTAATAAGAATACATTTTTTTTTATAAAGTATTATAGTTTTTTAAGTTTTCTTTTAATTTATTACTATTTAAGTTATAATCATTTTCGAATTGAAACCTTTTTGAATAATCTGTCTCTATCTCTCTATCTAAGTGGCAGTTTCTTTGGGTTTAGGCTTGAAATAAACGGACTCGTCAGCTGTAAGAATTGATATATAACTGGTTTATCTGTGAAATTCTTAATATTTTTGAGTTTTGGCGGCAATGTGAAAATGTCATGTCGCACTTTTAAATTTTATTGAATTTTTTTATTATTTCATGTAATATAATACAGATGAAATGCTGAAGTGTAGAGAATATCATATAATAGCGATGGACGTGTATTTTCATGTTCTGCCAAAATCTCCATTGAAATCGAATATGGTTTTTAGCGCCCGATTAATAGTAACGACTAGACTCGCTTACGGACACTGATTATGAATAAGCTACTCAATATGAAGAATTGTATTATTATTCTAAGTTATAAAGAAAATTATTGTATAAGACTTGTGAATTTTATAATTTAAACTGATGGCTCCTTTGCCAAAGTTTCAATGAAAAATATTATGATATTTTACTTTTCAAACATAATAATAAATAATATATTATGGTAATTGTTATCTCAATAGAATGAGAAAATCCTATTTTGATACGATAAGTAAAACTACTTATATTTCACAAGTCAAGACACAAGTCAAAAAAAGTAATATATTATTTCCCGCCAATTTTTTGTTCTCCACTACAAATATCACATGTTTTTGTTTTACAAAATAATGTGTGATATAATTTAAAATATATTTATAAGTTTTGTTGAAACAAATAGTATTATTAATAAATGCAATAAATATACAATTTATTATTTAAGCGTATGTATTATAAAAGCGTATGTAGGTAGTATAATAATCTTTGTAATAAGAACATCACAGCTATGTAATGGATAATATTTATTTATTAAGTTTTTAAAATACAATATCACAGAGTAGTCATATTTTTTCATTACCTCAGTCTATATCATTTTTTTTTATCCCAATTATTTGTGCTTAACGCAATATGTAATCCGCCTGTTTGACGTCATCACTACTTGGGAATGTAATTGTTCACCAAACGGCATCAGCTGGAGTTGGCCCAGGTCGTTATAAGACTTGTCTTTTACGACATCCACGAGTGAAATAAAAGTTGGTAGTATTTGTGCTACCACAAAGCAATTAATTCAACTCATAATGTCCCACTTAAACCCCGTTCGGCCTTCTCCGCAATAGGAGGGAAATTAACCTACTATGCCACGCTGGTTAGATGGTTCGGTAAAGGGTTTTATTTCGAGTTTACCACCTCTTACCTATCTTAGAGGTGATAAACTCTATATGTTATTTGAATATTATATCATTTAGTCTTTTATCGTGCCCGTAGCTGTTGTAAAAAAAAATAAAAAAACAGTTTTGGTTTGGTGATGGAGTGAGAATACAATTCGCCTTAGTTGATTAAGGATTGAGTTGGAGGAGGAGTGCGTTGATTAAGTTGAGCGTCATTATATAGACGCTCGATGTTGTCATAAATCATAACTTAGAGATGCGATATCCAGATCTATATAATGCAAGGCAGTAAAACTGGAAATAAAATCCTGTATCTGTTTTTTTTTGTAATGGCAATCGGCTACTACTAATACGAGGCCATTATTGCCAGTGTGGAATTATTATATGATATTTTTTTTCTTTAGATTATCGCTTCATTTAGTGTGCTTTCCATTTAATACAAAAAGTGACGCAGTGTTCGATAAAGCGCTTTCCATTAACGACACTGTTGAACACAGCCGTACACTGTTCGACACTCGAAAAAGTGGTGTTTGACAGATGCTTACCTACTTTCATAGAGTAGATACTTTTATACTTTGCTTGAATTAAGTAAATTACTTAACCTCGCAATTTATTTACGGCATATTCTAGTAGTATTATTTGAGATTATTAAATTGAGCTTGTCTCTTACTGCTAATTAAAATTTAATAAAAATGTTCAAATTGCACCGAAGTGAGCCCTGATCATGTGGTTATGTTTATAAATTATTGAGCCAAGACTTTGTCAAGAAACTTCCATTAAGGTATACAACGCCCATAATTTTGCGATATTGATGCACTCTAGTGTTATTTTGAGACAACTAGTTGTTTCATTTAAACTTTTACACAGTGTTTGGCAGTGTTTCACAATATACCGCAGAGTCCCTCTGTGTTAACTAAATGGAAAGCAACTTTAAAGTCACAATAAGTCAAATCGTTGCATTCAACTGTGCTATGGCTACATGATTATAAATTCACATCTGGCGTATGATAAATTATTTACGGTACTGAAAAATCATTATATTACTCTAGATATTATCTCCACATAATATTCACAGTAAGGGTCTAGCATAATAGGAAAAGGCCATAGTTTTAATTAAGTTGTTGGTCTAGTAGCCATATGAGACATAAAGATAGTCATATCATTCGTTAAATAGTTTTTTCGAAGGCAATAACTAAACGCAATACTCTTCGTTGCGTTCCACTATCCTGTGGATATGAATTATTTTAAACGTATGCTAGAAATAAGGTAAAATGTTTATTAGAAATGAAACGTAACCGTCAAAAAATATATGTTTCGGTTTGATGCGATTATTGACTCGCTGAAAAATGAAATTTTGTTGATTAATTTAACATAAAGTATAGTGAAATGGCTGTTCCAGCAATGGCAAAGAAGGGGAAGGGTCCAATCATAAATCCTGCATTATGTCGCTGTTGCAGGTCCATTAAGAAATGCCGCCTTTTGACCACCGAGTATGAATGGTTGGGCAAAAAAGAAATTTATTCAGATATGTTTATGGACTGTTTTGGTCTTCTGGTAAGAAATAACTGCCTTTAATCGAGTGAAAATAGTAATTTGTCAGATATTCGTTATATACTATCTAAGTAGAAAACGTTTCTTTAATTTACTTGGTATAAAATATATCTTCTTAATATTTTTCTAATAAAAAGAACTACTGTATTTCTACACGATAAAGAGCAATTAAAAAGTATAATAATAGTTCTTATATTCTCCATAATTTATTAACTATTAACCACTTATAATTTGTATTAGAATGTTTTTTTAATTTTCCTATTAGAGTAATGGTAGTACTTTGTCGTTCTATTTTCTCAGTATACAAATGCCAATACAGTCCTCCGTCCAGTCTTGGGTTGAGGTAAAAAGTGTTATTGAGTTTTTTCCATATTCCACTAGATTAAAGTTAGATATAACTCGGCATGTCTTAAAATACAGTAGAATGTTTGGTTTTTAATGCCTATTAAACCTTAACATTTGACCTGATTAGTTTTTATCATCAAATACATTATTTATTAGAATAGAACCTTACAGTTTAAAAACAATGACTATAACATAGAAATAATAATTGAATAACTTGATTAGTGAAATACAAATGACTATGTAATGGCTATGTATGTAAAAGTTCAGCTGAATCAGGCATTGTGAAGAGATCATAAGTTATTTACTTTATCTAAGAGTCTTGTTTTTAAATAGCAATCATTTTTTGGCAGTAAAATGGAAGATATCTATTTTAAATTTACTTAGGAATATTATGTTTTTTTTATTATAAATAATCATCTATTTTGATCTTAAGTGTTTTGCCATTCAAATCAACAACCAAATTATAATTATAATAATATTGAAGTCGGGTCCTCCTCCATAATGTTGAATTTTCATGTTTTTGATCGGATATCATTACTTATTTTTTTTATTGCTTATGGTGACAAACAAGCAAGCAGCTCACAACCAGGCCATTGCCTACCTTGAAGAGAGTTCTTAACCTTCAATTAAGTCTTAAATCTTGTTATTAAATTTATTATTATTTAAATGTGATCTACTTTTAAAATTTTATAAAATTATTATTGCTCTACAATTTTCAAAGATGTAAAGTTTTACTTAATAAAATGAAATATTTGGAAAAAATCCAAATCTTATGTATATCTTGTTTTCCGATTTCATCTTTGTTTGTTAGAAACAAAGATATTAAAAGAATAATAATAAAGTATATTAATACAATAATTATTCTATAGAAAATAATAAAATTATTCTATAAATAATAACTCTATAGAATTATCACGCTGGATACCAAATATAAACTATTTTGGTCACCTGAAAATGAATAATGTTTTTTTTTTATTTATATCAGAGTCTGAATGTTAATATTTATTTATAACCATTTAAACTGTGTGGTAGCTGCTAAGAATACCATCAACTCTTACTTTGCTTGTAGATGTCGTAAAAGACGACTACGAGCCTTATAATGACCTGGGCCAACTCCATCTGATGCTGTTTGGTCAACGATTACATTACCAAGGAGAGTTGACGTCTGGTAGGCGGCAGGTCATAAAACTATTGCCAATATCTTTTACAATATGTACTATGTAAATAATAGTACATACTGTATCAACCTGAAATAATTGGTATAAGAGTAGGAGAATGATGATTTAAACTGTGTTTATAAATCTCTGTCAGATGCCGTCTGGCCATCAATTACATTCCAAAGAGATGTTGATGTCAGTCAGGTGGCTGGTCATAAAACTATTGCAATATGTATCCTGTAAGAAGAATACATATTGTTTTCACCATCTTGACTCATATATGTTCCATTGTTCACCTCAAGCCTCCTCCAAAATAGGAGGGATATTGATCTACCATGCCATGCTGGTCAGATGAATTGGAATAGGGTTTTATTTTGAGTGTTTCTTTTCTTTCATAGGTGTTATCTTCATATAGCAAAAACCAACTTGGACCAAGCATGGTATCTGTGAAGATCCTCTATCACTTAAATAGGTCCAATAGTATGGGTACTTTCCAAAGGGTTAGTGAAATATTTTATTCTCAATCTATCACTTCATTGGTGTAGGTGTAGGGTTATAAAAAAGCGGAGTGATTCAGGACACAACTCCTGCAGGCTGGGAGATTTCGTCGCTGGTGCATCGAAGGGGTGGTTATCTGCGCCTAATGTCGCCCTACTTTAGGCTGTGGATGGATTAGAAAATTTGTCCACCAGTACTCTAAAAGATGACTTGCCAGGCAGAATACCGAAGACAATTACTAAATGTACTCAATGTACTCATAGCTAAGCACAGACTCGCTCAGCGTGCTATGGAGCTAAGTATATTCTGGATTTATTTGCGAGATAGCATCCAGAAAATAGACGACGCATTGTGGGGCGCCCACGCACCAGGTAGACCGACGATTTGGTGAAGATTGCTAGGAGTCGTTGCATGCGAGGTTTACCTCCAGCTGTGGATGGCAAGAGGCTGAATAGTTATGATTTCAAAGTCAATATTTGTATTCATTTAGTCAAAATCTTATTTTCTAGCTGTCCCATTTGGATGGTGATAATAAGGACTGTTGTGTCTGTGCTACATGTGTGGTGCGTCTTCGGGATGCCTGCGCGTTCAGGCAGCAAGTGCTTCAGTCCGAGGAAGTGTTCTTGAGCACTAAGATCAGCCCTAAAGAAGGTAGACGTTAACTAATAAGACCTTTACCAAACTTTCTTCTTATATCACTATTGGATATGAAGTTTGTCTATATGCTAGCGGATACCTTCGACTTTGTAGCGTCGCGAATTTTAAAAAGGCGCGTAAATTAAAAGTTTTTTAATTGCTTAGGACAAAGGACCAAGCAGCACACCTGATGGTAAATTGATACTTTCTCTCATGGGCCTTTGTAAATACTAGGGACAAATCTAGGCCGCTGCTTACTGTGAAGGAAGTGCTTTTTTTCAAGTTTTCTCCCTATTAAGATTATCTATTAGTCTATTAAACTATACGGCTGAATATAGGCACCCTTTTTTTTTTTTTTATTGGTGGGCTATGGATGCGTCTCGCCCCGCCGAATCGGTCCGGGGTGACGGAAAGGCGGCGCGTGACCCCATAGACCCACCGTAAAACCTTCTCTCTTCGCCGTGCGAGCGGACCACCGGTACTCGATTTTAACTTCGGTGGCCCGCCCGGCGGTTTACCCTCGCGGGTTCCTCTCGTCGACGCCCCGACAGGTTTCGCCGTCGGGGCGTCGCCCTCACGTGGCCTCACGTCGGGTGACCGGACAATTCTCCGGTCCGATCACCCGAGGCCTCGGTTAGGGCGGCATCAGGCGCAGGTATTCGCGCCTGCGCCGCCCCGGCCGCTGACGGCGGCCCGGGTCGCGGGAATCCTCCCGGACTCGTTCTGCCGCCTCCTTCTGCGAGATGACAGCCTCGCAGAAGGCGGCGACCGCGTCCCAGTTCCTGACGCTGTCGACCATCGCCCTCGCGACAGCCGGCAGCGTCAGGTCGGCACCGATGAATATAGCCACCCTAGAGAGGAATGATACGAATGTGTGTTTATAAATTGCCTAGAAGAGTTGTCGTGTACTTTTCTCTGGCGATAGCTCTCTCTTTTACGACTGCCACGAGAAGGAAATGATTTTTTACAAATATAATTCTTAATACGTCTTAATGCTAGATTCTAACCTTCTTCAGAATAGAAGGGAAAGTGACCTACTGTATCACACCTTTGGTATAGGCCAGGGGTCGGCAACCTGCGGCTCGCGAGCCACATGCGGCTCTTTGGGTGTGAAGTTGCGGCTCTTTAGTTCTATATACAAATAAATATTTTATAAAGAAAACATTTAAAAATGGTTCTGAGTTGATTAATGAGGATTAGGCACAAAATACTGTTGGCAAAAAAAAAATTGTGGCTCTTTAAAAACTTTAAACCTTTATAAATTCAATTCTTGGCTCTTTCGACTCAAAAGGTTGCTGACCCCTGGTATAGGCCTTTGTTTCGAGTTTGCATTCTCTTTTTTTTTTTTTTTGATAACGCAGTGGTCCGAAATGCGTTACGCACTTACTCCCCAGAGCGGGAAGTGTGGGAGCCTTCTCTAAAATTGTCTGCATATATCATCAAGTCGTCTTTTACGATATCCACGGGTGAGATAGGAGATGGTGAATTATGTTCTTATTCCGTCACTAATCTGGAAAATATATAACTGTAATTGTAGTTTATTGAGAATCTGATTAATATTCTATTGCAGATGTTGACAATAAAATGGTAGTGGAAGTGAAGACTGAACCTCAATACGCTGATGATGTTGACATCACAATGGACGACGTTGATGCTATTGACGATGGAGATATTGCTGGTATATATATATATATATATATTGCTTCTCATATAATTTTATTATATACTAGCTGACATGCGCAACTTTGTTTTTATCACGTAAGAGGTCATAAGCATCTATTAAACGCAGCGCATGCAACGGATACTCTCAAAAGGACTCAATTTACCCCGTTTTTGCAATATTATTCATTGGTGCTCAGCTTCTATTGGTCGTAGCGTGATGATATCTAGCCTATAGCCTTCCTCGATAAATGGGCTATCAAACACTAAACGAATTTTTCAATTCGAACCAGTAGTTCCTGAGATTAGCTCGTACAAACAAGTAAACTCAACAGCTTTATAAAATTTGTACAGTTAAAGAATAGGAATTGGTCGTCTTTTACGACACCTACGGGCTAGAAAAGGGGTGGTGAATTGTAATTTTTCTCCTTAATTAAATGGAAAGTTAAAGGAAGGAATATAATAAATGAGTAGAAACCGCAGGGTAGGCAGAGAGAACAGAGTGCCAGAGAACTCTATCCTTGCATACTTCACCCGCTTCCTCAACCTTCATAATTCTCTTCATACACGCTCGCCGGTTTCGGAGACTCTTGACTCCACCTTCCTTCAGTACATGGCCGATCTGGTCTAGGAAGGTTAGTCTTGGTCTCCCCCGGTACCTACATCCTTCCACTTTGGCATTGTATATCTTCTTAACCAGACGTTCGTTCGGCATTCTTTCCACATGTCCGAACCATCGGAGCATTCCCTTTCGCATCTACCCTGCAAGGAATATGGCGTGATGATATGTATGTATGTAGTAGAAACCGCGTATTTCAGAAATTTATTAAAAAAAATGAGTATAGGCTGTAAGAAAAGTGGAACAGAGCAAATAATAATCATTTTTTGGATTTTTTTGTCTGTCTGTATGTATAGTACACACAAATTTTTAAAATTACTGAACGGATTGTTCAGCAGTTTTCACAAATAGATTAAGCTCATGTCAGAGCAACAATTTAGTCTTTGTTTCATTAAAATTTGATGTCAGAAAAAAAAGTTATGGAAATTTAAATTTTAAACTACGGAAAATCTGTGGAGTTAGGCTGACTGATCGCATTCGCAACGTCGACGTAAGAGAGCGAGTAGGTATGAAAGAGAGTATTGGTGTAAAGATGCGAAAGGGAATACTCCGATGGTTCGGACATGTGGAAAGAATACCGATTATGCCGAACGAACGTCTGGTTAAGAAGATATACAATACGAAAGTGGAAGGATGTAGGTACCGGGGGAGACCGAGACTAACCTACCTAGACCAGATCGGTCATGTACTGAAGGAAGGTGGAGTCAAGAGACTCCGAAACCGGCGAGCGTTTATGAAGGGAATTATAAATGTTGAGGAAGCGAGTGAAGTATGCAAGGATAGAGTTCTCTGGCACTCTGTTCTCTCTGCCTACCCTGCAAGGGATATGGTGTGATGATATGTATGTATGTAAAATATAAAAATCATCGGTAGCCTTTTATGTCACTAGAAGAGTCGATAATATTCTATTACGCGGATATCAGCGGAGTCGTGGGCACCAGCTAGTAATGAAATAAAATTAAAACCCTATTAGATAGGTAAAAAAAAAGTTTTAATTTCTATTCGTAAATTATTAACAGATGATTCAGAAATAAAAGATGACAAAATGGATATGAAATGTAAAGCTGAACCGGTATGCGAGCGGACACGTAACAAAAGCAAGGTTTACGTTAAAGGAGAAATGGTACATAAAATGAAGAAACTAAGAGCCAAATTGGACCATATGTTGGAGAAACCTGGTGAGTAGAAACACTACCCAACCTTGGAGCGCTATAACTTATTCATCAGTACGCCTAAAGAATTGGATCCAAGTCTCCTTTTGGGTCATTTATTGATTTATAGAGCATCCACAATAACAGAGAAAATAATTATGCTATACCACGCCGATCAGACGCATTAGTATGCGGTTTTATTTCGAGTTTTCCTATGCATGCATAGATGTTATTTGCATTTTATATTAATAGTGTATACAATGTGCTAATGTGCTTCGTTCGGTGAGCGAGAGAGCCAGAAGCCCAATTGGGTGGGTTTGGGGATTTTATTGGTAGCCAACAGCCTAAGCTATATATACCCTTGGTATAAGCAAAGGTCCATGAGCGGCAGTAACATTTACCGTCAGGTATGCTGCTTGCTCGTTTGCCACCATAAGCAATAAAAAAAATATCCCTAAGTCGTTTTTCAGGACCTTCTTCTTCTTCTTATTTTTATGTATTGGCAATCAGCTACTTAAATGAGCCATTGTTGCCAGTGTCGAGTTATAATTATCTTCAAGTTTTTAGTGTCTTCAGATTAGTCATTGTCCGTCAGTAAGTCAAATTGTCGCCATCAACAGTGCTGCATCGGGGGGGCATAGTCCGGAGCGTGCTCGTTCGCGTCCCCTTCCAGTCTAATTAGACTGCTAATCCGGCTCGAAATGCGTACCGCAATGCGGGTTAGGGCGTCCCCCGGAGGCGACGCGTACCGACCCGCCCCCGTCGGTACGAACATCGGCAGTTGCGGCGATGGGGGCCGCCACCCATCACGCCTTGCCCAGTTAGGCGAGTCGAGGAGAACGGAGTGCCGGGTGGGCACGTGGAATGTAAGAGGTTGTGTGGAAGGTAAGTTGCACGAGCTGATATCCGTCATGGCGGACAAACAGCTAGACGTGCTCTGTGTAACAGAGACCAAGCGAAGGGGCAGCGACGCCTGCGATCTTCCTGGTGGCGGGATGGCTCTGTGGTCTGGTGTACCACAGAGCGATCGAGCCAGCATGGGGGTAGGAGTGCTGTTGTCCTCTCGCTTGGCCTCAGGTGTGAAGGATTACGGAATGTATGATCCCAGACTTCTCTGGGTCCGTATAAAACTAGGTGTCACCAAGGTATTCATGGTTGTAGCATATGCTCCCGTAGGATCCTCGGTGGCATCAGACCTAGAGAAGTTTTGGGACAATGTTAGGGAAGTTCTGGATATGGCAGAAACCAGTGAACGCGTGATTGTATGCGGAGATTTGAACGGATGGGTGGGGACCAAGCGTCCCGACTATGAGGACGTACTTGGTCCATTTGGTGATAAGAGAGTGAACGACGCAGGTAGGCTCATAGCGGATGTATGCATGGAGAGAAACCTTATTGTGTCAAACACATTTTTCCAACATAAGGACATCCATATGTATACATGGAGAAGGAATGAACAGAAAAGCATAATAGATTTAATTTTGGTAGACAGTCGCCTCCGAAGCAAAATATTGGACGCAAGAGCCTACAGGGGCCCCACAGTCGACACGGACCACTATCTCGTTATTGCGAGACTTAGTGGTCTGTTCAGAAAGTGGAGGCACTGGCGAGAGCGTGTCCACTTCGGAGGGCTTGAAAGAATAAAGGTTGAAAGGTTGCAAGAAGAGTGTGTAAGAGAAAAGTATGCAGAGGGTGTCCGAGAACGGCTGACGATGGCAAGCCAGCCGCAATCGGACATTGAAGAATGCTGGAGAGTATTGAAAGAGAGTATGGTAGATACAGCGAAAGAAGTATGTGGAAGTTCAAAGAAGCATAGAAAAACAAATGGTGATGCATGGTGGGATGCGGAAGTGGCAGCTTCCGTAGAGCAAAAGAAGAAAGCGTGGCTGGACTATGTCTCTTCTTTGAATCTGAATGACAGTATGACTGAACAGAAGAAAGAAATATATCGGCAATGTAAGAATGACACCAAGGCCTTAGTGAAAGAGAAACGTGATAGAGCAAGTATGAGTGCAGAAGATAGGCTGACTAAAAACTTCGAGGGTAACACCAAACTCTTTTGGAGGGAGGTGAAGAAGTCTCGGGGTGGTTGGTCAGCCTTCAGAATGAATAAAATAAGGTCTAAAGGTGGAGACATTCTTACACAAACACAAGACGTGTTAAGCCGATGGAGTGAATATTTTGGCGATATGTATGCGGATGCTACGGTTGGCGCCGGTGTTGGATGTGGTTTAGTAGATCAACATTCGACAACGGCGTCCTCCGATGGCATCAGTATGGATGAAGTTGAATGGGCGATAAGAAGTTTGAAAAATGGTAAGGCAGCGGGCATTGATATGGTGTCTGCCGAGATGATCAAGCTTGGTGGCTCTTGTGTCTGGGAGGCGTTCCTGTTGCTCCTCAATTTATGTTGGAGCTCGGGAATGGTTCCCAGGGACTGGAATAGCGCACTCATCGTGCCTTTGTTTAAAAACAAGGGTTCACGTTATGACTGCGCAAATTACAGAGCCATAAGCTTGACCAGTTTGGCAGCAAAAGTGTATGGAAAAATTATTGAAAGGAGAATGAGGATGGTGTCCGATGGTTTACTGTGTGAGACACAAGGAGGTTTCAGGAGTGGAAGGGGATGCATGGATCAAGTGTTCTCTCTGCGCAACATTGTGGAGAAGCATCTGGCTCTAGGTCAGAGGGTTTTCTGCAGTTTTGTGGATCTGGAGAGAGCATTTGACACGGTTGTACGAAAGGAACTTTGGGACATTTTACCGGAGTATGGTATTAACGGTAAACTGCTACAGGCTGTGCAGTCCAGTTACATGGGCTGTAGAGCCTGTGTGCGGCTGGATGATGGAATGTCGCCTTGGTTTGACGTCAATATCGGCGTTAAGCAGGGGTGCGTTCTGTCAGCCAGGCTGTTTATCATATATCTGGATAAATGTCTCCAAAGGTTGAACGATATGAATGTGGGAGTCCAGATGGGCGACTCAGTGGTCACTGCTCTGCTTTATGCAGATGATGCAGTCCTGCTGGCACAGTCAGCGATTGACCTGCAGACCCTAGTCGACACAATGACAGAAGATTGTAAGAAAAGGGGTCTACGCGTGAATGTGAGCAAAACCAAAATAATGGTCTTTGAAAGAGATAAAACCAGAACAGATGTAAGAGTAACAATAGGTAATGATGTACTAGAGCAAGTGGATGAATTTGTATATCTTGGATGTGGATTTAGCCGAGATGGAAGGTACACCACTGATATAGAGCGAAGAGTGAATGCGGGAAATAGAGTGAACGGAGCGTTGGGGCAACTTCTCGGCAGCCACCACCTCAGCCAGAAGGCACGTGTAGCAATACATAACGCAGTGCTTGTCCCAACATTACTGTATGGAAGCGAGAGTTGGGTATGCAGAAAAGAGTATGATAGTAAAATTAATGCGGTCGAAATGCGATCTCTGCGGAAAATCTGTGGAGTTAGGCTGACCGACCGCATTCGTAACGACGACGTAAGAGAGCGAGTAGGTATGAAAGAGAGTATTGGTGTAAAGATGCGAAAGGGAATGCTCCGATGGTTCGGACATGTGGAAAGAATGCCGAACGAACGCCTGGTTAAGAAGATATACAATGCGAAAGTGGAAGGATGTAGGTACCGAGGGAGACCGAGACTAACCTACCTAGACCAGATCGGTCATGTACTGAAGGAAGGTGGAGTCAAGAGTCTCCGAAACCGGCGAGCGTGTATGAAGAGAATTATGAATGTTGAGGAAGCGATTGAAGTATGCAGAGATAGAGTTCTCTGGCACTCTGTTCTCTCTGCCTACCCTGCAAGGGATATGGCGTGATGATATGTATGTATGTAACAGTGCTATGGCCACACTGTTAATGGTATCTTGTGAGAATTTTGATGAAAAACGAAAACGTTGTAAAGCACTTTTATATGATATTCACTACATCTCAGCAGTTCCGTCACATCACATTACATAAAATACCATAAAAAATATCTAATATAACACGTTAAACACTAAAATATCGAATATAATACAAGAGCACCACATAACGTTTTAGATTCCCGCCAAAAGTCCTGAACCTTATAAGGAAGACTGATATCAGGCAGGCCGATCATAAAATTATTATCGATAACTTTTGCTACATACAATGAAAAAGGAGTGAAGATTGCGTTTCTCGCAATTAATTGGGATAAGAGCACTGAAAGATAATGATGATTAGTCTTTGCGACATTCTGGACTATATGATAAGGGGGTTTTATTTTTTGGCAGCGGGCTATGGAGTGGTCGCGCCCCGTTAATCCGTCCGGGGCGACAGACGAAGCAGCGCGCAACCCTATAGACCCGCCCTACATGTACCTCTCCACGCCAAGCGAACGGGCCACCGGAACTCGGTTTACCCTCGCGGGTATCCTCTCCTCGTCCTCACGCGGTGGCCTCATTTCGGGTTGACCAGAGTAATCCCCGGTCCGGTCACCCGCTGCCTCGGTTAAGGTTGTTATAAGGGGTAGTGAATTATATTCTTGCTTACTTAATATATGAATAATACAAAAGTGAATAAATAATTAAAATATTATCCTGTGATATAAAATTGCCATTACTATCCCGTGTCATTACTATACACGCTGCTTAGTTTTTATTTATATCATTATCTGCTTGCCGACTTACACAATTTCGTCTGCGTCAGATAAAAAAAGGAGGGTTAAAGGCAGTAGATCATAGATGTCTATAAGGTACACCACACAGGGAAGCTCTCACAAAGAATTAATTTTCCGTTTTTGAAACATTTTTCATTGACTCAGCATCTATTATTCGTAGCGTGATGTTATATAGCCTATAGTTTTCCTCGATAAATGAGCTATCCGACACTAAAAGAATTATTCAAATCGAACTAGTAGTTCTTGAGATTAACGCGTACAATCAAACAAACTATCTTATAATATTAATATAGATTCACATCATTTTCTTTACAGTAACGACTTCAGTTAAAAAAGAACAGAAGATCAAGAAGAAAGATCAGGAAAAGGACCAAGATTATATGATATATTGTAATACATTAACTATTGTAGAAAATTCATATGTTTGTCCGTTTCAAAATCGTATCAGCATATATTATTGCTTTTACTGCAGAGATCAATTCACGAATCCAATCGAATTAAGAGAGCACACACTAACACACAACCCGGTACAATTATTTCAAAACACAATGGAGAGCCGTAAAATACCAAAAATCGATATCACAAGAATCGATTGCCGTTTGTGTAACGATAAAATCGATGATTTAGAATCGTTTAAACGTCACATCACTAGCGTACACGACAAAATGATATATCCGGTTACGAACGAGTTTTTAAAATTCAAATTGTCTATGGATAATATAATGTGTACGGAATGCGATGCCGCGTTTCCATATTTTGACGCGTTAAAAAAACATATGATCGATCATTTTGGTACATACATATGCGATGTATGCGGCGCGTGTTTTCTAGAAAGAAATTCATTACGTACTCATATTAAAGCACACACTAAAGTGGAAGAGAGTTATCCATGTGAGATATGTGGTAAAAATTTAAAATCAAAATATAGTAGATATTTGCACGTTGCTACTGTACATGAAAAAAAACCAACGGTTAATTGTTACAAATGCGAGGAAAGTTTCCTTTCGTATGCATTAAGAAATCGCCATTTAATCGAAGTGCACGGTGATAAAAGAACGTTTGCGTGTAAATTGTGTGATAAAGTTTATAATAGACGGAAAACTTTAATGGAACATAATCGTAGGAATCATTTGAAAGTTTATAGGCATCAGTGTGAATTGTGCGATCAAAGATTCTATCTACCCTCTAGATTGAAAGAACATATGGCTACCCATACCGGTGAAAGAAATTTCAGATGTGAATTTTGTGACAAATGTTATCCAAGATTACAATCTCTACAAGAACATATTAGATCTCACAATAATGAAAGGAGATACAAATGTGATATTTGTAATTCAACTTTTACACAAAACGGTAGTTTGAAAAATCATATGAAATCACATCATGGTGGATATGAAATGGATGTTAGTTATAATTAGATGGTGTAACAAATTTATAGCTTCGGATGGAAATCTTGCAGGTTTATTTTTTCGTGATTATTATAACAGCAATTCGTTCAAAAGTTTGTAACACGTTTGAGGGTAGAATGAAATAAAAATTTTGTTATTGTTAATGACGAAATCGTCGTTATAAATTTTAGAATTCATCATACAGATTCTTATATACATATATACAGAGTGGAGACGACCGACGACAATAATTTTAATTTAGTGTATCTGATGACTTGCCCAGCCTGTATAAGTATAAACTTTGAATACAATATGTCGTATAGTTTAGCCACAGCACATTACTTTGTATTATTAACATTTTCTACACTCTGTATTAAAAATTAAAATTATTAGGCTGTCACTAAGAGATCAAAGACCTCTCGCGCTGCATCAGTATAAACAAATATGAAGGTAGGTACCTACATATCTCCAGTTTACCACTTAAAGTCTTCGCCAAACGCAATACAAATTAATGCATATTATACTCTATTCCTGACCCATAAGATCCATATAAACTGCGCCATCAGACCTAGATAAGACAATTAAAAATACCTAAAGCATGCGACAAATGAAAGGGTACCTATTCGGTCGGATTACAGGTCAGTGAACTAATATTTACAAACGGTGTTCTATTTTGTTTCAATATTTATGATAAAAAACAGGAAATATTTTTTTTTAAATTTGCATTTGAGGACTTTTTAGATAGTTTCAAAATACTCATATACTTGTATATATATATATATATATATATATATATATATATATATATATATGACTAAACTATTTTCCATAAAATATAATTTACCTGTATTTAATTAAAAAAATATCTTTTGTGTATCTTCATTTGGCTGTCTGCGTATACGTTTTTGATCTCAGTGAGGGATTCTTAGTCTTTTAAATTGCAACTGAAACTACAGTGTTCGAACCCGTCTATTTAATACTCTGACTAAGATAAATAGTAGTTATAACAACGTGTGTTGCCACATCTTTTAATATATTTTTTAATGGTAGAAATTATGATATCATCAAAATGGCCATGGCAAAATGGCGTGCAATCTTTCATACAATTCAATAATAAAGAATATAGAATGTAGTATTTATTTTAAATGTATTGTAACAGTATTAAATGTAATAAATTAATTTTATCCTTATTACTTTTATTACTCACATCTACCTCCCTGATGTCCCAGCCCCCTCCTAAGGTAAAATGTGTCATGTTTGAGAAGAAAGAGTATGCAAGTAGATTTATACAAAACTAGCTTCTGCCCGCGGCTTCGCCCACGTTACTTTACTAGTTTATCATACCCTATTTTTATTTTACCTGGTAAATTTATACGAAATTTTAATGTCATATTTATTTATATATATTCAATAGCCTAAAAATAAGATTCAAGCTTCTGGCTTTAAAAATAACAATAATTCCTTACAACTTTTCATCCCCCTTTACAACCCTTTTTTGCATTAAAAAGTAGCCTATGTCCTTTATCAGGCTCTAGACTATCTGTGTACCAAATTTCATTTAGATTGGTTCAGTAGTTTTGGCGTGAAAGAGCGACAGACAGGCAGAGTTACTTTCGCATTTGTAATATTAGTAAGGATGTGATAGATCAAATGAGTGGAATGAATGATTGAAGAATAGATCTGTGAATGTATGTTGGAAAGAAATGGCTAACTGTCTTAGAAATACAGGTAGAGTAATATTAGGAAAAACGAAAGGAAAATGTGTGATTGATAGGGATACGTGGTGGTGGAATCAAGATGTGCAACAGGTAATGTACTGTGGTGGCAAATGACATAATTTAGATACAACCCAACGCCGACCCTCTTCTTCTTCTTCTCATATATTGGCAATCAGCTACTTATATGAGCTATTGGTGCCAGTGTCGAGTTATAAATATTTTCACGTTTTTATTCTTTCAGGTTAGTCATTGTCTAAGTCAAATTCTCACCTTCAACAGTGCTATGGCCACACTGATAATGGTATCTTGTGGGAATTTTGATGAAAAACGAAAACGTTGTAAAGCACTTTTATATGATATTCACTACATCCCAGTAGTTCCGCCTCATCACATTACATAAAATGCCATCAAAATTATCTAATACAACACGTTAAAACACTAAGATGTCGAATATAATACAAGAGCACCACATGACGTTTTCAAGTTCCCGTCAAAAGTTGCCGAAACTCTTGTGTAGACGTGCGCGAAACAGTACTTCGCGAAGTGATGTTATATAGCATTACATTTCGTTCCGAGTAATATTACATTTTACTATCACTTCAAACATCACATATGACATTTCATGTCATGCGTAATGCGATAGCGCTCTATATATATGGCGGGCGGCGTCAAGAAATATAAGCCTTAACGTTCTGAAAATAAAGCTCAAAATAAATATTGAATTGCCAGACACCGAACATTGCAGAAATGCAGAACAGTACACGGGTGTTCGCGTCATGTTTAATGTGATATGATGTTTAGTCGCGTAATGTGTAATGGGCCAGTACGCGGTCGGGTAATATTACGTGTGATACTCGCATTACTTACACATGTCTACTCTTGTGCTGCCTATAATCTCATTGACGCTAACATTAAGCATTGTCAACTAAAAAAAAAGTGTGTGTACTTATGTACACGCGTTAGAAGTTATACTTCTTTGGCGTAACAAGATAAAATACCTTTAAAAAAAAAATATTTTTCGCCTTAGGGGCCGTCCATTAATGACGTGAGGTTTGAAAAAGGGTTTGACAAAAATCACGTAATATCACGAACTGTGCTGTGAGATGTGGGCTCTTTATAGGTGCTAAAAATTCACGTGAGATTTTCATAGTCTTAATCCTCACCACGTATCACCAGGTTGAGGTTAAAAAATGTTAAAAAAAAAGATCACGCGATTAATGAACGTCCCCCTATTCTACGTTTGTAGAAAAAAACGACACTAACAATAGAAAAAAGGTATTTAAGACATTGAAAGTTTTATTATAACGCATTATCTAGTTAAATAAAGTCTATTTAAATATCACAAAAAAACTAAAATGTTGACTATAGCTAACTTCAGGGTGTCGGTTTTAAGTGGCTTTTAACTAAACTAACTTTAGGTAAAAATTTACTCTCATCATTTTACCCTACCGCGTCAAAAGAAGTATAACTTCAATAACGTTAAAATCAGTAAGTAAAATGTTAAAAATCTACAAATATTATTAGAAAATCAACTGAAATATACATTTATCTTTTTTATTGCTCTTGGTTGCAAGCGAGCAATCAGCACACCTGATGATAAGTGTTATTGACGCCCATGGACCTTGGCAATACCAGGGGTACAGTTAGGCCTCTGCCTACGAATAATAAACCCCAAACCAAAGACCAGATTGGTCACGTACTGAAGGAAGGTGGAGTCAAGAGTCTCCGAGACCGGCGAGCGTGTAGGAAGAGAATTATGAATGTTGAGGAAGCGAGTGAAGTATGCAAGGATAGAGTTCTCGAGTAATATCAACAGAAGAAGATAGACTCAAAATAAAACCAGTCCTTTTGATCGTGATATGAAATAAATAGCAAGAATGCAATGATGATGCAAGAAATGCAATTAATAGTAAGTATCTATATATATAGTGCAGGTACTTACCGAAGACCCCGTGTCCGGTAAGCACCTGCACCATCCTAAAGCTTAGGCTGCCGTGCCTTCTATTAATCCAGCGGTGGAGATGCGGTGCAACCGCCTCCACAGTCCCCCGCCCTGCTACGGGGGACTCCAGTTCTTCTCTCCACCGCCGGATGACTCCCCTTCGGGCCACTTCCAGTGCTCTGCCCAGTTCCCTTGCGGAGTCTTGCTCGTCGTCGGCTCGCGCCGCGACGCGGATCCGGTAGGCCTCAGCCACAAGTGGCCAAAGCGGATTGCCCGCCAAAAATATTGCCGCATTCCACGACACCATACGATAGCCCCTGATAACACTCACCGCCATGGCCCTCTGCGGATGTCGCAAAAGAGCCCTGTTGCGGGTGGTGAGGGAGTCCGCCCAAATAGGGGCACCATACAGCGCCATGGCCGCACGACTCCGGCGTATAAACGCTGGCAGGACGACCCGGGACTGCCAGTGTTTGGCAGAAGCCTACCTAGTACCGCAGCTGTTTTAACGAGCCTCGGAGCGAGCTGGGCAAAGTGTGGCCCGAAATTCCATTTAGAATCAAGGTGCAGACCCAAATATTTCATTTGGGCCCGCACCGGCACGGCAACACCAGACACGCCAATGTGTGCTCCTCGGGGGGACCTCGACGTGGGCCATGAAATAGGAGGGCCTCGGTTTTCTCCACCGAGACCCTCAGGCCCAACATACCGATCCGGCCCACGACGAGCGCAACCCCCTCCCCTGCCAATCGGGCAGCTCCCTGGAAGTCGGGCCTTCTCACCGTGACGAGGGTATCATCCGCATAGCAGATGACCCCCATCTCGGGGAGAAGCCGACCCCGTAGGAGTCAGTCGAATCCGACATTCCACAGGATCGGACCGAGGACCGAACCCTGTGGAACGCCGCACTCCACCCGATGGCGATGAATGCGCTCCAAACAGAACCCTATACCAACACGTCTGACCAGCTGGGTATGGTAGGTTAATTTCTTTCCCATTCCGGAGGAGGCCCGAACCCAACAGTGGGACATATATGTGATGATGATGAAATAAATAAGAAGTAGGTAAATTTCACTCCCATTCTTTAAAAGGTGCTGCGCATGTTAGCTGAGATGATGATATCTAATAAGCAGATTGAAAAGAAAGACTTATACATATATTCACATATTTTAATAGAATAATAAAATGTCATTGCATTTTAAAAGATCCTCACATTCAGCCAGTAATCGTTCACAAAAGTCTGCCAAAATGTAATTTTTCAAAATTATGACAAATGTATTTTTGTTTTTGTATTTGTCAAGATATTATTTATCAAAATTATGACAAATTTACTTTTTGGCAAATCAAAATTATCATTAATAAATTATTTGTAAAAGTAAAATTAAGTATTAGTAAAATAATATACAGGAATGAAGCCGGAACCATTAAAAACAAACAGTAAATCGAAACTCAATAGAAAACGTGTATGGAAACCTCGATGTCCAATATGCCTTGATGTCATAGCATTAAATAACATTGTATCAACATCATCCGGACATGTGTTCTGTAACACATGTCTAAAAAGATAATTATCAACTATACGAGCATGCCCCGTTTGTCGAAAAAAATTGGGTAAAAGTTGTGGCTACCACCCCCTATATCTGAACTACTTGTTCACTTATGCCAAGTAAGTTTTTTTGTTTAATTATCGTCATCATCATTCTTAGGTCGTATAAATGGGCTCAGGCCTCTACAATGGAAGGCATATTGAATTACCATACCCCACTGGTCAGATTAGTTGGCATAGGTTTTATTTCGACTTTTCCTTCTATTGCATAGATATTATCCCTATATTATATAGCTTAATCGTCTTTTAATGATATCCACGTCCAAAGGATAATTGTATACTGGCTTCATCAACACGCAGAATATTATCTTAGTATCTTTGTGAAAAACATTTCTACTTTATTTAATAATGGCTAATTAACCATCTACGATTTTGACTTTGCATAAAATAAAGACAGTATATATTATTAATGAAATATTTTCTCATTGTTCTCCTCGGTATTAGTGGTCCACTCTATAGGTGAATAGAGAGCACAAGGCGCTTCGTAAGGCTTCATGCCGCCCTTTCGGAGACCCAACGTTGCCCAGCTGGACAGGTTAGCAAAGCTGGTGAGTTTGTTTATGTTCTTATATCTTCGGTACTATAACTTTAACATAATGGGGCATTTCAAGTTCAATTTCTTGTTCTCACAAAGTATTGTCCTGTTTGGGAATTGAACGCACGGAACAGGCATGGTGGGTCGGTATCGTCACCGCTACACCATTTTTGTAATCTCTGGAAACTGATAAAACACGCACGTAAAGTCCTGTTACGTATTACTACTACACTTTAACACTTTTTCAGCATTACAATACATAAAAATGAGGCTTTTTAAATTTATCTTTCAGGCACATAGCATCCGGTACAGCACTAGTGCCGTGTCACTTCGCCACATTTGAACAGAGCACCATATGGTAGGACGAGCTCGGCAAAAACCTTTGGCTCACCAAGGAGGTAAGGACATATCTTACATATTCATTATCCTGCTCTTATCTCAATTACTTGTGCTCGATGCAATGCGTACATCTCTTCCGTCGTACATATTAAAAAAGTTATTGGCAATAGTTTTATTATCAGCCGCCTACCTGACGTCAACCTTTTTTGGGAATGTAATAATTGACCAGATGGCATCAGATGGAGTTGTCCCATGTCGATATAGAAGCTCTTAGTCGTTTTTTACGACATCCAAGAGCAAAATAAGGATTGGTAATATTCGTAGCCGCTACCACATAGCAAGAATATCTGTCATATGAAGTATTATTACCCTGTTATTTGCTGATGGTAGCAACCCCTTGCTTGCCCTTGGGAGTCGTAAACATCGGCTAAGAATATGAGCTAGAGAATGAGCAGCGGCACTGAGCTGATAAACGTATAACAATACGATCACCAACTCGCCAATTAATAATGGACTGGTAGATGATTATGATGATGATAGTCCAATTAGCCAATCCTTCACATACGCCTTATGTGTATAAATGTCATAAGGGAAACTATTCTACATTACCACATTGACCAAATCGTATGCAATAACATTTTATTTCGAGTTTCCTACTTTTGCAATGCTATTACAGTACATACATACATATCATCACTCCATATCCCTTGCAGGGTAGGCAGAGAGAACAGAGTGCCAGAGAACTCTATCCTTGCATACATCATTCGCTTCTTCAACATTCATAATTCTCTTCATACACGCTCGCCGGTTTCGGAGACTTTTGACTCCACCTTCTTTCAGTACGTGATCAATCTGGTCTAGTTAGGTGAGTCTCGGTCTTCCCCGGTACCTACATCCTTCCACTTTCGCATTGTGTATCTTCTTAACCAGACGTTCGTTTGGCATTGTATTGTATTGTATGTATTTTTTTTTGATCGCACAAAGTATTGTCCTGTATGGGAATTGGAACCCGTAACACCTGGCACGGTATCATAATCACCACACATTTATCATTACTTATTAAACTCTCATAATATTTTTCATTTTACAGCAACTGTTTGTAAAACCAGATCAGTTAATCAAATCAGTGGTAAACTCGGTCTGGTGGGGGTGAACAAGTCAGCTTTGGACGTGAGAAGATTACTTAGTGAACATATGTGTAAAGAGCAGAAGGGGGGCGCCGCTACAGGCAGGCTAATAAGATACTTCATCTTAGAACCATTCATAAAACATGATCCGGTGAGAATAATTTTCTAATTTATACTTTGTATGGTGATGGTGTGTCCGTGGTGATGGAGTAAGGATACAATTCACTCTCCCCTATCTTACCCATAGATGATCGTAAGAGACGACTAAGGGATATAAAACGCATATAACATTTGTACAAGAGAAGTAAAACACGAAATAAAACTCTATACCAACACGTCTGACCAGCGTGGTATAGTAGGTCAATTTCCCTCCCATTACGGAGGAGGCTCGAGCCCAACAGTGGGACATTGAGACTAACTATTGCGTAAGCACAACTTATATGACAATTGCATTAAAAACTCATGAACGTAGCGGCGTACCGATCAGCCAAGTGCTGGAGAGGCAGCTAGGAATAGGTGGTACCATCAGTCTGCTATGGTGAGCTTATAACTACGGTTTAAAAATACTTCTGTATGGTGACGGAGTAAGAATACAATTCACCACCCGTTCATACAAAGTCAATGGATATAATATGTATTTAACATTTGTGCAAGAGGAAGTAAACTCGTAATAAAATTATATACCAACACGTCTGACCAGCGTGGTATAGTAAGTCAAATACCCTCCCAGTGTGGAGGGGGCTTTAGCCTTGTAGTGGGACGTATACAGATTGCCGATTTAATTAGTAGAATCCTTGAAGGGGGTGTATCAGACCATGATACACTATCCAAATCAGTAAAAAAAAAATAGTACTTAAGTTTTGATTAAATTGTCATACTGATAAGCGGTCAATACATTTGTACTATAAAAATTCGATGTAGGCATATACTCATGCGTGTGACACTGAACTAGTAGGCAAATAGCCCTGCTCTCGCTGCGCTCACCGCCGCACTGCTGGTTGAAATGTATCTACAGGTCAATATACGCTGACAAACTTACTGTTTTGATAAGAAACAAATTACTTTATCTCGGGATTGGGCAGCGTCTGCGGGGCATATATTAGCTAAAATTATAATACGCTTAAAAATATTATGTATGCAACCTTGCCCTATTCTGATTTTTTGTTTTTTCTGACAGGTTTCAAAGGGACCAGATTGGGCGTGTAAATTCTTCGAGCTGATGTTCATCGTATGCGCTGATTACGGCTCAGCTGTCTCCGGTGCTCACAATACCATGGTCACCACCCGCGCTGGGAAGGATCTCGTCTCTTCCTGATGATGATGATGATTAAACAAAAAAAAACTTACGTCAAGGAATAATTCGTACAGATATAGGGGGTGGTAGCCACAACGTTTGCCCAATTTTTTTCGACAAACGGGGCATGCTCGTATAGTTGATAATGATCTTTTTAGACATGTGTTACAGAACACGTGTCCGGATGATGTTGATACAATGTTATTTAATGCTATGACATCAAGGCATATTGGACATCGAGGTTTCCATACACGTTTTCTATTGAGTTTCGATTTACTGTTTGTTTTTAATGGTGCCGGCTTCATTCCTGTATATTATTTTACTAATACTTAATTTTACCATCACAAATAATTTATTAATGATAATTTTGATTTGGCAAAAATAAATTTGTCATAATTTTGATAAATAATATCTTGACAAATACAAAACCTTAGCTGTATTTTTAGATCTAACAAAGGCATTTGATAGTGTATCACTAGCACTCTATATTAGTAATGTTATTAAAATATATATTGCAATCATATACCCCTTTATAATATGAAGTCATAATAACGCTGGATGCTAAACAAATAAAAAGATTTTTACTTTTGTGCCATTTTTTAATGTATTGTTCTTGCAGAGTTGCCAGTATTTTAAAACTGTATTAATTGATTTTAGGGTCTGGGTTAGTTTTGCGTTTTAATTTATTGCTACAAATCTATTTTCCTAACCTTAGAATAATATCTTACACTTACCATGTATAGGTTCTAAATAAAATAGATTATTACTATAATCTCTATCTATTTGTCATAAACATGTTTTTCAAACATGAAGTTTTTGCAAAGCAATATTTTTGGATGCCAGATATATTGCTATTGGATACACTATTCTATTATGTCTACAAGATTCTTAAAATGATTGTTATATATTATTAACCCGGCAGACCGCGGGTTCAGCACCAGTACATATTTAATTAAACTATTATGATAGATCATCAATTACGCAAGCAATGAGTCAGGGCCGCTATGCCGCCGGATACCAAGAACTGACGCTGCAATTGTCGCTGACACCACTTACGTTTTTACTAGTTTTAGTATAAATCCCAGTTTTATTATAACTTATTCACTTCTTATTCATACTTAGGATAGATTATACTAATTAGATATAGTATAATGACTTCTAATGTTTACGCGAGTATTACACATTTGAAATAAAATAGATATAGTACTTTTTATATTAATTAAATAGTGTATGATAATTTTGGTTTCTTTTCGATCCTTCGGCTGCCGCTAACGTAACTGGCGCAGTCTTGGTAGGATCCTCGCGGGCCGGTTCGCGACATTCTAGAATTCTCTCATATCGAAATACACGTCGCGAGTCACCCGGGTGGCTTTCCAGCCCCATCACCGAGGTTCCAGAATCTACGGCCCAAAAGCAGTTCCAGAAGGAGAGTCAAGTCTTCGACTCACGAAAGAGAGATTGAAATTAAATATATGTAATTATACTTGAATTGTTCTTGTGTTGCTTGCATCCTTTGTCCTAGTTATATCCTTTTTCCAATATTTTCCACCCGGAAAATTCTAAGCTCCAAGAACCTGTATCTCGGCAGGCTCGTTGGAATACCATAAATTTAAGGTTAGAAATAATTAGGATAGAAAATGCATTAGCTTTTATGCATACATCAAGTATGCACCACTCGATGATAGACATCGACAAGTTAAAGTCTATGTTAGATAAGCTAGAACTCATCTATAACAAAGATGAGATATTAAGAGTAGAATTAAGACAGTACTACGAAGTAATCATTCCCAGTTCATACTTCTCAGGTAAATTAAGAGTAATGGTTTTTAACTTCCCCGTATTATCTTAGGGTAATTTCAATTTATTCAGGCTAGCCATAGCATTCAATAAAAACCGTCAGGCTCTTGTACCTTCCTATCCTTTTACTGCAATCAACATGATGCATTCGTGTACATGGAGGCTAAATGCCCGAAGGTTAGGAGTTGGTATCTCTGTGAGAAAGAAACTTCGCATCAGATACGTGTCAGCCCAGACTGTATTTATCACCTCCATACAGCACAGCTACAGAAGCAATGGAAAAATTAGACGACCAGCATTACGTTCTATCTTTTCCACATTCCACCAAAGTACAGATAGCCTGTGAACGAGAAGATTTTATATCACCGAATGGAAGTTACATCGTTACTATGCCATTTAACTGTTATCTCAGAATTACAATATTCACAATTATCAACGAGAACAACGAAATCCATGCTCAGCCACTGAAATACCACGGGTAGATGGCATACGTCTCCTTAAAGACAAAAATATAATACGATGCGAGAATTGAATGTTCTACAATAGTTCACGGTGGTGTAAGTGGCAGCACGCTTGGAATGGATTGCTAATAGGTGTGGGTTCGAATCCCACTTGTGACATTTATTTTTCGTTCGTAATCAGGTTTTTGACAAAGTTTTTTATATTTTATTCGTAATAATTCTTATTGCAAGATGGTAATAGTTCATCAACAGTGTTAAGTGATTACAAAAAATATCAAATACAAAATTCCTCTAATACGTTCATTTCTTATTTTATCCATTCTCATCACAAATTGAAAAGTTAGAGTCTTAAATCGGAACAATGTCTAAACATTTGCCGATAGATGGTGTGAGGAATGTCTTCCATAATGATGATAATACAAGCAACAGTTTATATTTTATAGGAATACCCACGGTCGTGTAATTGTAACAATTGAAACTGACTACCATTGGGCCACCTGTGGGTTCAAATATGAGTAGATATCATTTTTCGTTCTTATTTTTTTTCTTAATTGTTCTTAAATTATCCTTAACAGTTATGTAGTATTTAAAAAAAAAATGTAAGAAAAGGAGTCTACGCGTGAATGTGAGCAAAACCAAGATAAGTCAAAGTCTCTAAAGTCTTTGAAAGAGATGAAGCCAGGACAGATGTAAGAGTAACAATAGGTAATGATATACTAGAATAAGTGGATGAATTTGTATATCTTGGATGTGGATTTAGCCGAGATGGACGGTACACCACTGATATAGAACGAAGAGTGAATGCGGGAAATAGAGTGAACGGAGCGTTGGGGCAACTTCTCGGCAGCCACCACCTCAGCCAGAAGGCACGTGTAGCAATACATAACGCAGTGCTTGTCCCAACATTACTGTATGGAAGCGAGAGTTGGGTATGCAGAAAAGAGTATGAAAGTAAAATTAATGCGGTCGAAATGCGATCTCTTCGGTAAATCTGTGGAGTTAGGCTGACCGACCGCATTCGCAACGACGACGTAAGAGAGCGAGTAGGTATGAAAGAGAGTATTGGTGTAAAGATGCGAAAGGGAATGCTCCGATGGTTCGGACATGTGGAAAGAATGCCGAACGAACGTCTGGTTAAGAAGATATACAATGCGAAAGTGGAAGGATGTAGGTACCGAGGGAGACCGAGACTAACCTACCTAGACCAGATCGGTCAGGTACTGAAGGAAGGTGGAGTCAAGAGTCTCTGAAACCGGCGAGCGTGTATGAAGAGAATTATGAATGTTGAGGAAGCGAGTGAAGTATGCAGAGATAGAGTTCTCTGGCACTCTGTTCTCTCTGCCTACCCTGCAAGGGATATGGCGTGATGATATGTATGTATGTAAAAAAAAATTGTATAAATATCATATTACTTTTTAATACAAAAAATTGGAATGTTTAGCGATTAAACATAAAAAAATAAGTACACCATAGACTAATGTGTTTAGACAGTGTTAATAAGAATATATATTGGGGTCATAACCCTTGCCAGCTATTTTGTCATCGATCCATTCTCTCAAGTTAGCTACGTCCACGTATACTCCAGGGGTGCCATCCTCCCCGCAGCCAATACCCCATGCCACTATACCGCTTTGCATATAACGGTTTTCTTCGTACTGAAAAAAAAAATGTTTTAAATAAAATTAAATAAGAATTTTTTGAAGTTAATTATGTTGGGTACAGAATAATAATACAATTCGTAAATAATATTGTCGTCCATGGACTTTTGCAATACCATGGGTACAGCTAGGTGTTGTCTACCAATGAAAACGCCAAACCCACCCAGAAAGTTGGGCTACCGGCCCTCTCGCTCACCGAACGAAGCGCAACATCACGTTACCACTGCTCAAACGTCGATTTTCTGCGAGAGTGTACTATGCCGGATGGAACGAACCGCGGCTGCAGACAAAAAATGTTTCAACAGTGTTTCACCACTATTGAAACCTATGGCCAGCCTGGCATTGGAGGACGCTACTGAAACTAGAAAACCATCCGTATAGTCACTACTAACTACATTACTTCTAAAAAATAAAGATTAAGGGTTCTCGAAAATTTTCTACTTATAATAATCTGATTCGGAGTCAAAAAATCTGTTGTCCACTCCATAAGAGAGAGATACTCTTCTATTAGACGACTCCACAGAGTAAACCCGGCAAATAGTAGGCCCAAAAGAAAGCAAAGTACATGCATACCATCACGCCATATCCCTTGCAGGGTAGGCAGAGAGAACAGAGTGCCAGAGAGCTCTATCCTTGATATTATAATACTTCACTCGCTTCCTCAACATTCATAATTCAAAAATCTTAACTATCGATTTAATGAGTTACCAATTATCTAATTTGTTAACTTACCTCAATAGGACATGATAATGGAGAACCTCCATCACCTCTACAGGGATCAATTCTCGCTTCCCCACCAGCGCACATAAAAGAACTGTGCAGTTCAAAGAATTTGCCGAGGCGAGTACGACGAAGCGCTGCCTGACATGCCATGCGATCAACCACGGAAAGTTCAATCTGGAGACATAAAAATGAATAATTTAATGCATGCATTTTGATTCTTCAACTTCTCCTCAGTCTATAAACGTAGTGGTAGTATGATATATTTTTTTCTAAACAGCACCATGCACTAGGATTTGTTAACTTATATTTAACTGATTTGTTCGATATGCGAGAGAGCCGGCTTCACAAAATTCTTCCCATCTCCTTATTCCATTTCCTTGTTGCGGAAAGCTGCTAAAATATGGTTATGACACCTCTGGTATTAGTGCAGTTAGGATCAGGCAGTTACCGTATTCCATCAGCTGCATTGCTTGCTCCTTTGCCGAAAAATTCTTAAAAAAAGTTCAACATAGCTACATGTCAAAGTGAAATTAACCCACTGCCCTACGTTAGCCAGACATATTCGTATAGAGTTTAATTTTGAGTTATCCTTCTATTCCAGTGTTATCCTTATATTACTTGCTTCTCTTCCATAATCTTTTGCGATTATTTTTTTTGCGTTTGGTGGCAAACGAGCAAGTAGCACACTTGATGGTAAGTGTCACTGCCGCCCACGGACCTTTGCTATACCAGAAGTATAACTAGGCCGTTGCCTACCAATATAAACCCCAAACCCACCCAGTTGGCTTCCGGCTCTCTTGCTCACCGAACCGAAACGCAATAGCACATGACTATTACTAAGACTTCGATCTTCTGCAAGAGTATGGGACTACTCCGGATGGACCGGCCCGCGGCTGTAGACAGATATCTGTCAACAGCGTGGTCCTATCACTATCAAGATACCTGGAGGCAAGTAAGGTAATACCCAACCAGGTATAACTAGGTCACCGCTTACCGTAACAGGGACAGCCAATTTTGCCACTACAGGCAGAGACACATCGTTCGCATAGCTAGTAGAAGTTAAGTTCAGGAAGATTTAAAATAAACTTCATACCTTCTTCATGATGACCTGGTATCGGCCCTCCTTTCCAAATTTGTCTTTACCCCAGCCGGTAGCGAAGCAGCGTGTGCCTACAGGGGTGCTTGCTTTTGAAGGAGGCAAGCAAGCCACCCCTACATTAGGTGCTAAATCCATAGGCTTAGCCAGAAACAGGAGAGCAATATCGTAGAACAGGTTACCTGCACAGTGTAATGTAAATGAAACTTTTGTGTGGTGGTGAAGTGAGAATAGCAAAACAAAACCTGTGAATAAGGCTGTATATTTAGCTGATATTGATTGCCCTACGTATGTATACTCTGAGACGATGATGATTAAGGTCGCTGGTATATAATATCATTGCAAGAGAAGAAAATCTCGAAATAAAAGCGTATAAAAAACCTACTTGAACAGTTTAGTATAATGGGTCCATCCATCCCATCTTGGAGGAGGCTCCAGCCCAGTTGTATGACTAAACTAATAATAAACTCTCAATAGCAACAAGGGTTTTGGAAACTCTGGTCGGGTTGATAACTGAAAACAAAGTTCCATGATCAATACGTATTACCAGAAATATGTTCGAGAAACGTGGTATCTAAATGTCACCTTAATAAACGAATTCGAAATTGTTCAACATGTATTGGGGTTAAAGAGATCCAGTTATCATTCCTCCTTTACTTTCATCTGTGTGTCGTTAAAACTGGTTAAGGGATCCTCCAAAAAAGAATATAGTAAGCTTCTTCTTGAAAAATTACAATACTAAATGGATATTATTGCATTTATCCCTTTCAGGGAGGGATCTGCAACTATGAACTTTGTTAGACTGATGAATAGATTAGAGACGCTCTAAATTTCTTTACGTGTAAAAATCCGGCATATGGAACTCTGTAGCACGGGTGTAACTGAGAAAGCCTAAGGAAGAATTAACATGCTGAACAATGGACAGGCATACGAAACATACCATTTAACGAACCGACAATTAAATTGTCATCAAAAAAATTTCAGTAGCAACTACGATTGGAACGCAATATGAGAGTCACAAAGAACCATGATATAATTTTTTTTTTCACACTAAAGCAAATTAAAGTTATGCCTGATGCATTAAAGAGACGTCTATGTTTTTCTTAAGTGGTACCAAGACTGGAATAAGACGAGTTAGACCTGGTTTTGGATTGAAAGAAGGGCACTTTTTATTACCTTTATTAAAATCTTTATGTATCGCCATAGACGCGACATCTCTGTCCTGGAACGGATATATCTCTTTAATGGTTTGTGTATCCCATTCTCCTGCTCGGACCCTGTAGGACCTAGGTTTGACGACGTAGTGAGCTACAGTCAGAACTACGCTAGGATGAATTAGAGATCCACCACCTATGTATACGTTGACTTCCTGGCTGTCAGGTGAATTCTCATCCTTTGGGTCCAATCTGAAAATAAATATTTTTAATAAAGATGAACCAGTTATATACCTATTAGAGAGATAAAACTAGAGTTTGTTTATTTGACTGCCCTAATTGAACATTAGAACAGTTTTTTTTTGGTGGCGGACTATGGAGTGGTCGCAACCCGCTAAATCCGTCCGGGGCGACAGAAGAAGTGGCGCACGACCCCATAGACTCGCCCTAAATGTACCTCTCTTCGCCGAGCGAGCGGGGCTATCGGAACCCGGACTTTGCCTTCAGTGGCCCACCCGTCGGTTTAATGCCAAAAAGTCTTCATGTCTTAAATAGCCTGTATATCTAAAAAGATGATAATACATAACGACACGATGATCCCTTACCGAAATCCACCTTGAAAACCAGCGCTGTAGCACCTTCGGATTGCAGCGTATGCTGAGGTAGAGACTTTTTGGTCTACTACAGTATAGTTAAATAATTTTCTTTCTTTCTTTCTTTTGTCTGAGCAATGGCAACTTGTTTTACGCTTCGTTCGGTGAGCGAGAGAGCCGGAAGCCCAACTGGGTGGGTTTGGGTTTTGTATTGGTAGGCAGTGGCCTAGCTATACCCCTGCTATTGCAAAAGTCCAAAGGCGGCAGTAACACTTACCACCAGGTGTGCTGCTTGCTTGTCGCCACCATAAGCAATAAAAAGAATATTATTATTAATTCCACGGTACAAAAAAAAAATGTACGTGAATTTAATTAAAATAATAATAAAATATTAGTTGGTAGTTGACGTTAGCGAAGTTGTTGGTATAACGAATACGAAATAATACCACTTTTACGGATTTTATCGCATCTAAATATTGCTTTTACTTTCTTGATAGTCATACAGACCAACCCTCCCGCGATCATCAATGCTTTTCTTTTGGCGGCGGGGCTATGGTGTGATCACACCCCGCTAAATCCGTTCGGAGCGGCGGAAGATGCGGCGCGCGACCTCATAGACCCAACCTACATGTATCTCTCTACGCCGTGTGAGTGGGCCACCGGAACACGGTCTTAATCTTCGCTGGCCCACCCGGCCGTCTACCCTCACGGGTATCCTCTTGTGTCGATGCCCTAGCAGCTTTCGTCGTCGAGGCATCGTCCTCACGCGGCGATCATCAATGCTGAAAATTAATTATTTAAAGTGCCTAAATATTAAAAACTAAATTAAAACGCAATAAATTCATCTTTAGGCTTTTTTTGGGATACACCGCGGTCACTCACGCCTAGTTAGTGAATGGGACGATATGCAACCCCATAACGTGCCCTACACATACCTCTCTATTGCCATGTGCAGCAACCGGTGCCTGGTTTTTGTCTTCGGTGGCGATAAAATCCTACAGGCAGAACAGATTCCTAGACATTCATAGTCCACCCGGAAGACAAATAATTAAGCTTATTGAATCCTAATCGACGACCAAAAATAGCATAGCTCTTGGCAAACCAGTACTAAAGTATATGAGAGTAAGGACTTTTGACCTGAGGATAGCAACCATCCAGGGGAACTCGCCAAACTTCGTCTCGCCAGCCGTCCCATTAGCAATCCGAAGATCAACGCCCTGGGGGTTACGCCAACCGCAACCTTCTCGCTGTGTAACAAACCATTGCCGTTATTAAAAATGTTTGAATTATAATTATTTTTAATTATGTACGAACAGCGCTAGAGATTTTTGTGAGCAAACCGTCGGCGGCTATATTGAATTTAGTATGAGGTCACTAATTGTATTGGTTTCTATGCATCAAAACCTTTTTTTTTTATATGTATGCTAAAGGAAGAAAACTGCAATCGAGGGACTTTTGGCGGGAATCTAAAACGTCATGTGGTGCTCTTGTATTATATTCGATATCTTAGTGTTTTAACGTGTTATATTAGATAATTTTGATGGCATTTTTTGTAATGTGATGTGACAGAACTACTGGGATGTAGTGAATATCATATAAAAGTGCTTTACAACGTTTTCGTTTTCCATCAAAATTCCCACAAGATACCATTAACAATGTGGCCATAGCACTGTTAATGGCGACAATTTGACTTACTGACAGACAATGACTAACCTGAAGAGAATAAGAACGTGAAGATAATTATAACTTGACACTGGCAACAATGGCTCGTATAAGTAGCTGATTGCCAATACATAAAAAGAAGAAGAAGAAAACTGCAATCCGCCATTTCGGATTGGTGGCCATGTTGTTCGTTTATTAGTACAACACGATCTTAGTTTTACAGAAACATTATAAAAAAGCCATAATGCATGGTTAAATAGTTTTTATTTTTTCCTAAAAATATGTGGAAGTAATCCGTCGACGGCCATATTGAATTTCAACTGAGTGTGTACCTATCAAGTATGATAATTATTGACTTTATCTCAATCTGTGTATGCCTATTTCCAACAGTGGACTATAATACGCTGATATGTGGATACCTCTATATTATAGAAATAGATCGGTTTGACTTCCTTAAGTATGTAATTCCAAGCAAAGTAAAGAAGTAAGTAAAAAGAAAAATAGGTTACCTTTGGCTCAGAAAATGGTTTGATTGGATTATTTGGAGGTCGCTTGTCTCCTAGAGCGCAACAAGTATCCATATAGCTCCCGCAAACACTATCCTGGACCCTGAGAATAAATTGGTTTTCTTTTGTAAAATATTAACTGACTTTCAGTAGTTGCGTTTGATTTATTGGTATTTCGTACATTAATAATAAAATTAACTCGATTCAAAATTTTGAGATATTGAGTTAAATATATAGAATAACTTAAAAACGATATATCGTACCACCTGATAAGTAGGAAATGTTGATATTTCGTTAGAACTAGAAAATAACATCTTTACAACTCGTGCGATTCTGTCCTTTCCTACCCGCTCATTGTAGACCTAAAGTAATGCAGTCTTATTTTTTTTTAAACAATATTATAATTTTTAATTCAAGTAGATGCAATAAAAATGTATCTAATACTTAATTAGCTAGAAAAGGTAGAATAAAAATATCTATATTATTCTATAATTCTGTGAAGAATTCTGTTAATAGTGGTAAGACCACGCTGTGGACAGTTCTCTGTCTACATCCGCGGGCCGGTCCGTCCGGGGTAGTACCACACTCTCGCAGAAGATCGACGTCTGACTAATGGCAATGTGCTATTGCGCTTCGTTCAGTGAGCGAGAGAGCCGGAAGCCCAACTGGGGTGGGTTTGGGATTTGTATTGGTAGGCAGCGGCCTAGCTACCCTTGGTATTGCAAAGGTCCATGGGCGGCAGTGACACTTACCATTAGGTGTGCTGTTTGCTCGTTTGCCACCATAAGTTATAAAAAAAAGATATACTGTTTGAGAGTAATTTGGACAGTAAAACCAAGTTAGAGAAAAAACTGGGTGGATTGAAATATAAGCTGGAGGCACGATGCACGTATACGAGCAGAATCTTCTTTTATAACTTTGTTAAAGATGTGGCTTTTTAACTGGGTAAATACTTTTGTTTCCTAAAGAGAACCAAGATGCATTAAATCCACTTTTCGTGTTCCCGTTTATTTCCAGCACCATGGCCTACCAGGAGAACGGTCAGCAGCACTATCATAGGAAACTCATAATGTCAATTATGATTGCCATGGATGAGGATTACCAAATGATTCTCTTTGAGGAATCTTTTGTCAGTGAATGTCGCCTGAATAATTGATTTTCTTAATTACGCAATATCGATGACGCCGACTCCATCATCACTTATGGTATTATTGGAGTTACAAAGGTAGTAGGTCACGCATTCTCCAATGGTTCCATCATTCAATGTGCACGACTGATCTTGGGCTGTAAAGAAGCAAGTGTAGTGAAAATATTTAAAGAAGCAAATTATTATCATCTTCATTCAGCATTTTGCCATCCACTACTGGATGTAAGTCTCCTCATACTTAGGGAATAGTGCGATAATTGCCATGCTTAGCAGGCGGGTTGGCGATAAGGTGTTATGCGTTTCCCAAGATAAGGGGTTTCTTATCTCGTCACCACACAAGGAATATAGATTAAATATTCGCATATTCATTGAACAAACTTGAAGGGACTGATCAGAATACTGTGAAGTTTGTGGAAACACTGAAAGAGAAAACGTGATTGTAAAGTGTGTATGGAGTATTCAATGTTGAGTTGGATTTGCACCAAGGATGTGTAGGAGTTTATGAACAAAACACACTTCATCATCATCATCATCACAGCCCATAAATGTCCCACTGTTGGGCTCGGGCCTCCTCCGTAAAGGGAAGGAAATTAACCTACTATACGGCGCTGGTCAGACGTATTAGTATAGGGTTTTGTTTCGAGATTTCTTTCTCTTGCATAGATGTTATATGCATTATATGTCCCTTAGTTGTCTCGTACGATCACCCACGGGTAAGATATGGGGTGGTGAATAGTATTCTAACTCCGTCACCACACGGAAAGTGAAACAAAAAACACACTTATAGTTTCAATATAATGTATATTATCGATGTATCCACTTGGAAGCTAAAGCACGTCTTTACTGGTACAAGCTCAGAGCTCGAATGAGGTGGCCGAATATTGTACTAACGAAGTAGACTTTTACCAATGTCATAACGAACCAAATTCAAATATTAGTCAAATACAGTACTATTAATTTTTGTAAACTAGTATATTAATTATAGAAATTCAACAGGGTGGGTATTAAGTCCGTACTTCTGCCTGTTGATAATGAATACTTTAGCATCGAAGATATAGGAAAAGGCATCCTAGTAGCTATTTCCTGATGACATTATTGCCATCAGAGCAGAAAGTACTTGAAGTTTAAAGCATGATGGAAAATACCGTTGTTAATTAGATAATATTGTTCAAATATTCTGCGATTTAAGTCCTTTCCCCAATTTTACATCCATATGGTTAAACTTTTACGGATTCTATCGCGTTTGTATATGATTTTTAATTGCTCGACAACGTTTCGAACACTTTACAGCGTTTATGGTCACGGGAGGAATTCTGTATCCGTCAAAATAGTTTTATTTCAAATGTACAATATAGTCGTTCCTTTTATTCCCGTACGTGGACTGAAATACGACTAAGAATAAAACTATGCAGCGATACGTTTGACTGGCGTGGTATAGTAGGTCAATTGCTTTCCCATTATGGAGGAGGCTCGAGCCCAGTAGTAGAACTTATCTAGAATAAATCTACAGTAAATGACACTTACCACCTGGTAAGACATTCTGGCAGTGGGCTGCTGCCAGTAAGACGAGAAATAAAGCATTATACATCTAAAACAATAAAACGCAAACATTTAATAATAATTAAATATACGTAAAAAAAATTTTAAACAAGATTTTATTTAGTTATAACAATGATAAAAAAACATTATCTATTTTACTGCTGATTGCTATATTTTGGTAATAGATTCTTTACTTTACTTTTTCTATTTTATCTCTTTATCTATTTTAACTTAATAAAAATTAAATTTAATTGTTTAGTTTTTTTTTTATTTAGAATAGTAGTTTGGCCACATTTTTGACAGCTTTCGGTGTAGGTACAAGTCGGTTCGTCCGGGGTAATATCACACTCTCAGAGGCTTAAAGAAATGGTAAAGCGACACGTACACATATAATTAAATATTTTTTATTAGGTTATTATCATCGATTTATAGATAGTAACAACAAAATGGTGGACATAAAATTTAATTACTTATGACCTGAAATACTTGTTAATTGCAAGGAATTCGGTTTTAAATACTAATCGAGGTTTTTGTTAAACAAGATAATTAAAATACAGTTAATAATTAAAACAATGGCGTAACTATAGGGTGGCAGGGCTAGCAAAATACCACGGGCTCCCGACCCAAGAAAGCCCCAATCTAAGAGGCCACGAGCTCAGAAATAAATGTTTAACATTGTACCTGAATTATATAAATTTTATTTTAATTAAAAAATATAGTTTTTAATCATTGTTAAGTATCAGCTGAAAAATCACTAAAGTAAGGCAACTAAAGACCATAATGCTAATTCAAATTAATCATTAAAGATTTCAACACATCTTAAACAAAAAAAAATATTAATTTTAGAACGCATTCATTAGTTTCTACTTTATTAATCACAGTAAAATTGTTAGCACTTAAGTGGTCTATTAAAATTAAATTAAGTACAACGTGACGATTTTTACTGATAGGGCCTCATCAAAAGAATTTGCCACGGGTCCCAGATGATATATTTACGTCTCTCATTTAAAATAACTAATATTGTTTTTATCAATTAACCATCTTGTCAATTTTAAAATTTTTTAGACTGTACTCATAGTGTATATTGTTCATGACTTATTAAAATATGTTTAGATTTTTAAAAAGAAAACATTTTAGATAATTTATTATTAAACAAAATATCACCTACCTTTATAAAACACCAAACAATAATAAACAATAACACTTAAAACATGATATTACGTTACGAATACGCCAGGACAAAAGCCGCGATGAAATAAACCGGTGTATTTTTATTAATACTATTTTCCTCAACCGCT
The DNA here is from genome assembly GCA_905163515.2 of Lymantria monacha. Lineage (NCBI taxonomy): Eukaryota > Metazoa > Arthropoda > Insecta > Lepidoptera > Erebidae > Lymantria > Lymantria monacha. The sequence continues at coordinate 3,730,179 of LR991104.1, forward strand.
GCAAGGTCTCTTACTAATGTTATTCATGAATCATAATAATAATAGTAATATTCATTAGCCTCAGAGTCAGTTGTTATCTTATGATATGACTAGCGATGAGACGAATGGTATTTTTTTCAATTCGAATCAATCGAATTAAAATTATTATTGATTCGAATCACAATTCGAATTGATTCGAATCGTCACGTGGGAGTCGTCAAATCGCGCGATGAATTCGCGAAAGCATTACAGTCGAATTCGTACTCGTATGTCGAGTCATCCGCCCGTTAAGCCGAGTTGGCGAGTTTATAACTCGTTTACATTACTATTCATTTTAAATTATTTATACTGTTTGTTGTATTACCAATATTTATAACTACAGGAACATAGTTTACACGAAACTGTTTCCATCTTCATTTTTATTAAAAAACTCCCAGTTCAAACTTTTATTCCCTCTAGACGACTCTTTGCAAATGTAATAGGTACGTTAAACGAATGGAATTGTATCCAACCAATTCGTGATTCTTAGAACATTTCATGTATTTTCGTATTTTCTCACTCGTAGAATTCATTCGTTAGATTATTCGACTGCGTATTAGAACGAGAGAGCGAATCAACGAATGTCCCATTAAGCCGAGTCGACTGATCGCTGCGCCGCAGCGGTCGCCCGCGCTGCGAGTAGGTACGACACGAGTTAACGAATTGATTCGGTTTCGGTCAAAGGCGATTCGAATGAACGAGTCAATAGTCTTATTCGAGTTATTCGAATTAAACGATTCGAATTACCCATCGTTAGATATGACTTACGCACAACTCGGTGGCACATTATATGGCTTCCTAAATTATTTAGATATAAAACAAATAGTTGGTTTCTTCTTCTCTTCTGTAAAGTCGGTTTAAGGACTATAATTTTACGTGATAACGTCATAAGAAAACATTGATGAAAAATTGCATACTTTTATGAATTGAATAAAAATAATGTAAACCCCATTAGCTTTTCACTTCACTTTATAATCCGCTTACTTTAGAATAATAACATAGGTATATGTTATTATTTTAAACAATTGACAAAATAGCTCACGTCAAATTCTTAAAATGCAAGAACGCTTAGGTCGATCGTGCATCTCTATCGCTTGTTCCGCGCTCTCGCTTGCACGCTTGGCTCAAGCGGAACTTGACACTTTTTTGTGCGTGCAGTTCATCGATTTATGAGATACTAGCATCAGCCAGCGGCTTCGCCCGCATAAAAGGTTACTTTCCTAAAGTTTTTCATCATCTATTTTTATTTTACCCCTTAAGGGTAAATTTTTTACGAAATTTTAATGTCCTAAAAATAAGTTTCAAGCTTCTGACTTTAAAAATGACGATAATTCCTTACAACTTATCATCCCCCTTTACAACCCTTTTTTTTTGGATTAACAAGTAGCCTATGTCCTTTATCAGGCTCTGTATCTGTGTACCAAATTTCATTTAGATCGTGTCTGTAGTTTTGGCGTGAAAGAGCGATAGGCAGACAGACAGACAGAGTTACTTTCGCATTTATAATATTAGTAAGGATTCACGTCAAAAATGTATCATAAGGTTTTCAGAAAGCCAATAAACAGCAGGCTTGTGGAGTGCTAAATGTGAGTGGCGACACTGCTGTACTAAATGCCCCAGATACTTGGTCATAGTCTCGTATCCAGCTAGCCTTCACATTGGACTGGCAAGCGAACAGTACCTGCAACATTCTCAACTCTGGCTTGCTTTAAACGGCAGGTCAGAGAGGAATAGCTAGAGTTATACACTCGGGGGTCGAGGTTTTATTCTCAAGGGCATCACTACGGTGAAACAACTGTGGGTGTCTGTTTATCAGACACTTACGGCCTTGAAAATGGCACCGCACCGTTCGACACTCCACATGCACCAATGTTGCCTATATGGTGACGTTTAGGGGACTTGTGATGGCGACCATTTAGGGGACCTGCTCCGGAGCAAGTCCATCGTCTGTCAAAGTTCAATACATACTGGTATTGATGCCAGACGAGAGTTTAAAACTCAATAAATCTAAGTTTAACTAGTCGATTAAACACCCAACCCCATAGCTAGATATTAGATACCATGCAATAGATTTACATCTACCGATGGCGATTCACGAATATTATATGTAGACGTGGAGTGTCATCAGTAAATGTCATTTCTCATTTTTATATTCTCAAAGATCTCTGCGTCGCAAAGATCTCTGCGTGTTAGACCCATCTTGCCATATAAGCCTCGCAAGGGGCCGGGCATCTTCTATTTCCGTGAACAGAAAAAGATAATTTGGAAAATCCAAAAGTGCACGTTTCATAATTTTTATATTATTTATCATTTACTATTTAGTCAATTCCATAAATGAAAATGGAAGAAAAACAATACTTTGAAATTTTGTGCCATTCTCGACGTAGTGCTAAACACAGCTGTTCGTTTACAATGCTTGCAGCATTGTAAATAAATGGCTGTATTTGTTTCCTTTGCCTGTCCGAATGGACGCAAAAAAATGTAAACGAACCCAATTTTCATAAGGTATACACTAAAGACTAAGTAGTGTAGTTTTTTATTAATTGTAATTAAACGACAAAGAATTACCAAGCCATTTTCGAAAGAAAACAGCGCTTTGCGATTATGAAGCTTTTAATAAAAGAAAAACTGCGATACATTCATTTTTACAGCCGTGATAGTGCCAGATCCTTACGGAAACATCCGGACGTCCTCGAATATTTTTTAATCAACTTTTTTACTTTTAACTACATATAAGGACCACGTTTTTGTGTCAAATACTACTTACTGGTAGCACACACTGGTCATAGACCACTGGTAGCATACACAGATTTTCAGACACTGAGATATATTGGATGAGATCCTCTTAACCTTCTCGAACACTGCCCGAACGAGTAGGAATCGTCGGCTGACCTCTTTCTCAAAATTGGAACTACGTAACTGGACCGTAAGTAAATATAAGGATCGACAATTTCAAGAATTGCAATGCCAACTAAGAGTATTGGAATGACATGGGCATTTGATATGACTTTCGTCTTGTCCATGTTCATTCGTAAACTTATTAAGCGGGATACTCTGCTGAGATCTTCGAGCATGTTAGCACCATGCTCCATAGGTCTTCCCTGTATTCTACCATAACGAAAATAACGTCCGCAAATGGAAGTTGAGTAATGTATTCGCTGCGCAATGCAGTGATGAACAGTTGCCGAGATGACGTTTTCCTTTATCGTACCTTTCTCCAATTGGATCGGTTTATCCTTATCCGAGATGTGAATTGACATGAAACTTAGTTTCTATATAAACCCTTCAGCACTTTGATATAACGACAGTCAGATTTGGCACCGCTAAAAGAACTCCAGTATTGTCCAAGTTTGCCACCGAAGACAAGGACCGGGTTCCGGTGGTCCACTCGCAGGGCGACGAGAGGTACATTTTATAAATAAATAAATTCGGTTTTTATAAATAATCAAGCATATTAAATGTTAAATTTCAGTAATTTAAATTTATATAGGGGTCTATGCGTGAATGTGAGCAAAACCAAAATAATGGTCTTTGAAAGAGATGAAGCCATAACAGATGTAAGAGTAAAAATAGGTAATGATGTACTAGAGCAAGTGGATGAATTTGTATAACTTGGATGTGGTTTTAGCCGAGATGGAAGGTACACCACTGATATAGAGCGAAGAGTGAATGCGAGAAATAGAGTGAACGGAGCGTTGGGACAACTTCTCAGTAGCCACCACCTGAGCCAGAAGGCACGTGTAGCAATACATAACGCATTGCTTGTCCCAACATTACTATATGGTAGCGACAGTTGGGTATGCAGAAAAGAGCATGAAAGCAAAATTAATGCGGTCGAAATGCGATCTCTACGGAAAATCTGTGGAGTTAGGCTGATCGATCGCATTCGTAACGACGACGTAAGAGAGCGAGTAGGTATGAAAGAGAGTATTGGTTTAAACTTTAAACTTACTTTAAAGTTTAAACTTTACTTACTTTAAACTTTACTTTAAACTTTAAAGATGCGAAAGGGAATGCTCCGATGGTTCTGACATGTGATGTAGGTACCGGGGAGACCAAGACTCACCTACCTAGACCAGATCGGTCATGTACTGAAGGAAGGTGGAGTCAAGAGTCTCCGAAACCGGCGAGCGTGTATGAAGAGAATTATTTATGAATGTTGAGGAAGCGAGTGAAGTATGCAAGGATAGAGTTCTCTGGCACTCTGTTCTCTCTGCCTACCCTGCAAGGGATATGGCGTGATGATATGTATGTATGTGTATGTAAATTTATATCTCCGAATTGGCTGGATAAAAAATTCGATAAAAAAATCACAGAAACCTTTTTCAAGTAAAAAAAGATGCCTAAGTTTCAGCCAAATCCGAGATGAAAAGTTAATTGGTAGGATGAGTTGGAGTGCGCCTTATACATGTATATGTGTACACACACTTATGTACGTGGGCAGGCACAGTCGCAGGCGTAGGTATATGCAACACTGGACGCGGCTTTCCTGTCGGGGCTAATTGGGGAACTGTTCCCACACTCTACGGGACATGTTCCCCCCAGGATGGCTCCTCGGTCGGTGGTGGAGGAGGAAACACCCATCCCCCCCATCAGTGATGATGAACTGGAAGTGGCCCTCTCCCGACTTAAAGGAAAAAGGAAAGCGCCTGGCCCGGACGGTGTACCGGGGCTTGTGCTCGGCGTCGTCGCAGAATATTGCATGGATGTACTCCGGGAACTGCTCAATGAATGTTTGAGGTCCGGGCAGTTCCCGGAACAATGGAGGACTGGAAAATTGTGCTTGCTGCGGAAGGAGGGTCGCCCAATCGACTCTCCTTCTGCGTATAGACCACTGGTGCTGCTGGACGAGACGGCAAAATTGTTTGAAAAAATCCTCGCAGACCGTCTCGTCCGGCACCTCGAGGCTATCGGGCCGGGACTGTCGGAAAATCAGTTCGGGTTCAGGTGCGGCCGGTCAACAATCGATGCATTGGCCGCCCTGAAGACCCTGGCCACCGAAGCGGTGGCCGAAAAGGATGTAGTTCTGGCAGTCTCGCTCGATATTAAAAACGCCTTCAATAGTCTCCCACATGAGACTCTAAAGGAGGCGCTCCGATATCACGGGGTGCCTCCGTATCGCCGGAGGCTATTGGAGGCATACCTCGAGAGGAGGCACGTGCTCTGGGAGGGGGACGATGGGCGCATACATCGTCATATGGTAGAGTGTGGCGTTCCACAGGGTTCGGTCCTCGGTCCGACCTTGTGGAACGTCGGATTTGATTGGTTGTTGCGGGGCCAGCTTCTCCCCGGGATGGGGGTAATTTGCTACGCAGATGACACTCTCATCACGGTGAGGAGGGCTGACTTCCGTGACGCCGCCCGACTAGCAAGAGTCGGAGTAGCGCTCGTCGTTGACCGGATTGGCAAGTTGGGCCTGAGAGTCTCGTTGGAGAAGACGGAGGCTCTCCTATTTTATGGTCCCAGCCAAGGTCTCCCCCGAGGGGCACAAGTCAGTGTGTCTGAGGTTGCCGTGCCGGTGCAGACCCGGATGAAGTACCTGGGTCTGCACCTGGATAGTAAATGGAACTTCGGGCCGCATTTTGCCCAGCTCGTCCCTAGACTTTCAAAGTCGGCCGCGGCGCTGGATAGGCTTCTGCCCAATACCGGTGGTCCTGGATCGTCCTGCCGGCGGCTTTACGCTGGCATTTTACGGTCTATGGCACTGTACGGTGCCCCGATCTGGACGCAATCGCTCACCGCCTCCAATAAGGCCTTGTTGCGAAAAGCGCAGAGAGCCATGGCGGTGAGTACAATAAGGGGGTACCGTACGGTGTCCTGGACTGCAGCCACACTGCTAGCGGGCGATCCACCCTGGCCACTTCAGGCCAGGGCACAGGCGGAAGTCTACCAGTTCTGCGCTGCGGCGCAGGTGAATGGGGGACGCGTCACCGCGAGGGGACTGAGTAGGGCGAAGGAAGCGGCTCGAAGGGCAGTAGTCCTGCGGTGGAGGGAGGAACTGGAGTCCCCCGTAGCAGGACGGGGGACCGTTGAGGCGGTAGCGCCCCACCTTCACCGCTGGATGAAACGAGGGCACGGCAAACTGTCATTCAGGATGACGCAGGTACTTACCGGACACGGGGTCTTCGGTAAGTACCTGCACCGAATTAGACGTGAAGAGGCCCCTGGATGCCATGAGTGTGGCGCGCAAATTGATGACGCGCGTCACACCCTGGAAGTTTGTCCCGCCTGGGGGCCTCAGCGCCACAACCTGTCGGCGGTCATAGGAGCGGACCTGTCGTTGTCGACCGTCATCAACAAGATGCTTGACAGCGACAGGTACTGGACGTCGATGGCCTCCTTTTGCGAGGAAGTCATCTCTGCAAAAGAGGCCGCGGAGCGGGAACGCGAAGCACTCGCGTCTGCGAACTCGCTCCGCCGGCGGCGACCAGGGAGAGCGAGGCGCCGCTACGCACACCTCCTCCCACCGCCTTGACGGCTGACTGGTCGTGGCCAGATGGCTAAGCGTAGGGGTGTCGGGGATAGAATGTCAATAGACGATCTCTCCGGCATCCCGTAAAAGCGCGGAAGGGACCGCTGTTAGGTTTTAGTGGGTATTCCGGCCGTCAATCTCATGGCCGGCGAGTCCCACACACCCCCCCGTCTATCACTGGCGGGGGATGTGCGCAAAAGCATTTCCTCAGCGATAACAAAAAAAAAAAAAAGGCGTAGGTATATGCACATGTATATGTAATAAGGGTAAAACGCATAGAACATCCAGGTAAGAGAAGGAAAACTCGAAACAAAACCCTATACCAACACATCTGTCCAGTAGTATGCAATTTCCCTTCCATTATGGAGGTAGCTCAAGTACAGCAGTGACACATCTACGAGCTGTGATGATGATGATGATTTCACCACATTACATTAAAGCGATACTTACTCTGATCATCATTCATCAATCTCCTACACTTATCCCAATAACTTGGGGTCGATGCAATATGTACTCTTCTTTCATATTACATATTGTAAAAGTTATTGCCAATAGTTTTATGACCGGCCATCTGTCAGACGTCCATCCTCCTTGAGAATGTAATTGTTGACCAAACGGCATCAGATGGAGTTGCTCCAGGTCGTTATAAGGTTCTTAGTTGTCTATTACGACATCAACGAGCAAAGTAAGGGTTGGTAGTATTCGTAGCTACCACACAGCTTACTCTGATATGATACTTACCCTAATATGAAAACAAGAAACTTCTTAACAAGACACGGATGCAAGCCTTAGCTTTCTTATTTTTTTTTTTTTTTTGTCTGACTTAGTTGTTAGCCTCAGATGGCTATGACAACTTTACCCGGAGTGTGGGTGAGCGCTGAAGGACAAGCCTTAGCACGGCCACATACCTATGACTTCCAGGGCACGGCCCTGGAACTTGTGGATAGACATTTACACGTTACATTTTAATTTTGTGAAGATTTAATAATGGGAGACTTATATGATAGCGGAACCTTTCAATAAATGTATTTATTATTCATTAATTTACAAAATAATGTTATCATTATTAATGTTATTTATAGGTTTTTTTTTTTAAGTTGCCCTGTATTGGAATACTTTATAGTCCTTAAAATATAGCTTGATCTCTGTGACAGATAGCTACAAAACCGATGAAGTAGGTAATATTTAATACGCGTCATGTTTACAATTTTATTTTGTATTGCCTATATTTTCATTCTTTACGTGCCAATTATATCTCAACTGAATTATGAATATAAAAAAATGAATATTTACACCAAAACTTCTACCTCATATGTTATAATACTTAGTAACCATTTTATAAAAATATGATGCTTACACAAGTACAAGGTAATACTGGACTGAGAAAAATATAGAGATGGGGCAATCGATACCTATCTTATTAATTATTTATAAAACAAGTAAAACGTATATTACCTATATAAACCATATGTTTACGCTATAAAATAAGTAAATTGTGTTAATTTAGTATTCAGGCATCAGTTATAATATTAATAAGATAATTTCTTATATATTAAAAGGATAATTTCTTTTATAAAACATTTCTTTAAAAAAACATAATTATTCAGAAAATAATCTGTCACCAAGAACTCATCATCAACCTACAGGAATGCTCCAGCGATGATGGTAATAGTGACGATGAACCTGGATGTACTCCTTTCGAATAATAAAAAGAATTAATTTAACAGCTTTAGTTTAAATTTAATAAAATCCATTGATTTAAATTCAATAGGATTTTCATAGATTGTTTTACATTTATAATCGATTCACCCATCTACTTGATTGAAATTCAATAAGATTTTCAGGCATTGATTTCTTTTTATTGCAATAGCAAATAACTTTAAAAAATAAGGAATTATATCGACAAAAATATGGACTACATCGTAAGCGTGCAGCACTAGTGACAACTGTCACAGAGATCAAGCTATATTTTATGGACTATAGTTCCTATAGTTATTTTGTTTTTATAACAATAAGTAGAAATGTTTGGCATTTTAAATGAAAAAAAAAAGTACATCATAGACAATTTGTCTACTGCAGACGGCCTTAATAGGAATATACATTGGGGTCGTAACCCTTGCCAGCTACTTTATCGTCGATCCATTCTCTCAAGTTAGCTACGTCCACGTATACTCCAGGGGTGCCATCCTCCCCGCAGCCAATACCCCATGCCACTATACCGCTTTGCACATAACGGTCTTCTTCGTGCTGAAACAAAAAAGGATTATTTTAAATAAAATTGAATAATGATTGTTTGAATTTATCCATATATATTTAAATAGGTATATAAAGTTTCCGTGTGATGACGGAGTAAGAATACGATTCACCATCCCTTATCTTACCCGAGGGTGATCGTAAGAGGCGACTAAGGGATATAAAATTCATATATGCAAGAGAAAAAAAACTCGAAACAAAACTCTATACTAACGTGATTACTACGTGGTTTAGTAGGACAATTTCCCTCCCATTATGGAGGAGGCTCGAGCCCAACAGTGGGACATGTATGAGCTGCGATGATGATGATAGAAATAAATAAAATTATTAAAAATTAGAATGGTGAATTTAAGGGTAACGGAGCTTTTCAAGAACCTCTAGTGGGGTATCAAAATGAAGTATTAAAAAGGAAAGAAAATTAAAAATTGTACATAGTACATAACCATTTTCACCGCATTTAGGACATTCTGGCCAGGTGTCGAATCTTTTTTAATTACTTATGGCTGATAAACGAGTAAGCAGCACACCTGATGGTAAGCGTTACTTTCGCCTATGGATCTTCGCAATACCATAGGGGTGCACCTAGGCGTTGCCTACTAATAAAATCCCAAACCCACCCAGAAACTTGAGCTACCGGCTCTCTCGCTCACGGAACGAAGCGCAACATCACGTTACCATAGCTCAGACGTGGATATTCTGCGACAGTGTACTATACCGGATGGACTAGACCGCGACTGTAGACAAAAACTTTAAACAGTGTGGTTTTACCACTATTGAAATCTAGGACCAACTTGGCATATAGTCACTACTAACTACATTACTTCTAAAAAATAAAGATCAAATGTTCTACAAAATTTTCTACTTATGATAATTTGGTTCGGAGTCAAAAAATCTGTTGTCCACTTCATAAGAGGGAGATGCTCTTTAATTAGACGACTCAACAAAGTAATCCCAAAAAATAGTAGGCCCAAAAGAAAGCAAAAATCTATCTTAACTATCGATTCAACGAGTTACCAATTATCTAATTTGTTAATTTACCTCAATAGGACATGATAATGGAGAACCTCCATCACCTCTACAGGGATCAATTCTCGCTTCCCCACCAGCGCACATAAAAGAACTGTGCAGTTGAAAGAGTTTGCCGAGACGAGTACGACGAAGCGCTGCCTGACATGCCATTCGATCAACCACAGGAAGTTCAACCTAGAGACATAAAAATGAATAATTTAATACATGCATTTTGATTCTTCAACTTCTCCTCAGTCTATATACGTAGTGGTGGTATGATATTATTTTTTCTAAACAGCACCATGCACTAGGATTTGTTAACTTATATTTAACCGATTTGTTCGGTACGCGAGAGAGCTGGCTTCACAAATTCCTTCCTATCTCTTCATTCCATTTCCTTATTGTAGAAAGTTGCTAAAATATGACTATGACACCTCTGGTATTAGTACAGTTAGGATCAGGCAGTTACCGCATTCCATTAGCTGCATTGCTTGCTCCTTTGCCGACAATTTCTTTAAAAAAGTTCAACATAGCTACATGTCAGAGTGAAATTAACCCACTGCCCTTCGATAGCCAGACATATTCTTATAGAGTTTAATTTTGAGTTATCCTCCTATTACAGTGACATTACCTGCTTCTCATCCATCTTCTTTTACGAATTTTTTTATTACTTTTAGTGGCAAACGTGCAAGCAGCACACCTGATGGTAAGTGTTACTGACGCCCATGGACCTTCTGCTATACCAGAAGTATAGCTGGGCTGCCTACCAATATAAACCCTAAACCTACCCAATTGGGCTTCCGACTCTCTCACTCACCGAACGAAGCGCAACAACACATTGTCATTACTCAGACGTCGATCTGCTGCAAGAGTGTGGTACTACCCCGGACGGACCGGCCCGCGGCTGTAGACAGATATCTGACAACAACGTGGTCCTACCACTATCAAGATACCTGGAGGCAAGTAAAGTAATACCCAACCAGGTATAACTAGGTCACCGCTTACTGTAACAGTGGCAGCTAATATTGCGACTTCAAGCAGAGACACATCGATAGCGTAGCTAGTAGAAGTTAAGTTCAGGAAGATTCAAAATAAACTTCATACCTTCTTCATGATGACCTGGTATCGGCCCTCCTTTCCAAATTTGTCTGTACCCCAGCCGGTAGCAAAGCAGCGTGTGCCTGCAGGGGTGCTTGCTTTCGAAGGAGGCAAGCAAGCCACCCCTACATTAGGTGCTAAATCCATAGGCTTAGCCAGAAACAGGAGAGCAATATCGTAGAACAGGTTACCTGCACAGTGTAATGTATAAGAATCTTTTGTGTGGTGATGGAGTGAGAATAGCAAAACAAAACTTGTGAATAGGGCCGTATATTTAGCTCATCTTGATTGCCCTACGATTTTGGAGGAAGCCCACCCCAGCAGTGAGATTTATGTATACTCTGAGATGTTGATGATTAAGGGGGCTAGTATATAACATTATTGAGAGAGAAGAAAATCTCGAAATAAAAACGTATAAAAAACCTATTTGAACAGTTTGGTATAATGGGTCACTATCCATCCCATTTTAGAAGAGGCTCCAGCCCAGCTGTAGGACGTAGATATATGACTCAACTAATAATAAACTCTCAATAGCAATAAGGGTTCTGAAAACTCTGGTTGGGTTGATAGCTGGAAACAAAGTTTTATGATTAGTGCGTGTTACCAGAAATGACCTATGGTCAAGAAAAATGGTGTCTAAATGTCACCTTCACAAAGAACTACGAAATAGTTCACCTGTAATAGGGTTAAAGTGTTCCCGTTATCATTTATCCTTTACTTTCACCTAGGAGTAGTTAAAAGCGGTGGAGGAATCCTCCAAAGATAAATAGCAGGCTTCTCTTTGAAAAGTTATAATATAAAGTGGGGATTAACCCCTTTTGGGTTGGGATCTCTAACTGTGAACTTTGTTAGACTGATGAAATAGAGAGGGTTACGCTCTAAATTTATTTACATGATAAATTTCGGCATATAGAAATCTGTAGCTAGGGTGTAACGAAGAGAGCCTAAAGAAGAATTAGCATGCTGAACAGTCGGCAGACCACAACACTTATCGAACAGTCATTACCCTCTGCATTATAGAATATTTATGTCTTGCCTAGTCGACACGAAGACAGAAACTTTGACCTGGTATTGCATAGAACGTCTCATGTTGTATTGAGTTTTACCATATAAGCAATTTATTACCTTTATTAAAATCTTTATGTATCGCCATAGATGCGACATCTCTATCCTGAAATGGATATATCTCTTTAGTGGTTTGTGTATCCCATTCCCCTGCTCGGACCCTGTAGGCCCTAGGTGTGACGACGTAGTGAGCTACAGTCAGAGCTACGCTAGGATGAATTAGAGATCCACCACCTATGTATACGTTGAGTTTCTGGCTTTCAGGTGAATTCTCATCGATTGGTTCCAATCTGAAAATAGATATTTTTATTAAAGAAACAATTATATACCTATTATTTGAATTTGTTTATTTGACTACTCTAATTGAGCCCTAGTACAGCTTTTTTTTTGCCAGCGGACTATGGAGCACACTATGGATACACGAGTGACTATGGTCGCAGCCTGCTGAATCCGTCCGGGGCGACAGAAGAAGCGATGCGCCACCCCATATACCCGCCCAATATATACCTCTCTTCGCCGAACGAGCGGAGTCACCGGAACTCGGTCTTTGTCTTCAGTCCCGTTAGTTTACCTTCACGGGTGTCCTCTCTAGTCGATGCCCCGGCAGCTTTCGCCGTCGGGCCATCGCCCTCACGCGGTATGTCCTCGCTCCGGGCGACCAGACTAATCCCCGGTCCGATCACCCGAGTCCTAGTAGAGCTACGATTTTGATGCCAAAAAGTCTCAATGTCTCAAATAGTCTGTATATCTAGAAAGATGATAATATAATAACACCACGACGAATACAAACAAAGCAGTGACACTGCTGTTTGCAATTTTCAAAGAAAGGCAAATCGGGCAAAACATAACAACAAACACACACATAGGTACGTGTTCTCCATAGTTGCTGTTGACACAACCGCTGAGACAACAAGGTTCTCTCTAAAACAAATGTAAAATTGAAAGCTAAGTTAAATATTATGAAAATTATGGTGTGGTTATCAATATCACCGTTAATAGAATTGGGATTTAAGCAGGTGTTAAGTTCTGTAGACAATCCTGAAATTTATTCTATCTGTTCAGATAAACCATCCAAAAAGGTTGTGTAAGATTTATTTATTTAAGATTTACATACATACATATCATCACGCCATATCCCTTGCAGGGTAGGCAGAGAGAACAGAGTGCCAGAGAACTCTATCCTTGCATACTTCACTCGCTTCCTCAACATTCATAATTCTCTTCATACACGCTCGCCGGTTTCAGAGACTCTTGACTCCACCTTCCTTCAGTACATGACCGATCTGGTCTAGGAAGGTTAGTCTCGGTCTCCCCCGGTACCTACATCCTTCCACTTTCGCATTATATATCTTCTTAACCAGACATTCGTTCGGCATTCTTTCCACATGTCCGAACCATCGGAGCATTCCCTTTCGCATCTTTACACCGATAGTCTCTTTCATACCTACTTGCTCTCTTACGTCGTCGTTACGAATGCGGTCGGTCAGCCTAACTCCACAGATTTTCCGTAGAGATCGCATTTCGACCGCATTAATTTTACTTTCATACTCTTTTCTGCATACCCAACTCTCGCTTCCATACAGTAATGTTGGGACAAGCACTGCATTATGTATTGCTACACGTGCCTTCTGTCTGAGGTGGTGGCTACCGAGAAGTTGTCCCAACGCTCCATTCACTCTATTTCCCGCATTCACTCTTCGCGCTATATCAGTGATGTACCTTCCATCTCGGCTAAATCCACATCCAAGATATACAAATTCATCCACTTGCTCCAGTACATCATCACCTATTGTTACTCTTACATCTGTTCTGGCTTCATCTCTTTCAAATACCATTATTTTGATTTTGCTCACATTCACGCGTAGACTCCTTTTCTTACAATCTTCTGTCATGTGTCGACTAGGGTCTGCAGGTCAGTCGCTGACTATGCCAGCAGGACTGCATCAACTGCATAGAGCAAAGCAGTGACCACTGAGTCGCCCATCTGGACTCCCACATTCATATCGTTCAACCTTTGGAGACATTTGTCCAGATATATGATAAACAGTCTGGCTGACAGAACGCACCCCTGCTTAACGCCGATATTGACGTCAAGCCAAGGTGACATTCCATCATCCAGGCGCACACAAGCTCTACAGCCCTAACTGGACTGCACAGCCTGCAGCAGTTTACAGTTAATACCATACACCGGTAAAATGCCCCAAAGTTCCTTTCGTACAACCGTGTCAAATGCTCTCTCCAAATCCACAAAACTGCAGAAAACCCTCTGACCTAGAGCCAGTTGCTTCTCCACAATGTTGTGCAGAGAGAACACTTGATCCATACATCCCCTTCCACTCTTGAAACCTCCTTGTGTCTCACACAGTAAACCATCGGACACCATCCTCATTCTCCTTTCAATCATTTTACCGTACACTTTTGCTGCCAAACTGGTCAAGCTTATGGCTCTGTAATTTGCGCAGTCATAACGTGAACCCTTGTTTTTAAATAAACAAAGGCACGATGACTGCGCTATTCCAGTCCCTGGGAACCATTCCCGAGCTCCAACATAAATTGAGGAGCAAGAGGAACGCCTCCCAGACACAGGAGCCGCCAAGCTTGATCATCTCGGCAGACACCATATCAATGCCCCCTGCCTTACCATTTTTCAAACTTCTTATCGCCCATTCAACTTCATCCATACTGATGCCATCGGAGGACCCCAGTGCCGAATGTTGATCTACTAAACCACATGCGACACCGGCGCCAACTCGAGTATCCGCATACATATCGCCAAAATATTCACTCCATCGGCTTAACACGTCTTGTGTTTGTGTAAGAATGTCTCCACCTGTAGACCTTATTTTATTCATTCTGAAGGCTGATCAACCACCCCGAGACCTCTTCACCTCCCTCCAAAAGAGTTTGGTGTTACCCTCGAAGTTTTTCGTCAGCCTATCTTCTGCACTCATATTCGCTCTATCACGTTTCTCTTTCACTAAGGACTTGGTGTCATTCTTACATTGTCGATATATTTATTTCTTCTGTTCAGCCATACTGTCATTCAGATTCAAAGAAGAGACATAGTCCAGCCACGCTTTCTTCTTTTGCTCTACGGAAGCTGCCACTTCCGCATTCCACCATGCATCACCATTTGTATTTTTCTATGCTTCTTTGAACTTCCATATACTTCTTTCGCTGTATCTACCATACTCTCTTTCAATACTCTCCAGCATTCTTCAATGTCCGATTGCGGCTGACTTGCCATCGTCAACCTTTCTCGGACACCCTCTGCATACTTTTCTCTTACACACTCTTCTTGCAACCTTTCAACCTTTATTCTTTCAAGCCCTCCGAAGTGGACACGCTCTCGCCAGTGCCTCCACTTTCTGAACAGACCACTAAATCTCGCAATCACGAGATAGTGGTCCGTATCGACTGTGGGGCCCCTGTAGGCTCTTGCGTCCAATATTTTGCTTCGGAGGCGACTGTCTACCAAAATTTAATCTATTATACTTTTCTGTTCATTCCTTCTCCATGTATATACAGGGTGTCCGGTAATTAATGGATAACCTTGAAATGACTTATAGTAGAACTTATGGCCATTCAGGGAAAAATATGAAAAAAATTCTATCATAAGTAGTACCTAAGATAAGTATTAAAAAAGAAAAGAACAATTATTTTTTGCCTTATTTTATTTTATTGAACACTAAGACAAGAAATGAATGAAATTCATAGGTTTTTTTCAGTTTTAATATTAAACACTAACCATTCTGATAGATAGATAGTAAATAGTAAGACTAGTTATTGTACTTTTTTTTTTAAAGAATATGAAAGTTCATTTATTTTGCAAAATAAGCAAAATTTATTTTTTAAACAAAGTTTAAACATCTTTGGTAAAAAAAAATTGTATGAATACTTGAGTGACCAATTATTTTAAAATAATGTCGGTTTTAAGTAGATGTGATAATGGTATAAATTATCATTTTATCTGCCTTAAATAATGAATTATTATTATTAATGTAGAAAATCAGAAAAAAATACTGAAGCAAAATAATGTAATATGGGGATTGCTTTTTTAATTCAGTTGTTCCTAACCATTGAGGGGTTAATAAAAACAACATTTAACATTTAGAATACTTTATTTTACACTCATTTACAACGAATGTTCAAATTGTTGGCCCCCCATTCTTATGCAGGCCCTACATCTGCGGATGAATGCTCTTCTGAGCCATCTTGTGTACCGTCTATCACTTATTTTTAATGCGGCCGTTCTGACACGCATTCTTAAGTCTTCCAAAGACCGTAGAGGTTTTTTGTACACCTCTTCTTTGAGGCAGCCCCAATAAAAAAAATCCAATGGATTTAAATCCGGTGAACGTGGAGGCCAGAAAATTGGCCCCAGACGCCCGATCCATCTATCTGGATACGTTCTATTTAAATATGCACGAACAGGTACAGCATAATGCGCAAGACAGCCGTCATTTTGTAACCAATAAGAGCGTCTTAGCTCCTCGGGCACTTCTACTAATAGATTGGGGAGATCATTGCGAAGGAACTCTAAATAACTTTGCCCTGTTAGATTCCCCGGCAATTCAAACGGGCCAATTATTTTTCCATTTAATACATAGTATAGTATATAATAGTATTTAATACATAGTATTTAATACATAGTATTTAATACATAGAATAGTCTTCACGCATAAGATGGGGATTTTCTAGTTGCCAACTATGTAAGTTGTGAAGGTTTAAGTACCCATCTCTTTTGAGTGTCGACTCATCGCTCCACAGAATTTTATTAAAAAATTGCGGGTCTTCTTCAATCTTTGCCAGCATTTGTCGGCAAAAACGTAATCTACTTGCATAATCTCTTGGTTGGACAGTTTGAACTCGTGTGACATGGTAAGGGTGGAAATTATTTTTTTTTAAAATATCGTGCACGATCGATTTTCCGATACCTGTGTGTCGAGCTATTGCTCGCGTAGAGGTTGAAGGATCATCTTCAATTGCCTGAAGCACCATGTCTTCTACATTCACACGAGCGCTTCTTCTATCGCTATTTCCACCGACACCACTTCCTGGCATTCTGCCTTCGGAGTAACAGCCGTGGACCCTTATAAATACGCGATAGTCTGGGTGGCGCGCATTAGGGTATCTCTCCCTATAATGAGCTGCGCCTGC
Source organism: Lymantria monacha (assembly GCA_905163515.2). Lineage (NCBI taxonomy): Eukaryota > Metazoa > Arthropoda > Insecta > Lepidoptera > Erebidae > Lymantria > Lymantria monacha. The sequence continues at coordinate 3,747,253 of LR991104.1, forward strand.
ATTTGCGTTTCCTCTGCATTCACCATAAATAAAATGCATATTTGCATATTCTAGTGCACTATACTGATGACGTGGCATTATGATTCACAAAACATTAAGGTTCGGTCCATAAAAAGCCAAGTCGTCGCAAATATCACCAAATAAAACGAGTCCAAATCAGTCAGCAAAACGAATAGTCCAGTAAAATAGCCAGGTGGTAGATTTAACACTGATCAAAGTAAATCACGAATATAACTCGGATACGATATAAGTACATGAGAAGTCGAGTAAGTCAAGTGATGCACTAAGCTCTTATCTTGTTTACATTTAATTCCTCTCTTTCGCACTTAGACAATTCAGACCCATTGTTTCTAACATGACACAAAAGACGGGTCATATGGCGTGCGCGCAGGTAGCAAATATGAAGATCACACGACCTATTTTACGCTTAAAAGTAACCATTTTAAACATTATGTATGAATATTTTAGTACATTTAAATTATGTAGTTAATTTTTGAACATTTAGTTTAAATTTGTTTAAATAAGCTATTTTTATTAATCATCAATGCCTGATGTGTTTTTATTAATTTTTAAGAATCAGGTACAACTGAATTAAAAAAACAGTTCTTATTATAAATTTTTTTGCTTCAGTATTTTTTTCTCCTTTTCTGCATTAATAGCAATAATTCAATATTTAAGGCAGATACAATTATAAATTGTATCATTATCAAATCTATTTAAAACCGACATTATTTTAAAATTATTGGACACTCAAGTAGTCATACATTTTTTTTTTACCCAAGATGTTTAAACTTTGCTTAAAAAATAAATTTTGCTAATTTTCCAAAATAGATGAAATTGCATATTTTTTAAAAAAAAAAGTACAATAACTAGTCTTACTATTTACTATCTATCTATCAGAATAGTTAGTGTTTAATATTAAAACAACAAAAAACCTATGAATTTCATTCATTTCTAGTCGTAGTGTTCAATAAAATAAAATAAGCCAAAAAATAATTGTTCTTTTCTTTTTTAATACTTATCTTAGGTACTACTTATGATAGATTTTTTTTCGTATTTTTCCCTGAATGGCCATAAGTTCTACTATAAGCCATTTCAAGGTTATCCATTAATTACCGGACACCCTGTATATGGATGTCCTTATGTTGGAAAAATGTGTTTGACACAATAAGGTTTCTCTCCATGCAAACATCCGCTATGAGCCTACCTGCGTCGTTCACTCTCTTATCACCAAATGGACCAAGTACGTGCTCATAATCGGGACGCTTGGTCCCCACCCATCCGTTCGAATCTCCGCATACAATCACGCATTCACTGGTTTCTGCCATATCCAGAACTTCCCTAACATTATCCCAAAACTTCTCTAGGTCTGATGTCACAGAGGATCCTACGGGAGCATATGCTACAACAACATCTATCTAGGATGATAATGATGATATTTAGTTATATATTTTATACGGACCCAAAGTCTGGGATCATTCCGTAATCCTTCATACCTGAGGCCAAGCGAGAGGACAACAGCACTCCTACCCCCATGCTGGCTCGATCGCTTTGTGGTACACCAGACCACAGAGCCATCCCGCCACCAGGAAGATTGCAGGCGTCGCTGCCCCTTCGCTTGGTCTCTGTTACACAGAGGACGTCTAGCTGTTTGTCCGCCATGACGGTTATCAGCTCGTGCAACTTACCTTCCACACAACCTTTTACATTCCACGTGCCCACCCGGCACTCTGCTCTCCCCGACTTGCCTGACTGGGCAAGGCGTGATGGGTGGCAGCCTCACCGCATTTGCCGATGTTCGTACCGACAGGGGCGGGTCGGTACGCGTCGCCTCCGGGGGACGCCCTAACCAGCACTGCGGTACTTATATCGAGCCGGATTAGCAGTCTAACTAGACTGGCAGGGGACGCGACGAGCACGCTCCGGACTATGCCTCCCTATTTAAGATTTATATTATTTAAATATTGACATAATAACATTTTGATTTATAAAATTTCGCATTATTTGTATAATTCATTTGTTAATTATATTTGCCAATGACTCCATATATGGCGATGCTAATTTATTAGATAGCACTATGGTTTCATTGTAAGTCTTAGTATAAATATGTTCAGAATTGTTTCTTTTGTGTCCACCACCTATTTACCTCCAGGACAATTCCAAATGGACTACAGTGTTCGGGTGGTGCACCGAGTATCATATTAATTTCACCTCGGCCCGTTCCACCCCTCAAGGTATTAAAATCACCTTATGGGCTTCAGCCGACCATCGTAAGCTATCTAGCTTACTAACGGCGAAGAAATTCCCGTACCACACGTACACCCTCCCTGAGGAGAGCATCCTACGTGTGGTCATCAAAAATGTTCCCACGGAACTCGAAACAGACGAGATCCACAAATCTTTAGCTGACCATGACTTACCCGTCCTCGCCGTCCACCGAATGATTCGCGGTAAAACGTGTAAACCATTCGAGATGGTCTTAGTTCATCTCGAATTAAGCCCAAGAGGTAAACAGATCTTCCGCATAACGGACATTTGTGGCCTCTCCGGTATTCATGTCGAGCCCCCTCATAAATCTGGCATCATCTCGCAGTGTCACAACTGCCAGATGTATGGACATTCCACCCGTAACTGCCACGCCCCCTCTAGGTGCGTCAAGTGACTATCACGGTACGAGTTTAGTTACGAGAGTTTTTGGTGCGCAACCTATTCTGCGCACCTTTCGGTTCATTAAATGAAAGATAGAAGGTAAATGTATATTACAAAATAAAAAAATAACATAAATAATTAAAGACACTCTCTTGCTTACATGAAAAAATAATAAAATTTAAAAAAAAAGTGTGTGTGTCAGCTCTGACGCACGACTGGAGTTTACTCCTTAAGTACGATTATCAAAACAGGCAAAAAAAACCTCATTTGACTAAAAATAATATATATATATATATATATATATATATATATATATTTATTTACATTTATTAAAACTGTTCAGTGAAGTATTATCTCACGTCAGAAAGTGAAAGATGCGCAGAATAGGTTGCGCAACAAAAACTTAACGAGGTCATTCGATCACTAGATTTTACTCCTCAAATTTTTCTCATACCGGGCGCCTTATATGACAATCGATTCTTAAGGAGTAAACTCCAAAAAGGATGTAATATGATAGTCTGATTAATGATTAATATAATAGTCTGATTATATGTTAAGAACAATGTTTAATAAAAGTTGATTTAATTCATTTTATTGATTTTATTAAGTATATTATTGTGCCAAATTCTCTCCCCTGGTGAAATATTTATCTAACCTGGTCCGGCATCTCTTTCCTGTCCCATGTATTTACCCTGGTCTTCGAAAACGTAATAAAATATGTATAAAGTGACTTCCCTTGTGTGAAAACATAAATAAACAGGTCATAAATCATAATATAAGGGTTTCAAGAAAAAACTAACTTTTCTCCTTGGCCGTATCCTCTATATACTTGAAAACTCTTATCGTAGAATCACCCATAGTTTTACACACATCATTGTTTTAACTTAAGTTAATATTGTTTTTACTATATGAGAGTAAAGACTTTTGACCTGAGGATAGCCACCATCCAGGGGAACTCGCCAAATTTCGTCTCGTCAGACGTCTCACCAGTAATCCGAAGATCAGCGCCCTGGGGGTTACGCCAACCGCAGCCTTCTCGCTGTATAACAAACCTTTACCGTTATTAAAAATGTTAGCTTTATAATTATTTCTAATTATATGTAAGAACAGCGCAGTAGATTTTATAAGCAATCCGTCGGCAGCCATATTGAATTTAGTGTGATGTCACTAATAGGGAATATGCACGTGACTCCAAAATGAACAAAATATTTTTTTTTGTAATCTTTATTGCTTAAAAAACATACCTATACAATTATTTTTGAAATTCATCATTATTTAATAGTGAAATTTAATTATCAAAAATCGGCTTTTTTGAAATTCGCTCGCAAATGTTCAAGAACAACCAATCGCGTTGCGTTTTAGAAATTTGTCGTCTTGACGTGACGTCATCGTACATTCGAGTCTTCTGGTATCAAGGCGTTTCTATAGTGATTATTTTCTATCGTTTTCCAGTTATTTCATGAGTTATTAGTTTTCTGTGTTCAAGTATTAATCCTTGTGAATGAGAGACTTAACAAACGTCACTTTTTGTCCCTGTTCTAATGCCATTATTTTGTATTGCATATAATTTTATCTGTATCTGAAACCCAATAGAAAATGAATAATAAATAATTTCAAACTTTTCTCTTACTCTAATAAGTTACATGTTTACATTCATAGGTATCATAGATGACTAAACATATATTACTTTTAGACCCATGTAACTATTACATATTGAGAATATATCTTTAAGAACTTTACGTAAACTAGGTAGTGTACGTCGAAGTTTGTTAACAAAACAAGTATGTGCATGTAATTAAGGAAAAATGATTCTTTTATGTACTTCATCACTTCTCTAATATGTTTACTTACGTTAAAATGATCTTCACAACAGTATAAACTGCTCAAACACAACACATTGTCTTTTCTCATCGCCTTGCATTATTTTTTTCTTATTTATTACATTTCTCGGCATAAGGAAATATACTTTGTTAGGTACAGTTTTGATAATATTTTGGCACATAGGAACGACACAATATTTATAATACGGTTTTCTGTTCTTTTCCATGGTAATAAGTTGACTTTACACTCCCTTTTTTAATTTTTGAATAACTTCGTGAACCAACCATTTCGTTAATGACATCCAACATGTGTGTGTATTCTGACGTCACAGAAGCGCGCCATAATAGTCGCGTTTTTATCGCCCAAAAATGATAGTGATTTTAATCATTTTTTTTTAGCTTAACGGTTTATATTTTGGATATGTTATATTTATTTTTGATAATGTTAATAACTAGTAGAACGTTTAAAAAAATGAAAAATATCATGCATATTCCCCATGCATCGCTTTCTATTCTTCAAATCCTTTTATTTTATATGTATACTAAGAGGTTTGAAAATAAAACTGTGTTCCGTTTATTAGTTTCGTTTTTATTATTAAACACATTATGTCTTTGTATTATTACAGAAATATAAAATCCGTTACATCATCCTTTTAATACAAAAATATTACAAAAAGAAATTATAATGCAATGGTTAATTAGTTTTTACTTTTTGTATGGACAACGCTAAGACATCAGTCGACGGCCGTATTGAATTTAGTGTGGTCATTACTTCGCCCAAGGGTGTATGTCTATCCAAACCCAGTATATATAATCTATTAAGTATGGCAATTGTGACTTTATCTCAATCTAAGTCTGCTTATATCCAACAGTGGGCTATAATAAACTGATATTTGGATAAAAATATGTCTTATTGCCTTCCTTTTGTATGTAATTCGAATTATATATGATGGAGGAGGAACCACCATTGTATTTTTAAGAAGTGTGATGTCAGCATTGGTGACGTCACTATTGTTAGTTACGTGGTTACTCATGGTATGGTTTCGATCTTCGACTTCGATAAAACTTCACAAGTAACTGTTTAAATGTTGTATTCTTAACTAGTAGCGTAACGTTGCCCCAGAGAGCTCCGTACGGTACAAACACTCGAACACGAATGAATGTATTGCTTTTTTTTTGTGTGTCTTAGTTGTTAGCCTCAGATGGCTATGACAACTTTACCCAGACTTTGGGTGAGCGATGAGGGCTCTCAACCCGTGAATGTATTGCGATAATGCGTTCGTATTTATAGGGCTCGGAGCACGTGCACGTGTTTATAATTTTTAGGTTAAGTATAGAAATTACAATGAGAGAAATAATCGCATGTTTGTTAATGTTAATTTAACATCAAAATAATCTTTAAGTAATCAATTGATGATTTATGAAATAATTAAACTATTCAATTAATTCGTCTAATTATTTATAGTAGGTGTATTGTTGTATTTGCGCCGATATATACGTTAAAAGAATGTAAGTAAAAAAAAAGAGATTACCTTCGGCTCAGAAAATGGTTTGATTGGATCATTTAGAGGTCGAGTATCTTCTGGACTGCAACATGTGTCCATATAGCTCTCGCAAGCATCATCCTGGAAACTGAGAATAAATGATTATTTTTTACAAAATATTAACTGAATTTTAGCAGTTACTTTTGATTTATTGGTGTGTATTTTGCATGTTGATAATAAAATATTTGAGATATTGAATTAAATATACAAAATAATTTAAAAACGAATATTCTACCTCCTAATAAGTAGAAGAAAGCGATATTTAGTTAGAACAAGAAGGTAACATCTTTTTACATACATACATACATATCATCACGCCATATCCCTTGCAGGGTAGGCAGAGAGAACAGAGTGCCAGAGAACTCTATCTCTGCATACTTCACTCGCTTCCTCAACATTCATAATTCTCTTCATACACGCTCGCCGGTTTCGGAGACTCTTGACTTCACCTTCCTTCAGTACATGACCGATCTGGTCTAGGTAGGTTAGTCTCGGTCTCCCTCGATACCTACATCCTTCCACTTTCGCATTGTATATCTTCTTAACCAGGCGTTCGTTCGGCATTCTTTCCACATGTCCGAACCATCGGAGCATTCCCTTTCGCATCTTTACACCAAAACTCTCTTTCATACCTACTCGCTCTCTTACGTCGTCGTTACGAATGCGGTCGGTCAGCCTAACTCCACAGATTTTCCGCAGAGATCGCATTTCGACCGCATTAATTTTACTATCATACTCTTTTCTGCATACCCAACTCTCGCTTCCATACAGTAATGTTGGGACAAGCACTGCGTTATGTATTGCTACACGTGCCTTCTGGCTGAGGTGGTGGCTGCCGAAAAGTTGCCCCAACGCTCCGTTCACTCTATTTCCCGCATTCACTCTTCGCTCTATATCAGTGGTGTACCTTCCATCTCGGCTAAATCCACATCCAAGATATACAAATTCATCCACTTGCTCTAGTACATCATTACCTATTGTTACTCTTACATCTGTTCTGGTTTTATCTCTTTCAAAGACCATTATTTTGGTTTTGCTCACATTCACGCGTAGACCCCTTTTCTTACAATCTTCTGTCATTGTGTCGACTAGGGTCTGCAGGTCAGTCGCTGACTGTGCCAGCAGGACTGCATCATCTGCATAAAGCAGAGCAGTGACCACTGAGTCGCCCATCTGGACTCCCACATTCATATCGTTCAACCTTTGAAGACATTTATCCAGATATATGATAAACAGCCTGGCTGACAGAACGCACCCCTGTTTAACGCCGATATTGACGTCAAACCAAGGCGACATTCCATCATCCAGCCGCACACAGGCTCTACAGCCCATGTAACTGGACTGCACAGCCTGTAGCAGTTTACCGTTAATACCATACTCCGGTAAAATGTCCCAAAGTTCCTTTCGTACAACCGTGTCAAATGCTCTCTCCAGATCCACAAAACTGCAGAAAACCCTCTGACCTAGAGCCAGATGCTTCTCCACAATGTTGCGCAGAGAGAACACTTGATCCATGCATCCCCTTCCACTCCTGAAACCTCCTTGTGTCTCACACAGTAAACCATCGGACACCATCCTCATTCTCCTTTCAATAACTTTTCCATACACTTTTGCTGCCAAACTGGTCAAGCTTATGGCTCTGTAATTTGCGCAGTCATAACGTGAACCCTTGTTTTTAAACAAAGGCACGATGACTGCGCTATTCCAGTCCCTGGGAACCATTCCCGAGCTCCAACATAAATTGAGGAGCAACAGGAACGCCTCCCAGACACAAGAGCCACCGAGCTTGATCATCTCGGCAGACACCATATCAATGCCCGCTGCCTTACCATTTTTCAAACTTCTTATCGCCCATTCAACTTCATCCATACTGATGCCATCGGAGGACGCCGTTGTCGAATGTTGATCTACTAAACCACATCTAACACCGGCGCCAACCATAGCATCCGCATACATATCGCCAAAATATTCACTCCATCGGCTTAACACGTCTTGTGTTTGTGTAAGAATGTCTCCACCTTTAGACCTTATTTTATTCATTCTGAAGGCTGACCAACCACCCCGAGACTTCTTCACCTCCCTCCAAAAGAGTTTGGTGTTACCCTCGAAGTTTTTAGTCAGCCTATCTTCTGCACTCATACTTGCTCTATCACGTTTCTCTTTCACTAAGGCCTTGGTGTCATTCTTACATTGCCGATATATTTTTTTCTTCTGTTCAGTCATACTGTCATTCAGATTCAAAGAAGAGACATAGTCCAGCCACGCTTTCTTCTTTTGCTCTACGGAAGCTGCCACTTCCGCATCCCACCATGCATCACCATTGGTTTTTCTATGCTTCTTTGAACTTCCACATACTTCTTTACTTACTTACAAAAAACATATTTAAACAGCAGTTTTTATCGAAGTGTAGTTCGTTTCTGTTTACATTTACGCTATTATAATATGAGGCGATTAGTATCAAACTTGGTCAAATCCGTTTATGTAAGATTAGCACAATACTCAAACTTTTGTTTTAATTATATGGCAACATCACAGAGTGTTAAGAATTGGCTGATTTATTTAAATGAGGTTTTTAATAATGTTATGATAATAACCAACTTATGTCTCATATACAAAAGAAGCAGAATCACGGTTTAAAGATTGGATTTGACTAAGTTTGATAGTAAAGTGAGGATTTGACTTGGTTTGATTGTGAGTTCTATGGATTTGACTGCTTAGGAATGTTATCCCTGCGGATTTAGCTTAGTTTGTAGATGTCATAAGGAACGACCAGAGGTTGTAAAATTGTGTTAAAAAAATTTAATGACGAAATAAAAATACCATAAATACAAAACTTATTATATTATATTTTAAAAGAAAATATTCATTAAGATTTATTTAGAATAATTAATAATACTTTTCATAAAATTTGTGTCTTGTTATATGCCGCCTGTAGTGTCCGACCGAAATTTCGGTTTCGGTTTCGCCTAGATTCGGCCGAAAAACGGGTTCGGCTTAGTTTCGGTTTCGGCTGATAATCGAGCTGAAACTACAGTCAAAACCGAAACTGAATTCGTGAATTTTTGCGCTGGGCTAGGACATGCTGGGTGCACGAGGTGCGAGAGACGCAGTGTCATTTCACCGCGGTCATAGTCATCTCACAATTTTAGTTCTTTCGTTTGTGTCTGCGCGATCACTTCAAAACACGTATATTTTATTTCACTACTTATGTGATTACCATCATCGTTATTTCAGCTCATAAATTATACGAATTTACACAGAAGATTCGGTTTCAGCCGAAACTGAGACTAGAGCCGAAATTCGGTTTCAGTTTCAGCCGTGAAATTAGTTTTTTTCGGTTGGACACTACCTGCCTACAATGAAATAAAGAAATATAATTTTGTTAAGTATTAAATAATCAAATTGGGCAATTCTTCCTCCATCTTACATCTTTCATTTGAATAAGAAATAACGCTATCACTTGTTCTTTGAATTACATTTTTACAGTACTCTAGGTCTGGTAAAAGCTCCCAGTGCTCTCCGTAGTGAGCTGTTAACAGCTTTTTGACATCGTCCAGTTTTTCTTTTTTGACAGCCACATTAATTTCTATGTTGTTTGGGTTTATTAGACTAACAGTTTTGTTTATTTTGCAAATATTTCTGTATCTGCCCAAAGCATTTTGATACGATTCTTCTGCACGTATTAATACATTTAGCTTTCGCTTGTTCCTTTTAATAAAAAACCTTTTACATTGCTTAATAGAAAAATGCATTGCGTTCGTTCTCTTTAGTATTTCAATACTCGCCTTTTTCCAATCCTGAACTGTAACTTCTGACCCCAATTTCAGAACAGTCCCATGCTCGTCAAAGATATTGTAGTAACCTTGCGGATTAGGTATAACTTCGTTCTTTTTTATCTTTTTTTCAATTTGGGCAAATACGCGATCCGGTGGCAGGAATGAGTGACCTACTACCGGAAACAGTAATTCCAGAGTTTTTATCCTTTCGGGAGCATAATCCATAAGATACTTACAAAGCATACCCAATACTGAGGTATTTTTGTTTTGCCCACTGCATCCGTCGGCCACTAGTCGTATAGTTTTTACTTTTTCGTATTTTTCAATATTAGAGCATAGACAGTGAAATACAGCACTAGCGATTTCATTTGAGGCTTTTGGTAAAATGTCTTCGGTCCATGTATAAATGAAAACATTGTCTCTGCTCAATTTACTTTTGGAACTGCCTATTACAATCGTAAAATTATAAACATACAGTTGTCGCGAATAATAAGCGCTCTGGTCAGGTACTTTGGGTATCGGCTGATTTTTCTGACAGTCAAAACTTAAAGTAAGTAACTCCTCATTTTCTTCTTTTAGTAAATTGTAAAAAGCTTTCGCTCTTAAATTATGCACCCTTTTAGAAATCATTAGATCTTTCTTCTTGTTAATGTTAGTTTCATTTTTAATTTGTTCATTAAATGTTAAGCATGTTGAGCACACGTCCGTTGCTGGAGTGCCAAAACCAATATTAAATGAGATATTGAAAATTCGCCGAAAATAAGATGCCTTAACACTTTTGAACAGTTCTTCAGCTTGTGCGATGTACATTTTATGTAATTTATTTATATTTAAATTTGAAGCAAGATATTGTCGACTTTTTATTTTACTGCGACAATAATGAATTTCAAGTGGCACTAACTTTTTGATGAAGTCTTTAATCGATTTTCTTATATTTGCGTACTTCTTCTCTTTACGATTTCCTCCTCTATTTTCGGATGCTGATGCCCCGTTATTCTTCACATTGCGCATAATTACACCATTTACTCTTCCTTTGTGAAGCCCTAAAATGGATAGAAATGTTTTTCTGCATATTGGTATCAAGGAGTTTCTGCGTCGGCCGTAGTATATAATATTGAATATTTTCTTATTACCTGTGCCTGACTTAGGACGACGGCGCTGTACTGGAGATGTTTTAATGTGCTGAAGAATAAAGTTGTCTTGATCAATTTTATTTGATGATTTATAAAAAGCATTGTTAAATTTAATAATGTCCTTTTTTGCTAATGAAGTACATCTGTAGGCTTTTGAAAAATGTTGACACGGAATTTTGATATCTGGTGGCGCTTTAGGCGAATACCTGTAATAAACCAAGAGTATCTTAATATTAAGCTAGAAAGTGAATGTCAAGGGAAACAAAAAAAGTCGTACCTATGCCTGTTAAAAATATACCTACATGTTACAAAATTTTAAAGCAAAAAAAATCCATTTAGGTAACTGAATTCGTTCATGTAATGGTAAAGTTCCGTGTGGTGACGGAGTAAGAATACAATTCACCACTCCCTATCTAGCCCGTGGATGTCGTAAAAGACGACTAAGGGATATAATATGCACATAACATCTGTGCGAAAGAAGAAAAACTCAAAATGAAACCCTATACAACATGTCTGACCAGCATGGTATAGTAGGTCAAATTCCCTCCCATTGTGGAGGTGGCCCGAGCCCAACAGTGGGACGTATGTGGGCTGCGATGATGATGATGAATGGTAAAATATTACAAACTACGATATACTACTTTAAACCAAAATTAACTAATATAAAATAAGTTACTAAAATAAAATGAACTGTGTAGATAAGTAATTTTATTTAACCACTTACCAACAGGCGGGCGTTAGATTGACTGCCACATAATTGGTATTAAAAAAGGTCAGCAATTGAGATTCAACTATTGTTTTGGCGTAGGTATGATCTTTTTGGTTACAAAAGTTGAGAGCCAGTGATACTATGTAAGCAATATTCTAGCGAGTTAAAGTTTACTTACCTAGAAACCTTAGCTCTGTTGCATTCCCATGTAAATTTTTGTTGTAAAGGCTTTCTTGATAAACTAGGAGGTGTTTCAACTATTTCATTTGGTGTTTCTTCCATTTTTTATATTTAAGTTTAGTTAAAATACACAGAGTGCACGTAGTCAGTGTCAAGAACAAATTAACACTAAAACACATCATGGCCGACTCGCCATAGAGAATACTCGACACTGATTGGCCGAAATGGATTTGCCCAAATTTGAAAGTTAATAGTGCTGGATTTGACTATTTTTAAAACCAAAGCCGTTTTTCAAACCGGTTTTCCTTATAAATTACATGGATTTACCCTTTTTTGAATAGTATTATTTTAAACTTTACGTAATAGTGAATATTTCCACATTCATAGTTTATAAACGATCAATTTTGGATCTAACCAATTTTGATACCAATCGCCTCATATGTCAAAGGGCCGCAAGGCCGGCGTCCTACACTGCATCGTGCATCGTCCGGTACGTGGTCGCCACTCTAGAAGAACCTTTCTTCCCCAGCGGTTGTCGATCCATCGAGCGATGTGGCCTGCCCATTGCCACTTCAGCGTGCTAATTCTTCGTGTTATGTCGGTTATACCCGTTCTTCTGCGGATTTCCGTATTTCGGATTCTATCTCGAAGAGAAATCTCTACCATAGCATGCTGAGCGACTTTGAGCTTGGTTATGAGGCGTACATTTAGACACCACGTTTCCGTGCCGTAAGTCTTCACTGGTAACACACACTGGTCGTAGACCGGTGTTTTCAGACACTGAGCTATGTTGGTTCTCATAAGTTTCCGGAACGCTGTCCAACCGAGTTGGATTAGTCGGCTGACCTCTTTCTCGAAATTGAATCTACCTAACTGGACTGTTTGTCCAAGGTTAACATAATGTTCGGTAAGAAGAAAGACAATACGAGAATCGCATGGGCAGCTAGGACCGGTACAGGAATGACATGGGCATTTGACATGACTTTCATCTTGTCCATGTTCATTCGTAAACCCACTAGTTGGGATACCCTGTTGAGATCGTTGACCATGGTGCCAAGATCCTCCATGGATTCAGTCATAACGACGATATCGTCTGCAAATCGAAGGTGAGTGATGTTTTCGCCATTGATGTTGATGCCGAGTCCGGTCCAGTCTAAGAGCTTGAAGACATCTTCCAGTGCAGTGGTGAATAGTTTCGGGGAAATGACATCTTCCTGTCTCACGTCTTTCTGCAACTGAATCGGCTTCGTACTCTTATCCCGGATACGGACTGAAATTGTGGCGTTCCTATACAAACACTCCAGCATTTCGATATAACGATGATCGATTTGACACCCCTGAAAGGACTGCAGCACCGCCCAAGTTTCGACTGAATCAAAGGATGACGCATCCCCACGTTATATGATAGAATATATGTACTATACGTAGTAGTATGTGAGACGCAGCGACGATGTCATGCGCAGGCGTCTGTGCGCAATCTCCCGCTGCACTGAGCTCGCGTGATAATTATAATAGGTACTTCATTTTTTTTAATTTAAATATTTATGTTTTATTTTTCTCTATATTAGGATCACGATTTTAATTTATTTAAAATATTTTTATTATTAACAAAATTTTATATATAAATATTTCTAATTTACAATCATATCATACATATCATACAACATACATATCATCACGCCATATCCCTTGCAGGGTAGGCAAAGAGAATAGAGTGCCAGAGAACTCTATCCTTGCATACTTCACTCGCTTCCTCAACATTCATAATTCTCTTCATACACGCTCGCCGGTTTCGGAGACTCTAGACTCCTTCAGTACATGACCGATCTGGTCTAGGTAGGTTAGTCTCGGCCTCCCCTGGTACCTACATCCTTCCACTTTCGCATTGTATATCTTCTTGACCAGACGTTCTCCGATTCCCTTAATTTACAATATTATATTAAATTAATATTAATTCCCTTAATTTACAATATTAATTCCCTTAATTTACAATATTACTTACAATATTATTCCTTTAATTTACAATATTATTGATAATTATTGATTTTTATTATATTATTAAATTATATTTTTTATATATTTTAATTTATTTATTTATTTTATATACTTGTTATTATATACTTATTTAATCCATTACACATTATGTTATACTTGTACATTTCCGTGATTACTTAATAATACGTATTATGTTACTTTTTTTATTATGTTTAACGTTATTATACTATACATTTTATTGTAACACTATTATATGTTACTCGTATTTGTCCTGTTCATGATTAGTAGAAACAAGTAATATAATGTGTGTGTGTGCGTGTGTGCGTGCGTGCGTGCGTGTGTGCGTGCGTGCGCGTGTGTGCGTGTGTGTGTGCGTGCGTGTGCGTGTGCGTGTGTCGATGCGTGTGCGTGTGCATGTGCGTGTGCGTGTACGTGTGTATAATTACCGAATATCGATGTAGCCAACTCCATCATCAATTGTGGTGCTACTGGAGTTACAAAGGTAGTAGGTCACGCATTCTCCAATGGTTCCATCAATTTTTGTGCAAGACAGGGCTCGGGCTGCAGAGCAAGCAAATATGGTGAAAATGTTTGAAGGACAAAATCGTGATCATCACCATTTAACTTTTTGTCATCCACTACTGGACGTAAATCTCCCTCATATTTGTGGGGGATAGTACCGTAATTACCATGTTTGGCAGGCAGGTAGGCAATCGCAATGAGTTGCTAAAGGTTATCCAGGAAGGGGCTACTGGCCACTCTGCTGCGGAACTCTTAGCCTTTTTTAAGAATACAGGGACCAAATGATGGGTGGTGATAATGTTGTTCTTATTCCATCACCACACTGGGAATCAGGAGCTAATCATCATTCCCCTACTCTTATCCCAATTACTTGGGGTCGATACAATATGAACGCTTCGAGAATATAATCTCTTTTCTGCATACCCAAGTCTCGCTTCCATACAGTAATACATACATAACAAGCACTGCGTTATGTATTGCTACACGTACCTTCTGGCTGAGGTGGTGGCTACCGAGAAGTTGCCCCAAAGCTCCGTTCACTGTATTTCCCGCATTCACTCTTCGCTCTATATCAGTGGTGTACCTTCCATCTCGGCCATTCCATCATCCAGCCGCACACAGGCTCTACAGCCCATGTAACTGGACTGCACAGCCTGTAGCAGTTTACCGTTAATACCAGTCTCTGGGAACCATTCCCGAACTGCAACATAAATTGAGGAGCAACAGGAACGCCTCCCAAACACAGGAGCCGCCAAGCTTGATCATCTCGGCAGACACCATATCAATGCCCGCTACCTTACCATTTTTCAAACTTAACGCCCATTCAACTTCATCCATACTGATGCCATCAGAGGACGTCGGTGCTGAATGTTGATCTACTAAACCACATGCGACACCGGCGCCAACTCGAGGATCCGCATACATATCGTCAAAATATTCACTCCATCGACTTAACACGTCTTGTGTTTGTGTAAGAATGTCCTTATTTGATTCATTCTGAAGGCTGACCAACCACCCTGAAACTTCTTCACCTCCCTCCAAACGAGTTTGGTGTTACCCTCGAAGTTTTTAGTCAGCCTATCTTCTGCACTCATATTTGCTCTATCACGTTTCTCTTTCACTAAGGCCTTGGTGTCATTCTTACATTGCCGATATATATCTTTCTTCTTTTCGGTCATACTGTCATTCAGATTTAAAGAAGAGACATAGTCCAGCCACGCTTTCTTCTTTTGCTCTACGGAAGCTGCTACTTCCGCATCACACCATGCATCACACTTTGTTTTTCTATGCTTCTTTGAACTTTCACATACTTCTTTCGCTGTATCTACCATACTCTCTTTCAATACACTCCAGCATTCTTCAATGTCCGATTGCGGCTGGCTTGCCATCGTCAGCCGTTCTCGGACACCCTCTGCATACTTTTCTCTTACACACTCTTTTTGCAACCTTTCAACCTCTATTCTTTCAAGCCCTCCGAAGTGGACTCGCTCTCGCCAGTACCTCCACTTTCTGAACAGACCACTAAATCTCGCAATAACGAGATAGTGGTCCGTATCGACTGTGGGGGCCCCTGTAGGCTCTTGCGTCCAATATTTTGCTTCGGAGGCGACTGTCTACTAAAATTAAATCTATTATACTTTTCTGTTCATTCCTTCTCCATGTATACATATGGATGCGATCTTCCTAGTGGCGGGATGGCTCTGTGGTTTGGTGTACCACAGAGCGATCGAGCCAGCATGGGGGTAGGAGTACTGCTGTCCTCTCGCTTGGCCTCAGGTGTGAAGGATTACGGAATGTATGATCCCAGACTTCTTTGGGTCCGTATAAAACTTGGTGTCACTAAGGTATTCATGGTTGTAGCATATGCTCCCATAGGATCCTCGGTGGCATCAGACCTAGAGAAGTTTTGAAATAATGTTAGGGAAGTTCTGGATATGGCAGAAACCAGTGAACGCGTGATTGTATGCGGAGATTTGAACGGATGGGTGGGGACCAAGCGTCCCGACTATGAGGACGTACTTGGTCCATTTGGTGATAAGAGAGTAAACGACGCAGGTAGGCTCATAGCGGATGTATGCATGGAGAGAAACCTTATTGTGTCTAACACATTTTTCCAACATAAGGACATCCATACGTATACATGGAGAAGGAATGAACAGAAAAGTATAATAGATTTAATTTTGGTAGACAGTCGCCTCCCAAGCAAAATATTGGACGCAAGAGCCTACAGGGGCCCCACAGTCGATACGGACCACTATCTCGTTATTGCGAGATTTAGATGATTTGAGATTGAGAGATTGCTGTTCAGAAAGTGGAGGCACTGGCGAGAGCGTGTCCACTTCGGAGGGCTTGAAAGAATAAAGGTTGAAAGGTTGCAAGAAGAGTGTGTAAGAAAAAAGTATGCAGAGGGTGTCCGAGAACGGCTGACGATGGCAAGCCAGCCGCAATCGGACATTGAAGAATGCTGGAGAGTTTTGAAAGAGAGTATGGTAGACACAGCGAAAGAAGTATGTGGAAGTTCAAAGAAGCATAGAAAAACAAATGGTGATGCATGGTGGGATGCGGAAGTGGCAGCTTCCGTAGAGCAAAAGAAGAAAGCGTGGCTGGACTATGTCTCTTCTTTGAATCTGAATGACAGTATGACTGAACAGAAGAAAGAAATATATCGGCAATGTAAGAATGACACCAAGGCCTTAGTGAAAGAGAAACGTAATAAAGCAAGTATGAGTGCAGAAGATAGGCTGACTAAAAACTTCGAGGGTAACACCAAACTCTTTTGGAGGGAGGTGAAGAGGTCTCGGGGTGGTTGGTCAGCCTTCAGAATGAATAAAATAAGGTCTAAAGGTGGAGACATTCTTACACAAACACAAGACGTGTTAAGCCGATGGAGTGAATATTTTGGCGATATGTATGCGGATGCTACGGTTGGCGCCGGTGTCGCATGTGGTCTAATAGATCAACATTCGGCGACGGCGTCCTCCGATGGCATCAGTATGAATGAAGTTGAATGGGCGATAAGAAGTTTGAAAAATGGTAAGGCAGCGGGCATTGATATGGTGTCTGCCGAGATGATCAAGCTTGGTGGCTCCTGTGTCCGGGAGGCGTTCCTGTTGCTCCTCAATTTATGTTGGAGCTCGGGAATGGTTCCCGGGGACTGGAATAGCGCAGTCATCGTGCCTTTGTTTAAAAACAAGGGTTCACGTTATGACTGCGCAAATTACAGAGCCATAAGCTTGACCAGTTTGGCAGCAAAAGTGTATGGTAAAATTATTGAAAGGAGAATGAGGATGGTGTCCGATGGTTTACTGTGTGAGACACAAGGAGGTTTCAGGAGTGGAAGGGGATGCATGGATCAAGTGTTCTCTCTGCGCAACATTGTGGAGAAGCATCTGGCCCTAGGTCAGAGAGTTTTCTGCAGTTTTGTGGATCTGGAGAGAGCATTTGACACGGTTGTACGAAAGGAACTTTGGGACATTTTACCGGAGTATGGTATTAACGGTAAACTGCTGCAGGCTGTGCAATCCAGTTACATGGGCTGTAGAGCCTGTGTGCGGCTGGATGATGGAATGTCGCCTTGGCTTGACGTCAATATCGGCGTTAAGCAGGGCTGCGTTCTATCAGCCAGGCTGTTTATCATATATCTGGATAAATGTCTCCAAAGGTTGAACGATATGAATGTGGGAGTCCAGATGGGTGACTCAGTGGTCTCTGCTCTGCTTTATGCAGATGATGCAGTCCTGCTGGCACAGTCAGCGACTGACCTGCAGACCCTAGTATACACAATGACAGAAGATTGTAAGAAAAGGCGTCTACGCGTGAATGTGAGCAAAACCAAAATAATGGTCTTTGAAAGAGATGAAGCCAGAACAGATGTAAGAGTAACAATAGGTAATGATGTACTAGAACAAGTGGATGAATTTGTATATCTTGGATGTGGATTTAGCCGAGATGGACGGTACACCACTGATATAGAGCGAAGAGTGAATGCGGGAAATAGAGTGAACGGAGCGTTGGGGCAACTTCTCGGCAGCCACCACCTCAGCCAGAAGGCACGTGTAGCAATACATAACGCAGTGCTTGTCCCAACATTACTGTATGGAAGCGAGAGTTGGGTATGCAGAAAAGAGTATGAAAGTAAAATTAATGCGGTCGAAATGCGATCTCTTCGGAAAATCTGTGGAGTTAGGCTGACCGACCGCATTCGCAACGACGACGTAAGAGAGCGAGTAGGTATGAAAGAGAGTATTGGTGTAAAGATGCGAAAGGGAATGCTCCGATGGTTCGGACATGTGGAAAGAATGCCGAACGAACGTCTGGTTAAGAAGATATACAATGCGAAAGTGGAAGGATGTAGGTACCGAGGGAGACCGAGACTAACTTACCTAGACCAGATCGGTCATGTACTGAAGGAAGGTGGAGTCAAGAGTCTCCGAAACCGGCGAGCGTGTATGAAGAGAATTATGAATGTTGAGGAAGCGAGTGAAGTATGCAGAGATAGAGTTCTCTGGCACTCTTGTTTTCTCTGCCTACCCTGCAAGGGATATGGCGTGATGATATGTATGTATGTATGTTAAAAATTTTGTCTGTTTATCTGTTTGTCTGTGCGTTTGTGCACGCTAATCTCAGAAACGGCTTATCAGATTTAGACGCGGTTTTCGCTTATATATTGTGGTAAGCTTTACTTAACATTTAGGCTTTATTTCATGTCAATTGATTTATAAATAAAAACGTTATGTCAATTTAAAAATGCCAGGAGAAAAAAATCTTTATCGATTCTTTTTAAATTACGTACAAATATTCTTCAGTAAAAATAAATAAACACGTGTTTCAGCATTTGTTAATTTTCACCCTCTGGGGGTGTAAATTAGGCCTGCGAAGCGGGTTGGACGTCTGATTAAGTCATTAGCGCCAAGCCGATATTATTGAAGCTGGCAACTTGAAATTTTGACAGTGGTTTCTTTCTATGACGTCGAGATTTACTAAGAAAGGATTTTACGAAATTACACCCCTAAAAGGGTGGAACAGAGTGGCAAAGTTTGTATGGGGAGAAAAAAATCTTTATTGATTCTTTTCAAATTACGAGTCGAATCAAATATTCTATCAAATCAATTTTCACCCTCTGGTTGTGTAAATTAGACCTGTGAAGAGTGTTGAACGACTCATTACCGCCAAACCGAAAATATTAAAGCTAGAAACATTCAATTTTGACGCACGTTTCTTTTTATGACATAGAAATTCAATATGAAAGGATTTGAATTTATGAATCCTGCCCTTAACCGGCCTGTGCGGGGCGAAAAATTCTTTATCGATTTTTTTCAAATTACGTACAAATATTCTTCGGTAAAAATAAATAAACACGTGTTCCTCTCTCCTCTCCATTAACCCCGCACCAGTGCCGTCTGGCGACCAGTACCGGCGTGAGAGCTCACACGAAACACATAGTAGACGGCAATAGGTTCTTGCCTAAGGGTTTAAGATACAGGTTAAGTGTAGCTTCAAAAATGATCACTCTATAACTCAAATAATAAATCATATCTAACGAGGTCGCAACTCTGCAGGTGAAACAAAATAGTCAAATAAAGGGTGGCGATAATTATATTTTTATCCCATGGTCATACCGTAAATAGTATATTAAAGGCAATATAATTTGTAGAATGAATAGAACATTGAACAACCTTTTTCTTTAGTGACCGACTATGGTATATAGACACACCGCGCCCAATCCGTCCGAGGTGACGCGTGACCCCATAGCGCGCCGTACACGTATATCTACGTTGTGCGGGCGGGCCACTGTAACCGGGTATCATCTCGAGTCGAAGCCCTCATGCAGTGAACCTCAATACAGATACTCACGCTTGCGCCGCCCAAAGCACCGACGCGCGACGGTACAGCGTGTCAACGTAGAGTATTTTCTCTCGGACCACGAAACTGATGAAATTGGCGAATTTCGTCATACATTGGTGGCAACGGCGGCCATGATGAATGGTTACCTCCGTTATAAGTATAGCTTCGCTGATCGATCGATAGATCTATGACGCGTTAATATTATTGTTTGTTTATATTAAGCAATTGTTTTTTATCTTTTTTTTTGGTTCTATTCTATACCGTGTGTACAAATAAAATTGATATAAAATAGGCCGGTACGTCAAGACCTTTTTTAAATTTAAAACAAGAGTGCAAATCGAAAAATTAAACATATACGCGAAGTTTTAAAAGTGAAATGTAAAGTCGTATCGATTTAATGTATAAAAAATAATAAAAAATTAACATATTTTATGTAATTTGTTGTTTTGTTGCAATTTCTAATCTTAATACTTAGTGAGCAAGCGAAGTGCACCACCAGCTCGATAACCCACCAGCCCCTACTGCTCCTACCACTACGATCAACCGATCGTAAGAGACGACTAAAGGGATAAAAAGTGCATATAACAGCTATGCAAGAGAAGCAAAAATCGAAGCTAAACCCTATATCAACATGTCTAATTAGCGTGGTAGGTATAGCAAGGTGAATTTCCCTCCCACTATGGAGAAGGCTCGAGCCCAACAGCGGGACATATATTCATTATAAGATTTTATAAATGAAAGTTTATTTTCTTTAAACCTTTTCATTTGATATGCATGTTAAAAGGGTTTGTATAAAGACTGTAATCCGATATCCAGAATCCATTTTTTTTTTAAATAGACAGACCTGCGCTATGGAAATAATCCTTATATTGCGGGAAACGTTACAAACATATAATTAACGAAAACAAATTACACCCAGACTCAGAACAACACTTTGTGAATTGCATAAAGTATTGTCCTGCGTGGGAATTGAACCCATGGCGCTGGCACAGAAGGTCGGATCTTCTCCATTATGCCATCTGTGCAATTTAATTTGATGTTATCAATTTTATAGTTTTCTTTTTTTAAAACCCAATATAATATGATGCTGATACTATCTTGAAATGGCGGCCATATTGAATTTAGTGTGACATCATTGGTTTTATTATTTTTTACTCCTTAAGCCCTTTCATTTGGTACACATATTAAGGTGTTTGAAAGTAGGTACTTTTAACGAACTGTAACTTCTTAAATTAAAAATTACAGAACCAAAGTTTTGAAGGAATTTTGAATAATTTTATACCTGTGCCTTTTGATTTACCAGCTATTTCCCAGAGTTTATTTCAAGAATCCTTGAGATAAATTACAGTAAAGGCAAATAAATTTTGAAGAAATATTTTAAAAGAAAAATATCACCATATTCCACGGCATCGTTTGCTGTCTTATCTGCACGTTCGTTACCGTGTATAACGTAATGTAGAGTGTAGAGTAGGGACTTGATGAATGAATTAGATAGTTTCAGACAAGGTGCCTTCATATGAGGAATCTGCGTAGACCTCTTAAACATGGTGGGTTATAGGGTCCCACACCGATGATAGAGTTTGTCTAAGCCATAGTCAGTCACTCATAGTCTACCAGAAAGGGATATATTTTTAGTACAATCACACGGAAAGTGCGAGCCTGATGTGTTTCTTCTGCGGTTATTACAAAGCTTGTACTTTTATGCAAATATAAACGTTTATGTTATATGTTATAGGCAGCCTTGATTCTGTGATTATAATATAGCTTTCAGACTGTGAAACTGTATTACTCATTTATATTATAAGATAATACAAAAAGACTTACCTAAGAATTGTTCTATATCAATCTTATCAATTATAATGTATAAAACTGCTGTTTATATTTTTAAAAAGTTAAAGAAAATAATCTACAGATTAATAAAAATTGTAAGCAAAAAAAATATAAAAAAAAAACGCAGCCGTCCTTTTCGAAGCTTCCCGCCTTTTTGTTAATTGTTATTTTATTTTTATGCATCTGTCAGATAAAATTTTAATAATGCATTAAAATATTAGATACACATAACTTGGCAGACTATGTGCAGTCTTACTAAGCATAAAACGTAAACAGGATGGTAAAGCGACACGTATACATATAATTAAAATAATTTTATTAGGTTATTATCGAATTATAGATAGTAACAACAAAATGGAGGACATAAAACTTAATTACTTATGACCTGAATGCTTGTTAACTGCAATGAATCCGGTTTTGAATACTAATCGAGGTTTTTGTTAAACAAGATAATTAAATAATACAGTTTATAATTAAAACAGTGGCGTAACTATAGGGTGGCAGGGCTGGCAAAATACCACGGGCTCCCGACCCAAGAAAGCCCCAATTAGTCGTGTGTAGTTCACGAATGAATCCTTCAAATGAACTACTTCAGTTGTCTGACTATCTCAGTGAACTAGTTCAGTTACAATTCAATTAGTTCTTAGTTCAGTTGTGTAGTCCACCGACCGTGAACGATCCCAAATACGAACGAAATAATTTGCTGTCACGCTCTGTTGTAGATACCGAAATGGTTTTCTGTTTCACTCACACTTTGTCTTGATTACGTAGTAGAATTCGAGAAAGAACCAATCTTCTAGTTTTCGCTGTACATCATACATTGCTCGTACATACAATTAAACTAATTTTGAACTATTAAGCAAAATGGCAATGTATAATTTCTGAACACTTTTATTCTAATATAAAATTAATATAAATGGACCGCATTGTTTTCATTCATAAGTATCGGAGTCCTCGTCGAATTATAAGAAAAATGTATTTTAAAGCGTTATGTCTTTAGGTGACGAGCCCTTTTGCATATTTATACCAGTTGTCTACCATCTTATTTCTTAAGAGATGAAAAAACTTGTGATGTAAAAAATAGCATTTTTCCCGCTCTTGCTATTGCTTATTGAAAGCATAGTTTTCAAAACTTATTGCGTACAAATTTCAAGCACAAATATATAAAATTACACCGCATTCATCACATCCATCCCAACTCATTTCAACTTTCACCAATATTTCAACTATCCCCATGGAAATTATTTATAATGTCATTTCTGATCTAAACAAATATGATGGGCAATCTGTAAATAACCTACTCGATACGAGTTCGTGTAACTAATCTTAGATGACTGATAAAATCATGATATAATGAACTGTTCTTTAAACAACTCATTCTATATCTCTAAATCTGTCGATGAACTATTGAAATAAAACCGAACGAAAGACAAAAACACTTTCGTCAAGTTACTGAACTAAATGAACTACTGAACTAAAAGAGAGATATAGTTCACGGTAGTGAAAAGACATATATATATCTTTTCATTTCAGTGTAGCGTTGCGAATAATGTGTCACTGAAATGAAAAGATATATATATGTCTTTTCACTACCGTGAACTATATCTATCTTTTAGTTCAGTAGTTCATTTAGTTCAGTAACTTGACGAAAGTGTTTTTGTATTTCGTTCGGTTTTATTTCAATAGTTCATCGACAGATTTAGAGAGTTTAAAGAACAGTTCATTATATCATGATTTTATCAGTCATCTAAGATTAGTTACACGAACTCGTATCGAGTAGGTTATTTACAGATTTCCCATCATATTTGTTTAGATCAGAAATGACATTATAATAATTTCCATGGGGATAGTTGAAATATTGATGAAAGTTGAAATGAGTTGGGATGGATGTGGTGAATGCGGTGTAATTTTATATATTTGTGCTTGAAAGTACGCAATAAGTTTTGAAAACTATGCTTTCAATAAGCAATAGCAAGAGCGGGAAAAATGCTATTTTTTACATCACAAGTTTTTTCATCTCTTAAGAAATAAGATGGTAGACAACTGGTATAAATATACAAAAGGGCTCGTCACCTAAGGACATAACGCTTTAAAATACATTTTTCTTATAATTCGACGAGGACTCCGATACTTATGAATGAAAACAATGCGGTCCATTTATATTAATTTTATATTAGAATAAAAGTGTTCAGAAATTATACATTGCCATTTTGCTTAATAGTTCAAAATTAGTTTAATTGTATGTACGAGCAATGTATGATGTACAGCGAAAACTAGAAGATTGGTTCTTTCTCGAATTCTACTACGTAATCAAGACAAAGTGTGAGTGAAACAGAAAACCATTTCGGTATCTACAACAGAGCGTGACAGCAAATTATTTCGTTCGTATTTGGGATCGTTCACGGCCGGTGGACTACACAACTGAACTAAGAGCTAATTGAATTGTAACTGAACTAGTTCACTGAGATAGTCAGACAACTGAAGTAGTTCATTTGAAGGATTCATTCGTGAACTACACACGACTATTTCAGTGACACATTATTCGCGACGCTAGCCCCAATCTAAGAGGCCGCGAGCTCGGAAATAAATTTTTAACATTGTACCTGAATATTCTAATAGCGGTAGGACCACGCTGTTGACAGTTCTTTGTCTCTGTTCTCTGTCCGGGGTAGTATAGTACCACACTCTCGCAGAAGATCGACGTCTGAGTAATGCTAATGTGCTATTGCGCTTCGTTTGGTGAGCGAGGGAGCTGGAAGCCCAACTAGGCGGGTTTGGGGATTGTAATGGTAGGCAGCGGCCCAGCTATACCTTTGATGTAGCGAAGGTCCATGGTCGGCAGTGACACTTACCATTAGATGTGCTGCTTGCTCGTTTGCCACCATAAGCAATAAAAAAAATATATACATTTTTATTTTATTTAAAAAATACATTTTTTAATCTTTATTAAGTATCAGCTGAAAA
Organism: Lymantria monacha; assembly: GCA_905163515.2. Lineage (NCBI taxonomy): Eukaryota > Metazoa > Arthropoda > Insecta > Lepidoptera > Erebidae > Lymantria > Lymantria monacha. The sequence continues at coordinate 3,772,219 of LR991104.1, forward strand.
AGCACTAAAGTGAGGCAACTAAAGACCACAATGCATATTCAAGTTAATCATTAAGTATTTCAACACATCTTAAACAAAAAGATTTTAATTAATTTTAGAACGCATTCATTAGTTTCTACATTATTTGTCGCAGTGAAATTCTTAGCACTTAAGTGGTATATTAAAATTTTTAAAACCGCCTTGCCGCCTGCCCTCAGGAGCTCTGTGGTAATTCCGTCATCTCCCGGTGCCTTTCCGTTCTTTAACTGTTTCAGAGCCATTCTGATCTCGTACAAGCTGATGTCCGGGATTTCTTCAGTGTAGTGCCGAGTTAGCTTGGATCTGGGGTCTTGGACCAAGCCGACAACAGGATTCAAGGATGATTTGTACAACTGCCCATAGAACCTTTCGACCTCTCCCAAGATCTCACTCTGGGATGAAATGACAGTATCGTTATCGGTCTTCAGCTTGGTCATTTGGCTCTGCCCGATAGACAAATCTCGTGCGAACACTTTGGAGCCTCGATTTCGCTCTATCGCTTCTTCAATACGAAGTGTATTAAATCGGCGAATGTCGCGTCGCATAAATTTGGAGATTTGTCTATTAAGCTACCAGTTCAGACCAATCGGCTGGAGACTGTACCGTCATTTCCTTTCTCCTCTCCATGAGTTTGAGAGTCTGGTCAGAAAGCTTTTTTGTTCTAGTTGCGCGACGGGCCTTGAAGAATTGTGACCCGACCGCGTGGACAGTTTCCACGAACCTGTTGTTCATATCGTTCGTCGATTCGCACTCTTCCAGGCATTGGAAGCGATTATGTAATTCGAGTTGAAAGCTATCGGGGTTCTGGTATTGGACAGGTGTAGGTCGGAGTATAGACTTCATCAAGCGAGACCGCTCGACTTTCGTATGAAGATTTAATGTGACTCGAACCATCCGGTGATCACTCCCAGTTTTAATCCTGCTGATCACAGAGATATCATTGAATATTTGCCGATTGTCCGTCAAGATGAAGTCTATCTCATTTTTAGTGGATCCATCAGGGTTAATCCAGGTCCACTTCCTTTGTGGCCGCTTCTTGAAGAAGGAATTCATCATAAAGAGGCCTTCCTTCTCCAAAAAGTTGCCTAGTTTTTTGCCTCTTTGGTTTCTCTGTCCAAATCCATATTGCCCCTCTCTCAACTCATCGTCTGTCCTTTTGCCTAGTTTTGCGTTGAAATCTCCCATAACTACCGTGAAGTGGGTTTTGGACGTGTGGATGGCTTTCGAGATGTCCTCGTCGATGGATGGGTCGATGTTTTTGGTAGCCAGATCGCGACCGGAGATTCTTCGCACCTCCTGTCCCGCCACCATCGAGCCCGCTACCAAGATGAGCCCGTGGTACAGCGGAAATGCCGTGTCTGGGTGCCGTCACTTTTGGTGCATACATTTATTTTTTGGGGAGAATAATGCCATAATCGCCACGCTTGGCAGGCAGATTGACGATCGTAGTAGATGATATTAAGATTCCCGGCAGATAGCCGCTGCCCACTCTCCCGGTGTGACCCTTAGCCGATTTTTACGACTCCCACGGGCAAGCAAGGCGTGAAGACATCTGTATTCTCTTCCCGTCGCCACACGGATAGGGCCTCATTAAAAGAATTTGCCACGGGTGTCAGATGATATAGGTATGTCTCTGATTTAAAATAACTAATATTGTTTTTATCAATTAACCATCTTATTATTCTTTCTTATATTTTCTTAATATTAAATGTTTTAGACTGTATCTTAGTGTACATTGTTAATGACTTATTAAAAAATGTTTATATATATTTTTAAAAAGAAAACATTTTAGGTAATGTATACATACATACACATACATATCATCACCCCATATCCCTTGCAGGGTAGGCAGAGAGAACAGAGTGCCAGAGAACTCTATCCTTGCATACTTCACTCGCTTCCTCAACATTCATAATTCTCTTCATACACGCTCGCCGGTTTCGGAGACTCTTGACTCCACCTTGCTTCAGTACATGGCCGATCTGGTCTAGGAAGGTTAGTCTCGGTCTCCCTCGGTACCTACATCCTTCCACTTTCACATTGTATATCTTCTTAACCAGACGTTCGTTCGGCATTCTTTCTACATGTCCGAACCATCGGAGCATTCCCTTTCGCATCTTTACACCGATACTCTCTTTCATACCTACTCGCTCTCTTACGTCGTCGTTACGAATGCGGTCGATCAGCCTAAATCCACAGATTTTCCGTAGAGATCGCATTTCGACCGCATTAATTTTACTTTCATACTCTTTTCTGGATATCCAACTCTCGAACTCTGTTCTCCTCAACTCGCTTGACTGGGCAAGGCGTGATGGGTGGCGGCCCCCATCGCCGCAATTAATATTTAATGCTTTTAATTTTTTTTTAATGTTTTGTGTTATCGGCTGACTTTCCGTGTGGTGACAGAGTAAGAATACTATTCACCACCCTATATCTTACCCGTGGGTGATCGTACGAGACGACTAAGGGATATAAAACGCATATAACATCTATGCGAGAGAAGGACAACACGAAACAAAACCCTATACCAACAGGTCTGACCAGCGCGGTATAGTAGGTTAATTTCTCCCCCATTAAGGCTGTGATGATGTTATCGGCTACGAATACTATCAACTCTTACTTTGCTCGTGGATTTCATAAAAGACGATTAAGAGCTTTATATCAACAAGCTAGGGTCAACTCCGTCTTACCACCGAAGACAAAGATCGGGTACCGGTGGTCCGCTCGCACGGCGAAGAGAGAGGATTTTACGGTGGGTCTATGGGATCACGCGCCGCCTTCTCCGTCACCCCGGACCGATTTGGCGGGGCGAGACGCACCCATAGCCCACCAATAAAAAAAAAAAAAAAAAAAAAAAGGGGTCAACTCCGTCTGATGTAGTCTGGTCAACAATTACATTCCCAAGGAAGGTTGACGTCAACCAGGCTGATCATAAAACTATAGCCAATATTTTTTTCAATATGTACGAAGAGGTATATGTGTATTGCGTTGACCACAAGTACTTGAAATAAGAGCAGGTGAATGATGATGATGATCCTTTTACGTAGCTAAACTCAGCAATTAGAGATGATTACTGAAATTTAGCATTTAATATGCTTAATTATTTATAAAACCATCATTTTTCGCTTCGTAATCGGGTTTTATAAATAATTAAGCATATTAAATGCTAAATTTCAGTAATTTAAATAACAAGGTTGTGTCATCGTTTAATACAATTATAACTGCAAAGTTTGAAGTATTAAGACTATAACAATGTGTAAACATTGTCGGGTAGATGGCATACCGTCACCTTAAGACGTAAATATGATACGAAGCGAAATTTGCATGTCCTACAATAAGTCACGGTGGTGTAGTGGCAGCACGATTGGGCCGGTATCCCAATAGGCGCGGATTCAAATCCCGCTTGTGACATCATTTTTCGCTTCGTAATCGGGTTTTATAAATTAGAGATGAGACACGAATTCGAATAATCGGGGTTGTACTGTATTCAATGATTATAACTCACCATCAATAATTATAAGCTTTATTTAACATTATGTAATAACCAACATGTCAGAAACTATTATAAATAATCATTAATATTACATTTATCAAAAGACTCGGAGACCGTTTAAGCTTCTGAATCGATTCTAACATGGCTTAATTTACTAATATATTAACCAATATTCAGTTTAAAAAAAAAGATCACGTCAGGATCACGTGATTAATGGACGTCCTCTTAACCGTATAAAAACAGCGGTAATGTCTCTCTTTCCCCCATTTCGAAATAAAAAAACGTGTATAGTTGGTTATAGTGATATTTTTCATTGGATTATTCCAGAATAATAATAAATATCAGCAGATTTAACGTTACCAATTTGGTATATATTTAAAAACGGGTCCAGAGCCTTACAACTATAAAAAAAAAAATAAAAGAAAAAAATATATTGGTCTCACGATTTAATACTTTTGGACAACAACAAAATAATGCCAGCAAAAAAAAAACTATTTACAAGATAATGTTATGCTTAATAACTAAGATTTACACTGAAATTAAAGAAATTTAGGAGTTTAAAAGATATTAGGTGGCATTTTTAAACCATAGAGAGATATTCAGTGTCAAATTCTTACATTTTTTTAAATTGAGAATTTATAATAGTTTACAAAATATCACCCCATATCAATATAAACTCCACAAATTATGGTAAATATATATTTTTAAAAATTCTTATAATGTGTCCTTATGAATATATTTTATTATAATTTTATATATAATATATTATGGAATGAAATAACACACAGATTGGCACTAAAATGGAGGGCTCTCATTTTTTTTTAATGTGACAACTAGTATTTCAAAATTACTTTTATATTACTTTACTTTTTAATGTGACAACTAGTATTTCAAAATTACTTTTATATAAGTTAACATTAGCTAAACAACATTTATATTTTTTTAGTAGTGCATACATTTTGTTGTGAAACAAATACTTTAGGCCTTTTCATATAAGTCTATGGCCATTTTTTTTTGTACTCGCCATTAACTGTTATCAATAAATAGTCTATGCATTTGAAAGCTCGGTTTATTATCGTTGTATGAAAGTGGCGGGAAAACTAGGTTTTCCATTTTCAAATGTACTAAGGCCATGTTCTAAAGGCTTTAAATACAGTGCTAATTAGTGTATTAAGAAGTTTTTTTATATATTTATGTATATATAATTGCGACATTTTAAATATTAGTTATTTTATTTTCAAGATAAAATGCACGATATTAATTAATTTATATAATCTATATAAATATAGAGAACAGCCATTTATTTTTAACTTTTTTTTGTATCCGTAGGCACAGTTTCGGTTCACAAACACACATTCAATATCTATATAATTTAGTTTACATAAACGCATTTTATATATTTAAGCGATCTATATATTGGAGTATATACTTTTTTTTATATAATTTAGCTGTTTTGCTTAAAATTTGAAATTCTACTAAATTTTAAAAATCAATTAAGTCTTTAACTATTGTCTATTGCTTCAGAGGCACCGTCGTCTAGTATTAAATACATCGAAAAAACGCCTTAGAATTAATCGACTAACAATAAATAGTTTTGGAATCGATTTGAGCTCAAATATTCCACACTACGGCACCATCGCTCGATTCTTTTTTTATAAATACGATGTTTTAGCTGAAGAATGATGTCATTATTATAATGAAACAAACGAAACTGTTTTAAAAATAATTTTGTGCGAAAAAAGGCATCATATTGACGTAATTGCCCTTTCCTTTAAAATGTCATTATTTTTTTTTATTTATGGCTCGGTTCTTAAGACGTTTAAGCCATTTACAGTTTCGCAACACAATTGATTGTAGTTGAATATAAAAAAAAATATTTTAGCAATAACCAAAAACTGGTAGCATCTCATACTTCAACAAATAAAACATCGTAATTTTTACTACATCTTACTCGCCAGCGTTGATGGTGATGGTTTTGCCCTTAGGATCGTCAAATCTGTAATTGAAAATTACAATTTAATAATTTCTATTTTTCATCCCGTAATATGTTACAAGATAAGAATACTCATCGTCATTGTCAATATCCAATCCCTTGGCAATGAAAGAAATTGCTGAAGTATTGCCAAAAGAACAGGCAACAGCACTGTTCAAAAAAACTCATAACACTTTAATAGCCAACCAGCTTGCCAATTGTTACGACTATCGTTTCATCTATCTGGAAAGTCTGTCCAAGGGTGGAAGATAAGTGAAGAATGGGCAGATAGTTTTTATTTTTATAGAATTAATTCCATTACACATTCCCATCATAAGTGTCTATAAGTCGGTATTTTTTTTACCACGATCATTTCTATAGATGCTAACTAGGTTTGACTCTCAGGTAATTCTAAAATTGTAATTGTCTTGGAACTAGCATTACATTAAATTAGAAAAGATTAATAGATGTTGGGGCGATTCAAATATTAAAAATAAAAAAAATCTATATACCTGTCCATGGTCCTAATGTCCATCATCATCATGATACCGTAGAAGGTGATGGATAAAAGTATAAACACCACAAAGAGTCCCGCCCAGATGGGTGCGGTGAAGAATCCCACACAGTTGAAGGAGTCCCCAAATGCTGGGGTATTTTCAGCGTTGGTAACATTGTCAAAGAATGGCTGAACCTGTAAAATTATTAGAATAATAAAAAAATATAATTTTACCCACTATATTTTTGAGAAGCTATTATTTATTCATATTTTAAATAAAAAGTCTGGCTCAATACAATGATTTGTTCTTTAGTGCCAAGTTGTCTTTAGATTTTTATTTTTAATTAATTGTAACATGTATTACATTGCCACGAATTATAAAATTAACTAATATTAACTCGATTTTGACAGCAACATGGCCTTACAACCGATAAGTGGCCATGCTGCAATTATCACTATGCCCAGGACTATACTCTAATTAATGTAGTTTTCCTGCTAGAGAACAGTACTTTTCCTAGATGAGAGGTACCCACTTTTTTTGCAGTTAGCCATGGACTGGTCACGCTCAGCTACATTAGTCCAGGGCGACGGAAGAGGCGCCGGTACTCGATAGATGAAAGGTACCCTATAAACCATCTCTGTATACCTACGTTTTTGCGAAACCCCATTTACATTTATGATATTTATTATAGTTCACCTAATTTAAGAAGTGCATTTTGACGTTTTGCATTTTTTAATACACAATAACCTCGGTTAAACGTATACACATGATTGTAAACACTAAATCTGACATTTTAAACAACTATTAAGTTATTTACATAATTAACATTGCGGGTGACTTTCTTGTACAATAATCTAATGTTGAAATTCGTAAAACTAATTTAAAATAGAAATAACATGGTAAATAGTAATTGTCAGTGACGACCTAACAATGTCACGTCATCACGTAGTCACGTCATACAGTAGTGCTGGACAACTTCCAATTCACGAATATTCAAATAATCGGTAAAAATATTAGAAAATACAATTAATCAAATAGAGATTTTGACAGAGATGTACATTTCGACACTTTGGTTGATGAGGAAATAATTATTAATGTTCGCGACGCTATTAATTCAAGTAATAGTAGTAATTCTTAATAAATAGCTATTTTCAAATCCAGTTTCTGTTTTTAATTAACCTAATCCTACTAAATATGATGAGTAGATTCTATGCTGAAATAATTAAATTTGTTTAATACTAATTTAGCACTTAATTTGTTCATCACCTTTTTGAAAAATAAAAAAATAAACCGATTTTTAATTATAAAGAATCAATATCGATTTCTCAGTAAAATCGGCTTATTTCGATAGCGATTATTTGGTTCACATACCTAGACAACTTACTCAGACAGCTGTCAAAGTGCACTTCTTAGATTAGACAGACTATAGTTAGAATGTGGAATTACTTTCGACGGATTTCAGTGTTTCAAAATTTACTTTAGTTTTTCTGAAATGGCTCAGGTGTTTCTCATCTAAAAAGTCATTGTTACTACAGAGGTTTTTATCTACCCGTTCTAACTGGTTTATTAGTTGTTAGATTGTGTAATTGGTCAGAGTTAGAAGTATTTTTTTAATATGGATTTTTTTCAATTACTTACTTACTCATTGCCTTACCTGACGCTCACTCTTTCTGCTCATAATTAGCAAAATTGTTGCAATACTTAGTCATAAAAGCGTCAAAAAATTTTGGGAAATTATTAGATTTTGACCCACATTTTACTAAAAATTCATTGCTAGTATTAAAAGAAAATAATTTTTAATAAGTAATTATTAATTAAAAAATAATTGTATAAATTATTATATTACTAGCTAATGTTTAATTCTTCTTACCTTCAAATTCTCAAAGTTGATGGTATAATCATTGGTTTCATTGACGCTGGCGAATTTGACATGTTGAGCGCATCGGTATGAGAAACCCAAAATTGCAAACACCTCTTCACCGACAGGGAACAGCTCCTCGGTAATAGATGCATTAACCAATGTTACAGTATCTATAAAAACAAGAACAAAAATATTTCTCTCTTTCTATGGAACATCTTTGATATCCTGCTCTGCAGCCTTTTTATATGACGAAAAGTGTTAGGGTTAACACTAATATCAAATTTGGTTCAGTGCAGAAAAAGAAAATACATTTTTAAGATGTGATACCAAGCCCAGTTACATAATATATCTATGTTAATACAAGGTGACCTTGACCTAGTACCACATTGAAATTATTTTAAATAGATGGTAAAAAGGGATTTTAGTTTTTACAGCATTACAAGGTTCGACTGACCTTGTGCTTGTGCTTTGTGTGGCACATTCAGTACCCCCGTGTATGTGTTTACAAGAAGTCAAATCAAGATATTAACTGATGTAGCCAACTCGCCTTCAAACAGTAGCATTATCCCAACTTAGCGAGAATTATGTTCAATAATGGACTATAGTAGACCGATGAGGCTGTAAGGGTCATAAAAACAGGCTGAAAAAATACCAGGAGAACGGTTGACAGCACTCTTAGCTCTCCTTGGACCCATATTCATCAATGGTGGACATATGACACATGCTTGGCCTAATTATTCCACCAACATACTTCCCACTACAGGAGTGTGTCCAGAGTGTAGGAGAAAATAAAAGGTTATCACATCCAGTGAGAGGCTGGTATAGGCATTTTTATTTTTACTTTGCTTGCCCTGGCAAGCAAAGTAAAAAGCATCAGGATGTTAATATCAGGATGTTATATGCATACATCCTTTAGTAGTATTTTAAGAGGCATTGGCAGGAATGAGAATTTCAAATCTTAGTGTTCTCATTCATTATATTAAATAAATTTTATGTATTACATAATAAAGGCAAAGAAAGTGCTAAAGAGTAATGAATATGATATAACAGTGCTTTATATATATTTTCACTATCCAAATTACCAAAAAATATAGTAATAATTATTACTGCACTGCAATAATTATCACGGCACTGTTCAAGACAACAATTTGACTTACAGGTGAACAATGACTTTAAATGAAGTGATAATTCACAAAAGACTGCATAAAAGTCATTATAACCATGCCATAAAAACATATTTTAAGACATCTATAGTAAATGGGGTCATGAATGGAATCTTTACTATGTCATCCAACTGATGTATCCCAAAATGGTTAGATTACAACGGTATATGGTGCACGTCTCCTTTAAAGACGAAAATAAAATACGAGCCGAAGATTGAATGTCAATGATTTCCAATAGGTATGGGTTCGACTCCCATGTGTGACCATAATTTTTCTTTCGTAATCAAGTTTTTATAAATAGATTCCAAAGGTACAATGCATAGATGACTTTAAACAGCGAAATCAATGCATTAGCACACATTAAGTGATACTGAAATTAATTAATAAAGTATATTTTGAGCTATGGCAAAGTCAGCCTACCAGCATCTACTATTATGGATAGGCATCTACGGCTGAAACTGCCCAGAGCAGTGTTAAAACCCTAGCATACTGAAATTCTCTTTTAACTAAACAAACTATTGTGGTAGGACCACGCTGTTGATAGTACTCTGTCTGCAGCCGCGGGCCGGTCCGTCCGGGGTAGTACCACACTCTCGCAGAAGATCGACGTATGAGTAATGGCCATGTGCTATTGCGCTTCGTTCGGTGAGCGAGAGAGCCGGCAGCCCAATTGGGTGGGTTTGGGGTTTATATTGGTAGGCAGCGGCCTAGCTGTACCTCTGGTACTGCAAAGGTCCATGGGCGCCAGTGACACTTACCATCAGGTGTGCTGCTTGCTCGTTTGCCACCACTAGCAATAAAAAAAAAAAAACAAAAAAAAAAAAACAAACCCAATACTTGTCATCGATAGTGCCCATTGGCCTAATATTATATATAGAGAAATTACATTATTATTAAGTATTACACACTTAATACTCATAATGTTAATTTTAAGATTGAGCAAAACCTATCTATTTTTAATTGAATAAGATAGATTTTTTTATACATGTGATGACAGAGTAAGAATACAAATCACCACCCCTTATCTTACCCGTGGGTGATGGTGAGAGACGACTAAGGGATTAAAAAAACATATAACATCTATACAAGAGAAGTAAAACTCGAAACAAAACCCTACACCAACACGTCTGATCAGCGTGGTATAGTAGGTTAATATCCCTTCCATTACGGAGGAGGCTCGAGCCCAACAGTGGGACATTTTATAGCTGAGATGAAGATAGATTTCACTAGTACTATAATGTCTGAAATAATGCAAAAAATGTTCTACTTACTGAAGAACCAGTAACCAGCTTTTACATAGAAGTTCAAAGTGACATTGATGTCCTTTTCAAAAACCAATGTGGTATTCAAAGTAGTTCCATTAAATTGAGTCTCAGATCCGATTGAAAGGGGCAGAGTGGTTGATGTATTCCTGCTTTCCAACGTAATGGCTTTGACACTGAGACGGAGATTGCCTAACGCATAAGGTGTAGATACGGTTGTGTCACGGCGAACACGAGAGTGTGCAAAGCTCCAAGAAGGGTTAACAGCCGTATAAATAGCAACAGCCTTGCCGTATCTTTCTTGCATCTTCAACATGGTGTCTTGCATGAACTTATCATGGCGCCTTAAGAATTCATGTCTAGATTCACCCTCACCAGCGTCCTTCAAATTAATAATCACGAATTTTCCGGAACTAGTCTCTGGTAAATCTTCATTTAAATCATTTTCGGTGAGTACTATGCTTGTTTCTTTACCATTTTCTAATGATTTAAGTGCAAGCAAAGGGTTCTCAACGCTGGGCAGGTAAATAGCGTTATGGATGTTGCCATGTAAATAGGGGAAGGACGTACCATCAGCCTCCTTACGTGAAAAATCTTCTACAGAGAGTGTCTCTTCCACGAACACGACGGTCACTGGGTCGTCTTTTAGCACTTTACTTACAATATCTTCCAAATCCTTCTCAGGAACCACATGGAAAGGATTCCCTTCCATAGAAGTACCGATTACATCGCCCCAAATTATAACAGGAACATTTGATGCATAACAGCTAATTACACTTAAAACTAATAACGGGAACACCACACGGCAAAAAGCCATTATATAAGGCTATAACTATGGACGTAAACTGTGTAAGAGCTAATATTTTAGCTCAAAATTGTCATAAAAAGACAGTATTTGGGCGATGACGATTGACCATCGGTCATGTGAAAAGTGATCATATGATAAGTTTGAGGCTTTGTCTATGGTGGTCTAGTGTTGCCACTTTATTAAAGACAATCACCCAATTTAAACAGCTTAGAGTCAGGCTTTATTTATGTATACACAACTATCTATCTGGTATAATTACCAATAAATAATATACATACATACATATCATCACGCCATATCTCTTGCAGGGTAGGCAGAGAGAACAGAGTGCCAGAGAACTCTATCTCTGCATACTTCACTCGCTTCCTCAACATTCATAATTCTCTTCATACACGCTCGCCGGTTTCGGAGACTCTTGACTCCACCTTCCTTCAGTACATGACCGATCTGATCCAGGTAGGTTAGTCTAGGTCTCCCCCAATACCTACATCCTTTCACTTTCGCATTGTATATCTTCTTAACTAGACGTTCGTTCGGCATTCTTTCCACATGTCCGAACCATCGGAGCATTCCCTTGCGCATCTTTACACCAATACTCTCTTTCATACTTACTTGCTCTCTTACGTCGTCGTTACGAATACGATCGATCAGCCTAACTCCACAGATTTTCCGTAGAGATTGCATTTCGACCGCATTAATTTTGCTTTCATACTCTTTTCTGCATACCCAACTCTCGCTTCCATACAGTAATGTTGGGACAAGCACTGCGTTATGTATTGTTACACGTGCCTTCTGGCTGAGGTGGTGGCTACCGAGAAGTTGCCCCAACGCTCCGTTCACTCTATTTCCCGTATTCACTCTTCGCTCTATATTAGTGGTGTACCTCCCATCTCGGCTAAATGCACATCCAAGATATACAAATTTATCCACTTGCTCTAGTACATCATTACCTTTATATTTTAATTAGATAAATTTGATTTATCAAAAATAACTAGTATAATATATACTTACCGTTTTTTTTTTTTGGTTCTGTTCGTCCATTCGGACAGGCAAAGGGATCAAAGCCCATACAGCCAAGTCTTATTTAATTATTTTTCATACATTGTTCATAATTTCTTCATATATGTAGCCTTAATAGTCATTGTCTGTCAGTAAGTCAAGTCGTTACCATTAATCGGGCGCTGATAACCTAATCAATGATTTTCTTTGGGAATTTTGGACAAATATGAAAATACACGTAAACCACTATTGTACCATATTCACTACACTTCAGCACTTTAACTGTACCATATTGCATAAAATACCAGCAAAATTATTCAATATAACACCACAAAACACTAAAGAAATGAATATAATACAAGAGCGTGACATGACATTTCCACATTCGCGCCAAAACTCTTATACTTACCGTAATAGGTTAGTGTGGCCATATCTTATATATTTCCCTAAATATTACGGAATAAAAAGGCACTGTGGGTAGACAATATAAATAAATATTGCTTACCTCCCATTTCGTTCTAAGCCGGCTTGCTCATGTTACAAATAATGATGCCGCGGAAAAGATGTATTCCTAGAAACACTAATTGTGTATTTGGAATATATTCAAACCTGACTATTCGTTCATCAAATTGAATCTAAAGGTACCTATAAAAACTACTAATAAAATTGAATTTAAATGACTATTTATATAAAACTAATTGCCAGCCTAATTGAATTTATTAGTTAAATACCATTATATATTCAGTTTTTAGGATTCCGTACCCAAAGGGTAAAACGGGACCCTATTATTAAGATTGCTGTCCGTCCGTCTTTCTGTCAACAGACTGTATCTCATAAACCATGATAGTTAGACAGTTGAAATTTTCACACATGATGTATTTCTTTTGCCTATAGATAGGGGCATTATAGAACAACAATACTAAAAAACAGAAAAAAATAAACATTAAGCTCCCTCACAACAAACGTGTTTTTTTTGCCGTTTTTATATACATATAATGGTACGGAACCCTTTATGCGCACTCTACACTACTCGCACTTGCCCGGTTTCTTATTTGGCAAGCTATGGTTTGGATACACCCCGCCCGTTTGGTTTCACGTTCGAGCAACAGAAGGGCGCCGTCTTAGGTCTCATTAGTCACCGTACGATTTATTATGTATATTTTATAAATTAAAAATCAAGACCGAAGGGGCAAACTTGTGTTATAAACAAAATTTTATTTGAACATTCTCTAAAGTAATTCGACCTTAAACTTAAGTAGAAAACTAAATACATTGATTGTCAAATTTTAGCTTAACGTTAAACGGGAGGTAGATATATTTTAAAGTTGAAATTTCTCTCATAATATAATGTTAATTTTATTTTCAATCCTTTTTATTTCCGTGCTACCATCAGGTTACGCGGATAAAAATATAGTACCAGTTTTTATGATCGACCAGGATCGAGTTATGTCTCATGTCATAATGGATCCAAATCCATTTGATAAAATTAGTTCTCCAAAATTTGCGAATATTATCCACGAATCAATCAAACACAGCGACAGTATCGTAATATTTATCGAAGAGAATCTTAGCGTTGAAGATTTAAGTATAAAAGATAGAATGGGAACGCCTTATGTCAATTTGCGACAAAATGTTCAAGAAGAAAAAGCAAAATACTTCCCCGCTGTTATAGAACCGTACAAACTTCTCACACAAATATTTCCACAGGAACATAATAATGTTTTTTATTTAAAAACTAGCTATAAACTAGAATTGATACGTACTTTTAAATATATTTATATATTTTTTCAAGACGGTATAAATGAAACCAGGGTAGATGTATTGAGAAGGCATGATACAATCATTCGAGAAGTCTGTTTTTTGATTCGGAAAATGAAAAAGGGTCCTGTAATTGCCTTTTACACGGGCATAGAAAATCCTATTGTATTTAAAAAGATACATTTTGTTCCAATTAAGCCGATTCCTGTACCTAAAGATTTGGGTGTTTTCATCATATCTTCTGCAGCTTTGTTTCGATTTTGTGGTAGGTTATTTATTTTTACTTTTCAGTCTAAATTCATCATGTATAAGAAGAAATAATGTAAGAAAATAGCCTATTCTACAGATGGCAATAAATAAACTATTAAATATGTTTTTTTACAGGAGTTTACGCCACGACGCCGACTCGTCGTTCTCTATTCAATCAATTGCCAATGATTTCTGATGAGTCTTGGAGTAGACGCAGCTTGTCCACTAAAATGGCTTACACAGACTTTGAACTTGAATTTAATTTCACGTTTCAAGAGGACAGATGGACTTTAGGTTTTATTTTTTCGTTTATTATTAAAATCTTCATCATCATTATAGCTCATATTCGTTCCATTGCTGGACTCCAAGTTTCCTTCAAAATGGAAGTAATATATATATATATATATATATATATATATATATATATATATATATATATATATATATATATATATATATATATATATATATATATATTTTATGCTTTTGGTGACAAACGAGAAAGCAGCACACCTGATGGTAAGTGTTACTGCCGCCCATGGACCTTTGCAATGCCAAGGGTAGCTAGGCCGCTGTAAACCTATATAAATCCCAAACCCACCCAGTTGGGCTTCCAGCTTTCTCGCTCACCGAACGAAGCGCAACAGCGCATTGTCATTGCTCAGACGTCGATCTTCTGCGAGAGTGTGGTACTACCCCCGGATGGACCGGCCCGCGGCTGTAGACAGAAAACTGTCAACAGCGTGGTCCTACCACTAATAAATATATGGCGTATTATAGATTATTATAAATTTTCATAGGTTTATGGTATAGATAGTTTTATGTTGAGTTTTCTTTCTCTGCATATCACATCGGTTAGTCGTTCAAATTACTGAAATTTAGCATTTAACATGCTTGATTATTTATAAAACGAGCAAAAAATCATTGTCACATATGGGATTCGAACCCACACCTATTGGAAATCCGTTCCAATAGTGTTACCACACCAACGTGAACTGTTATGATATTCAATCTTCGTCTCGTATTATATATTTGTCTTTAAAGGGGACAATAAAACCCGCGGGTAAGTAAGGAAGTGGTTAAGGATGATCGATATTCATCGATGGCGAATAAACATCGATGTTTAGCTGAAACAAATCGATGTTTCGTATTCGATAACATCGATATATTGATGTTTTTTTTTCCGGTTGTACTACGGTCAGCGCACTTCTCGCACCACTCCGTCCAGGGCGACAGAGGAGCGTAAGCACACACACCCGTAACCCACCCGTGACACCTCGCCTTTGTCATTGGACCGACCACCGGAACAGCGTAAACTTGACATCAGTGGCCGGCCCGACGTAATACCCCCTTAGGGGTACCCTCTCCTTGACCGATGTCCCTCCCTTCTCGGCGGGTGACGAACTAATTCCCCAGTCCAGTCACCCGCATATATTGATATTAAGAGAATAAAATACTGAAACGTAAATATAGTATTAAGGATATCTAGCGTTAATTGGATGTACTAGCTATTAAGTTCAATTATTTTACACTAGATCGCACTGATCAACGTAACCAAAATAGCTGCATTTCCTTTTTTTTTTTGGCCACTCGTACCGCTTCCCTGACATCCGTGGCTAGCTCGGCCTTTGCATTGTCTGAGGTATTGAAAAAAAAAATGCTATCAACTTCCACGTTCAGGTGATTCTTGTAAGAGCGTGTGTGTTGTGACTAAACTTGTAAAGTGGAAGTGAATTTAATTTTTATTACCGATTTTTTTTATCGATGTTTATCGTATCGATACTTATGATTCGATTTTTTTAATATCAATCATCCTCAGGAGCGGTGAGTGTCGCCACACAAAAAAACATGTCAAAACACTAAAGAGACAACATAAAATAGTAGAGCAGGTGTTTAAATAATTGAGAAAATACGTGACAACGATTTTTGGATTAGATTTTCTTTCTATTTAATTTCTTCCCTAATCATGGAAGAATTACTGAGCAGATTTACATAAAATTTTGTATGATTTATTACTATAAGTAGTATGCAGAAAGAGAATATTATATTTTTCCATTCCTTTCAATGATATATCTACGGTAGTCAGCGACTTGCCTTTGTCTCTGGCGTTGCCAAAGTCCATGAGTGGACCACTAGATAGGGTGTTTGCTCGTCAACCACCAAAGCTAATAAAAAAGCTTCACCATCAATACTGTCAACGGTCAATCTGTTTTGTTTAGATAGTGTAGGTCTTCTTGAAGCTGGTGAAGAAGTTGGCCGAACACAGATGGGAATAGGAGCTCCCTGGAACATGTCTTTTGTTTGTGGAGATCCCCTGGTGATTATAAACACCAAGGATGGGAGCTCAATCTCTATATCACAATATCAAGTAAGTTCCATCGTCATCAAAACATATCCAATTATTAAAAACTAAATGACAATCCACTTGCTTACTCTAAAAATGTAATATAGGTAACTTCAAAATTCAGGA
This sequence comes from Lymantria monacha, assembly GCA_905163515.2. Lineage (NCBI taxonomy): Eukaryota > Metazoa > Arthropoda > Insecta > Lepidoptera > Erebidae > Lymantria > Lymantria monacha. Next base: position 3,788,769 of record LR991104.1, read on the forward strand.
AAATTTGCTATGAAAAAATACGAATATCGATTTAATAAATGCAACGAATGGGTGTAATGCATTGGTGTAAAACCATACATATCATCACGCAATATCCCTTGCAGGGTGGGCAGAACCTAAACCTACCTTTGTGTGAAACCATATTTAAAGAAAATCTAAACCCAATTGCTATAGTATTTAATTACATTTCCACAGATTCAACCCCGATTGATTAGACATCTACGTGAAGGGGATGATCAAGAGTCTGACAGTGATTCATCTTCTGATGAAACATCATCTAAGAAGCCTTCACCCCCTGAACATCTAAAGCCTAGTGTTAACATGACTTCATCAGATACCTTTACCTTTGGCAAAAGTATAAATTGTGGTCCATATTTCAACATACCAATAATATCAAGTCTTCTAATCACATTCTTATGCCTTGGTATTCTTTCTTTTGGTATAGTTTTTATGATGAATATCAACGCTAATAAGAGATATGAAGATCCAACGACCAAGCCTTTAGTGCATCCAGAATCCTAATAGTCTCGTATTCATTTAAATTTTTCATCATTCCTTTGAATTACCAGAAGATATTATTAATAGTGTAGCCATGGCATTTTTGAATACTGCGACTTGACTCACTGTCTTTTTAATGTGATAATTTAATAAAGACTTGGCATAAAGGTCTAGTAGCCAAGCTATAAAATTCTTTAAAAGAAAATTACACATCACTATACCGTCCTTTTCTGAGAATTTAATAAAAACTTGGCGTAAAGGTCTAGTAGCCAAGCCATAACATTCTTTAAAACAAAAGTACAATTCACTATACCGTCCTTTTCTGAGGGTGTCTTAAGACAGATTAAGTAGTAACTAGTAAGTCGTAAGACGACCAGTGTTCTTAAGCAGATAAGTAATCAATAAAATTAAATGTATTTGCGTTTTAGTTTCAAAAAATGTATTAATTGTAAGATATATTTTTAATTAATACATTCTTCAATCGTTTTTTTTAAATTATTAAATATCCTCCATAAAACTGCAGAAATTTTAATGTTCCATAGGACATTAAGCTGTTTTAAGTACTGTTTGATTTGGTACCACCGTAGCAGGGTTCATCCATTTCATCTCGAAACGTTATGGTCATCACACTGTACGTTGTCAGCTATCATTTCTCTCACATACATGTAGGATCTGGTATGAATTGCCTATCGCTGTTTCCTAAGCGTTATGACATATCCTTCATTAAAAAAATGTTATAATAAGAGTACTTTCTTCACGGCGCGGCGTGTAGTCGCCTAGCTGTGCTCCTAGTTTTGCACAGGTCCATGGGCGGCAGTATCACTAACCAACAGACTGCTTTTGCCACCATCAGCAGCTGGGGGGGCACACTTAAAACATTACTTTTTTTTACTGACCGTCGCGCCGCCTACAGACTGGTTGTACAAACTTAGCTGCTGCCATTTTGTCCTGTCTGTCAAACGTTTGACAACTGAGAATTGTTATTTTTTGTTCATAGTGTAGGTAGTTATTGTCATCGATCTATTTTCGATTATTGATGTACTTTCTGAAAATTAAATCAATTTTCATCGTTAAACTTATATTATTATTGTTTTGATATCAGCTGATATGGTTTTTTTTTATATTATACGGTAGATCTCATAGTAAAAGAATATTCTGTATAATTACACATACACATGTAGATATGTATATATATATCACTTCAACTTTAGTTCACCGCTTAAACTCTGGGTAGCAGCACTTGCCATACATGCATATTTTATCATCGAGTTGCCACTCTTTTTCAGTTTAATAACTTTACTCTTTGATCAGCAGTAAAAAAAATAATATAAACATCGTTATTATCGCGAGGTTCATTCATTTTTTCAGTATTCATTGGACACAATAATAAACCCAGATTTTAGTTCTCTTTTCTGCCACTGGCTGCGCTATAGTTTAGGATGTACCGATATTACACGTAAACACGCGTTGGCTCGCGAATCTTTAATTTAAATATAAAATTTCAGAGCTGTCAATAGCAACAAAACTTCCCGCGTAAGGATTTAACGAGTACTTTTTGAAAAGTGGCGCGCTCTACCGGCACAAGTTCTGTCCCATAAATTGAGATCATTTATTAAACATTACGTTCGGACTCCTTGTAGATACAAGAAAGATTTCCTTCGTGGTTATTATATAGAAAATATAATATATATTCAAAATCGTTATTTTAAAATGAATCGAATTAAGATCTACCTTCCCCGTGAGAGAGAAGATAAACCTTTCCCGTGTGGTGACGAAGTAAGAATACAATTAATCACCCCCTATCTTGCCTGGGGTACCTATCGTAAAACGAGTAAGGACTATGATATAGGGATGTTAAAAAATAATCGATTTTTATTTAAATCGATTATTATTTTCTTATAAATCGATTTAGTAATATTAATATTATTTATTTTTATAAATCGATTATATAAATTACGCGTTAAAATCGATTTTTATAAACAGCGCTATCTAGGCGACCAATGAATCAATCTCGAAGTAAATTCATTATTATTTACAAGTTAAGAGTGAGATAATATAGTTGTTGATATAACAAAAATGTCTTTTAACCATAAAACACCTAAAAACAGCTGGTGAAAATATTTTATAACGAACAACTATAATACCACAGCAAAAATAAAAACTTTAAATTTAAAACAGCACATAGAACGAAAACATCCCACTGTCTTACAGGTAACATGTATTACTATATTTTATAATTATTATTGTGCTCCTTATGACAGCGACTTACTGGCCTCTGTAAAATTCGTTAAAAAAAACTGTCTGTCATGCGAGTCATACATTTTCAAACCTCAACATTTTCAATAAAAAATGTTTTATGTTAAACTCATCGTCAATACATTTTTACAAACTAATATTTTATGTTAAAACTAGTCAAAAGTAGAATTATCATCATCGTTTAACTGAACAGATAGCGTAGTGCTTAAGATATCGACCTTCTGTTGCCGTGGGTTTGAATCCCACGTAGGACAATACTTTGTGCTGCCCATAAAGTGTTGTTCAAGTGTCGAGTCTGTGTGTAAATTTGTCTGCATTAATTGCACGTTTGTAAAGTCCCCGCAATATAAAGATTATTATTCTCTTAGCGGTGGCGTCATTAAAAAAAAAATATCAACCTATATCCGTCCACAGCTGAAAGTAGGTCTAAATGTAAAATCTAAAAGTACTGGACATTTATGGCCATTTTTTTTTTTAATAAATAACCAATTAATTTTTCTTTTGTTCTAATTTATATTTTAGTTTTTGAGAGGTTGTTATTTTGTTAGAATGCTCATCATTTTATTTATTTTATAATGAAATGTTTAATGGTAGGTACTGACAATTTGTATCAATGACATTTGGTATCCTTATTCTTAACCTTGAAAATTTAAAGGAACATTCGCATTGATTTTTAAGTTTTGAATTGGTATTTTTTTATTAAATATCATTTTATTTGATTTTTAATCTGATAAATTGTTAATTCGAATCTCTTAGGTTTATTATTGGAATATGAAAAGCATATAGATGTTTAAATAATAGAAAAGTCGATTTTTTTCGTAGAAATCGATTATTTATTTTTATTAAAATTGATTTTTGGCAAATCGATTAATATTGAATAAAGAAAAATCGATTTTTATTTAATCGATTATTTTCCGTTTACCTCACATCTCTACTATGATATGCTGACAACGTAAAAAAAGCTATGCAAGAGAATTGAACTAAATAAGACCATATACCAACCCATTTGGCTAGACTAGTGGTATAGTAGATCAGTTTCCTTTTTTCCGCGGCGAGCTATGGAGTGGTTACACGCCGCTATATCCATCCGGGGCGGCAGATGAAGCGGCGCGGGACCCTATAGACCCGCCCCACTATGTAGCTCTACGCCGTGTGAGTTGGCCATCGAAACCCGATCTTCGTCTCCAGTGGCTAGGTCAATTTTCCTGAAGGGGACTCGAACCCAACAGTATATGAGCTTAGATAATAATATACACAAAGAATACGTTTCTTTGCCTACCCATGCTAAGTGACCCGTATACATATTTACAATTTGTAACCTCAAGATGACCATTTGTGTGCGGCTATTCCAGTGTGATATTTTTTAACATTCCATCCTCCTCTGATCTAGCGATCGCTCTGAGCAGGCCACATAGTATAGGTACGTTCCCTAATATCAGAATATGAAATAAAGTACACAAAATTAAATATGTTCATTATCTATAATTTTCTACACGAATTATAATGACACAAAAAGATATTTCAATTGTTTCTTTGAATACCATAATGGATTATTCCAATGGTAAGTAAACATGTATTGTACTAATAAATTTACAAAAACGCTCCATAACCAGCTGAAAATAACTCGTTAAAAATTATTTAGCAAGTTAACTTGTTAAATAATATTTTAGTAAGTTAATTCGTTATATTATTCAAGAGAGTTCCTTGCTATAAATTAACTCTTTAATGACATTTAGCAATTTAACTCGTTAAATTGTATTTCAGCAAGTTAACTAGGCGTTAAAGTTTATCTTTTTAAAATAATTGCATTGGGCAATTAATTTGAGTGCGAGTTAACTTATGAATAGCGAATTAAAACGTATTTTTTTGGTATAATAATTGTATCATAGGCGGTAATTAACGATAACAGATTTCGAGATGTTCTCGACAGTAATTTTATATTAATAATATAAATATTTGCCTGGATCACAAACATAGTTAAGCAAGAATTTACACAGATTTGATTGAATCAATCTTAAGAAAAATCACTTTTGTGTAGCAGCAGATAAAAATACTGTGCCATCAACCATTCCATATGTGCTGACGTCGTATATCGATATTAAGAGATGTACATATATATTTGAATATTAACTATAACCTAAATGATAAGAAAGATCAAGCATCATGGGTTGATGACATTACTCTATCGTTTCCACCTTTTATTTAAACAGATTGATGAATTTTTATCAATATACAGCAAAGATTTCAGTGATTTCGGAGCTGTATACATTTTCTATATTCATCATTATCTTGGTAAAAATTAACAAACAACATTTTTAATTAACAAATACATTTATTTCCAATAATTATATCACATATACACCTGCAAAATCACTAAAACATACTGTATATAACCGTACTACGTTAAATATTCAAGATTTCATTATGCAAGTTATTGCCAGCAATTAATGCAAGTTAAAAAATCATATAAATTTGCATTTACAATTGAAATGTTAAAACAATTCTTTAATGACAGCCAACATGACTTTTAGGGAGAAAACAATAAACTGTGTCAAAAAACTTGTGCTGTAACTTGTATGCCAAAATTTTATACAAATTTTCAAATGCCATTCTTGCATCAACATAACTTGCATAGTGAATTTCTGAAATTAATACATGTCTCTTGCATAAATAAACAGCTAGTCAAATTCTGGCATTAACAAATATTTTCTTGTATAAACTAATCGCTACATAGTGAAATTCTTGCATGAATGTCCTCTTGCATAAATTGCTACAGACTGTGTAATAGCTACAAATGCCCGGCAACAACCAACAACCGGTGAACGCTCCATTCACACACAACACTATTCTTGTCCGTCACATATTCGACTCGGTGGTCGTAAAACTACTTCTATTTAGTTCTTCTCTTCTTTCTTTTCCTGTGTTTGTTCAGAAGATTGTTGTTGCTGCTGCTGCTGTGCTCCACCCTCGCGTTCGGCCGCCATCTGTAGAAATAATACGTTTTATTTAGGACCATATTATATATTTTTTTATTTAAACTGAAGATTTTATTGTACATGTTTCACGTGTAATTTTAGACCATATTGAACACGGATCGACTTTAGATGATAAAATAATAGTCTACATACTAGCCAAAAGGAATGGCATAGATTTTTCAAGTTTCCCTTCTCTTCCATCGGTGTCATTTATTTTATAAGCTCTCATCGATTTTTACGATAATCTTAATAAAATTAACGTGCGCGAAGTGGCGGGTATATTTTTTTTATATTTTAGATATAAATATATCTGTATCACACAAAGATTTATTTTTAATACGTTGTTATTGAAGATCCTACCGAGTTTCTTGCCTTATAGTCTTAGTTTGGATCTACCAAACTAAGACTATAAGGCAAGAAACGATACTATTTGATTAATTTAAAAGATATATAATATTGATAATATGTGAATGCTTTGGCAAGGCTAATAGGCTAAGGAAGGAATCGGTATCAGTGATCGGTCAAATGGTGATGTGGGGGGAGAGAACACGGTGGGTTATGGGGCCACACGACCTTCCGCCCCTGACGGAATGGACGTCGTGGTGTGTCTAGACCATCATTCATTTGGATAAAATTATAAAAGTGAGAAGAACGTCTCACTCTTCTCCGATACCCAAAGGCAAGCGAGACATTGCTACCACTTAACCCGCCAGCGTTTACCCCCACCACCTTTCGTTACACAAAGGTTGCGGATTAGAATTACAAAACCCTCCTATAAAATTTTATTTAAAGAAAAGGAAGGTTTAATTAAATTGTAGGAACATTAAATCGTCCGACACGCTATTACAAACGGTCCGTTGATAATATATTCCAACAATCTCGCACAATTGCTTGACCACAGCAAAGTCTTTGCAATGCAATGGCTCAAATATGTGCACAGATTTTTCGGGTAAGTCAAAGTTATTGTGTGCAGTGACTTGGGTGATATTTCAGAATTCTTACTAGAAAAAGAAATATGGTTATGTAGTTTTTGAAATGATAATATACTTTCTTTCCTTTTCTTTCCTTCTTCGAGATAAATCGATATGATGATATCAATATGATATTCGAGATAATAAAAAAAAAAACAAATGAACCGTTTATAGCACGTGAAAAATGTTGTTCGTTGTTCGTCATGTATACAGTTCTACTTAGTTTTAATTTCCGCGCATTATTTGAGAAAAGCACTATACAAGCCTTGCCCACAACTAGGAATTGATGGACTTACGTATGTGTGCCTCGGCTACGTCTCGGCCCACATTTATACGTTCGTCCATCAATTCCACTTTTGCTGGCCGCTGCAGTAATGTACTAATTCCCAACATGACCCTATTAATGGCATAATATACTTATTAACGATATGACTAATTAATTCCAGTGTATTTTAATTTTAATTCAATTGCTATATTTGATATTATTCCAAGTTAGAAGTATTAACTCAATTTAAATCTATTGAAGTGTGATTGTAATAACTAATGTCATGACTGTCCATTAATCACGTGAGGTTTGAAAGGGGAGGTAGGGGTTTGACAAAAAACACGAAATATCACAAGATTGGGTGCAGTAAGATATCACGTGCATTTATTTTTTCGTCAAACGCTGAGATTTCTAAACTGAAATGCGGCGTGAAATGTGACTTTTGACTTGCCATTGCCAGGCAACGAACAAAGTCGTTTAAAGTAGTTGATCTGTATAAAGACCTTTTTGCAAAGTATGAAAAAGCAAAAAACCGAGAATATAATGAGCTGTGGGCTACTTCTGTATAGGTACTAAAAATTCACGTGATTAATGGACGTTCCCTTAGCGCTTCCTCTCACATCTGTAGGCCTTAACACGAGGCTGAACATGACAGGAACATTGTACGCTATTTTATATCTTACATTTAACTATACTATGTTCAAACAATTACATTACTATTTTGTCTTATATAAAATTATGGAAATGGCGAAAATATGAAAACGTATTTTAAACCACACATGACGATATTTTTTTTATGAACAAAATTTTTGTACTTCCTTTTTCCTTTTCTAATCTTAAAATAACCAAATCGTAATATTATTTTGTCAAATGTTTAATCATGTTACTAATAAAATTTATAATATATCTAACAAATTGGTACCAAAAATGTTTTCGTTCAGATTTATGTATAAAGTCGTTATATTAACTTGGACCTAGGACACTATTGAACCAAAGTCTATCACTATACCTAATCAATTATCACAAATAGTCATTTTTTAAATTTAAAATTACCTTCTTGTATGCCTGTTCAAAGAGCTTCAAGCTGGCCTGTTGCAGTTGTCCGGTGGCGGTGCGGATCTCCTCCGGATCCTTCTCATCCTTCATCGCGAGGAGATCACGAAGTTTAACGATCTCACCACGCAGTTTGTCACACTAAAAACAGATTATAATGGTTAAAGATATAAAATCTTCAAACTTTTTAATCCGCTATGGTCTGTTGGCGCCACTCTCTAGGCCGTCCGGGGTGATGGAACATCCTCTTGGAGCTTCATAACACATTACCTCTTTCCGATCATTAAGCGAGCCCTCGGGATCATTACTTCGGTGACTCGTTAAATAGACAGCAAGGGATAATAATACACTATATATTACCCTCCTTTTGAGACGCGCAGGCAAATTTTAAATGCTAATAAGTATCATCATTAGCTTAGCTCATATACCATACCACACCAGGAAGGAAAATTAACCTACTATACCACACTAGTCATAGGGCTGGGTATAAGGTTTTATTTCGATTTTTCCTTCTCTTGCATAGATGCTATATGCATATTATATGGTTTAGTCGTCTCACGATACCCACAAGCAAGAAAGGGTGGTGAAATGTATTCCGACTATTTCACCACACAGGAAAGGCTAATGATCATCCAGTCCGTCATTATCTTCATTCCAGCTCACATACGGCCCACTGTTGGGCTCGAGCCTGCTCCATAATGGGAGAGAAGTTGACCTACTATACCACGCTGGTCATACGTGTTGGTATAGGGTTGTTTCGAGTTTTCCTTCTCTTGCATAAATGTTATATACCTTTTGTATCCCTTAGTGGTCTATTACGATCACCCATGGGTGGTGAAATGTATTCGGACTCTTTCACCGCACAAGAAAGGCTAATGATCTTCTACGTAAATAAAATTGTTAAAAAAGATATCGGTATTGTCAAATTGTCCCACTGCGTTATGTAAAAACACAGTATTTATAGAAATTACCTTTACTCTTGCACCTTGCTTTACCTAAGAGCAGCTGTAGACTACTATAGGCTTAAATAGATGCTTTTTAAAACTAATAAATTCATCAGCAGTTCCAAGTCCACTGCTGGACATAAGCCTACCACAATGGCGATAGTGATAATCGCTTCGATTGCCAGGCAGATTAGATACCAAAATTGGTTCAAATTCCTGAAATTTAGCATTTAACATGCTTGATTATTAATAAACAATCCCATGTGTGACAATAATTTTTCGCTCGTAATCAAGTTTTTATAAATAACCACAATTGTTTTTCAATATTCCCATAATGAGATAGCACTACACACCAGTAGGTGCAGTGCTATCTTGTTCAGTTTTTAAGAGTAGGAAAGCTCTAAACCATTGTCAACCCGTATACACGCTATACTAATCACAAAATAAAAGGCCCGTTTTGACAGTTCACACCCAAGAAGTTCTCTATTTTTTACCGATCGAAATGTTCTAAGGTAATTACATTTTTCATTGATGGGTACCGCCCACTCGGCTAAGTGCCGTGCATAACGATTTTTTCATATTCTCCACAGACTATTAATAATCGGTTAAAGAAAAAATAAATCGATCAAAATATTTTCTTTTAAGGTGGACTCGCACTTGTCCGGTTTTATTAATTTTAATACTAGTGTTTAGAATTACTGAATTTCACCAGCTGTGTATTGATCTTTACTGAAAGTTATGAGTTTGGAGCTAACAAAGTCACAAATTGGGACAATGTCATATTTGTCGAAGAGATTTGGCTGAACTCGAATCATACCGTGCTACAGTCGTGGACGGACGATACCAAGGCATCTTGCTCAAAAGTTCTAATGGGAAAAGGTGGACGCTTAATAATCTGCCACGTTGAATCAGCTGGAGGAAGTTTTTTTAATGATGCCTTGCTTGCAATGGAGTCTAAAAGTACAAAAAAATATCACGAAGAAAACGCAAAATAAATTCACAGAGTAGTTCAGCATGGACACAAAATGATAAGAATGCCACCATACCATTGTCAGTACAATACTTTGATCTGGGCTCAAATGAAAGGATACGCAGCACGCCACAATACAAAGCCGCCATTCTCCACTAAGAAAATTATGACATTGTTGAATGAAGCTTGTGCCAAAATTACTAAAGAAGACTGGACAAAAGTGGTAGAAAACTCGAAAAATAATTAAGGAAGACTATGATAGAGACATCAATATTGAGAATATACCTAATTGAAAATGAAATAATTATAGATGCGGGTGACGATAGCTCAACCGCCAATTTTGGCTCATCATTTGAAGAAAATGAAGAAATTAAATGAAGAAATTGAAGATTCACTTTTTCTCGATTTTTTATTTTGTGATTGAGTGAATGTTATTGTAACACAAATATATAATGATAAAAAATTGACCTTTCATAACATTGTGTCATTTCAAAATACCTATAATATCAAAGTTTTAACTTAAATTTTCAAATCAGAACTTTAATCCAATGCACTTTACAATACATATTCAAATCGATTAAATACTCACGCAAACTTGAATCGATATATCGTGAGTATCGAGTACCGAGTCGTATGGTTATATCACTATATCCATCAATAAGACAAATGTCAAAACGGGCCTTTTATTTTGTGACAACTATAGTCATATACCAATGTAGTAACAATAGATCAAATACCCTTCTCCATTGTGAAGTAGGCTGGAGATCAACATTGTTACATGAAACATTCACATTTTCAAAAAAATTAATTGAAAATTCACATTTGCATGTAAAATGTTAAAATGTTATGTTTTTGAAAATATATCATTTTTCGGACTTCTAAGTGAAAGATAAGGGTGCTGAGACATATTTTAACCACTCAACACAGATAGGTCATATTTGATCGTTTATATACTAAAGTCAAGATTTTAATAAAACACTAAGAAGCAAATCCATGTTCCATAAGAAACATGACACAAATAACACTCTCACTCAGTATCAAAAAACTTGTTGTTCAAAAAGATTGTCGCAGGAATCGAATCCACAACAAACGACGACATGGGTAGACACTATATAGACCAGTAAAACTATATGTGCATTGTTACCTCGTCCTGAGGCAGTTGACTCTTATATTCATCCATCTTGGTTTCAGTATCGTGGAGAACACCCTCGGCTTGATTGCATACTTCAACTCGTTCACGTCTCTGCTTGTCGGTGGCAGCAAACTGTTCAGCAGCTTTAACCATGTTCTCAATCTCGTCCTTCGATAGACCACCAGATGATTGGATGACAACTGTTCAGAAGAGTAATAAGTTTTAGTTTTCCGAATAAATAAGGATGGATACAGACACTATGCTCATCCAGTTCTGTACTTAAGCATTACCATTTTAGTAAACTCGAAGAAAAACTCCTGCTGGATAGTGTTAGATAGTAGACCATTTTACTGCCTCCATTTTGGTAGGGCGGGCTTACATATAAGTAACTCGTCTATAAGCCAAATGAAGTAGAAACAATTAACTGTATGAGTCACAATCATATCAGCTTGTATATATTTCACTGCTGAGCTCCAGCTTTCTTCATAATAGCAGGGAAATTGACCTACTATACCACGCTCATCAGATGCAGCTGGTATAGGATTTATTTAGAGAATTATCTCTTGTATAGATGTTATATGCATATTATACACCTTAATCGTCGTTTACAATAGCCATGGACTAAATAAATCTCATGGAATCACCACACGGAAAACCCACGCAGTAGACATGTGTAAGTAATGCGAGTGATGTATTACACGTAATATTACCCGACCGCGTACTGTTATATTACACATTACGCGACTAAACATCACATCACATTAAACATGACGCGAACATCCGTGTACTGTTCTGCATTTCTGCAGTGTTCGGTAATTTGGTGATGGACATCTATCTCTCAAACTGTGTCGCCGTGTTCTTTCGGAAGAGTGAGAGGAATAGAACGACTGGACTGCGCTGCGCCTGCGGTCGATAACAAAAGAAAATTCGAAACATTCTGCTCGGTCTGGCAACCGAACCCGCACCTATTGGGAATCCGGCCCAATCGTGCTGCCACTTACACCATCGTGAACTATTTTAGGACATGCAAATTTCGCTTCATATTATATCTTACGTCTTCAAGGTGATGTATGCCATCTACTGGACAATGTTTACACATTGTATAGGCTTCATACTTCAAACTTTACAGTTAGAATTGTATTAAACGATGACACAACCTTGTTATTCAAATTACTGAAATTTATATTAAATGCTAAAAAAAAAAAGTCAGTAATTTGAATTAAGGCTTATATTGAATGAAATGTCATGTATGATCTTTGAAGTGATGGTAAAATGTAATATTACTCGGTACGAAATGTAATGCCATATAACATCACTTCGCGTAGTACTGTTTCGCGCATGTCTACCACACAGTACTTATTACTGTGTTTTCCATCCGAAACGAACTCGCTATACTGGCACAGTAACTTGGTATCTTAACTATCTAATTCTAGCCATCTATACAGTTTTTACTTACTCTGTTGTTCCTTGCCAGTGCCCTTATCTCTTGCAGATACATGGACGATGCCGTTAGCGTCGATATCAAAGGTGACTTCGATTTGTGGTACCCCACGTGGTGCTGGCGGGATGCCAACAAGCGAGAACTGTCCTAAAAGCTTATTGTCCAAAGCCATTTCACGTTCGCCCTGATGCACTTTGATTTCAACTTGGGTTTGGCCATCAGCAGCTGCATATGAAATTAAAATTTAATGTCATTACGGACAATACACAATAAAAGACTGTAAAGTTTAGTGTTACATCTATGGGTCATAAATAGGGTTTTTTTTTACCACCCTGCACTAAGGAAATAATCCTTGTCTTGCGGAGGACTTTCAAACATGCAATTAATGCAGACAAATTACACCCAGACACAGAACAACACTTTGTGGATCGCACAGTGTTGTCCTGCGTGGGAATCGAACCCACGGCACTGGCACGGAAAGACGCTATCTTAGCCGCTACGCCATAAATGCAGTCACTGGATTCAGCTTATCAGAATTAAGCTGAAAATTTTATGGCAAGATTGGTTTGCTGCTGGTCTGGCAAACGCTGAGCAAGTTCCTGTTAGGACAGTCACACTGGGTACGAATTTTACATATCATTTATTTATATTTAATCTTTTGTTTATTTTTTATTCTGTTTAAACCATTGTTGCACTTTTTCATGCACACATGAGACCTGGCATCTGTTGTTAAATAAGATAATTCTCATTCTTTAAGTATACAGTTCGATTTACTTTCTTATACGAGTCATAAATATTGCTTAAAGGTTCACCAGGAGATTGGGTAGTAGCACTCTTTTGGAGATCATATATTATCGATTGCAATCACCAACCCGCCTTTTTTTTGGGACTAATCCCACCACACATTCCCACCATTGTAACTCCTGTAAGCCAGGATCCACAATGGTCACTAGAAATGACACCAAGGTTTGACCCTCAGGCTGTCCCGGGATATGATTTTAATTGTCTTGGGACCCGCAACAAATTTAATTAGAAAAGGTTAGAGGAGGAGTTGGAAAGAGTGATTCCACTTCCCTCCTAGGCAAAGCGGGAGACAGGAAAACAAAATGACTAGTCAGCCATTAATTAATGAGGTGTACGGCTACGATAAGCGCAGCCGTACGGCACCACGGATACGGAAGAGCTCACCAAACCGCCTGCCAAGTGTGATAATTATGCCATTATGACCTTTGGGATGATATGCTTATGTGTGGTTATTAAACTGAGACTACAAACTAGTACCAACCAGATAAAATTTACAGGGAACTGCTGAAAAACAGGGTAAATACATCTACCCATTCATTCAGCCATCTTCCTATCTATGTGTTATATATATTAGCCTATGCCTACTAACAAAAACTGAACAATGTCATCATTGGCAAACTGGTTTGCCATCTCTCCTGCTATCACTCAACACACATTTCTTAAAAGAGGATTGCTCTACTTCTGATTCTCCTATAGTTGCATATTATAAGCCACATGGAAATGGCTCTCCCGTGGACCCTACCCCTTGGCGAAGACAGATGATCACCACAAAGGTTTGCGTTTGTGATATTATTTGAATAATGTCAATACTGACCTGTAGAGAAGACCTGGCTCTTCTTTGTTGGAATGGTAGTGTTACGAGTGATGAGTTTTGTGAATACTCCGCCTAGGGTCTCGATACCCAGCGACAGAGGTGTGACGTCGAGAAGCAGGATGTCTGTCACGTCTCCAGCGAGCACACCTCCCTGGACAGCGGCTCCGACTGCTACAGCCTCGTCTGGGTTCACGGCACGGGATGGAGCGCGACCGAAAATTTCTTGGACCGTTGATTGAACCTATTGAGATAATTTTATTTAAGGTTTGTTTTTTATAACCCGCTTTGTTTTTCAATTTGTTGTCCAAAAAATCCTCTAGATGGACCAGCGCCGTTTTAAGACCTTGGTACCGCCGGAGATCAACTCTTAAAACACGCAAAGAGAACATACAGCTAGTTACGAATTTTCTGGCAGGGTGGAGGCTAGCCTCGGTGCGATTGTGCAATAGCCGGACCGCAAAAATAAAAAGGATTTTCCGTCGAAGTTGAGAAGCTAATTGCCTATAATACAGTACACTGAAGGCAGACAATCCGCGCGAAAAGTTTTTAGGCTCTTTTTCGCTCTGTTGTTACCTCTAACGGTAAGGTAAATTGCAATCAAGCCATCACCATATTTTCCATATTTTAAATCATCCCCACCTTTTAATAATTTTATTGTTAAGATTTTATCTGTTAATCCTCAATCTTGAAGTTGGATGACGCGTTTGGTTATCAGTAATAGGCTAAACTTGCCTATATAGACCTTTCACAATGTTCCTAGAGTAATAACAATGTCTGTGAGCTTATAATCCAAATGTCCAGTAAGACAGTCGGTGAATATGACTCCAAATTAATCTTGCACCCTTCCATAAGGACTGCCTAGACAGCCATTAAGAACTGACATCGGCTTTGTGCTTTTAAGTGCATTTTATCTATTCCTCTCCCATTGTTGAATATGACATAATCATTACAGTGGCATAATGAGTACCAAATGACAGCTGGCATGAGTCCCCATAGTAGTGGCGTAGAATGAAACAACAAGAGAAGGAAAATACAAATTTTACCTTATAATTGCCCACTTGCTGCCCACCCATTTAGCTAGAGCATGGTGTACTAAGCCAATTTCTTTCATATAGAAAAGGCACATGCACAGATACATTCCTCTCAAGAAGTGGTAAGCTTCCCAGAAGAAAACTGTTAATTCATATTTCTGGTGATTTCTGAAACAATCTTTATACTTCTCACGAGCAAGTAAGGAGTGGTAATATAGTGTTCCCATTCCATCAGCATTGGATTTCCATCCTAACACCATCACTCATAGGATTATTTACTATGTTTACCTTAGGCATTCTGGTCATGCCACCAACAAGTAGGACTTCACCGATATCCGAACGCTGCACCTCGGCATCCTGCAAGGCGCGCTGGCACGGAGCTACTGTTCTTTTGATCAGATCACCAACCAGAGACTCCAGTTTAGATCTGGTCATCTGTATGAAAATTGAAAATTATTTTTACTAATAATGTTATTAGTTTACTTTCGTCTATTTAGTTTACCATCGATGCCCAGAAGCGGCCGAACCGAATCGTCACGCTTGACGAGTACAACCAACCCTTACATCCACGCCCAGCATTGGGACGTGCATGGGCGGTACAATGAGCCATCGTTAGTGTGGCCTGAGTCGATAACTTCAATATCCCGTTTGCTGGTAATAAAGTTAAATACCTAAACCGAGATGTACGCTGTATTTATCAGTATTTTTCTACTGAAAATGAATTTGTATCATAAATGGAAGAGGGTATATTAAAATATTATTAATAACGATTACATGTTGGTTGTAAAAAGCTGTAACCAACGCGATGAAACCCATAAAAATAGTTATATTTCTAGTGTAATAATCGCGAAATAGAATAATATTTTTCCATTAGACTATCCTACGATGCCACCGAAGTTAAAATCGAGTACCGGTGGTCCGCTCGCATGGCGAAGAGAGAAGGTTTTACGGTGGGTCTATGGGGTCACGCGCCGCCTTTCCGTCACCCCGGACCGATTCGGCGGGGCGAGACGCATCCATAGCCCACCAATAAAAAAATAAAAAAAAAAAAAAAAAAAAGAAAAAAAAAGACTATCCTACGATACATCTACATCCTGATATTTTTGCTTATGGATAGAAAGTACCGTGTACTATAGACTCGTAAACGTCTGGATAGTTTTTGATGATTTTTTTATGTGCATATGGATTCAAGAATGGTTTACATTGACAATTCGATTCGGTAAATGGCGCTGTGGTCAATTGAAAGGTTTTTTTTTAGATTGATTTGTTGGGTTAGCAAGTAATTTTACAAATTTGTTTCAATATATAGAAATTTTCACCTTAAGATTCATGTGCTTAGGTCCAGAAGAATCCATGGTGAGGTAAGGCAAGTTGATGTCCGTCTGCAGAGAGCCGGATAACTCAATCTTGGCCTTTTCAGCTGCCTCCTTCAGACGTTGCATGGCCATAGCGTCTTTGCGGATGTCAAAACCTTGCTGTAAAATATATCAAAACAATGTATAGATTATAAGAGTAATCATCATTCTCCTACTCTTATCCCAATTAATTGGGGTCAATACAATATGTACTCTTCTTCTTTCTTCTCTTCTCTCCCTGGGAATGTAATTGTTGACCAAATGGCATGAGATGGAGTTGGTCCAGGTCGTTATATGGCTCTTAGTCGTCTTTTACAACATCCACGAGCAGTAAGGTTTGGTAGTATTCGTAGCCGCTACCACATAGCTAAATTTAATTTAATATATAAATATTATTAATAAAGTAAAAAATGTAAAACTGTACATTCTTTATTTTACTAATTTAATTTCATGATAAAATTAACTGTACCACGGTTTCTAGGAAAGTCGAGTGTATATTACACACGACTAGCTGGTACCGTGACTTCTCTCGCATCGTTGCAAAAGTGTTCAGCTTAATAAAACCGACACTGATCGACGATGCATAAAAACTTCTCCAAACAAATGCATTTCAAGTATGATTTTTTTAATCTCTAGGTCCTGTAAATCCCTGTAGTCCAGGATCTATAATGCTTTTCATTAATGACGCCTAGAGTCCGTAGCTCAATTATAAAACACCGCTCCCATCAGACAAAATACTGTTCATTGAAATGTGAACTTTTGAGCCTCTGTAGACACAGTTTACATTGACCACACAAATTAGCAGCAAGTGGTCTGCTAATTGGGGAAGTGGGAGCGGTGTTGTATAAATGAGCTACGACCCCTAGTTTGGCCTCTCGAGGTATTAGTGTTTCAAAAATTCTAATCCCCTTCTATGCAATATGGAAGAGAAGAAACAAAATTGGCTAAGATTTAGGCTTTTGAAATGCTAGGTTTTTTATAAAAACTGTCTTAGATGCTGACACTATCCATAGTGATTTTAAAGATAAGAGAATCTTGAAGCCATTCATGCAGTCTTAAATACCAAATAGCTAGGACGCTTATCAGATAAAGGTTCGGGTTCTTGAAAACTCCTGAAGTACATGAGAGGCAGTTATGACGCACTGTAAGGCGACCTAACCACTTATCATCGCGTGGGCAGCTTATACGTTAATCACTACTAAAATCAATACAAAAATGCTTACGTCACGTTTAAACTCATCAACGAGGAAGTTAACGATGACGTTGTCAAAGTCTTCACCACCGAGAAGTGTGTCACCGTTGGTACTCTTCACTTCGAAGACGCCCTTCTGGATCTCAAGGACTGATATATCGAAGGTACCGCCACCCAAGTCGTATACAGCGATACTGAGGCATAAAATAGCTTGTTAACCAACTTCAAAATAGAAGGTTTTTAATTAGTGACAAGTTTTTTTTCATAACAGTTGGCTGAACTTGAAAGTTCTTTACTTTCTTATTTAAAATGGTAGGTACACTTTCCAGGTGTTCCTCCACATTAGAGGAAGTTTGAAAGTTGCGCCAGTGACGGAAAAGTTAAGGAGTGAACGGCTGACATGGTATGGACACGTGCAGAGGCGGGATGAAAGTAATGTTGTGAGAAAAGTTTTAGGTATGAATGTTGAAGGCTTAAGGTGTAAAGGAAGACCAAAGAAAAGATGGATGGACTGCGTGAGGCATGACATGGATAGTCTAGGAGTATCGGCAGAGATGACGTCTGATAGGATCGTATGGAAAAGGATGATGACATATTGCGTTGACCCCAAATAATTGGGATAAGAGCAAGATGATGATGATGACTTTCCAGGTGTTCCTCCGGTCAGGATCTATGATCTATATTTTAGCATCTTGAGAAAATCGAGACATCTTCAAATATTATAGGTATAATAATAATAGTGGTAGGACACATTACTGACAGTTCCCTGTCTATAGCCGCGGGCCGGTCCGTCCGGGGTAGTACCACACTCTCGAAGATCGACGTCTGAGTAATGGCAGTGTGCTATTGCGCTTTGTTCGGTGAGCGAGAGAGCCGGAAGCCCAACTGGGAGGGTTTGGGTTTTGTATTGGTAGGCAGCGGCCTAGCTATACCCTTGGTATTGCAAAGGTCCATAGGCGGCAGTAACACTTAACCAACAGGTGTGCTGCCTGCTCGTTTGCCACAATAAACAATAAAAAAAAACTAACATGTTTAAAACACTAATCTAATGAATCATACTCGTTTCCGCCAAAATTCCTCACAAGCTAGTTTTTTTTCTTGGAGTTGGCTTGGTTACCAAGACCTTTAAGCCAAATCTTTGTTTATAAATTATCTTCAGTTAAATTCGTCATACGTCAGTAAGTCAAATTGTCTCCTTCAACAGTGCCATGGACAAACTGTTAAAAGTATCTTTTGGGAATTTTAGAGGAAAACGTGTGTAGGGCACTGTTATATCATATTCACTACGCCTCAGTACTTTCTGCGCATAACATTACATAAAATGCCATCAATATTACTTAATATATCATGGTAAAACACTAAGATATTAAATATAATACAAGAGCACACTTTTCCGTTCCCGCTAAAACTTCCGCACAGTATTGTGTTAGCATTGTCAAACAAAGTAACTAAAACACACTTCGGCTCAGAATAACATCTATGCATAGTAAATAAGTATATACAGCCAAATGTAAAAAAACTTACATCTTATCATCAGTTTTGTCCATGCCGTAGGCGAGTGCGGCTGCTGTAGGTTCATTGATCACCCGAAGTACGTTAAGACCAGAAATTTGACCTAAACACAAAATGGATATTATTATTGCCCCTTTTTTTAAACTAATCTTCAGGAATAATAAGTCAAAATTATTATTATTATTTTAATTATTTAGCATTTTAAAGTTAAAAATATAATCATAATTTCAGTTAAAATACGAACCACTACTATCCTCGGGCCTCAACAATAGAAAATAAATTTAAGTACTGTGTTGGTAGAGAGATATTGTAATCTTAATCCAATAACTATATGGAAAATATAATAGGTGACTAAAATTTAAGGGTCATCTGTGAAAGCTGTCATCAAGTATGATTTTCCATGTAATGAGAGTGTTTTTTTTAGCGGCAGGCTATGGAATGATCACGCCCCGCCTAATCAGTCCGAGGCGACAGAAGAAGCGGCGCGCGCCTTCATATACCTCTCTACGCCGAGTGAGCGGGCCGCCGGAACACGGTCTTTGTCTTCGGTAGCCATGTAGCGACGATGTAACAATACAATTCAACACCTTTTTTTTTTAAATAGAGAACTCTGCACTGAGGAAATAATCTTTACACTGCGGGGGACTATACAAACATGCAATTAACGCAGACAAATTACACCCAGACTCAGAACAACGTTTTGTGAATCGCACAAAGTAATGTTCTGCGTGGGAATGGAATCCGCGGAACCGGCACGGAAGGTCGGTATCTTAACCATTACGCCATCTGTGCAGTCATTTATTGTCCGTGGGTGTCGTAAAAGACGACTAAGGTATATAACATACATATAAGCAATACAAGGAAAACTCGAAAACCATCTGATCAGCTTGGTATTAATAGGTAAATTTATTTCCCGTTGTGGAGGAGTTTAAACCCAGCATTGGGACTTATGAATTGAAGTGATAAATGTACCACGATTTCTAGGAAAGTCGAGCATATATCACGCACGACTAGCTGGTACCGTGACTTCTCTTGCATCGTTGCAAAAGTGTTCAGCTTAATGAAACCGACACTGATCGACGATGCGGGTAAGAAAGCACTAGGCAAATAGCAGCGCCTTCTGGCAAGTTTATAACAGTCATACCTGCCAAGCATAGCGATCATGGTGCTAACCCCTACCCGAGGAGGTCTACATCAAAGGTTGGTTACTTATTTAACTTCTTCAGGGGCATTGGCACATGTTTGTTTGGGTTTATCTTGCTTTATTATTATTTCAACACTAGTCAAAATTAGATGATTTTTTTAATGGATGTTCACTATTTTCTGATAATTATTTACTTATTGAATCGTTTTCAATATATAATGAACAAATCGCAGTAAATATTAAAATTAAATTCATGTTTTTTTTTTGTAATTAGAAATCGTCCCTGAAGAGGTTAATCCATTGCAGTTGGTTCTCTTTTATCACTTTCATAGTCTAACACAATATTCCAATAATGAAGTATACTGACCAGCATCCTTAGTGGCCTGACGTTGCGAATCGTTGAAATAAGCTGGCACAGTGATGACTGCATTCTTCACCGATGTGTTCAGGTACGCCTCGGCAGTTTCCTTCATCTTTATCAGCACGAATGCGCCGATTTGTGATGGTGAATATACCTTGCCATCACTACCTATGACCAAAATAAATAAAAAATAAACTTAGGGTATTTTATTACTTATAGTGGCAAACGAGCAAACAGCACACCTGTTGGTAAGTGTTACTGCCGCCCATGGAGCTTTGCCAATACTAAGGGCTAGCTAGGTCGCTGCTTACTGACACAAGCCGAACCCACCCAGTTGGGCTTCCGGCTCTCTCGCTCACCGAACGAAGCGCAATAGCACATTACCATTGCTCCGATGTCGATCTACTGTAATACCCTATACGGACCAGCCCGCGGCTGTAGACAGAAAACTGTCAACAGTGGGTTCCTACTACTAAGAGGCCGTTCATGAATTACGTAAGGGATTTTGAAGAATGATTTGACCCTCTCTACCGTAAGACATCATAAGATTGCAACTTGTGAATTTTTGTAAGGAAAGGTCCTATTAATCAAATATAACTCCGTACATTCTGAAAATATCTTTTTTTACAAACTTCTTACTACAAGTAGATATCATTAACTCACTGCAATGACATTAATCTTATTAATCTATCACAGTTTTGACTAATATTAGTCATTTTCAAATTAATTTAATATCTTACGTAATATCAAGTTCATTACCAACCCACCCGCCCCCTGCCTATAGTAAGAAGTTATAATATTCAGTCAACACCGTCTCCCTGCGAAACGTCTTACAAAATTTATGAATGGCTCCTTACCATGCAAGTTAGTGGGATTTTGGGATAACCTGTCAAATGTCCTATGAAATTACTTTAATGTGAGAAATTATACCATTATTTAAACAAATATATGTCTATAATAGTATTTGGATGCCGGCGGCACTTTTGTGGCGAAATAAGACGGAAGGCCTACGTCCAGCAATGGATGGCCAAAGGCTGAGTGATGATGTCTCGTATTGCATAAACTATTGGCTGGCACGGATATCGAACGAATTGATGTGATATAACTATATGTTAACTACTATGCAGGTATATATGAGGCTGCTAGAACCAGAGTGTATTATTGTAACTTTTAACCTAATTGCAATTTCGTAATCTAAAAATGTTAATCTACAAAACAACAGTGGCCTAAAATTGTTTACAAGCTTTTAACAATAGATGGCAGTACAAGGTACAAGTACATTTTCGGCTTCTGTTCAAATCGATTAAATTTAATTTAATTTTAATTCCCTCCATATTGTAAAACATGGTTCTTGTAGTTAGGCCGCTCTGGTTCTAGCAGCCTCACATCTACTAGTATTCATAGATTAACTGTACCACGGTTTCTAGGAAAGTCGAGCATATATCACGCACGACTAGCTGGTACCGTGACTTCTCTTGCATCGTTGCAAAAGTGTTCAGCTTAATGAAACTGACACTGATCGACGATGCATAAAATTATAAACTAGTCATCTCTTCCACCGTCTATTTCCCTTGAGCATCATCTTGCTTTTATCCAAATTACTTGGGGTCCACGCAATATGTACTCAATTTCATATATATTGCAAAAGTTATCGGCAATAGTTTTAATAACCAGCCGCCTGCTTCATGTCACTTCTTAAGAATGTAATTGTTTACCAAACGGCATCAGATTGTTAGCCAGGTTTATATAGGGCTCTCAGTTACCTTTTACGACATCCACGAGCAAAGTAAGGGTTGGTAGTATACGTAGCTACTACCACACAGCTTTCCATTGTCTTAATATAGTTTATTATTCATAGTATATTTCGTATAATACAATTAATGTTACACTTAAACTAATGTATTATGTTTTTCTATTATTTAGGTACATACATACCATCACGCCATGTCCTTTGCAGGGTAGGCAAAGAGAACAGAGTGCCAGAGAACTCTATCCTTGCATACTTCACTCGCTTCTTCAACATTCATAATTCTCTTCATACACGCTCGCCGGTTTCGGAGACTCTTGACTCCACCTTCCTTCAGTACATGACCGATCTGGTCTAGATAGGTTAGTCTCGGTCTCCCCGGTACCTACATCCTTCCACTTTCGCATTGTATGTTTTCTTAACCAGACGTTCCCATTACCTTTCGCGTCTTTACACCAATACTCTCTTTCATACCTACTCGCTCTCTTACGTCGTCGTTACGAATGCGATCGATCAGCCTAACTCCACAGATTTTCTGTAGAGATCGCATTTCGACCGCATTAATTTTACTTTCATACTCTTTTCTGCATATCCAACTCCCGCTTCCATACAGTAATGTTGGGACAAGCACTGCATTATGTATTGCTACACGTGCCTTCTAGCTGAGGTGGCAGCTACCGAGAAGTTGCCCCAACGCTCCATTCACTCTATTTCCCACATTCACTCTTCGCTCTATATCAGTGGTACCTTCCATCTCGTCTAAATCCACATCCAAGATATACAAATTCATCCACTTGCTCTAGTACATGTACTACTGTGCCAGCAGGACTGCATCATCTGCATATAGCAGAGCAGTGACCACTGAGTCGCCCATCTGGACCACACATTCATATCGTTCAACCTTTGGAGACATTTATCCAGACATATGATAAACAGTCTGGCTGACAGAACGCAACCCTGCTTAACGCCGATATTGACGTCAAACCAAGACGACAAGATGTCCCAAAGTTTCTTTCGTACAACCGTGTCAAATTCTCTCTCCAGATCCACAAAACTGCAGAAAACTCTCTGACCTAGAGCCAGTTGCTTCTCCACAATGTTGCGCAGAGAGAACACTTGATCCATGCATCCCCTTCCACTCCTGAAACCTCCTTGTGTCTCACACAGTAAACCATCGGACACCATCCTCATTCTCCTTTCAATAATTTTACCGTACACTTTTGCTGCCAAACTGGTCAAGCTTATAGCTCTGTAATTTGCGCAGTCATAACGTGAACCCTTGTTTTTAAACAAAGGCACGATGACTGCGCTATTCTAGTCCCTGGGAACCATTCCCGAGCTCCAACATAAATTGAGGAGCAACAGGAACGCCCCCCAGACACAGCAGCCGCCAAGCTTGATCATCTCGGCAGACACCATATCAATGCCCGCTGCCTTACCATTTTTCAAACTTCTTATCGCCCATTCAACTTCATCCATACTGATACCATCAGGACACCGGTGCTGAATGTTGATCTACTAAACCACATGCGACACCGGCGCCAACTCGAGTATCCGCATACATATCGCCAAAATATTCACTCCATCGGCCTAACACGTCTTGTGTTTGTGTAAGAATGTCTCCACCTTTAGACCTTATTTTATTCATTCTGAAGGCTGACCAACCACCCCGAGACCTCTTCACCTCCCTCCAAAGAATGTCTCCACCTTTAGACCTTTTCTATTATTTATTTACAGTATAACCTTAATATAACGAGTACCTCGATATAACGGATATATCTGGCATTCCTCTTGAACTACTTGTAACGGTTAATACAAAACATACTATTACATTACGAATGCTTTATTAAATTTGGTCAAATACCACCACTAACTCCTGTAGTGTTACAATTGATAAAAAAAAAACGAAAAAAGAAGTTAACAACACCAAACGAATAGCCACCAGCCAGAAGTTACACCGCCAAACCATCTGATACGCCATGGCGATTATGGTATTATTCGTCTTGTGGAGCTTATGTCCAACAGACTGATAGGCTGATGGGCGAAAATTAAACCTTACCTTGCACCCAAGCATCGCCATTTGACGCCCTGACAACTTTATATGACAGATTCTTCATATCTTTCTGGACTTCTGGATCATCGAATCGTCTTCCAATAAGACGTTTGGTAGCGTAGAATGTGTTGCCGCTGTTGGTTACTGCCTGACGTTTGGCCGGCATACCGACCAGACGCTCGCCTTCCTTGCTGAAGGCTACGTGGGAGGGAGTCGTGCGAGACCCCTCAGTGTTCTCCACAACCTACGATAACAAGTTTATTTTATAAATACCTTTACATATATTAAATTGTTTTTTTTAAAGGAGTTTCATTGCATGGTCACAAGTCTTTTAAGCCAAGTCTTCAATTATAAAGTACCACCTTCATTTAAAGTCATTGTCCGTCAGTAAATCAAATCGTCGCCGTCAATAGTGCCATGACCAATCTTTAGAAGAATTTTGATAGAAAATACATGTAAAGCACTATTTTTTTTATGGCTTATGGTGGCAAACGAGCAGACAGCACACCTGATGGTAAGTGTCACTGCCGCCCATGGACCTTTGCAATATCAAGGGTATAGCTAGGCCGCTGCCTACCAATACAAACCCCAAACCCTCCCAGTTGGGCTTCCGGCTCTCTCGCTCACCGAACGAAGTGCAATAGCACATTGCCATTACTCAGACGTCTCGATCTTCTGCGGGAGTATGGTACTACCCCGGACGGACCGGCCCGTGGCTGTAGACAGAACTGTCCACAGCGTGATCCTACCACTACCACACATATCACTATTAAACTACTATTGTTACCATCTGTTCGTGAATCGATTCTTCAGATGACGATCCCAATCGATGCATGGATTGATCTATTTCTGAAAGAACCCCATCCCTCCACTAAAGAAAAAGACCGCGTTCCAGTGACCCATCAACACGGCGTCGAGACGTATATTGTAGGGCGGGTCTACGGGGTCGTATGGCACTTTTCCTGTCGCCCCGGACGGATTAGCGGGGCGTGACATACCGCAGCCCGCCGCCAAAAAAAGAATCCCTAATATCCATCTTCCCAAATAATATGATAAGTTTGCCTAGAAAGCTCCATTTCTTATTTTCTTGTTGCTCCAGCCAGTATTTTTATTACAGGCTCATTTTATTCTTTAACTCGTTAAACTGGGCATTCTTATGATTAACTGTACCACGGTTTCTAGGAAAGTCGAGCATATATCACGCACGACTAGCTGGTACCGTGACTTCTCTTGCATCGTTGCAAAAGTGTTCAGCTTAATGAAACCGACACTGATCGACGATGCGAAAAAAAGCTTTTAAGGTGCATTTTAGTTATCGATTTTTTGAATAGGACTAATCTCACTACACTTTCCAGACATTGTAATTGCTGTAGCCCTTGGAAACACACTGATTTTCAAAGATGACATCCAATTTGGACCACCAAGATCTACCACAAATCGCGTTTAATTTGTCTTAGGAACAAGTTGGAAAACAATGAACAGGACTTGGAAAATGCCATTTCTATGCAATGTTGAAGGGAAGATGCAAAACTAACTTTTTTGCCTGCCACAATTGCCGAGACTGAACTTTTTGTGCGAATGAAAAATAATTATCATTCATGGGAATTTGTGTTCAAAACTAATGAAAATCCGTTCCAAGGCGGTTAGAACCTTTAAAAATAAATTGAATGTACAGCATAATGGGCAAAGTAGTAGGTGGAGTTACCTATTAAATTCATTTATTAACCCCTGACGCAAAAAGAGGGTTGTTAAAGTTTATTTATTTCTGTCTGTTGTATCGCTGCTCCTAAACGAATAGACCGAACATGATGCGTTTTTATTTTTATGTCAAAACTGAAGTGATTGGAATGAGTCTTAACTACAATGAATCTGAACTAAGTTCAGATTCATTGTAGTTAAGACTCATTCCAATAAAAACCATCCATAAATTGCGTAAGGGATTTTGCAGAATAATTTGGCCCCGTCCCCCCTACTGTAAGACATCATAAGATTGCAACTGCTCCCCCTGCCCCTTAATATAAGAATTTTTGTAAAAAAAAAAGGCCTATTGGTCAAATATAACTCCGTTTATTCTGAGAATATCTTTTATTACAATCTTCTTACTACAAGTATCATTAACTCACTGCAATAGCATTAATGTTATTTACAAATCTATCGCAGTTTTGACCAAAATTAGTAATTTTCAATTTAATATCTTACGCAATGTCAGGTTCACTACCCCCTCCCTGCCTATAGCAAGAAATTATAATATTCAATCAACAAACACCTTACATAATTTATGAATAGCCCCTTATAGGTTTTTTTGTTTGCTACCGTAGGGTTCTTACGGCGTGCCGAGCGGACCACCGAAGACAAAGATCGGGTACCGGTGGTCCGCTCGCACGGCGAAGAGAGAGGATTTTACGGTGGGTCTATGGGATCACGCACCGCCTTCTCCGTCACCCCGGACCGATTTGGCGGGGCGAGACGCACCCATAGCCCACCAATAAAAAAAAAAAAAAAGGGTTCTTACGGCGTAATTGTGATTTAACATTAGAAAGCACCATGTATAATGGTACTACTGAGCTATTCTGACGATGGAGCTCGATGGTAGATGTCGAAATCATGTCATATCTATTAGTAAAGGCAAGTTTGGACAATTTTTTTTTATTACACCACCCTGCACTAAAGAAATAATCCTTGTATTGCGGGGGGCTTTACAAACATGCAATTAACGCAGACAAATTACACCCAGACTCAGAACACTGTGTATCGCACAAAGTAATGTTCTACGTGGGAATCGAACCCACGGCACTGGCACAGAAGGTCGGTGTCTTAGCCATTGCGCCATCTGTAGTCATTGTATTCATCTTAACTACTTTTGTACATAAGGTTTTATTTGTTCAAGAACTTTGCATCCCGGTTGTCGGTTCGATGAGTGTATTGTTTGTGTTTTGTCACTTCAAAGTACGTAATTCATTCGGGTATATCGATTAATAATGTTCATCTAGAAATTTCTTTATTCAGGGTTTTATCACGTAGACAAATATAGAGTATAGGCCCTGTCAATAGTACGCTGAGAGACTTATCGAGTCAAGACCACATCATTCTCCTACTCGCATCCCAATTACTTGGAGTCGATACAATATGTACTCTTCTTTCATAGTACATATTGTAAAAGTTATTTTCAATAGTTTTACGATCGGCCGCCTGCCTGACGTCAACTCTCTCCCTGGGAATGTAATTGTTGACCAAACGGCATCAGGTCCCAGTGGCCCAGGTCGTTATAAGGCTCTTAGTTGTCTTTTACGACATCCACAAGCAAAGTAAGGGTTGGTAGTATTTGTAGTCGCTACCACAGAGCTAATTACATTAAAAGACCACATTCGTAAGATATATATTTTTTAAACACCCCGCACTAAGCTCACCGTAGTCACCCTTGTATTACGGTGTAACTTTACAAAGTTGCAATTAACTGACACAAATTACCTCCAGACTCGGAACAAAGGAATGTGCAATTCGAGCATTGCCTAAAGTACTAGCGTACGTAGTAATCGAACCCATTATATTTGGTAGGCCGATATCTAAACAACTATGTTATAACATTTCATAAAATATTTCTAAGTTATTCCCTACGTATAGTTATCTATTTACATAATGATAAGAATCGTAAAGTTATTTGAAGAGCTATCAAGATTTAGGAGAGTGATTACTTTAGAATATTATTCGAGAACCTCTACAATCTACTGACGAAAGATATACAATAATATTTTAAAGGCTTATGTACTGCCTTTAAAAATAAAGAAGTGGATATAAAACCATGTCAAGCTTCTTGCCAGCTACTTTCAGTGGCGGTCGCGTTCTAATCCGAGGATAGTTTATTTTATCCATCATCATATCCGCTCATATATGCCCCACTGTTGAGCTAGAGCCTCCTCCATAATGGGAGGGAAATTGACCTACTATACCATGCCAGTCAGATGTGGTTTTGTATTGAGTTTTGCTTTTCTTCCATAGATGTTATAAGCGTTTTATATCCCTTAGTCTCTTACGATCACCCACGGGTAAGATAGGGGGTGATGAGTTGTATTCTTACTCCGTCACCACACAGAAAATCTAAACATCATAAATATATCATATTATGACTATTAATTTAAAACTAACAGATCTATTACTACCACCGGATTGAAACGCAGCCACAATGAGAAAGATCAGGCAATAAAACTCAGGGGGTCATAACACTAATTATAGACTGTCATGAAGGGGCTTTACCTTTATTACGGCAGCTTACTCATGTAAATATCAGAAATCATTATAAAATAGTTTTAGCAATCTGCTATGAGTCTATATCCAAAGTAAATCGGACATTATGCAAAATTGGCAACAGAAAGACCATATTGCTCATGGAGCGACAGCCACTGAGGATAAAGAGGTCTGCTATGTATGTATACATGATCTCAAATAGGTCATTATACCAACAACCATTGAGGATAAAAAAAAGGTTAGCTGTGTATGTATGTGATGTCAGATAGTTCATTATTAAAAAAAAATAAAAAAGTAAATAACTATTTCTGATTTTTTATGGGTTTAATCCAATTAAAAATTCTCAACAATGATTTTTTTTTAAGCCGGGATCCACAATAAGTGACTCAGAAAGACCTGGCAAGTTAATTATCTTGTGACCTACCAACAAATTTAATTAGCAAGGAAAACCAAGAGTTGAAAAATTCTACATTCCTTTGTATGGAGACATGAAGGAAAATTTACTGTTTAGTCATTAAATAAGTAGATACACATGGTTACATCATTGTAACATATGTATTCATATACAGCAATACAGCACCACTGATATGACAGAAACGGTTTATGATATAAATAAATAAGTGTAAACTCTTTATAACGAATTTCAAGGGACAAAGCATTTTGTTTCGTAATAAGAGTTTTCGTTATACGGAGGGCCAAGCAAATTACAATAATTATTAATTGTATTACTATCAATAGGTAAATTATTCTAAACACATATATTCTAATAACTTTGCCTGACACGTTTTATTATGCCAATATTTGTTTTATATATTTTTTTAAGTATTTTGTCCATGTCTTGGTATATAGTGGATCTTCATTAAATAATAATAATAAAAAACAAAACAATAAGACAATTAATAATCACAAAAGCGAGACGGCTGTTTATGACCTCAGGTATCTTCCTTGGCAATTTCGGCGCCTCAAAAGATTAGTTTTCTAAGCTGATCACAAAAACAATAACATTGTTTGAAATACATTGTTGGATGTATAAATATTAAAATATTTCTTTGTAATAGAGAATGGCCGTTATAAAGAGTTTAAGAGAGAATTAATCTATGGATTTTGTGGTAAACATTATAGAAGTTTTTCATTATAACGATTATTTTTTTTTTGGTGTGTTTTTAGCTGTTAGACGCAGACGGCTTTGACAGCTTTACGCGGACCATGGGTGAGCACCGAGGGCTCTCAACCCGATTATAACAAACGATGTTATAGAGAGTTTACTCTGTATATGACCCATTTTCATCAATTTTTGAACCAACCCCTGGTGACCATGCATTATATACAACCAAGATCCAATTTTGTTCCAGCATAGGTTTGAGCACCCCTTCCCATTCTAAACACTTCTGGGTATGTTCCTTCATAAGCCTTAAGATTGATGGCACTATTAGATACTTCAACTTACCTTAGGCGTTTTGCCTTCCATGACGGCGACGCAAGAATTGGTCGTACCCAAGTCGATACCGATGACAGCACCCCGAACGCCTTCCGATCTGATAAGGAAAATATAGAGTTTTGAAGACCCATGTGACAGATAGCGGTCAGTACCTCTTAATATCAAGGAGTCATGAAAACCGGTGGAAAGGATCATCATTCTACAGGGTAATCTTGCTGATTTTAGTGTTAGCCCTCTATGTACAAACCTTAAAAAATGGCTACAAGTATTACTAATATTTACATTATATACACAGATGAAGTTCTACACACATTACATCTGTGCATGAGTGCACAGATGGCATACCAATACGGTACAATACTTTGTATGATCCATCCAAGTGTTGTTCTAAGTCTGGATATAATGTCTGCATTAATTATATGTTTGTAAAGACACCCACAATATAAGGATTGTTTCATTAGCCCTGGTGGTGTAAAAAAAAATGTTTCAAATATCTGATGGACAGAGGTCATCTCAACTCGTATGTCAGACTGCTAGTTTCGAGTCTCCTCCACAACAGGAGTGAAATTGGGCAATATACCGCACCGGTCAGATGAAGGTAAGGTTTCATTAAATTTTTACTTTGATGTAAGTTTTATTTCAAGTTTTTCTTCTCTTTCAAAGATGTTATATGGACATTATACCCCTTCATCATCTTTAATGCCACCCAGAGGCAAAAAACAGAGCTTAATGAATTGCATTCTTGTTCTATCACCATATGGAAAGATGCCAACATTCCACAAATGTCACTCCAGCCTTAAGATGTTTGTTGCCATTAGCTTGTGTTATGATGGAACTGCCAGAATTTTAAATCCAAGATCTTAGAAAACATAATAAGAATCCTTTACATTGCGTCATTCTCCTACTCTTATCCCAATTACTTGGTGTTGATACAATACGTACTCATCTTTCATAGTACATATTGTAAAAGTTATTGGCAATAGTTTTATGACCAGCCTGCCAGATGTCAACCCTCTTCGGGAATGTAATTGTTGATTTTATAGTATCAGATGGAGTTGGCCCAGGTCGTTATAAGGCTCTTAGTCGTCTTTTACGACATCCGCGATCAAAGTAAGGGTTGGTAGTATCTGTAGCCGCTACCACACAGCTAAATCGGGCAGTCTGTCAATCATAAAACTATTGTCCAAACTTTCGCAACATGTACACTGTAAATAGAGTATATATCACATTCACAAGTACTTAGAATAATATCAGAATAGGATGATGTATCAATGGAATTATTCATTCATAACCCTATTCACACCCACTGCCTGTCCGCAAAGGGTTATAATTCTATAATCACTACATATGAGAAGCTAATTGGTAATTA
The DNA here is from genome assembly GCA_905163515.2 of Lymantria monacha. Lineage (NCBI taxonomy): Eukaryota > Metazoa > Arthropoda > Insecta > Lepidoptera > Erebidae > Lymantria > Lymantria monacha. The sequence goes on from LR991104.1 coordinate 3,820,336, forward strand.
TAGCTAGTGTTATAAATTTCAGAGAGGAGCACTGCTGCCCACTCCCTTGGGAGTACAGCAGGTGGAAGATTAAGGAATGATTGAACTCGTTTTTTTTTCTACAGTCATAAAGGCAAGAAGTAAAATTACATTGTATTCTTCACTCATCTCTATAGCTAGAGTTGTAAGAGATGATAATTTCCTCGGATAAATGTCTAAAACGATAATTTTAGATAAAGGGAGCCATTACTTGTGCATACAAAGGTCATGCATATACTTTCAAAAGTTAGGTTATGATGAAATAAAAATTAATATTAAGAAATCTTACTTGTGTCTGTGTTGAACATGTCGTTGGTATATAGGTACTGTAGGGGCTGCGCTCTGAAAAGTATACCAATATGAAGAATTACTATCTTTAGTAAATTATGATGAACGATTGCATGTGTCTCCTGGACCGGTGGAAAATTATAAATTCCAAAGTAACATTATTAAAGATTATAAACGAGAAAGGACATGATTTAATTTTTTAACATTTTCAGGAAAATTGACAAGCGATATTCATTCGTTTTTGAGAATAAAATGGTCACTCACGTTTTTGAGAATTGTCGAGAAATTTCTTTGTGTATAGATATCGGAAGTGAGGCCAGAGCACTCGAGAGCCTTTCGGCTGATCACCCGCGTAGCGGTCAACATTTTTGCAACAATATTATCAACTATTAAATTTATTTTCTAGCTTTATATCACTTCAAACAGAACATGTGGGTGACGCAACTCCATGAAAGAACGAATTTTTATTTTTTTTCTAGCACACTTCTAATAGAGTTGCCACAGCAAAAATAAAATAGGATTTAAACCCTAGAATGTTCTTGGCGCTTTTGCGTTTGTCAGGAAGACAGAATATTTTCAGTGACAAAATTTATAAATTATATAACTTGACTGGTCTGTAATATTCATGGAATAAATAAAATTATTGCATCAATAGTTATTCAATCAATCAAATAAAGATATCCGTCCTGTAAGTGAAAACTAATTTCTTACTTAAAACTGTTAGAATAAATTTAATAGTATTATTATTTTAGTACTGCGCATATATAAAAAAATATTAAAATTAAAATAAAATATTATAAATAATTATAATAAAAATGAAACGTTATTTTATAATTTTGTAGTGTCACCTAGTGAGTGATAGAAGAAATTTATTTTTTATAATACCTTCATAGATGGCGTTTTTACCGCCTCTACAGGTTTTTTTACTATGACGAATGTGATGCAATAGGTACTATCACGAAGTATAGATACATACTTCGTGGGTACTATAATCTCCCTCTCCTTAACTGACAGTGACACTTTTATGGACCATAAGAAGAAAATAGGCATCTAAAAACAGGCATTTGATCTCAGTTATATTACTTAAGCATAGTAGGAACCTACCTACTTACCAAGTGATTCGTACTTTTCTGTGCGTGGTGACGGAGTAAGAATACGGTTTACCATCCCCTGTCTTGACCGTGGGTGTCATAAATCTAGAAGAAGAGAAAGAAGAGCTCTAACGGTAGGAGAGGAGAGAGTAATGGGAGCCAGCGGGTAATGGGAGTCATCAACGTATTTATCATTCTACCCAACTAAACATGCGAGCATAGCGAGGCCAACCTGTTCCCCTCCACCTTTGCCCCTCGACCTGGGTTGAACGGCTAGCACTAGCAGGTGGCCCACACTTTGAAGAAATGGGTGCTATTTGCTTTTGTGCCCCACCCGTGTAATATTTCGTCGTCGTAAAATAAAAGATTACCTAGTGTCATTTATAAAAACCCGATTACGAGCGAAAAATGATTGTTACAAGTGGGATTCGAACCTACACCTTTTGGAAATCCGTTCCAATCGTGCTGCCACCTACACCATCGTGAACTATTGTAGGACATTCCTTTCTTTTTTTTTTTGGTAACGCAGTGGTTAAAAATCCATTTTCCGCATACCCACCCCGGGCGGGGTATGTGGGACTCGCAGGCCCTGAAGGGGACACTGAATACCCACTAAAACGTACCAACTGCGAGCTGTTAGCCGAAGGGGCTTTTACAGCTGTACCGGTCTGTGGGCGAACCCGGAGGCTCTCAACCCGATATATGACATTCCATTCTCGCACCGTATTATATTTTCGTCTTTTAAGGAGACGTGTGCCATCTACCCGACATTGTTTACATGTCCTACAATAGTTCACGGTGGTGTAAGTGGCAGCACGATTGGATCGGATTTCCAATAGGTGTGGCTTCGTTATTTGACAGGTTTGGATAGGTTGCTTTGTCGCCATGCTCGCTCTCAACTTCACAATCCGATCGCGTTTACCTGGTTTCGTGTCAAAACAACGACACTAAGCATGCGAGAACGCATTCCAGTGAGGTTTGGAGTTTTGATACAAGCTTATTGATTGCACGCGGGCGCTTACATGTGCTAGAGCCGCCCCTGGTGTCCGCTGTCGACTAATATGTTATCGTCTGTAATTAACATATTTAATAAAACCTCCGTAGTCTCCTCAATACTCGTAGTATGATTACCATTTACTTTAATATTTTATAAGTACGCTAGGCCAACTGATTGATTCGCTAAAACTTATACATACATACATACATATCATCACGCCATATCCCTTGCAGGGTAGGCAGAGAGAACAGAGTGCCAGAGAACTCTATCTCTGCATACTTCACTCGCTTCCTCAACATTCATAATTCTCTTCATACACGCTCGCCGGTTTCAGTGACTCTTGACTCCACCTTCCTTCAGTACATGACCAATCTGGTCTAGGTAGGTTAGTCTCGGTCTCCCTCGGTACCTACATCCTTCCACTTTCGCATTGTATATCTTCTTAACCAGACGTTCGTTCGGCATTCTTTCCACATGCCCGAACCATCGGAGCATTCCCTTTCGCATCTTTACACCAATACTCTCTTTCATACCTACTCGCTCTCTTACGTCGTCGTTACGAATGCGGTCGGTCAGCCTAACTCCACAGATTTTCCGCAGAGATCGCATTAATTTTATTTTCATACTCTTTTCTGCATACCCAACTCTCGCTTCCATACAATAATGTTGGGACAAGCACTGCGTTATGTATTGCTACACGTGCCTTCTGGCTGAGGTGGTGGCTGCGAGAAGTTGCCCCAACGCTCCGTTCACTCTATTTCCCGCAAAAAAAAAACTTATGATATAGAGAAGACGAAGACCACAGACCTCCACTTTTCAACTTTACTACAACTTTATATATCTTTCGATTTTTCTACCACAGTCCAGTAACGAGACTTGGCTGCTTTCGATATTGATAGAGATTCATCAAAAGGCTTTGCAATTTTGAGTGACTTATAAGTTTATTATCTTTCTTGCACGCCCTTCGATAGCATTCGCAGAGTTCTACTGGGTGATTGTTCTAACTATTACACCTCTTAGTATAAGGTAGAGAAGTTCGGCTTCGAGACCCGAGTAAGTACCCGCGAGGGTAGACCGCCGATTTGGGTCAATGAAGAAAAAGACACGTTCCAGTGACCAGGGGCTGCTCTGGCACATGTGGCGCCCGGTTGCAATCAATAACATGGCGCCCTCTTGTATCAAAATGCGTGAACTAAATGGAATAGGTTAATAGTAACTACACGTTCAACAAACTCTGAACCTCGCTGGAATGCGTTGTCGCATGCTTAGTCTCGTTGTTGTTTTGATACGAAACCAGATAAGCGCGATCGGATTATGAAGTTACAGAGACCATGGCGACAAAGCAACCTACCCAAACCTGTCAAATAACGCACCCACTACGTTTATACAGGGTGCGCCAGAGAAACTTACTTATTTGAAAGGTCAATAAAAAAAAAAGTACTTCAGTTATTGTTTTAAAATTTTTGGAACGAAGTTCCTTATCGCGCGTTGTGAAAGGGGGCTAGACGGAAAAAATTCTTACGAAAAGTTGTCACGACACTTTTTGCTATAGTAAGCTATTGTAAGCTGTGCGGCGTCGCTCGTCGGTTCTCTTATAGAAAGCAAGCCAGATATTTTCATTTCTATTTCGCATTGAACAGTGTGGTGTCGCGACGTTTTTTTTTATAGATAGAGTGATTCAAGAGGAAGGTTTATATGTATAATATATGCATAATGTACTAGAGAAACACTGATAATTTTAGAGGTTTCTAATGTGATGTCGTAAATAAACACATTATTTTGCGCTTACATTGCAAACGCTGGCTGAACCCTACGAAATAGATCAAAATAAAGTACTACAGTATTATACAGCTTAAAAAGGCCTACAAAAAAGTCCGCGATGGTATATATCTATCTCTTAAGGATAACATACTATATCCATTTTAATACTTTAAAAAATGTTCTATTATAAAACGGTAATTGAAAAGCTATTTACACAAATACTGTATTAATCCTTATCATTTTAAATACATTACTTGGCTTGAGCATTTCATGAAGATATTTTTTTTCCTTCAGACCATGCAAATTAAATCAATACCTTAAGAGATATAGCAAAATCAAAATAATGCGCAACGAAATTATTTTCGCCCGTGACCGGGCCGCATGGCCGGCTCGCGTTCGAGCTCGGGGCCGAAAAGTTTTGGTAGTCTAGTGGAATTGTATATCCTATTATTAATATTATAAACGTGAAAGTTTGTAATAATGTAAGGATGTGAACATGTTTGTTGCTCTTTCACGTAAAAACTACTGAATGGATTTTGATGAAATTTATAGTAATATAGCTTGCACATCAGAATAACACATAGGCTATAATTTATAAAGATATTTTGCAAATTGGCTAAAATATAACGATAAAAATCGCTTAAGGCAGAAAAAAATTATATAATTAAAATAGAACTTCGTTCCATCCGGGTGTCCCTTGACACCTCCGGTTTTGTTTTTTTATTTGAGAATACAATATCCCAATTTTTTTTTTATGCAGTCTTAAAAATGACATCGGATAAATGGCGACCCCCATTGCGCATATACTGATGAAGTCGATTTTTGAAATTCGTATCCACTCTTCGCAGCATATCAATCGGTATGTTGGCAATGGCGTCGCGAATGTTGTTCTTGAGGTGTGCTATGGTCCGTGGTCGATCGACATAAACCAGGGATTTCAAATAACCCCATAAAAAGAAATCGCATGGAGTCAAATCTGGAGAGCGTGCCGGCCATTGGAGATCGCCTCTGAGAGAGATGAGGCGGTCGGGGAAATGTTGTCGCAACAAATTCATTGAGTCTCGTGCTGTGTGTGCTGTGGCTCCATCTTGCTGAAACCACACGTTCCTAACGTTCATTTCTTCGAGTCTTGGAAGAAAAAATTCCTCGATCATGTTCCTGTAACGAGCTCCATTCACGGTAACTGCGCGTTCGTTTTCTTCAAAAAAATAAGGACCAATTATTCCCATTACCGACACCGCACACCAGACAGTAACTCGCTCACAATTAAGTGGCTTCTGGTGAAGCTCACGCGGATTTACATCACACTAATAACGCATGTTTTGCTTGTTGACGCAGCCGGAAATGTGGAAGGCTCACTTCCACATTTCCGGCTGCGTCGTCGTCACTGAAAAAAACGACCGCGTCTTCAGGCAGGTTGTCAATCAGCATTTCACATGCATTTTGACGGGCAACAAAATCGCGTTCAGTTAATTCTTGCACAACAGCCAATTTATAGGGATGAAATTGAAGGTCTTCATGGAGAATTCGTCGAACAGTGGTATCAGAAATTCCCATAGCAGCTGCGTGTTTGCGAGCCGAACGCCGGGGAGAACGCACAACTGACTGCCTCACTCTTTCGATATTTTCCGGAGTTCTGATGGTCCGTTGAAGTCCATTTCTGGGTTTAGCGACACTTCCACACTCCCGAAATGAGTTAACCCACGACAGAATCGAATTACGGCCAGGAACGAGTCTGTGAGGAGGAATTTCAAAGCGAGCGCGGAAGGCACGTTGCGTAGCAACAAGTGAGCGACCGTTAGAAAAGAATCTCTCAACTGCGAAGGCCCGCTGCTCTCTAGACCAGAGCATGATGGCAACTGACTGGAGGGAGAAACAAACTTGGGAACTTCCCCCTCCAGATGCGCCCCCTCTTGCCCCTCTACCCGCCCAACTCACTGCGCGGGAATTTTTTCAAATAAGTAAGTTTCTCTGGCGCACCTTGTATTTGCTCCGTGAGGGTGACCGCGTCATGTGACACTGTATATGGAAGACATACCTTCAGCAGTGGACTACGAAAAGTTGATGTTGATGATGAAGCAGGAATTACTAGTGGGAATATTAATAAATCATTAATAACTAAGTACACATTATTTAAAAAAGGTTTTATTATTCTAAAATACATTTATATAAAGTGCATTTAATATTAATGAAAATAATCTACACGAAATAAACTTAGGTATTATTGCGAATTAATTTATACAAAAGAGCCTTCCTCATATGAATATGAAATCTAAACATCAGGCTAGAAGATCAAATACCTCAAACACAATAAAATTCAATAAAAATGGTTTTATTTCATACGAATTGTATAAAATCAGAACTGGCAATCTGTCAAAAATTAGATTATGATTAGGATCATTTAAAAAATTTAAAATCATTATCATCATTACTGCCCATATACGTCCCACTGTTGGGCTCGAGCCTCCTCCGTAATGGGAGAGAAACATTTTTGAAGTATCGAAAAACAAAGTTTCTGATCACTAAGATAACGCCATACTTTGCTAGAGAAAGTTACAGAAAACTCTGAAGACTTATCTAGATACTTTTACTTGAACATTGACGAAATTGGTCATACGGTGTTGCCACCGGTAAAAAAACAGAGAAAATGTTAACTCATTCAAAGTTTAGATTGCCGATTTAAATTCTATACGAGTAATATGTATGTGCAATACTCGCGTAATCATTAAAATATTTCTAACAATAAAAAACATACATTTTAATTCGAAATTTAGGACATTATTTAAAAACTACATTATAATGACTTGGGTCAATACCATCTGATGCCGTTCGGTCAACAATTACATTCTCAAGGAGGGTTGACGTCTGGCAGGCGGCCGGTCATAAAACTATTGCCAATAACTTTTACAATATGTACTATGATAGAATAGTACATATTGTGTCGACCCCAAGATTGGGATAAGAGTAGGAGAATTATGAATGATGATTTAAAAACTACATTGTTTTTATAACTTATTAGTTGTGCCGCTTACGCGGATTTCCTCGTCATAACAATAATAAACAAACAATAATAAAATCAACATAACATCCACAATACATCAATCAACTTCATTGTTATCCCAGCAGTTGACATGACAACGGTAAATACACAATATTGTTAACAAATTTCGCTTTACTCTATATATGTATGTCCTTATACAGAGTGGAAGTGGACTGCTCCCGAAAACAAAGAATTTTATCGCAACGAATTTTAAGTTTTTTTCACATTCCATCGTATTAAGAGAGTGCCTGGTAACGATAATTCCATTAAAAATACGTAAATTTAGTCAGATGAGAAAAGACGCAATCTATTCAAAACTCACGATTATAATATGTTTAAGAGTTCAACGAACTCAGTGGTGAAAAATTTTAATATTTTTTTTCATCCGAATCGTTTTTTTTTTCTAGTCTATTATTACAAGTAGGACTATTAGGGTTACCTGTGTTTGTTTTCGGGAGCGGTCCACTTCCATCCTGTATATTATGACTAAATGACTATTTTCGATAAACAGGCTTCTTTACAGGTTTACACAGTAAAATTTCTTGGTAACTAAATCTTAGTTCCCGATAGAACTGCGTTCAAATACACAAACAAACGCTTCAGATTTATAACAGTACTAGCTGTGCCGATAGCTTCACTTGCGTGGATAAGTACACTTTAACCTTTCGAACGTTTTGACACAGTTCTGTGCATCCCTCTTAAACCGTCTTGTCACAGATCTGTGCCCGTTTCTTTTTAGCTACTTTTAATCCTTTCGGCCGCTGCGACAGATGACGTAATTTTTTTTGGCCCCCTCGTCACATTCGAAAGGTTAAATTTAAAATTATTTGAATATCTACGCTGTGTATTAGCGGCTACGAATACTACCAACCCTTACTTTGCTCGTAGATGTCGTAAAAAACGACTAAGAGCTTTACGATCTGGGCCAACTCCATATGATGCTGTCTGATCAACAATTACATTCCCAAGGATCTTTGACGTCAGGCAGACGGCCGATTATCAAACTATTGTCAATAATTATTTACAATAGGTATATACTATGGAAATACTATTCATATTCCGTCAACCCCCAAATAATTAGCGTGAGATTAGAATAATGATGATGCTATTATTTGAATATGTACATCGTCCAGTATAATTAATAATAATACATTAATCACTATAACTGTTAACTAAGCTGTTGTAATGACAACAGCGATCAGTAGAACGCTTAATGCCCATTGTTACAAAAAATTTCTTAACATTATATAGTATTTTCTAATAACTTTCAATAACTTAATGGGCGGATTCGTATAAGATAACTGTTTTAAACTTTTTAAATACAGTATTTTATGTGACACCAGGTCATAAAATTTCCGCTAGATAAGTGGTACATACATACATACATATCATCACGCCATATCCCTTGCAGGGTAGGCAGAGAGAACAGAGTGCCAGAGAATTCTATCTCTGCATACTTCACTCGCTTCCTCAACATTCATAATTCTCTTCATACACGCTCGCCGGTTTCGGAGACTCTTGACTCCACCTTCCTTCAGTACATGACCGATCTGGTCTAGGTAGGTAAGTCTCGGTCTCCCTCGGTACCTACATCCTTCCACTTTCGCATTGTATATCTTCTTAACCAGGCGTTCGTTCGGCATTCTTTCCACATGTCCGAACCATCGGAGCATTCCCTTTCGCATCTTTACACCAATACTCTCTTTCATACCTACTCGCTCTCTTACGTCGTCGTTACGAATGCGGTCGGTCAGCCTAACTCCACAGATTTTCCGCAGAGATCGCATTTCGACCGCATTAATTTTACTTTCATACTCTTTTCTGCATACCCAACTCTCGCTTCCATACAGTAATGTTGGGACAAGCACTGCGTTATGTATTGCTACACGTGCCTTCTGGCTGAGGTGGTAGCTGCCGAGAAGTTGCCCCAACGCTCCGTTCACTCTATTTCCCGCATTCACTCTTCGCTCTATATCAGTGGTGTACCTTCCATCTCGGCTAAATCCACATCCAAGATATACAAATTCATCCACTTGCTCTAGTACATCATTACCTATTGTTACTCTTACATCTGTTCTGGTTTTATCTCTTTCAAAGACCATTATTTTGGTTTTGCTCACATTCACGCGTAGACCCCTTTTCTTACAATCTTCTGTCATTGTGTCGACTAGGGTCTGCAGGTCAATCGCTGACTGTGCCAGCAGGACTGCATCATCTGCATAAAGCAGAGCAGTGACCACTGAGTCGCCCATCTGGACTCCCACATTCATATCGTTCAACCTTTGGAGACATTTATCCAGATATATGATAAACAGCCTGGCTGACAGAACGCACCCCTGCTTAACGCCGATATTGACGTCAAACCAAGGCGACATTCCATCATCCAGCCGCACACAGGCTCTACAGCCCATGTAACTGGACTGCACAGCCTGTAGCAGTTTACCGTTAATACCATACTCCGGTAAAATGTCCCAAAGTTCCTTTCGTACAACCGTGTCAAATGCTCTCTCCAGATCCACAAAACTGCAGAAAACCCTCTGACCTAGAGCCAGATGCTTCTCCACAATGTTGCGCAGAGAGAACACTTGATCCATGCATCCCCTTCCACTCCTGAAACCTCCTTGTGTCTCACACAGTAAACCATCGGACACCATCCTCATTCTCCTTTCAATAATTTTTCCATACACTTTTGCTGCCAAACTGGTCAAGCTTATGGCTCTGTAATTTGCGCAGTCATAACGTGAACCCTTGTTTTTAAACAAAGGCACGATGACTGCGCTATTCCAGTCCCTGGGAACCATTCCCGAGCTCCAACATAAATTGAGGAGCAACAGGAACGCCTCCCAGACACAAGAGCCACCGAGCTTGATCATCTCGGCAGACACCATATCAATGCCCGCTGCCTTACCATTTTTCAAACTTCTTATCGCCCATTCAACTTCATCCATACTGATGCCATCGGAGGACGCCGTTGTCGAATGCTGATCCACTAAACCACATCCAACACCGGCGCCAACCGTAGCATCCGCATACATATCGCCAAAATATTCACTCCATCGGCTTAACACGTCTTGTGTTTGTGTAAGAATGTCTCCACCTTTAGACCTTATTTTATTCATTCTGAAGGCTGACCAACCACCCCGAGACTTCTTCACCTCCCTCCAAAAGAGTTTGGTGTTACCCTCGAAGTTTTTAGTCAGCCTATCTTCTGCACTCATACTTGCTCTATCACGTTTCTCTTTCACTAAGGCCTTGGTGTCATTCTTACATTGCCGATATATTTCTTTCTTCTGTTCAGTCATACTGTCATTCAGATTCAAAGAAGAGACATAGTCCAGCCACGCTTTCTTCTTTTGCTCTACGGAAGCTGCCACTTCCGCATCCCACCATGCATCACCATTTGTTTTTCTATGCTTCTTTGAACTTCCACATACTTCTTTCGCTGTATCTACCATACTCTCTTTCAATACTCTCCAGCATTCTTCAATGTCCGATTGCGGCTGGCTTGCCATCGTCAGCCGTTCTCGGACACCCTCTGCATACTTTTCTCTTACACACTCTTCTTGCAACCTTTCAACCTTTATTCTTTCAAGCCCTCCGAAGTGGACACGCTCTCGCCAGTGCCTCCACTTTCTGAACAGACCACTAAATCTCGCAATAACGAGATAGTGGTCCGTGTCGACTGTGGGGCCCCTGTAGGCTCTTGCGTCCAATATTTTGCTTCGGAGGCGACTGTCTACCAAAATTAAATCTATTATGCTTTTCTGTTCATTCCTTCTCCATGTATACATATGGATGTCCTTATGTTGGAAAAATGTGTTTGACACAATAAGGTTTCTCTCCATGCATACATCCGCTATGAGCCTACCTGCGTCGTTCACTCTCTTATCACCAAATGGACCAAGTACGTCCTCATAGTCGGGACGCTTGGTCCCCACCCATCCGTTCAAATCTCCGCATACAATCACGCGTTCACTGGTTTCTGCCATATCCAGAACTTCCCTAACATTGTCCCAAAACTTCTCTAGGTCTGATGCCACCGAGGATCCTACGGGAGCATATGCTACAACCATGAATACCTTGGTGACACCTAGTTTTATACGGACCCAGAGAAGTCTGGGATCATACATTCCGTAATCCTTCACACCTGAGGCCAAGCGAGAGGACAACAGCACTCCTACCCCCATGCTGGCTCGATCGCTCTGTGGTACACCAGACCACAGAGCCATCCCGCCACCAGGAAGATCGCAGGCGTCGCTGCCCCTTCGCTTGGTCTCTGTTACACAGAGCACGTCTAGCTGTTTATCCGCCATGACGGATATCAGCTCGTGCAACTTACCTTCCACACAACCTCTTACATTCCACGTGCCCACCCGGCACTCCGTTCTCCTCGACTCGCCTAACTGGGCAAGGCGTGATGGGTGGCGGCCCCCATCGCCGCAACTGCCGATGTTCGTACCGACGGGGGCGGGTCGGTACGCGTCGCCTCCGGGGGACGCCCTAACCCGCATTGCGGTACGCATTTCGAGCCGGATTAGCAGTCTAATTAGACTGGCAGGGGACGCGAACGAGCACGCTCCGGACTATGCCCCCCAAGATAAGTGGTGTGATGGCGTATATCAATACTACCAACACTTACATTGCTTTTGAGTGTTATAATAGACGACTAAGAGCTGCTGGGCCATCTCCATCTGATGTCTTTTATAGTCTTTAAAATATAGCTTGATCTCTGTGACAGATAGCTACAAAACCGATGAAGTAATTTTGAATACGCGCCATATTTTTGTTGTGGTAGGACCACGCTGTGGACTGTGCGCTTTATTGTGGTAGGACCACGCTGTGGACAGTTCTCTGTCTACAGCCGCGGGCCGGTCCGTCCGGGGTAGTACCACACTCTCGCAGAAGATCGACGTCTGAGTAATAGCAATGTGCTATTGCGCTTCGTTCGGTGAGCGAGAGAGCCGGAAGCCTAACTGGGGTGGGTTCAGGGTTGTATTGGTAGGCAGCGGCCTAGCTATACCATTGGCAAAGGTCCATGGGCGGCAGTGACACTTACTATCAGGTGTGCTGTCTGCTCGTTTGCCGCCATAAGCAATAAAAAAAAAAAAAAAAAAATATTTACAATTTTATTTTGTATCACTTACATTTTCATTCTTTACGTGCCACTTATATCTCAACTGAATTATGAATATAAAAATATGAATATTTACACCAAAACTCGTACCTCATATATTTTAAAATACTTAGTAACCATTTTATAAAAATATGCTTACGCAAGTACAAGATCATACTGGACTGAGAATAAGATAGAGATGGGACAATCGATAAACGTAAATCGATAACAATCTTATTAAATATTTATAAAACAAGTAAAACCAATACATACAATATATAAACCATATGGTTGCTCTATAAAATAAGTAAATTGTGTTAATTTAGTGTTCAGACATCAGTTATAATATTAATAAGACCCTTTCTTTCATATTAAAAAGATAATTTATTTTATAAGATAAACATGATTATTCATGAAATAATCTGTGACCAAGAACTCATCATCAGCCTACAGGAATGCTCCAGTGACGATGATAATAGTGACGGATGAACTTGGATGTATTCCTTTCGAATAATAAAGAAAATTAATTAACAGCTTTAGTTTAAATTAAATAAAATCCATTAATTTAAATTCAATAAGATTTCCATAGATTGTTTTAAATTTATAATCGATTCATCCATCCATTTGATTGAAGTTCAATAAGTTTTTATACATTGCTTTTCAATTGCAGTAGCAAATAACTTTAAAAAATAAGGAATTATATCGACAAAAATACGGACTGCATCGTAAGCGTGCAGCACTAGTGAGAACTGTCACAGAGATCAAGCTATATTTTATAGACTATAGTCAAAAATATATTCACAATAAAATGTCATAATTTTAAATTAAAAACACTAATGAGTATTGAAATCAGCCTGGAAGCAAATCACCCCCAAAATAACCTTCTACCCCTTTTAAACCCTGTTAGAAGATGGATTTCAATAAAACACGGAATACATCTTTCATCTATTCTGTTAGAAAATGTTTTTGCAAAATTTGAAATAGATTAGACCAAGGAATAACATTATCCCATACAAACTTTGCCCCGCTTTTTCATCACCTTAAGGGTAGAATTTAGATAAATCCTTTCTTATCGGATGCCTACGTCCCACAAACAACACACCCTCGAAGTTTCAGGTCTTTTCGACCAGCGGTTTAGGCTGTGCGTTGTTCCATTATTCAGGACAAAGAATTGTAGATGAGTATTGATGTCAGACTTGTGGCCAATTATAAAACTATTGTGAAAGCTTTTGGAATATATACAAGAGAGGAATAATTACTTGGACCCTAAATAATTGGGATAAGAGTAAGATGATGAGTTCACTAATTGACAGTAAAATGAACAGAATATACAATGGTTCCCACACATATATAGACCACTCCTGGAATATGGATAGACGGTAGTGATTGGATTAAAGAAAATAACCTTTCTTATTTATAAAACTCGATTACGAAGTGAAACATGATGTCACAAGCGGGATTCGAACCCGTGCAACACAATTAGTCACGGTGGTGTAGTGGCAGCACGATTGGGCCGGAATCCCAATAGGCGCGGGTTCGAATCCCACTTGTGACATCATTTTTCACTTCGTAATCGAGTTTTATAAATAATCAAGCATATTAAATGCTAAATTTCAGTAATTTAAACCTTTCTTATGTTTTAAATACACTTATTTGCACATGTTCATAGACGTAGAAAAAGGGGTCGGGTGGGCCATACTGTCACATATAAGCAAATGGATTTTGCAACGATTGAAATTGTTTCAAGATTATCTGTGAAATATTACTGTGTGTAACGTGTTAACGAAGATTTCTTTTATATAATCTACACATTCACAATTTCGACAACGGCCCCAATGATTTCCATGTAAAATGTGCTTTCCATAAAAAAGGTATTTGTTAATATGCAGGCAATTTCAGTAGCTTGATTTAATTTATAGAAATTCTAGTTTTGTCAACGTTTTCAGCTACTGTAAAAAAATTATTTCCAATATGGAAGCAAATTTGGCTGTTACTGTCATTAAAAATATAAGTCAGTTAGGAATTCGAGCGGTAGCTTAATTCAGTCCCAGTTTTGGATTTTATTTTTGAAGTTATACTTCTTTTGACGCGTTAGGGAAAAATGATGAGAGTAAATTTTTACGATGCGCGCGCACACCGTCACGAAAAACGGACACCCTGAAGTTAGCTATAATCAACATTTTAGTTTTACAACTAGATAATGCGTTATAATTATAATAAAACTATCAATGTATTAAATACCCTTTTTTCTATTGTTAGTGTCGTTTTTTCTACCATTTTATTATTTAACCCGTTTTTATGTTTTCATTCAAGTATTTTAGAATTATATATTCTATAATAAATTTAAAAAACAAAACACAATATACCAAGAAAATGAAATATCGAGCTTGGTCACCCAGATTATTTAATACGGTAAAAATTGACAGATTAAAACAAATTTCACAGATAACTTGACCTTTCAATCTGAAGTTCATTGCTTATACGTGGAACTCCCTTGATTGGGATTTGCACCATATACTAATTAAGAATTTTCTGTCTAATCTGGTGTTGTAGATGATGGTACTGGCTGCTCATCCCTGGCGGCTAACAAGGATCTTAATGTCAAAGCTTCCTGTCTGAGTGCTGCGACATGTGCTCGAAGCGAGGCATTTTCCTGCTCCAAGATACAGGCTTTCCAGGCTATCTGTTGAAAAATTTATTCAAAATCTTAATTATTTTAAATGAAAATGTTATTATACTGAAGGAAGGTGGAGTGAGTCTCCGAAACCGGCGAGCGTGTATAAAGAGAATTATGAATGTTGAGGAAGCGAGTGAAGTATGCAGAGATAGAGTTCTCTGGCACTCTGTTCACTCTGCCTACCCTGCAAGGGATATGGCGTGATGATATGTATGTATGTATGTAAAATGTTATTATGGATTCTTTGAATAGAAACTTTTTATGGTTGATTCGTAAATTTTTTTATGAGAAGAAAAGTTTACTAGAATATTTGCGCGTATTCGTAAAAGCGTATGAGAAATGCGGTTTAGATTAGAACTCCATATAGCAGTTTGATAAGCCCTTTTCTCCCCGGCTAGTTCCCGGAGAAGAGTGAGACATAATTCATCAATTTATTCAAATAAAATTTTCATGCATTTATTTCCATAAAATTATGAAAGCACGAAGAACTATGTATCAATCTCGTCCAATAACCAAAGGCAAGCGGGACGCTACTCCCACTCTATCCGACGGTGTTTGTCCTAAACAATTTTCGCCACAAGAAAAGGTTATTGATCAGAATTTGGAAGCTCTGTCATAAATAAATCCACTTTAAAAACCTTAATTATCACTAGTTAAAGAACTTTTTTATTCAGTTTGTTTTGCGTTCTCCTGAGCAACTCGTAATATCGAAACGCATACTAACTCATCTTTCAAGCTTGAGAGTTAAAGCACTATTGGATAGATCATGATGAAGAAATGACAAGGATCAATATAATAGGGCTATTTCCCTCACGGAATATGGATTGAAAGAAAACCAACCTGATCTTCTCTTATACGTCTGGCATCTCTGGACTTCTTAGCGGCCTGGTTGTTTCTCCGTCGACGCTCGAAGTATTTCTCATCCTTCAACTCTGGAGGTATTGGGCGCTTCTCACCTCGCCTTCTAAGTTCCACTTCACTTGTTGGCGACGGTAAAACTGCATTAAAATTTTCAAGAAATAAAATCTTAGCGTTATAGTATATTTTAAAATGTAATTTATTTATTTTTTTATGCTGTTTGGCTACGAATCATACTCATCATGATCAGCTCACAAAAAAAAATCTGTGCGTGGTGCGCCAAAAGTAGTTATCACTTCAAAAACAGAAACAAGAATATTGGTGATAGATATAGAAATACTAACGTGAGGTATCCCTTGGTGGTATATGGTGGCAGTAAGGTGGCAAACAGTGCGGCTGTGGTGGCAATGCTGCTAGCAGGGGACCCATCACATTGTGGACGTCTGAAAATATGTCATACACTCGTTAGTTTTTTAAAGATGAAAATTCTAAGGTATATTCTATTCTAAATTGTATAGTCAGCGTGATAAGCAGCCCTCGAATTAATCTTAACACGAATAAAATATTGCTCCTTTTAAAGGTATTGTATTTTTTTTTTGCGTAAAATGAAAAAATTGTTTTCATTTAAAATAAAATTCATTTTTTTTATTGCCTTTGGTGGCAAACGAGCAAGCAGCACACCTGATGGTAAGTGTTAATGCATACCAGGGTATAGCTAGGCCGCTGCTTACCAAATTAAACCCTAAACCCACCCAAAAAGTTGGGCTTCCGGCTCTCTCGCTCACCGAACGAAGCTCAACAGCACATTGCCACTGCTCAGACGATGATATTCTGTATGTGGTACTACCACGGAAGGACCGGCCCGTCATAATGTAATTATTTTATTTTATTGCTTTAAAATTGTTAACTTTAAAGAAAGTTCATAGTATTTTTCTTGTGACAATTTAAGACAAGATCATAAATCCCGGGAAGTGTGGGACTGACCGGCTAGCTGAAACCCGACCGGAATACCCACTAAAACCATAGCGGCCCCTCCACGCATTTACGGGGCGCCGGAGAGATCGTCCACTGACATTCGATCTCCGGCACCCCAACGCTGGTCCTTTACGCCACATCCTATCGTCCCTCAAGACCGTGGGAGGAAGTGCGCATAACGGCGGCTCCTCCTCCCCGGTCGTCGGTGGCGGAGCGAGTCAGCGGACGCAAGCGCCTCTTGTTCCCGCTCCGGGGCCACCTTCCTTTTCATGATGGCCTCGCAAAAGGAGGCCGTCCGCGACCAGCACCTGTCGCTGTCAAGCATCTTCGAGATGATGGTCGACAACGACAGGTCTCTTCCAACTATATATATCAAAGCCCCTAGTGCCCACAGTGTAAATCCAACTCTAGTGACAGGTTAATCTGTTTCCCCCTTGCCTACCCATACGACAGGAACATACGGGTTAAAAAGAATTAAGTATGTAAGGTAACCATTCGTTCTCTGATCAGCATTGAAATCAGTCAATATTTCTATCCTAAGGTTACTATCGTTTCTATCGTTCTCTGATCAGCATTTAAATCAGTCAATATTTCTATCCTAAGATTACCATTCGTTCTCTGATCCGCATTTAAATCAGTCAATATTTCTACCCCAAAAACAAACAAAAATGAATAAAAACCCACACAATTATTAACACATGCATTATCACATCGAGAACCCCAACTATTGAATAATTAATTATTAAAATACGTGGTGCTCTATTACACGTTGATCGACGACACGCGTTCCTAAACGATCAGACGCCATCTTTGATTACATGACATTTATGTCTTCCGTGTTGCGATGGAAATAACAATATAATTATCGATTAAAAAGATAGACGTAATGCTAATATTAATCCTTGGGTCACCGGACTGGGGATTAGTCTGGTCACCCGGAGCGAGGCCACACCGCGTGAGGACGTGCCCCGACGGCAAAAGCTGCCGGGGCAACGACTCGAGAGGATACTCGTGAGGGTAAACTGCCGGGCGGGCCACCGAAGACAAAGACCGGGTTTCGGTTCCGAAGAGGGGTACGTGTAGGGTGGGTCTATGGGATCACGCATTGCTTATTCTGACGCCCAGGACGGATTTAGCGGAGTAAGACCACTCCATAGCCCGCCGCAAAAAAAAAATGTTATTCAATAATACGGTGTCGTGGTTTCGATTCCTATGGAAGATAACACTTGTGCTCTACAAATTGTAGCTCTGAGTCAGGATGTAATTTGTGTTCGTTAATTCAACATCTCAACTTATATAATATATATCACACTGTTGGGCTCGAGCCTCCTCGATAATGGGAGGGAAATTAACCTAGAGTATCACGCTGGTCAGATGTGTTGCTATAGGGTTTTGTTTTGAGTTCCTCTTCTCTTGCATAGTTGTTATATACGTTTCATATCATAGCTGGGCACCGTTAATCGAATAGTTAACTTCGTTAATCGTTAAACCGCTACAAAAAAAGTTAGCTTCGTTAAACGTTAAAGCGTTATATTTCGGAAGAATTAACGCAAGTTAACGTTAATCGTTAATCCGTTAATATGTGTAAAATTTCATCTTTATATCGTTGCGTACCTGTTGGTTTAGGTTCTGGAACTTAACTGGTTAGGAACAAAACAAAATACTTGTATAATTCGAATGTGTAATTTAATCGTCGCGTAGGTGCATATTTCCCTTCATGAACATTAACATTTTGAAGTAAAGAAGTCATCAAACGAAACAAATCTTTTCGCAGTTTTCTTTCTCACTCGCACGCGCCGGCAAAATATATCTAGTTTTGTTTCACTCGCTGCCTCGCGCCACCCGGCACTTGTCACTTTGTCAGTGCCGTGCAGTAAGTATTAGGCATTGGATTAACGATTAACGGACTTCTTGCATATTAACGGAAGTTAACGTGTCCGTTAACATTTTTAAAAGTTAACTTAAAAGTTAATCCGTTAATCAAAATGTTAACTTCGTTAATTAACGATTAACGGATTAACGAGTTAATGCCCAGCTATGTTTCATATACCTTAGTCATCTCTTACCCGACTAGAAATTTTTTCGTCTTCCTTAGCAGGACCGGACCGGGCATGCCCGATCTGGACCAGATAAGGTATGTAACGCAGAAGATATATCTGGACCCGATCAGGAAAACCTTATCGGGTCCAGATCAGGCATTCCTGATCAGGTCCAGATCAGGCATTCCTGATCGGGTCCAGATCTGGCGTTCCTGATCGGGTCCGGACGAAATTTTACTGATCGGAACCAAATCAATTTAATCAATCATCTGCGTTATATATCTTGCCTGATCCAAAACGAGTATGCCCAGTCCAGTCCTTTTAAAAAACATGAATATCTTAAAGAACATGTTTAATAGGTAAAAATATAAATTAATATATGACGTAGGCACCGAATGCAGTGCTTATCATAGAGAGTCCCAGTGAGCCGTTACGATTATGGCGCAACCACCAGATGCTAACGACTGCAACTGCCGCCTGAATTTCTCATTCATGACCTGATCGATCTGTTTTAATCTAATTCGATAACAAATAATTTAATATTGGGCCATCTCATTGCGCTTCGGAGAATCTTAACACCGCGATTCAAATAATGACGTCATTTTACTAACGCCATCTATTTATTATGACCCAAAACATTAAATGTTAGAATGGTTGTTACAATATAATATTTCTATCTATCTATGTTTTCAAATGTTAGGTATATTTATATATCTATATATATATATATATTTTTTTTTTTGTTTTTTACTTTAAATATAAATTACTTTTATATTATTAATTAAACATTATTATTATCTATTATTAAATACATATGATTAATTAAAGATTTCAGATTAATCTCCTCTGATGAAAATACAATTTCGCCGTGGCATAAATATGACAATCATGTCACTTTTTTGAATTTTGATTGATATTTTTTTTGTGTTACGAAAACTGTTTATGGTCCTGATATACTACAAGCCTTACTATATACTTGATAATATTTCACATCAGGCTATCCTTATTTGGTCCTGATCTGGTCCTGATCCGGTATGCCTTACCATACTTGATGTTATTTCACATCAGGCTATCCTGATCAGGACCAGACCTGGTCCTGATAGGGTTTGCCGGATCCGGCATGCCTCATTCTGTCCTGATCGGGTCCTGATCCGGTATGCCTTACCAAACTTAATGATATTACACATCAGGCTATCCTTATTTGGTCCTGACCTGGTCCTGATGCGGTATGCCTTACCATACTTGATGATATTACACATCAGGCTATCCTTATTTGGTCCTGAACTGGTCCTGATCCGATATGCCTTACCATACTTAATGATATTTCACATCAGGCTATCCTTATTTGGTCCTGATCTGGTCCTGATCCGGTATGCCTTACCATACTTAATGATATTTCACATCAGGCTATCCTTATTTGGTCCTGATCTGGTCCTGATCCGGTATGCCTTACCATACTTAATGATATTTCACATCAGGCTATCCTTATTTGGTCCTGATCTGGTATGCCTTACCATACTTGATGTTATTTCACATCAGGCTATCCTGATCAGGACCAGACCTGGTCCTGATCGGGTTTGCCGGATCCGGCATGCCTCATTCTATCCTGATCGGGTCCAGATACATGATCTGGTTGAACCATACTTTATTTCTAGTCGGGTACGATCACCATGGGTAAGATAGGAGTTGGTGAATTGTACTCCGTCACCACACGGAAAACGACGTAAATTATAATTTATAAAAAAAGAATTGACAGTTCGACAGTCAGCCTCAACACTGGCAACACTGGGCTTGTGTTAGTAGAGTAGCCATTATAGAAAAAAGAAAGAAGAACGCAACAAAACGTATAAAAATATTTATTATTAGCTGATTTGTGCAACTTTGTCTGCACCACAAGAATGAGAGACAGTTAAATACATTGGATCATAAAATACAGGACATGCAACGGAAGCTCTGGAATGGAATAATTGTCCTCGTTTTCGCAATATTTTGCATTGATGCTCAGCTCCTATTAGTCGTAGCGTGATATAGCTATATACATATAGCTTATTCCGTATGGTGACGGAGTAAGAATACAATTCACCACCCCCTATCTTACCCGTAGGTTAAAAGACGATTAAGCGACATAATATGCATATAACATCTATGCGAGAGAAAGAAACCTCGAAACAAAACTCTATACCAACACATCTGACCAGCATGTTATAGTAGGTCAATTTCCTTCTCATTGTGGAGAAGACCCGAGCCCATCCGTGGGACATATATGAGCTGAGATGGTGATATAGCTTATAGCCTTCCTAGATAAATCGTTTATCTAACAATCAAATAAATTTTCAATTCGATCCAGTAGCTCCAGAGATTTTCGCATACAAACAAACAAAATTTGTAGCTTTATAATATTAAAAGATTTCGTTGTATAAAGTTTATTTTTTTGATGGTATATAACAAAATATTTGATCATTAACACTAATGTTTAGACAACCCTTCTCTGTTCGCGTTGGGGTTGGCACAGGTGATGAATCCCACGGTCACAGGTGTATAAGGTCACAATAAACTGTTCGTTAATTAGTTTGTTTGTAATACATCGTATATATTACGTATGAATATATATAACATGCTTTTGTTGCGAAGGAATCAATATCGCGATGACTGGCAATGTTCTTTTTTGAATAAATTGCGTTTTTCCAACAAATATTATCTAAATTTTGTTTTATTGCTTATGGTGGCAAATGAGCTAGTTGTGTGGTAGCGCTTACGAATACTACCAACCCTTACTTTGCTCGTAGATGTCGTAAAAGATGACTAAGAGCCTTATAACGACCTGGGCCAACTCCATCTGTTGCCGTTTGGTCAACAATTGCATTCGCAAGGGTTGACGTCTGGCTAGTCATAAAACTATTACCAATAACTTTTACAACATATATTATGAAAGAAGAGTACATATTGTATCGACCCCAATTAATTGGGATAAGAGCAGGAGAATCATGATGGTGACAAACGAGCAAGCATCACACCTGATGGTAAGTGGCACTGCTGCCCATGGATCTTTGCTATACCAAGGGTATATTTTTTTTTTTTTTTTTGCGGTGGGCTATGGACGTCGCACCCCGCCAAATCAGTCCGGGGTGACGGAAGAGGCAGCGCGCAACCCCATTGACCCACCCTGCAAGCACCTCTTCTTCGCCGTGCGAGCGGGCCACCGGTACCCGATCTTTGTCTTCGGTGGCCCGCTCGGCGGTATGCCCTCTCGGGCTCCTCTCCTGTCGACGCCCTGACAGTTTTCGCCGTCGAGGCGTCGTCCTCACGCGGTGGCCTCACGTCGGGTGACCGGACAATTCCCCGGTCCGATCACCCGAAGCCTCGGTTAGGGCGGCATCAGGCGCAGGTAAGGGTATAGGCCTACCATTACAAGCCCCAAACCCACCCAGTTGGACTTCCGGCTCTCTCGCTCATCGAACGAAGCGCAATAGCACATTGCCATTACTCATACGTTGATCTTCTGTGAGAGTGTGGTACTACCCCGGATAGACCGGCTCGCGGCTGTAGACAGAGAACTGTCAACAGCGTGGTCCTACCACTATTAAAATATATATATATATATATATGTGTGTTCTATGTGTGTGTGTGTATAGTCTATCTATGTTCGTCCGTTTGGACAGGCAAAGGTATCAAATACATATGGCATGGCCCATACAGCCAAGTCTATTTTTTTTTTATTTTCAAATATTTCTTCATATTGTGTAGTCTTGACAGTCATTGTCCGTCGGTAGTCAAGTCGTTACCATTAATCGGGCGCTGATAAGCAAATCAATGTTTTTTTTGGGTATTTTGGTAAGCCCCGTCCGTACAATATGAAAACACACGTTAACCACTATTATACCATATTCACTACACTTCAGCACTTTAACTGTACTATATTCTATAAAATACCAGCAAAATTATTTAATACAACACTATAAAACACTAAAGAAATGACATGATACAAGAGCGTGACATGACATTTCCATATTCGCGCCAAAACTCCAATAGATATAGACAATCAAATAATACACAACACAGATTCCATAAAAAAATCAAACCACAGATTATAAACACAAATATTGGTTTATTCAAGGTATATTGGAGCACAGGTGCATTTAACCCGAGGGTGAGCTAGCAAGGGTGGGGGTGTGTCACTTAATTAAGTGGAATTATCACTCCCCAATTGATCTGGTTCATTCAATATTTGAACTAGATATTATTTTTCATTTTATACAAAGACAGATGATCTGAAGGTTAAATGCATTATAATTCTCCTACTCTTGTGTGGTAGGACCACGCCGCGGACAGTTCTCTGTCTACAGCCGCGGGCCGGTCCGTCCGGGGTATTATCACACTCTCGCAGAAGATCGACGCCTGAGCAGTGGCAATATGCTGCTGTGCTTCGTTCGGAGAGCGAGAGAGCCGGCAGCCCAACTTTTTGGGTGGGTTTGGGACTATTTGTAAGCAGCGGCCTAGCTATAACTCAGGTATTGCAAAAGTCCATGGGCGGCAGTAACACTTACCATCAGGTGTGCTGCTTGCTCGTTTGCCTACAAGAGCTATAAAAAAAAACTTGGGGTCGATACAATATGTACCTACTCTTCTTTCATAGTTCATATTGTAAATATTATTGACAATAGTTTTATGACCGGCCGCCTGCCAGACGTTAACCCTCCTTGAGAATGTAATTGTTGACCAAATGGCATCAGATGAAGTTGGCCCAGGTCGTTATAAGGCTCTTAGTCGTCTTTTACGACATCCACGAGCAAAGTAAGGATTATATTCGTAACCGCTACCACACAGCAGTAAAAGTTAAATGCCTATGTGTTTGTAATTCATGATTGCCACTTATTGAATGATAAGACATTTTAATCAGCTCTAACTTGTATCATAAAAATACCATAATATTAATTTTAAATAAAATGTTTAAAGCATATCCTCTTTTTTTGTATTGGTAATCAGTTATTTACCGACAACCGTTGGGGAAGAAAGGTACTTGAGTGGAGACCACAAATCGGACGCCTCCGCACAGGACGACCCCCCACTAGGTGGACTGACGACATTATCAAGGTCGCAGGAAACTGCTGGATGCAGGTGGCGCGGGACCGTGTTGAATGGCATTCTCGTGTGGAGGCCTATGTCCAACAGTGGACGTTTACGGGCTGATGGATGGATGGATGGATGGATGAATCAGTTATTTATACGAGTCATTATTACCAGTGTAGAGTTACAATTTTCTTCATGTCTTTATTCTCTTCATGTTTACTCATGGTCTGTCAGTGAGTCAAATCTTTGCTATCAACAGCGTTCCGGCCGCACCGCTAATGGTATTATCTTCTGGAAATTTTTGTGGAGAACGAAAGCGTAAAGTACTTTTATATCATATTCCACTACGCCCTGGCAGTTCCTTCGCATCGCATTACATACAATGTCATGGCAATTATTTGATATAACACGTTAAATAACTAAGATATTGAATATAATACAAGACCACCTGACATTTTAATATACCCGACAAAAGTCCTAAAGCACTTTTCTAAATTTTAGTTCAGAGGTGTGGTTTCTAAGTAAACTTTGAGTTCGAATTAAAACTACTTTTACGGATTCTATCACGTTTGTATTTGATTTTCAATTGCCTGACGTTTGGAACACTTTACAGTGATCATGGTCATGGGAGGACTGATTCTCTGACTGACTTTCGTGACCATGATCACTGTAAAGTGTCCCAAACGTCGGGAAATTAAAAATACAAACGCGATCGAATCCGTAAAAGTAGTTTCATTTCAAATGTGTAACACTCGCGTAAACATTAGAGGTCAACTTTAAGTTCGATTTAAACGCGGGATGATTTTTTATGCGTACCATAACTTATTATTTACATATATATATATATACATATCATCACGCCATATCCCTTGCAGGGTAGGCAGAAAGAACAGAGTGCCAGAGAACTCTATCCTTGCATACTTCACTCGCTTCTTCAACATTCATAATTCTCTTAATTATTTACTAATTATTTCAATGCGAAAGTGGAAGGATGTACCTAGGTACCGGGGGAGACTAAGACTCACCTACCTAGACCAGATCGGTCATGTACTGAAGGAAGGTGGAGTCAAGAGTCTCCGAAACCGGCGAGCGTGTATGAAGAGAATCATGAATGTTGAGGAAGCGAGTGAAGTATGCAAGGATAGAGTTCTCTGGCACTCTGTTCTCTCTGCCTACCCTGCAAGGGATATGGCGTGATGATATGTATGTATTTCAAGTATGATTACAATACATGTTCATTATTTGTAGCATCCCAGGCAACAGAAAAAGTAATTACATCTTTTTTTTGGCAGGCTATGGTCTGGACACGCGCCGTCCATTCCGTCCGGGGTGACGGAAGGGCGGCGCATGGCCCTATAACGCACCGTTTTTTGCGTCCCCGTCGCCATTAGGCCAGCCACTAGCACCGCTACCTTGAGATCTGTGGCCAGCCCGGCGGGTTAGTCTTTCGGGTATCATCTCCCATCGAAATCCTGGCGTGCACCCGGGGCGTGACCCTCACTCTCTGTGGGTAACGGACTATTCCCCGGTCCAGTTACCCGTTTATTTACCCCCTAACAACACTCGAATTTTAGTACATATCCATCCACATTCACACGCACAGTCATACGAATATTTCGTCTTTCATAGTAAATTTCTACTGTCTAAAAACCTATATGTGAGAAAGGTTGTTACGAAACTTTAAATCGATATAGATCCTAAACGGTCAGTCGAATCGAAAAATGTTGAGAGAAAACTAATAATGATTTTTAAATACCTATTTAACAATACCCCATTTGACATAGTTTGTTGATTTTTATTTTTTTCATTTTCACAATATGGACGTCCATTAGTCGCCGTATTGAATTTTCACTAACGTCATATCTTTAGTAACACTCGCCGGGCTAAGAGGAATCGATTGACGTGTGAATCATAAAAATCGGCCCAGGCGTTTGGTTTTTATAGTGCTTCAAAGGAACCTACAAAGATACATATATACATAGACTGTTAAACACAATACCACTCCTTTGCGTCGCGCAGTCGTGTAAAGAGAGAGACACAGAGGTAGTATCTCATTAATAAAAAACATTCTGACAAAACATTGTTAAAAAATGCAAGAAGTGAAAATAACTGAAATTTAGCATTTAATATGCTTGATTATTAAATGCTAAATTTCAGTAATTTAAATAACAAGGTTGTGTCATCGTTTAATACAATTCTAACTGTAAAGTTTTAAGTATTAAGCCTATAACAATGTGTAAACATTGTCGGGTAGATAGCATACCGTCACCTTAAGACGTAAATATGATACGAAGTGAAATTTACATGTCCTACAATTAGCCACGGTGGTGTAGTGGCAGCACGATTGGGCCGGAATCCCAATAGGCGCGGGTTCGAATCCCGCTTGTGACATAATTTTTCATTTCGTAATCGGATTTTATAAGTGAAAATAAATTTAGTTTTTATAAAAATAAATATGTAAAAAATATATGTCTATTTTTAAATTTGCCATAAAATACTATATATTTTTAGAAGTGTACTATATTTTTTATAGCTTATTTTGAAAAATACTATATTTCGCTGCAAAAATGTTGGTAACCCTATATATGTCCCACTTTTGGGCTCGAACCGCCTCCATGATGAGAGAGAAATTGACCTACTAGGTATACCACGCTGGTCAGACGTGTTGGTATAGGGTTTTGTTTCGAGTTTTCCTTTTACCACATTATATATATCCCTTAGTCGTCTCTTACGATCACCCACGGGTAAGACAGAGGTTGGTGAATTGTATTGTTTAGAGCTAAATAACGAATGAAAGACTTACCGGGTGGTACCAAGAAGTGATTATAACTCCTCAGAAGCCGCAGAGCTGCTAATGCACCGCTGTGCTGTGCTGTACACGTGTCCAGATCATATAAAGGCACTGAAGGATCCATTTTGTGTTTTATAGAATATTTAATTAAATATTTTTCATTTATTTAGCTCTGCACTCAAAAGAAGGTAGGATGTGTGTCTTTAATAAATACGTTAGAAGTTGAAGCTTTTATATTACAAGGAAACATTTTAATTATACATTTATTTATATAATATTATAATATTACTAGCAGACCTGGCCACGCGTTGCTGTGGCTAAGGTAGCCTCAGTAACACGTGGTGGTTACGCTAATAAATTGTAGCTTATATTAAACGTTTGTACGTTTAACTCTTCTTCTTAGTGAATGGCCTCTGTGAGTGATAGAGAGAACCACAATTTCGCCAATGTCAAGTAAAATAAGTTTAAAAAATATAGTAAATTTATATTTTAGTAGTCAGTCATGTCGGTTCCTTGTCTAAGTCTATAATTATAGTCCATCTAATCTAAGAAGTGCATTTTGACAGCTGTCAGAGTAAGTTGTCTAGGTATGTGAACTAAGTAATCGCTATCGTAAATATACGATTTCTAAATTCTCGGCTTTTCTCTATTATAATATGCATGTATTATACATATAAACGTTACTCTTGAATCACTCTGTTTATTAATGAAAACCATATTAAAATCCGTTTCGTAGTTTAAAAGATCTAAGGCTTAAATATACACAGATGAAGGGACTTTATTTTATACTATGTATAGAAAAATTATATTTTATAATGGCAATCTATAATTGTGTCAATAAAAAAAGCAATACAAATCTATATTAGCAAAATCAACGACTGTTTAATCTTTAAGATGAATACGCGCAAGTAAATAAGTAGATAGCAGTCGCTTAATTTTAAGCTGTAGGTATTTCTCGTGATCTTTCCGTTACATAAAAAGATCGCGATTCAGAATTTCAAAGTCGGGAGGACTTCGAAATTCTGAATCGCGATCTTTTGGCGAACTATATGTATAGGCAGTGCCGGTTTTAACACTACCAGCGCCCTGGGCGAGATTTTTACAGCGCCCTCCAACTGCAATTCAAGACTTTACGACTAAGTAGACCTCGAACTATGAGAATGGCCTGCGGCGCCCTTTTTTACCCGGCGCCCTGGGCGGTCGCCCAACCTCGCCCTACCCTAACACCGCTACTGTGTATAGGTATGTTATTCACTATAGAAAAGTGTTGATTGAATATCAGTACTATTTCAATGTTAAAAACGTTGTTAAAAAAATCTTTAAAAAATGATAACGTGATTAATGGACGGCCCTTTTTTTGCCGTGTACTATGGATGCATCTCGATCCGCCAAATCGGTCCGGGGTGACGGTAGAGACGGTGCGTGACCCCATAGACCCACCCTGCAAACTCCTCTTTTCGCCGTGCGAGCGGGCCACCGGTACCCGATATTTGTCTTCGGTGGCCAATGGACGGCCCCTAAGGAAATTTTATTATTACCTATATATTTGATGCTGTGTATTATTTAGTGAAACTAGTTATGAACGTATAGGGTACTAGTTTTCGCCCGCGGCTTGACCCGCGTAAAAAGTTATTTTGCTAAAGCTTTTCATCCCCTATTTTTATTTTACCCCTTAAGGATAATTTTTTTTACAAAATGTCATGTTTATTTACATCTAATCAATAGCCTAAAAATAAGTTTCAAGTTCTGACTTTAAAAATGACGATACTTCCTTACAACTTTTCATCCCCCTTTACAACACTTTTTCTCACTGTTTTCAAACTCGCAAGAGAAAGTTCTCAACGAATGACAATTTAATTTTTTAGCGAACTTTTCGTATTTCAAAAAGATTGCGGATTAATTTAAAAACATTTAAATATTTACTTTAAAAATATTAAACAATGAAAGCTGTCAGCAAAATTCTTTCACTTGTTACTATCCATCAAAAAGCACAGGTTTTATTTTATAATAGTTTAGTAAATCAATTAGTATTTCATTTGATTAGTCCTAAAAAAAAAATCACAGAAACATAAAAAAAATCAAAAACCGTAAAGCAATACTTTTTTTCACACCACCACTATTCTAAATTCAAACAACCGTTTCGACTAACCAAACATCACATTACAGCACTAAGAAAAAAACGCAACGTCATTATGTAATTTTCCCGCGCATACCTTATTGGTAACCGAGTTAATTATCGTTCTAAATCCTTGCATATGATTGGTTAGTAAAGTAATTATCGCTAGAAATCGTCGCCTATGATTGGTTGAGGCCACGCCTGTATTTTCTCGCGTCGTAACGTGACCTAGCTTATGACACCGCTTGTAACTTTGATCGGTGAATAGTTGATGAAGTGGCATTAACTTTTCAGATGGTTTTCAAAGACTCTTTATAGTGTCGTGTTTGCCTTATATGTATATTTTTGAAGTTATACTTCTTTAGGCGCGCTATGAAAAAAATAACAGAGTGAAATTTTAAGATGCGCGTTCATCACTGGAACACAAAAGTAATAGGTTGAAGTTGGCCGCAAATAAGATGCACACGCATCACTTTAACACAAAAGTAACACAGGTTAAATTTAGCCGCAAAACCGTTCAATAAGTCTCGCAAAAAAGCTATCAACAAAATAAAAATAGAACCTTTTTCTAGTTTCTATATCCACAACACGTGTTTTAGTTTCATACAATTGGAAATCATATATGTGCTAATAAATTATATTCAGTAGTGATTTAAATTGAATATTTTTTATATTAGGTAGGTACTATTCGTAAATATTAGGTAGTAAAAAAAATATCCTATCCTTTTTCAGTCCTTTTATTATTTTTTTTTAATTATCTGCATAAAAATAATTTTTAAGGATACCAAAACAGTATAACTTCTCACGTAGGTACATACATAAGTACACGCAGGACCGGCTTTACCTATAGTGCAGAGGGTGCGGTGCACCCGGGCGCCAGGTGTTAGGGGGCGCCGAGAGCTGCTCGAGACACAGAGTCTCCACTGTAACGGGAGCACCTTACGCAGTGAGTGCCTAACCATTTATAAACGTAGTAAGTGCATTATTAGCCACGTTTGGGTAGGTTGCTTTGTCGCCATGTTCACTGTAACTTTATAATTCAATCGCGTTTACTTGGTTTCGTGTCAAAACAACAAGACTAAGCATTCGACAATGCATTCCAGCGAGGTTCAGAGTTTAGTCGACCGTCTTGTTAGTATCAACCTATTCCATTTTGTTCACGCATTCTGGTACAAGAGGGCGCCAGATTATTGATTGCACCCGGGCGCTACATGTATTAGAGCCGCTTCTGGGTACATGCAACCATTTCCTTTTTCTTATGCGAGGTATAATATCTTTATAAACTCAAGACTATACAAAAAAATAACGTAGGAACTCCAATATTGTGCTGTGCTGTCCCCGCAGCCGAAATTTGTACCTCACAGGCCCTTAATTTGACTCCGTTGCTTAAACTCTTTTCTTCTCTTTTCTCTCTTTCTCTCGTCTGCGCTCAATACTAGTCTGCATAAGGATCTAACACGCTAAGCCAAATAAAAAATAGGAGTTATTTTCTCTCAAAGTTAAGGAAGACTCCAAGAGGTCTAGGGTGGTTCTACGTCGACTGCTAATTTAAAAAAAATATAATATTGTTTGAATATTTCTCGTCTCGTCTTAGCCGTCTCATTCGACCCCATTAAGGTAAATAAATGGCTATGGCTCAATGTATTGTTTATTTAACAACACATAGATATGTTTTTGTAATCCTGGATGAAAGATGTCGAATATATTAAAACATTATAATTAAAAATAAATTAATCAATCGTCCTCCTATAAAGAGCCCAATCGAATCAAAATGGCGTCTCGTAGTGGCGTTATAATTGACGCTTACGAGGACAACGCCGTACACGTTACGAGCCATAATAACTTAGAACATAGAAAGTCAAGGAGACTAAAATATTTAAAATTTTCTTTTATTCCATGTTTAGCTCGATAAAAAATTCTTAGACTGATTGGAAAACTTAATCTAAGGATACCTGACATTTACCCGTGTATTACCTATGTTTTTTATTTATTGCTTTGTTCTTCTTCTTCTTCTTATGTATTGGCAATTAGCTACTTATACGAGCTATTGGTGCCAGTGTCAAGTTATAAATATTTTCACGTTTTTAGTCTTTCCAGTTAGTCATTGTCTAAGTCAAATTGTCGCCATTAACAATGCAATGGCCACACTATTAATGGTATCTTGTGGGAATTTTGATGGAAAACGAAAACGTTGTAAAGCACTTTTATATGATATTCATTATCATTCATTATTTTTTTTATATGATATAACAAGCAGCACACCTTCCAACAAGGACTTTTGGAATTCTAGATAAACCTCTACTACCTACCTACCGGGCAAAATTGCTCCTTAAACCTCGTGTAGCATGAGTTACTATGAGGTGGAATGCTTATAGGTACCTACGTCTTCTATTCCACAAGCATAACAAATTTAAAATGCTGATTTTATTTTGTGTAGGTAACGAAAAATTTGCGACAAAAAGAACGCAATTGACTGCACAGATGGCGTAGTGGTTAAGATACCGACATTCCGTGCCAGTTCCATGGGTTCGATTCCCACGCAGGACAACACTTTGTGCGATCCACAAAGTGTTGTTCTGTGTCTGGGTGTAATTTGTCTGCGTTAATTGCATGTTTGTAAAGTCACCCGCAATACAAGGATTATTTCCTTAGTGCAGGGTAGAGTTAAAAAAAAAAAAAAAATTACTTTATCGCTACGAGGGGTACTCACACACACTTTTCACTTCAAAGCGTGCGACTAATATGAGTAAATTACAGCAATCGCTTGACCTATTCCCACGCGAATTAGAGAAGAGTGACATACTCTATATATGTTCTTCTCGCATTTATTATTATTATATTTAAATTTTACGTGTGGTGACAGAGTAAGAACACAATCACCCAATCTTACCCGTGGGTGATCGTGAGAGACGACTAAAGGATAAAATATACATATATGCAAGAGAAAGAAAACTCATAACAAAGCTCTATACCAACACGTCTGACCAGCGTGGTGTAGTAATTGTTTCCCCTCCTAGTACGGAGGAGGTTTGAGCCCAACAGTGGGACATATATGGACTGAAATGATGATATAA
Organism: Lymantria monacha; assembly: GCA_905163515.2. Taxonomy (NCBI): domain Eukaryota; kingdom Metazoa; phylum Arthropoda; class Insecta; order Lepidoptera; family Erebidae; genus Lymantria; species Lymantria monacha. The sequence continues at coordinate 3,852,241 of LR991104.1, forward strand.
GTAATAAACACAATCTATATGTACTCTGTCTAGATTTTCCAATACATATTACTTATATAAAGTCAGGTCGAACAACTTATACTCAGTAAGGAACGTTAAATTACCTATAGAAGAGGTGGGAGAATGGTGGTAACATGGTACTACCATTACGTAGGGCGCCCTACAATGGTATGTAACGATGGAGGGTGCAAGGTTAATTACAGCTAATGTCACTACAACTAGAAATTTAATGACACATTATTGGAAAAATAAGGTGTGATTCGAAACGGCGTAATACCGTTGTTATAGTTTTACAATAAAAAAAGTGTGTGTGTGTGTGTACTTATGTACACGCGTTAGAAGGTTATACTTCTTTGGCGTAACAAGATAAAAATATTTTCAAAAATTTTATCTTTCGCCTTATTCTAAGTTTATAGAAAAAACGACACTAACAATAGAACAAAGTAATTAATACATTGAAAAGTTTTATTATAACGCATTATCTAGTCAAAAAACTAAAATGTTGTCTATAGCTAACTTCAGGGTGTCGGTTTTTCGTGACGGTGTGCGCACGCATCGTAAAAATTTAATCAGGAGTCGACCCAATGGTGATGGAGGCGGAACACATTAGGTTATGGGGCCACACATCGCCCTTCCACCGACTCAGGCGTTTTTCTTTTGGTAGGCTTATAGTTTCACTGGGATTTGACTGCCGACCTAGCGCTGCCGTCTATCGCTAAGGCGTTAGAAACTGCGATGCGGTCGCCGCCTTTTGCAAGGTAGTCATCTCATAGAAGGAAGCGGCGGGGCGTGTCAGACAGGAGACTCTCCACGCTGACACACTTTGATGCCGGTGTATAGGACAGTGCTGGCGCGAGTAACCACGCCTGATCATATTTTTAAAAATAAATGATAAATCTCGGTAATATAAAAGAATGTTACTTCCATCAGCACCATGACTTAAACCAGTACAATGTGTGTTGCTGACAGGGCATTTATGTAAGGCTGGGGGCGAAGGGGTTAATTGTAGGCACATGGCTATTCTCACGACCCTCATTATTCAATCTATAAATGAACTAATCGCAATGGAACGTTCTTGTTTGATTTAATACTAAGAATCATCATCATCTCAGCTCATATATGAGGCTACTAGAACCAGAACGGCCTAACTACAAAAACTATGTTTTACAATATGCATACATACATACATACATATCATCACGCCATATCCCTTGCAGGGTAGGCAGAGAGAACAGAGTGCCAGAGAACTCTATCTCTGCATACTTCACTCGCTTCCTCAACATTCATAATTCTCTTCATACACGCTCGCCGGTTTCGGAGACTCTTGACTCCACCTTCCTTCAGTACATGACCGATCTGGTCTAGGTAGGTTAGTCTCGGTCTCCCTCGGTACCTACATCCTTCCACTTTCGCATTGTATATCTTCTTAACCAGGCGTTCGTTCGGCATTCTTTCCACATGTCCGAACCATCGGAGCATTCCCTTTCGCATCTTTACACCAATACTCTCTTTCATACCTACTCGCTCTCTTACGTCGTCGTTACGAATGCGGTCGGTCAGCCTAACTCCACAGATTTTCCGCAGAGATCGCATTTCGACCGCATTAATTTTACTATCATACTCTTTTCTGCATACCCAACTCTCGCTTCCATACAGTAATGTTGGGACAAGCACTGCGTTATGTATTGCTACACGTGCCTTCTGGCTGAGGTGGTGGCTGCCGAGAAGTTGCCCCAACGCTCCGTTCACTCTATTTCCCGCATTCACTCTTCGCTCTATATCAGTGGTGTACCTTCCATCTCGGCTAAATCCACATCCAAGATATACAAATTCATCCACTTGCTCTAGTACATCATTACCTATTGTTACTCTTACATCTGTTCTGGTTTTATCTCTTTCAAAGACCATTATTTTGGTTTTGCTCACATTCACACGTGTTTTACAATATGGAGGGAATTAAAATTAAATTCAATTCAATTTAATTGATTTGAACATAAGCCGAAAATGTACTTGTACTGCCATCTATTGTTAAGAGCTTGTAAACAATTTTAAGCCGCTGTGGTTTTGTTGATTAACATTTTTAGTTTACAAAATTGCAATTACGTTAAAAGTTTCTAAAATGCAGTTAGGCCACTCTGGTTCTAGCAGCCTCATAATCCTCATATGTTCCACTGCTGGGCTCCATCCTCCTTCACAGTCGAAGAGAAAGTGACCTATTATACCACGCTGGTCAAACGGATTGGTCTTATTTTAAGATTTTTCTTGTATAGATGTTCTATGGGTCTATCTTTTAATTGTCTTTTACAACATCCACGAGCAAGATAGGGCGGGGTTATTATATTCTTACTACGTCATCGCACGCTAATTATTATGTACGAATCCTATAAAGACAATAACATATTGTAAAAATTTACATTTTGTTTCAAATTAATGTAATAATCCACCACAAGATCGCCACACGGTCGTAAGTTGAGAAGTCCCAGCAAGAAACTCAGCGGACTTATCTTTTTTTTAACTAAAGTTATATACTACACGCCTTTTTCTTTTTTTTTTTTGCGTTGGAATATGGAGGTGGTCGCGCTCGCGGCAAATCGGTCCGGGGCGACGGAAGAGGCGGCGCGCAATACCATAGACCCACCTTGCAAACACCTCTCTTCGCCGTGCGAGCGGGCCACCGGTACCCAATCTTTGTCTTAGGTGGCTCGCCCGGCAGTTTACCCTCGCGGGTTCCTCTCGATATACTACATGCCTGCCCAATTGCAATGAGGTATTTCTTAGTGCAATATCAATTATACGCATTCTTATATGGGATTACGTATTCTGGATGCTACTCGTATCTTGCAGAGAAATGCCGAGCATGGCTCGTATTTTATTTACGCTTATTGAAATTAAGGTAGAGTAAAAAGTAAAATCGAAACGAATGGACGAAATAAATATTAGATTATTTTTTCGAAATATATTCGTTTTACAGCCATATTAATCTGTGTGGTGACGAAGTAAGAATACAATTCATCACCCCCTATCTTACCCGTGGATGATCGTACAAGACGACTAAGGGATATAAAACGCATGTAATATATAGATATTACATGCGTTAGAAGCGAGAGTCATGCGAGAGAAGGAAATCTCTAAACAAAACCCTATCCAACACGTCTGATTAGTGTGGTATAGTGGGTCAATTTCACTCTTATTACGGAGGAAAGTCGACTTTTAAGACATCTACGAGTAAAGTAAGGGATAATATGAGTAGCCGCTACCACAGAGTATAACAAATCACAATGTGTTTAAAGTAGAAAATTGCTGAACATTCTTCAGGTGAGCACAGATGATAGAGAGTTTTATGTCTTCTACTAACAATTAAGAGGTGACGATAACTATATTCTTACACCATCGCGACAATAGAAAGCGAATTATGTTTTTAGTTATTTGATTTTTAACCTTTAGTGTCGAAACTAAAGTGGTAAAGTAATATCGACTTCAATTTAATAGTTACTCTATAGTTATTTGTTATAGAACTTTCGTTGGACAGAGAAATGTATGGAACCTGCTTGGTACTAAATTATATAATTATTATTTATTACCAAAAATATTTAAAAATATATACGTAAATGGATTCTTGGATAGCTTAGCGTCTCTATTAGACTTAGTAAAGGTTATAAAATTGTGAAAATTAATAATTGTAACACGACATAGGGCAACAATAGACTTGTAACTGATTGCAATAAAAAAAGAGAAGATATAGCGCCGTGATCCAGTGTCATAATTTTTATTCAAGTAAAACTTCGTTAAGCCCAACTAATACTGAAATAAGAAATGTGGAGCTTTGGAAAGCGTGAATATATAGATACATTAAAAGCCAAAACACCTGCATAGTTGGATGAGCGGCCAATTTATAGGTAACAGATGAGAACAGTAGGCAAAAATTGGTTAAACTTATCTTAAATTCTGTTACTTAGGAGACTATTTTAAACAGAGATAATATATTCAGTTATCAGTTACTTCTGTTAGCGAATAACCGCAACTTCGCCAATGTCCCGTAAGACTCCCCGACTAGAAAAAAAGTATGGTTCAAAACAGATCATGTATCTGGACCCGATCAGGATAGAATGAGGCATGCCGGATCCGGCAAATCCGATCAGGACCAGGTGTGGTCCTGATCAGGATAGTCTGATGTGAATAACATCAAGTATGGTAAGGCATACCTGATCAGGACCAAATAAGGATAGCCTGATGTGAAATATCATTAAGTATGGTAAGGCATACCGGATCAGGACCAGATCAGGACCAAATAAGGATAGCCTGATGTGAATAACATCAAGTATGGTAAGGCATACCTGATCAGGACCAAATAAGGATAGCCTGATGTGAAATATCATCAAGTATGGTAAGGCATACCGGATCAGGACCAAGTCAGGACCAAATAAGGATAGCCTGATGTGTAATATCATCAAGTATGGTAAGGCATACCGGATCAGGACCCGATCAGGACAGAATGAGGCATGCCGGATCCGGCAAACCCTATCAGGACCAGGTCTGGTCCTGATCAGGATAGCCTGATGTGAAATAACATCAAGTATGGTAAGGCATACCGGATCAGAACCAGATCAGGACCAAATAAGGATAGCCTGATGTGAAATATCATTAAGTATGGTAAGGCATACCGGATCAGGACCAGATCAGGACCAAATAAGGATAGCCTGATGTGAAATATCATTAAGTATGGTAAGGCATACCGGATCAGGACCAGATCAGGACCAAATAAGGATAGCCTGATGTGAAATATCATTAAGTATAGTAAGGCATACCGGATCAGGACCAAATAAGGATAGCCTGATGTGAAATATCATTAAGTATGGTAAGGCATACCGTATCAGGACCAGGTCAGGATCAAATAAGGATAGCCTGATGTGTAATATCATTAAGTATGGTAAGGCATACCGGATCAGGACCCGATCAGGACAGAATGAGGCATGCCGGATCCGGCAAACCCTATCAGAACCAGGTCTGGTCCTGATCAGGATAGCCTGATGTGAAATAACATCAAGTATGGTAAGGCATACCGCATCAGGACCAGATGAGGACCAAATAAGGATAGCCTGATGTGAAATATCATCAAGTATGGTAAGGCATACCGGATCAGGACCAAATAAGGATAGCCTGATGTGAAATATCATCAAGTATATAGTAAGGCTTGTAGTATATCAGAACCAGAAACAGTTTTCGTAACACAAAAAAAATATCAATCAAAATTCAAAAAAAGTGACTTGATTGTCATATTTATGCCACGGCGAAATTGTATTTGCATCAGAGGAGATTAATCTGAAATCTTTAATTAATCATATGTATTTAATAATAATAATAAAGTTTAATTAATAATATAAAAATAATTTATATTTAAAGTAAAAAACAAAAATAAATAAGATATATATATATATATATATATATATATATATATATATATATATATATATATATATATATATATATATATATATATATAAATGTACCTAACATTTGAAAACATAGATAGATAGAAATATTATATTGTAACAACCATTCTAACATTTAATGTTTTGGGTCATAATAAATAGATGGCGTTAGTAAAATGACGTCATTATTTGAATCGCGGTGTTAAGATTCTCCGAAGCGTAATGACATGGCCTAATATTAAATTAGTTGTTATCAAATCAGATTAAAACAGATCGATCAGGTCATTAATGAGAAATTCAGGCGACATTTGCAGTCGTTAGCATCTGGCGGTTGCGCCATAATCGGAACGGCTCACTGGGACTGCACTGCATTCGGTGTCTACGTCATATATTAATTTATATTTTTACATGTTAAACATATTCTTTAAGATATTCATGTTTTTTAAAAGGACCGGACTGGGCATATGCGTTTTGGATCAGGCAAGATATATAACGCAGATGATTGATTTGGTTCCGATCAGTAAAATTTCATCCGGACCCGATCAGGAACGCTTGATCTGGATCCGATCAGGAATGCCTGATCTGGACCCGATAAGGTTTTCCTGATCGGGTCCAGATATATCTTCTGCGTTACATACCTTATCTGGTCCAGATCGGGTATGCCCGGTCCGGCCCTGCTAAGGAAGACGAATAAATTTCTAGTCGGGTCGTTCGTAGACCGTCAAACGAAGGACATTGTACGATACAAAATTATATGTAAGGCACCGGTGAATATGACTAAGATTAAATGACAAATAGGTACGACGACGAATAGTGTACTGAAACAAAAAACAATACAGTATATCATTAAAATAAATATTCTAGAAGTCATCAGAGATTTTAAAATGCGGGAACAGTACGAATGAATACTGAAAGGAAGCTGATTGTTTTAACTAGCTTCTGCCCACGGCTTCGCCAGCGTAAAGGGTTACTTTCCAGAAGTTTTTCATCCCCTATTTTTATTTTACCCCTTAAGGGTGAATTTTTTACAAAATTTTAATGTGATATTTATTTATATCTTGATTAGATAGCCTAAAAATAAGTTTCAAGCTTCTGGCTTTAAAAATGACGATACTTCCTTACAACTTTTCATCCCCCTTTACAACCCTTTTTGCATTAAAAAATAGCCTATGTACTTTGTCAGGCTCTAGAATCTAGATCATCTGTGTACTCAATTTCATTTAGATCGGTTCAGTAGTTTTGGCGTGAAAGAGCGACAGACAGAAAGACAGAGTTACTTTCGCATTTATAATACTAGTTAGGAAGTAAGGATTGTTTTATTTGTTCGATTAAAAACTTTTCTCAACATAAAATCTCCTTTACTAATTATTGAAAAAAAAAAACATAAAAAGGGTGCAACGTTTCAGTTTAAGTCGTTCCATTTGAAAAAATCTAACAGATTTGTGCGAATTGTCATATTACAAATATTAAAATCAAAATGGAACCAATATTCGTTAATGTATAAACTCAATTTATTATTGTTCAAAAGATTTTTACACGATTATGAATAATTTAAAGAAATTTGTCTGCTTGCCGGCGGAATTATTCCTTGGACGAAACACATATACATGTAAGATTGTTTTTTTTTAATTTTTCAATCACTATTGCACTTATGCCTTATAAGCGAAGCGTTAAGGTCTTGCTCTACTCTCGATATATGAAATTCAAGCACTTTTCAAACCTAAAAATGATTGTATTTTTCTCACATTGCACTTATCATCATCATCATCATCATCACAGCCCATAATGTCCCACTGTTGGGCTCGGGCCTCCTCCGTAATGGGAGGGAAATTAACCTACTATATCGCGCTGGTCAGAGGTGTTGGTATAGGGTTTTGTTTCGAGTTGTCCTTCTCTCGCATAGATGTTATATGCGTTTTATATCCCTTAGTCGTCTCGTACGATCACCCACGGGTAAGATATGGGGTGGTGAAGTTCTTACTCCGTCACCACCCGGAAACTTCATTTGCACTTATAGGATAATATTATCATACATATGTCAAGAAAAAAACATTCGTTTGAACGTATATTTGATATTTTTAAAAAGCAATTATTTTGTTTAAAATAAGAAAATAGTTGATTAAAAAAAATATTTGAGGACGTTCGATAAATAATATAAAAATTATGACACGTGCATTTTTGGGTTTTCCAAATTATTTTTTTTTTACTGTATGGTGGCTGTTACAAAACCTTAAATTGCTTGTAGATGTCGAGAAAGAGGACTAAGAGCTTGATTATTTATAAAAACTTGATTACAATCGAAAAATTATTATCACACATGATATTCGAACCCACAACTATTGGAAATCCGTTCTAAAATTGCTATCACTTACAATGTGAGCGTGAGCTATCGTTTGACATTAAATTTTATGTAAATGTGATTATATATTTATTGTAAATATACAATACAAAAATAACTGTAAAGTTAGAGTATTAAGTCGGTTACATTCGTTCTCGGGTTTCCCCTATTCATAATTTTATCACTTAGAAAATAGAAATACTAAGCGTAGCTCTTTCCATAGCACACAGAGTGTCTTTAAGGAATACGTTTCATTGTCAATTTTATATATAGACTGTAATCACCAACCCGCCAGATAAGTATGGCGTAAGGGTTTTTTTGGCGGGAATCTAATACGTCATGTGGTGCTCGTGTATTATATTCGTTATCTTAGTGTTTTAACGTGTTATATTAGATAATTTTGATGGCATTTTATGTAATGTGATGTGACGGAACTGCTAAGATGTAGTGAATATCATATAAAAGTGCTTTACAACGTTATCGTTTTCCATCAAAATTCTCACAAGATACCATTAACAGTGTGGCCATAGCACTGTTGATGGCGACAATTTGACTTACTGACGGACAATGACTAATCTGAAGACACTAAAAACTTGAAGATAATTATAACTCGACACTGGCAACAATGGCTCATTTAAGTAGCTGATTGCCAATACATAAAAATAAGAAGAAGAAGAAGTATGGCGTAATAGCATTTTTTCTAATGGTGAATGGTATGTCCAAAGGAAACCAAGCAAGGGTTTTTTATATAATTGTCATATACAAGCAAAATCACATATCAAATAAGCTGAATCTACTTGTCATTTTAACTAAATTGGGCTCCACTACTGACCTAGAGCCTCCTCCATAATAAGAGGGAAATTGACCTACCATACACCACGTCGATCAGACAGATGAATATAAGATTTTATTTCGAGTTTTCCTTCCTCTTGCATATATATTGTACACATATCCCCTAGTCGTCTACGATACTCATGTAAGATAGGGGGTGGTGACTTGTATTATTATTCCGTCACTACATGGATTAAAGTTACACTTAAGTTACTTCCTTAGTCGGCGTGGTGATGGAGTAAGAATACCATTCACCACCCCCTATCTTACCCATAGGCGTCGTGAAAGAGACGGAAAACTTGAATTAAATTTCTATATCAACCAGTTTCCATCATGATATATTAAATCAATATCCTTCATATGTAATTATGGAAGCGACTCACACCTAGCTGTGTGGTAGCAGCTACGAATACTACCAACCCTTACTTTACTCGTGGATGTCGTAAAAGACGACTAAGAGCTTTATGACGACCTGGGCCAACTCCATCTGATGCCGTTTGGTCAACAATTACATTCCCAAGGAGGGTTGACGTCTGGCAGGCGGCCGGTAGGGATATTCGATATACATCGATGCATCGAAAACATCAATGTTTACAATGCGATACATCGAATCGATCCGATGTTTTGAAGAGCTATCGAAATACTCGATGTATCGATGTTTTTTCATAAAAAATCGAAACAGTAAATGCCACAAAAAGGACCTTTTTTTTTTAGAAATCTGTTTTATAAGGGACTGGAATAGGTATAAAGGCCACAAAAAGGACCTTTTTTTTTAGAAGTCAGTTTTATATAAGGGATTGGAATAGATATAAATGCCACAAAAAAGACACACACACAACACTTTTGATATGAATTACTGAAATTTAGCATTTAATATGCTTAATTATTTATAAAAGCCGATTACGAAATGAAAAATGATGTCGCAAGCGGGATTCGAACCCGCGCCATCATTTTTCATTTCGTAATCGGCTTTTATAAATAATTAAGCATATTAAATGCTAAATTTCAGTAATTTAAATAACAAGGTTGTGTCATCGTTTAATACAATTCTAACTGTAAAGTTTGAAGTATTAAGCCTATAACAATGTGTAAACATTGTCGGGTAGATAGCATACCGTCACCTTAAGACGTAAATACAACACGAAATGAAATTTGCATGTCCTACAATTAGTCGCGGTAGTGTAGTGGCAGCACGATTGGGCCGGAATCCCAATAGGCGCGGGTTCGAATCCCGCTTGCGACATCATTTTTCATTTCGTAATCGGCTTTTATAAACTTTTGATATGACTTTAGAAAAAGTACTCGATGTTTAAAAACATCGATGTTTTCCATCCGATACATCGAAAGACATCGATGTACAGTTTCGATTTATCGAATCGAAAAAAACATCGATGTTTTTTCAAAGTGGACACCCCTAGCGGCCGGTCATAAAACTATTGCCAATAACTTTTACAATATGTACTATGAAAGAAGATTACATAGTATGCAGAGATAGAGTTCTCTGGCACTCTGTTCTCTCTGCCTACCCTGCAAGGGATATGGCGTGATGATATGTATGTATGTGTAAAGAAGATTACATATTGTATCGACCCCAAGTAATTGGGTTAAGAGTAGGAGAATGATGAATGATGATTATGAACGCGACTCAAGCCCAGCAGTGGGACGTATATATGCTGATGTGATGATGATAAGTCTTTTAAACTTAATTTTCTCACAAACAGGTGGCGGTCAAAACAAATTTGTATCAAGTTTACCCACCAGAGATTTTGTTCCTACGTTGAACCAGCAATCAACAGAAGAGAAGAACAATTCTTCGAATACCTCCAGAACATATTCTGGTGCTATCGCAGCAGTAAAAGGTAAAGATTAAGGTATACAAACTGGGCTAGCCACGGATATCAAGGAATCAGTTCCAATGGTCGGCCTAATGTCGATGGAACACGGTAGGTTATGAGGTCTCACGCCGCGCTTCTGTCGTTCCGGCGGTCTGTATGTGCAAATCATAGCCTGCTAAGAAAAAGGTACTCCTAGTACCCTCCTGCCGTATTCCAATTTATATAGAGTCCCCCACCGTTTGAATAATTAAAAAAAGTGTGTGTGTACTTATGTACACGCGTTGGAAGTTATAGGTACTTCTTTGGGGTAACAAGATAAAAATCTTTTAAAAAAAATATATCTTTCGCCTTATTGTACGTTTGTAGAGAAAACGACACTAACAATAGAAAAAAAGTATTTAATACATTGAAAGTTTTATTATAAAGCATTATCTAGTTAAATAAAGTTTATTTAAATATCACAAAAAAAAACTAAAATGTTGACTATAGCTAACTTCAGGGTGTCGGTTTTTCGTGACGGTGTGCGCGCTCTTCGTAAAGATTTACTCTCATAATTTTTCCCTAACGCGCCAAAAGAAGTATAATTTCAATAAAAAAAAAATTGCCGTGTTCAAATTACTGAAATATTAGCATTTAACATGATTGATAATGTGTTAACATTGTCGGGTAGATGGCACACGCCTCCTTTAAAGACGAAAATATAATACGAGGCGAGAATTGAATGTCATACGACAGCTCACGCTAGTGTAAGTGGTAGCACGATTGGAACGAATTTCCAATAGGTGTGCGTTAAAATCCCATGTGTGGCAATCATTTTTCGCTCGTAATTAAGTTTTTATAAATAATTGCTGTATGCTCAAGACCACACGTCAGTATCAAGAACATTTAGGCAGATAGAGCAAGTTGTTTTTTGGACCCAATCGTGTGTAATAATTTGTCTAGACATAACTTCGTTTCTAGTCCCAATGCCTCAATGTTCACCTAAAACGATCCTCAGGCCGGTATTTTAAATGTATGGCGAATTTTTGAAAATGTATACAATGCTTTAATAATAAATTGATAAATAATAATCTTATCTTTAATCCGACCGCATTCGTAACGACGACGTAAGAGAGCGAGTAGGTATGAAAGAGAGTATTGGTGTAAAGATGCGAAAGGGAATGCTCCGATGGTTCGGACATGTGGAAAGAATGCCGAACGAACGTCTGGTTAAGAAGATATACAATGCGAAAGTGGAAGGATGTAGGTACCGGGGGAGACCGAGACTAACCTACCTAGACTAGATCGGTCATGTACTGAAGGAAGATGGAGTCAAGAGTCTCCGAAACCGGCGAGCGTGTATGAAGAGAATTATGAATGTTGAGGAAGCGAGTGAAGTATGCAAAGATAGAGTTCTCTGGCACTCTGTTCTCTCTGCCTGCATGTATGTATGTATACAATGCTTATTTGCAGCATGCTTTTTCATTATTATTATTGTTCGTCATCGCTTTTTAATTCTATGTGCTTAAATAATTTTATAATATTTTTAAACGAGCCATTCTTGTATATATAATCAATTTAGATAGGTTTAATTTGTAGAAAAATTAGTTTATGGATTTTGGATTTTTAGAGAATTCTAAATGAAAAATAAAAAGTGTGGTAATTATTGTACTATTGCCTTTTGAATCGGCTTAAGTTTAGGCCGTCAGTTTGGCCGAGTTTCGGCAGTTCGACTACAAAATTTGAGAGTATGCTGTTTTAAAAGGAGACTCTGTTGCCGCTGACCTGTCGTCTAGCGATGAGTCGCAGCCGCAGGAGGAGAGACGTGCCGATATGATCTTCCCAAAAGCATATTTGAGACCTCCCAACAGACCAATGCAGAATCCACCAAGATTTAGGTGAGCAAAAATACAATTTCTTCCATCATACTGGATCAAAATTAATCTTAAATTACGAATTTAAAGACTTTTTTTTGTATTAAAATGTATGAAATCTCGTAGTAAGTTGCCGGCAATAAATATTGCCCATCGATTCTTAGAAAGAGACAATCGGTTTATTTCGGCTTTGTTGCGTTTCAAGCGTTGTCTCTGTCAAACTCTACCGGTGTGAAATTTCGCAGTCGTTGTAAAAGTATGAGAGAGTGTAGTTGTGTCCAATCTAAATGATAAAATATTCTATTGTTTTGCGTGAGATCGAGTCCGCGACACTTAGCATGGTAGGTTTGGTATCTTAACCAACGCGACATCGGAACAGTTCGTGTTTAAATTTACCATCATCAGTTTAAGAATCATAACGGCTGAAGATTGGTAAACTACTAGGAGCATCTTTAGCAAAGGATGTTAGCATGATTTCAAAAGGAAACTAACCTCTTATTAAACCTTATCTTCTGCTGCCTGCTCACATTTTATGAGACTCGTATATCAATTTATTTCTGGTATTTTTTAACTATCACCAGGGCGTATTTCTAGCCATTCGTGTTTTTTTTTATTGCTTATGGTGGCAAACGAGCAAGCAGTAGTAGTGGCAGATGGTAAGTGTCACTGCTGCCCATGGACCTTTGCTATACCAAGGGTATAGCTAGGCTAGTATAGCTAGCTAGGCCGCTGCCTACCATTACAATCTCCAAACCCATCCACTTGGGCTACCGGCTCTCTCACTCACCGAACGAAGCGCAATAGCACGTTGCCATTACACATATAGACGTCGATCTTCTGCGAGAGTGTGGTACTATCCCGGACGGACCGGCCCGCGGCTATAGACAGAGCCAACAACATGGTCCAACCACTATTAGTGTCGATGGAAGAACACTATAGAATCCTATAATCTTAATTTTCTCCCTCACCATCTGTTTAGTGAGTCAAAAGAATCAATGGCTTGATATTGGGTCGGGATTTATTTCACGTCGTACAATCATATTTCTCTGATGTTGTAAATAAATATTTTCAGTGCATTTTTCATTCCTGTCCAAAGTGCTCCCGATGGTAGTGCCCTTCCGAAGAAGACTAGTTGGGACAGGTCGAAAAAAGATGAAGACATTGATCTGCCTATGTACAGAAAAGGCGCTTGCGTATTTCTCAATAATCCATCTAAAAAGGTTAGCTTGTGTAGTTATTCTGTATAGTAACGAAGTAAAAATACAATTGAACGTCCATTTTCTTGTTCGTGTCCATTTTTGAGTGGCCATAGAAAGGTACTGAACTACTGGGTATGGGGGGTATGAGGATACAGGCGTCCTATTTATGCTCCGAGCTGTTTGGGTGTAGTACGGAACCATAGCCTGTTCCTAACAATAGAAATATCAAGGGTATAACTAAACTCGCCTGGAAATTAAAGTATTAGTTTCCTTTGAGGAGGCCTATATCCGGTAACTAGCGATGTACCTTCACTTCGTTTGCTTTGACATTTTAATTCTCTGATAACCCAAGATATTCCTTCTACTGAAATTTTATAAAAGCTTTTTTTATCTAAATTAAATTTACCACGTATTTATTTAATTAATTACGAAATTAGTGTGTGTAATATATACTGTGTGGTAGCGGCTGCGAATACTACCAACCCTTATATTGTTTGTGGATGTCGTAAAATACTACTAAGAGCCTTATAACGACCTGGGCCAACTAAATCTGATACCGTTTGGTCAACAATTACATTCCCAAGGACGGTTAACGTCTGGCAGGCGGCCGATTGTAAAACTATTGCCAATAACTTTTACAAACTTTTACCCCAAATAATTGCGATAAGAATAGGAGAATGAATTAATTAATTACGAAATAATATTGGATTTATTTACAAATTCCTTATGGCGGCAAAAGAGGGGTACTATCCCAGAAACCTCCACGCGGTGTACCCTGGGTGCGGGCGGTGGTCTCCAGTTCTTCTGTTGTACTGTCGTCCGTAGCGAATATCTGCGCGATTTCGCTCCTTACTCTACTACAGTCGTAGTAGAGGGTATAGGACGCGAAATATTGGGACGGGCTCAGTCACTCATTCATTTGAAGGCTGGGCAGGCACATGCCACCGCCCACACATCGTAAACCTGGTATCTTGCTTCAAGACACGTTGTCTTGAGGCGTAGTATCAGGAGCGAGGGTCTTGACTTAACCGCCCGGACCGCGAGGAAGACAACCTCTATAAAGAGTTCGAAGTAACATTCGGACTCGGAAATCACCCAGAATCTTAAGTTCTGGCGTGCGGCGAGAAGATGCATGGCAGATGGGTTGTTCTGTCGTTAGCACGCTCCAGCCAGGGCACCGGCTGACCCCCTGGTTGGTAAATGTAGGCTTGCCCGGGTATAGGGATCTCTGCCCGGGTCGACGAAATGTATCTCCCATTCTCGTGGGAATCTAATGGATACTGCAAATTTAAAACAAAAAACCGACGGGAATCCTAGCGATTCTCACCCCAAGGCCCAGTCATGCCAACGCAAAACTGACCAAGACGACGCCTCGTCCTCAGGACTTGAGGCGTCCGCCGAGGGCCCGGCACAAATCGTGGAGGCCCAGAAGAAGAAGAGGAGGTCGCCTCGAAAGTCTCGGGGCAACGGCCTGAGCCACAAAAGGCGGCTGGAGGAGCGGCGAGCGCGCAGGGAGGCTGTCGCCGCTGAAGAGAAGAAGGACGGTAGACTCGCAGCAGAGCCGTCGACGGACGAGGGCGACAGCGATGTCGCAGAGCCGTCCGAAGACGAGGGCGGCGGATCTACCGTCAGAATGGACGAGGGCGGTGATATTCCCGCAGGGCCGTCCAGAAAAGACAGTGGGTCGGCTGGTGAAGGCCCCACTAGGTCGTCGGCGCGTCTAGCAGCAAAGACGCTGCCGGCGACCGCGACTAAGAAGGAGGAGGCCCTCCCCTCGCAGGTGCGAAAGCGCCCCCTGAGTAAGGGAGGCAGCTCGAGCGCTGAAACCGAGGGGAGCGCGGCCAACATGCCTCCACCAAAAATCCAGGCCTCCCGAAGAGGGCGAGGGACCTCGGCTATAGAAAGGGCGGCGGCGGTCGCTGTCCGCGCCAGTGACGCCACGGATCTGCAGGCCGAAAATGTCCGCCTTAGAGGCGAGATGTCAGGCCTGCGGACCCGAAACAGGAACCTGGGCGACATGCTGGCGGAGATGCGTCGGGCAAACCGCCAGTTGCTGATCGACGTGGCCGACCTCAAGGCGCAGGTGGCGCTGTTCGTGTCGCCTGCGCCAGCCGCGCCACCAGCCAAGACTGGCTACTCAGCGGCCGCTGCGGCGCCAAAGCCGCCTCGCGCTGCGGCGCCGACGACGTTCGGTGATGGCGTCACCGTCACACCCGTCCCCGCGGCGAGGAAGACGCCTGCCGCCGCGAAGCGCGCGCCGCCGGCTGACGCTGGCACAGTCGCCGCGGCGAAGCTCCCTGTCCCGGTGGTGAGGTTGGCGCCTCTTCCCGCGGACCGCTTGCCGCCGGCTAGCGCCCCTGCGGCGCCAAAGCCGCCAGGCGCCGTAGAACGGGCCCCTGAGGAGGTTCAGCCGACCCCGTTTGAGGTGGGAGGCATATCGGACGAGGCCCTCGCCAAAATCATCGGCGCAGTGGGCAAGCTCGTCGATGCGCGCTTCGCCGTTCTGGAGGCGAGGTTGCCTCCAGAACCACGCGTCCGATCACCTCTCGCCGCGGACAAGCGGCCGCATGTGGCACCAGCCCCCGCCCCGCTGCCTTGTCAGGGTGGCCGCGTGGGGAGCTACGCCGCGGCCGCGGCCGGGCCTAAGCCCAAAGGCCCCGGCCCAGCTCCGAAGGGACCCGCCCTGAGGAGGAAGACGGCTCCGGCTCCTGCCGGACCGCTGAAGTCGCCCGCAACAACACCGCCGGCGACGACCAGCGAGGCCGCGACGAGGCCTTCCGCGTCCGGCACAACTGCCGTACCCGAACAGGGTTGGCAGGTGGCCGAACGCGACAGAAGGAGTCGCGGCCAAAGGAGGAGAGCGGAGGCCAAGCGCGCCGCTGAGGACCCCGCTCCTCAGGCAGGAGCCGGACGGAAGAAGAGACCGCGCAAGGGGCTCAAGTCGCCGAAGACGGCCGCAGTGGTGATCACTGTGCTGCCCGAGGCGGCCGAGAAGGGCCTCAGCTACGAGGCCGTCTTGAGGAAGGCCCGGCGGGAGCTAGACGTCTCCGATATTGGAGGCGTCGAAGCCAGGATCCGCAAGGCCCGGACGGGGGCTCGAATTCTCGAGTTCCCAGGGGCCGAGGGCGCCAAGACGGCCGACAGCGTGGCCGAGAAGCTGAGAGGTTTGTTCGCCGAGGAGGGTGGCATCAAGATCGCCAGGCCCGTCAAGTGCCGTCTTGACAGGGATCTACTGGCGGAGGTGGCCATTGTCAGCACGTGGCTGTCCTCACCACCCCCAGCGGACGGAGTGGACGCTGAGGCTGTCCGCATTCGCAGTGCGTTAACGCAGATCTGCGATGCGGCCATGCCCAGAGTGCGGCGGCGTCCACCTCCGAGGCAGGGGGTCTACTGGTGGTCCCCAAGACTGGCGGACCTTCGTGCGGCGTGTATCAGTGCCCGAAGGTCTTACACCCGCAGCCGGCGGCGTCACCGCGACGTCGAGCGGGAGGGCCAGCTGTACGAGGCGTACCGCGGTGCGCGGACTGCCTTTCGGCTGGCCATCCGTGCCGCCAAGGGCGCGAGTTGGCAGGAGATGCTGGACGGTCTCGACCGTGACCCCTGGGGTCGCCCATATCGCGCGGCGCTGAACAAGCTTCGCGCGCGGGCCCCCCCCCCTCACCGAGACCCTCCAGCCCGACTTCCTTCGTAGGGTGGTCGAGGAGCTGTTTCCACGGCAGTCGGAAAACACGCCCCCGGTCATGGCTCCGCCAGATCAGGACCGGGAGGCCGACGACGACGAGAGTGTTCCGCCCGTGACGGAGTCGGAAGTGGGGGCGGCCGTGGCGAAGATTCGTTCCGCCACCACGGCCCCCGGCCCGGACGGAATTCCAGTCCGGGTGCTGACATCGCTCCTCGAGCACTTCGAGCCTCGCCTCAGGCAGCTGTTCAACGCCTGTCTGACGTCTGGACGGTTCCCTGAGTGCTGGAAGGAAGGGAGGTTGGTTCTCCTGCCAAAGCCGGGACGGTCCCCGGATTTGCCGTCGGCCTACAGGCCCATCGTGCTCCTGGACGATGTGGGTAAGCTGCTGGAGCGTGTGCTCGCTGCCCGCATCGTCCGACATCTGGAGGAGGTGGGGCCCGATCTGTCGGACGCTCAGTATGGGTTTCGGAGGGGGCGTTCGACCATCGGGGCCCTACTACGCCTGAGGCAGGCGGCCGCGGAGGCCGTCGCCGGGAAGGGAGTGCTGTTGGCGGTGTCGTTGGACATCGCCAACGCATTCAATAGTCTGCCATTCGGCTGCATCAGGGAGGCGCTCCGGTTCCATGGAGTGCCCCTGTACCTCAGGCGGCTGGTGGCAGACTATTTGGAGGGCCGTAGTATCCTCTGCGCGGGTCCAGCCCGGGGCAGGACACTCGAAGAGGCGGCGAGCCTGGCCACTCTCGGCACCGAGGAGATGGTCAGGCGGATCGAGGCGCTGGGGCTCAGGGTGGCCCTAAACAAGACGGAGGCCCTACTTTTCCACGGGCCCCGTGTGAGGCTACCCATCGGCGCCTCGATAATGGTAAACTCCATCCACATCAGCATCCAGGCCCATATGAGGTACTTGGGTCTGGTGCTCGACGGGCGATGGTGGTTCCGGGAGCATTTCCGACAGATTGCTCCCCAGCTTGTCGGCGCGGCGTCCGCCCTTTCTCGACTCATGCCGAACGTGGGCGGACCCAGTTTCGAGGGCCGACGGCTGTATGCGGGGGTCATCCGCTCGATGGCCATGTACGGCGCACCCGTGTGGGCGAGGGCTCTGAACGCCCAGCTCAGGGCGGTTCTGTGGAGGCCACAGAGAGCCATGGCGGTCAGAGCCATTCGCGGGTACCGCACGGTGTCGACAGAGGCGGCGTGCCTGTTGGCCGGGACACCCCCGTGGGACCTAGAGGCGGAGATGCTCTCCGACCTCTACCGGCGGGTTATCACAGCGCGCGAGGAAGGTGGCTCCCCATCGTTGAGCGAGATAGCCACCTGGCGCGTGGATGCCCGCCGAGACGTCATCGCCCGTTGGGCTACGCGGCTGGAGAGGCCTAGGCACGGTGTGGAGACCGTTGAGGCCCTCCGGCCCGTATTGATAGAGTGGATGGAGCGGCGGCACGGAGTCCTCACCTTTCGGCTGGTGCAGGTATTGACGGGGCACGGGTGTTTCGGGTTGTACCTGCACAGGGTCGTGTATAGGGAGTGGACTCCGGCCTGCCACCACTGCAGGAGTGACGAGGACACGGCGCAACACACGCTGGAGGTGTGTCCGGGATGGGAGCGGCAGCGCCGTGACCTCGTCGCTGTCATCGGTGCCGACCTGACGCTGCCGGCCGTCGCGAGGAACTGGGACGCGGTCGCCGCCTTCTGCGAGGCTGTCATCTCGCAGTAGGAAGCGGCGGAACGGGCAAGGGAGGATTCCCGCGCCCCGGGCCGCCGCCAGCGGCCGGGGCGGCGCAGGCGCGAATACCTGCGCCTGATGCCGCCCTAACCGAGGCTTCGGGTGATCGGACCGGGGAATTGTCCGGTCACCCGACGTGAGGCCACCGCGTGAGGGCGACGCCCCGACGGCGAAATCTGTTGGGGCGTCGACGAGAGGAACCCGCGAGGGTGAACCGCCGGGCGGGTCACCGAAGTTAAAAATCGGGTCCCGGTGACCCGCTCGCACGGCGAAGAGAGAGGAGTTTTTACGGTGGGTCTATGGGGTCACGCGCCGCCTTCTCCGTCACCCCGGACCGATTTGGCGGGGCGAGACTAACCCATAGTCCACAAAAAAAAAAAAAAAAAAAAAAAATGCCTACCAATAAAAACCCTACAAATATTCAGAAAGTTAGTCTTCCAGCTCTATTACTCACTGAACGAAACTCCACAGCAAATTACCACTTCTCAAACGTCAATTTTCTGCGATCGTGTGGTACAGAGTAGCCTTCCATCCATCCATCAGCCCGTAAACGTCCACTGTTGGACATAGGCCTCCCCACGAGAATGCCATCTATAACGGTCCTGTGCCACCTGCATCCAACGGTTTCCTGCGACCTTGATGAGGTCATCAGTCCACCGAGTGGAGGGTCGTCCTACGCTGCGTCGTCCGATTCGTGGTCGCCACTCGAGAACCTTTTTTACCCAACGGTTGTCGGTTCGTCGAGCGATGTGGCCTGCCCATTGCCACTTCAACGTGCTAATCCTTAAGGCTATGTCGGTTACACCCGTTCTTCTACGGATTTCCGTATTTCGAATTTTATCACGTAGAGAAATACCGAGCATAGCCCGCTCCATAGCACGCTGAGCGACTTTGAGCCTTTTTATGAGGCCGACATTTAGAGACCACGTTTCAGTGCCGCAAGTCATCGCTGGTAACACACACTGGTTATAAACCTTTGTTTTCAGACCCTGCGGAATATTAGACGAGAAGATCCTCCTAAGTTTCCCGAACGCTGCCCAGCCGAGTTGGATTCGTCGGCTGACCTCTTTCTCGAAATTGGATCTACCTAATTGGACTGTTTGTCCTAGGTAAACATAGTGAACGACAACTTCGAGAATCGCATTCCCAACCAGGACCGGTACAGAAATGACATGGGCATTAGACATGATTTTAATCTTGTCCATGTTCATTTGCAGCCCTACTAGTTGGGAGACCTTGCTGAGGTCATTGAGCATGGTGCCAAAGTCCTCCAGGGATTCTGCCATGACTACGATATCATCTGCGAATCGAAGGTGAGTGATGTATTCGCCATTGATGTTGATGTCTAGTCCGGTCCAGTCTAAGAGCTTGAAGACATCTTCCAGCGCAGTGGTGAACAGTTTCGGAGAGATAACGTCTCCCTGTCTCACGCCTTTCTGCAGCTGGATCGGTTTCGTACTCTTATCCTGGATGCGGACTGACATAGTAGCGTCTTTATACAAACACTTCAGCACTTCGATATATCGATAGTCAATTTGGCACCTCTGAAGGGACTGCAGCACTGCCCAAGTTTCGACAGAATCAAAGGCTTTCTCATAGTCCACAAACGCTAGACACAGAGGCCGATTATACTCCTCGGTCTTCTGTATAATCTGGTGTAGCGTGTGGATGTGGTCTATGGTACTATAACCTTTTCGGAAACCAGCTTGTTCGGGCGGCTGGAAGTCGTCTAGCTTGCGCGCGAGTCGGTTCGTAATGACTCTTGAAAACAATTTGTACACGTGGCTCAGGAGTGAGATGGGTCTGTAATTCTTTAAGAGCGTTTTATCGCCCTTCTTGAAAAACAGCACCACCACACTCCTGGTCCACGACTCTGGAACGTCGCCCCCGAGAGTGACAGAATTAAACAACTTCTGTAGGGCTTTTAAAACTGGCTTGCCGCCTGCCCTCAGGAGCTCTGTGGTAATTCCGTCATCTCCCGGTGCCTTTCCGTTCTTTAATTGTTTTAGAGCCATTCTGATCTCGTACAAGCTGACGTCCGGGATTTCTTCGGTATAGTGCCGAGTTAGCTTGGATCTGGAGTCTTGGACCAAGCTGACAACAGGATTCAGGGATGATTTGTACAACTGCCCATAGAACCTTTCGACCTCTCCCAAGATCTCACTCTGGGATGAAATGACAGTACCGTTATCGGTCTTCAGCTTAGTCATTTGGCTCTGCCCAATAGACAAATCTCGTGCGAACACTTTGGAGCCTCGATTTCGCTCTATCACCTCTTCAATACGCAGTGTATTGAATCCGCGAATATCGCGTCGCATAGATTTAGAGATTTGTCTATTAAGCTGCCTGAGTTCGGACCAATCGGCTGAAGACTGTACCGTCATTTCCTTTCTCCTCTCCATGAGTTGAAGAGTCTGGTCAGAAAGCTGTTTTGTTCTAGTAGCGCGACGGGCCTTAAAGAATTTTGACTCGACCGCGTGGACAGTTTCCACGAACCTGTTGTTCATATCGTTCGAAGATTCGCACTCTTCCAGGCATTGGAAGCGATTATGTAATTCGAGTTGAAAGCTATCGGGGTTCTGATATTGGACAGGTGTAGGTCGGAGTGTAGACTTCACCAAGCGGGACCGCTCGACTTTCGTACGAAGATTCAATGTGCCTCGAACCATCCGGTGATCACTCCCAGTTTTAATCCTGCTGATCACAGAGACATCATTGAATATTTGTCGTTTGTCCGTCAAGATGAAGTCTATCTCATTTTTAGTGGATCCATCAGGGCTAATCCAGGTCCACTTCCTTTGTGGCCGTTTCTTGAAGAAGGAATTCATCATGAAGAGGCCTTCCCTCTCCAAAAAGTCGGCCAGTTTTTGGCCCCTTTGGTTTCTCTGTCCAAATCCATATTGCCCCACTCTCAACTCATCGTCTGTCCTTTTGCCTAGTTTTGCGTTGAAGTCTCTCATAACTACCGTGAAGTGGGTTTTGGACGTATGGATGGCTTTCGAGATATCCTCGTATAAGGCCTCCACTACGTCGTCGGAGTATGTCGAAGTCGGTGCGTAAACCTGTATGACCTTCAACGAATACCGTTTGGTAATTCTGAGTATAAGGTACGCTACCCTTGTTGACACACTTTCGATCCTCTCCACGTTCTCTACGAGAGACTTACGAACGATAAACCCTACACCGCCTTGGGATGGCTGATCTCCCTCCCGGTAGAAGAGCAAATTTCCAGACCGGAGGATTATCGTGCCCTCCCCCTCTCTTCGCACTTCTGATAATCCTACAATGTCCCATCGGATTTTGCTAAATTCCTCTTCTAGTTCGATGACCCTCTCGTCGGTCCTAAGCGTCCGAACGTTGTGTGTTACCAAGGCCATGGGTCGATTTTTTTGGTAGCCGGATCGCGGCCGGAGATTCCTAGCATTTATTTTGGGGGGGGGGTAATAATGGCATAATCACCACGCTTGGCGAGCGGATTGGCGATCGCGGTAGATGTTATTAAATTTCCCGGGAGATAGCCGCTGCCCAATCTCCCGGTAAGACCCTTAGCCGATTTTTACGACTCCCACGGGCAAGTAAGGGGTGACGACCTTTGTATTCTATTCCCGTCGCCACACGGGTAAGTAGAGTAAGAGTAAGAGTAGCCTTACTAATATTAAATTCATCAATTCATTCATCCATTTTTCAATCAGAGATTTATTATTATCTTAGCAGTTAAAAAGATTATATAACTTCTTCATTATCCTAGCAGTTCCATACATCTGCCACACAATATGTAGACAAAAAGCCTAGTAAGAATCCTCCGATCTCTTCCGCTAAAGCTGCAAGTAAGGGCCCAAAGAAGATTGAGACAGGACCCTCGGGGGCTCCAAGCGGATTGCCTGGACGCCCTGAGACTATGGCTTCAGGATCTAAAGGCCAAATCATCGCCGGTCAGTCGTAAATTTTATGTAAAATATTTACTTGATAAGCAATATAAAACTTGTTTATATTTAATGTTTTATTTAAAAATAAAATTGTAACGTTAGAATTCTACTATATTGTATGGCTCAGCATGTTGGGTTACAAAAGTGATGGATAAGAGACGACTGCATGTAGCGGAGATGCGAATGTTGAGGTGGATGTACGGTGTGACGAGAATGGATAAGATAGGAAATGAGCGTATAAAAGAAAGTTTGAAAGTGACGCCAGTGACGGATAAGATGAGGAGGAGTGAACGGCTGACATGGTATGGACATGTGCAGAGGCGGGATGAAAGTAATGTTGTGAGAAAAGTTTTAGGTATGAATGTTGAAGGCTTAAGGGGTAAAGGAAGACCAAAGAAAAGGTGGATGGACTGCATGAGGCATGATATGGATAGACAGGGAGTGATTACAGAAATGACATCTGATAGGGCTGTGTGGAAGAAGATATATTGCGTCGACCCCAAGTAATTGAGACAAGAGCAAGATGATGAAGATAATGTAATGTTAGAGTTCTAAAGCAAAATAAGGTGCAGTCAATTTTAAAAAGTGGTATGAAAGTCATTAAAACCAGGTTAATAGAACAGTACGGGAATAAGCAGTAGATCTATTTTAAGTATCTTGTAACGCCAATTACAATCGCCAACCTGCTTGCCATGAGTTATGGTAAATATAGTTTAGGATACCTACCAGTTTCATTGACGTCATTGTAAAAATCGATAGTTTTCGAGTCATTATCGTAAAGGACCTAGGTTCCATAGTCTTCAAAATATATTCAGATCATGGATAGATGTCAGCCTGCCGTCTCTTCAACCTGGAAGGACCACCAGCAAAGAACAGTGATATTCTTCTTCTTGTAGACTGATCAATATTATCTTTTATAGTGATTGGAGCTGTCGTGGATGTACAATTCGATGAAAGTTTACCTCCTATCCTGAATGCGCTGGAAGTGCCCGGACGCAGTAAGTAGAGAATGCCAAAAATTTGATTTCTTCTTCTATTTTTCTCCAATTGATCCCTCAGTCTCTTATTAATGTCTTTGAATTAGCAATCCTATTGATAAGATTATACCACGCTGGTCAGACGTGTTGGTATAGAATGATTAGATGGTCAAGCCAGAACTACATCTGAAATGAAGCATGCAATAAATTTCTAACATGGCTATCGAGATTGGTGGTAATTGCTTAATCCACCTTTGTGGGAAGATCTCTCCACGTCTTATCTAGTAATGAAAATCTAAAGAAGACTAATAAACCAATTATTATGTAGCACCACGTCTGATCCTGGAAGTAGCACAGCATCTTGGTGAATCTGCATGCCGCACCATAGCCATGGACGGTACTGAAGGTCTCGTGCGTGGACAACCGGTTGTAGACACTGGAGCACCCATCACCATACCTGTTGGTGAAGCCACGCTGGGGAGAATCATAAACGTTATTGGCGAACCTATCGGTAAGTTGTGGTAGGTAGATAAATTGGTGCAAGTGGTCCGCTTAGTTAGCAGTAAAGAAATTAAGGTAGATGAGATCCTGTCGCTCCGGACCTTTTGGACCGGGTAGGGATAGGATATAGCCTTATTGTAGTTGTTCATATTCTTTTCATTAGCTATCAATTTTGCTGCGGGGCTCATTTGAATAGGAGAGTAAACTTTAATTTCTTTTCTAATTTTTTGTAATTAAATACATACATACATACATATCATCACGCCATATCCCTTGCAGGGTAGGCAGAGAGAACAGAGTGCCAGAGAACTCTATCTCTGCATACTTCACTCGCTTCCTCAACATTCATAATTCTCTTCATACACGCTCGCCGGTTTCGGAGACTCTTGACTCTACCTTCCTTCAGTACATGACCGATCTGGTCTAGGTAGGTTAGTCTCGGTAGGTTAGTCTCGGTCTCCCTCGGTACCTACATTCCACTTTCGCATTGTATATCTTCTTAACCAGACGTTCGTTCGGCATTCTTTCCACATGTCAGAACCATCGGAGCATTCCCTTTCGCATCTTTACACCAATACTCTCTTTCATACCTACTCGCTCTCTTACGTCGTCGTTACGAATGCGGTCGGTCAGCCTAACTCCACAGATTTTCCGCAGAGATCGCATTTCGACCGCATTAATTTTACTTTCATACTCTTTTCTGCATACCCAACTCTCGCTTCCATACAGTAATGTTGGGACAAGCACTGCGTTATGTATACGTGCCTTCTGGCTGAGGTGGTGGCTGCCGAGAAGTTGCCCCAACGCTCCGTTCACTCTATTTCCCGCATTCACTCTTCGCTCTCTATCAGTGGTGTACCTTCCATCTCGGCTAAATCCACATCCAAGATATACAAATTCATCCACTTGCTCTAGTACATCATTACCTATTGTTAGGTACTCTTACATTGTAATTAAAATTATTCATAATTCTGCTTCTCTTATCCCAATTACTTGGGGTCGATACAATATGTACTCATCTTTTATAGTACATATTGTAAAAGTTATTGGCAATAGTTTTATGACCGGCCGTCTGCCAGACGTCAACCCTCCTTGGGAATGTAATTGTTGACCAAACGGCATCAGATGGTGTTGGCCCAGGTCGTTATAAGGCTCTTAGTCGTCTTTTACGACATCCGAGAGCAAAGTAAGAGTTGATAGTATTCGTAGCCACTACCACACAGCTTGTAATTTAATTTATTACGGATTAAAATATAAAGTATTGTCAATACTTAATTTTCCATGGATGTCGTAATGACCCAGTTAAGGTTCACTTGGGGAATAGGCTGTAGCGGTCTCATGAGAAACTTAACCGAATGCATTTTTTTTGCATATTATATATTATTGCTACTCAGACGTCGATATTTTGCTCAAGTGTGGTACTACCCCGGACGTAGTGGCCAGCGGCTGTAGACAGATAACTTGTCAACAGCGTGGTCCTACCACAATTAGACATAACATAACACTGTGTACTAAATACATAGTCTTTGTATTATGGGGGACTTCAATAACCCATTTTTGATTAACCTTTAATAAGAATTACCAAGGAAATAGTACTTGTATTATGGTGGGAGTTTATTAACAACCCATTTTTATTTCTCTTAATAAGATAAAATGTTGCATCAATGACGTAATTCTTGTATTGCGGGGCATTTTACAAAGATGCAATTAATTGACACAAATTACAAACAAACTCGGAATAATAATTTGTCGAGCAGACAAAGTATTGTACCCCGTGGGAATCGAACAAGCGACGCTATGATAGATCAATATTTTATTAAGCTTTTATGCAGTTATAAAAATTGTAATATTTTAATTGCTGTTTAAAAATGAATGATGAAACTATTTTAAGAATTTTGATTGCGTTTTATTTGTTTTCTAATTTTCTCTCGAGTAAAATTGGACGCTGAAAAGTGTTTACAACGTCGGCAAATTCAAATATAAAAACAGTTTTTATTTTAAATGTGTAATACTCGCGTCGAAGAGAGAAAGTTTAAAAGTTACGCGAGTGATAAGCTAAGGAGTGAACGTTTGACGCGGTTCATATCGCGTCTTGTTCTTACCGTGCGTTGTGTATGAACACACTCGTGTATGAACATGAGATGAGACGGAATGAAAGTGATGTTGTGAAAAATACTCGCGTAAAAATCAGTTCCGTGTGGTGACGGACTAAGAATACAATTCACCACCCCCTGTCTTACCTGTGGGTGATCGTAAGAGACGACTAAGGGATATAAACCGCATATAACATCTATCCAAGAGATGGAAAACTCTAAACAAAACCCTATACCAACACGAATGACGAGAGTGGTATAGTAGGTACGTCGATTTTCCCTCCCATTACGGAAGAGGCTTGAGCCCGACAGTGGAACATATATGAGCCGCGTTGATGATGATGAAACATCAGAAATCCAAATGTGTTTATAATGTTTGACGCAATACAAGAATTGTTTTATTAATTTAATGTATAAAACAAAAATCAATAACGTGTATTTTTTTAACAGATGAGCGTGGTCCTATCGCCACAGATTCATTTGCACCTATACACGCAGACGCCCCACTATTCGTGGACATGTCGGTGGAACAGGAGATCCTGGTCACTGGCATTAAAGTTGTAGATCTACTAGCACCGTATGTGAAAGGTATTCATTCAAAGCCTTATTCTTCATTTTTTGATGCACTAAAAATACAATACATACATATCATCACGCCATATCCCTTGCAGGGTAGGCAGAGAGAACAGAGTGCCAGAGAACTCTATCTCTGCATACTTCACTCGCTTCCTCAACATTCATAATTCTCTTCATACACGCTCGCCGGTTTCGGAGACTCTTGACTCCACCTTCCTTCAGTACATGACCGATCTGGACTAGGTAGGTTAGTCTCGGTCTCCCTCGGTACCTACATCCTTCCACTTTCGCATTGTATATCTTCTTAACCAGACGTTCGTTCGGCATTCACGTTGTTTTCTGCCTTTGGATTTAGAGAAAAACAGGTAAGGGATTTATAATGCAGATAACATACCTATATGCAACAGAAGGAGAACTCGAAATAAAGAAATATACTACTAATTCGTTTGATTATTCTCAAAGGTTCTTTCTTATTTCATATTTTAGAGAGGATATATCTCCTGAGCATCTCATTTTCTTTATTAGTGAGATTTATTAGCTGTGTGGTAGCGGCTACGAGTACTACCAACCTTTGCTTGTGGATGTCGTTAAAGACGACTAAGAACTTTATAACGACCTGGGCCACCTCCACCTGATGCCGTTTGGTCAACAATTACATTCACAAGGAAGATTGATATCAAGCAGGCGGCTGGTTATAAAACTATTGCCAATAACTTATGTAATATATACGATGTATATAAAATATTACGTTGATCTCATATAATTGAAAAAAGAATGAAGATGATGATAAGATGATAATGGCTAACGCAGAAACACGTTGTCATTTTTCTTTTTTTTAATGAAACTATTTTTACGGATTCTATCGCGGTGGTAATTGATTTTTGATTTCCTGACGGTTTGAACGTTTTACAGTGTTCATAGTCACGTGAGGATTAAGGTGTGTCACGTCCAACAAGTCATCATTATCACAGAGATTTATATCGAACCGCTACAGTATTAGTTATTGAATTTTAACCCACATAACAAAATTACCTTAAAAAAAACCTTACCTTAAAAACTGTGACACTACCTTTCGCCACCTTTTAATTGAAATTTATAAAATCCCATAAAATTGTGTCTTTATGACCATATATACTTATAGTAAACTAAAACCTTCTCTGAAATACGCTGCATGTAATGGTATAAGTCTTAGAATAATAACACATAGAAACTTATTCCAGGCACAAAATTTGTGCCACTAAATTGGTGACAAAAATGTCAGCCTACGCCGGCCCGTTCCGTAGTGTGCAAGGTCATTGTGTTTTATTTTATAGTAGTGTGTGTGTGTGTGTATACACGTGTAATCGCTAGCACACTAACAGGATTTTTGGCTTCACTTTTTATAAACACTTAAAGTACAGAACTATCCTTTTATATGTTTTTATTCTAAGCAGGGCCGGCTTTACCTATAGTGCAGAGCAGTGCCGGTTTTAGCACTACCAGCGCCCTGGGCGAGATTTTTACAGCGCCCTCCAACTGCAATTCAAGACTTTACGACTAAGTAGACCTCGAACTATGAGAATGGCCTGCGGCGCCCTTTTTTACCCGGCGCCCTGGGCGGTCGCCCAACCTCGCCCTACCCTAACACCGCTACTGGTGCAGAGGGTGCGGTGCACCCGGGCGCCGAGTGTTAGGGGGCGCTTCGATCGTGTTGTAACTATCAACCTATTCCATTTTGTACACGCATTTTGATACAAGAGGGCGCCAGGAGATTGATTGCACCCGGTCGCTACATGTGCTAGAGCCGACTCTGATTCTAAGGCATAAGTATTATTCCGATCGGTTCAGTAGTTTTCAAGTTATAACCGAACAACCAAACCAGCTTTCCATTTATTAGTATAGATTTTAATTTATAGGAGGCAAGATTGGTCTGTTTGGTGGTGCCGGCGTTGGCAAGACTGTACTAATCATGGAGCTTATCAATAACGTAGCGAAAGCACATGGTGGTTTTTCTGTAAGTCACTAATAATATTAATCCTGCTACCACTTACACCACCGTGAACTATTGTATGACATCCATCGTATTATATTTTCGTCTTTAAGGAGGCGTGTGCCATCTAATCTAGTTTAAAATGCTAAAAAAATAAGATCACGTGATTAATAGACGTCCACTTACGGAGATTTTAAGAAAAAATATAATAACAAATGCTTTCGACCTTGATTGTCTAACAGTGACCTTCCATGGGCTTATGGCTGTATATATACCTCAAAATCTGTACAGCTGTTTAGAATTTTAGTATGCTACTAAGAACTACTATCTAACTGCTATCTTCAGAAGATAGGAGACGAGAATAGAAGACCAAATATATATACAGAAAGTCTTTATTAAACTACATCCTGCACTAAGAAACTCAACGTTGTAGTTTTACAAGCATACAATTAATAGAAACGTAATGAGAATTGGAAGGTAATGGATCCATGGGAATTTCATCATATCATCATCATCAAATGTGTGTGGTAGCGGCTAAGAATACTACCAATCCTTACTTTGCTCGTGGATGTCGTAATAGATGACTAAGAGCCTTATAACGACTTGGGCCAGCTTCATCTGATGCCGTTTGGTCAACAATTACATTCCCAAGGTAGGTTGTCGTCTGGCAGGCGGCCGGTCATAAAACTATTGCCAATAACTTTTACAGTATGTACTATGAAAGAAGAGTACATATTGTATCGACCCCAAGTAATTGGGATAAGAGTAGGAGATTGATGATGCACGAGCAAAGTAAGGGTTGGGAGTATTCGTAGCCGCTACCACACAACTTGTTGCAACATGAGATATGTATACTAAATATGGGTTTCATGTTATTATTTTGGGAATAAAATACATATATTGGTGGGCAAATACTTCCAGGTGTTCGCTGGAGTCGGTGAACGTACCCGAGAAGGTAATGATTTGTACAATGAAATGAAGGTCGGTGGAGTCATTACTGATGATTACAAGACTTCTAAGGTAAACATTTGTAAAAATATATACGTAATAGTGGCAGCACCACGCTGTTGACAGTTCTCTGTCCACAGCCGCGGGCCGGTCCGTCCGGGGTAGTACCACACTGAGCAGAAGATCGACGTCTGAGTAATGGCAATGTGCTATTGCGCTTCGTTTGGTGAGCGAGAGAGCCGGTAGCCCAAGTGGGTGGATTTGGGGGACCTAACTAGCAAAACGGTCCGTTGGTTTGTTTGTTTGTTGAAGACGATATATCGCAGCGCCGCCTGGTGGCAAGTTACATCAATGGAGATAGCATATAATATAAACCTTCTCCGTATAAAAATACGTATAGGTACATTCAAATTTTCATAATGATTTGTCAAATAGTTACCGAGTTTAACGACGTCATATATATACAAACATTCTCTTTTATTGATATAGATTTTAAATATTTGAATTAAAAAGACCAAACTCAAAAAAATAATATATTTTTAGTGTTTTTTTAGAAAATTATTTCATCTCAGTTCATATATGTCTCACTGTTGAGCTCGAACCTCCTCCATAATAGGAGGAAAATTGACCCACTATACCACGCTGGTCAGATGTGTTGGTATAGGGTTTTGTTTCGAGTTTTCTTCTCTAGCATAGTCTAGCAATAGATGTTATATATTATGCGTTTTATATCCCTTAGTCGTCTCTTACGATCACCCACGGATACGATAGTGCGTGAATTGTATTCTTACTCCGTCACCACACGGAAAGAAAATATATTTAGATAATAAGAAAATAATTATAAATAAAATAAAAATAATGCCGTGTGGTAGCGGCTACGAATACTACCAACCCTTACTTTGCTCGTGGATGTCGTAAAAGACGACTAACAGTCTTATAAGGATCTAGGCCAACTACATCTGATAGCGTTTGGTCAACAATTACATTGCCACGACTTGACGTCTGGCAGGCGGCTGATCATAAAACTATTGCCAATAACTTATACAATATGTACTATGTAAGAAGAATACGCATTGTATCGACCCCAAGTAATTGGGATAAGAGTAAAAGAATGAAATAGAACTGTAAAAGGTCGACTTTGTCTGTACATATTGACGAAAAACTAATAAAGGTTTAATAGAGCAACAGAAGACATAATAAAAAAAAAAAAGTGTGTGTGTCAGTTCCGACGCACGACTGGAGTTTACTCCTTAAGTACGATTATCCAAAGTGGCGCAAAAAAAAGCTCATTTTACTATAAATAATATATATATATATATATATTACTAGCAGACCAGGCCACGCGTTGCTGTGGCTAAGGTAGCCTCAGTAACACGTGGTGGTTATGCTAATAAATTTTAGCTTATATGAAACGTGTGTACGTTTAACATAGCGCCATTTATTAAATACTTACTCAATCCAGTCAACAGATACCGCCATCTGTTAGAATCGCTTGGGGATAACAAATAATTGTGACTGTCAAAATAGTATTACAACTATAAATTGAGATAGAAGCTATCCTATCTTTTAAGTTGGATCAAACTACACATGCTGTGCAAATTTGATTAAAATCGGTTAAGTACTTTAGGAGTCCATCGCGGACAAACAACGTGACGCGTAATTTATATATATTAAGATTTACATTTATTAAAACTGTTCAGTGAAGTATTATCTCACGTCAGAAAGTGAAAGGTGCGCAGAATAGGTTGCGCACCAAAAACGTAACGAGGTCATTCGATCACTAGATTTTACTCCTCAAATTTTCTCATACCGGGCACCTTATATGAAAATCGATTCTTAAGGAGTAAACTCCAATAAATTTTGTATTCTTTCATCAGGTATCCTTAGTGTATGGTCAAATGAATGAACCTCCAGGTGCGAGAGCCCGCGTGGCGTTGACCGGTCTTACGGTAGCTGAACACTTCAGAGATAAGATGGGACAAGATGTACTTTTATTTATAGACAACATCTTTAGATTTACTCAAGCAGGATCCGAGGTAAATACACCAAAGAATAACCTGTCAAAGATAAAATTAAAGTACAAAAAGGTCTTTTGCTCTTGGTGACGAACGAGCAGCCGCACTGATTGATTTGATTATAATTTAATTGTGGTAGGACCACGCTTTTCTGTCTACAGCCGCGGGCCGGTCCGTCCGGGGTAGTACCACACTGAGCAGAAGATCGACGTATGAGTAATGGCAATGTGGTATTGCGCTTCGTTCGGTGAGCGAGAGAGCCGGAAGCCCAAGTGGGTGGGTTTGGAGATTTTATTGGTAGGCAGCGGCCTAAACTAGGCGTGCTGCTAGCTCGTTTGCCACCATAAGCAATAAAAAAAACTTGAGAGGTGTCAAGGGACACCCGGATGGAACGAAGTTCCTTTCGATTAATTAGTGAAGGTATTGTAATATTTTTTTGTTTTTAAAGTTATAATATTTTTTTTTATTATTAACAAATATAATGTAATATAAACTTAATCAGTAGGCTCAATTTTAGTAATAATTGGCTTGTGGTAACTGAAGTAGGAAACAAAGGTTTGGGATTCTGTTTTATTTAAATGTCTTGAAAAAACTGCATCGTTGGTAGTATTATATTTTGTTGTTGATTCTGCTGGATTATTGTTTATTCTTAAATCAAATTCTTCAAAAAACAAAGACAGGTAATCCTACTAGACCTACTTGTAATGATAGGCTAGAAAAAAATTGATTCGGATGAAAAAAAAATTTTTTTTTTTCACCACGCGAGGTCGTTGAACTCTTGAACATATGATCGTGAGTTTTGAATAGATTGCGTCTTTTCTCATCTGAGTATAGTTATGTATTTTTTATCGAGTTATCGTTACATGGCACTGTCCTAATACGATGGAATGTGAAAAAAACTTAAAAATATTTGTGTAAAAAAAATTTTTTTCATCCTGATCGATTTTTTTTCTAGCCTATCATTACAAGTAGGACTAGTAGGGTCACCTGTCTTTGGTTTCGGGAGCGGTCCTCTTCCACCCTGTATATATATATATATATATATATATATATATATATATATATATATACGAAACTGGCTTGCTTTCTAAGAGGGAGAGAGAGAGACAGACATACAGAGAAACACGCGCACGCCGCACGGCTTACAACTATAACAAAAAGTGTCGTTACAACTTTTGGTCTTAATTTTTTCCGTCTAGCCCCCTTTCGCAACGCGCGATAAGGAACTTCGTTCCAAAAACTGATGGCAACCATTACTGCCGCCCATAGAGACTTTTGCAATACCAAGGATACAGCTAGGCCGTAGCCTACTAATAAAAAAAATCAAGCCCATCCAGAAATTTGGTTGTTGGCTCTCTCACTCACCGAACGAAGCACAGCAGCACATTGCCACTATTCAGAAGTGGATTTTCTGCGAGAGTGTGGTACTACCACAGCCGGTTCGGCCCGGGGATGTTAACAGAAAACTGTCAAGTGTGGTCGTACCACTAGGTAATGGCATAGCTAGGCGTAGGCGAAGTGGGTCTACGCCCATGGCCACGCGCTTAAAGGAGTCACGCGAAGTATCTCTAGTAACAAAATAAAGGGCAACAAAACAAACGGCCTCGCTGACGCGACATTGCCCACGTCTATATTTGGCCACGCTACGCCACATCATAATCACAGCCCATACATGTCCCACTGTTGGGCTCAGGCCTCCTCCATATTGGGAAGGAAGTTAACCTACTGTACCGCGCTGGTCAGAGGTGTTGGTATAGGGTTTGTTTCGAGTTTTTTTTCTCTCGCATAGATGATTTATGCGTTTTATATCCCTTAGTCGTCTCTTACGATCACCCACGGGTAAGATAGGAGGTGGTGAATTGTAATCTTACTCCATCACCACACGGAAAGGTAATCTTTATCGTCTCAGCTCAAATACTTCCTATTGCTGGGTACGAGGCTCGTCCAAAATAGGAAGAAAGTATACTTATTGTAATATGCTGGTCAGACGTATTGGTAAAGAATTATATTTTGAGTTTGCCTTCTCTCGCATAGCATAAATATTAATATGGATATTATATTCTTTAGTCGTATTCAGGCGCGGCTCAAGCACATGTAGCGCCCGGGTGCAATCAATAACCTGGCGCCCTCTTGTACCAAAGTGGGTGAACAAAATGGAATAGGTTGATGGTTACAAGCGGCTCTCAGCGCCCCCTAACACCCGGGTGCACCGCACCCTCTGCACTATAGGTAAAGCCGGCCCTGGTCGTATTTTACAATACCCACGGGTAAGAAATGGGAGTGATCAATTGTATACTTACTTCGTTTATTTTTGATAATAATTTGATTGTTGTACAACTGTGTGTCGAGCTGTATGGTAGCGGCTACAAATACTATCAATCCTTACTTTGCTCGTGGATGTCGTAAAAGACGACTAAGAGCCTTATAACCTGGGTTGACTCCATCTGATGCCGTTTGTTCAACAATTACATTCACAAGGAGGGTTCACGTCTGGCAGGCGGCCGTTTATAAAACTATTGCCAATAATTTTTCAATATATATTATGAAAGAGGAGTACATATTGTATCGACCCCAAGTAATTGGGAAAAGATTTACAAAACGAAATCATGCATGGGAAATATTGTAGTCGAAAGTTGTTACGTTTGAATATTATAGTTGTAATATCTCATCCAAAAGACGCTATTCTGTGTAAATCTTATAAAAGTTATAAATATAATACAATGACTTCGATCGCAAAATCATCCACTAAATCCAATTATTAATCCAAACCATTCCTGAATCCTTCTGAACACACTCATTCATCAAAATCTGTCCAATCGCTTAAGAGGAGTTGCTCAAATACATGCATCACATAAAATTATTTACCAGATTTAGATAAAGTAGGTAATGAAGAGTTCTTTTATATATCAGGTATCAGCTTTGCTTGGTCGTATTCCATCCGCTGTCGGCTACCAGCCAACACTGGCTACCGATATGGGTACCATGCAGGAGCGAATCACCACAACTAAGACTGGATCCATTACCAGCGTGCAGGTAAAATGATGGACAGATATATGTTTATGCATAAAACATATATGCGAAACTAGAAAACTTAAAATAAAAACCTATAGCAACCTTTAAGCATGGTATAGCAGGCCTATATCACTTATAATATGAAGGTGGCTCCAGCCCAGCAGTGGGCAATGTGAGAGATACATATATCTTCACTGAGTATAATTTTGGGACTCAACTATTCTTAATGATTTCTGATGTTTATGCGAGTGTACACATTTGAAATAAAACTACTTTTACGGATTCTATCGCGTTTGTATTTGATTTTTAATTTCCCGACGTTTCGAACACTTTATAGTGATCATGGTCACGGGAGGACTGAACTGGTGGAGTCCATCCGTGACCATGATCACTGTAAAGTGTTCGAAACGTCGGGAAATTAAAAATCAAATACAAACGCGATAGAATCCGTAAAAGTAGTTTTAACTATTCTTTTTAGCTTATATAAGTTCAGAAAGCCACGTTTCCTTCACAAGAGAAGGCAACGTGGCTTTCTATCTTACCCTGTCTAAACTGGTTGACATACGTATTTTTTCTTCCCTTAATGTAAATATGTCTTCTTATTTTCCTAATTCATCTATTGAGACAATTGCGGGAGAGAGTAAGATTCTATTTTACGTTCTTAGTATTTGTCATCTTACGGTAGAAAAAGCAGTACACTTGATGATAACTGCTATCTTTATCTTAATTAACGGTACAGTTAACTCGCTGCTTACTGCAGATGCAGGATTGAAGGTAATAGAATGAGGCAAAGAATGAAGGAGCAGCGATTTTGTAACAAAATATGTTTCTCTTGACAAATGAAGTGCTTATGCGTGCTACTTCTGGCCGGGCTATTTATACTTGTGTTTTTTAATAAATCTAGGCAGTGTACGTGCCGGCTGATGACCTCACAGATCCGGCTCCAGCGACCACATTCGCTCACTTGGACGCCACAACGGTACTGTCGCGGGCCATCGCTGAGCTTGGAGTGTACCCGGCGGTGGATCCACTGGATTCAACCTCAAGAATCATGGATCCTATTATTATTGGGCCGGAGCATTACGCTGTAGCTCGAGGGGTGCAGAAAATTTTGCAGGTGATTCTTTCCTTCTTCAGAAATTCCTATTTGACAGGGATATGTGATGAGTGATAATGACATTCCGAGTGGTGATGGAGGAAAAATACAATGTATTACTCCTTATCTCGCCCATGGGCGTCGTAAAATATGGCTACCGCATATAATATTAATATAATCTGTGCCAGAGAAGGAAAACTCGAAATAAAATCCTATACCAACCCGTTTGATCAGCGTGGTAATGTAGGTCAAGGAAATGGACGTCAATAATGATGATAGTGATAATAAATTTCTTACCTCAGTCAGTACATACATATCATCACGCCATATCCCTTGCAGGGTAGGCAGAGAGAACAGAGTGCCAGAGAACTCTATCCTTGCATACTTCACTTCTTTCAGTAGACTCAGACAGACCTTTCAGACTTCACCTTCTTTCAGTACGTGACCAATCTGGTCTAGGTAGGTGAGTCTCGGTCTCCCCCGGTACCTACATCCTTCCACTTTCGCATTGTATATCTTCTTAACCAGAATCTATATCTATAACTTCTTAATCTATATCTTCTTAACCTTATCTTTCTTAACCTCACTCAGATTGTTTAATAAAGTTTTTCTTAGTTTTCCTTCTCTTGCAATGACGTCATCACTTTGTATAAACTTAGTCGTATTTTGCAAGAAAGAATAGAAGGATAGTTAATTGTATAATCCATAATTTAGAGATGCGGTAACGTGTCACGCCAAGTTCATGCAAAGTAATGGCGAGTCACGCACCGTGTGTACTTTTCACGAACTCGGTCTTGGCAACAAAGCGACGTCAGGTCTGCTGGTTCTGCTTCATACGTTTGGACTCTCTGTGGATTTTGCGACCTTAACCAATGTTGCTAGGTTTCTCAAACTGTTCAAGAATCCATTCATCATCTCAGCTCATATATGTGCCACTGTTGGGCTCGAGCCTCCTCCATAATGAGAGGGAAATTGACCTACTATACCACGCTGGTTAGACGTGTTGGTATAGAGTTTTGTTTCGAGTTTGCCTTATCTTGCATATATGTTATATGCATTTTATATCCCTTAGTCGTCTCTTACGATCACCCACGGGCGAGATAGAGGGTGGTGAATTGTATTCTTACCCCGTCACCACACGGAATCCATTAAAATATACACAAATTATTTCATTCAAATCGATTTAGCAATTTAGAAGGAGTTACGTTACAAACACACGTACAAAAGAATTATATACATATATAATATTCTATATTACAGGATTACAAATCCCTACAGGATATTATCGCTATCCTGGGAATGGACGAGTTATCTGAAGATGATAAATTGACTGTTGCCCGCGCTCGGAAGATACAGAGGTTCCTCTCACAACCTTTTCAAGTAAGGAAACTATTGTATACGGACAGAAGGGACTTCAATTGTGTAATTTGTTCTAGTCGATTTTTGCTCTAGTAGTAAGGCCACTCTGTTGATAGTTGTCTGTCTACAGACACAGGCCGGTCGATCCGGGGTAGTAGGTACTACGCTCCCGAAGAAAATTAACGTCTGAGCAGTAGCGAGCAAGAGAGCAGACAGCCCAACTGTCTAGGTCTATTTGGGTTGGTATGCAGAGGCCTAGTTGTACCTCTAGTATGGCAAAGATCCATAAGCAACAGTAACAATTACCAGGTCCTGTTTGCTTGTTTCCCACCATGAGCAAATAAATGACGTCTAAAGAATTTAAACATATCAACACTGCAAGAGAAGGAATATTAGAAATAGAATCCTATATTAAAACATATAACCATGATGATATTTCGTCAATATTCAATGTGAATTGTAAAATACGGATGAAAGATTACCAGGAGATGGTAACTTATAACAACTATTGCTATCACCAATCCGCATATTAAGCCTTCTTTGTGGGCTGGAGTATGCCCCAAATAGTAGATATTTATACCTGAGTCTTTGCGTATGGTGATGGAGTAAGAATACAACTAGCGGTTAACTTGCCTGCGGGTGTCGTAGTAGACGTATAAAGGACATGATATGATATGCATGTAACGTCTATTGAAGAGAAGGTAAACTCGAAATATAACTCTATGTATAATCTATCTGACCCAGCATGATTATAGTAAGTCTGATTACCTTCTATTCTGGAGTAGACCTTTTTTTTTTAGCGGTGAGGTGACGTGGTCGCGCCCCGCCAAATTGGTCCGGGGCAACGAAAGAGGCGGCGCGCAACCCCATAGACCCACCCTGCAAACACCTCTTTTCGCCATGCGAGCGGGCCACCGGTATCCGATCTTTGTCATCGGTGGCCCGCATTCTGGAATAGACCCTGAGTATTTGTCAGTAATTTTAAGACTCCAGCAGTGATTTTATTTAGGAACTTACGCTTCGCCTACTTCATCCACCAAGCTGTCGACGCTAATGGATAGATTATTTCGTAGAAAGAACTATTCCATCCGCTTCTATATGTGCGATGATTTCAATTGGAAATTTTATTGGTGTCAGGTAGCAGAAGTTTTCACTGGTCATATTGGCAAGCTAGTGAAATTGGAAGAGACTATCAAAGGATTTAAAAGAGTAAGCCCTTTATTGAGTACTTGGTTATGAAATGAAATGAGTGTTAGGATAAGAACTGTATTCATGATCATTACCTATTCTGTTCTTATATGAATTAGCTGTGGTCGACTCAATACTACGATTTCTATCGTATTCCAAACAGTTTTGGCAATAGTTTTATGATCGATCGCCTGTCTGATGTCAACATTCACAACACATGAAAATGTAATTGTTGACCAGATGGAATCTGATGTATTCGTATCACACAAAAATATAAAATACACCAATTTTATTAAAACATCTTTAATTTATATTATATTCTTTTTGTTGATCATAAATTTCTTCTTTTTGTCTTGCAAAATTTTGGCTTGGCAACATTGGAAGGTAAAACATATCACACACGCAGGTATGCATGCTCGCTAACACGCATGTCGGCACGCACGCCCTCGTACACACACGCACTACGTGTTGAGAGCCGTGCAAAATTAAATAAAATCCTGGGAACTTACGATTAATATTGATTACTCTTAATTTTTGAGTAAGAGATGTAATCCGATAACAAAAAGTTAAACTCAAAATGTTATAAAGAACCGTTAGGCCAAAGTAGTATAGGACAATTCCACTCCCATTGCAATAAAACATGAGTCCAGTTGTGAGATATCAATGAAAGTCAATCTTAGGGAGTTTTTGGCGGGAATCTAAAACGTTATGTGGTGCTCTTGTATTATATTCGATATCTTAGTGTTTTAACGTATTATATTAGATAATTTTGATGCCATTTTATGTAATGTGATGTGACGGAACTGCTAAGATGTAGTGAATATCATATAAAAGTGCTTTACAACGTTTTCGTTTTTCATCAAAATTCCCACAAGATACCATTATCAGTGTGGCCATAGCACTGTTGATGGCGACAATTTGACTTACTGACGGACAATGACTAATCTGAAGACACTAAAAACTTGAAGATAATTATAACTCGACACTGGCAACAATGGCTCATTTAAGTAGCTGATTGCCAATACATAAACATAAGAAGAAGAAGTCAATCTTACGAAAAAGAAATTTGGCCTATTGCGCTCAAATGGCGGTGTGGTCATATGTACCAACTACCTACGCTGAGTGTTGAAGTCCTTTGTTTGTTCTTTATCTGGTCCACTAATAATTGTTCCGAGTCTGGATGTTATATATAACTGACTGCACAGATAGCGTAGTAGTTAAGATCCCGACTTTGCGTGCCAGTGCCGTACGGGTTGAGAGCCCTCAGCGCTCACCCACAGTCCGGGTAAAATTGTCATAGCCATCTGAGGCTAACAACTAAGACACACAAAAAAAAAAGCCAGAGCCGTGGGTTCGATTCCCACACAGGACAACACTTTGTGCGATCCACAAAGTGTTGTTCTGAGTCTGGGTGTAATTTGTCTGCGTAAATTGCATGTTTGTAAAGTCCCCCGCAATACAAGGATTATTTCTAGTGAGATTGGTGTCTTTTTCTAAAAAAAACAAAAAACTGAGGGTATGTTTTTAAAGTCGCCGGCTACATAAGAATTTAGGTCCTACTTAGTTCTTAAGAAAACATTAATTCTCAATACCTTTTCAATCATCTTATAAATAATCATTCTAGATTCTTGACGGTGAGTTGGATAATATACCAGAGGCTGCTTTTTATATGGTGGGTACTATTGAAGATGTGATACTCAAGTCTCAGGAGCTTGCTAAGAACTTAAAATGAAGAGATATACCATCGGAATAATAGAGAATTTGAATAATATCACAATATTAAGTTATAACTAATA
Organism: Lymantria monacha; assembly: GCA_905163515.2. Classification (NCBI taxonomy): domain Eukaryota; kingdom Metazoa; phylum Arthropoda; class Insecta; order Lepidoptera; family Erebidae; genus Lymantria; species Lymantria monacha. The sequence goes on from LR991104.1 coordinate 3,892,587, forward strand.
TTTTTTATACTACTAGACGTAATTCATTGTGCAATAACGAATAAAAATTACAAAAACATTACAAGGTTTTAAAATTATTAGATGACGCATATTCTCTATCCTTTTCTCGCAAGACAATGATTCTTGTGACAGACGCATATTAGTACAGAGATTATGTGGTATGACGTCATCTTATAGCATAGCTGTCTCTGTCTAGTAAGTAAAATTGTAATGCTTGTAGCTAGCTCAATATTAAAATGCTTTTCTTGTTATATTTTCTACTTCTTTTTTATTTTACATACCTATAGGTATGTCATAGTTAAAGTATTTAATGGTTATTGAAATAAAATCGGAGCAATGCGAAAATAATAATTATTTTCTACTTTGACAACACAGTGTGGTTAAAATACGAGGGAAATTTTAAGTTATTTTAATTTAAATTCAATTTTATTGTCTTATCACAATATATTGAGAATAAAATAATTACTATTATTGTAATTTTTTTCTTTCTTTACATAAGTTTGTACTTAAGTTTTGGTGTTTTCAAGGTCTTCTATCACACAGAAGCTTACACACCACTCATAAATAAACATCATACATCATTACATGTATATATTTTTTGTATTAAACTGTCCTTGCTGTGATCGTGACTCGTATATGTCGTAGGGATGTTAAAAAATAATCGATTTTTATTTTAATCGATTATTTTTTTCTAAAAATCGATTTTTATAGTAATATTAATCGATTTTTAAAAAATCGATTATATAAATTATGCGTTTTAATCGATTTTTATGAAAAGCGAATGAATAAAACTCGAAGTAAATCCATTATTATTTACAAGTTAAGAGTGCCATAATATATGTAGTTGTTGGTAAACCATAAAAATGTCTTCCAATAGTAAAACATCTAAAAGCGGTTGGCGAAAATATTTTACGATTAAGGAACATACAGCAATATGCAAGTACTGTTTTAAAGAGCTAAAAACTTGCAGTAATACTACAAATTTAAAACAGCATACATACATACCATCACGCCATGTCCCTTGCAGGGTAGGCAGAGAGAACAAAGTGCCAGAGAACTCTATCCTTGCATACTTCACTCGCTTCCTCAACATTCATAATTCTCTTCATACACGCTCGCCGGTTTCGGAGACTCATGACTCCACCTTCCTTCAGTACATGACCGATCTGGTCTAGGTAGGTTAGTCTCGCTCTCCCTGAGTACCTACATCCTTCCACTTTCGTATTGTATATCTTCTTAACCAGACGTTCGTTCGACATTCTTTCCAGATGCCCGAACCATCGGAGCATTCCCTTTCGCATCTTTACACCAATGCTCTCTTTCATACCTACTCGCTCTCTTACGTCGTCGTTACGAATGCGATCGATCAGCCTAACACAGCCACAGATTTTCCGTAGAGATCGCATTGCACATTAATTTTACTTTAATACTTTTTTCTGCATACCCAACTCTCGCTTCCATATAGTAATGTTGGAACAAGCAAGTTATATATTGCTACACGTGTCTTCTGGCTTCGGTGGTGGCTACCGAGAAGTTGTCCCAACGCTCCGATCACTCTATTTCCCGCATTTACTCTTCGCTCTATATCAGTGGTGTAGCTTCCATCCTGGCTAAATTCACATCTAAGATATACAAATTCATCCACTTGTTCTAGTACATCATTACCTATTATTACTCTTACATCTGTTCTGGCTTCATCTCTTTCGAAGACCATTATTTTGGTTTTACTCACATTCATGCGTAGACCCCTTTTCTTACAATCTTCTGTCATTGTGTCGACTAGGGTCTGCAGGTCAGTCACTGACTGCGCCAGCAGGACTGCATCATCTGCATAGAGCAGAGCACTGACCACTGAGTCGCCCATCTCTCGACTCCCACATTCATATCGTTCAACCTTTGGAGACATTTATCCAGATATATGATAAACAGCCTGGCTGATAGAACGCACCCCTGCTTAACGCCGATATTGACGTCAAACTAAGGCGACATTCCATCATCCAGCCGCACACAAGCTCTACATCCCATGTAACTGGACTGAACAGCCTGCAGCAGTTTACCGTTAATACCATACTCCGGTAAAATGTCCCAAAGTTCCTTTCGTGCAACCGTGTCAAATGTTCTCTCCAGATCCACAAAACTGCAGGAAACCCTCTGACCTAGAGCCAGATGCTTCTCCACAATCTCCTTATGCCTCACACAGTAAACCATCGGACTCCATCCTCATTCTCCTTTCAATAATATTAGCATACACTTTTGCTGCCAAACTGGTCAAGCTTATGGCTCTGTAATTTGCGCAGTCATAACGTGAACCCTTGTCTTTAAACAAAGGCACGATGACTGCGCTATTCCCGTCCCTGGGAACTATTCCCGAGCTCCAACATAAATTGAGGAACATCAGGAACGCCTCCCAGACACAGGTGCCGCCAAGCTTGATCATCTCGGCAGACACCATATCAATTCCCGCTGCCTTACCATTTTTCAAACTTCTTATCGCCCATTCAACTTCATCCATACTGATGCCATCGGAGGACGCTGGTGCTGAATGTTGATCTACTAGACCACGGATAATCGGGACAACCCGAGTATCCGCATAAATGTCGCCAAAATATTACCTCAATCGGCTTAACACGTCTTGTATTTGTGTAAGAATGTCTTACCTTTAGACCTTATTTTATTCATTCTGAAGGCTGACCAACCACCCCGAGACCTCTTCACCTCTCTCCAAAAGAGTTTGGTGTTACCCTCGAAGTTTTTAGCCAGCCTATCTTCTGCACTCATATTTGTTCTATCACGTTTCTCTTTCACTAAGGCCTTGGTGTCATTCTTACACTGCCGATATATTTCTTTCTTCTGTTCAGTCATACTGTCATTCAGATTCAAAGAAGAGACATAGTCCAGCCACACTTTCTTCTTTTGCTCTACGGAAGCTGCCTCTTCCTCATCCTACCAAGGATCACCATTTGGTTTTCTATGCTTCTTTGAGCTTCCACATACTTCTTTCGCTGTATCTACCATACTCTCTTTTAATAAGTAATAAGCCAGAATGCTGGAGAATTCCAGCATTCTGGCTCGACCCACGTCGCCTCAGGGGGACACCCTAACCCGTACAGCGGTACGCATATGAGCCGGATTGAAGTCTGACTAGACTGGCAGGGGACGCGACGTGCACGTTCCGGACTATGCCTCCCTAAAAAAAATCATCATCATGTCAGGCTATTGTCGTCCACTGCTAGACGTAAGCCTAAATGTAAAATAGTACTGGACATTTATGGCATTTTTTTGTTGTGATTTATATTTTAGTTTTTGAGACAATAAGGTTGTTATTTTGTTAGGGCGCTCATCATTTCATTTTTATGATAATAAAAAAAATGTGTCAATAATTACATTTGGTTTCCTTATTCCTTACCTTGAAAATTTAAAGGAATATTCGCTTTGATGAATTTTATATTTGAATTGGTTGATTTTTTATTCATATAATTTTATTTGATTTTAATCTGATTAATTGTTAAAATGAATCTCTTAGGTTTATTATCGGAACATGAAAAGTATATACATTTTTAAATGATAGAAAAAAATCGTTTTTTTCGTAAAAATCGATTATTTATTTTGATTATAATCGATTTTCGGAAAACCGATTAATATTAAATTAAAAAAAATCGATTTTTACTTAATCGATTTTTTTCCAGTAACCTCACATCCCTAATATGTCGTAAAAACAGAGCTTTACATCAACCTGGTATTACATTAGTGGTAGGACCACGCTGTTGAAAGTTCTCTGTCTACAGCCGCCGGTCCGTCCGGTGTTGCACCACACTCTTACAGAAGATCGACGTCTGAGTAATGGCAATGTGCTATTGCGCTTCGTTCGGTGAGCGAGAGAGCCGGAAGTCCAGCTTGGTGGGTTTATATGGTAGGCAGCGGCTTAGCTATACCTTTGGTATTGCAAGGGTCCATGGCCGGCAGTAACACCATCAGATGTGCTGGTTACTCGTTTGCCACCATAGGCAATAAAACAAAAAAAAAACCTGGGCCAATATTACCTATCTGATGCCGTCTAATCAATAATTACATCCAAAGAGGGTCGACGTCAAGCAAAAGGCTAGTCGTAAAACTATTGCTAATAACTATTCACAATATGTATGTTAATACATCTATATGTATTCAATTACTTGGGATCGACGATAGTGTCATAAGGAATTGGGATAAATGCAGAACGATAATTAAATTGGCATTTACCGAGGATAATAAACTACGTAAGTCTGTCATTAAGTAATATCGTTACCAATAATTGGCTAACAAATTAAGATTTCTTTGGGTATTTTGGCAGAAGATGAAATAAAAATACACGAACATTAGGGGCTGTCCATTAATCACGTGAGGTTGGAAAGGGAGTTTGACAAAAAATACGAAATATCACAAGGTTGCTGTTGTCGATGTTGGTGGGGAAGGGGGGTCATAGTCTTAAACCTCACCACGTATCACCAAGGGGGAGGGGGGATAAAAATGCTAAAAAAAAACAAGTGATTAATGGACGCCTCTTATATGATATTTACTAACCCAGAACTTTTTATACATTACATTATACGAGTATGAGGCTAATAATATTATTTAATCTAACACTGCAGAACAAAGTATTGAAATATAATTTTAAAAAAGAGCGCCACATGACATAATTTGCCCATCAAAGCTCATCAGTCACGTATATGTGTTGCCAACTGCAAATCAGCGCTTAATGTTTTACCACAGAGTTTATGCTGAACTGTTTACCATTTTAAAGACACCTAAGAATCTTCTATATTCTTAGATTTGCCGTAGGCGTTCCTGTAAAATGAGGCAATTATAACTGAAATTGACGTAGTAAGATAAGTGCAAGATAATATAGGTTTAAATCTAAAATCAAACGAGATAACCGGAGGCCCAGACATCTGATAGCGGAAGGGTTATTTTAGCTCTGGTCGGCTGCATACTCGTTGGGCACCACTAGCAATGAAGGACTTAGTGCCTGTACATCCCCATCCATCAGCCACGGTTGCACATAGGTTCACTACGAAAACGGTCAGCACGGGTCTGTGCCACTTGCATCCAACGGCTCCCTGTAACTTTTATGTCAACAGTCAGTGGCGAACTCGCGAATCTTTTGTCACCAACGGTTGTCGATTCGAAGACCTGACCTACCCATTTCCATTTCAACGTGCATTTCTTATGGCTATCTTGATTACACCCATTCTTCTACGAATTTCTGTATTTCGCATTTTATCATGTAGAGAAATAACGAGTTATCTTCTTCATAGCACACTGAGCTACTTTGTCTTATTACAAGGTATCTTTAATATTATTTTAAAATAAATAAAAAAAAAATAACTTGTACACTTATTTTTATTAAAAAGATTAAAATAAACACTATACAATTATTTTATTATTCTATTAAACATTTTTTTTTTTGCTATGAATTATACAAAATGTAAATATTATCAAACAAAACACTTGAGGATAAACTAGTTTTGCCTAACTAGTACATTTATCATTTCAATAATCTATACTAAGAAATCATAGCTTAAAAATTCATTTATTAATATAATTTCTAACATCGTCAATTTAGTTGTCAGCGCTCAATTAACAGTAACGACGACTTATTGACGGCCTGTGACTATGACCAAGCTACTTACTATAAAAAAATGTAATGTTGTTCTATGAGTTATAAAGAAAATCATTGTACAAGACTTGTGCAATTGTAATTTGATTTAAACCAATAGTCCCATTACCAAAGTTTCAATAAAATAATAAAAAAAATCCAGCTGTTCAAATTACTGAAATTTAGCATTTAACATACTAGTTTAAATTAAATTAAAAAAAATTGTTTACGAGCGAAAAATGAATATCACACGGGGGACTCGAACCTACATGTATTGGAAATTTGTTCCAATCGTTCTACCACTTAGGCAATCCGCAAATTGAATGTCATACGACAAGCTCTCACTTGTCCAAGTGTTAGGATGATTGGAACGGATTTCCAACACGCCTGGGTTCGAGTCCCAAGAATGACATTCATTTTTCGCTCGTAAACAAGTTTTTATAAATTTCTAGTCGTAAAAGACCATTTTGGTAATCGACTCGACCGGGAATGAAAAGGTATACTATTTTACAGGAAATATAATTTTAATCTATACCATGTTTTTATGAGATTTTTTCTATGCCCACTTTTCTTAATCAGCACGAGGTGGCATCTCTACAAATAGTGCAAATATTGCTTAGCTTGCTTAAAGTCACTGTAAAGTTAATAAGTTAGTGACTTTAACAGAGCGCTGGCTACCCTATTACCTCTCTTAAAATTGGCAGAACATGAGAACGCATAAAGCACTGTTATATCGTATTCCTTACATTTTAGCACTTTCTGCACTACATTACATAAAATTTCATCAAAACTAATATAACACTAAACTATTGAATATATAATTTAAAAGCCACATGACATTTACACGTTTTCGCCAAAACTCGCTGACGAATTCATAGTAAATAAAATTTAAAATATATATGTTTAGAAACTAAAACTAATTTCTCCTAGGTAATACTAGTTTATCCTAGATTTGAGTTCGGCTGTTAATATATACATAAAGTATATACACGTATGAGGGTGACGATTTATCTGCCTTTACAGTTATCATCAATAATGCTACAAATCTAGTATTCATCTTGTCAACGGCATATTTATCGTGGAGACGAACCAGATGGTAAATGGATGGTAATTGCCATCCATATATTAATACACTAAACTTGAACAAATACACCATAGGAGTATGACGTATCAGCTGTTTAGACTTTTACAATTGGAGGTATAGCAAAATGTATTCGAATACATTTTTCAGGAAAGTAATTCTCTCATAGAAATAGTTAACAAAATCGGCCAACGATAATTGAAGGCCCGTTTTCTTCAGAATCTATTTAATCTCAACATCATCTCAGCTCATATTTGTCCCACTGTTGGGCTCGAGCCTCCTCCGTAATGGGAAGGAAATTGACCTATTATACCAGGCTGGTCAGACGTGTTAGTATAGGGTTTTGTTTCGAGTTTTCCATCTCTCGCATAGATGTTATATGCGTTTTATATCCCATAGTCGTCTCTTATGGTCACCCATGGGTAAGATAAGGGTAGTGAATTGTATTCTTACTCCGTCACCACACGGACAATTCAAATCTATTCAATCTACCATCTTGAAACTCAACAACGGCATCAGCGATTTTTCATGATCTAATTTCATTTAGTAGAAAATATCTTTTTGTCAGTAGAAGAATGAAATGGGACCTCATAAACTACCATATTTCTCCTCCATTCCTATAGGAGACCAGCTCTATTTAACATCACAACCAATTAAATTATAAACAGCAATTACCATCATTCACCATCCAGCACGTATAAAACACCAGTCCATCAAACACATGTCGAAATTAAAAAAAAACTACAAAGAAAAAACAGCCTTCACAATCCACAATGGAATATTTCTTACAATATATATACAGAGTGATTTTAAATGCGTTAAAATAAAATATTTTAATATTTTCTTAAATGTGTTTTTTTTATGTATTTATGAAATTTCTCCCAAAATTCTGTGCCAATATTAATGTATTTTACCACAGTTTGTAGATTAATTACCACTCTTGTGACGAAAAATAAGCAAATGTTCTTCAATGTATAAATAAATATAAGACAGCATCTTATTCTTGATGTAAACTCATTAAATTAATGTCTAAATCAGACCCTCAGAGGATATATTCCACCAAGGTATGAAATAGGGATTAATATTGCATTGATATTTTTCAGCCTAATGGTGTAAAATAGGGGGTGAATTTTGCTTTTACATTTTGTACCTAGCAACAAATATTGTAGCATTGAAATCTAAATTAAATACATAGGCGTGTTTATACCCACCAAAAGATGAATTATTACGTACTGTAACTAAACAACATTTTTATACAATTTGACAAACATATGTTTCTAAAAGTTTCGTTAGGCATGCATAAATCAACAAATATTTAACGAAAACATTACTTCAAAAAATAAATGATTGTCTGGAAAGTCGGTTTATATATATACCGTCATAAGAAAACATTGATGAAAAATTGCATACTATTATGAATTGAACAAACAGAAACAATGGAAACCACATTAATTTTTCACTTCACTTAATAAACAGTCAAATTCATAAAAAGCAAAAATGCTTAGATCCATCGTGCCTCTCTATTGCTTGTGGCGCGCTCTCGCTTGCACGCTCGGCTCAGACGGAACGTTACTTTTTCGTACGTGCAGCCGGCGTTCTTTGATATATACGGTGACATTTATGTCATCTTACAAAATCAGTTCAGTTAACGTATCCAGTATCTACTATTCATTCGTACACTTAAAAGGTTAAAAAAATATTTACTGGAATATTTTTTTACTAAAAAATATTATAAATAATTACAAATTAAAATAGTAAGAGAACAGCATGTAGCGAGCGGTAGGCTACCTACTCGACATAACCTACGTACTGTGTAGGTACTACCTAGGCGTAGGTACGGTTTGGAATAGCGGTCCACGTGGACTTCGTAGCTGTGATTGGCTAACGTAATTACGTTAACCAATCATTATCATGCGGAATGCCGTTTGATTTCTTTTGTTTAAAATGTAAACATTATAAACAGTGTTACAAAATATTAACTTTAATTTATTTTATTTTCTTATTTTTTATCACTACCACTATTGAACAATTAAATATGTTAGATATGTTTCTTTGGTCGGATACTTTTATGGCACTTCTTTTGTAAGACGATATAAATGTGTATAACACTTTATCACCATCACAAAATTACTTATTTTACGTAGAATGTAAAAATAATCCACGAAATCATTAATGTGTGTAGAATGGAAGATATTTTATAAATACAATGAAATAATATTTATAAATAAGATAAATATTGTAATGTATTTTGTTTTGTGATTTTCAAATAATTCATATAAAGTTCTTAGTATTGATTTATACCTTAATTAATACTAAAACATCGCTTTAAAATTATTATTTTTTAATTCATCATTAATATAGCTAATATAGGTCGCACTGCTGGACTCGAGGCTACTATATAAATAAGAAATTATATATAATTATTGCTGAATATTATATAAAAAGAAAATATATTATACAACCAACAGTACAAGTATTGCTTTTTACTTAAAATCAGTTATATTTTAGCAATAATCATCATTTTTGCTCATGTATGTTCCACTGTTGGGCTCGAGCCTTTTCCGCTACGGTAGGGAAATCGACCTGCTACACTAAGCTGGTCAGACGGATTAGTAAAGGCTTTTATTTTGAGTTTACCTTCTCTTGCATAGATATATAAACAGGGTGCCGATTTTATTACTAGAATAACCTAAACTAGGGGTAGGAATGACGTTATAAAAAAACAATAAAGTTAGTTGCAGACTCCTAGCTCTGCCCAATCCCGAGATAAAGTGATTTGTTTCTTATCAAAACAGTAGGTTTGTCAGCGTACATTGACCTGTAGGTACATTTCGACCCAGCTGTGCGGCGGTGAGCGCAGCGAGAGCGGGACTATTTGCCTACTAGTTCAGTGTCACACGCATGAGTATATGTCTACATCAAATTTTTATAGTACAAGTGTATTGACCGCTTATCATTAGGGCCATTTAATCAAAACTTAGGTACTTTTTTTAGTGATTTGGATAGTGTATCATAGTCTGATACACCCCTTCAAGGATTCTACTAATTATATCGGCAACCTGTATATGCATAATTTATCATTTAGTTGGCTTTTACACCAACTGGAATATAGCTTTCTCTGTAATGAAGGTAAATTGACCTAAGGTACAGAGGGTTAGGTTCGATGTCGCCCTAGGTCCAAGTTAATATAACGGCGTTATATATATTAAGACTTTAACAATTAGTTTTTATTATCAATTTTAAATTTTTGATACTATATAATTATTACTAATTATTTTAACAAAAGAAATTTACAATTTTGATATTTTAAGATTGTAAATGGCAAAATGAAGCAAAAAATTAGATTTTACATTTAAAGAGAATTTACATCTGATCGGTGGCTTGTACAGTTTGAGCTTAGTTCGGTGAACGAAAAAGCTGGCTGTTCAACTTTCTGGATGAGTTTTGGGATTTTCATTGGTAGGCAGCGGCATACCTGTAACCCTGGTATTGCTAAGGTCTACGAGCGGCTGTAACACTTACCATAAGGTGTTGCTTGCTCGTTTGCCATTATAAGCGATAAAAAAATGTAAAAAATCCGGATTACTTCGAATATCCGATAGTTTCAATTGCGGTTATAAAGCTCCATAAAATCACTAGTATAAGTGTATAATTAGGCCTCATAAGGTTTGTTAATTATTTTTTATAGTTTATTTATTATTATATCATTAGTTAGACAGAGAGAGTAATACAGACATTGTGACGTCATCAAAAACAAACATTGTTGTAGGAGAATGTGATGGAATATGCGTTATCTAATAACATCAAAAGTGTGTAATTTCTTTGTGTATATTTCTTGAATTATTGTTGTAAATATTTTCTTAAATTTACATTCATTATAAAAAACATTAGTACTTGTGTATGTACTGAAATTCTCCCAAACAGTTGGACCGATTTTGATGATATTTTGTTTGTGTTTAGATGGATTTAAGAATGGTTTATATTAACAATTGGACACGGTAGGTGGCGCTACGATCGATTTAAAAAATGCTATTTTATTTCAGTAATTTCATATTATGGTATTCAAATATCCTATTACCACGCCATTGCCGAGAAGGCCTGTTGCCCACCAGTGGGCTATATATATAGAGTAAGATGATGAATACATGCGTTTTAAATCACCCTATATATATCATCTCAGCATGTGACTCAAATGTACATAAGAATAGCGTAATACCGGCTAAGTGCATGGGGCATCAAGCCGGTGACGTCATGAGCCGAGTGCGTGACGTCACGAGGCGCGCCTATGACGTCATCATATCGTTGACACCCGGCCCGCTCACGCCGGATGTTCCCTTCAGTAAATCGTTCATATCCCGTCGGAACACAGACAGGTTTTGGGTAAATCTGAAAACAAAGTCATCATTAATAATTATGATGGAAATTATATAATACGGCTAATATTTTTTTACAGATAACATCACTAGAAGAGAAGGCAAAGTCGAAATAATACAATGATCACACATTTTTTTTTATCATCATCATTCTCCTGGCTTTATCCCTCCACTCCCATCGTATACAGGGTGGAAGTGGACCGCTCCCGAAAACAAAGACAGGTGACCCTACTAGTTCTACTTGTAATGATAGGCTAGAAAAAAAAAAGATTCGGATGAAAAATTTTTTTTTTCACAACGAATTTTAAGTTTTTTTCACATTCCATCGTATTAGGACAGTGCCATGTAACGATAATTTCATAAAAAAATACGTCATTTTACTCAGATGAGAAAAGACGCAATCTATTCAAAACTCAGGATCATATGTTCAAGAGTTCAACGACCTCGCGACGTGAAAAAAAATTTTTTTTTCATCCTAATCGATTTTTTTTCTAGCCTATCATTACAATTAGGACTAGTAGAGTCACCTGTCTTTATTTTCGGGAGCGGTCCCCTTCACCCTGTACATATTGAAAAAGTTATTAGCAAAAGTTTTATGATCGGCCGTCTGTCTGTCGTGAACACTAAATAAAGGCACAATTACTCATGCATACTTAAAATGAAACATCTATTAGTTTATCGGAGTTCATTGCTGGATAGTAACACACGCACACATGCACGTATAAGATACAGATGTGTCGCGCCTATCGACATTTGTTAGGAACGAGCCTTCAATTATTTTTGTTTAATTTTTTAATTTATTTTTATTTAGAAATGAATATCTATCAAAGTGATTACTACCTGGGCCAACTCCATCTAATACCGTTTGGTCAACAATTACATTCTCAAGGAGGATTGACGTCTGGCAGGCGGCCGGTCACAAAACTATTGCCACAAGTAATTGGGATAAGAGTAGGTGAATGATGATTTATTAAAAAAAAAGTGTGTGTGTACTTATGTAAATTAGAAGAATTGCTTATATTACTGAAATTTAGCATTTTATATGCTTAATTATTTATAAAACCCGATTACGAAATGAAAAATGATGTCACAAGCGGGCTTCGAACCCGCGCCTATTGGGATTCCGGCCCAATCGTGCTGCCACTACACCACCGTGACTTATTCTAGGATATGCAAATTTCACTTCGTATCATATTTACGTCTTAAGGTAACGGTGTGCTATCTACCCGACAATGTTTACACATTGTTATAGGCTTAATACTTAAAACTTTACAGTTAGAATTGTATTAAACGATGACACAATCTTGTTATTTAAATTACTGAAATTTAGCATTTTATATGCTTAATTATTTATAAAACCCGATTACGAAATTAAAAAGAATTGCGTTAAAGTTATACTTCTTTGGCGTAACAAGATAAAAATTAAAAAAATATATCTCTCGATTTATTCTACGTTTGTAGAAAAAACGATACTAACAATAGAAAAAAGGTATTTAATACATTGAAGTTTTAAGTTTTATTATAACGCATTATCTAGTTAAAAATCTAAAATGATGACTATAGCTTCAGGGTGTCGGTTTTTCGTGACGGTGTGCGCGCGCATCGTATAAATTTACCCTCATCATTTTTCCCTAACGCGCCAAAAGAAGTATAACTTCAAAAAACAAATATTCAAGGTAACTAACTAAATCAATGTGTAGCATATTAATGTAGCAAATATCAGCCCCCACCTGTCCCTATTCTTTGTGAGTAGATTAGGTTCGATTCCGGCCATGAGTCCGTTGAACCAGTGCGCCAGTTGTGGCTGTTTATCACGGGGCTGCTGCGCTATCATGTCTTGTCTTATCCGGTTGAACTGCTCCTCATTCAGCAGTATCAAACCGAGGAGTGGACGTGACATTGACCATTGGTTGCAACCATCTTCAAACATTATTACGTTTAACACCTGAAAATGCAAGACAAAGTAGTTAAGTGTCGCAGATTCGATTCTCAAACCGGACAATACTTAGTGCGATCCACAAGTCGTTGATGTCTAGATGGAATTTATTTCTGATAATTATGTCTTTAGAAGTAATAACGTCTCAAAATTGATGAACGCTGACTCTACGCACGAAAAGTGTTACATTCCGCCTGAGCCTGTAAGTTGTGTGCTGCCGCTGTCTCTTTTACACGGACACATCGGCCAATGGAGTGAAAGAGAGTTAGATACGTTACAATTCGAAAGCTTAGGCCGATCGTGCCTCTCTATCGCTTGTTCCGCGCTCTCGCTTGCACGCTCGGCCTAAGCTTTCGAATTGTAACGTATCTAACTCTCTTTCACTCCATCGGCCGATGTGTCCGTGTAAAAGAGACAGCGGCAGCACACAACTTACACGTGAACTCTTTTGTCAACTGTTTACTGTAAAGTGAAGTAAAATGTTAATGTGGTTCCCATTGATTATGTTTGTTCAATTCTTATAAATTACTTTTATAAGTATGCAATTTTTCATGAATGTATTCTTATGACGTTATCACGTAAAATTATCGTCCGTAAACCGAATTTACAGACAACCATCTGTTTATGTTAAAAAAAAGAGGAGCTATGTTACTTAGTACTTAGTTTTACTTAGCTTCTGTCACCAAATAGACTTGGAGAGTATTTAAGAATTAATAGCTCTTATAGGGGCTGCATATTCCAATCCTGAATCGATCATAAATAACAACAGTTTCGTAAAAGTTTGTTCCATTTTAGAATTCTTATGTCCATCATCATCTCAGCTCATATAGTCCCACTGCTGGGTTCGAGCCTCCTTCAAAATGTCTTTAAAAAACAAACAAACCATCATACCGTTGCCAGAAGTTGTTGCATGATCTCCGGCCTTCGCTGTAATACTTGTATGAACATATTGCTCGTCTCCGGAGGTGCCTGACGAGGATTGCCTACTTTATTGCTAGCTGTGAACAAGGAATTCATTTCATTGCATTAATCAAACGCTTATTATAAAGTTACATACATACATACATACATATCATCACGCCATATCCCTTGCAGGGTAGGCAGAGAGAACAGAGTGCCAGAGAACTCTATCTCTGCATACTTCACTCGCTTCCTCAACATTCATAATTCTCTTCATAAACGCTCGCCGGTTTCGGAGACTCTTGACTCCACCTTCCTTCAGTACCTGACCGATCTGGTCTAGGTAGGTTAGTCTCGGTCTTCCTCGGTACCTACATCCTTCCACTTTCGCATTGTATACCTTCTTAACCAGACGTTCGTTCGGCATTCTTTCCACATGTCCGAACCATCGGAGGATTCCCTTTCGCATCTTTACACCAATACTCTCTTTCATACCTACTCGCTCTCTTACGTCGTCGTTACGAATGCGGTCGGTCAGCCTAACTCCACAGATTTTCAGCAGAGATCACATTTCGACCGCATTAATTTTACTTTCATACTCTTTTCTGCATACCCAACTCTCGCTTCCATACAGTAATGTTGGGACAAGCACTGCGTTATGTATTGCTACACGTGCCTTCTGGCTGAGGTGGTGGCTGCCGAGAAGTTGCCCCAACGCTCCGTTCACTCTATTTCCCGCATTCACTCTTCGCTCTATATCAGTGGTGTACCTTCCATCTCGGCTAAATCCACATCCAAGATATACAAATTCATTCACTTGCTCTAGTACATCATTACCTATTGTTACTCTTACATCTGTGCCAGAACTGTGTGTTCATCTCTTTCAAAGACCATTATTTTCGTTTTGCTCACATTCACGCGTAGATTTCTTACAATCTTCTGTCATTGTGTCGACTAGGGTCTGCAGGTCAGTCGCTGACTGTGCCACCAGGACTGCATCATCTGCATAAAGCAGAGCAGAGACCACTGAGTCACCCATCTGGACTCCCACATTCATATCGTTCAACCTTTGGAGACATTTATCCAGATATATGATAAACAGCCTGGCTGATAGAACGCAGCCCTGCTTAACGCCGATATTGACGTCAAACCAAGGCGACATTCCATCATCCAGCCGCACACAGGCTCTACAGCCCATGTAACTGGATTGCACAGCCTGCAGCAGTTTACCGTTAATACCATACTCCGGTAAAATGTCCCAAAGTTCCTTTCGTACAACCGTGTCAAATGCTCTCTCCAGATCCACAAAACTGCAGAAAACCCTCTGACCTAGAGCCAGATGCTTCTCCACAATGTTGCGCAGAGAGAACACTTGATCCATGCATCCCCTTCCACTCCTGAAACCTCCTTGTGTCTCACACTATTATAAAGTTACTATCATTATATCTGATTGATTACTATTATATTACCCCGACCTACATATATCTTATTGACTACTATCTTCTAGGATGTAGATACCGGGGGAGACCGAGATTCATCTACCTAGACCAAATTGGTCACGTACTGAAGGAAGGTGGAGTCAAGAGTCTCCGAAACCGGCGAGCGTGTATGAAGAGAATTATGAATGTTGAGCAAGCGAGTGAAGTATGCAAGGATAGTTCTCTGGCACTCTGTTCTCTCTGCCTACCCTGCAAGGGATATGGCGTGATGGTATGTATGTATGGACTACTAATATAACTGACTATTATTATAATTGACCGACTAACATTACATCTGTTAAGTAGTCAGTGACATATAAGTACCTTAGTAGCTACTGTTATATCTCACTGACTATTATTACATCTTACTGAGTACTATTACATCTAACTAAGTACTACCGTTATATGTTAGCAGTGACTACTGCTTTACCTCAATGATTACGAATATATCTTACTAACTGCTACTATATTTCACTTGCGACTGTTATATCTGACTGATTACTACAATATTATATCTTACTGTACAGATACTGTATAGTTTATAGAAAACTTGCATGCCGAGTATTATAGGTTGCTCGGCATCATTTATGTGTGACAAAAGTTTTTATTGTTATTTATTAAATGTATAAATGTAAAAAAATAAATAATTATGTATAAATATAACTCACATTTCTGTACTAATTGTTTAAATAGATATGTAACTATATGATCCAGTGTCGCGCAGCATCCCGTACACACACTCGTATCTGTAAAAACAAACAACAATTATAATAATTCCTCTTCATCTAAATCATATCCCAATTATTTGTGATCGATGCATACCAGAAATTTTAACATCAATGTTTTTCCTCCTCTGGTAGCTCTCCTAAAGTAGTGGTTAAGATACCGATCTTTCGTGCCAGGGCCGTGGGTTCGATTCCTACGTAGGACAACACTTTGTGCGATGAATGTGCAGCATCTTCAAGTTGCAAGCAATCAAAATTGCAAGTTGAAGTTCTGGAGGTGGTGCTCATCACAGGAGTAAGATTTCCTTATATCCTATTCCACCTTGATCCCATCCCGTATTCCTTCCTTTCTTGAGGTGTACGGTATATTGATTAACCGTGGGCAAGTGGTAGGTCTTCCTTCCTCTCCTCCATTTTATAATAATTGCACGTTTGTAAAGTCCCATGCAATACAAAGATTCTTGGTTATATTATTTATTTATTGAACGTAAGGGCCAAACGTAACCATTTAGTTTCAGGTATCGTAGCACCCATACTTTTCTCCTCTTGTGGAGTGCCTAAAGTTTCACCTAAATAGACGTTTGTATATTGTAGACAATAAAACGTAACAAAAGCGTTTACTGACAAATTCGTAACACCAATATTTTTTTGCTGTCTTACTGTCTTTTTGGCAGGCTATGGTCTAACACACGCCGTCCGTTCTGCCTTCGCCTCTGGCACCTAATCCTTGACGTCCATACCCTCCATGTCACGTTAAAAGAAGTTTCAATTTAAAACAAAAAACTAAACTCACCCAAGGCGGTCAGCCCCTCCGATATGGAGCACAGAATATACAATGTGGCATCAGGCTGAAGAGACGCCAAGAACGGCATGTGATCCTGCGCGAGCCGTTCCAATAACACATAGTAGGTTTGTGACAGTTTTGGATAATCCTGCGAAAAGGACACCAATGAAAAAATACAGAAAAAAAATTCAGACCCTGTACGTCCCGCTATTGAGCTCAAGCCTCCTGGAGAGAAATTTTCATACTATATTGGTATTTTCCGTGTGGTGATGGAGTAGGAATACAATTCAACACCACCGATCTTACCCATGGGTGACCGTAAGAGACGACTAAGGGATATAAAACGCATATAACATCTATGTAAAAGAAGCAAAACTCGAAAAGAAAAACCGTAAACCAACACGTCTGACCAGCGTGGTATAGTAAGGTCCATTTTCCCTCTCATTACGTAGGAGGCTCGAGCCCAATAGTGGGAAATATATGAGCTGAAATGATAATGATAAGTTTTTATTTCGAGTTTACCATTTCTTGTATAGACGTTATTTGCATATGATATCTCTAGGTAGTTTCTTACGACATACATAAATAAGAAAGGGAGTGTTGTAGGAATAAAAACGTTCCAATTGCCTTAACAGTTAATGGCTTAATTGGTAAAGCGATTGCAATGGCTTTAAGTCTAGTAGAGATATCTTATCATCATCACTGCTCATATATATATCCCACTATTGAGCTCGGGCCTCCTCTCTAATGGGAGGGTAATTAACCTACTATACCGCGCTGGTAAGACGTGTTGGTATAGGGTTTTGGTTCGACTTTTCCATCTCTTGCATAGATGTTATATGCGTTTTGTATCCCTTGGTCGTTTTGTACGATCACCCACGGGTAAGATATGGAGTGGTGAATTGTATTCTTACTCCGTCACCACATGCGTGTACTGTTTTCTTTCTCTCTTTCTTCTTCTGTACAAATAGCGTAGTGGTTAAAAGATTGCTCGTGCCGTGGGTTCGTTTCCCACGCAGGATAATACTTTACGCTATCCATACTACATATGTAATGAGTATAAATCGTGTCTCTGAATTATATGTTTGTAAAGTGGGGTATTTTCGGGCACCGGGTGTTGCTTTTAAAAAAAAAATGTTGATACGACCTAAAAATCTAAACTACTGAGATTTAACATTCATTTTAGCATGCTAGGCTATTTATAAAAACTTATATGGGATAATGATTACTATACCCCACCTAATCCGCACAAAGCCATGGAGAACCGGTTTACGGCCCCATTACCTACGGCAAATATACCGCCCTGCACAAAGAAAATACTCCATGTATTGCGGCAGACTTTACAAACATAATTAACGCAGACAAATTCAACACAATAGTTTGTGAGATTCGAACCCACGACACTCGGGACCGTATTGGTATATTAACCACTACGATATCTATCTTAAAATCAAAGGCTTTTTAGTGGTAGGACCACGCTGTTGACAGTTCTCTACAACCGCGGGCCGGTCCGTCCGGGATAGTACCACACTCTCGCAGAAGATCGACGTCTGAGTAATGGCAATGCACTATTGCTCTTCGTTCGATGAGCCGAAAGCCCAACTGAGTGGCTTGCAGCGGCCTAGTTATACCCCTGGTATTGCAAAGGTCCATGGGTGGCAGTGACACTTACCATCAGGTGTGCTGCTTGCACGTTTGCCACCATAAGCGATACAAAAAAAAAATCAAAGTAGAGACTAGTAATAAATTATACTCACTAAGAGGTCACTTTGAGGTATACTTAGTAAAAGTTTAACGAACATATTCAATGCATTGTCTAAAGCTTCGTCGCCATATAACCTGGTGAAAGAAATTTATAATGTTACTAAATTTCAAATATTTATAATCTTACTAAATTACAAATATTTATAATGTTACTAAATTTCAAATATTTGTATTCTTACTAAATTTCAACTATTTATAATCTAACTATTTATAACTAAAGGGGAATGCCCATTCAAGTAAGGAGTACGGTTTCACGTTGTACATTAATAAAAGATACCTTGTTTTGTTGGGCTTTAAATGTATATTTTTTTTTTTTTGTGTGTATCTTAGTTGTTAGCCTCAGATGGCTATGACAACTTTACCCGGACTGTGGGTGAGCGCTGAGGGCTCTCAACCCGTAAATGTATATTCTATTACAATAAAAAAATATATATCCCTACATCGCCGGGTTACTGCACAACAGGGCTATGGAGCTCATTAAATTAGGTTATTATTTACAGTTTGCCGACTTGAACGATTCTATTTTTTGGTTGATCAGTATCATTTAAAAATCTTGTAGCCATAGAATGGTGTCTCCGATAGCAATATATCTGGCATCCAAAAATATTGCTTGGCAAAAAACACACGTCACAGAATCATATAATTCACTCTGCACTACCAATATGAACCAACTGAAGCGAGAGTAGTAGTGGTAGAACCACGCTGTTAACAGTTCTCTACAACCGCGGGCCGGTCCGTCCGGGGTAATACCACACTCCCGCAGAAGATCGACGTCTGACTAATGGCAATGTGCTATTGCGCTTCGTTCGGTGAGCAAGAAAGCCGGAACCCCAACTGGGTGGGTTTGGAGTTTGTAATGGTAGGCAGCGTCCTAAGCTATAACCTTGGTATAGCAAAGGTCTATGGGCAGCAGTGACACTTACCATCAGGTGTGCTGCTTGCACGAATGTCACCATAAGCAATAAAAAAAAACGTTTAGTTCATTACTTTTCCCTTGACATATCTCAAAACACGTCCTCACATATTCTCACCTTGTCCTTATATAACTCCACTCCGTCCCCAATGTCCCCACACATCTCTACCTTATGCCCACACGAATCGCCACTCCGTCACCATATATACCACTTTGCACCCACCTAGCCCCGCCCTCTCCCCACATAACACTCACCTAAACACTCCAAAGTTGGCGTAATTACCGCAGAGCGCTGCCTTCAATATTGTAAAGCACAACGATATCCCCTTCAACTTCAGTGGGTACAATTGTTTCTTATTTACCTCCACGTTGACTATTCGACTGCCTGAAACACAACATCATCATCATCAGCATATATACGTCCCACCAGTGGGCTTAAGCCTCTTCCACAATGGGAGGGCAATTAACCTACTATCCCACGCTGGTCAGACATTTTGGTATAGAATTTTGTTTCGAGTTTTCCATCTCTTTCATAGATGTTATTTGTTTTTTATATCGCTGAGTCGTCTCTTACGATCACCCACGGATAAGATAGGGTGTGGTGAATTGTATTCTTACTCCGTCATCACACGGATCGTCACATCATCATCATGAATAATATCACAAATTTTATAAATCATTGCTGTGCTCGAGCCTCCTCCACAACAGGATGGAGATTGATGTACTATACCACGCTGGTCAGACGTGTTGGTATGGGGCTCCGCTTTTTCATAGACTTTATATGAATACTGTATACCTTAGTCATATTTTAAGACACCCACAGGCAAAATGAGGGTTAATTTCAACAATAGATTATTCTAATAAACATGTATGAAATCAAATCATTTATTACGCATAAGTCCCATAGGCCCCCATAAGCCCCACTTACATAATTGTCAAGTTTTACATTATTTTTTAAAATTAATTTTAATTAAACTTTTTTTTTTGGTGTGGGCTACGGTCGGCGCACTCCTCGCACCACACCGTCCGGGGCGACAGAGGGGCGTAAGCACGCACACCCGTAACCCACCCGAGAACCTCGCCTTCGTCCTTGGACCGGCCACCGGAGCAGCGTGAACTTGTCGTCAGTGGCCGGCCCGATGGAATACCCCCTGAGGGGTACCCTCTACTTGAGCGACGTCAAAGGAAGTCAGAGAAGAGAATCTTTATATTTGGTTGTTTTGTTTACTAGAGATGGTTAAAATGATGATAATGTTGAAAGAAGAGTAAATGCTGGTAATAGAGTGAATAGGGCACTGTATACCTTTATGAAAAGCAGAAACGTGTCCAAAAAGGCACGTTTAGCTGTACATAAGGGAGTATTAGTACCTACTCTCATGTATGGTAGTGAAAGTTGGATTTGGCAGGGAAGACATGAAAGTAGAATAAATGCTGTAGAGATGAGAGCTCTTCGTATTATGTGTAATGTAAATATGAAAGATAAATTTAGAATTATGTTATAAGAGAGTGCTGTAGTGTGAATGAAGAAGTAGTGACAAAGATAAAAAAGGGTATGCTGAAGTGGTTTGGACACTTAGAACGAATGAGTCACGAGAAGTTGACGAAGCAAATATATAAAGCAATCGTGAATGGGACGAATACAAGGGGCAGACCACGTCATACTTTTCTGCACCAAGTTGGAGATGTGTTGACGAGAGGTCTTATTAAGAGTCTGCGTAATCGTAGAGCATGCATGAAGACTATTATGAGTGTGAGTGAAGCGATGGAAGTATGCCAGGATCGTGGTTTGTTGGAATCCGTAGTCTCTGCCTACCCCTCTGGGAAACAGGCGTGAGGCTATATATGTATGTGTTATCAGTTACTAGTAGAACTACTTATGGCCCTGAAACATGGTGTCTGAATGCACACCTCATAATAAAAGTCATACTCAGTGTTATGAAGAGGGCTATGCTCGGTATTTCTCTATATAATAACATCCGGAATACGGAAATCCGTAGAAAAACGAGTGTAACCGATATAACCCGAATTTTCGAATCTCTCACTAGGTGGAGTGACGCTATCCTAAAAATCGTAGTGTTCCACCCGGTGCAAGTGGCACAGAGCCGTTCTGAATTTCATTCTCATGGATGGCCTATGTCCAACAAAGGATGGAGAATATCCTAAAGCAAGATTCAATAGAAAAAAATAATGTCTTTAATAACTCACCATAAGCGCATATGATATTAGACAACTCCCTAAACAGCAATATGCCATTAGGTGAGGAGACGTCGAAATGAAGCCGCTGATTCCTGTTCTGAGCCAATTCCGCCGTCAGCTTCAGTACTGGTGTCGTGAGAGAAGGTTCCGCATACCACACTTCAATACCACGGAGTAATACTTTCATGTATACTGGGTAACTGGAAAGAAAATGAGATAGAAGGTGACATAGATATCAAAAAAAAAACAAACTAAGAAAACAATATTTCATTATCATTCTCCTACTCTTATCCCAATTGCTTGGGGTCGATACAATATGTACTCTTCTTTCATAGTACATACTGTAAAAGTTATTGGCAATAGTTTTATGACCGGCCGCCTGCCAGACGTCAACCCTCCTTGAGAATGTAATTGTCGACCAAACGGCATCAGATGGAGTTGACCCAGGTCGTCATAAGGCTCTTAGTCGTCTTTTACGACATCCACGAGCAAAGTAAGGGTTGGTAGTATTCTTAGTCGCTACCACACAGCTCAATCAATCTTTGTATTGCGGTAAATTAATTAATCGGACGCAAAAAATAGACGATTTGTGAATTGCACAAACTATTGTCCTGAGTAGGAATCGAACTCAAGACACTTGGCACTTCAATCGACTTCAAGTAATAATTAATAAAAAGTTTCTTTAATTCAAACATATATACTTCATCAACATATATAAGTCATTAAACTTATTCGATTTCAACATGTAATTCTCTATTTGGAAACCCAGTGTTGTGGAGGCCATTCTCTTCACAAATTTTCCAAAATGACTATATGGACTTTATCCATCCAGCTACAAGTTAATATATTATAATATATTATATTGAACTATGTGTTTGAGTATATAGTAAAAATAAAAAAAAAGCAATCTCCTATGCCAAATATAACACCTGTCAAAATAAATGAAAAACTGTCACTTAAAATTATATCTAATTTCTACGTCTATAACCCTGTTAACATTTACCACAAATAAATGAGGAAAAAAAATGACAAAAAATTCAATAGTCAACACTGCCAATTTGACAAGACACAACATCTACCTGCAAGATCTCCAGCACCACATGGATAAAACAATACTTACATCCAATCGAACAGCATCATGTACATGGTCTTCGTGTTGAAAGCGAACGCTAAACCCCTTAGATCTCTGGCGAGACCTATCAGGGTCTTCTTGGCCTCCTCTGTTGCGAACATCGGTGACTCCGGACCACCTAATTGACCGATTATACTTTCGAAGGCAGCTGTAAAAAAATATTTAAAAAGATATGTCTCACTGTTGGGCTCGAACCTCCTCCACAACGGAAAGGGAATTGACCTACTAAACCACGCTGGTCAGGTTGCTATAGGGATTATTATATATATTATTGCCTTCTCTTGCATAGATGTTATATTATATCCAGGGCCGGCTTTACCTATAGTGCAGAGGGTGCGGTGCACCCGGGCGCCGGGTGTTAGGGGGCGCCGAGAGCCGCTTGTAACCATCAACCCATTCCATTTTGTTCACCCACTTTGGTACAAGAGGGCGCCAGGTTATTGATTGCACCCGGGCACTACATGTGCTTGAGCCGCGCCTGATTATAATCCCTTAGTCGCCTTTTACGACATCCAAGGGCGAAATCGGAGGTGGTTGTATATTTAGCTTATACAGTGGAGCTAATTAAAGTCCAAGTACATTCTTAATTGTTTAATGAAATTCGTGCGTACAGAGTGTAGGTTGTCGGTTGATTAAAAATATCATTGGTTAGCTTAAATAATAGCCACGTAAGTGTCTACTAAAATAAACTTGCAACACACACACAATGAAGTTGTTTATCATAAAGTTGAGAGGAGTTATTGCGCCGTAACCGTGGTGAATTGTATTCTTACTCCATCACCACATGGAAAATATTACAGATTATTTAATTAAATTATTAAAAAATATATATTTTAATGTTTAATTAAGCAAGTTAAAATTAAGAAAAAAAATGTGCTAAATAATAATAAACATGCACAATCACAGAAATTACCAGCTTTTGAAGTTACTACTGTTCATTTTTTATCCCTTTCTCAAAACTTTTTTTTCCTTGCTACTATGGATGTGGTCGCGCCCCGCCAAATCAGTCCGGGGCGACGGAAGAGCACCTCTCTTCGCCATGCGAGCGGGCCACCGGCACCCGATCTTTGTCTCCAGTTGCCCGCCCGGCATCCCTTTCACACACACCTCAATATTTGTTTATGGCTGACACAGATAAGTATAGAGATTGTGACTTTGACGTCACGTTGTCTGTATTTCTCTCTTTTTCTAATTAATAATATTGAAATATTTATAACTACCCTAATATGCAAAATAAATTATATATTGTTTTCACATACTTGATAGCTTTTAGTTAGTTTTATATATATACATGCCACAACAGAAATCGCCAACAACCAATTGGGTCCTCCAAGACAACACACAACACACACACGCAACCCTAAACACTAGGTTTCTCTCACCAGTAATCGGCATCATGAACTGCAGAAACCTATCCTCGTCCTCGCCAAGGTCCACCATCAGCAGTCTACCTAAAGCCGTGTACAGCATACTTCGACACCTCATCTCCGCAGTACCCACGCCGGCTATGCCCAAGAACGGGAAGTGTTCCGCCTATCAGACAAAAAATAATAAACGTTTATTTTTTTTATTGAAACTAATTCTACCACACATTTTGATCATTTTGTAACTCCAAGCCAAGATCCAGAATAGTCTCCATAGATGAGACCAAGATTTGACTCTCAGATAGTCCCGGAAAATGCTTTTAAATGTCTTGAGACCCGCAACAAATTTAATCAGAAAGTTAAACAGGACAAGTTGGAAAATATTGGTTCTACTTCCCTCCAGAGATAGGCAGCAAAGTTGACTGATCAGCCAATAAATAAGAGTATGTACTAGACATGTGTAAGTAATGCGAGTGATGTATCACACGTAATATTACCCGACCGCGTACTGTCATATTACACATTACGCGACTAAACATCACATCACATTAAACATCACACATCACATTAAACATGACGCGAACACCCGTGTACTATTCTGCATTTCTGCAGTGTTTGGTAATTTAGTGATGGACATCTATCTCTCAAACGCGCCGTGTGTCCTTTCGGGAGAGTGAGAGGGATAGAACGACTGGACCGCGCTGCGCCTGCGGTCGATAAATATTTATTTTGAGCTTTATTTTCAGAACATTAAGGCTTATATTGAATGAAATGTGTGATATTTGAAGTGATGGTAAAATGTAATATTACTCGGCACAAAATGTAATGCCATATCACATCACTTCGCGAAGTACTGTTTCGCGCATGTCTAATGTACATCCACGATAATCACAGCAGTAAAGCATCCTAGATATGAGAGGTCTTAAAAGCATCACCCATATGCCACAGGTGACGTAAAAACCGGGGCATTATCAGTTCTCTACTAGTAAAATTATTTCTATCAAGCATAAAACCTATGGCATTCCCCTCTTCCTCTTTTTTTGAGGATAGGCTATGATAACAAAAGCGATGTCAGCGTCGGCGCGGCCTTCATAGCCTTTTTGTGCATGTCGTCTCTTATGCCATGAGGACAGGCCACCAGTGGTCCAACTGGCAATTCCTTTTAGGTATCATTACGAGGCGACGCCCTGACAACTAGCGCTCGGCATTGCCCTCGCACGATCAGTCACGTTTGATGGACTGATTCCCAATCCGAGGCATTTCCCACCTAGAAAAGTGGATGTTTATCGTTGAATGGATGGATACCCTTATAAGCTCATATCACCAAATACGATCAGCAAGCAGCCTGCCAATCATGATGATTATAGCCTTATCCACCCTTACGTAAGCCTATGTCCAACAGTGGACGTCTTTAACCTGATGGATGGAGAAAAATGTATTTACCGTGTGATGGGTCAGCATAAATTGTACTTCATCTAACTTGACCAGTTTGCGTACACATGAATAACCACCGCTCAAGTCGCTCAGAAGACCGAGGGTCTTAGCTATAACCTGCTCAGAACCACCCCAGTACTTAAGATTGGTTATACTGAAACAAAAAATATTATATATATTATAAAGAAACTAGTTGACTGACTCGTCAACGCTAAGCTGAAACTACTGACTAAAAACTGTCGTAGAGGATTGAATGCGATGTGCCTATGGAGAGGACTCGTTCAAGTCCTCTCCATAGGCAGTAGGTTGACACAGAAGGGGATTGCGGGATTTTAGCACGTAGACCGTGGTTAATTAAAACCAGGTGTTTGGTGTAAAATCTTGATCAGATAAAAATAAAGGTTTTTTTTCACGTAAGAAAAAAAATAGACTGATGAATGGTAGTAAGCTACTTACATTTTCCTCATGAGAACACTAAGTAACTGACTCTCATCAGCCAGACCTAACACCTCACTCAATCGTCTGTAAAGCTTGCTATTCTTCTGGACTTGATCGCCCACGTAGATCTTGCGGAACTGCTCGAAGAATGACATCATTGCCAGTTCTAGCTTCTCACAACCACCCTGGTGAAATAAAATTATTTATTATGCTTACTATATATCATGAGTTCTTTGGTTCCCTGTGGTCATGGAATAAAGATATAATTGACCACCCCCCTATCTATCGTAAATTATGGCTAAGTGATATAATATGCATATAACACCTATGCAAGAGAAGGAAAACTAAAAATACAACCCTACACTAATCAATCTGATTAGCGTGGTCATGGTAGTAGGTCAATTTCCCTTCTAGTGTGGAGAAGGCTCAGGCCCAGCTGACGAAGTATATATGCATATAAATATAGCTTTTTAATTAATTTTGTTTCTCATGTATATATATTACATGCATATCATATACCTTAGTCATCTTTTACGACACCCACGAGCAAGATAAGGAGTTGTGAACTGTATTCTTACTCCTTCATCAAACAATGTATAGTATATATTAGCCCAGTATGAAAACCACACGACAATATGGCAATTCGTTGGAATCCTAACCATAATCTATATATAAGAGATTTCCACCTATGTATTGACTCATCACGATATCTCTGAAACCATAAGGCCTACAGACTTTAAATTTGGTGGGAATACTCCTTTCGCCGAGTAAAAGTCAGCTAAGAACGGATTTTACGAAATTCCACTCGCAAGGCGGGGTTGCTGAGGTGTAAAAATCACATTTTTAAATATAGCTCCTAGACTTGAATTTCGGTAGGCATATTTGTGTTACGATACAGAGATAAACTAACGACTTTTTAAAAAATCCACCCCTAAAGGGGATTGCGTAGGAGTTAACCCAAAAAATCCACATTTTCCAATACTGCCCAGACTTGGAATTTGGTGTGGACTTTCTTTCTGCCCTGTAAAGCTCAGATGCAATAGGATTTTAAGAAATTCCTTCTCCGAAACGAATTCTATGTCGTGAAAGTAAACTACACAACTGAACTAACTAGTCTAATATAAATCTTTTGCATTATATTTATGCAAAAGTTTATGGTTGGGATTCCCCAAGTATTTCTTGTGTGTGGTCAGAGCTGTTGACCAATAAAAGGAGGGTGGGGGTTGTATTAATATAAAATAAAAATGCAAACGATCACTCACATTAGCCAGTCTTGAGTCGGTCAAGTCCACAAACTGTAGGACCCTGCAAACCAATTCTCCGTCCATGGCATCATTCTCATCGCATGTGCTGGCCGAAGCTCGCCCTCCTATGGCTGCCCCGATGATGTAAACCAACCAGGTCAACTGGCCTATATAAATAAAAAGGAACATAAGTTTATAGCTACTACACATGTGTGCAATACCACAATGCAATGATAGAATTTGTTATAAAAATAGGGTTTTAGCGGGAACGTGAAAGCGTCATGTGACAGTGTCGTATTATATTCAGTATCTTAGTGTCTTATCGTATTATGCTAGGGCCGCACCTGCGTGTATCGTCCCGAAGTAATGTGTGGCGAAGCTTCGTACGTTTTGTACACTAGAAAGTTATCGCGATAATACTGTGGTCACATTAGCGCCTTCGGTATTTTACACGAAGTATCGTGCAATAATTAAAGATGACCGAAATCATTTTCATGCGATTAACTATGGATGACGAATTGCTTTACTTTTATAGCTATATTATGCTCATAATTACATAATGACCTTTTTGAATCCCTTCATGGGTTCAGCTTCATAAAATTTGTAAAAATTAGAACACCATTTCATCGCTCCACTACATATTTATTGATTAACTGGAGATCCTCGAACGCGTCTAAACACATCGAAAATTTCCTCCGAAATGAATAACGCTAGTCTGATCACGCTGGCGCACTAAAACTCTTTCACGTATCGCCTACCAAGCGATAACGCACACGAAGCCCGAATGTTCGCGACGATAGCCAATAATGACCTTAATTATTTATAAAAACCCGATTACGAAGCCCTCCCACATCCACATCCCACTTGTGACATCATTTTTCACTTCGTAATCGGGTTTTTATAAATTGTTTTCATTTTCCAATTGTCATAAGTATACTACAATGATAAAAATCAATATAGAAATACATGATACAGGATAGAGTATCTTTATTTACTCTCGATTACACTACAATAGTAAAACACAAAAATTGGATAGTATATCGTTTTGTCGTTGATTATGCTACAATATAAAAAAGAAACAAAAACAAAGAAACGTGCCGTGACGCCCAACAGACTTGATAAGTTAAACTAATCTAAGTTTAACTACTTAATATACAAATTGTTCAATTTGAGAAAGCCTAGGTCATTACTTAAATAGGAAATCTCGAAACAAAACCCTATAACAACACGCCTGACCAGCGTGGTATTGTAGGTCAATTTCCCTCCATTTGTGGAGGAGGCTTAAGCGCCACAGTGGGTACACATATATGAGCTGAGATGAAAAAAAAAAATTCTTAAATTATATGTAGATTAGAAAGGGAAGCCAGACAGACTGGCGCCATTACGCGTTACGTGGTGAAGCGGTTTACCCTCCCATAAGTTATTAATTCAAAAATATTATCAAGGGAGCACTAAAAGAATAGACATGTCATAGCATTCTCATAACACTAATGGCCATGTCCAATCCCTCTGCTAAACGTGGTTGGCCCGATAGCTGCACATTTAAATTTTGTGCGGCTCCCAAAACAATTTAAATCGTTTCCCGGGACTTCCTAAGGATTAAAGATTTATTATATTATTTTTTTTTATATCTTTTGTTAGCAAATGAGCAAGCAGCACACCTAATGGTGTCACTGCCGTCCGTATACCTTTGCAATACCAAAGGTATACAACTCATAGCCGCCCAGTTGGGATTGCGGCTCTGCCGCTTACGAAGACTATTGCGGGTCCTGGGGTTACAGAAGTTACAATGGTGTGAATGTGGAATTAGTCCTATAAAAGGGTTGTCAACAGGCTGATGATTAAGATCCCTCCGTAATTACTAGTGTGCCCATTCATTGTGTTTGTAAAGTTCGTCACGACACGGTCAGGCAATACTCATGTTCTCACCTTGAAGTACGAGAATTTGCTGCGGGTTATGTTCCACGCTGAAGGCGGCAGCGGCACGGTCGAAATGAGCCACCAGGAGGGCACAGGTCTTCTCGTACTCGCAGCGACCAATCACTGATAGCTGTTCCAACTGTTGTTGCACCGTTCCCACATCATCCAGAGGATCTTCTAAACCATCTCTGTAAAAACAATTGCATATTTTTTTTCCATTTTCTTAAACTAATTTTAAGAGATCTTAACATTATAAAAAAAAAAAACAAAGCAGTCATGAGGACTGCCAACAAAGTGAACACTTAAACCTATGAAAATAATGAATATTATAAATTAATATAGAATGACAAATACGTATTTCAGCTAATTTCACGATGCTCACGCTGTTTACTTCGTTGCATAGCAAGAATACCACGAGCATGTGCTTGGGATCTACCGACTCACTCTCTTTCTCTCTCCTACTTTCTACCTTTGTGTATCTTTCTTTCTCTCTCCCTCTTGCGCTGGATTATTGGACGCTACTCGTTGCTAACGCTCGCGCTGGCCTGTAACAGGTATACTACGCGCATGCGTTCGAGTGCCATTGCGTTAAACGTTTAACGCAACCTTTTTGGACGTCGCATTAGAAGTTTCACTTCAAAAAAAATGTATATCTTAAGCCTATCATGTCCATGAGTGTCGTAATAGCAGACTACGTTTTCTTTTTTTTAATACTTTTAATTTGCCAACACGCTGCACTAAGGAAATAAAACTTATATTGCGATGGGACTTTACAAACATATAATTAACGAAAACAAATTACACCCAGACTGAAGACAGCAATTTATGGATCGCACAACACGTATTGTCATGCGTGGGAATCTAACCTGTGACACTTAGCACGCTAGGTAGGTGATAGCTTAACCTCGGGTGATCGGATTCGAGGGCAAACCGCCGGGCGGGCCACCGAAGACAAAGATCGGTTACCCATCGGTAAGTGGGCCGTGCGAGTGGGCCATCGCCCACTCGCACGGCGAAGAGAGGCGCTTTGCAGGGTGGGTCTCTTCCACCACCCCGGACCGATTTGGCGGGGCGTGACCACCTCTATAGTCCACCGCAAAAAAATAAATATCTTAACCGCCACGGCATCTGTGCTAAAAATATGCATATAACATCAATGTTAGTGAAGGAAAACTTGAAATAAAACCCTATTATATCAACACATCTGACCAGCGCGATATAATAGGTCAATTTACCTCTCATGGCAGAAGAGGCTGGAGCCCAATGGTGGGGCGTATATAAGCTAAAAGAATTACCTGATAACAGACTGCACAGAGTCAAGTCTGGAGCCGATGTAAGCCGCTGTGACTCCTGGCACGTAAGTCTCCAATAGATGAGGCTCGGTGGCTTTCACGTAGGGAACAGAAACCACCATCCTTTGCCATAAGGACAGAAGATAATGCACCGAGTTCGGAGCAAACTGCCACATCTGTCAAAATAGTAGAACATATCACATGACCCAAGATATGCCGATGTGCACAAAAAAAAAATAGAAAGTTATAGATCCCATTAACTGCTAAGGAAAGTAATTGTTAATTTAAACCAAAATTAACCACGAACTGACCTTGAAAATTAAGTTCAAGGTTCTAATCTAAGACCACCATAAGATTCTTATTTGAAATTTTCCTGAACTGATCTTTGTTCGTATATTAACTCAATCTACTCTCTTCGAGATCTTCAGGGGTTTTCAAACTTTTTCCTCGACTTGTATAGAAGATGATGTCATCATTATCAATATATAATAATAATCATTATCTTGCGGAGGATGTTATATATATCTCACTCCTCTTCCATCGTACATATTGTAAAAGTTATTGACAATAATTTAATTACCGGCCGCCTGTCTGACGTCCAAACTACTTGTGAATGTAATTATTGACCAGATGGTTGTTAATAAGTGTCTTCGTCGTCTTTTACTACATCCAAGAGCAAAGTAAGAGTTGGTAGTATTCGTAGCCCCTACCACACAATAATATTTAGAAATTAACACCACATTGCGCGGACAGAAATGAATACAAGCGCACGGGTCGAATAGAGACACAAGTATATTATCTTCTAGTTCTAAATATCGCTGTCTTTACATTCTTCGTGTGGTAAATGATACCATCAACTCGGCGCCAAGTTTCCTCCACAATAAGAGGGCAATTGACCTACTAAGTATACCACGCTAGTCAGACGTGTTGGTACAGGGCTTTATTTCGAGTTTTGTTTCTCTTGGATCGTCATAGTCAAAATATGGAGAGGACCGTTGTATTTATCGCCTAATTTAATCAAAAAATGGTATGGATGAAAGATGGAAAAAGATTTACCTGTAAGCTTTGTACAGTGAACTTGGCAATAAGCTCGATGAGACGAGCGTAACCTTCAACCATGACCAGCTCACCCAATTGGTAGTTGGACTTCAGTCTGGCGAGGAGACGACAAAACTCGTGGTAGTTCGTTGGATCCGACAGACCCTGTAAAAGTATTTTAAAATTATATTTTATAGATATAAAACCTTCATTAATTGCAGGTGCAGTGCAGTGTCACAAATACTTGTAAAAACGCGCGGTTTCGCCCAGAAGCCCAAAAGATTACCGAAATAAAAAGTATCTTATGAGTTAATGAAATTGAAAAACTTTTAGTTGTCCCGCAAATTTAAAATGGCGAATAACTAATTAGTTTCTTGAACGGCCCTATGGTACACCGGTTGGTGCCATGATATTTTGACTTTTCCTTCTCCTGCTATGATGTTATCAGATTATAAAATCGTCTTTCAGGACAATCACGGAATATGAAGAGGCATTGAATTGTATATTTGTCACTTGCCCAGGTTTTTCTTTATGCGGGTGACGTAATATTCGGCAACGAGATCACCAAGAGATGATCATCATCTCAGCTCATATATGTCCCACTGCTGGGCTCGAGCCTCCTCCACAATGGGAGGGAAATTGACCTACTATACCACACTGGTCAGACGTGTTGTTATAGGGTTTTGTTTCGAGTTTTCCTTCTCTTGCATAAATGTTATATGCGTTTTATATCCCTTAGTCGTCTCTTACGATCACCCACGGATAAAATAGGGGGTGGTGAACTGTATTCTTACTCCGTCACCACAGGGAAAGACAAGAAATTATGGTCAGAAGTAATTGCCCGTGAGACGTATAACACCTACAGCAATCACCAGTCCATCTACGATATGTGGTGATTATGGTATTATCACCACACGAAATAGATGCAGTAATGTTCTTCTTATAGGAAGAAATTAGTACATACCTGAGTATTTTCCAGTATTCTGAGAACTCCAGCGGCGACTTTATTCAGGAACTTAGCACGCTCCGTACTATTGAAGAGTGAACGTCTGACCGAAGCCAATTGTACCAGACATGCCAGCGCCAGGCTGGCTAAAGCACCACCAAGAAGATGGTACAGATCGAAGAACAGATCCAGGGTGTTGGTCTCCAGAAACGTAGGCCTCCATGATGCTGGAATCTGAAAACATATATTTCTGGAAAATTCGTACGTACTGTGTCTGTACTTCGCACAGTTAGTTGAACATAGTTTTTATTTATTTTTCTTGTTTTTTTTTTGTTTTTCTTTGTTTTTTATTTATTCTTTCAATTATTGTGATTCTATGTATAACATACACATACATACATATCATCACGCCATATCCCTTGCAGGGTAGGCAGAGAGAACAGAGTGCCAGAGAACTCTATCTCTGCATACTTCACTCGCTTCCTCAACATTCATAATTCTCTTCATACACGCTCGCCGGTTTCGGAGACTCTTGACTCCACCTTCCTTCAGTACATGACCGATCTGGTCTAGGTAGGTTAGTCTCGGTCTCCCTCGGTACCTACATCCTTCCACTTTCGCATTGTATATCTTCTTAACCAGACGTTCGTTCGGCATTCTTTCCACATGTCCGAACCATCGGAGCATTCCCTTTCGCATCTTTGCACCAATACTCTCTTTCATACCTACTCGCTCTCTTACGTCGTCGTTACGAATGCGGTCGGTCAGCCTAACTCCACAGATTTTCCGCAGAGATCGCATTTCGACCGCATTAATTTTACTATCATACTCTTTTCTGCATACCCAACTCTCGCTTCCATACAGTAATGTTGGGACAAGCACTGCGTTATGTATTGCTACACGTGCCTTCTGGCTGAGGTGGTGGCTGCCGAGAAGTTGCCCCAACGCTCCGTTCACTCTATTTCCCGCATTCACTCTTCGCTCTATATCAGTGGTGTACCTTCCATCTCGACTAAATTCACATCCAAGATATACAAATTCATCCACTTGCTCTAGTACATCATTACCTATTGTTACTCTTACATCTGTTCTGGTTTTATCTCTTTCAAAGACCATTATTTTGGTTTTGCTCACATTCACGCGTAGACCCCTTTTCTTACAATCTTCTGTCATTGTGTCGACTAGGGTCTGCAGGTCAGTCGCTGACTGCGCCAGCAGGACTGCATCATCTGCATAAAGCAGAGCAGTGACCACTGAGTCGCCCATCTGGACTCCCACATTCATATCGTTCAACCTTTGGAGACATTTATCCAGATATATGATAAACAGCCTGGCTGACAGAACGCACCCCTGCTTAACGCCAATATTGACGTCAAACCAAGGCGACATTCCATCATCCAGCCGCACACAGGCTCTACAGCCCATGTAACTGGACTGCACAGCCTGTAGCAGTTTACCGTTAATACCATACTCCGGTAAAATGTCCCAAAGTTCCTTTCGTACAACCGTGTCAAATGCTCTCTCCAGATCCACAAAACTGCAGAAAACCCTCTGACCTAGAGCCAGATGCTTCTCCACAATGTTGCGCAGAGAGAACACTTGATCCATGCATCCCCTTCCACTCCTGAAACCTCCTTGTGTCTCACACAGTAAACCATCGGACACCATCCTCATTCTCCTTTCAATAATTTTTCCATACACTTTTGCTGCCAAACTGGTCAAGCTTATGGCCCTGTAATTTGCGCAGTCATAACGTGAACCCTTGTTTTTAAACAAAGGCACGATGACTGCGCTATTCCAGTCCCTGGGAACCATTCCCGAGCTCCAACATAAATTGAGGAGCAACAGGAACGCCTCCCAGACACAAGAGCCACCAAGCTTGATCATCTCGGCAGACACCATATCAATGCCCGCTGCCTTACCATTTTTCAAACTTCTTATCGCCCATTCAACTTCATCCATACTGATGCCATCGGAGGACGCCGTTGTCGAATGTTGATCTACTAAACCACATCCAACACCGGCGCCAACCGTAGCATCCGCATACATATCACCAAAATATTCACTCCATCGGCTTAACACGTCTTGTGTTTGTGTAAGAATGTCTCCACCTTTAGACCTTATTTTATTCATTCTGAAGGCTGACCAACCACCCCGAGACTTCTTCACCTCCCTCCAAAAGAGTTTGGTGTTACCCTCGAAGTTTTTAGTCAGCCTATCTTCTGCACTCATACTTGCTCTATCACGTTTCTCTTTCACTAAGGCCTTGGTGTCATTCTTACATTGCCGATATATTTCTTTCTTCTGTTCAGTCATACTGTCATTCAGATTCAAAGAAGAGACATAGTCCAGCCACGCTTTCTTCTTTTGCTCTACGGAAGCTGCCACTTCCGCATCCCACCATGCATCACCATTTGTTTCTCTATGCTTCTTTGAACTTCCACATACTTCTTTCGCTGTATCTACCATACTCTCTTTCAATACTCTCCAGCATTCTTCAATGTCCGATTGCGGCTGGCTTGCCATCGTCAGCCGTTCTCGGACACCATTCTATGTATAATGTCCTTGTAAAACAAATTTTCACTTTTATCCTGTGTTGACGATAGAAGCTGTCTAGTTTTTTGTGCTTCCTTACCTGTACTGTGCATAGATCATCGCTGGATTCGTCGCTGGTGGTACCTATGAAGTCGAAGATCAAGCAGTTGTGGGCCAGTCGGAGAAGTGCTGCCACCAGAGCATGCTGCCTCTCATCGTTCAGTTCCAGCGGCTTACTGCGCATCGTACCCAAAAGGGAACACGATAACCGGAATATTTCAAACAGCGGGCCATCTCTGCAATAGAAGACACCATCATGATTACAGAAAGTTGCTATAATATGCTGCATACTAATACTACCAACCTTTACACTTTTTTATAGCTTATAGTGGCATACGAGTAAGCAACACACCTGATGGTAAGTGTCACTGCCGCCCATGAACATTTGCAATATCAAGGGTATAGCTAGACCGCTGCCAATCAGCACAAACGTCAAATCCACCCAGTTGAGCTTCTGGCTCTCTCACTCACCGAATGAAGCACAATATTACATTGCTATTGCTCAGATGTTGATTTTAAGAGTGTGGTACTACCCCGAACGGACCGACTCGTGGCTGTACACATAAAACTGTCAATAGCGTGGTCTTACCACTAAGGGGCCATTCATAAATTATGTAAGATGTTTAGGGAGAGGGGGATGTTGACTGAATATAATAATTTCTTACTATAGGCAGGGGAGTAGTGAACCCGGCATTACTTAAAATTGAAAATACTAATTGTATTTTAGTTTTAGTCAAAACTGTGATAGATTAGTAAGATTAATGTTATTCCAGTGAGCTAATGATATCTAGTTGTAGTAAGAAAGAAGATTGTAATAAAAGATATTGCCAGAATAAACAGAGTTATATTTGATCAATAGGGCCTTTTCTTACAAAAATTCTTATTAAAGTGCAGGGGGGGAGTATTTGCAATCTTATGATGTCTTACGGTAGAGGGGGGGAGGGAGCCAAATCATTCTTCAAAATCCCTTACCTAATTTATGAACGGCCCCCAAAGCATTGCTTGTGGGTGTTGTAATAAACAAATGAGGTCTTTATATAGACCGGGTGCCATTTATGGGATATGGTCCAGCCATAAATCTTATATAATTGTAGTTGAATTTCACTTTATATTGTGGTTCCAAAGGCATCACACTGAAGCTAACTGTTACTAAACATGTTGTACCATTTTATATCAATAAAATAAAATTTTAAAAAATAAAATAATAAAAACAACAAAAAAAAAGCCTGAGTAAAAGTGATCCAAATTATGTAGGTAAATAATAAAAAAAAACTGAAAAGAAAAAAAACAAGCACTTAGATGTCCGGTGGTCCAGAATTCTATAATATATTATTGAATGAATGCTATTGAAGAAAATAAAATAAACGTGAATCATAAAAATCGGCTCTGGCATTTGATCTATATAGTACGTCAAAGTAACATACAAAAATATATACATACATAGACTGTTAAACACAATACCACTCCTTTGCGTTGAGTAAAAATAGGCAAACCCGCTGACTTTCTTGCCGAATCTCAGTAGCATTTACATTCCAATCCGATGGTAGTTTATTGTATTAATTTAAAACTGATAATATATAAGTGCCTTCGCAGGGTTTGTACATAATATATGAATTTGAACTTGAGTCAATTCCATCTCATGCCGTTTGGTCAACAATTACATTCACAAGTAGTGTTCTGATGTCAGACAGGCGGTCGGTCATAATTATTGTCAAAACTATTGTAATATGTGTGATAAATACAATTCACCACCCCCTATCTTACCCGTGGGTGATCGTAAGAGACGACTAAGGGATATAAAACGCATATAACATCTATGCAAGAGAAGGAATACTCGAAACAAAACCCTATACCAACAGGTCTGACCAGCGCGGTATAGTAGGTTAATTTCCTTCCCATTCCGGAGGCGGTCCGAGCCCAATAGTGGGACATATATGGGCTGTGATTATGATGATGATGTATGATGAAAGAAGAGTACATATTGCGTCGACCACAAGTAATTGGTGATAAGACGACAATTTCAAATAATTTATATAGTTTATTACCTGAATGAGGACGCTATTTTTCTATGTTTGGCGAAAAATCGATTGGCATCTGCCTCGGACACCTGATTCATTTCCACCACAAGCTGCGACAGTAGCTGAACACCAGTTGTGCATAACTCTTGACTCTGGAAGGTAATTATGGAAGGTTATTGGCAATAGTTTTATGACTGTCGGCCTGCCAGAAGTCAACCCTCCTTGGGAATGTAATTGTTGACCAAACGGCATCAGATGAAGTTGGCCCAGGTCGTTATTTGGCTCTTAGTCGTCTTTTACGACATCCACGAGCAAAGTAAGGGTTGGTAGTATTCGTAGCCGCTACCACACAGCTATTTTTTTATCAGCAATGACAACAATGGCACTGAAATGTGGCCTCTAAATGACAACCTTATAACAAGGCTCCAAGCCGCTGATCATATACAGGTTGCCGATTTAATTAGTAGAATCCTTGAATTGGGTGTAGCAGACCATGATACATAATCTAAATTAGGGAAAAAAATAGTACCTAACTTTTGATTAAATTGCCATACTGATAAGGGTCATTCAGAAATTACGTAAGGCGTTTTGGGTTGACTGAATATAACTTCTTACTATATGCTGGGGTAAGATTGTAATAAAAGATATTTTAAGAATAAATGGAGTTATATTTGATCAATAGGGCCTTTTCTTACAAAAATTCTTATTAAGGGACAGGGGGGAGTAGTTGCAATCTTATGATGTCTTACGGTAGAGGGAGGGTGCCAAGTTATTCTTCAAAATCCCTTACGTAATTTATGAACGGCCCCTAAGCGGTCAATGCAACTTTTACTAAAAAGTTCGATGTAGGCATTTACTTATGCGTGTGACATTGAACTATAGTCTATAAAATATAGCGTGATCTCTGTGACAGTTGCCACTAGTGACGCACGCTTACGATGTAGTCCGTATTTTTGTCGATATAATTCCTTATTTTTTAAAGTTATTTGCTACTGCAATTGAAAAACAATGTATGAAAAGCTTATTGAATTTCAATCAAATGGATGGATGAATCGATTATAAATTTAAAACAATCTATGAAAATCTTATTGAATTCAAATTAATGGATTTTATTTAATTTAAACTGAAGCTGTTAATTAATTCTTTTTATTATTCGAAAGTAATACATCCAAGTTCATCGTCACTATTATCATCATCGCTGGTGCATTCCTGTAGGTTGATGATGAGTTCTTGGTCAGAGATTATTTCATGAATAATCATGTTTATTTTATAAAATAAACATACATACATATCATCACGCCATATCCCTTGCAGGGTAGGCAGAGAGAACAGAGTGCCAGAGAACTCTATCTCTGCATACTTCACTCGCTTCCTCAACATTCATAATTCTTTTCATACACGCTCGCCGGTTTCGGAGACTCTTGACTCCACCTTCCTTTAGTACATGACCGATCTGGTCTAGGTAGGTTAGTCTCGGTCTCCCTCGGTACCTACATCCTTCCACTTTCGCATTGTATATCTTCTTAACCAGACGTTCGTTCGGCATTCTTTCCACATGTCCGAACCATCGGAGCATGCCCTTTCGCATCTTTACACCAATACTCTCTTTCATACCTATAAAATAAATTATCTTTTTAATATAAAAGAAAGGGTCTTATTAATATTATAACTGATGTCTGAATAATAAATCAACACAATTTACTTATTTTATAGAGTAACCATGTGGTTTATATAGGCAATGTATTGGTTTTACTTGTTTTATAAATAATTATAAATCAATCATATTTTTATAATTTATGAATGTTATCGATTTACGTTCTTCGACTGTCCCATATCTCTATCTTATTCTCAGTTCAGTATGACCTTGTTTGTACATGCGTAAGCATCATATTTTTATAAAATGGTTACTAAGTATTTTAAAACATATGAGGTACAAGTCTTTGTGTAAATATTCATATTTTTATATTCATAATTCAGTTGAGATATAAATATAACTGGCAGTTAAATAATGAAAATATAGGTGATACAAAGTAAAATTGTAAACATGACACATATTCAAAATTACTACATCGGTTTTATATCTATCTGTCGGAGATCAAGCTATATTTTAAGGACTATAGTTATAACATGTAGGCAAATATTCCCGCTCTCGCTGCGCTCACCGCCGCACAGCTGGTCGAAACGTACCTACAGGTCAATGTACGCTGACAAACCTACTGTTTTGATAAGAAACAAATCACTTTATCTCGGAATTGGGCAAAGCTATGAGTCGTAACTAACTTTAATGTTTTTGTATATGACGTTATTCCTACACCTAGTTTAAGTTATTCTAGTAATAAAATCGGCATCCTTTTTTTTTGAGACAGTCCATGGGCCTGATGTTACCGGGTCAACATGCGATTCTTCAATTTGACCTTTCTACGCCATGGGTGGTCCACTGAACACCCAGTCATTATTGTCAATGGCACAGTGAGTTACGCTAAACTTTTCTTGCGAGATAAATTCCGGAAAACAAAAATCCATAGAAGAACCGGAGTAAC
Source organism: Lymantria monacha (assembly GCA_905163515.2). Lineage (NCBI taxonomy): Eukaryota > Metazoa > Arthropoda > Insecta > Lepidoptera > Erebidae > Lymantria > Lymantria monacha. The sequence continues at coordinate 3,932,330 of LR991104.1, forward strand.
AAAATGCATTATTCTTTTTATGGAAGACCAAATTTTAATTATTTTCTTTTTTCTGTACTAGTAATGTTTGGTTACCATACGTACATTACCCACACTGGCCCAATTATTAAGACGATTGGAACGAATTTCCTAGAAATGTGAGCTCTAATTTCAAGTATAGTAATCATTTTTCGCTCGCAAATAAGTTTTTATAAATAATATAGTGTATTAAATGCAAAATTTCATTTATTTAAAGGAAACATGATCTTGAAAACCTAAAAGCAGTAATATCTTCAGATGTACATACCCTGAGGAAGTTGGTGACGTCATTGATGACATTGTGGAAGACATACTCCTCCTTGATCATATCGAACCAGCTCAGCTTTGTGATGCGAGCGAACAGCGCCACCAGACCCTAAGTTAACAAAATTTTAAATAATCAAAGCAGATACCGATAGCGCAATCGGTCGTAAAACGATTGTCAAAACTTTTGCAATATATATATATATATATATATATATATATATATACGATGCTAGCAGAGTACATATTGCATCAACTACAAGTAATTAGGATAAAAGCTGGATGATAATGACGTTGGGAATCAGATTGAGAGCCATCAGCGCTCGTCCAAAGTCCGGATAAAGTTGTCATAACACGCATAACATGCTTTTCCGTGTGGTGACGGAGTATGTAAGAATACAATTCACCATCCCCTATCTTACCCGTGAGTGATTGTACGAGACGACTAAGGGATATAAAACGCATATAACATCTATGCGAGAGAAGGAAAACTCGAAACAAAATCCTATTCCAACACGTCTGACCAGCGTGGTATAGTAGGTCAATTGCCGTCCCATTATGAAGGAGGCTCAAGCCCAAGTGGGATATATATGAGCTGAGATGAGATAAACATGCCTAAATCACACAAAAAACTAAAATTTTTCAGATTTCATAGATTTGACAGTTCACTCTGAAGTTCATTGCTTATACAGTTATCCCAGAATGGAGTAAAACCATTTCTTTCCTATCATTTTGTAATAAATCTCAACTCAATAGCAAAATATTTACGATAAAGGAAAGATATATAAATACCTGTATAACAAAGTAAGCTAATTTCGGCCTGTTAGCAAGATAATTCAAAATATAATTTCGTATATCGAGACGCTGTTGAACGGAGAGGTTCGCTGTAGATCTGTGAACAAGCATATGTTTATTAATTTTTCAATTAGCACCCTTCAGAACTTTGACATTATTCGAAAGTCTGCGGCAAAATTGCAAGTTTAATTAATAATGGATTACCGCAATGTATTGATTTTTTTTTTTAATATATAGACATTATGTATTATATAGACATTATGTATTATATAATATATTAACATGTTATTATTCTAAGAAAATAACAGAAAATTTTCTAAGAATAATAGCATATGTTATTATTTTAACATGAGTTATTATTGTAATCTTCAATTCAATTCTTCCGTTTTATAATAGTAAGATGTGGGGTTTTAATGAGAACATGAAAGCATTATCTAGTGACTTTATATTCAATATTTTGGTGTTTTAAAGTGTTATATGAAATATTTTTTATGACAATTAATGTAAGGCAGAGAAAGTACCAAAGTCTTGTGAATATCATACAACAGTGCTTAATATAAGTTTCGTTTCTCATTAAAATTCCCAAACATTAACAGTGTGATCATGGCACCGTGTGAAGACGACGGCGACGATATGATTTACTAACGGACAATAGATTCACTATTTAATAAATGGAAAAAAAAATAGATATTGAGTTGAATATTTCACCGGCTAATGAGTTTGGTGAGTGTGGTAGCCGCGAGAAGTTGTGAATAGCTGGAGTCAGCTCTCTCCAACAACGCCTGACATTTGCTGAGTGTGTCCGGTGCCTCCTGTAAACCAAATTATATATTACTTAACTCGCTTCATCTAATATTTATCTATGCTACTACACAAATGAACTTATGGGTTCGATTCCCACGAGGACAGTACTTTGTGCTGTCCACAGATGATTAGTTCATCTGATAATGATTGAAATATATATTTTTTTAAAAACACCGCCCTGCAGTAAGGAAATCCTTGTATATAAAGTCCCCCACTTCACGAACATGCAATTAACGCAGACAAATTACACCCAGACACAGGATAATACTTTGTGGATCACACATAGTATTGTCCTGCGTAGGAATCGAACCCCCGGCACTGGCACGGAAGGTCACGGAGAGTATCTTAACCACGACGCCAGCTGTGCAGTCAAAAGTCAAGGTTGTGAATTGTATTATTTTTTGTCACCTCCCTCAGTGCAAGCCTCTATCTAAAATTAGCTGGGCTACTAGATGAATGTAAGTACATACCTGAAACGCGACCACCGCCTTCTCAGCCTGGTCCCTGACCACAGGGTCTTGGGACTCGTACAATTGCTTGCATAACAGCTCTATCTGTATCACCTCCTAGAACAATTAAAAAAATATTAGTTTTTATTACTGGTGAGCAAGCCTTGATGGTAAGTGACGCTTATGGCTTTGATGATGTCAAGGGCACAACTAAATCTGCTGTTTAACGTAGTTTCAAGATTGGAGATAATTAAATAACGATAGGCAAGAAACTGCTTGAAAATGAAAAGGATAGCGATAGACTCGTATATGATATACATAATTTTGTAGTAGTTTATTATTAAAATAGAGAAATAGTTCTTTAATTTTTTATTTTCTAATCAATTAATTATTTATGTGTGTATATTTTTTATGTAACACTAAAGTATATACATATCCACATCTTTAGTAAAAAAGAAGGTTATAGTACTAATCTTGAAAATTTTATCTTTATTAATAGAAGACAAAATAAAAAACAACAATTAAAAAAAACTTCTGTTTATTGTAAAAAATTAAAAATACAATTTTTTTTTTAATTATTCAGGGTCTGAGTCATCGGACATATAACTGTGATCTCCAACTTCTGAATCTTCTTCGTCATCACTCTCCGTTTCAGTTCTTTCGACAATGTCTTCTATCCTTAAAGGTGTATGATTCCCAATGAATCCTACTGGTTTTAAATATTCATCTAAGAACCAACCGCAGTTCTCAGGCTGAAGTTTCACGCATATTGGATCCGTTGCATTAAGGCACGTGGAATTTACGAAAATAGTTCGTAAAATTTTGGTTGGGACCTCTCAGTCGCACACATTCACTCGCAGCGATATTTTACTTTTCAAAATTCGACAACCGGAATTCGGGACTGATTTTTCGCAGGCAACCCTATACCACCGTGTTCATAATAAAATAATCTTTAATTTTATTTAATTTCAATTCAATAATCAGACCGTTGCAAAATGCTAGTATAGATTTACCTGTTTATACCTGGCTACCCGATAGTTGTGACCGGAAAAGAATAGGCAACCTAACGTTTGCATATTTTATGGGCTTCATACTTTCGATTGATATAGAATTTATCTAATAATCAAACCGGTGGAATGTTTAAAAATTTTTTTTTTTAAATTATTAATTAAAAATACCCTGGACTAAAATTAGTTAGGCAACCCATATGCAATATATTTATTGACATATTAAATTAAATATAAAATACGTTTCATGAAATAAACATCTCGGTGAAGGTCGTTTTATATCGGGATCTTAGACTATACTCTTATCCCAATTACTTGGGGTCGATACAATATGTACTCTTCTTTCATAGTACATATTGTAAAAGTTATTGGCAATAGTTTTATGACCGGGCCGCCTGCCAGACGTCAACCCTCCTTGGAAATGTAATTGTTAACCAAACGGCATCAGATGGAGTTAGCCCAGGTTGTTATAAGTCTCTTAGTCGTCTTTTACGACATCCACGAGCGAAGTATGGGTTGGTAGTATTTTTAGCCACTACCACACAGCTTAGATGTATCCAAATATATCAGAATAAAAGTGGCTCGATTCAAATTGTTTAGATATTAAGTACAAAAAACTATACTTAATAACAAATATTCTACCATTTGACTAATATAGATATAACAATAATTAGTTAGAACTAGATCGATAACATAGTTGTGCCTCTTTTCAGCCCGTGCAATCCTAATCGTTTCCACCCGCGCAATGTAGTTTTAAAATGACGCAATTTATTATTTCATCATTTATTTTAAACAATATTTTTAATTATAATTCGACTCACATATAGAGCACAGCACTGATATATCCCAGTGCTGGGCTCGTCAATAAAAGAAAAGTTGACTTACTGTAAATAATATCGGGTTAAGAGCCCTCAACGCTCACCCACAGTCCAGATAAAGTTGTCATAGCCATCTGCGACTAATGGAGGCCATACACGCTAGGTTATGCATGATGGTTTTAACTGTGCATGCATAACCGACAGGCATAACTGAGTTTCATATTACACATACACGTTAGGGTTTGCATGCACAGTTTTGCCATTAAATCTCAGTTGAGCTACGTTACGGTATGTGTAGGATGTCTACTTCACAGTTGAACTACGTAGTACGACAATTAAAAACAGAGAACTGTGTCAGGCAAGCTCGCCGGACCGCCACACACGCTCGGTTATGCTCGCGCGCAAACATAACCGAGCGGCAAAAATATCAATTTTGATATTTACTCGGTTGCATGTACATGCAAAGATAACTGTACAGTTTTATCACACACACGCTAGGGCATGCCTGTCGGTTATGCATGCACAGTTAAAACCATCATGCATAACCTAGCGTGTATGGCCTCCATAACAACTAAGTCACACACATAAAAAAAACTGTAAAAGAACATCAGATCAGCGAGTTCTTTTTTATTACAGTTGCATAATCTATACCTTAAACGTTTTATGACACCTAAGGGCAAAAATGGAGATTGAATCGTATTCTTACTCCGTCACTACATACAAAAATATCTAATTAGCTGAATAAAATGAAAAAATCTACATACTAGTATTTTTTAAAGATATCATCATCATTCTCCTACCCCTATCCCAATTACTTGGGGTCGATACAATATGTACTCTTGTTTCATAGTACATATTGTAAAAGTTATTGGCAATAGTTTTATAACTGGCCGCCTGCCAGACGTCAACCCTACTTGGGAATGTAATTGTTGGCCAAACAGCATCAGACGGAGTTGGCCCAGGTTATCATAAAGCTCTTAGTCGTCTTTTACAACATCCACGAGCAACATAAGGGTTGGTGGTATTTGTAACTGCTACCACACAGCTACTATTTTTTAAAGATATATATAATTATTAAACACATTTTCGTCAATTGCATAAAATTATGAAATTTGAATTGAGTCACTTTAATTCGCAGCTTACGATACTAGAGTCTTGAAACCATGTACAAATTAAAAATATTTCAACTTATTCACCTGAATTTATTAGACTTGCCTAACTGAAATAATAGTAATGAATAATTTATGAAACAGTGAAAGTAGTCTTTTTATATATACATAAACATATATACATAAAAATTGTTATAATATATATATATATATACAGGGTGTCCCAAAATTCAACGATAAGCCGGCACCAGCAGATGGACCTACATATGACTACTCGAGAACAAAAAAGAAAAAAATTCTACCTTGATTTTTTTTTTCATTACGACAAAAAAACCGATTTCTTTAAAAATCGTCATCTTTTATTATATTATTAAGTGCCATTGCTACAATTTTACAAGTAATTCTGTGATTTTTCTTGTATTGGCAAGGTAAGTAGTACTACTATCGATCACAACCATTAAAAATTCCAGAATATCTATAGTTTTTACACAAAAATCAACCAAAACTATGTTTTTTTCATAAATTATGTAAGATTTTGACTTTCAGCTCACTTTCACTCATCACAGTGAAAAAAAAAAGTATGGACACTACTGTGGCAAATAGTATTAAAAATTGGCGCAACTAACTACAATTCTAAAATGGTATAACATTCTAGGCAAACTAGCCACAAAAATATACTTAGGTGTACTATTTCAAAATAACAACCATACTTCGAAAATTGTTAGTGTTGATAGTAATCACTTCTACTATGTAGCCAAAATGTTTTTGTTGCAAGTTCTCAGAATTTGAATGAGACATGTGCGTAGTCCATAAGATAACATAAGTTAGACAGAGATAGATATAGAGAGATTAGAATTTACTATATTATTAAAATTACAATAAATGTTCGAATTGTTTGCCATTGGCAGTAATGCAGGCACGACATCGCCTTAAAAATGAACGTTTTATTTTTCTGGCATATCTGATTCTGTTCATGTGATCCACAGCCTGAATTATTTTTTGGCGAAGCTCGTCCAAGGTTGCAATGGGTTTTGAGTAGACTCTGTCCTTTAGACAACCCCAATAGAAAAAATCCAGGGGATTTAGATCGGGTGAACGGGGTGGCCATAAGATAGGACCAAGTCGCCCGATCCAACGCCCTGGGTACTCTTGGTCTAAGTACTCTCGCACAGGGCGGGCATAGTGAGCTGGGCAACCATCGTTTTGAAACCACATGTTTTGCAAATCACTTAAGGGCACGTCTTCTAATAATCCTGGTAACTCATTTTGTAAGAAGTTCAAATAGCTATTGCCATCTATGTTTCCTTGTAACTCAAAGGGCCCTATCACTTTTCCATTTATTATGCCCGTCCATAGGTTAACCTTAAATTGATATTGGGATTTGTCTTCTCTCACCAGGTGCGGATTTTCATTGTTCCAGCTATGAAGATTGTGAAGATTTAAATAGCCATCTTTCTTGCAGGTTGTTTCATCCGACCATAAAACTTTGTCTAAGAATTGGGGATCTTCCCTGTGTTTTTGCAGCATTACACGGCAAAATGCGACCCGCAGTGGATAGTCCCGCGGTAATAACGCCTGCACGCGCCTGTAATGATATGGATGAAACTGGTGACGTTTTAAAATTCTATGTGCAGTACTTTTTGGAATTCCCGTTGCTACTTGTATGCCACGTACAGAGGTAGTTGTATCGCTTTCTATTTCATTGAGAACTTCTTCATCGTGTTCCGATCTAGGTCTTCCAGCGTTTCTCCTGTCAGATGGTATACGACCCTCCGAAAATGCTTGATGCACGTTAATAAATACGCGATAATCCGGATACCTTTGAAGAGTAGGGTACCTTGCTCGATATAATCTGCTAGCAGCGTTGGCATTGCATCGGCATTCTCCATAAATTAGGTGCATATTAGCGTATTCTAACGCTGTATATGGTAGCGGCATAATGAATGCTAAACACTTGAAAATAAGGCAAAACTTCTTTAAAAAAACACAAAATCACAGTCTAAAATAATGCCAAGTCAGGTCAATTTCCAGGTCACTTAATTCAATCCAAAGTCGTTAGTATCAGAGCCACTTTAATTAAAACAGAACGGTGTGCAGTAAACAAAGAAGTAGAGCGTACTGACTTGCTGTGCTGCTGAGGACATTAATTACTTCTCTACCTGCATTAATGTTACTAAACAATTAGCATCTATCTATCTCCCTCTAACGTATAATCTCTCTATCTCTGTCTAACTTATGTTATCTTATGGACTACGCACATGTCTCATTCAAATTCTGAGAACTTGCAACAAAAACATTTGGGCTACATAGTAAAAGTGATTACTATCAACACTAACAATTTTCGAAATATGGTTGTTATTTTGCAATAGTACACCTAAGTATATTTTTGTGGCTAGTTTGCCTAGAATGTTATACCATTTTAGAATTGTAGTTAGTTGCGCCAATTTTTAATACTATTTGCCACAGTAGTGTCCATACTTTTTTTTTTCACTGTGATGAGTGAAAGTGAGCTGAAAGTCAAAATCTTACATAATTTATGAAAAAAACATAGTTTTGGTTGATTTTTGTGTAAAAACTATAGATATTCTGGAATTTTTAATAGTTGTGATCGATAGTAGTGCTACTTACCTTACCAATACAAAAAAAATCACAGAATTACTTGTAAAATTGTAGCAATGGCACTTAATAATATAATAAAAGATGTCGATTTTTAAAGAAATCGGTTTTTTTGTCGTAATGAAAAAAAAAATCAAGGTAGAATTTTTTTTCTTTTTTGTTCTCGAGTAGTCATATGTAGGTCCACCTGCTGGTGCCGGCTTATCGTTGAATTTTGGGACACCCTGTATATACATAAAAATTGTTATAATAATGAGAAAGTACTAAAAGCCACATGGCATGAATAGTAAAAAAACATATGCAATTTTCTAAATGTAGGTCAGTTTGAACTTAAGGGATGATCTATACTTACAAAAGTAATAGAAAGTCTTTAGAATGGATATAACCTCAATCTACAAAAAAAAAGAATAAATAATGCATTTATTTTCTTAATTGCATTAATTTTGTTTAAAATCTGACGGCCTTTATGTTTTTCATTTGGTTGCAAATGACCAAGTACCCGACCTGATGGGGGGGGTGTCAATAATCCCTAATAGACCTTGGTGATACCTTAAAAGAAATTCTTCTTAAGCCTTGTGTAAAGGTCATGTATAGCTCAAGTAACAGCCATCACAGTTAGTTCATATCAAAGATTGGACATATGGGAGAAATTAGCTCTAAAAAGTTTAGTGGCAGGACCACGCCGTTGACAGTTTTCTGTCAACAACTGCAGGCAAGTCGGTCCGGGGTAGTACCACACTCTTGCAGAAGATCAACATGAGTAATGGCAATGTGCTATTGTGCTTCGTTTGGTGAATGAGAGCACCAGAAGCCCAACTGGGTGGGTTTGGGTTTTGTCTTGATAGGTAGCGGCCTACCCTTAGTATTGCAAAGGTTCATGGGCGGCAATAACACTTACCATCAGGTGTGCTGCTTGCTCGTTTGCCACCATAAGCAATAAAAATAATATATAACAAAAAAAGAAAATACATTTGATGTTTTCTAGGTAAAAATTAAGCAAGCCACTGGTCATAAGACTGCTGACAATAACTTTTGTAATATGATGGAAAAGGAGTACACATAAGAGCAGGATAATGTTCATTTTTATTTTTTGTGCGTCTTAGTTGTTAGCCGCAGATGGCTATGACAACTTTATCCTGTGACTCTGGGTGAGCACTGAAGGCTTTCACCCCGACGATAATTTTCAGCATTATCCTGCTCTACTTACTGATAATGAGCCACCAAAGAAAGAGTTGGAGGCATTGTATTCAAAATCATCAACATTTTTAACCTCTTATTGTAAAATGCCACTATTTTCAAATGGAACATATAAAATACCAAATTTCAAACTATTTAAAATATTATGAAAATATGATATATTCTTTACTTTTAAATTAAAATTATTAAGAATTTGTTAAATATTTATCATACATAATCCATGTGACATTTCTGTGTGGTGACGGAGTAAGAATACAATTCACCACCCCTATCTTACTCGTGGGTGATAATACGAGACGACTAAGGGATATAAAAACGCATATAACATACATCTATGCGAGAGAAGGAAAACTCAAAACAAAACCATATACCAATACATCTGACCAGCGTGGAATAGTAGGTCAATTACCCTTCCATTATTGAGGGGGCCCTAGCCCAACAGTGGGACATAAATGGGCTGAGATGATGATGAATCCATGTGAACTTAATTTGCAATATGAGAAATTATAAATTGTGTTATCTATAAAACTAACAAAATTGAGGCCAACTAAATACCTAAACAAATTGCTTACTGTTATTTGAAAATAATTTATAATTATTAAGGTTTATAAGAATATTATTAAATATAAATATCATTCTGTTAAAAGAGAAGAACTTACCGGTAAAAATATAATAGCGAAACGCACTGGGGGCATTGTTTAACCAACTAGGTACTTCTAACATTCAAGGATAAGTATTGTAAACATAAAATTATAACCAAAGTGCCGACTAAATTACCAAACAATCAGGGTCTATATTCTGAATAAGACTTTATCTTATTAGTAAGATATAAAATTAATTACAGTTAATTAAAATTATCCACGAAAAACTCAATTCTCGATGCAAACACAAGTGCTCCAAAACTATATAAATAAGTTGAAGCAACTTACAGAATCGATAACTGAATTTTTTAGCTAAGTTACAAAGTTAAGCTAATTTATGTATTTACATTAAATTAATTTAAATATCATTTATAAATTATAATTCATAATATTTTGATTCTCACCTGTTCTTCAGCCATCTTTGTTATTTTCTTGCATTTGAAATGACGTTTCGCATTTACTGTAGTTGGATTTCATGAATGAAAATTTTCTATAATGAATTCAATTTTATTCTAAGAAAATATTTATATATTTTCGGTTTATTCATTGTGCAATTTATTTAATTAGTATTTTAATTTAAAGTATTTGCTAATCAAGTGAGTAGCAAATATCCATTTGTAAAGTATTTGGAGAAAAATATTTTCAACATCGGTTGATTTTTTCGTAGTATGAACGAAACGCAGTTTCGTATCATTCGTATTTACTAAAGTAGAAAAAGTACATTCATTCATTTTTAACACAAAAGTTTTCCAAGAGATACTTTAACAATATTTGACCTAGTCAAAACATTTTGTTCAAACATAGCAATATAACACCTTTCTATCATCATATATTATATTATAATAATAATAATAAAAATAAAAACCTCCGGGCCAGTCGTTACCTCACCATGAGGCTAACGCAAAACTCGGAGGAACATTATATGGCTCCTTAATTTCTTTTGATATAAAAAAAATGTATCACAAGATTTACAGGAAAGCCAATAAACCGCAGGGCAGCTTGCGGCGAGCTGAATGTGAGTGGCGACACTGCGGTCCTGGATACTCCAGAGAGTCGATCAGGGACTCGTCTCTAGCTGGCCTTCATTGGCTGGCTAGAATGGAAACCGAAGAGTGCCCGAAGGACTCTCAGCTCTGGCTTGCCTTAAACAGCTGGTCAGAGAGGGGTCGCCAGAGCTATATACTCGGGGGTGGAAGTGTCATTTTCAAGGGCATAATTACGGGAAAACCAAGGGTCTGTTTATCGCAGACTCAATGGTGAAACCGGAGCCGCACCGCTCGACACCCCTAGCCACTTACACCAATGTTGCCCTCTGTTGCCCGTATGACTAGTGTGTCTGTGGCGACTATTTAGGGGGCCCATTCAGTGAGTTGGCGAGTCACCGTCTGCCATCGTTCATCTCTTAACATGGGTTTGAAGACAGACGACAGTTTATAAATTCATAGATATAAGATGAACCAGTCCACTAAGCACCCACTCCCATATTCATATATTAGATACCATCATCACACAATAGTTTTACACTTACTGCTGGCATTCCACGTATGTTATGTGCAGACGTGGAATGTCATCGGTAGGTGTCCCATCACAATATTTAGATTAAATTTCTCTAAAGGCCTCTGCGTGTTGGATCCATATCCCCATGTAAGCCTACCAAAGGACCGGGTATCTTCCCTACGGAAGATCCCGTGAATAAATGGAGATACAATAATAATAATAATAAAATCCTCCGGGCCAGTCGTTACCTCACCATGAGGCTAACGCAAAACTCGGAGGTACATTATATGGCTCCTTAAGTTCTTTTGATATAAAAAAAATGTATCACAAGATTTACAGGAAAGCCAATAAACCGCAGGGCAGCTTGTGGCGAGCTGAATGTGAGTGGCGACACTGCGGTCCTGAATACTCTAGAGAGTCGATCAGGGACTCGTCTCCAGCTGGCCTTCATTGGCTGGCTAGAGTGGAAACCGAAGAGTGCCCGAAGGACTCTCAGCTCTGGCTTGCCTTAAACAGCTGGTCAGAGAGGGGTCGCCAGAGCTATATGCTCGGGGGTGGAAGTGTCATTTTCAAGGGCATAATTACGGGGAAACCAAGGGTCTGTTTATCGCAGACTCAATGGTGAAACCGGCGCCGCACCGCTCGACACCCCTAGCCACTTACACCAATGTTGCCATCTGTTGCCCGTATGACTAGTGTGTCTGTGACGACTATTTAGGGGGCCCATTTAGTGAGTTGGCGAGTCACCGTCTGCCACCGTTCATCTCTTAACATGGGTTTGAAGGCAGACGACAGTTTATAATTTCATAGATATAAGATGAACCAATCTACTAAACACCCACTCCCATAATCATATATTAGATACCATCATCACACAACAGTTTTACACTTAGTGCTGGCATTCCACGTATGTTATGTGCAGACGTGGAATGTCATCGGTAGGTGTCCCATGCTAATATTTAGATTAAATTTCTCTAAAGGCCTCTGCGTGTTGGATCCATATCCCCATGTAAGCCTACCAAAGGACCGGGTATCTTCCCTACGGAAGATCCCGTGAATAAATGGAGATACAATATAATAATAATAAACATTTATTTGTAGGAATATGGGTATACAAGTTCTTTGTTCTTCAATTTTTAAGCACATGCCACATTCTACCAATAACTGGTGTACAAAATATTTATTTACAGCATTATAATCATTTTAACATAAATAATAATCAATTCTATCATTATTATATAATCCAAATTAAATGTCTCATTAGTCACAACTCTTTATCATTTAAATAATCCTTTACATTATAATAACATTTGTCCAATAAAAATCTAAATAGTTGTAGTTTATAAGCTCTTAATTTATTTATTTCCTTAAATCTATTTGGTAACTTATTGTAGATAAGTATTGCCATGCAGTATACATTCCTACTAAATATATTTAGCTTTTGTTTAGGTACTAATAGTTTGTGAGTATGTCTACCTGGTCTTGTTACAGCATCATTGTGCTTGCAGAATAAGTGCGGATGTTTACTTACAAAAATACAAATTTCATATATGTACATACTCGGCAGAGGCAAAATATTCCATTTTCTAAAATGATCCTTACAACTCTCTGATTGCTGTAAACCAAACATAGCTCGTATACATTTTTTTCTGTAAAACAAATGCTCTATTGACATCTACTGCATTACCCCACAGTATAAGAGCATATCTTAATTTTGAGGACACATACCCATGATATGCATTTAAAGCAGTCTCTAAGGTTGAAATACGTCTTAAGTGATATAGAGCGTAAAGAAATCTGTCCAGACTTAAACAGAGATGTTCAATGTGTTGCTTCCAGTTACAATATTTATCCATTATAATGCCTAAAAAGGATGTTGCATCTACTTCTTCAACTATTGTATCATTATACTTTATGTTTAAACTATTTGATTTGCTATTGTAAGTCTGGAAATGTATAATTTTTGTTTTGTCTATGTTAATGTGTAAGTAATTGTGATCTAACCACTCAATGATCCTCTCTATTGTTGTTATGTTAATGTGTAAGTAATTGTGATCTAACCACTCAATGATCCTCTCTAATGCTTTGCTTATCTTATGTTCTAGATTATTTTTATTGCGATCCTTTATTATTATTGTAGTGTCATCGGCATACAGTACACAGTTATGCTCGGTAGCACTGGGCAAGTCATTAACATATATTAAAAATAATAACGGGCCAAGAATACTCCCCTGTGGAACTCCAGAGCTATTCATTAATTCAAAGTTTGAACGAACAGATGAGTTGTATTTGCCAGTCATAGTATTAATCTCTACACATTGATAGCGATTTTTTAGGTAACTACCGAACCAATCGAGTGCTTTACCTCGAATCCCATATTTTTCAAGCTTAATGAATAAAAGTTTATGATTTACATAATCAAATGCCTTAGACATATCCAAAAATATGGCAGCTATGTTATTTTTGCTATAATACTCTCAGTAATAATTTTAGTCAGAGTGAAACCAGTCAAGGTAGTTGAGCAATTTTTTCTGAAACCGTTTTGGTCAGGTGTTAGAATATTATTTTTTTCTAAAAATTTGTAAATCTTCTCGTGCATTATTTTTTCAAAGATCTTTGATAAGATAGGTATTAAAGTAATGGGTCTATAATTGTTCATGTCATTAGTATCACCCTTCTTACACAAAGGCTTGATAACCGAAAATTTTAATCTAGCAGGAAAGCAGCCATGCAGAAAAGATAAGTTAATAATATGACATAGGGGTTTAGATAATATTTCAGCACACAATTTTAAAATGTCAGTTCTAATATAATTATAGTCAGTAGAATTAGTATTATTTAAAGAATTAATAGTTCTAAAAATGTCAAAATGATTTACAGGATTCAGAAATATGGTGTTAATGTTATTCGAAATTACATTTGGATAGGTGGTCATATTTATAAAGTCAAAATTATGTCCAATATAATTATTTTTGGATGTCAAGTTTATAAAAAAATTATTAAAATGCTGGGCTATTAACTCAGGATTTCTATATTCAACATCATTTACTAGGATAGCATCTATATTACCGGTGGCCCGCTCGTACGGCGAAGAAGAGGTGCTTGCAAGGGGGGCAATGGGGTTGCGCGCCGCCTCTTCCGTCACCCCGGACCGATTTGGCGGGGTGCGACGTCCATAGCCCACCGCAAAAAAAAAAAAAAAAAAAAGGATAGCATCTATATATTTGACAGTCACTTGTTCTGATATGTTATTTTTTATAATATTCCAAGCCGCTCTGCATTTACTCTTTGAATTATTTATATATTTTATACTCTCAATTTTCTGAGCTTGAGTTATACATTTTTTTAAATATTTGTTATAATTTACATAAGTCTCCTTATTTAATTTTGTTCTTGAGACTTTGTACCGCAGGTAAAGATAGCGTTTTTGCTTACATGATTTTATCAAGCCTTTTGAGATCCATCTACTCTTTGTTGGTTTCTTTGTAACTTTTACAGTGATTGTAGGGAAACATAAATCGTAAAATAATGTAAAAATATCATAAAACATGGTAAAAGCCTCTTCAGTATCATTAGAATTCAAAACATCATTAAATGTGAGAGCCGATAGACAAGTGACAATTTTTTCGAGATTAGGTTTGGAGTAGTCTCTTTTTTTCTCTTTTCTATGTCAATTATACCTACAAAGTGAGCTAAATAAAATTGAAATGTTCGTTTGTAATGTCTTAATATCATTTTTTACTAAATGACTATAGTGATATGTGTCAGTAGACAAAATATAAATAGAATTTAAAAAAATGTTTGAGCCAACTACGGTTGAATCACTTTTAACAAGACTTTTACCGATAGATAGCTAATATTATACATTTTTAGGGTTTTACGTCCTCTTATAACAAATATGCCAAAAGAATTGAAATAATTGCTCGCGAAAAACAGAAGATTAGAATAATAATATAATTTCTTGAACGATTATAATAATATAATTTCTAACTGAAATATCAGATAAATATAAACAGATATTAGTATAGTATCTAATTCGAATTAAATATGTACCTATTTCATTTTTCTTGACTTCTTAAGCTTTTTGATTGATGTTCACCAAACAAAAATAGATTTTCAATCAATTATAGTATAACGTAAATTGGTTTTTGATAAACGAATCGGTGGAAAATCTTTTCCTCAAAGCGTAGTTTACGCTAAAAAGGTCTAATTATTTGAATTATATAAATAATCACTTTTATATAAGTTTTATTTAAAACTCTGTTGCACGGTTAGCGTAGTAGTTTAAGCAGCACCATTCATTACTGAATGTTATAAGGTCGATCCACGCACGGTAAATTTCTGTATGGAACCATAGATAATTGTTCTGAATCTGGATACCATTTGCGTCTATTAATTATACGTTTGTTATACAAGAATTTATCTCTCAGTGCTTGGTGTTAACTTTTAGAATAAAAATAAACAGATGATTGTCTGTAAATACGGTCTACGGACAATAATTTATTTTACGTAGTAACATTGATTTTTCGAATTGAATAAGGGGCCGTTCAAGTATTACGTAACGCAATTTTTTGAGTCTTGTTAAATGTTACAATGCATTACATAGTCGGGAGGGGGGTCCAAACAACGCGTTACGTAGAATTGATTTTTTTATTAAAAAAAACAAAGGAATTAAAATTTCCTAAGTTGACACGCAAATTTTTATTTTTAGATGATGAATAAACAGCATACACATGTATTGCGAGTTTGGCATCTCCTTTTTTATTGCCTCAAGCACGTTTAAAAACGGTCACTTGGCTGTTATGGTACGTTCAGGGAGGGGAAGGGGGTACAGACATACGTTACGACGCGTTACATGTGGGGGAGGGAGGGTCAAAAATCTTCAAAATTGCGTTACGTAATACTTGAACGCCCCATAATAGCATACTTTTACAATGGAAACCACATGAAGTTTTCACTTCACTTCATAAACCGTTCGCGTTAAATTCTTAAAATGCAAGAACGCTTAAGCCGATCGTGTCTTATTGTCGCTTATTCCGCGCTCTCGCTTGCACACTCGGCTCAGACGGAACGTTACACTTTCGTACATCGATTTATAAGATGTAATCACGTCAATATGGGTAGAAACTGTTTAAACTTTATCGAAAAGTGTAACATTACCAACGACAAAACAATTATTTCAGGGAGATTATGAAGATTAGTTTAGATGGTACTCCGTACTCCTGCCAACCTGCGCTTATAGTAAAAGATGAACTACAAGCGAGTGACCTATCGAGCTACTTGTGACATGTTTTAATCAATTAATTTATACAATTCTATGGATAAAAATGTAAACAGATCGAAAATATTATAGATATGTATTTTGTTATGTATATAATATTCCTCTCCTTCTTTTTGTGTATCCTCCATTCCTCTCTTTCAAGTCAGTCGTTCTCTAAGTCAAATTGTTGCCATTAACAGTGCAATGGCCACACTGTTAATGGTATCTTGTGGGAATTTTGATGGAAAATGAAAACGTTGTAAAGCACTTTTATATTACATAAAATGCCATCAAAATTATCTAATATAACACGTTAAAACACTAAGATATCGAATATAATACAAGAGCACCGTCGTCCGTGTGTCGTGTTGCGTGTGGTATACGCTTACGTGAATGTGAATACTATACCAGAATTGTCTAAACATAGTCCAGTACCTTCTTTGTTTGCCAGGAACAAACGCTCCTGCGGAACGAGTATTTTCCTTAATAAATAGCTTATGGTCATGCGAAAAATCGTAACTAAAAGTAGAAACGTTACGTGCAATGCTAATTATAAAATATAATATGGGCAACTGTGAAAACTTTTGAGACAGCCTGAACCATAACTCAAAACTAGTAAGAAAATTTATAAATACCCGATTACGAAACGAAAAATGATGTCACAAGCGGGGTTCGAACCCGCACCTATTGGGAATCCGGCCCAACTTTTGACAAACAGGACAAAATGGCAGCTAAGTTTGTACAACCAATCTGTAGGCAGCGCGACGATCACTTAAAATAAGTAATGATTTAACTGTGTCCCCCAGGATTGGATGCAGAATAAATGCAAAATACGACTATACATTCAAGGACAATAATATATATCTATGATTGACAGAACGATCATAGTTTGTCGACTGGCAGAATAATAATATAAAGAACTTGACATAAATTCAGAATTTAAAAAAAAATATAATTATGAAACAAATGAGTGATTGTCAAAATTTTCATCATTTACAGTTAAATGCTTTTAGAAAAATGTAAAGCTTATTTTCGCTGTTTATCATTTGATAGTAAACAAAAATTAATATTATTTTCTTTATAACAAAATGATAAAGACGACATTCACCAGAATAAAGAGGGTATGCGCTATTGCTTTAGTCCCTCGAATACTTCGTGGTGAGGTACGCATTGCGCCTGGCAAATTTGAAAAGTGTAAGTTGCTTAACTACTTATAAATATAATTTTAGAATAAGGCTACGACTAGTTTGACTGGAAAACAATGTACAGAATCATTCCATTGACTGATTTTAATATTAAATTTGAATTAGAAGAACTGATTAGTTCCAAGCCCTAGTCAGTCTTATCTATAAAATTGAAAGAGGTGATTACGTTCTAAATCCTATATTTTTAGCAAAAAAAAAGCTTCCATCTTGTCTTTGTCTAATATTTATGGTCTAATTAAGGGTTAGACGGTGCAGTTCACTAAACTTTGGGGAAGTTTAATGACCCTCGGTATTAATCGCCTTACCGTTTAAACTAACGGACTTCGGATTGAACTATCAAACTTATAAAATTGGTTAAATCTATCAAATTATCACTTTTTAAATTAATATGTATTCTATTTATTATATTACAGCTATTTTTAAATTGTTGGCATGTAAATAGTATAATTTAATTGAGTAAGATTTCACGAGTAGCTTATTAGTTCACAGACGATTTCATAGATGGCGTTGTGTTTAAGATACCTACCAACCATGCCAGTGTCACGGGTTAATTTCCCCATGAGGCAAAGCTTTGCGCTCTTCACAAATTGTTACTCTGCGTCTGTTTAATTTATGTCCAATAAATTATATTTATGCAAAATCGTTAGTGTAGACTAAAAATTCTTCTGCCTTCGGTATATAAAAAAAAACTCGCTGATCAATCGCTGAAAAATGACGAACCCATGGGATGAGAAAAATCCAGGTCTATCGATGTCTGTTATTGGATTTAGGCCTCCCAATAGTGGATACCATAATCACTATGCTTTTCAGATGAGTTGGCCATTACGTTTGCATTTATAAGCTTCACAACAGTAGGAATACTGCAGCCCAATCTTCTAGTATTTCCATTTATCAGTTTTTCTTGCTCGCATAAAATATTTTCAATCATGAATTATTCTAATGTTAGACTCTTTTTGAGCTTATATGAGGCATTGCAAATATTAGCATACTATATTGTTCATAATCGCACGAAGCGCCTGTATAAAAAGATCACGAATTGTCCTGCTACTGATTGTCATCATAATTCACCTACTCTTATCCCAATTACTTGGGGTCGATACATTATGTACTCTTCATTCACAGTAGGTACCTACATATTGTAAAAGTTATTGGCAAAAGTTTTATGACCGGCCGCCTGCCAGACGTCAACTCTTCTTGGGAATATAATTGTTGACCAAACGGCATCAGATGAAGTTGGCCCAGGTCGTTATAAGGCTTGAGGCGTCGGAGATCGAATGTCAGTAGACGATCTCTCCGGCGCCCCGTAAAAGCGCGGAACCGGTCGTACTAGCCAGTCGGCGAGTCCCACACTCTTCCGTTTTGGCAACGGTGAAAAGGAGTTAACGCGTAAAAGCGTTTCCACAGCGACAATAAAAAAAGCTGTCGTTATAAGGTATTTAGTCGTCTTTTACTACATCCACGAGCAAAGTAAGGGTTGGTAGTATTCGTAGCCGCTACCACACAGCTACTGTTTGTAATATCACTATTGAGATTCGTGTACTCAAAGCACAAACTGATCGTCGGTCATATGATCACCATATAAGGGGTGTTTGCAGGCTACGCTATTATTGTTGGCTCCAAATCAATTACATGTACACTTCCCTTACTCCATGAAAAAAAAAATGAAAAATATATTTTTTAAGCTTATGGTTTGCTAGTGCTAATACGCATCTTTAATTTTAACATTCAACATTTTAACTCAATATTCCTTGTCTAAATATTTCAAGTAGGGCGAACCTAAGTCGCTACAGATATGTTAACATGTGAAATAAAACTACTTTTACGGATTCTATCGCGTTTATATTTGATTTTTAATTTCCCGACGTTTCGAACACTTTTTAGTTTTGTAAAATTGTAGGTAATAATAACAAATCATAAACAACATAAATTTTATATATAGAATCATTCTCTTTTTCTACTGGCAATGAATTTGTATTAATTTTGTATTAAAAATGTGGATCAAAATTTAATATCTTATAGGGTAGATGTAAATTTCTGTAATAACAATGACATATTGGACGTAAGACACCTCAGTCCTCCCGTGACCATGATCATTGTAAAGTGTTCGAAACGTGGAGAAATTAAAAATCAAATACAAACGCGATAGAATCCGTAAAAGTAGTTTTATTTCAAATGTGTAACACTCGCGTAAACATTAGAAGTTATTATGTTAACATGTTTGTCCTACAATTGCAAGAAATGGCGGAAAAAGCTTGCGAGGACATTTTTCTATAATCTATGTAATATTATTTTTTTAAATACAATTCTCTAAAAGGTATATATCTCAATGGCTTTTTTCGCTATTTTTTCAGCTGCATACACCTTACAAAAATGTGCGCCCAAAAGGATGAAAAGTTCAAAATCATCAGATAAAAGAAATAAATCAAAAGCGCCGGAGG
This sequence comes from Lymantria monacha, assembly GCA_905163515.2. Lineage (NCBI taxonomy): Eukaryota > Metazoa > Arthropoda > Insecta > Lepidoptera > Erebidae > Lymantria > Lymantria monacha. The sequence goes on from LR991104.1 coordinate 3,952,448, forward strand.
ATCCTCAAAAATATGGCGTATCCTCAGTATGCGAAAATTCTGTAAAACCGGAATTCTTCGACGCTGTCACAATTACCCGTTATCGGAAAAGGAAGCCTAAGTTAGATATACCTAAAACAGATGTAGTTACAGACAGCATATATAAAGAAAGACCAGCATGTCGTTGCGACAAATGTAATGAACTTGAAGATGATATTCCCTGTAATATTGAAGTATGTGGAGTCCCACCATTATATAAGCCTACACCTGCATGCCGTTGCAATGATTGCCATCGTGTTATAGCCGATATTTTTGGTGACCCAGAAACTACTTCAATTCAGTACGAGCGAAATATTCCTAACGATTACCTTGGTAATATTGAGCAGCTTAATACAGTGAGTGATACCGGTAACGATAAACTGGTCACAGAACCCAGAATTCAGCCTGGAGCATCATATGTCATCCCTGACTCGGACAAATCTAAAATAAATATCGAAAATGAAAATGTGCCCGAAGAAAATAATGCCTTAATTAAAGATTTAAGAACAGGTTCACGTAATGAAATCATTCTTATGAATAAAACTAAAGAAAAGAATGCAAAACTAAATAATTTGGATACTAATGATTACACCAACTTATATGATGTCGCCCCGCAAGAAAATAAATATAATTTATTATTAGATCAAAAAGATACAAACCTATCTAATCCAGAGGGACAAGAAACCGTTTATTGTGAACCTAGTCAAAATATAGACCCAGAAACGTTAAATATTTATAAAAATCTTAAAGCTAAGAATACAAATTTTGAAGATACAGAAGCAGGGAATATTAATAAAAAATATTATGAACAGACTCTAAAAAAAATATCCACAAATAATTATAAAACCGATTCAGTTGTAAATGCTACCACTTATAAACATGACAAGGAAAAACTTGTTCAAAAAGTAGAACTTATTGAAGAACCTCAAGTTGATGAAGCTGAGAAGTCTAAAATAGATAGTGCTAATGTTACACCAAAAATATTGAGTAATGTAGAAAAAGCAGTAAATTTTGCAGATAATGCTGTAGACGAAGTGGCCAAGCGATGCCTAAATTTGAAGCATAAACAAGTTGATGAAATGCTTTTGAGAGAAATGGAAAAGCTTGGTATTCCTATAAGCGGACAAAAGAACAATGCTGGTGTAAAGGGGAATAAGTCTGTACGTTCTGATAAAATCTATGATACTAAGATGCCTGATTCAAAACAGGAATATAAATCGGAGACAAATAAACCTGAAAATGTATTAACCAAACAATTAGTTGGTGATCATTTCACAAAAACGGGTACAAAAACTCTTTATACCACTATTTCTACTCGAAATTGTAAGCCTTTTATTCCATCTAAGCATAAGAGGAAAGGCAGACGGTCACGAACACCGACTAAAATAGTAAGTACACAACCAAACACTAACTTAAATGAAGAAACTTGGCGAGAGCAGTTGGATTCTAATCATTTATTGACATGCAACGAGACTTGCCCCATTTCTCCGAAGCCTATAACTGATAGTGTATTTAGCCGGCACGAAGACACACAGTCTATTTATGAACATAATTACACTATTGCTAAAGATAAAATGAAACAAGAACCATTATTAGAATGTGAAGGATCTTATGAACATGATGAAAATAAGGAGTCATTGACTAGGAAAATGGCAGATACTAATAAGTCACAATATGAAATGAAAGATAGTATTGTGAGTACACAATTGCAAACTAAGTCTCAAACATTACCTACAACACCGGCAAATGCATCGGAGTTAATTCTATCGAAAAAGTCCATTGTGATATCAGATTCTGGAATTACTGATAAGGCAGACAAAAAAGAAAAATCAATTCCAAATGAAAATTTTAATATCAAAGATGAAGAAGATGTTCCTGAAAATTCACCTAAAAATGTAGAATATGTAAATCGTGGAAACGAACATTTCGATAAAATCGGGGATAATTTAGAACGTATAGAATATGCAAGTGAACAATTACAGGCTACCAGTGAACAATTGCAAAGTACAAGTGAACAGCTACTAATAACAAGTGATCAATTACAAGCAACGAGTGAAAAACTACATAATGCAACCCAATTATTACAGAATTCGAGTGAAAAATTGAAGCAGGAGTTTGTATCGGAGGATGTAAACGAACATTTAAAAGAAACAAGCGAAAAATTACGAAGTGCAAGTGAAAAGTTTGAGACCTGTACTGATGATTTAGAGTGCACAACTGAGAAGCTGCAGAATATGTGTGATAATTTTGAACAAATTATTTCAACACATTTAGGTCAAGCTGCAGATAGATCAACAAATGCAACTATTCACACAATTAATCCCTCAATAATGCCTTCAGTAGCAAGCAATATTGTTGCTTCAAAGGATTCAAGTGCAAAAACACCGACACACGCAAAGGTAACAGCCAAATACGATGAAAGTAAGAAAGATAAAGAAAAATTGTCATCGGCAACCTCATCTTATAGTGCAAATCTCACCAGCTTAGCACAACCAAGTTCTACCCTTAATCCTAGTTCAGAAATGACTGACCAATTTCCTATTACACCACTTGGACCTTTACCTGAAATAAACGACCGAATAAAGCTTTCAGAACTCATGAAAATCGTTAAAGAAAGAAATAGAATTATTGAGAATTCTCATTACCTAATATCTCAAGGAAAGAAGAATATACCGCCGCTAAGCATGCCCATGCAAAATGCTCCTGTTAGGGTAACACCAGGTTATCCTGAACTAAAGCATAAACCTAAAGTGTGTTACCCAAAAAGACCAAAACCTAAAGTAAAATGTAACCAAATTGATCCAACAGTTCTAGGTATTGACCAGGACTCGAGATCTTCAATTTATGATCAAGATATAACTCTAGGACCCACTCAAATGGACAATGTTTTCTGTCAAGGTGTTTCTATAACTGCAGATTTGACACCCTCATTAAGTTTTACAGATGTAATGATATTACAGTTAAAGAATTTAAGCAATATTTTAGAATCCAATTACCAGCAGAAGAAATTAGAAGCTTTGGAAGCAGTAATGTTTTTAAGAACTTATCGTAAATCACAACGTTCAAGATTATTTAAGGCTAAAGATTTTGAACCTTGGACGCCAATACCGTCGTGGCCACATACAAAGCATAAAAAGCAAGGACGTCCAAAATTGCAATGCCCAAAAGATGGCTGCAAGTCACTTCCACCGACGCATTCTGAGCACGATCCACCTTGTGAACTACGGCCCTGCGATTCTTTTCCAACATTTCCGAAAAGGAAATTCTCCAAACTTGATTATCTTACAGTATTACTGACAAAAAATAAAATAATTAATCTAGGTCTATCTTAATAAACTTGTTGCAATGATAAACAGCGAAAATAAAATGATAATTTACCACCAATTAACTTTCATTTACTTTTAGTGACCCATCCTTGTTTCGTTTCAGTTTAGGCCGCCCTGCCTCTGTATTTCAATCTCTGATAACTTTTAAGCTATTCATTTCAATAGTATGCTGTAAAGGGCAATTGAATTGATTTGATACATATCAATCAATCAGATCAGCCTCCTGATCATGTCAGCTCATAACGTCCCACTGCTGGCCTGGGAAATTTGTCTTATTATAGGTACCATGCTCTCGGACGTGGTTCTATGTCGAGATTTCCTTCTCTTGCACCAATATAATATGTATGTTGTTTCTAAATCGTCTTTTACGACATCTATGGAGAGGATATGGGGTGTGGTGAATTGTATTCTTACTACATCACCCACACCCACATTACACATCAAAACAATCATATGAAACTATTTTTACGGATTTTGTCGCGGCCACATCGCTGAAAGATGTTCGAAACGCCGGTTACCGAAAGTAACGAAAAAGGAAGAATTACACTATGTCCTAATTGGCTGTCGCAATACTACACAACTTTTGTTGTTCAACCGACCAACAAACGCGACAAAATTTAAACATATGCTTTTGAATTGAGCTGTCCTAACTGGCAACTTGCACGGACGTGCGACATCGCATTGGTCAGTCGGTTCTATTTTGTCGTGTCGGTCGTTCAGAGAGCACGTGTTTTGCGTTAACAAAATGGGAAAAAAACTACAAATATCGTATTTTGATACACAAAAAATGAAGCTGCTAGAACCAGAGCGGCTAACTACAAGAACCATGTTTTACAATATAGAGTGAATTAAATTAAATTCAATTTAATCAATTTGAACATAAGCCGAAAATGTACTTGAACTGCCATCTATTGTTAAGAGCTTGTAAACAATTTTAGGACGCTGAGGTTTTGTGATTAACATTTTTAGATTACGAAATTGAAATTAGGTTGAAAGTTGCACAAATGCAGTTAGGCCACTCTGGTTCTAGCAGCCTCAAATGGTCAACAAACATTAAAAAGTAATTAGTAGTAATAATAACATTACTAAGTACCTGCTTTATTGTTTATTATTTTTACCGTTATGATTATATTGCGTAGATATGTCGTTTTATTAGTTTTTTACAAAACTAAAGTGTTTGGAAGATCAATAAATTAGTATTTCTTCTATAGTAATGGTTTCAAGAATATAATCAAATGTCTTCAGAATGAGGATGGTGTCCGATGGTTTACTGTGTGAGACACAAGGAGGTTTCAGGAGTGGAAGGGGATGCATGGATCAAGTGTTCTCTCTGCGCAACATTGTGGAGAAGCATCTGGCTCTAGGTCAGAGGGTTTTCTGCAGTTTTGTGGATCTGGAGAGAGCATTTGACACGGTTGTACGAAAGGAACTTTGGGACATTTTACCGGAGTATGCCATAGCCCATGTAACTGGACTGCACAGCCTTTGTGCGGCTGGATGATGGAATGTCGCCTTGGTTTGACGTCAATATCGGCGTTAAGCAGGGGTGCGTTCTGTCAGCCAGGCTGTTTATCATATATCTGGATGTCTCCAAAGGTTGAACGATATGAATGTGGGAGTCCAGATGGGCGACGCAGTGGTCACTGCTCTGCTCTATGCAGATGATGCAGTCCTGCTGGCACAGTCAGCGACTGACCTGCAGACCCTAGTCGACACAATGATAAAAGATTGTAAGAAAAGGGGTCTACGCGTGAATGTGAGCAAAACCAAAATAATGGTCTTTGAAAGAGATGAAGCCAGAACAGATGTAAGAGTAACAATAGGTAATGATGTACTAGAGCAAGTGGATGAATTTGTATATCTTGGATGTGGATTTAGCAGAGATGGAAGGTACACCACTGATATAGAGCGAAGAGTGAATGCGGCAAATAGAGTGAACGGAGCGTTGGGGCAACTTCTCGGCAGCCACCACCTCAGCCAGAAGGCACGTGTAGCAATACATAACGCAGTGCTTGTCCCAACATTACTGTATGGAAGCGAGAGTTGGGTATACAGAAAAGAGTATGAAAGTAAAATTAATGCGGTCGAAATGCGATCTCTGCGGAAAATCTGTGGAGTTAGGCTGACCGAACGCATTCGTAACGACGACGTAAGAGAGCGAGTAGGTATGAAAGAGAGTATTGGTGTAAAGATGCGAAAGGGAATGCTCCGATGGTTCGGACATGTGGAAAGAATGCCGAACGAACGTCTGGTTAAGAAGATATACAATGCGAAAGTGGAAGGATGTAGGTACCGGGGGAGACAGAGACTAACCTTCCTAGACCAGATCGGTCATGTACTGAAGGAAAGTGGAGTGAAGAGTCTCCGAAACCGGCGAGCGTGTATGAAGAGATTTATAAATGTTGAGGAAGCGAGTGAAGTATGCCAGGATAGAGTTCTCTGGCACTCTGTCCTCTCTGCCTACCCTGCAAGGGATATGGCGTGATGATATGTATGTATGTATGTATCTGTCTTCATTCTAGTGTATTGGTAAAATTAATTGTTGTTTCATCATAGCGGACAGTAGACGATGGTACAGGTGGTGAAAAAACTCTAATAAATATTTTAAATAACAATTTTCACTTAAGTAAAGCACCAGCAGCCTTTGATAAATAACGTATCTCTTGACGATTGACGACAATGCAGTTTGGACACAATGATATTGTCGTATGACCAACTAAATTAGTTTTGTTGCACGGCAATGCGAACTACCGATTTTGTCGTAAAACGACTTTTCAATTAGGACGTAGCCTTAGATATATAAATATAAATATATATATATATATAGATTGTACAACGCACGTCGGCATCTGTGCAGTTCGAATGTGAGAAGTAAATTCTGGATCTACAAATCCGAAACTTAAATTACTTTTTGTTTAGTTGAAAATGAAGATTCACCAACGTTGAGTAGATCATTCTTCAAAACAGAATGGACGAAGCCGAAATATACGGATAAACCTTACACAAACGTAAGGAAAACTAAAGAATGTTTAAAAATACCACCAGGCAAAAAGGAACCCATAATTTCGTTAAAAAAAAGTAATCCAAAAAACAACACTAATAACTTTTCTCAAAAGACAAAGATTCCAGATAGAAAAAATCCAAATCCCGCTCAAATTCTAAATTTGAATTTAGAACGTCTATTACTGCCCACTATGGCGTCTGTTTCCTGCGTTATTTTCAGACATTGTGTAGACAATAGAAATACCGAAATACATGTTATGGAGATCACGCTCAAGATTGCTAAATGCTCCATTTAATTTCCATCGAACCTATAAAGTGGAAACAATTGGGTAAAGATATCAAATATTTATTGCTAATGATTTAGCAGTGAAATTAAAAATATGATAATAACGTCCAAAAATCGCAAGCTTGGTATTGTAACAAAGTCTTGGTGACTAGATGAAACGAACACAAAGAGAAGATGAAACATCTAGTACTTGTTGACTGACATGGCCACCTAATATTTATTTTTAACATTACCTAGAATAATATAATGTACGCCTTCCATTTATTTAACTTTGTAATAAATATTCCCAGAAACGCGTGTGAAACAATTTTTTCCTTTACACAAGTTAATAGGGAAAGCAGATAAATAGCGACATCTATCAAGTTACTTTAATAGTTACAAAACTATTTGCTCAATTTATACAAAGTTTTTTTTTATGTTAATTATTCACTAGGATTTGCCAATAGATGGCAAATTTATTTTTAAGTGTTTTTACATATTTAAATAATAGTTGTATAAATCGTCACCAAATTGCTGTTTAATCTATCTTTTAAGTTGTATTTTATATGAAAATTAATTTAATTATTTTTAGTTAGCTTTCCTTACTAAAAGGGAGCACCATTTCGGCTGATATGATATCAATATTGGACACGGGCCTCCTTCAAAATAGAAGGGCATTTGACATATTATATCACGCTGGTTAGGGTTCTATTACGATTTTTCCTTTATTATAAAGTATATATATAAAACATTAGCGTTGATACAGTATTATAGATATTTTTTTTTAAACGAAATAAAAACTATTGTTCAGAAATATTACCTACCTATATAAAAAAATGTGTTAATAATTAATAGAGTAGATATCAATAATAAATTATGTATGCAAGAAAATATTTCTATTTCTCTTCTTCTCAGTCAATATACTTCTCACTGATGGTCATTTTTCTCCAATTCTCCAAATTGGCTTAGGAATTTATTTTGATTCTGCCATTTCTTTCTTTAAAATCGAATGTCAAAAAAGTTACGGTCATTTAAATTTTAAAAATCATCGCTCTCTTTCTATGAAGAAGAACGCTAGAAGGGTCAATTCAAGACAATTACGCGGATGAAATCGTAAGCCATCATTTACTTTATTTAATATAACCAAGCTCTTGACATCAAGTAGGTACTCATAAGAAATAACATTCCAAAGATAATGTGTTATATTTTCTAATTAATTAGTGTTATGAATTATGATTAATAATATAATTTTTCCTGTTAGTGCAATTTTTCAAGCAAATACTGCAAGTTGTTTTTTATGCGGGCACGTCACGCGCTGTTGAGACGATTTCTCAGGCTGATTTTTCGATGGTATTTTCCTTGTTCACATTCAATCTGTAACAGCAATAAAGTTTTATTTAATATCTTTATCCTTGTTTAATATATTAATCCATGCGGTGACGGAGGAAGAATACAATTCCCCCACCCCCTATCTTACCCGTGAGTGATCGTGAGAGACGACTAAGGGATATAAAAGGCATATAACATCTATGCAAGAGAAAGAAAACTCGAAACAAAACTCTATACCAACACGTCTAACCAGCGTGATATAGCAGATCAATTTCCCTTCCATTACGAAGGAGGCTCGAGCCCAACAGTGGGACATTTATGAGTTGAGATGATGATGAATATTTTTATCTTGATATCTGCTGTGTGGTAGCGGCTTCGAATACTACCAACCCTTACTTTGCTCGTGGATGTTGTAAAAGACGACTAAGAGCTGAATACATATTCGTATGTACTGTATATGCTCAGAAAAAGTGTGAGCCTACTGTAGTAACAGCTTATCATGGCTATGTTTCCCCTCTTTTATTTAAGATATGGTGTTATGTTCTGGGGCAATTCTACGGATATGGACAGTGCATTCTTTGCCCAAAAGAGATGTGTAAGAGCGCTTTGTCATGTGAAACAAACAGACAGCTGCAGACCTATATTTAAAAACTTAAAACTGTTAACGCTGCCTTGCATATATATTCTGGAAGTGGTAGTATTTATGAATTTATCCATAAAAATTATGGATTTATTTAGGAATTTAAATAGTAGAAGACGTTGCCTTGAAATTTGTACACCAGGAAATAAGACGGCAATGTTAAATAAAAGTATATTTTGCATGGCCCCGCGTCTATATAACCATTTGCCTAAATCTGTTCTGGAAATTACTAATATTATTATATTTAAAAATAAAATAAAAAAGGTACTTCTAGAGAAAGCTTATTACTCAATTAATGATTATTTAAATGATAAATTGAATTGACTGATATGTAATTACTGCTTTATTGTTGTAATGTTTTTGTTTTATATTATTTAATTATCTGACATTATTATTATCGGAAAGGTACTCTTTTCTTAGCAATTTGGCTAGTTTGAACCACAACCACGGGCCTAAACCAAGTGAATGCAGCGTGTAGCTCTTTTGCATGCCGCTTGACTGTCAAATATGGTGATACATTGAATACCTGTAATAACTAATATTTTATACCCATATTTCGCAAAATAAATGATTTGATTGATTGATATCGACCTAGGCCAGCTCCAACTGAAGTTTCAGTTGGAGCTGGTTTTTCATCAATTACATTGCCAAGGAGTGCTGACGTCAGACAGGTGGTTGGTCGTACAACTATTGCTAATAACATTTGCAATATGTACGAGTAGATGTTGCATCGACCCCATTGAGATAAGAGCAGTAGAATGATGATGATGATCCTTAGATATCTATAGATGCCACAGATGTGAAGGATTACGTACGGCGATAGGGAGGGAATACGATGGGTGATGGTGCCGCGCGTCGCCCTTCCGTTGCCCCGGACGGAATGGACGGCGCGTGTCCAAGCCTTAGCCTGCCAAAAAAAAAAAATATCTATAGATATATTTTTATATTTTCAGCGATTTCCATAGTATTTAGTATGCAAGCGATTTTGGGGGGTGACATATAGATCTAACTAGGTTTCATTTATTTAAAACTAGCTCTTACCCGCGGCTTCGCCCGCCTAAAGGGTTACTTTCATAAAGCTTTTCATCCCCTTTTTTTATTTACCCCTTAAGGGCAAATTTAAAAAAAAAATTAATGTCATATTTCTTTATATGTACCTACTCAATAGCCTAAAAATAACTCAAGTTTCTGGCTTTAAAAATTACGATACTTCCTTACAACTTTTCATCACTCTTTACAACGCTTTTTTGCATTAAAAAGTATGCCTATGTCCTTTGTCAGGTTTTAAACTATCTGTGTGCCAAATTTCATTTAGATCCGTTAGGTAGTTTTGGCGTGAAAGAGCGACATACAGACAGAGTTACTTTCGCATTTATAATATTAGTAAGGATATCGTTTTATCAGCGTTTTTAGACAATAATATAAAGTTTTATCATTGGATTTAAATAATTAAGTTACTATGTAGCGACCACAAATACTGAATCCTTGCATTGTTCAAGGGCTACGTAAAAGACGACTGTGGTACTTAACATATATCTGGTACAATTTTATCTGATACCATTTGATTAGTAATTGCTAGATGCTGTGTGTTAGCGGCTACGAATACTACCAACCCTTACTTTGCTCGTGGATGTCGTAAAAGACGTCTAAGAGCCTTATAACAACCTGGGTCAACTCCGTCTGATGCCGTTTGGTCAACAATTACATTACCAAGGAAGATTGACGTCTGGCAGGCGGCCGGTCATAAAACTATAACCAATAACTTTTAGAATATGTACTATGAAATATGAGTAAATATTGTATCGACCCCACGTAATTGGGATAGAGTAGGAGAATGATGATGACCATGTGATTAGTAATTACATTCCCAAGGGGAGTTAATGTCAGGCAGGAGGCCAGTTATAAATCTATTGCCAAAACGTTTGTAATATCTACAATGGAAGAAGAGTATCTGCATACTGCGTCAAATCTAAGTAATTGGGATAAGAGCATGATGGTCACAAGTATCATAAAAATAAGAGCAATATGCGTGCTTATATTTCTGCTTACCCCATAGAGGAAATAAAGAATAATATCTGGATGAACGAGCTTTCGTGTTTTGAAAGAGTAAGAATACAGTTCACCACCCCCTATCTTACCCGTGAGTGACAACTAAGAGAGGGATATTAAACGCACATATCATCCATGCAAGGGCATCCGGGTTGAGAGCCCTCAGCGCTCACCCACAGTCCGGTTAAGCTGTCAAAGCCACCTCGGCTAACAGCTCGCAGTTGGTTTTTTAGTGGGTATTCAGCCCTGGGGCTGCTTGAGTCACACACTCCCCGCACGGGCGAGGGTGCGTCAAAGCATTTTTCGACACTGCGTTACCAAAAACAAACACAAAAAAGAAACCATGCAAGGGAAGGAAATTTAAAACAAAACTCTAGATCAACACGTCTGACCAGCGTGGTACAGTAGGTCAATTTCCCTCCCATTATGGAGGACGCTCGAGCCCAAACAATAATATCCAATGGGACATATATGAGCTGAGATGAACGAGCTTAGTTCGGTATTTTCTTTTTAGTGTTTTATGAAAAAAATATATATACAAGAAATAAAAAGGGAAAGAATCGAACCGGAGCTGTGTCGATTAGACTGTTCGGTATTCTTAATGTCAACGGCCTGTCTTCATACTCTTATTACTTTTTTTTCAGTGCCTCAAAATACATAAAAAAATATTTTCTATAATGACGAATTAACTTGTAATGCTCCGATGGTTAGGACATGTGGAAAGAATGCCGAACGAACGTCTGATTAAGAAGATATACAATGCGAAAGTGGAAGGATGTAGGTACCGGGGGAGACCGAGACTAACCTACCTAGACCAGATTGTTCACGTACTGAAGGAAGGTGGATTCAAGAGTCTTCGAAACCGGTGAACGTGTATGAAGAGATTAATGAATGTTGAGGAAGCGAGTGAAGTTTGCAAGGATAGAGTTCTCTGGCACTCTGTTCACTCTGCCTACCCTGCAAGGGATATGGCGTGATGATGTGTATGTATATAAGTACGAATTAACTTAAAATTTCATAGAAATCGTTGGAGCCGTTGCAGATTCTGAATATATAGAAACTTTGAATGTATAAAAAAACAAGAATTGCTCATTTATAGATATTAGATTCATTATCATTTTCCTGTTCTTATCACAATTATTTGTGGTACGCATTATATCGCTTGCCCGGAAGAATAGTGTCACAACTCTAAAAATTACAATTTGCATTATATTTAAATTTTTGATGGTGGAGGGGTGTTAATATTATAAGTTCTCCTTATTAACTCTTCGACGTCATCCTTAAGGATATTATACTGACGTTTGTGCATTTGAAATCGCTGCTGAACCGTGCTGAAAAAAAGGAAATACTTATTTTAAACCTCCTGAAAAATTTAGCTTTTCTAGATTGTGTCACTATTCTTCTGGGCAAGCGATATATCTGTCCCTTTTCTATCATATATATTGCAAAAGTTATTGGCAATAGTTTTATGATCGGCCGCCTGCCAGACGTCAACACTACTTAGGAATGTAATTGTTTACCAAACCGCATCTGACTCAAGTCATTATAAAACTCTTGGTCGTCTTTTACGACATCCACGAGCAAATTAAGGGTTGGTAGTATTCGTAGCGACTACCACACAGCGCGATTAAAGATATTACGATCTTATTATGCATTAAACAATGTAATTGTCAGTATATCGCCATTGCTAGATAGGTAGGTATGCATCTTATTATGAATGGGATTCACCGCAGCCACAAATGCGTATAAGGAAATTAAATAATTTTTCCTCCATCCAGATTATGACTGCTTCAGATATGCGTCAGAATATCACGTGAAGGTTTAATAAAGGTTTTGATGAAATTTATATTAAACTAGCTTACGCCTGCGGTTTCGCCTGCGTGGTTTGTTGATAGAAATGTAGCCTATGTATGTCCTTGCCGAGGATTCAGTCGCGCACTCGGTGTCACTCAGCGTCTCTCAATAGTTTTAGTTTTGTTTTTGCGGAACTCTATTTTTTCTTAAATAGAAATAGCCTAAGTTACTCCTTATAACATCAGCTACCTGCAAGTAAAAGTCCCGTTAAAATCGGTCCAGCCATTTCAGAGATTAGCCAGAAAAAGATTGATTATCCTTCCTACGGATAATCAATATAGGTATGTACCTACGTCAAGAACCAAGGAATATGAGATAGGATCAAGTTGGCATAAACTAAATTATAATTTTACTTCTAAGTTCCACTGCAAGACTCAAGTCACCTTCGAAATGGTAAGGTAATTGACCTATTATATCACGCTGGTCAGACGTGTTGGTATAGAGTTTTATTTCAAGTTTTACTCCTCTTGCATAGATGTTATATGCATAGATAATAAATCGTTTTTTTTAAGGCATTCAGAAATAACCCTTGTATTGTGGGGGACTTTACAAACATATAATTGACGCAGACAAATTACGGCCAGACTCAGAACAATGGTTTGTGTACAAAGGATTATCACTTAGTTGTCCTTTAATACCCACTGCCAGAGGCTAATCGTGATATTTAGGGCTCTGGGCTAAATACTATATTAAGCCTCATTCAACTAACTGTCATTTTGTAAAAAAACTGTTTTCTATAACGAAAATGTTGTAGATAATAGGAAAATAGCATAAAATAGAGACCATAGATTTTTTTTTATTGTGTATGGTGGCAAACAGGCAAGTAGCACACCTGATGGTAAGTGTCACTGCCGCCTATGGACCTTTGCTATATCAAGGGTATAATTATATTATTAAATAATTAAGTGTTTATGTAACTTATACAAACAGCAACTGTAATCGTACTTAATTATGACATATACTTACATTATAACGCAGCCTTTGTGGATTTTAGTGTTGCAAACACCTTTATTTACTCGTCACAATATAAATTCTTTGTTAAATCACATTTTATGGAAAGAATCGATAATTTATTTAGTCGTTCGTTTAACATTGTTGTTCTATATTTGTTTTCTATATACGATTCTCGAAAACGACTGAACACAAGCGACAAAGAATACCCCGCTTCGTTCAATAGACGGGTTGATCGACCTCAAGATAACCAATCTTATAATCAAAATTGAATTTTACATATTTTATTTTAAAACATTGTATCATCTATTGATTTCAATGGGGGCTGAGGGCTTCTTGTGTTCAAGGTCCCCTGGGTTGTATCTCAAAAAGCAACACTAGCCCAAATGCAAGACCAAGAATCACTGGAAGTCTCGCAGTGCGCCCTTAAACAGCATTTTACGATTCCGTTGGCAAATAAAGGATTGTCAACATTTTGTATTCTTAATACCAGTACACGGGGAAATAATTTGCTGTTATTTTAAACAGTCACATGAAGGATAGGTATGATTATAGCCCCACTCCCGTTAAGTGGTATGTATCTAAATATTGATATTTCTACAATTAGTGCTACTAGATGAATGGAATTTCGTTCGTTGGATTTTTCATTTCTATGTGGATTTTTAATTTGTATCAAAACAAGTGACTGTGTCTATCGAGAAAGTTGCAAGACTTGCGAGGCTCGCAAGAATCACTACAAAAAGTGCTTAAGTAAATCCCCTTCTGCCCACTAGTAATAAAAAGAGTGATGAATTGTATTCTTACACTGTAAACAAATGGAATAAATAAATAATGGTACATAAAAAAGCAAACTAGACTCCAAGAATGTTGATAAACCATTGTTTCATAACTCTGTATAGTATAGCGACTGTAAACTTGACAATCCTGTTTAAGAAGTGTTTACTCGTATATCTATTAAAAAGTTGAGGAGTTTGTTTGTTTGTTTAAACGTATTTTTTCTCTTGCCATCGCCATGGGACCGAGTACTTGTATAGCTTCCTTGAGATCCGTGGCCGGCCCGACAGTGTTTAAATGTGCTAAACGAAAATTATACCAGTTGGGCTCTAAAATATCTTATTGTATAAAATAGCGTATTTATAGAGATAGATTTTAGACTACAATGCATAGGTAATCTTGCGACAAATAGTAGCGTACAGTGCCATCATAATTATTCATATTGACCCTTAGAAAGGTACGAGAGAGTGCAGTTCTGTCTAGTCAAAAATATGTCATCATTCTCCTACTATTATCTTAATTGCTTGGGGTCAATACAATATGTACTCTTCTTTCATAGTACATATTGCAAAAGTTACTGGCAATAGTTTTATGACCGGCCGCCTGCCAGACGTCAACTCTCCTTGGGAATGTAATTGTTGACGAAATGGCATCAGATAGTTGGCCTAGGTCGTTATAAGGCTGCTATTCGTCTTTTACGACATCCACTAGTAAAGTAAGGGTTGGTAGTATTCGAAGCCGCTATCACCCAGCATTAGTCAAAAATAAACCGCCTCTGCGCTCGCCCCTACAGCTGACCTTCAACTATGTCTGGGAGAGTGTTAGAACCTTTGAAACTGTCTGGCCGTTTGGAAAACATCTTTGAATAGTTGACCAAGTAACATATATAAAACTCAGACTTTATATTATGACGTAAGTAGAATTATTATTTATTAAACTTTAAAGGCGTCTGGCAGGGGGTTGCCACCCTACAAAGTGTGGCAACTGGCAACAGATGGTATGATATTCTAATAGTATCCTGTAGAACATACTAAAAAATTGCGCATTATGCTATAATGTTTTTGGGCAGCAATTATGCTCCCCTTTGCTACCTGTTACCTGCCAAAGCCACCACGGTTCGAGATTCATAATATCCAAACCTTCTTACCTGCTGTAGGGTACTTGCACAAAAATTTTTTTAGCCTTTATACTATGTGGTAGGACTGGCGATCACGGGCTCTCCCTCTATATTAGTCAATGCTATAAATGAAAATGAAAGGAAAAATTCGTACCATTCTCGACGTAGTACTAAACATAGCTGTTCGTTTACAATAGACTGTATGTGATCTATTTCATTTGCCTGTCCCAATGGACGGACAAAAAATTAAAACGAACCCAATTTTCATAAAGTATACATACACTAATGACGAAGCGGTTTAGTTTTTTATTAATTGCAATTAAACGACAAAGAATTACCAAGCCATTTTCGAGAAGAAACAGCGCGTTGCGATTATGAAGCTTTTAAAAAAATTAATATTTTGATACATTAATTTTTACGGCCGTGATCCTGCCAGATACAAAATATTTTATCCGACGTCCTCGAATATTTATTTTAATCAACTATTTTCTTACTTTAAACAAAATAATTGCTTTCAAAAATATCAAATACGTTTAAACTAATGTTTTTTCTTGACATATGTATTATAATATTATCCAAAGTACAAAAAGAGAAAAATACAATCATTTTTAGGTTTGAAAAGTGCTTGATTTTCATATGTCGAGAGTAGAACAAGACCTCAACGCTTCGCTTATGAGGCGTGCAATATATATGCATAGAATTGTTAAAGACAAAAAGGTTTTAGAATACTTTTGTATTTTGTTTGATAAAAGAAAGTTATAATTGTTTTAAGAGTTCCTAATAGATATCTCTGCACTCTCTCGCATTTGTACAACGACTGTCAAACGCCACACATATAGTGTGCGAAAGAGACGACGCATTATAAAACCGAAATGAGCCGATTGCATCTTTCCAGGGATCGATGTGCATACTTATTGCTGGCTTCTGTACGATTTATGTTCACCAGATCAGATTTTACTACAAATTTCTTTCAAGTCGAGTTTATAGCACCGTATTAATGTAATCAAGTTGCGTAAACTTATTCCTCTATAACACTCGCCCTAAAATAAAATTTCAACAAAAAACAAACATTCCAAAATTTAAAAAAAAACGGTGAAATTTACTCTGTTTTATAGGTGCCATTGTTGGCTTGAGTCTTCTCTAAAATAAAAGAGAAATTGACCTGCTATACCAATCGGATCAGACGTGTTGCTATAGAATTGTGTTTTGAGTGTTCCTTCTCTGACATAGACGTTAAATGTAGGTATATCAATTAGTCGTCTTTTTCAACACCTACGGCCAAGAAAGAAAATAGAAAATGAGAACGAGAGAACTCTGTTGAAAATAATATTAATATTATTAATAACGTTATGGGTGTTCAAAAGAAAATTATAAAATTTAATATATACTTATTCCACAAGCGAAGTTGCTGGTACAGCTAGTATTAGCTGGTTATTATGAAGTATACACGAATATATATCCCCACTTAACCGGCCGTGAACTCGGACAACGAAAAATAAACATTCGTAGCATCCAAACAAAAATTTAATTCTAGACAGCCTGTTGTAAAGGCACACCATAGATATGAAACTTCAGTATAAAGCCGGCTTTTGACTATGGGATATAATCTTTCTTCTTCTTATAATATATATAAATTACGCGTCACGTTGTTTGTCCGCGATGGACTCTTAAAGTTTTTAACCGATTTTAATCAAATTTGTACAGCATGTGTAGTTTAATCCAACTTAAAAGATAGGATAGCTTCCATCTCAATTTATAGTCGCAATATTATTTTATTGCAAATTATTTGTCTATTATTTGACAGTCACAATTATCTGTTATCTCCAAACGATTCTAACAGATGGCGGTATCTGTTGACTGGATTGAGTAAGTATTTAATAGATAGCGCTATGTTAAATGTAGTTGCAAACGTTTCATATAAGCTACAATTTATTAGCATAACCACCACGTGTTACTGACGCTACCTTAGCCACAGCAACGCGTGGCCGGGTCTGCTAGTATAATATATATTACATCTTGAGATACAATATTTTATCGCTTGTCAAAAACTTTGTACGAGACAGTTCACATTGTGCTATAATATATATATTACATCCCGAACTATAAATATTTTTTCGACCAAGTAAGCGATATTTTGAAGCAGTATATTTTACCTCACGTCCCCGGACACCGCTCCTCCCCCTGCCTCGCCCTCAGTTTGAATGGTGACCGAAGCTGAACTGTTCTAAAATATACATCTTACAATGTGATCAGCAATTGCGGGATGTAATATATAATAGCTCAAGATGTTATCTATCCCATAGTCAAAAGCTGGCTTGGTAACATAGCATATTATGTAATTCATCATAATCACAGACCATACATGTCCCACTGTTGGGCTCGGGCCTCCTCCGTAATGGGAGGGAAATTAACCTACTATACCGCGCTGGTCAGACATCTTTGTATAGAGTTTTGTTTCGAGTTTTTCTCCTCTCGCATAGATGTTATATGCGTTATATGTCCCTTAGTCGTCTCGTACGATCACCCACGGTTAAGATAGGTGGTGGTGAATTGTATTCTTACTCCGTCACTACACGGAAAGGAATGTAACTATGTACATCAAACACTTCTATGTAGACATAGAGTTGGGTTTATCATTTATTTATATATGCTATGAAAACGGTGTTGTGTGGTAGCGGCTATGAATACTACCAACCCTTACTTTGCTCGTGGGTGTCGTATATGACGACTAAGAGCTTTATATCGACCAGAGCCAACTACTTAATAATTTGGTCAGCAATTACATTCCCAAGAAGAGTTGTCGTCAGGCCGGCGGCTGGTCATAAAACTATTACCTTTGCAATATGTAGGAAGAGGGGTACATATTACGTCGACCCCAAGTAATTGGGACAGGAGCAGGAGAATGATGATGATGAAAACGAGCTTAAGCGATTCATATGTTCACTATAATTTTTTTTTCCAAGCCGTCTTATAAAAATATTTACATCAAAATCTCTGAATATTAGTGTTGCCCAAATTCAGTCTTGGTCTTGCAGTCTTGGTCTTGTTCTTGCGTTTTTGCAAGACCAAGACCAAGAACAAGACCGCGTATTTTTAGCAAGACCAAGACCAAGACTGACCGTGCAAGACTTGAGCAAGAACAAGACTAAGCCTGCAAGACTCTTGCGTCTTGCAGCTAGGACTTAGCGCTATTTCACGGAGTAGTTAGGTGTAACAGTTCGGTGTATAGGTACGCTTAGGAATTCTATGAGACGCAAAAAACTGTATCAAAGAATATGAAAAACTGGACCTATGCGCATTACGACTAATACCATAAACATACTGTTGCGGCAAAAATGCCTGAGTGATAGTATCATGCAAATGTCGAGGTTGTGCTAATCATCAGGCGCTTTTTACATTTAATAATTTTGTTTGTCCACTACCTACATTGATTTAATATAATATATAATTTTCATATTCATACAAGCAACACGTAGTTTTTTATTTCCACACTAATAATACCTGGATTATCCTATTCATGGTCCATCGAGCACGGATGTGGAGTTTTGTAGTATATTAACTCCGATCAGCAATTTATTTAAAGGATTTCAAGAGAATTGGTGGATATTATAAGGCATAGCCGACCGCCAGTGAAGCCGGTCAAATCTGCTGCGTCATTTCAGAAGAATTGGAATTGGTCGTGGTCTGGATACTTAATAGCTATGAAAAGGTGTATTCTTTATTAAAATAGTCCACCCAACACTCTTTAATCAGGTATAATTAGTGTAAGTCAGCCGCAAACCACCAGGTTAGTATTTATATTATATTGTCATTTATATTGATCTGTGAGTGGTTACAAATTGTAATAATTATTAGCTAATCAGTATTTGTTTTACATTATTATTAAAAGTATTATAAACATTGTAAAAGAGTAGTTATTTAAGTGCACAGTAATTACATTATTTTACTTTGCAGTGTAGGTACTTAGTTAAACAATTACTGTAACGGTTAGGTAATCACATAAGTTAGTACAGGTAGACAATATAGATATTTGATATTTGTAATTGTTAAATTAGTACAGTTTATTGTAAATTCTAAACAATTGTTATTTATTAGTTATTTAACTAACTGTTCCTGGATTAGAGTTTATATGTTTTACAGGCTACTACATCATTGTAACAATAGTAATTAAACGTTGCTTTAAAATTAAATTGTATAAATTTCAGGTTGATAATAACAGCTAACGCAATGCCAGAAGATAAGGAGCTCATTAGGAAACGAGCTAGTATTAAGGGAAAGGTAACCGTGTTCGTGAATTATTTAAATACCTTACAACCTTCCTCCTTGAGTGATATTGAGGTAAGCGAGTTGCAATTTCGTTTCAATAGATTCGAGGCGTTATATGACCAATATGATGAAGTACAGTTAGCATTGGAATGTAGTATTGACAATTTGACCAGTCAAATATCGGACCGCAGCGAGTTTGAATCTCTTTATTATAAAACCTTGTCTCAAGCTCAAAAAATTCTTGATGATAATAAGAGAGGTAGTTTTAATGATAAAAGTGAGTTAGATTCGCATTCTAGTAATCACAAGTTTGTTAAATTACCGACTATACAGTTGCCGAAATTTAGTGGACTTTATACAAACTGGCTTGAATTCCACGACACATTTGTTAGTCTTATTCATTCCAACGATGATATGAATGAAATAAATAAATTTCATTATCTGAGATCTTCGTTGGAAGGGTCTGCTGCTGTAGTCATCAACTCGATTCAGTTTTCCGCAGCTAATTACTCGATCGCCTGGAATCTTCTTTGTGAGCGATTCGACAATAAAAATTTACTTATACAACATCACATTTCAGCATTATTTCAAATTGATTCTTTACAAAGGGAGTCTTCGGTAAATTTAAAAGGATTACTTGATGTTATTAATAAAAATTTACGTGCCTTGGAATCCTTAGGTGAACCTGTTTCTCACTGGGACACTTTGCTCATTTATATTGTCACGCATAAGTTAGATAATAAAACTTATCGTGAGTGGGAGGAGTACAAAGGCTGCCTAGCTAAGGATACTAAAATTACATTTAATTTGTTTATAACCTTTATTAAAAATCGTGCTGAAATATTAGAAACGTTAGAATTAGTAACTTCTACTTCTACTAAACATTCCATTACTAGTAAAAATTCTAACAAGGTTCGAACTATGATGTCACAGAATTCTACCACAAATACTGCTGTTCATAATAGTAGAAACGATAGTTGTTTTTCGAACAAACCTAAAAGTTGTGTTATGTGTAGTAATGATCACAAACTAAGCATCTGTCCACAGTTTTTATCCCTAAGTAATGCAGATCGATTTAAATTATTACCAAAATATAAAATTTGTTACAATTGTTTCAACCCGGGACATTATGCTAACAACTGCAAGAAGCTTGGTTGTAAAATATTCCGACGGAAGCATAATACTTTGGTTCACGTTAACAATTCTTCGAAGTCTTCTATGTCAGGTTCAACTGATACTTTTGCTAAAAATGATAACGGGACTAGTAGTATGAATATATCTACTCAACCCATTGTTGATAGCTTGGCGCTCTCAGCGAGCGTTGACCAGTGTGACGTATTGTTGTCTACTGTTTTACTTAAAGTCACGGGCATAAATGGCCAACAGCACATTGTTCGTGCTGTGCTTGACAGCGGCAGCACATCATGTCTTATAACTGAAAAGGTTTACCTTAAACTGGGTTTAACTGCGAAGACTGTGAACAATTCCATTTTGGGCATCAATAATGCGTCATCGTTAATTAATAAATTATGTTACGTATCAGTTCAGTCTTTGCAGAACAATTTTAGTACTAATATTAATTGTTATATTATTCCAATAATTACAGATAAAATTCCGAGTACATATATTAATTTGTCTAAAATTAAAATTCCTCCTAATGTTGGTCTTGCTGATCCCAATTTCCACTCACCGTCTCCTGTCGATATGTTGCTCGGTGCTGACATCTTCTGAGATTTATTGGGATCAGAAAAAATAAAATTGGGTGATGGACTACCGATTCTTTGTGAAACTAAATTAGGTTGGATAGTGTCGGGCCCAATTCTAAGTGTCACTTCTTCTAAGGTTTTAAAATGTAACTTTACAAATGTGCTGTCAGACTATGAGGAATTTAATTCTAATATTGATCGCCAGCTCACAAGATTTTGGCAACTTGAAGACGTTTGTACTTCATCGCCATATTCCTCAGAGGAGAAACAATGTGAAAAACATTTCACTGAAAATACTACACGATTGGATAACGGTCGATTTTGTGTCAGAATTCCTTTGAAGAGTTCACCTGATCATTTGGGTGAATCTCTATCAAGAGCCAAGTATTGTTTTTCTTCTTTAGAGCGTAAGTTTAAATGTAAAACCCAATTTTCTAAGATGTACAAGGAGTTCATGCTGGAGTATGAAGCTTTAAACCATATGTCTAAATGTAAAAATATTGAAGATAAAGCATTTTACATTCCGCATCACGGGGTTCTGCGTGAAAGCAGCGCAACCACAAAATTAAGGGTGGTATTTAATGCCAGTAGCTTAACGAGTACGGGCACATCCTTTAATAATATCCAGATGGTTGGACCCGTGGTACAGGACGACCTTTTATCGATCCTGTTGCGTTTTAGACAACATAAATATATACTAGCTGCTGACATAGAGAAAATGTACCGGCAGATAGTTGTTCATCCAAGTGACAGATATCTACAACAAATTATTTGGCGTGACAATCTGTCATCTCCATTACAAGCTTATCAACTTAACACCGTGACTTATGGCACGGCTAGCGCACCCTTTCTAGCAACGCGATGTCTTCGACAGCTGGGTCTAGATTTAAAGGATATTGATAGGCAAGTCTCCGAGGTTATCATTCACGATTTCTATGTTGATGACCTTCTAACGGGAGGAGATGACCTTAATGAGGTTATAGCATTGCGTCATAAAGTTACTTCCACTCTCGCTTCAGCTCAAATGAATTTAAGAAAGTGGAAGTCCAACGAAATTCAATTGGTGATGGGTTCTGACGTGCCCCAATCTTCACTAGATTTGAATATTGGCGGATTTGAGTCAAACAAAACCTTGGGCTTAGGTTGGGATCCGTTGCCTGATTATTTATGCTTTCCGATTGGCGAGTCAATTAAATTTAATAATACCAAACGTGACATGCTTTCTATTATGTCACAGGTTTTTGATCCTCTCGGATTATTAGCACCATATATAATTACTATGAAAATGCTACTTCAAAAACTGTGGTTAGAAAAACTTTCTTGGGATGAGCAACTGTCACCAGATAATATTAAACTTTGGAATGAAGTTATCATTAATCTGCCTAAATTGAATTTAATACGTATTCCACGTCGAATTTTGATTGATTCGTATGACTTTTTAGAGTTTCACATTTTTACTGATGCATCTGAACGTGCATACGGTGCTTGTCTTTATGTTCGAAGTGTTGCTAGTCATGATGAGCCTTTGGTGCGTTTATTGTTAGCTAAGAGTAGAGTTGCACCACTCAAGCCAATGACTATACCCCGTCTCGAACTTTGCGGCGCACTGGTAGGTGTTCGCATTTATGAAAAAGTCATTGCTGCATTACGAGTCACTGCGCGGCGTATATTTTTTTGGACTGACTCCACTGTCGTTTTGGGGTGGTTGAATATGTTACCACATAAATTGCAGCCTTTCGTTCGCAACAGAGTGGCAGAAGTCTTAGATAAGAGTGGCGGCTGTGAGTGGAGACATGTCCCCACTGATCAAAATCCTGCTGATTATATATCTCGCGGAGTAGATATTAATTTATTATCCACGTTGGATGATTGGTGGTCAGGTCCAAGTTTTTTAAAGAAAGAACCATCACATTGGCCTTCAAAATTAATATCATATAATCATGACATGTTACCTGAAATAAAATCTGATGTCACTTGCCATGTTTTACTTAGTGAAGAAGTGTTTAATGAGATTATCACATTTACACGTTTTTCGAACCTTTCTAGACTTCAGCGAACAACTGCCTATATTTTTCGATTTATTGATAATTGTCGTGGTAAGCATCTCCATGGCCCTTTTAATACTACTGAATTAAATAGGGCTCTGAATACCGTAATACGACTTTCTCAAATACAATGTTTCAAAGATTATAAATTTCTACTTAATAATAAATCTTTACCAAAAAAAAGTGAATTAAATAAATTTAATGTTTTTCTAGATGACAATAAGATAATACGTATTCGGGGCAGATTACGACAATCAAATTTTGTTTATAATAAAAAACACCCTATTCTTATTCATTCTACTCATCATTTTACTAAATTACTTTTTAATTATGAGCATAAAAGATTGTTTCATGCCGGGCCACAACTACTGTTAGCATCCATACGAGAAAGGTATTGGCCCATAAGAGGTCGTAATTTGGCCAGAATGTGTTACCGACAATGTATACGTTGTTGTCGTTTTAAAGGTGAAACTGTTAGTCCAATTATGGGAGATTTACCGTCGGAGCGACTTTAGATAGGTTTTCCATTTGAAAACATAGCTTTGGATTATGCAGGTCCTATTCAATCAGCTGTTCGTCAAGGTCACGGTTGTAAACTGGTTAAAGTTTACATAGCTATCTTTGTTTGTTTTTCCACAAAGTCAATTCACCTTGAACTAGTCGGTGATTTAACAAGCAATACTTTTATTTTAGCATTAAAGAGATTCATATCGCGTAGAGGAAAGCCAAGAAATATCTATTCGGATAATGGTACCTCGTTTGTTGGTGCATATAATGACCTCTCTAAATTTTTAAAATCGAATTGCGATTCGGTGGTTGAGAACATGGCTAAGGAGGGAATAGAGTTTCACTTTATACCGGCATATTCTCCTCATTTCGCTGGCCTTGCGGAAGCTGGTGTCAAGTCAACTAAACATCATTTAGTCAGAGTGTTGGGTCTTTGTAATCTTATATATGAAGAGCTTTACACATTATTGATTCAAATTGAAGCGATTTTGAACTCCAGACCACTGACACCGTTATCATCAAACCCCGAGGATTTGTCACCGCTAACTCCTGGACATTTCTTAATTGGACGTCCAATGACATCGCTGCCATCGCCTGATTTTCGAGATCATTCTATCAATGCCTTAAATCGCTTTAATCGTATTGAACTTCTGCGTCAGCATTTTTGGAATAGATGGAGTAAAGAATACGTATCGGAGCTTCAACTGCGAATGAAGTGGAGAGCAAGCAAAGGCTCCTTAAAGCTAAATGCTTTGGTCCTTTTAAAGGAAGACAATCTTCCACCACTTAAATGGAAGCTGGATCGGATCGTTGCCACGTACCCTGGAACAGACGGCGTAGTACGTGTTGCCGATGTCAAGACATCTAATGGCCTGTTACGCAGGTCATTCTCTAAAATTTGTCCGTTACCAATATATCCGGAAACAGAAGATCGTGGTTGAAAGACAGGCTTTCAACGCCCGGGGGTATGTTGCGGCAAAAATGCCTGAGTGATAGTATCATGCAAATGTCGAGGTTGTGCTAATCATCAGGCGCTTTTTACATTTAATAATTTTGTTTGTCCACTACCTACATTGATTTAATATAATATATAATTTTCATATTCATACAAGCAACACGTAGTTTTTTATTTCCACACTAATAATACCTGGATTATCCTATTCACATACCTACATAGCGAATAAAAAAATATCCATTAAAATCAAACTGAGTGCATGCATAGTTATGTTTTAACCATCGGCACTTTGATAATGCGGCATCAAAGGTTTTGTACTTACTTCTCAAAGAAATTTGCCGCTTTTCGGAAGTACATGGTTATGATACACGCGCCGGCGGCTTCTTTTGAAATCATATACAACAATCGTTGCCGCCGCGCCGAAATCACAACATTTGACACTATTTGATTGCCGCCACAGGGCGTAGGTATACTCATGCAAAATAATTTCAAATTTTAAGAGTACCTACAGGTGTAAAACGAGGAACGAAATAGACTTTATAACAACAAATAATCCCAGAAATGTACAAAACCTAAACGTGATAAGCAAACTACACCACCCGAGCGATCATAGGTTAGTAAGAATTACTATAAATATGCAAAATAACAAGAAATCCCGAAGACACTATAAAAGCAGAATAAAATCCCATATAGACAGCAACCTTATAGAGCGTCTCACTCTACCTTATCGTGACTGTGAAAATATACAGGAACTTAACAAAAATATAGAGCTGTTATTACGCAATACCTCAACAAACAAAGATACGAAAAAAGTACAACAAAAATTTTTTACGCAAGAAATACAAGAACTAAAGGCACAAAAATCCATACTAAAAAATAAGGAAAATAAAACAAAAGAAGAAAAAAGAGAGTTAAGCAATCTATATAGAATTATTCAAAAAAAAATTAAGAAACACATCAAGGATCGTAGACTAAGTATTATAAGTAAATACCTAGAAGAAACAGGAGGTCTAAGAAAAGCATACAAAAAGATAGACGACACCAAACATTTAATGACGCAACTCAAAGATACTTCAGGTAACATAGTTACTCATAGACGCGAACTAATAATAATAGCTACGAAATTCTATAAGGATTTATATTCAGACGATAACAAGACAAATGAGACATTTATATACACAATAGATAACAAAAGCCCAGCGCCACTATTCATAGAGAGCGAAGTAGAGCTATCAATTAAAAACTTAAAGTTAGGCAAAAGCCCAGGACCAGATGGGGTAACAAATGAAATGATAAAGACGAGCAAAGATGACATTGTAAAACCGCTTACGAAGCTATTCAATCTTATTCTGTGCAAGAGGGAATTGCCGGAATCTTGGACAGTTTCAGAGATAGCTCTACTTTACAAAAAAGGAGACTCAAAGCTAATTACGAACTACAGACCCATTAGCCTGATATCTTGTATATATAAAGTATTTGCATTAACTCTACTAAGACGCATAACAAAAACTATCGATGAAAATCAACCGATTGAGCAGGCAGGCTTTATGAAAAATTACTCTACGATCGACCACATACATACACTAAAACTAATAATAGAAAAATGCTCAGTGTATGATTTGCCTCTATACATCGCTTTCATAGATTACTCAAAAGCTTTTGACTCTATATCCCATAACTCTATTTGGCAAGCACTTACGGAACAAGGAATAGAACGCAATTATATAGAGTTAATTCAAACAATATATGCGAAAAGTATGACTAGAATACGACTAGAAACTAAAGGACCAATTTTTCAAGTAGAGCGAGGCGTAAAACAAGGTGACCCTTTATCACCAAAGTTATTTATTGCAGTATTGGAATCTATCTTCAGAAAACTGGATTGGAAAGAGATGGGCATAAACATCAACGGTAGATACCTATCACATCTAAGGTTTGCAGATGACATTGTTCTTCTGTCAGAAAGCCCAGAGCAACTGGAATACATGCTACAGTCTCTCAGTTGTCAAAGTAAAGCAGTTGGATTAATAGTGAATAGAGATAAAACTAAGGTTATGACAAACAGAGATAGAACACAAATTTCAATACAGTCAGTACCGATAGAATATGTAGAAGAATATTTATATCTTGGCCACCTCATATCATTTAGATTTTGTACAGAGAAAGAAATAGACAGAAGAATAAAGAACACGTGGAATAAATACTGGTCAATGCAAGAAATATTTAAAGGACCTCTACCAATACATCTTAAAACTAAAGCAATGAATATATGTCTGACACCCTGCTTGACATATGCATGTCAAACTTGGCCACTTAAAAAAGCGCACCTAAATAAAATAAAAATATGTCAAAGGGGTATAGAAAGAAGTTACATGAATATAAAATTAAAGGATCGGATCAAAAGCTCAGATATCAGGCAAAGGACTAAGGCAAAAGATGTAGTCAAACAAGTACTGACTCTTAAATGGAAATGGGCAGGCCATACCCAACGAACAACAGATAGTAGATGGTCACAAACTGTTACAAACTGGTACCCAACATATAAAAGGCGCAAAAGAGGCAGACCTTTAAAAAGATGGAGCGATGACATCGCAGAAGTAGCCGGACCACTTTGGCCAAGAGTGGCACGAGATAGAGAAAGCTGGCATAAGTTGGAGGAGGCTTTCACCGCTAAAGCGGGCCTTACATTAACAAATAAAAAAAAAAAAAAAAAAAAAAAATTAATTAAAAAATACTAACATAATAATAATAAGAAATATACTAACACTACTAACGAAGATACATTTAAGTCACTTGAATTTATAATAATTTATTTTGTAAGGGATAAATAAAGCTTTATTATTATACAGGTGTTCCAAAGAATAAATAAGTTTCAGAGTGCTTAGAATGAAAATGAATACATTATACTGATCACGCAAGTAGTATTATGATAGGAAAAAATGTTAAGGATAGGTAGTAGATGTCGTAATAATTTATTCTAGTAAGTATATATTATAATATTGATTATATGGTTTTAAACTAATTACTTAGGTACTATTATTGTACATTTAGTCATTATATTTCTTAAGTTTTTACAAGAAAAAATAGCAAAAAAGTGTTCAAATATCACCCGTTTGATAAATATTGTAGCCACTTTTAAATATACTTGAAACGTGTAAAAAAATTCTACAAAACTAATAAAATAATATAAAAAGCGTAGCTACTTACCTACTAATAAAATAAAAAGCCTGCGATAAGAGTTTTGTATTACTTACCAGCCCGAATATCTCTGAGAGAGATGATGAGAGTAAGTATTTACTAGCAGTGCCCGCGACTTCGTCCACGAGGAATAGTAACTTTGGAGGTATAGTGACGTTCAGGATTTATTTTAAAACTTCTGTCATCAAACATACAAACAAACTCTTCAGCTTTATAATATTAGTATAGATAAGTATAGATGTACGCCAAAACATTCACTTATATGTAAAGAATAGTGATTGGCACTAATTCTTTACATATATTTTATTCACGCGTCGCGTCTGTACAAGTAGGTAATAATCTGTGTTTGTACGCCGCACGCGGCATCGTTTGATTTGCGGCGGCATCCTTTTAATAGAGCCGGCACGTGGCGAGGCGGCGCGGTAGAAAGCAAGGAAACGTACTATAAATAAAGGAATTATTTTAATTCCAGTCATTTCCAATTGAGCTGTGCTTCGAGTCTAACTTAATAATTGTTTTTACTAATTCTTGTTGTTTTCTAAAAACGTATCACGTGTACAATTTAATATGAGTGACGAAGATTCAAATTATTCTAGTCCGAGTAACGAGAGTTTGAGTCACAGATCTAAAAGACCCAAAAGCAAATTTGAGGAGTTTTTCGAAATAATTCATGCATCCCAAACTGCCTTGTGTAAATTGTGCCAACATAAAAAGATTGAAATAAAAATGAAAAACAGAAACACTTCAGGCTTAAGGAAACATCTAATATCTTTCCACAAAAAGGAATCACAAATATTTCTTCCTGTTAAACCAAAATTAAGTGGAGATATCACAAGCTTTTTAGTAACCGCTGGAAGAAGTGGACAGGTAAGAATATTGTTTTAACAATGGTCGAAGTTGTCGCTACGGGAATTTTAACTCCGCGTATCTATTCATGCGATACTTTCAAAAACGCCATTAACTTACGTAAGTATTTTTGAGTTAGTGGTGTTTTCATCTAGGGGTGCGACATATTAAGTATGTAATTATCGTCTTAAATATTTTTTATAAACACCCATATTTTCATTTGTTTTCATAATCGGCCAGTAACAACTAAGTACTTTATTTTGGTAATATAACAAATGTCAATTTAACGATTTTCTCGATTTAACAACAACAAACCTCCTCCTCCTAAACGCTCAAACCTAGTATGTTTTAAATAATAACACAAGATTTATTGTTTTATTTCAGTCGGAAAACAGCAGTGACAACATCACGACAGCTACAGTTGATTGGGTGGTGAAAAAATATCTTCCCTTCTCATTTTTCGATGACGAAGCTACACAAGTATATTTTCGACGTATTTGCCCTAATATGGTGTTTCCTAAAAGGTCTACACTTAGAAGGAAAGTCAAAGAGCGATTTGAAGAGCTCCAATTGAATCTCAAGGAACGACTTCAACAATTATCATCTAAAATGTCGTTTACTATTGATGGGTGGACGTCAATTGCTGGTAGGAGTTACTACGGGGTTACTATGCATTATATAGACAACGAATGGAAGTATCGATCTGTAGTTCTTGATTTTATACCATCACGCGGTCGACATACTGGGGAAGATATTGCAACGATTTTCCATGAATGTTTATTGGAATATGACATAATTGATAAAATACAAGGTATCACGGTCGACAACGCAACTGCAAATACCAAATTTATGTATGAACTGGGCAAACAGCTGCCGCCACACTTTGATTCAGACAATCAACATTTCCGGTGCTTTGCTCACATTTTAAACCTTGGTGTACAAGATTTATTAAAGACCTTAGCATTACACTATGAGTCTGACACTAACGCGCAAGATCAGCAGTATGAAGACTATGCAGACGAAACTGAGGATGAGGAAGATGAAGAATATGCACCAAATATTGCTGACTCGCGTACATCTGTAACAAAGTTACGCAGTATTTCCAGTAAAATAAAAAGAAGTGAGATAGTGAAGAAGAAGTTTCAGTCTGCTTGTGAAGCAGCTGGCGTGCCATCAAATCTAAATGCCATTCTTGACTGTCCAACGAGATGGAATTCCACACATGATATGATTGGATTTGGTTTAAAAGTGAGAGCGGGCATTAACATATTGTGCAGTTCTGTCACCGAATTGAATGATTTTCAAATCACAGCTAGTGAATGGCAGGTACTCGAAAAATTACATAAATTTCTAATAAACTTTAAACTTTTAAGTACAAAACTTGGTGGAGACAAATATGTTACATTACCGCTAGTCATTGTATCATTCAATCTCTTGCTAGATAAAATTGAATCCATGGTAAAACAGTTAGATGAGAAACCTAATCGATCTGAAGTGGATGAAAGGCTCATTCTAGCTTTCCAAGCAGCTCGAGACAAAATGCTTAAACATTATAAGAAGAGCAACTGGATTTATTGTACTTTTTTAATTTTAGACCCAAGGCATAAGGCTCAGACTTTTGACCTGACAATGTGGGGGAAGCAACTTAAAACAGAAAGTCTGCGCAAGTTCAATGAACTTTATGAAGAATATAAAAGTCTACACTCACTGAACAAATCTCTGGAATTACCAAAAAAAGAAAATAAAGTATGTGATGAAGATGAAGACGTAATAGACTTTGATAAACTCTATGAATGTCCCTCGACGTCATCTGGATCTTGTCTTCAAGGCTTAGTGATAGACGAGTTGGAGGAGTACCTGAGAAAACCAAGAACTGTCATCTCGGAAGACATTTTAGATTGGTGGAGGACGCATGAGACAGAGTATCCGACTTTATCGAAGATGGCCCGTGATTTTCTCTCAATACCTGCAACTTCAGTACCTGCTGAGAGATTATTTTCTAAAGCATCATTAGTAATTAGAAAACATAGAAATAGGTTAAATGATGAGTCAGCCAGATGGTTACTTTGTATTAATTCTTGGTCAAAAGAATTGATATAAAGTAACATAACCTAATGATAAAGCTGTTGTGTACTGTTATGTTTGATTTGTGTTGTATTTTATTTTTTATTGAAATAAATGATAAATCGTAAAACTCTTTTATTAAATTTCATATAAGTTGAGGGTTCAATCTCTTTCTAGACAGATATTGTTCTTTAAAATACAGTCAAGTTATTGTAATTAATTTGTTTTTTACATGTTTTAGCAAATGTAAGCTTATAAATCATAAATGTTTATTAAGAAACAGTTACTTCCATGGAAAACGACATATAGGTCAGTTGATTTTTCGAATTTCTTATCAAATCCTCAGTTATTTATTAATCTGCTTGATCTTTACTATGGCTATGTTAATTCAAGCTCACAATGTTTCAATTCTAATACGTTTTTCTAAGATTTAAAGTAAACTTTAATAAATAGTAATAGACTAATAGGTAATTGCAAGACTTGCAAGACTCTTGCTGCAAGACCAAGACCAAAACCAAGACTGGGAGCGCAAGACCAAGACCAGGTGTATTGGCGCAAGACCAAGACCAAGACTGGCTAAGTCTCGTCTTGTTCTTGCATTTGGGCAACACTACTGAATATACATATTCTTGTGTGTTATCATTGCCTTGTTATATTCTACTTTCCATTTGGTGACGGAGTATGAATATATCACCACCTTCATTTCTCATCCACGGGAGTCGTAACAGAAGATTACATCTATGCTAATGAATAATGGTCTGTCTACTGTTACGCTTGGTATAGGTAACATAAAAAAAATTAAATAGAATTAAATATTTAATTAATTATAATGAAGAGAAGGTAAAATTAAATAGAATTAATTATTTAATTAATTATAATGAAGTGAAGGTATGCAACGGGAAGTGGGTTCGTTGCCTTTCTAGCTATTCCCTAGGCTCGACTGACATGAACAGGAAAACAGTAGGTACTCTCCTGACGCTTCTTTCCCGCAGTGATCCGTAGTGAAGAAGATGAGCAACTGCGAGTCTGCTTCAGAAGATTGACTGTTGAGTCTAATCTTAAAACCCTGTAATCATTTTAGGGTGCCCAATTAGAATATGTCCTCCATACGATCACCTTGACTGTAGCCCAGCGATAAGCGAGAAGCCACTGATTCCGTCATAAAGTGTTTGTACATCAGTAATCTAAGGTGAGACAGTCAAGGTGTATAGCAAAGCGGAAGGACATAACAAGCAAACAACACAATTAAAAGTAATTACACTATATGTTTAACAAAATTTATAACATGAACATATGATAAAAATATTCTACATATAATGACTGAGCAAATATGAATGATGTAGGTATACGTTAAATGATTGCTAAGAAACTATTAATATACAATAAGAAAGGATTAGTTACATTTAAAATCTACATACTGCTAATTACTCTATGGCTAGGCAGGGCTTAGTTTCTAAGATTACCTATTTGCATTAACTATTAAACCAGTAAAAGCACAACTCACCCTATAACGGGGTTTTAATATCCACACACACACAATTAAATATAATGATATTATTATCTAGGGATGATCTAGCAATTATTGACTTTAAAATAAATAATAAAATTATATAAGGATTAATATTGAAAACATTTGTTAACGGACGCACGGGTCGTTGAAGCGTTCGTTGGTGTGAAGTGAGCGACGAAGCGGCCAGCGCGGTAGGTGTAACCAACGTGAAGTTCTCGCAGCCTCTGCGTTTAGTTCCTACTCACGAATATGATTATTACAGCAATGTAACAGTACTCCCCTTCCCAGATGAGGATTTTTCGTGCTAAAAAAATCCGTATTATTGTAGAGAGAAACGTAATAAAATTGAAATTTAAACTAAAGCTATGGGGACATCAATTTTAATTTGAGATCCTTTATGTGCCAAACTCCCAGATCACGACCGTTCAAATCTTCTAAGACGTATACTAGTGGCGACCTTTTTTCTTTCACTTTACATTTTTCAAATTTAGGTGCAAGCTTTTTACTAAAACGTGCACCTTTATCACTTTGTAAATAGCAGCGCTTCCATACAATGTCGCCCACGCTAAATTCGACGTGTTTACGACGTAAATTGTAACGCTGACATGATTTGTGATGATTATGCCAGAGAGTAGCCTGCACTTTATTGAATATTTCAACTAAAATACCTAAGTTCTCACCGTATATATCACGAGGCAGGAACATAATCTCATCACTATTATCATTATCGACATAGTGGGTCCCACAAGTAACCAACTCTCTACCATGCACTAGGAAGGACGGTGTGAAACCCGTCACTTCATTCACTGAATTGTTAATTGCGAACTGGATCTTAGGTAGCATTATATCCCAACTTCTATGATCGTCATTCACAAAGGTCGATATAGATGTTACTATTGTCCTATTATATCTTTCTACGGTGTTAATTTGAGGAGTGTACTTAGGTGTGAAATGCACGTTAGGTATATTATATTTTTTCAATAGTGTGTCCATCTCACGGCCTGCAAATTGTGTTCCGTTATCCATAATGATGGTTTGAGGAATTCCATGTACGAGGAAAACATTATCCTCCAGTTGTCTACAGATAACGGCAGCAGTAGCTTGTCGTAGGGGAAATATAAGACAGTATTTTGAAAAGCAGCAATTAACGACGAGAATGTAATTGTTCTGCTTCCTACTACTAGGTAAGGGACCTACAAGGTCTATAGAGAGTGTTTGAAAGGGACGGGAACAGTGTTTAGGTCGACCCATCTTCCCTAGAGTAGTATGAGCTGGATATTTATAAGCTAAGCAAGTGTTACAATTACCTACAAATTTAACTACATCGGTATACATGCCTGGCCAATGATATTTTAGAAGAAGCCGTTTATAAGTCTTAAATATTCCTAAATGTGCTGCTGTCGGCGTTGAATGATTTTTATAAATAACCTCGGCACGCAGTTCTTGTGGAACGACTTCTTTCCAGTTAAATTCTGATGTGAGGGGATTCTTACTTTTTATATGTCGGTATAATATATTTTTCTCGACTTTATAATTAGGATAGCTGGCTTGAGAGTTCATACATCCATCAAAAATATTCTGATACCATGTGTCCGTAGTAGTGGGAGGTGTAACCAACGAGGTACTTAAGGCAGCCACAGGTACACCTCTTGATAATGCATCAGGTATAATATTTTCTTTGCCTCGGCGGTGTTTAACTACAAAATTAAAAGAAGCTAGTCTTACTCCCCAACGCGCAAGGCGACCGGTAGGATTTGTGAGAGATAAAAACCATTTAAGAGCAGAATGGTCTGTGTAAACGGTAAAAACTTTACCATTCTCTAAATAACAACGCCAGTGTTCTAATGCGGATAAAACTGCAAGGGCTTCTCTCTCAGTGACACTATAGTTGCGTTCAGGTCCCGTAAGAGACCTGCTCATATAGGCTACTGGATGTTCCTCACCATTTATAGTTTGTGAAAGCATGGCACCTACACCAAAGTCACTTGCGTCAGTATGGACGTCAAAGCTATAATTAAAATTAGGACAAGCCAAAATAGGTGCATTTACCAGACAAGATTTAAGTTTTTGAAAAGATAAATCGGCTTCAGGAGTCCATTCAAAGGGACGCGCCATTTTTCCACTAGTGGTCAACCTATTAAGTGGACCAGCTATCGTGCTAAACTTTGGAACAAAACGTCTATACCATGACGCTGTACCGAGAAATCGCTTGACTTCCTTTTTTGTAGTAGGGGTAGGGAAATTTAAAATGGCTTCGACTTTATTAGGGTCAGTACGAAGACCATGTTCATCTACGACATAACCCAAGTAATGCAAATTTTTTCTAAAAAATTGGCATTTGGATAGGTTTATAGTGAGATTAGCACTTTTTAGTTTCTCCAGGACGCGACCTAGTAATGTCACATGTTCCTGAAATGTATTGCTTATGATGACTATGTCATCAAGGTAACAAAAGACTTTAAGCTCAAATTCAGGTCCAAAAAGGGCATCTACTAGTCGCTGTTGCGTAGCTGGAGCATTAGACAAACCAAAAGCAGTTACTTTAAACATAAATGTGCCTCTACCAGGTACATAGAAAGCAGTTTTTTCACGATCAGCTACACTAATTGGAATCTGCCAAAAAGCTTTGGATAAGTCTAAACTACTTAAGAATTTTGCATCTCTAAGGTTGTCAAGGATTTCTGAGACATATGGTAAATTATAAGCGTCTTTTTTTGTAACAGAATTTAATTTCCGACTGTCTAAGCAGAAGCGAGGTTTACCATCTTTCTTATCTACCACAAGTACAGGGGAAGACCACGGACTCTCACAGGGTTGCAATACGTCTAACGCTAACATTTCATCTACTTGCTCGGTTATTATTCGTTTCTTTTCAGGAGACAAACGATAATATCTTTGTCTTATAGGTTCCGCGTTGCCTGTATCTATTCGGTGTTCGATTAAGTGGGTTCTGCCAAGACCTCTCAATTCAAAGGAAACTTGTTTAAATTGATCGATAATATCATCAATTTGTATTTTTTGAGAAGGCTCTAGATCTATGTAAGACCTTATCGTGGGATTAGATGATATGGGTAGAACAGTAGATTCAAAAATATTGAATAAACTAGTAGTAGTACTAGTAAGTAGTTTTATATCCTTGATATTGTTAGGAAATATCTCGAATTTGGTCCAGAAATCAATACCCAAAATTAGTGACGTTTTTATTTCTGGCACCACATAAGCCTTAATAACACTATGCTTATTATTAAAAGACATAGGTAAAAGCATAAAACCTAATGATTTCATAGAGTGACCACCAGCAGCAGTAATATTAATAGATTCAGCATTGTCGATCTTTATACCGTATTTGTTCAATTGTAAATGTAAATTATTACCTATGATACTCACAGCGGAACCGGAGTCTAACAATCCATATAAAGTAAAAGAATTGTTTTGGATAGTAATTTTAACATATGGACAAGGATCCTTAGATGGCACGTAGTTTTTAATTGCAGCAACAGTATTGTACGTGTTAAAAAAGGTATTAACATAATTAAGCCAGTCGTTCCAATCCTTACGGTTAAATTTAGAACTGTTGCTGCAATAACCAACTAGTTTTTTGAACTAGATTCGGTTGAACTATTGCAGTTAGGGCACTCTGGGTAGCGAAAATCTTTTTTACCACATTTGAAACAAATAATTATTTTGGGTTCTTTACACTGCCGTAATGAGTGAGAATTGGAACGACATCTTGGACAGTATAAAGAATTAGCGTGCTTAGCGCGACTACTAGGTGTCTCAATGCTATTAGTGTTGTAGTTTCTAATATTTCTGTTCACAGTATAAGGTGTAGCAGAATAAGTGGCAGGTTTAATATACGCGAATTCTGGTGCTAAAGTATCTTGTGTAACTTTTGGGGGTTCTCTAAATTGTAGAACGCGTGCTTGGTAGTTCTCATAATTACAACAGATAGTACGTAATTCCGAGATTGATCCTATTTCAGAGCGACAGGCCAATGTGTTAGCGTAACATGGTCTGATGTTATGCAACAAAATCTCGAGTTTATCCTCTTCACTGATGCTTTTGGATAACCTCGAAAACATGCCTTCCATTATAGCAAAATAAATAATAATGGATTCGGATTCACCTTGAGTTCGTGAACGTATTTCATTTAATAACCTATAATCGTAATCGAATCGACCAAAGTCCTTTTTAAGATAAGCACTTAATTGTTCCCAGTTGTCAACAGAACTACGAATGCTACGGAACCAATGCAAGGCGTCACCAGTAAATATTTCAGTAGCAAAAGCTAAAACGCGGCTGGATTTTATATCTCGAGCTTTTATGCGTTCTTCAACTTCTTGAATGAATGCTCGGACACATGACTTTCCATCGAATTTCAACTTACCTAATTCCGCAGCGATACTACGTTCGCAATTAACTATAATATTTGAAGTAGGCATACCCGTATCCTGCTCATTATAATGAGCTTTAGAAGACGTTGTAGTACAAATAGAAGCTAAGTCGTCATAGAAGCTTTGTAATTTTTGCAGACAATCCTTGAACTGTAAGGATTCTTCTGACGTTTCAGGTTGAATTCTATTAAGCCGGTGATATATATGGTGAGCAAGGTTTTCCGATCTATTATATAAATTCTTATCATATTTAGATTTAAGACCATTCAAATTAATTTTCAACTTTGACAGACCATCAATAGCACCTTTAATATCATCGGCAGCATTTAGGTGTGATTCTAATATATCTTCAGAAGGAAGACTTCTTGTCTGTATGATAATTTGCTTTCTAAGATCTTTAACATTATCGGCCGGTACTTCACCTCTAATTTCAACTTCATATTCAAGTTCGGTTTTTTGTAGGGAAAGATATTTAATTTGCCTAGACATAATTAGCAATTTTAAGGAAATTTAATAATTTTCTTTAATAATATTCCTAAGTATTCCGTGTAGGTAGGTTGTGCAAATATTAGGCTTAAGATAACAAAACATATATCTACTATAATAAAGAAATGAAATGCAGAACATACACATAGACAAAAGAAGGCAATGCAATTTACTATTTAAATATAATTCTTTAGAAAAAAATTGTCCATTCCGTTACAGATGAAAATTTAAAAGTAACGATTTTGTTTATATAAATTAGGGTAGGTATTTATTAAAAGTGAAATAGACAATTTCCTTTCGTTTAAAAAACTTATTCAATATGTTGTTAATAATTTACAATTTACAATTTTAAATATTGCTGTAAGACAATTTTATATATTGCAAATAAACAACATATTAAATAATCAAACAATACCGTTTTACAAGATTAAAAATACACATGACCTTCACCCAAGAAAACTAACTACAAATATCATGTACAGGCCAAAGAAGAACTAAAAAACCACGATCTGGGCGCCAATGTTACGCTTGGTATAGGTAACATAAAAAAAAATTAAATAGAATTAAATATTTAATTAATTATAATGAAGAGAAGGTAAAATTAAATAGAATTAATTATTTAATTAATTATAATGAAGTGAAGGTATGCAACGGGAAGTGGGTTCGTTGCCTTTCTAGCTATTCCCTAGGCTCTGCACTGACATGAACAGGAAAACAGTAGGTACTCTCCTGACGCTTCTTTCCCGCAGTGATCCGTAGTGAAGAAGATGAGCAACTGCGAGTCTGCTTCAGAAGATTGACTGTTGAGTCTAATCTTAAAACCCTGTAATCATTTTAGGGTGCCCAATAAGAATATGTCCTCCATACGATCACCTTGACTGTAGCCCAGCGATAAGCGAGAAGCCACTGATTCCGTCATAAAGTGTTTGTACATCAGTAATCTAAGGTGAGACAGTCAAGGTGTATAGCAAAGCGGAAGGACATAACAAGCAAACAACACAATTAAAAGTAATTACACTATATGTTTAACAAAATTTATAACATGAACATATGATAAAAATATTCTACATATAATGACTGAGCAAATATGAATGATGTAGGTATACGTTAAATGATTGCTAAGAAACTATTAATATACAATAAGAAAGGATTAGTTACATTTAAAATCTACATACTGCTAATTACTCTATGGCTAGGCAGGGCTTAGTTTCTAAGATTACCTATTTGCATTAACTATTAAACCAGTAAAAGCACAACTCACCCTATAACGGGGTTTTAATATCCACACACACACAATTAAATATAATGATATTATTATCTAGGGATGATCTAGCAATTATTGACTTTAAAATAAATAATAAAATTATATAAGGATTAATATTGAAAACATTTGTTAACGGACGCACGAGTCGTTGAAGCGTTCGTTGGTGTGAAGTGAGCGACGAAGCGGCCAGCGCGGTAGGTGTAACCAACGTGAAGTTCTCGCAGCCTCTGCGTTTAGTTCCTACTCACGAATATGATTATTACAGCAATGTAACACTACAGCCGCGGGTTCGTCTGGGATAATAACTCTCGAAGAAAATCGACGTCCAAGCAGTGAAAATGGGCTTTTGCGCTTCGTTCGGTAAGCAATAGAATTGGCAACCCTACTTTTTGGGTGTTTTTTGGTTGACAGACAATGGCATAGCTGTTATTGCTAAGGTCTACGAGCGGCTTTAATACTTACCATCAGATGTGCTGTTTGCTCGTTTGCCATAATGATCAATAAAAAAAAATACAAGAAAAGAAAATCTCTGCATAAAACTCTAAACTATCCTTTCTGATCAGCGTTATATAATGGATCAATATAATTCCTATTGTGGAGGAGACTCGAACCCTCGAGAGAAGGAATATAAGCTGGATCTATGTACAAGAACCGTGTTTTAGAAAGGTAATGCGAAGATGATTTTGGACTAATAAAATAATGAATTAGCACCTGGTAGGAGGTGCTGGAATCGATATTACAGAATACTATTTTGTTTTAATTTTTACTCGAACGAAGAATGAAGATACTCTTCAACAAGTCATCATCATTCGCCTGCTCTTATCGCAATTTCTTAGGGTCAACGCAATACGTACTCGTAGATACTCTACTTTCATAGTACATATTGCAAAAGTTATTGGTTTTATGACCGGCCGCCTATCTGTTGACAACCCTTATTGGAAATGTAATTGTTGACCAAACGGCATCAGATGGAGTTGGCCCTGTATAAAGTTCTTAGTGTTTTACGACGTCCACGAGTAAAGTAAGGGTTAGTAGTATTCGTAGCGGCTACCACACAGCAATAAAATAAATAAGTTTCTTAGGTACTTATTGTGGTAGGTAATGTTTTTTTTTTGTTATTTCTGGGTCAACTAGTACGATAATATACTTAATATGTTTTAAATGATTACATCATTAAATTTACATTTTAAATATTGATTTTGTCTATTTAAATAACAACGTGTGTTGATTATTTTGTTAATTATTTATTAATTAAGACAACATGTTGTTAGGTATCTTTTTTTACTAACTTTAGTGGTGTCTTCCACTAATTAACTCGCTGATTATAACTTCACTTGAGAGAGAATAAAATACAGTACAATCGATATACTTCATTAAGTCGAAGTCGTCACTAATTGTAAGTCAAACAAAAAGTGCTGTTTGCCCTTTGCGGAAATTCTAAATTGACGGTGTCTCTAATTATTTATTAACTCGACCAAAATAATATTTACCCTAATAACACATAAATATTAAAAATGTATACTATATAACTCGAATTTCAGAAATAGTCTTGATAGATGTCGTTATCACTAATTTCTACATCCCACTTTTTAGTTCAGTTAAATAGTGGTTGGACTACGCTGTTGACAGTTTTCTGTCTACAGCCGCGGGCCGGTCCGT
The DNA here is from genome assembly GCA_905163515.2 of Lymantria monacha. Lineage (NCBI taxonomy): Eukaryota > Metazoa > Arthropoda > Insecta > Lepidoptera > Erebidae > Lymantria > Lymantria monacha. The sequence continues at coordinate 3,992,674 of LR991104.1, forward strand.
CCGGGGATAGTACCATACTCTCGCAGAAGGACGACGTCTGAGTAATGGCTGTTTGCTATTGCGCTTCATTCGGTGAGCGAGAGAGCCGGAAGCCCAAATGGGGTGGGTTTGGGGTTTTGTATTGGTAGGCAGCGGCCTACATACATACATATCATCACGCCATATCCCTTGCAGGGTAAGCAGAGAGAACAGAGTCCCAGAGAACTCTATCCTTGCATACTTCACTCGCTTCCTCCACATTCATAATTCTCTTCATACACGCTCGCCTGTTTCGGAGACTCTTGACTCCACCTTCCTTCAGTACATGACCGATCTGGTCTAGGTAGGTGAGTCTCGGTCTCCCCCGGTACCTACATCCTTCCACAGCGGCCTAGCTATTGCAAAAGTCCATGGGCGGCAGTGACACTTACCATCAGGTGTGCTGTCTGATCGTTTGCCACCATAAGCAATAAAAAAAAAATTAAAAAAAAAGCATATTAAATGCTAAAAATTTCAGTAATTTGAATAGCAAGTTTGTGTCATCGTTTAATACAATTCTAACTGTAAAGTTTGAAGTATTAAGTCTATACAATGTGTAAACATTGTCCGATAGATGGCATACGTCACCTTGAAGACGTAAGATATAATATGAATCGAAATTTGCATGTCCCAAAATAGTTCACGATGGTGTAAGTGGCAGCACGGTTGGGCCGGATTCCCAATAGTTGCGGGTTCGAACCCCGCTTGTGACACCATTTTTCGTTTCGTATCGGGTATTTATAAATAATTAAGCATATTATATGCTAAAAATTTCAGTAATTTTAAAAGAAAAGTTATAGAAAAATGAAATGCACATTTTTTAGTTAAAAAACTACGTATTATTTTTAAATATATATTACTCAAGGTAGCATAAGATGTACGACGCGATGAATCTTGCCCTAATATGGCCAACCGTTTGCCTTGATAGGACGCAAGGCCATCTTGACAGTCGTCAATATTAATTTTACAATTTCGCGGGTATTATACGGAAGCGATTTTTACTAATTATAATTCCATATCTATTAATTTTTTTTTATTATCCTTGTGGTGACGGTGTAAGAATACAAATCACCACCCCCCGTAGGTGATCGTAAAAGACTAATAAGGGATACAAAAGGCATATAACATCTATGCAAGAGAAGGTAAACTCGAAACAAAACGTCACACGTCTGACCAGCGTGGTATACTTAGTAGGTCTATTTCCCCTCCCATTATGGAGGAGGCTCGAGTCCAACAGTGGGACGTATGTGGCCTGAGATGATGATGAGATGATGATATTTTTTTTCGTGTGGAGACAGAGTAAGAATGCAATTTACCATTCCCTGTCTTACCCGTGGGTGATCGTAAGAGATGACTAAGGGATACAAAAGGCATATAACATCTATGTAAGAGAAGGTAAACTCGAAACAAAACCCTATAGCAACACGTCTGACGTCTGACGGTCAATTACCCTCCCATTATGGAGACTCGAGCCCTAATGGGGACGTATATGAATTAAGATGATGATAATATTTTTTACTATCACAATTATTAGCTTCGTTTATAAAGAACGTTAATCTTCTACCTCATATAATGTATCTGCTCAAAATTCGTTTTAAAAGCACGTAGTTTTTTAAATATTTATCTTTTTTTCTACCGTTCAAATTACTGAAATTTAGTATTTAATATGCTTGATTATTTATAAAAACCCGATTACGAGCGAAAATTGATTGTTACAAGTGGGATTCGAACCCACACCTATTGGAATTCCGTTCCAATTGTGCTGCCACTTACACCATCGTGAACTGTTGTAGGACATTCAATTCTCGCATCGTATTATATTTACGTCTTTAAAGAGACGTGTGCCATCTACCCGACAATGTTTACACATTGTAGAGATTTTTTCTTTCGTATTCAGATATGGTAGTGGAGTAAGAAAATAAATTAGCGTAAACATCAAATTATGAATCTTTGAAATGATCAACTTTATTTTGCGTGTATGAAGAGAATTATGAATGTTGAGGAAGCGAGTGAAGTAGGCAAGGATAGAGTTCTCTGGCACTCTGTTCTCTCTGCCTACCCTGCAAGGGACATGGCGTGATGGTATGTATCAACTTTACTTTGTATTCCCTTCCCTTCCTCTTGAATCATTTAGTCTATTGAAAAAACTCGCATTTAAATTTGTTGAGTAATATAAATGATCTAAGCGTGCAAGTGGCTACGAGTACTTTGTTTTTATACTATGTAAAGTATGTAAGTAAAGATAAAGACAATTACCTTAGTACTTATAATTTAATAACTAAGAATAATTTAATATGGAGTTTTAGAGCTTTTACTGGTGAGGAATTGATCTAGGTTTCATTTATAGAAAATATTGTTTTGACATTTCAGCCAACGAATATTATATTTTTTCGTTGACTGATTTTTTTTATTGCTAACTAGCTTCTGCCCGCGGCTTCGCCCGCGTAAAAGGTTACTTTCCTAAAGTTTTTGATCCCCTATTTTTATTTTTGACCGTCGGTAATACAGTGCAACGGTATTACAATACTCAGGGTTGGAACTTCATTACTGGACTGCTAGATGGCGTTGAAGAAGCTAGATTTTGAGATTTTTTGACAAACAATTTTTTTATTTTTCATATAATAATTTTGATTTTTTTTTTCATAAAAAGTATCCTATGTTACTTTTAATACCTCCAACAATATGTGTACAATGTTTCATGATGATCGGTTGAGTAGTTTTAGCGTGAAAGCGTAACAAACAAACTTACATTCACATTTATATATTAGTAGGGATAGGGATGATGGCAAACGTAAACTATCCGTGTGGTGACGCAGTAAGAATACTATTCACCACCCCATATCTTACCCGTGGGTGATCGTACGAGACGACTAAGGGATATAAAACGCATATAACATCTATGCGAGAGAAGGAAAACTCGAAACAAAACCCTAATACCAACACGTCTAACCAATGCGGTATAGTAGGTTAATTTCCCTTCCATTTCGATGGAGGCCCGAGCCCAACAGTAGGACATTTATGGGCTGTGATGATGATGATGATGGCAAACGAGCAAGCAGCAGACCTGATAGGAAGTGTTACGGCCACCCATGGACCTTAATAGGCCGCTGCCTATCAATAAAAAATCCCAAACCCGCCCAGAAAGTTAGGCTGCCGGCTCTCTCGCTCACCGCACGTAGCACCACAGCATATTGTCATTGTTCGGATGTCGATCTTCTGCGAGAGTGTGATACTACCGGACCGCGGATACGACGGACTGGCCCAAGGCTGTAGACAGAGAACCGTCAACAATGTGGTCCCACCCCAATTAGCAAACTATTAACAAATTTGGCCACCATTAGGTATCGAGAATAGATATATGTATGTCTACATAGTTTAGTTTGGAACTCGAGCAGTGAAATACAGATAGTTTCAGTTCTACCCTTGGTTTTCACTTTGTCTACTACTTTTCTTTTTTTTTTATTGTTATATTAATTATTTTCTTAGTATCTAAATATATTTTACAAAATAACAATAAAAAGAAAATGCCGAGCTAAGCTTGGTTAATCAGATATTAAATTAAATTGTAATAAATTACGAAGACCTAATTGTATATTTTATATATACCTACATAATTATACAGAGTGTAACAGAGAATGGAGCAGCTGGTCAGAAGGGTGGTAGATAATGATGGTAACCCATAACAAAAATTTGAAGGGAAAATGTCAAGGTTATTGACTTGTCAGCTGTTTGTAAAGGCAACGTTTGTGGCAAACGTAATCATTGATTTATTTAGGTTCTAATGAATATTTAAGGAAGTATGAGTACGTAGCAGATTATTTGTCATTTACTTGGTATATTTCATTTAGTTTCAAAGAAAAAGCGATGACAAAATTGAAAAATTTAAATACCTACTTCTAATCCATTTTCACTTGCGAGAGTCGCAAGAGTCTTCACTTGCGAGATTTGCAAGAGTCTTGCATTTGGGCAACAATATTTCTCTCATCATCATCTCAATTCGTAGGTATACATAGGCGCTCAAAATAAACCTGGTTCGTGAAATATTGACTCTATTATTTCACCGAGATGGATTCCGATTACCCGAATGGTAACGGGAAGCCAATATATACGTCCCACTGCCGGGCTCGAGCCTCCTAAATAAGGGGGCGTTCAAGTATTACGTAACGCAATTTAGTGGAAGGGGGGGTCTTGTAAAATGTTACAATGCGTTACATAGCCGGGAGGGGGGTTCAAAAAACGTGTTACATAACATTGTTTTTTTATTAAATAAAAAACTAGGGAATTAAAATTTCCCAAGTTGGCAAGCCAATTTTATTTTTAGATAATGAATAAAAAATATACACATGTATTGCGAGTTTGGAATCTCTTTTTTTATTTATTATTGCCGCAAATATGTTGAAAAACGGTCACTTGGGTGTTACGTAACGTTCATTACAGAGAAACGTTACGACGCGTTACATGGGGGAGAGGGAATATCAAAAATTTTCAAAAATTGCGTTACGTAATACTTGAACGCCCCCTAATAGGCAGGAAATGAACCTACTATCCCATCCCGGTCAGACGAATTGGTATAAAATTTTATTTCGATTTTATATCCTCTGGCAGTGAATTCTCAAGAAGGGTTGACGTTAGACAGGCGGCTGGTCGTAAAACAATTGCCAATAACTTTTGCAATATGTAGGAAGACGAGTACATATTACGTCGACCAAGTAGATAATTGGGATAAGAGCATGAGATAATGATTTTCTACCAGTGATCTTTTGCTGGAGTCATCTGGAGTCATCTTTTACGATGACTCACAGGAAAAACAAAAGCTGGTAACCATAGTATTCTTATTCCATCATCACGCGATAAATTAAAAATTTATCGGCTGAAATATGTTTTTTTTAATTGATTATTAAAAATATATAATTTTAAATCAGATACGCTACGGTTTTGAATTGGTTACGATTAATTGTACCTTTTACTATATACCTTTTTTTTTGCGGTGGACTATGGAGGTGGTCACGCCCCGCCAAATGGGTCCGGGGCGACGGAAGAGGCGGCCTGCGACCCCATAGACCCATCCTGCAAAGCGCCTCGTTTCGCCGTGCGAGCGGGCCACCGTTACCCGAACTTTGTCTTCGGCGGCCATGTTACTATATACCTGAAAAAAAGATATAATAGCTTTTTTCTGATTATGTAGTGACGGCTACGAGTACCTACTTTCAACCCTCACATTGCTCATGAGTATAGTAAAAGATGGCTAAAAGCTTTATATCCACCTGGATCAACTTCATCTGATCAATAAAATTACATTCATAAATATGGTTCAATTCAGACAGGCGGCTGGTCATAAAACTATCGTCAAAACTTTTGCAATATAGTCAAAGAAAAGTCTATATTGCGTCGACCATAATAATTAGAATGAGAGTACGATGTGATGATAAGAAAAATTAATATTTCTTTTCCTTTCTTTAACAACGCCCCGCGCCAAGAAAAAAATCCTTGTATTACAAACGGCTTAATAAATAAGCAATTATCGGCCATAAATTACACCCAGACTTTTGTGAACACCTTTGAGCAATCATTTTTGGAAATTTTTGTTCTACATGAAATTCCAAGCCAGGACATTCGGCATAAGAGATCGACAGGACAGGTCAGCATAGTTCTTAACCAGTTCATCATTCGTACAGTCAATACATATATCATCATTCATCATCATCATCTCCTACTCTTATCCCAACTACTTGGGGTCGCTATAATATGCACTCTTCTTTCATAGTACATATTGTAAAAGTTATTGGCAATAGTTTTATGACCTGACGCCTGCCAGACGTCAACCCTCCTTGAAATTGTAATTATTGACCATACGGCATCAAATAGAGTTGGCCCAGATCGTTATAAGGCTCTTGGTCATCTTTTACGACATTTTACGACGTCGTACAGTCAATACAGTACCTAGGTATAATCTAAGCAAAAACCACAGGCTTTCGGGGCCGTGATCGGGTGCCGCTTGTGAGATCTGGTCCACCCATAATCTTTTACATTGTATCTGAATTTTAAATTATATCAAGGTTTGAAGTGCATCATACTGGCGCTATTTTTTTATTAAACATGTTTTTTATGTATATAAATAAGTTAATGACGAAATAATAATAAAAGATAAATCCGTTGAGTTTGTTGCCGGATCTTCTCAGTATCGGTTACGTTCCGATCCGTGGTAGTTTATTGGATTAATTTAAAATGTTAAAACTAAAAATATGTAAGTGTCCTCGCAGGATTTATACATAATGCCGGTAACTGGACCGGGGAATAGTCTGTCACCCGCAGAGAGGCTGACTGCGTGAGTGCGAAGCCCCGGCAGTTAGCTGGGTTGTCTACGGGGGATGGTAACCGAAAAGGTAACCCGCCGGGCTGGCTACGGATGTCAAGGAAGCGGTACCAGTGACTGGCCTAATGGCGATGAGGGAATACGGTGAGTTGTTCTTCCGTCGCCCGGACTATAGACTACTAAAATAAAAAGGGTTTATACATAACAAATGAATTTGAATTTTCGCTGGAGTGGCAGCCATAGGCACGAGCTGAGCGTATCCTTATCGTAAAAGTAATTAGGTATATATTATAATAATAATAAATAGGCATATATTTAATCTAAATATTAAGTCTTTCATTTAATAACGATCATCATCATCACAGCTCATATATGTTCCACTGTTGGGCTTGGGACTCCTTCATAATGGGAGGGAAATTAACGTACTATACCGCGCTGGTCAGACGTGTTGGTATAGGGTTTTGTTTCGAGTTTTTCTTCTCTCGCATAGATGTTATATGCATTTTATATCCCTTAGTCGTCTCATATCATCCACGGACAAGATAGAGGTGGTGAATTATATTCTTACTCCATCACCACACGGAAAATAATAATTAATAACGATCACAGAAGTGTTTTTTTAATTCATAAGTTTGTACAAACCAGAGGGCTCCATTTAAAATGACAACATAACCTATATCCAACTTACCATATGATGTCCGAAGTAAGAATACAATTCACCACTCCCTATCCTGCCTATGGTAGTTATTAAAGACGATTAACAAATATATTATGCAGATATTATAATAGTGGTAGCACCACGCTGTTCACAGTTCTCTGTCTACAGCCGCGGGCCGGTCCGTCCGGGGTAGTACCACACTGAGCAGAAGATCGACGTCTGAGTAATGGCAATGTGCTGTTGCGCTTCATTTGGTGAACGAGAGAGCCGGCATCCCAACTGGGTGCGTTTGGGGATTTTATTGGTAGGCAGCGGTCTGCTATACCCTTGGTATTGCAAAGGTCCATGGGCGGCAGTGATACCATCGAGATTAGCTTTTCTAGTTATTTTTTTTCTTTTTTTTTATTGCTTATGGTGGCAGTCGATCAAGCAGCACACCTGATGGTAAGTGTTACAGCCGCAAATGACTCACCTTTGCAATACCAGAGATATAACTTTTTGGGTATCCAGCTCTCCCACTCACCGAGTTAAGCGCCACAGCATATTCCAATTACTACTGGGATCTTTTCGAATTCTAGTGCTACCTCGCGTCGACCGTATCGCAACTATAGACTAAAAACTAATAACAGTTTATTTTTTAGGCTTTACCACAATTAATTCGCATAAAAAGATAATTCAGAAACATCTCCAGGGAAAAACTCAACGACCCATATTTTCTATTAGTTACTATTGATTTCTTAATGATAGATTATACTCTGTGGTCAAGAAACTACGGTTTTACAACAAAACTCGAAATATCCACGAAATTGATAAAAAACTGTACGAACAATTATTGTAGAGAAATCGTAGCGGTTAAGACGACGAAATATCGTGCCAAGCGTCGCGAGTTCCGTTCCCATACTGGACAATACACAAATATTCACAAAACGTTGTCCTGAGTTCGGGTGTAATTTGTGTCCATTTATATGTTTGTAAAGTTAGAAAAAAGTAATAAAATAAATAAAATTGATTTACCGTGTTTTTATAATGGACTAAAAAGTAGTAAATAATTTCTCACAAAATTGGAAACGAAAAACATGGCACGCATTATCAAATAAATGCATGCATAGTTTTATCCTTCATAAGGATTAGAGATACTATTTTAACATAGTACCGATAGAACCTCGATAAGTTAAAGTCCAAGGGAAACACAAAATATTTTAAGTTATAGAGGTTTTAAGTTATCAAGGGTCTATGTTAGGGATAGGCTTTTAATTTATCAGCGTATGTGGGTGTTGTTAGCTTTCTTATTGAACTCATTTTAAGCCAGTTTTATCACACAGTAGGTAAAGTGATGTTTCCAGAACAATGATCAAAGGCTTATGATCCAAGTAAGCCGTTGTCTTAAGGCTAACCGCCGCAAAGCTTTAAATAATTACGAAGAAGCAAACAATAGGTGACATATGTATTGTTTACGTTAACAATTTAACTAGTGAACATGTGCAAGCAACAAATACCGAAACCTTTTGTTTTGCACACTCTTTAAACATGACTTATTGACAAACAATTTTATGTTATAGAGGTTGTGGAAACATTTCTTTAAGTTACTGAGGGCCAATACAGAGATTAATTATTTAAGTTATAGAGGTTTTGGGATCTGATGGGAAGGGAACATATTATTTTTTGAAGTTATAGAGGTTTTTAAGTTACCGAGGTTTGAGTTATCGAGGTTCTACTGTATTAAAATTCTCGAGACTACTGTTTGGTAGCGACTGCAAATACTCTCAACCCTTACTTTGTTCGTGGATGTCGTAAAATACGACTATATCGACATAGGCTAACTCCACTTAATGCCGTTTGGTCAACAATTACATTCCCAAGTAGGGTTGACGACAGTCATTGCCCGTCAGTTTGCTATTAACTTTTACAATATGTACCTACGAGTATATATCGCATCAACCCCAAGTAACTGGGATAAGAGCAGGAGAATGAGGAGTACTGGAGTTCTCCAATTAACAGTTACATTGAGTTACTGTAAAATTTCTGAACGATTGTAATAGATCGCATTAAGCTAGTCATCTTAAATAATGCAACTCAATTATTCCACTGATTACAAAAACGTTAAACCGATATTATAAAGTCATCAACCATTAGGTACATTGTTAGCATAGCACCTGTTAGCGGGTAACTACCCGTTACGCATCATAACAAATATGAATCATTTCTCAACGATATAAATACCGTCCGCCGCCATATTCAAGCGCAGTTTCCCGCCATCGCGTTTACAAACTGTGGTGCGTTTAATTTCTTTTTTAAATATATTTTTTTTATTATTTTAGTTATAAGTATGTGTTTTTTTTATATTGTGTTAAATAATGCGTAAATATAGGCGATGATAAGATTTGTCTTCGGTCAAATCGTCGTATTGTTGATTATTTAATTTTCATATCTGTTTTGTCTTGGAAAATACTATAAACTAAAAAACTTTAACTCAATCACCATATTCAACTCCGCCGCTATATTTGTTAAGGATGATAATAATTATAGGTAAGATTAGGCAACACAGTGACATACAAAATTAATGTTATGTATCAAATATCTCGACTTAAGTGTTACTCAAAGTTAGAATTTTATTTAAATTTATTATTGTTACCAAAAAAAAAATATTAACTTCTATACCTACTATTTGTCACATATATATTAGATAAAGTGTAGCCTGGAATTTAAGAGTCTTCCTCTACTGACAATTTTTGACAGATTTTTACGAAATCCTTGTGAAAGGAAGGAATTATTGGATAAAAGTTTATAAGTAGCAAGTATTTTATTATTGCACAGATGGCGTAGTGGCTAAGATGCCGACCTATCGTGCCAGTGTCCTCACGCAGGACAATACTTTGACTATAAATTTAGGTACTACTTTTAGTTTTTTTACTTTTTGATCCACAAACTCTTGTTCTGTATCTAGTATTTGCCTTAATTGTAAAAAGTATTATTTTCTTAGTTCATTTTATCTTTGAAAAAAAAAAACGAAGTGAATATTTTAATAACATCACTGTCATCACAATGAAATTAATTATATTAATTAATTTCACCATAATCCAGCTGTTATCCCAATTAATTGCAATCGACTCAATATGTACTCCTATTTCATCGTATATCTATATTGCAAACATTACGATAATTTTATGACCGACTGCCTGTCTGACGTCAACACTACTTGTGAATATAATTGTTGACCAAACGACATCAGATGCGGTTGACCCAGGTATATGTAAAAATCTTATTCGTCTTTTACGACGCTCGCGAGCTACTGTATTCGTAGTCGCCATCACAGATCATAAAAAATAATCATTGTTTTTGCTGTTTTACTTTAATCTACATGTATAAACGTTAAATTATGTTTATATCTACATGTAAATGAACTAAACACGCAAATATTTGCGCAAACCTGTCCTACAACTTTGGACAAAATAATAGAATAATACAAGTTGATATTATACGCAGGTCAGAAAACATTTAAAGATATTTGAACATTAAATTCTTTATTATTGTTTAATATTTACACGAGTATGTATTGCAAATGAAATATAATTATTATTTACTGATTTTATCGTGTCTATATTATTCTATCTCTATTCTGTCTATATTGATTTTTACTTTTAAAAAGTTTCGAATACTTTTTAGTGTTTATAAACACGGAAAGTTTATCACAAATGAGTAATTCAAAAACTGTTTTTTTCATAAAGGTTTTTGGAACGAAGTTCCTTATCGCGCGTTGTGAAAGGGGGCTAGACGGAAAAAATTCTTACGAAAAGTTGTCACGACACTTTTTGCTATAGTAAGCTATTGTAAGCTGTGCGGCGTCGCATGTTTCTCTGTCTGTCTCTCTCTCTCTTATAGAAAGCAAGCCAGATATTTTCATTTCTATTTCGCATTGAACAGTGTGATGTCGCGACGATTTTTTTTATAGATAGAGTGATTCAAGAGGAAGGTTTATATGTATAATATATGCATAATGTACTAGAGAAACACTGATAATTTTAGAGGTTTCTAATGTGATGTCGTAAATAAACACATTATTTTGCGCTTACATTGCTAACGCTGGCTGAACCCTACGAAATAGATCAAAATAATGTACTACAGTATTATACAGCTTAAAAAGGCCTACAAAAAAGTCCGCGATGGTATATATCTATCTCTTAAGGATAACATACTATATCCATTTTAATACTTTAAAAAATGTTCTATTATAAAACGGTAATTGAAAAGCTATTTACACAAATACTGTATTAATCCTTATCATTTTAAATACATTAATTGGCTTGAGCATTTCATGAAGATATTTTTTTTCCTTCAGACCATGCAAATTAAATCAATACCTTAAGAGATATAGCAAAATCAAAATAATGCGCAACGAAATTATTTTCGCCCGTGACCGGGCCGCGTGGCCGGCTCGCGTTCGAGCTCGGGGCCGAAAAGTTTTGGTAGTCTAGTGGAATTGTATATCCTATTATTAATATTATAAACGTGAAAGTTTGTAATAATGTATGGATGTGAACATGTTTGTTGCTCTTTCACGTAAAAACTACTGAATGGATTTTGATGAAATTTATAGTAATATAGCTTGCACATCAGAATAACACATAGGCTATAATTTATAAAGATATTTTGCAAATTGGCTAAAATATAACGATGAAAATCGCTTAAGGCAGAAAAAAATTATATAATTAAAATAGAACTTCGTTCCATCCGGGTGTCCCTTGACACCTCCGGTTTTTTTTTTATATTCCTTGTGTTGACGGAGTGCAATTCACTACTCACTTTCTTGCCCGTGAATGCTGTAAAGGCTTCTAATGGATATTATATGCATATAAATAACATCTATGCAAGAGAGAGAAAATTTGAAATAAAATCCTGTCCAGATGTGTTGTCTGACCAGCGACCTTATATGTCAATTTCTCTCCTGTTGCGGAGGACGCTCGAACCCAACAGGGGATGTAAACGAATTGATACGTAACGTAATGAAAAAATACGTACGTGAAAACCTAATGAATGAAAATGATGATAATGATATGAAATATTTTTGCTCATTTTGCTGCGTTTGTATATAATTTTTACTTCAAAGTTTCGAATATTTTTAAGCGTTCATAGACACGGAAGGTTATCACGAATGAATGGTTACAAATATTTTTATTTCATAAATAATTTATAACGTGGAAACGAGAAAATCTAGATTTATCAAAATAATATTTATACATACCTATGATCTTTTTATATCTGTAACTATTTATTTTCTGCTCTGACTCAATGCGAAAACTAATCAACTTTATTGAAAAACACCAAAAAAACATATTGCCGATGACTTTATTAGTAGTTTTTTTTTTATATAAATATTATTATTATAATAAATGCTGTATGGTAGCAGTTACAAATACTACCAACCCTTACTTTGCTCGTGGATGTCGTAAAAGACGACTAAGAGTCTTATAACGACTTGGGCCAGCTTCATCTGATGTCGTTTGGTCAACAATTAGATTCCCAAGGAGGGTTGACGTCTGGCAGGCGGCCTGTCTTAAAACTATTGCCAATAACTTTTACAATATGTACTATGAAAGAAGAGTACATATTGTATCTACCCCAAGTAATTGGGATAATAGTAGGAGAATGAATGATATTATATTAGATTATTATATTAGATTTTATATTATGAATGATATTAAGCCGATGGAGTGAATATTTTGGCGATATGTATGCGGATGCTACGGTTGGCGCCGGTGTCGCATGTGGTCTAGTAGATCAACATTCGGCGACGGCGTCCTCCGATGGCATCAGTATGGATGAAGTTGAATGGACGATAAGAAGTTTGAAAAATGCTAAGGCAGCGGGCATTGATATGGTGTCTGCCGAGATGATCAAGCTTGGTGGCTCCTGTGTCCGGAAGGCGTTCCTGTTGCTCCTCAATTTATGTTGGAGCTCGGGAATGGTTCCCGGGGACTGGAATAGCGCAGTCATCGTGCCTTTGTTTAAAAACAAGGGTTCACGTTATGACTGCGCAAATTACAGAGCCATAAGCTTGACCAGTTTGGCAGCAAAAGTGTATGGTAAAATTATTGAAAGGAGAATGAGGATGGTGTCCGATGGTTTACTGTGTGAGACACAAGGAGGTTTCAGGAGTGGAAGGGGATGCATGGATCAAGTGTTCTCTCTGCGCAACATTGTGGAGAAGCATCTGGCCCTAGGTCAGAGGGTTTTCTGCAGTTTTGTGGATCTGAAGAGAGCATTTGACACGGTTGTACGAAAGGAACTTTGGGACATTTTACTGGAGTATGGTATTAACGGTAAACTGCTGCAGGCTGTGCAATCCAGTTACATGGGCTGTAGAGCCTGTGTGCGGCTGGATGATGGAATGTCGCCTTGGTTTGACGTCAATATCGGCGTTAAGCAGGGCTGCGTTCTATCAGCCAGGCTGTTTATCATATATCTGGATAAATGTCTCCAAAGGTTGAACGATATGAATGTGGGAGTCCAGATGGGTGACTCAGTGGTCTCTGCTCTGCTTTATGCAGATGATGCAGTCCTGCTGGCACAGTCAGCGAGTGACCTGCAGACCCTAGTCGACACAATGACAGAAGATTGTAAGAAAAGGGGTCTACGCGTGAATGTGAGCAAAACCAAAATAATGGTCTTTGAAAGAGATGAAGCCAGAACAGATGTAAGAGTAACAATAGGTAATGATGTACTAGAGCAAGTGGATGAATTTGTATATCTTGGATGTGGATTTAGCCGAGATGGACGGTACACCACTGATATAGAGCGAAGAGTGAATGCGGGAAATAGAGTGAACGGAGCGTTGGGGCAACTTCTCGGCAGCCACCACCTCAGCCAGAAGGCACGTGTAGCAATACATAACGCAGTGCTTGTCCCAACATTACTGTATGGAAGCGAGAGTTGGGTATGCAGAAAAGAGTATGAAAGTAAAATGAATGCGGTCGAAATGCGATCTCTTCGGAAAATCTGTGGAGTTAGGCTGACCGACCGCATTCGCAACGACGACGTAAGAGAGCGAGTAGGTATGAAAGAGAGTATTGGTGTAAAGATGCGAAAGGGAATGCTCCGATGGTTCGGACATGTGGAAAGAATGCCGAACGAACGTCTGGTTAAGAAGATATACAATGCGAAAGTGGAAGGATGTAGGTACCGAGGGAGACAGAGACTAACCTACCTAGACCAGATCGGTCATGTACTGAAGGAAGGTGGAGTCAAGAGTCTCCGAAACCGGCGAGCGTGTATGAAGAGAATTATGAATGTTGAGGAAGCGAGTGAAGTATGCAGAGATAGAGTTCTCTGGCACTCTGTTCTCTCTGCCTACCCTGCAAGGGATATGGCGTGATGATATGTATGTATGAATGATATTATTATAATACTAAAGTTTTTATATAAATCTACATCTAAAGTGACAAGGAATTCGAACAATAGCGTTTTTAAATTTGCAATTTTGATAGTAATTTCTTTTTACGACGTAGATTCACAAAAACTTTATCTATTATTCAGTCAAAGTAGAAAATAAGTATTTGTGCATTCTATTGTCATCCTATGAATATGTAAAATAGAAATTTAAATCTTGCTATGGGAATACATAATTTCCTATTGACCAAAAAATTAACAGATATTATGTTCTATACAGCACTTTTGTGTTTATAGAAACTCACTAAAATAATCTTGAACTCGACCCCCTTTTCTTTTGCGGTGGGCTATGGATGGGTCTCACCCCGCCAAATCAGTCTGGGGTGACGGAAGAGGCGACGCGTGACCCCATAGACCCACCATGCAAACTCCTCTCTTCGCCGTGCGAGCGGGCCACCGGTACCCGATCTTTGTCTTCGGTGTTGAACTCGACTGAGACCCTGAATAAGAGAATATATTTCTCCCTATTGATGTTAAATAGGACAGCAAATTTAATATTGTTTACGCATCAACACGTATAATAAACATTAACGTGGACGTCATTTTTTTTTATGGCGGCTGGCTATGGTGTGGTCGCTAAATCCATCCGGGGCGACAGAAGAAGCGGCGCTCGACTTTATAGACCCGCTCTACATGTACCTCTCTACGAGCGAGCGGGCCACCAGAACACGGTCTTTGTCTTCGGTGGCCCTCGCGGGTATTCTCTCGGGTCGATGCCCCGGCAACTTTCGCCATCGGGGCAATGTCCTCACGCGGTGGCCAGTCTAATCCCCGGTCCGGTCACTCGCAAAATTCTACGCGAACAAAATGGCAGACAAAAGTCAATTTATGCCATAAATGTATCTAAGTAATTACTAAATTTATCATAATTTTGTTTGCAGATGAAAATGGATTTCTTGAAAACCAGCATCGTCCTAGCGACGTGCGTTGTATTATGTGAGTATTGAACAGCTCTTATACGTCCCTAATGCTGGGCTCGAACGTCTTACTATACAACGCTGGTCAGGCGAGTTGGTATGCGGTATTATTTCGAGCTTTCTTTCTATTGCATAAGTATTATATGGGTATGGGTCCCTTAGTCGTCTTTTACGACATCCACGGACTAGATTAGTAGGGAGCTAATGATGCACTTAGCTTAACAATCTAAATATAACCAAATCTCGTATTATCCTTACTAATATTATAAATGCGAAAGTAATTCTGTCTGTCTGTCTGTCGCTCTCTCACGCCAAAACTACTGAACTGATCTAAATGAAATTTGTACACAGATGGTCTAAAGCCTGATAAAAGACATATACTACTTTTTAATGCAAAAAAAAAGTGTTGTAAAGGGGGATGAAAAGTTGTAAGGAAGTATCGTAATTTTTAAAACTTATTTTTAGGCTTATTGATTAGTTACTTTTTTTTTACCTTGAAACTTATTTTTAGGCTTATTGATTAGTTATAAATAAATATAACATTAAAAGTTTGTAAAAATTTACGCTTAAGGGGTAAAATAAAAACAGGGGATGAAAAACTTTAGGAAAGTAACCTTTATGCCCGCGTAGCCGCGGGCAGAAGCTAGTTATCTTCATAATTTATAACATAATATTCTACTTCTTCATACAGCTTATTCATAATAACGGACCCTGAATAAATCAAGTCATTACCGTTTATTTGGTGCTAATAACCAAGTTAATAATTTATTTGAGCATTTTGAACATGAAAATACACGTACACTATTACTCGTATATCATATTCACTACACTTCGGCACTTTCTTCGTATTATATTACATAAAATACCAGCAGAATTATTCAATATAAGTATAAAAAAACTAAAATATTGAATAAAATTTAAAAGCGTCACATGACATTTCATTTTCCCGCCAAAACTTCGCAGACAGAAAACTATCAGCAGTGTAAACTACTTTACTTTTTAGCCTTTCAAATATAATACTATTTTTTTTTTTCATTCAGGCCTATCACTACCTACGCCAAGCCAGGAGGCCTCGGGATCATTACCAGTCCTATCACTTCCTACGCCAAGCCAGAAGGCCTCGGGATCATTACCAGTCCTGAAGGACCAGCCTGCAGAGGTACTCTTCAAGGCTGATAATTATTCTACCGTCCTGCTGGAATGTGCCTTTGAAAAGGATGAAAAAGATATCAAGTAAGTATACTTAGATCTATATCTCATTATTGGTTGATCCAAAAGACACTGCTCGGTACAAATCTAAAAAAAGATAAGTACAAGTGACGTTTAGTTTCGTTGAGAGGAATTTTTTTTGTTTGTATGTTTTTTTGTAAGGCTCTGCAACTATTGAACCGATCTTAATCAATTTTTTACCATTAGAAAGCCAGGAAGTAACACAAGCTATAATTACTTTTAAAAAAATAGAAACTCTTAAAAAAAATGCAGTATGGTAACCCAAAGTGGGAAAACGAAATGTTTTATACGCACACACTTGAAAACCTATTGATTTTCATGATGTCGGCCATCCACCAAGTGGTGGTCGTATTTCACTGCGTCATCCGTCCTGTGGTCGCCACTCGAGAACCTTTCTTTCCCAATGGTTGTCGGTTCGACGAGCGATATGGCCAACTCATTGCCACTTCAACGTGCTAATTTTTCAAGTTACATCCGTTCTTGTATGTATTTCCGTACCTATTCCGAATTTTATCACATAGAGACATAACAAGCATAGCCCTCTCCATAACACGCTGAACGAATTTAAGCCATTTAGAGATCACGTTTTATGATCACTGATTTGTTTCATCTTGTCATTAGCAATCCACAAATCGTGATTAAAAAAAAGTTCTTTTAACTGTTATCCTCATAAATTATAATATTCTCTTAGTCATATTGTAATATTTTTTAAAACTACAATAAATAAAATCGCTTATAACATATGTTTTATTTGTATGTATAATAATTATATAATATTACTTCAGATGTTAATTTTATGATTCAACCAGCGATTAAATTAAAATAAGATATTTTTTCCTCATCGTGACTGGTTTATCTAGATATTCATGATAATATTCTTATGTATATTTATCTATATTAGTTCTAGTTCTGACTAGTATTGTAATATTTTAAGATTCTGATATGATTTTGCAGTATTTTTAATCATTGCTGAGATCATAATTAATAATATTGCTACTTTTAAATATAAAAATAAATAAACAAACATAGCAAATCCCCACACTATAAAATCTACCTAAATTAAGCCCACTATTTTTTGCCGGCTACAGTCAGGTCATACTCTAAATCATCAAGGGTGCCGCGAGGCCTTACATATTTCCCAGTCTATTGAGTGAACCATCCGTCACACCGTCGTTTCATACCCGTTTCAAATAAGTGGCCTACACCCAACTGGATTTAACCATCACGCCACTAAAGTTGAGATCTTTATACATCTTGTTAGTCCTGGGCAATAGGTAAGTAATAACAGCTTGTTATGACCCTTGCACACTCCCGGACGGTTCTGGCTAAATGTGTCAAAACTGCCTTTCAAAAAAGGCAACCTACGCATATATCTATAGGTATTATTAAGTAACTAAATTTTTTAACGATAACGCTAACCTTTTTCTTCAGATACACTTGGCAGAAGAATGGATCACCTTTCGATTGGGAAGCAGCTGGACATATCGGCCAACGCCAAGGAGAAGGCAGCATCATGTTCTTCAACCCGCAACCCCAAGATGAAGGAATCTATCAATGTTTTGCTCAAACCTCAGCAGGCACCGCGAGCACTCGTCCCATATCCCTCAAAAAAACTTTCCTGAACGCTCCGAAAGTTGAGACGAAAAATCACAAACCAGTATTTGGGAAGCCTTACAAATTGGAGTGTCAGATTCCAGAATCATATCCAAAACCAACGATAGTATGGAAAACACAGCTTCGTTCTGATCCCAAAATTGTTGAAGAAATCCTGAACCGTAGGATTACTTTGTCTCCTGATGGTACACTATGGTTTTCAAACATAACTGAATCAGACATCAGCCCCAGTTTTAAATATATCTGTGTAGCACAATCACCCGCTGTTAAAGAAGACGTGATCTTGGCTGAACATTTCCTGGAAGAGTTGGTTCCTAATAGTGTTCCTAATGATGGAGAGCTGATGCCTCAGTACCTGAGCAATGATATGATCGCTAAAGCTGGTGATGTTACTATGATCTACTGTATCTATGGTGGAACGTAAGTATTTTTTTTGTATTTATCAACCTTAACCAGCCCACAACTTATCCTAATAGAGGTAGGGTCACGCTATCAACAGTTTTCTGTCTACAGTCGCGGGCTGCAATATTTTTTAATATTCGTACCCAACACATCACCTATATCTAACAGTGAAAATCTTAAGTCGAAGAAAGGATGGGATTAATTGAAACACACATACTAATATTTTTATTGAAGAAAAACACTCGCCGGATCTACAGTTAACATAATCAAGCTTTAAGTCACCTTGGATACAACTGTTTTTACAATATTTTTTTATTTGGTTTTTAATTTACCAACGCTATGAACACTTTACAGCGTCCATAGACACGGGAGAACACCGTGACCATGAACGCTATAGTGAAACAACGGGAAATTATAAATCAAATACAAACGCGATAAAATTCATAAAAATAGTTCCATTTCAAATATCTCGGATAAACATCAGTGATTATTATCATCTCATCTACATTCCACTGCTAGGTTCGAGCTTTTTCTACAAGAGGAGGAAAATATGACCTATTTAGCCTATAGAAGGAAAATATGACATAACGATTTATGTCGAGTCTACCTTCTCTTGCATAAATGTTATCTGCATATATCCGTTAATCGTCATTTACGACACCCACATGCAAAATAGGAGGTGGTGAATTGTATTCTTACTCAGTCACTACAAAAAAAAATCTAATTCACAAAATTAAAACACAAATAAAACATAATATTAATCAGAAAGTATGTCTTCCATTATTATTCTTATAATAACGTTTAAAAAGCTTATATAGGCGATAACAATAGTTGCAAGGAGAGTACAATTTAAAACAATATTTTGATAACTTTACACATTATGTTCAAATAATTCTTAAAATAGCGACATTTTTAAACGTTTATGTTATATAAGCAGAAATATTTCAACTTTTATCATTAACTTATAAACAGAATTTTATTTTATTATATTTTTAACGTAAAAATATAACCGTTAGGTACGAAAATATTTCAATATTTTGACAGCTGTTATATTTTTTTTTTATGACGCCTTGGCTTTTGATCTGAGTTTATTGCAGTATATTTTTTTACTACTAGATATGATACCCCGTGTGGTGACTGTTTAAAAATACAAAGTTTTTACCCATTATTTTTCTATAAGTCATACAATTTGATAGAAAGATTAGTAAAAGAATGGCCAGCAAAACTCTCCCAGAAAACATTGTAATCAATTGCTATTGCCAAATTGCCTGCCAATTATGGCCATTTAGGTATCTTTCCACATAGACATAGGTCTCCTCCCCAACAGTCGTGAAATTGATATTGATTGATTGATCTAAGATACGACTCTGGTTAGTAGGTATAAGTTTATATTATGAGTTTACCTTCTCTTGCTGATATTAACTCCTTACATCCCTTAAAAGTTTTTTACGTCACCTGCGGTAAAGTAAGGGATAGTGAATCGTATTATTGTTCCAACAGCATACGGAAAATTAACTATCCGTATAGCGACGGGATAAAAATATAATATTGTCGTCACCCCTTACTTACCCGTTGGAGTCGTATAAATTGGATAAAGTTCTCGCCAGGGCTATGTACTGGCTATATCCTGATAAAAGTATAATGCTTACGATAATCGCCAACACACTAGCCTAGCCAAGCTTGGGGTTTACGGCACTATAACCATATTTGTTCTATATCTAAAAGTAGATGGGGCAAGGCTTAATGGCAGTTATTTTAATATAAAATTGTTTTTTAGTCCTCTCGGATTCCCGGACTGGTTCAAGGATGGCAACTTTATTAAGGCTTCTTGGAGTGATAGAGTTACCGACCACAATCGTACAAGCGGCAAGAGGCTACTTATTAAGGAAACGCTTTTGGAAGACGAAGGCACATACTCATGCGAGGTTTACAACGGAGTAGGCAAGAAGAAGAAGCATAGCATGAAACTACGTGTTGTCAGTGAGTATCTGTCTTTTCAGCCCATTGATGCGTATTAGTCTTAAACATTCCCAGAAGGTATGATAATGCCGTAATGCTTGGTGGGCAAATTGATGACCACAAATGAAAAATAATTACTTAAATGGTGGTAACCACTTTGTACGACTACCACGACAAAATCAGGGGCAGTCAATCAAATCAGTCACATATAGAATTCCAATCAATTCACCATTATCATCTCAGCTCATATAAATTGTACTACTCCTCGGGCCTCCTCAGTGACAGTAGGGAATTATACCTTCTTTATTACGCTGACTTTTTTTTTATGTGTGGCGTTCACAAGATTTCGCCAATTTAGATTAACAGCTATAAGAGAAAAAACGCTATTACGCTGATCAAACGGTTAAGTATATGATATTATTTCGAGGTTGTTATCTCTTGTAAAGATGTTAATTAGACTTGGGTAGCTCCTTGAATGAGAGATACAAATGAACTAGCTCTTTGATTTCAATCTAGCTCACATTAGCTCAGTAGCTCAGTTAATAGTTCAACGGCTCAATCGGCTCTTTTACTCGCGTCGTCATGTCGTGCGAGCAGTCGGCGACCGAAAGTGACCGATATATACCGATCACCGCCGAACAGTAAAAGTATTGAGCATGTTCCGATATGCATTATGACTATTGCGAGCACTAAACGTACAAGTTATATGTTCAACAAAGAAAAAAATATGTTTGAAAAATAAAAAGTTATATTTAAAAATTAAACATCTTTGAATAACAATATTCAATAATAATAATAGTTATCAGTGCAAACTGTCACTGGACGCAGTCGATTCTGTCAGCCCACCCTTTCAATTTTTTCTGCGATCACCAATCAAAATTTACATGCTCATGCATATCAGCTTGATATAGAATAGAAATAGAATAGAAATAAATTTATTCATAGGAAAAATGCACACTTTTACAATTTGTTTTTTTCTGCCAAACTGTAATACAGTTTGTTGCATGAGCATGTAAATTTTGGTCGCCTAATGATCGCGTAGTTCAGAGTTTGAACTATTCAAAAGAGTTAGAGCCGTGAACGAGTTGAAATGAAATGAGCTAACTCAATAAGAGAGCTAGCTCCAAAGAGTAAAGTTATTAAACTGAAAAAGAGTGGCAACTCCATGATAAAATATGCATGTATGGAAGGTGCTGCTACCCAGAGTTTACGCGGTGAACTAAAGTTGAAGTGATATATATACATATCTACATGTGTATGTGTAATTATTTTAATAACTTTACTCTTTGGTAATTATATAGAATTTTCTTCTACTATGAAAGCTACCCTGAAATATAAAAAAAACATATCAGCTGATAACGAAGCAATAATAATATCAGCTTAACAATGAAAATTGAGATAATTTTCAGAAAGTACATCAATAACCGTAAATAGATTGATGACAATAAGTACCTACGCTAGGAACAAAAAATAATAATTCTCAGTTGTCAAACGTTTGACATACAGGACAAAATGGCAGCCGTTAAGTTTGTACAAACAATCTGTAGGCGGCGCGACGGTCAGTAAAAATAAGTAATGTTTTAAGTGTGCCCCCCCAGGCTAGCTCTCTTGATGAGTTAAATGAACTCAGGATATATATAAGTTAAATGAACTAAAGAGCTAAAAGAGTGATATAGCTCTTTTGATCAAAAGAGCTATATCTCTCTTTTCTTTTCAGTGAGCCGTTTTTCGCATCTCTAAATTGTTAATCGTCTTTTACGATGTCACTATACGAATAAAATGTGTTGGTCAAAATAAATAGCTTACTATATAAAGTCTATCTCTCTATGAATTCAAAATGGCGGATAAAAGTATTCACATTCATAGAGCCTTATAAATTTGCAATCAAAGGCGAAGCTCATTTACATCAGGCTCTTCATATAATTAATTATAATTGAAAAATAAACATCAAAAACGAATATTTTCTAAAATTATTATTAAAACTAATTTCAATTTGACAGGCGCGCCAAAATTCGTTCAGAAAATCGAAAAGCAGTTGGAGGCTGTAAAGACCCATGACGTCAAGGTACCTTGCCAAGTGACCGGCCTTCCTGAACCGAAAATAACATGGACTTACAATGGCAAACCATTGTCCAACGTGAACTATAAGAATGGTATTCTAACTTTAAGCAACGTGAAGAAAACCGATACCGGTTATTACGGCTGCAAGGCCGAAAATGAACATGGCATCATCTACGCTGAAACCCTAGTCAATGTGGCTTAAATATATCTTTTATATTTATATTTTTTTTTAAGAATTAATGTCAACATAAAATTACAAGTTTTAAACGTTAACATTATTTTAATGCTTAAATAAAAGACATTAAAAATAATTTTCTTTAATTTGCTACGAGAATCATTCTGTTCTTATCCCAATTAGGTTTAGGTCGAAGCGATTTATACCTGCTCTTTTTTCATCATATACCTATACTACTTTTGCCAATAGATAAGTGGCCCTTTGCCCGTTAAATAGGTGACCGACCATGAAGGTACCTATCTAACATCAACCCTCCTTGTGAATGTAATTGTTGACAAAACGGCATCAGATGGAGTTGGCTCAGGTCGATGCAAAGCTCTTAGTCACCTCTTACGACACTTACGAGTAATGTAAGGGTTGATAGTATTCGTTGCGGTCACCACACAGCAAGATTTGATTTCATTTGCTATGTTATCCAGAATTATTTTAATGATTTGTTCCTGGGAGGATTGAGAAAAGAAGAAAGTGTAGGTACTTTGCTATACTATTTCTTGCACAGATATTATCTGCATATCAATCATATAATATCCAGAGGTGGATTATCCTTAAAGCAAATTGGGTACGTGCCTAGAGGCGCGAGGGTACAAATAGGCACGTGGGCGAATTGAAAACTAACCTCTACCCACGTAGAACCGTCATCTACAGTCATAAATTTTTTATTACTAGTAACACTAGTTATTTGAAATAAAACTACTTTTACGGATTCTATCGCGTTTGTATTTGATTTTTAATTTCCCGACGTTTCGAACACTTTACAGTGATCATGGTCACGGGAGGACTAAGGTGTCTTACGTCCAATATGTCATTGTTATTCCAGAAATTTATTTATATCTACCCTATAAGATATTAAATGTTGACCCACATTTTTATACAAAATTAATACAAATTCATTGCCAGTACAAAAAGAGAATGATTCTATATATAAAATTTATGTTGTTTATGATTTGTTATTATACAAGTATTTAATTTATGATAATTATTATTGTGGCAATTTTTACAAAAACTAATAAAACTATTCAGCTACCACCGGATCGGAACGCGGCCACACTGAGAAAGATCCGGCGAGAAAACTCAGGAGGCATGATACTAATTTTATTATTGAATTTTATAAATTAAATACTTGAATAATAACAAATCATAAACAACATAAATTTTATATATAGAATCATTCTCTTTTTGTACTGGCAATGAATTTGTATTAATTTTGTATAAAAATGTGGGTCAACATTTAATATCTTATAGGGTAGATATAAATAAATTTCTGTAATAACCATGACATATTGGACGTAAGATACCTTAGTCCTCCCGTGACCATGATCACTGTAAAGTGTTCGAAACGTCGGGAAATTAAAAATCAAATACAAACGCGATTGAATCCGTAAAAGTAGTTTTATAACACTAGTTATTTTTAATATAGGGGCGCCGATAAGATGCTAGTCTTTTTTTTTTTTTTTTGGGGTGGGCTACGCTCGGCGCACTCCTCGCACCACTCCGTCCGGGGTGACAGAGGGGCGTAAGCACGCACACCCGTAACCCACCCGTGACGTCACCTTCGTCGTTGGGCCGACCACCGGAGCCGAGTGACTTGACGTCAGTGGTCGGCCCGACGGAATACTCCTGAGGAGTACCCTCTCCTCGACTGACGTCCCCCCCCCCCTAGGGTAGGATGTCGGCTGCGCCTGATGCCGCCCTAACCGAGGCCTCGGGTGATCGGACCGGGGAATTGTCCGGTCACCCGACGTGAGGCCACCGCGTGAGGGCGACGCCCCGACGGCGAAATCTGTCGGGGCGTCGACGAGAGGAACCCGCGAGGGTAAACCGCCGGGCGGGCCACCGAAGTTAAAATCGAGTACCGGTGGTCCGCTCGCACGGCGAAGAGAGAAGGTTTTACGGTGGGTCTATGGGGTCTCGCGCCGCCTTTCCGTCACCCCGGACCGATTCAGCGGGGCGAGACGCACCCATAGCCCACCAATAAAAAAAAGGGTAGGATGTCGGTCTTTCCTCACGCGGTCGGCCTCTCGGTAGGTGACGGACTAATTCCCCGATCCGGCCACCCACGGCCTCGGCTAGGGCGGCATCAGGCGCAGGTAATCGCGCCTGCGCCGCCCCAGTCGCCGGCGGCGGTTCGCGTCGTCGAGGAGACGCTCCTCGCGCACGCGCTCCGCCGCCTCCTTCCGCGAGACTATTGCCTCGCAGAAGGTTGCGACCGCGTCCCAGTTCCTGACGCTGTCGAGCATCGCCCTGGCGATGGTCGGCAGCGTCAGGTCGGCACCGATGATTGCGACGAGTTCACGACGCTGCTCTGCCCAAGCGGCACTAACCTCGAGCGTATGCTGCGCCGTGTCTTCGTCGCAATCGCAGTGGTGGCAGGACGGTGTACTCTCCCTTCTGACGACCTTGTGCAGGTATTTGGCGAAGCATCCATGCCCCGTCAAAACCTGCACCAATCGGAAGGAGAGCACCCCGTGCCGCCGTTCTAACCACTGCATCGGCACCGGCCGGAAGGCCTCCACGGTCTGCACACTGAACCGAGGCCTCTACAGCCGGACTGCCCAACGGGCAATGACATCTAGGCGGGCGTCGACGCGCCAAGCGGTGAGTTCCCTCAAAGAGACCACACCGCCCTCCGCGCGCACCCTCGACACCCGCCGATACAAATCGGCGAGCATTTCCGCCTCCAGGTCCCACGGGGGACTCCCAGCCAGCAGGCACGCTGCCTCCGTCGCCACCGTGCGGTACCCGCGTACGGCCCTGACCACCATGGCTCTCTGTGGTCGCCACAGAAGAGCCCTGAGTCGGACGGTCAGGGACCCCGCCCACACCGGTGCGCCGTACAGGGCCATCGACCAGACGACCCCCGCATACAGCTGTCGGCACGTAGTGCTCGGTCCACCCACATTCAAGCCATGAAGGCTTATGCCGAATGTGGGTGGACCGAGCGATAGGGCGGACGCCACGCCGACGAGCCGCGGAGCAAGCCTGCGGAAATGCTGAAATGCTCCCGAAACCAAGATGCTTGTCTACGGTGCTCTCAACAGTCTCAACGATTAATCTGCCTCTGATCATATACCTTAGTCGTCTTTTACGACACCGAAGGATAAGAATAAGGGTGAAATGTATTCTTACTCCGTCACCACTTTTGGATTGTATTTACTTATTTTTAGCAAAGTATTAATTAATCAAATTTGCTGTAACTTTTTGCTAACGCCTTGAAACGACATGGATCAGGTGGGATATTGGCCTATACAAATCTGTCTAAAATAATTTAAAAGAATATATTATTTCTTGTTTAGTTTGTTTTTAATAGCAAAAATATTAATTAAGGCAAATATTCAAAATAAGGAAGGGAAATTCATCGTAGCCTAACACTTCATTATTGATTAAATCAAAACGTGACGTCAAATTCTGCGTTGTGTCATTTATCGGTGCTGGTAATCGTACCTACTGTGTGCTACAAGTATCACCTGTATCACGGAGAAAGTTTTACTTGTATACCTAGGTTTTTTTTTCATTGGCTAGTGTAATTTCAACATTCTAGTTGCCTTGTTTTCGCAGCTCTTAGAAATGGAAAAATAATTTATTGGGTGTCGTATTCTTATTATAATGTTTTTACACTTACAAAAGCTCTAAGGCAATACCTATGAAACGGCTAGCTGTTTCTTTTACACAGTGTTTGGCAGTGTTTCACAATGTACCGCAGAGTCCCTCTGTGTTGTAAATGGAAAGCAACCATAACAAGTGAATAAAAAAACATTGCATACATATTCTCTATTAATGTGGCTGGCAATAATTTGTTGACATTGACATAATTGACAACTGACAACGCGTATAACCTCGAAGTTTCTTACAAATTCAAAACAAAGGTCGACTAAATACCAAATAAAATGTATTTTCTATATTTATTAAGTGTATTATCATTAATTGTTCAAGCCATTTTTATCACAATGGCTATTGGTAAGTGAAATTAATATTAAAGTGCTAATATCAATATAAAAAGTTTACAATTTGTGATACTAAAATTGTAGTAGCAAAATTTGAAGATATGAAAGAAAAGGTAGACTGGTATTCAAAAGCTAATTACTACAATTAGTGTTCTAAAGATAGGCAACATATTCATTACAGAAACCATATAATCTAACTTCCTATTCAGTCATAATCGTTAGGCATTTTCATTTGAAATAATTTAGCGATTATTCTCGCTTGTGAGTTAATTATTAACTAAAGTATGCTCAAGGCCAGTTTATTGCCAGCATTGCAACTTAATTTATTATCATAATTCCAATACATTTGTCTATAATGATGATACAAATAGAAATTTTTTATTTTATCATATCTATCTTTTTTATTTTAGATACTCGTCATTACAAATATGCCCTACTGATGAGAATAAGCTGCCTCTATATACCCCCTTTCTATTATACGTGTTGTGTATGTATACCACCTACACTTGCCTGCATGAAAGGAAGAGGTGGTAGAAATGCTTTTTTAATCTACATACATACATACCATCACTCCATGTCCCTTGCAGGGTAGGCAGAGAGAACAGAGTGCCAGAGAACTCTATCTTTGCATACTTAACTCGCTTCCTCAACATTCATAATTCTCTTCATACACGCTCGCCGGTTTCGGAGACTCTTGACTCCATCTTCCTTCAGTACATGACCAATCTGGTCTAGGTAGGTTAGTCTCGGTCTCCCCCGGTACGTACATCCTTTCGCATTGTGTATCTTCTTAATCAGACGTTCGTTCGACATTCTTTCCACATGTCCGAACCATGTGGAATCCCCTTTTTTAATCTATACTACCATAAAGATATAAGCATATCCACCATAAAGATAGGAGATTAATATAAAGCTTATATGCTATATTTTAGTGTAATAACAAATTTTTCTTATTAAAAAAATAGATTAATAATATTTTTTTATTAAGAAATAAATAAATTAAGATATAGATTATTATTAAGAAAAATCAAATACAAATGCGATAGAATCCACAAACATAATTTTATTTCAATTGCTTATATGTATTTACAAAATTGCAATTGTTGGGGATCCTGGGATTGGAAGTATCATATGCATATATAATACATAATACTATCATTTTTAGCGGCTGGTCTTTATTATTTAGCAGAATTAGTAGAAGAATATACAGTAATGGCTAAATATATAATCAGCTGGATGGTTATAGTGAGTATATATCAACATTTTTTGACATTAAGTTTTTTAAGGAAGGATGGGGTTGTAACCTTTTTTGTGTTACTAAAAGTAGTGGTGATAAACACTAGGTATGGTGGGAGCAGTGTCTCGCTTGACAAAAATGTAATGCATGCCTCTTTCTCCCCTCTTGCACAATTTTTAAGTAAATAAATTAATCATAAATACAATATATCAAAATTGAATGACTAAAATATTTCACTCCAATACAAGTTTTTTCTGTGTGGTGACAGAGGAAGAATACAATTCACCACCTATCTTACCCGTGGGTGATAGTAAGAGACGATTATGTGAGAGAAAACACATATAAAATCTATGCAAGAGGACGAAAACTCAAAGTAAAGCCCTTTACCAATATATCTGACCTGCGTGGTGTAGTAGGTCAACTTCTCTCCCATTGTGGGGGGATATATGTGAGCTGAGATGATAACAAAAGTTTAAATACTGTCTGTCTTGAAGATATTGTCTAGTTTTCTTTTTCAGTCCATATATGAGACTATGAGGAAACTTCATTTGGTTTGTTACAAACAGAAAGGAAAATAGCCCATTATTCCATCCTAACTAAACGAGTTAAATCTGACTTTTGTTTTGAGTTCTCCTCCTCTTAAAGTGTCATTATCACCAGCTTCAGATTATAAAATTTTAGAATAGGGAATGAAGGAATATTGAATCCATATCAAGCTTTCATATTTACCTGATGTATTTTACCTCTGAATTATGCCCTGGCGACACTGGTCAGTTGGGTAGTATCCCGTTGTATTTGGAGTTGCCTTTCTCTTGCATACATATATGTTATATCAATTTTATATCAGTTATTAATTGTCTTTTAGGACACCCACGGTTAAGAACGAGAGAATTATATTCTTACTCCATCAAAAAAAAAAGAAAATAAAAATTTTACTTTAATGAAAATTATTATATATATAATTTTCTGGAAGTATGTATGTAACTTAACTCCGAAATGGCTGGACCGATTTTAATGAAATTTTTGTATATGTTTTGGTAGATTCAAGAATGGTACAGATTGTCAATTAGAATCAGCAGATACTGCGAATGATTTAATTTATCTTACATTTATACAGGAAAGCGTCTGTTGGGTAATCTAGTGCTGTAATAAAAATGGCAATAATAAACATTTCGAAGATTAATGATCTTGTAATTAGCGAAACTGTAAACACAGCTTGAATATGTTATATGTTTATTTTCTTTTTACAGGCAACAGCCATAATCCATATCGGTCTTTTAATATTTGAGGAGTTTCCTATATCATTGAATGCCTTAGGGCTTGTTCAGCAGGCCCTGCATGGTTTCTTGCTGAAGGAGTTTCCCGTAGTCAGGGTCACGAGTATTACATTCCTGACAGCCGTTCTCACATTAATTATACACCATTATCTGGCATTTAAATACTTTGGATTGGTGTATTATAGTTTTTCAGAGGTAAGTGGTGTTCTTGTGATTTGCGTAGCTTATTTCTTTTTATAGTTTTTTAGTATTATTCCTTCTCTTTTTTTACATTTATTGTTCATCATCATCTCAGCTCATATCTTTGCCACTGTTGGGCTCAAACCTCCTCCGTAATGGGAGGGAAATTGACCTACTGTACCACGCTGGTCAGACGTGTTGATATAGGGTTTTGTTTCGAGTTTTCCTTCTCTTGCATAGATGTTATATGCGTTTTATATCTCTTAGTCGTCTCTTACGATCACCCACGGGTAAGATATGGGGGTGGTGAATTGTATTTTTACTCCATCACCACACAGAAAAATTATTGTTAGAATTAATAAATGACATGTGAATCATAAAAATCGGCCCAGGCATTTGGTCTATATATTGCTTCAAAGGAACATACAATCATACATAAATAGACTGTTAAACACAATGCCACCACTCCTTTGCGTCGCACAGACTGGTAAAAAAGCCTGGCCTGCTCTTTGGGTACGAATTGTAGGAAAAAATGGGATGACAATGATATGGTTTGAACTATACATGTGTAAGTAATGAGAGTGATGTATCACACGTAATATTACCCGAACGTATACTGACCCATTACACATTACGCGACTAAACATCACATCACATTAAACATCACACATCACATTAAACATCACACATCACATTAAACATCACACATCACATTAAACATGACGCGAACACCCGTGTACTGTTCTGCATTTCCGCAATGTACGGTATCTGGCAATTTAATATTTATTTTGAGCTTTATTTTTAGAAAGTTAAGGCTTATAATTCATGACGCCGCCCGCCGTATATATAGAGCGCTATCGCATTACGCATCACACATGACATTTCATGTCATTTGTGATGTTTGAAGTGATGATATAATGTAATATTACTCGGCACGAAATGTAATGCCATATCACATCACTTCGCGAAGTACTGTTTCGCGCATGTCTAGTTTGAACCCTCATGTTAACGGAACTTAATATCAAGCCACAATATCGACGCCAAGTTTCGAATCTTAGAACTCCAAAATATCACGAAATATATTTATATTTGTCTGTAAAGATGTCGTACTGGTTATGTTTTCGACCTATAGTGCCAATGTCGTGAGTTTGATTCTCAAGTACGACAATAACTTGTGCGATCCACAAATTTTTGATCTGAGTATTGATGGAATTTGTGTTCGCTAATTGTATTGTTTATAAAATCCTTATTTCCTTATTGCAAGGTGAATGTCTATTTATATAAAAAATACCCATTGAATATATTTTGATTGTGCTGGCAAACAATTAAACTGTCTATACAGAAGAAAACTGTAGTTTGGATATTAATGCTTTCCAAATTTCGACATGCATCTCGCGATTTGTGGTAAACATGCGCGAAACAGTACTTCGCGAAGTGATGTGATATGGCATTACATTTCGTGCCGAGTAATATTACATTTTACCATCATTTCAAACATCACACATGACATTTCATGTCATGCGTGATGCGTAATGCGATAGCGCTCTATATATACGGCGAGCGGCGTCAAGAAACATAAGCCTTAACGTTCTGAAAATAAAGCTCAAAATAAATATTGAATTGCCAGACACCGAACATTGCAGAAATGCAGAACAGTACACGGGTGTTCGCGTCATGTTTAATGTGATGTGTAATGTTTAGTCGCGTAATGTGTAATATGACAGTACGCGGTCGGGTAATATTACGTGTGATACATCACTTGCATTACTTACACATGTCTAATTTGTGGCTCCTTAGTTAGGAGGTCCTTGGCGGACCCATGACGCTCACCCACCTTTATTCTACCGCTGTGTCAGTCTCCAAATTGATACACATTGATTTATAATAAAATTGTGTCCGCCATCTTGGATCTAAAAGTAAAAGATATCCTCGAAATTAACACAAAGTTAAACGAATTATTCTTGCAACTAGACTAACTATTTAGGATATTTACCCATTCAGAAAGTTTGAATTATGCATTAATACATCAGCTTATGGATGGCCACTTTTAAACCTACTCTTCCATTGGGCTCGATGCTATAATTGCAAGGCTTGACAGACAAGTTAGATCTTCCCCGGATGATTGCTACCGCCCATCCTCCGAGTGAATCCTTAGGCGGTTATTACAACTTCGTTAGGGAAGTAAGGCGTAGTGACAGATTTTATTCTCAAGACGTTACCATGCATGATTCCAATGCTAAAAATTATATTATCTTTACCCTTAATACTAAAGGCTATTTTCATTAACGACGATATAACACGTTAAAAAGATGATTGATTGTACTTTTCTGTTTTTCAACATGAAATATTTAGTTTTAAATTGCCTTAATATATAAAATTAGGTGGCGTTAGTGATACAGTGCCGTAATTCTTCATTCACGTAGCTGATGATGGCCATGAAATTGGTGATAATGGCTGATGCCATTATTATTGTATCTAAACTTTGTGCCAAAAATTCAATATGAAAAGTGTAAAGAGATGTTTTATTTTTTTATTTAATAAAACATTTTTTTAATGCTCTTGTTGGCAAACGGGCAAGCAGCACACCAGATGGTAAGTGTTACAACCGCCCATGAATCATTGCATTACCCCAAACCCACCCAGAAATATGCGCTGCCGGCTCTCTCGCTTATCTAATGAAGCACAGCAGCATATTACCACTGCTCAGGCGTTGATCTTCTACGAGAGTGTGGTACTACCCCGGGCGGATCGGCTCGCGGCTGTAAATAGGCAACTTTCAACAGTATGGTTTTACCAGTATTTAAATTTTTCATGCTCAAGAGAGGATTTTAGTGAAGGTTGAATGAGGTGTTCGAAACATCGGTAAAGTTATAGTCGAATATAAACGCGCCATAAAACCCGTAAAAATTATTCTATTTTATAATACATAATAATCGTGTAAACATCAATAATTAATATACTTTTTCTTTATTTCAGGTTCTGGCGTACTTCACGCTATGCTTATGGGTGGTACCGTTTGCGCTGTTTGTATCCCTGTCAGCTAACGATTATGTGTTACCCACTACTGGGGAGAAACAACCTTTACTTGGTAATTAAACCATTAATGAACATCGTAATTTTAGCTCACATCTATCTACTGCTAGATTCGAAACTCCTCTACAGTGGGAGGAAAATTGACATATGTCATGCCAGACGAGTTTTATTTGGACTTCTCTTTTCTTGCATTGGTTTTACTTGTTTGCGTTTCTATGTCTCTTCTTTTTTGATATAATTCCAAGTGGGCAATTCCTAGTAAATTCCTTGGTATGTCATTGTGGTACAACCATACCATTTAGACATTGCGGTATAAAGCAAATGTTCCTCTCCATTGTGGAGAAGAAGAATGAATCCCAAAATGATAATATACAACCCTCTGTTTTCTTTTTGTATTATTAATCAACTACTAATACGAACCCATTGTTGCCAGTATTGTGTTACAATTTTATTCACAAATTATCAGTTTTTTATATAATCATTGTCCGTTAGAAAGTTAATTCAACCGTACTATGGCCACGTTGTTAATGGGGATCTATTAGAAATTTTTAAAGCACTTTTATATCATATTCACTACATCCCAGCGGTTCTTCTGCATCACATTATATATAAAAAAGCCCATTAAAATAATTATGACACTTTAAAGCACTAAGATCATTATTCTCCTGCTCTTATCCCAATTACTTGTGGGCGGCACAATATTTACTCTGCCTCCATCATATATATAGAAAAAGTTACTGGCAATAGTTTTATGACCCGCCTGCCTGACGTCAATCCTCCTTGGCATTCCCTAATTGTTGACAAAACGGCATCAGGTAGAAACAGCCCAGACCGATATAAAGCTCTGAGTAGTCTTTTATGACATCCACGTGTAATGTAAGGGTTGGTAATATTTTATTTGCTACCACACAGCACTTTCTTTTTGGTAGGATATGGTGTAGAGACGTCTCCCTGTGGCCCCATAACCCACCGTATTCCCGCCCCATTGGGCCGGCCACTGATACCGCTTCCTTGACTTCCGTGGCCAGCAACCACACAGCACTAAAATAAACACTAAGATATTAAATATAATTAAATTTGAAATACTAAGATATTATATATAATACAATACCACCACATGACGCTTTCACATTCCCGCTGTAAGTCCAAATCTGTCTTCCCTTGAAGGATAAAAACACGTATTTAAAAATATTCTTTTTTCTTGCAGGTGACAATAATGTTCTTACAGATTATTTATCGAGAAAAAGTAAGAAGTACAGTCTTCTGTCATTATTCAGTTTCGCTAAAGATTCAATATTGCCGCAAAGGAATAAGAAGGCTTTTTGAAGATAGGTAATTATATGTAAATGCTTAGCCAATTCTTGCATTGATTGCAAGTGTTGAAATTGTATAATGCTTTTGGGGGATTCATCTAAAACCAATGATAGTTGGTTCATAAGATGTTTTCATTTCAGTTATGTTAAATAAACAAAAATAAGCCCCTTTGAGCAATACGCGTTTTTATGTAGGTACTTACCCAGTTCTTGCATTAAGTGCAACAAATTAATATGTACTAGATGTTTGGGGCTTATTAAATCTCGATTTATAATTAAATAAAGGCAGCTACCAACCCCTCATAAAGCAGTGTTAATTCAGTCTTACATTGCGATTTCGGACTATGAAATAACTAAAGTAAGCCTATTTTATCACCGCAAGAATTAAGCGGTTTTAATTTCTTGAGAGAACAAAAGATAACTTTTTATTTAAATGCTATGTAAAATTGTATTTGATTTTGTTGCACTGAACTAATACAATATGTGTCATTCAAAATGACTTTTTAAGGATTAAAGTACGAAACTAATATCATTTAAAGTTGAAATTAACTATTTCTGAAATTAAATTTCTTTGCAAAAATTAGTGTTAGACTTAAAATATTTTTAACATTGGTTGGTATGGGCATGCTTACCCAATTCTTGCATTAAGTACAAATGTTTAAAATAAAATTGTACAAATACTTTTGTTTCTATGTTTCTTTTATATTTTTTTTTCACAGGATATGTGTAATAAAAGGGATAAAGAGTACGATCTTCTTGCATTCTTGACTTATGTTTAACAAGTTTTGTATTGAAGCTTACCTGAAAATGAATACTAAAGGGCTTATAAACGATTGTTTTCATGCGTCATTATTAACTAAAATTTAGCAAATCTATTGTTTTTCATGTGGTGATAGTTTAAGAATACAATGTTCCCATACTTTCCCTGTAGAAGTCTTAAAAGCTGGCTGTGGCGTCAAAAGAAAATAGGAGCATTTTTCTGGAATCCTTAAATCGTGTAGCCATTATGACTTTGACATCTCTTAGGTTTTCTGTGTTCATCCATGGTTTTATTTCGACTTTTCATTCTTTATGGTAAGGGAACCACACATATAATGTGTTTAAGAGAGTGCATACTTATTTTAGGCATTTCTTAAGTTATTATTTAAAAATAATTCCTCGAAAAAAAAAACACTAATCTATTCAGATTTGATGAAATAGTAATAAGAACTAATGTAAAAACTTTATATAATAAAACCACTTTATATTATATGTTCAAATAGAAATCTATTATAATAATTAATTGGAAAAATTTAGACAATTCTATTTTATTTTTTTATTCTAAGTGGCGATGGACATTACCTTTTACGTTTTCTTTGAGTGTCGTACAATACAATTAAGGCAATGTCGAAATCCTTTACTCTTGTCATTATACCCATTTACTTTTTTTATTTTGTCTACTATATGATATTGGCCTCCCCAAAAGGATTTTACTGTAATCGCTACGCTTGGCAGGCGAATTGGCGATTGCAGATGGTTTTTATGACTTCCATGGGAAAGTATGGGGTGGTGACATATTTTTAATTCATCACCACATGTGGATTTTATATTACATGACACTAATATTTTTATATATATATATTTTTTGTATTTACCCTCAAAAGACAAATATTGTACATTTAAAACATCTAGTCAATTAAAGACAATATGTATATAGCAATAATTTAATTTGTATTTGCGTACTTTTAATACGCACCAGCGATTTCCAACGTCCGTTAAAAAGCGTTGAAATAGAACATGTTAGTACATGCGTTTCGATTTGTACGGTATTCGAGCTTACGTCTAACGTTTAAAAACGATTACCGCTTGTAAAGAAAAACAGCGCTTATAAAACGTTTGAATAAATATTCGATTTAACGATTTTTTTCCATTTCAACGCTTTTCTTAAAGTGCGTTAATAAAACGCTTGTGTGAATAAGGTGATTTAATGTTTAAGATTAGTGAGAATTTTTTTAATATAGCGAATATCAAAATTTTATTAAATATTATCAGATATTTTTTGGGCGACAGTTTTGTGCCACCATCGCAACCACCATATAAAATTATAAGGTCCTAATTTTCACAATTTTTGTTGCATCCTTACCTTCTACGCTGAGCAACTAGCTTAGTGAAGGTCTCTCGTGACATCTTATTTGTTCGAGGAAGTCGTAAGAACTGAATAAGGATACACCAGAAGATTAGTCACCAGAATTATCCTGGGAAACTTACAATAGCGCCTGTCCAGCGTGGTGATTACGTTATCCCATATTGGACATCCTTCCAAAGTCTAACCATGGACGCTGAGGCTCACGGATTGAAACTATTATTTTTAAAACGTTTGTATCCAATACTCAGCAAATATTTATTTAAAATGTACATATTAAAAGTAATTTTATTGTATAATAGTGTTTTTTTTTTAATCTCTTGAATTATGTAGTTTTCCATTTGGTGATGAGGTAAGAATACAATTCACCACTCCTTATCTTGCTAGTGGATATCGTTTAAACGAATAAAGGATATATATGCAAATAATATCTATGAAAGAGAAAGAAAATTAAAAGTGAACCTCTATACCAAAGCATGTGTCTAGCCAGGTATTGTAAGTTAACTCATCTCTTACGGATGAGCCCATTAGTAGGACAAATCTGTCTTAAGTGTTTTGAATAACACCAGTATAAAACAAAAGTTTAATATTATAAAATGGAGTAGAGGAAGGAAGACCCACCACTTTTCCACGGTTAATCAATATATCGTACACCTCAAGAAAGGAAGGAATACGGGATGGGATTAAGGTGGAATAGGATATAAGGAAATCTTAGTCCTGTGATGAGCACCGCCTCCAGAACTTCTACTTGCAATTTTCCGCAGAACTTCGAATAAAGATTCGACACGTGTTTCGTCTCTAAACGAGGCATCCTCAGGACGGTTCGGCTTCAAATGCGCGAACCGTTCTGGAGGCGGTGCTCATCACAGGAGTAAGATTTCCTTATATCCTATTCCACCTTAATCCCATCCCGTATTCCTTCCTTTCTTGAGTTGTACGGTATATTTATTAACCGTGGGAAAGTGGTGGGTCTTCCTTCCTCTCCTCCATTTTATAATAATAATGGATTTCCGCCATGTATCGCCTAATTCAATCAATTATACAAAAGGTTAAGTTTTTGTGACATGTAGTCGTACACCGAGATGTATCCCACTTCTGGAAAAGTTCTGTTTGATTTTCTCAGTGATCATAATAGAAGGATAAGAGAAAGGAAATCTAAATACAATTGGAAATCCTTTAAAAATGTATTCATTTCTGATGTTAATACAAGCATTCCTACACATATGAAATGAAACTATTTTTATTAATTTTATCGCATTTATATTTGATTTTTATTTTCTCGACGTTTCGAACACTTCATTGTGTCTGAAATAACACATGATAAAAATGCCTCACAGATGAATAACCACTATATTTAAATAACTTAAACACTAAACTAAAAAACTACCCTCAATCCCACGATGAACGTTCGTTGATAGCATGATGTACCCTCATATGGAGTTTATAACTCGTAACTTGCACAAAAGCCTTTCCACATTCTTTGCAAGTATATCTTCTATCATTCGTATGAATCCTAGTATGTATCTCTAAAGTTTTTTTCCTTTGAAAACTCTTTTTACAATATTCGCATTGAAATGGTCTGGAATTATCATGGCGGACCATATGTCTCCTCAGTAAATCGTTATTAAACACTTTAAACCCACAAATATTACAACAGACAGTTTTTTCTTTTAAATGCATCCTTAATTTATGTTGCACAAGTCTACTTTTCATTGTATATACTTTATCACATTCGTCACAGTTAAATTGAAGCATTTTGACATCATGAACCAAAGCTAGATGGGATTTCTTCAAGTACTTCGATGGAAAGACTTCAGGACATTTTGGGCATTTCAATGAATTGATTCTATGTGATCTTTCACTATGCACTTGTAATGCATAAGGGTTTTTGAATACTTTATCACACTTTTGACACTTTCTGTCGTTTAAACTGTGCACGTTTTTTATGTGACTGTCAACGTTAGCTTTCGCTACGAATTCTTGACCGCAAATCTCACAAAGGAAAGATTTATCTTTATTATGAAATTTGTGTGCATGTTTCAATAGAGATCCAAAAAATCTAAATTCCTCACCACAATCCTGGCATATCATTACATCATCAGACAGATTGAATGTAAAGAGGCAAGTGGATATATCCCTGTTGAATTTTAAATTATGAGCATTATGAATATGATTTAGGAATGCGTCAAAATTATCGAATTCTTTTAGACACCGCTTGCAAATTATTTCGGAGGTGTCCAATTTGACACGACTAATGCGCAATAAAGTTCTTAAGACCCTTCCTAATTTCGCATCTTTGTGTTCTTCGTGAGTATGTTCTTTTAATTGAGCACTGTCAATGAATGCACAACAACAAAAGAAACACATGTACTTATTTGCCGACCAACGAAAAGGCATGATAGTGGAGTTCTCTAGTATAACGGTGACCAATCTTATAAGGTCCTCCTTCCTTTGCTTCTCGATATATTTTTCATCGGCTATTTTGATTTGGTTATCTGTAATTATATTAGAAAATATATATATATTAGTAAAGCAGTAAATTAATAAAAAGTATATCTATTAAAAATATATACACCATATGCCTCTCATGCCGTTTAAAAATACAATGTCTTTTTTTGGGATGGGCTACGGTCGGCGCACTCCTCGCATCACTCCGTCCGGGGCGACAGAGGGGCGTAAGCACGCACACCCGTAACCCACCCGTGAACCTCGCCTTCGTTGTTGGACCGGCCGACGGAATACCTCCTGAGGTATCCTCTCCTTGAGCGACGTCTCCCACCCCCTTGGACAAAATACAATGTCTGGACGCCCGTTATTATCCCGTGGAAGTCGGTAAAGCCAACTGAGGGAGCATACATAGCGAAGGCAGCATCACCCTCTTTGTAAAGGTATTACATCAATCTTGATTGCCTACCCGAATGCTGATTTGGCTGGCGATTATTCACAATTTATAAAAACTTCATCCAAAAGGGACCTCAATGGTCTGATGAATCATTCAAAGTCGAAATTTAATATTGACCAATACTTTCGCCTGCGCAAAATTCTATTTTAAAGTAATAAACGGACAATGGATAAAATATGTATTTTAATACAATCACCAGTTATGGAGATTTCTAACTATAACCGAAACTTTTGCAAATCCGAAATTAATTTTTGTTTTAGTAATTCGGGGTTTTTTAACCGATTAAGCTGAGAAACAAGACGTAACCCTCTGCAAAGAGGAATAATACAATAATCACCACTTAGCGTTTCTCTTTCAAATTTCGTAAAAACAGGAAAATTAGAGATTTGATTTGATTTGACAAATTGTATATTAGTATACTGGATAAATACCAGTTGTCTAAGTACCGAGTTGTCGTCAGTTCCATCTCCACTGTTTCAATTCTGAGTGCGATTTGAGTCCATTAATTCTATATTTGTGAAGTCAACCGTGACGTGAGCAATTAGTCCTTAATGTAGTATATCCTAAAAAAGGAAATGTTACAGTAATTTGGGCTGTGATTTGATATGTCGATCAATCAATCCCATGGCCCCATATGTAGAGTATTTCTAGTGCTGGTAAAACCTTGTTTGCATGTAAATAAATATAGATAACACTTAAAAGCGATACAGCAGACGCTTAGTTGTTTCTCGCGAACCTTTCGTTACACAATAAGGCGGAGATCAGAAATTCAAAATCCCATAAAAAGTTTCACCTTAAAAATATATTAAAACACTGTCGATTTTAGAAAAAATATAGCAAAATTGTAATATTATGAACATTTATTTATAATTTCCAAGTCTGCTTGATTTTGAACCGTAGTACGTTTGGATCCATATAAATGCACCTTCATATGTCTGTATAAAGAATTTTTCCTGGGATATTTATTGTAGCAAATATCACATTCGTAAGGTCTAGCATCATTATGTCTAATCTGATGTAATTCCAACATTTTCTTTTCGAAAAACTTATCGCCGCATTTATCGCAAGTAAAATTCTTCACTTTTAAATGCACCCGTTTCACATGTGTATTTAACATGTGGTTATATTTAAAACTCTTTGGGCATACATCGCATTTGAACTCCTTCGTGATCCAAATATTATGCTTTTTAGCTAAATGGGTTTCTTTTTGGATAATACTTCCTAAAATTATATTACAGACGTGGCATTTGAGATTTTTCGTATCATGCGAACGTTTCATATGCGCCGTTCTGAGATGGGAGGCAGCAAATATTTTACCGCATTCCTTGCATCTAAAATTCCCTTGAACATGGACATATGCTGTGTGATTATTTAGTCCTTGGTAAGTACTGAAAGTTAGTCCACAGCTTTCGCAAATGTACCTTCTTTTGACATGTTGTCGATGTAAATGAATATACAACGACTTAAAGTAAGCAAATTCTTCAGAACAATACAAACATTTGAATTCATTATCGGATAGTTTTAAACATAAAACATTTTCCAAATTCGATGTTATTACTTTATCGTGTTTATTAAGATGAAATATTAGCTGTTTTAGTTCGGTAAAAGTTTCTGTACAAATTTTACATCGGAGGTCAGATATATCCAATTTAATTAGAAGGTTCTTTCTGCATATATTTTTGTTGATCGTCTTTCTCAGTTGTCTTTTGGTTTCGTTCTTATGTTCGTTTATAGTGTGTACTCTCAGTTCAGAAGCGTAGTAAAAATTTGTTTCACAATAGAAGCATCTATAAGTATTGCCATTTTTTCTGAATGGCATCGCCGTGGAAGTCTCCATGAGTTCTGTTAGGAGACGTCGGGTTTGTATTTTTGCTTCATCTTCTACAGAGTCATTTCTCTCTCTAAATTTCTTGCCTGAAATCCAAAAATAATTCGTTGTATTGTCTTGCAAAGTTGTATTCGCAATTTCTTTTCTGTTACAGAAATTGAGATCTAGAATGTCTTCCTCATAACCTCTCCTCTCATTTTTATGTTGAAAACGTACAACGAATTAGACATTCTTTCCATTTATAGTACATTTGTGGTTAATTCACACGCTATCATGCCTGTGCTGATGGACTATGAGCACAATATATAACTAACCCACTTTCTGCCAGATTTAATACAAAGCGGGGAAAAGGAATTAATCCTTCATTTTGTAGCCGTTAATCGTAACATTGTGACTATTGCAGAAAGCTTATCTCACTTGCAAAGCACGCCATCATATCCAGTGTTTTAGTATTCTGACATATTGCGACTTACCAGCATTTGGTATGTCGTCCAGTACTAGTAATTCTTTACATTGTAAATATATTATGTATCGTAATTGACATGATACATTACTTAAGATTAGCTCTCCGAGACCATAAAAAAGAGAGTGACACATAAAATTCATTCTGGGAAATATTCAGACCGAATTCTATAGTAGTAGGACCACGCCGCGGACAGTTCTCTGTCTACAGCCGCGGGCCGGTCCGTTCGGGGTAGTACCACACTCTCGCAGAAGATCGATGTCTGAGTAGTGGCAATGTGCAATTGCGCTTCGTTCGGTGAGCGAGAGAGCCGCAAGCCCAACTGAGGTGGGTTTGGGGTTTGTATTGGTAGGCAGCGGCCTAGCTATACCCTTGGTATTGCAAAGGTCCATGGGCGGCAGTGATTTACCATCAGGTGTGCTGTCTGCTCGTTTGCCACCATAAGCAATAAAAAAAGCAATCTACTCTTTTTAAATTCAACCATGGAAGCACTACATTAAGAATTTTCTTCGTAACCATTTACCGTGCGGTGATGGAATAAAAATACAATTTATCGTTATTCATCTTTTTGACTCGTGGATATTGTAGTTCACAAGTATTAGTTATTATATATGTATAGTTAATATTGATGTCAGAGAAGGAAAACTTAAAATTATGACGACCTGTCTAATAACCAACAGTAGGTCTTATATGGACTGAGAAAACGAAATATCCTAGAATATTGTTGCTCTTTAGATTACGAAAATTTGGCATTAGTCGTTTTGTGGAAAAAATATATTTTACCATAACCGATTAGGCTAGAAGCGACCCCATCCAAAGTGAATTTGTAATCCGTTCAATAGTTTCATCGAAAGCTTCCGCTATTTCAAACATCGTGATAGATTTTGAACACCTTTAGAATAAGGAAGCCTACCTTTTTCAAAGCGATTCTCAATTCATACGAAGTATGAGGATTTTATCTCGTATGTATTTGATTTTTACTACAGTTTTCAGTGTTAAATGATTAGTCAATTTCATTCTATTACATATGTATCAACTGCTGGTACCGACCAGCCCCAGCCAGTGGCATAGATTCAATTCCCATGCAGAACAATACTTTGTGCGTTCAAATTGTTATCCTGAACCTAGGTGTAATTTCTGAAATATACAGGGTGGAAGGGGACCGCTCCGGAAAACAAAGACAGGTAACCCTACTAGTCCTACTTGTAATGATAGGCGAGTAAAAAAAATCGATTTGGATGGAAAAACATTTTTTTTTCACCACGCGAGGTCGTTGAACTCTTGATATATGATCGTAAGTTTTGAATAGATTGCGTCTTTTCTCATCTGAGTAAA
Source organism: Lymantria monacha (assembly GCA_905163515.2). Taxonomy (NCBI): domain Eukaryota; kingdom Metazoa; phylum Arthropoda; class Insecta; order Lepidoptera; family Erebidae; genus Lymantria; species Lymantria monacha. The sequence continues at coordinate 4,035,155 of LR991104.1, forward strand.
ATAAAGTATTTTAAGTAAAGTAAAGTATTTTTTATGGAATTATCGTTACATGCCACTGTCCTAATACACTGGATTGTAAAAAATACTTAAAAATCGTTGTGAAAAAAAATATTTTTACAACCGAATCGATTTTTTTTCTAGCCTATCATTACAAGTAGGACTAGTTGGGTCACCTGTCTTTGTTTTCCGGAGCGGTCCACTTCCACCCTGTATTTAATCATCCTTTTTCATTAAAGTATAAACAACTTTGGGTCTGTCCCTGTATAAACTTGATGACAATATGCAACCTCCAAGACTCGCAAATTAAGTTACGAAAAATACAGCATATATATTTTGAGATAGCGAAATATTTTGTTACATTAAAAAATATATAAAAACTGTGAATAGCTTATACTTAAATAAAATGTTAATACATATTGTGGCATCTGGGAATGGCATCTGGGAATGGCATACCACTCAAAGAAGCCTTCTCCTATTTTATTTCTCGAAATCCTTTGATGGCTAACTAGGTAATTCATTTTGTTCTAAATCATAAAGTGTAATAACCCAACTAAATGGTGTAATACTAGGTAGATCGACGACATCTTAAGAGATGGAGGAAGACGTTGGATGCAGGTGGCACACGATTGCTCTAAGTGATATTTTTGTGGGAAGGTCTATATCCGACAGTGGACGTCTACGTGCTAATGGATGACACCTACATACAGAGACAGTTCTTTGCGCAATTAAAATTTCGTGAGATTTAATCACGTGTAGGACACATTAAGAATACAATTAACCACCGCCATATATTACCAATGGTGGTCTTCAAAGACGATTATATAATAGATATAGGTGCAAAAGAAGGTAAACTTAAAACACACTCTAACTTGAACTATGCCAACAAATCTGACCAGCATAATAGAGTAGGTCAAATTGTTAGGAGGCTGAATTTCTGCTTGGTAGCAGCTACAAATACTACCAACCCTTTGCTCGTTGATGCCGTAAAGGTCGACTAAGAGTTTTAGTCAGTTCAACATTTACATAACCAAAGAGGGTTAACATCAAGTAGGAGGCTGGTCATAAAACTATTGGCAATATATACGACAGAAAAATATCAGATAGCAACAGCTCATGATGATGTATAGGAGGTTCGATCCAGTAGTGGAACTTGCATGAACTGAGATGATGAATTTTATGTTTATAAAGTCCCTCGTGACACAAGTATACTCGTATATTCCTCAACGTGAGCCTTTAAAAGAAACAATGCTTGCGTTAAAGGTAAAGAAAATCAATAAAAAAATCTTTGAGAATATTCTCGAACACATTAACCTCCGGCTGTCACGAATATGTATGATGGTCAGATGTAAAACCAATATCTACCCCTTGATCTTTAGTCTAAATCAAGAATACTGTTCCAAGTTAATGATAGTGCTAGTGGAAAATTATAGCTCACTGAATTTGATTATCATAACGATATCAATGCAATTGATGTTAAAAAAAGTCACGACATTGACAAATATTATTTATTCTAGAATAATTAAACAAGTTTAAGTATTACAAACTGAACTGGAGATTTAGTTATTTAAAAACACAATACTATAATTAAGTAAACTCAACGCAATATTTAGAATTCCACTACATCGTATCTAATTTAAATGTAACCAACTTGATTTCATTTAAAATTATCAACAAGCGTGATCACGGGAAGATAGTCATTCATAATTTTAACTAAACTTAATAAAGTTTGATGACTGGTATTCATATTTTGACAAGTATATTAATATTTTATTCACACTTCCACAAAATTATAATTGAGATTGAAATTGTTCAGTCTTATGCACTCTCGTACAATGTCTTTTCATGGTGCCTCTATCCTTAAACGCTTTACCGCAATCACATTTGAATCTTTTAATATTTGTGTGCACAGCTTTATGCATGTCCAAAGATATCCACTGCACAAATGCTTTACCGCAGACTTCGCAAACGTATCGTCTATCATTATTATGAATTCTCAAATGTAGATTCAAAGCTTCATTCCTAGCGAATTTTTTCTTACAAATCTCACATTCAAATGGCTTGGTATTGAGATGTCTAACTTTATGCATTTTCAAATTTCTATTATCAAAGAATGTTTTACCACAAACATCACAAGTGTTGTTCCTTTCTTTGTAATGAACATTTCTAATGTGTACCACCAAATAAGTTTTCTTCGAAAATAATTTTGTACAAAAATCGCATTGGAATCCCTTACAATGGGCACTTTTATGATGGGTATTTCTATGCATTGCAGATGGGAATCTTTTATCACAATAACTGCAAGGTTTACAATGCGGTATGTCATGCCAGACTGGTATATCAGAATGCGAATTATCACCACAGATACGACAATCAAGATGTAAATGGTATTCTACGTGATGAAGCAACTTGGAAAACGATACATATTTTTGTAGACAAATTGTGCACTTCAAAATATCATCATGTAATTTAAAACATGTAATATAATCAGCTGTGTCTTTAGGAAATAATATATTATGATATTCGCTAGCATGTGTATTGAAATCATTAAAATCGCTCAAACTTCTATCGCATATTTTACATTTAAGATCTAATGTATCGAGCAAAAGGCTCGACTCCAAATCAAATTCTGTCCAAATTTGTAAACTTCTATTAAATTCTACTTGTTCATGTGAACGCATTGTATGCGACCTCAGTTCTGAAGGTAAAGTAAAGGTGCTTGTACAATAAAAGCATTTATATTTGTTTTTATAACGCATAAATGGAACGGCGTTTGTTTTCTGGAGAAAAGCAATTAATTGTGATTTAATTTTGGCACTGTCCACTTTTAATATGACTTTAGCATCACTTGTGGCGGGACTGGAGCAGGATATCTTGTCTGAAAAGCGAAAAAAAACAAAAAGATGTACTTTCCTTTGATGCATATGTAAAACTTAGATATATGAATGTATGTTTTATGCACTTTGATCTATGGAATACTTAATTTAGATTTGTTAAGATTAATTTAGAAATATTTCCGTCAAAATTAAATTATTTCTTTATTGAGATGATTTAATCATAATTTATCCAATTTCAGTGTATCTTTAAATATGTAAGGGTAAGGAGAAGAGTAGTAAAGGGAAAGTAAGAAATGGCGGGGAAATACAAAGTCATACGCTGTTTAGATTAAAATTAACGCCATTATTAATTTAATTTATATTATATTAAGCAAAAGATGCAAAAGTGATAGTTTCTATACTACATGACAAAAAAACTTTTAACTGCCACCTCCCACTGCGTGACGACTTTTAGTATAGAATGTCCAATTTTGTAAAAGCATAATATTTTGGAAAAGTATTTTTGATCAAATTTAAATAGAACCACATGGGAAGCATCAGCTTTCAAATAAAAAAGAATCATCAAGTAAGGTTCACCAAGAAAAAGTTCTGATCTAACACAGAAATACAGACGAATTGAGAAGCTACTTCATTTGGAGTTATTTAATAACGATTAAGGAACGAAAGCAAGTAACATTAAGAGAAGACAACCCCGAAATAAAATCCTATAGCGTTTGACCAGCGTGGTATAGTAGGTCAATTTACCTTCCGATTTTGTAGGAGACTCAAGCCTAGTAAAGAAATCTACGCACTGAGATGATAAATTAAATTGCTTATGTAGGTACAAAAGGTTTTCGTTACCTGTATTTTAATAAAACACAGAATAGTCTACTTCAAGTTTACATTTGATATGGAATATTAAAGATTGCCTTTAAATCGATAATTATGTGAATGCCGATTATGCTGGCTAATAATTTATATTTCTTAGCAAGTATCTAATATATTTTTGATGACGTGTGATGAGACGGGATGAAAGTAATGTTGGGAGAAAAGTTTTAAGTATAAATGTTGAAGGCTTTAGTGGAAAGGGAAGACTGAAGAAAAGATGGATGGATTGCGTGAAGCATGATATGAATAGAAAGGGAGTGAACGCAGAGATGACATCGGGTAGACGCAACAATGTATATATAATTATAAGAATAATATTTAAATGAGCAAATTAGACAGTGGTAAACATTTTGATTCCTATCCTCCATTTAATAAGAATAGAATTACTACATGTATGTCCATTATTGACCATAGATCTCAAACTTATGGGTGTATTCCATAATGGATATTTGGCTATCAAAGTTGCTATTATTTGTTTCCCAAGAAAATACTACCCAATTGCCTGGTAATCCCAGCCAGTTTTTGCGATACCCACAGGATAGCAAGATGGTGAAATACTATGAAAATATTGTTATATACAGTTAAATTTTATTTATCATGATCATCATTCAGCATTTTGCTGTCCACTACTAGATGTAAGCCTTCCTCATATTTCGCCACAAAGTGCGTTCCTGTATCTCTCGCACCTATTCTCTCCCCGTAACTTTCACCAGATCGTTGGTCTATCTGTTCTGCGTCGTCCGATACGAATAATATATGTATTAAGGTAATTGAAATTGCCTTGAAATTTTATATTAAAACAAACAGATATTTAGATATGTCGTCATTGATCTATTAATTTATTAATCTCAAGTATTGTTTATAAGACAATCATTTATCTACCAATGTAAATACATGCATCACACTTTAAACTTATAATTACTGTGCAACATAAGGATTCTCGAAATGCATCATAGGCGCTTGCGGACTCTTGTGCATTCTTGAAAAATGTGCTCGCATTATCTTTTTTGTCGTAAATGCCTTGTCGCAGACTTCGCATTTAAAATTCTTTTCACCGCTATGCTTGTACATATGATTCTTCAACCTGTTACTATTGAAAGCCTTCCAACCACACACACCGCAAATATGATTGCGTACTTTCAAGTGGGTATCTCTTAGATGGGTCATCATCATGCTTCTGAAGACAAATGTTTTCGGGCAATGCAAGCATTTAATTTCTTGACGATTTTTGTGTTCCGCCGCCATATGTCGGGACCTTTTATAGTGACTTTGGAATATTTGAGAACATACCAAGCACTTATATTTCTTTTCAAGATCATGCTGATTCTTTTGATGAGTTTTTAACTTTGATCTAGTATCAAACTTTTCACCACATTCAGGGCATAAAAGACCAGTATTCTCGTGAATAGTCTTAACGTGAAGGCGTAAAAGTGTAGCATCTTTAAAGTGTTGCCCGCAAACTTCGCATAGGATTGCTGATGTACCTTTATGATCTTTATTCGTATGATGGAGAAGAGGGCCAAATGTATAAAAACTAGCTCCACACGCAAGGCAACTAACTGTAAAATTATCAAGCTTAAACGCTACCATACAAATACCAACATCCTTGTTATAAACCACATCATGTTTCAAGACCAAATGGTCAATAAGATCATATAAATCTGTTATTTGTTCTGGACACAAATTGCATGTAAGACGAGAAATGTCCACATAAACAACAGATTCCCAGTAATTGTTCATCGCTTGCTCTTTAACCAAGTCTCCCGAGTGATTCTCTTGGTGACTTTTGAGTTCAGACGCTTCTTGAAATATATCGTAGCAATAAAAACATCTATAGGAGCTTTTCAACCATCGGAAGGGCATAATTGTGGACTTTTTAAGGACCTGTAGTACATTATTTCTCATAATATTACGTTTTTCTTTTGGTGACAGTATAGGTCTGCTAGTTGATTGGATGCGTGCAATAAAATCATCTTCAGTGGGTACATCAGTATCAGGTTCCTTCAATTTCTGGCCACCTCTAAGTTCTCCTGTAAGGAAAACAGGATACTTTTAGAGACCATTTCAGGTTGTTTAATATAGAGGTAGCCAGAGAACGTCATGCAAACTAATACATAAACATTATATAGCGAAATCAAGTATAGGTACTTTTGTTAAAAAAAACATCAGTAAGATCCACATAAAGCTTCTGCAACACCTCATTCTTATACCTTTCTTTGAGATAAATAGACTAAAGTTGATATAATGTTTGTTTTAAAATTTACCGACCTACTTGTCTGTTCGATTTCTTACGCTTAGGCGACATTATTGTAATAAAAATGAATTTATAATGCTTATTTATTTTCTTAAATAACATAATAAAATTGAAATATATTTGGAATATTTATTGTTGTTTACTCCATATATTCATGATATTTGACTTGTGGAAATACGTATGAGACTAAAACTGTCAGTGGACGCAGTTGCATAGGCCCATAGGTATTATTATAAATTGTTATCCAAAGTGATTGAAAGACTTCCTTAGTGAATATTAAACGTTTCCAACTATTACTACTAATATTACCACTGGATAAAAGAAAAGAAATCTTCAATAATTAGTGGAGTCTTAATATAGAAATCTAAATTGCATGTAATATATTAAGACAGATACTATAACAAGGATTGATCCCATGCGGAACTAGTTTTTTACTATCTAATAGGCCAATCGACTAATATCAGTCGGCTGGTAGATGGAAAGATTCAAGCTGGTGTCTATAGCGAGAATAATCCATTCAAAGGTGTGCACGAGGCCTTCGGCTGTGAGTAAAACAAACACAATATTCGTCCCGCTCCTAACATACTGCGAAACATTTTCTAATGTCCGATATTATCTTCATTCGTGGTATATATTCAATATATATTTTTATTCTATATCTATTATCCGATATTATCGGTATTCTAATGTCCATTACCTATGTAAAATGTAGCATTTGCAGAGCAATGAAAATTCTCAATATAAAAGTTACTCTCACTTAAGTGGCAAGTATACATAGCATATTTCCAGACGACAATCTTGAAATTTAATTATTGTTTTTGCAGATTTCCATAAGTTATAATAAAACGACAAATCTAAAACGGCTATTTTAATTGTCTTCGCTATAATGTAACTCTGATATATGTGTCTTTAAAGTCTCATAATCCGTAAAACCTCTCCTACAGAATCTGCATACTCTTCCAGACACTCCAGAATGGACTTTCATATGAACCCTTAAATTACTAGCCCTTCGAAATCGTCTTTCGCATATACTGCACACATAATCTCTCTCTCCATAATGTTTCTTTTTATGCAAAATAACGAGCATTTTGTTTCCAGCTTTGTAATCACACAGATCGCATTCATATTGTAATCCAGAGTGCCGATTTTGAACGTGTAATATCATAGCACCTTTTGTTGTACAGATTTTTGGACACTGATCACACTGGATCCTGTATTTTTCCACATTATGCATTTTACCTAAATGTACTTTCATTTGGTAAGGATTTTCAAAAGTTGCGTTACACAGACTACAGTCATGCGCCCTTCTGTAACCATGAAACTGTTCCTTATGTTTCTGCAACCGATGAGATGCAGTAAACATTTTGCCGCATGCGGTACATCTGTATCCAATATGACTATTGCTGATATGTCTTTTAAGTCGGATTTGAGTCATGAAACTTAAGCCACAGATCTGACAGACACAAGAATGGCTAACATGGTCCTTATGCATATGGCTAATCATAGATGAAAAATTATCGTACTGATTCTCACATAGAACGCAATGCATCAAACCCTTGTTTAAAATAAATGGGAACACGCATACTCCGGATTTTGTGTCATATTCTTCGTCATGTTCTTGTATAATATGAGATATCAAATCTTCTAGATCCTTAATTTGGATTGTTGGACATATGTGGCATGCCAAATCAGAAATATCAATTTTGATTGGGACATCTTTGGAAAGAATTCTTTTAGGTATAAAGGTATTTAAATCAACGGTGTGTTTTAAAGTGTGTTCTTTCAAAATTTCGGCATCTCTCATAGGTTTTTGACAATAGAAGCAAATAAAACCTTTAGTGTGCCAAGCGAAGGGTACCACTTTGCCGTAGCGAAGAACTAAATGTATATTTTTTCGAATTTTAGAGAGTCGTGCGAGGTGCGTGTCTTCCTGATCTTGGCTCTTACATCCTGCAAAGAGAATTGTCCGATTACGCTTCCCTTTTGCTTTTTTGTCTTAAATGTCGGGCGATTATTTTAATACATTCCTGGTAATTGAGTGATAGTGTGCGGGACAGCAGATAAACAATAGTTTTAAGAATAGTTTGTAACAGTTGTAATTAATTAGTTATAAGATTTTACGAAATTAAATAAAGAATAAATATAGATTTAGTATTAGCACGTAAGTACTAATATTGTAAACGGCTCTCGCAACGGTAACGCCGCATAGTACTTAAGGTAATTAATTGTATTGAAATTAAGCGCGGCTCTCGCAACGGTAACGCCGCGCTGTACTTAAGTAAATTTTAGAGCTTTGTGATTGGCTATAATTCCGCCTCCGCGATTGGTCAAGAAAAACTGTAAAATTACGACCAATCGCGGGGTCGGCCAAAAATATATAAATACGGGACCAAACCGTGGTACCGGCACCGTCGTCAGGTGCTTCTCTCCGAAGAAACAACTCTTAAGAAAATAAAGCAAGATTAATCTACTGAACAAGAAGCCTCTTCATTCCTACTAATCCCAGCAAATCGTCAATGTCACCGTACATTTAATGGTCCTTACCGAGCCGGATCCAGTGGGAAGCGAAGAAAATTATTATCTATTGGTAGACAAAGTCTAAACAGCAAGTAAGAAGCCACTGGTTGCAAGTATGCCGGTCACACGCTCCGAGGGAAAAGGTCGCAAGCAGCCTACAGAAACTCAGTCGTCGTCTGAGAACACCGCAACTACCTCGGCAACCGAATACAGCGGGAAAACAAGCGTCGCTACGGAAACAACCGAACAAACCGAACGTACAGAAGCCTCCGCCGCGACCGCCCAATCCGCCGTCTCCGCCGCTGCAACCGCCGAGACCGCTGCTACCTCGCCCCCCGCCGACGCCGTCGCCTACTCGACCGCCACGACGCTGCCCGTGGATACGAACATGAAGCCGCCTACTACGGTCACCGAAAATCGAAGAGAGGCTCGTCAAGAAACCGATACAGTGAAACGAGCGAAGAATATAGTCGGCCCGTCGCCGCCGAGTGGACCACCGAATCCTCGGCCCTCCAACAAGAAGGGGGGTGGGGGGGTATCTACCCATAGCAAGACTAAGGCGTACAAGATAGCGAAAGCTAAAGAAGAATTATTACGTCTACAAGTCGAACTGGCCACCGCACGCCTCGCCGCACTAGAAACCGAAGATAGCAATGATGATGAAGAAGATGATGTCTCAATCTGCTCCAAGTCGAACGCGAACGAACGAGTGGACAACTGGCAGGCGCATCAAACCCACCCAGTGGAAGACCCAGTGATCGCCAGCACCGAGCCGCAGACTCCAGCTAGACCTACCGAAGAGCATCATCAACCGCAGCAGCCACTACAGACACCGGCGGGAGTGCAATCTGACGTCAAGATGATGACCGACGCCATCACCCTCGCCATCAAAGCTGCACACCGACCGAAATTCATCGAGCTACCAACGTTCAACGGGTCACATCAAGAGTGGCTACCGTTCCGCGCCGCGTATTACGAAACTGAAAAAATGTTCACCACAGTGGAGAATACTAACCGCCTAAGAAGAAACTTGAGGGGTAAAGCGAAGGAAGCCGTCGATGGTCTGCTGATCACCAACGCTCATCCGATGGAAGTGATGAAGACTTTGGAGTCCCGATTTGGAAGACCAGAAGCGATCGCAATGATGAATATGGAAGCGCTCCGTGGTCTACCGCGCCTCACAGAATCACCACGAGACATCTGCATCTACGCGACAAAAATATCCAACATCGTGGCAACTCTGAAGACTCTAAATTGTACTAACTACTTGTACAACCCCGAAGTTACGAAAGCCGTCATAGACAAGCTTACCCCGACACTCCGCTACAGATATTACGACTTCTCGGCGAAACAACCGCAAGACAGCCCGGATCTTATGAAGTTAGAAAACTTTTTCAAACAAGAAGCCGACCTATGCGCACCGTACGCGGCGCCCGAACCAGTGACGTCACACGCGCCGACCACTATACAGAAAAGAACACAGAAGGTCAACAATATTACGGAAAAAATATATCCACCGACCACTATACAGAAAAGGACGCAGAAGGTCAACAATATTACTTATACACCGAAGTGTCCAGTGTGTGATGAAACGGGACATACCACATCTGACTGCGAAGAATTCAAACAATTAGATGAAAATTCAAGATGGGATGTAGCGAAGAATAAACGCCTGTGCTTCAGATGTCTTCGATATAGGAGCAAGACTCACAACTGCCGAACCAAGCCGTGTGGTGTCAACGACTGTGGGAATACTCACCACAAGTTGTTGCACTACGTTAAGAAGATAGAAAAGACAGACACTGAAGAGTCAGGAAACGCACCACGTAGAAGCAATTAATTCCACCTGGTCAGCCAAGAAGAAACAATCCTATCTGAAGATTCTACCAGTACAGATACGAGGTCCGAAGGGATCCTTCGACACCTTCGCGTTGATGGACGACGGGTCAACAGTGACATTGGTCGACAACAACATAGTCGACACCATAGGAGCAACCGGTCCCATAGACCCATTGAAGATAGAAGGCATCAACGACATGAAGACTTCGGAATCGACTTCACGAAGAGTCACCATCAATATAAAAGGGCTCAACAATCACGAGGAACAAGTACAAGCGCGCACAGTGAAAAATCTACACGTCTCGTCTCAACAAGTCTCAGGAACAATAGTGGAAGGATGCAAACACCTGGCAGACATCAGCAAGTACCTCGCTTATCCGAACGCCAAGCCTTTAGTACTCATCGGGCAAGACAACTGGCATCTACTGCTAACATCCGAGGTCAGGAAAGGAGACAGGGGCCAACCAGTGGCGTCACTAACACCGCTGCGTTGGGTACTCCATGGCAGCCAAACACGCAACCATAGCCACAGCATCAACTTCGTGTCACACATAGTAGAAGAAACCGAAGAACCAGAGGACAACCTAGAAAAGATGATGAAACAATACTTCGAAATGGACGCCCTCTGCTTAAATCCTAGAAGACCGAAGTCCGATCCTGAAGAACAAGCGCTACGGATACTTGAGAAGGCGACGACCAGAACAGAAAACGGAAGATTCGAAACCAACCTACTCTGGCGTAACGAACACGTCACCTTCCCGAACAACTACGACAACTCACTGAAGCGGCTGGTCAACATCGAGAAGAAGCTTGATCGTGATCCTACGTTGAAACAGAAGTACACAGAACAGATGGAAGCCCTCATCACAAAGGGGTACGCTGAACTAGCTCCAGCACAGAAAACGCCGAACAGGACGTGGTACTTACCTCACTTCGGTGTAGTTAACCCCATGAAACCAGACAAGCTGAGAGTGGTTCACGACGCTGCAGCCAAGACTAAGGGTATCTCCCTCAACGACATGCTACTGAAGGGGCCGGACCTTTTACAATCGTTACCAGGCGTAATCATGCGGTTCAGACAGCACGAGATCGCAGTCACAGCTGACATCAAGGAAATGTTCATGCAAGTGAAGCTCCGATCCGAAGACAGAGACTCGCTTCGATATCTATGGCGAGGGAACCGACGTGATAATCGACCACCACAAGAATACCGAATGACGTCATTAATATTCGGAGCATCGTGTTCGCCTTCAACAGCAATATATGTCAAGAACCTGAATGCCATGCAACACGAGGAGACTCACCCCGAAGCCGCAGCAGCCATCGTCCATAAGCACTACGTCGACGACTACCTAGATAGCTTCAGAAGCATAGAAGACGCCGAAAGAATCACCAAGGATGTAAGAAGAATTCATCTGAAAGCCAGCTTCGATCTGAAACAATGGAAATCGAATTCACCAGCCCTCTTGGAAGCACTCGGTGAAACCAAACACGTAGAGGATATGGAACTCTACACATCCGAGGAACAAACGGAACGAGTGCTAGGCATTATTTGGAAGGTCGACTCAGACGTACTCACCTTCAACCTGAACCTAGCCAGAATACCACCGACATTATTGGAAGGAAAGAATCCAACAAAGAGAGAAGCGCTCAGGATAGTGATGTCACTCTTCGATCCGCTCGGACTTGCATCTCCCGTCACCGTGAGAGCAAAGCAAATCCTACAGGAAGTATGGCGGCGAGGCACGTCGTGGGACGACGAAATAGACGAAGACCTTGCGGATCAATGGGCAAACTGGATGACACACCTGAAGAACCTCTGCAACGTAACCATACCAAGGAAATACCTTCACTACAGCGATGCCACTTCTCTACAACTTCACATCTTCACCGATGCCAGCGAAGCAGCCTACTCAGCAGTCCTATTTTGGCGAGCAGTAACATCGAACGGCAAAGTACACATATCGCTCGTGATGGCAAAGGCTAAGGTGGCACCCCTGAAACTAACATCGATACCAAGGATGGAGTTACAAGCAGCAGTCATGGGCGCCAGACTCGCAGAAACGGTCATAGCGGAGCACGAAAGGAAACCTGAACGCAAGATCTTCTGGACGGATAGCAAAACAACCCTGTCCTGGATAAAGACTGGGTCGAGGTCATATAAACCGTACGTAGCTCATCGGCTGGCCGCAATAGAAGAGTGCTCTACAGTCAACGATTGGCGTTGGGTCCCGACGAAGATGAACGTAGCAGACGACGCCACCAGGGACGTCCCAATGGGATTCAGTAAAGATCACCGTTGGTATAAGGGCCCAGACTTTCTGCACGAAACCGAAGACGCCTGGCCGACCGAATCCTCTACAACAGCAATACCAGAACCCTCAGGAGAAGAGAGAGTACATCATATACGAGAAGGAAAATTGAAACTCTCGGAAGGTCTTCCTCAACCCTCAAGATTCTCCAGCTGGCACCGACTTCGATATTCAACAGCTCGCGTTCTGCAATTCATTCAACTCTGCAGATCATCGAAACAATCTGTGAACCATAGAAGAACGAATAAAAATAAAGAAAAGGATCCAGATTGGAAGAAGATAGTCAAACCAACGGGCACAAATACAACACAGAAGACGCTGGTACCTGGCGGGAGAAAACTGATACTAATCCCCGCTGAAATACTTAAGCAAGCAGAAGAACTCCTCATGCGCTCCTCACAGGAGGACTCCTTTCACGCTGAAATAGAAGACTTGAAGAACAATAGAACAGTCAGCAGAGAGAGTCGACTAAAGCAGTTAAGCGTCGAATACGTGAACGAAACCGTAAGACTCAGGAGTCGCATTCAAGCTACACGCAACGTTACGGAGGACTTCAAAAGCCCACTGGTGCTCGACGGTGACCACCATACAGTAAAACTTTGGATAGAATCAGTGCATAGACAACTACATCACGCAGGTGTGGAAACAACAGTCAACGACTGCAGACAACAGTATTGGGTGCTGCGCTTACGTCCTATTGCGCGCACGATACTGCGAAGGTGCCTGTTCTGTCGAATGAAAACACAAGCGCCACCATACCCAAGGACGGGAGACATGCCAGCCTGTCGACTAGCTCACCACAGACGACCTTTCACTTACACCGGGGTCGACTACTTCGGGCCTCTCTCTGTGACTGTCGGACGAACACATCAGAAGAGATACGTAGCCATCTTCACATGCCTCACCGTACGAGCTATACATCTGGAAATAGCTGGCTCACTCAGCGCTGACTCCGCGGTAATGGCACTGAGAAGAATGATCGCGAGACGAGGATGTCCGACGGAAATCTGGTCGGATAACGGCACTAACCTGAAGGCAGCAGACAAAGAACTACGACGAGCAGTCGACGAAGCAACCGAAACCGAAGCAGCAAAAAGGACAATCTCTTGGCGCTACATACCGCCGGGAGCACCGTTTATGGGCGGAGCCTGGGAGAGAATGGTTCGCTCAGTCAAGACCGCACTTGCAGCAACGCTACACGAACGACATCCTACAGAAGAAGTTCTCGCCACGCTGTTAGCCGAGGTGGAGAACACCGTAAACAGCCGCCCGCTGACGCATGTATCAGTCAACGCCGAGGACCCAGAAGCTCTGACCCCCAATCACTTCCTGCTGGGGGGACCTGGACGAATGCCACATCCGGGTGAATTCACCGACAGAGACGTCCTATCGAAAACCAGCTGGCGAGCGGCTCAGAGATTAGCCGACATATACTGGACACGTTGGTTGAAGGAGTATCTTCCCGAACTCCAAAACCAGCGGGAGCCCCATGGGAAAGGAGCAGCAGTACGAGTCAACGACCTGGTGCAAGTAGTGGACACCAACCTACCCCGCAACGTGTGGATACGGGGTCGAGTCGTCGCAACATACCCGGGACCAGACAACGTCGTGAGAACTGTGGACATCCGGACCAAGGGTGGAGTGCTGAGACGTCCAGTGCGGAAATTGGTGATCCTGCCGCTGTACACCGACGCCGAACCCGCACCGGAACCTGATGCAACGCAGTCGCACGGCGGGAGAGATGTGCGGGACAGCAGATAAACAATAGTTTTAAGAATAGTTTGTAACAGTTGTAATTAATTAGTTATAAGATTTTACGAAATTAAATAAAGAATAAATATAGATTTAGTATTAGCACGTAAGTACTAATATTGTAAACGGCTCTCGCAACGGTAACGCCGCATAGTACTTAAGGTAATTAATTGTATTGAAATTAAGCGCGGCTCTCGCAACGGTAACGCCGCGTTGTACTTAAGTAAATTTTAGAGCTTTGTGATTGGCTATAATTCCGACTCCGCGATTGGTCAAGAAAAACTGTAAAATTACGACCAATCGCGGGGTCGGCCAAAAATATATAAATACGGGACCAAACCGTGGTACCGGCACCGTCGTCAGGTGCTTCTCTCCGAAGAAACAACTCTTAAGAAAATAAAGCAAGATTAATCTACTGAACAAGAAGCCTCTTCATTCCTACTAATCCCAGCAAATCGTCAATGTCACCGTACAGATAGATTTCATTATTGTTTGGATTAAAGCAGAGATATTAAAGGGATATAAGATTAAGAGTATATTGTATTAAAATAATTTCATTTAAGATATTTAGATTCCCAAATATGATCAATAGAATTTATGTCGACGTGAATCTACCACAAAAATATATTAAATGTTAAAGGGAACCTTAAGAGTTTAAAAATCAGTTTTACGTGAGTTTGGGTATTTAGTTGTGGTTTATATATGTACAGAAAGTAGAACAGGTTGTTTTTAAAATTTTGTTTATTTTCAAGTAATTTATTAGTAACAAATTGGTACTGACCTAGTATTTACATTATATAAAGCTAAAATACATATTAAATAACAAAATGTATTTTCACGTGGTGTTCATCAATGAAATAATCAGTAATATTTAAGACGACGGTAGATGTTATCCGTGTGGTGATGGAGTAAGAATACAATTCTCCATCCCCTTGTCTTATCCGTGGGTGATCGTAAGAGACGACTATGGGATATAAAACGCATGTAACAGCTATGCAAGCTAAGAAACACTCGAAACAAAACCCTATACCAACACGTTTGACCAGTGTGGTATAGTAAGTTAATTTCCCTCCAATTGTCGAAGAGGCTCGTGCCCAACAGTGGGACATAGGTATATGAGCTGAAATGATGATGTGATATGTAGAAATTTCCTATTTATTTGATCGTGATTAGTATGTATCAAATCTTGTCAAAAATCAGCTATTGATTATATATACACTACTTAAAATTTAGATTATGGCTATTTACAACTGTATATAGTATATTGCGTTCTTTTCTTGCGATGCGTTTTCAATTATATACTCTGTGACACCATAACGCTGGTTATCTTCGTAATTAGGTAAGTTTTTCTCTTCTATCAAGTGACGAATGACAGTGGAAGTAGCATTAGTAGCATCTACTGCGATAGGTAAACCTTCATCCACTACCGGGGTTACTGTACCTCTTTCGATATAATGCTCACCCGCCACTGTCTTTTGCACAATGAATGATGAACTGTTAGCAATCAAATGCTGTTCTTCAATGGTATTTGGTGAGTAACAAACTTCCTCTATTAAACCATTTCCCTCGTCTTCACCAATAGATGAACCACAACCTTCTTCAACCCTGGGGATCGAAGAAGGTTGCTCCTCTAATCATTGAATATACTGTCCAGCAATTTCTCCTTCCAAATCATCTTTAATAATCTCCATTTGCACCATTTCACTTTCATCTATGTCATCAATAATTCTTGTGTCATCGAATGGACCATGTCTATTTCTGACATGCATTTTTAAGTTAGCTTGATATGCAAATGCTTTGTTACAGAATTCACATATGTAGTCTTTTTCCTTGTTGTGTAATATAGCATGAGTATTCAAATTGCTACGCTTTGAAAATTTCTTGCCACAAACTGAACAGACAAATTTCTTATCACCATTATGTTTAACCATATGTAGTTTCACGTCATAGGGTCCAAAGAACTTATCACCACAGACTTCACATTCTACATTTTTCTCTTTCAAGTGGACCCTCCTCATGTGCCTCGACATAATAGATTCTTGAGGATACACTTTTGGACAATAAGGGCACTTAATTTTTAGTTCCTCAACGCCGTGAACATTTGCTAAATGCAATTTCTTTAAATATGGACTTTTAAATGTCTCTGGGCAATGCGGACATGTGGAAAGATTTACCAAGTGGACATTTTTTTCGTGAAGAATTTTCTTAGATAAAGTTGTAAAACTTATGCCACAATACTCACAGGTATAACCACCTTCTCTATGATAATATCTATAATGCATTTTAAGATGATTTTCACCTTGGAAACTGGTACCGCAGACATCACAAATATAATGATGAGAAAGGTGATGCTTATTCGCATGTCGGAGCAAATATTCAAAGAAAACGAATTTCATATTACAAGTGGGACAGGTCGGTTGTTCTTTGTCCAATTTAAACGGTAGCAAACAATTCGGGACACTAACATCATATTCTGCGTCATGTGCTATTATCAAATGATGTATCAATTCTTCTAAATTAGTAACGGACTGTGGGCATAACTTGCAAGATACGTCAGTAACATCAATCTTAACAGCGGCATCTTTATTCCTATTATTTTTCGTTCTATCGAATACAACAAGTTCCAAATTAGCGAATTGGTGAACTTTTGAACTATGCTCCCTTAGTAAAACAGGGTCTTTGGTGGTTTCGTTGCAGTAAAAGCATTTATACTTGCCCTTGTGCCACATAAATGGTGTCACATTACTATATTGTAATACATATTCGACATTACGTCGTTTTATCAAAAGCTTTCTTGCTATTTCCATTTTCTTATATTTGTCCTCCACTGTATTGAATTTTGTACCTGCAATGAAATTTTTCAGCTTTACTTTATTTACGTTTGATGTTCCATGGAAGCTTTAGTTTTTTGTGAATATGTTCCTTCCAGATCAATGTTGCCTTATAACATTATAACAATATTTATTATAAACTAACGAATGTCCACTTTTAGAGATTCTTCTAAATTTAACATATTAAAATATCTAATCTGTTTTTTTCCCGTACAGGATTATTATTCAAAGCCACTCGCAGTGCGGATGCTTTATTTCTTATAAAATATCGTTTAATATACGAAAAATATGGCGAGGTAAGACCGAAATAAAAGCCAATTATCAATATACATATATATTGTAATATAATAGGAATTATTTATCACAATAATTATCAAAGTACATGAGATAAATTCAGAATTGAACTGTGTTGCACAAAAACAATTTCCAATTCATAGAATTGTATATTTTATAACTAACAAAATTCTTTATAATACATACATCTCTCTATTTTATAGAAAAACACTACATCACTAAAAAGCCAAACCAAATTGTGTGTCCTTGTGATAGTTAAATAAACAAATAGGCACTATAAACAGAGCAACGATTGCCGTAATTTTGCCATGTGTTAAAACTTATGATGAAATTCTTTGTATTTCATGTATACATAGTAAATAATTACTACGTGACATGCGGTAGCATCAAATTCTAAAACATGTACATATATATAAGAGATGCCTAAATAATCCTGAACAAGAATTCACAAGAGTGCCTGCTGAAAAAGCCTCAGCTCAAATTAGAGATTACGTGGTAATTTAAATTGGAGTAGCTAATTAATTAGAAGAGCTTTAGATGTTAAAGAGTAGATTTTGAATTACAATACACGCAGCATCATAATCCATTAATCTATCTGGTAGATAACGCTAAATAAACTTTTATAAATTTTAAATAGATTTAGCATTCACCATCACCACAGCCCATAAATGTCCCACTGTTGGGCTCAGGCCTCCTCCGTAATGGGAGGGCAATTAACCTACTATACCACGCTGGTCAGATGTGTTGGTATAGGGTTTTGTGCCGAGTTTTCCTTCTCTCGCGTAGATGTCATATGCGTTTTATATCCCTTAGTCGTCTCGTACGATCACCCACAGGTAAGATAGGGGGCGGTGAATAGTATTCTTACTCCGTCACCACACGGATGATTTAGCATTAGCGGAGTAAAATAGAATACACTAAAAATTAAAAAGATGTTAAAATATAAAAAAAAATGGTTTCACTCAACGTTTAAGAATTGACATTTTTGAAAATTGAGATAATATGCATTGACGGAATAAAAACCTATCAACTCTAATGATATGACTTCCAAATTCATAATCACGATGAATCTGTACAACACAGAAAACTCCTAAGAATGGTATTTAGTATAGTTTACAATCTACCATGGTATATATAAGTAGTAAACATGTTTTAACGCTGTATAAATATATTACAAAGCATGTACTGATAACCAACGTTAGCAAACAAATGATATTGGGAAAAAAAGCAATTTTATGTAAAATTCTGCCTAAGAACGATGATAACTAGGAATAGTATTGCTATTTTGCACCATGTTCTGAATATATAGTAGCAGGCTTAGAATATAATATCACCAACCTTCTTCTGTTCTCTGGAGTTATAATATGGCGACTAATGGATAACAAGGAAACATGTGACCAAAGAGTAAAGTTATTAAACTGAAAAAGAGTGGCAACTCGATGATAAAATATGCATGTATGGAAAGTGCTGCCACTCAGAGTTTAGGCGGTGAACTAAAGTTGAAGTAATATATATACATATCTACATGTGTATGTGTAATTACATAGAATTTTCTTTTACTATGAAAGCTACCCTGAAATATAAAAAAAAACATATCAGCTGATAACTAAACAATAATAATATCAGCTTAACAATGAAGCTTGAGATAATTTTCAGAAAGAATATCAATAACCGAAAATAGATCGATGACAATAAGTACCTACGCTAGGAACATAAAATAACAATTCTCAGTTGTCAAACGTTTGACAGACAGGACAAAATGGCAGCAGTTAAGTTTGTACAACCAATCTGTAGGCGGCGCGACGGTCAGTAAAAATAAGTAATGTTTTAAGTGTGCCCCCCCCCCAGCATGTGACTAAGGAAAGACAAGGAACCCTCGGAATGCCCAAAAAATATGCCTTATGGTAAGTCAGCTTCTTTGGGCAGCAGTAGACTACATTCTATCTCATTCCAGGGAAGGCCAATGTCCATTGGAGATGTTTATTGGTAATAAAGAAAAAAGATTATGATATAACTACTACGAATAATATAACTATATTTGTATAAAATATTCAGGTTTAAAATAAATCTAACACAGCAAAAGAGGTCAACATATACTTCATCAGAATTATTCATGAAATTAATGATTTACAAACAATAAGATGTAAAATGACTTGCTATGTGGTAGTGGCTGCAAACACTACCAACCCTTGCTTTTGTTCGTGGATATCGTAAAAGACAACTAAGAGCTTTATATAGATCCAGGCCAACTCTATTTGACGCTTTCTAATTAACAATTAAATTCCCAAGGAGGTTCCCTTGAAGTCAGGCAGGCAGCCTATCAAGAAACTAAAACTTTGCAATATGTACGTTGAAAAAAGAGTGCGTACTGCGGCAACCGCAAGTAATTGGAATAAGAGCAACATAATTATGATCAAGGTTTAGAAAGACATAACAATTCAAATGGAATATTTGATGTTTTGAACAAGTAGCGTGACGGTGACATTAATATTATTCATACATTAGATATTGTAATTACTAGAAAAATTTACAACAAAATTTTGGTTTATTTTCAATAAAACTAATATGTGTCCTAAAATCAGTCTTGACGAGGCAAAAATATAGAATAATAAATATAAATTTACGAGAATAAGCAAAAGGAATACACATCACAATATTTTACATAAGTTTACGTTAATTTTTGTATAAAAACATAATCGTAAATATGTTAAGACTAAAATATCAATAATTATCACTAAACTAATTATAGCGTTGTCTATTAAAATGTTATTAATAATTGATTTAGGACCTGGCTTACACCTAAAGAATCGAGATCAATTTTCGTCTCTGGTTATTTAAGTACTTATAGAGAAAATAATCAAAATCTAATACAACACTGATTTATCTTTAGTCTTTTAAAATAAACGTATTATTTTTTTAAAATAAATAAATTGTATACATTATCACAAGGCCCATTTTCTATAATATCAAAATTAAACAGCCTCTTTTCAATTCTCCAAAAAAAAAAATGATAAAATGCTATGCCATAGATTGGAGAGATACGTGACCATATTTTTTATGCATCTCCATATGCGAAGCTAAATTGCTTCTTCTCAAAAATGCTTTGCCACAAACTGTGCAACAGAACTTCCGGAAACCCTCGTGTTTAACCATATGCATCCTCAATAGGTAGTTATCGAAAAACTTTTCATTACAAATAGGACAAGGAACATTCTTTTCCTTCAAATGAGTTCTTCGAACATGATCCTTCATAAAACTGTTTCTAGTGAACATTTTATTGCAATAATCACATTTGTGACCGATATTATGCATTTCAATCAAATGCTTTTGTTTATGGTATTGGGAATTGAAAGTTTCTGGGCATTTGGGACATTTATGGTCTTTCGCGTTGTGAGTTTTAGCTCTATGTCTAGCTAAGCACCATTGATTTTTATATTTGACTCCACAAACATCACATTCACAAGATCCTGTATGTGAATAAGTGATGTGAACGTTCAAATTTGCCGCATTACGGAAACTTCGGCCACAGAAATCACAAATCCTATTATTATTACTATGTTCAGCATTAACGTGACGTAACAAAATACCGAAATAACGGAATACTTTATCTGGGCATATAGGACATGGCATATTGTCTTTAATAATTCTGAACGGCTCAAGACTGCCCGTGATAGATTTATCATAATTTGCTTTATGCTCGAGTATTAAATGATCGATTAAAGTTTCTAAATTGAGCATTGGGAATGAACATAGTTTACACGCTAAATTGGATATATCTATTTTGACAGTGATTCTTTCACCTTTGCATTTTTGCATGCATTTTTGTTTGAGGTCGCATATTGGATGTTCAATATTTGTATGCTGCCGGAGATCATCAAATTCAAAGAACTTTTTCGAACAATAAAAGCAAGAATATTTAGAGAAAAATTTAAAAGGAATAGCTGTAGACATATTTAAAACACATTGTATATTTTGACGAATTTGTTGTATATTTTGCTTCCTTCGGGGTTCTAAGCTGTCTTCTGGGAAAGTGTCCAGTTCAACTTGTGAATTAATTTTCACTTTACATTTACTTATATGCTGCCGTAAACCTATCGATGAATGGAATTCTTTTGAGCAATAAGTGCACTTCATATTACCTTCTTCGTGAGGATGTGAGACCTGTAAATGTTTTTGTAGTAAAGATAACGACGCAAATCTCGAATTACAGCTTTTACATTGCCTAAAATGGGTATTATTTTTATGTCTTCTCAAAGATTGAAGAGTTTCAAAAATTTGAAGGCACGAATCGCAGGGATAACCTCCTTCACGATGATAATTTCTTATATGTATAGCTAAATCTCTTTTTTTGTTAAAACGACCACCACAGTCATTGCAAATGAAGCAATTTTGAGGATGCATGTTGTTTACGTGTGTTACTAAATATCCAAAATAAGCAAACTTCTCTTCGCAGTGTAAACACCTACAATCCACCAAGCGGTATT
This sequence comes from Lymantria monacha, assembly GCA_905163515.2. Lineage (NCBI taxonomy): Eukaryota > Metazoa > Arthropoda > Insecta > Lepidoptera > Erebidae > Lymantria > Lymantria monacha. Next base: position 4,057,139 of record LR991104.1, read on the forward strand.
CTTGAAAAGGAATATCAATGGTTTTGTTATAATCTAAATCGTGTTTTCCGATCAAATGATCTATTATTTCGTCAAAACAACTGAAATTTTCATTGCATATATCACAAACTATTTCAGAGACGTCAATTTTAATCTCAATATTATTTCCTTTGATTAATTTCAACGAATAATCTTTAGTATTGCATAGACCGTGAGATTTTGTATGCTTTTTAAACTCTAGATATTCCGTATAATTCTTGCCACAATAGAAGCAAAGATATTTGCCACGCCATTTGAATGGCAGTATTGAGGTGTTGTCAAAAAGTGTTTTCAGATTTTTTCGTCTCCTTTCAGACGTACATCCTGCGTACGGTCCTGGCAATTTATCTGAAAAGAAATTGTTCTTGCTGTATGAATGTACCTCTATATGTTTGCTTTAATTTAGTCAGAATATAATGTCTTCATATTTGATGTCATTTTCAATAATTCAATGCCTTGCGTAAATATTAGAAGATGTCAGTATTTATCATGCATTCAATGTCACTTCAACTTTTTATTCTTTTCTTAAACAAATCACAGAATATTTGGCTTTAAAGCCTGATGAGGAAAAATTAAGTTACATCAAAATAGCTAAAATCTAGTTATTAATATGTGTTAGGTAATATTAGCTGGATTATTGCTATTCTTAATATGTGAAGCGATATGAGCCCTCAAATTTCTCTTCCAGAGAAATTTTTTACTACATAAATCACAATGAAAATTTCTCTCTCCAACGTGTTTGACCATATGCACTTTTAGTCTTTGACGATCGAAAAAGCTTTCAGAGCATACTTTACACTTCACATTTCTCTCTTTTAAATGCAGTCTCCTGACATGATTCACCATAAAAGAATACTTTATGAATGCCTTATCGCAATAAACACATTTATGACCTTCGCCGTGTACTGTAAGCATATGACGTTGCATCCAATACTGTGTAGCAAATTTATCAGTGCATTCAACACACTTGTACATTTTTATGCCGTGATCCCTACCTAAATGAATTTTTAGATTATTATAAGTGTTGAAAATCAAATCGCATTGATTGCATCTATATTTATCAGTGGAAACAGGGTGGTATCTCATAACGTGTGCGCGAAGATTCGGATCAGTCCTGAATGGCTGTCCGCAGTACACACAAATATATTTATTGCCTGTATGACTTTTACTAATATGCTTGAGTAACAATCCAAAAAATCTATAAACTTCATCGCATAATGGACAAGGATAATTATTCTTTATTAGTTTAAATGGTTGTAAATTGTTTTCGACATATCTGTAGCATTTGACTTTGTGTTCTGTAGTCAAGTGTTCTATTAATACGTTCAAATCTGCTAAAGGTTCATAGCATAATTTGCAAGAAAGAGCTGAGGTGTCAATTTTGATTTTGCTACCGTCATATCTGTTGCGTAATTTCATACATTTATCGCCAACATCGCAATGAGGATGTGCTGCAATTGTATGTTCTTTCAAAATATCACAAGTAGCAAAATCTTTAGAACAGTAAAAACACCTGAATTTACTCATGAAGAATTTAAACGGTAACGCGGTGGACATATTTATAATAGTAGCAATACAATTGCGGATATCTTTTGTTGGCACTTTTTTTATTTCATCATCCACAACGATAGTTTCAGGCGCATCTCTTTTCGCTGTACATTTTGAAGCGTGACGTAACACAGCTTGTTTCGTCGACAAAACTTGTTCACAAAACCCACATTTGACTTGATCAGAAGTATGTTCATTTTTCATATGACTTAAACGCTTTATATCTGAAGAAAACGGTTGTAGGCATATATTACAAGTGGATGGGTGCGCGTGCAATCTATGGAACCGTAACTGCGAATTAGATGCAAATATTTCGTTGCATTTCATACATGAATATTCATTCCTATGATAGTTTCTACCGTGACTATCCAAATCTCGTTTTTTATTGAACGTTTGTTCACATTTATCACAAGAGAAACAGTCGCTAGGATGGCAAGTATTCATATGCGAGACTAATTTTGGAAAATAATCAAAGAGTTTATCGCAGAGTAGACACTGCAAATCTAGCAGCTTGTAAGTCGTTATCATCAACTTGACACTTTTAGTGTAAGGCAATTCATGTTTAGAAATCAAATGACTAATCATTTCATCTAAATACCCAAAAGAATTGGAGCACAGATTACACGTAACGTAAGACACATCAATTTTAGTTTCGGTATCAGCTGATTTAACAAGTCTCAATGCTCGATCTTTATCAGAACATTGGCCATGACTGTCCGTATGCTTGCGGAGACTACTGTAATTATCAAGAGCATCTCCGCAATAGAAACACAAGTATTTTCCACGCCATTTAAACGGTATCAATGTTGTATTGTTGAATAGAATAAGAAGGTTCCTCCTCCTTAGAAAATTAGCACTTTTCTTTGATGGCTCTCTTTGTAAACCTGAAAAGAAATGGACTCTATTGTATTTCTTCAATCATGTTTGTATAAAGGTTTTATTATCTAATATCCACAAGTCTTTTCTGAGTCCGCATTTCTCTATTGTGCCTTCATAAATTTCAAAGAAATAACTCTTTGATGATCCAGAGAGTGCAGTACGCAGTTTTTTATGTAAATAAGTATAGCCGGATACTTACAATTTATAATACATTTCCAAATAAATTTATTTTAGAAAATAAAGCTATAAACCAATATCTACAATAATTATTATGGAGAATAGATAGAAAATTCGAGATCAAAACTAATACTTAGTTAAATTGACGTATTTTTAAATTAGAATCTATTTTTAACAACTCAATATAGGATTAAGATGTTTATTATGCCTGGCCATATGCGTTCTAAGACTTTTCCTCCAGAAAAATCTTTCTCCACAAATATCGCAGTGAAAATTCTTCTCCCCACTATGCTTAACCATATGTCTCCTCAGAAGGATATTATTAAAAAACTTCATATTACATATAGAGCATTCCACATTTTTCTCTTTTAAATGTGTTCTTCTAACATGATCTCTCATAAATGAGTTCCTAGTGAAAAGTTTGCCGCAATAAGAGCATTTGTGACCGCAATCGTGAGCTTCTATTAAATGCTTTTGCCTTAAATACTGTGTTGCGAAGCTTTCGGGACATTTCGAGCATTTAGCCGCTTTAACGCCATGTGCTTTGGCCATGTGCATGTAAAGTCTGGACGGAATATTGCACTCAGCACCGCATATACTACATTTAAACCTTCCATCCCGATGATGTCTCCATACGTGCACGCGAAGATTCTGATCTCTACGGAATGTTTGGCCACAGTAAACGCAAATAATATTATTGTTTGTATGTTTTTTATTCATATGTTTAAGTAAAGTGCCAAAGAATCTAAAGACTTCGCCAGGACAATTTGGACAAACCATATGGTCTTTAATTAGTCTGTATGGTTGTAGACATGTAGTTATTGACCTATCATACTTGGCGTCATGTTTGGCAATTAAATGATCAAGTAGATTATCCAAACCACTCATTGATTCAAAGCATATTTTACAAGCTAGAGAAGATATATCAATTTTGACGCAAGCCACTGATTCCCTACATTTTCTGATACATTTCTGTTTGATATCACATATAGGATGCTCTAAAATAGTGTGCTCCCTCATCAAATCCGAATCAGCGAAATCTTTTGAACAATAAAAGCAATTAAATTTATTTTTATAAAAGTTAAACGGTATAGCTGTGGACATGTTTATGACTATGACGATATTTTCGCGGATCTGCTTCACACTTGGCCTTTTAGTATGATCATCGTAATTTTGATCCAAATCCATAGCAACGTATTCTTCTTTCTTAATTGCAATTTCGAAAATATCAGCGCCTTTACACTTTCTGTTGTGCATTCGAAGACCTTGCTTGGTGTGGAATTCTTTGAAACATGTGTCACATTGTAGAGATCCATCATCTGGATGCTCTAAATCTAAATGTTTTTGTTTTAAAGTGGCTGATGGTAATTTTAAATGGCAAATATTGCACCTAGTCAAATGCCTATTGTTCCTATGTTTTCTTAATATATTTAACGATGTAAAAGTCTGTGGACACAATTCGCACTGGTATCCACCTTCTCTATGATAGTTTTTCATATGAGAAAAAAGATCTCTCTTTTTATTAAATTTCTGATTACACTTATCGCATATAAAACATTTTTTCGGATGAGTATTGTTAACATGTGAGACTAGATAACCGAAATAAGTAAACTTTTCATCACAAGCCATACAATTAAGATCGATAAGTCTATATTCCTCAATAGCCATTTCTACCCCTTTGTCATATTCTAACTTGTGCTTTACAAATAAATGATTAACGACTTCATCGAAAGATGGAAACGGTTCGGCACAAATTTCGCAATTAATATCTGATACGTCTATTTTGATTTCCATATTTTGTCCACCTTTTAAAACTTTTAAAGAATGATCTCTAGTTGAACAATTGCCGTGAGATTTAGTATGTTTTCTTAGCTCCGAATATTCAGCAATATCTTTGCTGCAATAAAAGCAAAGATATTTGCCGCGCCATTTAAACGGTATAATCGTAGTATTGTTGAAAAGGATTTGGAGATTTCGACGTCTGCGCATCGAGGACGATTCGCAGCCTTTGTATTTCCTCGCTTTAACATCTGAAAAGAGAGGGAACTACTGTAAATGTACCCGTACTATTGGCAAAAAGAAAATCTAAACAAAATCTACTGTTACAATAAAAAATAATACATCTGTAAAGTTATTTAAATATAGGGTACATTTAAAGTTGTTTGACAGTATGCAGAAAATTGGAGATTTCAATTGCATAGTCACCTAGAGGGGCACTGATTACGCTTAAAATTTCTTCCTTATAACAATTACCGATCCTTTCAATTTACGTGTCAATTTTCAAATGACGTTTAAACCTCTCCCAACGCATAGATATCGCTTTATCGCATAAGTTTAACGAATTTTTCGTTCGTTTTATCATATCACAATAAAGGCTTTACAGTTATAGCAGATGTCTCCAGTGCTTAAATTATTTGTATGCCGGAACGAATTTCCCTAAAATTCTACTTGGCGCTTTTTATAACATTTTATTTCTTTTATAATTCATAAACGAGAGCATTTACATAACGATTACAATATCTAACTCAACACTAATAGCTATTCTTTTCTTTTTTAAAAACTCATGTAAAATATCTATGGTGGTATAAAAAATTAACGTATCTCTAGATTCCTTTTTGTGTCATGGGACATCAGAAAACAGCAGAAGTACACAGAAAAAATCAACACATGAGAAGGAAAACTCAAAATAACATACAAAACAACACTATACCGGTAATGTATTGTATTCGAAATGGCCACACGGATAAATCTATTTCCCAAATGTAAACTAACTCTAACACTCCACCATAACGAACTCACATAATCGCTAAATTCAAAAACTTAGATCGCATTTCCGTAGTTTTACATATGACGATAACTTACTAGAGATGTGCCAAATATATATTTATAATATGTACAGATACGATAATAGAAGCCATGTATATTTATCTATATCTATAAAACACGATGTTTATACAGGTTGTAACAGAGAATGGAGCAGCTGGTCAGAAGGGTGGTAGGTAATGATGGCAGGAACACATTTTGTTAATGAATTAGAGGCATTTAAAGTTTTCAATTTTGTCGTCGCTTTTCCTTTGAAACTGAATAATATGTACCAAGTGAATGATAAATAACCTGCTACATACTCATACTTTCTTAAATATTCATTAGAATCTAAATAAATCAATGATTACGTTTGCTACAATATGACAAGCGTCGCCATAACAGACAGCTGATGAGTCAATGACCTTGACATTTTCCGTTCAAATTTTTGTTGTGTTCCTACCATCATTACCTACCACCCTTCTGACCAGCTGCTCCATTCTCTGTTACACCCGGTATATATGACATTGCTAAAGCTCGGAAACTAATTGACCGATCAATACGAAAATTGGTATGTACACATATGTTATACTTTCACGAGAAGGTTTATTTACTATCCCCATTGCTGTAACTCGCCACCGGGCGGCACTACGATATATCGACTTCTACAAACAAACCAACGGGCTGGGTTTGCTAGTAAAATATATTTAAATGAGCAATTCTCGTACATTTCTATATTTTCACAATCTATGATAGAATTACCTAAAAATGACTAATATAACATCCCTACAACTTACCACTATCAAGTCACGAAAATATAGCTGCTGTTCAGATGGGTTGGTATAATTTTATTTCGAGTTTTCTTCTCGTGCATAGATGTTGTATGTTTATTATATTCCTTAGTCGTCTTTTGGGACACTCATGGGAAAAATAGATGAAATATATTCTTACTCTATCACCATATGGAAAGTATGTAATAAAAAAAGATAGAATAAATACAAATTTAATTTCATTACATTTTAAAATATTAATCGCAATAACTGAGTTTTATAACATCAGCTTTTACAATAGAGAGGCAAACAGAGGCCGAATGTCAAGTCCTACGTAATATCGATATAAAAAAAGTCTTTATACATTCGTATTTTAACGTGTCTTTATTTTTTAACATCTAAATTACTCGCATAGTGAAAACGATCAGGTTTTAAATCTACAAAAAAGAAACAGCATTTGTTTATTTCGAAGGCGTTATCTCAGGAATTCCTAACGCCATTGTAAAAAGAGCATTATTAGGCTATTTACAATTGACGATATCTTGAAAATAACAGAAAGTCGTTGGATACGGATGGCACCGGACCTTTCCGAGTGGCAGTCTCGTTGGGATAAATCTACGGTCTGATAGATGATAGGCTATTCATCGAGAGTGCTTACACTGCACGAAATTGTTGAATAAATCCAATATATAGAAAAACGAAAGCAAAGAAAGAGGCTCTTTAACTTTTTAAAAGACAATTTTCCCATTCAGGATTGAATCCTTGCCTCAACCGACTTTATGAACATACAATTAGTAGACACTATCGTATAAAGAATCGCGACAAATATGTGGAACACGCAAATAGTTATCAAGCATAATGAAATACACAAAACGGGAATCCATTTCTCTGAGCTATTTGTACATCTTTGTCTTATAGAACACCTTTTAGCTTTCCCAAGTCCTATGCTAAGTAGAAGACTGATTACAAGCCTTAGATAATATCATAGAAAAAATCATGACCCTCCTTTTACGCTTCTAAGAATAAAACTACATACTCTATTAGTATATAGAATCAAAGAGAGCAGGGCAAATAGACTTATGATACTAATACACTTCAGATACTAATTTCCGAATAAATTCTAACTTAATTCCTTTTACATTCAGTCTTTAAAATCTGGGTATCCAAAAAAAAAAATATCACCATCATCCTGCTCTCGTGCTGTGTCTTGTGGATTCGAATACTACCAACCCTTACTTTGCTCGTGGATTTCGTAAAAGACGACTAAGAACCTTATAACGACCTGGGCCAACCATCTGATGCCATTTGGTCAACAATTACATTCCCAAGGAGGGTTGACGTCTGGCAGGTCATAAAACTATTGCCAATAACTTTTACAATATGCACTATGAAATAAGAGTACATATTGTATCGACCCAAGCAATTGGGATAAGAATAGGAGAATGATGATGATCCTGCTCTTATCCCATTTCCTTTTGGGGCCGCAATATTTACTCGTATTCCTCTGTATACATTGCTAAATTTAGTGGCAGGAGTTTTATAACCAGCCGTCTGTCAAACATCAATCCTTTTTGGGAATGTAATTGTTGACTAGACAGCAACAGATGAAGTTGAGCCAGATCGATATAAAGCTGTTAATCGTCATTCAAGACATCTACAATCAAAGTTAGTGTTGGTGGTATTCGTAGCCGCTACCACACAGCACATTTGGAAAATAATCCGAAAAATAATTAATATTCTAATCAAAATCAAGCGTTCACAGAATCCGGATGGTGGACTTTCATATGTAATCGCATGCTATTACTCTGAACGAAAGCCTGACTGCATACCGAGCATATATACCTTTTATCGTTATTATGAATACGCATATGATCGCGTAAAGTCTGTTTCCTAGCGTAAGACTTCTTGCATATTTCGCATTGATGCACTCTTTCACCAAAATGTTTGACCATATGTTTTTGGACGTGGGTACGTGAAAAAAATCTCTGATCACACATTGTACAGGCGAAATTCTTCTCACGTATATGAACTTCCTTCAAATGCACCTTCATTTTGCTCATGATTTGAAATGTTTTACCGCAAACAGGACAATTATATTCCGTTATTTTCACATCGTGTACAATATTATGATGTTTTTTTCTCTGATTGTAATTAGGAAAAGTATCGTTACAATAAAAACATTTGAGGAATCTGTCTTTATTATGAATTTTTGCTTCGTGGTTGTTTTTCTGCGTTAAAGAGTCGAATGTATCTAGACAGAAATTGCAACGAAATCCGGAACCGTGTGTTAAAGAATGACATCTAAGTCTGTCTTGACTAAGAAATGATTTACCGCAAGTTTCGCATATATAATTACCGTAATGTTCGTTCATATGCTGATTTAATTTGATAAAATATTGAAACTCCTCCTTACAAATTGCGCAATGAAACGTGTCATTATGTAAAGTATACGGTATAACTCCTAATCCATGTTCTTCTGTGAAAGTTTTGCCATGTAAATTCGTCATGTGATGTATAAGATTGGTTAAATTATCACAATTCTGATGGCATATACGGCATTGAGTAACGGATACGTCAATTTTGACTTTCTCATCTCTCCTCAAGTAAGATACAGCAGCTTTAATATTAGGTTTGCTGTGTTCGTTTCTCGTATGCTCTTTAAGAAGATCCGTATCTTTGAATGTGAGATGGCAATAGAAGCAGAGATAGTTTTGTCTGTGCCATTTGAACGGTAGTACGGTGGAATTTTCTAGAATTATAATAGCGTTTCTCTTCATTAGTTTATTCCGTTTTGTTGATGTGATGGAGGACTTACTCGACGCCTCCGTGAGTTTCCCACCTAAAAATTGAAATGCTCTGTGAGATTTTTTGGTGTCCACTCTTTTAGATTTGAGGAGCAAAATATTATATGATGACTATTATACAAAATATTCATCCTGAATGGAGGGTTAATTTATAGAAATTCTGCACTAATAAATTTAATTTTGAAGTTCTCCTGGTTTCAATGCTATATTATGTAAGTAAAAGAACGGCGGCCATTTTAAACTAAAAAACCAACCAGAATAGTTAACGGGCACTATCAAAGTTCCTTTCTTCATTATTGCCTTTAGCGGCAGTCACATGGGGTTTGGGCCATCGGCTCACTCGTTAATCGACCAAAAAACGAGTTTGTCGTCGTTGTTGGACAAACTGATCCGTTTAGGACTGAAGACAGAAAACTGTCAGCAGAATGGCAGTACATACGCACATATTGCATTCCAATAATTTTTTATAAAGGCACGTGAATTTAGACAATTTTTGATTATTTTATTTTTCTATTCAAGAGCCAAAGAACCATCAGCGTATATAGTGTATACAAATAATCGCTCTTCACACGTTTTTTGATGTAACCAGCATGAACAGGCAACTTACACACCGATAGCAAAGGCATCCTGTGTAACAAATACAAAACCAACTAGACTCAAGTCAATAAAACTTGGTTGGTGATTTGGACACTACGTTACAAGTTTTTCTGACTCCTTGACAGATTCAGAGGACACCCTCGTTGGGCGAACAGGGTTATTATCGCAGCTTATAAGTCTTTTATCGTCATTCAAAGGATCCGGACTTTAAGACATCCCAAATATGCTGAGTGTGATAAAATAACGACCAGATCGAAGAAATAGGCTTACGATTTCATTAGTCTAAGTTATAGTAACTAAAAAAAAAAAAACTAACTAAACTTTTTCTTTGGCACTCTGTTCTCTCTGCCTACCTTGCAAGGGATATGGCGTGATGATATGTATGTATGTGTAAAACTTAAAAAGACTATACCATATGTCAAATAAAAAAATTCGGTGCGCAATGCGGTTTCCCTCGCGCCTAGATATACGATTTTTCAAACGTATTTTTCTGTCCTCCTATAAAATATTTCATTTATACTGTATTTTAATATTCGATATGACATTTTGATGATTTGATGATTAAACTGTGTGGTAGCGGCTACGACTACTATATGCGTTCCGCTGCTGGATTCGAGCGTCCTCCTCACAAGAAGGGTAATTGAACTACTATACCACGCTGGTCAGACGTGATGGTATAGGGTTTTGTTTCGAGTTTTACTTCTCTTGCATAGATGTTATATGCGTATTGTATCAGTTAGTCGCCTTTTACAACAACTACGAGTGAGACAGGAGGTGGTAAATAGTATTCTCACACCAGTACCAAAGTGATTACTTAAAATAATACATATTTAGAAAAATCTGTTAATTTTCTCGCGCAGAAAGTATGTTAATCTAAATGTATAAACATATCCCTTAATAGACTACAGTTATGTACGTAATATATCCTCTACTCATCGTCATTACTCCAGCTCGTATACGTCCCGCTGTTGGGCGCGAGCCTCCTCCGCAATGGGAGGGAAATTGACCTCCTACACCATACCGACCGCACAAATTGGTGCAAGATTTATTTTGGGTCTTCATTCTTTTCATCTCATCATCTCAGCTCATATATATCCCACTGTTGGGCTCGAGCCTCCTCCGCAATTGGAGGGAAATTGACCTACAATACCACGCTGGTCAAACGTGTTGGTATAGGGTATGATTTCGAGTTTTCCTTCTCTTGCATAGATGTTATATGCGTTTTTATATCCCTCAGTCGTATCTTACGATCACCCACGGGTATGATAGGGGTGTGGTGAATTGTATTCTTACACCGTCATCACACGGATGATTATTCATTCTTTTACACAGGTGTTATGTTCATATTATGCCCCATAGTCGCTAGCAAGATAGGAAGTGGTGGGTTTATTTTCTTACTGCATCACCACACGGCTAAAAGAAATGTTTAGCAGTAGCACTGGTCAGTCCAATAACGATGGGGGAATATGGGAGGCTAGGGGGCCGCACGCCGCCCATATATAAATTACGCGTCACATTGTTTGTCCGCGATGGACTCCTAAAGTACTTAACCGATTTTAACCAAATTTGCACAGCGTGTGTAGTTTGGTCCAACTTAAAGGATAGGATAGCTTCCATCTCAAATAGTCGCATCATTATTTTATTGTAAATTATTTGTCTATTATTTGACAGGCACAATTATCTGTTATCTCCAAACGATTCAAACAAATGGCGGTATCTGTTGACTGGATTAAGTAAGTATTTAATAGATGGCGCTATGTTAAACGTACAAACGTTTCATATAAGCTACAATTTATTAGCATAACCACCAGGTGTTACTGAGGCCACCTTAGCCACAGCAACGCGTGGCCGGGTCTACTAGTGTATTTATTTAAAAGACGAGTCTGCGAAATCCATCAACGTACAGCCGAAATTACTTGTATCACGTAACTAAAATGTTTTACACGGTTTTCTTTTATAACGTAAGAAAATATCAAGAAATAGTAATTCAACCGCTAACAAAATAAATCAGTCATCGTTTGATTTTAACGACGTATACAAGCACTAAGAAATGATTTTATGGAAACTCAATCCCTGAGTGTGTGAAAACAGTGAAATACTAACGGTATTTCACCGTTTTCACCAAATTATTTGATTTATTGATTATATAAATTATTTATATATATAAGAAAATACATTTTTTGCACAACATGGTTTTCACGACGAGGAAATCGCGAGTGAAAGCTAGTCTAATACTTGGATGACCATAACCCATCGTTCGACCGGTCCACTTTAATAATAGGCATCTAACATAACGAGTATTCAAGCTTAAAAATTCTAGAGTAACTGTAAGTTACTCTAGAATAGAACTACCTATTTAAAATGCTAAATTTTAACAAAAAATAACCGACTTCAAAACAATTTACTTGAAATCAACCAAATACGCATTATTGAAGATAACTCAAAAACTACTGACCAAAAATTTCATTAAATTTATAGACCACATGGAAAGCGCTAGCTTTCAAATAAAGAAAAGTCATCAGAATCGGTTTAAGAAAAAGTTGGGGGGGTTATTATAAAAAAAAATCGAATTCAGAACCACCTTTTTTGAAATCGGTTAAAAATACAATAGAGATTTGATTAAACCAGTTTCTAATTTTAATTATTCACTACTATCCGCCTTTTCAATTTCTAACGATGAACTAATACTGTATTGGCTTGATAAAAACAAGCTTTTTAATTAACAAGGCCTTAGTAGACGTGAAGCTATTAGACTATATTATATTTTAGGACCATGATCCGGTTGAGAGCCCTCAGTGCTCCCCCACAGTCCGGGTAAAGTTGTCATAGCCATCTGAGGCTAACAACTAAGACACACACAAAAAAAAACAGGACCACGAACGTTACATTAAAAATCAAATGCGTTAATATACATAAAAACAGTTTAATTTTAAACAAGTCATATAAAATTGAAACCGGAAATCTATCAAAAATTATATTATGATTAGGGTCCTAAGAGGCCGTTCATAAATTACGTAAGGGATTTTGAAGAATGATCTGGCGCCCTGCCTTCCTACCGTAAGACATCATAAGATTGCAACAATGCCCCCCTGTCCCTTAATAAGAATTTTTGTAAGGCCAATTGATCAATTATAACTCCGTTTATTCTGAAAATGTATTTTATTTATAATTACCCGATTACGAAACGAAAAATGATGTCACAAGCGGGGTTCGAACCCGCACCTATTGGGAATCCGGCCCAATCGTGCTGCCACTTACACCATCGTGAACTATTTTAGGACATGCAAATTTCGCTTCATATTATATCTTACGTCTTCAAGGTGACGTATGCCATCTACCGGACAAAGTTTACACATTGTATAGGCTTAATACTTCAAACTTTACAGTTTGAATTGTATTAAACAATGACACAACCTTGTTATTCAAATTACTGAAATTTTTAGCATTTAATATGCTTAATTATTTATAAATACCCGATTACGAAACGAAAAATGATGTCACAAGCGGGATTCGAACCCGCACTTATTGGGAATCCGGCCCAATCGTGCTGCCACTTACATATATTTCACGATGTCACATAGTTCACGATGGTGTACCAAACTCTAACTAGCACTCAATCCTAACAGTACCACGTCTGTGTTGGTATAGGGTCAGACGACCAGAGTGGTATAATAGGTCAATTTCCCTCCCATTATGAAGGAGACTCGAGCCCAACATTGGGACATATGTGAACTGAAATGATGATGATGATGATAATAATAAAATGTATTCATTTTTAGAGCGGTGATTGCTTGCGTTGCATGTTAATGGACATACTACTTCTTTAACTCTATCTCCTATGTGTGAATCTGGTCAATCAAATATCTATTATATTAACATTGAAACTAACATAAAAAATAAATAAAGTAAACACCTACCTTTAGAGACTGCCCTGGAGGTTTTAGGCTTCTCATCCAATTTTGCAATCTTTGCCTTCTTCTCTGATTTCATAACATTCTTCTTCGGTCGACCCCTCTTGCCTTTCACGGGTAGAGAGCTCACTGTAATGTCTGATACTGTAGGTGCTGACGAATCTTTTAACTCTTCCGTGTCTGAAAAGATTTACCATAAATATTATATTTCTATTTTCATCCATCCGTCAGGACATAGATGTCCACTGTTACCACTTACAGTTACATACATACATACATATCATCACGCCATATCCCTTGCAGGGTATGCAGAGAGAACAGAGTGCCAGAGAACTCTATCTTTGCATACTTCACTCGCTTCCTCAACATTCATAATTCTCTTCATACACGCTCGCCGGTTTCGGAGACTCTTGACTCCACCTTCATTCAGTACATGACCGATCTGGTCTAGGTAGGTTAGTCTCGGTCTCCCTCGGTACCTACATCCTTCCACTTTCGCATTGTATATGTTCTTAACCAGGCGTTCGTTCGGCATTCTTTCCACATGTCCGAACCATCGGAGCATTCCCTTTCGCATCTTTACACCAATACTCTCTTTCATACCTACTCGCTCTCTTACGTCGTCGCACATGCATAGATTTGCCTGATTTAGGCGGCCAAAAACATTTGTGGTTTTTAATTATTTTTAAATGATATAATTAGTGAAAAAACCCCTTCAGCTTTTAAAATATGCTTTAATACATAACATAATACAGTTTTAACATAAAAATTACATATAAAATTAACTCTCCATAATGTCTGCAGAGCAAGATTCTATGTCAGAGCAGGAAAATTAGATAGTTATGTTATGTTCTGACTCTTCTTCCTGCTCTGACATCGGATTAGGCTCTGCCGACATTAAAAGTTCAATTGTTTCAGGTAGAAAAGATTTCCGTGACATTTTTTTTATATCCCTCATACAACTGATTAAAGGGTCCGAAGTTAACAGAAGTCTTTGATAAATATCTAAGTTACATTCTTCTCTGGAAAATTTTCGGGCATAGTTTTGACGGTAAGACCGAAAATGTTTATTTCGAGCTTCCGCAGCCTCTTCGGACAGTTGACCAATAGGCAATACGGAAGCTTCTATAATGCTTGCCCCATGGATTAAAAGTTTATGCATTGTAGGGCTCATTGGGTGCCATCCATACAAATGTATATACAGTTTGGCTGTTTCGATGGCGTATTTATCATATTTTTCCTTATCTACCCTATGACCACTTGATAACGCCTCTAATATAACTTTAAGCCTGAAAATTAATTGAAAGTTAATACCAGTGATTTCAGCGGTTAGCTCTGGGTTTTCAAAAAATCGCCTGCTGGTGTTGCCATCATTGGTGTTCCCAAATTGAGCTTTTGGCATGTCCACTAATAATCCAGTTTGAATCCTAAATTGATTTTGTATCTCTTGCTTTCTTTTTTCTTCCAACTGTTTTTCTTCTTGCGTTTTTCTTGCTTTGTACTTCTTTACAGGTAACTTGTATGCCAAATGTAAAATTGATTCAAAGATTCGGATTCTGGCATGTAGTATCGATAAACCGAACTCTAGTGCTTGTGGGCACAAAATATTCTTCATATCCAGGTCATTGAAATTTTTTGGTGTGGCTCCGCATATATAACACCGACTGGTAGATGAATTATTTGTAGCCGCATTGCATACTTTCCCGTCTATCATAGTCATTTTCATGGTATATTTGAAAGTAAATTCTTCTCCTTGCAGAGTCACTTTTGAAGCATTCAATGACTTAACTGCGTTTTCTACATAATTTATTTCATCTTTAGTTACGTCTGTCGACTCTTTTATGAATCTAAATCTTATTGGCCTGCAAAAACGAGGCGAAGATGGAGTCGGGTTTTGCCAAATAATCTTGCTACCTGTTATTCCACAAACAATTTGTAAAGGTACAAATGAGCTTAAGAAAAGGCTGCCGTCGCAGTCTAAATCGTTATCAAACCTTTGTTTGAATCTCTGTTGTTGTGAGCCGTCACAACCCCATTTGCTTATTATGGTCAACGATTGTTTTTCTATTTCATTGAGTGTCATTAGTACATCTTCTAAATACAATGACAATCGACTGGCCGTTAAGTCTAATAAAGACTGCAGATTACTTTCGGCGCAGGTAGCTGTTACACGAAGGGATTCTTTTGGTGTATAACATTCTTGTTTTGCAGATAACAAAAGGTCATAACAAGGGTAATGACTTTTGTTTGTTTCTCTAATTATTTCATTTTGTCGTCTAGTAAGGTCGGCTTCAACAAACATTTTTAATGCTTGCAATTGGGTAAGAGGAGCGATTAGTTTATCTGTCTTGGAGTAGGCTTTTTTGTATGCACTGGCCCTTGTTGGAGAATTTGTTATATCTTTAAGCAACTTTGACGCGTCTCGTTTACCACTTTTTTGTAGTACTGACTGCGCTGCATGAACAATGATTTCATCACCCATAGTAGCTCGAACAACTACAGTTTTTCTCCGTTTGCTTCTTTCACTTAAATCTTCAAAATTCTTAGATGGCCGACCTTGTCGTTTAAGTGATACTAGCGGAATCTCAAAGGTACCTTCTAACCAAGATTTATTTTGGTTTAGAAAAACTTCTTCTATTTTATGAGCTTTGGCCCATCTTTGTTTTATTTGAGATTTTATGTAAGAAAATTTGCGTTTCAAACTCTTTTTATCGTCTTCTGTTTCTCCATATGCCGATATTAAGTGACTCTCATATGAGTCTAATTTTTCAACTAAAGTTGAAAAATCTTGGGCTTTTATCTGCTCAAATAAGTACTTCCGAGTGATTACTCTTACACCAGAACCACTGCCAGATCCTACGATAAAATAAAGGTATATTAGTACATATTAATAGAAAATATGTTATTTATAGTTTTTTATCAAAAATCTTTAAAGTCTGGTGAAATTGTATTCTGCGATACTTAGCGCCTAATTTTTGGTCATTACTAGGGTAGATATGTATATTATCATGTGGCATAAGTAACATAACAGGGACGTACACTGAAGTATAACAAAAGTCCCAATGAATACAACAGTTTATGAAAAGTAAGACTTTTTGAACACAGCATGTTTGACGGGGTATTAATAGTAAAATAAACATTATTAAATCTTATAATTTTTGTAAATACATCAGTTCTTACCTGAATTATCAAAATCCATAACAATCACTTTAATATCACAGTCCAAAGAATCAATTTTACACTTTGAATGTTAAGTATAAATAAGAGCGCCGATAACTGATACGTTCACCTTAAGCAACAACCGAGTTTCGACTACCTGTCAAAGGGTCCGAACGTAACGGGATCGCACGGGAAGGGTTGTATGATGTACTTTGGTCCCTTATCTAGTTTAAGTACTAATGAGTCATTCATTAGGAATGTTTTAGAAAAAACACTTTTGACCGCCTAAATCATCCAAATCTATGTATGTGCGTCGTTACGAATGCGGTCGGTCAGCCTAACTCCACAGATTTTCCGCAGCGATCGCATTTCGACCGCATTAATTTTACTATCATACTCTTTTCTGCATACCCAACTCTCGCTTCCATACAGTAATGTTGGGACAAGCACTGCGTTATGTATTGCTACACGTGCCTTCTGGCTGAGGTGGTGGCTGCCGAGAAGTTGCCCCAACGCTCCGTTCACTCTATTTCCCGCATTCACTCTTCGCTCTATATCAGTGGTGTACCTTCCATCTCGGCTAAATCCACATCCAAGATATACAAATTCATCCACTTGCTCTAGTACATCATTACCTATTGTTACTCTTACATCTGTTCTGGTTTTATCTCTTTCAAAGACCATTATTTTGGTTTTGCTCACATTCACGCGTAGACCCCTTTTCTTACAATCTTCTGTCATTGTGTCGACTAGGGTCTGCAGGTCAGTCGCTGACTGTGCCAGCAGGACTGCATCATCTGCATAAAGCAGAGCAGTGACCACTGAGTCGCCCATCTGGACTCCCACATTCATATCGTTCAACCTTTGGAGACATTTATCCAGATATATGATAAACAGCCTGGCTGACAGAACGCACCCCTGCTTAACGCCGATATTGACGTCAAACCAAGGCGACATTCCATCATCCAGCCGCACACAGGCTCTACAGCCCATGTAACTGGACTGCACAGCCCGTAGCAGTTTACCGCTAATACCATACTTCCTTCCTTTTTTGTTCCTGTTGCTCCTTTGTTCCTTTCGTACAACCGTGTCAAATGCTCTCTCCAGATCCACAAAACTGCAGAAAACCCTCTGACCTAGAGCCAGATGCTTCTCCACAATGTTGCGCAGAGAGAACACTTGATCCATGCATCCCCTTCCATTCCTGAAACCTCCTTGTGTCTCACACAGTAAACCATCGGACACCATCCTCATTCTCCTTTCAATAATTTTACCATACACTTTTGCTGCCAAACTGGTCAAGCTTATGGCTCTGTAATTTGCGCAGTCATAACGTGAACCCTTGTTTTTAAACAAAGGCACGATGATTGCGCTATTCCAGTCCCTGGGACCCATTCCCGAGCTCCAACATAAATTGAGGAGCAACAGGAACGCCTCCCAGACACAAGAGCCACCAAGCTTGATCATCTCGGCAGACACCATATCAATGCCCGCTGCCTTACCATTTTTCAAACTTCTTATCGCCCATTCAACTTCATCCATACTGATGCCATCGGAGGACGCCGTTGTCGAATGTTGATCTACTAAACCACATCCAACACCGGCGCCAACCGTAGCATCCGCATACATATCGCCAAAATATTCACTCCATCGGCTTAACACGTCTTGTGTTTGTGTAAGAATGTCTCCACCTTTAGACCTTATTTTATTCATTCTGAAGGCTGACCAACCACCCCGAGACTTCTTCACCTCCCTCCAAAAGAGTTTGGTGTTACCCTCGAAGTTTTTAGTCAACCTATCTTCTGCACTCATACTTGCTCTATCACGTTTCTCTTTCACTAAGGCCTTGGTGTCATTCTTACATTGCCGATATATTTCTTTCTTCTGTTCAGTCATACTGTCATTCAGATTCAAAGAAGAGACATAGTCCAGCCACGCTTTCTTCTTTTGCTCTACGGAAGCTGCCACTTCCGCATCACAATTTGTTTTTCTATGCTTCTTTGAACTTCCACATACTTCTTTCGCTGTATCTACCATACTCTCTTTCAATACTCTCCAGCATTCTTCAATGTCCGATTGCGGCTGGCTTGCCATCGTCAGCCGTTCTCGGACACCCTCTGCATACTTTTCTCTTACGTTCGTCACAAGAATACCACTCAGCATAAACCTGTACTACTTACATCAAAGATATCAGTTTACTAAGTGGTAATAGCAAAAGGATTTCTTTCGTGAAATCTTTTGGCGTTTAAAATAATAACGACTTCTATACATATGATCACCCCGGTTGAAAGTACCTCATTAGACATGCGCGAAACAGTACTTCGCGAAGTGATGTGATATGGCATTACATTTCGTGCCGAGTAATATTACATTTTACCATCACTTCAAACATCACACATGACATTTTATGTCCTGTGTGATGCGTAATGCGATAGCGCTCTATACATGCGGCGGGCGGCGTAAAGAAATATAAGCCTTAACGTTCTGAAAATAAAGCTCAAAATACATATTGAATTGCCAGACACCGAACATTGCAGAAATACAGAACAGTACACGGGAGTTCGCGTCATGTTTAATGTGATGTGTGATGTTTAATGTCATGTGATATTTAGCCGCGTAATGTGTAATGGGTCAGTACACGGTCGGGTAATATTACGTGTGATACATCACTCGCATTACTTACACATGTCTATACCTCATGTAACATGTACCTTTGAGGATAGTAGTTTTGTTGAAATATCACATTATTAATGGACGGGAGTACTATTCTGGAAATTGTTTTAACACTAACCTGATATAGCTAAATTGCTTTTAAGTATAGCAATTATATGGCTACTGCAGAATGATCGGCGAATGGACGGGTGACAACAACTTGTCACTATTATTTAATTTTCTTATACTGCATACCAAACATGCAACCAGCACATTTAAGGGTAAAGATACTGCTGTTGAAAGATCTTAGCAATACCAGAGGCACAACTGTCTAGCTGTTATCCTAGTATTGCTAAATGATCAGAAATCATAAAGAAAGTGCTCTTCTTAAACCTTGTTTAAAGATTTGTAACTTACCATCAACAAAGTCTATATCGTCCAAGTATTCGACAGTTTCTTCAATGGCTTCCTCCACAGGTGCATCTTCACATTTCATTTGCGTCTGATAAACAAGCACTGCAATACAATTGTGGTGGCATTGAAATAATAATAATTTACAGGAAATGATCAACAATGTAAAAATAATGAGTGTAGGTTGTTGCTTAGTATAATCAACAGGCTCGGCAGGCATGTTAGCTATCTAACTGGTAATGTTACATCATCCCATTGTTTTATGTACATATACATAGCTCACAGTTGTCGTAAATTGTCCAGATTAATTGATGGCTAAGTTTCATAACTTTTCGTTCCGGACACCGGGGTTTCCATCCGAGGTTAACTACCATATACCCTCCCTATCAACATTGAACTGGTCGCTGGTACTGATTCCTTGACCTCATTGGCTAAGCTCCTAAACCTGCTGGAGAGGATATTCTCCACCGATAGACTAGTCTATTGCAACCAATTCCATGACTTTGTAGTTATAACTTCCCTGAGAGTATAGCTGCAAAATGGTGCACATACCCCCACTAAGCCATTTAACTAAATGAACTAAAATTTTACTTCAGGAATAAAGGAGTGATAGTATAAATAAAAATAGATAAACAAGGAATTAGAAAATAACATAAATATAAAAATACCTGCATATATAAAAACAAAAATAAATATTAAAAAATATATAGGTATATATAAAACAAATATTTTATAAAATATTATGATAAAGTATAAAGATATTTTAATGCAAAAGTGGAAGGATGTAGGTACCGGGGGAGACCGAGACTCACCTACCTAGACCAGATTGGTCACATACTACAGGAAGGTGGTGTCAAGAGTCTCTGAAACTGGCGAGCATGTATGAAGAGAATTATGAATGTTGAGGAAGCAAGTAAAGTATGCAAGGATAGAGTTCTGTGGCACTCTGTTCTCTCTGCCTACCCTGCAAGTGATATGGTGTGATGATATGTATGTATGTATTATGATAAAAATAAATATTAAGATAAAAATAAATAATAATATAAAAATAAATATAAAAAATATCAGGTTTTGAAAATTATAATAAATATAAAATAATTCAAGTTTTCAAAAATAAAAATTGATTAAAAAAAATACAAATAATAATTTGGACAAAAACTGTAATTTTGGCAACAGTAAGAATATATCATAGAAAATATATACATTCTTATCCTATTATTTACATTAATATATTGTTATTATAAAAAAAAACTAAAAACAAAACTTACTCTTGGGCTGGAAGTCTCCACGACCCACCATATCAATAAATTTCTTTTCAGAGTCCAGAACTTGTTTCTTGAAGTTACATGCATCTCGAAGCCTCGTAATACAGACCTCGCAGATAAGACGATTCATACCATTTGGACCTTCATTATGTTGAGTAATCTGGAGGTGATCAATATTACTTTGTTTCAAATGAAAAGTATTTTATATAACTTAAAGACCCTTGCATATACTTCACACGATTAGTTGAGGAGTTAAACATAGTACTAGGACAAGAACTTACACTAATATCGAAACATTCCAGTAGCATATCAGCGTATACTTCATTTTCACTCATCCAAGTATATTCCGAACCCATGTCTTTGTAGCATCCTTCCGAAAGACAACACCGGCACAATCCCGGGTTTTCTTTCACAACAATCTCACTAAACTCCATCTTTACAATATTATAACACCATGTCTCAATTATAAAAAGAAAATTACACTATTAATTTCAAATTTTCTAATAGCGTCAAAATGGCTTATAGGAATCCAACTGCATTACATCCGCCATTTTGTATTTTGCTTGGCTTTAATGCACAGACTACTCTCGTTTATAGAGTAAAATAATGCATTGACTCTCGTTAACCCTACTTCGTGACATAAGGGCACGAAGTAGGGTTAACGAGAGTCAGAAAGTCAAACGACATTGTCAGAAAGTCAGATTTGTCAGAAAGTCAGATTTGTCAATTCGGTCAGCCAGGTACTGCAAATAGATCAATGTGCTGCCAATAATATTGAGAACTAGCTTCTGCCCGCGTAAAAGGTTACTTTCCTAAAGTTTTTCATTCCTTATTTTTATTTTACCCCTTAAGGGTAATCTTTTTAGAAAATTTTAATGTCATATTTATTTATATCTAATCAATAGCCTTAAAATAAGTTTCAAGCTTTAAAAATGACGATACTTACAACTTTTCATCCCCCTTTACAACCCTTATTTTTGCATTAAAAAGTAGCCTATGTCCTTTATCAGGCTCTAGACTATCTGTGTACTAAATTTCATTTGGATCGGTTGAGTAGTTTTGGCGTGAAAGAGCGACAGACAGACAGAGTTACTTTCGCATTTATAATTTTATAGTAAGGATTAATCCAACATTTTGGAAATTGTTCACAATTACATAATTTCCTTTATTTTTTTTTAAATGAAAGTAATCTATGTCATTCTTTGTATTTATAATTCCTATATCTGCCAGTGAAAGTTATATAAAAATCGATTCAATTCTTCAAAAATTAAATTAAAATAAGCAGACAGACAAAATTTTAACAATACTGCTTTTCAATGTAACTGTTATATATATGTATATATATATATATATATATATATATATATATATATATATATATATATATATATATATATATATATATATATATATATATTGACATAATTAAATGTTTATAAATACCCGAATACGAAACGAAAAATTATGTCACAAGCGGGGTTCGAACCCGCACCTATTGGGAATCCGGCCCAACCGTGCTGCCACTTACACCATAGTGAACTATTTTAGGACATGCAGATTTCGCTTCATATTATATCTTACGTCTTCAAGGTGACGTATGCCATCTATCGGACAATGTTTACACATTGTATAGACTTAATACTTCAAACTTTACAGTTAGAATTGTATTAAACGATGACACAACCTTGTTATTCAAATTACTGAAATTTTTAGCATTTAATATGCTTAATTATTTATAAATACCCGAATACGAAACGAAAAATTATGTCACAAGCGGGGTTCGAACCCGCACCTATTGGGAATCCGGCCCAACCGTGCTGCCACTTACACCATAGTGAACTATTTTAGGACATGCAGATTTCGCTTCATATTATATCTTACGTCTTCAAGGTGACGTATGCCATCTATCGGACAATGTTTACACATTGTATAGACTTAATACTTCAAACTTTACAGTTAGAATTGTATTAAACGATGACACAACCTTGTTATTCAAATTACTGAAATTTTTAGCATTTAATATGCTTAATTATTTATAAATACCCGAATACGAAACGAAAAATTATGTCACAAGCGGGGTTCGAACCCGCACCTATTGGGAATCCGGCCCAACCGTGCTGCCACTTACACCATAGTGAACTATTTTAGGACATGCAGATTTCGCTTCATATTATATCTTACGTCTTCAAGGTGACGTATGCCATCTATCGGACAATGTTTACACATTGTATAGACTTAATACTTCAAACTTTACAGTTAGAATTGTATTAAACGATGACACAACCTTGTTATTCAAATTACTGAAATTTTTAGCATTTAATATGCTTAATTATTTATAAATACCCGAATACGAAACGAAAAATTATGTCACAAGCGGGGTTCGAACCCGCACCTATTGGGAATCCGGCCCAACCGTGCTGCCACTTACACCATAGTGAACTATTTTAGGACATGCAGATTTCGCTTCATATTATATCTTACGTCTTCAAGGTGACGTATGCCATCTATCGGACAATGTTTACACATTGTATAGACTTAATACTTCAAACTTTACAGTTAGAATTGTATTAAACGATGACACAACCTTGTTATTCAAATTACTGAAATTTTTAGCATTTAATATGCTTAATTATTTATAAATACCCGAATACGAAACGAAAAATTATGTCACAAGCGGGGTTCGAACCCGCACCTATTGGGAATCCGGCCCAACCGTGCTGCCACTTACACCATAGTGAACTATTTTAGGACATGCAGATTTCGCTTCATATTATATCTTACGTCTTCAAGGTGACGTATGCCATCTATCGGACAATGTTTACACATTGTATAGACTTAATACTTCAAACTTTACAGTTAGAATTGTATTAAACGATGACACAACCTTGTTATTCAAATTACTGAAATTTTTAGCATTTAATATGCTTAATTATTTATAAATACCCGAATACGAAACGAAAAATTATGTCACAAGCGGGGTTCGAACCCGCACCTATTGGGAATCCGGCCCAACCGTGCTGCCACTTACACCATAGTGAACTATTTTAGGACATGCAGATTTCGCTTCATATTATATCTTACGTCTTCAAGGTGACGTATGCCATCTATCGGACAATGTTTACACATTGTATAGACTTAATACTTCAAACTTTACAGTTAGAATTGTATTAAACGATGACACAACCTTGTTATTCAAATTACTGAAATTTTTAGCATTTAATATGCTTAATTATTTATAAATACCCGAATACGAAAATTATTAATTTTTCGTTTCGTATTCGGGTATTTATAAATAATTAAGCATATTAAATGCTAAAAATTTCAGTAATTTGAATAACAAGGTTGTGTCATCGTTTAATACAATTCTAACTGTAAAGTTTGAAGTATTAAGTCTATACAATGTGTAAACATTGTCCGATAGATGGCATACGTCACCTTGAAGACGTAAGATATAATATGAAGCGAAATCTGCATGTCCTAAAATAGTTCACTATGGTGTAAGTGGCAGCACGGTTGGGCCGGATTCCCAATAGGTGCGGGTTCGAACCCCGCTTGTGACATAATTTTTCGTTTCGTATTCGGGTATTTATAAATAATTAAGCATATTAAATGCTAAAAATTTCAGTAATTTGAATAACAAGGTTGTGTCATCGTTTAATACAATTCTAACTGTAAAGTTTGAAGTATTAAGTCTATACAATGTGTAAACATTGTCCGATAGATGGCATACGTCACCTTGAAGACGTAAGATATAATATGAAGCGAAATCTGCATGTCCTAAAATAGTTCACTATGGTGTAAGTGGCAGCACGGTTGGGCCGGATTCCCAATAGGTGCGGGTTCGAACCCCGCTTGTGACATAATTTTTCGTTTCGTATTCGGGTATTTATAAATAATTAAGCATATTAAATGCTAAAAATTTCAGTAATTTGAATAACAAGGTTGTGTCATCGTTTAATACAATTCTAACTGTAAAGTTTGAAGTATTAAGTCTATACAATGTGTAAACATTGTCCGATAGATGGCATACGTCACCTTGAAGACGTAAGATATAATATGAAGCGAAATCTGCATGTCCTAAAATAGTTCACTATGGTGTAAGTGGCAGCACGGTTGGGCCGGATTCCCAATAGGTGCGGGTTCGAACCCCGCTTGTGACATAATTTTTCGTTTCGTATTCGGGTATTTATAAATAATTAAGCATATTAAATGCTAAAAATTTCAGTAATTTGAATAACAAGGTTGTGTCATCGTTTAATACAATTCTAACTGTAAAGTTTGAAGTATTAAGTCTATACAATGTGTAAACATTGTCCGATAGATGGCATACGTCACCTTGAAGACGTAAGATATAATATGAAGCGAAATCTGCATGTCCTAAAATAGTTCACTATGGTGTAAGTGGCAGCACGGTTGGGCCGGATTCCCAATAGGTGCGGGTTCGAACCCCGCTTGTGACATAATTTTTCGTTTCGTATTCGGGTATTTATAAATAATTAAGCATATTAAATGCTAAAAATTTCAGTAATTTGAATAATTAAATGTTATTTCAATTTAAGAAACTGACTCAGTGAGACCCAATTTTTTTTAATGTCTACAGGCGACCAAATATATCTGGATTATTGTTTTATCTTGTGTATTATCTGTACCCACTGCTAGGGGTGTCCACTTTGAAAAAACATCGATGTTTTTTTCGATTCGATAAATCGAAACTGTACATCGATGTCTTTCGATGTATCGGATGAAAACATCGATGTTTTTAAACATCGAGTACTTTTTTTAAAGTCATATCAAAAGTGTTACTTCTAAAAAAAAAAAAAGGTCTTTTTTGTGGCATTAATACCTATTCCAATCCCTTATAACACTGACTTCTGAAAAAAAAGGTCTTTTTTGTGGCATTTATACCTATTCCACAGTCCTTTATAAAACAGATTTCTAAAAAAAAAAAACAGGGTCTTTTTTGTGGCATTCACTGGTTATCATCGTTTCGATGTTTTATGAAAAAACATCGATACATCGAGTATTTCGATAGCTCTTCAAAACATCGGATCGATTCGATGTATTGCATTGTAAACATCGATGTTTTCGATGCATCGATGTATATCGAATATCCCTACCCACTGCGTCTCAGTCTATAAAATGTAGGGTCAGGAAGGGAACAGTGACTCGGGCGGATACAGTGACTCACTAGTACTTTGGCCAGTATAAGACGTACAATATTGTTGTCTCCATCTCTCGTTTAAAGCCAACAAGCTTAGGACACGTACGAACCAGTCAAATGGCGACTCAAGCGCCGAACAGCGGTGCCAACACGTTTTTTTTGTTTTGGTGTGCACAAAATATTTTTTTGAGGTAAGTTTAATTTGTTTCAATATATATATTATCCATAATTATTGCTGTATTTTTTTTCTTGCATTAAGTAATATTTATATTGCTTGCTTTGGCGTGGTTTATTGACTTTATTAGTTAAGTTTTCTAGCCCTTTGATTGTAAAATATTCAAAATGGCGGCATGGTGCACAGTGGCTCAATCTCAAACAGTACACAGTGACTCATGAGCCACTGTGTACTTCTCTTTATGTCTACAATATGTTTTTTTATTTTTTCAGTAATTTATATAATAATTATTCTATTTTGTTAATAGAATGCCGCGTCCAACACCTAGAGAACGTAAAATTGGAAACGCCCCACAAGGAAAAAATAAAAAAGGTTTATTTCTAATAAGGAATGGTGAATCAATAAGACAAGCATTTAAAAAAGTTGGTGCTGCATTCATTTGCTACTCTTAAAAGATATTTTTGGAAAACTTAAAACTGGAAACACTTGATGACCAAAGATTGGCACCGAACTATGCAATTAATAAAATTCTCACAACAGCTCAAAGAATATTTTACTCATTGTTCTCTTTTGTTTTAGCAGTCAGTCAGGCAGTCAGTCCGACTGCCAAAGAAAGCAAACAGGTAGCATATCAATGCGCAAAATAAATAATTTGAAAATCCGTGCCACTTGGGAAGCCAATGCAATGGCCGGTTAATACTGGTTGCTATCGTTCAGGTGTCAGCGGCAGCCTGGCACTCAAAAGTTTCTCATGCCCAATAAGCCGGCTCTATCTATTGTTAAAAAGGATGATGTGAAATTGATTCCGCTAAAACTTTTAATGGTTGGATCTGCTTCACTGCCATTTTTTTCTATTTTCCGATAGACTTCAGTTTTCTTACTATCAATTAGACAAGCATTAACGTGAGTAACTTAATGTTGCTTAATCTATTTGTTCCGTTGATCAAATTGATTTTACTTTTTATATATATATATATATATATATTATATTCCTAATTTTTTTATGTTATTATTTATTTTACATGGCTATAAGTGATTTTTGTACGTTTTTTTAACGCTTTTGTGTAAAAATCATTTTAATAATAAATACTAAGTGCAAGTACTAAATCATATCAAGCAAAGTGATCTCGTAATTGATAAGTTTAATTGCGTAGGTATAGTTTGATATTGGTAACAATAAATTATAGGACTGAATATTTTATTTTAAATTGTTATTGTTGATGTTTAGACTTGCCTTGCCTTAATAGCTGTGATTTTATAATAAGAAATAAAGAATCTTGATTAAAATTACTTTTTTATTTTCATTGAGCCACTGTGTACTATTAGAGTCACTGTGTACTACGCTACTGAGTCACCGTGTACACCCACCGGTACACAGTGGCTCAAATCTGATTTTTTATATATTGCTGTTTAATCCGATTTCAATTATTGATAATAAAAATATAATGCTACAAAATTGAAATATAGTAACTTGTCTTCAAAACCTCCAAATTTCACGTAGATTGTAGGTTGTTTTCTACATATTTAGGTCTTTGGAAAAAATCCGAGTCACTGTGCCCTCCCTGACCCTACTCTGTGACTGGGTTTACACAGCTACTGCATAGAGCTACTGTTTAATTTTTTATTGGAGATTTGATGGAATTTTTTAAGCGAGCTTGTTCTCGTATTTTACTCTACTTTTTAATATGAAATAAATTGTTAAATATGTAAATAGATATTAGAATGGAGAGTTTAACTGTGTGTCGTTGTTGTGCCGAGCGGGGCCTTCACAAAGACTTACACACCAGTTACACTTGGTTGGATAGATCTGAAATATATGCCGATATGTTACAAGAATGCTTCAATATAGTCGTAAGTTTAATTATATTGTATGCTTTTAAGTAATTTCATATTAGAATTTAAACACACAATAAATTTCAACTTATTTTTCATACGTCAATTATTGTTTACAATTTAATCGTTATCGCCGGTCCAAAATTTATGCATTATTTTTTATTTCATTTCATTTTTAAACTTAAATGTATTAACAAAATACCGATGCATTCTTAACTTACTTTAAAAACTATATAGCAATTATGAATATTTTTAATAGATTTCACTATTACTGATTTTATGAATTAAAACATTGGTATTGGCTATACATATATTTTCTTTTATTACCTTTGGCGGCATAAGTGTACACAGCCCACCCAGTAGCAAGTAGCAAATACTGCTTATAGAATTCTAAAAGTACCAAAAGTATAATTAACGTAAGTTGGAAACTTAAACAAAGCGCACTAAACTTCAACTTCTTGTTTTGGCTTAAGTGGTGTAGGTTTGACACGAATTCGAAAATGATAGATGGAATTATGGTTGCTTAAGAGCTGTGTGGTAGCAGCTACAAATACTACTAACCCTTATTTAGCTAGTGGATGTCGTAAAAAACGACTAAAAGCCTTATAATGACCTGGGCCAACTCTATCTGATGCCGTTTGATCAAGAATTACATTCCCAAGGAGGGTTGACGTCTGGCAGGCAGCCGGTCATAAAATGATTGCCAATAACTTTTACAATATGTAATATAAAACAAGAGTACATATTGTATCGACCCCAAGTAATTAGGATAAGAGTAGGAGAATGATGAGATGGAATTATGTGTAAAGGGAAATAATAGACATTGATGTTCTGTCAGTATGTGTGTGATTGATTCTACTTCAGATAAGCTGACCCGTAATATGGCTGCAAAACAGAATCTATTGGCAGCGTAGGGCTGTAATGTACCAGTAAAACTATTCAAATTTTTTTAGTATACCCACATTTGATACAATTAAAGCATCTATTATTATATGTAGATTAAAATTTGTTTATCATCTTCATCTCAGCTCAAATATGTCCCACTACTGGGCTCGAGCCTCCTCCATACTAGGAGGGAAATTGACCTACTACACCACGCTGATTTAATGGTAGTTTTTTATGAGGAGTTTTTCTTCTCTTGGCTAGATGTTATATGCATATTAACCTTTAGTCGTCTTTTATGTCACCTATGGGTGAGATTGATGATAAAACACAGACCGAATAGTATAGATTGTAATGTTTATCGCTTATTCATCTACCTCATCATCATCACAGCCCATAAATGTCCCACTGTTCTCTCAGGCATCCTCCGCAATGGGAGGGAAATTAACTTACTATACTGGGCTTGTTAGACGTGTTGGTACAGGATTTTGTTTCCAGTTGACCTTCTCTCGCATAGATGTTATATGCGTTATATATCCCTTAGTCGTCTCGTACTATCACCCCTGGGTAAGATATGGGGTGGTGAATAGTACTCTTACTCCGTCACCACACAGATAATTTGTCTACATAAAATTATGAAAAAACTTTGTTTCACAAATCTTAAGTTTTCTTAATTATACATTATGTGGATTAAAGTCATAGCCCTCCCATAGTAAATTTAATTTAAAAAAAATATTACTTTTATTAATTTGTTACAATTGTATTTCAGTTGTCGTCGTCCGATCCAGGCTGTAATAACATATGTAACAGTTGCATCAATAGTCTACGCAGGTCTATTAATTTTAAACAACAAGTATTGATCACAGAGAAAGAATTTCTTAAAAAAGTGAGAGACCTCAATGATGAAAAAGGTATTTTTATTTTATACTAACTGACCATGTTGTTGCTGTGTAGTAGTTATGAATACTACCAAACCTTATATTGTCCATGGAGGTTATAAAAGATGACTAAGAGCTTTAAATCAACCTGGGCCAACTCCATCTGATGTCATTAGATCAACAATTACATTCCGAAAGAGGGTTGATGTCAAATAGGCCAGTCATAAAACTTGCCAATAATTTTTGCAATATATCATATCATCACGCCATATCCCTTGCAGGGTAGGCAGAGAGAACAGAGTGCCAGAGAACTCTATCTCTGCATACTTCACTCGCTTCCTCAACATTCATAATTCTCTTCATACACGCTCGCCGGTTTCGGAGACTCTTGACTCCACCTTCCTTCAGTACCTGACCAATCTGGTCTAGGTAGGTTAGTCTCGGTCTCCCTCGGTACCTACATCCTTCCACTTTCGCATTGTATATCTTCTTAACCAGACGTTCGTTCGGCATTCTTTCCACATGTCCGAACCATCGGAGCATTCCCTTTTGCATCTTTACACCAATACTCTCTTTCATACCTACTCGCTCTCTTACGTCGTCGTTACGAATGCGGTCGGTCAGCAATATGTATGATGGAATTGGTCCATCCATCCATCCATCAGCCCTTTTGTATCCCTGATAGACATAAGCCTCCCCATAGGGGAGTATAATGCTATAATCTACACTTGATAGTTTTAATTTTCTCAAGAGCTTCCCCAGCTTAGCGCATGATCCTATTACCTTGAGACTCCCAGACCCTCAGTGTGTTTTAGTATCATAAAGTGAAACTCTAGTTTGGATCTATTATATTTCACAGCGCCATCTATTGATATAGAAAGTAAAAGCAAACTGTTAATAAAAAAGCGAATTAAGCTTCAATCTATTTATCTATTATATTACTATATTAAGATAAATAATATCTTAAAAAAGAAAGATGTCTTAAATAATTTTAGCATTAACAAGCAGAAGTTATTCAAATGCATCATCTATACTAATATTATATTATACTTTATATTTATACTTTTATACTTATATTATAAAGCTGAAGAGTTTGTTTGTTTGAACGCGCTAATCTCAGGAACTACCCGTCCGATTTGAAAAATTCTTTCAGTGTTAAATAGCTCATTTATCGAGGAAGGCTATAGGCTATATATCATCACGGTAAGACTAATAGGAGCAGAGCAACAATGCATAATGTTTCAAAATCGGGTTTTTGTTTCCTTTTGAGAGCTTCCGCTGCGTAAACGGGTAAAGTTGCGTGAAAATTATGTACTACATAATTGTTCCACTTTCAAAGTTCTAAATAAAAGTCCGCTAGAGCATATGTCTATCTTTTAAGATTGGCTCACTATAACCTTTTTTATACTAATCAAATTTGTTTTAAAATAATATGATATTTTCGAAGGTGTTTTTATAAACATAATATTAATCCTTATCCAAATAAATGAGTTATTCATCACAAGTATTTAATTTAAAACAAAATTGCCCTTTACATTATTTGATTTCAATGAATATCTTAGGAAATATCGCAGTTTAAAAATAACATCGCAGCAAAATAATGATCAAGTACTGAGCGCGCATTTACGGTAAAAATACTGGGTCCTATAATCTTATATTAAAAAAAACTCAAACTAATGTTATTTCATAGTACTTCTGCACACACTACATTTTAGTTTTGTTTCCTTCTCATGACCTTCTGTCGGCCTTACACATCCTAAATAATAATAATGAGTATAGGACGTTTTAGTGACTGCCCTCATGTATGGCAGTGAAAGTTAGATTTGGCGGGGAAGACATGAAAGTAGAATAAATGCTGTAGAGCTGACAGCTCTTCGTAACGTGTGTGATGTAAGTATGAAAGATAAAATTAGGTATAATGTTATAAAAGAGCGCTGGTATGCTGAGGTGGGTTGGACACGAAGCGGAAGAAAGAATGAGTGGGCAGAGGTTGACGAAGCAAACATATAAAGCAATCATGAATGCGACGAATACAAGGGGAAGACTACGTCATACTTTTCTGGACCAAATTGGCGATTTGTTCACGAGAGGTGATCATCATCATCATTCTCCTACTCTTATTCCAATTACTTGGGGTCCATACAATAAGTACTCTTCATTCATAGTACATATTGTAAAAGTTATAGGCAATAGTTTTATGACCGGCCGCCTGCCAGACGTCAACCCTCCTTGGGAATATAATTGTTGACTAAACGGCATGAGATGGAGTTGGCCCAGGTCGTTCTAAGGCTCTTAGTTGTCTTTTACGACATCCACGAGCAAAGTGAGGATTAGTAGTATTCGTAGCCGCTACCACACAGCGAGGTCATACACATTAAAAGTATGCGTAATCGAAAATAGGCGTAAGTGTATGTATGTATGTATCTATAAAAAGTATAGATAAGACCCAATACTTTTACTTAAGGTTTAATGTTCCACTCTTACTAATAAAAGCGTCATTTTAGGTACCTAAAACAACTTTAACGTATGTATTATTTAAAATATTTCCATCTTTTACGTAAACGAATTCGCGAGATGAAGTTAACGTTAGCCCAAAGTACCTATTCCACGCGCACGAAGTCGCGGGCGGAAGCTAGTCATAAATATTTTATAAAGTTTAATACAGAATAAACATACGTGTTTTAAAAAAAACTAGGTATTTAGTTTTAAATATTTTTTATATACCAACGCTAGAAAGCATGAACATAGTAACATAGACTAAAAAAAAATAAAATAGTGGATCTGAAGTTGTCTTTTATAGATATTATCCAAAATAATTTTCAGAAGTGAAACCATTTGAAGTGAAGCTAGAACCAGTTATTGACAGCGGTGATGAGTCTGACGATTACTTCCTGGCCGATGCTGGTAAGGTTATTTCTCTTGGATAATGATCATGATATATTATCTGTATGGTATCGGCTACGAATACTACCAACCCTTACTTTGCTTGTGGATGTCGTAAAAGACGACAATGAGCCTTATAACGACCTGGGCCAAGTCCATCTGGTGCCGTTTGGTCAACAATTACATTCCCAAGTGGGGTTGACGTCTGGCAAGGGGACCTCCCAGGGGGTCGTGGAGCCTCATTAGAACCACATGTTGAAAAACACTGACATATAACAGGCCCCACAAGTAGTAATTATAATATCAATGGAATTTGCACATTATCATCACCAGCAAATCACCAACATCATCACCACCGCCATCATCATCATTGAGCTTTTCTCTGTCCACTGCTGGACTGTAGGCAAGTGGGTTTGCAATCATATGAGGTTGTTATATTTTGGCCCGGAAAGAGCTGCAGCCTACTCTCCACATGAGATACTTAGTTGATGTTTACAACTCCCATACGCATGTAGGAAATGGCGAACATTGTATTCTTATGCTATCGCCGTACAGGTCATGGTAAAATAGTTTTATTTAATAAATATTATTTCAGCTCGTGAAATAACAATAAGAAAAATTAAAAAGGAAGAAAGAGATAGCACAATAAAAAAGAAAGCGGATACAAAACTGACTAAAACAAAATCTACAATAAAGAAAAGGGCTGGACGGACATCAGTGGTACCATGGAAGGCGGAAAAGATCAAAACTTTGGTATCCCGGTTAGCTACATCTATAAGTAAGTTTATCTGTAACATCTATCCACTAGGTTATTAAGTTTTTCTTCTTTTTGGAGATAACCTGTCCAAATCGGTGAAAGGTATGGCATGCAACCCCATAGCCTGCCGTACACTACCTCTATCTACATTCATGCAGGCCATTATTGTTTGCCTTTGGTGGCTGCTACTAACTTCTATTGGACTTTCTTTTTCTTTTCAACACATACATTAGCCTCCTTCACATAAGGAAGGAAATTATCAGTCAAGTCATCGGTTCTCTTCAGCCGATTATAATTATGTATTCCATGTAGCGGAGATGCGAATGTTGAGATGGATGTACGGCGTGACAAGAATGGATAAGATAAGGGATGAGCGTATAAAAGAAAGTAGCGCCAGTGACGGATAAGTTGAGGAGTGAACATTTCACACACACTTGGTATGGACATGTGAAGGGTTGGGATGAAAGTAATGTTGCGAGGAAGGTTTTAAATATGAATATTGAAGGCTTTATGGGTAAAGGGAGACCAAAGAAAAGATGAATGGACTGCGTGAAGCCTGATATGGATAGACAGGGAGTGACTACAGAGATGACGTCTGATAGGGCTGTATGGCAAAAGAGAATGATGAATTATATATTGGCCATGCATCGTCCCGGGAGGTTTTGGCACAGTGAAGCCAGATTTATCTTCTTGTCGGCTCGTACTAGCCACTTTTGGGTTCAGACCTCCTCCAAAGTAGCATAAAAATTTACTTACTGTACCATTTTAGTCAAATGTTTTCATATAGAGTTTTGTATTGTATCTTCGGTCTCTCTTTTGGACATAGATGTAGCTACCCAAAAGAGGATAATACCATAATTGCTGCACTGGGCACAGTGATTGGCGATTATATATTGTTGTTGTAAGGTTTCCAGGTTAGTCCTCATTTCCACACTACTGGTAATTCTACATCCGATTTTACTAACCCATAAGAGGTAGTGACAAATTATTTATCTGTTCCCCAAAGTAAAATATATTCTATTACTGATTTGACTGTAGCTTCAATTGTGTCGAAATTCACTTATACATGGTGATATTTATATCGTCTTACGTCGTAAAAAAAATATTTACTGGAATATTTTTTATTAAAAATTATTAATGCGGTCGAAATGCGATCTCTACAGAAAATCTGCGGAGTTAGGCTGATCGATCGCATTCGTAACGACGACGTAAGAGAGAGAGTAGGTATGAAAGAGAGTATTAGTGTAAAGATGCGAAAGGGAATGCTCCGATGGTTCGGACATGTGGAAAGAATGCCAAACGAACGTCTGGTTAAGAAGATATACAATGCGAAAGTGAAAGGATGTAGGTACCGGGGGAGACCGAGACTAACCTACCTAGACCAGATTAGTCATGTACTGAAGGAAGGTGGAGTCAAGAGTCTGCGAAACCGGCGAGCGTGTATGAAGAGAATTATGAATGTTGCAGAAGCAAGTGAAATATGCAAGAATAGAGTTCTCTGGCACTCTGTTCTCTCTGCCTACCCTGCAAGGGATATGGCGTGATGATATGTATGTATGTAAAAATTATTATAAATAATTACTAATTAAAATAGTAAGAGAAAAGCATGTAGCGAGCGGTAGGCTACCTACTCGACATAACCTACGTACTGTGTAGATACTACCTAGGCGTAGGTACGGTTTAGAATAGCAGTCCACGTGGACTTCGTAACTGTGATTGGCTAACGTAATTACGTTAGCCAATCATTATCATGCGGAATGCCGTTTGATTTCTTTTGTTTAAAATGTAAACATTATAAACAGAGTGTTACAAAATATTAACTTTAATTTATTTTATTTTTGTTATTTTTTTATCACTACCACTATTGAACAATTAAATATGTTAAATATGTTTCTGTGGTCGGATACTTTTAAGACAATATAAATGTCACGGTGTATACCATACTTCACGTCCACTCTTTTACATAGTTTTCTCTATTGGTAAATACACCCTAATAGCCACGTTTGGAAAGTGAATTAATGATGGTACTTGTTGCTATAATTTTCTTAGTACAATGCTGCTAGCCATTCACAACTTCCACTTCTTATTATTGCTTCAGCAGTGTAGGGTTGCCATAAATTTACAAATGACGTGTGGAGTCAAGGATAAAGTGAGAGATAAAAGTTGATTGGTGTTCATATTACTCCTCATTCTCTCACCTGGGTTTTCCGACTCTTACCAGGAAGTACGATGTGGTGATTTATTATTTTTCATTCTGTCACCAAACAATGAACAAATGGACTTTATGGAACCTTAGCTTTTTATAATATTAGTAGAATTAATTCTAAAACGTCGTACTTTGTTTAAATTTCAGACTCAACACAGATACCAGATTTGAACTCCCAAAAGAAACGCAAAGAGATAAATTTAATAAAAAAGATTAAAATCTCCAAAGACAGTTTTACTGATACAGAGATCAATTTAGTATGGACGAGGAATTATAATGACAAATTTAAACATAGAGAAAACCTATTAACTATATTGAAATTTTCAAATGCAACACCGTTCAAAAATAAATCCTTACTTGGATTTATTTGTGGATACTGTGACTCTTCATATCCAGATCCAGCCGATTTGAGACATCACACCGAAGTAGACCACAAATCTGACAGATTAAACTTCAAATCCAACTTTGACATGACAGAATATAACGTCAAAATCGACGTTTCAAATTTATGCTGTACTCTGTGCGATGAAAAAATGGAAAATTTAACAATTTTAAAAGAGCATTTAGTTAAAAAACATGATAAAACTATTTATACGGATATAAAAGATCATATATTACAATTTAAACTGAAGAAAGGTGAAATATATGATTGTGTTATGTGCACATCGACTTATGAGACATTTAAAATGCTAAAACAGCATATGAATAAGCATTACAGTAATTATACTTGCAATAAATGCGATACACCATTTGCAACAAAAAGGTCATTGAATGCTCATAGAACGACACATCAAGAAGGTTCATTTAAATGCGACCATTGCGACAAAGTATTTCCAAGTCGTGCTAAGAAACATTATCATGAAAAAATCAAGCATTTTGGTACAAGAAATATATCTAATTGTCCACATTGCAATGAACCTTTTCGTAGTTACTATCAACGCAATCAACATTTAGTAAAAGTACATAATTCCGAAGCTCAGTACAAATGTAATGTATGCAATAAGGCTTATATATTGAAAAGTTTATTGATGTATCATATAAAGAAAAGTCATTTGATGGAACGTAATTGTCAATGTACGGAATGCGGTCATAGGTTCTTCAGTAAAAAGGCTTTGAAAGCACATATGGTGAAACATACCGGTGAAAGAATATATGCTTGTGAAGTTTGCCACAAGTCGTATGCTAGAAAATATACTCTAAGAGAACATATGAGGATACATAATAATGATAGAAGGTTTAAGTGTGAAGTATGTGCATTGACTTTTGTTCAAAAGTGTAGTTTAAAAAGTCATTTGTTATCGAATCATGGCATCAGTATGGCGGCTTCTGATATTTCATCAAGTACAGTTATCAAAGTACAAGATGTGCAATAGTTAATACAATATACTGCATTAAGGAACTAATCCTTGTATTGCAGGGCACAATAGATATACCCAGACTCGGAAAATATTTTGTGCATAGCAAAAATATTGTTCTGAATAAGAATCAAAGGCAAGAATTGGCAAGTCTGCTAGCTAAGTCTGTGAAGATGTCTTATGCATTATTTTTATACAAGTGCTTACAAACGCATGTGGATTTGTTTATAGAAGTCGATATATCGCAGCGCCGCCTGGTGGCGAGTTACATCAATAAGGATAGAATATAAATCGTCTATGTGAAAAAAAATACATATACATACCAATTTTCATAATGATTGGTCAAATAGTTTCTGAGTTTAGCGATGTCATATATACAAACATCCCCTTATATAGATATAGATTCATCATCTCAGCCCACATATGTCCCACTGCTGGGGTCGGGCCTCCTCCACATTGAGAGGGAAATTGACCTAATATACCACGCTGGTTAGATGTGTTGGTATAGGATTTATTATGAGTTTTCCTTCTCTTGCACAGATGCCATATGCATATTATATATCACTTAATCGTCTTTTACTATACCTGCGGGTAAGATAGGGGGTGGTGAATTGTATTCTTACTCCGTCAACTCCCGGAAAGGTATAGATTACAACCGTGATTTTCGTCTTTACCTGGATGTCATTAGATCAAGCTGAGTCCCATCACTTTATCCACAGTGGTCTAAAAAAAGTTTTTATAATTTAAAACCCTTAGCAGTGTTTTTTAATTAGCCAACAACCTAACAATAACTTTAAAAGTACTTGAATTAAACTCCCCCAGTAAAATTTCTAGATAAATTCTTAATATACTTGTTTAAAAACATATTTGAGATTATGTTAAATAAGCAGTAAGTTAAAGAAGCAAGTGTTAATTGAAATGCTGTCTATCAGATATACGCTGTTCACTGCTGGCAGTAAACTTCGCTCATAAAAAGACAGATAAGGGAATCCTGTGTCGCCTCCATCCCATACTACCCAGTCAATGTAACCAATTCAGATCCATTTGAGGGAGGCAGTCCTTCACTTTCTCACATATGTGGTTACGCATTTGGGCACTTTTCTTCTGTAACATCAATTTGGTAATTTATTTGTTCAAGTTGTCAATGTGCCCATTTTTTTAGAGATTTTTGTTTTTCAGATTTCATTACACACAAAAATGGCGTACTTATATTTTAATTGACAATTTTTTATAATAAAAATAAATTTAAGATAAATGTACAATAAATATATACACAAAGAAGAAATTACAAGCTATTGAAGTAATTAGATGACGTATATCTATTTCTTTCTCGCAAATCGATGATTTGGATGAAGTAGACGCATGCGATTATGAAGTATGACGTCATCTTTCTGTATTGCTCGCTCTGTCTATTAAAATTGAAATGGTTATAACCTGCTCAATATGAACTCAAATGTTATATTGTACACATAGATCGTTATAGTTTTTAATCTATTTTATACACCGTGACATTTATATCGTCTTACAAAAGAAGTGCCATAAAAGTATCCGACCAAAGAAACATATCTAACATATTTAATTGTTCAATGGTGGTAGTGATAAAAAAATAACAAAATAAATTAAAGTTAATATTTTGTAACAACCTGGTTATAATGTTTACATTTTAGACAAGAAATTATATGGCATTCCGCATGATAATGATTCAATCCAATCACAGCTACGAAGTCCACGTGGACTGCTATTCCAAACCGTACCTACGCCTAGGTAGTACCTACACAGTACGTAGGTTATGTCGAGTAGTTAGCCTACCGCTCGCTACATGATGTTCTCTTACTATTTTAATTTGAAATTATTTATAATATTTTTTAGTAAAAAATATTGCAGTAAATATTTTTTTTTTAACTTTTAATTGTACGAATGAATAGTAGATACTGGATACGTTAACTGAACTGCTTTTGTAAGACGATATAAATGTATATATAATAAGTACATGCCATCAAACAATTGTTATATATTTAAAATATAAGTAATAGTTGTTCGGTAATGGAACATAGAAATAAATAGTGACTCGCTCGATATAAATTTGTATATTAAAAGAGATAAAAAATTACAATAAAAAGTATGCGTATGCGTTTTGGAGGTTGATCGGCGAGTGTTCGCGAGTGCGGTGGAGGTGCATAACAGCTGAGCGCCCTCCCCGCACTCTTTACTGACCCCGTCGTCGCCTTCGACGTCACAATAAGCGGCGACAATAGTTTCAAAAATTAAGAGCACTCTTATTATAATAGATCTAACTACAAGTAAAAAATAATTGTTAACGAGTCGAACTATCTTTTCACTCTTAGTTTTTAAACTATTATTTATTTTTGTGAAGCCTTGATTCTTAGTTTTATTTTAATTATAATTTTCCTTAATATCGTCGACGGCAGGTGGTGACGGAAAATAACGATACGGGACTCACCCAGAGGCTTCTTTAATCATTTATAAAAATCGCTAATACTGATATGTATGTATGCTAATACTGATGATACATACATACATACATATCATCATGC
This sequence comes from Lymantria monacha, assembly GCA_905163515.2. Lineage (NCBI taxonomy): Eukaryota > Metazoa > Arthropoda > Insecta > Lepidoptera > Erebidae > Lymantria > Lymantria monacha. The sequence goes on from LR991104.1 coordinate 4,096,817, forward strand.
CATATCCCTTGCAGGTTAGGCAGAGAAAACAGAGTGCCAGAGAACTATCCTTGCATACTTCACTCGCTTCCTCAACATTCATAATTCTCTTCATACATGCTCGCCGGTTTCGGTGACTCTTGACTCCACCTTCCTTCAGTACGTGACCAATACTGATGAACTTGGTAAATATTTTGGAAAAAGATCAAATACAAATGAAACTAATAAAAGTATGTTAATAAAAACATAGACTATTCATCAATTCGTGCAATAGATAATATTATGAGCAAAAAGAAAGCAGACGTTTGTCTGTAAAGTCGGTTTACCGACGATAATTTTACAAACTGTGAACAAGACAGTTCACGTCAAATTCTTAAATTGCAAGAACATTTAGGCCGATCGTGCCTCTCTATCGGTTGTTCTGCGCTCTCGCTTGCACACTCGGCTCAGGCGGAAATTGACACTTCGTGCGTGCAGCAGACTCATCTATTTATAAGACGTTATCACGTCAAAAACATATTCAAAAGTGCAATTGGTTTTTAAATTAAAATATTTATTGTAATGTTTTGTATATTTTTAGTATTTTTTTTTATCTACATAAAGAAATGAAATAATAATCTTGAATATAAGAAGTCGCCACGTGATTAGAATCAAGATGGCGGTGATAAGAACCAAGATGGCGCCGATTAAATGGTAGGTAATGCGGTGGCTAGGTTATCCTCATGTCTCTGACTTATTTTAAATCTTATCTGAAAATCAATTTCTTTATCATGGTCCAATAATCTACCATCATTATTATCTTCAGCTCATATGAGTTCCACTACAGCTCGAGCCTTCATAATGAGACGAAAATTGACCCAAAATACTAGAGTTGTTTTAGGGTTTTATTATGAGTTCGCATCTCTTGCATAGGTGTTATATCCGTCATCCTCGTATCCATACCTTCGTTTTTCACAATCACCTACAGTAGAGGCTTTAAATCCTGCCATGGCAATTAGCAATAGACAAGTAATATGGCAATTTATTGTGCTCTGCATTGTCCAAACTATAGTCTGTCAGAAGTCTATAATTCGCATTGCCACCGCAGATTCTGCGTTCATTACGCCTGTAGTCATTACTTTGACTAAAATTAAAAAAAAATCTAAACTGAAGTCGGCAAATACGATTCTAACTCGATTTATATAATCGAATAAGCTTCTAAATTCTAATTTTCTGGCGCTTTTTATAAAATTGTATGTTTTTTTTATATAACTGTTAATAGGCTTAATAAAACAATTTAAAAAAAATATTGTTTTTTTTTAAGCTAGTCATCAATATCTTAGCTCATATACATCCCACTTCTGGGCTCGAGCCGTCTCCACAGTTAGAAGGAAATTGACACACACTACTAATCACACAGATTGCTGTATGGTATTTTTTCATCTATACATCTCGCAAAAATTAAAAGAACAAAAAAATTTTCAACAGGCTGTATTTCAATGAAAAATGGTCGTACAGAAAATAAAAAAACATAGCTTTTCAAGCTTGAAGACTCTAGTTTGCGAATTTTTTGGTTAAAAATTTTTTAGAGCACCGGTAATCATGCGATTCTTGAATAAAGCACAAAGAAAAATTTTCTAAATTTTTACACTTTTTTTTTCGCTCTACGGACATGGAAAAGTTTTTTCGACCTAGACTAATGCATAGGTCGTATAGCCTGTTTATTCAGCTTCAATTTGCTGTTTGCAAGAGTCAGAAACGACCATTTGTCTTCGAGATATCGAATTTTGAATGCAAAAGGATCCTTTTTCACTCGACTGCCGATATCTCTGAAATTACTGGTCGCCTAGCGAGCGGACAGGGACATTTTTAATTTTTCGAGATTTTCTAAAGGAAATTTTACAGAATCTTTTTAATCGTAAAAAAAAATATTTTTTCTAAGTTTTTTTAAATTTTCAAAAACGACCTATGCATTAGTCTAGGTCGAAAAAATTTTTCCATGTCCGTAGAGCGAAAAGAAAAATTCAAAAATTTTATAAAACCCGATTACGAAGTGAAAAAAATAAATAATTAAGCATATTAAATGCTATATTTCAGTAATTTAATTAAAAATTTTTTTCTTTGTGCTTTATTATCTTTTTGCTTATCCAAGAATCGCACGATTACCGGCGCTCTAAAAAATTTTTAACCAAAAAATTCGTAAACTAGAGTCTTCAAGCTTGAAAAGATATGTTTTTTTATTTTCTGTGCTACCATTTTTCATTGAAATACAGCCTGTTGAAAATTGCCAAATAATTTCGAAAATTATTTTGTTCCTTTAATTTTTGCGAGAAGAGTATTATAATAATATTTATGTGTCTTAGTCATCTTATACGGGAAGAAAAGAAGCGGCAAATTGTATTGTCATTACAAGTATAATAACTCGAGTTGCTGTAATTTGAGAAAATATCTTCCTGCGATAATAAATTGGAAAAAAAAATGCTATTATTGGATAGGAAAAGTTGGGCTGCCGCCTCTCTCGCTCACCGAACGACGTCCAATAGCACATTGCCACGACTCAGATGACGCTTTCCTACGAGAATATGGTACTAACCCAGATAGACGCGCCTACGGCTTTAGATAGAAAACTGTAAATAGTGTGGCTCTGTCACTACTAGAGCTGGTAGCTGGAACAAATATCACAAGCGACTAAAATTTAGCATTTAACATCCTAAGTTATTTTTAAAAAACTTGTTTATGAGTGAAAAAATTATGTCCCAAGTGCGATATTCATTTTTCACTCTCATTTGAATAACAGGTAAGTGTCATCGTTTAAAATATATACTTCAATTCTACTTCTTACATAGTTAGAGTATTAAATCTGTACAATGTGTAACATTGTTGGGTAGATGTGTGCCATCTCTCTCATAAAGACGACGAAGTAATAAACAGTCGAAAATTAAATATCATACAACTGTTCACATTTGTCTAAGTGGTAGCACGATTGGAACGGCTTTCCAATAAGCGTGGGTTCGTCTCCCAGGTGTGAAATTCATTTTTCACTCGTGTTTATCACAAGCGACCATAATAATCTGCACATTGGCAAGAGAATAATAAAACATACATATCAATAAACACATTTATTAAATATAACAAAAAAAATAATAAATAAACTGTACAAAATATAAAACATTGGAAGAATCAAATACTAACCATTTTTACAATAATATCTTTGCTCTATGACTCGCATACGAATCATTCTTCTAGCCTTTATTTTTCCAATTATATTGGCTTAGACTAGTGCGCTTTATGTTGGCGACTAAAAACACTACCAACCTATGACAATGTTTGTTTAAAAATGACTACATCGACCCATGCCAGCTCAATCTGATGCAGTCTGGTCAACAATTACATTCCCAGGTTCCCAGGCAGTTTGACTTCAGGCAGGCAGCCGGCTAAAACTTAAATTACGATGTAAGAGTACATCGATGCACGACCTCAAGTGATTGGGATAAGAGCAGGTCGATGATGACAGTGATTGGGACTAATCAGTGTACTTACAGATTAAGCCCATTCATTATTTTGTCGACGTTCACTGTTGGACTTAAGCTTCCCCACTGTTATGCCACTCCGTATGCCCTGTTGCATATAAATCCAATACTCAACTCTTATGATGTCACAGTCCATCTAATAAGCGTCTATCCAATTATGATTACATCCTCTTACATTCCTAGAAATGTCTGATACAAGTAATCCAGGGAATACGCAAGCCGATTGCGTGAGGGCGACGGCCAGACAACACTCGTTGCTAGGACGTCGATCAAAGAGGAACCGGTCACGGATGTCAAGGAATCGGTACTAGTGGTCAGTGCAGTGTCGACGGAAAGTGAACACGGTGGTTTATGGGGCCAGGCGCAATCATTCTGTCGCTTCGAACGAAACGAGCTAGAAAAGAAAGAACGAGCTAAAGAGAAATCAATCTCGTCTTGAACGCAACACATCTGAGCAACATGATATAGTGAAGCAATTTTCAACCAATTTGGAGGAAGCCCGAAGCCAACAATGAAAACAATCCTTGTTCTATGGACTAGTGCCATCAGGCCTAGCATTTTCATATTCAGCCAAAGTAATACCATGATTAGACAACATATGACTTTTCAAACTACATTTCTGAACAAACGCCAACGGACATAGTCCACATTTGAATCTCCTGTCATTATTATGAATCCTCATATGTTCCCTCAAAGTTTTTTTCCTTGCATAAGATTTACCACAAACAGTACATTTGAAAATTCTTTCACCATTGTGCTTTACCATATGCTCGTCCAATGATTGTTTAATGAAAAAACCCTGACCACATTCAGCGCATATATGATTTCGTTCCATTAGATGCACTTTTTTGATGTGAGAAGTCAATTTGGACTTTAATATGAAAGACTTATCGCATATATTGCATTTGTATGTTGCAGCTGCCGTATTATGAGCAACCGCCATATGTCTATTCCTTTGATAATAACTAGTAAACGATTCATCGCAATGAGGACAATTCGTTGTATATCTAGCACCGGAATTATGCGTGTATTTCTCATGACACAACTTCCTAACTCTAGTACTGAAGACTTTATCGCAGAATAAACAATTAAAATTGCCTATATCGTGTGTACGTTGATGATTTCTTAATTTATGTTTATTTATAAAACCTAAATCGCATATATCGCAAATATAATTCCTATAATGGCCGTTCATATGTTGTAGTAACATTTTGAAAGTTTCAAACGTCGAATGACAGAGGGCGCAATTCAAGATGGCGCCGTCCGTTAATTTAAATTCCAAAATATAATCGTTAACATCCGGATAGAATTTAATGTCGTGATCTTTAATTAAATGTTGTTTCAAATTACTTATGACGTTGCAATCGATTTGACAGATGTTACATTTGAGATTAGTGATGTCCACTTTTATCGATAAATTACTTTTGTCCATCCGTTTATGGTCTATTAATGGTTCGCTTGTGTGATTGTTGGATAAATGTTCTTGTAATAATTGCAAATCGGCGTATGTCTCTTTGCAATATGCGCAGATTATACCTGAAATAAAAGTTATAAATTATTATTTGGCTAGTATAATAAAATAGCTATATCCTTTAAAAACTCTTCATTATATCAGCTAAATATGGCCCACTACTGGGCTCAGGCCATCTCCAAAGTAAGAGGGAAATCCACTTAAAATAGCACACCGGTTAGTATGGTTGCTACAGACTTTTATTTCAAGTTTGCCTTCTCCTGGTGTTATGCATATTATATCCTCTTATGCTAGGGCCGCACCTGCGTGTATCGTACCGAAGTAATGTGTGGCGAAGCTTCGTACGTTTTGTACACTAGAAAGTTATCGCGATAATACTGTGGTCACATTAGCTACTTCGGTATTTTACACGAAGTATCGTGCAATAATTAAAGATGGCCGAAATTATTTCGATGCGTTAACTATGGATGACGAGTTGCTTTACTTTTACAGCTATAATATGCTAATAATTAGGTACATAATATATTTTTTTGGATTTCATCATGGGTTCAGCTTCATAATGGTGTAAAAATTTCAACACATTTTCATTGCTCCATTCCGTATTTATTGATTAACTGGAGATCCTCGAAAGCATCTAAACACATCGAAAATTCGCCCCCCAATAGAGATGGGCGTTTTCAGATTTTTACACAAACCGATACAAATTCTATTTCTGATATTGAAATCGATTTCAAAAACCGATTTCAGAAATCGATTTCCAGAGCGGTTGGCGGAGCGGATTTACCTTAGTTTCGATCGATATTCGATGGTTTTAGTTATTTTAGCGTAGCAAACGAACGAACGCATTCAAAAATTTTTTTCTATAATTTCTTTGTTGATTGGATTTAGGTGTACGATATTCCTTCGTGCTTTATCTAGGCTTAACTAGAGTACAAGACTAGCAAAAATGTTTTGTTTTGGATATGATACAAAACTTTCTTGCGTATTTAAAAATCGTCATATTTACAATGATTTCATGATTATATTATATAATGTACATTTTTTTTGTATGGTGTTTTTCCTTACCATTTTACATTTAATAGTTATTTCTTATTTATCATCAAATTGTATGTATGATACTAACATACGTTAGTATAGTATTAAATCATAAAATACCCATCTAATTATATAGTTCACGAGAACATATAAATAACATTACGCGCACACCGCACGTGTCACCAAGGTCAAGTGTGCATCAAAAAATTCCAATAATTCAAAAAAACTAACAATCACAAAACTTAAACTATCATTAAGTATTGTGTAATATTATCATGGAAGTAGTTGCATTCTGATATAGATCTTATTTCTTGCCCCTTGTAATTCTGTTTCGTTTCAATCTGCCATTCTTAGTTTCTTAGAAACCGCCAAAATCTAAAACTGATGACAATTCACTTCATCTCTTTCACTGCACTAAACGATCGCTTAGTTAGAATGAAAGGAGACGAATTTTAATGAAATTCGCTTTCTTTCGTTCTAACTAGGCGATCGATTGGCGGAGTGAAAGAGTTAGTAAGTTTTTAAATATTGGTTTGGTTTGCAAAACTAGCAATAGAAAACGATTGCGCGATGATTAGATTTATATTTGTTTGTGTTTTCGTCGTTTTGTTTTGATATGTCGTGTTGATTTAGTTTCTGTCGAGATACGTTTTCTAAAATCAGTTTGTTATAGTGTTGAATATCGATACGATACGATTTCTGACCGAAAACCGATTTCAGATTCGTTTTGATATATGGGACCTACTACCCAAGCGATAACGCACACGAAGCCCGAATGTTCGCGACGATAGCCAATAATGACCGGTCACATCTGCGTGTATCGTCTCAGTGCGCGAAGCTTCGTGACGATACACGCAGGTGCGGCCCTAGCATTAGTCTTTTACCATACATACGAGTTATACCTTCTATCGGACAATGAACTCAATAAGCTGATCGTATTTTTTTCGAGGTTTGAAAACTTACCTGATAATGTTTTATTCAAGAAGGGTGTACAGTTAGAATGTTTGAGGAGATTCTCTATGTTCACCTTGTGTTTAGTATTGTCACTGACTAAAGCAGATGGCGCCACTTTCGTTGGCAGTAAAAACTGATTCATCTGTGAGAAGGATCGTAGGGAAATCTTCATCTGCCCCGATATTTGCTTTTTAGATTTGCGACCTGGAATTATAAATGTTTATATATCCATCATTATCTAATTCTTATCCCAATTACTTTACTTTTCTTTCATCCCTACTAATATATAAATGTGAATGTAAGTTTGTTTGTTACGCTTTCAAGCTAAAACTACTCAACCGATCATCATGAAACATTGTACACATATTCTTGGAGGTATTAAAAGTAACATAGGATACTTTTTATTAAAAAAAAAAAAACAAAATTTTTATATGAAAAATAAAAAAATTGTTTGTCAAAAAATCTCAAAATCTAGCTTCTTCAACGCCATCTAGCAGTCCAGTAATGAAGTTCCAACCCTGAGTATACAATACTGTTGCACTGTATTACCGACAGTCAAAAATAAAAATAGGGGATCAAAAACTTTAGGAAAGTAACCTTTTACGCGGGCGAAGCCGCGGGCAGAAGCTAGTCATATACAAGGTGGAGACGACCATACGACAATAATTTTAATCTAGTGTATCTGATGACTTGCCCAGCCTGTATACAAACTTTGAATACAATATGTCGTATAGTTTAGCCGCAGCACATTACTTTGTATTATTAACAATTTCCACACTCTGTATAAAAATTAAAATTATTCGCCTATCACTAAGAGATCAGTGAGCTCCCGCGCCGCATCGGTATAAACTAATATGAAACTAGTACCTACATATCTCCATGTTTACCAGTTCAAGTCTTCCCCAAACGTAACACAAATCAATGCATATTATACCTTATCCCTAAATCTTAAGATCCATACATATAAACCGTGTCTTCAGACTTAGATTAGAAATTTAAAACTACCTAATGCGCCTTAATGAAAGAAGACCTCGGTCTCATGTTCAAAACTATTATAATAGGTCTGTAGGTCAGTGTGCCATCGTGATCCTGTGACGTGAATGTGCGTAATTAGACGCTTACTTTGTGTTAGAATAGTATTTCTTTCTCATTTACAATGCCTCGTTATAATTACACAGCTTCGGGTATACAGATATGATTTTAATTTATGGAGAATATCACGGAAATGCAGCTTTAACCATACGTACGTACCGAAAGAGATATGGAAACACACGTGTTTGTACTACCAATGGCCGGACTATTGTGCAAGCTGTCCAGAGGTTACGGGATAATCAATCCTTACTGCCTCATATGGATAGTGCTCCTTCGCGTGTAAGAGTCACCCTAGATGAACAAATTTTAAATTATTTTTCTCGCAAATTTGACAGAGGTTGATAATGTGGAGAACTTAAAAAAAGGAATTGTACGATCTTTCGACAAGTTAAAATACATCGCCGTCAATGGCGACCTGTTAACAAGAGTTCGAAATAATATTTTAAGACGATATAATTTGTGCGTTCGGGTCCATGGCGCACATATCGAAAATTTAAAAGTTTAACGACCAAGTGAATTATTAAAGTTATCGTGATTACGCGCCCAAACATTAAGTGATTACGCGCCCAAACATTAAGTGTATGTATTTACCTACGTTTCGAAGTTGTAAACTTGTAACATATGATACCACAAGGTCACTCGCCGCTTGCCGACCACAGGTTAGTGAACTAATATTTACAATCTATTTTGTTTCAATATTTACGATAAAAAGTTTGTTTGAAAAAATTGTTTTTTAAATATGCATGCGAGGACTTTTTTAATAGTTTCAAAATACTCCTATACACTAGTATTGACGGTGTTTTCATTTATTGTCGTATTGACGTCTCCACTCTGTATATTGCAAATAGTTTTATGATCAGTCGCCTGTCTGACGTCAAACATCCCTGGTGATATAACTGTTGACCAGACAACCTCAGATGGCTCCAGGTCGATGTAAACTCCTAAGTCATCCTTTACGACATCCACGAGAAAGTAAGGGTTGGTAGTATTTGTAGCCGCTATCACAAAGCAAATTTCATTAATTATATTTTTGTAAAGTCACTCTCCGTGTGGTGACGGGGTAAGAATACAATTCACCACCCCCTATCTTACCCGTGGGTTATCGTATGAGATGAGACTAAGGGATATAAAACGCATATAACATCTATGCAAGAGAAGGAAAATTCGAACCAAAACCCTACTCAACACGTCTGACCAGCGTGATATAGTAGTTTAATGTCACTCCCATTACGAAGGAGGCCCGAGCCTAACAGTGGGACATATATGGGCTGTGATGATGATGATGATAATGAAAGTCACTAATAATATTAGGATTATTTCCTTGTATTAAAATAAAATATTGTAATAATAATAGAATAAGGGTCGAATCAGGGCCGTTCGACTTAAAATTCCTTCCATTCCTACATTTTAAAATAATAATGGATTTCTGGCATGTATCGGCTAATTGAATCAATTATATTATATTGTCATCAATTCTGAATCCCTGAATCCCAAAATGTGCTAAGATTCTAATTAATTCCACGTTAAAATGGGGGTCAAAAATCACGTTACAAAGATTCCGTTACAAACTAATTTAATAAATATAAAGGAGGATGTTTGTATATACGACATCGCTAAACTCAGAAACTATTTGACCGATCATCATCATTCTCCTACTCTTATCCCAATTACTTGGAGTCGATACAATATGTACTCTTCTTTCACAGTACTTATTGTAAACGTTATTGGCAATAGTTTTATGACGGCCGCCTGCCAGACGTCAACCCTCCTTGGGAATGTAATTGTTGACCAAACGGCATCAGATGGAGTTAGCCCAGGTAGTTATAAGTCTATAATATTTGACCGATTATTATGAAAATTGGTATGTATATTTATTTTTTACGAATTTATATGCCATCCGCATTGATGTAACTCGCCAACAGGCAGCGCTGCGATATATCGACTATTATTTAAAGGTATTAAAATCTTCCGGCCAGCCACTGCGACGAAGGTGAGGTGTCACGGGTGGATTACGGGTGTGCGTGCTTACGCACTTCTGTCGCCCCGGACGGAGTGGTGCGAGGAGTGCGCCGAACGTGGATAAAAAAAAGGGTATTAAAATCTCACCAGTACTAATCTGCCGTTTCTTTCTGCGTTTCTCTGAATACTTCTTTATGGTGACATTATTGAAACCGTACACTTCTGTCAATTTCTTATCGTCTTCATCTTTCTTCAACACATCATTCTCGAAATCTGACACCTCGTCTTTTATCTCTAGACATAAAAAAAATTAAACTTTATAACTTTTTGCGAAAAGATTACGGGACTGCACTCAAATAAACCTATAGGTGAATGAACCTTACGTGACAGTGGAGAGGATCTTCAAAAATATTGTGTGATTTTATAAGTAAACTGTTGACAGCTTTCCATCTACAGCCGCGCGCCGGTCAGTCTGGGGTAGTACCACATTCTCGCAGAATATCGATGTCGGAACAGTGACAATGTGCTTCGTTCGTTCGGTGAGCGGGAGAGCCGGCAGCTCAACTTTCAGGGTGGGTTTGGGGGTTTTTTTATTGGTAGGCAGCGACCTAGCTATACCCCTGGTATTGTAAAGATCCATGGGCGGCAATAACACTCACCCCCGGGTGTACTGCTGGCCACCGAAGACAAAGATCGGGTACCGGTAGCCTGCTCGCACGGCGAAGAGAGGAGTTTGTAGGGTGGGTCTATGGGGTCACGCGCCGCCTCTTCCGTCACCCCGGACCGATTTGGCGGGACGAGAGGCATCCATAGCCACCCACAAAAAAAATGGTGTACTGCTCGCTCGTTTGCCGCCATAACTAATGAAAAAAACACTCGTAACAGAAGGATTAGTTCTTTAGTTTAACGTGTACTCTTTAAAATAAGACTTACCTAAAAAATATATACCAGTTTCTGCATCTATATCACCAAATTCATCTTTCACAACGGGATGTGTTTCCTCTGAAATAATTAATGTCAGTTTAAGCTACTGTGATTTAACTAGGTTATTTATTAAAAAAAACTTATTTTCTCACGTAGGACTCGAACCCACGATTATTACAAATCCATTTCAATCGTCCTACCAACTAGATCAATGTGAGCTGACGTATGATAATCAACTTGTCGCTCGTATTATTTTGCAGTCTTTAAGTGCGCCATCTACCGGACAATGTTAACACATTGCTCCGATCTAATGCTCTAAGTTTTCAGTTAGTGTATTAAATTGATGCAAGCGAAAAAATCTTATAAGCAACCTAGGGTCATCATCATTCTCCTGCTCTTATCCCAATTACTTGAGGTCGACTCAATATGTATTTGTACATATTGCAAAAGTTTATTTATTTATTACCATACCCAACTACCATTACAGGTAATACAACCCAATTCGATAGCGAAAGACAGTATTAGTACATAAGTATATATTACGAAAATTCTAAACATTACAAATTTCTTATTTCTATGTACTTAAAATAGCGGTCAGTGTTAATTGGTTCAGTGAACACGAGAATAAATTTCTTCGTGTTGAGGCTTCGTTGAGCACACTAAAGCCGCGTATCGACTTCGCGCTCCTGGCGCGCGTGCCATGAATGACCGCGCCGAGAGTGCGTTCCACGGTACTAGAGATGGGCGTTTTCAGATTTTTACGCAAACCGATACAAATTCGATTTCTGATATTTAAATCGATTTTAAAAACCGATTTCAGAAATCGATTTCCAGAGCGGTTGACGGAGCGGGTTTACTTTAGTTTCGATCGATATTCGATGTTTTTAGTTATTTTAGCGTAGCAAACGAAAAACGCAATCGAACGAACGCATTCAAATAATTTTTCTATAATTTCTTTGTTGAATGGATTTAGGTGTACGATTTTCCTTCATGCTTTATCTAGGCTTAACTAGAGTACTAGACTAGCAAAAATGTTTTGTTTTGAATATGATACAAAACTTTCTTGCGTATTTAAAAATCGTCATATTTACAATGATTTCATGATTATATTATATAATGTACATTTTTTTTGTATGGTTTTTTTTTATTAATCCCGATTACGAAACGAAAATCTTACCTTTTTACATTAAATAGTTATTTCTTATTTATCATCAAATCGTATGTATGATACTAACATACGTTAGTATAGTATTGAATCGTAAAATACCTATCTAATTATATAGTTCACGAGATCACAAAAATAACATTACGCGCACACCGCACGTGTCACCAAGGTCAAGTGTGCAAAAACTCTCCCATAATTCAAAAATCTATTTAACAAACACAAAACTTAAACTACTATCATTAAGTATTGTGTAATATTACCATGGAAGTAGTTGCATTCTAATATAGATCTTATTCCCTGACTCTTGTAATTCTGTTTCGTTTCCATCTGCCATTCTGAGTTTCTTAGAAACCGCCAAATTCCAAAACAGATGACAATTCGCTTCATCTCTTTCAATGCACTAAACGATCGCTTAGTTAGAATGAAAGTCGCTCGGCGCCGTCCAGTCAAGTGAGCGCCAGCCTTTATATTCCTGTACCTTTCTCCATCATAATCTCAGTCAATATACGTCCCATTAAACGCGTGTTTCCTCCACAAAAAGAGGGAAATTGTCCTACCTATAACACACTGGTCAGATATGTTGGTAGGATTTTATTTTGAGCTTTCCCTCTCTGCCGTAGACGTTATATGGATATAATATCGCTTAGTCGTTTTTAGATCCATAGGCAAGATAAGGGAACTTATAAGACAAAGTTTAAAAGTTGCGCCAATGACGGATAAGCTACTTAAGGAGTGAACGGTGGATATGTGATGAGAAGGAATGAAAGTGATATTGTGAAGAAAGTTTTAAGTATGAATGTTGAAGACTTTAGAGGTAAGGGAAGACCGTAGAAAAGATAAATGGACTACATGAAAAATTACTATATAGACAAGGAGTGACCACAGAGATGACGTCTGATAGGGTTGTATGGAAGGAGAAGACGTATTGCGTCGACCCCAAATAAATTGGCAAGATAGAGGATGAGGGTTCTTACATCACCATCATCATTCATCATATGGATAGCCTTACCTTTAAGAGCAAGTAATTTGGATGCAAAATCTTTCTCGCACTCCAGTACTTGATATTTGAAGTCTAAAGCATCGCGTAAACGTGTAATACAGATCTCACATATCCCTCCGCCTCCAGTACTGCTGGAATCTACAGACATCTGGAAACATAAGGAACAAGTTATATAACTTTCCATATGGTTCAGCTTTTTCATCTAGTCTTGGCGTCTACTATGGTAGTTCACCGAGGGGAAGGTGATAAAAAAATAACACAAAGCAGACATGAGGACTGCCGACAGAAGTGAAAACTTAAACCTATGAAAATAATGAATATTATAAATTAAAATAGAAGAACAAGTACGTATTTTAGTTAATTTCACGACGCTCACACTGTTTACTTCGCTGCCTAACAAGAATATCACGCGCCTGTGCTTGGGATCTACAGACTCACTCTCTTTCTCTCTCCTACTTTCTACCTTTGTGTATCTTTCATTCTCTCTCCCACTTGCGTTGGAATATTGGACGCTACTCGTTGCTAACGCTCGCGCTGGCCTATAACAGGTATACTACTCGCATGCATTCAAGTGCCATTGTGTTAAACGTTTAACGCAACCGTTTTGGAAGTCGCATTAGAAGTTTCACTTCAAAATTTTGTGAAATAGGGTCAAATACCAGTGGTCAAATAGTGTTATTTCATTTGTATCATCAACAACGTCACTATCTTAGCTCATATTATACGACTGGTGGGTTTGATCCTCCTACAAAACAGGAAGGGAATTGACCTACTATATTAGATTGGTCAAGTTGGTATAGGGTTTGATTTCAAATTTTCCATCTATTGCAGAGATATTATATGCATATTATATCACTTAGTCGTCTTTTACGACACCCACTGGTAAGAACCTCTTTAAGTTCTTCTTATGTATGGGTTCTATGTCATTAGTTAAAGTGTGAGACACAAGTTGATGGTGTTCGAGGTTGATCAATATTTGTATTAGTTAACTAACAAAATATATTTACTCTGTTTCTATTTCCAGTAGCAGTAATAGTTTGTGATTTTGAAACTATGGTCTAACGTTATTAATGTTCATAAAGTTTGTCAAAATTTTATGGAATGTAGTGAAAATTAATGATAGCAAGTGATATGAATTTATAGGGAGAAGAATACTAGGTGGAAGATAGTCGTAGAGGGAGAAAAGAAAAGGCGGAACAGACCGCATATGACTACACCACAGCCCACCAAAAAAAAAGTTCATTGGGGACATTAATTGTAAATTTGCAAAATTTTCTGTCAAACAATTTATTTTTAATTCATTATCATCATCATTTCAACCTATCGCTGTCCACTGCTGGACGCAGGCCTCTCTTATGTTATGCCACAGAGTGCAGTCCTGTGCCGCTTGCATCTAACGATGCTCAGTAACCTTCACCAGGTCGTCTGTCCACCTAATAAGGTATTTTTAATTATTAAAATTTATATTTTGGTAGAGAGTAAAGTTATAAAAACACTTAGAAAATTTTCAATAAAGTAACAATGTTGATGTAATGATGTTGAGATAGAGCTGTAATTTCACCTCTGCTGAAATAAGGGACCTATATTGCTAAGGGCAATTGACCTACTACATGCTCCTACTACTACCTACCACGTCAGTTAAACTAGTTGGCATAGGGTGTGCTGTAATTAGTAGATTTAAATAATTAAATGTAAAAATTAAAAAAAAAATGCTTTATAGATTAGTAATGTTATGGCCAGTATTTTCATATTCAACACCACAAATTATATTGATCTCTTGGGAGATAAAAGGGGCCATGGTCCCTTTTAAATATTGTTATTATTATTAAAACATATATTAAGTAATATTGAAGAAAGGCATTTTTAAACATACAGCACTTTATTATTTATTCAATTAGTTTTTAGAATAACTTTTTCCTGTTATACTGAATATAATTAAATGGTATATTTACGTGAATTTCAAAGCATTCCCTCAACATATCGGCGTAGATTTCTGATTTGCCGAGTCTTGTGTATGAAGATTTGAGATCCTTATCTGGTGGTCTCGCAAGACAACAACGACATGGAGTTCCGTTATACATTATTTTAGCACTGTATATCACTTTCAGATAACGTATAAATAATAGATATTTTCAATCTCAAATTGATAAAATGAAACAAATTGTCTCAAATATCTGACAATTGATGATTATGTTTATTATAATTTTGATACTGTCTCTGTTTATCTAGTGATGTTTATCACTTTCTATCCTGTTTCTCCTTGAATCAAATTGCCGATGCTAAAAAACCTAGTTCCAGTTTACCAAATGTCATTAGTCATTACATATGTCAATTTTTTTTTTAAACACTCAAAGCTGTCATAGATTTTTTGCAATATTGTCATCATCACTTATGATGATAATGTCACAATCTCTGGATATTCGTGCATACTTACGAAATTAGCTCCAAGAAAATATTTCCTACAATCGTTTTCCATTTTAACACACATTATTTAGGTAATGGTAACTGAAGACAAAATCACAATGTAAATATCTAATAAACATTCCGAAGTATAATATAATTATACCATTGCGCATTGTTTAAAATATAGTTTAATACAACAATTTATATTTTATGTCTTTGCATCCTTTCTGGTTTTGTCCTCCCGTATTCTTGTTATAACCAATTTTCTTAGGGACAGATTATAGTTCGGGCACTTTGCTTGATCAGTCCAGGGCAAATAGAAGGGACTAGGGTTGTAATGGAACTTCGCTTCCGCCTCCGTTACTACGGAAGTTCTGCAAGAAAACGTTCCTCCGCCTCCGCATCCGTGTAATTTTTGCGGAATCATAACGGAGGTTTATTTACTAATCATACGCAAGCAGCGACGCTCGCGACGATTCAGCCTTCCGGCCGCGTGCGGCAAATGAAAAAGAATCAACGCGTGCGTGGCGGGAACGCGATTGGGGTGGGCCGGAGGCATGCAAACGTCATTTATCTCTGCCTCTCCTTAATTTTAATTATTAAGAAGGAAATGTTTATTTATATGTTAACTTAAGTGTACTATGAGTCTTTGAATGTACATACGTATTTGATTTAAAATAAATATTTTGTACTGTTGATAGTTTTAATAAACCATAAACTACATTTATTCTACATTCACTATCACTTCCGCCTCCGCCTCCGTTAACTTCCGCATTCGCGGAGGTGAAACCCGTCGCCTCCGCATCCGCCTCCGCCTCCGGTAAGAAGGCTACCGTTATAACCCTAGAAGGGACTACGCTCTATCTCTTAAACTGCCGTACATTTACTTCTGATGTGCCTTGTGTAGAGGATACTGGCTGATCCCGGATCGGTCAGCGGTAGCCTATCCAGTGAGATTCCTATTACCTATTTTATGCGTCTCTTTTGAAAACAATATTTTCACACTTTTGTTAAAAAGTGTACTTTTTTGAAGGCGTCTTTACATTATCGTCTTTTCAGAATATTATTAAAACTGTTTTTTAAATTACTATAAAAACGTTGGAAAATGCCTATTTAGTAATTTTTATTATTTTTCCATAATAGAGTCTGTATTATGAGTTTTGGTGAATATTTAAAAACGTACATTTTTGATGTCTCGCTGTGAATAACACATTAAACCTAAATCGATTTTAATCACTTTTTTTATATACATAGTTAATTAAGTGGGGTACATATTGCAGATCAATTTATTGTGTTTTATAAGCTATAAACCATTTTATAAAAAAAATAGTTCCCAAAACCTCATTACCATTCGTGTCTCTTTTCCCAATTTTCAACCATTATGATAAGAAAAATTAATCGAAACCTTCGAAGAATAACATTTTTTCTTATTATTTAGTAAATATAATAGTTAATGTATAAACTGAAATAAAATATATGATATAAAGAACAGTTTCAGTTAATTTTATACCAATTCATAAATTGTCCCGCCCTTCGTACTACTTACTGTTCGCGAATACTGACAGTGAAATAGAATAATAATTATACCCAATGGTAAATTTAATCCTCACGATGACTCCCCACCACGACCTCAATGCCCGCTAGTAGAGATGCGAAAAACGGCTCACTGAAAAGAAAAGAGAGATATAGCTCTTTTGATCAAAAGAGCTATATCACTCTTTTAGCTCTTTAGCTCATTTAGCTCATATATATCCTGAGTTCATTTAGCTCATCAAGAGAGTTAGTTCTCTTATTGAGTTAGCTCATTTCATTTCAACTCGTTCACGGCTCTAACTCTTTTGAATAGTTCAAACTCTGAACTACGCGATCATTAAGCGATAAGCTTGATATGCATGAGCATGTAAATTTTAATTGGTGATCGCAGGATGAGATATAAAATATATTTATATAAAAAAATAAATAAAATTGAAAGGTCTGTTTGTAATTTAGATGGTTAAAAACAGCTTTTCACTAAATGCATATGGACTGACAGTCTCACCGCTCAGACCCAAGTCTACCCGCTAGTGACTTGAGCAGATCACACGTCTTAAAGAGCGATTTGGCGCCAACGAAAAATTAATAATCTACAAGAAATCGTTCAAATCAAAATAAAATCTCCTTACCGTTCGTGTCTTCTAAAGATAAGTTATTTGTTCAGATTAATTTAATTAATGATCTAAATATTTGCCATAAGATTATTTCTCGTCTGATAACGTATTTAGTCTCATAAGTCTAATAAATAATGCAACGTACACAAATGTTTCCAAATATCTACTTACCATTTTACTATTTACCATTTTTCCCGTTCACATTTTACCCGAATGCTAAGGAGCAAGCTGGAATGGTAAGTAGGTAGTTTTTCTATTTAAATGTAATATTGTTTCAATACATGCCATATTTAAGCTGCCATGTAAATTACTAAACCACTACAAATTTCAAATTCAAGAAAAGCGCAAAATAGCACTTTCTGTGTTTTTTTCTGTCACTGTCAATCTTTGAATCAGAACTTTCAAGAAATATATGGCGAATAAGGCACAAAAAGATAAAATATTAATAGAGTTATTGAAGAAAAAAAATAACAAATACAAAAAAATAATTCTGAGACCTAGGAAACGCTTACAGAGTCGTAACACAAAAGCAAAAGCTCTACTGCACTACCATTTGTTTAATTTCTCATTACCGTTTGCACAATAATTTCAGATCCAAATTCTGACGTATATAAGGCTTATTTTTTGGTCTCACGCATTTTTTTGTATATGTATGCTATCAGCTTTGCTTTGAATATCTAAAGAACAGTTTTGTAAGTACTATTTTTTCATTCTTTAAAATTGTCTAATATGTTCATTTGCAAATATTCACCCGTTTACAATATCAACTATTTTTTAAATTATTTAGGGAATTATTTTTTATTTAATTTGTCTTATTATTGTATTTTAGTGTTTAAGCGTAGTTGGTATTCTTTTTTTTTTTACCAATTAATTGTTTAGTACTTATACTGGCTATAAAATTCGTCCGTCTCTTTTCCTATGAAAGACCAGCGAGCGATATTCGATTCTGAAACGAAAGTCCGCATATCGTCGAATAAAAAAAAGTAGGTAGAAAATGGCGGCGCTAGAAGGATGTGATAGCGTCCTTTATCTTTTATTCCAGTGATTTTATTGTAAAAGTTGTATATTAAATGTCGTTATAGTATATAAATTAACCATGGAGACTGCAATGATGAATGGCATGTGCCGGTGTTGTGCATCAGAAGGTGTTTTCAAAGACATTAAAACTTCGTATACATGGATGGGCGAAGAAGAAACCTACGCCGACATGTTGAAAGAATGTTTCGATATCAACGTAAGTAAAGATGAAATGAGAAAAGTTCGATTATAAATCATTTAATATATATCATGAATAAACTGAGTTAAAAAGGGCTTTTGTACGTCGTCCCTTAGACAGAAACGTTGAAGATGGAATAATGGTCAACTAGCGTATCTTAAAGGTGTCGTTTGCCGTAGGCAATAAGCTTATCTCTTATGTTTAGTTATTATATATGTATATGTTTATATATCTTAACTTGAAGTTTTCTGATTTCAAAGTCCTAAAATATTTATGATATAGATTTTCTTTAGCAATGAAATAGATTAAAAATTAATCTTCAACAAAAAAATCAATATTTCTTAGAAGCCGCACAGAACGCGTCACGTTGTTATTGCCGGTATATTAATGGTATTCCGAATTAGATTTCTATACAGAATAACTGTATTTCTTGATAAATTGTTTAGAATTTGTGTGTAATTTTATCTGATAAATATTTCGTAAATAACTTTTAGATTTATTTCATAAGCCCGATGATAGTTTAGAGAAATAGTGAATATTTTAATGGAAGAGTTTATATAACTAGTACAAAAGTAGTCAAACTATAAAAGTATTTTTTTATTTGAAATTTTTTAGCCTTAAAGAGGCTATGGCTGCTTTGTTATACCATGAATTTTATTATAATTGTTAATTTTATATAGAAACTAGAGTACACAGATAGTGTACTGTTTAAAATTCTGACCTACCATTAGGGTTCCCAACCCTCCCGGATTGCCTGGGAGATTCCGGTAATAATGGTTATTCTCCTGACCTCCAGGACAAAAATAAATTCTCCGGTTTTTCTAAAAATTAAATGCATCAGTCGCTATTCACTCGCTTCGCGGCTAGATTATTTAGATACTGCTTGAAAACAAAATAAATTGAAATTTAATTCACGATTTTCTCCCAGGTATAAATTTCTTAAACATACAATTCGCCTGGGTTGGTCCTGTTGAGAGTTGGCAACCCTACCTACCATGCCAAATGTTATAGGTTTGACATCAATGCAGGAGAACACTTTGTGAGATTTACAAATTGTTGTTCTATGTCTGGGTGCTATTTATATCCATTATACATGTTTATAAAGTCCCCCTAAGATTAATATCTTAATGCAGAGTGTTGTGTTGAGGCATCTATATACACTCATTTGCAAAAAAAACGGGCACCTAAGCAATGAACCATTTCAAATGTTAATATTTCTTTGTTTGATAATTATAGGTAGTTTTATCCACACAATTTGGTAAATTAATAAGAAAATAATCGTTTTCATCAGTATTTCATAAAATTTAGATACAATTTATGGGAAATAATGCTAAACCTCGCTAGTAGTGTATATTCGCTAGTAGTGCATATGCTCATGAAGTAAAAATAAAAAAGTTTTTTTGTTTGTTTTTCTTTAATAAAGTAAAAGCAGATAAATGTTTAGTATCGAGTGTGACCCCCTCTAGCTAAAATCACAGCTTGAATTCGTCTGGGCATGCTAGCGAGTATATCCCGGATACTTGCTTGCGGAATACGTTCCCACTCCGCAGTAATCACATTCTTCAGCTCTCTGATGGTCTGCGGAGCCGGGTGTACTGATCTCACACGCCGTTTCAGAACGTCCCAGACATGCTCTATGGGATTGAGGTCGGGACTTCGAGCTGGCCAATCCAAACGACGAATGCCGACCTCTTGCACATACGCATTAACATCGCGGGATCGGTGGGCGCGAACATTGTCGTCCATAAAAATCGAGTCTTCACCTAGAGCGGCCAATGCGGGTTGTGCATGAGAAATTAGAACTTCCGTTATGTATCGATGCCCAGTCAGTGAGCCGTTTTCAATGAAGACTAACTCTGTACGATCCATTGAATTTATTCCTGCCCAAAACATAACAGAGCCCCCACCATAAGGTGTGATTTCTTCGAAACATGCCTCTGCAAAGCGTTCTCCTTGTCTTCTTAGCACTCGCCGACGTCGATCTTCACCGAACAGAGATATCCTGGCTTCATCAGAGAACAAAACCCTATTCCAATCGTCTTGAGTCCATGATTCACAATTTCTAGCGAACCTAAGCCTGTGCACTCTGTGCTCACGGAGTAATTTGGGGCCGCGGGCCGGGCGGTGACTGCGTATATTGGCAGCGAGAAGCCTCCTCCTGACCGTCCATAGACTAATATGCACATTTCTTACTTCTTGGAGGTTGTTCTTAAGATCCACATACGAAGATTTGCGATTTCTCAATGCGCGACTCACAAGAAAACGATCATCCCGTGGTTGGGTACATGGTTTTCTTCCAGAACCAGGCCTTCTCTCGACGGAACCAGTCTCCTGATATCGCTGCCAGGTCCTTTGGACTGTCGAGCGACTAACATTTAGCCTCCTAGTCACGAAACATTGGCTGCAACCCTCTTCAAGCAGCGCGATAATTTTGGTAGCTTTTACCACTTTATCTACCATTTTTGATACAGCCAAACAGCATTAAATAAAGCTTTGACAGTCAAGGATATGAAATTAATCGATAAAAATTGAATAAAAGTTATGAAAGTCGATGTTAACTTCTGGAACTTCGCGCCAAAAATGTAGGATAAAAAGGGGTTTTCTGTAAAAATGAACATCAAATGAAAAATTGAATTTAGAACGTACTTTTTGGGAGGGAAATGGGAGGGAAATTGGCCATACTACGATTTACTATATCGCGCTGGTCAGACATGTTGGTATAGGGTTTTGTTTCAAGTTTGCCTTCTTTTGCATAGATGTTATGTGCGTTTTATATCCCTTTGTCGTCTCTTATGATTTCCCATGGGTAAGATTGGGGATGGTGAATTGTATTCATACTATGTCACCATACGGAATTTTTTACAATAGTTTTGTGTAATTTATAATTTTTTAAAAAATGTCTTTAATTACCAATATAGAAATTTTCTTCTTAGCATAACAACAATTAAGTAATAATTTATGATTCCATTTTGACACATTATTAATAAGACAATTAACTTTTACAATACATACATACATTGATATGTATGTATGTATTGTAAAAGTTAACCACCACCACGCCATATCCCTTGCAGGGTAGGCAGAGAGAACAGAGTGCCAGAGAACTCTATCTTTGCATATTTCTCTCGCTTCCTCTTCATACAAAATATACTATGAAAGAATACTGTGAATACTGTGAAAGAAGAGTACATATTGTCTCGACCCCAAGTAATTTGGATAAGAGTAGGAGAATGATGATGATGATTAATAAGACAAGTGTATCCAATTTTTGAGTTTTCTTATATAGAGTTATAGACATACTAATATAATTGAAAATATTTTACCACATTTTATTAACTTGGTTTCAAATCAAATCATTTATTACGCATAAGCCTCATATGGGCGTTTCTTGTATGACTTTTTTATATTTATTGCTCTTTGTGGCAAGCGAGCATGTAGCACATCTGATGGTAAGTGTTACTGCTGTCCATGGACTTACAATACCAGAGGTACACCTGGACCCCAACTGTGTACCAATAAAAAACCCTAAACCTACCGAGAAAGTTGGGTTGCCAGCTCTCTCGCTCACTGAAAGAAGCACAACAACTCATTGCTACTGCTGTGATGTTGATATTCTGCGAGAGAATGTGGTACCACCCCAGACGCTCTGACCTGCGGCTGTAGACAGAAAACTGTCAACCTATTGCCAATAACTTTTCCAGTGACAGAAAAGTTAAAGACTGAACGCTTGATAAGTTGTGAATATGTGGTGAGACAGTATGAAAGTAATTTTAAGTATGATTTGAAGGCCTCATGGGTAGGGAAAGAATAGAGGAGAAGGAAGCATGACATGCATAGACTGAATGATCACAGAGATGACCTCAGACAGGGCTGTATGAGTACATATTAAATTCACCCCAAGTAGTTGGAATAAGAGCAAGAGAATGATGAGTTACAAATTATTATTTTTTTATTTTAATATTATTTTATCGCTTGTTTCTTCCTCATTTTTTTTTTATTCTTTCTTCCTCATTGCTTATACATCAGTCAGTATATCAATTTAGACATGGATAGATGCTTCACAAAGTAGGATGACACAATAATTACTTACATGGCAATTTTTGTAGGTTTCTCAGAAGAGTACTCTACCGATTTGGTAGAAAAAATAAAGAAATTAGATAATACAATTTCTGATTCTCTACCTTTATGATTTTCTTTATGATACTCTTCGGGCAGTGTTTAAAGCTCCAAAGGGAGACTAATTACATATTGTGTACTTGTTACTGCACACAGCTTCTGCAGATGTTTTTCTTTAAAGTGATGGACTAATGACATCATCATTGTCATTTTGTTCTTATCCCAATTACTTGGGGTCAATGCCATATGTACTCGTCTTCTATCATAGCGGCCATCCATTAATCACGTGAGGCGGAGGGGAAAGAGGGGGAGAGGTTTAACAAAAATCACGAAATATCACAAGGGGGATGCGGGGTGTAGTAAGATTATTTATTTTTCGTCAAACGTGCGATTTCTAAACCAAAAAGCGGTGTGTAGTGTGATTTTGACTTGCCGTTGCCAGGCAACGAAGGAAGTCCTAAAGCTGATATCAGACGGTTCATTTTTTGTTCATTTTTGTCTTTCATTTTGCATCTTTCACTCAAAGTGACGCATCTGAACACAAAATGAAACATTAGTGCCGAATGAATTCATTAGTGAAACGATCCAACAGTGTTGGATATTGGCATTCGGCATCTTTCACTCGCACTCCGAGTGAACAAGAAATGAACAGTCTGAACACTGAGAGAACTTTCATTCGGGTCCGGTCATTTTGTTTCAAGTTCTGTAGCCGAAGGACGTCCCGTGTTGATAATTTTCTGCGCTGCTTTGCACTGATCGCACGCGGCAAATGTGTGTGTATGTGTGTGTGTTGATCGATCGAGTGGATCGATCAAAATACATTACATTTTTTGGAGAACTTTAAAAAGATTATTACAATATGAATCAGGATCTTCAACTGCTAGTTCTCTCAACAATGTATTTGATGCTGCTAATATTTTTTTCTTTCAATCCATGGTAGCACCCATCACCGTCGACGTTTTCTTTACTTCTTTTTTGTCAACTCTTTGATTTTTTTTAGTGTACTGGTGGCAAACGAGTAAGCAGCACACCTATTGTTAAGTGTTACTGCCGTCCATGGATCTTTACCACACTAGAGGTATAACTAGGCCGCTGCCTGCCAATAATCCCAAACCCACCCAGAAAGATGGGCTTCCGGCTCTCTAGCTCACGGAACGAAGCACAGCAGCATATTGCCACTGCTCAAGCGACGATTTTCTGCGAGAGTGTGGTAATACCCCGGATGACCCGGCCCACGGCTTTAGACATAAAACTGTCAACAGCGTGGTCCTACCACTAAAAAAAATATCAGTAAAAATTGATTAAATGATCATAAATTAAAGTAATTCCAAGACGCACGACTTCATTCGATGATATATTAAAAGAAATAAATAGTGAATGTTCATTTTTAAATCATTCCCTCTTAGCCGTGTGAACATAAAATGAAAGAAAAATGAACCATCACTCGAGTGAACAATCACTCGAGTGAACCGTCTGATATCAGCTTCAAGCGCCGCCGACGACCGCCCGGTTCGGCACGCCAGTGGCCAGTTATTCTGTTGATTTGGCGCTGAATACATATGCGTAAACCGTTACCTCGTATTTTGCATTAGAACTATGTTTAAAATACCTAGGCGATCTGTATAGACCTTTTTGCAAAGCTTTAAAAAGGAAAGCAACAATTACATTCCCAAGGAGGGTTGACGTCTGGTAGGCGGTCATAAAACTATTGCCAATAACTTTTACAATACGTACTGAATGAAAGAAAAGTACATATTGTATCGACCACAAGCAATTGGGATAAGAGTAGGAATGATGATGATGATGACATAAAACTTAATTGACCGTGTAGTGACAGAGTAAGAATACAATTTACCACCACCTATCTCACCCGTGGGTGATCGTAAGAGACGACTAATCAATCATCTATGCGAGTGAAGGAAAACTCGAAACAAAACCCTATACCAACACGTCTGACCAGCGTGGTATAGTAGGTCAATTGCCCTCCCATTCTCCTGACCAGCGTGGTATAGTAGGTTAATTTCCCGTTACGGAGGAGGCCCGAGCCCAACAGTGGGACATTTATAGGCTGTGATGATGATACCTATACAATCATATATTTTATTTAAACAATTTCGCATATTAAAGATACATATTTGACCAGTATTTTGTGAATTTTTTATTTGAAAATGCCGAAAATTCAGCCGTTGCTACCTCATCTCCCTTGAGGCAGGCCTACATCACTTCATGTACTTACGCGCTATAACGCTATAATTACCTACCGCCCGGCCAAGCGGTCGCGGGCCGTTTGCGGACCAAATTCAGTGCGATTTTCGCAAACGAAACCCATGCATGTTGTTAAATTTTATTGGTTCCATTCGTTTGTACACGTACCTACGATGCTGTCTGGTGCCTTATGTACAGTAGATGGGTGCAAATCAAGTAAAAGAAAAAGCTGAATAGTTTCTGTTAGTTTTGTAAAAATTGTAAAATTGCCACAATAATAATTATCATAAATTAAATACCTTAATAATAACAAATCATGAACAACATAAATTTTACATATAGAATCATTCTCTTTCTGTACTGGCAATGAATTTGTATTAATTTTTGTATAAAAATGTGGGTCAAAATTTAATATCTTATAGGGTAGATATAAATAAATTTCTGTAATAACAATGACATTTTGGACGTAAGACACCTCAGTCCTCCCGTGACCATGATCACTGTAAAGTGTTCGAAACGTCGGGGAATTATAAATCAAATACAAACGCAATAGAATCCGTAAATATAGTTTTATTTTAAAAGAAAAAGTATAAAAATTTACTACATATTCGATATCCCACATTTAATTAAATGTATCAGGAATAACTTACTGACGAATGCCCGCTAAAAGTCAATAATTTTTTCGATGTTTTAAATTTAAGTACTGTCCAATCTACCAATAAATTTCGAAAGGCATTCTCCTTACTCGATGTGTTAGAAGACGCAATGATAATGTTCAAGAATTTGAAGGCCATTCATTCGATGAAAGGCTTGACGCCTTTAACACAAATAAAATCAGGACATTTAAAAACATACAAATTCAAGCCATAATCAAGCTATGCAAGGATTTAAAGAAAGAAGGCATTAATTTTTTGTTTACGAGACGCTTAAATCAAGATTGCCTAGAAAACTTTTTGGCACCGCCCTCAACAGGGTGGTAATTGTTGAGACCCTACATCGATATAGTTCATGAGGGCATTCTCAAAATTATTCCTTTGCAATATGCTGAAGAAAGAGAGAGAAACTCACGAATTTTATCGAAGAGACAGCCCTGCAATTGCTGTGGGATCGCGCGGTGCGAAGCAATCACAATTGTACGCTTGAGCATTTAGGCACATTTTAGCACGCAACGGTTGCTGACGCGACAGAGTAGGCTATTATAGCAGTAGGTATTGGTAATTTTCTACCGAGTGAAGTATCTGTTATTTAGTAATCTGTGCTTGAGGTATAAAAAATGCTCTTGCCGTGGACAGCACAACTCATTATCGTTTCATCTAAAATCAAAAAACCAAAAATATTTTGTTAGTACATGGATAAATCTTAAAAATTAAAATTTGAACTTTTGACAGACGTTCAAAAACATTTTTTTAGTCAACTTTTCGCCATGTATTGGCTCGAAAAAATTTGTTGTAATAAAAAAATAAAAAATCTTTCGTTCAGTGACTAGATAATGTTATTTCAAAGATGTGTGCAAAATTTGACTAAAATCGCTTTAATAACTTTTCGAGAAATCGTGTCCACCGACTTAACAAATTGAGTTTTGAGATAAACGCGTTTAAAGTTTAAATCGAAATAATATCATTTATTTTAACTTATCGATTCTGGTACCATAAAGCAAAGTACCTGCTACTGTGGCAATGCCCAGGGCATCCTTTTGCTCTGGCCTGTGATTAATTCTAGTTTCACGAGTCGCAACGTCAGCTTTCTTTTCGGCAATGAGTATGCGTTTTCATCATCTGCGAAGCGTTGCACTGACGTGGCCTGATGGGCGTAACTTCCGAAGGGTCTATCTCTTAGAATTTTACTCGGATCGATTTGAAATTTTAGGAGAATATTCTAAACACTATTTAATAAAATAAAAAAATAAAAATCGATTTTTTGAAATTTTCAAACCTATCTAATATCTAAAATTTAGTACATAATGAAAATGGCCAAAGAGAGAGTACTATGTGAGATCTGATAATTTGCTGTGGGTATCTTTTGTAGTGACAGAGTTAGAATGCAAATTACTGCCTTCTATCTTGTCTATGGGTGTTCTAAGATGATTAAATAATACAATATGCATCTATGCAAAAGAAGGAAAATTCGGAAATAAAACCCTATACCAACTCGTCTGGCCAGTGTAGTATAATAGGTCGGTCTCCTTTTGTGGAGGAGGCTCAGGCTCATTAGTGGGACCTGCATGAATTGAGAGGTCATAAAACTTGACTAAGATTTTTTCATGTAGTTTTATATATATATATATATATAACTACTAGCTTCTGCCCGCAGCTTCGCCCGCGTAAAAGGTTACATTTCTAAAGTTTTTCATCTCCTAATTTTATTTTACCCGTTAAGGGTAAATTTTTTACAAAATTGTATTGTCATATTTATTTATATTTAATCAATAACCTAAAATTAAGTTTCAAGATTCTGTTTTTAAAAATGACGATACTTCCTTACAAATTCTCATCCCCCTTTAAACTCTTTTTTACACTAAAAAGTAGCCTATGTCCTTTATCAGGCTCTAGATTATCTGTGTATCAAATTACATTTAGATCGGTTCAGTAGTTTTGGCGTGAAAGAGCGACAGACAGACAGTTACTTTCGCATTTATAATATTAGTAAGGATATGTAAAATAAAATTGTAACAGGCCAATATTTGTATATTATATATATTGAAGACAATTTGATTTGGAGGGATTTTATTAGAACAATAGAATGGAAATTAACAATTTTCAGAATTTTGTATGTCTATCTATCTTTCTTTTCCACTTTTACGGATTATATCGCGTTTATATTTGATTTTTATTTTCCCGACGTTTCGAACACTTTACAGTGATCATGGTCACGGGAGGACTCCAGCAGTCCAGTCCCTCAATGTATAATACTCGTATAAACATTAGAAGCCACTGTATATATCACAAAATAATATCAATTTTTGTTTACGCGAGTATTACATATTTGATATAAAATTATTTTTTCGGATTTTGTCACGTTTGTAGTTGAATTTTAATTGCCTGGCGTTTCGAACAGTTTACAGCAACCATGAAGGTCATGGTTCACGGTCACACCAATCCTCCATGACCGCTCTGGTGTTCAAAACGTCGGACAAGTAAAAATCAAATAAAATCCGTAAAAATAGTTTTATTTCAAATAATAAATGCTTGTTTCTACCAGCGGCTTTACGCTTCATAAAATACCACAAAGGCCAATCCTGTGCTAGCCGCATCTAACGACTCCCAGCAACCTTCACCATGTCGTCGGTCCTTCAGGTTCCAATACGTGTACGCCATTCGAGATTTATTTAACGGTTTTTACGTGATTGAGTATCAAATATACACATCTTCACAAACTTTCACATTTATATTAGTAGGAAGTAAGATAACCAGTTAATTGCAATTATTAATTAGAATCAAAGTTATAATCAGTTACATCTAATTACAATTTTTTTAATTAGACAGAGAAACCTATACAAACATTGTGACTTCATACCTCACATCAAAAGAACTTGATATATTTAAAAACTTAGTAGCTTCTTTAATTGGGCATTTTTTAAAATTATTATCACGTTTATTGTACAATTTTCTTTAATTAATATATGTACACTATCAATTTGGTGACAGAGTGAAAATATAAATCACCACAGTCCACACTCTGTCTTATTCGTGGTTGTCGTAAAAAATATAATGGAACATAATATGCATATAACATTTATGCAAGACAAGGAAAACTCGAAATAAATCCCTGTGTCAACCGAACCAGCACGGTGTAGTCAGTCAATTTTCCATCTATTGTGAAGGAGGCTCGAGCCCAGCACTGGCATGTATATCAGCCAATATGATATGAATGTATGTACACTACAAAAAATATTAGAAAATTAAATATTTTGATGGAGAGTAAAGGCCTACGTAGACCGGGACGGCATGGCAAGGGATTTGCCGTCAGTCACATTAGCCGCTTAGATACCAGCGCCTTGCCACGGCGTGACAAAGCACGCCTCGGTAGCTCCTGCTGCCCGATACACTTAGGTATGTTAAAATGAGCGCCGGAGTCCTTGGCATGCCGTTGCCTACCCGCAGTACGCCATGGCATCCCGCCGCGGGAGCCTGTGGCGCGTCTTTCAATGCCGTGCAATGAAATCCCTTTCGATGTCACGACATAATTTTAAAGAATAGCAATTTATGTAGTATTTCTATATCGATACGTTTGAATGTCCATTATTAAAAAATTAAATCCCTTGCTATGCCGTCCTGGTCTGCGTAGGCCCTAATGGATATTTGACTGCTCAGTTAGCATCCATTACATAAAAAGCTCATGGCCAATAGTGCCCAATAGTAAGACTTAAGAGCTGCAAAGAAAGGGAACTCATACTCCTATGAAGTTCTTTTAAATTTTCTACTTATACACACATTTAGGTTTGTTATCCTATGTTTGATATTGTCCAACATTAAGATATCTGGTCTTCTATCAAAATAAGGATATTATGAGCCCTAAAATACATGAGATTGGTCCTTAAGTGCTTACACTTGTAGTGGTAATGCCACACTGTTGACAGATTTCTGTCTATACGGGCCGGAGTAGTACCACTCTCGCAGAAGATTGACGTCTGAGTAATGGCAATGTGCTGATGCGCTTCGCTCGGTGAGCGAGAGAGCCGGAAGCCCAAACTTCTTTGTGGGTTTTAGATGGTAGCCAGCGACATAGCTGCATTCCTGGTATTACAAAGGTCGAATGACAGAAACAACATCAGATGTGCTGCTTACTCGTTTGCTGGCATAAACAATACAAAACTAGCTTTCGTGGAGCTATAACATTTGAGTTTTTTGTGTGTGTATAAATAGAAAAGCTTGTAGCTGTTAGCCGCAGATAAACTTAACAGCTTTGCACGAACTATGGGTGAGCACTGAGGGCTCTCAGCCTGGAAAAGCTTTAAGCAACATCGCTCAAGGGTTATAATTAGATAGAGAGCCATACACAATATGAGATTCTTTCGCGTTCTACATACTATTTACCCTCAACAAACATCGTTACGCGAGAAATGAATAGAACATGTTTATGTTCAAAATTTTAAATGCGTGTAACGTCTCTGTGTAAATTTTGTTAATTATTATTGCACATTTTTTTTTCAAATGTACATTTATTATAAAAATATGGTGGTAATTAATATTTTGATAGTAGTGAAATACCCAATTAACAGACGTAAATTACATCTGTTTGTGCATGTGTATCCATAGGTCATTGGTTCATATCTGGCTCGAAGGACCACTGGTTTGGTTTTCTATCGTGTGTATATAGTAGTAAGTTTAATATCCTCATACAGACTGATGTCGCAACGTCTCCATGAGAAAGCTCGCTGAAATTTCGCGAGAACTTATTACTGGCCACACAATGTTTCTCATTTACTGTTTTGTTTTCATCCGATGAACTGTCATACAGAAACTTTGGTACTTTAACAATAGCTTATTATAATCTCATTAAAATTAAACATTCAACCAATCACTTCTACGCATCATGATTAAAACTTTTATCTTTGTGGTGCTGTTGTTTTGAATCCCACAAAATGTGCTCAGTCTGAATATTCAATGAATTTTAATTCTAACTCGTTACTCCAGATTTTTAGCCGACACATCAATTTGCTGCTGTCGAAGCTTTAGTAGCTCATCACTTTAACACACCCAAACCAAGAACAATCATTTGTCGATCACATAAAGAACATTGGGGATGGAACCCATGACCCTAGTCACGGGGAATCGCTACTTGATCAATACGCTTTGATTACTTGATCAAAATTTTATTGTGGCAGGACCACGCTGTTGAGGGAGAGCCGCGTGCCGGTCCGTCCGGGGTAGAACCACACTCTCGCAGAAGATCGACGTCTGAGTAATGGCAATGTGCTATTGCGATTCGTTCGGTGAGCGAGAGCCAGGAGCCCAACTGGGGTGGGTTCGGGGTTTGTATTCGTAGGCAGCGGCCCTGAAGGTCCATAGGCGGCAGTAACACCATCTGGTGTACTGCTTGCTCGTTTGCCATCACAAGCAATAAAAAAAAATGCGCTATGTATGCAGGCATTAAATATAATATTTTCTTTCCATCAGCTAAGCGAATCAGATACCGGTGAAGATGGTGGAATATGTGAAGTCTGCATCACACAGCTACGCAACGCATCCAATTTCAAGAAGCAAGTCCTAAATACAGAGCAACAATTCAAGAAGTACATTCAAAGTAAGATTTTTAAAAGTGAGTAATTTACTTATATACTACCTTTTTTATTCCCGTGACTGCGTTGCCGTTAAAAAATATTTTCATTATTTGTGTTGTAATGTGAAAAATATTAAAGTAATTCCATATTTTACATCTTAAGGAAAGAATAAATCACTTATGGGACTGATTTTTAGTATATTCCTCTTTAGTAAGTCCTATATCAGTAAACAGTAAACACTGGTACTTAAAATCAAATTAATGCATCAACGCAATATTTAATCCCCTATTTATTTATTTTCATCCTCTAAGGGTGTAACCCGATGAACAGGATGAAAATTGACAAATGAACAACACGTATTTGTTGTTGCTGAAGAATATTTCTGCATAATTTGAAAACCATCAATAAATATTTTTTGTCCCTATGCAAATTTTATCACCACGTTTCACCCCCTTGGAGGTTGAATTCAGCAAAATCCTTTCTTAATGAGCTGCTACGTCGTAAAAAGGAACTTCATGTTTTTGACTACAGTAGTTTTGGCACGGCGTTGATGAGTTTAGTCAGGCAATTCCTTTATATGTTATACCTATAAATGGCTAGAAATTTTATACTAATGAATGGAGGGCCGGCTTTCATCTTCGATTATTCTGTAAAAATTACTGGACTAATCGAAATAATACTTATATCATACGATGCAGCGTGTTTCGGATATGGGTGATTACTTATCCGGAAAAGAGGGAAGCGGGCGGAGGGCTGCTATCTAGTAGATTAAGTAGATACATAAACTGATTTGTTGTTGCCCTTTTATACATATGTGAAATAATATACGATTTCACGGCTTCTAATCCTTAAAGAATTGGATTGTAAGTTTTTCACCAAGACGAGATTGCTTTGTGTTGTCAAACTATGCCAAGTGAAAGATAATTATGTGAATGTGTTAATTTTTATATATGTGATGGGAGACGGAGATTCCTACTATATGTGGTAACAGATACACCTTTGCAGTGCATGGGGGGTACTTTGCAATGGCAAAGTGAATTTAATCAAACTACGTGACCTGTTTTAATAGGGCTTAAAAGTACCAGTACCAGTACTTGGCCACAAGGACGGGTTTTGATTACGTGGTCGAGTTAAATTTGTTCAAAATCAAGCTTTTTTTTAAGTTCATACTTGAAAAAAAATTATTTAAACAATATTGATGTAATGATTTCTAATGTTTACGCGAGTATTTACACATTCGAAATAAAACTACGTAACGGATTCTATCACTTTTATATTTGATATTTCAATATTGAATACAAATAAGAAACAAGCAAGACCTGCAAACCGCATTAGTGTGTGCTATCCTGTACCGATCCCCCGCCATACAGGATCGTCGTAAGCGATATATGGCGCGCGACAACCATATTTATGACTTACTAGTTGATGAAAACTAGAGGCACGATGGTGGGTCTGGTAGTAACTCTTTTGTTTTTGCCAGGGCATAGTCTGAACACACCCCGTCCGTTCCGTCCGCGGCTATATAAGGGCGTCGCGTGGTCCCATAATCCATCGTATTCCCTCAAAATCGCGCGAGCCCACTGGGCCAGCTATTGGTACCGAATCCTTGACGTCTGTGTCAAATATTCTACAGCCTTGTGTACACTACACCAATTGGGTAAAAAAAATATGTAAAAATCATGGGTCACGTAGAATAAGTATGTTCCCTACCCAGATTTGCTGCGTTAATTTCTAATACGCCGAAGAACCGTTTCTAATAATTAGATGGATATAAATTGAGAATTAAAACAATAGTGGACGATCCAATTAGTGGTAATGAGATTATGTTGTAAATTGCGTACCTGTTATTGGAGATCTCCAGAAAATATGTCTGGTACCAATTTGATCATGCGATACGTTAGATGAGCTCAAGGACCGGCAACCCAAACCTCTTAACCTCTGTTCCTGTCATCATCCTCATTCTTTTCAATCTTTTTTCTTATTACGATAGGCAGTGACTTGGTTATGCATGGCATTTACCATTCGATCATCTGGTCATTCGTATTTTACTAAAGACAACAACTAAAACACCAGTCCAAGCATTTTAAATTGATATTTTTATCATCATCATCATCGTCTTGTTTTTATCCCAATTACTTGGGGTCTACGCAATACACTTTCTGCATACAGTCCTATCCGGTGTCATCTCTGTGGTTACTCTTCCGTCTATCCATGTCATGCTTTACACAGTTCATCCATCTTTATTTCGATCTTCCCTTGGCCATAAAGCCTTCAAAAATGTATACTTAAAATTTTCATTTCGTCTTATCATATGTCCATACGAATGTCCAATGCGAAAGTGGAAGGATGTAGGTACCGAGGGAGACCGAGACTAACCTACCTAGATCAGATCGGTCAGGTACTGAAGGAAGGTGGAGTCAAGAGTCTCCGAAACCGGCGAGCGTGTATGAAGAGAATTATGAATGTTGAGGAAGCGAGTGAAGTATGCAGAGATAGAGTTCTCTGGCACTCTGTTCTCTCTGCCTACCCTGCAAGGGATATGGCGTGATGATATGTATGTATGTATGTATATGTCCATACCATGTCAAGCGTTCACTCCTTAACACGTTTACTGCGCAGCTTTGATGAGAAAGACTATCCCATAAGTGCAAACCCAAATTATAGATAATTTTAAATAAGTTTTTTTTTTCAAATTATAGATACGTTCGGCCGGTTTTCTCGTAATATTTTTCTTAATTTATTGCTCATACGTTTAAACCAAAAAAAGTGGCTAGACTCACACGTGTTTGAGGGTACGAGCCTTAACATTTGTGAAGACATGGGTCTTCAAAAATTTTGCTCCACCCGTGGGTTATTCACGTACGATGAGCAATTCGAAAAGCCCCACCGGTGGGGCATGCACAGTAAACGTGTCAACTTTCCGTCAGTGGCGTAACTTTTTTTATTACTTATGGTGGCAAACGAGCAAGCGAAACATCTGACGGTAAGTGTTACTGCCGCTCATTAGACCGTTGCACGTTGACAGGGGCACAGCTAAACCGCTGTCTACCAACGAATACTTCAAACCCACCCAGAAAGTTGGGCAGCCGGCTTTCTCGCTCACGGAACGAAGCGCAACACCAAATTGCTACTGTTCAGACATCGATTTTCTGCGTGAGTGTGATACTACGCTGGACGGACCGGCCCACGTCTGTAGACAAAAAATTGTCAAGAGTGTGGCATTACTACTTGAAACTTTCAACTATTACCTTATTTTATCTATTCTCGTCATGCCACACACTCAACATTGGCATCTTCGCTACTTGCAACTCTCAACCGTCGCTTTTGCAGCCCAACATTCTGATCCATATAGTACAGCAGACTTATTAAGGTTTTATAAAAGGGTTACTACATACATACATAAGGTAAGGTTTGATACATTCATACATATGATCACGCCATAACCCTTGCAGGGTAGGCAGAGAGAACAGAGTGCCAGAGAACTCTATCCTTGCATACTTCACTCGCTTCGTCAACATTCATAATTCTCTTCATACACGCTCGCCGGTTTAGGAGACTCTTGACTCCACCTTCCTTCAGTACGTGAACAATCTGGTCTAGGTAGGTTAGTCTCGGTCTCCCCCGGTACCTACATCCTTCCACTTTCGCATTGCATATCTTCTTAACCAGACGTTCGTTCGGCATTCTTTCCACATGTCCGAACCATCGGAGCATTCCCTTTCGCATCTTTACACCAATAAAAATTTATAAATTTATTAATGACCCTAAATATACGATTACGAGCGAAACATTATTGTCACAAGTGAGATTCGAACCCACACCTATTGGAAATCCTTTCTAATCGTGCTGCCACTTACACCACCGTGAACTATTGACATTCAATTCTCGCATCGTATTATGTTTTCATCTTTTAAGGAGAAGTGTGCCATCTACTCGACATGTTTACACATTGTACAGGCTCGGTGTGGGTTAGAATCCCACTTGTAACAATCATGTTTCGCTCGTAATCGGGTTTTTATAAATAATCAAGCATATTAAATTTGGATCGCCCCTAAATTTTGTGTATAAAAAAAAAATAACATTTATTTTGTTGGTTACCAGCGAACATTGTGAAGGTGGAAATACTAGATGACCCCATAGAATCCGATGACAATAATATATCGGCCGACGAGACATACTCTGGGACAGGTGAGTTTTAAACCTTTCAATTCTATACAAGATATTTTTCTTTAAAAAACTTATTTAGCGCTAAGGAACAAATCGTTGTACTGCGGTGGGACTATACAAATATATAGTTAGCGGACACAAATTACATCCAGACTTGGAACAATAATTTACGGGTCAGATAAAGTATTAGTACATTATATTTAAATGTCTTTTTGTCATCATTACCCTTTTTTTTTGCGTTGGGCCATGGACATGGTCGTGCCCCGCCAAATCGGTCCGGGGCGACGGAAGAGGCGGCGGGCAGCCCCATAGACCCACCCTGCAAACACCACTCTTCGTCGTGCGAGCGGGCCACCGGTACCCGATCTTTGTCTTCGGTGGCCTTGTCATCATTACCCTGCACTTATCCCAATTATATGTGGTTGATTCAATATATCTTCTTCTTAAATTGTACATATTGTAGATTTTTTTTTATTGCTTTTGGTGGCAAACGAGCAAGCAGCACACCTGATGGTAAATGTCACTGCCGCCCATGGACCTATGCAATACCAAGGGTATAGCTAGGCCGCTGCCTACGAATACAAACCCCAAGCTTCCGGCTCTCTCGCTCACCGAACGAAGCGCAATAGCACATTGCCATTACTCAGACGTCGATCTTCTGCGAGTGTGGTACTACCACTGACGGACCGGCTCGCGGCTGTACACAGAGAACTGTCGACAGCGTGGTCCTACCACTAGTAAATCTTTCTAGATATTTCTTTCAATTTTGTAAAAACGGGACACTTTCATATGTCTTTGAGTAATAGATTTTCTTTTTTTTTCTTTATTTATTACTAGCGACCCGCCCTCGCTTCGCTTCGGTTTCGGTCGCTTTGACCCGCGTTTTCAATCTCTAATACCTTCAAAGATATTTGATATTACGCCTACTTTAATTATTGCCTGTAAAAAGCCCTTTTGATCTAAATTAAATGCACCGCGTCTAATGTAAGTATTTAATTGGATAAGAAATAATACTGTATTGTTTAAAATACCTTCGTAAATAACACATTATATTTTAGTAATAAATATATAAAAGATAGAAGCTGTGTGTCGGCTACGAATACTACCAACCCTTACTTTGCTCGTAAATGTCGTAAAATATGCCTAAGAGCTTTATAACGACCTGGGCCAACTCCATCTGATGCCGGTTGGTCAACAATTACATTCCCAAGGACGGTTGACGTCGGGTAGGAGGCCGGTCGTAAAACTATTGCCAATAACTTTTACGATATGTGCTATGAAAGAAAAGTACATATTGTATCGACCCCAAGTAATTGGGATAAGAGTAGGAGAATGATGTGATATATAAAAGATAGCTTTTGCCCGCTACTTCGTCCATGTAGAAGTCATCTCTGATGGAGGTAAATAGAAAAAGCAATGCAAGATTAGGAAGGTTTGTTGTTGGGACGATAGTCGACAGCGTCAAAATCTGGAATGTGGTCGCGGCCTTCTGCAAGGTAGTTGTCTCGCGGAATTAGGCGATAGGGCGGGCCCGAGAGAAAATCCGCTAAGGCGGTGCGTTAGGCGTGAGTAACTGCGCCAGATGCCGCTCTAGCCAAAGCCGCAGGTGATTGGACCGGAGATTAGGCCGTCACCCGTAGTGAGGTTCACTGGCACAGATGATGTATTTCTATTGCCGTTATAACAAATACTAAAAATAAAATAAATATTTAAGGGGCTCCCATACAAAAACTTGATTTTTTTAACGTTTCTTCTTCGATACTAATAACGGTGATAGGTAGACGCTTTAACTATTTACAGAATATTTAGTTTTATTTAGTTACATCAGTTTTTTTTATATATAATGGTACGGAAGCCTTCGCGCACGACTACAACTCGCACTTGGCTGATTTTTTATAATGAAACTAAGGACTATGCTTGGTATTTGTTTAATAGATAACATGCAACAAAGCATCTAAAAATAATAAAAAAAATATTATTTTCTCATGGCAGGGTGTGGTTTTCGTAAGCGACTATTCTTGTTACGGAGTAATAACATAATTTACGAATCTTTAAGGACGGCGGGTAAGGGCTCGTCACAAAAGACACATAAGGGCTGTAACTAAATAATCTAACCGATAGAGAAATCTCGAAACGGAAACCTATGCCAACTTGTCTGGTCATCTGATGCTTGTAGCGGAAGCTTTTGCACGATAGTTGGTTGTATCCAGGGGTTGATGATGAATATAAAGATTGTAATTTCTCCACAGAATACGAAGTACCCATAAAAAAAGAAGATGAAGAGGTTAAACCGAAGAAACGTCAAGCTGCTGCGGAAGCCACAACTTCACGCGCTAAAAAATCAAAAGCTGAGACAGGCGAATCATCTACTAAACGTAAGTCTTCGCTTTTAACAATTAGTGGCTTTGTAGTGTGTGGACGTTCCTTTAGAGGCCGTAGGACTTTAGAATATGTGAGTGTATAATCTGAATCTGATGATCTGAAAGCGTTGTTAGAAATTAAATATACATTTGTTTACTGATTTTCTGGAGTAAATGGGGACTATACTTGGAGTGATTTATTAAGCTTCAAAGTAATTTCAAAGATGTTTTTCATTATACCATAATTGATGTTATTATGGATATTTTTCAAATGACACACAATACAATAATTGCTTTAAGAACGAATAAAATATTTTGAGATATTCTTACAATTTTTAGACCTCACATTGTCTAAAAATTGTTGTCAAAAATATGTCAAGTATTTGATTCCAGTTGTTAGGACCATGACTACACCATCTATAATAATGATTTAACATTTGATCTTACAAAAACAAAATGGGTTTTCCTTTTTGATATTGGATTTCGTTTGTCAAATGACAATTATACTTGCTGATGTTGGCTACTGATAAACAACTCTTATGATGCTCGTGGGGGTCGTAATAGCCGACTAATAGCATTACATCGATTTGAGCCAACTCGATCTGATGCTGTCTCGTCAATGATAACATTTCCAAGTAAAGTTGACGTCAGGCGGGCAGGAACTTTTGCAATATCAACTAATGAGGAAGAGTATATATTGCATCAACCCCAAGTAATTGGTATAGGAGCAGAATGACGATTAGTTCAAGCGGCAATTCTTCCATGAAAAACTTGATTTTTTGACTAGATCTTTTCGTCAAACATTATACGTCCCATGATCATTTTGTAATGTATACAAAATGAACGAATGAATCTTCTCTTTAACATGAGGGAATTTAACCTGCTATACCAAAATCCCTGAAGATTGTTTCTTTATTTCGAATTTGCTTTCTCATACATAACTGTTACCAGAATATCCGTGGATAAGTAAATGTGCATTTAAAATCGGTGACCGCTCAGTTACGACGCATTTAATATAGAATTTTGATATTTTGAAGCGTTTGATTTCATCAGTTTTGTTTGGAATTAATTTACGGTATTATAATTTGAAATTGACTTTGGGTATATAGAAATATTTGTATGCGAATATCGTACGATCATATAACAGTTCTTATTTCATCCTGAAATCAGTACTCGATTTAACAATGCAGAAGTCATATTTTTAGTATTAAGGTACCAATAGAGAGCATCCAGATGATAAAAAGATATTATAATCTAGAATATGCGCAAGAATTTAAATAGAAAATTGTTCTTGAAAACCACTTGGATCTTTGTAAAGCATTTTACGTATCCACGCATCTGAGTAAATGTTGGGCACTCGAGAATGTCATTTTCTAAATTGTATAAACTGATAAAGTTTGCGAGATGATAATAGTAAGCTTATATGGCGAAGAAAATATTTTAGTAATGACTTAAATACGAAAAGTATTGGTAAAATAAGAAAATATTAGGGCGGCAGTTAAATCAATATAAATTGTAGAGCACAGTTATTAAGAAAACGAAAAGGTAGCATGAAACTGATTCTAAATTAGTTTTATTATAGTAGTGAGTTTATAAAAAATATGTCTACCAACTTCGAAAGATTTTTTAAACAATATTAAAGAGTACCAGTTTAAATTAAATGGACTGTTAAAAACGCTTACAAATACCAATAGCGCGTAAAAATGTCATTCATATGTATTTGAGTTTTTTTTTAAATATTTTAATGTTTTAGTCCTACTACTATTTTGTTTATTCTGCTATTAGTCTATTTGCTATAGTTACCATACTTAAAATTATTTGAAAGGTCTAATTTGAAAGTACACTTTGGTCATTATATTTTCTTACCTTAGCTTGAGTATTCAAGTAAGTGTACACCAAGTAGGATTCTTCCACACACTACAAATGGATTCACTTTGGAAAGTATTTGAGAAGCTGCCATGTTTTAATACTTTTTTTTAATATTAATTTTATTAACTGTGAAATTATTTCATTTCAGCACAAAAATGTTATGTGTATTTATTCCCCAATAATTTATGTAAATAATGTTTTCTAAAATAGTATAAACAACAGGCAGCTTCTCTAATTCTTCATTTATATGAGTAGTTGTATTAATGAATCTCAATTTTGCTAAATTAAGTGCGTCACTTATCCAATCCAATTTGACTATGGTGTTTGTTGTTTAAAAAAAGATATAAAAAATTTGCAATTGTTTGGAATGGTTTTAGCGACAAATTTATGATCTTCATCTTGGTCTTGAACACGGTTCACTTGAAATCTGTTAGTTCAATCTAGGTGTTGTTTTACATTAGCAAATATAATTTAAAGTAGTATACTAATACTTGGTATTATCAGGAGAATAAGCAGCACTCTCTCTCTCTTGAGCGAATTATAATAAAAACTAATTCCGATCGCTAACCTGGATATTAAATATCTTGGCATTATGTACCTTTGGTGGAGACGCCAATGTCCAGTAGCGGACATCGGTAAAAAACGAACTAATCTTAATCAATTCTATCTGATGACTAGTGTCTCTAAAATCTTGAATGTTGTACTGATATACACACACCAGAAAGCATATAAAGTTTAAAATATTAATATCCTTCACGGATAATGCTAGTGCTGTGTGGTAGCGGTTATGAATACTATTAAACGTTACTTTGCTCGTGGATGTCATAAAAGACTATTAAGAGCTTTACATCGATTTTGGCCAACTCCACCTGATGCCGTTTGGTCAATATTTACATCCCAAAAGGGTTGACGCCAGGCAGGCGGCCGGTCATAAAATAATTGCCAATAACTTTTACAATATGTTCGAGATTTTGTTTCGATAACAAATAATTAGGAGAAGAACAGAAGAACGATGATGATGACGGATACCAAGCTGCTATTGCAAATTTGAATAGTGACTCTCTTCATATCATTTGTCAAACTCTATTAAAGTTAACTAGGGTGAGTTACCAAGAAGTTTCTCTATTTAATTGCCACATGTATAACATTTTTGATAAATAATGCAAGCAGCATCAATTTTAATTCGTAACTATTTTTGCGGATTGCCACATGGACTAATTTTAGGACTAATAGAAATAGTCTCGTTCACAATCACCACACTACTTTTAAAGTAAATGATTTCGTATTATCCCCCACAACAATTATTGTTAGTGTGTTGTATTCTCGCATGGAATTTACTTAATATTCAGATTTGCTTAATTTTTAATGATACATCATACATCATTTTTTAAGCCAGTTGTATGTAATAACATTAAAATTTTGAGTAACCTCTGACATAAAAAAAGAATTAAGAAAAAGATTAATGAACAGACCTAGTTAAGATGAATTCAATGAGCCCAAATTGGATGGGCTTACTTACCAGGCAACCCAGGATTTAGTCTCCTGCTTTTGAGTTACATGATCGGAGTGGCTCAGTGTTATGGCTGATACATGGGTGTTTCAATGTTAAATCACAAATATGTATGTGTGGCAATACCGTTATGGGTCTAATATTTCTACGGTAGCTATCAAAAAGAGCTGATAACCTTGAAACGTATAAACTGTTGTAAATTGTAGGTAAGAATCATCTCGATCACTACAGCTTCCAAACAAAAGTCCCTTATCTAAATCGGTACATTTATTTAGGAGCTACGATTCTATAGACAGACACCGACACATAAAATGTATAACACCAGATTTTTTGGATCAGGGGCTCAAAATCACTACATTCTACATAATTAAATCCATAGGAAATTATGAAGTTGCATCTTATTATTCAGTAAACCGATTCTGACGACACGCACTTTCTAAGTTTCGCTGGTATTTAGTAAATTATAAATTAAACTTTTTTCAGCCTTACGTTAAAGATAAATCTGTATTGTCTATTCAATTAAAAGTGGATAGCTCAAAATGCTACCAAAGTTAAGTGACAACACCATTTTTTAATCGATGTATTGCTTGGATATGGTATAAAATATCCGTAATTTTGGATATTATTACTGACACTATTAATTTTGCAACATTGTTAGTGTTGGCATGTTAGTATTTAAGATCTTTGACTTCTTTTTTGTTGAATTCTTAACATAAACATAATTTGTCGCCAAAAAGAAATAATCTCTGTTGCATTTGCAACAACTGAAATTGAACAAATTTTTGTCAAACACATCATTATCTATATTTACTCTAAATTATAACCTTAAAACTTATTTCTATGATATTAATAGAACGAAACAGATGTTTTAAAAGCATGCACAAGCAGCCTAAAAATAATCTTTTGTTGATTTAACTCTGACCGGATGCAGATATGCAGCTCATCTATCTATGTTTACTTATTGAGTTTACGGCTTAGCTGTCAAATAGAAATTTTAATTGCGGCTCAGGTTTACGCTAATCATTGACTGGCATATGTTGCGCTGCACCGTTCATGGTGCAACAAATCTACGAGAACTTTCACACTATGAAAACAAAACTCGACAAATCATCCCACTTCTCAGCTCGGCCCGTGCTCAGAAGTGGGATGAATATGTGGGTTTGGTTCGATTTTTCTCTGGTTGATACTAATTATTCTACTACTCCACGCTGGCCAGATGGATTGGCTTTAGAGTTTAATTTCAATATTTTCTTCTCTTAACTTCTGTACAGTGGCTTACTAGTAAATTTTTGTTTACTGTTTTCCCTACATAAAAGGGAAGTAGAATCAATCTCTTCCAACTTCTTCTGTTAACTTTTTGCAATAAAATTTGTTGCGGGCCCAATACAATTAAAATCGTTTCCCGGGACTGCCTGAGGACCAAACCTTGGTGTATATCTTCGAAAAATATAACAGCAT
The DNA here is from genome assembly GCA_905163515.2 of Lymantria monacha. NCBI lineage: Eukaryota > Metazoa > Arthropoda > Insecta > Lepidoptera > Erebidae > Lymantria > Lymantria monacha. The sequence goes on from LR991104.1 coordinate 4,139,576, forward strand.
CAGTTGACATTGTATAAGCTTACGTTGAGTTGCGATTTATAAGTGTTTCATGATTCGTTACTTAATCCATGACAAAAAGGCGATTAGAGAGTGCAACGTAGCGCAATTTTTTCCATTCACAATCGAAGAAACTTTTGGGACTCAAATTCGTGTGATTTGTTTACGCAAAAACCTATTGAAGAGTTTTATATGATGTCAATTTAATCTGGCATCTTAATTTCGTTCATTTTAAGCTGGCTAAATACAATTTGTATATACATGTTTTAAATAAACTCAAAGTTAAACGTGCTATGGAGAAGGCTATACTTGGGCATTTTCTACGTGATCAAAACCGGGACACAGGAATTCGTATAAAGACGGGTTTAACAGAGATAGTCTGAAGAATTAGCATGCTGAAGTAACATAGTGGGCCTAATCACTTGACAACCGTTGGGGAACAAAAATTTTCACACCCCCATTGATTTGGCGATATCGTAAAAGTCACAAGGAACCGTTGGATGCAGGTGGCGCAAGATCCTTCTGAATTAAATTCATGTGGAGAATCTTACGTTCAATAGTGTACATGAATAGCCTTTTTTTGCGGCGTGCTATGGTGTGGTTACGTCCCGCCAAATGGGTCCGGGGGCGACGGAAGAGACGGTGCGCGAACCCATAGACCCACTCTGCAATACGCCTCTCATCGCCGTGCGATCAGGCCACCGGAACCCGATCTTTGTCCTCGGTGGCCTGCCCGGCGGTTAACGCTCACGGGTTCCTCTCACCCTCACCCGGTGGCCTCACTTCGGGCGACTGTAGTACATAGCCTGACGAATGGATGGATGGAAACGGGCAGCTATGATTGAATACATACTGTATCGTGGGCCTACTCATAAGGCGGAAAGTATAGAGGTTAGGCTACGACGCTTTGCGGTAACCATAAATTACCAGAAAAAATCAATCAGGTTAGGTTTCCCTACGTTTATTTGCGCCTGATGCCGCCCTAACCGAGGCTTCCGGTGATCGGACCGGGGAATTGTCCGGTCACCCGACGTGAGGCTACCGCGTGAGGGCGACGCCCCGACGGCGAAAGCTGTCGGGGCATCGACGAGAGAGGAACCCGCAAGGGTACACCGCCGGGCGGGCCACCGAAGACAAAGATCGGGTACCGGTGGCCCGCTCATACGGCAAGGAGAGGTGCTTGCAGGGTGGGTCCATGGGGTTGCGCGCTGCCTCTTTTGTCACCCCGGATCGATTTGTCGGGGCGCAACCACATCCATGGTCCCTGCAAAGAAAAAAAAAAGGTTTCCCTACGTTTCATAAGTACCACATAAAATATGTTGTGTGAATCTATGAATAAGGAACCTGTTTGCAATTTGAAACAGAGATCAAGTTTTAAAGCAAAAAGAAATTTAGCTTATATTTTTTTTTATCAAATTACCTAAGTCTGCTTTAATTAAAGATGATATTACAGAGATTCATGTATTAAATATTTTTTAAGCTTTTTAATAATAGAGACAAGAATTTATTACTTGTGGGACTAAGAATATAATCTTTGTATTGCAGACATTGAAATATAAGATAGCCTTACCGTTCCATAATAAAAAAAAAACTACCAACTTTATAAATGGTGCCACACGTAGTAATAGTTTGTCATGTGCGTTTGTAAAATAACAGATCTTGAATTACCTGACCAAGTTTCTCTCGTAAATGTAATTATGTCTCGTCTAGGTATGCGGATATGAAATTACGGATCTGGATACGGGTACGAATATTAAAATGACGTTATACCGGTTTCCGATGCTTGCTGTGTGGTAGCGGCTACGGATACTACTAACTTTGCTCGTGGATGTCCTAAAAGACGACTAAGAGCTTTTTTATAGACCTGGGCCAACTCCCCCTGATGTCGTTTAATCAAAAATTACATTTCCAAGGAGGGTTGACGTCAGGCAGGCGGCCGGTCATAGAACTATTGCCAATAACGTTTGTAATATGTACTCGCTCATATTGCGTCGACCCCAAGTAATTGGGATAAGAGCAGGGGAATTATGATACTGGTTTCCTATAAGGTGATTGTTATGAAATTATTTCAGATTATCCGATAGTTTTAGTTAGAGATATAAGTTTTTTAGAAAATTGTAAAAGGGAAAGTGTTGTGAATATAGTGACGGTGCCACCGGTTGAAAAAACAATTTTATAATGCGTCTCACATAGTTGTCGATACTATCTGAATTTATTCTACAATTTTATATCGGATTCGGTATTTTTTTTTATATCGGATATTTTCAGTTACTGATCTCCATAGCATTCCTAATGTCGTCCTTCAATCGCCTTGGTTTGCCGTCATTATAATTGAGGATCCAATTTATGTTCTAACTGGCCCACTTATTGGTTTTCAATCTTAAAACATTAAACGTATTCATTGCTAAATCTGCGGCATCGGTCCTGCTCGTAAGCAGTTACTTAAATTTATTTGTTGTTCTTATGCTCTACTAATTAATTCCATAACGGAATCCATGCTCTAAATTTTATATACGGCTATTTATTTTAAAAATGCCCATGATGCTCATGTCATGTATATACAATAGCTTTGCAAATCACTAAGCCTCGTAGAATTTAAGTGTTATGGTTTATTCAAAAGTATCATCTCCGACTATTTTGGTCCAAATAATCTTGAAAATTCTTTGGCATTTACTCGGCTATTTTATATTATGGGTTCATCCTCTATGTGGCTAAGAATACTACCACTCCTTTCTTTGCTTGTAGATGTCGTAAAAGACCACTAATAACTTTATATCAACCTGGAGCAATTTCACCTGATGCCATTTGGTCACCAAAGACATTCCCAAAGACAATTAACGTCAGGCGGGCGGCTGGTCATAAAACTATTGCCAATAACTTGCAATATGTACGATGGGAGCAGATGACTTATTGCGTCGACCCCAAATGATAGGGATCATCAGAAGAGAGCATCAGAATGATGATGGTTTATCGCGACAGGTTGCCAGCCATAGGTGGCATGAAACTTTGTGAAAATATTATACGTTCTAGATTTGAAAGATAGTCTAAGTATTTATTTAAAATACAAACTGTATCTTTAGTTTTGAGGTAAAAATTTAAGTTATATTTTTGATGATGATAATGATGATAATTATAACCATATTACATAACATTTTATGTATAATCTGGATGAGTTATACGTCTGCCTGCCTTCGGGAATGGGAACAAAGGGATACAATTAAAAATTAGGTTAAAATATGTGACACTTCTGAATCTTTAATCACTTTAACTACATATAATATAAATAACAAAAATTATCATGTAATAAAAACATATGTTTTTATAGCGGACTGAAAAGTATAAAATAATATAACAACTATTAAAACTAATATAATTCTTTATATTTTATTATTATTTTCTACTTTTCTTCACATTTTCATGCGTTGTCATCCATTTCTAAGCTGTGGCTCAAATTTCAAGTATCAAGCTCATCGAGAAGTTAGGTTAAAATCAATTGCAAATTTCCACCCGTACAGAAGAAAGTGAGTTAATAAAAATTGGTAATAAAATGACTGTTAGTAGTCAATATGTTAAAATATTTAGAATAGCTCGTGGCAATAAAGTTAACTTCATTAGAATTAATTTTTATGAAGCTCACTTTGATTATGCTGATTTTTTTTTCATTGCAAACACTGAGGTATAAATTGTACTATGTATTTAATGAACAACTATAGCTACTTATAGCGGATAATGATTAAGCATTTGTTTCTTTGTGGTTATAACTTATGGCATCTCTGACATCGACATAATTGCTAGAATCTTTAGCAAATTAAAATTATCAAAATTTTAATTACTAATGTATTTCTTTTTTGCTTAAAGTTATATAAATAAAAAGAAATTGATGGTCACTCGTTGTTTCATTTATTTTTACTAATATGACCTTTAAACTCGACCCAAAAGAAATTGAAATTGTGAGAGAACTGTGACGGAAAATATGAGTCTTTGTCAAAACTACACCAGAAACGTCCTCAAGATAATGTAAGAAGAAATCGATGGAAGATAATGAGATGTGCTCGTTTGTTGTAGGAACGGATGACGACGCCCCCAAACGCAGGAAAAAGAAAAAGAAATCGGACGAAAGCGCGACGCCAGAACGCGTTGAGCACAGGGTCAACCTAACTTCCATACTACAGTACTCCAATGCGAGCCCTTTCAGGGACAAGACTATTAAAGGCTTCTCCTGTCTGTATTGCGCGAAATATTTTCCAGATATTCACGCTCTTCGGGAGCATACGGCCCAGAAATCAGAAAAAGACAAAATTAACACTATTATAGACTACAAACTTAGTTATAATCCAATCAAAGTAGATATAACCAATCTCCGGTGTACTGTATGCAATGTAGAAATGAGAGATCTTAATGATTTGAAGGATCATCTGGTATCTGTTCATAATAAGACAATATATAAGCACATAAAAGACATTATTCTACCATTTCGTTTAGAAAACGGCCATAATTTTACTTGCGTCATATGTTCTGTAGTTCACATATCGTTCAAGAACCTTTATCATCATATGAGCAGTCATTATAGGAACTACTGTTGTAAAAAATGTGGCGCTGGCTACATAACTATAGCAGCATTGAGGAAACATGGGAAGACTCACGCTCAAGGAATTTTCCCGTGCGATTATTGTGATAAATCCTACACTTCATTCACGAAGAAACGGAATCACGAGAAGGGTGTACACACGGGCGGTTGGCTTCGAAATAAATGTCCTCATTGTCCTGAAATATTTGTTAGTTATTACGACAGAAGCGAGCATCTAGTTAAAGAGCACAATCAGGCTCCGATAATATATCCTTGCAACGCTTGCAACAAAACTTATAAGAAGAAATTTGAACTGAATCGTCACATAAAACATCATCACTTACAGCAAAGAAGTTTTCTTTGTGATAAATGTAATGCTAAGTTCTTTTCTAAAAGAGGATTAGTCGACCATTTATCCAGGCATACTGGAGTGGAAACTTGTTCCTGCGATGTCTGTGGCAAAACTTTTGCAAGAGCACGAACATTGAAGGAGCATATGAAAATTCACGAAGACAATAAAAAGTTTCAGTGCGAAGTTTGCAATAAGACTTTCATGCAAAAATGTAGCTTAAAGAGCCACGTCCGTTTGCACCAAGACGATTTGGACATATTCAAAGAGTTTGACGATGTCAAACATTTGATTGATAATAGAGAATTGACATTAAAACAGATTGCCGCTGAGAATAAGCAGAAAGCGCAAGCCGTAAAGGCCAAAGAAGAACATCCATACGTTTAGCGTTCCTTGGTGTGTGGTTTTGAAACTTTTTAAAAAGGGTGATTAATTTTAAAGACATTTTATATATTCTAGTTATACGACAGTTCTGACCTTTTTCTGCTGTCCATTGAGTCTGATATATACAAGCAAACAAATTAATAGTATCATTTATGTATTTATTATTATTTTAACCCAGATAGTAAGAGTAATAGTGTAGAGGTAAGATGAAGTATGAAACGTGTTTATCGAAAGTAGGATCCCCTACTTTCATTGCGATAAACACGTTTCATACTCAAGCTCTCACATCTCTAATATGAATACATAACCCAACAATACAATTGTGGAATCAGAGTTCTCTTTAAAATTTAGTCAGGATTTGGAACTGCATTAGACTTTAAACGCAAAGTCATGATGGCTTCTCGAACAAATACACTAACATGTAGGCTGTATTATTGTTAGCTGTTCTGTGTCAGATTTAATACTAAAGCCAGTGAAGCTTGCACGCCGCTTTTCAGTTGTTTAGAAATCGCAAGTTCAACGATAAATTCATTACACGTGTTATCTCACTACAATCCCCAACCTTGTGATCTTTGTCGAATCTCCTCCCCCTTTTGAGCCTGGCGTGATTAATGGAACCCCTTAAGGCTAATGCGCAAGCATATATTAGTATATTCTTCTCAGCATATATACGAACCCTCAGTTGACTTAGGCCTCCTCTAAATTGGCCATCTACTTATGCTTGTTACACTACGCTGGCCAGACAATTTGACAGATTGTTTATGTCGAGTTTTCTTTCTCCAACAGTGATTATAAAATTTATAACACTTATAAAGTATTGCATTTTATTAAATGTAATATTTTATAATTGTTATAAATATAAAAAAAAGTTTGATCAGAAACGTTACATAAAATATATCGATTTTCTTTAACACTAGCACCATTCTAATGCGCCAAATTACAATTAATATTTCTTTTCCATATATGACATTGACTATACATGCCATTTTACGGCTGGACTGCTAACCTATTGTTCTTATCTCTTCATTCCATATCCTATATTTTAAATCGTTTACATTCTGTAATGTGTCCGTATTTATCAGTAAAAAGTGTTTAAAGTACTATGTATTAAAGCTAGTAAATATCTAATATGGCTGTTGATTTTGCTCTAAGTACAAGAAACAAAGTCTATAGTTCTTATTATGATCATATCAAAACCTAAAAGATTTTTCCTATTAGACGTATATCTATGGTGTTTTATTTAGCTTTAATATGTACCAAACGTCCAAGGTACGTACAAAGATGTCAGTTGATTTAAAAACAGCTACGCTTTGCAAAGCAATCATCATCATTGTAGTCTCCATTCAAACTTTTGTAGTGGCAGGCTCACACGGTTGACAGTTTTCTGTCCAAAGCGGTATTCTGGTCCCTTCGGAGTAGTACCACACTCTCGCAGAAAATTTTGATTGAGCAATGTCAATGTGCAGCTGCGCTTCATTCGGTGAGCAAAAGAGCCGGAAGCCTAACTTTCTAGATGGATTTTCTTGGTAGATAGCTGTACCCATGGAATTGTAAAAGTGCATGAGTGGCAGTTATACTTACCATCAGTAGTATGCTGCTGATCCGTTTGTCGCCACAGGCAATAAAAATAACCATAATTTAATTTTTCTTCACTGTAATTTGCTTTCTCCTATCCGACGGAATATCGAATATCTTTATGACTTTTAGTTGCAGACAAGTAAACAGCCCATCTGATGCTAGTTGGTAAATGCAACTCAACTCTACAATACTAGGGCCACCGCCAGGTCGCTGTCTGCTAATTGTAAGGGGATTTTGGAGCTCCGGTTCTTTTTTCATCGAACGAGGTGCATGCAATTAGTACTTTGTCGTTGAATTTCTAAGAGAATGTGATTCTGCCTCGACTATGACGAGTCAATCCATTTTGATGGTGAACCGAAGACAAAAAAAACAAATGTTTGATTATTTCTAAAAAAGATTTTCGATGATAATTGCCTTCTTCTCAAATGAAAGCTAATAATTTAAAATCCACATAACTTCGACAAAACTCTCGGAGATGTTTTCTATGGAATTTATCAGTCTATATTTTGGGTTTGCTACGTTATTTAGATTAAATTGACAAATGATCATTTAAACTACCAGCAACTTTCACAAAGTCGTCCGTCCTCCTAATGAGGCGCCCGACACTGCATTATCTTATATGTTAAAAATATGTAATATAAAATGCTACTATGGATTCATTATTGTTTGATATCCCTTTTATATTTGACATTTGAATAGTAATTTTAAGTCACTTATACAATAAAGATTGTGATTGTATATGTCTTGAATTTAAAGAAATTGTGACAGTTATTTTATTATAATATTGACATTGTTATAAATAAAGCATAAATTGAGGGTAGTTGTGGGTTAATCTGAAAATTTTTCATATTATCATTGAGGGTAAGTGATACAATAGTTTGAAATTTACTCTATGTTACCGATAGATCTGTGGCTTCTACCTGTCCCTAAAATCCAAAAAAAGCATAGAGAATTGCAGCAATTAGGTATTTATTTTTGGAGTTTATATAAAATCATCTTTATTTTTACCGTACACAGAACGTTAATGAATCTTAGACTTTTTTTTTTATAAGTACAGTGGCACAATCATAATTAAAACTGTTATTTACAATTAAGTTCTGCTATTTACAAGGTATACACGATGTGTTTACAATAAACTTTTATTATATTTGAATTCGGCTTTTATTTGCAACTAAACATTGTGTTTAACGAATGAATATTCGGTTGAATTTGTTGTCCTGCAATAGATGGACAGATTCCTTCTTCAAATGAGGTTTAAGAAGAGTACTTTCTTCACGGTAGGCAACGGCCTAACTGTGCCCCTGGTATTGTTAAGGTCCATATGCAGCAGTATCACTTACCATCAGATGCTCTGCTTGCTCGTTTGCCACCACCGGCAATAAAAAAGTAAAAAAAGATGTTAAAATCGCACAAAAATAGGGACATTTAATCAAGATCGTCTTATGCCAGGCACGGAGCACTTGGACACACACAAATTTTGGCCGCTTGGGTACCCAAGAATTTTAGGCGAAAGTAAAAAGAGAAGTAAAAATTCTTAATAAAACCCTATACCAACACGTCTGACCAGCGTGTATATATAGTAAGATCGGTTTCCCTCGTGCTTTGGAGAAGGCTTTATAGTGGTTCTTGTATGAACTCTGATAATGTTGATGATGATAGTGCAGAGAGAAAATTAAAATATTTTCTATAAATTAATGATTTATATGAACCAAATACACTACCGTCCAAAAGTTTGGAAGCAGCAAGGTAAAATCGAATAAAACCAAACTAAGTCATTTAAATTTAAATGTATTGATAAAAAAATAAAGAACAAACAGAAACTAACTTAAACAAAATAAAAAAATAATATACAATGGTAAATTAGATTAAATTTTAGCTTCATCAAAGTGTCCACCTTTCTCCTTTATAATCTTCTCACATATTCTGGGCATTCTATTAATCAATTTTTTAAAATAATCTTTATCTAATTTGTTCCATTCGTTCTCTAATAGCTGCCACAAATGTTCTGAGCTCGTAGGACAACGACTTTTCACCCTCCTGTCAAGTTCATCCCAAACAAGTTCAATGGGAGAAAGATCAGGGGATTGAGATGGCCATTGCATGATGTTTAAAATGTTTTCAGCTTTTTTCTTGTTTAAAAAGTTCTGGCACAATTTAGACGAATGCTTAGGATCATTATCCTGTTGAAAAATGAATCCAGAACCAATGAGACTTAGTCCACTGGGTATGGCAGAATCTTGGAGAATTTTTAAATAGCCTTCCTTGTTTAATTTTCCGGTTATCCTCACAAGATTGCCGGGTTTACTGTTGCCAAAACACCCCCAAACCATGACATTACCACCACCATGTTTGATGGTAGGCACTGTACATGCCTCTGAAGCCCTCTCTTCTTTTGACCGGCGTACAAAGACACGTCTATTGGATCCGAAAATCTGAAATTTTGATTCGTCACTCCAAAGGACATTTTCCCATTGTTCTATAGTCCAGTTTTTATGCGCTTTTGCCCATTCTAGTCTATTTTTCTTATGTCGATTTGTTAGTTTGGGTTTTTTAGCAGCAACACATCCTCTTAATCCCGCAGACAGTAAGCGTCTTTTAACAGTAGTTGTTGAAATGGGTGTTTCTCGCGTATCATTCAGAGCTGCAGTGATCTGTGGTGCAGTTAAGCGTCGATTCCGTTTAGAAAGAACTCTAATGAAGTTGTCCTCTTGATTTGTTGTGGATTTGGGCCTACCAGATCTCTTTCTATCTTCATTTTTCCCCGTTTCTTGTTTTCTAGCAAGGGTATAGTGGACACCTTTACAAGAAATTCCGAGCCTTTCTGCGATTTGACGTTCACTGTATCCTTCCTCGCGTAGAGTGCAAATAGCGCTTCGCTGTTCAAGCGTGATTTGCTTGCGTTTTGCCATTTTCAGAAGAAAAAATACGGTCAAAGTAGTAGCCGATATCTTTCGAATACAGACAATGTTAATATCACAACTTTCACGTGCCAATGCTCAAGTGCGACTGAATAAGGTCTAAAAAAGTTAAAACCAGCAAACATTATCAATAAAACTACACCATTGCATAGGATAAAGTAGCCGACGGATTAAGTCATAAAACACGTGTTTCGTCAATATTAAGGAATTCCATAAAACTTGATGAATGTAGGATAATAATCCTTTTGTGTTTGTGTAGACAGTCGTAAAAGGTTGTAAAACTTAAGATTATTGCTAATTTTTACCGCTATTAGTCGGCATTTATTTGTTTTGTTTGAAAACAGGTGTGCTTCCAAACTTTTGGACGGTAGTGTATATCTTGTTAATTAGATATGTTGCGGCTTTGAATTGTTTACGATTAACCTATCTAACATAGATATAAATTGTGGTTATAATGTAAACGAATACTTCAGATTTTCGGGGCCCCCGTTGAAGTGGGACGTGAGCCTTGCGTGTCTCTGTGATAAAGACGACGCCCTTAATTCTTTCGACATTTAAATTACCGTAACACCCTTGTCACATAAAAATATCTGATTGATTACTTAACTTGCTTAAAGATACAATGAATAATATTATAATGTGTATATTATTGCCGCTCCTACCGAGACACAAGTTGTATCAATTGTATAAGAACAACAGTATGAGTAGATGTTAGTCCAACGTTATAATTTTTAAAGCGACAGCAATGTTAAAACGAATTGTTAACTGAATGGTTACGAAGCTGTTTAGACCCTCGTTCCTAGTTTTTATATCTAAGAAGACTGAATCGGCTGTGAAAATTATTTTTCTTTTATAGGCGTAACCGGAGCACCAAAAAAACTACGCAAACGCGCCGTTAAGGAAGAAAATGAGGACGAAACATTAAATAAATTAATGTATCGCGAAAAACATCTGCCAGAAATGAAGAAACAGTGGCATAATTTGACCACATTGCTCAAGTGTTCAAATGTTACGCCATTTAAGGACAGGAATGATGCTGGTTACATTTGCGCTTATTGCTTCAAAACTTATCCAAATCCTGATATACTTAGGAATCATACACATAATGATCATGCTAAAGAAAAACCTTCGTATAAAGCAGGAACTGGAATGGCCAGTTTCGTAGCTTTTCTCGATATCGTAGACCTAAAATGCACGCTCTGTGATCAAGCTATGGATTCTATACGAACTTTAACAGAACATTTAGTTTCTATACATGATAAGAAATACTATCTCGGTGTAACGGATTACTTTCAACCTTTCAAACTAACTAACGAACAACAAATCCACTGTTGCCTTTGCAATGAGGCTTTTCATAACATGAAATTATTAATGCAGCATATGAATATACATTACAGAAACTTTATTTGTACTATTTGCGGTGCCGGATTTGTAAATTCCTTCCGATTGAACCGTCATGAAACGACACATGGAAAGAAGAAATCTAGTTATCCTTGTAAGCATTGTGGACAAGTTTTTGCTGCCGAGTCCAAAAAGAAGGCGCACGTAAACACAGAACATAAAGGGATAGCTGGTGATAGTGTTTGCCAGATATGCAAAGCGAGATTTAAAAATTATTACCAGAAAACGAGACATATGATGCAAGTTCACAATGCTGAAGGTATTAAGTGTGATTTGTGTGAGAAAAAGTTTAATTTGAAGTCAAATTTGATGCTGCATATGAGAAGTGTTCACTTGAAGGAACGACCATATGAATGTTCTGTTTGCAGCATGGGTTTCTTTATTAAACGGCATATGCTAGGTCACTACATGGCAACACATACTAATGAGAGGAAGTTTAAGTGCGAAGTGTGCGGCAAAGCGTACGCAACACAAAATAGTAAAAGAAAGCATATGAAGAAAAATCATGGCATATCTAAGAATATGTTGGTACCTAATATGGGAGTCCCAAATGTGCCCAAATAGAAGTGTAAAATTGAAGTGAAACCATTTTTTTGATGATTCTGTAATTTTATATGAAATGACAATGATAGAATCCAGCAAAGAGATTTCTTTCTAACTAGAGAATTCAGTAAGAAAACAGATCCTCCGAAAATTCAAATTTGAGGTCTTCGTTACCATCAGACGAAGTAATGTCAAGAATTATATCCTATACGAGATACGCATGTATAAAAGAGATATCAAATATACTTTTAAATACTTTGCGGCGAATTTACCTAGGTGAAAAATATTGCAAGTACCACCGACAAAGTAAATGTTTGAAAGTAATACAACAAGACAAGTGAGATAATTTTACTCCGCTACTGTACTAATTTAGCCATCAGTATTAATATAGCTCTAAGATCTCGTTACATCACAAAATAGCTGGAATTTAGTATTCTGCTACACGAAGAGTGGGACTAAAAAATTGCCAAATCTCTCTTAGAGACGTTTTAATCTTTCCACTTCAGTATTAATCATCACAATTTAGTTTTAATATTTGTGATATATTTATTTCTGGATGATTTATGTAATCAAATATTAAATTATTATATTTATGACAAAATTTGATGCATTTTATTTTTAAATACTGAATTAGCTTCCGATTCCATATTAGAGGCATCGATATTATAGCTTAAAAATAATATCACGGGTGAACGGTTATATGTAACCACTTATATACATCATCGTCGTCATACCTAATTTAAAGATATTTTATATTTTTGGAAGGTAATTATCATGTGGACACATCTTGTACCACTCTGTCTCTTAAACTTTTGATTCTCTCAACATTGTTGCCGATCATCGCATTAGACTGAATCGAATAAAACCATAGGATGTCATAGAAAGCAATGTATATCAATATACAGGTTGCCGATTGAATTAGTAGAATCCTTGAAGGAGGTGTATCAGACCATGAACACTATCCAAATCAGTAAAAAAAATAGTACCTAATTTTTGATTAAATTGCCCTAATGATAAGCGGTCAGGCGGGCGGATAAGCGGGTGCGTGTGACAATGAACTAGTAGGCAGATGGTCCCGCTTTCGCTACGTTCACCGCACAGCTGGTCAAAACCTACAGGTCAATGTACGCTGGCAAACCTATTGTTTTGATAAGAAACAAATCACTTTATCTCGGGATTGGGCAGAGCTAGGAGTCTGCAACTAACTTTGTTTTATATGACGTCATTCCTACACCTAGTTTAAGTTATTCTAGTAATAAAATCGGCACCCTGTATATTATCGTTTATAGTAGCCTACTGTTTCATCGAGATAGCTGATAAATAGAAAATTATTAATGGACTTTTGAAATGTTTTTTATTGAAAACTTTTTATTGTAACGTATTTTATGTTTTCATTAAATAATAATTGATTGAGGAGGTATCAAAATTTTGCAATTAGGTGCTCGGTCTAATTTGTAGAAATCTAGAAAATGAAATTATTTTTTTCAAAAATATATATATCCTAATGGCAGCGCCATCCAGATCCAGATGTGAATCTAAACAATGGTTTAGAGATTTACTAAAATATGCGCTAATCAAAGACGCTTAGGAGGAGTTCACTTATTTACACATGCACCGAAGAAATATTTATAAAGATAGGCAAGAAACTCAGATTGCGGGTATGACTACTGTACTGCCTTTAAAATTCGATAATTTTTATTTAAAAGTTCAAATGAAGTTCAATCTGGCAAAAGAGAGCAGTATAGTATAAATATAGTAAGAAGAATGATATCTTAAACGTCATGTAACACCTGGGCCTAGAAGATTAGTTCATGAAGATATAAAATAACTATTTAATTTTCTTTGTAGGTGTCCGACGTAATGCCGGCGAAACGGCTAGTGAAAAACTAGTGAAACCCAGAATATATGAGTTGGAAAAGCACAGACATAACATACGTCTTATACTTCAATGCTCGAACGCGACTCCTATTAGATGTAGGGGTGGCATCGGTTACGCGTGCAGCTTTTGTGGCGACGAATATCCAGATCCTGCCGACTTAAAAACTCATACATCCGTAGCTCATGATGATAAGACGAAATTGAAATTTATGTCTGGAAAAATGATGTTCTCATACCTGGTCAAACTTGATATTACGAATTTATGTTGTAAAATATGTGATGCTAAGATAGGAACTTTAGAAGAATTGACTGATCATCTCATAAAAGTGCACAGAAAACCGCTACATATAGACATAAAGAATCATATAATGCCTTTCAGGTTTTTGGATGATGTACTGTCCTGCATGTATTGTTCAAACGTCTATGATAAATTTAAAAATTTGCAGCAACACATGAATGCGCACTTTAGAAATTTTGTATGCGAGTATTGTAATGCTGGATTTATCAATAGACATATTTTAGCCGCTCATACAGAGGCACATAAATTAGGTACATTCAAATGCGATTTATGCTCTAAAGTATTTGATACGCATCGAAAAAAGAAAAGTCATGAAAAATCTGTTCATATTCATGCAAATTTACTAAGCAAATGTGGCTATTGCAATATAAAATTTACGAATTATAAAAGGAGGGATCACCATCTGTCCAAAGTCCACGGTGTACTATTGAAAGCGATCAAATGTCATGCGTGTGATAAGACGTTTGACAATAAAAGTGCTTTAACAATACACACAAAACGGGATCACTTGATGGAAAGAAGATACAAATGTAATGAATGCGATATGACATTTTTTGGATCTAATGAGCTGAAATTGCATATGGTAAAACATACTGGATTAAGAGAGTTCAAATGCGATGTATGTTTGAAATCATATGGTAGAAAGAAGACTTTGACGGAACATATGAGAATACATAATGATGATCGAAGGTTTAAATGCGAACATTGTGGTCAAGCATTTGTACAGAAATGTAGTTGGAAAGGTCACATGAGAAATAGGCACGGAGAGTTAGTTTGATACAATTTTGATTATATTTTTATAATTTGAGTACGAAAATATATCATGTATTTTATTTTATAAAGCAATTTGATTTTATGATATTTATGTTTAAATAAATTTGTTTTGTTATAAATAATAAATAATCGTTACGTTTAAAATTGTATTTTGCATTCGATAGATTTATATAAACGATTCTGATATGTATCTGGGATGGGATCCCTTGTTTATCTGTACATTTCTTCATTAGATATATTCCATCATTATTTTGATGGAGACGTGAACATATAATATGCTGTGCAGATGATTATACCTAGTGAGTTCGTATGTGAATGATATCAACATAATGTCACTAAAATGCTTTGTATGCTTCTCTATAAAGTTATTAGCTAGGTATTACTGTCTGCTGGCGGAATAAGAATACAATTCACCACCCCTATCTTACCCGTGGGTGATCGTAAATGATGAGGAATAAAATACTGTGTAATAGAAGGAAAACTTGAAATAAAACTATACCAACATACAGTGGTGGTAGGACCACGCTGTGGACAGTTCTCTGTGTACAGCCGCGGGTCGGGCTAGTACCACACTCTCGCAGAAGATCGACGTCTGACGAACATGGTTTAATAGCTCAATTTCCCTTCTAGTGTGGAAGAGGCTAGCTACGTAGGGGGGGCATATATGAGCTGTGATTAGGCCAGATATGAGTATTTAAAGATACTAATTAAAGTTTACGAAATGTTAAAACAGTACAAATGTACTCTGTACTATATACAAATTATTTATCGATCTGAATCTCGATTCGTTTCGTTTGTTAATATTATATTTTTAATGCACCAACCATTCATGTTATTATTCATCCCCAGATGTACTTTGAAACATTCCGAAAAATAATTCTTGAAGAGGTAGGCTTCATTGAAGTAGTTCTGCTTCCAAATTTCTAATCGCTTATATTGTGCGGTGACGTGAGTTAAAAATACAACTTGTCCCCCTCTTACTATCCCATGGGAATCGTAGAAATCAGTTAACAGAATATCAGGGAGTGTGCAACAGCGTTTCTTGGAAGACATAGTACACTTACATACACACTACATCAATAGGATACAACATGGAAGCATGTTTCCCTACTATAATCAATGAACTGCTATCAGTTCATTGATTGTAGTAGGGAAACATGGAAGATGAGTCTGTTCATCTTTAACAGTAACTTTGGCAGTGAGTTGACAACAGCATTATTGACTATTATTAGTTTTGAGTTAGGTGCGCCCTAGAGTTTTCATCTGTACTAGTCGAACTATCGAATTGGTATCTCGTTTCACTTGGCTTTAACACAGTTGGGCTTCCCCTGAGAACTGTCAATTTAGTTTTTCCTAAAGTTGCTAATGTGATCATTTTATTATACAAGTAATAGTACTGACGAAGTAGTAGAATTTTGTACAGGGTCTTTCACCTTTTATATTTTTGTTTAACTGATGTCATTATAATCTTAGAGCTATACAGGAGTGAACATTAAACTATCTCAGAAGTTATATAACATTTCGGAGCATATTTCAGTATACACGTGTTTAGAAAAAGTAAAATAAATTTGAATTTAAAGGCATAACTATACACAAAGTAACCTAATTTGTTCAGTGTAATTTTATTATCCATTAAGAGCTAATGATTCAAGGGTGACTCCAAACTTCAAACTAATTTTAAGAAATTAAAAGATATCTGCATACATTCAGGCACATATATCATTATCATATCATCATCTATGAGTTAAGAGACCTCTGCATTCACAAGAAGTACTGGTAATTATGTAACAGTTAGTACAGGCTGACCTTTAAAGTTCAATAATCTGGTCAGCATGTTGTGTTAGGCCAGCTTTCATCTTGATTCATGTAGGAGCCTCGTATTTAAGCGGAGAATGCTTGTAAATTATAAACAAGCTTACCAATCTGTCTATTTCTATATAAGAAAATTGTTTCTAAAATATTTTGCCGTATATGTTACACAAATTTGTCATATTATACTGTAATTAACCTTTTTAGTAATTTTTAGTCGTTTTGTGAACATTCAATATCGCGTCGTGGCTGTGAATTGATATTATTAGAGATTAATGAAGACTACATTCATGACTGACTTTTACGCCATTAAATAGTTTGCGGTATATTTATGTTACTCTATATTTATAAAAAAAAATATTTTGTAAGTAAAATCATAAAATATATTAAATGACTCTTCTCTAGAATAACATTCTACATTTTCTTTGTAGGTGAAGAGGAGAATGAATGCGTAAATGTTCAAGTGAGACCAACAGTATCGGAGATGAAGGATATCGTACAGAAAAATCAAAAAAACCTCGAACAGATTATCTTAACAAGTAACGCGACACCAATACTACGGCAGGCAGACATCGGGTACTTTTGCTTCTTTTGTGACTCACACTTTCGCGATCCACCTGATTTAAAGCAACATAATTTAGATGTACACACCAGCCCAAGGTTTCAAAGATTATTAGTGGATTCCTTGGAGAAAAAGAAATGGATCAAATTAGACATTACAAATTTAACTTGTAAACTTTGTCACAAAAATGTGCATGCACTTGATAACTTATTCGAACATTTAAAGGAAGATCACAGCATGATAGTCTACCCGGATGTGAAACAATTAGTTGTCCCGTTTAATTTTGATAGCGAATTTATTCGCTGCTGCATTTGTTTCATGGTATTCGAAAAGTTCAAAAAATTAATGGAACATATGCACATGCATTATAGAAATTTCGTATGCGCTTCTTGTGACCTCGGTTTCATCACACATGAGGTTCTAACAAAGCATTTATATGTACATAGAACAGGTACATTTAACTGTAACCACTGCCCAAAAGTATTTGATACACTCCGAAAAAGAAGATATCACGAGAAATTTACACATTTTATAGGCTATACTACAATGAAGTATAAATGTGGATATTGTGTTGAACGATTCACAGAATCCCACTATAAAGATGAACATCTGGCCAAAGTTCACGGGATGCCGTATAATTTGGAATGCACTGCCTGCCATAAAACTTTTAAATGCAAGAAATATTTGATAAAACACATTAAAAGGGAACATTTGATGGAAAGAAATTATCAATGTCCCGATTGTGATATGCGTTTCTTCTCAGTTGGTGAATTGAATAGACACAGTGTGAAGCATTCCGGGATCAAGGGATTCCAATGCGATCTCTGTATGAAATCATTTGGCAGAAAGACTAGTTTGACAGAGCATATGAGAATTCATAACAATGAGAGAAGATTTAAATGCGATCATTGCCAGCACACTTTTATACAAAAATGTAGCTGGAAATTTCATATGAAGAATAAACATGGCGAAATTGTTTAATGCATGAAGAGTTCTATTTATATACCTTTGATTTCATCCTCCCGCTTCATCTAGATTAACTTAACACAAAACTATTTGATATATTAATATAGATCTGCTAGAAATATTTAACGTTAATAACTCACGCTTTAAAATATTGACACCGTTTGCGTCCAGCTGTACCATAGAAATTGAATACACGGTCGGCGATCCTATCAAAAGGTGGACGCCATTGCCCTGCTCTATTGGATGACGGAACGGGGTGCACTCAAATCAAAGCACTTCAAAAACCAAAGATTACGATCATATCAATGATCATCCAGATGTGGGCATTACTGATGAAGTGGAGCTAATGATTAAAGAATCTTTAAGAGGATGCTTGAGTGCACTAAGTTTCTCATACTGTTTTTCAAAATGAACACAATTTTGTGACGTGTTTGTGCACTTTAGTTTGTCTAATATAGGTTTACATTCGCAATAAATGCGTATGAAAACTTTCCCTTTGATTGAGCCAGGAAGAAGCAAAGGAACACCGAGATAATTTCTTTCGTCTTTTGGATAGTGTACTGACTATTATAGTTTTTTTTAATTAGATCTCTTTATACTTAAGATGAAATGAAATACATAAGTTTTTGTGTGTTTTTCTCTAGTTAGTGATATTTATATAAATATGTTTTTGCTTATAAAATGTAATCTTTTATCGAATCTCATACTAATTTATAAATTTGATCGTGTTAATATTAAGTAGTTATATTATAACATGCTAAAATCGAAGTGAATATTGATTACTATAGCCGGAATTATAGGAAGGATTCCCATAATGCTATAGAGTCCTGTGAGCAATTTCTTACAAATCAAAAATCTCAGTGGTTGTCTAAATAGATATAATTTACAATATCTCTACATGAGAACAACGAAACAAAAAGTTTTGTTCGATTTTGAACAAAATATGGCCATAATAAAAAAATAATTTAATACTTTCAGCGATCTGGTGTCCGTGTATTTCCTCTGTATGCGTGCGTTTTGTAGAATAACATTTTGAACTTTACGTAAGCTTATACTTCGAAGTAATTAAACGTAGGACTAGTAGTCACGTGACTAGAATCAAGATGGCGCTGATAAAAGCGCGTTTTATTATGCGAGTGCGTGCAAAATGTTGTAGCTTACCTAACCGCGTCTATAACATAAATGACATCTATAAATTGAATCTTTAAGTTTTAATTATACGTCTCATACGTCTGAAGTGATCAGATGAAATAGTTATCCACGTTTTATAAAAGGCACATATATTTTAGGTAATACCTAAGGCAATTTAAAATATCAATGTTACATGTTGAACGATACATTATATCAATCATTGTTATGTGTAGATAGATTGCTTTAAGTATTACCCAAAATTGAAGTACTGTTCCTAAAAACAGGCATTAGTGTTTTTTTTTAATGCTGAGTCTCTGCTCTCCATTGTGTAAGCAATGAAAAAGAAATACATATATACAATTTTGGAGTTATACTTCTTTTGGCGCGTTAGGGAAAAATAATGAGAGTAAATTTTTACGATGCACGCGCACACAGTCACGAAAAACCGACACCCTGAAGTTAGCTATAGTCAATATTTTAGTTTTTTTACTAGATAATGTTTTAATTATAATAAAACTTTCTATGTATTAAATACCTTTTTTCTATTTTGCGTGTGGGTTTTTCTACAAACGTAGAACGAGTCGAAGGATAAAATTTTTGAAAAGATTTTTATCTTGTTACGCCAAAGAAATATAACTTCTAACGCGTGTACACACACACACTTTTTTTATTACTTACTGTGAAATATTTTTATAAGAATATTGGTTTATAATTCTATAATTTATTAGTTGATACTAACTGACGCTGTTCTGTACAAATCTAAAAAAAATATATAGTTTCTTGAAATCAATAGCAGCGCCCTTCACCGAGTCCAATTGTTAATCTAAACCATTCTTGCATCGAACTGAACAAAAATATCTATAAAATCGGTCCAAATGTTAGGAGTGTAGTTACATTAACCCAAGGATATGTATGAAATCAACATACCCGATGGTAGGTGTTACTGCCCCCATGGGCCTTTGTAATACCAGGGGTACAGCTAGGGCGCTGATTACCAATTAAAAACCCAAACCCACCCAGAAAATTAAGCTTCCGGTTTTTCTTCTTTGAACGAAGCGCCACAGTATAATGCTATGTGTACTACCCTAGGCGAGCCGGCCTACGGCTGTTGAGATCTGTGAACGGCGTGGTCTTACCACTACCTACTAGATTTGAGCAATAATGCGTTTATCCATGTGGTGATGGAGTAAGAATACAATTCACCACCCCCTATCTTACCCGTGAGCGAGAGAGCCGGAAGCCCAACTGGGTGGGTTTGGGGTTTGTATTGGTAGGCAGCGGCCTGGCTGTACCCTTGGTATCAGTCTGGGCGGCAATACCACTTACCATCAGGTGTGCTGCTTGCTCGTTCGCCACCATATGCAATATAAAAAAAAATAAAACTGGATTGACTGAACGTCAAACTTCGGTGTCATATATGGAGATATTTGTGGATCCTGATTTACAGGAGTTACAATGGTGGGAATGTATGAAATTAATCCCCCGAAAAAAAAAACGGACGTCATCAATTATAAAAATCAATGATTGCCCTAACTTACTTAATTTCATCGATCGAATTTCTAAAAGGTCAGAACCGTCACACGTTTAAGAAAAACCGCAAGCTATTTAATATATAATATTAAAATTTTATCTATTTATAATTACATGAAAGTTCTTTAAAATTAACAAGTAATGTGTATTTACTATTACTAGTTTTAGCTTTATTGTGTTTAATTGCATGCACGTTACAGCAATAAAGTCATATTACGTACGAATTTGAGTTTTTTTTTTCTAAAATTACCCTCACTTTAATATTTTTTGTATTGCCATAATATTGCGATCTCTTTTTTTTAACACTAATCCAGTGAAATATATATAACTTATTACACGTAAATCTCCATAATTACACCATAACTTATTAACAAGCTTTTTATATCCTTTTTTTGGGGTTTATGGCTTGTTTACGAAGACCTTTAAGCCAAATCTTTGTTTATAAGTGAACTTCATTTAAAGTCATCGTCCTTCAGTAAGTCAAATCGTCGCTTTCAATAGTGGCCAACAACGACAACAATCATGGCCACATTGTTAAAGTTATCTTTTGAGAATTTTGGTGGAAAACGAAAACGTATGTAAAGCACTGTTATATTATATTCACTATACCTCAGTACTTCCTGCGCATCAAATAACATTAAATGCCATCAAAATTACTTAATATAACATGATAAAACACTAAGATATTGAATATAATACCAGAGTGCCACATGACACTTTTCCTTTCTCGGTAAAAAACTCCCTTCAAATATTTTCTTTCTTAGAGTTTGTGGCTTGGTTGCTAAGACTATTAAGCTAAATCTTCGTTTATAAATTAACTTCATTTAAAGTCAATGTCCGTCAATAAGTCAGATCGTCGCCTTCAACATGTGCCATGACCACATTGTTAACGGTGTCTTTCGGTCATTTAAGTGGAAAACGAAAACGTATGTAAGTCTCTGTTATATCATATTCACTACACCTGCGCATCAAATTACATAAAATGCCATCAAAATTACTTAATATAACACTTTAAAACACTAAGATATTGAATATAATACAAGAGTACCACTTATGTGGTTAGCGAGAAGGAAAAAGAAAAAAGTGTTATCACTTTTTTCTTTTTCCTTCTCGGTAAAAAAGTTACCTTCAAATATACTAATTATTCTACCACAGATAAGATATCACAATCGAATGTCATAGAATCGAAAGTTGCCCTTTCCCTCCATGTCGTAAAGACGAGTATGATATTAGACATTAACAGACAATATACTGTTAAATAAGGACTATTAGAAAGGCTTTGTATAGTACAAAGCCGTCAGACCAGCTTGGTATAATAACTATATTTCATTCCCTCCTATTGTGAAAGAGGCTAGTTTATCCTCATATTAATTTAGGACAAATTATTCACTAACATTTACTATTATCTACCGGAAGTCAGACTATCCTTTGATTGACTTCTTCGAACGCTTTACACATCATCGAAGATTTAATAGGGAATATGCACGTGACTCCAAAATGAACAAAACATTTTTATTTGTAATCTTTTTTGTTTAAAAAACATATCTATACAATTATTTTTGAAATTCATAATTATTAAATAGTGAAATATAATTATCAAAAATCGGCTATTTTGAAATTCGCTCGCAAATTTCTAAAACGCGACGCGAGTGGTTGTTCAAAATGTGACGTCATCGTACACTCGAATCTTCTGGTATCAAGGTGTCTCTAGTGATTATTTTGTATCGTTACCCAGTTATTTCATGAGTTATTAGTTTTCTGTGTTCAAATATTAATCCTTGTGAATGAGAGACTTAACAAACGTCACATTTTATCCCTTTTCTAATGCCATTATTTTGTATTGCATATAATTCTCTGTATCTGAAACCCTATAGAAAGATAAATAATAAATAATTTTGAACTTTTCTCTTACTCTAATAAGTTATATGTTTTCATTCGTAGGTATCATAGATGACTAAACATATATTAATTTTATATTAAAGACCCATGTACCTATTAGATATTGATAATATATCTTTAAGAACTGTACGTAAACTATTTAGGTATGTGTACGTTGAAGTTTGTGAACAAAACAAGTATGTGCATGTAATTAAAGAAAAATGATTCTTTTATGTACTTCATCACTTCTCTAATGTGTTTACTTACATTAAAATGATCTTCACAACAGTATAAACTTCTCAAACACGACACATGTCTCTTCTCATCGCCTTGCACCATTTTTTTCTTATTTATTATATTTCTTGGCATAAGAAAATATATTTTGTTAGGAGCAGTTTTGATAATATTTTGGCACATAGCAACGATACAATATTTGAAATACGGGTTTTTGTTCTTTTCCATGGTAGTAAGTTGACTTTATACTCACTTTTAATTTTCAATAACTTCGTGACCAACCAAACATTTCGTTGTTAACATCCAACTTGTGTGTGTATTCTGACGTCACAGAAGCGCGCCATAATAGCCGCGTTTACATCGCCCAAAAATGATAGTGATTTTAATATATTTTTTTTAACTTAATGGTTTATATTTTGGATGTGTTATATTTCTTTTTGGTAATGTAATAACTAGTAGAAACGTTTAAAAAAATAAAAAAAATAAAGCATATTAAATGCTAAAAATTTCAGTAATTTGAATAACAAGGTTGTGTCATCGTTTAATACAATTCTAACTGTAAAGTTTGAAGTATTAAGTCTATACAATGTGTAAAACATTGTCCGATAGATGGCATACGTCGCCTTCAAGACGTAAAATATAATATGAATCGAAATTTGCATGTCCTAAAATAGTTCACGATGGTATAAGTGGCAGCACGGTTGGGCCGGATTCCCAATAGGTGCGGGTTCGAACCCCGCTTTTGACATCATTTTTCGTTTCGTAATCGGGTATTTATAAAAGAAAGTATTCAAAAAATCGTCGACGTGTTATTATTAAAGACCGGATTATATGCAATTGCATATTTGCATATGCATTTGCATATTTAGCCTATTTTCAGCGGTTATTGCATATTTTACCTTAAAACTTGTGATGACGCATATTTTCCTTACATTTGCAATATTTCAGGGTAGGATAGTTAATGAAGGAATTAAATCTTACGTTATAGCCGGCCATACCGATTAGCCGTAGGGTGCTCAGATGCTGCTCCCTATATGATCAAGGCAGCCAAAGCCCTTCAAGTATTTTATCTCAATTTGATACATGTGACGTGCTTTGCTCATTGAGTACATCGACTCGTTGAAGACGTACGATCCACGTTTGGAAATGTAAATAAACAGATTTCGTCAACAAAGAAAGTGTTCCTTAAGGCACCTGCTCGCATTAATGCCTATAAAGAAAAGCTGCCAAATGTCCCTCTACCTCCTGAACCATTGGTAACTCGATGGGATACGTGGATCGAAGCTGTATTATTTTACAATGAACATTTCGAGGACATCAAAGTGACTTAAATATAAATAAATGACTTAAATAAATAACTCAAATAAATACATAAATGACTTCGATAATGCAGAAGCAATGGTAGTTTGTCAGTCTAAGGAAGCATTTAACGATTCTGATATAAAAAAACATATAGCAATAATTTACCCACACACCTACGACTATTAAAAAGCTTGAAACTCGAGGCTTGGCGCTAAATTAATCAATTCAGTTACTGAATAAAATCCGTCAAATGAACTCCACATTGCCAAATGTGTACCCGTGTAAACTTAAAGAAAAGTTTGAAAATATTTTGATCAACAACCCAGGCTTTGAACCTTTGTATCAAATTGATAGTTTTGTTAATGTGATGGGTGATCTTTTGCTACAAACAATAAGTGCTAAGATAGCACTCAAATTCAAGTACTGCCTAGTTACCTCAGTGGACGTCGAAAGGGCCTTTTCCACTTATAAAAATAATATGAGTGACAGAAGGCACAATCTTAGTACCGAACATTTAGAGCAGTACCTAATTGTTAATGTCTACAAGAGCACAAAATGTTAAATAATTATCAATTTACCTCTAATTGTATGTGATATTGAAATAAAAGGCATTTTTTTATTATTTAATGTTGCATATTTTGACACTTATCATGCATATTTTAAACATTTTTCATGCATATTTGCATGCATATTTCAAGCTTTTCATGATGCATATAATCCGGTCTTTAGTTATTATAATGGCAACTTGGCGTGTGTGTAGACGGAGTTAACGATGCCGATACAGTGGCACGCTGGTAGCGTCCCGCTCTACGAAATGGTCAGCAGATTTAACGTTACTTTATAATATAATTAAGTTGGTTAAAAATATATAGGCAACGAAAATGTATAGTACCATCTTCTAATCCTAATATTAACACCAACTGAACTGAAATATTTCTTTTTAGGTGTAGAAGAAACAGTGAACACCGAAAGTCAAAGCACACGTGTGCAGGTATCAATAACAGTTAAAAGTGAAGATGAAATTAAAGAGCGCAAAACTAAATTTAAATCCATCAAAGTGGAATTCGAGAAACATCTTCATAATTTGAGAGAGATCTTACAATGTACCAATGCGACGACTATATTGAAGCAAGGGGGCAGAGGCTACGCTTGCAGTTTTTGCTCTGAACAGTTTCCAAAAGCGGCTGATTTAAAAACTCACACTTTGAACACACACGAGGGACAAACTAACGTAAAAGTATCTTGTTCATCTCACAATAGAAGAAGTATGTTCCGATTTACTATCAGACTAGACATTACAACTTTACGTTGCAAACTATGCAACTCAGATATAGACTCTTTAAAAGATCTCATGGAGCATCTAGTAGATAAACACGATAAAGTTATACATAAGGATATAAAAAATCACATAATACCTTTCAAATTCGATACAGAGCAACTAACTTGCTGTTTGTGTTACAATACGTTTGATAGATTCAAAATATTGCAAGAGCATATGCATAAACATTATAGAAATTATATTTGCGATGTCTGCGATGCTGGATACATAAATCAGGGCAGTTTAAGAACGCATGCATTAGCTCATATAAAAGGAAGTTTCCCTTGTACTTTATGCCCAAAAGTATTTGGCACTATGGCCAAGAAAATAGTCCACGTTAAATCTCACATGAAAGTCTTGAATCGTTGCGGGTATTGTAACGAGGGTTTCCGGGAATATTATATGAAGGAGCAGCATTTATCACAAGTGCATGGTATCGATACTAAAGTATTCAATTGCGATGTTTGCGATAAAAGTTTTACGAGACAAAAATCTCTGAAGATCCACGTTAAAAAAAGTCATTTAATGGAACGGGAGCACAAATGTTCGGTGTGCGAGATGGCATTCTTCCGACGTTATGATCTTACACAGCATATGTTGAAGCATTCTGGTGTTAAAATGTTTAAATGTGAAGTTTGTTTGAAGTCCTATGGAAGGAAGCAAACTTTGACAGAGCATATGAGGATACACACGAACGACCGACGATATAAGTGTGATAATTGTGGTCAGACATTCGTCCATAAGCGAAGCTGGATGACGCATGTGAAAACTATGCACAAAGATAGAGATGCTGCCTTGCAAAATTAATATATTGTTACTATATTGAAGTGAGTTTCATATGTGACGAAGAGTATTCAGGAAAAAAGCTTAAGTGACTCTTATTACTAGTGTTTACCCGTATTGGTCATTTTGAAGTGAAGAGTAAAATATATGCTCTTCTCGCTTTCATTATTTTATGTGAATAAATGAATGATAAACCCAGCTCTATGCTATACAAAAGTGATTGATGAATGATTAAAATGTTTCCTTCTAATACAAAAGTTTCGCTTCTATCGTATATTACGTTACATGCCACGATTCGATATAAAACTACTATAAATGTCTAAATTAATAGCTAATCTGTGCTGCAAATTCAGCCACTTATTAATATAAATGGCTGAAATAAACAAATATGTTATAATTGATTTCCTATCTCGCTCATCAGTTAGTGTTACAATGCATTAGGCCAAAGGCCACGCGTTTTAGCAGCATATTCTGGTCTAGCAACTCAATTCATCGGTCAGTTGAGTAGACGTGCGTTGAAAATACCATCGCTGCGACGAATGCACACTCATTTCTTTTATTCGAAATAGTTAATCTCGTTTAGGATTGCGATGTTTCTGCTAGTCATGCGGCTAATACGTAGGTAGACGGTGGTCGATGCGATCAAACCGCGTGGCTTGTTCGCTTAATACGTTGGGTCACTTAGTATTACAATGTGGTCTTTAATTATGATTATCCAATTTAGATCATGGAAGATTTGGTACTTGCATTATTATAGTATATACGTATAATCTGTTCACGCTATTTGGGTACTAAATTTTGATTATATTCATAGGTACGTGTAACCGATTCTTAAAATTGGAGTCAGTCATCATCGTACGTGATTTAGTATCAAAGTTAATACCTAAAACAGGATTGTGTTTCTTTTCTTTTTAGTGTAGGTACTGATTGCACTTTCATACAGCAAAAATTCCTTAGTGGTTTGTCATCTATTTCGCGAATATTGTAAGTAATATACTTATGGTATATTTAATCAAATTACGTGCAAATAATTGCTTATTTAAAATTTAGTTAAAGACTATTTAGCTACTTCCTTACTTGATATAACTATAAGACTGTCTATAAGATTCATTATTTTATTTACTCCAAACCCATTTAAATATTTTTATCAATTTTGCTTATTTATTTTATCGACTGTATCGTTACTACTCCTCTTACCTTTATTTAGTAGACATGTGCCTCAGTCAAAAATGGCGTCCTCCTCAATCAAAAGCAGAGTACTTCTGCGACCTTTAGACTATTACTGTAATATATCATTGCATTCAATGGAAAAATCTTTATCATCATCATTTAGCCTTTTGCAGTCCACTGCTGACACAAACCTCCCGCATAGAACATACACAAAGCGTTCATGTGCCGCTCGCATCCAACGATTCTCAACTACCTTCACCAAGTCATCGGTCCGATACGTGATCGCTATTCACCATTGTTATGGTGGAGTTACCACCAAGAGCAATTAAACAAAATACGTAGAACTGTGGAAAAGACAAAAAAAATATCGAAATGTAGTTAATAAATAAAAGAAAGCATTGGTCCTTAAATCAATAAGTCTAATTATGATGTTCTCGGACGAGCTAATCTCCCGCGCTTTTTTTTGGAAAAGGTAACTGACTCTAACCCCCGTATTCTAAGTCGTTACCTCGTAACTTCCTCGACTCGACTCACCCTCAATGAGGACGTTTCGTATTCACAGTTGTCATTTTCATCCTTACCTTTAAACATTTCCTCAAGTGAGGTAAGGTTGAGTCGAGGAAACAAGTGTCAAAGTACGTAAGTAGGTACGTTGCGATACGCCTTGAGGACACCCTAAGGAAGTTTTCACATATAATTTATTGTCAAATTAGGATGAGTGTATTGAATATTTGTATGATAATTCGTATAATTATTTATCTCGACGCTATTTGCATTCTGCAAAAAATCTAAAATCAACATAGTCAGACAATCTAAACCAATGTTGTATGCACCTGAACACTTAAAATTGTGATCAAAATAGTTCCAGTCTTTTAAAAGTTCAATCATCTATCTAAAGAAAATTAACAAACAAACAAAACAACAACAACAAAACAATCTAAAGAAGAACGACAAAAATTTGTAATACATATAAAGATTTTATAAGCGGCATGATATCTATCTTACACATACATACATACATACATATCATCACGTCACATCCCTTGCAGGGTAGGCAGAGAGAACAGAGTGCCAGAGAACTCTAACTTTGCATACTTCACTCGCTTCCTCAACATTCATAATTCTCTTCACACACGCTCGCCGGTTTCGGAGACTCTTGACTCCACCTTCCTTCAGTACGCGACCGATCTGGTCAAGGTAGGCGAGTCTCGGTCTCACCTGGTACCTACATCCTTCCACTTTCGCATTGTATATCTTCTTAACTAGACGTTCGTTCGGCATTCTTTCCACATGTCCGAACCATCGGAGCATTCCCTTTCGCATCTTTACACCAATACTCTCTTTCATACCTACTCGCTCTCTTACGTCGTCGCACTGTGGGACCGATCGGTATATTTCATCTCAAAAATCGATAACTTTGTTGTTTTGTGATGTTTCCCCTTGAATTTTTTGTTTATGTATTAATGAATATATAGGCAATAAAATAAATTAAACATCATTATTTTAAAAGTTATATAATTTTCATAAAAAAATGACAAAGATAACGATATACGAAATTACATACAAAAAATTATACAGTTATAATAAAATGACAATAAAAGTAACACTTTTACTTAAAATAAGTTTAAGACTTAATTATTATTATTATTATCAAACAAACATGCTAAAAAATGACACCATAAAAAAATTGCGATCCTATTCATAACCTTCTATTTCCAATAATTCTTTAGCTTCGTCAAACAATTCTTTGGTCCACAATTCTTTAGCTTCGTCAAACAATTCTTCATTCAATTAAATATTATAAAACTGGGTTTATTTAAACTAGATATATAAGGATCAGATGTATATAACAAAATATGCAGAACGTCCTCGTTTGTTGCTGATCTGGAACACTTGCTAGCGTGATGTAACCTATATTTTTTGTAATCTTTATTCCTGGCTTCCTGAGCATCTTCGGATAATTGTCCTATAGGCAGGACTGCATAATGCTCTATTATTTTAGCACCATGTATAAGTACTTTATGGACCGAAGATGGCATGTACCTAATACCAGTTATATTTGCTTACGTATAATTGCGCGGTTATCAATGTATACTGACCAAATTTTTCTGCGTTTATAGGGAATCCCGATGACATGGTTTGAAGAATTACATAAAATCTCTTAATTAATTCTCCATCAATTCCAGTTATCCCTGCAGAGCATTCGTAATTTTGGAAAAATCGCCTTGCTGTATTTCCGTCATTGCTATTACCGGAACCTTGACGTGGTTTATCAATGTGCAAACCAAGCACTTCTCGGAAACGTTTTTGGACATATTTTTTCTTGTCTTCTTTAAGTTGCTTGTTTTCTGGAGTTGTTGCTGACCACTTCTCAAAACCCAAATTATAAGAAATATGGAGGATCGTCTCCATAAATCTTATCCATGCATGTAGTGTCGACAATCCGTATTTAAATGCATCTTCATTTTCAACTCTTGATGTAACTTTTAAAAGATCGTTCATTTGTCTGGGAGTTGCTCCACAAACAGTGCAGGTAGCACTGGATGATGTGTTCGTTAACACTTGAGCAACTTTCCCATCAATCATTGTCATAAACAGTTCATGTTTAACCTCGATGACTTTGTCGTCTATAGACACAAGAGTTGAAATCAATTGATTAATTTTGGCTTCAATTTCACTGACAACCGCTGTAGTTTTTTCGGGTGTTTCTTTTGCAAATTCTAATGAAATTGGTCTGCAATATCTAACAGATGAGCAAGTAGGATTCTGCCATATAACTGTAGACGTTTCTTCGTCTACTAGTCGCAGTGGTACAAGGGGCACTATAAACAAATTAGCATCCGATATTTGTTCGTTTTCTTCCGGTAGAATTTGTTTATACTCACTTTGCCCGGAAGATCCATCACACCCCCATTTAGTGAACAGCTTGAGACGATTGTAGTTTATCGAACCTGACTTTATCTTTATAATACGGCAGACTGTATGGTCTAAGAGATCTTGCAGATTAATTTTTGCGCTTATATTTGTCACCGTTATGCTAGATGCAGGCGGATAGTAAGCCTTTTTTGCTTCACTTAGTATTTGATACGAAGGTAAAACAGAACTTAAATTTTTATCAACGAGCCTTTTTCTTAGGTACCCATATTGGGCTTTCGTTAGATCCGTTTCAATACACATGCTCAATGCCTCTTCTTTTGTAAAAGAAAGTGCACTATCTGGACTGATTATGGTTTGTAGAATTGCTTTCTTCTCGTCTTTTTCCTTGTTTCTGATAATAGACACAATTGACGCTTCGTCATTTTCACCCATAGATCGTAAACCTTGCACATAAGCGTTACGGACATGTCCCATTCCATACTCCTGGAGCAGTTCCATATTTTTTCGTTTTTTTTTGTGTTTTCCGAACACTCGTCGTATGGTTTTGTTGGTCTACCACGATCACCAGAAGTATTCAAGCCAGATATTTCAGAGGTTGAGGTACTGCAAGAATTCAATGGTACTTTAAATTCACCGTTTAACCAATTTGAGTATAGACTCTCGAACCTGTCTGGCTTTCTTTGAGCTTTCGTCCATTTCTGGTTGCAACTTGATGTTAAATTTTTTTGAATACTTTCTATTACAGTGATAACGTCAGTTTCCGACAGTTGAAAGTTGTTCAACAAATATTGTCTAAGGTCTGAAGTACTCTTCCATCTTATTATTTGATCACAAAGATCGCGTCGAACACAAACGAATTCACTCATGTTTTTTTTCTGTTAATTGTTATCGAAAAGAAGTATCTGAATACTTTGACGAATAGTATGCTGAAAACACGCGTATATAAAGGACCAATATTTTGGTGCCTTGTGCAAAAACCGCAGGGTAATTGATTGTGATAGTTGTCATCGAAATAGTGTAATCAGTAGATACTGGTTGTAATAAATTACCGCAACAGATAAATAGAACTTCCGCAACAATATAGTTTATCATACTTGTTGTTTATTACCGCTATCGAAAGTACCAAGTGAATGTTCTTGTAGTCTATTTATTTGTTAATGTATGCTTCTATCATAGAAATGAAAAAAAAAAAGACAAGTTAGACATCAAATATAATATATCACAGTAAAAAAGAAGAACCGAACATAAGTTACGAGATTTTTTTTTGCCCCCGATTGACATATTGCCTTGAAATCACCATTCGCGCAAAAAACGCGCAATTTTTTTTTTGATCCTCGTATTACTGAATAGGTAAGGTCTCAAATAGAGTGATTAACTTGACACCGGCAGCTTTCGGCAACATAGAAAAGTCCAATTGCAATAAACAAAATCGAAATTTTCTTTACATTACTAAAAAAAATAAAAAAATATATACACTACCGTCCAAAAGTTTGGAAGCAGCAAGGTAAAATCGAATAAAACCAAACTAAGTCATTTAAATTTAAATGTATTGATAAAAAAATAAAGAACAAACAGAAACTAACTTAAACAAAATAAAAAAATAATATACAATGGTAAATTAGATTAAATTTTAGCTTCATCAAAGTGTCCACCTTTCTCCTTTATAATCTTCTCACATATTCTGGGCATTCTATTAATCAATTTTTTAAAATAATCTTTATCTAATTTGTTCCATTCGTTCTCTAATAGCTGCCACAAATGTTCTGAGCTCGTAGGACAACGACTTTTCACCCTCCTGTCAAGTTCATCCCAAACAAGTTCAATGGGAGAAAGATCAGGGGATTGAGATGGCCATTGCATGATGTTTAAAATGTTTTCAGCTTTTTTCTTGTTTAAAAAGTTCTGGCACAATTTAGACGAATGCTTAGGATCATTATCCTGTTGAAAAATGAATCCAGAACCAATGAGACTTAGTCCACTGGGTATGGCAGAATCTTGGAGAATTTTTAAATAGCCTTCCTTGTTTAATTTTCCGGTTATCCTCACAAGATTGCCGGGTTTACTGTTGCCAAAACACCCCCAAACCATGACATTACCACCACCATGTTTGATGGTAGGCACTGTACATGCCTCTGAAGCCCTCTCTTCTTTTGACCGGCGTACAAAGACACGTCTATTGGATCCGAAAATCTGAAATTTTGATTCGTCACTCCAAAGGACATTTTCCCATTGTTCTATAGTCCAGTTTTTATGCGCTTTTGCCCATTCTAGTCTATTTTTCTTATGTCGATTTGTTAGTTTGGGTTTTTTAGCAGCAACACATCCTCTTAATCCCGCAGACAGTAAGCGTCTTTTAACAGTAGTTGTTGAAATGGGTGTTTCTCGCGTATCATTCAGAGCTGCAGTGATCTGTGGTGCAGTTAAGCGTCGATTCCGTTTAGAAAGAACTCTAATGAAGTTGTCCTCTTGATTTGTTGTGGATTTGGGCCTACCAGATCTCTTTCTATCTTCATTTTTCCCCGTTTCTTGTTTTCTAGCAAGGGTATAGTGGACACCTTTACAAGAAATTCCGAGCCTTTCTGCGATTTGACGTTCACTGTATCCTTCCTCGCGTAGAGTGCAAATAGCGCTTCGCTGTTCAAGCGTGATTTGCTTGCGTTTTGCCATTTTCAGAAGAAAAAATACGGTCAAAGTAGTAGCCGATATCTTTCGAATACAGACAATGTTAATATCACAACTTTCACGTGCCAATGCTCAAGTGCGACTGAATAAGGTCTAAAAAAGTTAAAACCAGCAAACATTATCAATAAAACTACACCATTGCATAGGATAAAGTAGCCGACGGATTAAGTCATAAAACACGTGTTTCGTCAATATTAAGGAATTCCATAAAACTTGATGAATGTAGGATAATAATCCTTTTGTGTTTGTGTAGACAGTCGTAAAAGGTTGTAAAACTTAAGATTATTGCTAATTTTTACCGCTATTAGTCGGCATTTATTTGTTTTGTTTGAAAACAGGTGTGCTTCCAAACTTTTGGACGGTAGTGTATATCATTATTTTTTTTTACAAAACTGAACGTGGATACAAAGTGTACATTCTGATCTATCTAATGATGTATTACACTGATATGTTTCCATGGAAAACATCCGAATAATTTTGTGTTGAACTTCCTTAACGGTAATTTAATTGGCATGAAAATATTTATGCTCAATGTTTGAGGTTCACTTTATAAACATGAAACTAACTTATTTAATTTTTTTTGGAATTAATTCGAAAGTTGCATCCTTTGAGGGTATAAAACTATAAAAGGATCTATGGATTTGCGACTTTTGTCAAAACCATTTATGAGATGGCAAATACTGTTTGGGCCCATAGTGCGTCGTTACGAATGCGGTCGGTCAGCCTAACTCCACAGATTTTCCGTAGAGATCGCATTTCGACCGCATTAATTTTACTTTCATACTCTTTTCTGCATATCCAACTCTCGCTTCCATACAGTAATGTTGGGACAAGCACTGCGTTATGTATTACTACACGTGCCTTCTGGATGAGGTGGTGGCTACCGAGAAGTCCCAACGCTCCGTTCACTCTATTTACCTTCCATCTCGCCTAAATTCACATCCAAGATATAAAAATTTATACACTTGTTCCAGTACATCATTACCTACTGTTACTCTTACATCTGTTCTGGCTTCATCTCTTTCAAAGACCATTATTTTGGTTTTACTCACATTCATGCGTAGACACCTTTTCTTACAATCTTCTGTCATTGTGTCGACTAGGGTCTGCAGGTCAGTCGCTGACTGCGCCAGCAGGACTGCATCATCTGCATAAAGCAGAGCACTGACCACTGAGTCGCCGATCTGGACTCCCACATTCATATCGTTCAACCTTTGGAGACATTTATTCAGATATATGATAAACAGCCTGGCTGATAGAACACACCCCTGTTTAACGCCGATATTGACGTCAAACCAAGGCGACATTCCATCATCCAACCGCACACAAACTCTACAGCCCATGTCATTACGCCATATCCCTTGCAGGGTAGGCAGAGAGAACAGAGTGCCAGAGAACTCTATCTCTGCATACTTCACTCGCTTCCTCAACATTCTCTTCATACAACTTACCTTCCACACAACCTCTTACATTCCACGTGCCCACCCAGCACTCTGCTCTCCTCGACTCGCCTGACTGGGCAAGGCGTGATGGGTGGCGGCCCCCATCGCCGCAACTGCCTAAGTTCGTACCGACGGGGGCGGGTCGGTACGCGTCGCCTCCGGGGGACGCCCTAACCCGCATTGCGGTACGCATATCGAGCCGGATTAGCAGTCTAATTAGACTGGCAGGGGACGCGAACGAGCACCCTCCGGACTATACCCCCCAGGTAATTTATTAACTTTACTAATAACGATACAATACAATAGGTATAATTGTCTACATTTTGTTTTTGGTAGGACTTTGAATGACCCTATTATATCCTTACGAAGGCTAATGGTGAACTCAAAGGGCTCTCAACCCAAAACATTTCAGCAACGATCATCGTCTACACGTTTGAGTCCGCAATTTCTTTTTAACCACTCAACCGTGACGCTCAATTATTTTCTTTTTAAATATTTATTCATGATCATGGATACCATCTAAATATAACCAAGTCTTATACAATTTTCTTTATAACTTATAGCATAATATTCCACTTAGCAGAGTCATCATCATCACAGCCCATATATGTCCCCTGTTGGGCTCGGGCGTCCTCCGTAATGGGAGGGAAAAATTAATCTACTATATTTACCGCGCTGGTCAGACGTGTTGGTATAGGGTTTTGTTTCGAGTTTTCCTTCTCTTGCATAGATGTTATATGCGTTTTATATCCCTTAGTCGTCTCTTACGATCACCCACGGGTAAGACAGGGAGTGATGAATTGTATTCTTACTCCGTCACCACACGGATAAGTTAGTAGGTAATTAGTAGAGTAGCTTATTCATAAAGTTGTATAACCGGCCGCCTTGAATAACTTGAGTCCTTCGTGAGAATGTAATTCTTGACAAGAAGGAATCAGATGGAATTGACCCAGGACTAAGTTAAACACTTTGTCGTCTTTTACGACGTTCATAAGCAATTTAAAGATTGATAGTATTATATAACTGAGAACTTGTAATATGACTTATGAATACGGTCAAGTCTAGCGAGCGAGTTACAATGATTGCCGAAGCCGCCGTTTGACACACATGTGCAGGTTACCAATGTTTGCGACTGCACACATCAGCTCTGGTTTTAGGAGAATTACTTAAGAAAAAATTAATAGCATTTCAAAACGGTAGTATTTAATAGAGATACTGATATCCAATATGAACAGAAAGAAACCCCAATTTCATATTTTGGTAATACTTTCTTCATGGACTATATATACACGTCCTGTTGAATTCTGACCTCCACAACGGAGTGAAATTGACTTATTATACCGCGCTGATCAGATGAATTACTATAGAGTTATATATGTATTGAGTTTT
The DNA here is from genome assembly GCA_905163515.2 of Lymantria monacha. Taxonomy (NCBI): domain Eukaryota; kingdom Metazoa; phylum Arthropoda; class Insecta; order Lepidoptera; family Erebidae; genus Lymantria; species Lymantria monacha. Next base: position 4,175,336 of record LR991104.1, read on the forward strand.
TATTGTCTTGCATAGAAGAAAATAAAAACTTAATAAAAAAAATTCTTACCCTAACTTAAACATATTTTATGATACCCAAGTGCCAAAAAAAGGCAGTGAATTGTATCTTACTCCGTTATCACATATATCACGATCATCATTCTGCTCTTATCACAATTACTTGTAGTCGATACTATATGTTCTTTTCCATAGAACATAAGAATAAGTTATTGCCAATAGATTTTTGATCGGTCGCCTACCTGACGTCTACTATTCTTGGGAATGCATTTGTTAATCAGACGTCATCAGATGGAGTACGCCCATGTGGATATAAAGCTCTTAGTCGTTTTTTTACGACATCCACAAATGAGTTAAGAGTAAGTTTGGTAGTATTCGTAGCCGTTAGCACATATATTATTCATTCATCATCATCATCATCTTGCTCTTATGCCAATTACTTGGGGTCGACGCAATATGTCATCTTCCTTCATACAAAGTTAGCACATACTACGCGTTCACTTCGAGGTTGCCGTCGGCGAGCGTTACGACGTCACAGTGTGGCCATTGCACTGTTAATGGCGACAATTTGACTTAGACAATGACTAACTTGAAAGACTAAAAACGTGAAAATATTTATAACTTGACACTGGCACCAATAGCTCGTATATGTAGCTGATTGCCAATATATAAGAAGAAGAAGAAGAAATTATTGTTGATTGATTTTGTTACACAGAAATGCTTGGCAAGTTGATAAAATAAAATACTATGCTTATCCCTACTAATATTATAAATGCAAATGTGAATTTGTTTGTTATTCGTGTGTTATTAGTTAACTCGACCCATTATAACGAAATTTATTACAAGTTATTATCATTATTAGATGTTTCAACAGTACAGTAAAGGACAAAGGATAGGTACTTATATTAACATACCACGCGTGCAAAATTGCTGGTGGAAACTATTACTTAATAAATAAAAAGCAAACATCAAGAATTTGTTCGTTTAAAATGAAAATATATATTATTGTACAATAGCGTTGCTATCGGTACTAAGCGGGCAATGTTAGCGGTACGGGGTAGGGATGTGGGACGGGAGGTAACGGCAATCTTGAAGTGAACGTGTAGTATATTATGATTACATATTATCACTGTTTTATAGCTAGAATAAAATATTTTCTTTCATTTCATTCATTTATTGTGACGTGGAGTTTTTACTACTTAGGATACATACATACATATCATCACGCCATATCCCTTGCAGGGTAGGCAGAGAGAACAGAGTGCCAGAGAACTCTATCTCTGCATACTTCACTCGCTTCCTCAACATTCATAATTCTCTTCATACACGCTCGCCGGTTTCGGAGACTCTTGACTCCGCCTTCCTTTAGTATATGACCGATCTGGTCTAGGTAGGTTAGTCTCGGTCTCCCTCGGTACCTACATCCTTCCACTTTCGCATTGTATATCTTCTTAACCAGACGTTCGTTCGGCATTCTTTCCACATGTCCGAACCATCGGAGCATGCCCTTTCGCATCTTTACACCAATACTCTCTTTCATACCTACTCGCTCTCTTACGTCGACGTTACGAATGCGGTCGGTCAGCCTAACTCCACAGATTTTCCGTAGAGATCGCATTTCGACCGCATTAATTTTACTTTCATACTCTTTTCTGCATACCCAACTCTCGCTTCCATACAGTAATGTTGGGACAAGCACTGCGTTATGTATTGCTACACGTGCCTTCTGGCTGAGGTGGTGGCTGCCGAGAAGTTGCCCCAACGCTCCATTCACTCTATTGCCCGCATTCACTCTTCGCTCTATATCAGTGGTGTACCTTCCATCTCGGCTAAATCCACATCCAAGATATACAAATTCATCCACTTGCTCTAGTACATCATTACCTATTGTTACTCTTACATCTGTTCTGGCTTCATCTCTTTCAAAGACCATTATTTTGGTTTTGCTCACATTCACGAAATAAAATCTATCTTACTTTGCCTATAACCTATATACATATGTATATAGAGATAAATTGCTTGCATTGACCTTTTTTTTTTTGGTGGGCTACGGTACGTCACGCCCCGCCTTACAATATACGGCTCAACGCCCAGCGGGTCTTTTTCTTCAGTGATTGATTTAGAAAGTCCTTAAAAATGAGTCATCATCATCATTCTCCTACTCTTATCCCAATTACTTGGGGTCGATACAATATGTACTCTTCTTTCCTTAAAAAGTGCTTCTTTAAAAGTGCTTAGTTCTGACAACAGCCTAATTGTAATATGTATTATCAGACAGTGAAGAACATTTTAAACAAAACTTAAAAGCTAACCATCTTCTTATATGTAGTGGAGGAACACAGAGCTCACATTCCATCACATGAATCGGTGACAAACCCTCCTATTGCTCTTAAAGCCTGATTCTGGACCTTAATCAACTTGTATGTATGCGATACAGCACTATTATCATATAAGAAACAACCATAATCCAGCCTATTTCTTATTAACGCAATATATAATCTACGCAAATGTATTTGATGCACTCCCCATGAAGCACTAGTAATAATTTTAAGTAGATTTATGAGCTTTTGAACTCTTATTACAAGCTCATTGATATGTTTAGCCCACCGTAATCCCCTATCTAACCAAATACCTATAATTATCTACTAAATCAAGTTCACAATTATCGATAACAAGATTCATTTCCTGTCGCCTATATTGTGTTTAATACACAATATTCTGAGTTATTAATTGAAAGCTCTAATCCTAGCTCATCCAATAGAGTAATAAAAATATATAAGGCATTTTGTATTCGATCTTTACTTTGTACAACATTATTATGACTTGTATATAGAACAAAGTCATCAGCGTATTGGCATATAGAAACATATTGAACAGCAAAGGTGATAATAGGGTCCTCCTGAGCTAGGCCCTTTCGCGCATATCTGATCGAATCTTTTCCTATTACCGATTCATCACTAATTTTTAAATGACGTTCAGACAAGAAATTCCATAAATACAAGCATAAACTTTTGCCTACACCTAAAGAGTCTAATATATCTAATAATTTTTCTATTAATATATTATTGTATGCACTCTTAATATCAAGAAAACATGCTATGGTTTTGGTGGCTTTTGGTGTTTTTTGTAAAGCCTATTTGAATTTGGGTCACTAATCGCGTTAGACAATCAAGACTAGAATGTCCTCTTCTGAAACCCGTGGCGAATGGTGATAAAATTAGTTTTTTTCTATAAACCATTCAAGTCTTTTAACTAACATAGCATGAAAGATTTTGCATGTACATGACAGCAAGGACAAGAAGGAGATATAGATCTTGGTTTACTATCAGAGGTAGAACCTGACTTTGGAATAGGAATAACTCTTATATTACGGCATTGAGATGGAACGTTACCAGAACTGTAAATATTATTATAAATTTTGAGTAAATATAGTTTACCAGGTTTTGGTAAATGTGAAATCATAGAATATGTTATTTTATCCTCACCTGGAGACGTATCTTTATTCTTTAAGCAGTGATTAATTTCTTGTAACGTAAAATTGGATTCTAATAATTTATTTCTACATGTAAAAAGTGGTGTCAAGGGGATAACATAATCTGGTGCTAGATCACATAACATTTCTCTGACCATCTCTTGAGAACATTGAGGCTTAGTTTTTTTATAGACCTTCACCCATCGCAGGCGTTGCCACATCTCAGTTGCTGAAACTTTATTATTTAAACGATCACAAAATTTCTTACACAAAATTTAGCTCTTTGAATGGCTCGTTTTACCAATATCGTTTACCAATATCGTTTAATCAATAAATTCGCAGGTATTGGGTTTCTTCTAAAATTTTTCAATGCTAATCTACGCACAGCAACTAATTTCGAAATATTAGGAGTTCAATATCCTTTCGATTTGAAATTATTTTTAGAATTATAACAAGTTCTATTACAAGGGGATGCTCTCATCTGCTGCTTCATTTATATGACGTACTAAAAAAATATACATATCTTGATCATTACTGATCTCAATTGATGAGTGAAAAGTATTAAAATATCGTTTATACATCTCCCAGTCAGCTAATTTATAGTTACGTTTTGTATATGAGCGACATTCACCTTTATATTTTACTTTAAGTTTAATAAACAAGTGGTCACTGTCCAGATTTTCATTAAGCACACACCATTCGAAATTGATAGCTATATCCGCAGACACAAATGTGATATCCGGAGAGAGCTTTGCATTATAGCATTTGCTAATTTAATCCTCGTGGGTTGTCCATTATTAAGTGAGGTAAAACCAAATTCTAGTGCTGACTCAAAGATCTTTTTTGAATTGAATCGGGAAAATGTTACTTCTTCTCCGATTTTAGAAATATTTTCATTAGATACATGGGAACATTAATATACAAAATATTATAAAAACTAATTTAAATTCAGTTATAAGAGCCAAAAAAAACATACGATTTTAACTTAATAAAAGCAGAATCTATGAAGGAACTTTGGGAAGAGTATAAAGGGTATTGTATCATTTACACTGATGGGTCTAAGAGTGCTGACGGTGGTGGCGCTGCGTTCTATGATCCTCCGAAATCACCCGCTGATAACAAACATAATTGCTTTAAAATAGATCAATATGTGTCAGTTATGTCTTTGGAACTCTTTACAATTTCAGAAGCTCTCACTTATTTACAAAATTTTGCAATCAGAAAAGCATTAATATGTGTAGATAGTAGAAGTGCATTACAACATATAGCTCGGTGCGCCTCTGGCTTCAGAGGTGCACCGATAGCATATGTTATTCTATCTAAAATGCAAAATATAGTCCAAAACGGGGTCAGTCTGAAATTGCAATGGATTCCATTACATGTGGGCCATAAAAGGAAATGAGGACGCTGATCGGCTGGCTAAATATGAATATTTGGAAAAAAATTACACATTGGAACTAATTATGTAGAACTATTACCTAAATATAAAAATAAATGCTATGAGCTTTGGAAAGAGTATTTCAATGATCGATCTAAAGAGAAAGGAATTTGGTATAAGTCCATAGTATCAGAACCTGTTCCATGGAACATGAGGAGGTTCTGATACTATGGACATGAACCATGGTTCATAAGCACTAAACTTAGTAGGAAACATGTCGTGGTAGCTCAGACTTAGGGATGTTAAAAAATAATCGATTTTTATTTTAATCGATTTTTTTTTTCTAATAATCGATTTTTATAATCGATTTTTATATTCATATTAATCGATTTTTAAAAAATCGATTATATAAATTATGCGTTTTAATCGATTTTTATGAAAAGCGCCATCTGTGGAACTGATGAATAAAACTCGAAGTAAATCCATTAATATTTACAAGTTAAGAGTGCCATAATATATATAGTTGTTGGTAAACAATAAAAATGTCTTCCAATGGTCTAAAAGCGGTTGGCGAAAATATTTTACGATTAAGAAACATACAGCAATATGCAAGTACTGTTCCAAAGAGCTAAAAACTTGCAGTAATACTACAAATTTAAAACAGCGTACATACATACATACCATCATGCCATGTCCCTTGCAGGGTAGGCAGAGAGAACATATTGCCAGAGAACTCTATCCTTGCATACTTCACTCGCTTCCTCAACATTCATAATTCTCTTCATACACGCTCGCCGGTTTCGGAGACTCTTGACTCCACCTTTTTCAGTACATGACCGATCTGGTCTAGGTAGGTTAGTCTCGGTCTCCTCCGGTACCTACATCCTTCCACTTTCGCATTGTATATCTTCTTAACCAGACGTTCGTTCGGCATTCATTCCTCATGTCCCAACCATCGGAGCATTTCCTTTCGCATCTTTACACCAATACTCTCTTTCATACCTACTCGCTCTCCTACGTCGCCGTTACGAATGCCATCGATCAGCCTAACTCCACAGATTTGCCGTAGAGATCGCATTTCGACCGCATTAATTTTACTTTCATACTCTTTTCTGCATATCCAACTCTCGCTTCCATACAGTAATGTTGGGACAAGCACTGCGTTATGTATTACTACACGTGCCTTCTGGATGAGGTGGTGGCTACCGAGAAGTCCCAACGCTCCGTTCACTCTATTTACCTTCCATCTCGCCTAAATTCACATCCAAGATATAAAAATTTATACACTTGTTCCAGTACATCATTACCTACTGTTACTCTTACATCTGTTCTGGCTTCATCTCTTTCAAAGACCATTATTTTGGTTTTACTCACATTCATGCGTAGACACCTTTTCTTACAATCTTCTGTCATTGTGTCGACTAGGGTCTGCAGGTCAGTCGCTGACTGCGCCAGCAGGACTGCATCATCTGCATAAAGCAGAGCACTGACCACTGAGTCGCCGATCTGGACTCCCACATTCATATCGTTCAACCTTTGGAGACATTTATTCAGATATATGATAAACAGCCTGGCTGATAGAACACACCCCTGTTTAACGCCGATATTGACGTCAAACCAAGGCGACATTCCATCATCCAACCGCACACAAACTCTACAGCCCATGTAACTGGACTGCACAGCCTGGAGCAGTTTACCGTTAATACTATACTCCGGGAAAATGTCCCAAAGTTCCTTTCGTGCAACCGTGTCAAATATTCTCTCCAGATCCACAACACTGCAGAAAATCCTCTGACCTAGAGCTAGATGCTTCTCCACAATGTTGCGCAGAGAGAACACTTGATCCATGCATCCCTTTCCACTCCTGAAACCTCCTTGTGCCTCACAAAGTAAACCATCGGACTCCATCCTCATTCTCCTTTCAATAATTTTTTAATAATTTTAGCATACACTTTTGCTTCCAAACTGGTCAAGCTTATGGCTCTGTAATTTGCGCAGTCATAACGTGAACCCTTGTTTTTAAACAAAGGCACGATGACTGCGTTATGCCAGTCCCTGGGAACCATTCCCGAGCTCCAACATAAATTGAGGAGCAACAGGAATGCCTCCCAGACACAGGAGCCGCCAAGCTTGATCATCTCGGCAGACACCATATCAATGCCCGCTGCCTTACCATTTCCAAACCTCTTATCGCCCATTCAACTTCATCCATACTGATGCCATCGGAGGGCGCCGGTGCCGAATTTTGATCTACTAGACCACATGCAACACCGGCGCCAACCCGAGTATCCGCATACATAATATCTCCAAAATATTCACTGCATCGGCTTAACACGTCTTGTATTTGTGTAAGAATGTCTCCACCTTTAGACCTTATTTTATTCATTCTGAAGGCTGACCAACCACACCGAGACCTCTCCACCTCTCTCCAAAAGAGTTTGGTGTTACCCTCGAAGTTTTTAGCCAGCCTATCTTCTGCACTTATATTTGTTCTATCACGTTTCTCTTTCACTAAGGCCTTGGTGTCATTCTTACATTGCCGATATATTTCTTTCTTCTGTTCAGTCATACTGTCACTCAGATTCAAAGAAGAGACATAGTCCAGCCACGCTTTCTTCTTTTGCTCTACGTAAGCTGCCACTTCCGCATCCCACCAAGCATCACCATTTGTTTTTCTATGCTTCTTTGAGCTTCCACATACTTCTTTCGCTGTATCTACCATACTCTCTTTCAATATTCTCCAGCATTCTTATATGTCCGATTGCGGCTGGCTTGCCATCGTCAGCCATTCTCGAACACCCTCTACATACTTTTCTCTTTCACACTCTTCTTGCAAACTTTCAATCTTTATTCTTTCAAGCCCTCCGAAGTGGACACACTCTCGCCAGTGCCCCCACTTTCTGAACAGACCATTAAATCTCGCAATAACGAGATAGTGGTCCGTATCGACTGTGGGGCCCCTGTAGGCTCTTGCGTCCAATATTTTGCTTCGGAGGCGACTGTCTACCAAAATTAAATCTTACTTTTCTGTTCATGCCTTCTCCATGTATACATATGAATGCCCTTATGTTGAAAAAATGTGTTTGGCACAATAAGGTTTCTCTCCCTGCATACATCCGCAATGAACGACGTAGGTAGGCACCTGCGTCGTTCACTCTCTTATCACCAAATGGACCAAGTACGTCCTCATAGTCGGGACGCTTGGTCCCCACCCATCCGTTCAAATCTCCGCATACAATCACGCGTTCACTGGTTTCTGCCATATCCAGAACTTCCCTAACATTATCCCAAAACTTCTCCAAGTCTGATACCACCGAGGATCCTACGGGAGCATATGCCACAATCATGAAAGGTGACACCTAGTTATATACGGACCCAAAGAAGTCTGGGATCATAAATTCCGTAATCTTTCACACCTGAGGCCAAGCGAGAGGACAAAAGCACTCCTACCCCCATGCTGGCTCGATCACTCTGTGGTACACCAGACCACAGGGCCATCCCGCCACCAGGAAGATCGCAGGCGTCGCTGCCCCTTCGCTTGGTCTCTGTTACACAGAGCACGTCTAGCTGTTTGTCCGCCATGACGGTTATCAGCTCGTGCAACTTACCTTCCACACAACCTCTTACATTCCACGTACCCACCCGGCACTCTGTTCTCCTCGACTTGCCTGACTGGTGGTGGTGGACTGGTGGTCCCCGTCGCCGCACCTTCTGATTTTTGTACCGACGGGGGCAGGTCGGTACGCGTCGCCTCCGAGGGACACCCTAACCCGCACTGCGGTACGCATATGAGCCGGATTGAAGTCTGACTAGACTGGCACGCGGACGGGGACGCGACGTGCACGCTCCGGACTATGCCTCCCTAACAAAAATCATCCTCAAGTCGGGCTATTGCTGTCCACTGCTAGACGTAGGCCTAAATGTAAAATAGTACTGGACATTTATGGCATTTTTTTGTTGTAATTTATATTTTAGTTTTTGAGACAATAAGGTTGTTATTTTGTTAGGATGCTCATCATTTCATTTTTATGATAATAAAAAAAAAATGTGTCAACAATTACATTTGGTTTCCTTATTCCTTACCTTGAAAATTTAAAGGAATATTCGCTTTGATGAATTTTTAGATTTGAATTGGTTGATTTTTTATTCATATAATTTTATTTGATTTTAATCTGATAAATTGTTAATATGAATCTCTTAGGTTTATTATTGGAATATGAAAAGTATATACATTTTTAAATAATAGAAAAAAAAACGATTTTGGAATGAAGTTCCTTATCGCGCGTTGTTAAAGGGGGCTAGACGGAAAAAATTCTTACGAAAAGTTGTCACGACACTTTTTGCTATAGTAAGCTATTGTAAGCTGTGCGGCGTCGCTCGTCGGCTCTCTTATAGAAAGCAAGCCAGATATTTTCATTTCTATTTCGCATTGAACAGTGTGGTGTCGCGACGATTTTTTTTATAGATAGAGTGATTCAAGAGGAAGGTTTATATGTATAATATATGCATAATGTACTAGAGAAACACTGATAATTTTAGAGGTTTCTAATGTGATGTCGTAAATAAACACATTATTTTGCGCTTACATTGCAAACGCTGGCTGAACCCTACGAAATAGATCAAAATAAAGTACTACAGTATTATACAGCTTAAAAAGGCCTACAAAAAAGTCCGCGATGGTATATATCTATCTCTTAAGGATAACATACTATATCCATTTTAATACTTTAAAAAATGTTCTATTATAAAACGGTAATTGAAAAGCTATTTACACAAATACTGTATTAATCCTTATCATTTTAAATACATTAGTTGGCTTGAGCATTTCATGAAGATATTTTTTTTCCTTCAGACCATGCAAATTAAATCAATACCTTAAGAGATATAGCAAAATCAAAATAATGCGCAACGAAATTATTTTCGCCCGTGACCGGGCCGCGTGGCCGGCTCGCGTTCGAGCTCGGGGCCGAAAAGTTTTGGTAGTCTAGTGGAATTGTATATCCTATTATTAATATTATAAACGTGAAAGTTTGTAATAATGTATGGATGTGAACATGTTTGTTGCTCTTTCACGTAAAAACTACTGAATGGATTTTGATGAAATTTATAGTAATATAGCTTGCACATCAGAATAACACATAGGCTATAATTTATAAAGATATTTTGCAAATTGGCTAAAATATAACGATAAAAATCGCTTAAGGCAGAAAAAAATTATATAATTAAAATAGAACTTCGTTCCATCCGGGTGTCCCTTGACACCTCCGGTTTTTTTTTTCATAAAAATCGATTATTTATTTTGATTATAATCGATTTTTGGCAAATCGATTAATATTAAATTTAAAAAAATCGATTTTTATTTAATCGATTTTTTTCCAGTAACCTCACATCCCTACTCAGACTGAGGACATGCCGCTCAACAAGTTTGGTTATCTTATGAAAAAAAGTACTTCGCCGAATTGTGACATATGTGGCGCTGTAGAAGATGTCATTCACTTGTTGTCGGAGTGCTCTAGATTTCAGTCTGCTAGAGAAAATTTTATTATGCAGCTAAATGTAAATGTGAGTGATATAGGGATGTTTCATCACATATTGTCATCACCTAATTCTGAAGCAGGCTATAAGTTAATTAAGTTTGCTATGTTACGAATTAAGTAGTATGTAATTTATTGATATACGATGGGACTGGCATGTACATTTGTATAAAAGTCCCTAATAATAAACAAAGAGAAAAAAAGTTATTGGCAATAGTTTTATGACCGGCCGCCGGCCACACGTCAACCCTCCTTGGGAATATAATTGTTGACCAAACGGCATCAGATGGTGTCGACCTAGGTCGTTATAGGGCTTTTAGTCGTCTTTTATGACATCCACGAGCAAAGTAAGGGTTAGTAGTATTCGTAGCCACTACCACATAGCTATCCTTGAAAATGAGTATCACATCAATTTTTTTTTGTTAATTCCCTCTGAAAATTGCGTTGGTTTACGAAAACTTAAATATCGTATCGTATTAGTAATTTTTTTTATACAAATATCACATTCCATATGAATTCCAGTAGGAAAATAGAATATGTAATCACTTATGAAGAGTTGCATACAATTAAATAATTTGAAGGTGTTTGGAAGTTTGTCGGATCGTCTGGTATATGTAAATGGACATTTGTCTTTTATTTGTTTAGTGTTTGCCTATATATCTAGACGATCTAAGCCTATATCTTTGTTGATAGTAATAGGTTTTCATGCTTAGCATGTTTTGGCTAAAATAAGTGACTTATTTTATGTAGATAACAAGTAACTACTGTATATTTTTTAGTGGAGTTTTCAATACACGTTATCAAGATATTCAAATTACTGCACGATCAATGATTGAAATTTTTCTTTATAGGAGTTCAACTCAAAACACTTACAACAAAAGGAGTAACAGTGAAGTCAGAAATGAAAGAAGAAGATACCGAGATACGTCCTAAACATAACGTAGCATCTAGAACAGAGTTGGTAAAACACAGGTCCAATATTAAAGAAATACTCACCAACTCAAATGCAACGCCTATAAGACGTTACGGAGGAATTGGCTATACATGCTGCTATTGTGAAGAGCAGTACACAAAAGCAATAGATTTAAAAAAACATACTCTAGAAACACATAAGGATGTCACAGAAGCAAATTTCATGAAAACTATGAATATGTCTGAATATGTCGTCAAACTCGACATTACTGAACTTAATTGCAGTCTTTGCAATTTAAAAATAGATGCATTAGATACTTTAATGGACCATTTGAAAGATTCACACCAAATAAATATATTTACAGACATCAAAAACCATATATTTCCTTTTAAATTCGATGGTAATACGGCAAAATGTACGATTTGTCCTAACACGTTCAATAGATTTAGAATGCTTGTCAAACATATGCATAGACACTATCGGAATTTCGTTTGTACTTTGTGCGATGCCGGCTTCGTAAACCGTAATGCATTAACACAGCATTTAGAGAACCATGAAATTGGGTCCTTCGCTTGCAGTTACTGTAAGAAAATCTACAAGACTCAAGTTAAAAAAAGACTTCACGAAAGAACAGTTCATACTCACATAGATATGATGTATAAATGTGGATACTGTACAGAGACCTTCAGAGACTATGGCAAAAAAGAGACTCATTTAGTCAATGTACATGGTGTTAAATCTTTAATTGCTAAATGTGATGCCTGTGATAAAATATTCACCACCAGAAAACTGCTCAATATTCACGTAAAAAGAGATCATTTAATGGAAAGACCTCACAGATGCACCGAATGTGATATGGCATTTTTCTCGACCACCGGACTCAAAAATCACATGGTAAAGCATACTGGTTTGAGAGCATTTCAATGCGATGTTTGTTTAAAGTCTTATGGCAGAAAAAAGACATTAAATACTCACATGCGTATTCATGGAACAGAAAGGTTTAAGTGTTCGCATTGTGATCGAGATTTTGTTCAGAAATGTAGTTGGAAGAGTCATTTGCGGTCTAAACATGGAGAGGTTGTGTAAAATATATAACTCTAAAGGTATTTTAATTTACATATGTGTACAAAGTAATTCAACCGTAATATTTATAGATTTATGTCTAAAATACACATCTGCATTTGTGGTTGCAATCTAAATTTTTATAATTTATAGAAGCACGATCGGTAAGACTTACAGGAGAGTTGATCCGAACTGTGTGAATGTGCAGCTGTAGAAAATATAAAAGTAAATTAAAAACTAAAAATGAGATGTCTTTAACAGGTAAGGCTTAATTTTAATACAAATCTTGGTGTAATGAGGGAACGTTGTGAAGAAAAAGAAAAGATAGTAATAGTTATTGAGAGCAGAAAAAACTAAAAGGAAGGATTGTAAAGGATCACATTGTAAAGGATAAGAGGCATCCTTAACCAATGGTCATGCTAGAAGAATGTGATAAATAAAATTTGGTGAATCGATTTTGAATGTGTGTACCTTAATACTTAGAGGAATTAAGTAAGATTGATGTCGAGCAGGTGGCAGATTGTAATATTTTGCACAAAAGCCTTGCAACTACTACGCTGACGTCATATACATAGGGATAAATGTGGAAAGGAGATGATTATATTATGATATTATATTATTCTTATGATAGCTAATTAAACACAACAATAATACGTACGATAAATAATAACATGGACGAGTTCAAGCATATACGAAATATAATAAAATATTCATTTAAATAATCATGCTTTTATTTTAAAGAAAATCACAAAACTAAAGAAATTTATTCAAATAAGATCAATGAATATATCACCGATAATGCAAATAAGATCACACAATAAAATGCTACTTTTCTTTGTAGGTCGTCCCCAAGCAGATAGTTCTACAGTAAATACTGAAGAAAACTTACCTGGTAAAACAAAACACAAAGGTATTGAGGTAAAAATCAAAAAACCTTCACTGGCAACACAAGAAATATATAAACCAGAAGTTAAAAATGTAGAATTATATAAACATAGATCTAATATTAAAGAGATTATCCTTTGTTCAAACGCAACACCTATCAGACGATACGGGGGAATGGGTTATACTTGCTGTTATTGTGACAGTCATTACTTAGAAGCTACTGATTTGAAAAAGCACACATTAGAGACACATCATGATGTTCAAAAAGCATCATTCATGAAAAGTGTTAGCATGGATCAGTATCTTATCCGACTAGATATTACAGCATTAAAATGTAAACTTTGCGATATGAATACCGATACCTTAGAACAGTTTATGGAACATTTGAAGGTAGATCATCAGAAAAAGATTTACACTGACATAAAAAATCACATCATTCCATTCAAGTTCATTACAGACACACCTCAATGTTGTATTTGTTTAAAAATATTTAGTAAATTCAAAACCCTTCTTGAACACATGAATTTGTTACATTACAGAAATTATATTTGTGATGTATGCGATACAGGTTTTGTAAATTCTCAAGGTCTAAAATGCCATAAGCTTAGACATGCCACGGGTACTTTCAAATGTGATCATTGCTCTCATGTATTCGACACTAAAGTTAAAAAGAAATCCCATGTAAGAGCAATGCATTCTCTCAAACCGAAACTTAAATGCGCGTACTGCAATGAAAATTTTCCTGATTATAGAAGAAAAGAAGCTCATTTAGTATCAATGCATGGATTGAAAGTTCCAACACCTAAATGTCGTGCGTGTGATAAAGTTTTTAGCAGTAGACAACAATTAACTACGCATATAAAGAGATCTCATTTAATGGATAGACGACATAAATGTTCAGAATGTGATATGAGCTTCTTCCAAACCACGGAATTAAAATATCATATGATGAAACATACAGGCGTAAAGTCTGTCAAATGTAATGTTTGCTCCAAAGCGTTTTGTTCGGCGAAGACTTTGAGGGAGCATATGAAAATTCACGATGATATAAGACGTTTTAAGTGTGAGCATTGCGGACAAACGTTTGTGCAAAAATGTAGTTGGAGAGGTCATATGAAATCCAAACACGACGAAATTGTTTAACATATATTTTTTATTACATAATTATATATGAATAACTATTTTGATTGTTAGAGCTATGATTCTGTAACAGTGTATTTTCTCATATTTTAAAAATAAACTAATGTTTTACATTAGTCAACATAATAATGGATAAAGAATACGTCGTATAATATACAGGAGTTGTACGAGATAAATAAGGGAGGTAAGCAGATAACATCACTGAAAAAGAAGGAAACTTATAAATAAAACTCTTTGGTATCCAGTCAGGTCAGCATCCGATAGTAGAGTAATTTCTCTTTCTACTGAAAAACTCGTGCAGCTATAAATCCTTAATCGACTACGAAGAATATCCAATAATTATAAATACGATCGGACTTGCCTGTAGCTGTTACAGACAATTTTTCACTGTCCAAAACGGCCATTGTTCTTTAGAGAACCCATCGTGAAAGTTTAAGATTTAGAATTTAAATTAGTTGTTAAATATTTTCTTGTAAGAAAAACGCCTGAAAATATATTACTTGTGTGGTTTTGGTTGTTACAGGCAATGTTTTTCCACTGACGAAAATGGTCATTGTTCTTTAGAGAACCCATCATGAAAGTTTAAGATTTAGATTTTAGGTTAGTTGTTAAATGTTTCTTATAGGAAAAAACGCCAGATAATAAATTACTTGTGTGGGTTTTTTATTTAATTTTAATCTTTCACTTTTTGTAGTGGCTACATAAATACATATTCTAGATATTTTAACTGTCTACCTAAATAATATATTACGGTTCACGGACGGAAGCTTAATATTAAGGGTTTTATTAAAAATTAAACTACAAATACTGGCCAAATATCAGTCCTTCTAATTGACTCTGTTATTGAAGGAACGGCAAAAATGTGCTTGACGAATAGCTGAAATGCTATAAATTGCGATGCCTCCATTTTGATTTTTATAATTTATACTAGTTCGCCAATGTTATTCTTTAATTCAATTTTTCAATTATCTTAGTGAATATTTTGCTACTATATAATGTTTGTTGTGGCAACAATTATAAGAACCTTAGTTTATAACCTCCGGGGCAAAAATGGGGTTTTATAAATTTGACATATGTGTCACCGATTATGATGCAGTCCTTTTTTTTTGTTTAAAAGATGGCGTGATCGAGACGCTACAATTTATTAATTCTTGTTCTGGCGTTTTAAGCACAATATGTATTTACTTTATTTTCAAATATATATGTGATTTAAAATTTGAAACATCCATGTATGATGGTACCACAAAGTTATTCTGATGATGCTCAAAGGTAGGAATTAAGTCAAAAAACACCCGTCAAATTTGGGCGCATTGGATTTGTCTTAAATTGTTTATGTCGGAAATAACTTATTTCTAGAATTATTGACTTATAGATATTTCATTAATCTGTTTTAGAACAAAAACCATGATTTCATTACGCTGTAGACATATATTATATTTAATATTAAATAAAATGGATGTCTTAACTAGCTTCTTGTTTTTTATTTATTCCGAATGGTGTTAAGGATTCGATTTATTCCGATGATAAGTAGTTATTCCCGTGATTTCATTTGGAGAAAAATTAAACCTCTGCTCTGTCATGTCACTCAAGAAAACAGTATGTTTCACTACAAACTGAAAGAAATTGATGATTTAGACTGGTCAATCTGTAAGAAGGTGCTACACTCGTTGGATTTAACAAGCACCTAAAATAAAACTGAATCATTCTTTACTATGTCTCACCTATATCGATATCTTGCTTTACTTTCGCTTTTAGGATACAGTTGCAAAATTTAATAGCACGCTACTAATACCAAAATCGAGAATATTCTGAGATTGAGTCTTGTAACTCTTTACATACAATGATAGTAGGATACGGACCTCTTATTTAATTTGAAATTATCTGCTTATAGCTAAGCAGATAATGCATAATGTTTAATCAAGTGTGAACTCAGTGCTAAATTCAAAAAGAGTTGCAATTTGGCTTTGATTTTCTCTATCTTTGCATTAGTATCGTCCGCTTACTTGACCCAATGACATCCGCAGTCAAGAATACAGGAACGCTTGGTATTTTTTTAAAAGAAGTAATCTTTTAATATAACTAAGGTACGAAATATTCTAATATATCATACGATATCATTATATGGCAGGAGAGCAACATATAATAATATTGCACGCTAGTTACACATAGGCACAGCACAATCATTTCGTCTCGTTTTCGTTTCGTCGTTTCGACCATTACGCCGTTTACACAGTCAATATTCGTATTTATCTCATTGCTCAAACAGCACACCTGATGGTATTACTAATACTCATGAAACTTTGCACTGCTGCTCCCAACCAAAACCCACCCAGATCTTTCTCTCACTGAATGAAGCGCAGTAGCACATTACCATTGTTTAAATGGTTTTCTACGAGCATGTGGTACTACCCCGAAGGGATTAGCTCAAGACTGTAGACATAAAACTACCACAACAAAATAAATCAAAGTACAACTAAATCAGCTATCAGTCGCATAATTAAAATGATAGTCAATAAGTCATGGTAATAATTTATAGACTTTGAATTTTTCATATTTTGTTTTAATAAAAATCTATTTTTTTCAAAAAGCAAAGGCGAGGATGTTTTCAACGAAACAGTTTTTGAAATAGTTATTTCCTATGGAGAATTAAAAAAATATTTGGCGCGTCTGCATAATCCTAAAAGAAATAATATCGCATACGTATGGTGAGATCAACCGTCGAAAAATTAAAATATATTTGAACTTACGTGCAATGTCGAACTTACGTGCTGTGGCCTAACGATTAATTTTTCTTATAGGTCGACCTGCAGAAAACGTTCAAATTAAGAAAGAACTTATTGAAGAATCAGATGATACAGAAAATGAAACAGATACTCCAAGTTCTAAGCAAACACCAATTGGGCCTATAAAAACAGACGAACTTCATAAACATCGGATTAATATCAGAGAAGTAATGCTATGCTCTAATGCCACACCTATTCGACGGTACGGTGATCTGGGTTATATGTGTTGTTATTGCGACGAGCATTACTTACAGCCGGCAGATTTAAAAACACACACAATAGAGACTCATATAGATGTTTGGCAAGCATTTTTCATGAAAAACAGATTGGATCGATTTGTGGTCAGGTTGGATATAACTTCATTGGTTTGCAAGCTCTGCGATCAAAGTCTTGATTCTCTAGAGGAACTTATAAATCATTTGACACTTGAACATCGCAGAACAATTTATACGGATATAAAAAACCGTATCATCCCTTTCAAATTTGCTACAGAACAGCTCGAATGCTGTATATGTGCAAGTAACTTTTCAAAATACAAAATGTTGTTAGAACATATGAATACACATTATAGAAATTTTATTTGTGATGTTTGCGATGCAGGTTTTGTTAATTCTATGAATTATACTAACCATTTGCATACACATGCTACTGGAATTTTTAAATGTGAACATTGTTCGCAAGTTTTTGATACCAAATTAAAATTGAAAGCTCATGAAAGAGTACTACATTCGGATAAAGGGCCAATACAGCATAGATGCGCTTATTGCAATGAGAATTTCAGTGATTATAAAAAGAAAATGGCACATTTAGCTACAATGCATGGAATAAAAATACCACCAGTGAAATGTGAAGCATGCGATAAAGTTTTCAAAGACAAACAATCTTTAAGCGTGCACGTTAGAAGAGATCATTTGATGGACAGAAGATATAAATGCACGGAATGTGATAAGAGTTTCTTCAAAACATCTGACTATAAACACCATCTGCTTAAACATAGTGGATTACGATCTTACAAATGCGATGTTTGCTCAAAAGCTTTTGGCAGGGCGTATACATTGAGGGAACATATGAAAATACATAATAACGTTAGAATGTTCAAATGTGATTATTGTAATCATACATTTGTTCAGAAATGTAGTTGGAAGTGTCACATGAAATCTAAACACGGAGAAGATGTGTAGTCTTACTTACCGAGTTCTTTAGTTGAGCTTCTTAATCAATCCCCGAGTTTTATAAGTTGGTAGTGGCTGCGTTCACTACCAACTCCTTCATTACTTTAAGTGCCGTTAAGGATGACTAAGAGCTTTATATTAAACTCACATCTGATGGCGTCTAATCAACAATTACATTATCAACACGGGTTGATGTCAAACAGGCGGCTGGTTATAAAACTATTGCCAAAACTATTTGCTTTAATGAAAGAACAGAACATATGGCCTTGACCCCAAATAATTGAAAGAGGAATGATGATGATATTAATACTTCCAGTGTAGTAATAGTGTAAGAATACTATTGTATTCTTTATAGGGATCGGTGTACTCATCACGCCCTATATTTCCCACAGTTGTAAAAGTCGACTAGTGATATAATATGCAGGTACCACCGGTGCCAGATAAAACTCGAATTAAAATTATATTAAACCGCCTTATCAATGTGGTATAGTAGTAATTTACCTCCTATTTTGGAGGAGCCTCAAACCCAGCAGGACGTCTTTGTGCTGACATGTGGACTTGATACATTTGAGTCGGTTAGGACTTTACTAGCTAAATCATTTGGATTTGTATGTGAATAATACTATTGAAACTACTGATATAATCTAAGGATAATGCAGTATTTTTATTGATCATGTCATTACACGTTGAAGACAATATGCACTTATTATTAAAGCATATTTGTCCTTTAATATGTTAAACATTAATTACTTTTAATACAATAAAAAAATATAAATGTGAGTTGTCTTTAAATATTAACAACTTCCCGTACTTCACTTTTATTGTACCTGTAGTAAAATGACAAATGGTCAGATTTTTTTATTGCCTTCTGAGGCCAAACTAACAAGTAAACCTAATGGTAAGTGGTGACTGCTGCCCATGGCCCTAACCAATACCAGGATTACAGCCAAATCGCTACTTACCATAAGAAAATTGCTCTTCTTGAACCTCGTTTAAAAAAGGACTTATCATGTTGGGGCAACACTGAAGCAGATTGTTCATTGCATTCAGTATAAATTATTTTTTCGGACCATTTTCAACTTTAACAGGTTCGAACTTCAGTTTAATTCATTGAAACAAACAAAAACATGTTTTCATGTTTCATTCTTACCGAATCTATTCAGCCTATAGAGGTCCGCCCTAGCTGAGGTCTCGGGTGACCGGACCGGGGCTTAGACTGGTCGCCCGGAGTGAGGCCACCGCGTGAACGCGATGCTCCGACGGCTAAAACTGCCGGGGCGTCGACTCGAAAGGATAGACCACCGGGTGGGACACCGAAGACAAAGACCGGGTTCCGATGGCCCATTCGCATGACGTCGATAGGTACGTTGTTGGGCGGATCTACGGGGTCGCGCCTCGTTTTTTTCTGTCGCCCCAGACGGATTAACGGAGTGTGACCACACCGTAGCCCGCTGCCAAAAAAATAAGCCTATAGACGTCTAATTTCTATCAAGTGTAATAGTGCCACAATCGCTGCATTTGGTAAACGGATCGGCAATTGCAGTTAATGTTATAAGCTTCACAGAAGAATGCTGCTTAGGTGATCCCATAGCTGATTTTTACGACTCCCAACGAAAAACTAAAATAGAGGTAACACAATAAATACCTTAATTACATGTGGAATGTACGAATGATTAAAGATTTCATAATATAAAATTTAAATAAAAAAAGAAACTATTTCTAAATAGAATATTTTTAAATAAAAATACATTGACCAGTAATGAAAAAAGTGAAAACATTATGGGTTTATATATTTAAATTATTATTATACTTTAGTGTCGGTCAAAAAAATAGAATGCTTATTGAGGATAACTCAAAAACCACTGATCAGATCCTGATTACATTCAAGCACATGCTTTCAAATAAAAAATGAATCATCAAAATCGGTTCACATAGAAAAAAGTTCTGAAGCAACACACAAAAAATACATACGAATTGGGAACCGGCTGCTTTGTCTATTTTTGTACCAAGAATTATTGCCCCACGTTTAATATGAATCCACATCTACTGGAAACTCGTTTCAACCACCTTAACTAGTTGGTATATATTGGCCCAGCATAGTTGTAACTATGCTGGGCCAATATATACCTAGCCATATATTTATGGCCACCAAATCACCATTCGTTAATGTTCATCAAGTACCACTAGTTAGTTGCTTATTATTTTTCAGCGGACCATACCATTTCACTCGCAACCTAAAGTAATATACTAGGATTACATCAGAGTTAACGAGGGTACTAAATGCCTACACACACACGCGTACACTAGAATTTTATCGCGAGAAAATTCTAGTGTACAAAAATACGAAGCTTCGCCACACATTACACGCAGGTGCGGCCCTAGCATAATGAGAATATTACAATTACACAAAGGAAAGTTATATTATTTTTAAAGGTAAAGTTTGAAATTATCGGTGAAATCAATTTATAAAACGAATTATATACTTAAGAAATTTAATTATTGTTCAATTGATTTCTGAATATATAGAAATCTAGATGTTTCTGAACCTTCAATATATTGTTACATTAGGCTGAAAGATATTTTTCTTTTCGTTATAGGTCGATGGGCAGAGAATATAAAAGTGAAAATAAAAGAAGACCCGTTTAGTAATCCAAATAAAAGTGTAACAGCAAGTTCTTATCAAACATCAATAAAAATTAAAGCATCAAACGAAATCCCATCTAACGCAGATTGTATAGAATTAGATAAACATCGAACTAATATGAATTCAGTTATGCAGTGTTCCAACGCCACACCTATAAGACGATACGGGGATATGGGATACATGTGTTGTTTCTGCAATGAACAATTTCAACAGCCAGCTCTTTTAAAAAAGCATACTTTAGATAAGCACCGTGATATTAAAGATCCTTTATTCTTAAAAAAATTAAGTATGGATCGATATTTTATCAAATTAGACATAACTTTCTTGTTATGTAATATCTGCGACCGAAATTTTGATAGTATTGAACAACTACTGGAACATTTAAAAGTTGATCATGAAAAAACCATTTATACAGATGTAAAAAATCATATGATTCCCTTTAAATTTGTAACAGAAACATTACACTGTTGTATTTGCTCGAAGACATTCAGCAAGTTCAAAATGCTTCAGGAACATATGCATACACATTACAGAAATTACATATGCGATATTTGCGATTGTGGATATTTTAGTTTCATGAGTCTCAGAAGTCATAAAATGGCACACGATACCGGAACATTTAAATGTGATTATTGTACAAAAATTTTCGATACAAAAAATAAAAGGAGACTTCACATAAGATCAAGACACAAAGATGTACCAGTACTTATAAAATGTGGTTTCTGTAATGAAACTTTTAATGATTTTAGAAAGAAGGAGGCTCATTTGATATCTTTACATGGATTAAAGGTACCAACACCAAAATGTCAAGCTTGCGATAAAGTATTTCCAGATAGAAACAAATTACTTACTCATGTGAAGAGGGTTCATCTGATGCAAAAGCCGTATAAGTGTTCGGAATGCGATATGAATTTCTTTTCATCGCGAGAACTAAGAAACCATTCGGTCAAGCATTCTGGTATACGTAGCCATAAATGCACTGTTTGTCCGAAAGCCTTTTGTAGGCTGAAAACTTTGAAAGAGCATATGAAAATACATGATGATATAAGGCGTTTTAAGTGTGAGCATTGCGGACAAGGGTTTGTGCAGAAATGTAGTTGGAAAGGTCATATGAAGTCCAAACATGGTGAAATTGTGTGAATTATCTGCGTAATATAATGCATTTGTCATTATATTGCTTGTTAGCTTTTTCCTTCAATAAAATATGATTCACAAAATCTTGTATTTATTACTTATTAAACAAAGAAGCAATTTTGCTTTTCAGCAATACCGCAAAGCGCCATCTTTCAATAGAGTGTAAAGAGCGACTAGTTTTATTAAAATACGAATCTATATATTACTATTATAAATCTGAATTTGTTTAAACGCGCTAATATTAGGTACTACCACATAAATTTAAAAAAATCTTATTGTGAAAGATAGCGTATTTTTTGTGACAAATTGGAGATACTATATCATACAGGCTTATACTATATGTCGCTACAAATAACAGCAGCCCTGTGCCTATAAATAATACTGAACTGTGCAAAAGTTGGTTATAGTTCTGCGCATTCGCCGTTCTCATGATCACTACTGAAATAACAAAAATTTTGATAATAAAAAATATGAATGCGATTGTGGGGTAACAAGACTTTTGACGGGAATTTGAAAACGTCATGTGGTGCTCTTGTATTATATTCGATATCTTAGTGTTTTAACGTGTTATATTAGATAATTTTGATGACATTTTATGTAATATGAAGCGGCGAAACTACTGGGATGTAGCGAATATCATATAAAAGTACTTTACAACGTTTTCGTTTTCCATCAAAATTCCCACAAGTGTGGACCATCATTAACAGTGTGGCCATTGCACTGTTAATGGTGACAATTTGACTTAGACAATGACTAACTTGAAAGACTAAAAACGTGAAAATATTTATAACTTGACACTGGCACCAATAGCTCGTATAAGTAGCTGATTACCAGCCAAATATATAAGAAGAAGAAGAAGAAGAAAAAGTGGGGTAACAAAATATCGTAGTAAGATAATTGAGTGGGAATAACGTTACTAATATACGGACGTGAATTGCGTGCTAAAATAAATTTATCTTTACTTGCCTTAACTTTTGGCGCATGATTTAGCTCCCCATATAGTTTCATCAGTGGACGTGCATTTAGTAATTTTATTTTTTAATTAAATTATAATCAGCTTTTAACTTCTCATTAAAATTTCTAATATAACATTTACAAATATTTAAAACGTAGATCTACTGAAATTACTTCTTTATGCCACTAAGCGACACTACCCTACGTCTAAAATATCAATATCATCTGGAGACGGATATTGAAATAACATTTTTGCGGTTTCAAATAGAGTTATGGATATCAAATTATTCCAGAATATCCGATAGTTTAGTTTACGGTTATTAACATTTTAGGGAACTATGAAATGAAAATCCAATACAACGATTTTAATTTATTTTTAAGTTGATATCTGGTAGAAACTATCTACTTAACGTGTCTCTTTCAGAGTCCGCCTCTATATGAAATTATTTGAAACCATTATGTCAGATTACATTGAATATTCGATAGTTTCGCTTATGGCTACAGGGCTCTAAAACATCACTGGTCCAAAGTTTCAACTTGAACCCTTAGCACTAGTTTCCGGGCCGGGCGGGCCACTGAAGACAAAGATCGGGTACCGGTGGCCCGCTCGCATGGCGAAGAGAGGTGCTTGCAGGGTTGGTCTATAGGGTTGCGCGCCGTCTCTTCCGTCGCCCCGGACCATTTCGGTGGGGCGCGACCACCACCAAAACAAAAAAGGACTAGTTTCTTACAATAACAACTATTCTTCGTATTTTGATCACAACACCAGTGCCTCTGGAAAATAGTCCGATCCGGTCGGTTATGGTACTAGGGCTTTCAATTCTTTCACTGTAATACAGTGGCAACATAATGTGATGAAATCAATAGCACGAATAATGGCAGATTTATATAACTACTTGTTGGCCGAAGCACGAAAACAGACTGATAATTTATCAACACTTATATAATTACGATAGCATTGGCACTGCGTGGACTAATAACTAGACTGTTGATAATATAATCAAATATAAAAAATAATTCCAAAATTTCTCTTTGTAGGTGTTGCACGTGGAACTAGAGTAATCACAATAGAAAGATCCACCAAACCGCCTATCGAACTGAAGTTTATCTCGAGAAGATCCAAAGGACCGAGTAATATAACTAAAACGTTGAAAAATGTTGCAGAAGCGGCAAAAGTCAAGGCTAATTTAAGTCACATATTACTCAATTCTAATGCCACGCCAATCCGTGGCAAAGATAGCTCAGGATACGGTTGCATATTTTGCCTCAAAAAGTTTCCAGAACCTATTAATCTCAAAAAGCACTTTCTTGTAGAGCATAATAACGACAGAATATTAAAATACATGTCCGCAAAGCTACTGGAAATTGTTATCAAGCTGGACATCACATATTTAAATTGTGCTTTATGCGATAAAGATATTGAGCAACTTGAAGATTTTATGTTACATTTGCAGAAAGTACACAATAAGCAAATGTTTTTAGAGGTCAAAAATCACATTTTACCCTTCAGATTTGACACACCGGAGCTTAGGTGTGTGATATGCTCAACAAACTTTGCAACATTTAAATTATTACAAGTACATATGAATTCGCATTTCGGGAATTACATGTGTGAAATTTGTGGTGCGGGATTTGTTACGGATAAGCTTAGACAAAGCCATATTAGACGACATGACAGTGGTGAATTTAAATGCGACTATTGCGACAAAACTTTTAATAACCAAACCAAGAAAGGTGATCATCAAAAAAGAACACACCTTGGACTTAGTGCTAGAAATAAATGCAAATATTGTTCAGAAAGATTTGTTGATTATTGGAAAAAAATGCAACATATGGTAGTTGAGCATGGGGTAGCGCCTGTGGAATTGAAATGCAATGCTTGTGATCGGACTTTCAACAATCAAAGGTCTTTAGCACGCCACACTAAGAAGGATCATCTTTTAGAAAGAGAACATAAGTGCAGCGAATGTGATATGAGATTTTATGCTTTGAGCAGTCTGCAAAAACATATGATTAAACATACTGGGTTAAGGGCGTTCAAATGTGATGTCTGTTTAAAATCTTATGGCCGCAAAAATACTTTGAGAGAACATATGAGGATTCATGTAAATGATAGGAGATTTGCATGTACTTATTGTGGACAAGCGTTCGTGCAGAAATGCAGTTGGCGAAGTCATATGCGCTCTAAACACGGCGAAGAAGTATAGAAATACTGTTAGCAATTATCTTTTAAATGTAAATAATATAACCATTTAGATACTAATAAATTTAATCCCAATGTGAAATAATGCCGTTATTGTATACATAACGAAGGTGTGAATTTAAAGATTATAGATAATAATGAAATCTATTTGTTTATAGGTGTACCACACAGCACCAAAGTAGTAAAAGAAGATATTACTTCACAAAAAGAAGAAAACAAATCGAAAAGAGATCCACTTGAAATGGAACGAAATAAATCTAAGAGAAATTCGGATAACTTGAAAATGATTCTACAATACTCTAATGCGAATTTAATTAGAAATAAAGACAGCGATGGATACATTTGCAATTTTTGTCCCAAAAAATTTACAACACCGCATAAATTAAAAACTCATTCTCTGGAAGAACATTCGAATATACAAGATCTTCGTATGCCAAAATCGTTTCAATATATTATCAAAGTTGATATTACTGACTTGAAATGTAAAATATGCGATAGTAAATTTATTAAATTAGACAATTTCATGATACACCTATCGGAACAACATAACAAAAAGATACTTAATGACATTAGAGATATAATACCTTTTAAATTCGATAAAGATGAATTACGCTGCGCTGTATGCGACGTTGAGTATTCAACATTCAAAATTTTACAGGAACATATGCATAATCATTTCAGAAATTACATTTGTGATATTTGCAGCGCTGGTTTTATAACAAAACGTTTACTTTTCCGCCATAAAAATAGACATGGTAAAGGTGAATTTAAATGCGGACATTGTGATAAAACATTCGTTTGCGATCGAAAAAGACACGAACATGAACAAAGAATACATTTAGGATTGAAAAAAAGAAATAAATGCAAACTATGCGATGAGAAATTTGATGATTACTGGACAAAAATGCATCATATGGTACAAAGACATGGCGCTCCTGCTATTGAATTTAAATGTAAAGCATGTGATCGTACGTTTACAAATAGAAGATCTTTAGCACGTCATGTTAAGAAAGACCATTTAATGGAGAGAAAACATGTATGTAATATATGTGACATGAAGTTTTTCTTGAAACGTTATCTTGAAGAACATATGAGGGTACACACTAGGATAAAGAATTTCCAATGTCATGTTTGTACAAAGCACTACGCCTCAAAAAAAACTTTGCGTGAGCATCTCAGATTACATGCTGATGATAGGAAATTTGGCTGTAATCTTTGTGGATTAGCGTTTGTGCAAGAATATACATTAACTAATCATTTGAAAACTAAACATAGTGATAGAAATATATAATACAACGTAACAAAAAATAACCGTTTATATAATTTGACTTTGGTAATATAATTAATGGAAATTATCTTCTTTTTCTTCTTAACCCTTTGTTGATATAATGACGCAAACTACCTATTGACTAAAATAAACGCACGATCATATGTGTGTACGATATAGGTGTCGTAAAAATCGACAGCGGGATCAGCGTGAGAAAGACCAGTAGCTTCTGGGTATTTTATAATATCTACCGCGATCACTAACCCGTCTGTCAAGCAAGGCGATTCTGTAGTGACGGATTTAAGTCGGGAGACCCGGGCCCAGGTCGGCAAATTTTTAGTAGCGCCAAAATATTGTGAGTAAAGAAACTCTATTTAAAAATCGAGTTTTTTGAGTTTATATTCGGTGACTTTAGAGGCCATGGTATCGGGATCCGCGTCCTATCCACCTATCATCATAATCACCTTAAAAAATCACGCACGACACTTGAATAATGAGGCGTCACTGTCATGTTGAATGTTTAAGTTCTTGGACAGTCAAATTAGCACACGCCCTCGTAATTAGGTCACAGTCAAAAGTTCACTGGCGACGGACAGGAGGCGGCGGCCGCGCATGGAGACGGGGGCGAGGAGAAGGGGTTGCATGGAGACGGGGGCGAGGAGAAGGGGTTGCACGAAATGAGCCGAATGCTCATCGAAAAAGCCTAGGTAATTTCGATTTACATCGAGTGTGTTGTACGTTTATAATTATGAATGACTAACATATTGTCAGCTATTGTTTATGGGAATGTATAAAATGTAGAATGTTTTATTTCAATAAACAATTATACTATCGACCCTGAACCTCCTGTGCGAATTTGGATACCCTTGGAAAAACAATCCCGCATATGTTTATTGACTGGACGCAATTACTCTGGTATTTGTACAACGACTGACAAATGTCACATTCGACTGTACAGATCACGCAGTGGTTAACATACAGACCTTCCGTGCTAATGCCATGGGTTCGATTTCCACGCAGGACAATACTTTATACGATCCAAAAAGTGCTGTTCTGAGTCTGGGTGTAATTTGTCTGCGTTAATTGCATGTTTGTAAAGCAATATAGAAAAAACCCTGTAGTGTGTGTCCAAGACAACGGTCTACAAAGACGAAATTTACCGATTGCCTCTTTCCAAAGATTGATGTATTATATTTATTGCCGGGTAATTTATTACACACATACATACATATCATTAGGCCATATCCCTTGCAGGGTAGGCAGAGAGAACAGAGTGCCAGAGAACTCTATCTCTGCATACTTCACTCGCTTCCTCAACATTCATAATTCTCTTCATACAACTTACCTTCCACACAACCTCTTACATTCCACGTGCCCACCCGGCACTCTGCTCTCCTCGACTCGCCTGACTGGGCAAGGCGTGATGGGTGGCGGCCCCCATCGCCGCAACTGCCTAAGTTCGTACCGACGGGGGCGGGTCGGTACGCGTCGCCTCCGGGGGACGCCCTAACCCGCATTGCGATACGCATATCGAGCCGGATTAGCAGTCTAATTAGACTGGCAGGGGACGCGAACGAGCACGCTCCGGACTATGCCCCCCAGGTAATTTATTAACTTTACTAATAACGATACAATACAATAGGTATAATTGTCTACATTTTGTTTTTGGTAGGACTTTGAATGACCCTATTATATCCTTACTAAGGCTAATGGTGAACTCAAAGGGCTCTCAACCCTAAACATTTCAGCAACGATCATCGTCTACACGTTTGTGTCCGCAATTTCTTTTTAACCACTCAACCGTGACGCTCAATTATTTTCTTTTTAAATATTTATTCATGATCATGGATACCATCTAAATATAACCAAGTCTTATACAATTTTCTTTATAATTTATAGCATAATATTCCACTTAGCAGAGTCATCATCATCACAGCCCATATATGTATGTCCCCTGTTGGGCTCGGGCGTCCTCCGTAATGGGAGGGAAAAATTAACCTACTACATCGACCGCGCTGGTCAGACGTGTTGGTATAGGGTTTTGTTTCGAGTTTTCCTTCTCTTGCATAGATGTTATATGCGTTTTATATCCCTTAGTCGTCTCTTACGATCACCCACGGGTAAGACAGGGAGTGGTGAATTGTATTCTTACTCCGTCACCACACGGATAAGTTAGTAGGTAATTAGTAGAGTAGCTTATTCATAAAGTTGTATAACTGGCCGCCTTGAATAACTTGAGTCCTTCGTGAGAATGTAATTCTTGACAAGAAGGAATCAGATGGAACTTTATCGTCTTTTACGACGTTCATAAGCAATTTAAAGATTGATAGTATTATAACTGAGAACTTGTAATATGACTTATGAATACGGTCAAGTCTAGCGAGCGAGTTACAATGATTGCCGAAGCTGCCGTTTGACACACATGTGCATTGTTGCATGTTGCATTGGTAACCTACCAATGTTTGCGACTGCACACATCAGCTCTGGTTTCAGGAGAATATTAGCATTTCAAAACGGTAGTATTTAATAGAGATACTGATATCCAATATGAACAGAAAGAAACCCCAATTTCATATTTTGGTAATACTTTCTTCATGGACTATATATACCTACACGTCCTGTTGAATTCTGACCTCCTCCACAACGGAGTGAAATTGACTTATTATACCACGCTGATCAGATGAATTACTATAGAGCTATATATGTATTGAGTTTTTATTGTCTTGCATAGAAGAAAATAAAAACTTAATATAAAAAATTCTTACCCTAACTTAAACATATTTTATGATACCCAAGTGCCAAAAAAGGCAGTGAATTGTATCTTACTCCGTTATCACAAATATCACGATCATCATTCTGCTCTTATCACAATTACTTGTAGTCGATACTATATGTTCTTTTCCATAGAACATAAGAATAAGTTATTGCCAATAGATTTTTGATCGGTCGCCTACCTGACGTCTACTCTTCTTGGGAATGCAATTGTTAATCAGACGTCATCAGATGGAGTACGCCCATGTGGATAAAAAGCTCTTAGTCGTTTTTTTTACGACATCCACAAACGAGTTAAGAGTAAGTTTGGTAGTATTCGTAGCCGTTAGCACATATATCATTCATTCATCATCATCATCATCTTGCTCTTATCCCAATTACTTGGGGTCGACGCAATATGTCATCTTCCTTCATACAAAGTTAGCACATACTACGCGTTCACTTCGAGGTTGCCGTCGGCGAGCGTTACGACGTCACAGTGTGGCCATTGCACTGTTAATGGCGACAATTTGACTTAGACAATGACTAACTTGAAAGACTAAAAACGTGAAAATATTTATAACTTGACACTGGCACCAATAGCTCGTATATGTAGCTGATTGCCAATATATAAGAAGAAGAAGAAGAAATTATTGATTGATTTTGTTACACAGAAATGCTTGGCAAGTTGATAAAATAAAATACTATGCTTATCCCTACTAATATTATAAATGCAAATGTGAATTTGTTTGTTATTCGTGTGTTATTAGTTAACTCGACCCATTATAACGAAATTTATTACAAGTTATTATCATTATTAGATGTTTCAACAGTACAGTAAAGGACAAAGGATAGGTACTTATATTAACATACCACGCGTGCAAAATTGCTGGTGGAAACTATTACTTAATAAATAAAAAACAAACATCAAGAATTTGTTCGTTTAAAATGAAAATATATATTATTGTACAATAGCGTTGCTATCGGTACTAAGCTGGCAATGTTAGCGGTACGGGGTAGGGATGTGGGACGGGAGGTAACGGCAATCTTGAAGTGAACGTGTAGTATATTATGATTACATATTATCACTGTTTTATAGCTAGAATAAAATATTTTCTTTCATTTCATTCATTTATTGTGACGTGGAGTTTTTACTACTTAGGATACATACATACATATCATCACGCCATATCCCTTGCAGGGTAGGCAGAGAGAACAGAGTGCCAGAGAACTCTATCTCTGCATATTTCACTCGCTTCCTTAACATTCATAATTCTCTTCATACACGCTCGCCGGTTTCGGAGACTCTTGACTCCGCCTTCCTTTAGTATATGACCGATCTGGTCTAGGTAGGTTAGTCTCGGTCTCCCTCGGTACCTACATCCTTCCACTTTCGCATTGTATATCTTCTTAACCAGACGTTCGTTCGGCATTCTTTCCACATGTCCGAACCATCGGCGCATGCCCTTTCGCATCTTTACACCAATACTCTCTTTCATACCTACTCGCTCTCTTACATCGACGTTACGAATGCGGTCGGTCAGCCTAACTCCACAGATTTTCCGTAGAGATCGCATTTCGACCGCATTAATTTTACTTTTATACTCTTTTCTGCATACCCAACTCTCGCTTCCATACAGTAATGTTGGGACAAGCACTGCGTTATGTATTGCTACACGTGCCTTCTGGCTGAGGTGGTGGCTGCCGAGAAGTTGCCCCAACGCTCCGTTCACTCTATTGCCCGCATTCACTCTTCGCTCTATATCAGTGGTGTACCTTCAATCTCGGCTAAATCCACATCCAAGATATACAAATTCATCCACTTGCTCTAGTATATCATTACCTATTGTTACTCTTACATCTGTTCTGGCTTCGTCTCTTTCAAAGACCATTATTTTGGTTTTGCTCACATTCACGCGTAGACCCCTTTTCTTACAGTCTTCTGTTATTGTGTCGACTAGAGTCTGCAGGTCAGTCGCTGACTGTGCCAGCAGGACTGCATCATCTGCATAAAGCAGAGCAGTGACCACTGAGTCGCCCATCTGGACTCCCACATTCATATCGTTCAACCTTTGAAGACATTTATCCAGATATATGATAAACAGCCTGGCTGACAGAACGCACCCCTGCTTAACGCCGATATTGACGTCAAACCAAGGCGACATTCCATCATCCAGCCGCACACAGGCTCTACAGCCCATGTAACTGGACTGCACAGCCTGTAGCAGTTTACCGTTAATACCATACTCCGGTAGTAATTTCATTCATTTATTGTGACGTGGAGTTTTTACTACTTAGGATACCAGGGATAGATGTGTGCCCGTAAGTTATTTATTCGTCATATTTGGTCACCAACGGTTGTCGGATAATCCAGTGTTTGTAGTCTATCTATTAGCAATTCATTGTAATAATTTCTTAAGACTATGTCAGTCACAACCTTTATTTTACGAATATCCGTATTTTAGATTTTACATTGTTAAAAAATGGAATAATAAAGCGATTTTGAACGCGATTTTAAACTAAAGTCAATATATAAAGATTAACAAAAAGATTGTTTTTGATTCTAATTAGATAACGCGTGAATTCATTCATTCTTTCTTTATAATAATAGAAATAGCCTGATCAGCTATATAAATCTATAAATATAACCTTGACGGTGATGGTCTAAATATCTCAATTACACTCGTTAATTCTAAATTACAAATGAAATCATTTACAGATCTACGTTCAAGAACCAAAGAATATCTATCAAAATCACGTAAGTACGAAGAAAAGAAACTGACATTGGATAAGAAAATGAACTTTACATCTTTCATCGCAATCCGGCCCGTTGGCAAGATGGCCATACCCTGGGTACGCGATCAACAGAAGAGAATAGCACAACAAAAACGCTTAACAGAATTGGATTGGCAATTTGATAATATTCGGACAATTTTAAAATGTACTAACGCTACACCTGTCCGATGTCGAGTTGGTACAAGATTCGCTTGCAGCTACTGTCTCGATCAATTCCAAAATCCATTAGAACTAAAAATTCATACGGGACAATATCATAAAAATGATAAAGCAGAATTCTTCAATGCTAGATCTTTATCAAAACACATAGTTTATCTTGATATAACCAATTTGAAATGTAAAATTTGCAACGAAACTATCCAAGATTTAGATGAAGCTATGAATCACTTATCTACAGTCCACGATGAAATTATTCACAAGAAGATTAAAAATCAAATAGTTCCATTCAAATATGAGAGTAGTCAGATATTGTGTGGGGTTTGTTCTCTTGATATTGAAAAGTACAATGATCTTCAAGAACATATGTGCGAGCATTATAGGAATTATATTTGTGAATACTGCGATTCCGGATTCGTTATTAGAAATAAAATGCTTGAACACAAAAAGATCGTACATTTGGTTTAATATTTCATCTATTAATGATTTTATTGTATTACTTTCATTTCATTTTGATTAACAATATTTATGGCATGCCTACAAACAATTTTATACATTATTTAATTATAGTTGTCAATTCTTTATTTATAGTTATTATTCGTCAATAAATCAAATTGTCGCCAGCGTTTAATTCATTAAGAGTTAAGAGCAGAAGAATAATGTTGATATGTGTTACTAGTGAAAACGTTAAAAAAGAATGATGAGATGATGATGTTATATGCATATTATGCCCCTTAGTTATCTTTCATGACATTCACGGATAGTATAAAGGGGACTTTGTTCTTACTACGTAACCATACGGATTAATAGTGGAACAAGTATTGTATGAGCTCAGAGGTAAAAAGATTAACAGTTGGTAATTTTCTTTTAAATAGGTAGATGGATTTGTGATTAGAGTCTGAATTAAAAATATAGTGGAAATACATAATTTAAATTGAATTATAGGTTATTTTAGTTGTCTAGTTGTTTTAGAATATTTAAGTATTTTAGATTATGAACTAAATTATTATACCTACTTGCAAACTTTGCTCATATTAGTGACTTTATTTTGGATTTAAGGAGTTGTATCGCAATAAATACAATAATAAATATATTAGCATTAAATTACAAGTATTTTTATTTATATATCGACGGTAAAAAGCGTAAACGTTTTAACCTAAAATCATAAAATATGAATGAAAAAAATGTGAATCTAAGGTTGGATAATGGTGGATATTATCCAAAAAAGACAATTCTAGATTCACAAATACGGAATTAATAAATTTTTAATTAAAAAATAAGGATTTTTCTAATCTCGTGTAGTATACCTAGTGGTTATTCTGTTTAAATGCTTTCTAGCATCGATATGTTTTATAAATATATCTTTTATATTAAATTTCATAAACGTTATTCTTGTTATTTTTAGATATATTGAGAAGAAAACGGAAAGCGGTTATCACACTAAAACCGACAGCTAAGAAGTTAGAAATTATTGAGCTCAAATCTAAAACGAAATTAAAGAAGAAGACGAACACAGAAGCGAACGGAGTGAAACCGAAGAAAAAGAAACTGCAAACAAAACACAAATGGGTGATCAAAAGTGAATTAGATAAACACAAGGAGAACATAAGAATGATTTTGTGCACATCAAATGCGACACCTATAGGTAGATATGGAGGGATCGGATATGGATGTTGCTTCTGCACCGATCAATGTGAAAATCCAGCTCTATTGAAAGGTCATACGCAAATTTTTCACAATGATTGCCGAACAATTTTCATGGAAAATGTCAATTTACCTTGTTATATTGTCAAATTGGATATTACCGATTTGAGATGCGATCTATGTTACACTGATATTGATACATTGGATGCTTTCATTGATCATCTACAATCAATCCACAATAAAAACTTTCATACTGATATAAAAAATCATATTTTACCATTTAAATTTGATCGGGGGCATATAGTTAAATGTGTAATATGTGGAAATGAGCATAATAATTTCAAAGTTCTTTTGGAACATATGAATACACATTATAAGAACTACATATGTGATGTTTGTGGAGCTGGTTTCGTTAATAAAAGAATACTACAGACACATTCTGCTCGACATAAAACTGGTGATTTTCCATGTTCATACTGTTCCAAAGAATTCAATAACGCTGTGAAGAAAAGGGATCATGAAAGAGCCGTACATATAACAGGATCATTGAGAAGTAAATGCGGATATTGTGGGGAGAAGTTCTCTGATTATACGAAGAAGAATAATCATGAGGTTATGGTTCATGGAGCTCAGCCAGTAGTACTTACTTGTCAAGCCTGCGAAAAGACTTTCAACAATCAAAGATCTCTTACCGTCCATACAAAAGCTTACCATCTAATGGAAAGACGTGTTGCCAGGTCGAATTCATCAAATCCATGAAAAGTCCAGTCGTACAAATATAAAGTATTACCACTCTAGTCATGATCGCAGGTAATTTAGAAAACTAGACCGGTCGTATCCTAGAAGTGAAATCTTTCATTACAGGGAAACATTTGTAATTATGTGCATCAAACACTTTGTATAGACATAGAGCTGTGTTTATCATTAATTTATTTAATATTATGAATACGTAAAGAGCTTATGTCTCACTCTTCTCAAGTTCGCAAGAAAAAGAGCCATGAGGACTGCTATATTGCATAGTGAGGCGTATTCAGTGTGGGATTTAGATGCGTTTAAGTTCTATTTCTTCACAAACTTTGCGTGACTAGCTGATCAAAACTGATCAGAATTTCAAACCCTGCAATAAAAAGCTCACTTCAAAAAGCGTCAAAACTACTTAAGGCAAGTCATTAAGCAAGAAAATATCATTGGATCAAAATTGAATAACCTTATATAAAGAACAAAAGATATTGCTGGACTTCAGGTTACTAATGCAAAAGGAAACTATATGCAGCAACGGTCTGAAATATATATTTTATGATTAACAAAATATAAAGAGCTTTTAACACTCCTTATTTCCCCCCTGAAAGTCGTAAAAACCTACTGGGAGGGTTAATAAAAGAAACACGCAAAAGCATTGTACTAGCAAATTTATAACACCAAATCCTATGGCAAACCAACCAGTTGGTGATCATTTAGCCCCTTAGAAAGAACTATGTATAACAGTGGATGCGGAATCGGATAGACTGATCACTAGATGAAAACTACAAACACCTTGCCAGGTATGCATTCCAAAATCTAACATTAGCTATAAGTTATAAAAAAAACTAAATTGGTAAGTTAATAAACCCAATCAAGTTTTGTCGTATATTTAGTGGCTTAATACGTTATTAGATGTAGATTAGCTTAGTAACCAATTCAGTATTATTTTCTCTCTGTATTGTAGGTATTTAGAGGGAGGAATCCTAATTTCTACAATTACAAATACTTGACACACTTACCTGAAATATTTATAACTAGGTCTCTCGGTGATGAAGACGATTGTCTAAAAGTGGTTTTATTAGAAACTAAGAACTGACTATCTATATAGTAACACAGTAAGAGTGCAATTCACCACTTTCTTGCCTGTCAGTGTTGTAAGAGAAAAGTAAGTGATATAAATATGCATATAACGTGAAGGAACAGGATCAGTGTAATACAATAAGTTTTTATTACATTTCATTTCTATTGTGAAGGAAGCTTGAACCCAGCAACAAAACGTGATTGAGCTGTGATGATAAGACGATGAAGAAAATAGTTGTAATCAGTAAAATAAAAATTGTATTGTCTTCTTCTTCTTCTTCTCTTTGTGTATTGGCAATCAGCTACTTATACGAGCTATTGGTGCCAGTGTCAAGTTATAATTATAGTCTTTCATTACGTTTATAGTCTTTTCAGGTTAGTCGTTGTCTAAGTCAAATTGTCACCTTCAACAGTGCTATGGCCACACTATTAATGGTATCTTGTGGGAATTTTGATGGAAAACGAAAACGTTGTAAAGCACTTTTATATGATATTCACTACTTCCCAGTAGTTCCGCCGCATCACATTATAAAAAAAACCATCAAAATTATCTAATATAACACGTTAAAACACTAAGATATCGAATATAATACAAGAGCACCACATGACGTTATCAAATTCCCGTCAAAATTCCAATTGTATCGTCAATTAAGAAAAACTTTTCTAACACTGACAATCAGGTAAATATCTCTTTTTGACAATTGATTGTGAAAACTTGTGATTTCAATATCTATCGAGACTAGTTTAGATTTTAATATTGTATACCTAAAATTTACATTAAATTACCTACATGACATTAAGATATAGAATGTATAATGGTTGATCTTATTGCTAAAGACAATCTATAATGGACACCTTTCGTATGTGCCGCTCTTATGCTAGGGCCGCACCTGCGTGTATCGTCCCGAAGTAATATGTGGCGAAGCTTCGTACGTTTTGTACACTAGAAAGTTATCGCGATAATACTGTGGTCACATTAGCGACTTCGGTATTTTACACGAAGTATCGTGCAATAATTAAAGATGGCCGAAATCATTTTCATGCGATTAACTACCGATGACGAATTGCTTTACTTTTATAGCTATATTATGCTAATAATTACATAATGACCTTTTTGAATCCCTTCATGGGTTCAGCTTCATAATGGTGAAAAAATTCTTACACCATTTCATCGCTCCACTCCATATTTATTGGTTAACTGGAGATCCTCGAATGCGTCTAAACACATCGAAAATTTCTGCCGAAATATAAAACGCTAGTCTGATCACGTTGGCACGCTAAAACCCTTTGACTTATCGCCTACCAAGCGATAACGCACACGAAGCCCGAATATTCGCGACGATAGCTGATAATGACCGGTCACATCAGCGTGTATCGTCTCACTGTACGAAGCTTCGTGACGATACATGCAGGTGCGGCCATAGGATAAAGCTTAAGTAATTAAGTGCTAAATAAAAAATAGGTAGTTTAAAAAAAACAGTTTGTAGATAACCAACTAAAAAGTGCAATGCAGGATGTGGAGTTCTTGCGGACGGAGAGAATAATGAGACACAAGATCTAGTTTTAGTCTGGTTTATTGTAAGATGTGGTGCGGCTTAAATACTATAATATTACGTGACTAAAAGTGCTTATGCTTAAGTTTGGGCTTCCTATGTAAATGTCGGTGTAGTAGGTTAGTAGGTCAGATGTAGATGATGTAAGTCCGACGATGTCACGTAATGCTGAATTTGTAGGTGGCAACAGTACACCCCCCTTTAAAAAAGAAAAAAATATATAGGTTGTCTATTATTGTAAACGATTATGATGGGGTATGGCCTTGACATTGATGCGTGGAATGTGCTGACGGTTGTTGTGGTGTCGAGTGCGACGTATGCGCTGACGGTGTTGTGACTTATGTGCTGAGTTCAAATGCCTTGTTATCCATTGCATGAGTGTTGATTTTTTTTTAAATACTTTCATTCTTCTGTCCATGGTTTTCAATAGGCCGTAGATAATGAGTACGCTGATTGTTAAAATAATTTGTCCCATTGCGATGATTGTATTGTGTATTTAGCATCTGCGTTCTTTATATATGTGTACAAGTTGCTTGCGTTTGCGAAATTCCGTAACGTGCTACTGGGATGACTGTACGGCCCGACCTTGTGATGTACGTATGTGCGTTCTTGTCGCTGTTTCTCGTGTTCAGCACGTAATCTGGTTCGTTGTTGATAATGAAGGCTGGTTTTAATCTATCGATTGATATTATCGTCTCTTTGTCCTTAATTCTAATGCAAAATGTTTTGTCCGTTTTTCTAATCACTGGATAAGGACCTTCATATGGCGGTGTCAGGCTTTTCCTCATTCTGTCACACCGCACGAATACGTGCGAGCATTCCTTAAGTTCGGGGTGTACAAATATGTTTTGGTTGTGTTTTTATCTTTTTGGGACTGATGTCATTTGTGTGATTTTTTTTGTATCTGTTTTACAAATTCTTCGTACGTTGATAGTTGTGTTGTTGATGATTCAAAAAATCCTCCAGGGAGTCTTATTGGCGTTCCGTATAACATCTCTGCTGAACTATAGCCCGTGTCTTCTCGTAAACTACTCCGCAAACCGAGTAGGACTGTTGGGATTTCTTCCACACAATTATCACTGGCTTCCCTTGTCATTAATGCCGCTTTTAAAGTTCTGTGGAACCTCTCGATTTTCCCGTTCGCTTGTGGGTGATAGCTCGTTGTTCTGATCTTGTGTATGCCCAAAAATTGTGTAAGTGACTCAAATATTCTTGATTCGAACTGTCTGCCTTGGTCAGTAGTAATGCGTAATGGACATCCGAATCGAATAATCCATCCTTCGAAAAGTGCTTTGGCCACTGTTTCTGCAGTTATATCTTCTACTGGAAATATTTCGGGCCACGATGTACAACGGTCTATGATTGTGATTAGGTATCTCTTGCCTTGTGAGATAGGGAGTGGTCCGACGATGTCAATGTGTAAATGTTCAAAGCGTTGTGCTGTCATAAATTTGCCAAGGGGTGATAATGTATGTCGCTGTATTTTTGCTTTTTGACAAGCTATACATGATCTGCACCAGTTGTTAATATCTTTGTTCATGTATGGCCATAGGTATCTTTGGGTTATCATTTTTCTGGTAGTTCTTTTTCCTGGATGGCTCATGCCGTGAATGACGTCGAAAACTTGTTTACGGAAATGTTGTGGTAAGTAAGGGCGACTTTTTCCTGTAGATATGTCGCAGCTAATGTTTATTGTGGAGCCCGGAAGCCTGATGTTTTCGAACTTTAATCTTCTGTTGTCACGTAGTTTAATTAATTCGCTGTCTGTCGATTGGTATTTAGCTAAATCGGCGTAATCGATCGGTGATGGCATGAATATTTCCTCTATACGTGATAATGCGTCTGCGGTGATATTGTCACGTCCGCTTATATGTTGAATATTGGTGCAATATTGTGAAATGAAATCTAGCTGTCGGACTCGTCTTGGCGTGTCGTTTGATGATGGTTTTTGGGAGAATGCGTAGGTCAAAGGTCGATGATCCGTAAATATTGTGAATTCTCTTCCCTCGATTAATCTTTGAAAGTGTTTGACGGCCATGTATACTCCTAGTAGTTCTCTATCGAATGTTGAGTATTTTTGTTGTGTTTCGCTTAATTTTTGTGAGAAAAAACCTAATGGTTTCCAATCACGGCCGGATTTTTGTTGCAGAACTGCACCGATACAAGTAGCGCTAGCGTCTGTCATAAGTGAGAGTGGTGCGGTGCGGGAAGGGTGCGCTGTAATTATTGCGTTTTTTATGCTCTCCTTGCATTTTTCGTAAGCTTTTTCGGCTTCCGTTGTCCAAGGGATAGGCGAGTTGTCGTTCTTTTTTGAACCGTGTATATAGGCGTTAAGAATCCTTTGATTGTTTGCTGCTTGTGGGTGGTTGTTTCTGTAGAAATTAACCATGCCCAAAAATCTTCTTAATTCTTTAATTGTTTTTGGTTTTGGGAATTCCATGATTGCTTTGTAATTTTCTTCCGTTGGGTGTATTCCTTGGCTCGTTATGTGATAACCTAAGAAATCTATTTCCCTTCTGAGGAATTCGCATTTTTCGAGGTTAATGGTTATTCCGTTTTCATGTAGACGCTTGAAAACTATTTCTAAATGTTGGTAATGTGTTTCTTCGTTATCGGATGCGATGAGACAATCGTCGATGAATATGAATACGAAGTCTAAATCTCTGAATAAGGAGTCCATAAAGCGTTGGAATGTTTGTGCTGCATTGCGTAAGCCGAAGGGCATTCTTAGGTATTCGAAAAGTCCAAAAGGCGTGATGATGGCGGTTTTTTCAATGTCTTTTACGGGAATACAATGGTATGCTTTGCGTATATCAATTTTGCTCAGTATCTTCTTGTTTTCTAATATGTAGGTGAAATCGGTTAATCTTGGTAGTGGGTATTTATCCGGTACTGTCACACTATTGAGCATCCGGTAGTCTCCACATGGTCTCCATTCGCCATTTTTCTTTTGTACCATGTGTAATGGGCTTGCCCATGGGCTCTCTGATGGTCGGCAAATGCCGAGTTCGATCATATCTTGAAATTCTTTTTTGGCTATATCGTATTTTTCGGGAGGCAATGGCCTTGCGCGAGCTGCAACGGGTGGTCCTTGGGTAATAATGTGGTGTTCAATCTTGTGTTTGGGCGTGGCGCGGAGGTTTGAGTATCTCGTGATGTCTTCGTATTTGTTTAGAAGTTGCGTGATGTGTGGTTTAATTCCCGCTGCGATGGTGCGAATTGTTTGCTGTGTCGCTTTTCTAAAGGTTGCATGCGTTGTCCGCTGTGTAACCTTGTCGATAATTCTACGACCCGCTATGTCGACTAATAATTCGTAGTGCTCTAGGATATCCGTAGAAATTAACCATGCCCAAAAATCTTCTTAATTCTTTAATTGTTTTTGGTTTTGGGAATTCCATGATTGCTTTGTAATTTTCTTCCGTTGGGTGTATTCCTTGGCTCGTTATGTGATAACCTAAGAAATCTATTTCCCTTCTGAGGAATTCGCATTTTTCGAGGTTAATGGTTATTCCGTTTTCATGTAGACGC
Organism: Lymantria monacha; assembly: GCA_905163515.2. Lineage (NCBI taxonomy): Eukaryota > Metazoa > Arthropoda > Insecta > Lepidoptera > Erebidae > Lymantria > Lymantria monacha. The sequence continues at coordinate 4,216,123 of LR991104.1, forward strand.
TTGAAAACTATTTCTAAATGTTGGTAATGTGTTTCTTCGTTATCGGATGCGATGAGACAATCGTCCTCGATGAGACAATCGTCCCCACGGGAGCTCGCTTAATGGTTTTCCGGGTTGATTAAGAAATTAAAAACTATTAAAGCCATCTGCGCCTGATAGCTAAACACACACAAAATGAAAGTGGAGTGAAACTAAGCTAGTCTATTATTAATAAATATTTAAGAAACTTCCGATCAGGGGCGGCTCTAGCACATGTAGCGCCCGGGTGCAATCAATAACCTGGCGCCCTCTTGTATCAAAATGCGTGAACAAAACAACACGTTACAGCACGTTCGACTAAACTTCGAACCTCGCTGGAATGCGTTGTCGTATGCTTAGTTGTTTTGACACGAAACCAGGTAAACGCGATCGGATTATGAAGTTACCGTGAGCATAGCGACAAAGCAACCTACCCAAACCTGTCAAATAATGCATCCACTACGTTTATAAATGGTTAGGCACTCGCTGCGTACAGTGCACCCGCTCCGTGCGGAGCGTTACAGTGGAGGCTTTATGTGTCCCGAGTGAATCTCGGCGCCCCCTAACACCCGGCGCCCGGGTGCACCGCACCCTCTGCACTATAGATAAAGCCGCCCCTGCTTCCGATACAGTAGACCTTTAAAGGGTTCTTATCTCGTGTAATGTTATGTGTATGAAAGGAGCTTTCATGACGTATGTGGCATATTGGTTAACTGCAAGAAATTATGGGGGGTTATAAATGATCTCATAATATTACAATTTATACTGATAGTATTATTGTGTTGTGGCTGCAACGAATACTACTAACCCTTACATTGCTCGTGAATGTCGTAAAAGACGACTAAGAGCTTTACATAGCCGTCTGGTCAGTAATTACATTAATATAGAGTTTTGATGGCGGGTGGCCGATCATAAAAATATTGTCAAAACTTTTGCAATAAGTGCAATAGAGGAATTCACATTGTATCGAACTTACCCATGTGATTCCAGAGTAAGAATAGAATTCATCTCTTTTCTGTCCCTTGGATGATCGCAAAAGACAACTAAGGTACACAAGCAGATTGTTATCTGTTGTTAGAAAAGGATAAGTGTATATAAAATGCTATATCAGCCCGTCTAAACAGCGAGGTATATAGTACTCTTTTCATTTTCAATGACAAATTTAAAGCCCCAATCATAAACACTGATTAAAGCAGATCTCATGGGTGACTTGACAGTTCACTCTGAAATTTATTGTCTGCATGGTAGAGACTCCGCCATCTTACCGTGTAACAGGGGCGTAGCTACCACCGTATCTGCCGTATCAATTATACGGTGCACCCGAACCAAGGGGGCACCCTTTTTTTTTTTTTTTTTTTTTATTGGTGGGCTATGGGTGCGTCTCGCCCCGCTGAATCGGTCCGGGGTGACGGAAAGGCGGCGCGTGACCCCATAGACCCACCGTAAAACCTTCTCTCTTCGCCGTGCGAGCGGACCACCGGTACTCGATTTTAACTTCGGTGGCCCGCCCGGCGGTTTACCCTCGCGGGTTCCTCTCGTCGACGCCCCGACAGATTTCGCCGTCGGGGCGTCGCCCTCACGCGGTGGCCTCACGTCGGGTGACCGGACAATTCCCCGGTCCGATCACCCGAGGCCTCGGTTAGGGCGGCATCAGGCGCAGGTATTCGCGCCTGCGCCGCCCCGGCCGCTGACGGCGGCCCGGGTCGCGGGACTCCTCCCGGACTCGTTCCGCCGCCTCCTTCTGCGAGATGACAGCCTCGCAGAAGGCGGCGACCGCGTCCCAATTCCTGACGCTGTCGACCATCGCTCTCGCGACAGCCGGCAGTGCCAGGTCGGCACCGATAACAGCGACGAGGTCACGGCGCTGCCGGTCAAAGCCCGGACACGCCTCCAGCGTGTGTTGCGCCGTGTCCTCGTCACTGCTGCAATGGTGGCAGAACGAAGTCCACTCCCTTTGCGCGACCGTGTGCAGGTAAAAGCCGAAGCATCCGTGCCCCGACAACACCTGCACCAGTCGAAAGGAGAGGACTCCGTGCCGCCGCTCCATCCACTCCATCAGTACGGGCCGGAGAGCCTCGACGGTGACGACACCGTGTCTAGGCCTCTCCAGCCGCGTAGCCCAACGAGCGATGACGTCTCGGCGGGCGTCCTCGCGCCAGGTGGCTATCTCGCTCAGCGATGGGGAGCCACCTTCGTCGCGCAGTGAGGTCACCCGCCGGTAGAGGTCGGAGAGCATCTCCGCCTCTAGGTCCCACGGGGGTGTCCCGGCCAGTAGGCATGCCGCCTCGGTCGATACCGTGCGGTACCCGCGAATGGCTCTGACCGCCATGACTCTCTGGGGTCTCCACAGAACAGCCCTGAGCTGGGCGTTCAGAGCCCTCGCCCACACGGGTGCGCCGTACATGGCCATAGAACGGATCACCCCCGCATACAGCCGTTGGCCCTCGAAGCTGGGTCCGCCCACGTTCGGCATGAGCCGCGAAAGGGCGGACGCCGCGCCGACCAGCCGGGGAGCAATTCGGCGAAAATGCTCCCGGAACCACCATCGCCCGTCGAGCACCAGACCCAAGTACTTCATATGGGCCTGGATGCTGATGTGGACGGAGTTGACGACTAGCGAGACGCCGATTGGCGGCCTTACGCGTGGCCCATGGAACAATAGGGCCTCCGTCTTATTTAGGGCCACCCTGAGCTCCAGCGCCTCGATTCGCCCGACCATCTCCTCGGTGCCGAGAGTGGCCAGGCTCGCCGCCTCTTCGAGTGTCCTGCCCCGGGCTGTGACGAGCGTATCGTCAGCGTAGCATATCACGCTCAGCCCGGGGGGGAGACTCCCTCTCAACGCCCAGTCGTACCCGATGTCCCACAGAGTCGGCCCTAGAACCGACCCCTGTGGAACGCCGCACGACATGGACGTCCGCACAATGTCCCCTGCGGGACTCGCGCAGAGGACACTGTGCCCCTCCAAATAGTCCGCCACCAGCCGCCTCAGGTACAAGGGCACCCTATGAAATCGGAGCGCCTCCCTGATGCAGCTGAATGGCAGACTATTGAATGCGTTGGCGATGTCCAGCGACACCGCCAACAGCACTCCCCCGCCGGTGACAGCCTTCGCGGCCGTCTGCCTCAGTCGTAGCAGGGCCCCGATGGTCGAGCGCCCCCTTCTAAAACCGAATTGAGCGTCCGACAGATCGGGCCCCACCTCCTCCAGGTGTTGGACGATGCGGGCAGCGAGGATGCGCTCCAGCAGCTTACCCACATCGTCGAGGAGCACGATGGGCCTGTAGGCCGACGGCGAATCCGGGGGCCGTCCCGGCTTTGGCAGGAGAACAACCAAGGGGGCACCCGAGGTGTTTGTAAAAATTTTGGAAAAAGTGCCAGATAGATAATAATGATGAATAAATATTTCTTTTAATTTTATGCAAACATTTTTTCTTTTGTGAGAAATCTTTACCCTTTATAAGGGCCCCCAAACATTTTTTTTATATATGGGGCCCCGCCAACGCACGCTACGCCACTACCGTGTAAACAAATGAGGTTCGTAACTATCTATCGATTCAACATAAAATTGCATTAATCTTTGAAATGGTATAATTAATTAAATAAATAAGTATATATGTGTATTTATTATGTTGCTCCTGTATTTGTTTTAATTTGACAGTTTGAAACATATTTTACATATAGTTTGACAGTTCATTCTGATGTTAATTGCTTACAATGTGAGCAATTAACATCAGAATGAACTGTGCTATCCGTAAATCTATAAATGCAAGCCTTACATGGTAAATCATTGCTTGAGTATTCCGGTCGCCACAACACTAATAAGATCAGGAATATTACTATTATTAAATACTCATATAAATTAGTCTTTATTGAATAAGTAGGCATTAAGGTAGTAAATTTTAATTTAGTGCAGACCTCGGCGATAAAACATTGCACGTCGACCCTTGGAAAGATATGATCGACTAATTTCGTCTTTGTATAGCGTTGTCTCTGTCGCACTGTACCTGTATGACGTCACATGCAGCACCGACAGTCTGATATCTATTAGGAGAGCTCCTAACAGCTCTGTTAAAACAATTATGAATAGGTTTTTTTTTTTTTTTTTTTGCTTATGGTGGCAAACGAACAAGCAGCGCACCTGATGGTAGGTGTTACTGCCCCCATGGATATTTGTGCAATACCAAGGGTATAGTTAGGCCGCTGCCTACCTATACAAACCCCAAACTTACCCAGTTGGGCTTCCGGCTCTCTCGCTCACCGAACGAAGCGCAATAGCACATTGCCATTACTCAGACGTCGATTTTCTGCGAGTGTGGTACTACCCCTGACGGACCGCCCCGCGGCTGTAGATTGAAAACTGTCAACAGCGTGGCCCTACCACTAAAAGTTAAAATACTTTACAAGCTTTTTTTTTTGTAAATTATTGAGGTTTTAACAACTTTATTTATATAATTTTGAACTGAACTAACTGCACTCTGTCTCACTTACGCAACGACTGGCAAACGTCACAAGGGTAGTGTGCGACAGAGATAGACGTTCTGCGAAACCGAAATTAACCGATTGCCCTTTTCCAAGGATCGACGTGCAATATTTATTAGTAGTATTCTATGTAGTATTGCATAAGATGATATTTGTAATAATTATAGAAAATAATAAATATTAAAAAAAACCTTGCGATTTTATTTCGATTTTTTTTAAACAAATTTGAGTTTTCCCGTGTAGTGACGGATATTGAAATGCGTTCCCACTCTTTACTTTCTCCGAGGGAGTAGGAAAAACCAATTAAGGAGGCCCAGGAGTTAGATAAGAGCGCCCTTTTTTTCTGGACGTAGACCTACATTAACAAAGGGATAGTGCCATAATCGCCAAGCTTGCCAAACGGATTGGCCGCCGCACTACATACAGCCGCATTGAGGCGTTTTACGTTTGCCAGGAGACAGCTGCTACCCACATTCATGATGAAACCTGGTAATTAGCATACGGGGAATTAAAAATACAATAAAAATCAACATTTTTTTTTATTGACATCATCCTTCGCTAAGGAAATGATTATTGAAGTTTGGTGTACTGGTACAAACATTACAATTAACGGACTCAGATTACACTCAGATTTGGAACAACTATCCCGCGTGAGACTTTCCTGATTGATCCACAACACTGGCAATTTGCTGATATCTTATCCACTATGCCAGATTAAGACTCGATTTATCAAATCATTTCTGGATGCCGTTTAGTTATATGGTATTTCAAACTGGTGTGCTGAACGAAAGCCTCTTGACAAACTGTACATACATGTCTTCGAACATCCAAATGTATCATCAAATGGGTGTTCAAATGCTTCTTCCATTTAAAACTCTTCTCGCAATAATCGCATTTAAACGGCCTAACAGAAGAATGTGTCATTTGATGCTGAGATAAATTCGCACGAGAAGTGAATCTCTTATCGCAAGATTCACAAGTAAATTTCCTTTCGCCCATATGATTATTCTTTTGATGTTGCAAAACTTGAAAGGGGTATGCGAATTTTTTGCCGCATGCATTACATATCGGGGCCGGTATGCCGTGTTCTTTTTCAAGATGGAACGCCCTCAAATATCCAGGTACTCGAACCTCGCAATAGTAACACGAGCGAAGTTTTGGACGAAGTTTCAAATGGACGTGACGGTAGTGCTGGACTACATTAGCTACCGCTTTATAAACTTTAATACATGATGTACATTTATAATTATGGGAGCCATCTTCTTCTCTGTTGAATGTATAATAAGATGCAGTTTCTTTAGCGTAAGCTGCAACAAAGAAAATATGGTTTTGAGGGTGTTCATTCACATCAGAAATGGTTACGCATCCTTTCGCTACAACTGGATTAAGGCCTTCATCATCATTATCATCCTGATTTTATCCCAATTATTTCTGATCGACGATTATGTACTCTTTTACCGTCTTAGATATTGCAAAGTTTTGACAATAGTTTTATGACCGGCTGTCTGACGTTAAAGTGCCTTAGGAATGTAATTATTGACCAGACGGCATTAGATGGAGCTGGCTGGAGATGGAGTTAGTTGGTAATCCTACCACAATTTCCCATGATTATAACTCCTAGGATCTCCATAAATGACACCGGGGTTTGATCTTCGAGAACTGCCGGGAAACGCTTTTACTGTCTTAACCCACAAAAAATATTAGAAGACGAAAAAAGGAGAGGAGTTGCAAAAATATTCACTCTCCTCCTATGCAATGTGAGAGACATGTAGCAAAATTGACAAAAACAAAAAATTTATTTATGAAAAACAATTTCCATTGTTCACGAGTTTCCGTGTAGGGATGGTGTAAGAATAGAATTTGCCACCCCCTTTTCTAATCCGTGGGTGTCGTACAGGACGACTATAGGAATATGCATATAAAATCTATGTAAGAGATGGTAAACTTGACATAAAACCTTATACCGATACGTCAGGTCTGCGTGGCAATAGTTCAATTTTCCTCCTACTGTAGTGGAGACTCGAGCTCAGCAGTGGAACGTTGTTCGGGGGAGTCGTCGTAAGTGGATCCATTTAAATGACTCTCTCGGGTTCGATGCCGTTTATTTTTGAAAGTAATTTTACAATAATTTGTTTGACGTATGAGTACGGTCGAGTCTAGCGAGCGAGTGGTGGGCGATGCTTGCCAAAGCCACGAATCGCGATTCGCGCACCTGTGTGCGCTTGACACACACATATGCAGGCAGTCGTAGTTCGCGTCAACAGACGTATATGAGCCGAGACGATGAAATTTTATAAGTAATAATAGTTATTATTACTTCAACATGGTGACCGAGTAAGAATACAATTCATCACCCCCTATCTTGCCCGTGAGTGATCGTAAGAGACGACTAAGGGATATAAAACGCATATAACATCTATGCAAAAAAAGAAAACTCGAAACAAAACCCTATATCAACACGTCTGACCAGCGCGGTATAATAGGATAATAGCCCTCTCATTACGGAGGAGGCCCGAGCCCAACCGTGGGACATATATGGGTTGTGATGATGATGGTGACGAGTTAAATGTATGTATATTTTTAACTCGAAATGTATTACCACCTCTTGATTTGTTATGGGAGTCATAAAAACCAACCAAGGTTTCACCAGCAATATCCTCTTAGGAAAATTATAGCAACAACTATATCGATTTCTAATGTTAACGCGACTATTACCTACACATTTGAAATAAAACTAATTTTACTGATTTTATCGCGTTTGTATTTGATTTTTAATTTCCCGACGATTCGAACACTTTACAGTGATCATGGTTACGGGAGGACAGTGCTCCTATATAACGCGATAGAATCCGTAAAAATTGTTTTATTTCAAACAAGTATATCACGCAAGCAAGATGATTGTCGCAACCCTTGATAGGTGGGTGTCCATCAGAGGACTTCGGTGCCTGATGGATTACTTGAGGACTACTTCATTTTCCAGTATAGATCATCATCATTCCTTTCCCCCAATTACTTGGGGTGATCCATTATCTCCAGACATATGGAAAATCATTTTATGACCGGCCGCCTGCCTGACGTTGAAACTCCTTGGGAATGTAATTGTTGACCAAACGCGATCAGATGTAGTTGGCTCAGGTCTATATTAACCTCTTAGTCGTCTTATACAACAGCCACGAGCATGGAGCATATTATTATTTATTATTAATGGTTAGTAGTATTCGTAGCCGCTACAAAGTAAATTTTCCAGTTCAGATAATGTTTATATTTTTAATACTGGTAGGACCACGCTGTGGACAGTTCTCTTTTTACAGCCGCGGCCGGTCCGTCCGTGGTAGTACTACACTCACGCAAAAGATCGACGTCTGAGTAATGTCAATGTGCTATTGCGCTTCGTTCGATGAGCGAGAGAGCTGGAAGCTAAATTGGGGTGGGTTCGGGGTTTATATTGGTAGGCAGCGGCCTAACTATACCATTGGCAAAAGTCCATGGGCGGCAGTGACACTTATGATCAGGTGTGCTGTCTGCTCGTTTGCCACTATAAGTATTAAAAAAAAATTCAAAAGACTATTGCTGTATTAATATACATTCATTAAGCTATTCCCGTTCATGGATAGACGTAGTCCTCCGCTTAACCAAATCCAGGAGGCTCATAGGTGAGGAATTATTCTCTCTAAGTCTAATTGTAACTTGCGAAACGACGCACAACGGAATATTTATCTTATAACGTAACAGCACAGCGTAACTAAATTTTCGTTAAAAATATCGTAGTCAATCCTTTTTCTCTCACATAATTCGTCTAAAAAGTTTCAATGAATAAAATCAATATAAACCTTCATAGCACGTCAACACCTGGATGATTTCTAGCAGTGTGCTGCTTCAAAGTTGATTTCTGAACGAAACTCTTCTTACAAACGAGACAAATAAATTTCTTATCACCCGTATGAATTTTGATGTGATCTTTCAAATTGTTCTCCCATCGAAACCCTCTGCTACAAACTTCGCATTTAAACTTTTTCTCACTCGAATGCGTTGACATATGCAGCTTTAAGCTCAACCCATTAAAAAAACTCTTTTGACAGATGTCACAAACAGCTGTTTTCTCTCCCATATGAACTTTTTTCTGATGTTGTAAAACATGGCAAGGGAACCGAAACTTTTTGCCGCATACTCCACAAGTCGGTGCCATTATCCCGTGCTTACTTTCTAAATGGTATGCACGCATATATCCAGGGATCCTTTCATCACATTTCGGACATTTTCGTTCTCTCGGTCGCCTTTTTAAATGCACGAATCGGTAGTGTTGTGATACAAGCGGCTGTGAAGCGAATGAACGATCACAATCGTTGCAGGAATACCGGTCTTCTAATATTGTATAATACATTCCTCGGCCTAGAATAGAGAAAATTCATATAAGTCTTCTTTCTTCTCTTCCCTAAGTAACAATGGGTAAGAATATTTTCTATCACTACTTATTTTCCCATGAGAAAATCGGTTGAAGGATCATCAGGGTAAATGAGCAATAACACTATCGGGCAAATAGAAATTAATTTAATACGTATAAAGAACCCGGGGGCCCTCATATATTGTCAATTTGACCTTCAATTAATCCAATAAACTATCACCAGATCGGAACGCGCCCCCACTGAAAAGATCCGACAAGAAAGACGGTTTGTCCGTTATTTTTATTTATTTTTTATTAAGCCCAGCGTCCAGAACATTTCAATCAAACAGACTCCGGGTCCGAGTCCAGGACATTTAGAATTAATTCAAAAAATTACTGAGCTGGATCAGATCCCACAATCGGTAGCCGATAACGAATTTATTAGTGCTAATATTAACATAATATTAAGCATTCGTAACGACGACGTAAGAGAGCGAGTAGGTATGAAAGAGAGTATTGGTGTAAGGATGCGAAAGGGAATGCTCCGATGGTTCGGACATGTGGAAAGAATGCCGAACGAACGTCTGGTTAAGAAGATATACAATGCGAAAGTGGAAGGATGTAGGTACCAGGTGAGACCGAGACTCACCTACCTAGACCAGATCGGTCATGTACTGAAGGAAGGTGGAGTCAAGAGTCTCCGAAACCGGCGAGCGTGTATGAAGAGAATTATGAATGTTGAGGAAGCGAGTGAAGTATGCAAGGATAGAGTTCTCTGGCACTCTGTTCTCTCTGCCTATCCTGCAAGGGATATGTCGTGATGATATGTAGGTATGTATGTAATATTAACACTAGGCAACTCAACTTCAAATGCAATAGTCGAGCTGCCTGTGGTAAGTCATAACGGCTTTAAGCCACTCAAGTAGACTATATTCCAGATTAAACTGCGAAAGACACGAGTTTTCTTTCTTGAAGTATATCTTGGAGTTCAAGTTCAGCCAATGGTTGTATTTTCTTTAATTTTGCTAATGCAATAGTAATAGGGGAAAGTCCCGGATCGAGTAGATCAAGTCGACATCCATGCCCTGGACACGAAATGACGACAAGCAGTGGTAAAGTCTCGCATCTATAGTCGTTCAATCGTCATATCCCTAGCACCATCTTTAGCGCCAATTTAAGATGCCGTGATGATCAAGTACACCACCGCCAGTAATTGTCTACTATCTTCAACGCACGGGAACGATTACCATGTCTCGTGATCTTGGCAATCCAATCCTAGACCACACTTCAAGTTTACTATAATAAGACCATAGTTTTGTTTGGAAGATAAAAGGATCAAAGAGAAATAGCGTATTTCACTGGGCCAGGCATCAGTTTTTGTCCTAACCTCAAAAGAAAGATTTAGGATCGATAGAGATTGCCATGTGTTTTGGACTTACAAGTATAGCTAAATCCGTAAAAACCTTGCGCTGGAAGGAAAATAGAAAGACGCTATAGTTTTGCATTAATTCCTCTGCCCCTAAGAAGACCCCAGCTTATATTTCAGGGCCTCGCCTTTTTTTAAGAGACATATGTGGAGCACCTACACTCAACAGCAACAGTCAAACTCCAAAACCACATAAAATCAATAGGGAATATGCACGTGACTCCAAAATAAACAAAACATTTTTATTTGTAATCTTTATTGCTTAATAATAGTGAAATTTAATTATCAAAAAATGGCTTTTTTGAGATTCGCTCGCAAATTTCTAAAATGCGACGCGATTGGTTGTTCAAAACGTGACGTCATCGTACACTCAAGTCGTCTGGTAACAAGGTGTTTCTAGTGATTATTTTGTATCGTTACCCAGCTATTTCATAAGTTATTAGTTTTCTTAGTCCGAGTATTAAACCTTGTGAATGAGAGACTTAACAAACGTCACTTTTTGTCCCTGTTCTGATGCCATTATTTTGTATTGCATATAATTTTCTGTATCCTTTTCTATTTGAAACCCAATAGAATGATAAATAATAAATAATATCGAACTTTTCTCTTAGTCTGATAAGTTACATGTTTTCATTCATAGGTATGATGACTAAACATATATTACTTTTATGGATAAAAACCCATGTAGGTACCCATTAGATATTGAGAATATATCTTTAAGAACTTTACGTAAACTAAGTAGTGTACGTCGAAGTTTGTAAACAAAACAAGTATGTGCATGTTATTAAGGATAAATGATTCTTTTATGTACTTCATCACTTCTCTAATGTGTTTACTTACGTTAAAATGATCTTCACAACAATATAAATTGCTCAAACACGACACATTGTCTCTTCTCATCGCCTTGCACCATTTTTTTCTTATTTATTATATTTCTTGGCATAAGAAAATATATTTTGTTAAGAGCAGTTTTGATAATATTTTGGCACATAGGAACGACACAATATTTATAATACGGTTTTCTGTTATTATCTGGTAATAAGTTGACTTTACACTCACTTTTTTAATTTTCAAGAACTTCGTGAACCAAACATTTCGTTGTAGACGTTCAACTTGTGTGTGTATTCTGACGTCACAGAAGCGCGCCGTAATAGCCGCGTTTTTATCGCCCAAAAATAATAGTGATTTTAATATTTCTTTTTTAGCTTAATGGTTTATATTTTAGATGTGTTATATTTATTTTTGGTAATGTAATAACTAGTAGAAACGTTAAAAAAAAATCATGCATATTCCCCATTGCCAATAAAAAAAAGCAACTATTATAAAAAAATAAACTAAACTTTACCGTGTGGCGACGAAGTTAGAAAACAATTCACCCCCTAATATGCCCTTAATTGTCGTAAAAGAACAAATGAGGAATATAATAAAAACAATGAGAAGTGACTGCTGTCAGATCTGAAACATCAAAATTATTTTGCACAAGTAACAGTTTTACAGTACAGACTATGACAAAAACTAAATATAGCATGCATGTTACTGTAGCCCATGAACATTTGCCAATACCCAGGGTATAGTTAGGCTGTTGCCTAACAATGCAAATTCCAAACCCACCCAGTTGGGTTGCCGGCTCTCTCGCTCAAGGAACGAAGCGCAATAGCACATTGCTCAGACGTCGCTCTTCTGCGAGAGTGTGGTACTACTTCGGCTGTAGACAACAACTGTCAACAGCGCGGTCCTATCACTAGGGAATAGCATAAAAACTATCAAACAGAACCAACGGCATTCAAAATGAAAAGTCGCTTAGACACAGCGCCATCAATGAAACAATTAATTCAAACTGCCTTGGTACAATTACCTACCATTTCAAACACGTAATCCTGGATGAAAAAAATGGAGCCTGTTTTTATGAGGTGGGACAAAAACTAACATGAATTGTAATAAATGAACGGCCCCCTACGGGTGTTCAGTCCAATGGCGATGGAGAGTTAACACGGATAGGTTATGAAGACGCTCGCCGCCAATCCGTCACCCAAAATTACTGGTATTTTTTTTTCTACAAAAACACCACCCTGCACTAAGGAAATAATTCTTGTATTGCAGGTGAATTCACAAACATGCAATTAACGACAACGTCAAACATGCAATTTAGACAAATTACACCCAGACTCAGGACAACACTTTGTGGGTCGCCTAATAATGTTATCCTACGTGGGAATCGAACACACGGCACTGGCTTGAAAGGTGAGTATCTTCACCACTACGCCATCTGTAGGTATAGCCAAATTTCATGTCATGCCAATTTTTTCCGATATCATTCATTTAGTTGTCAGCGCCCAATTAATGGCAACAATTTGAGTTTGTAACGGACACTGATTATAAATATTCAAACATTATAGGAAGAAATTTTACAGGACTTGGTTTTATTCAGAATAAATAAGGTAACACTACATTTGGGATAAGTATATATGATTACGAAAAAAAAATATATTTAAAAAAATATTACACCATTTATAACTTCAGAAGCATATATTTCACAAATTAATAAAATTTACTTAAACAAAAACCTTATTAAAACTTCATTGCATTTCAAAATCTAATTGATATTGAACAAAAATATAGTTTTTCTTTTCCTTTTACCATCTATGGGACCATTATTAACAACAATATTAGCTATAAAAGGGATCGTGTCGCGTACTTTGTTTTCGACAGCCTATGATCTGGTTATATCCCATCCAAACTGTCCAGAAGGTCATCCAGGCCACGCATAACATCCTCCAGTATGCTCTACTGTTCTACACTGATAACACACACGAGTTGTGTGTAAACTTTTTTTGGAGTACAACAGCACAAGTCTGGGTAGGCGAATAGTCTAACCTGCTGTAATCCATGTCTACTGCGATTTGGACTGGATTGAATTTAGACTTGTCTTTGATGGAGTAAGCCATACAATCTATATAATTTCTTTAAGAGTGTTTTTGTCTGTATCAAATAACTACCATAATACTGCACACATATTAATCTTCGATAAGCCATTTCCAAAATTATCCACTCCTTTGATGATGATTTCCTTCTATTGTGGAGGAGGCTCGAGACCAGCAATGGAAAGCATATAAGCCGAGACGATGATTAAAATTAATTTCATTAAAAATAAACTTTTTTTATCTAAACGAGCAAGCCACACACTTGATGATAAGTGTTACTGCCTCTAGACCTCTGCAATAGCAGTAGTATAACTAAGCCGCCGCTTATCATCATAAATCCACGCAAGATGGCCCTCCAGCTCTCTCGATTTTCACATTATTTTTACATTATATTGACACTTGCTTCCACATCCATTTGCGATTCCATTGCTGTTAAAAATTATCATATACATCTGTTTCCGTTAATACACTTCCGTTGAATCACAAATTATGATATGTATTAAAAATAACAACTGATCTCTATCGTCTTCAATTCCTTGATCATCCAAATCAAGGCATACAACAAGATACAAAAGTCCTGTACATATCTATAAAACCTTGGGATCCTCAATTATAGGAACCTCAGCTCCAAATAATCCAATTTAAGGCCTTCACACTCCTTAAAAATTAATCTCCGGATGATATTTCACCATATGATAATTTAGACTTGCTTTTTGAACGAACGCCTGACTACATATCGTGCAAACTTTTCTTCTATCACCTGTATGAATCCGTTCGTGCAAATCCAACGTTGTCTTCCTCACAAATGATTTCCTACAGTACCGACAATGGTGATCTTTAGACGTTTTATGTTTAAACTTATGTTTGTACATACTTTCAAAACTAAATGATTCATATTCACAGTGTTCGCAAGTATATCTCTCACCAAGCATATGGAAATTATTTATATGTTTCCTTAATTGCACTTTGGTATTGAAAATTCCCTTGCAAGCGTTACATTTGAATCTCTCATCAATATTATGCACTTGAAGTTTGTGAACAGTCAAAGGTGCCGGTGTCATGAAATTTTTCTCGCAATAAGGGCAAATGAATCTTGGTATTTTATAATGTTTTGTCTTGACGTGATATCTTAATGAGAATATTTTCTCGTAGCGTTTGTCGCAGCGGGTGCACGCGAATGTAGAGCCATCTATTGTATAGTCCCCATCGGTTAGACGAAATTTCGGCGGTAATTCTGCAGACAGAAAACAAAACTATGTTTCATATATTGCTTCGCATCTGCATTCTTTCAAGTTTTATTAAATAAAATATTCTCAATCTTTCACTTTATCATGTACTTCCAAATTTAAAACGATATCTCAAATGGTAATATGATAAATATTTCCAAATTCAAAATTATTTCTCAAATACCACTTCATTAAATACTTCCAAATTCAAAATTATTTCTCAAATGCCACTTTACTAAATCCTTCCAAATTTAAAAATCAATTCAAAAATATCACTTTACTCAATAATTCCAAATTGAAAATGATTTCTCGAACGCCCTTTATGAAATACTTCCAAATTCAAGTAGATTTCTAAAATGCAACTTTACTAAATACTTCCGCTTAATTGAAAATTGTATAGAAAAATCACTATGCCAATATTAAAAAATAATGTCTTAACTGCTGTTTTCAATGTTTTTTTTATTATTTAATAATAATGCATAGATAATAATTACTTAGCAAGTAAAAATAATAAATAGGCGTATATACTTTGACTAGCAAAACATTTAATAATGACCCGAATTTTACTGCCCATCTTCAACAAGAGATTGATGTGGAATAACAAGTATATCTACAGATAGCTGGTGTTTTATGACCGGCTGGTCTGATATAAGCCCTCCATTGGTCAACTCTTGTCAATGGATTACCACCACAGTCACTTAAAAAATTCCAAATTATGTCAAACAACCATATGAGTGCCATAAAAATCAAGTCATACATGTGTTCCTATCTCTGTGTTTATGGTATCCATGAATTGATAAACCTCAAATTTATATTGAAGTATTCATCATCATCATCAAATGTCCCATTGCTGGGCTTGGGCCTCCTCCATAATAGGAGGGAAATTAACCTACTATAGCGTGCCGGTCAGACGTGTGGGTATAGGGTTTTGTTTCGAGTTTTCCTTCTCTCGCATAGATGTTATATGAGTTTTATATCTCTTAGTCGTCTCTTACGATCACCCACGGGTAAGATATGGGGTGGTGAATAGTATTCCTACTCCGTCACCACAAGGAAAATTAAAGTATTATTATTTTACATTAAAGTTATAATTCTGTTATTGGATTTTAAATAGCCATCCATTCAGTCAATGTCCATACATCCAATATTATTTACTGTTCTTTTTGGCCATCAGTTGATCATGGCCATTTAATAACCAGCCGTGTGATGGGTGTCCCCTTTTCGAGCTGTCAATAGATAGTATGGGTATTTGATTTCTGTGACACGTCCTGTGGATTTCCCTTTCGGAGAACCATGTAGTCCAGGAAACCGCCCCTATATGGCAAACCTTACTAAGGGTAACGTACTTTGCCGGGCGGGCCACCGCAGACAAAGATTGGGTACCGGTGCCCCGCTCGCACGGCGAAGAAAGGTGTTTACAGGGTGGGTCTATGGGGTTGTGCGCCGCCTCTTCCGTCGTCCTGGACCGATTTAGCGGGGCGCGACCACGTCTATAGCCTACCGCAAAACAAAAAGGGGTAACGGGCTGTTCCCAGTTCACCTATCGACTAGGGAATTTCGTTCAGATAACTCATAAGCGTTACTTATATGCTTTAATAGCATTATCTAAGCAAAATATATCCCGAGAAGAGACTGACAGTGAACATATACAACATTTCCAGTTTGATCATTAGTCTAAGTCAAAGCATATGTTGTTTTTTTTGCTTGTGGTGGCAAACGAGCAGACAGCACACCCCCACCACCACCAGTGTCACTTTCGCCCATGGACCTTAGCTAGGCCGCTGCCTACCAATTCAAAACCCCAAACCCACCCCAGTTGGGCTTCCGGCTCTCTCGCTCACCGAAAGCGCAATAGCACATTGCCATTACTCAAGACGTCGATCTTCTGCGAGAATGTGGTACTACCGCAGACGAACCAGCCCACAGCTGTAGACAGAGAACTATCCACAGCGTGCTCCTACCACTATTGTTTATGTTTGCCACTACTTAGTTGGGAAGACCACCACAAAGAGAGGTCTACTATAATCTGTTAGTAAGGCAGATTATCATGGGGTCTTATCTCGAGATCCACGTCTCTTGGAGTAATATATAATGACATCTCATACTTTATAACATCGTCGGGAAAAGAAGGACTAGTGAATTGTATTCTTTCTAGCACAGTAAAGAAGTTCAACTTCATACCAATTATGGAGGAGACTCTGTGTCTAATATTTAAGAATTATATGATCTGAGAATAGAGATGACTGTATGGCTATGACACCGGTCGTCATAACCACAATGCGGCCACGATAACGCCAGTACAAATAAACAAACACATCAAACAATCTTACCTTTTCTTTTTTCTCCATCATTTACTATGAGTTCCTCTTTAACTTTTTTAGATTTGCCGCCTTTCTTTTTCGTTTTAGATTTAACTTTTTTGGATTTCATATGATCCTTCTTGCTTTTCTTTTTGACAGTCTCCTCTATGTCCGGTATTTCTAGAAGTAAAATTTTTATGTTATGGAAAACCAATTAACACATGTTAATAATTTAAGAATATAATGGGGCAACATCTGTAGAATTTATAAACACCGGGTAAGTGAGTACAAAGGGAGCGAACAGCGATGTTCGTAAAGATATATAACACCAAAAGCATTCGCAATTTCGTCCTTGTGCTAATATACAAACAATATATTAATATAAATTACAGAAATTTAAAAACATGCTAGATTATTTACAAAAACTTATTTAAACTTAATCTTGATGCTATTAAATTTTTAAATTTATACTATATAATTAGATATATTTTTTTGATAATTAGACGAGCGTGAGCATTATGCGTGATAATCAAATTCTCGCTCACATTGTCATCTTTACACTGGGGGGGCACAGTTAAAACATTACTTATTTTTACTGATCGTCGCGCCGCCTACAGATTGTTTGTACAAACATAGCTGCCATTTTGTTGTAATTGTCAAAAGTTTGACAACTGAGAATTGTTACTTTTTGTTCCTAGCGTATGTACTTATTGTCAATAATCTATTTTCGGTTATTAATGTTCTTTCTGGAAATTATCTCAATTTTCATTATTAAGTTTATACTATTGCCGTTTCGTTAACAGCTGATATGTTATTTTTATATTTCAGGGTAGGTTTCATAGTAAAAAAAAATCCTATATAATTACATACACACAATATGTAGATACGTAGGTATATATGTATATTACTTCAACTTTAGTTCACCGCCTTAGCTCTAGGTAGCAGCACTTTCCATACATGCATATTTTACCATCGAGTTGCCACTCTTTTTCTGTTAATATAATTTTACTCTTTGTCTTTACAGAAGAAGTTCCACACGCCATCTATCCGCAAACGTTTACACACGTAACATTATTCACCCCCAAAACAAGACCATATAAATAAACCTAGCATCTTAAATAAATAAATCTTAATAATTTACAGAATTGGATCGTGTCATCGTTTAATATAATGTTAATTGAAAATTACATATTTTAAATCGGCCGTTTGGGAGATGGCGTGTAGAAAATCTCTCATAAAGACCGCAATGTGAGCGTAAATTTAGTTATCATACCAAACGCTCACGTTCCTCAAATTGGAACGGTTTGGAGGGTTGGAACGGATTTCTAGTACATATGGGATTCAAACCCCACGTATGACAATCATTTTTGTGTCAAACCTAGAACTAGACTGCCGGGTGGGCCATCGAAGACAAAGAACGGGTTTCGGTGATCCACCTGTTTTTTTTTTTGTTTTTGTGTGTCTTAGTTGTTAGCCTCAGATGGCTATGACAACTTTACCCGGACTGTAGGTGAGCGCTGAGGGCTCTCAACCCGTACCTGATCCACCTGAACGGCGTCGAGAGGTACGTTGTTGGGCGGGTCTACGGGGTTATGCGCCGCTTCTCCCGTCGCCCCAGATAGATTAGCGGGGCGCCGCCAAACGGTAGCCCGACGCCAAAAACACAATAACTTAGAAGAAGAGTGAGACATACACTTGCCTCATTTTCATAATCCTTCTAATATTATGGAAAGTTTGTGAAATGTTTGGACGTTTATTAGTCACTCATGCATAAACCGTTGAACAGATTTTAATGAAAATTGGCATATAGGTAGACCATTTCCTGGATAACACATAGGATGCTTTTGATATACTCCCTTATGATAATTTAGTGATGTACCAGTTTAGTTATAGGGTAAGAATACAATTCACACACCCCTGTGGGTGATCCTAAGAGACGACTACGGCATATAAAACGCATATAGCAAGAGAAGGTAAACTCGTCATAAAACCCTATGCTAACACGTCTCACCAGCGTGGTATACGAAGATAATTTTCCTCCCATTATGGAGGAGGCGAGAGTCCAAAAATGGAACATATATGAGCTGAGATGATGACGACTTTGTAGCAGAAGCTAGTTTTATATAAAATAATTGAATGATAAATACACACCACCATCACCATCACTACAGCCTATATATATATATCCCACTGTTGGGCACAGGCCTCCTCCATAATGGGAGGTTTTTTTTTTTTTTTTTTGTGTGTCTTAGTTGTTAGCCTCAGATGGCTATGACAACTTTACCCGGACTGTGGGTGAGCGCTGAGGGCTCTTAACCCGTTATAATGGACGGGAAATTAACTTACTATACCACGCTGGTCAAACGTGTTAGTATAAGGTTTTGTTACCAGTTTTCCTTCTCTTGCACAAATGTTATATGCGTTTTATATCCCTTAGATAGGGGGTGGTGAATTATATTCTTACTCTGTCACCACACAGATAAATACACAGCTCTATGCTATACAAAAGTGTTTGATTGCATGTCTATAAGGTATATTACCTTGTCCAAATTTTTCCATCTCCTCTAATCTGATGGGAGACACCCGCTTTTGATTCAGTAATGAATTAAATTTATCTTCCTGATCATAATCAGAGTCTGGCAAATTATCGAAGTTATCATCTTCCCCACCGGTAAAGTCATCTATAAAATAAAAATTCATAGTTCAATTAAATATGTTAATGTATAATAAAAAATTAAGCACAAGTATTGTAAATGAAAAAAAAAACTTCAATATTTGTCTAGCTATTTAGGAGGAAAAAGCCTTTAGACACAAAAAAAGTTGAGTACAAAAAATTGAATTTTTCTATATGGTGATGGACTAAGAATACAATTCACCATCTTACCATAGGTGATCGTAAGAGATGACTTAGGGATATAAAACGTATATAACATCTATGTGAGAGATGGCAAACTCGAAACAAAACCCTATCCTATACCAACACGTCTGACGAGCGTGGTATAGTACGTCGATTTTCCCTTCCATTATGGAGGAGGCTCGAGCCCAACAGTGGGACGTATATGAGCTGAGATGATGATGATGATGGCAGAAATTGAAACATAAATCCAGAATAAAATACTACCAAGGGGATAGAAAAGTAAATGGATCTCAAAGGTAAAAGACAAAATCCTGGATTGCTTAATTGTGAATATATCAAGTTACTTTCATTTTTTTTAATTGATGTCGGGGCTTCCCCAAAATTGTTAAATATACTTATTTAGTACAAGGTATCAAGTATACAAACCATCATGGCAGGAATCTGGTACTTCATCTTTTATTTCAACTATGTCTATATTTAATTTCGGTACGTTCACTGAAAAATACAAATAACATGTACTGTGTGTACTTATATATTAAAAATAATTGAGCTAAAATATATATATATATTGTTTACACATTTTGTAGAAAAAAAATGCTGTGTAATATCTAACAATATCACCAACCCTTATTTAGCTCGTAGATGTCGTAAAAGACAACTAAGAGTTACATATCAACCCGGGCTAATTTCATCTGACGCCGTTTGGTCAACCATTACATTCAAGGATTGATTGAGGAGAGCAAGAGAATGATGACATTGCAGGAAATAAAATAAAACCACTAAGAAAATATTCCTTGCGAGGGACTTTAAAAAACATAATTAATTGGACTCAAATTACAACCAGACTCCGAACAATGAATTGTGTATCAGACAAATTATTGTCGTGCATGGGAAATGAATCTATAGCAGTGGCATGGTAGATCTTATCTTAACGACTGTGCTAGCAGTCAGTGTGAGATGATGAATGTTTTTTCACTTCTCAACAGAAGTAAACTTATCATTCTCCTACTCTTATCTCAATTACTTGGCGTCGATACAATATGTACTAAATCTACTTTTACGGATTCTATCGCGTTTGTATTTGATTTTTAATTTCCCGACGTTTCGAACACTTTGCAGTCATCACAGTCACGGGCGGACTGAAAGAATCCGTAAAAGTACACGGTTGGGCCGGATTCCCAATAGGTGCGGGTTCGAACCCCGCTTGTGACATCATTTTTCGTTTCGTAATCGGATATTTTTAAATAATTAAGCATATTAAATGCTAAAAATTTCAGTAATTTGAATAACAAGGTTGTGTCATCGTTTAATACAATTCTAATTGTAAAGTTTGAAGTATTAAGCCTATACAATGTGTAAACATTGTCCGATAGATGGCATACGTCACCTTGAAGACGTAAGATATAATATGAAGCGAAATTTGCATGTCCTAAAATAGTTCACGATGGTGTAAGTGGCAGCACGGTTGGGCCGGATACCCAATAGGTGCGGGTTCGAACCCCGCTTGTGACATCATTTTTCGTTTCGTAATCGGATATTTATAAATAATTAAGCATATTAAATGCTAAAAATTTCAATAATTTGAATCCGTAAAAGTAGTTTTATTTCAAATGTGTATGTAACACTCGCATAAATATCAGAAATCATTACAATATGTAGTCTTCTTTAATAGTATCTACATATTGTAAAAGTTATTGTCAATAGTTTTATGACCGGCCACATGCCAAACGTCAATTCTCCTTGGGTATATATCTGTCGACCAAATGGCATCAGCTGAAGTTGGCCCAGGACGTTATAAAGCTCTTAGACGTCTTTTACGACACCCCATGAGCAAAGTAAAGGTTAGTAGTATTCGTAGCCTCTACCACACAACTAGCAACAGAAGTAATCTATAGTATACAATACCTCTAATTATATTTCTATTATATAAATCCTTAAATTTCTCTTCACATGTTGCAACATTCTTCTTAAATTTAACAGCATCCCGTAAACTGATAATACACACCTCACATATTGTATATGTAACTGTGCAGAGTATACCTGCCACCGGCAACAGCTGTAATAGATAATATATTTTTTTTTTAATATCCTCATCATCTCGGTTCATATACGCCCCACTGCAGGGGTCGAGCGTCCTTCACAAAAGGAGGGAAATTGAGCTACTACAACAGAGGTGTCAAACTCAGTTTTGCAGAGAGTCGTATATTAAATTTTGAATTTGTAGTCTGGCCAGATTGAAAATAAAAAAAAATGAACTGAACTATTATCATATTCTAGTTATTTATAAATACCCAATTACGAAACGAAAAATGATGTCACAAGCGGGGTTCGAACCCGCACCTATTGGGAATCCGGCCCAACCGTGGTGCCACTTACACCATCGTGAACTATTTTAGGACATACAAATTTCGATTCATATTATATCTTACGTCTTCAAGGTGACGTATGCCATCTATCGGACAATGTTTACACATTGTATAGGCTTAATACTTCAAACTTTACAGTTAGAATTGTATTAAACAATGACACAACCTTGTTATTCAAATTACTGAAATTTTAGCATTTAATATGCTTAATTATATATTCTACTTCTTAAATTATATAGTATATAATATATGGTTGTTTAAAATCACTGTGATCACGGGCATTATTGATACAGCCCAGGGGCCGGATGTGCACCGCGGGTCGTATCTTTGACATGACTGTACTACAAAATACTGGTCATGTGGGCTGGTGTAGAGTTTTATTTTAAGTGTTCTTCTTCTTACATACATACATACATATCATCACGCCATATCCCTTGCAGAGTAGGCAGAGAGAACAGAGTGCCAGAGAACTCTATCTCTGCATACTTCACTCGCTTCCTCAACATTCATAATTCTCTTCATACACGCTCGCCGGTTTCGGAGACTCTTGACTCCACCTTCCTTCAGTACATGACCGATCTGGTCTAGGTAGGTTAGTCTCGGTCTCCCTTGGTACCTACATCCTTCCACTTTCGCATTGCATATCTTCTTAATCAGACGTTCGTTCGGCATTCTTTCCACATGTCCGAACCATCGGAGCATTCCCTTTCGCATCTTTACACCAATACTCTCTTTCATACCTACTCGCTCTCTTACGTCGTCGTTACGAATGCGATCGGTCAGCCTAACTCTTCTTACATAGGTTTTATATGCATAATATAACTGTTAATCATCTGTTATGACATTGATGGGCCTGATAAAGGATGCTGTATAATAATCTTCATTCGTCACCACTTTTTATATTAAGTCACTATTTTTAAAATTAAAAAGCTACAATCCTATGACATTTGTATACTTATATCCATTAATTAGTCTATGTAATTGGATAGAATGTATATGGAGAAAACTTATACAGACTCTGCTGAATATCAAGCATCATAATTATCCTGCTCTTATCCCAATTACTTGGGTACAACACAATATGTACACCTCTTCCATAGTGCATGCAAAATTGGCATTAACTCTATGACCGGCCTGTCTAATGTCAACCATCCTTGGCCGAATCGAGCATTAATTTTAAAATGCTATATGTCCTGAGTTGACAGTCACCTTCTCTTTACCAATACTTGATCATATAAGATGACTAAGATAGATAAACAGATAACATCACTATCGACATACATACATACATACTATCACGCCATATCCCTTGCAGGGTAGGCAGAGAGCAGAGTGCCAGAAAACTCTATCCTTGCATACTTCACTCGTGTCCTCAACATTCATAATTCTCTTCACACACGCTCACCGGTTTCGGAGATTCTTGACTCCACCTTCCTTCAGTATGTGATCAATCTGGTCAAGGTAGGTTAGTGTCTGGTCACCCCCGGTACCTACATCCTACACTCTACACTCACTACCAAGGAAAAAGAAAACCCAATATAAAACTACACAAATGCATTTGACCAGCATGATATATTAGGTTAATTTAAGGGAGACTCGAGACCAATTGTACCACATATGTGAGTGGATATGATCGCTGTGTGGTAGCAACTATGAATATTACCAACGCTTACTTTGCTTGTGGATGTCGTAAAAGATGATTAAGAGCCTTATAATGACCTAGGCCAACTCTATCTGATGCTGTTTGAACAACAATTACATTCCGAAGGAGGGTTGACGACTGGCAGGCAGCCAGTCATAAAACTAGTGCCATTAATTTTTACAATATGTACTATGAAATAAGAGTATATATTGTATCGACCCCAAGTAGTTGGGATAAGAGTAGGGGAATGATGACGTGAGTTGGTATGATGATGATGATGAAAATGATTAGATACTAATAATTATCAATCAGCCTTTTGCTTTCCATGACATGAACCATCTCCATAAAACTGCTTGACAAGCGAGTGCCATTTTTTTCTCTGGATTACTCTCCTGACCATTTTTCTAGTAAACAAACTGAACTGAAACGGGCAAATACCTACTGGCAAGAACTGTAGGTAATCTTATCCCGTGGCCATGTGGAGACCTCACCATTATAGCTGTATGAAACTGCATTATATTAAATATTGATCAATATATTCATTAAAAATAAATATATTTTGTTTACATTGGATTTTACTACGATTTAGTATATAAATACAGTCAGCGTTCACTATATCCCATGCACTTCTCTCCGTAGTATACTTACGTCAATATCAAAACAATATTTAAGCATATCAGCATATATTAATTCTTGATTAGAATCTAAACAGGGTTCAGCCAAATTTTTAAATTTCCCTTCAGCATGACAACATCTGCACAAATCTTTTTCTAGCGTCCAACTTTCCTCTGACATCTTATATATTAAATAACTTAATAGACACGTAATAGATAATATGGCTTAAATAAATGTCTATATTATTATTCTTAACTAATTAATGTGAAAACAATTTATTATTCAAAACTAAGAACGCCATGTTTGTTTTGTTTTTGAAGTTTATTTGTCGCCGGAGATCGCTTTAACAGCCCGTTTACACGTATAAAGTGTGCTATCTTTTAAATAAAAATTTTCTAAATTATAAACCAGTAAGAAAGTAACCGAGTTGGACGGTACACCACTGATATAGAGCGAAGAGTGAATGCGGGAAATAGAGTGAACGGAGCGTTGAGGCAACTTCTCGGTAGCCACCACCTCAGCCAAAAGGCACGTGTAGCAATACATAATGCAGTACTTGTCCCAACATTACTGTATGGAAGCGAGAGTTGGGTATACAGAAAAGAGTATGAAAGTAAAATTAATGCGGTCGAAATGCGATCTCTATGGAAAATCTGTGGAGTTAGGCTGATCGATGGCATTCGTAACGACGACGTAAGAGAGCGAGTAGGTATGAGAGAGAGTATTGATGTAAAGATGCGAAAGGGAATGCAACGATGGTTCGGACATGTGGAAAGAATGCCGAACGAACATCTGGTTAAGAAGATATACAATGCGAAAGTGGAAGGATGTAGGTACCGGGGGAGACCGAGACTGACCTACCTAGACCAGATCGGTCATGTACTGAAGGAAGGTGGAGTCAAAAGTCTCCGAAACCGGCAAGCGTGTATGAAGAGAATTATGAATGTTGAGGAAGCGAGGGAAGTATGCAAGGATAGAGTTCTCTAGCACTCTGTTCTCTCTGCCTACCCTGCTTAGGACATGGCGTGATGGTATGTATGTATAAACCAGTAAATTAAAATATAAAAAAAATCAGAAAAAGTTTCAATGTATATACATTTTAATAATCAAGTAATCTTCATCTCAGCTCATATATATCTTACTGGTGGGCCCGTATTTCTTTCGCAATAGGAAGGCAATTAACTTATTATACCAAGCCGGTCAGACTTGTTGGTATAGATTTTTATTTCGATCTTTCTGTCTGTCTTGTTTAAATGAAATGTAGGTACATATTGAAGTCATCTTTTACAATACTTATGATCATAAAAGGGAGTGGTGAATTGTATTCAACTCAATAACTAAGAAGCAATTATCAAGTAAGGTAGTGAAATACGTTGTAGTTGAAATATTTGTTTAGGTGAATGAGGCATTCTTCTAAACTATATCTCATTAAGAGCCTGTCTGCACAGTGATTTTCTACCGTGAGGTTTTTAATTTTGCATTTTATATTCCCCGATTGAAATTACACCTAGTACGCACTATGAATAAAATGTCGTACGATTTTTGACAGTTTAATTCAGTTCTCAGCTGAGACGCAAAAGAGACAACTGAACTAAAATTTTAATAAGTCTAATACTAAGGTAGCGTAACAGACGTATCAAAAGATGTCATGAATATTTTACCCACTTATAGCATTGAGACGCATGAAAGGAATTTTCTACATAAAATATCAAGAGTTGCGAAAATACAGCAATAAGTTTTTCGGCGCTTACAGAATGTCAAAAAATCATTCGATAACTTACTACAGACCCAGGACATACCACCATTTTGATTTAACTTACATGCTACGTATTCGAATATAATAGAATATTGTATAGATTGATAGAAGATAGAGGAAAATAAATAGATGGGAGATAGAGAATATAGAATAGGTAGAAGTTAATATTCGATTGTGATACTTTTCATCAAACATGTCCCACAAGGAAGGTCTCTTAACCATTAGCGAAAATAGTTGCTCCACATCAATGTCATTTTCTAAAATCGTCTGCACGGCCGCCAATCAGCCGGAGAAGAAATATGTGACATTCCTTCAACAGCGCCGTGACATGACTGAGTAACACGCGCGCATTTTATGCCGCAGTGCGGACATAGCCATACTTACTACATATGTACCTACGCACAGAATATTCGCCCGAAAATAAATCGCATCGCACCGCGTTCAATTTGCATCAAAGCAGTTTTTTTTCCGCACGAATAATTTACCGCCGGTGCCGATATTTCCATAGCATTCAATGTGTTACAGAATTGGGAAAAAAATCTGCACGGTGAAAAATCGCTGCGCGGACAGGCCCTGACAAGTATATAAGTACTTAAAATTTATGTAGCATTTTATCAAGATACTTTGTCCCTTTATACGTGTAAACGAATTAAAGAAATAAAAACATAGAGTAATATCTAACAAATCTATCAATAAAAATCACAGATTAAAGCTATCAAAATAAGAAAAAGCAATTCGAGCAAAAAATATGAAGTGTTATGAAAATTGCAGTTGTTTGTTTATGTATAAATCGCTAATTTAACATTTGTATTATACATTAAAATTTCCAATAAAACATATTCGTCAGTATGAGTACTTTATATACAAGAAAACGGACTGTGTCATTAAAGAAGGACATTGTAACGGCAGCGTAAGTTCTTTTTCTACTCTCACACACCTATCACCGAAGAGGTGAACAGAACTTACAAATCCATTTTATTATAACATTTTAGTCTCACGTAATAAGTCTCTTTAGTTATCTCTTACATTACCTACGAGATTATAACAGGTATCTCTGAGAAACTGGTTTCCTTAGTAGAGACTTTTAATAGGAAATTTTTAGATATTTACTCAATGGTCAGGTCGTAAATGTGTTTTTAAAGACATATAGCATTTAGGTATACACCCTTGCGTCGCAGGTAACTTTACAAGTATACAATTGATGGCTGCTCTAATAGATCACTCGAGATTAGGTGCCACTTATGGGATCTGGTCCAGCCTTATCTTTTTTCTTTTTGTAATATATTTTCAACAGATATCCTAGTTCGAAGGGTATTACTGCGGCTAATATTTGCGAAACATATACAGTTTCATTTAAAATTTCACTTAAAAAAATTATGTGGCACCTGTTTCTTGGTGAATCTTTTTAGCTTAGATTAATGTCAAACAAAAATTATCAATTATTAAGTGCCCTTATGTGTTAAACAATTGTATTTTTCGGCAATACTCACGCGTTAGAGTCGATTATGTCGACCCGGGTTTCAAGCATATCCGATGTTCATTATCACGGCTAGTGCGCAGCTGCGTTCAGCGACTCTAACGCTTGAGTATTGCCGAAAAATACAATTGTTTAATATGTGTCAAACTTACGATAATTTCAATACTAAAATTGCCCTTATGTGGTTTATATGTAATAGATGATTTTATTTGAATTAACCAACATAAAACAACATCCTAATTATAGGCTAATATTTTTTGTCTAAAGATATGTGTTCTGAATCCATGGCATTCAGGTTAAATATATAAAAAAGTTTGCTTTTAGATTTAGACACCATTTGTACATTTTGCTTGCTCAGAAGAATAGTGTCACAATTCAAAATAGCAAAATTTTTCAGGAGGGTCAAAATAGGTATTTCCTTTTTTTCAGCTCGGTTCAGCAGCAATTCCAAATGCATGAATGTCAGCATAATATCCTTAAGAATGACAATGAAGAGTTGATAGGGTGATCTTATAATATTAACACCCTTCCACCATCAAAAATTGAAATATAATGAAAATTGTAATTTTTAGAGTTGTGACATTATTCTTCTGGGCAAGCGATTTGTCTTATTTATATGATTAACCAATAGCTTCTGTAATTCCATTAGCTATCAACCTCAACTGAAAACAGATATGTATGGAATATGTTGTTGCTGCCTGGAATTGCCTTGTCTCAAGAGTTTATGGTCTGAATATATCTGGATGGGTGAAGGAGAGGTCTATGGTCACATGCTGAATGAATGTTTTAATTTAAGGGTAAGTTTGGTGTTTTTAATGTTAATAATATACATATATGACATACCAGATTGGTCACATGCTGAAAGAAGGTGGAGTCAAGAGTCTCCGAAACCGGTGAGCGTGTATGAAGAGAATTATGAATGTTGAAGAAGAGAGTGAAGTATGCAAGGATAGAGTTCTCTGGCACTCTGTTCTCTCTGCCTACCCTGTAAGGGATATGGCGTGATGATATGTATGTATATGACATACATATAAGGCAGAGAGACTTTAGGTCACTCTGTGTACTCTACCAACTCTTCAGCACTACGCTTTGAGGAGCTGCTACTAACAATGTAGCAGGGTTTTTCCTTATTACCTGGAAGTGTCATAGTATTCAACTGTACACTTCCAGCTAACATTTGATTTCAGATTTTGCACATATGTATATGCAATGATGGAATCAACCACCTACTGTTGTGTTTCTATGAGTGTTATGACATATCTTTCTTTAAATGAGGTTTAAGGAGAACACTTTTATCATGTAAGGCAATTTCCTGGCTCTGCGCCTGGTATCGCCAAGGTCCATGGACGGCTGTATCACTTTCCATCAGGTGTCCTGCTTGCTTGATCGCAATAGGTCAGAAAACCAGTAAAATTTAATAAAAGCTTTTAAAAAATATTACAGTGGCCTCGGGCAGAACATATGAAGGATCAAATATGCGAGGTATGCATTACACAATTGAGAAATGCATTACAATTTAAACAACGTATATTACAAAGTCTTATAAGGCTTGAAGCAAAAGGTACTGGTAAGTATGAATTTTGACCTTCCTAATTTATTTATAGGTAATTTATTTCTATGTGTTGATGGAGTAACAATACAATTCACCACCCCCTATCTTACCCATGGGTGATCGTACGAGATGGCTAAGGGATATAAAACGCATATAACATCTATGCATATCTATAAATATATCATATAGAAGGAAAACTCGAAACAAAACCCTATACCAACACATCTGACCAGCGTGTTATAGTAGGTCAATTTCCCTCACATTATGGAGGAGGCTCGAGCCCAACAGTGGGACATAAATAAGCTGAGATGATGATGATGATGAATATATTTAAAACAGAATAAAATTATTTGCTAGCTGTTAAACTCAACATCCACTCTTGTATCTAAAGGGAACATTAGGTACATTATCGTGACCAGTTAAAATTTTCCACCTCTGTTACCATCTCTAGTAGGTATACTCTAAGACTCATGTTCCCCCTATACTTTTCAAGTAAGTCATTAATATGGTCTAAAATATTTTTATATTCTGAGGGAAGGTGAAGTCAAGAGTCTCCGAAACCGGCGAGCGTGTATGAAGAGAATTATGAATGTTGAGGAAGCGAGTGAAGTATGCAAGGTTAGAGTTCTCTGGCACTCTGTTCTCTCTGCCTACTCTGCAAGGGATATGGCGTGATGATATGTATGTATGTGTAATAATTAAGTATTTTAAATAATAGGGTTGTGTCGTAATTTAATACACTACTAACTACAAAGTATTAAATTGGTACGTGTAATCATTATCCGGTAGATGGCACACGCCTCCCATAAAGATAACAAAATAATACGAGCCACAATTTGATTGTCATACAACAGCTCACACTTGTCTAAGTGATAGGACGATTGGAACGAATTTCCAATAGGCGTGGGTTCGAGTCCCACGTATGATAATCAGTTTTCGTTCGTAAACAAGATTTTTTTTTAAAAAAAAAAGTATATTACTTTTGTTTTAATTTCAGATATAAGTAAATATATGATTAATGAGAATAATGAACATTTCAATTCATTAGGTGATGATGAATATATGAAGGTTGAGGACGATGATAATTGTGATGATATAGATACAGCTGAAAATGGTAATTGCTTTCCTTTTTTTTGAAGTGATATTTCTAATAGGAGAATTCGAAATTGTGACTCACAACCTTCTTTTTAAGCTACAAATGATTAGCAAAAATAAATTAGTGTGTTTTTTAATTGCATGTGGTCGCAAACGAGCAAGCAGCACACCTGGTAAGTGGTGTGGTGGTGGTGGTGGATTCAACCTGATGGGCAGCAGAACGCCCATTAGGGATGTTAAAAGATAATCGATTTTTATTTAAATCGGTTATTATTTTCTTATAAATTGATTTTTTTTATTCGATTTTTATAGTAATATTAATCGATTTTTATAAACAGCGCTATCTATGCGACGGATGAAATATCGAAGTAAATTCATTATTATTTACAAGTTAAGAGTGAGATAATATAGTTGATGGTAAAATATAAATGTCTTGTAACCGTAAAACACCCTTTTTCACCCTTCCCAAAAAAGGGCACAACGCTGCTAAAGAAGATTTCACTCCTTTTGGAGTCGATTAAATTTAAAAAGAAAATTCGTCGTAATCGGTTCATCGGAACTAGAAGAAAGTTCTGTGTTAACACATATAAAAAAAATACAGACGAACTGAAAACCTCCTTATTTTAAGTCGGTTAAAAATACTTTCATTTCTATAGCGTGTATTTGAATTGTGTGCCTTTGTGACACACTTTCTAGTTCTTTTTTTTTTTTTCATAAATTCTGTGCGAAACATCCCGAACGATGGAAACGCCATAACCGTTTGTATTACTTTCCCATTGCCAATTAGATTGATTCGGGTTGAGAGCCCTCAGCGCTCACCCATAGTCTGCGTAAAACTGTCAAAGCCATCTGCAGCTAACAGCTAAAAAACACAAAAAAAGAAAAAAAAAATTAGATTGACGTCCGGTACTGGTATCTTGACTTGAAATTTTAAGTGACACCTAAGTGTTATTTAAAATTTAGGCATAGTTCTTGAAAACTTGTTAATTACTTTCAACAGATATAATTTAAACATTTTGTTTTAGTTGTCAAAGCTGTAGAATCAAATAGAAGACGGACAGCAATAAAAAATGCTTCATCAATTAAGAAAAGTAAGTTATATTTCTATTTCTTCATTTAGTGATGGAGTAAGAATACATTTTATCACTCCCTATCGTGGGTGGTGGGTGTCTTAAAAGACGATCAAGGGATATTATATGCATATAAAAACTATGTAACATTAGGAAAATTTCTAAAAAAGGACTATACCAAGACGTCTGATCAATGTGGTATATAGTAGGTCAATTGCCCTCCTATAGTGAAGGAGGCTCGAGGCCAGCAGTGAGACGTATTTGAGTCGAGCGATAACTATATAATAATAATAATAATTTATTGCCTTTTCAAAACTAACAACAAACAATTATAATATAAGAAAATTAAGATTTTCAGCCATCCCTGTCTATTTATTGTAGTGTGCGTGTGTTCGTATGAGTGTGTATGTGTGTGAGCGCCTGTGTGTATGTGTATATTTGCATTTACGAGTGTGTGTGAAGTAGAAGTGAAATGAAAAAAAAAGAGTTTAAAATAGCTATTTATGTATAACTTCTTTTTGTTGCAGCTAAAAGATTAATAATGATCAAGAAAGAACCGAAAAAGCACCGAAATATAGAAATATGCAAAATGAATTATGTGAAACCCAGACAGAATGCTTGTCTCATACTAGAAAATTCTACTATAGTCCCATTTAAATCTTGCAAAGGATATTTCACTTGTCTTTATTGCAACAAACAGCATGTGGCATTTGATGAATTAAAATGTCATACAATCCAATCTCATGAAAATCCAACATTTAAAACAATTTTAAAAAGTATAAATCGACCGAACGACCGTATAAAGGCTGATATCAGTGACATCACTTGCAGGATCTGTGAAAAAAAAATACATAACCTCGAAATGCTAGTGTCACATTTGGCGGGAGATCATAATGTCAAATTTAATTTCGAGGACGCCATTAAACCAGTGGATTCAATATTGGGATACGATTTAAGTGATGGAAAATTCAAATGTTGCGTTTGTGATAGTGAATTTTTATTTTTTAAAACTCTTACGAATCATATGAATATACATAGTAGTGATTACGTGTGTGATGTGTGTGGAAAATGTTTTTTACTTCCGGAACGTTTACGCGCACATATTCAAATGCATATAGATGGTAAAAACGCCAAATGCGATATCTGCGACAAGGTATGTGCAAATAACGCTTCATTAAAAAGTCATATAAGGTATAGGCATAAAAAAATGGCGTACATGTGTTCCATATGCAATGAAAATTTCGCCAGTTACGTTTTGAGAATGAAACATTTAGAAGAGGTGCATAAAAGAGCGCCATTGAATTTAAGCTGTAGGATTTGTTTAAAAAAATATAGTGCACCTAAAAGTTTAAATAATCATATGCGAACGGAACATTTGAGGGTAGGCAGAGAGGCTAAACACGGTTGTGATATATGCGGTATGAGGTTTAAGTTTCGAAATACATTGAAATGCCATTTAATTGTCCATTCCGATGAGAAGAAATTTCAATGTGAAGTCTGTCACAAGAGATATGCACGAGCAAAAACTTTGAAGGAACATTTGAAGATTCACCGCAATGATAAGAGATGGTCTTGCGGAGCGTGCGAACAAGCATTTGTTCAAAAATGCAGTTTGAAAAATCACATAAGAGTTCATCATGTTGAGATGGATTCTAATGGGTTGATTGTATATAAAAAACCTGCCGCTGAATAAAATTGTTTAGTACAGTATTTTTTGTTTTAATGCTTATGGTAGCAAACGAGTAAGCAGCACACCTGATGGTAAGTGTTGCTGTCGCTCATGGAGCTCTGCAACACCAAGGTTACAGCTAGTCCACCACCAACCAAAACTTACTCATAACTTGGGTTGCCGACTTTCACGCTCACCGAACGAAGCGCAACAGTAAATTGCCACTGCTCAGACGTCGATTTTCTGTGAGAGTGGTAATTCCCTAGCTGGACGGGTTCGCGGCTGTAGACAGAAAACTGTAAGCAGTGCATTGAGCAGCAGAGAAAATATTGCGACAACGGCGTCTACGTGCAATGGCTATACCTACTTCGTAATTGTCCGCCCATACTAACTATTAAATGCAATATCATTCGTTATTCTCAATACAGTTATTTTTTTTCCACTAGCTTTAATTTAAATCGTAAGGGAATTAACCTGATAATAGAAAAGACAACCAACAAGCGCCATGCTCTCACATCTCTCATCACTCCTACCGACTACGCCAATGAATGTTTATACAGGAAATAATTCACACAGCTACGATACTATAACGGCTGAAGGTAACATTCAAATTGGCATTATACCGAGATCTATGTAAATGCTATATCAACTCGCATATCATCATCAATTTGGTTATCATACATACCTACCCACACTAAATAAGATGGCTGGAAAGGAGTGCTCATAGATGTTTCAAGTACCTAGTGCGGTAGTTACCTCATATGCTAAATATAGATTCTTGTATGCCCTCAATGAGGTCACCCAAAACCAGTTCGGTTTTATGCCGGGTCGTGAGACAACGGATGCTATATTTGCACTGCGTCAACTATGTGAAAAATTTCGTAGTGCACACAAAAACTTGCATATGGTATTCGTTGACCTCGAGAAGGCATACAACAGAATACCAAGAACAGTTTTGTGGTGGGCCAGTGCCACCTGCCCACCACAAAACTGTTCCAAGAGAAAAGTGTACCTGTGAAGTATATAAGGTTAGTCTGTGCTATGTACCGGCGATGTAGGTCGTACATAAGATCAGCTGTTAGAAACTCCGATGAGTTCAGTGTTGGGGTGGGCCTGCATCAAGGGTCGGCGTTAAGTCCTTACCTCTTCCTGTTGATAATGGATGCCTTAACATCGGAGATACAGGAAGAGGCACCCTGGTGCATGCTTTTCGCTGACGACGTTGTTCTTATCGGAGAAGATGGGCTTGAGGTATACCTCAGCATGCTGGAAAAATAGCGCTGTAGATTGGAAAACGTTGGCTTGAAAATCAGCAGAACAAAAACAGAGTGCATGTACTGCGATTTCGGCGGTCTCTCCAATTTTACACCCATATCTCTAGATGGAGTACCTATACCAGTATGCTCCAACTTTCGATACCTCGGTTCGCTTATCCAAAGCAACGCCGACTTGGATCGTGCGGTGAAGCACAGAATTGACGTGGGATGGATGAAATGGCGGCAGGTCACAGGTACCATATGTGACTCTCAATTACCCTTAAAATTGAAAAGTAAAATATACAAAACCTTAATAAGGCCTGCCGTATTGTATGGGTCAGCATGTTGGGCTACAAAAGCGACGGATGAGAGACGGCTGCATGTAGCAGATGCGAATGTTAAGATGGATGTGTGGCCTGACGAGAATGGATAACGTAAGAAATGAGTATATAAGAGGAAGTTTGAAAGTGGCGCCAGTGACGGAAAAGTTAAAAAGTGAACGCCTCACTTGGTATGGACATGTGATGAGACGGGATGAACGTAATGTTGGGAGAAGAGTTTTAAGAATGAATGTTGAAGGCTTTAGGGGTAAGGGAAGACCGAAGAAAAGATGGATGGATTGCGTGAAGCATGATATGAATAGAAAGGGAGTGAACGCAGAGATGACATCGGATAGGATTGAGTGGAAGAAAGGACATATTGCGTCGACCCCAAGTAATTGGGATAAGAGCAGGGTAATGATGAATGATGATGTATGCCCTCAATAAAGAAAAGTGCTCTTTCTTCAAGCGTGTATTATTTTATTTCTTAATCCAAAAATAGAGGCTATATAAATATAAATACTACTATTTTTTTAAATTCGTAATTAATTTTAATTTTCTATACTACTTGATGTTTCCGTTACAATTTTTCCACATTCTTCGTTATTTCTAAAACAAATAGAATATAAATAATATTTGATTTTAAAAACTTCGTACTAAGGAAAGCAGTCGTTGAGCCTTGGGGGACTACAAAATACGATTCATCTCCGCTATACGTCACTGCTGTGCACGAGCCTCCTCCATAATGGAAGGGAAATTGACCTACTATACCATGCTGGTGATACTATACCACGTGTTGCTAAGGGTTTTGTTTTGAGTTTTCCTTCCCTTGCAAAGATGTTATATGCACATTAATATTCCCTTAGTAGACTTTTACTACAACCACAAACAAGACTTTACTTTACATGTTGATTTGTTTTATTACTCCATCACCACACATATATCCCTACAATAAAAAAATAATATAATTGCCGCACTTGACAAGCGGGTTGGCATTCACGGTAGGGTTATGTGTGAGCTGCTGCCCACTCTCCTGATACCCTTAACTGATTGTTGTGATTTCCACTTCGTTTGGTGAGCGAGAAAGCCGGCAACACAGCTTTCTGAGTGGGTTTGGAAGTTTTCATTGGTAGACAGTAGTCTTGGGTAGTTCTCGAACGACCTAGGTGGGAAGAGCGCTCCTTTAGGTGAACTATGCGAACTAGTTCGTCGATGATCTCCCTCTTAGTTCTTTTCATATTTTTTTAGCGTACGCTTTACTAGACAGTGGCCCTATGTGACCAACCGAGTTATTTCCTTTTACTGTGCGCGCCTTGATATTTCGATATCGATACTAAACAACTTCACATCCACATCTAATAACGGACTTTAAGTAAATGTTTTGAACTAATGAAATATAAATCATTTTGTTTTTTTAATTTTTTCATTATTAATTGGTCTCTAAAAGATCTTATGTGCCATAAATAGAAGTGAGAACTTTTATTGTAAAAATTCGCAATTTTTAAGTATTGTATTATGATTACGTATTATAATAGGAACGAGACTAGTTGTTGCCAAATTATTAATGAAAATTATTTTATTTTTTCATTTTTATTTAAGTAAAAGATTTTATGTTCCATAAATAAACGTGTGAAATATTCACGTAATATTTTGTACTTTTTAAATAAAAATAAACAGAACTTGCAATAATTATAAATATATTTTTACCTCTGTTCTTGAGCAGCTCTATGCTTATTCTCCGCCATCCTCGTCCTATCCTCCTTGACTATTTTACGGATTTCCGTAACACTGACTCCAGTAGCGGCGGCCGTTCGTTGACGGATCGCAGACAATAAATGCAAGCTACAGTCGTCCGCATTCCGAATCTTCATAAATTTATACTCTTGATCTAAGTACCGGTAGACATTGGATATAATTGATTTTGGCTGCAATAAAACCAAAAATATCTACATAATTGATATTTAGCATTAAGTATATGGGTAGGTTATAGGGATGTGAGGTTAATGGAAAAGAATCGATTAAATAATTGTAAAATGATATAAATAAAAAAATAACTAATTCATAACTAAAAATCAAACCGAAGGTTCCTTTAAATTTTCAAAGTAAGGCATAAGGAAACCAAATGTCGTTATTGATAAAAATTTTCAGTACCATTTTATTATAAAAAAATTAAATGATGAGCATCCTATTTTTGCTGTGGAAACGTATTTACGCGCTATCCCCCGTCGGTGACGGACGCGGGGGAGTGTGGAACTCACCCGCCAGCCGAAGCCCGACCGGAATACACACTAAAACTACAGCTGCCCCTTCCGCGCATTTATGGGGCGCTGGAGAGTTCGACTGACATTCGATCTCCGGACGCACCCCAACGGTTTACGGTTAGAAGTAATTTTTATATTATCAACAACTATATTATCTCACTCTTATCTTTTAAATGATAATGAATTAACTTCCGAGTTTTATTCATCCGTCGCATAAATGGCGCTGTTTATAAAAATCGATTTTAACGCGTAATTTATATAATCGATTTATTAATAATCGATTAATATTACTATAAAAATCGATTATAAAAAATCAATTATTAGAAAAAAATTATCGATTTAAATAAAAATCGATTATTTTTTAACATCCCTAGTAGGTTATTTATAAAACGATGACCACGTATCGGACGTCGCAGTGTTGGTCGCCAACCCTCCAAGGTGGACCTACGACCTAGCCACCAAAGACAAAAATCGGGTACCGGTGGCCCGCTCGCACGGCGAAGAAGAGGTGCTTGCAGGGTGGGTCAATGGGGTTGCCTACCGCCTCTTCCGTCACCCCGGACCGACTTGGCGGGGTGCGACGTCCATGGCCCACCGCATAAAAAATAAAAAAAGGTGGACCTACGACCTAGTGAAGGCTAGGAGACGTTAGATGCGGGCGGCACAAGAACGCAACGCAACGCGAAAGGCTGAATGATGATTTATAAAAACTTGCGACCAAAAAATGATTCCCATACGTGAGATTTGAACCCACATCTGGTAATCCGTTCCAATTGTCTTAGGAATTAGATGAGCGTGGCCCTACGTCATCCATCAGCTCGTAGACGTCCACTGTTGGACATCTCGACAAGAGAATTTCACTCGGAACGGTCCTGTGCCACTTGCATTCAACGGCTTCCAATGACTCTCAGGATATCATCAGTCCAGCTAGTGGCGGGTTGTCCTGCGATGCGTAATCCGTTTCATGGTCGCCATTCCAGAACTTTTCTATCAACGGTTTTCGGTTCGACGAGCGGTGCGATGGATTAAATGTTTAAGAGATTATAAAATACTAAGTATTTTATTATTGCTGGAGCATTAGTTTTACACAGTTACACTACGTGTAGCCACTAGGCTACGAATACTACCAACCCTTACTTTGCTCGTTAATGTCGTAAGAGACGACTAAGAGCTTTATATCGACCTGGACTAATACCACTTGATGCCATTTGGTCAACAATTACATTCCCAATTAGTGATGACGTCAGGCAGGAGGCCAGTCATAAACCTATTGGCAACAACTTTTGCAAAATGTAGGAATAGGATTACATATTGTGTCGACTCCAAGTAATTGAGATAAGAGCAGGCGAATCATCACACTACGCAAATTGGCATTTTGCTTCGGACAAAATTTAATACAACACTTTCTCAATCTTTGCTTGCCTCAAGACTGGCTCGGGTACGCCGATTTCGCCGACATTTTAATTTACGCCTTTAACAAATACGCTTATGGTATCCCGTCGGGGCGCGCGGAGACCGATCAATAATCTAAATTAAAATATAAATATTAGCTTACATCTGGAATATCTAGTCTTGGTTTTTTAATCTTAACTGAATCAGTTTCATCATTTGTGTCGACTCCAACTGGTAATATCAGTTCCTGAAATATTAATTTTTTAATAAGAATCTCTAAGATATCAATGGAGAGGTATTTCTCAAAAGTATCCCACTTATAGTATTTTAAACTATCATAATAGATACATAGTCCTACTCATATAAGCAGTAACGCGAGACCCTAGCCTAGGGCTGCAAATTAGAGTTGCTAAAATTTTAGAGGTAACAAATTTTAAAATAGTTTTTTTTATAAATTTAAGACATTTTACAAGTATATAAAATTATTAATTATAATTTTTATTATTATTAACAATTATGAATGTTGAAGAAGCGAGTGAAGTATAGAGTTCTCTGGCACTCTGTTCTCTCTGCCTACCCTGCAAGGGATATGGCGTGATGATATGTATGTATGTATTATATATCCTTATATATGTGTTATAAAGACGGTCTGCTCAAGCCTCCGTCACCACAGGATTCTCTCCTGTCATCCTACTATGCCACGCTCATTAGACAGGTTTTATTTCTAATTTTCCTTCTCTTGTATAGATGTTCTTTACATAATATATTCCTTAGTTGACATATGAAACCCATGGGTAAGAAAAGGGATGGTACATTGTATTACTAGATTCAAAATTTAGTTTTTTTAAAATGGAGGACAGTAATGGAGTCCCACCATCATTATCATCTCAGCTCATATATGTCCCACTGCTGGGGTTGACCCTCCTCCGTAATGAGAGTGAAATTAGCGTACTATACCACATGGCCCGTGGGCGGCATTAACACTTACCATCGGGTGTACTGCTTGCTTGTTTGCCACCAAAAGCAATAAAAAAGATATATATAAAGAAGCGTCATTTAGAAGTAAAGAAAGCAGTATACTGATTACCCAGAAAAAGTAGGGTGCTCTCTTGTTTCCCTGTATTATAAAATAATAATGGATTTTTTCTATTTATTACCAAATTCAATTAATTATCTAAACATTATTGTATCCTTCATATATAATCAACACTTGTGCTAAAACCTTAGTAATAAAAAAGCTAGAAAGGAATTCTGCTTGTTGAATATGGATGGACATGTCTTCACCTTTATCTTTTCCTTTGTGGTGTCATGGCTTTGTTCATTTTCTATTTTATTTTGGGATTCACTGAACTGCTGTTTAGCTTGCTGTCTTTTTAATAATATGCGTTGGCGTCTAGCTTCATCGGGATCTGTTAACACCATGCTGAAATATAAAAGTTCTATGTTATTTTGTAATATTGAACTTAGAACTACAAACTGGGATAGATATCTACATCACATATTTTCATTTGAGTCTCTGAGTTAACTTCAATTTATATAAATTGATTTTTCATCAATTAAATTTAGTAAAATTTTAATTTGTTCTTCACCATTCTCTTCGGCATGAAAAACAAAAGCAATTGTATACCCAAAAGTCTGAATATTGCTATCAGAACAGTTTTTATTATTAAGAAACTCATGGGGTAAATATGGATCCGATCTGGTAGTTTGCAGGTAAAAAAATAAGTTAGCGTTCTAGGGTACATTGAAATTTCTCTTTTAAAAGTCGAAGTCTAAATAGCATATAGCACTTGGACCATGTAATGAATTTACAAGGAATGACATATTGCGTGGGGCAAAATTATTTTCTGGACAAGTTTTTATATGGTTACTTCAAGAAAACAGATATATGTAGCTCAAAGGAACATCTCATATGAGAATTTAAGATGTGTAAGAATCGGCCTTATAAAATTCTCTAAATAACTCTTTTGAATAGTGATATACATAGCAATCTATAAAATAACTTACATTTGCACTTCGGAGGCTGGTGCAGTTTTTTAAAAACGTTCACAGGATTTCGCTGAAAATTCAATTTAGATTTGAGAAGCTTCTTCTTCTTCTTCTTCTTAATGAATGGCCTCTGTGAGTGATTAACCACAACTTCGCCAATGTCAAGTAAAATAAGTTTAAAAAATTATAATAGATTTATATTTTAGTCGTCAGTCATGTCCATTGTCTAAGTCAACGATTTGAGAAGCTAATGTTTACATTGCATCCTGTCATCTGCTGTCATTGAAATTTTTTTTTTTTTTTTGTTTCTGGTTGAAACTTCAGTGTGTGTCACTGTCAAATGTCTTCTTCTTCTTCTTCTTATATATTGGCAATCAGCTACATATACGAGCTATTGGTGCCAGTGTCAAGTTATAATTATTTTCACGTTTTTAGTCTTTCAAGTTAGTCATTGTCTAAGTCAAATTGTCGCCATTAACAGTGCAATGGCCACACTGTTAATGGTATCTTGTGGGAATTTTGATGGAAAACGAAAACGTTGTAAAGCACTTTTATATGATATTCACTATATCCCAGTAGTTCCACACTTCATATTACATAAAATGCCATCAAAATTATCTAATATAAGACGTTAAAACACTAAGATATCGAATATAATACAAGAGCACCACATGACGTTTTCAAATTCCCGTCAAAAGTCCCCTCCGACCCTGTCAAATGTCGATACTACTACTATTATCTGTTGTTTGTGAAGACAGATATTAGTTATATTCACGAACTCTTTACATACTTATAATTTCATAATACGTGACATTGACTAAGTTGAGTTCAACGTGACATTAGCGCAGCAGAACCCATTCATCAAGAACTTGAAATTAGCAAATAATTTACAAAATTTTAACTATTATATTTTACTAGTGTAGCGATTCGATATGAACACCGTTGTTACCACCTACATTCCCACGGAGCAAATACAAAGAGGAGACGGCCTAAGTAACTGTGCACTGTGATTCTCAAGTAGGCCCTGACGTCATCACGTTAACATCAATAGTAGGCGTGGCCTATTAGTCTTCTGTCGTCGCTGACGGTGTTCGTACGGTGCATAGAATTATATTTTTGGTGTATTTTTATGTTATTACGAAGAAAACCATGAAGTGTTGCGTTTTATCATGTAAAAATTACTCCAATAAACGTACAGATGCTATGGAAAGAATCACATTCCATTTGTAAGTATATTTATTCATAATTTATCAAAATAATTTCTAGAAAGTTCTTTTGACGGTATCATGTTCAGAAATAATTTTACTCAACGCTAGATGGCACCACTTTTCGTAATAGGACCCAGAACAATAAAAGCACATACAGTTCAAACTATTAAGATTATTGTAATAACTAATAACCATGAGTATTAAAATTTATACCCAAAGCCTTTTACCTCAACAAAAATATGAGTTTTATATGTAGTTAATAATTATTTTGTAAGCAATACGCCAGCTGTCGTTAACTATGAAGAACTATAAAAGTGTCAAAAATCCAGGGTCGTAATTAGAATATAATTATAACATTCGGATTTTTCATCAAAGAAAAATATTTTTTACACTACTTTAAATGAACCTATTATAATTAAACTGTAAATTTTGTATGTTTTAGAATACCGTCCAATGACGATGTTAGAAGCAATGGATTTCAAAAATTAATAGAAAATCTGGACTCCTACGAAATATACAAAGATTTGTTCTTCTCATTTTAACAATGAAGATTTAAAGGACTGTATTGCAGCCAATAGAAACCACTTCGAACAAGCTTTTTATATTTTAAATTGTTTTATATTTATGTATTAAACTAACACTGTAAAAGTCATAAATATTTTTTGCAATAGAAAAAGGTTTTTCTTTGTTACAGTATTTAGGGCAAGACTAGGTATAGCTCAAGAAATATATGATACAAAAGAGTATTTCATTTTTATTATTGGAACCAATGTCACCCTTTCTCCTTTATTTATTAATAATGTAATTGCACTCGATGCAATTTCTTGATAAGATTAACGAGGTTGAGCACGTCACAAAATTATTCAAAATGGTGTTGGCGTCGAAGACCGGGTCTTCAAGTCACCTTTGGCATGGCTAAGTTTTAGATGGCCCGTGCGTCAATCAAACGGTTGCTACCAGGGGGGGGGCTGGTCTGCTCGCTTGAAATACTCTTTTACATGTCTTGGTCATTGACACCATTGTTGCATTATCAATTGTATAAAGCCTTATTTTAATAGAGTGGTTTGATTCTTTTTTTATATGGAAAAGACAAAAAGGAAGGAAATAATACCGTGTAACTAACATATTTACTAAAAGTCCAACTACTTTCATTCGACAATTTGTTAGAAACCCAAACAAATAATTGTATTATTTGGTCGTATGAAAAGGACACAAATATGAAGAAAAAAAAAGTTCTGAGTTTATCAGAATGACAGTAAAGAAAAGATGGATTTTTCATAAAATATTAACATTATGCACAATGCTGACAAGCCTTATAAAGAAATTTTCGGTTAAAAACAGTAGTCGTACACCTATTCGCTATGCAGAATTATTTGATTATAAACATTTGTATTTGAATAGAGCAAACAGCTAATAAGATTTGTTTGTATCTTTGAAATAAAAAAAAATTAGCACTCCTTGATATAGGTAAATTCTGAGTACGTCCCTGTTATACCATACACTTACTGACATCTAATGCAAGATAGCTCAACTGCATACAATATACGAAATTAGTAGTTGTGCTAATAGCCGGTAGATGGACATAAAGGAGGGAGTGAGACAAGTACTATTACTTGTCTCACTTTCTCCATTAGCAGCGACCCCCTCACCCCCTGTAAATGACACGCATTGTTTCATAGAAAATATTCATTACAACAGCTCCTCTTTATATTTGCTCCGTGTACATTCCCATAAGAGTCGTAAAAAGTCGGCTGAAGGATCACCAACAAAGTAGACAATATTTCCATAAAAAATGATGAGAAGAATACGTTCAAAAGTGAACTGCGAAAAGCCAAATGATAATATCTTGAAAGTAGAAAGTTCAACGCCAATGTTTTTGAAATGAGATCACCCTTGAAATATCCCGTTAAAAAATATACATGCCAAGGTCTCGACTCAAAGAGCGATAGTGAGTTTATACGGTAATGCTAAGGCCGCACCTGCGTGTATCGTCACGAAGCTTCGTGCAAGGAGACGATACACGCAGATGTGACCGGTCATTATCGGCTATCGTCGCGAACATACTGCGGGCTTCGCGTGTGTTATCGCTTGGTTGGCGATAAGTGAAAGGTTTTAGGGTGCTAATACATCGCGCTCTGTGGTCAGACTGGCGTTTTTCATTTCGGCGGAAATTTTCGATGTGTTTAGACGCGTTCGAGGATCCACAGTTAATCAATAAATATGGAGTGGAGTGATGAAATGATGTTAGAATTTTTACACCATTATGAAGCGGAACCCATGAAGGGATCCAAAAAAATCATTATATAATTATTAGTATAATATAGCTGTAATAGTAAAGTAATTCGTCATCCATAATTAAACGCGTGAAAATGATTTTGGCCATCTTTAATTATTGCACGATACTTCGTGTAAAATACCGAAGTCGCTAATGTGACCACAGTTTTATCGCGATAACATTCTAGTGTACAAAACGTACTAAGCTTCGCCACACATTACTTCGGGACGATACACGCAGGTGCGGCACTAGCATAAATCATGCAGCTATACGCCGATCCAACACCCATTTTTTTCTTTTTTGGTTGCCTATGGATGCGTCTCGCCCCGCCAAATCGGTCCGGGGTGACGGAGAAGGCGGCGCGTGACCCCATAGACCCACCGTAAAACTCCTCTCTCTTCGCCGTACGAGCGAGCCACCGGGACCCGATTTTTAACTTCGGTGGCCACGCCGATCCAACACCCTCCCGAATAGTTTGGGCGGGCCTGTCGTCGTAATCTTTATTGCCATAGTGTTTTTGCTTGATTCGCTTTTTTATATCTCAGAAAGCACTATTTCTAAACAAATTTAGTATTAATAACCTCCTTTGGATACAGGTGATAAATACCTAAACAAAATAACTTGAACTATTTTAAGGGTGTTCAAGCGCCTTCTTGAATATCACCCGCAACAATACGCAGTTAAAACTTCGGGTATTATAAATACTCAAGCGCATAATTATTTTCACTTACTATCATTGTCGGTAATGTGCTGTACAGTCGCAATATACGCAAATCAATTTACAAAGCTTTTTATTTAATTATACAAACTTAAAGACCCGCACATATGGTCCAGCGATCCGGATTAATTGCTATATATGAAGATTAGCGCAAATAATCAAGAATATTAGTAATTGTTGGCATTTTTCTGCAAGTTAACTGAAACGTGAAGAAGTTACCAGTGGACGCTGAAAAGTGGTTTGGCCATTGGATCTTATTATAATTAACTTGAAATTAACCCAACACTCTTTAAAGTTTGTATTTTAAGCTTTAAGTTGTTAATAAGGTCAGTATATACACTTATATAACGTAATTAACTGTGAGCCATAGTGTCAATCTGCAAGTGACGGTGAATTTAAATAAAATTTATGTTCTAGTTACTATTTGTAATTATTATATTAGTTAACTTAATTTGTAATTATTACAGTTGTTATTTAAGCAACATAAATTAACTAACTTCCATAGTTTTATTTCGTCCTTGCTCATTTATATCTCGACAAATAGGCCCATGTAAGGTATTTGTTAATTGCATATATTTTGTATCATTTTATTTTATCGAATCTTATCAATTTAATTGTGTTATTGCATTGTATTCATTAATTATTCAACGTAGATAAACTTAATATTTAATTA
The DNA here is from genome assembly GCA_905163515.2 of Lymantria monacha. Taxonomy (NCBI): domain Eukaryota; kingdom Metazoa; phylum Arthropoda; class Insecta; order Lepidoptera; family Erebidae; genus Lymantria; species Lymantria monacha. Next base: position 4,261,065 of record LR991104.1, read on the forward strand.
ATTTAATTGTAATAGTTTCCATTTCGATTCCAACACACATTAGGTACCTGACGATTATTATATTATAATTATTATTCAATTGCTCCTGTATATAATTCCAGGATTTAGCAGTTGTCTCCCATAATGTCAACAAAGGATGAATTTGCAATGGAAGTGCTCAAGGAAATTACCGATCTCACTAAAAAACGCAGTAGCTTCAAAGGTCGTATTACAATATTTAATAGTTATGTAAATTCACTAAATCTTTCGTCTTTAACGTCTAAGGATGTAACCGAATTACAGTTACGTTTAAGGAAGCTTGAATCATTGTATGCTCAATTTGACGAAGTACAAACTCGTCTGGAATGCTTATCAGATAATCTCGAGACTCAGATGGCTCATAGAGAGGATTTTGAGGCCAAATACTATAAAGTTCTCTGTCAGGCACAGGAGTTAGTGGATAGTCACAAACAACCTCTTAATGCAGCACCCAGCGAGTGTGGTTCTCGTAGTGGTAATAAACCCGTCAAGTTACCTACCATACAGCTCCCTAAGTTTAGTGGATCTTATTCTAATTGGCTAGAATTTCGCGACACCTTTGATAGCCTAATTCACTCTAATGAGGATATAGATGTAATAAATAAGTATCACTACTTACGTGCCTCATTGGAGGGCTCAGCTGCTGTGGTAATTCAATCCATTCAGTTCTCTGCGGCTAATTACAACATAGCTTGGGCATTATTGTGCGATCGGTTTGATAATAAACGATTATTAATTCAAAATCACGTCACAGAATTATTTAACATTGAACCGATCGCCCGAGAATCTTCTATTAATTTAAAACGTCTATTGGACCAATTTAATAAAAATATTCGTGCACTGGAATCTTTAGGCGAGCCTACACATCACTGGGATACACTTCTCATTCATATCCTTACACATAAGCTGGACAACAAAACGTTCCGCGAGTGGGAAGAGTTTAAAGGTCGTTTAAACAAGCAAGAGTCCATTATTATTAAACACTTTATTGAGTTTATAAAGGTTCGCACTGACTTATTAGAAACTATTGAATTATCACGTTATACAGAGCACAATAACATTACGTCAAATAGTAAACCGACAAAATATAAGGCGATGGTTTCATTGGACAATAATAACACATCTCTTAGTTCGAGTTCGACTAGTTCATGTCCTTAGTCCTAAGTGTAATGGCGATCATAAACTTAACCATTGTCCTCAATTTCTTTCTTTAAGTAATGAAGCACGACTTCAAATATTACCTAGTTTTAAGATTTGTTATAATTGCTTTCGCAGCGGTCACTACGCGAATAAATGTAGGAAGTCTGGATGTAAATTATGTAAACGGCGTCATAATACTTTAATACATGTTGCAAATAGTAAACAAACATCAGTAGTGCATAGCGGGCGAGCTGATAGCAGCGCGCTCCCCGCCACCATCGATACGAATCATTCTTTATCTCTGTCGGCGAGCGTCGCGGCCTCAGGTAACCCGGGACACGCTCATCGTGTAGACGTCCTGCTATCGACAGTATTAATTAAGTTATACGATTCTCATAATCGCGAGCATATAGTGCGCGCCCTTCTCGATAGTGGTAGCACATCATGTATTATGACAGAAGATTTGTTTTGTCGTTTAGATTTGCATTGTATTCGTATAGATAAATCTATACTAGGCATTAATAACGTCATGTCACGCATTAGTAAAATGTGTCATGTGCCTATGAAGTCATTGGACGAAACATTTACAACTAATTTGCGTTGTTATGTTTTGCCGTCGATTGCAGGCGACTTACCGTGCAGTTCGGTTGATGTATTAAACCTTAACATACCGACTAATGTATGCTTAGCCGATCCTAACTTTCATACGCCCGCGTCAGTGGACATGATTATAGGCGCTGATATCTTTTGGGATATATTGGGATCGCAAAAGATTATTTTAGGCACAGGTAAACCAATTTTACAAGAAACTAGGTTAGGTTGGATAGTTTCTGGCCCTATATATAGTAATACTGCGAATTCTGTCATATGTAATTATGTATATGTCGATACATCGACTGATAACTCTGATGCGCAGATTCAGCAACAGCTCTCACGGTTTTCGAGCTTAGAATATGTGAACGATTGTTCTACTTATTCACCAGAACATACATTATGTGAAGAACATTTTATAAATCATACTGAGCGTTTAAGTGATGGTCATTTCTGTGTGAGGATTCCATTAAAGAATTCTCCAAGTATATTAGGTGAATCTTTACATCGCGCTAAACAATGTTTTCTTTCTTTGGAACGTAGACTGATGGGTCAGCCACGTCTTCGCCAGTTGTATCGTGAATTCATGTGTGAATACAAGGCGTTAGGTCACATATCAGACTGTGAGCTTAGTTCCAAGACTAATGCTAATTTCATTTCTCATCATAGCGTTCTACGTAAAAGCAGTGTCGCTATAAAATTAAGAGCAATATTTAATGCGAGCAGCCTTACTACTACCGGTGTCACTTTGAATAATATTCAAATGGTAGGTCCCGTTGTACAGGATGATCTGTTGTCAATTTTGTTGAGATTTCGTCCACATAAATACATTTTGATGGCAGATATAGAGAAAATGTATAGGCAGATCCTCGTTCATCCTGATGATAGATATTTACAACGAATAATATGGCGGGATGATATAAAGAAATCATTAAGAGCATTTCAATTAAATACAGTTACTTATGGGACAGTTAGTGCCCCGTTGTTAGCCACTAGATGCCTTAAGCAATTAAGTCTTGAGTGTAAGAATAAAAGGATTGCCGAAATCATTCTCCATGATTATTACGTCGATAATTTGTTGAGTGGAGGGGATGATTTTTCTGAAGTTCAAGTCTTACGTAATAAGCTTACTTCAATTCTTTATTAGCTTGCTATCCAGTCAGAAAATGGAAGTCAAACGATCCTCGGCTAGTCTAAGACTCGTATCAATATCCTCTTGGTTCAAATATAAGTTGCGATGAGCATATTAAATCTTTAGGCTTAGGATGGCAGACCGTATCTGACAAGTGGTATTTTCCAATTAATACACATAGTGATACCACATGTATTTCTAGCACAAAACGTTATTATTTTGAACGTCGTTATTAGTTATTAAGCTTTCAACAGTATGTCAAGTATTTCATCTCCTAGCTCTTGCTTCCCCTGTAGTCATTAAAAAAATATGGTTACACAAGTTATTCTGGAATGATTCGTTAACACCAGACATTGAATTGTTTGGGTATAATTCGTATAAAATAATTTACATTAATTTATTAAATATTATTATTAAAATATCTCAATTCGAATCATTTATGTAATATAATTTATTAATTAAAGGACAAAACTTACCAAGTAGATGTCCGTTGTTTAAATTTAATGTATTTTTAGATAATAAAAATATAATGTGGATAGGTGGTCGTCGTGAGAATTCCGCCTTTGCTTATGACAAAAAGCATACTATTATAATACAGTCCACACATCGATTTACTAAGTTGCTTTTTGAGTATGAGCATGCGAGACTCATGCACGCTGGGCCACAATTGTTGTTAGCTTCAATTACAGAAGTGTACTGGCCAATAGGAGGCCGTAATTTAGCGAAAGTTCGTTACCGTCACTGCATTAGATGTTTGCGGATAAAAGGAAAGGTTGTGACACCTTTGATGGATAATTTACCACAGCAGCGGCTTAAGCCAGGTGGGTTTCCCTTTGAGACCGTGGGTGTAGACTACGCGGGACCTAGATCTTCTGTTAGTCGTCAAGGGCGTAGTCGTATTGTTAAGGTGCATACCGCATTATTTATTTGGTTCACTACCAAAGCGATATGCCTGGAGTTAGTAGGTGATTTGACGAGCAATAGTTTTATATTAGCCATAAGTAGGTTTAAGGCTCGTCGCGGTAAACCCACTGATATTTACTCCGATAACGGTACGACGTCTGTCGGGGCATACAATGATCTTGCTAGGTTCTTAAAAAATAATTGTGACTCAATCTCTAGCGACCTTTCAAGTGATGGTATTAGATTCCATTTTATACCAGCATATTCTCCACACTTTGGTGGCATATGGGAGGCGGGTGTAAAATCCGTAAAATATAATTTGCAAAGAGTGTTGGGACATTGTCATTTGAGTTATGAAGAACTCAATTCCACCCTAGTACAGATTGAAGCCATTTTAAATGCCCGGCCACTTACACCACTGTTATCGCAGCCTGAAGATATGACACCGTTGACACCTGGTCATTTTTTAATTGGTCGTCATTTAAATTCATTGCCAACAAAGGACCTCCGGGACTACGACACTTCGCACATTAGCCGATTTCATAAAATCGAACTACTTCGATAATATTTCTGGACAAGGTGTATCTCCAGGTGGATCGCCAGCAAAGAAGTAAATCTCCAATGAGTCATTGAAGCTTGACACTCTTGTCCTGGTGAAGGAAGACTCCTTGCCACCTCTTAAGTGGAAGCTTGGTCGTGTCGTCGCAATTTATCCTGGGCTAGATCAAATCGCTCGTGTTGCGGATGTCAAAACTACGACTGGAGTCGTTCGACGGTCCTTCAATAAACTGTGTCTACTGCCTATTATTGAAGATTAATATACCTATATCTGGTTTGTTGAAAGGCAAGCATTCAACGCCCGGGGGCATGTTCAAGCGCCTTCTTGAATATCACCCGCAACAATACGCAGTTAAAACTTCGGGTATTATAAATACTCAAGCGCATAATTATTTTCACTTACTCACTCTCATTGTCGGTAATGTGCTGTACAGTCGCAATATACGCAAATCATTTTACAAAGCTTTTTATTTAATTATACAAACTTAAAGACCCCAACAAAGGGGAAGCCTATTATTTCTGTAGAAGTTTATTTCTTGCACTTTCTTTCTTACAGAACATACAATCTACGTAAAATATTCTAGCAAATGCAAAACACAAAATTTTCTTATCCCTCACTTCAAGATCTTACCCTAATTACTGAAGGTCAATGCTCTCTTCTTCCATCGTACATATTGCAGTTTTAACAATAATTTTATGACCGCCCGCCAGCTACATTGATATCAACACTACTTGAGAATGTAATTGTTGACCCTTATTTATGCGGTGGATTATGTATGTGGTCTCGCCCCGCCAAATCGGTCCGGGACGACGAAAGAGGCGGCGCGCGACCCCATAGACCCACCTTGCAAAGCGCCTCTCTTCGCCGTGCGAGCGGGCCACCGGTACCCGATCTTTGTCTTCGTTGGCCCGCCCGGCGTAATTGTTGACCCTGGATCAGATTGGCCCAGGTCGTTTTAAAACTCTTGATCGTATTCTACGATACCTATGCGCAGTATAAAGGTTGGTAGTACTCGTAGCCGCCACCAAACAGCAATTTACGTATTAGATTAAGTAAACTGATTTATTGTTAACTAATTCAAGCTACTTAAGTCATTGTTCAATTAACTACACTGAATGAATGCCATTTGTGTCTGTCAATTGCATGTTTGTAAAGTCCACGGCAGTATAAGGATTACTTCCTTAGTTGCAGGTCTTAAAAAAAACTTACAGATGACGTAGTGGTTAAAATACCGACCTACCGCTCCAGTGACTCCAGTTCGAATCCTAAGTAGGACAATACTTTACGAAAAATAGACAAATTTCTGCTGCAAAACTATGTACTGAACATTTAAACTTCAGATTAAAATAACAAAATTGTAAATAAAAAGCAGATATTAATATAACTAACATTTTATTTTTCGGATCCTCTTAATCTTTACGTAATTCATCAGACAAGTATTACCTAATGAATTTAATAAAAAAAATATGTACGCTAAATAGAGATCGATTCTTCACCTTTCAGAGAGATCTTCAAGACCATACTTGACTGCGCTTGAGTAATAAGGTTATGATTAAGTCTGTGAACGACAGCTCCAAACTTTCATTTAGCATCTATTCATTACCAGCCACTGGTTACAAAATTAATTATCGTTATCATCATCACCTCAGCTCATAAACATCCCACTGTTGGGCCTTAGCCTCCTCCACAACTGTCGGCGCACCTGCGATCAGCTGACCCCGGCCGACGGAGTTGGAGGGGGTGAGGTTCTGCGCTCGCACCACGATATTGTACGAACATTACGAAGGACACACTCGCTAGCCTCGAGGACAAAATCGCGCACACTTACGGGCACTTCAACAAAACTGTTTATACATACATACATATCATCACGCCATATCCCTTGCAGGGTAGGCAACGAGGAGATTGTTACTGGCAATAGTTTCATGACCAGCCGCCTGCCAGACGTCAACCCTCCTTGGGAATGTAATTGTTGACCAAACGGCATCAGATGGAGTTGGCCCAGGGCGTTATAAGGCTCTTAGTCGTTTTTACGACATCCACGAGCAAAGTAAGGGTTGGTAATATCCACTACCACACAGCTTAAGGGCGTTAGGGCCAAAACAACAACAGTTTAGTTAAGGTTATATGCATATATCTCTTAGTCATCCATTATGAGACCCACAGGGAAGATAGAAGAATAGAAAGTAATATAAATAATTTGGCAGGCCACATTATCAAACCGACAGCCGTTGGAGAAGCACGAAACAGAGGACGCAGCATAGCACGACCCAACTAGATGAACTGACGAGATCTCAAAAGACGCAGGAAATAGTTAGATGCAGGTAGCGCAAGATGCTTCCGAATGATATTCTCATAGGGAGACCTACATCCCACAGAGGACTTCTGTGGGCTGATGGATTGATCATCATCAGTCAGAGATTTCATAGCTGATGTTATTAGGTATACCAGGTGAAAACTAGTCACCATTTTCCTAGTGATGTTGTAGCCTTTGAATTACTTATATGGTCAAATAGAATGGGGATACTTTTTATTCTTAAACGGTAACCACAAGGGAATTTACTGGATCATACTTTAAGTCTTTTCCATGTGGTGACAGAGTAAGAATACTTTTCAAATTAATAATTTTTTCATCCCATCTTATCTGTGGGTGTCGAAAAAAACGTCTATTGGACATGATACGCATATAAAATCTTTTCAAGAGAAGGAAATCTGGAAAAAAACAACCCGTCTGACCAGCGTAACAGTATAGTAGCGATTTTTTTCTTTTTGAAGGAGGAGCCCAGCAGTAAAACAAATATGAGCTGAGATGATAAAAATGACTATAATTCTAATGTAGATTAAATTCCATATGATGCGTCTTCAAATGACCTTTCAAACTACATTTCTGCACAAACGCTTGCCCGCAGACAGCACAAGCGAATCGCCTATCATTATTGTGGATCCGCATATGCTCCTTGAGGGTCTTCTTCCTAGCATAAGCCTTTTTACAAACGGAACACTCAAAAATTCTTTCACCATTATGTTTAACCATATGCACTCTTAATTCATTCTTTGTAAAACACTTATAAGCACACAAATCACATTGATAATCCCGTTCTTCCAAATGATCACGTTTCAAATGCCTTGAAAGTGTGTAGCGTCTATCAAAGGTTTTATCACAAACATTACACCTATATCTCAAAGGTGCAACACCGTGGACTTGAACCATATGTTTTTGACGACGAAAATACTCCGCAAAACGTTCCGGACATTTAGTACACTTGAATCTTTTCATTAGTTTATGAACTGTATTCACATGATTTCTATGCTTCTGTGCGGTAGAAAATATTTTGCCACAAACCTCGCATGGATGCGTACCGCCTGTATGCATACTTTTTGTATGCACTTTCAATCTGTATCTAGTCACGAAACCAGTACCGCAATCTTTGCATACATAATTTCTAAAATGGACGTTCATATGTCTTTCTATTGCTCCAAAAGTTTCAAAGTTGAATCCACACAGCTGACATTCAAACAATGCATTGCTCAATTTGAACGGTATAACTCTATCAGTGAAATCCAAATGCATTTTCTTTTTGTGTATATTAATTAAATGTGATTTTAATTCTTGCAAATTTCTTATATTTGTATTGCATATAATGCATTTCAAATCTGTTATATCAACGTATACAGCGAAGCATTCAACACCGTAAGTCCTCAACACTTTAATGATTTCGCTCCTTGTATGTGTTCTAGAATGTTCTTGAAGTTTCTCGAGATTTTCGAATATGTTTCTGCAATAGAAGCAAGGAAATCCCTGTCGGCTTTTGCTTCTAAACGGGGTTACGTTGGAACATTCTAGAATCGTTGATGTATTCACAATATGAGCTAATTTTTCTGTGATATACTGACGACGGGCATTCCTGTTCTCTTCACCAATTTCGTATTCCTCTACGAATTTGGATATTGTATGGGGAAGGATTTTCATGCCTGTAAAAAGAAAAACTATACAAATATGTGACAACGTGTCATAAATACATATGATAGAAGTGAAACATTTATATTACAGGGAAATTCGTTAGTTTTAGCTCATTTGTTCCAACGATAGGCAGGAATTGAGCTACCAGTAGTCAGATGGGTCAGCATAAGATTTTATTTCGAGTTTACCTGCTGTTTCTTAAATCTTATATTTGGAGATCGGCTGTTTGATCAAAAGTTCATACATACATACATATCATCACGCCATATCCCTTGCAGGGTAGGCAGAGAGAACAGAGTGCCAGAGAACTCTATCCTTGCATACTTCACTCGCTTCCTCAACATTCATAATTCTCTTCATACACGCTCGCCGGTTTCGGAGACTCTTAACTCCACCTTCCTTCAGTACATGACCGATCTGGTCTAGGTAGGTTAATCTCGGTCTCCCCCGGTACCTACATCCTTCCACTTTCGCATTGTATATCTTCTTAACCAGACGTTCGTTCGGCATTCTTTCCACATGTCCGAACCATCGGAGCATTCCCTTTCGCATCTTTACACCAATACTCTCTTTCATACCTTGACCAAAAGTCATTTGGCAAAATTACACTTGACTAACAACGTTTGGCAAAACAATGGATTCGATTATTGATCATTTTACTACTGATCATTTTACAAATGTTTCACTTTGCCAAATGATCATCATTACATTTGATAAATGATTACTTTACAAAACGAACATTTAGCAACTGAGTTATCAGATAAAAACTAATAAAAAAAATGATATTATACAATATTTGGAAAATAATTACTTATTTATTAACTCGTTCATCTTTGGAGATATATTTATTTTATTAGGTTGGGTTAAGTTAGGTTAGAACTTTAACCCCAAACGCACGAGCCAAGCGAGCGTGCCGCGGTAGCGGCATGCGAGTGCCAGAAGCGACTTTAGGGCATTTCTCCCTCTTAGATTTAAACACTTCGCACACAACAATATCACCCATTTTGCAACAAAAATAACTAACAACTGACTGTCACGGCGATATGAGGGTAGAAATAACTTTTTGTTAAATGACATTTCAATACTTAACACATCTAACAAGTGTAGTGTTTGCTAATGGATCATTTGCTAAGTAAGTATTTGTAAGATGATACTTTTGTCAAATGTATCGTTTGCCAAATGATCATTTGGTGAAACGTTGTTTGTCGAATGACCATTTGTCAATAGTTTTTTGGTGAATCATTAGGGAACCGTTATATTTATATCAAGGGTTATCCCTTAGTCGACTTTTGGCGACAGGTCACGGGAACAATATGTGACGCGCGGATGCCGCGGATTAAGGGAAAAATCTACAAAAGGGTCATTAGACCTGTCGTTATGTATGGATCAGAATGTTGGGCATTGAAAAAGACGGATGAGAGACGATTGCATGTTACTGAAGTTAAGATGGATGTGTTGGGTGACAAGATTAGATAAGATACGAAATGAGTATATTAGGGGAAGTTTGAAAGTAGCACCAGTGATAGAGAAGATTAGGAGCGCGAGGTTGTCTTGATATGGAGATGTGATGAGGAGGGATGAAAGGCATGTGACAAGGAGGGCTATCAATATGGTTGTGGACGGACGTAAGAATTGTGGGAGACCCAAGAAGAGATGGATGGATTGTATAAAAGAGGATATGTGTATGAAAGTTGTGAACGCAGATATGACGTGATATCTATTCAGGACTATCTCTAAATCTAAAGTTTACTCCCAAATTAAAATATTTATATTTCTATATACACTCATATTTCTATATACACATGTTAACAAAAACAACCAAAGAAAACTTCAGTACGTGAAAAATAATATGTTGCGGTTTTGGGTATAAACGAACATGTAAAAAAAAAACATTTCACTCGAAATTACTTAATAGAAGTAGTACTTTAGAGTGAGAAATCTAATAAGTAAGAACTCCTATTAAGCCCCAAAGAAAACGAAAATTGGGTTCAGCATATTTTGATTTACGATAGTGAAAAATTTAAAGAGAACTTGTCTCGTGGTCTCCACTCGAGAACCTTTCTTCCCTCAAACGGACGATGTGCTAAATCTTCAGGGTATATCGGTTACACCCACTTTTATTATTATGGAAAATATTATCTTCAAAAATACCTTGAATCAAATTGAGATGTTTACAGTAGTCCTTGCATATGTCAGGTAGAGTCGCTCTGGTGGGTAACGGTGGGAGATCCTTAAAACGTGCGATAAAGCTCGCTTCACCTTCTACAATATCCTCGTCTTGACTGTCCGAAACATAATCTAGAAAAAAATATATGTTTCTATTTAAATTTCGAACTAACTTACTTGAACAGATTTGGATGAATATTAGCATAGAGATAGATTGTATTGTTATTCCGGTAATGTATCCCCTTGGGATAATAGCTCAACTTTACTTTTTTACTCAAGCTTAATCCATTGGAATCTATTAAATGAATTTGGATTAAATTTTGAAGTTGGGAAAATTATTCAAATTACTGAAATTTTTAGCATTTAATATGCTTAATTATTTATAAATACCCGATTACGAAACGAAAAATGATGTCACAGGCGGGGTTCGAACCCGCACCTATTGGGAATCCGGCCCAATCGTGCTGCCACTTACACCATCGTGAACTATTTTAGGACATGCAAATTTCGCTTCATATTATATCTTACGTCTTCAAGGTGACGTATGCCATCTATCAGAAAATGTTTACACATTCTATGTGTAAACATGTGTAAACGTATATATATTGTAGGTGCGGGTTCGTACCCCGCTTGTGACATCATTTTTCGTTTCGTAATTGGGAAAATTACTTATTACTTAGACACCGCAAGTAGAAGCTAGTTATACAAAAAAGGTTAGGAAATCATTATAAGTGTTACATCAATAATTTTGTACAACATAGAGCAATGTTTATCATACATTTATTTATTTATTAAAACTATGAAACCGAGAAGAGTGTATGGCTCAATCATCTTCTATATCCAAAACCAGCGATACACTACTCCCACTCTACCTTCTCAGTGTTTAACCTCACAACTTTTCATTCCAAAAAAAAATGGTAAGGATCAGAACATCCAAGGTCTTCCATAAAAGTCTAAAAAAGTAGAATAAAATTTAACACTATATTTATAAGAGAGAGAGGTGAAGAAGTCTCGGGGTGGTTGGTCAGCCTTCAGAATGAATAAAATAAGGTCTAAAGGTGGAGACATTCTTACACAAACGCAAGACGTGTTAAGCCGATGGAGTGAATATTTTGGCGATATGTATGCGGATACTCGAGTTGGCGCCGTTGTCGCATGTGGTTTAGTAGATCAACATTCGGCACCGGCGTCCTCCGATGGCATCAGTATGGAGGATGAAGTTTGAAAAATGGTAAAGCAGCGGGCATTGATGTGGTGTCTGCCACGGTTGTACGAAAGGAACTTTGGGACATTTTACCGGAGTAGGTACGGTAAACTGCTGCAAGCAGTGCAATCCAGTTACATGGGCTGTGGAGCTTGCGTGCGGCTGGATGATGGAATGTCGCCTTGATTTGACGTCAATATCGGCGTTAAGCAGGGGTGCGTTCTATCAGCCAGGCTGTTTGGGGCCGTCCATCAATCACGTGAGGTTTGAAAGGGGGGGGATTGTCTTGACAAATAAACTTACCACGTATCACCAAGACCCCCCCCCCCCCCCTGGTTGAAAAATGCTAAAAAAAGATCACGTGATTAATGGACGTCCCTTTATCATATATCTGGATAAATATCTCCAAAGGTTGAACGATATGAATGTGGGTGTCCAGATGGGCGACTCAGTGGTCACTGCTCTGCTTTATGCAGATAATGCAGTCCCGCTGGCGCAGTCATCGACTGACCTGCAGACCCTAGTCGACACAATGACAGGAGATTGTAAGAAAAGGGGTCTACGCGTGAATATAAGCAAAACCAAAAGAATGGTCTTTGAAAGAGATGAAACCAGAACAGATATAAGAGTAACAATAGGTAATGATGTACTAGAGCAAGTGGGTGAATTTGTATATCTTGGATGTGGATTTAGCCGAGATGGAAGGTATACCACTGGTATAGAGCGAAGAGTGTATGCGGGAAATAGAGTGCACGGAGCGTTGGGACAACTTCTCAGTAGCCACCACCTCAGCCAGAAGGCACGTGTAGCGATACATAACGCAGTGCTTGTCCCAACATTACTATATGGATAAGAGAGTTGGGTATGCAGAAAAGAGCATGAAAGTAAAATGAATGCGGTCGAAATGCGATCTCTACGGAAAATCTGTGGAGTTAGGCTGACCGATCGCATTCGTAACGACGACGTAAGAGAGCGAGTAGGTATGAAAGAGAGTATTGGTGTAAAGATGCGAAAGGGAATGCTCCGATGGTTCGGACATGTGGAAAGAATGCCGAACGAACGTCTGGTTAAGAAGATATACAAAGCGAAAGTCTCGCGAAGAGCGAAGGTCTGGTCTAGGTAGGTTAGTCTCGGTCTCCCCCGGTACTGTAGGTACCCTACAGTACCGGGAGAGACTGAGACTAACCTACCTAGACCAGATTAGTCACGTACTGAAGGAAGGTGGAGTCAAGAGTCTCCGAAACCGGCGAGCGTGTATGAAGAGAATTATGAATGTCGAGGAAGCGAGTGAAGTATGCAAGGATAGAGTTCTCTGGCACTCTGTTCTCTCTGCCTACCCTGCAAGGGATGGCGTGATGATATGTATGTATGAGATATTAAGAAACTAGCTGACTCGCGCTACTTCATTTAGGTCGCAAAAGAACGAAAGAGGGGAGTCAGACAGAGCTTTAATAGTTGGGCCACACCGTTGACTGTTTTTTAACACTCTCGCAAAAAATCGACGCCTGAGCAATGACAATGTGCTGTTGCGCTTCGTTCGGTGACCAAGAGAGCTAGAAGCCCAACTTTCTGAGTTGATTTTGGTTGGTAGGCCGCACGAGCAATACCAAATGTACAGCTAGTACATTCGGTATTGCTCGTTTGCCACCATAATATAAAAAAAAAAACTAACATGCATTACACGCATCAGAAGCTCTCAAAGGGAATAATTTCCCCCGTTTCTGTTACATTTTTCATTGATGCTCAACTCCTTTTGGTCGTAGCATGATGTTATATAGCCTATCGAGGAAGGCTTCCTCGATAAACGGGCTATCGAAAATGAAAAGGATTTTCCAATTTAGTCCAGTAGTTCCTGAGATTAGCGGGTACAACCAAACCTTAATATATATATATATGTATACTTACCGCAATTATCTGATTCATATTCTCCATTAGCTGCATGTGAATATTCAATCTCATCCTTCACATCTGTTTGAGAGTCTTCCAATTTTATATCAATCTGGCTATTGGATGTATCATCTATCAGCCCTGAAAAGAATGGAATTAGTTAAAATTTCCTCATCACTGTCATCTCAGCTCATATACGTCCCACTATTGGGCTCGAGTCTCCTACATAATGTCGAACACCCAGCACAGACCAATTTTTTCTTCGTGGATATGTGTTATCTTGCAGGAAAACTGATTTGATCCTAGATTTCATCAGCCTTTTTATTTTTCTCCATTTTTTGCAGTTTGACCCCTAATTTTGACTTCAGATTCGTATTAAGCGGTAAAAAATACGTCGGAATATCTTTGTCGAATACCCAGCACAGACCACTTTTTTTTTGTGGAGCTGTGTTATTTAAACATTCAATTAATAGACATACACGCCCACTCGCACAAGCGCCCTGCGCCGCTTAAACGAAACGGAGCAGACATACATTTTCAACGCGCGGTAGTAAGAGAGGGGGGTTTTTATGTCTTACGTCCGTCTTACGAATTTTCGATCAGCTCACGTGTCCTAACGAGAGTTTAACATTTTTACCCATCCTAAAAAATGCACAACGCCGCTAAATAAGTTTCCACTTCAAAAACTAGAGAAATTTAACACGAAAATATTATCAATCTTTACTTTGCTCATGGATGTTGTAAAAGATGACTAAGAGTATTATATTGATCTGAGCCAACTCCAACTGTCAGCCTCCTTGGAAATGTAATTGTTGACAACTGGTCAGTTGGAGTTGGTCAACAATTACTTTTCCAAGGAGGGTTGATCTCAGGCAGTTGGCCGGTCATAAAACTATAGTCTATTTAATCTAAGAAGTGCACTTTGACAGCTGTCCGAGTAAGTTGTCTACGTATGTGAACCAAGTAATCGCGATCGAAAATATCTGATTTTAGTGAGAAATCGATATTGATTCTTTGTAATTAATAATTGGTTTATATTTTTATTTTTCAAAAAGTAGATGAAAAATTAAGTGCTAAATTAATAATAAACAAATTTAATTATCTCATCATAAAATCTATTCATCATAATTAGTAGGATTAGGTTAAGTAAAAACAACAACTGGATTTGAAAATAGCTATTTATTCAGAATCACTACTATTACTTGAATTATCATCATCGCAAACATTAATAATTATTTCCTTATCAATAACATTGTCGAACCGTACATCTCTGTCAAAATCACTATTCAATTAAATATATTAATCTAATATTTTTACCGATTATTTGGTTATTCGTGAATTGGAAGTTGTCAATAGGTCTTTAAAATTTCAGATTTATTGTTTGCAATCATGTGTATACGTTTGACCAAGGTTATTGTGTATTAAAACATGCGAAACGTCAAAATGCACTTCTGAGATTAGATGAACTATAGTGCACATATGAGTAGATAATGCATGGACTCCAAGTAATCGGGATAAGAGCAAGTGAATGATGATGACTTACCATCAACAAACTCTGTAACTTTGTCTGTGTTTGTTAATACAGCATCCAGCAACTGTTTCTCTGTACTGACAACCATCATGCGAAAACTGGTTGCATCCCTCAGTCTCTGGATGCATGTTGCACATATTAGAGATGTCAATTGTGAATTGGATGATAACTGAAAAATAGTAAAACATTTTATTAAAAAAAAATTACACATAAATTTGTGGTGGTGACAGGTTTTTTTTAACTGGTTACTCTTTTTTTTTCGATAAAAACTGATTAATTCGTCTACTTTTGTTAAATTTTGTCCAAAATGTGTGAATTCAATTTCAAAATTATTTATTATGTCATATTGAAGCTAAATAAATATAAAATAAAAAATATAAAATAAAATATGAATCTAAATATAAAATTTTTGATTCACAAAAGCGGAAGCAATAATTTTTTTATTAAAAAATAAAAGTGCTTTTCTGGTTTCAACTAGTCTCTTACAATTTGCTTTCTACGGCCCAAAATATACATATTATATCATAAATCTTGTAGGGCGTACTTAGTTACTTTTTATTAATTTTAACATTTAATCTATAACTAAACCAATACTAAAACTACTACTGGATCAAAATGAGATAGGCCCCTAAAAAGATTCAGCAAGAATGAGATTCTTTCAGCCGGTTTAACTTTATTTCTTGACTGACTTTTTCCTTTATATAATTTTTTTAGTAAATGTTATCAGCACTCATCACTCTCATCAACCACCTTGGAGGAAAAGGCATATACGTTCCGAACAATTAATAGAGAACTAGCTTTAGGATGCCGCATAATTAGATACAAGGCATATTGTCTTGTACCAATTAATTTCAACTTTCATAACTCAAAATTACTTGTTTCATAATCGAAGCTTTTCACGAACAGAGAATTTTATATGAGGTTTGAAATGAACTAGAAATTTTTAAATAAGTATTTATCAAAATACTAACAATTAAATTAAAAATTTCTCGAAATAATTCACTGTACACTTCTCGTATACCGTTATAGAAATATTCCTTCTTCAAATCTCTGAGATGACCTCGCGCCGAACAACATCTGCATTCGCCGTAAGATGTATCTTTATCATTAAACGTTTCCATTGCTAAGATATTTATTTCCCAATTACATATCCCAATAACTTCGGTAAAATTAATCAATGTCCCATCAATAACATCAATCAATTGTATACACAAACTGACGGATGTTTATTTTCGTAGAGGTGAGGCATATTAAGTGTTTAAAAAATATTAGGTATGACATAGTAGGTATTTTGTTAATTCTATTCTATACGCTTATAAGCGCTTTTAATTATTGAACTAAAAGAATAAATAAGTTTTAAATCGCAATTTTTAGTTTATTAACATATTGAAAGTCATAAGCTTAGTAGAGTAATATTTTTTTTTGGAGTTTACTCCTTAAGAATCGATTTTCATATAAGGCGTCCGGTATGAGAAAAAATTGAGGATTAAAATCTAGTGATCGAATGACCTCGTTACGTTTTTGGTGCGCAACCTATTCTGCGCACCTTTCACTTTCTGACGTGAGATAATACTTCACTGAACAGTTTTAATAAATGTAAATAAAAATATATATATTATTTTTAGTCAAATGAGCTTTTTTTGCGCCTGTTTTGATAATCGTACTTAAAGAGTAAACTCCAGTCGTGCGTCGGAGCTGACACACACACTTTTTTTTTTGGTAACGCAATGGTCCGAAATGCTATTACGCACCACCCCGGGGAGATTGGGACTCGCTAGCCTCGGGGCTAGGATACCCACTAAAACGTATCCACTGCGATCGCTGTTAGCCGAGAGGTCTTTCTCAGCTTAACCGGACTATGGGTGAGCGCTGAGGGCTCTCAACCCGGTATAAGTTTTAAGCGACATCGCCCGAGGGCTCTCCCTGTGGAGAACGGACCTCGGCTCGGGGCGTCGCTGGTAGCAAAGTGGGCGTGCCCACGTTTGAGGTATTGACTGTTATGCGTTGTTTCTTCCTTCCCCGGCGGCGGAGGCAAACGCGCGAGCATTTATGGCCGCGCGGGCCGCGTTGGCTCTTTCTTAAGCGATTGTAATTTCATCGTCAGCGTCGGTCAGTGTTAGTAGAGTAAAAGAACCTACATCAAAATTGACAGCAACTGTTTATCGAATATGTAAATTATATATTGTGTTTCTACTGTATATTAGTAGAATCTATAATTAGTAGTAATACTTACAATAGATCACACTCATCTATTTCTGACAATTTACACACGCGCTCGAATGTTACGATATTAGGAGTAATAGTAGTTTTAGGTGCTTTGATTTCATTTAATACTTTGGTATTGATTATTAGGAATAGTGAAAGATTACGTTTTACTAAAACCGATCAACAATCATGCACAATGATTTCTAATTCAGGTTTTTCTAACTACACATATGGTATAATTAGGCATCGGTTGCCCATCTCTAGCGTATTACTTTTTTGGGTGGAACGGGTAAGGTTTCAGTTAATATAATTTTACTCTTTGGGGTAAGGCAAAGAATTCGATTCAAACCAAGAATTTTTTTATTCACATTCCCTATTGTTTTGCTAGTCTCCTTACGATAAGTTATGTTGAATATTTCAAATCTCATTATAACATACATATTACAAAATAATTATACTAGCCAACTATAGTTAGGGCACGGTGGAGGTAAGTCAGCATATAGGGGTTGCCTCCAGACTTGGCAGAAGCTGCTTCACTAGGTCACACAGTATTTCTTACTTAATTAACCCCTACTTATTTAATTGTAAAGTAGTTGTGGTATGTATTTAATAAAACATTACACCATAAATAAGAAAAGTTTAATTATTTTTTTTATCTAACAAATCAACATAAGCACACTTAATAAGGTCTTCATCATTCACTCCGAGTTTGCTCTGCAATTCTATAGCAATGTTTTGACCATCTTCCAATGACTGCTCCGGTCTCAGTACTACTTCCAACTCCATATAGTTACCAAGATCGTGTACTGTATCTATGTGTATTCTTGTTTGATCCACCATAAATAATTTACTAAAAACATAGAGCAAAGAGTAATTAGAATCAGCAAAATATAAAAAATAAATATATATGAATTTTCAAAATTATTAGGGAGTGCCATCTCCATAGTTGGCCCAATAGAGATGAGTAGAGAATGTTTTCTATAGGGTTTGCCATCTATGGCAAAGAGAACATGTTATACAGAAAAATATTTAAGTATAGAATGAATACGCAGACATATGCTTACTTTCTGAATGAAATAACATTTAAAGTGAAACTTCATATAGGTCAATAATATGGCAGTTGTCAATTGCATTTGTAAGTACTGTTGCGAAGCAGTATTCGCAACAATTATGAGGGTGCGGTCTACGCGGGGAGAACGCGCGCGGACACAATATCGGCGCAGCCACGACCCACACTCGCAACAAGCTTTCACCGTAAAAAGACCTACATCTACTATTATTTTGTCATATTTTAAATTCTACAACTATTGTAAATTAGCGAGAATAAACCAGCCTTAAGAAATAGAGTCCACATCAAAGAGTAAAAATATATTAACTGAAAAAGAGTGGCAACTCGATGGTAAAATATGCATGTATGGAAAGTGCTGCTACCTGGAGCTTAGGTGACGAACTAAAGTTGAAGTAATATACATATATTCTCTCGTGCATGAAGAGAATTATGAATGTTGAGGAAGCGAGTGAAGTATGCAGGGATAGAGTTCTCTGGCACTCTGTTCTCTCTACCTACCCTGCAAGGGATATGGCGTGATGATACGTATGTATGTACAATAAGTACATAAGCTAGGAACAAAAAATAACAATTCTCAATTGTCAAACTTTTGACAATCAGGACTAAATGGCAACTATGTTTGTACAAACAGTCTGTAGGCGGCGCGACAATCAGTAAAAATAAGTAATGTTTTAACTGTGTCCCCCCAGGTCCACATCTTATTTTAAACATCCACAGGACCCTAACAGTACTGATTAGCTGTTACCATTATGATAATCTTAGTTTACATGTTACTTCCACTATTAGGCTTAAGCACCCTTTTAAACTTGGAGAAATAGACAGACAATACTACCTCATTAAATCAGTTAATATAGGATTTTATTTAGAATTTTCCTCCTTCATAGTGTTTTGGGCACACACGTCTCTCTCATCTTTTACCATCACCTACAGAAAAGAATGGGGGTACTTTATGGTAATCTAATTTAAAAAAAAGATATTGAAAAACATATTGACAAAATTTATATTAATGAAAGCGGCAGACATCTCTAATAACTTTTAATGTATATTATGATTACGTGCAGAAGCAGTATCATCTCATAAAGAAGAACGCACAGATGGAATAGTAATTAAGATAGCAACCTAGAGTATTGAGTATCACTGTTTCATGCAATTCTTAAATAGTTGTACCAAGTCAGGGTGGAATTTATATCTGTTAATTGTGTATTTCTAAGAACCACTACAATTCAAGGATTAATTCCATAATGTTCTCTTTAAAAGAAGAAAAATATGATAATTGAGAAGAAAAAATATGATAATTGTCCCAAATATTTTGCAATTGATATAGTTCCCAATCATAATGTTTAGGAACCTAAAAAACCACTGTACAACCACTAATAAAATTCTTAGAGTTAACATAGTATCAACTCACCGTTCTTTAATTACTCTACCACGAATGCCTAAACATTTTCTTAACATAGCATCCATAATTTTCGCTTTCTCGCTATCAAAGTCTAATAACTCATAATTACTAAGTTTAGGTCCTTCTTAATTCTCTCGGTCATATCGTACTAGCGTTGCTGTGCCATTATCAAATGTTCTTAACTTTAATCTACCCTCTCTTACATTGTAAAATGTATCATCTTGTTTGATCAAAGTAGCCGGTTTGCCGCTCAATTCTTCAGCTTTTTTGCAAATATTATCATAGTCTGTTATTTTAGCTTTGATTTCTACATTACGAAGTGACATGGCTATACTCGTAAGCACTTAAATAAATATCTAACTTCGTTAATCCAAATAAGTAATAATAGAAATGAATTAGTGCAAAACTAGATTCAAAAGAAAGATGGATAGCTAAAATTATTAATTTTCTATTTGTTCCCGCCTTTTGAGTTGACAGTTTAAGCACTCTGTGACAGTGACAACACTGACAACTGACAATAGTCACATGTCATATTGACACTACAAACTACAAACGATTCTGCCGACAGTGTGTTTATGGTTAACACGGGTGCTTAGAATTTTTTTTTCATTTTTGGTTGTTTTGACGAGTGCTGTGATTTATTTTAGTGATTACTAACTTTGTGTTGTCCTAATTACTTGGTATAAGGTTGGTGACGCTTGAATCGTGTTCATCTACGATGGATAAAACGAAAGCGCCGGACCCTCCGGATATTTCATACCCGACTACTCCAATTTTCTCCACTCGTCCGACCCTTCCCAATGTATTACATATAGATCCACTCGCTCAATTTGCTGAAGTTGCTTTAAAAGAAACTAACCCTGTACTAGCTACGTCTCGCAAACGCCCAGTTATCGAGATGAATGTCATCGATAGACCCAATAAACGACCTAGAAATACTACAGTGGCTCGAGATAAGTATACCATAGACGACAAGGCCCTTCATGTGTCACGTAGTGAGCCCAATCCTAATGCTGGTACAACCCCCCATCCTGTTTCTTTTGGTATTTTTCTCTTAAAAAACAATATATCGAACATAGTTTCTGACGGTGTAAAAAAAGTGGGTAGAAATCGGATATCAGTTGAGTTCTTATCTCATCAAGATGCTAACTCTTTCCTTATCAGCAATCTCCTTAGCCAGCATAAATATGTTGCTACAAGCCCCACATTCCATATTACTCGGATGGGTGTCATTACTGGTGTCCCTAATGATATGACCGAAGAAGATGCTTTAAAATATATTACTACCCCTATTGGCTGCGGTGAAATTCTTAAGGTGAGACGTATTAATAGAAAAATATTCCGAGAGGAAGGCTCTGAATGGAAACCGACTGAAACATGTGTGATAACCTTCGATGGGCAAGTTCTACCGAAGAGAGTGTTTTGTTGCTACACATCACTGCCAGTGGTACAATATATATATATCCCACTATCCAATGTCGTAAGTGCTGCAGATATGGCCACGTAGAATCCATTTGTCCAACCCCCGCTGCTTTAAATGTGGACAGGATCATCCTGGCAATGGCTGTGAGGTCTTGGAGAATGGAGCACTCTGTGTTTTGTGCTCCGGGAACCACTTTGCCAGTAATAGATCATGTCCAGAGTATAATCGTCAAAGAGCAATAAAAACACTGATGGCGAGAGAAAATAATCCCATACACCGAAGCCAGTAAATTACTCCCACCCATTTCTCGCAGTTATGCACAGGCCACAAAAACTCTTGCACCACAAACTAGCCCACTGTCACCTCAATCATACAAAAAAACAGTTTTCTTTAATCTCAAAGCTCACAAACCTCTCTCTCCCTCATACAACAAGACGAGTCACAATAGTATTATGTCAACTCCTCTATCTTCACAGCCCAACGGTTGTGCTCTCAATAATGCTCAATCCTCTGATAATATAATTTATCTTCCATAATCCAACTATTAATTCAACTTCTGACTTCTTACGTCTCTAATTCTACACAAACTTCTTCTACTTTGATAAATGCTTCCCAAATACCGTCCAACGATGCCGGAAAACTTATCTATTTACTCTTAAATTATAAAAATGGCTCCCTGCCAGGTATTCCTACAGTGGAATGTAAAGAGCGTGCTTCGTAATAAGCACGATCTTACATTCCTCCTACACAAATACAAGCCACTAGCTTGTGATATAGCTGAGACTTGGTTAATACCAAGCCTCAGCTTCCACATCCCCAACTACAGTGTTATTCGTTGTGATAGGGCAGATGGCTATGGTGGTTCTGCCCTATTAATAAAAAACCAAGTACCCTCTGTATCTTTAAATCTAGCTTTATCTCCACTTGATGGAAATATTAACATTACGGATGTTATGGTCGAGGGCATCACGGTGCTATCTATAAACGTTGCTCATCCCCAAATCGATTTTCTATCAAGATTAAAAGATTTATTGGCAAATATTAATAGTCCTCTTTTAGTTATGGATGACTTTAATTGTCACCATTTCAGATGGGGTTCTAGCCGTTGTGATGCTTTTGGGATTGGTTTAGTCGATGTCCTAGATGACCTTGGGCTTTGTATACTGAACGATGGATGCTCTACGCGTAGAATCCTCCCTGGACAACAGAAGAGTTGCATAGACCTGTCATTCTGCTCACCCAGTTTGGCTGTCTCTGTACACTAGTATTGTACATCTCTTTCTCATGGTACATACGTACATATCATCACGCCATATCCCTTGCAGGGTAGGCAGAGAGAACAGAGTGCCAGAGAACTCTATCTCTGCATACTTCACTCGCTTCCTCAACATTCATAATTCTCTTCATACACGCTCGCCGGTTTCGGAGACTCTTGACTCCACCTTCCTTTAGTACATGACCGATCTGGTCTAGGTAGGTTAGTCTCGGTCTCCCTCGGTACCTACATCCTTCCACTTTCGCATTGTATATCTTCTTAACCAGACGTTCGTTCGGCATTCTTTCCACGTGTCCGAACCATCGGAGCATGCCCTTTCGCATCTTTACACCAATACTCTCTTTCATACCTACTCGCTCTCTTACGTCGTCGTTACGAATGCGGTCGGTCAGCCTAACTCCACAGATTTTCCGCAGAGATCGCATTTCGACCGCATTAATTTTACTTTCATACTCTTTTCTGCATACCCAACTCTCGCTTCCATACAGTAATGGGACAAGCACTGCGTTATGTATTGCTACACGTGCCTTCTGGCTGAGGTGGTGGCTGCCGAGAAGTTGCCCCAACGCTCCGTTCACTCTATTTCCCGCATTCACTCTTCGCTCTATATCAGTGGTGTACCTTCCATCTCGGCTAAATCCACATCCAAGATATACAAATTCATCCACTTGCTCTAGTATATCATTACCTATCGTTACTCTTACATCTGTTCTGGCTTCGTCTCTTTCAAAGACCATTATTTTGGTTTTGCTCACATTCACACGTAGACCCCTTTTCTTACAAGTTTGTTCACATTCACACGTAGACCCCTTTTCTCATGGTAGTGACCATTATCCCATTATTATAACTTTAATGACCAAAACCTACTTAGAAAAACCACTACCTCCACTTCTTAAATTCAACCTCTCAAACCCAGATTGGTCTAAATATTCTTTGGCTCTAGAAAATGAAATAAACTCGCTTCCTGACATTAATAACCCATCTTACCAGGGTCTTGGCCATTACCATGCTCAGTACTGCTGCCAAAAGTTTGTAGAGTCGTTGTACGACTGTGCAGGGAGCTCCTTTCCTGCGAAAAAAAGTGCACGTGGCAGAATTCCATCTCCACCATGGTGGGATCATGAATGCACTATAGCCATTAAAGAAAGAAAAGAGGCAGAGCGGAGATACAATAGAAGTATGACAATCGATAATCTTCTCATATATAAACAGGTTTGTGCAGGGACGAGACGACTGTTAAGAAAAAAGAAACGCTTGGGTTGGCTTCGCTTTTGCTCTTCACTATCCCCTTCCACCCCGTCATCTTTAGTATGGAGAAGCATTAATAAATTTGGGTTAGGTCAGTCTCCATCAACTTCTTCAATAATATCTCGCCAAACTGCCGAATTGTTTTTTGATAACTTAGCTCCTCCCTACGTTCCCTCGTTTACAGAGAGCCATCACCCTTGCACCTACAGTTTATTCTCCTCGGAAAACTCTATGGAGACTGCTTTCTCCATGAACGAATTAGAAATGGTTCTTAAGTACGTAAGAGACTCAACACTCGGCATCGATGGAATTCCCTATTCCTTCATAGCTCAGGCCAGTACTAATGCCAGAAAGTATTTTCTTGACATTGTTAACTACTGCTATGATACTGGTTGGATTCCCAGTGAAAAATCCAAATAATAATCCCCATTCTAAAACCAGGCAAACACCCAGAGGATCCAAACAGTTACAGACCTATCGCCTTATCTTCAGTATTACTAAAGCTCCTTGAACATCTTTTAAAAAACCGTCTTGAGTGGTTTATTGAATCTCGTGACCTACTCCCTAAATCTCAATTTGGATTTAGAAAGGGGCTCAGTACAATGCACAGTGTGGCAACCCTTATTACAAGCATTCGGATTGCATTAACAGATAAAGAATCTGTTGTGGCAGCGTTTCTTGACATTTCCTCCGCTTACGATTGTGTCCTTCTTCCCAATCTCAGGCAAAAATTGCATCAGCTGAGATTACCAGTCAAGATGGTCCATTGCATTTGCGAAATTTTTTATGTCTCGATCACTGGTACTGAGAGCTCAGTATTCTCCTATGGAAAAGAGAACCACCTGGAAAGGGCTTCCACAGGGATCGGTTTTGAGTCCCTTATTATATAATTTATACACAGCAGATATGGCCTCTTGCCTCAATACTAACTGCTACATCGTGCAACATGCTGATGATCTTGGCTTTGTTTGTCAAAGATCCTCTCATTAATAATGCTGCTTCGTCGCTAGAGCTTTCTCTAAATTCTCTGAACCAATGGCTGCTGTCCCATGGTATGTTACTCTCTACTCCAAAGAGCACCATAATTATTTTCAATCGTAAAAGAACAATCCCTCAAATTGAAATTAATATTCTGGGCCATAGAATCCCTGTCTTGAACAAAGTAAAGTTTCTTGGTGTATATCTGGAATCTAAATTGAGTGGAACTCAACACATTAACCATCTCGTCAAGAAAAGCGAACAAGCCATCAACATCTTAAAAGCTCTAGCTGGCGTCTGGTGGGGAGCTCATCCGCTCACCATGAAACTGGTGTACAATGCTATAATTCGTAGCAAAATAGACTACGGCTTATTTTTGCTAGTTCCTTGTAATAAGGGTACACTTGCAAGACTGGATAGCGTACAAACTAAGTGTCTCCGTATTATTTTGGGCTGTATGAGATCCTCCCCTATTAATGCGCTACAAATTGAGTGCGCGGAGCCACCTCTAACTTTAAGAAGGCAATACTTAGCTACTCGCTTTCTATCCGAACATGTGGTTAGAAAATGTCACCCATTACTACAAAATCTTCACCACCTAAATCATAAATGCAGTATATCGACATCTTGGCAAAATAAGCCACTTCCATTGTTAATCCAAGCCCTACGAAAATTTTAAACGTTAGAGGGACCCATTATAAATTTTTCTAGGCTCCCCCTTTTTGATTATAATTATGAGGTACTATGTTACAAGCCAGAAATACGCTTAGATATAGGAATAGCTAAAGACACTGTTTCAGCGGATTCAATTTTAAACGCACTCGTTAATGAACAGTGGCACAATTTTCAAAGGTTTTTCACTGATGCTTCGAAATTATCTATAACTAGTTATACTGGTGTCGCAGTATATTATCAAAATTTTAAAATCATTTTAAAATTTAAATGTCCTAAAGAGTCCTCAGTATTTACAGGCGAATGTGTTGGCATCCTGGAGGCATGCCTTTTCATCGAGGCACATAATATTAACAAAGCTGTCACATTTACAGACTCTCTGAGTTGCCTCAAGTCACTACAGCAGAACCCTTTCAAAAGCCGAACACACACTAGCCTTATTCTTCAAATTAAAAGAACGATCCTGTCTTGTGTCTCTAATGGAAAGACAGTTCAGTTGGTCTGGATTCCGAGCCACTGTGGTATAAAGGGTAATGAGTGTGTTGATAACTTTGCTAAATCTGCAATCGTCTCCCAGGGCAGCGAACTTAAATATTTTGGCCACCATGGACACGACTTGGCAAACCTTACTCATGAATTTCTGCAATCAGCATGGCAAACAGACTGGGATGATTCTAGTAGAAGAAAAGCTAAGTTCTATCGTTTTATACAACCAAATATTATACCGAAACCTTGATTTTATCAATTTAAAAAAACGTCCCGCTGTTCTATATCAATGATCTGTAGACTGCGAATAGGTCATTGCTGCTCACCAGTATTCCTCCATAAAATCCGGGTCCGAGACTCATCCTTGTGTGAGTGTGGCATAGATGAAGGTAGCTTAGAACACATTTTTTTCAGCTGCCTTAAGAATAACCCAGGCCTTGACCTGTATACCTTCATCAATGAATTGAAAATTCCTCTTCCTATTAACTTTCCGTCTCTATTAACTTACTCCTCTCCAGTACTTCTTAAAACTATGATCCATCTTTAAAATTTTCTTCTTTTTAAATATATATATATAATTGTGTTGCAGATGTAAATAACCTGGCAGAGCGCAATATAATCCTATGTGGCTTACTAATCCTTTATAAAGGCATAATATATGTCTGCTGTTTATATGTATGTCTATGTATGTATATATTGTGTACGTGTACGTGTGTATCAGTGTTAAATCTATGTTTTACTTATTAAATCAATCACATCTAGTTATAATGTTATCAAAATTTAAATTGTTATAAAAATCACACACGTTTCTCCACATAGCTGACATTGCCGGAATTGTCGACACCGGCAACACTTGCCATTAGGAAAAAAATAGAATAATAGACACTACAAACTGGCAGTATTTTAATTCCTTTTTTTTGTAATGGCAATTAGCTACTAATACATTGCCTATTATTGCTAGTGTTGCACATGATTTATCGCTGCATCGGTCTGTTTATTCTTGAATATGGTATTGCAGTCTGGGAAAGCGCTAGCAAAAGCACTTGCATCGACCATCATCGATCAACCTCGCACGTAACACGCCCCATATGCATGCATGCATACAATAAGACAAACGTGCACTCACACTTACTCGAAATTTGTACCAAATTCAGAAAAGCCACTTTACTGCATGTTGATTATTATTTCTAAAATAAAACGCATCCCTAATTCTTTAGATACAGGTTTCAATTGATATAACTTTACTCTTTAGATACCGGCTACGTCCTAGTTTGAGAGTCGCAACTTATCTTTATTTAAATTATTTGATACCAAAATTTAAAGAACACATATATTAGTTAAGTCAAATAGTCATCTTCAACAGTGCCATAACCATACATAATGGCATTGTTTGAGAATTTTGGTGGAAACGAAAACATCATTATGAATACGATTTCATTACACCCCAGCATTAGATAAAATATCATCAAAATTATTTAATATAACTCTTTAAAATACTAAGATTGAATATAACATAAGATCACGATATGACCCTTTCATATTTCGCCAAAACTCAAAATGACAGTTATAACTTAAAATTTTATTATTACTCATAAATTAAACATACATACATATGTATGTATGTTTAATGTATGTTTGTTACATATCATCACGCCATATCCCTTGCAGGGTAGGCAGAGAGAACAGAGTGCCAGAGAACTCTATCCTTGCATACTTCACTCGCTACCTCAACATTCATAATTCTCTTCATACACGCTCGCCAGTCTCGGAGACCCTA
This sequence comes from Lymantria monacha, assembly GCA_905163515.2. Lineage (NCBI taxonomy): Eukaryota > Metazoa > Arthropoda > Insecta > Lepidoptera > Erebidae > Lymantria > Lymantria monacha. The sequence continues at coordinate 4,288,690 of LR991104.1, forward strand.
GACTCCACCTTCCTTCAGTACGTGACCAATCTGGTCTAGGAAGGTGAGTCTCGGTCTCCCCCGGTACCTACATCCTTCCACTTTCGTATTGTATATCTTCTTAACCAGACGTTCGATCGGCATTCTTTCCACATGTTTTTTATAAATTAAAAAATAATAATTTAAAAAAAATATATTAAACTTATTATAATATTAATCTTTCATAAATATTTATAGTTTTTATTTATATTTATTTCCGGTGAGCGTGTATGAAGAGAATTATGAATGTTGAGGAAGCGAGTGAAGTATGCAAAGATAGAGTTCTCTGGCACTCTGTTCTCTCTGCCTATCCTGCAAGGGATATGGCGTGATGATATGTATGTATGTATGTATCTTTCATAAATTAAAATTATTATAATTTCGTAGTACGTAGTGCCACCCACACCCCATATGAAATGATTATGCAGGCAGAATATACCAATTAACTTTATTTAATTATTCTTGAAGTTAATTTAAATAAAAAATGCATATTTTTTATTTTCATGGCTATTAGCTGGAACTGACAACAAAACGTTGTCAAAGCCATATAATCAAATTAATCAATCATCATAAAATAAGGGGGTCTTACCCCTGAGTCGCAAAATAGGTTTTTATAAATAATTCATTCTATCTTTCGATATATCTCATTCATTTATCATAATTTAGTTGTCTGAACTGTCCGTAGATGGCATAGATTATCATTTAAAATCATCTATCAAGTACCTATCTGATACGGGCCATGAAGACTTTAATTACTCCAGTTTGCAGGTTAATAATAACTGCAGTTGTTAATAATATTTTTTCATATGAGATAACACCTCAAACTAAACGAAGGCCAGGAGGATTATACTAATATCCAATTATCAATTGTAATTGTGTATCATTTAAGTTCATTAGACACAAATTACATCCAGACTCAGAATAGTAATTCGGGGATTGCATAAAGAAATTTTCTGTGTAGGGGTGGAATCTATGTTACTCGGCATGATGACTCATTACTACGACCATTAACGTCTTTTTTAAACTATAAACTTAGTATATAGGATATGCGACTACATGGCGCTATTAGTTAAAAAGAGTTCTTACAAGTTTATTTGGCGACATTCTAAGTACCAAATACATCTTTATTACCTATATTATACATATTGTACTCTCTATTTGAATACCTGTCAAGGAAACCAAAATAAACAATGTTAATTTATTATTTATTTTATTTTCATTATAATATTACTATGTAAGATGAAAATATACAGAAGAGAAAAACCGTTAAGGGTAATCGATTATGTTTTGAGTTTGTAAAAAAAGCTATAACTGAAAATGGTGGATGTGAGTTATACGGAGAGTTGGGCATCGCAGCCCGATGTCTGCCGGTGTTGCCTATCAACTAGTGGTACGTGGGATGTTACTGCTTCCTACACTACAGAAACTGGAGAAAATGAAGTGTACGGGGAAATGCTTCAAGAGTGCTTTGGTATTACGGTGAGATTTTCATATATCATTATCTTCATCTACTTGCTTTTATCCCAATAACTTAGAGTCTTCACAATATGTTTAAATATTATAATTAAAATTCCAGCGATGAGCATCCAAATTCATTTTCAGTGTGGTGACGGAGTAAGAATACTATTCACCACCCCAAATTTTATCCGTGGGTGATCGTACGAGACGACTAAGGAATATAAAACGCATATAACATCTATGCGAGAGAAGGAAAACTCGAAACAAAAGCCTATACCAACACGTCTAACCAGTGCGGTATAATAGGTTAATTTCCCTCCCATTATAGAGGAGGCCCGAGCCGAACAGTGGGACATTTATGGGCTGTGATGATGATGAGCATCCAAATTCATTGAAATGTTCAATTATGATGATAATTACATAATAAAATTGTATTGGTAACGCCACACTGTTGACAGATCTCAGTCTACAGCCATGGGCCAGCTCGTCCAGAGTAGCATCACATTTTTGCAGGAAATTGATGTCTGAACAATATGGTGTTACATTTTGTTTGGCTAGTGAAGTGAGCTGAAAGCCTAACTTTCTGGTTAGGCTTAGGCTAGGAGTTAAAAGCATGTTTGCAAGCTTTTGTATTGCAAAGATCCATGAGAAGTTGTAACCCATATTAACAGGTGTGCTGCTTGTTTGTCTGCTACCATAAGCAATAAAAAAATTATTGATCATCAAATGCGATAGACTGGTTATCAACATTCTCCTACTCTTATCCCAATTACTTGGGGTCGATACAATGTATACTCTTCTTTCATAGTACATATTGTAAAAGTTTGGCAATAGTTTTATGAGCGGCCGTCTGCCAGACGTCAACCTTCCGACGGTTGTTGTAAGGCTCTTAGACATCTTTTATGACATCCATGAGCAAAGTAAGGGTATTTAAAACCATATTAAAGAAAATAAAACCACAATAAATCAAATCATTAAACAAAGAAAGGTTTTCAAGAAGATTATATTTACATTAAATATAATCTGGTCAAGTCTATGTCGGGCTATTGTGAGATCCTAATCTTGATTGTATATATGTACATATATAGCCTTGCGCCTGTTTCCCAAAGGCATAGTTTATATATTGCCACCAACCAAGATCCTAGCATACCCTCCCTTGCTTCATTCACAGTCTATACATGCTTCATGTTTATGCATACCCTTAATATGACTTGAATGGATTATATTTATGATATAATTACTTCTCCTATGACACAGGCTTGAGCTAGTTAAAGAGACAAAGTTATGACAAAGGTAAGTATATAAATATTTTCATTCTTCAACATATTATTCATAATAATATATTACAACATATAATACAATATATTACAACATATAATACAATATATTACAACATATAATACAATATATTACACATTTCAATAAGTACTGATTTTAAGTTAATATTATAATTTTTATTATTATTATCAATTGTTTTCTAAATATTTGTTGTTATTGAAAGCGCTCATAGGAAGCAAGAAGGTTCCATGGGAAATTCTGTCTGGAAACGAAAGCTATTGAACATAGTCAATTGAAAGATTATTGGGTATTTACAATCACTATAAAATTATTTAAAACTAGCAGCCAGGCCCAGCTTCGCATGGGTATTAAACAAAATATGAAGTCATATATTTTGTTAAGGATTAATACCAAAGTATAAATAAAAGAACTTTTATAGCGTTGGCATTTGAATATATTTTTTAAAATGAAAAAGCACTTATTGTGACATAACTATAATAGTTAGACATAATATGCTGTCGTGATATTTTTTGTAGATTTAGATTTATTTATATTTTTTGAGAATTATATGTTCTGCAAAGTTGTAGTACATTATTTTGTTCTATAATCAATAGTTTTTGCAGCGCACGTGATGTAAGAAAGATTTTTGGTAATTTTTCCACACCTTGGATTTCATTATTGGAGTTTTAGTATGGATCCCTAACTTTTTTGAAAATTTAAATAATCTATGTTCACCGGGGATAGTGTAGCTTCCCAACAGTGACAGCATTTTTCAAATCGGTCAAGTAGTTTCGGAGCCTATTCAATTCAAACAAACAAACAATCAAATTTTTCCTCTTCATAATATTAGTATAGATAATTTTAATTTGAAGTACATAAGCAATACATCATGTAGGTCAATATAACCGGCCTTTATTTTTCAAAAAGGGGTCATAATAAGCGAGATGTCAATATAAGCAAGTTCATTATATCCATTTTTCTTATAAAGGATTTTATATGAAAACCAAACTAGGCTGAGAATAACGTCATATTAAGCGGTTTGTCAATATAAGCGGCGTCATAATAAACGGATCATACTGTATCTTGAAACTAGTAGCTTGTTTATAGAAAAGCATGGTTTAATACTAATTGGTGGACATTGGCTATCCATGTGACAACAGTTGTAGAATACAATGCCTTACCATCTTTTAATCTTTTTTGGGAGTTATAAAAATGTTTGTTTGATTAACAATTGTAGATCTTAGGCAGGTTAATGTCACACCGCATGGCCAGTCAACTTTTGCAATATTTATGATGTAAGAAGTTATACATATTGCGTCAACCACAAGTAATTGGGATAAGAGCTGATGATTGATGAGATCCTTTTGATTATTCTAGACTTTATTAGAATTTATTGGCTAACAACCAAGAGCTGTTCCCGTAGAGGAACAGATTTCCAATAGTTGTATGTGTCCATCTAGTTTATTTGATATTCACAAATGAGGCTGCTAGAACCAGAGCGACTTAATCACAGTAACCATGTTTTACAATATGGAGGAAATTAAATTCAATTTAATCGATTTATCATACATAAGCCGATAATGTACTTGTACTGCCATCTATTGTTAAGAGCTTGTAAACAATGTTAGGCCACTGTGGTTTGTAGATTAACATTTTTAGATTATGAAATTGCAATCAGCTTAAAAGTTGCAAAAATGTAGTTAGGCCACTCTGGTTCTAGCAGCTTCAAATGAGTTTTCAAATCTTCACCAGTGTTATCATAGAAATAATTTTGTAAAATAATTGTTTTGTAGTTGTCCTATCTGCTGCACTGGGGACACAGCAGGATGGTATGTGGCTTGTGTGTGGGACATCTCCGCGAAGCGCTCCGGTTCCGCAAGCAAGTCGTACAGGCGGAGCAGCAGTTCTGCAGAGTTAAAAATTCTCGTGAGTCTATGTCTTTACTGTTAATACTTAGTATGACACAAAGTTTGCAATGCAACTTGTACACATAGACCTTTACACTAGTCATCGGATTTAAATGCGATTTTTGTCAACAAATATTAATTCAAAAGGATGATTTATATGTATAGTATTTATAATATACAGGTTGCCGATTTAATTAGTAGAGTCCTTGAATGAGGTGTATCAGAGCATGATACACTATCCAAATAAGTACAAAAACAGTACCTAATTTTTGATTAAATTGCCCTAATGATAAGCGGTGTGTGATAATACATTTGTACTATAAAAGTTCGATGTAGGCATATACTCATGCGTGTGACATTGAACTAGTAGGCAAATAGTCCCGCTCTCGCTGCGCTCACCGCCGTACAGCTGGGTCGAAATGTACCTACAGGTCAATGTACGCTGGCAAACCTATTGTTTTGATAAGAAACAAATCACTTTAGTAACCAATATGACAATATTCTGACAAATAAATTATTTTGATTTTGATTTGATTTATCTCGGGATTGGGCAGAGCTAGGAATCTGCAACTAACTTTATTGTTTTTTTATGACGTTATTCCTACACCTAGTTTAATTTATTCTAGTAATAAAATTGGCACCATGTATAAGAGGAAAACCGAGAAGTTAAGAGTTGTAAGATGACGTCATAAAAAACATATTTGTAACTTTATACATTCTAAACGTTATGATATAGATCAAATTAGTATACTGTGAAATTGTATGATAAGAACCCTTTTTTTTGCTATGGACTATGGATGTGGTCGCGCCCCACCAAATCGCTCCGGGGCGACGGAAGGGGCGGCCACCCCATAGACCCACCCTGCAAAGCGCCTCACTTCGCCGTGCGCGCGGGCCACCTGAACCTGATCTTTGTCTTCAATCTCCAAAACGTTAGCAATAGTAAGGCTATATGTCTATAGTAAGGCTACATTGTTGACGGCTTTCTGTCTATAGCCGTGGGCCGGTCTATCCGGGGTAGTACCTAGTAGTACATGAAAAGCGAAGTCTGAGCAGTGAGAATAGTTGTTGTTGCGCTTCAACACACGGATGAGGATTAAATTACTTATATTGTATGAAAAAATAATAGTTTGGTAATATTAAATTCGTACTTTATCAGCTTACTTCCAACATCGGGTATTGATAGGCTGGTCGCTGGTTATACTTTGAAATGGTTATTACATTTATTTGGTATTTGTACAGGTACTTTCAAGCCGGTCGTACTGACGGTTGATACACCACGTAAAAAGAACAGCTCGGATAGTTCCGATGATGAAAATAGCGATGGTAAGTTTTGTACACAACGCTCTCTATCGATATATACTAAGAAACTCCAGGGGTGTTTAAGAAAGAAACTCATTAATGTCAATTTGCAAAATTATTTAAATAAAAAAAAATCTAAAAAATATTTTTATAATTTTATTATTTTCATAATGTTGTCATAGAAATAATCGTATAGTAAATATTTTTTGCAAACCCACTAGGGGACAAATATTTATTTCTGAATGTAGAGTTATACAGAGTGGAGACGTCAATACGACAATAAATGAAAACACCGTCAATACTAGTGTATAGGAGTATTTTGAAACTATTAAAAAAGTCCTCGCATGCATATTTAAAAAACAATTTTTTCAAACAAACTTTTTATCATAAATATTGAAACAAAATAGAACACCGTTTGTAAATATTAGTTCACTAACCTGTGGTCGGCACGCGAGTGACCTTGTGGTATCATATGTTACAACTTCGAAACGTAGGTAAATACATACACTTAATGTTTGGGCGCTATTAATTCTTACTCGATTATTTTATTAAAATAATCACGATAACTTTAATAATTCACTTGGTCGTTAAACTTTTAAATTTTCGATATGTGCGCCATGGACCCGAACGCACAAAATATATCGTTTTAAAATATTATTTCGAACTCTTGTTAACAGGTCGCCATTGACGGCGATGTATTTTAACTTGTCGAAAGATCGTACAATTCCTTTTTTTAAGTTCTCCACATTATCAACCTCTGTCAAATTTGCGAGAAAATAATTTAAAATTTGTTCATCTAGGGTGACTCTTACACGCGAAGGAGCACTATCCATATGAGGCAGTAAGGATTGATTATCCCGTAACCTCTGGACAGCTTGCACAATAGTCCGGCCATTGGTAGTACAAACACGTGTGTTTCCATATCTCTTTCGGTACGTACGTATGGTTAAAGCTGCATTTCCGTGATATTCTCCATAAATTAAAATCATATCTGTATACCCGAAGCTGTGTAATTATAACGAGGCATTGTAAATGAGAAAGAAATACTATTCTAACACAAAGTAAGCGTCTAATTACGCACATTCACGTCACAGGATCACGGTGGCACACTGACCTACAGACCTATTATAATAGTTTTGAACGTGAGACCGAGGTCTTCTTCCATTAAGCCGCATTAGGTAGTTTTAAATTTCTCATCTAAGTCTGATGACACGGTTTATATGTATCTTAATACTTAGGAATAAGGTATAATATGCATTGATTTGTATTACGTTTGGGGAAGACTTGAACTGGTAAACATGGCGATATGTAGGTAGGTACTAGTTTCATATTAGTTTATACCGATGTGGCGCGGGAGCTCATTTGATAGGCGAATAATTTTAATTTTTATACAGAGTGTGGAAATTGTTAATAATACAAAGTAATGTGCTGCGGCTAAACTATACGACATATTGTATTCAAAGTTTGTATACAGGCTGGGCAAGTCATCAGATACACTAGATTAAAATTATTGTCGTATGGTCGTCTCCACCTTGTATATTAAAAAATATATGTTTGTTCTCCTTCTATTTTTTTTTTGTATTGGCAATCAGAGACTTATACAAGCCATTGTTGCCATTTTCACGGCTTTGGTCTCTTCATGATAGTCGTTATCCGTCAGTAAGTCAAATTGTCTTCATCAACATTGCTATGGCCACACTGTTAAAGATATCTTTTGGGAGAGTTTTGGCGCGAATGTGGAAATGTCATGTCACGCTCTTGTATTATATTCATTTTTTTAGTGTTTTGTAGTGTTATATTGAATAATTTTGCTGGTATTTTATGCAATATGGTACAGTTAAAGTGCTGAAGTGTAGTGAATATGGTATAATAGTGGTTTACGTGTATTTTCATATTTTGCCAAAATTCCCAAGGAAAACCATTGATTAGGTTATCAGCACCCGATTAATGGTAATGACTTGACTTACTGACAGACAATGACTATTAAAGCTACATAATATGAAGAAATGATGAACATATATGAAAAATAATTAAATAAGACTTGGCTGTATGGGCTTTGATCCCTTTGCCTGTCCGAATGGACGAACAGAACCAAAAAAAAAAATATCTTTTGGGAATTTTAGAAAACGAAAACGTTGTAAAGCACTTTTATATCATATTCACTACGTCTCAGTAATTCCTTCGCATCACATTACATAAGATGTCATTAAAATTATTTAATATAACAAGTTAAAACACTAGGATATTGAATAGTTAGTAGGAATTGAAAAGTTGACATTAATCATAAATACTAAATTTTACAGTACACATATTTAAAGAGATTTTTTAACGAACAAACGTACGGCATAACATAGAATAAAACTTCAGACAGAACAGTTTTTGACATGTAATTTGTGTTTTATTATTTCTTTTTTAAAATACATACTAGGTATAACAAAATGTTTTAAACAATATTTTTGTTTTGTTTTTAAAGCTTATGGTGGCAAGCGAGCAGACAGCACACCTGATGGTAAGAGCCACTACCGCCCATGGACCTTTGCTATAGCTAGGGCGCTGCCTTCCAATATAAATCCCAAACCCACCCAGTTGGGCTTTCGGCTCTCTCTCTCACCAAATGAAGCACAATAGCAGAGTGCCATTACTCAGACGTCAATCTTTCTACGAGAGTGCGGTACTACCCCGACGGACCGACCCGCGGCTGTAGACAGAGAACTGTCAACAGCGTGGTCCTACCACCATTAAAAAATTGATGTCAATTTTCAAAATTATCGAGAAATATCACTTTTCTTTTTAACCGAGACGATATGTTCAGGCGTTGCAAGATCATCAGCTTTTTTGTTGGCAGCCTTATGAATCTTGGAATGGGTATTGTACATTCAAACATATCGGGGATTTTAACATTACTAACAGCTTGTGTATGATGGTTGTACACTGAGCCACTCAGCTATGGAGCTTGAAGGTAGAAGAGGAAATCCTGGATTGCTAATTTTTGTATGAACTCAATTGTTTCGTCTTAACTAGTTCTTTTCATTTGGGTATTTATTTTAACGGGCTGGCCACTGATGTCAAGGAATTGGTACCGAGTGGTCCTTCCAATGGCTATGAGGAGGGAACACGATAGATTATGGGACTCCACGCCACCCTTCCATCGTCCCAGACGTAATGGACGGGGAGTATCCAGACCATAGCTTGCCAAAAAAGAAAGGTCATTTATTTTTGTCTGCGGTTAATTATTTTTTTTAATATTATTGTTTTTTAATTTTCAGATCGTACCATAGACTTATTAACACTGACAGATCGAACGGAACGTCCAGTAGTTGATAGAATGCTGCCAAAATCATCAAAAACGGATAAGAACAAAAGAAAGAGGCAAAGGAATGATGAGGAAGAAGAAAACCTCGATTCGGATACACCTATATCAGAAATATCAAAAAAGAATCATGCATCTAAGAGTATTAATGACAATGATAGCTTGGAGATAAATAGTATTGATAGTTCTGATAATGAACCTGTGAAAAGTAAGTATCATTATCATCTTAGCTCATAAACATCCCACTGCTGGTTTCGGGCCTCATACACAATAGGAGGGGATTTCTTTTTTATTGCTTATGGTGGTAAACAAACAGACAGCACACCTGATGGTAAATGTCACTGCCGCCCATGAACCTTTACCGCTGAGACTTTAGACCGCTGCCTACAAATACAAACCCCAAACCCACCCCAGTTGGGCTCGGAATTGACATATTATACAACGCTGATCAGATATATTGGTATAAGGTTTTATTTCGAGTTCCCCTTTTCTTGCATAGATTTGAGAATGATTTTAGGTGTAAAGGGATATATCGGTAATTGTTTTTTAAAATATCCACAAGCAATGCCGAGTTTTTGTTATCCGAATATAAAATTAACACTTCGTGTAAAACCCTCATAAAAATTCCAATCGATCATTGTAAATTTTGTGAATGTGTTGGATTTTGGATATAAAATAATTGCCTTTTGAATCTAGAGTCTAGTTATTTTTAAATCTATTTATTATAATACTCATTTGAATGAAAATAGAAACAAATTGATATACAAACGGACACACATTCATATCTGTAGAAAATGAAATATATCATATATATGACGGCACTTGCGTTTATTGCACGTGCTAAAACATGTTACAACGTGTTAACATATTCACTGACCACGCCTCCTAGCGCGTCATGCATTCCCCGCCACGCAAACTTGTTATAAAAAGAGGCGAGCGCGCGGTTTAGTCAGTCTAAGCCCGCGCGTGCCACGGTGCACATGTCGTGCGCTAGTCGTGTAATTTATTTGTTTGTTGGTCTGTTTAATCAGTTTAAGATCGAGCGTCTTCCGATACCGTAGCAGGGTTCATCTATTTCGCTTGGAAACGATGCGGTCCACGACTGCACGTTTCCGACGATCATTTCTCCTACGTACGTGCGAGATCTGTAGTGAACTATCTGTTGCCGTATTTCCCAAAGGAAGAACTGCTGCTCATTCTTTTGGTGAACTCCTGGCCAAGGATTCCACATGCAAGTAAAAGAGTAGTGACAATTGTGATCTTGTCCCGTAGTCACACGGGGAAGTATTATCTATCAGTTACTATGTCATCCTTAGTACTACTGAACTGATAGCAGTTTACTGTGTCATCCAGTACCATGTAGTCGTTTGTGCAAAGGCGATTGCCTGGGACTGCTTTGTGTGTTCACTTAGTGTAAATTGTAATTGGTACATAGTTGTGAAAGTAATTGTGATTACTTGCAGTACGAGAATTTACGACTTTGTATCCGACATTATTGTTCCTTATGTCTGACATTTTCCCTACATATACATAACTTAAGGCAGAGAAGGGGCAGGGAGAGACTATGGATTACCATAACTAACGATCCCAGCATACCTCTATCGCTTCATTTACACTCATAATAGTCTTCATACATACTCTTAATATGACCTCTCGTCAACTCATCTCTAATTTGGTACAGAGAAATATAACGTGGTCTTCCCCTTGTACTCGTCCCTATTCCCGCTTGCTTCATATATTTGTTTCGTCAACCTCTCCTCACTTATTATCTCTACATCAATTAATTAAAATAAATACATTATTACTTTAAAACAAATGCGTGTCTGACTTTGCTACCATAGACAATGAAATATATAGATCCAATTTTTATGGGGGTAAGATAGAGGGTCGCACGCTGTGGTTCGCCCTATGATGTGAACTACGGTTCATGTAATGTGACTGCGGACTGAATGATTAACAAGGTTTTTAATGGTTGGCAATCCGTATGCCCGCTCAAAGAGATTGTAAAACGTTAGTTCATGGAGCCCAACACCGTTCTTTTATCGTCTCAAACTGCTGGGCGATATAAAGCGAAAGTATACAGCCAAGGATTTTTTCCATCGTCTTATCGTTCGTTCTTGAATTTCTGTTTTTATGTTTCATTTGTTCCTAGAGTCTTGTGACATCATAATTCCAATTCCATTTTGTGTATCGATCATGAGTAATAAGAACCATTTCATCAATACCATACCTCCATGAATGCCCAAGTTTCAAATATATTTTTCTTTATTTTTAGGCTTCACCTTCACGAAGCCTCAGACCCGTGTGAAGCAAATATCGGAGCGGAAGCGGGTCATACTTACGTGTGACATCGTCCTTAGAGACACCACCGCTTGCCCCTTCAGACACCACAAAAGCTGGTTCCAATGTTTCTTCTGTCAGCAAGACTTCATGGAAATCAACCTCCTTAGAGATCACACCATAAAGAATCACAATAATATAGATGATGAAATAAAAAAAATTAAACGCTACCCGCGCTCACTACAGATTGATATTTCGAATTTGGAATGTAGGCGTTGCAATTTAAATTTGACAGATGTCACTTCAATGTGTCGCCATTTTGTTGAAGTGCACGAAAAGATTATATATAACGAATGCATCGCGGATTATAAAGTAAACGGCACTCCTTTTTATTGTCACATATGCGGGCAACAATTCCATGTGTTTAGAAGTTTGACAACACATTTGAACGAACATTACGCGAATTGTATATGCGATGTTTGCGGCAAATCATTTTTAAACTCGAAACGTTTAAAAGTCCATAAGCGTACGCACGAAAACGGTCAATTTCCTTGTACGGAATGCGGTAAAATACTTAAAACTAAGACATCAAAAGCGAATCACATAGAGAGCGCACATTCTAAACGTATTATCAAATGTCAGATATGTTTTGAACCTATGAAGCATTATAATGATAGAATAAAACACATGTCCGAAGTCCATAATATAACTCATAAGTTTAAATGTCCTATTTGTAATAGGGAATATAATATTAAGCACTATTTAGCCACACATATGCGACAGACACATGGTAATAGGAATAAAAAATGCATGGAATGTGGAATGGGTTTTATAACAAATCATGGTTTAAAGAAACACATGTTGAAGCATACCGGAATGAAGCCATATTCTTGTAATGTGTGCTGCAAGTCTTATGCTAGAAGGTATACATTGAGGGAACACATGAGATCTCATGGAAACGAGTTATTGATTACTAAGTAGGAAAATATAAAGAGGGTAGTTCGTTATAAATCGTAGTTTTTCTTCCTGTCTTCCTCTTTCCACGATGTTTTTATGATAATTGATCTTTATTCAGTATGTCCAAATGTATAGAAAGGTAGAATGATTATTTCGTTTAAGAGTTTTGACACAGAAATATACGTCTTGATAACTGAATAGTTTGAAAATTAAAAGGAGGGTAGTTCGTAAAAAAAATAACTATTTCGTCCTTCATGACGTTGCTTGTTGAATATCGTATGTAAATGGAAAATTCCAATTATATTTTGAGTATAGAAATGAAGGTGTGGTGTACTAATTTTTTGAGTTTTCCAGTACAAAAAAATGGCTAAGCTAAATTGTCTAGTGAAAATTAAATAATACGGGAGATAACTTCTGTTAAAATATAAATTAATGTAATATATTAAAGTTATAAAATGATGCTTATTCGGGATAGCCAAAGCTGTGATTTGTTCGTGGCGGACACAGGTTAATGGAAATTGCAAAGTATGACGTTATTTTTTAGTATAGCTTTCTCTCTCTTTCTAATTAATAACATTGAAATAATCTAACTAGCTCAATATGTGGTATATATATTATGTTGTTTACATAATTGTTATAGTTGTTTTATCTATTATAAAAATTAGTCCATATAATTGGTCTAATATTAATGCGAACTAGTTGTACCTACCTAATCACACACATTCAGAAACTGTTAATGAAAACATTTTAGAGTGGTGGCTTCGGAAACCCACGGGTCTCAATGTCTGTCGGTAGTAGTATTTATAGAGGCCATCACACAGCAATATTAATTAAAATTCTTATTAAGTCACTATCATCATCTTGCTCTCATCCCAACTACTTAAGGTCTACGTAATGTAATCTTCCATACAGTCTTTATCAGATGTCATGTGGTCACTCTCTGTCTATCCATGTCATGCTTCACACAGTTCATGCATCTTTTCTTTGACCTGCCTTTACTTGTTCATTCAACATTCATACTTAAAACTTTCCTTATGATATTTTGTATTATACCATATTGATATTTTAATTTCAGAATCAAAAAAAGCGCCAATCTTGATCGCCGAACATTTAATTAAAAATAGAGATCTACGAATGAATATAACGTTGCTACTTAAATATACAACAATATTACCTTTTAAATTTACTAACAACACTCAATATTACTGTCATTACTGTGACGATCCATATTTATTGTTTAAAGATTTAAAAAATCATATCAAAGTCAGCCATTTAAATTTATCAGAAAAACAAATTAATAGAACCATAAGGGTTCCTAAGAATTTAGTGAAAGCTGACATTAGTGACATTTCGTGTAGACTCTGTGGCAGCAACTACAATACCATAGAGAAAGTCGCCGAACATTTGACAGTGTTGCACAGTAAAAAATATACTATAGTGCCGGGATTGAAAAATTGGCATGGAATATTGGGTTTCAATATGAGTTCGAGTAGATTTAAATGCCATATATGCAATGAAGAGTTTAGATTCTTCAAAAATTTATCCAGTCATATGAACGACCATAGTTCTGATTACGTTTGCCATATTTGCGGCCAACGTTTTATCGTTGAGCATAGACTATTAGCTCACGTCCATAGACACAGACGTAGAAATACCATCGTGTGTAAATTTTGTAATAAAAAATTTAAATCGGCGTCATCTAGTAAGTACCATATACACAAAGAACATGAAAAAATAATCAAATATAATTGCCCTGAATGCTCCGAAGAGTTTTTACAATATCCTGACAGATTAAAACATATGGTTGAGCGTCATAAGTTTAAAAAACCAGAATTTCGATGCCCACATTGTTCGAAACTTCTCGGTAATCCATCGGCCCTCGCTTCTCATATCCGATACTTGCATTTTAAAAGTGAAAATAAGAATATTCTTTGTGAGATTTGTGGCAAGGCCTTTTACGACAACTGGCTTATGAAGAGACATGTGACGGCTGTACATGGCGGCGAAAAAAGTTTTGAATGTGAATACTGCAAGAAAAAGTTTGCTAAGAAATATACTCTAAAAACTCACCAAAAGATCCATTTGAAAGAAAAGAATTACATATGTAGCGTTTGCGACGCGGCTTTTGTACAAAAATGTACTTTAAAAAATCACGTCAAGGCCTTTCATAAGGAAATTGATTTAAGTACTCTTTAATTCCTTTGAACTTCGGAATTAAACTCCATGTTGTTAATAGCGGCTGTACACACTCGACGAGAGCCTGTCGCCGAGAGTTTCTAGGCGAGAGCACGCCCTGTACACACTTGTTATGCCAGTTGCACTGTAAATACCCGAGACAATAGACCTGGAAACTGCTGCTCCTATTTGTCTTTGTGCCGTGAGCTATTATAAATTATTTAAACATTTACTATAAAAAGAAAATTGGTAAGTCATGGAGAAAAATAAGATGGTGGATGATTGCTATGCATCGCAATAGAAACAGGTAAAATACTGTCAGCGGACAACTAAACGATCAAGTGTGTACATGCTCAGTCTCGTTTCCTAGCGAGACTTAACGAGACCCTTTGGCTCGGGCGCAAAAAACCGACAGGTGACCGAGACTAACCGAGGCGAGAACGAGAGCGCGAGACGAGACGAGAGTGCCATGTACATACTCGCTCTCGGCCCGTCTCGGGGTGTCTCGTTGAGTGTGTACAGCTGCTATAAGAATCGGTTTCCACGGAGTTTTACAGGGATTGACCAGAATATGGCCGTTCTAAAAACAGGCTATTGTACTGAAGTTTTTATGGCCTTAAATTTTGATGGTGTGTGACAAATTTTGTCAGTATTATTGTCTAGTCTGTGATCGTTGCTATTTATTAAAAATGAGGGTAGTTATTGGTATGAATATTTAATTAATACATAAGGTACTTTGAAGTGTAACTTAGAAAGAATGACCCTATTTAAGGGTTGTCAGGTAAAATGCTATTAATTTTTTTTGCCAAGACGTACTATTATTACGAATGTGAAAGTTTGGGAAGATGTTTAAATATTTGAACGTTTGGATGTTTGTTACTCAGTCATGCATAAACCGTTGAACAGATTTGGATGAAAATTGGCATATAGATAAACCATTTTCTGGATTAACGCATATCCTATGCATATACTTTTTATCCCAGTAATGTTTTCATTTGGGAAAAAAATTGTGATAAAATTTTACTATAATCACTTTTTTACACGGATGAAGATTCAAACAGAAGCTAGTTCTTTATAAAGAGCACGAAGTTTAGTAAGGATAACTATCGAGTTGAGAGCCCTCAGCGCTCACCGACAGTCCGGCTAAAGTTGTCATAGCCATCTGAGGCTAACAACTAAGACACACAAAAAGAAGGTAAGGATATAAATAGTTCACAATGGTGTAAGTGGTAGCACGGTTGGGCCGGATTCCCAATAGGTGCGGGTTCGAACCCCGCTTGTGACATCATTTTTCGTTTCGTATCGGGTATTTATAAATAATTAAGCATATTAAATGCTAAAAATTTCAGTAATTTGAATAACAAGGTTGTGTCATCGTTTAATACAATTCTAACTGTAAAGTTTGAAGTATTAAGTCTATACAATGTGTAAACATTGTCCGATAGATGGCATACGTCACCTTGAAGACGTAAGATATAATATGATTCGAAATTTGCATGTCCTAAAATAGTTCACAATGGTGTAAGTGGTAGCACGGTTGGGCCGGATTCCCAATAGGTGCGGGTTCGAACCCCGCTTGTGACATCATTTTTCGTTTCGTATCGGGTATTTATAAATAATTAAGCATATTAAATGCTAAAAATTTCAGTAATTTGAATAACAAGGTTGTGTCATCGTTTAATACAATTCTAACTGTAAAGTTTGAAGTATTAAGTCTATACAATGTGTAAACATTGTCCGATAGATGGCATACGTCACCTTGAAGACGTAAGATATAATATGATTCGAAATTTGCATGTCCTAAAATAGTTCACAATGGTGTAAGTGGTAGCACGGTTGGGCCGGATTCCCAATAGGTGCGGGTTCGAACCCCGCTTGTGACATCATTTTTCGTTTCGTATCGGGTATTTATAAATAATTAAGCATATTAAATGCTAAAAATTTCAGTAATTTGAATAACAAGGTTGTGTCATCGTTTAATACAATTCTAACTGTAAAGTTTGAAGTATTAAGTCTATACAATGTGTAAACATTGTCCGATAGATGGCATACGTCACCTTGAAGACGTAAGATATAATATGATTCGAAATTTGCATGTCCTAAAATAGTTCACAATGGTGTAAGTGGTAGCACGGTTGGGCCGGATTCCCAATAGGTGCGGGTTCGAACCCCGCTTGTGACATCATTTTTCGTTTCGTATCGGGTATTTATAAGGTAAGGATAATTATAAATAATATGACGATTGTTGGGATATGTTATGCTTTGCTTACGCCTTCTAGAATTAAGGGAAGAATTTATGAAATAGGTTTTTGATTAACTGCGCAGAGAATGATTGACCCACGTCATAAGTTATGGTCTCGATAGCCACGCAATTTATGTTTGTTAATTGTAATGTATAAATATATTAGGGGAAGTTTGAAAATGGCACCGATGACAGAAAATTAGGAGCGCGAGATTGTCTTGGTATGGACATGTGATGAGGAGGGGTGAAAGGCAAATGACAAGGAGGGTCATCAATATGTTTTTAGATGGACGAAAGTCGTAGGAAACCCAACAAGAGATGGATGGATCGTGTGAAAGAGGATATGTATATGAAAGTTATAAGTGCTGATATGATGGAAGTTTTTGGAAGGCTAAACCATGTTGTGCCAACCCCCACTTAGCGTGAGAATACGCCAAGCGGACGATGATGGTGAAATGTAATATATAAAAAAATCCCACGAGAAAGATTTACTTTTTAATGCTTGATGTTTTACATAAAAAAAAAACTTTATTTATGTTTTCTTTTTGTGTGATTTTTTAATGAATTTAAAATGACTTTTAAGGTCAATCAATGATTGTAAGCTTTCTTTTATTTTAAATTTTGATGGTTTGGCAAGTTCAGTATTATTGCTCTAGTAAGCCTAATCAGTATTATTTCTCTAGTCTTTTTTTATTTTATCTTTATTTTTTTTAAAGTATTTAGCCTCAAGGCCATCCTAGCTCCATTATATCCTAACCTTATGATAATGCCTTATACTACCTTAGATTATAAGCCTATTTATTAGCGTATAAACTAAAAGCGCCGCCTTAGGGAGAGGTTTTGATATAATTATTGCTCTAGTCATATATGCTTATATTTGATAAAATGTGGGTAGATAAAAAAATCAAGATTGTAAATAAGTTTTGGCGGCAACATGACAATGTTATGTGGGACTCTAAATTATATTCAAGCTTTTGTGTTTTATACACCGTGGAATCTAATTGGCTGTTTTCCCGAAACGTATATACTCGGTTAATGATATAGAACCATACTATAGCATTTATTCAATAAAATAAAAACATATTTTTTGTCATTTGCAATCCCGGACGTTTTCTTAAAATATCATTTTTGCATAACCGTAACATGTTTTTGTGTAATCATTTTGTTATGCCTAAGGTCGTTTGATGCCTACGGTCGATGCTCTTATCTTAGTTACCTACTTTATTTCATTACTTTAAAACAATGACTCCATTTTTCCTTCATACTTTGTCGGGCTTAGAACCATCTGATTATTAGTTAATAATGTAACAAAGAAAGTAATGATGATTAATAAGTAAGTACTACCAAATTTTCTAATTCAGGCGTACATATTTAAAAAATTGGAATCACCTTACCTATTTAACAACGATTAGAAAATCACAACACTTACCTAATTATTTTATTTATTCTACGACCTGTACTGAAGCAAATGTTCAAATTGTTGTCCATTCACCTCAATGCACAGCCTTGCACGTTTTAATAAATTGTCTTTTAGTGATTGTAGAGTAATTGTGTCCCTTTTCACATCATTGAAAGCACTAACAATTTTTGTTTTTAAATCATACACACTACGAGTTTCTTCGTGATAAACAATACGTTTAATTTCTAACCATAAATAAAAGTCAATGGCTTCTTGGTGGCCAAGCCACCGGTCCACCTCTCCCAATCCAATTGGCACCGAATTGTTCATTTAGGTAGGCACGTACGTTGCGTTCGTAATGTGCAGGGCAGCCGTCAAGCTGGAAGTACATGTTCCTGACGTATGCTAATGGCACGTTATCTAATAATGTCGGGATTGTCTCTCTTATCAAATCTAAATAATTACGCCCGTTCAAATGTCCGTCAATAAAAACTGGTCCAATAATCTTATTATTAATTATTCCCGCCCAAACATTAACACTAAATCTGATTTGATATGAATGTTGTACTATCACATGGGGATTATTGAACTCCTAATAATGTTCATTATGTATGTTAAAGAGTCCGACTCTTGTAAACGTTGACTCGTCCGTCCACAAAATGTTCACATTGTTGTGTTCGAGTAACCACTGGCACAGGGCGACACAAGGTTGCGGATCCGAGTCATGTAGAGCCTGTGTTCGTCGGAAGTGAAACGGGTGCATTTCGATTTGATTTAATAGCCGCCATACGAAATAATGGCTCACATTAAATCGTCTTGATGCTTCGCTGGTACTGCGTCGTGGATCCTGCTCGAAAAAACGAAGAATGTCTTATTCTAATTGAACAGAATGTTGGCGACGTCTACCTCTAACCTGAGCATGTGTAAGCACTCGAAACTGTCCGTGGGTTAGTAGGCGTTGTGTGGCTGATAAAATGGTCGCTGTTGTAGGCACAGGCGGATTCCTAATGCCACGTCTGCGTAACGAATCCAGGTGTTCTGGCTGAGCGTACAGGCTTCTAGCCTCCGCCAAGTTGTCTCCAGCAATCGCATAAAAACGAACCATGTCTAACCACTCTACGTTAGAGTACTGGTAATGACTTGTCATTTTTTCACACTCGCGTACGGGATTTGTCGTAAACAGATATACGTCTAAACCGTTTGGCAAAAAATTGCAAACTGACCTATTAAAACATAGACCAAGGTCGCGCGACTCGGGCGCATCAAAAGAAAGGGGAAGGGGAAAAGTGTGCGGGACGCGAGGTGCGGGCGATTTCCGAGCTACTATGCCTAAAATTATTTTATTTTACCTATTATTGCGATTTAATACGAATGCTATGTCGTAGGCATGTTGGGAACAATACCGTTGCATATCAGACAAACTTAAGAACGTCTATTTATCAGACTTTTCTTTTAAATGTATTATGTTTTTAGTTATGTGGGGATGTTAAGAATGATTAACTGAGTATATACGTTTCAGGAAAACAGCCAATTAGATTCCACGGCGTAGTGTGATATTAAATAATTTTGCTGGTGTTTTATGTAATGTAATACAGAAAAAGTGCTATAGCCGTTTATTTTCATGTTTTGCCAAAATTCCCAAAGGAATCGTAATTTGGTTGTCAGCGTCCAATTAATAATATCGATTTATTGACGAACTATTAGCATGAGTACGCTACTCAATATGAATAAGTGAAATATTATGCTATAAAATTATGGCGAAAATATGTACAAGGCTCGATTTACACTGATTGTTAAGCCAAAAACATATTTGACTGAAGAATGTATCCATTTAATAAATAGGTAATATTAAAAAAAACAAGTTAATACGCGGGAATAAAGTGAAACTTCAAAATTAACTTTGCCCAAATACCTACGAACTAAATATTTATTTTTATAGATTCTATTTGCTTTTTAAAATATCTATATATTTAGTCTGTGTAACTACCGCCATATGTCTGTGTAAACCACCGCCATTTTGAATTGTGAAATTATTTTAAAATTTCAATTTAGTCATGATATCATTTAATGTAAATTCATGTAACTAAATTGAAATGATTTGACACGGATTAGTCCCGGACTTGTTTTGAAAAGGCAGTTCTAAATAAGACCTATGTTATATTCTAATTCTAAAAAAAAGTCGTATCTAGTCGCTATGTTCATAGAAATTTCTGTGTGAATTTACTCTCTTTTTTTTTTCATAATATACAGTACAGGTTTATATACCAATACATTTATATAATATATCGCACCCCCGGTGCGACACTGTCACATTTGCAAAAAATATAAAAATTAGTTAAATATCCAAAAATGATCCTAAAGCACCCCTAGAGTGATTAATATTTATCCAAAAGTAAAGTTAAAAGTTGACGTTGTAGTATAAGCTGTTCATCTCATCTATATATTCTGAAAGAAAGAAAGAAAGAAAAATGATTTATTTCTCCCAATAAAATTCTGAAGTCATTGTTTTGTGAGGTGTCAAAGTTTTAAATGCTTCTCCTGAAAAACTACATTTTTGCATAAGTGACAGTCATAGAGTAATATAATACATTGGAAAGTGACAGTGTCGCACCGGGGTTGCGATATATGTCATGTTATGTAGAGGCAAAATTGTAAATTAAAATCAAATTTAAAATTACAGACGTACGTCTAAAATGTTCTATCTATGCATAGCAATGCATGCAAAGATCTATCTATGCATAGCTATTGTATTATAATGAAACATTTTTAATAAAAGTCACATTAATTTAAGGTTATGCCTTATAATAAAAGGAACAAACGTATCTTAAGTAAATCGGAGGTCAGGGTATTGGAAAGTTTTATCAATTGACTACGAGGGCTTGGAAGTGTTTCAGCTGTAAGCGTATGTGAAAAACTGCATCTGAATAAAAATAACAAGCAAAATTAATACTAAAATGATTTACAGTGAAATTTTAAAGTCAAATCAAATCATTTATTATGCTATAAGGCCACTTACATATTGTCAATTTTACATATTTTTTAAAATTAATCTACCACCGGATCGGAAAGCCGCCACAAACTGAGAAGATCCGGCAAGAAACTCAGCGGGCACGTAATTTTTTTTAAATTACATATTTTTTTAAGCTATTAATAAATTGGATTTCATGTTATTTTCGAAGTAAGTCACTATCACAAGAGAAATCTTTCCATGGTAAAGGTTTCTCTAAGTTTCTATTTTATTATAAGATTTATAGGTTTTTAGCTATTTATCAGTTATTATATTTCTTTTTTCAAAATTAATATACATTTTTTTTGGGTGGGTTACGGTCGGCGCATTCCTCGCACCACTCCGTCCGGGGCGACAGAGGGGCGTAAGCACGCACACCCAAAATTAATATACCAATGCCATGAGGTTTTGTTTTTACTATTTTGTCTATATTTATATATAGATATCTAGAAATAAGTACTTGTCATTTTAAAGTATATTACTGTGACGATATTATCGTACATTTTACGATGAATGTTAATTATAAGTACATATATTATCTTGCCATTATATGTGATTTAATATTACTTATTATCTGTATTTATTAATTTAAATTTACAAACAATATAGTAATACATTCAAATTAATGAACTGAAATTTAGCATTTAACACTCTTAAGTTATTTATAAAAACTTGATTATGAACGAAAAATGAATGTCGCACGTGAGACTTGAACCCACATCTATTGGAAATCCATTCCAATCGTCCTACCACTTAGACAAGTGTGAGCTGTCCTATATGGCATACAATTTGTGGCTCGTATTTTTCTTGTCGTCTTTATGGTAGACGTGTATCAACTATCCGACGTTATTTACTATAGTAGTCGCCCTCTACGTTGCCCCGGATGGATCGGTGTGGTATGACTACACTATAGCCTGCCAATAAAGTTTTTTTTTAAATATAAGCATATATATACTAATTATAATCAAAGTATTGATGTGACTGAATAAACTTATAATCCAATATTGGTTTTGTATTTTAATAT
Source organism: Lymantria monacha (assembly GCA_905163515.2). Taxonomy (NCBI): domain Eukaryota; kingdom Metazoa; phylum Arthropoda; class Insecta; order Lepidoptera; family Erebidae; genus Lymantria; species Lymantria monacha. The sequence continues at coordinate 4,311,047 of LR991104.1, forward strand.
CCCATACCAGGGTTTCTCAGACTTTTGGCTTCACGAACCTCTGTTAAGCTGTCTACACACCAAAGCCGCCAGCCCGGCGCAATAACCCGCTAGGCAAAGCCGGCGGCTTCATTTTGAAACAAGCTTGCAGGCGGCTTGCGCCCGCACGTTTCCCGGCGGCACACCTCGCTCTCATTCAGTTGTCCGCGGACTTCACTCGGCAATCACTAATTGTGAACGACTTGCCGCGACTATCATGCCGCCGGCCAAGTAATCCGAATTGCATCATTCCAGAAGCCACCGGGCCGGCGGCGACTTTGGTCTGTAGACACCTTTAAAGCTTGCAGATAACAGCGAACTCCTTGTCTCTAACCAATTAAATCCCAATATAGAAAATAATAAAGTCGGCTGTTGAAGAAAACAAGGTTTTTATGTCAATACAGGTTACAAAGATAGTGTCAAAAGAAGTATCTTTTTAATGTTATTATGATGGGTGCTAGTCAACAAGCCACCATCACGTAAATCTTGCCGCGAACCCCTTACCGACGAATGGCGAACCCTAGGTGTCCGCGTACCTCACATTGAGAAACCCTGTCCTATACGATCGGTCCGTGTGGTGACGGAGTAAGAATACAGTTCATCTCCCACTAAATTGCCCCGTGAATGTCGTAAAAGACGTCTAAATGATAATACAGATAAAATTTATGCAAGAGAAAAATTCTAAATAAAAATACTATATCAATCTGTCTGACCAGTTTCGGTTTGAGAGCCCTCAGCGCTCACCCACAGTCCGGGTAAAGTTCCATTGTGAAGGCGGTCAGCAGTCTAGTAGTGTGACGTATATGAGCTTAGATGATACATACATAGCCTCACGCCTGTTTCCCAGAGGCGTAGGCCGAGACTACGGATTGCCACAAACCACAATCCTGGCATACTTTCATTGCTTCATTCACACTCATAATAGTCTTCAGAAAATTGGAGGGAACTTTATGACATTTGAGGGTAGAACGAAGTCCAAACTAATTCATCATAGTATTATTGTGAATGCTCGTAAGGCTTTGCTAAAATCCTTTTAGTAAAAGAAAATTATATTGTGACTGCTATTTTATATTTCAAAATCAATTATAAAATATTTTAATTATGACTTAATAGATTCAAAGTACAGGAGTAGAGTAAGAGAGTTATTATTTTTTTAAATTTAGCAAGCAGATCTAAAATATTATAATAATGAATCTGAGGAAATGTCACGTGAACTTTTCTGTTAATTGTCGGAAAAGATAAACTAATAAGCAGGGGCGGCTCTATCACATGTAGCGCCCGGGTGCAATCAATAACCTGGCGCCCTCTTATATCAGAATGCGTGTACAAAATGGAATAGGTTGATAGTTACAACAGGTTCGACTAAACTTCGAACCTCGCTGAAATGCAAATGCATGCTGAGTCTCGTTGTTTTGATACGAAACCAAGTAAACGCGTTTAAATTATGAAGTTACAGTGAGCATAGCGACAAAACAACCTACCCAAACCTGTCAAATAACGCACCCACTACGTTTATAGATGATCAGGAACTCGCTGCGTTCAGTGTGCCCGCTTCGTGCGGAGCGTTACAGTGGAGGCTCTATGTTCCCCGAGCGGCTCTCGGCGCCCCCTAACACCCGGCGCCCGGGTGCACCGCACCCTCTGCACTATAGATAAACCCGGCCCTGCTAATAAGCTTATTGCTTGAAATAAATTGCACATGATTTGAAGTATTGTGTGAAGTTAAGAGCAAGTGTTTTCATTATCCTTTATTCAGGATGAAGATATCTACAAACTAGCTAATTGACAACAGCGCCATCTATGATGTATGCCTTGAAAACTTTGTAATCACGTGGTATATAAATAGTTCTTTTGCGTAACACCAGTGGCCTACATGTGATAATCAATACTTTCTTACAGTCCTTCAGCTGTTCAGAGCGTTTTCTTTTGATTATCCATATTGGTTTAAGAGTGGCGCTAATATAGCTAGTGCCCAAATAATTTTTAAAACACAACAACAAAATGACACGTTGCGTTGTTCCTAAATGTTCTGGAATTGGAGTTCATCATTTGCCCAAGGATACGAAACTTCGAAATCTTTGGTTGAAGGCTATTCGCCGGGAGGATTGGGAACCTAAAAATAGTAGCAGATTATGTCGAAAACATTTTGTGGACAGTGATTATGTTAAAGTCAGCAAATACACAGGTAAGAAAATTTTAAGGATTGATATATTTATTTTTAGTTTGGCCTATACCAACATGTCTGACCAGTGTGGTACAGTAGGTCAATTTTACACCCATTCTGGAGGAGGGTCGAGTCCAATAGTGAGACATATACGAGCTGAGATGATGATATATTTTTGAGCTTTTTGCTGTAGTATCGTTTGTATGAAACTCTGAAGGAGGTACCTAAACATAAAATAAATAAACACTCAACCTGAGCATTTATCTATTTTTATAGTTAAAAAAATTAGTTCGTACCAAAGAGTAAAGTTATTAAACTGAAAAAGAGTGGCAACTCCATGATAAAATATGCATGTATGGAAGGTGCTGCTACCCAGAGTTTACGCGGTGAACTAAAGTTGAAGTGATATATATACATATCTACATGTGTATGTGTAATTATACAGAATTTTCTTTTACTATGAAAGCTACCCTGAAATATAAAAAAAACATATCGGCTGATAACGAAGCAATAATAATATCAGCTTAACAATGAAAATTGAGATAATTTTCAGAAAGTACATCAATAACCGTAAATAGATTGATGACAATAAGTACCTACGCTAGGAACAAAAAATAATAATTCTCAGTTGTCAAACGTTTGACATACAGGACAAAATGGCAGCCGTTAAGTTTGTACAAACAACCTGTAGGCGGCGCGACGGTCAGTAAAAATAAGTAATGTTTTAAGTGTGCCCCCCCAGGTTCGTACCTACATTAAAAAATATTTCCCGACAACAGTGGTCAACATTGTCGGGTAGATGGCACACGTCTCCTTTAAAGACGAAAATATAATACGAGGTGAAGTTTGAATGTCATAGAACAGTTCACGTTAGTGTAAGTGGTAGCACGATTGGAACGGATTTTCAATAGGTGTGGCTTCGAATCCCATATGTGACAATCATTTTTCGCTCGTAATCAAGTTTTTATTAAAAACATATTATTTATTGAATGACAATAAATAACATATTTATTTATATAGGTATGGAACATCAGCACAAATACCTCGCTAAAGGCGTCATACCATCAATTTTCCCATGGACTTCATCAGCGAATAACGAACAGTCGAAGGCAAGATCATTTATATTACTTAAAGGTTAATCGTAAATCAAAAATAACTTATTATGAAATCAAACTCTTATACGTATTTTGAAAAATCATTTGCATAAGGTAGGACCGACAATGGAAAATGTTAATTCAAAGCCAAAAAAAAGTGAAAAAAGAAAAAAACAAGTACAGGTAGTACCTGCGTGGTGACGACTTATCTTTTTTTTTTGAAAATACGACTTAAGAACGACAAAATACGAAAAAATACGACTTAAGAATAAATTGTGTTGTTGTTGAATAAATAGGGCAGAACGTATATCTATTCCCAAATTAGCGAGAAAATAGTTTAAAATATATATACACTTTCAGTTATACACTTTCAGCTTCAAGGTGCGTCAACAAATAGGTACACTTTTCACTTAAAAGTGCGTGGACAAATACACGTTTCACTTTAAAGTGCGTAAACGAATACGCATAAATAACGACTTTTTATTGCAATTTTTCAGTCTCATAAAAAGGTTGCGAACCAGAATTCAAAGTCCCGCTATGAAAAGTTTCAATACAAAAATTTTATTTTTAATAAAATTATTATTCAAAATTTAATTAATGATAGAATATACTTGTTTTATGAAAAGTAATTTAGCCAAATTTATACGTAACAATCTATATTATAGATTTTAACGTTTATATTTAAGAATATTCTAGCTGTGTGGTAGCGGCGACGAATACTACCAACCATTACTTTGCTCGTGGATGTTGTAAAAGACAACTAAGAACCTTATAACGACCTGAGCTACCTCTATCTGATGCCGTTTGATCAACAATTACATTCCTAAGGAGGGCTGACGTCTGGCAGCGGCTGGTCATAAAACTATTGCCAATAACTTTACAATATGTACCTACTATTAAAGAAGAGTACATATTCTGTCGGCCCCAAGTAATTGGGATAATGTTAGGAGAATGATGATTTAAGAATATTCTATTGTCGTAAAGTTCCGTTTAAGTTACATTTATAAAAATCGTGGCAACAGGAACGGATATTAAAAAACCATCAACAATTTAACAGTTGTGGTTACAGAAGCAGAAGAAAGTTGCATTGAGAAAAATACCTAATAATATGCACATTTTTTTTTATTGCTTGTGGTGGCAAATGAGCAAGTGGCACACCTGATGGTAAGTGTCACTTTCGCCCACTGGACCTTTGCAATACCAAGGGTATAGCTAGGCCGCTGCCTACCAATAAAAACCCCAAACCCACCCAGTTGGGCTTGCGGCTGTCTCTCTCACCGAACGAAGCGCAATATCACATTGCCATTACTCAGACGTCGATCTCCCACGAGAGTGTGATACTACCCTGGATGTACCGGCCCGCGGCTGTATGTAGAGAACTGTCCACAGCGTGGTCCTACCACTATTAGAATCATCTAAGAATATTCTTCATATGCAGGTGGACATGATAATCTTGAACGTCTACAATTATCTAGAACAAGAATACAAGTGCTTGAAGGCAATAAACATGGAGGGCTGTAACTTGAGCATCTTAGAAAATATTCTGAAACGTACTTCGGAAGCCACTGGTGTTAGTGAAGAAACTGTTAACAGAATCTTGAAAGAGTTTCAGACTAAGACACTTTTGGAGGGAGAAAGGTAATAAATTGGATGAAAGTAACAGTTTTATGTCCTCGGGTTGAGAGCCAGCAGCGCTTACCCACGGTCAGGGTAAAGTTGAAAATTAGTCGACTGTTTCTTTCCAATAGCCGATCTTTAGTATTTATCAACAACGAGTACTATATTCGGATATCTAATTACATTCACTAACTTTACGCTCTCAACAGGACACAGGCAAACATAGTGGTGTTACATAACCAGCCTTTACAAACTCAAACAGAATGGTAAGTATTTTTATGTTTCTGATATGAAATTACGATTAAGAACTTTGAATTCTGAAAGACAACCTTTATATAAATTAATAAATAATAAACACAACGCTGTAAAACATTTATTGAATGAATTATTTAAATGTTGCCTTTAATTCAAAAGTTTCAAAAACCTTTTTTGTAAATAACTTTTATTTTCTATTTTTTTTATTTTTGGCACCGAGCTATGGAGTGATCACGTTGCTAAATCCGTCCGGGGCAACAGAAGTAGCGGCGCGCGACCCCATAGCCCCGCCCTACATGTACTTCTCTACGCCAAGCGAGCGAGCCACCGGAACTCGGTCTTTGTGGTCCTCTCGAGTCGATGCCCCGGCAGCTTTCGCCATCGGGGCATCCTCCTTACGCGGTGAACTCGCTTCGGGGCGCCCAGACTATTCCCCGGTCCGGTCACCTGCAAATAACCTAAGATCTTAAATGCTAAATAGAAATTAGATGCAAGGAAAAACAACAAGAAACAGATTCAAGAAAAAACTGTTGCTTTTCTTCTTAGAAATTTGGATAAATAATAGGGTCCTGTCATTATGTAATACAATTCTAACTGAGAAGTTAGATTTGTATTACAATTAGAGTTAATAATCAAGTTAGAGTGTATTCAATCGGTACAATGTGTAATCATTGTCTGGTAGATGGCGCATGGCTCCCATAAAGACGACAAAATTATACGAGCTGCAAATTTATTTAAAATTCATCACCCTATTCATCTTACCCGTGGGTGATCGTAAGCGACGGCTAAGGAATATAAAACGCATATAACATCTATGAGAGAGAAGGAAAACTCGAAACAAACCCCTATACCAGCACGTCTGACCAGCGCGGTATAATAGGACAATTGCCCATATATGAGCTAAGATAATAATAATGAGATTATTTTTAATATAGAACTACTGGATTTCTTTTAAATTAAATTATGAATTTTTAATACTACACACATTTATTTTCATCTAATATGTTTTCTATCTGTGTGATGGCATTTACGAATACTCTCAACCCTAATATTGCTCATATATGTAGTTCAAGACGACCTGGGCCAACGTCTTCTGATGCTATTTGGTCAATAATTACATTCACAAGTTGGTAGTGATGATATCAGACAGGCGATTGGTCAAAAACCTATTTGCAAAACTATTTGCAATATATGCTATGAACGCAGAGTACATATTGCTTCGACTACAAGTAATTGGGATAAGAGCAGGAGAATGATACATTTTTTTTAAACTAATTTAAATATATCAATTAACAGGTTAAAGACGAATATAGAGGATATGTCTATTGTAGTCACAGATGAATTATATCAGAGACAAACTAAATGGTAAGTTTTTTTATTTTATTTTAGCTAGAGTTTTAGCGCGAATGTGGAAACGTCATGACACGCTCTTGTATTATATTCATTTCTTTAGTGTTTTGTAGAGTTATATTGAATAATTTTGCTGGTATTTTATGCAATATGGTACAGTTAAAGTGCTGAAGTGTAGTGAATATGGTATAATAGTGGTTTACATGTATTTTCATATTTTGCCAAAATTCCTAAGAAAACCATTGATTTGGTTATCAGCGCCCGATTAATGGTAACGACATGACTTACTGACGGACAATGACTATTAAGACTAAAGAATATGAAGAAGTATTGACGAAGTGTCTAAACTATGAAGACTTGGCTTAAAGGTCTAAGTAACCAAGCCATAAACACCAAAAAAAAAAATTTAACTACTAGCTGCCCCGCTGCCCGCTGAAAAAATAACTTTTTTTTTAATTGCTTATAGTGGCAAACGAGCAAGCAGCACACCTGATGGTAAGTGTCACTGCCGCCCATGGATCTTTGCTATACCAAGGGTATAAAGCTAGGCCGCTGCCTACTATTACAAACCCCAAACCCTTGTTGGGCTTTATCTAACTTTCTTAAAGTAAAATTATTATCCCAAGATATAACATTACTGGGATGAAAAGTGTCCTATGTTATAATCTAAGAAATGTCCTATCTTTGTGACATTTTTCGTTCAAATTTATTCAACGGTTTACGCGTGATTGAGTAACAAACATCTTGAAAAATTTTCACATTTATAATATTCATCATCTCAGCTCATAGATGTGTATTGGCCTCATACCTCCTCCATAATGGGAGGGAAATTGTACTATTACCATGCTGGCTAGACGTATCGGTATAGGGATTTGTTTCGAGTTTTCCGTCTCTTGCATAGAAGTTATATGCTTTTTATATCACTTAGTCATCTCTTATGATCACCCACGGGTTAGATATGGGGTGGTGAATTGTATTCTTACTCCTTCACCACACAGAAAAAAAAAATATTAGTTCAATGATATCGGTATGGTAACGGAATATGAATACGATTCATCACACTTTTTCTTACACGTAGATGACGTAACACACGACATATAAATATGATACGCAGATAATATCAAAGGAAGATAAGTTAAACTTGAATTAAAAGCCTATATATACCACACTATTAAAATTACAAGCTGCATCGAATACATATTTTTAATTTTTTGCTAAATAATTTTGCACGCGTCTGGCAATGTTAAAGCCCCGACTAAATCGTCTGGCTTTTTTTTTGTATTCATGAAACATTACACTGCAACATATAAAAATTGCATATTGCCTCATACATATTTTTGGGGGACAAAATTATATTTAAAAGAATTTAGGGGTGACTCAGCCCCGCTACTCACCAGCCAGGTCTGCTGTTCCGTATTGGGGTATAATAGGACTACAAACATACCCCATGTTTCAAGTTTTCAGCTTGCCTTAAATACCTACCCGAAAATTGGTGCCAGCTCTCGGACTAATATACGAACCGAGATTATTATGCACGAAACATATTTTTTTTTATTAGAATATTTTATTATCTGTAAGTTGCAATTATGTACGAATCTATACACATCTCCCTTTGCAGTTAATATACATTATTGATTTGACGTGTTTTTATACTATTTTATAACCACATTTATAATATTAAATTAGTATACGAAGAAACAGCAATATTTTATTTAAAATAATAATACTTTTTTTTATATTTACCTATAGGAAAAACACATCTATAGAAGACATGCCGATTATATTAGCTAATGGACCCTTACCTGATCAACAAATATATCAATTAGAGTAAGTATATATTTTATAACTACTTGATACAACAGACGCTACACTATAGCCAAATCTGAAAAAATAACATAATTCTTTGACAACCCGTAAGAGTTTTTTTTTTGTTAACGCAGTGGTTGCGAAGAATGTGTTCACGCACTTACCCCCGCCTGTCGGAAAAACAGACGAGGAGTGTGGGACTCGCTAGCCACGGGGCTAGAATACCCACTAAACTCCTTCCACTGCGATTGCTGTTAGCCGAGAGGGCTTTGACAGCTTAACCGGATTATGGGTGAGCGCTGAGGGCTCTCAACCCGGTATAAGTTTTAAGCGACTACGCCCGAGGGCTCTCCCTGTGGAGAACGGACCTCGGCTCGGGGCGTCGCTGGTGGCTAAGTGGGTGTGCCCACGTTCGAATTGGTGATTATTTCGCGTCGCGTCTTCCTTCCCCGGCGGCGGAGATGGAAGCGCGGATATTTGTGTGTTATGGCCGCGCGGGCCGTGTAGGCTCTTTCTTGAGCGATTGTAATAGCATCGTCAGCGTCGGTCAGTAACAGCGCCACCTATCTAATATATATAATATAAAATTTTCCAAAAATGTAGCCCTTTAGGAGAAAAATTATATATATAAATATAATGATTCACATGTCCATTTTAGTATAGTACATCAAACTTGAAGGAAATCGAGAAAATTTACGTGAATTTAGGCCTTTCTGCCATACCTATTATTAGAAGATTGATCAAAGAGATAATTAAATAGTATTAGGGAATTGTCATCAGTGCAGCCCACACTGTGACCGTTTTTTCTGTTGCGTTTTGATCGGTGAGCGTGAGAGTCGGAAGTCCAACTTTTTGAGAAGGTTGCTAGGCACAGTCCTAACTGTAGTATTATAAAGGTCCGCGAGTGGCAGTAACACTTGCCATCTGGCGTGCTGCCTGCTCATTTGCCACCATAAGCAATCCTTACTAATATTATAAATGCGAAAGTAACTTAGTCTGTCTGTCTGTCTGTCTGTCGCTCTTTCACGCCAAAACTACTGAACCAATCTAAATGAAATTTGGTACACAGATAGTCTAGAGCCTGACAAAGGACATAGACTACTTTTTAATGCAAAAAAAGGGTTGTAAAGGGAGATGAAAAGTGGAAAGTTATTTTTAGTGTATTAATTAGATATAAATAAATATGACATTAACATTTCGTAAAAAAATTACCCTTAAGGGGTAAAATAGAAATAGGGGATGAAAACCTTTGGAAAAGTAACCTTTTACGCGGGCCAAGCCGCGGAAAGAAGCTTGAAAAAAAAAAAAAAAAATCAATATACTAAATCTCTTTATATCGTATTGGGATCTTGCCCTTAGGACGTATAAGGGTTGAAAATAATATATCTACATGTATTTCTGTTTTTAACAGGCAAGGGACTACCATAGAAGATATACCAGTCATTGTAACTAATGAGACATTGCAAAATCAAGAATTATGTCAATTAGAGTAAGTATTATTAGAGTGACCTTTTTTATAGGAGGCATTTGAAATTATGATACGCAATTATAGCGTTAGGACTACACTGTGGACAGTTCTCTGTCTAGGGGCCGTCCATTAATCACGTGAGGTTTGAAAGGGAGGGGGGGAGTCGTTTGACAAAAATCACGAATTATCACAAGGGGAATGCGGGTTGTAGTAAGATATCACGTGTATTTATTTTTTCGTCAAACGCTGCGATTTCTGATCTGAAAAGCGGCGTGTAGTGTGACTTTGACTTGCCGTTGCCAGGCAAAGAACGAAGTTTAAAGTAGATGATCTGTATAAAGACTTTTTTGCGATGTATAAAAAAGCAAAAAACCAAGAATATAATGAGCTGTGGGCTACTTCGTTATAGGTACTAAAAATTCACCTGATGTTGATGGGGGAGGGGGGTCATAGTCTTAAACCTCACCACGTATCACCAAGGGGGAAGGGGGGTTATAAAATGCTAAAAAAAAGATCACGTGATTAATGGACGTCCCCTACAGCCGCGGGCCGGTCCGTCCGGGGTAGTACCATACTCTCGTAGAAAATCGACTTCTGAGCAGAGGCAATGTGTTGTTGTGTTTCGTTTCATGAGTGAAGGGCCGACAACCCAACTTTTTAGGTTGATTAGTGGTTTAATTGCTAGCCACACTAGCCACGGCCTAACTGGTACTGCAAAGGTCTCATGGGTGGCAATAACACTTACCATCAGGTCTGTTAGTTGCTCGTCTGCCACCTTAAGCAGTGAAGAAACGTAAAGCTTGATGAAGTATTGAATGTAAATATTGTGTCTGATAGAATGGAAGCAGGCTCACGCTTGCTTTCTGGTGATGAAGACTGAGACATGCTCCTCTCGCTTTGATAATTATATGTAAATGAATCAATCCGGCAGAATATAAATAAGTGTTTAATGAAAATAAAAGTAATCACTGATTATTCCCCTACTTTTATCCCAATTGCTTGCGGTTGACGTAATATGTACTCCACTTCCATCGCACATATTGCAAAACTTATTGGCCATAGTTTTAAGACCGGCCTGTCTGACGTCAAACCTTCTTGGGAATGTAATTGTTGACCAAACGACATCAGCTGGACTTGGTCCAGCTCGATATAAAGTAATAAAGAACAAATAAAATAAAACAAAAAATATTTTAATATTTTTGTTTTATTTTTATATGTACTTTTTTCTAATCCTATATAATCTGTACTAATGTGTTCTAATATTATAAAACTGTAGAGTTTGTTTGGTTGTACGCGCTAATCTCGGGAATTGCTGGTTCGAATTGAAGAATTCTTATAGTATTTGATAGCCCATTTATCGAGGAAGGCTATAAGCTTTTTTTTATTTAACATCACGCTACGACTAATAGAATCAGTGCATTAATGAAAAATATTGCAAAATTGGGCCAAATTTGACCTTTTGAGAGTTACTGTTGCGTGTGCTTCGCATTATAGGTGCTTATGGCCCCGCCGGCCGGCCGGCTTTACCTATAATGCAGAGGGTGCGGTGTACCCGGGCGCTGGGTGTCAGGGGGCGCTGAGAGCCACTCAGGACACATAAATCCTCCACTGTAACGCTCCGCACGGAGCAGGCACACCGTTCGCAGCAAATATATAAACGTAGTGGGTGCGTTATTTGACAGGTTTAAGATAGGTTGCTTTCTCGCTACGCCCACTGTAACTTCATAATCCGATCGTGTTTACCTGGTTTCGTGTCAAAACAACGAGACTAAGCATACGACAACGCATGCCAGCGAAGTTCGGAGTTTAGTCGAACGTGTTGTAACTATCAACCTAATTCATTTTGTTCACGCATTTTGATACAAGAGGGTGCCAGGTATTGATTGCACCCGGGCGCTACATGTATGGCCCACTCTCTAACCATCTCTTTCTATTATTTGATGCAAAAGAAATTTCGAGGTATCAGATAGTGTTTAATAAAATGTTTTATCCTGTGTCTTCATGATAAAAATGTCTAATTTTTATTTATATCTTAAAATGTTATCAACAGGCATCAGACAGAATCAGATGATGTGATCTTAATAGGAAAAGATCCCTACTCTCAGGCCGGGTAAGTTTACAATGGTTACCTATGGTTTCTTTTCGTGTGGTGACGAAGTAAGAATACAATTCGCCACCCTCTATCTTGCCTGTGTGTGTCGCAAAAGCCGACTAAGTCATATGCACATATATACTATGTATACAATATATCAATACAAATAAAAGAAAGGATCTACCAATATAATATCTATACAAATCGAAGGTGAACTGGAATTAAAACCATATAACATCAGAACTACATGATATGGTGGGTCAATTTCCCTCGTATAGAGGAGGAAGCTCGAGTCAAGGGGGACGCGTATGTGGAATTAAAACCATATAACATCAGAACTACATGATATGGTGGGTCAATTTCCCTCGTATAGAGGAGGAAGCTCGAGTCAAGGGGGACGCGTATGTGGAATTAAAACCATATAACATCAGAACTACATGATATGGTGGGTCAATTTCCCTCGTATAGAGGAGGAAGCTCGAGTCAAGGGGGACGCGTATGTGGAATTAAAACCATATAACATCAGAACTACATGATATGGTGGGTCAATTTCCCTCGTATAGAGGAGGAAGCTCGAGTCAAGGGGGACGCGTATGTGGAATTAAAACCATATAACATCAGAACTACATGATATGGTGGGTCAATTTCCCTCGTATAGAGGAGGAAGCTCGAGTCAAGGGGGACGCGTATGTGGAATTAAAACCATATAACATCAGAACTACATGATATGGTGGGTCAATTTCCCTCGTATAGAGGAGGAAGCTCGAGTCAAGGGGGACGCGTATGTGGAATTAAAACCATATAACATCAGAACTACATGATATGGTGAGTCAATTTCCCTCGTATAGAGTAGGAAGCTCGAGTCAAGGGGGACGCGTATGAGCTGAGAAAAGATATCTTCTTTAGTTTTGATAATAGCAGCCCTCTGAAACATCATCACCCTTCTGTCCCAATTGCTTGTGGTTGACGCAATATGTACTCTTCCATCGCACATATTGCAAAAGTTATTGCCAATAGTTTTATGATCGGCCTACTATCTGACGTCCATTCTACTTGGGAATGTAATTGTTAACCAAATACGCCATCTGGTCTTATATTTATAGTAACTTAAGGTAAACCTCTTTACAAGTTTGGTATTTCATTATTAATTCTAGTTTGCAAGCTATTCATCGGATAATTTATTATATTAATTAAATCGTTTCAATATTTTTAGGAAATTACTTAAAATGCTTTCCATCTTCATATACATACTTAGCATTTAGGTAACTCGTAACTCTGGGGAAAATCAATGTCATGTGTCACTTATTAGCTTTGAGTGTTACCTTACTGTTTAAGTAACGTTGGTGAAGACAGGCTTTAGTCTCTCATGACATCTATGAGCAGTGTAAGGGTAGGTAGTATTCTTAGAACTATTTTTTTTTTGCGGCGGGCTATGCTCTGGTTATTTACGCGGCGCACGACCCCATATCCCGCAAAGTAGGTATCTCTTGACACCGTGCAAGTGAGTCAACAGAACCCGGTCTTTATCTTCGGTGATTCTTAGCTTCAGCCGCTACCACACAGTCCAGTTTCGACTATGTACTATACTTAATATTTTGTTGTCAGCAGACAGTCGACAGTAAACGATAGCACGACAGTAACAGTCAAGAACGAACCATTAGAACTTGACAGGTATGTAAAATAAATCTCTAAAAGTATATATCTTATAATTGTTTAAAAAATTACATTTATGCTATTTAAATTGTCTTGCCGAATCTTTTTCAGTGTGGTCTCGTTCTGATCCGATGGTAGCTTAGTAGATTTGCTAGGCCGTGAGCATGAATATAAAATGTTCAAAACGTTCGTATACTAAAAATCTTATATAAACGCGATAGATATAAAAATAGTTTTATATATAGTTTTATTTTTTATATAAAAATGTTGCCCAAACGCAAGACTCTTGCGAGTCTCGCAACTCTCACTGTTAGAATAACATAAAGTCACTTGTTTTGATAGAAATGAAAAATACAACTAAATTAATGAAATTCCATTCATCTAGTGGCACTAACTGTACAACTATCAATAATTAGTTACATACCACTTAACAGGAGTGGAGCTATAATCATACCTATCTTTCATGAGACTGTTTAAAATAACATCAAATTATTTCCCCGTGTACTGGTATTAAGAATACAAAATGTTGACAATCCTTTCTTTGCCAAAGGAATCGTAAAATGTTGTCTAAGGGAGCACTGCGAGACTCTTACAGTGGGTCTTGGTCTTGCGTTTGGGCAATAATACGTGTAATACTTGCATCAATATTAAATATCATTACAAAAAATATATTTTTCAGGGCCAAGCAGATGGACATAACAATAACGGTGAAGGCAGAGCCGTTTGAAGGTGATCTTGAAAGGTATGATCTGGGGGGGCACACTTAAAACATTACTTTTCTTTACTGACCGTCGCGCCGCCTACAGATTGGTTGTTCAAACTTAGCTGCTGCCATTTTGTCCTGTCTGTCAAACGTTTGACAACTGAGAATTGTTATTTTTTTCCTAGCGTAGGTACTTATTGTCCTCAATCTATTTTCGGTTATTGATGTACTTTCTGAAAATTATCTCAATTTTCATTGTTAAGCTTGTATTATTATTGTTTCGTTATCAGCTGATATGGTTTTTTTAATATTTCAGGGTAGATCTCATAGTAAAAGAAAATTCTATATAATTACACATACACATGTGGATGTACATTAAGAAGATCTTCTCATCCAACATACCTCAGTGTTTGAAAACACAGGTCTAGGTCTAGGACCAGTGTGTGTTACCAGTGATGACTTACGGCACGGAAACGTGGTCCCTAAATGTAGGCCTCATAACCAGGCTCAAAGTCGCTCAGCGGGCTATGCTCGGGATTTCTCTGCGAGATAGAATCCGAAATACGGAAATCCACAGACGAACGGGTGTAACCGACATAGCACGAAAAATTAGCACGCTGAAGTGGCAATGGGCAGGCCACATCGCTCGAAGAACCGACAACCGCTGGGGAAGAAAGGTTCTAGAGTGGCGACCACGTACCGGACGACGCAGTGTGGGACGCCCCCCCACTAGGTGGACAGACGACCTAGTGAAGGTTGCTGGGCGTCGTTGGATACAGGCGGCACAGGACCGCACTCTGTGGCGTAAAATGAGGGAGGCCTACGTTCAGCAGTGGATAGGCTGAAATGATGATGATGATGTGGATATGTATATATATCACTTAACTTTAGTTCACCGCCTAAACACTGGGTAGCAGCACTTTCCATACATGCATTCATTTTTATCATCGAGTTGCCACTCTTTTCCAGTTAAAATAACTTTACTCTTTGGGTATGATATATTCACTCATAGTTCTTCTATTCAGTTCACATACAGTGACAGATTTGATGGCTCAGGCCCAAGTTAATATAACGCCTCTAGATAATTACATTGAAGAAAATTACATTGAGGAATCGATTATTCGACCACAGCCACAGCGGTTTAGGAATTGTTAACACACAAATTTTATACACAGCAGTATTCATTTTTATTGCTGTCATTTCCCTTGATAAGATTGATAATACTTATTTTGGATTCTATTTGAGCTTCACGGATCACCTTGATACAAATTTCTGCATATTTCTTTCCGTTTTTTCGATTTACAGTATGAAAAATAGGGGTTCACATAAAAAAAATGACCTTGAAGTAGCCCTGAAAATAAAATTCAAGGTCCAATAAAAATCACCATGACATTCCTAATTGAAATTTACTTTTAATGTCTTTTTTTGTATATTTTATTTAGATAAGTCTCCGAGTAATTTATTGGTTGCCATACTTTTTCCTAATTCGTGTAAAAATCCAGATACCCGAATTATAATTACTACTTGTTCCCTCTGCAGTATAGAAGATGTTCAACAAGATCCGCCCGTAGTATCACTCTGCCCCACAGAATTAGAGCCAAATCAATACAAGGAATGTTCCACTTTAAACGCCATCACCGAGAACCAAGAAATAGAAATTGTAGAATTAACTGCTGTGGAGTCCCTACCAATTGATGGCGACTCTAACAAGTAAGATATTTTAATGTATTTTGATGAAATAATATGAATGAATTTAATACTTGTAAACGGAGCAAAAATACAGCCGACTCCCTTCTCTTGCCTTCTATCATAAAAAGTGACTTAAAAATATAATGTGCATATAACATCTATGCAAGTGAAGGAAAACACGAAACAAAAACCCTATGCCAACACGTCTGACCAGCGTATAGTAGGTCAATTTCCTTTTTAATGCCCAGCGATGGAATATTTACGAGCTGAGATGATATAATTGAATATGTTGCTGGATAAATAGCAGCAATCTCTCTAGTTTGAATGAAGATCAAGACAGGTTCCTAACAGTTTACACTGAAGACAGTGAGTTTATGGTACCGGTGATCTGTTTTTCAAGACGGGGAAGACACACGTCAGGTTATTTAATGGGCGAGGGCCTCACGGTATCTATATGTTTCCCCCAACATCGGAGGGAGCGGTAGATCATTTTATCTGCTAAAAAAAAACGTTTAACTACAGTTTTGATTGATTTTTTTTAAGAATAAGAATGTACAAAAATACAATTAACTGACACAAATTACACCCAAACTCGGAACAATGTCTTATGCATAGAACAAAATGTTCTCCTGGTTGAGAATACCACAATTAACACCTAGAATAGGTAAGTCAGTATCATAAATACTACGTGATCAGTGCACTCGTTTTTTCGCTCAATTCTCCTCCATAACATACATACATACATATCATCACGCCATATCCCTTGCAGGGTAGGCAGAGAGAACAGAGTGCCAGAGAACTCTATCTCTGCATACTTCACTCGCTTCCTCAACATTCATAATTCTCTTCATACACGCTCGCCGGTTTCGGAGACTCTTGACTCCACCTTCCTTCAGTACCTGACCGATCTGGTCTAGGTAGGTTAGTCTCGGTCTCCCTCGGTACCTACATCCTTCCACTTTCGCATTGTATATCTTCTTAACCAGACGTTCGTTCGGCATTCTTTCCATATGTCCGAACCATCGGAGCATTCCCTTTCGGATCTTTACACCAATACTCTCTTTCATACCTACTCGCTCTCTTACGTCGTCGTTACGAATGCGGTCGGTCAGCCTAACTCCACAGATTTGCCGAAGAGATCGCATTTCGACCGCAATTAATTTTACTTTCATACTCTTTTCTGCATACCCAACTCTCGCTTCCATACAGTAATGTTGGGACAAGCACTGCGTTATGTATTGCTACACGTGCCTTCTGGCTGAGGTGGTGGCTGCCGAGAAGTTGCCCTAACGCTCCGTTCACTCTATTTCCCGCATTCACTCTTCGCTCTATATCAGTGGTGTACCGTCCATCTCGGCTAAATCCACATCCAAGATATACAAATTCATCCACTTGCTCTAGTACATCATTACCTATTGTTACTCTTACATCTGTTCTGGCTTCATCTCTTTCAAAGACCATTATTTTGGTTTTGTTCACATTCACGCGTAGACCCCTTTTTATTAATAGGAGGGAAATCGACTTAAAATACGTTAGCCATTAATATGTTTCTTTTTGTTTTTTTTTTTTGTTTTTGGTGCCAAACGAGCAAGCAGCACACCTGATGGTAAGTGTCACTGCCGCCCATGGACCTTCAGGGCCGCTGCCTACCAATACAAACCTCAAACCCATCCAGTTGGACGTCCGGCTCTCTCGCTCACCGAACGAAGTGCAATAGCACATTGCCTTTACTCAGACGAAGATCTCCTGAGCTCCGTGTGGTACTACCCCGGACGGACCGGCCCGCGGCTGTAGACAGAAAACTGTCAACAACGTGGTCCTACCACTATTAAAGTTTGTATAGGGTTACATTTCAAGTTTTCCTTTTGAATATCATATATGTATAGTAAGTTTTATTCATTAGCTTAGTCGTCTTCTACGACTCCTACGAGCAAGAGAAAGATGAATTGAGAATCCTTACTCAGTAACCAAACGATTAATTTTTTTAACATTAAAAATGTTAAAAACGTTTATTTTATATAACATAAGGTCATATAAATAAAATAACTTCAATGTTGTGTGTTATTTATATCATATTAGGTTGTTACCTAAAGTTTAGGGGTAGTTGTTGTAAACATACATTAATATATTTAATTTACAGGGAACAAGAAAAAAATGGTACATCGGATTCTGATAGCTGGAGTGGGTATGTTCTGTGATTATTTTTTTGTCCCACGACTGAGTATTGAATATTTTGCCTATGTTGTTTTATTGATCCACTAACCTAAGCTATTAACTTCTCTTCACTAATCTCTTAAATAGTGTTTTTTTTTTATTTTCAGAGACGGCTCTGAAGATAATGATACCTCGGACTCAAGTAGTTCAAACAAGTATGTTGTATAATTTTTTGAAATGAGCGAGTATGTTTTTGAATGAGCATATACGTCCCACTGTTGGGCTCGCGTATACAATGGGAGGGTAATTGACTTACTATATTAAGCTGATCAGCGGTGTTAGTATTGGGGATTTTTTCGAGTTTTCTATCTCCTGCTCTGATACTTTTTGCCATATTATACTGCCTGGTCGTCTTTTACGATATCCACATGCAAGAAAGAGAGCGGTGAAGGTAGTCTGGTGGTTTTTCCACTTTACCTCTCGGACATTGGCAAGTAGGCATTCTATAGCTTAGCTTAGCTATAGCTTGTCAAAAAAGGAAGGTGTGTTGATGGCCATTCTCTTGGTAATTCTTTAGCCTGTTTTCATGACTTCCACGGGAATATAAGGAAGGTAGTGATGTATTCATTTATTATTTAGTAATCACATTGAC
Source organism: Lymantria monacha (assembly GCA_905163515.2). Classification (NCBI taxonomy): domain Eukaryota; kingdom Metazoa; phylum Arthropoda; class Insecta; order Lepidoptera; family Erebidae; genus Lymantria; species Lymantria monacha. Next base: position 4,329,762 of record LR991104.1, read on the forward strand.
ATATTTATTTTTAATACATGGAATATGTATACCAAAAACTTAAAAAAAAAAAACAATTATTACAGAGACGACGGCGACGATCAACCAATGAAGAAAAAAATCAAGTACACAGCTGCAAAATTAAAGGCTGCAGTAAAGTATTTGGAGAAAGGTTTTAGCGCGAACAAAGCGTCGAGAAAATTCGGTGTACCGAAATCTACGATAAGAGACCATAGAAATATGAGACACGTCGGCACTTATTGCGAATCGCAAACAGTTTTAAAAACGGAAGAGGAGTTAGGATTAGTTGAATGGCTGAAAACTCTGAAGAATTTAGAGTTCCATCTCACTAAAAGTTTACTCTTTGAAACTGTTGGGAGAATAGTCAAGGATTCGAATAGACCGAATCCTTTCAAAGATGGTATACCAGGTTCTCATTGGTATCACAAATTCTCCAATCGCCATCCAATAGTTCTGAAGCTGATAACAAGAACTAGTGTGCTTCGTCTAACCCATGGTATTGTAAAGAAATGGTTTGCCAGAATCACCAAATTCTTCAACGAGAATAATCTCACCAATGTATTAGAAGATCCGGATAGAGTTTTTAATTGCGATGAATTTGCATTATCAGGGAATCCTGCTGATAAATATTTTGTTATCCGCCGTGAATATACAGAGGAAACATCGCCAATTGATAAGGCAAGAATGACGGTAGTTTTGAATATTTGCGCTAATGGTAAATTAGGACCACCGATGGTTGTCTATCCGAATGATGAAGTGGATAAATTCGTTCCTCAAGTACCTTTTCGATGGGGTCTGAGCTTTACAGAATCTGGTTGGATGAACGCAGATTCCTTGTCGAAATATATATTGGACTCCTTTTATCCTTGGCTCGTAGAAAATAGTATCAAATTTCCAATTATCCTGTTTTTAGATGGATTCACAATGCGAATTTCTCCAAATTTGTTAAATTTTTGTAAAGAAAAAGGCATATTTTTAATCGGCTTACTAACTCATGGGAAATATGCTCTTCAACCCTTGGATGTAGGTATCGTTCATCCTTTAGAAGAATCTTGGAAGAACGTCGTCGAGAATTACAAAAGCGAAAAGAATTGTCTTTTGGATCGTTCAGAGTTTGCGAATCAAGTTAAAATTTGTCTCAACGCCTGTATATCAGCGAAAACCATTAAAATTGGCTTCAAAAATAGTTATTTGTGTCCATATAGACCAGAGGAAATTAACTATTGGAAATTTCTTCGTAAAACTAAGACTGCTGTATCTAAAGCTGATAAAAAGGATGAAAATATTAGCACTCCAACTTAATAAAAAGGATGGCTTCTTTACCTTATGAGAAATCCTTTAAAAATCTGGTCTTCTCTGGCCTGACTCCCAACACAAGGCTATTACTGAGCGTGAATGCTCTCCGTATACAGTCTTATACTTCCAGCAAGTCGAAGCAGCTATTTCTGACCTTCCTTTATGATTTGGAGGACTACTTTTTCTCTATGTTGCCTTAGACCTGGTTCTGCTAGATTGCTGGATTGAATGATGAACATATTCAGATATTTTAAAAGCGAATTAGTTGCCGCAGTGGTTCAGCTAGCAGTGACTTTTTATGAGGTCTTTTGGTCCCTGGAGCAGACGTTATCAAGATGGTCTGGTCCAGTAGTAGGTCTCTATAGACTCCTTCGACTGGACGTGGCCAAAAGGCCAAGCGTTGGGGCGTCGCACAGACTGGTATTTGATACTAAAAGTTGGCCAAAAATATTTAATGCCCGTAATGGCTATCTAATATTGTTTTATTTCATTTTTAGATTGGAGAAGGTAAACAAAAAGGCATACGTAATATATACAAGCATTTATTCGTTATTTTCGTCGCCATCTTCAAAATTTTCATAAAAAATGTCACTATCTAGTAACAAATTTAGAATCGTCGTAAGTCAAGACGTAAGTCGCCCAAATGTGAGAGATTTTTACTCTTCTTCTTTGTCATGCCCTTAAGGATAGGGTCAAAGGCTAAAATAGGAGCCCCCTTAGAACATCTGCGTTGCAAGCTACCCGAGAAAACTTTCAGGCGTAGTCGAGCTGGAACATTCTAATATTTTTTTTTGCGTGCCTTTGCCACTTCTTCGGCGAATTGTGTGGTTTCTTTTACGAATTGTATTCTTATTAGCCGACAATAACGTAATGAAAATAGGGTAGTATTTTGCCAAAGTATTTTTCTTTCCGGCTGTAAATCAACAGAAGTGGTACCATGTAACCTTGAAATATGTTTGCGTCAGGATCGGCTTCGTTTTCAAATTTCATTTTCTACTGCATCTGTTGAGATCCATCGCAGCCCCATTTGCTTGTTAATACTAACAATTGTTTTTCTAATTCACTTAATTGTTCGACTGCCTCACCAAAATGTTAAATCAGTCGTTGTGCCACGAGATTTTGAACCCCTTCAGCACATGTTTTATTTACACGGTGGATTTCAGAATAGCACTCTTTAACTTACTTTAATACATATCGAATAGCACGGACAAAACTTGGATTAGTTTCTCGCACTATTTCATATTCGGCCTGCGTTAGTCTCGCTTCAGTATACATGAACAAGGCACGTAAATGTTTTAATTTGTTTGATTTGTCATGTTCTTCTTCAACGGTACTTTTTTCATCGCTGCTGCGTATTTCCTTGCTCTTTTGGGACTTTTTGTCAATTTTTTTGCAATTTTTGATGCATTTACTTTGCCCGTTTCACGTAATTTCATTTATGTTGCATACGTCAACTCATCTGTGTCAGATGATTTAAGTTCTTTACGTTCTTATTATGCTTCTTTCACTCAAGTCTGAGGACGACTTTGAGGTCTACCAGGTTTTACTCCTGTAACAAAAAGACAATAACTGTACTCAAACACATACTTAACATTTTAACCATTACTACCTCTAAATTAAAATTTAAGTAATAAACTAAATAGCTATTGAGCGGGTAAGCAAAATGTTTCAAAGCATAACAAAACAATAGAAGTAATAGAATGTGGGTATCACCTACCTACTTCCGGTATCGATATGCACCCTCTAAGCCAATCTGCATTGTTTTTTAGGAAGCTAGCCTTTGCGAGCAGCTGCCCATTTTTGTTTAAACTAGTTTCTGATAATGGACAATTCTTGTTTTACATCAGCAATATTTTGGTCATTTTCTACATATTGACTGAGTAGTTCCCGCTCCATAAATTGCAACTTTTTAATAAATGTTAAGGAATCAGAGCGTTCCATTATATTAAATAGATAATTTCAAGTCAAAACCCTCATTCCAGAGGAGCCTATAACAAAAATACACAAAATATAAATAAAACTTAATTTACTGAGTATCGAAAGTATCTACGGAAAAAAATCACCAAAAATAGAGGGGTGCTTTGGGGTGGCTGTTTTGTGCTTAATTATATTCGATAATGTCTACTCTACAACTAACAGTTACAATTTTGGCTTAGAAATAATGAGAAACATATTAAAACTCCCTTTGTACTTCCAAAATGTGTTTTTTATAGCACTTTTTTGGTGCTAACATTTCAAGGACATAAATGAAGAAACGCTGTAAGATTAGTTGTTAAAATGATGTGCCAAATTAAGTACATACCTGGTTGTGCACAATCCATAGTGGAAACCGACATAAAATCGTTAAGTCACAAGATAGCAAATATTTAAAAACAATGACATTTGTACGCATCGAACAATCACACGGACAGTGTAGGCGAAGGCGAACGGTAACTTCCGACTGAGCCCACTACGTGATGGACGGTACTAGCGCTTTGTGTTTTTTGCTACTGTTTGCAGCGGTTATACTAATTTTTGAAAACAATAGTTTAGGAGTAGAACTAATATATAAAAAAATGATTTTGGCTAACTTTTAGGACCAAATACCAGTCTGTGCGTCGGGGATCGAATGTCAGTAGGCGATCTCTCTGGCGTCCCGTAAAAGCGCGGAAGGGGGCGCTGTGGTTTTAGTGGGTATTCCGGTGGTACAGCCAACCGGCGAGTCCCACACTCCCCCCCCATCTCGACACCGGCTGGAGGGATTAGCACGTAAACGCGTATCCATGGTCAAAAAAAAAGGTCTCTATAAATACCAGGTTACGAGTTTCATTATCTGTTACAAAGTACTTAAAGATATATAAGAAAAGTCTGGTGGTGATGTAACTACTATTTTGGAGACAGGTTCTGGTCAGTTTACATAATCATAACCTATCGTGTTACCTTCCCATCAGTATTGGATGGACCACTGGTAGCAATTAGATGACCAGCCCGGCGGGTCACCCTTTCGAATATCATTTTCATCATGGTGATATAACCACCTATCCTTTTGGAGTTAAAAACATGATAAAGTGAATACATAAGTAATTTATTATATAAGTATATAAAATGAAGAAGTGAACTTAAACTAGCGTGTGACTTTACCTCTGTATTTATCTATCCATGAGCTCCTAGATGCCCACTGCTGGACGGGAGCGACCTCAAGAGGAGACAATGCCTTGGCAGACGGGTTGACTAGATTTGACGCTGATTATTTTCCAGAAAAGTGATACTATTCATTTGCCCATTATTTTGATGATCCTAAGGTGGTCTTTACGGCCATCAGAAAGTAGGGATGAAAAAATATGGTATTTTCTTTAATTTTAAAAACACTGCACCCAGGAAGCAATCCTTATGTTGGGGACTTTACAAACAATAAATCTAATAGTAATCGTCACCATATAGCAATTTATTAAGATTTTAACCTGATATAATTCTTGTTTGCCAAATTAATAAAAAAATATATATCACTGTTAACCACTAATTGTACGACATTTTTGCGTATAAATTATTAAATAAAACATTTTTTGTTGCATGATGGCGTTTTATTTTTAATATCTGAGCAAAAGGCATTCGCTGTTTCTTTTTTCTTGTAAAATCGTAATTCTTCAAGAAAATACTTAAATATTTAAATTCATTTGAATACAAGACTATTTATTAGCTTATGAAGTCCACAGTTGGACATATATACAAGATTTTCATAAAAGGGGGTACAGTAATAATACTAAATGTAAAAGAACTCCGTGGGAAGAAATTTTCGTCTGATGAGGTGAAGAACGCAATTTCAGCCTATTTTGACGACAAAGAGAAATCATTTTTTTGATGGTATAAATAAATTAATTGAACGATCTTAGAAATGTATTAGGGTTAAGGGAGAATACATTGAGAAAGAAATATAATTTTGATTTTTTACTTTGACTTTTTTAGCTCCCATTCCGCGATCTTATTTACCTCCCCTCGTATGTTGTCAATATAAAGTGTGTCTCTACAGAGACCGTTCAAAGGTTCATATTTCAATGAACAGTATTTTGCCGGATGAGAGCTGTGTTGTAAAAGTCGGCTACAGCCCATACTCCATCAACACAGAAAAATCAAGAAGAAAATAAAATAAAATTTTCAATTTTAAATAAATTTATTACACTTTTAATACAATCATTAAATATTTTTACATAATACATTATTCAATTGTAAAATAAATGTGACAATAATTCAATCTTGTTGATTAATACCGAAATAATAATAAACCAGCTGCGCCAACAGTTACTCTTGCATGTATTTTATACAGGGTGGAAGTGGACCGCTCCCGAAAACAAAGACAGGTGACCCTACTAGTCCTACTTGTAATGATAGGCTAGAAAAAAAATCAATTCGGCTGAAAAAAAAATGTTTTTTTCACCACGCGATGTCGTTGAACTCTTGAACATATGATCGTGAGTTTTGAATAGATTGCGTCTTCTCTCATCTGAGTAAAGTTACGTATTTTTTATGGAATTATCGTTACATGGCACTGTCCTAATACGATGGAATGTGAAAAAAACTTAAAATTCGTTGCGAAAATATTTTTTTTCCGCATCGATTTTTTTTAGCCTATCATTACAAGTAGGACTAGTAGGGTCACCTGTCTTTGTTTTCGGGAGCGGTCCACTTCCACCCTGTATATCATAATGTATTTATAAAACACATTTGGCTCTAAGGAAATAACTCTTATATTGTGACGAACTTTACAAACATATTACCGGACACAAATTCATCGTAAAAAGTATTTTACTACGTGGGAAAATCGAACTCATAACACATGGAACGGTAGGACGGTATTTTAACCGCTACACCATTAGTACATGTTAAATCATATTATTGACATACTACGTGAAAACTCGAGGGAGAGATCTTCGCGTTTATTACAGGTGGTCATCGAGAAGTGGTAAGGGGTTAAAAATAGTAAAAAATAGAACACGTAATATGGGTACGTTACCCTAATGTTTCCAGATGTTTACACGGGTATTACACAGAAATAAAATGTTTTATGGGGGGAACCAGACGCGAAATTCTCTGCAGTCTTCAAAATTTTGGGCGATTAAAAATCGTAATATTATTAATATAATCGTAAAAATTTCCGTGTGGTGACGGAGTAAATTCACCACCCCATATCTTTCCCGTGGGTGATCGTAAGAGACGACTGAGGGATATGAAACGCATGTAACATCTATGCAAGAGAAGGAAAACTCGAAACAAACCCCTATACCGACACGTCTGACCAGCGTGGTGTAGTAGGTCAATTTCCCTCCCATTGTGGAGGAGGCTCGAGCCCAACAGTGAGACATATATGAGATGAGATGATGATGATGAAAAATCGTAAAATTAGTTTCATTACAGAGGCTATTATTTAAATCACCGCGTTATTCCATGGCGTTATGAATAACATTAATTAATAATTATAATACATCAATCACAATTTCGTTATGTCAACAGTTATTATAACAACGGCGACTGCGCAGAACGCTTGACAACTATATTATAATTGTGAGCTAACATTAATAGCTGACTCCTATATGTCGTAAGAATTATGTGTTATAAATAGCCTTCATTCTCGAAGTTTATTGATTGAATGGAATATTTTGGAATCCAACCGATCGTTTCTGAGATACATTTATAATATTAATACCATCCATCCATCCTTCAACCGAGAGATGTTCACTGTTGGACATAGGCCTCCCAACGAAAATGCCACTAAGAACGGTCTTTTGCCACATACATCCATCGTCTTCGACTTTCACGATCTCAGTCCACCTAATAGTAATACAAGTGACTAATATTGTTTAAAATGCAATTAAAATTAAAGAAAAAAATTGTGCAACTATTATTAAAATATATCGAGCGATTTACGGGCATGATAAAAATTAACAATTAGAGAGAGACAGCTATACTGGCAGGTGACGTCATCCAATCAATTTTTATAATCAAAATATTAAATTTAAATAATTTAAATCCATCTCAATTCTCCTATTATAAAGTATATACAAAGGAAATATCTTCCGCTAAATAAAGGAAACCATAATTATTAATTTTTGACTCATTATTACCATCTGTCACCTAATATAAGGGGGCAGCTTGACATTCCCTAAAGGGGACGCTTTGGGAATGTCAAGCTGAATACAGTGGGAAATAAGTTTAGCTGAATCAGCTAGCATTTGAATAATCTTAAATTTATCATTAATTATTATTTTGCATTAGTTTTCATCCTATTTAAAACGTAATGTACACAGTCAAGTCTTCACTATCAATGTGTGAAATCGAAATAGATTACGAGAAGCTTCTGGTAATCTATTTCCACACCAATTAATACTTACGAATCCAATTGGATTTGTAAGTAAATGTGTTGTCGTACATTTCAAGTAATCAATGAAGCACTGCTTCAGTCACGTATATCAATCAATTTCAAGTTCACTTCTTTATAATAATTTATTATCACGCCATCTATTGGTTATATTTACACATATCTTCGTCTAAAAAAATCTAATTATACATTCTTTATTCTTAGTAATAACGACGCGTTCAAATTTTTATAAGACTATTTCTAACTTACTTAAACATTTACGGTTATATGCACTAAAGACCTCAAAATTTTAGGTAACACTTAAAGCGATAGAAATGACACGTACAATTAATGTGACGTGACAAATATATCTTCTTAGTTGACAAATAATAGTTACACACTATGGGGTTCCATAAGTTCTTATATTATTCCTTTTTATCAGAAATACACTAAACAAAACAATTCGGTTGTTGATAATAGCTCCATCTACCGGAATTAACTATAACTAGAAAATATCCAAGTGATTATATAAATTAATACAATTTATTGCTATTATTGAGCAACCCAATCGAACTCGGCACTCTAGTTTCATCAATACTTCAAACACTATATCCGAATGTGTTATCACAACAGTGGTTATGAAAACTGTTGTGAGAACGCTAGTCTGTGCCGTATAGTTCAGTATCTTGTTTTTCGAGGCGGAACATATCCAGCTGTCTGCGTATACACAATACTTCAAGCCCTTTGCATGAGAATCTGTTATCATAGCTATTATGGCAACAGCAATTGTAATTTTCAAGGCGAGACAAAGCCTGCCGTTTGCATATAAAATAATTCACAATATTTTTGTTTGGGGGCAGGTAAGGGTCTATATTAACACGTGCGACCAGCGTGGTACAATAGGTCAATTTTTCTACTTCAGTGTAGGAGTTCAGAGCCCAGCAGTGGACGTAATAGGTGTTTTTCAAATCGAAATAATGATTCATGAGACGTGATATAGATTTTTGAATTAATTTTAACTCATTAGTTTCAAGATCATTCTGTATAAAGTCGAATAGAAAGCATTTGGTTAATATTTTGAATAAAAAAAGACATCTAATTTTATACAATTTTCTACATAAATAATAAAACAGTATTGGTTTTTTTTTATAATGTGAATACTGCGAAATGATATGTTCCTGTCGAAATTTTAGTAACATATGAAAACATACATACCACACTGTCATATCATATACCATTAACCTTTAACACTTTCTTTGTGTTACATTACATATAATTAGTTAAAATCTTAAAATAATGTATATAATTTAAGAGCTACGTGACATTTTCCTTTTTTCCGTGAAAAGAATGCATTTTATCTATAATGTGAATTGATTTTTTTTTTAAATTTTTACATCTTTAGGCGCGTTATGAAAAAAATATGAGAGTGAAACTGTAAGATGCGCGCGCATCACTGTAACACAAAAGTAACTGGTTGAAGTTGGCCGCAAAACCGCTTATCAAGTTTCGAAAAAAGCTACCAACAAAATAGAAATAGAACCTCTTTCTAGTTTCTACATTCAAAACACGTATTTTAGTTTCATACAAGTGCGAATTATATATGTGCTAATAAATTATATTCAGTAGTGATTTAAATGGAATATTTTGATTAATATTATTTACCAATCGTAATTATTAATGAAAAAATTATCCTATCCTTTTCCAGTTCTTTTAATATTTTATTGTAATTAATTATTTTCATGCAATGCCGTCAAATATTGTATACTAAGTATAATTAATACGAAACTAAGGTATATTATACATTTATTAATTGAAATAATATTTTCAAACCATATAGAATCTAACTAACTACTATAAATAGATAGCACTTAATTATTATCAGTTGTTTTTTGTGGGCATGTTAAAATTTACCCACAGGATTTAGGATTTTAGATGGGGTCTGGAAACAAATAAGTTTCACAATTAAAATCTTAATAAAGATTATACTTTTTATAATACATATATTGCTATAATCGCAATGTATCCTAGGCAAATAGCGTGTGGACTAATTCGCACTAAAGCTTAAAGGACTAAAAATTACTGTTACTATAGTTGTGTCAAAATTCTTGTGAATTTTTTATGTAACTATCGCTAACCACTAAAATTTCATCACATATTTACTCAAAAGATGAATCTTCTATTAAATCTTCTCCGCATAACATGGTCCAATTTGTGCATTTCCCAAAGTATTCACCTGCGTAAGAATCATACCCAGTATCATCATCTCAGCTCATAATGGTAGTTTATTAAATTAAAATTGAAATGTTAATACTGACAATATGTAAATGCCCTCACAGGGTTTATACATAATAAATGAATTTGAATAATATGTCCCACTGTTGGGCTCGAGCATCCTCTGTAATGGGAGAGAAATTGACCTACTATACCACGCTAGTCAGACGTGTTCATATAGGGTTTTGTTTAGAGTTTTCCTTCTCATCTTGCATAGATGTTATATGCCTTTTGTATTCCTTGTTCGTCGCCTACAATCACCCACGGGTAAGATAGAAGATAGTGATTTGTATTCTTACTCCATCACCACACTGAGAATATTCACTGTACTTTCACTATAACTTAACCACTCTCTGCAAATGTTATGGGATATATCATCAGTGTGGTGTAAGTGAACTAATTTCTCCTTCATCCGGAGTATGTCCGTTCCCAACAGTGAGATGAATAGTTCCTGGTAACTTAAAGTCTTTGGTGTTTTTTAGGTGGTGGTTTTTTAACTAAATTATAACGTATTGTTGATTGAGCATCTTGGGTGCGGAAACTTCTGATGACCTCGTTGATCTGAGCGGGCAACATATGTCTACTTTTCAATTGTTTATCAGCGTCTCTGTAAATAAAATAAAAAAAACAAAATTAATATCTACAGTCTTTGGGGCGGATGACGTACTGGCTAACTTCTTCAGGGGCCAATTTCTTAAAGTACAAAAAAAACATAAATATAATTTATTCTTTATTGCTATTTGTTCATTTTATGTTGATAACAATTTAATAATTAAAAACGAAAATAGTGAATCATCATTCTCCTACTCTTATCCCAATTACTTAGGGTCGATACAATGTGTACTATTCTTTCATATTGTAAAAGCTATTGGAAATAGTTTTATGACTGGCCGCCTGCCAGAAGTCAACCTTCCTTGGGAATGTAATTATTGACCAAACGGCATCAGATGGAATTGGCCCAGATCGTTATAACTCTTAGTTGTCTTTTACGACATCCAAGAACAAAGTAAGGGTTGGTAGTATTCGTAGCCGCTAACATACAGACATAAACTAAAATAATGAATATTTATTTAAAAAAAATGTGAGCCGTCATGGGACGCCTGGCAGATGTGAAACATCGTGTGTGTACAAGTAATATGCATAAAAGATAATATTATTACAGGAATTAAATATAGCCTAATGAAAAAATGAAGTATTACGAATTTCTTGCAGAAAATGGTAACTTTATTTAATAAACATTTATTTACATGTGATATAAAAATTCGATATTAATATCAAGTGGCCACAATTTAAATATTTTCATCTGTGACTTCAGTAATAGTAATATTCGATGTTTCCTCTGCCGGTATTACTGTGACGATTGGTCGATGATAACTAAAGTAAGTTACAAAAGTATTGGATGAAACATTATCAAGATATCTCACAAATACAGCATCTATTGTTGTTCCATATTTGGTAGTAGATCCTCTTGGATTGTTGTTGATTTGCAATTGAAATTCTTTTTGAAGAAATGTCATTAATGGCATTGATTCAGCTCTTGCAAAATTTACATTAAAATCTCTAGCTAAAATTAATGGTAGTTTATGTTTATTCGTTTTAAAAATTATTGAACCTCTTTGACTATAAGGAAATAACCTTTCATGTAAAAATGAAATTATATGATCCATTTTGTTATTATGTGAAATGTATACTACAATCATAATTAATTCACTTCCGTCTTCTAGTTTAACATGTGAAGCACACATATCACCAATAGATGTTTGGGAAACATGAACTTCTGTAGCATTTTGAACTGCTAGATCCATGTTGAGTGTAGTAACATGTGAGTGTTGTTGTTTTTGTAAATGGCCACTCCAGCGGCTCTAACATTTTGTCGTTTAAATTTTGCAATACAATGAAAGTTACATAAGTCAACTGCTTCATCTGCAGGCCACCATGTTTCAGTTAGTAACAAAAAGTTACTATTTCTGCAAATAGAATCTTGTAAATCAGCAGCATGTTTTCTGAGACTTTGACAGTTTAAAGTGTATATGGTTAATTTATTTCTGGTGTTCATAAAATCAGTGATCAATCCTTGCAATGTAGTAAGTCTGTTTAAAGATAATCTTTCAAATTCGTGCTGTAAGCTTGAAACTGATGGATCAACTCTCCTTCCACGATAAAATCTTAAATCATCCGTACTGTTACATATAAACAACCCTTCAGCACTTGTTACTCGTGTTAAAGCTACGTAAACTAATGGAACACTATGACTTTTACTATACTCATACACCACCTCGTCACAAGTACCTCCTTGAGACTTATGAATAGTCATAGCACATCCTGATATCAATGGAAAATGATTTCTTTTTCCCACAATAGTTTTATTATTATTGAGTGATATTGTTGAAGTTCGACGCACAATAGGCACAGCACGTTTATCGATATTATGTTCTGCAACAAAGGCAGCGGCTTTTCTTCTAGCCACTGTACCAGTGTTTTTATCTGGAAAAACTAGCCATATGCGAGTAACTTGATTTTCTTCGTTTTGTTCGATATGAATAAGGTTTCCAACGGCGCCATTAGCTAATCCGTCTACCACGTCTATGTTAGTTGTAATAATGTAAGGTTTGCCAATAACAAAAATAATTTCGTATGGCAACCCTCCTGTATCAATCACTGACATCTTGTGTAATTTATGTCCCATATTCGCTTCCTGCTCATGATTAGTACAGCCAGAAATTACGTCTATTGCAATTGAATCTATTTTATTTTCAGTTTGTAGAGCTCGCATGTTGTATGCGTTAACCGATGCATTATCATGGAATAATCGTACACCGCTTGGACACCGCTGTGAGACGTCTTCCTTCGTAAAAAATCTGGACTCGATAACGGCCAATTCATTATCATTTAAAATTATACCACTACCAATTTTTGTGAGAATAGAAGCAAACATTTCGTTATTTTGACGCATTATTTGAGTTAATTCGTAGAATTTTAATCCTCGCCAAAGTAAGGGTCCAACCATCCGTTGTTTTGACTGCTTATAGATTGGAGTTGCTCGGACTGGAGGTAGTTGCCGCAAATCTCCAATAAAAATAATGTCTAGTCCACCAAAATTTTCATCAAAATTTCCGGTTATTTCCTTTAGTCTTGCGTCTATTTGGTTCAAGAGCTCGGCACCAATCATACTGATTTCGTCAATTATTAAAACTTTGACATATTTAAATAAGCATCGATATTGTTGTGCTCTTTCTATAGATAACGGAATTAGTTTTGATAACGATATTTTCAATAGTAGTTCCATCAATAGCTACTGCAGCTTTACCAGTCGAAGCACACGTAATATATGAATTGCAGAACCCATCATTTTCAGAAAATCTGTTATAGATTTCCATTATCAATTTTATTACAAAAGTTTTTCCACATCCAGCTGGCCCAGTAAAAAATAATTGTAAAGGTGACTTTTCCGCCGATAAATTGTGATGAATGACGTGTAAAAGCAAATCTTTTTGCTTTTCATTAGCACTTCTCATAAGCTCGCAAAAACGATCATTACTCATGTTTTCTCGTCTTTTGGCTATTGCTCCCAAGCTTTTAAGCGTAGCTATATGTAAATCTTCATTAACAGCAGCATCCGGATTTCTGTACAATTCTTCGAAAGGGTTTGGTTCTGGAAATATTGTAGCCAAGTCTCGAATTTCTGATTCGTCATCTATTGGCTCATCTTCATGACATAACTGTCGGCATATATCAATTGTCTTCTGAACATCAATATTTGACTCAAATTCTTTTCTTTTTTCTAAAATTTCATTCTCGTGTTCATCATATATAGTTGTGAATTTCATATCTGCTAATATTTCTGTATCTTCATTTCTAAATGGTATATGTAAGGTAACCATTTCTCTTATGTACTTCCTGTAATCCTGAGTCATGTCATAATTTCTATAACGAATAATTCGAGGCTGCTTTTTTTTGACGTATTCCCCCTTATTGTTTTTGGTATATTTGGAAACAAATTGAGCTAACGAAATAGCTTCCAGTTCTTCTGGCCGTTTCTGATACTTATCATGCCAATCTTCCTTCCAAATATCAGTAGATTCGTCATCCAGTTCATCTATTTGTTTTTGTGTTTTTTTAATCTTCTGTCGTTCAATAGGCCAACAAGTATTAATATACTGAATTGCTATTGATGATTTAGACATTGGTAACCGTAGTAGAAGCAGCTTCTTGACTACTCATCTCAATGGTATTTAGCATGTCAACACTCATTTTACGAGTTATTTCAACAATATCAAATTCAGGATTCTCATTCATGACTTCTATTATCTTACGTTGCAAATTACTAATACCTCTGTTGGTCTTATTTACATATTCAACCACGTATGCCGAACAAGAATATTCTTCAGTAATTATTTGGAAATCCATATTACATTTTAATACATTAAAAACAAACGGATTGAAAGTATTGTGCCATTTTTCGGATGGATGTCGTTTATAGAATATTTTTGGCCTACTAATACCAGATCTTAGAATATCTGTGTATTCTTCGTCTGATCTGATATTATTACTTTCATAATAATCATCAATACTGTCATAATCATTACTTTCTAAGTTAATTCTTATTTCATTATATCTTATCAAATGTTTTTTGTAAAGTGGATCAGTTTTTTCCATCGGTATTAAAATCATTGTGGATTTACACAAGGCATGAATGGTAGGTATGCGTCCGATATATCAAAACGAATCTGAAATCGGATTTCAGTCAGAAATCGTATCGTATCGATATTCAACACTATACAAACTGATTTTAGAAAACGTATTTCGGCAGAAACTAAATCAACACATATCAAAACAAAACGACGAAAACGCAAACTAATAATAAATCTAATCATCGCGCAATCGTTTTCTATTGCTAGTTTTGCAAACCAAACCAATATTTGAAAACTTACTAACTATCTCTTTCACTCCGCTAAGCGATCGCTTAGTCAGAATGAGAGAAAGCGAATTTCATTAAAATTCGCCTCCTTTCATTCTAAACTAAGCGATCGTTTAGTGCATTGAAAGAGATGAAGCGAATTGTCATCTGTTTTGGAATTTGGCGGTTTCTAAGAAACTCAGAATGGCAGATGGAAACGAAACAGAATTACAAGAGTCAGGGAATAAGATCTATATTAGAATGCAACTACTTCCATGATAATATTACACAATACTTAATGATAGTAGTTTAAGTTTTGTGTTTGTTAAATAGATTTTTGAATTATGGGAGAGTTTTTGCACACTTGACCTTGGTGACACGTGCGGTGTGCGCGTAATGTTATTTTTGTGATCTCGTGAACTATATAATTAGATAGGTATTTTACGATTCAATACTATACTAACGTATGTTAGTATCATACATACGATTTGATGATAAATAAGAAATAACTATTTAATGTAAAAAGGTAAGATTTTCGCTTCGTAATCGGGATTAATAAAAAAAAACCATACAAAAAAAATGTACGTTATATAATATAATCATGAAATCATTGTAAATATGACGATTTTTAAATACGCAAGAAAGTTTTGTATCATATCCAAAACAAAACATTTTTGCTAGTCTAGTACTCTAGTTAAGCCTAGATAAAGCATGAAGGAAAATCGTACACCTAAATCCAATCAACAAAGAAATTATAGAAAAATTATTTGAATGCGTTCGTTCGATTGCGTTTTTCGTTTGCTACGCTAAAATAACTAAAAACATCGAATATCGATCGAAACTAAAGTAAACCCGCTCCGTCAACCGCTCTGGAAATCGATTTCTGAAATCGGTTTTTAAAATCGATTTAAATATCAGAAATCGAATTTGTATCGGTTTGCGTAAAAATCTGAAAACGCCCATCTCTAATGAATGGTGCTTCAAATCGACACTTTTGCACTGAAGTAGATCTTATTTTTTGTAGCACGTGAAAGTATGCTTATGGGTAAGTAATTTTATATTTCCGGATGCTTCTGAAGTTGATACTGACACTAAACTATCAATCATTTCTATTGCTTTTTTTTGCTCTTTTCCAAGAATATCTGTGGGAGCATTATCAAGCCATAAAAGGATATGCGCGTGTGGACTTCCACGATGTTGAAATTCAATCCTCGGAAAGTAGTTTATGACTCTAAATTTACCAAAAGGACTGAACTTCTTTAATTGTAAAATCGTCATTATAACATTAACTAGCTTGTTAAAATAAATAGCACATGTTACAGCATCGTTGTTAATTAATGAACTTTTTTGGATAAAATTGAGTTCTGGTACGATGAGATGTTGCACATCTTCTTTTCCTTCAGCTAATTTATACAGCAATGTTAATAAATCCGGCCACCCTATTTCATTTGCGCTTAGTGTCATGAATGCAGTTGGCTTCCCTAGCTGCCGCATCATTGCAAATAAATCTTTTTTCCTTGAAGACCAGTACCAAACTGAATTTGGTATTGAACGTAAGAAAGCTAGATTTGACTCCATGCAGTTATGAATATAGTCTTCAGATTGAACTTGTTCCTTGGTTATATTGCTATCTGTACCAACATGTTTAAACGCGATCGTTAAACAGTCACGAACTCGCAGTCTCATAATTTTTACAGCCATATATAACAAGTGATAAGGATCGACTCCTCGACGATCCTTACGCCGCAATTCACTAGATGCCATCATAAAAGGCGGAACGTTGACTGTATCTCTGAATTTTCTAGTGTCCCATGTAAATACTAGGAAATGATAGCTCTTCGGCATGCTCGTCCAATAATAAACTCTGTGGAATATTCTGTTGCCCTGGCGCTAATCGCAAATATTTTTCCTCATTCCATACCATAGTTTGTTGTTGAGCAGTAAGGCTTTCTTCAAGATCAATATTTTCGCTAAATTCATCTATGTTCTGTTGTGTAATTAGTGGTGTTTCTTGATTAAAAAATGATTTATCAACTGTTATTTTGTAATGCTGATATAAAGGTGTAGTAATCAAATAGTATAACCATTTTTTAATTGATCCGATGTTAATTAAGCCATGCACAAAACTACTTTTATGAATCATTTTTTTTTAATATGTACATAAATGCAATGTTCATCATTGACATTTCTTGGAAGTGATCGTACCATTGTATCAACAACAACAGGAACATTGATAATTTGTCCGTATATACCGAATTGTCCTTGAACGTGTCTTAATCTTCTTATTTGCATAAAAGGAATTCATGGAGAAATAAGCCTTTCAGTGATGAAATCGATTTTTGGTAAATGCTGTGGTATTTTTGGGTAATGAAATCCATTATAAACTGACAAGTTAGGAATCTTTTCTTTATCTAATGCTGATTTACAAGTAGAGCAAATTTTAAGGGAATCCACATTTTGCACATTGGCTATTGTATTAATTATATTTCCAGATGTAGATGGTTTCTTTAAATCTTTTTCAAACCAAAGTCGATCACAAATTGAACAAGCATGTCCAAATTCATTATTTTTAAAGTTATCGATGAAATATTCATGAGCTGTTTTATGGTATCTAAATTAACTGTAGTTATTCGGAATTTCCGCAATATTTGCGCTTGATAGGTTACTTAAATTTTGCTGAGATATGTCAAACACTTCATGCTCCATTTCTCCCAAACCAGTTAAATTTCGAGAATTCGTACTTACTTCATCTATTATGATTATTGGTTCTGTAATTATTTCTCTATTTTCTATATTTGGAGAAGTATGTAATTCTAAAATACTTTCTGCATTCTGTAGACGTCTCCTTCTTTCCGCTGCCCGCTGATTCAATTTTTCTCTGTTCTTTTCCCTGTATCTTTTTTGACGGTCTCTTTTATTTTGAAGAGTAGATGAAATAGCAGTTACTGGTTCTTCATTATTTACTTCCATTATATTTGAGTTTGAAGAGGTAGACGGTCCGATAATGCTTTGTGAAGATTGTATACGCTTTCTTCTTTCCGCTTGACGATGTTTCAATTTGTCTCTGTTCCGCTCCCTGTATTGTTTTTGACATTCTCTTTTACTATTTTTTACTCTGAAAAAAAATATAAATGTGTTAATAAAATCTAAGATAAAAATTAAAATAGTCTGGTACTATTCGATTAATAAAGTCTTACACAACATTGATAGTATGCCTTGTGTTTAACTGATCAGGGTGGCGTCCAGTTTCAATAATAATATTTTGTGATCCCTGTGATGATTGTTGGGAACTGAAATATTTAAAAAAATATGATATTAAAATACACAAGAAAAAGAAAAAATATGATATTAAAATACACAAGAAAAAGAAAAAAAATTTGAGTGTGGCTTCAATATACTCATGAACTCAAATCATAGTTAATTATTGCAATATATGACTAAAGATTTACAAATATAAATTTTATTAATAAATTTTTCCATATTAATTCCTTCATGAATAATAAAAAAATAATTAATTGAAGATAATATTAATATAATTTATATAATTATTAATCTTAATATAATTTATATAATTATTAATATGATTAATATGAATATAATTAATTAAATATAAAAAAAGAAAAAAAAATTGAGTGCGGCTTCAATATACTCATGAACTCAAATCTTAGTTAATTATTGCAATATATGACTAAAGATTTGCAAATATAAATTTTATTAATAAATTTTTCCATATTAATTCCTTCATGAATAATAAAAAAATAATTAATTGAAGATAATATTAATATAATTTATATAATTATTAATCTTAATATAATTTATATAATTATTAATATGATTAATATGAAATAATTAATTAAATATAAAAATATAATAATTACATTTATGGACACTTGAAAAATACGATCTACTTACTGATGACTTGGTAGTATGCCATAGTGTAGTTTCACTTTCTTTGCACAAGGTTGATCACTTTGATCTTCTGAGTTATCACTATCACACATATTTTATTGTCAAAAATTAAAATAAAAATGTTTCACATCAAAATTAAATAAAACGCAGGTTATGTGTACCGTAGTAAACAACAACGTCGAACTGAGTGAGAAGCCACACCGTACACTCTACTACATATAAAATATATATATGTATACCTTAGTATAGCGTGGCGACGGGTCGCCACGCCAACAATTCGGTTTACAAGTGAGCCTATAGATGTTTCACATCAAAACCTAATTTCTCTTGAAATGAAAAGCACTCTTGTTATTGGATTAGATTCGCATACTGAAGTATGACGTCACATTGTTTGTATAGAGAGAGAGAGAGAGAGCTCTCTCTGTGTATTTGTCTAAAAATGTCTGCGACACCCAAGAAAAAATGGATAGCCATCACCTATAACAAGCTGAGCAACATTTCTCATTGATGATATTCGCTTATATTGGTTGCAACGTGATATTATACATTCTATAACCTTCCTCGATATATAAGCTATCCAACACTAGAAGAATTTTCCAATTCAACCCAGTAGTTCTTAAGATAATCGCGTACAAACAAGCAAACTCTACAGCTTTATAGTAAGTATGTATTTTTATACTCATCACACCCACTGCTGGGCTCGAGACTCCTCCATACTATATCCCGCCGGTCAGTTTTAGTACACGCTTTTGTTTCGACTTTTCCTTTCTCTTGCATAGATATTACATATATGCGTTTTATATCCCTTAATCGTCTCTTACGATCACTTACGGGTAAGATAAAGATGATTTTTATAATATTAAGTATGACATAAATAATCGGAGTTCTATCTTTCTATCAGTCTACCTAAGGGCATGGTTAGACAGGCCTGTGATAATTGTTTAAACTAGAAAACCGAACCTAATATATAATTATCTTTTGTTGAATGAATTTTGTATGTACATATTTTAATTCGGTCACTGCAATGATGATTTCAGAAAAAAAAAGCATATTAAAAATAAAACTTACTTATTTTTTTTGTTTTTATCTAATGTAGAGCCGATGCAGAGCACAATGGTTTGGCCCGAAGTGGGGAGTTTCGGGGATGCGTTCCCACTAGTGACGCTGATCTTTGACAACCTGTTAAAGATTAATATTACAATTACATTTAAATTTTCGATATTAGATCGTAAAGTTTTAGGTTCGTATCTTGAGCCACCGAAGACAAAGATCGGGCACCGGTGGCCCGCTCGCACGGCGAAGAGAGGTGTTTGCAGGGTGGGGCTATGGAGTTGTGCGCCGCCTCTTCCGTCGCCCCGGACCGATTTGGCGAGGTGCGTCGACGTCCATAGCCCACCACAAAAAAAGGTTAGTATCTTGAACTGTGTAAAAAATATTAGAGTAGATAAGACTCCCTATTTCGCTGATGATTCGATCGCCCTTTAACGGGTTGAGAGCCCTCAGCGCTCAACCACAGTCCGGGTAAAGCTGTCATAGCCATCTGAGGCTAACAACTAAGACACACAGAAAAAAAGACATGTGGCACTCGGGGACTGCCGCGGTAAAGCTATTGCATAGCATTTTTTATCAACTTATGCAATTATAATTTTCATCAGCCCTACCTTGCACGACATTCTCTTCATTACTGCACAATTTTCGTCTTTTCCTGTGAAAAAAAAATGGGGAAATCGTAAAGTTAAATAATATTGAGACATATATTACAATTTGTGTTTAAATATTATTTAATCAAATTACATATCCACGTAATATTTTTCTGCTTTACGTTGACGAAATTCCCTTTGACGTTCAGCATTTGTTTTTGGTACTTTCTTTTTTTTTGTTATTTCTTCATTTTTCTTCTTCTGACGCTGATAAAATGCCCTTTGGCGTTCACGATTTCGTTTTCTTTTTTGCTCTTTTTTTAGCTCTTTATGCTTTTCTTCTCTATAAAAAGAAAATATTTAGGTATAAATAATTAGTTATTAATAGTGTAATTAACTAATTACACACCAAAACAATTATTCATTCAAAAAATTTGAACAAAAATAACGATATTAAGAGTTTGATCATCGAATTTCGCGCGAAGTACATTTATATAGATATAATATCATATATACTTTCTCTGCGCGGCATTAATGTGTATTACCTATACATAAAAAGACAAAGGTACTAAATAGTACACGTGCTTGGTTTAATGGTTTCTGTTATATACATAATGAAGAATGAATTTACACACATATATATATATGTATATATATATACATACATACATATTGAGAATCTAAATTGAGAATTTAAACTATACGTGTGTGTGTGTGTGTGTATATATAAAAGAGGGCTACTTTTAATATCGCTCATTTTAATATCAAAAATTTTGGTTATCTTTATAGCAGTATTCTATATAAATTAAAAAAATAAAAAACCGGGTGTCACTCGGGGACTGCCGCGGTAAAGCTATTGCATAGCATTTTTTATCAACTTATGCAATTATAATTATTTATTTTATTTATGCAGTATTTTTTCTCCTTTGTTTTTTTTTTCTTTGATATTAATTAAAGTTACACTTTTTGAGCGTGGTGACCGATAAAAAAACATTTTTTTTTCTTATATTAAATAAATGAGAAGTTAATATTGTTCAAAATATTTTTATTATCTTACAATACAGCATGCGCAGTAACGCCGATACAACCAATGCCACCTAGAGGCGAGTTGCTGAACTAGAGACAAGCGTGATATTTCAAAAAAGTAATTAAAAGTTCTGCTATTCGTCGATAGATGGCAAAACTAAAAAGTATCACCGCTGTGCCGGTCGGAGTGGGGGGTGTTAGGTTATTTTCGTTACGGAATTTCTGGATTCGGTCTCCATGCTCAAGGCCCGCGATAGAAGCTATGCAATAGCTTAAAAAATAATATTGCATTTGTGATAATAATAATAAAATGTATGTATATAGAGTACTCACTCATTTTCTTTCACTATTTTTTCGCGACTTTCTTCATTAATAAATGCACTTTGTTTATTCATATTTAAAACACTTTGTACACAAATTATACGAGTACACATATTCACTGTTGTACATAGATGATAAATACCTATACACCTATATACTTTCTCACAAACAGCTGATTACGTATTCGTCCGATTTCGGAGCAGCTCGTCTCGATTCGTGCGAGCTTCGTAGAGTCGTACCATGAAGTAAATACAAAGAGGCGGTTCCCTAACGCCGAAACTCTAAGCAGGCATGAGTCACCAGATTGCGGGGCGAAGAGGGGGATTATGCATGCGCAGTAACGCCGATACAACCAATGCCACCTAGAGGCGAGTTGCTGAACTAAAGAGACAAGCGTGATATTTCAAAAGTCATTAAAAGTTCTGCTATTCATCGATAGATGGCAAAACTAAAAGTATCACCGCTGTGCCGGTCGGAGTGGGGGGTGTTAGGTTATTTTCGTTACGGCATTTCTGGATTCGGTCTCCACGCTCAAGACCCGCGATAGAGGCTATGCAATAGCTTAAAAAAGAAAGATGATGAACCCGTGTTTAAAATTCAGATGATAATATATTACGAGTGATACGAATACTACCAACCCTTACATTGCTCGTAGATGTTGTAAAAGACTATTAAAAGCTATACATAAACCTGTACCAACGCATATCTGATGACGTCTGTTCAACAATTACATTCACAAGTAGTGGTGTATGGGAAGTCATACAGACAGCTCGTCATAACAACTATTGTCAAAACTATTCACAATATACAGGATGGAAGTGAACCGCTCCCGAAAACAAAGACAGGTGACCCTACTAGTCCTACTTGTAATGATAGACTAGAAAAAAAATCGATTCGGATGAAAAATTTTATTTTTCACAACGAATTTTAAGTTTTTTTTCCACATTCCATCGTATTAGGATAGTGCCATGTAACGATAATTCCATAAAAAATACGTAATGATGATATACTCAGATGACAAAAGATGCAATCTATTCAAAACTCACGATCATAATATGTTCAAAAGTCAACAACCTGGTGTAGTGAGAAAAAAAAATCTTTTCATCCGAATCGATTTTTTTTCTAGCCTATCATTACAAGTAGTAGCGTTACTTATCTTTGTTTTCGGGAGCGGTCCACTTCCACCCTGTATACGATGTAAGAGGATTACATATTGCGTGGACCACAAATAATTGGTGATAAGATTATGATGATGAACTCACTGTGATGATGATACAGTCCCTGCTGACACAGCATGCAGTTTTTTAACGCCAACAACATTGTCCTTTTGTGTTCTGCAAGAGAAATTATTAAAATATAACTGATAGTATATTTCTGAGTCAGGTAATAACAAGTTAAAAAATCAATGCCTGATCAATGGGACATATTGTTGTATATTTTATGTGTATTTTTTTATTTACTAATGGAAACTTAATTTTTTTTAATTCTTTATGGTGGCAAACGAGCAGGCAGCAGATCTGATGGCAAGTGTCTCTGCCGCCCATGGAACATTGCAACATCAAGGTTATAGCTAGGCCGCTGCCTATCAATACAAACCCACCCACTAGGGCTTCCGGCTCTCTCGCTCACCGAACGAAGCGCAATAGCATATTGATTACTCAGACGTCGATCTTCTACAAGAATGTGGTACTACCACGGACGGACCGACCCGCGGCTGTAGACAGAGAACTGTCAACATCATGGTGCTACCACTACTGTTATGTAATTTGTGGTATGTTGTATAGTGTCGTGACGTTAATGCGGTCGAAATGCGATCTCTGCGGAAAATCTGTGGAGTTAGGCTGACCGACCGCATTCGTAACGACGACGTAAGAGAGCTAGTAGGTATGAAAGAGGGTATTGGTGTAAAGATGCGAAAGGGAATGCTCCGATGGTTCGGACATGTGGAAAGAATGCCGAACGAACATCTGGTTAAGAAGATATACAATGCGAAAGTGGAAGGATGTAGGTACCGAGGGAGACCGAGACTAACCTACCTAGACCAGATCGGTCATGTACTGAAGGAAGGTGGAGTCAAGAGTCTCCGAAACTGGAGAGCGTGTATGAAGAGGATTATGAATGTTGAGGAAGCGAGTGAAGTATGCAAGGATAGAGTTCTCTGGCACTCTGTTCTCTCTGCCTACCCTGCAAGGGATATGGCATGATGATATGTGTGTGTGTGACCCTTGCATACTTCACTCGCTTCCTCAACATTCATAATTCTCTTCATACACGCTCGCCGGTTTCGGAGACTCTTGACTCCACCTTCCTTCAGTACATGACCGATTTGGTCTAGGTAAATAATCACTCTAAATTATTAAATACAAATCTTTAAACGTTTGATGTAATGGTGTATATTTATAATATTAGTGGTTTAGTGGTAACGTTAAATTATTTGATTGCACAGGTGGCTCAGTGGTTAAAACACCGGTCTACTGTGCCAGTGTCGTGAGTTGGATTCCTAAGCTGGAAAATACTTTATGCGATTCACGATTAAGTCTGAATGTAATTTGAGTCCATTAAATTATACGCCTGTAACATGGAGAATAGAGTAAGGAGTACTATCTTGTATGGGGGATTAGTCAAAAAAGTGTCCACTTGTAAACAGCAAATTATTGTTCGAACACTCACCGAAATAGCGCTAGTGTAGCAAGTGGAAATGATATGAATGTATCAGTAATAAGCAGAGTGAAGTGTGCTGAGTTACGTAGTCAACTGTGATTTGATAAATAATAACCTATGAACCTATGAAATTTGTGGCGCTCTTTTTAAAATTCTTACACTTGCTACTATAGCGCCACCTTAATTTGCTCCCGTTCAATGGACACTTCTTAATACACTGAGATGGTACTCCTTACTCTATTCTCCATGGCCTGTAAAGTCTCACCGCAATACAGGGATTATTTCCCTAACACTAGTTTAAAAATATATATATTTTAAATCCTGAATCAATTCCATAGTATAACATCCACTTCCATACCTCCATGGGGAGCACCATGCCCATCAGTAAACTTCATTGGATGGATAGACGAATACGAATCATCATCATCATCACAGCCCATAAATGTCCCACTGTTGGGCTCGGGCCTCCTCCGTAATGGAAGGGAAATTAACCTACTATACCACGCTGGTCAGACGTGTTGGTATAGGGTTTTGTTTCGAGTTTTCCTTCTCTTGCATAGATGTTATATGCGTTTTATATCCCTTAGTAGTCTCGTACGATCACCCACGGGTAAGATATGGGGTAGTAAATAGTATTCTTACTCCGTCACCACACGGATAACGGACGAATATAAAGATACAAATGACTAGAAGAATGTAAAGAAATAACTCACACTAATGTCACAGGCTCTCCGATTTCAATTTCAGTTTTAATTACAACATCATCGCATTTATTTGGTAACCTGTAACAGAAATGAGAATCATCAACCTTCTAATCTTATTCTAAATTATAAGATCAGCACAGCTTTCATGTGTTAAGACGCAGTCATCATTCTTCTACTCTCATCCCAATTACTTGTGTTCGATACAATATGTACTCTTTTTTCATAGTACACATTGTAAAAGTTATTGGCAACAGTTTTATGATTGGCCGCCTGCCAAACGTCAACCCTCCTTGGGAATATAATTGTTGACCAAACGGCATCAGATGGTGTTGGCCCAGGTCGTTATAAGGCTGTTAGTCGTCTTTTACGACATCCACGAGCAAAGTAAGGGTTGTTAGTATTCAAAGCCGCTACCACGCAACTTAAGACGGAATGTTAAGACGGAGTATGAATACAATTTCCGTTGTGGTGATGGAATAAGAATACAATTCACCAAAATGGGAGGCCTACTATACCACACTGGTCAGACGTTTTGGTATAGGGTTTTGTTTCCAGTTTTCCTTCTCTTGCATAGATGTTATATGAGTTTTATATCCCTTAGTCATCTCTTACGATCACCCACGGGTAAGACAGGGGGGGGGGGATATCGAATTATATTTATACTCTGTCACCACACGGAAAGTGAAGAAACTAAAGAAATAAAACTCACTCTAATGGATCAGTTTCTATCACCATGACGTCATCGTTGGTATCTAGCACCTGCATCTCCTCCTCAACATTATCGCAGACCTCCTCTGATCTGTAACCAACATGAAAATATAAAAAGAAAATGAACATATATAACCCCGAATTCACCCACCCATTTTCATACCTCTCGCGTGTTGTAATAGATGACTTAATGTTACAATATGCATATAACATTTAATTGCACAAACCTTCCATTCCAGTGCCGTGGGTTCGATTCCCACGCAGTACAATACTTATAAACTTACAACTTGATTACAAACGAAAAATGATTGAATCTGTATAATGTGTAAACATTGTCGAGTAGATGGTACACGTCTCCTTTAAAGACGAAAATATAATACGAGCCGAAAATTGATTATCATAGAACAGTTCACGTTAGTGTAAGTGGTAGCACGATTGGAACGGAATTCCAATAGGTGAGGGTACGAATCTCACGTGTGACAAAAATTTTTCACTCGTAATCAATTTTTTTATAAATAATCAAGCATGTTAAATGCTAAATTTTAGTAATTTAAAGGACAATACTTTGTGAGATCCAAAAAAGCGTCAGCGTAAAGCGTTGCTCTGAGTCTGGGTGTAATTTGTCTGCGTTGCTTACATGTTTGTAAAGTCGCCCGGAACACAAAGATTATTGCCTTAGTGCTGGATGGTCTTTAAAAACTAAAAACTCAAAATAAAACCTTATATCAACCCGCCTGATTACATATATAAATTTCTCAACAGTGGGACTTGTTTAGGAGTAAAAATGTAATAAATATATATATAAACTCACTTCGATGGTTCCGATGCTATAACTAGAGCGCCATCATCTTCATCATCATCCATCCAATCATCTCGTGGCCTGAAATACAATAAAAAAAATATTTATAAAGATCAAGGCGTGAAACATCGAAATTATTTTGTACAGGTAACACACATGACGTATAGTTTACCACAGAATATAAATATGGCACAATGAAAAATAAAATATAACAATTTTTTTCAAGAAAATGATTTTATCATCATCTCAGCTCATATATGTCGCACTGTTGGGCTCGAGCCTCCTCCATAGTGGGAAGGAAATCGACATTCACACAACCTAGTTTATAGGACCACACTGTTGACAGTTCTCTGTCTACAGCCGCGGGCCGGTCCGTCCGGTGTAGTACCACACTCTCGCAGAAGATCGACGTCTGAGCAATGTGTGGTTGCGCATCGTTCGGCGAGCGAGGGAGCCGGAAGCCTGGGTGGGTTTGGGGTTTGTATTGGTAGGCAGCGGCCTTGGAATAGCAAAAATCTATGGGCGGCTGTGACACTTACCATCATCAGGTGTGCTGCTTGCTCGTTTACCACCATAAGTAATAAAAAAAACTTATATATATGTACTTATGTCCACTGCTGGGCTAGAGCCTCCACTACCAAATTGACAAAGATGTATTATTATAGATTTATTTTTTGAGTTTTCTGTCTCTTGCATAGATATTATACGAATATATCTCTTAGCAGTCTTTTACGACACAGGCAAGATAGAGGGTTCACATGGAGGAATACAATTATAAATTTATATTTTAAAAACTTATTTACCTCAACAAGGAAAATGCGTTCCTCTGAGAATCATTATTTCTATCTCCACTAACGAATTCCGGGCCAGATCTGGAAGTGAACAAAATACAATTATCACCGGTGATCAAGGAGCTCCTATGAAAAAGTTTCTCTATAAATGTAGACTGGTCAATAATATAACTTAATGCAATTTTAATTTCCCATCATCATCTCAGCTCATATAATAGGTTGGAGAAAAGTCTTTTCGCATATAGTCTGTATAAACTTATAAAACCTCTTTGGCTGTACAGTTGTATCTGGCTGGTTTTGATACAATTAAAAAAAGTTACATTTGGACTTTTGGCGGAAATCTAAAAACGTTGTATTATATTCAATATCTTGGTTTATAAACATGTTATATTAGTTATTTTTGATGGCAATTTATATAATGTGATGCGACTGAACTGCTAGGATAAGATGAATATGATATAAAAGTGTTTTACAACGTTTTCGTTTTCCATCAAATACCCACAAGATGCCATTAAAAGTGTGGCTATAGCACTCTTGATGGTGACAATGACTAACCTGAATAGACTAAGAACATACACAGATAATTATAACTTGACACTGGTAACAATGGCTCATATAAGTAGCTGATTGCCAATACATAAATAGAAGAAGGTTACATTTAGACTTTTGGCGGGAATCTGAAAACGTCATGTGGTGCTCTTATATTATATTCGATATCTTAATGTTTTAACGTGTTATTATATTAAATAATTTTGATGTCATTTTATGTGATTAGAAAGACGTGAAGAAAGTTCAAACTCGCCACGGGCAAAAATGGCTCGTAAAGTAGCTGATTGCCAATACGAAAAAAGAAGGTTACATTTAAAAAAAGAAACTATTTAGTAAAACGTTGTTACCCATCGGTTTTCATTTGCTTGCCTTTCTGTCAAAATGAGTGAATCTAATGAAGATATTCAATAAATTTTAAAATTTTATTACAATAAAAGCAATTAATGCAACGCAAGCTGATAAAGTCAGTAAGGCTAGCTCAAAATTGATTTAAACGTTTTCAATCCAGCAATTTTGATGTCAGAGATGCACTTCACTCTGTCACTGATAAAATGAACGCTACTTGTGAAAAAGGTGAGGCAAGATCGACAGAATTGTAGTTAAGATGTAGCTGAAGATCTTGAATTGATCACAAAATAGTTTTAGGCCCATAAAAAAAAACTGGGTATACCAAAAAGCTCGATATTTGGATACCACACGGGCTCACTGAAAAAAGTTTTTCTTTTTTGCAGTTATATTATTAGATCATCCTTTATGGAATATTATACAGTTAAAGTGCTGAAGTGTATTGAATATGGTATAATAGTGGTTTACGTGTATTTTCGTGGTTTTCCTAAATTCCCAAAGAAACGAATAATTTGGTTATCAGCGCCAAATTAATGGTAACGACTTGACTTACTGACGGACAGTGACTTATTTAGCCTATGCAAGATTTGACCCACAATAATAGTTAAATTTTAATTTAATTAATTTTAATAAGATAAAGTATAATAAAATTAGTATCATGCCTCCTGAGTTTTCTCGCCGGATCTTTCTCAGTGTGGCCGTGTTCCGATCCGGTAGTAGCTGAATAGTTTTTGTTAGTTTTGTAAAAATTGTAAAATTGCCAAAATAATAATTATCATAAATTAAATACCTTAATAATAACAAATCATGAACAACATAAATTTTATATATAGAATCATTCTCTTTTTGTACTGGCAATGAATTTGTATTAATTTTTGTATAAAAATGTGGGTCAAAATTTAATATCTTATAGGGTAGATATAAATAAATTTCTGTAATAACAATGACATATTGGACGTAAGACACCTCAGTCCTCCCGTGACCATGATCACTGTAAAGTGTTCGAAACGTCGGGAAATTATAAATCAAATACAAACGCGATAGAATCCGTAAATGTAGTTTTATTCAAATGTGTAATACTCGCGTAAACATTAGAAGTCATTATGTTAGCCTATGCAATATGAAAAAGACAGTGATAAATAATCATCATCATCCTCTCAGCTATGTCCCACTGTAGGGCTCGAACCTCCTCCATAATGGTAGGATAATTGACTACTATACCACGCTGGTTAGATGTGTTGGTATAGGGTTTTGTTTCGAGTTTACCTTCTCTCACATAGATATTATATGCGCTTTATATCCCTTAGTCATCTCGTACGATCACCCACGGGTAAGATAGAGGGGTGGTGAATTGTATTCTTACTCCATCACTACACGAAAAGATGATAAATAATATATGAAGAAAATTAAATAAGATTTGGCTATATGGACTTTGTTCCCTTTGCCTGTCCAAACGGAAGAACAGAACCAAAAAAAATATATACTAGCTTTTACCGGCGGCTTCGTTCGCGTTGAAGCCCTTAAATAAATATGAAAAATCATACTTTCCAATAGAATTGTTTGTCAATGAATTTTAAAATCTAGCAACTTCAACGGCAATACGGTGACCAAACCCTAGGTGCTGTATTACCAACGGTCAAATTAATATCTTATCGACCATAAATTTTTTACCCTCAGTAAAAAAAATATAATAATAAGTATCCCATGTATTTTCTAATACCTTGAAGACTAAGTGTATAAAGTTTCATGATAATCGGTTAAGTAGTTTTGGCGTGACAACGCAACAAACAAAATTACATCCACATTTATGATATTAGTAGGGATGTTGAAGATGAAGATTAGTTGGCAGAGTCTCCTACAGTAATTTCTTTGCAAATAAAAAATATACTTACTCATCAGAATCGTCTTCCAATATTTCCACTTTCACAGACTTAATTGATGGACAGTCTTGTTGTAAGCGCCTGTGAATAATAATGAATATATATAAAGAATTATGATATATTTTAGTATAGGGTAGAGCCACACTGTCGACAGTTCTATCTATAGCTGTGGGCCGGTCCGTCTAGTAGGACCCAAACCTCAAACCCAATTTTCTGGGTGAGTTTTCATTGGTAGGCAATGGTCTTGCTGTGCTTTTGGTATTGGAAACGTACATGGGCGGCAGTAACACTTACCGTCAGATACGCTGCTTGCTCCTTTGCCACTATAATCAATAAAATCAAAAAAATATATAATAAAGAATTGTAACACTTCATATGGTGACTGAGCAAGAATATAATTCACAACCATCTATTTTACCCGTAGGTGTTGTAAAAGACGGCTAAGAGATTTAATATGCATATAACATGGCCGTGCGGTAGCGGCTACGAATACTACCAACCGTTACTTTGCTCGTGGATGTCATAAAAGACGATTAAGAGCCCTAAAACGACTTGGGCCAACTCCATCTGATGCCGTTTGGTCAACAATTACATTCCCAAGGAGGGTTGACGTCTAGCAGGCGGCCGGTCATAAAACTATTGCCAATAACGTTTGCAATATGTAGGAAGAGAAGTACATATTGCGTCAACCCCAAGTAATTGGGATAAGAGTAGGAGAATGATGATCTATGCAGAAGAAAGGCAACTCCTTATATATCACTATATCTAACCATCGTGGTATAGTAGGTCTATTTCTCATCAACTGTAAACGAGGCTGGAGCCCAAATTCCCTCCTAGCTAGTAAGACGATTATTATTATTTTTTTTAAAGTCCACCCAGCACTAAGGAAATAATCCTTGTATTGCGGGGACTTTACAAACATGCAATTAACGCAGACAAATTACACCCAGACTCAAAACAACACTTTGTGTATCGCACAAAGTATTGTCCTACGTAGGAATTGAAACCACGGCACTAGCACGGAAGGTCGGCATCTTTACCACTACGCCATCTATACAGTCAAATCTGTGCTTATGAGCTGAGATGATGGTATGATAAAGAAGGTCTGCAAGTATTTAGTACTGTTAATACAGGGTTTATTACTACCACTGCTGGGTACAAGCTTCCTCCACAATAGGAGAAAATTTAATTCAGTTAATATAACGTTTCATTTTGAGTTTTCCTCCTCTTGCATAGATGTTATATGAATTAATATCTAATATGAATTAACAAAGGTTGCCTGGCAGAAATCGCTTTTAGCGATAAGGCCGCCCATTGTACTATGTCCGCTTAGAATTGTTATTATAAATGTATTAACCTAGGTGTGCAATAAAGTATAAATAAATAAATAACACTTACTCAATATCTGAGGAATGTGTGTTGTTCACGGTATCTCCATTGGATTCCACCACGGTGTCTGCTTTTGAACTGCTTCTAAGGCAAACATAAAAAAAAATAAGTTACAATTATTTCAGATAATTACATGTCTATAAAAATAAATCCGTCCCTCTGGTGACAGAGTAAAAATAATAAAAATAGTAATACCACCACCCCAGAAAATCTATGTCTGACCACTGGTAATGTACTGTTGCGCTTCGTCCAGCTTTCTAGATGGATGGTGGTTAGTTGACAGCGACCTAGCTGTACCCCTAGTAATTAAAATCTCCATAAGCATCAATAAGTGTTACTACTTACTCACACTGGAGCTAACTCTTATTAAACATGTTGTACCATTTTTTTTTATAAAAAAAAAATCTAAAAGGTGTAGCAATAAAAGCTGAGTTTCTTGCCGGATCTGCTCAGTAGTGGTCTTGTTCCGATCCAGTGGTAGTTTATTGTATTAATTTAAAATGTTAAAACTGATAATATGTAAGTGTTCCCGTAGAGACCCTACGGTTTATTTATGCATAATAAATGAATTTGAATTTTTGACTTCCAATGGACTTTTACAACACTAGCGGTACAGGTATGCCGCTACCTACCAATGAAAACTACACTCTCGTTTAGCGAACGGAACGCAACAACACATTGACATTTACCAGACGTCGGTCTGCTGCGAGAGTGTGGTACTACCACGAAAGGACCGGCCCGCGGCGTGTGTTTGTAATATCCCACCACAATACAAGGCACCCTGCCTTGAATTGGTTAATAAAAAAAATAAAACATATATAACACTTACTCAAAGTCTGTATAAATTACATTCGTATTCACGTTATTCGTTTCCTTCAATGCATCCATCTGGGTTCTGTAAATAAAGAAAATCGTCTTAAAACAATCCTCGATAACTGATTCTAAATGAAGTCAAAAAAATCTCAAATATATTGTAACTAATTTCTGCATTTAAAAAAACTGCTTAAAAGCACATTTGTCGCAATGTTTATATATTTCTGTATGATGACAGTACAAGGATATTACTTCTTCTCTGTATGATGACGCTGTGTGGCAGCGTTACGAATACTACCAACTTTGCTCGTGGGTGTCGTAAAAGACGACTAAGTGTTCAATATCGACAACACCACCTTTTTTTTTTGTTCACGCTGTGGAAATGCATTTACGCATTAGCCCTCGCCGGTGACAGACGAGGGGGTGTATAGGACTCGCCGCTCAGCTGGTTCGACCGAAATACCCACAAAACCACAGCGGTCCCTTCCGCGCTTTTACGGGATGCCGGAGAGATCGTCTATTGACATTCTATCCCCGACACCCCAACGCTAGGCGATCTGGCCACGTCCAGTCGGCAGTCAAGGCGACGGGAGGAGATGCGCGTAACGGCGCCTCCCCCTTCCTGGCCGCCGCCTACGGAGCGAGTCTGCAGAAGCAAATGCCTCGCGTATCCGCTCCACGGCCTCCTTCGAAGAGATTACCTCATCACAGAAGGAGGCCATCGACGACCAGCACCTGTCGCTGTCAAGCATCTTAGATATGATGGTCAACAACGACAGGTCTATTCCTATCACCGCCGACAGGTCGTGGCGCTGAGGCGCCCAGGCGGGACATACCTCCAGGGTGTGACGCGCATCATCAGTTAGCGCGCCACACTCATGGCATCCAGGGGCCTCTTCCCGTCCAATCCTGTGCAGGTACTTACCGAAGACCCCGTGTCCAGTAAGTACCTGCGTCATCCTGAAGGACAAGTTGCCGTGCCTTCTCTTCATCCAGCGGTGGAGGTGGGGCGCAATTGCCTCAACGGTGCCCCGTCCTGCTACAGGGGACTCTAATTCTTCCCTCCACCGCCGGATAACTGCCGCTCGAGCCCCTTCTCTTGCCTTACTCAGTTCCCCCACGGTGATATGCTCACCGCTTTCCCGCGCCGCAGCGCAAAATCGGTAGACCTCCGCCTGTGCCCTAGCCTGGAGCAGCCAGGGTGGATCACCCGCCAGCAATGTGGCTGCGGTCCAGGATACTGTACGGTAGCCTCTTATAGTCCTCACCGCCATGGTTCTTTGTGCTTTACGCAGCAAAGCCTTCTAAGGGGCGATGAGAGACTCCGACCAAATCGGGGCACCGTACAATGCTATGGCCCGCAGAATACCCGCATATAGACGCCGGCAGGACGATCCAGGACCACCAGTATTTGGCAGAAGCCTACCCAGCGCCGCGGCTGCTCCGACGAGCCTAGGGACCAACGGGGCAAAGTGCGGCCGGAAGCTCCATTTACTATCTAGGTGCAGACCCAGATACTTCATCCGGGTCTGCACCGGCACGGCAACTCCAGACACCCTGATCTGTGCTCCTCGGGGGAGACCTTGGCACCGGCCATAGAATAGGATCGACAACACCACCTGATGCCGTTTGGTCAACAATTACATTCCCAAGGAGGGTTCACGTCAGGCAGGTGGCCGGTCATACAACTATTGCCAATAACTTTTCAATCTATGAAAGAAGAATACATATTGTATCAACCCCAAGTAATTGGGATAAGAGTAGGAGAATGATGATGACGGTGCAAGGATACTATTCAATCCCTATATACGAGTATAAATGATATAATATGCATATAAGACGCATGCAAATATTTTAAATAAGTGTATACCAACATGCCTGATCAGCATGGTATTGTAAGTCAATTTCCCTCCGGTTGTGGAGGAGGGTTGAGCCCAGCAATGGAATGCGAAAGAGCTGCAACCACAATCTGTCTGAGGTTGAAATATATAAATAAAGATTCAACTTCTTTAATATTTCAACGTCGTCCAGACGTAATCCCTTCCACTGGACCCCTAAATATGGAATACATAATAACTGGATCAAAATGTTATTTCTTTGTAAGCTATTGATAATACATATTTAAGACTCTATAACTCGAACTCCGAAAAAGAAAATAATCCGTAGGTCGTTTATTAAATAAATTAATTTCTAAATTGAAATAACCAAAACTCATAATAATATAATTTAAAAATAATGTTGACTTCATCTTATCTAACGTTTGTGGAATAAGTTTTCTAAGCAACTCAAACTAATATTTTGAAAGTCAACCTTTTATCATTTATCTTGCACTACTTGATAAGTCGAATAAAAATCTCGATAAGTCATGTTTGTTTTAAATATATCTCGACTTCCAATTGATGAAAGAATCCATTGTATTATAGCTTAAAAAGTTTTTTTTAAATGCTATCTCATATTCAATTAAGGTCTTTTAATACTTACATAACATCTGAAGAACGAATGTTGTTTAAATTCGTTGTATTAGTCCTTCAATGCATTTGAACTGCTACTGACATGTTAAAATAAAATTCTTAATCTTTTGATTTTTGGGATAAATCCATATATTTCCAACACTATTTTTGGAGTTTACTCCGTAAGAATCGATTTTCATATAAGGCGCGCCCGGTATGAAAAAATTTGAGGAGTAAAATCTAGTGATCGAATGACCTCGTTACGTTTTGGTGCGCAACCTATTCTGCGCACCTTTCACTTTCTGACGTAAGATAATACTTCACTGAACAGTTTTAATAAATGTAAATAAAAGTATATATATTATTTAGTCAAATTAGCTTTTTTCGCGCCTGTTTTGATAATCGTACTTAACCCAGATAAGCCTACTGTCCTATATTTAGGACAGTAGAAATAAAAAAAAATATCAGAATACCCTCTTTATCTAAGATTATTTAGTCTTATGATTTGCAGTAAGAAACGTGTCAGCTTTATTAGAAAAAATAAAAAGACAGTTATTTTAACAGTTTTTACCTTATATTTTACCTTATAAGTGTGTAATAAAAGTGCGTTGCAGACATGGCAAATGACAGGTATGTATAAAAAGTTATATTTTATTCGTGAGTTGTTTTTTCTGTGTTAATATCTAGTTGATAACCTTAACTTTTGTACTAAATAAATATTCTAGCAAAATAATATAAATAAATTACGTATAACTTGTTACAAATACTAGCGTACTATATATAGGACAGTAGGATAATATACATGATTTTAGTATAATAATACAACTTTTTCTTTACAGAACGTTAGCTGCGCATGAAATTTTAGATGCTTTAGAAAATGTTTCTGATAATGAAGAAGATTATAGAGAACGACTGATATGTATTCTACCTCCTCCTGTTGATCCTGACTGTCTCACTGACGAAGATTCGGGTGAAGAAGATAATGTAACTTTGAATAATTTGCCACGAAACATTCTGCTTCAACCGGCTGAAGTAATGATTCAAGGGCAGATTATGGTGAGTGATACAGAAGAAGAACCTTCTGATTCTACAGGTCGAACTAAACGTAGGCGTACCTACGCATGGAGAAAACGGGACTTGGCAAAAAATCCCGTGAATTGGCCCGATGTTCAAGGCGCTTGCCAAGATAAGCGCCCAATTGAGTGGTTTGAAAACTTCTTAGATGAAGATGTTATTTCGTTGTTGGTGTCAGAGAGCAATAAATATGCTGTCAAAAAGAATTTGCCTGGAGACATAACCACTGAAGATATGAAATGTTTCATCGGCATATTGTTGGTTAGTGGTTATTCACGGCTCCCCCGTAGAAGAATGTATTGGGAAAACTCCCCTGATACAAATAATGAATTGATCAGCTCGGCTATGACTAGGGATAGATTTGACTTTATTTTTCGCCACCTTCATGTCAATGATAATCTGGATTTGCAAGACAAATACACAAAAGTACGCCCCCTAGTTACACTTCTAAATAAAAAGTTCTTAGAGTTTTCTCCTCTTGAAGAGCATTACAGTGTAGATGAGGCCATGATCCCCTACTATGGTAGACATGGCTGCAAACAGCACATAAAAGGTAAACCTATTAGGTACGGGTTCAAAGCTTGGGTTGGTGCTACACGGTTAGGGTATGTTTTATGGATGGAACCATACCAAGGTGCTACAACTATGTGCAATCCAATATATAAAGAATTGGGGCTGGGTGCAAGCATTGTTCTCACTTTTTGCGATGTGCTGATTTCACGTGGCTTCGACCTTCCTTACCACGTAGTTTTTGATAATTTTTTTACTGGGACGCCCTTGCTGGAAGAGATAACAAAGAAAGGCCTTCGTTGCACTGGGACAGTTCGAGAAAACAGGACATCTAGTTGTCCTCTGATTACATCGAAGTTACTGAAAAAAAAGGAACGTGGTGCTGTCGATTACAGAACGACACATGACAACACGTTCATTATTGCTAAATGGCATGACAATAATATATTCAGTATTGCTTCTAATGCTGTAGGAATAAATCCTAAACAATCTGCCAAACGCTTCTCACAAAGTGAAAAGAGAAACATTGTCATAGAAGAACCACATATGGTGTCCATCTATAACAAATATATGGGAGGAGTGGATCGGTCTGATGAAAATATTTCACATTACCGAATTGGTATACGAGGTAAGAAATGGTACATGCCGTTGCTCACACACATGATTGATCTTGCCGAACATAATGCATGGCAGTTATATAAAATAAATCATGGAAAACTGGATCATCTTGGCTTTCGCAGAAGGGTAGCAATTGCTTTGATTGAATCAAAAAGAAAAAATGCCAAAAGAGGGCCTAGCCGACCCTCCCATCATGAACATGCTGATAGTCGTAAAGACCAAATGAATCATCTGGTTATTCCTCAATCGAAGCAAACACACTGTCGTCAATGTCACAAAAAATGTTTGACACGTTGCAAGAAATGTGATGTTGGAGTGTGTGTCAAGTGTTTTGAAACATATCATTCATAAATAGTGTTAATCTAGTAAATTACATATAACAATGGGTAATATAATCAATAGTTATCTAATAAACTACACTTTTTGATTACATTCTGTTTTGTCATAAATAGTCTTTTATTTCCTCTTATTATCCTACTGTCCTACATATAGGACGGCTGTTTCCCTGAAAGCCTTACACTTAATTTTTTTTTCATAATTTTTTTTATGTTGCATAAGATCTAATAAACTAAATAATGTAACTTTTTTCAAAATTTTCAGAAAATTTTAGTTTCAGGCTTATCTGGGTTAAGGAGTAAACTCCAGTCGTGCGTCGGAGCTGACACACACACTTTTTTTTTTGAGGATATTCTATTGGATTGAATTTTAGCGGGCAAGGATAAAGTGTCATATGGTGGTCTTGTATTGAATCGGCTTAAACGTCTTAGTAACCAAGCTATAAACTTCAAGAAAAAGAAAAAAAGCTATTGGATTATGGTGGTCAAAATATATATTACCTTACGTTACCATTCATATAATTATGGTCTTCTAAAACTGACACAACATCAGCTGGACATTGCTTAGGTGGTAGATCCTCATGTATAGAATCAATTGTTTTTTTCTCTTCTTCAAGTATAGAGGTGATGGTCTGTTCGCATACACCGGTAGCTTCCGCTGTACGTCTCAAAATGTTCATCAGAAGACTCAGGTCATTGTATGTTTGCATGTATTGATATTCTCTTTGTAAATAATGATATACCCTTGTTATAATGTATTTTACCTGGAATTTATAAAAAAAGATTCACCATCATCTCAGCTCATATATGTCCTACTGCTGGGCTCGAACCTCCTCTACAATAGAGGGAATTAGACTAATAAGAGGGGGATTGATTTACTATACCACGGTGGTCAAACGTGTTGGTATAGGGTTTTGTTTCATGTTTTCCATCTCTTGCATAGATGTTATATGCGTTTTATATCCCTTAGTCGTTTATTACGATCACCCACGGGTAAGATAGAAATAGAGATGTTAGGATTGTATTCTTACTCCATCAACACACAGTTTTTTTATGTCACACCCTATTTTTATTGTTTATGATAGCAAATGAGTTTGCAGTACACCTAAGTGTACCAGATCTTGCACATACGTGGGATACCTCGCTGGTCAAACGGGTTGGTATAGGGGTTATGTCAATTTTCCCCTCTCTTGTATATAAAGATCTTCCAGATAACATCCATATTATCTGCATATAATCCAGAGTCATCTTTTACGATCACCCCCGGGGTAAGATAGGAAGTAGGGAATTATATTCTTACTGTGTCACCACACAGATAATGTCACAGTGATTCAATCTACTTGCATCTCTTTAACTGACTTTAACAATACCCAGGCGAAAGGAAGGGTTTAAAGGGTAACTACGGTATTTTTAATGTTATCATATACAAATCGAAAATCATAGCCTTTAGTACTTCCCACTGCTGGATTCAAGGCTCCTTTACGACAGGAGTTAAATTTGACCTACTGTACCACAGTGATCAGACGTTAAGGCATTTTTTTTTTGCGGTGGGCTACGGGGTCACTGTTGTCCCGCCCAACAACGTACCTATCGACGCCGTGCGAGTGGGCCACGGGAACCCAGTTTTTGTCTTCGGTCGCCAGACGTTTATTTATGCATAGAATTTTTTAAGACTTTTTAAAGCTGAACCGTCCTGAGGAAGCTAGGTTATGTACACATCTATATATATATATAAGATATTTCCACCTATGTATTGACTCATCACGATATCTCTGGAACCATAAGGCCTACAAACCTCAAATTTGGTAGGAATATTTCTTTCGCCGAGTGGAGGTCAGCTACGAACGGATTTTACGAAATATGATGCTGATTGCGTACTTATACGTGCTATTGGTGCCAGTGTCAAGTTATAATTATTTTTACGTTTTTAGTCTTTCAGGTTAGTCATTGTCTAAGTCAAATTGTCACCATCATCAACAGTGCTATGGCTACACTGGTAATGGTATCTTTCTTATATCCTTATTCCACCTTGATACTATCCCGTATTCCTTTAATACGGTTAAGCAATATACCGTACACCTCAAGTGTACGGTATATTGATTAACCGTGGGAAAGTGGTAGGTCTTCCTTACTTTCCTCCATTTTAAAATAATAATGCATTGCCGCCATGTATCACATAATTCAATGAACTATAGACTTTTATGTCAATTTGGCAGTTAAGAGAAACCGAACTAGATGTTTGATACATATCTATTATATTCATTAGTCGCCTTTCACGACATCTACGATCAAGAAAAAGTTAAATTTCATTCTAACTCTAGCATCATATGATAACAAAAATATATATTTACCTCCAGTTCCTCAAAAGCTTCTTTGCCCTCAGGACCCATATGACAACCCTGAAATAATAAGATATTAACATTATGGGTAAGTTCTAAAATCCTGGATATGAGCCTCAGTATTGGTTGGGTTTAGTAGTGGTAGCCTGGTAGGGCAATATTGTTGACAGCTCACTATCTACAGCTCCGAGTCAGTCTGTTGAAGTACCATACTCTTGCAGAAAACTTTAGTAGTGGCAGGACCACGCTGTTGGCAGTTTTCTGTCTACAGTCGCGGGCCGGTCCATCCGGGGCAGTACCGCACTCTCGCAGAAGATCGACGTCTGAGCAATGGCAATATGATTATACTTCGTTCGGTGAGCGAAAAAGCCGGAAGCCCAACTGGGTAGGTTCAGGGTTTATATTCGTAGGCAGCGGCCTAGCTATACCCTTGTTATTGCAAAAGTCCATGGGTAGCAGTGACACTTACCATCGGTGTGCTGCTTGCTCGTTTGCCACCAAAAGCTATAAAAAATAAAAAATCAAGGCAATATGCTGTTGTGCTTCGTTCTTTGAGCGAGAGAGTCGAAATCCCAACCTTTTGGAAGGTTTTTAGTTGGTAGGCAGTGGTCTAGTTGTAATTTTAAAAGGTCCATGATCGGCAGTAATACTTACCATTGGGTGTGCTGCTTCCTCGTTCACCATTACTATATAAGCAATAAAGTAAATGTGTATAAATACCCGATACGAAACGAAAAATGATGTCACAAGCGGGGTTCGAACCCGCACCTATTGGGAATCCGGCCCAACCGTGCTGCCACTTACACCATCGTGAACTATTTTAGGACATGCAAATTTCGAATCATATTATATCTTACGTCTTCAAGGTGACGTATGCCATCTATCGGACAATGTTTACACATTGTATAGACTTAATACTTCAAACTTTACAGTTAGAATTGTATTAAACGATGACACAACCTTGTTATTCAAATTACTGAAATTTTTAGCATTTAATATGCTTAATTATTTATAAATACCCGATACGAAACGAAAAATGATGTCACAAGCGGGGTTCGAACCCGCACCTATTGGGAATCCGGCCCAACCGTGCTGCCACTTACACCATCGTGAACTATTTTAGGACATGCAAATTTCGAATCATATTATATCTTACGTCTTCAAGGTGACGTATGCCATCTATCGGACAATGTTTACACATTGTATAGACTTAATACTTCAAACTTTACAGTTAGAATTGTATTAAACGATGACACAACCTTGTTATTCAAATTACTGAAATTTTTAGCATTTAATATGCTTAATTATTTATAAATACCCGATACGAAACGAAAAATGATGTCACAAGCGGGGTTCGAACCCGCACCTATTGGGAATCCGGCCCAACCGTGCTGCCACTTACACCATCGTGAACTATTTTAGGACATGCAAATTTCGAATCATATTATATCTTACGTCTTCAAGGTGACGTATGCCATCTATCGGACAATGTTTACACATTGTATAGACTTAATACTTCAAACTTTACAGTTAGAATTGTATTAAACGATGACACAACCTTGTTATTCAAATTACTGAAATTTTTAGCATTTAATATGCTTAATTATTTATAAATACCCGATACGAAACGAAAAATGATGTCACAAGCGGGGTTCGAACCCGCACCTATTGGGAATCCGGCCCAACCGTGCTGCCACTTACACCATCGTGAACTATTTTAGGACATGCAAATTTCGAATCATATTATATCTTACGTCTTCAAGGTGACGTATGCCATCTATCGGACAATGTTTACACATTGTATAGACTTAATACTTCAAACTTTACAGTTAGAATTGTATTAAACGATGACACAACCTTGTTATTCAAATTACTGAAATTTTTAGCATTTAATATGCTTAATTATTTATAAATACCCGATACGAAACGAAAAATGATGTCACAAGCGGGGTTCGAACCCGCACCTATTGGGAATCCGGCCCAACCGTGCTGCCACTTACACCATCGTGAACTATTTTAGGACATGCAAATTTCGAATCATATTATATCTTACGTCTTCAAGGTGACGTATGCCATCTATCGGACAATGTTTACACATTGTATAGACTTAATACTTCAAACTTTACAGTTAGAATTGTATTAAACGATGACACAACCTTGTTATTCAAATTACTGAAATTTTTAGCATTTAATATGCTTAATTATTTATAAATACCCGATACGAAACGAAAAATGATGTCACAAGCGGGGTTCGAACCCGCACCTATTGGGAATCCGGCCCAACCGTGCTGCCACTTACACCATCGTGAACTATTTTAGGACATGCAAATTTCGAATCATATTATATCTTACGTCTTCAAGGTGACGTATGCCATCTATCGGACAATGTTTACACATTGTATAGACTTAATACTTCAAACTTTACAGTTAGAATTGTATTAAACGATGACACAACCTTGTTATTCAAATTACTGAAATTTTTAGCATTTAATATGCTTAATTATTTATAAATACCCGATACGAAACGAAAAATGATGTCACAAGCGGGGTTCGAACCCGCACCTATTGGGAATCCGGCCCAACCGTGCTGCCACTTACACCATCGTGAACTATTTTAGGACATGCAAATTTCGAATCATATTATATCTTACGTCTTCAAGGTGACGTATGCCATCTATCGGACAATGTTTACACATTGTATAGACTTAATACTTCAAACTTTACAGTTAGAATTGTATTAAACGATGACACAACCTTGTTATTCAAATTACTGAAATTTTTAGCATTTAATATGCTTAATTATTTATAAATACCCGATACGAAACGAAAAATGATGTCACAAGCGGGGTTCGAACCCGCACCTATTGGGAATCCGGCCCAAC
Source organism: Lymantria monacha (assembly GCA_905163515.2). Lineage (NCBI taxonomy): Eukaryota > Metazoa > Arthropoda > Insecta > Lepidoptera > Erebidae > Lymantria > Lymantria monacha. Next base: position 4,372,297 of record LR991104.1, read on the forward strand.
CGTGCTGCCACTTACACCATCGTGAACTATTTTAGGACATGCAAATTTCGAATCATATTATATCTTACGTCTTCAAGGTGACGTATGCCATCTATCGGACAATGTTTACACATTGTATAAAGTAAAGTAAATGTGTCTGCAATATACATATACTGTAAGGTACCAGCTATCTGACTTATGTTATATGCAGAGAGTAGCATATGGCCAAGGGCTGCCCAAGCTATCGAGAGACGCTGGGCTTATTCAAAAAAATTACATCATCATCATAACTCTATCTTCGTCCACTGCTGAACGTCCTACAATTGAGGAGATTGCGTAATCGCCACGCTAGGGAAGCGGGTTGGCGATCGTATTGATGTGTTATACATTGCCCAGAAGAGGTCTTAGTGACGAGACCTTAAGCTGATGTTTAGTACTTCTAAGTTCAAATAAGGAGTGGTGACAATTATATTCCTATTCCGCCGTCACATTTGATTATGTGTGCTAAGAATACAAATCACCATACCCAATCTTGCCCGTGGGTGTCTTAAAAGATGAACAAGAGATGTAACATAGTACAACCTCGATATAACGAAACTCAAGAGCATTACATATTCTTTATATCAAGTAATTAATTCCAGGTAAGTAATTTATATCTCGACAGGCTAACTGTCGAGATATAAATTGCTGCTGTTATCGTAGAATTATTGTATGAAATATTAGTAGAATACGTTATGTAAAGGTTAGGTTAACAATAATAGTTAAGTTGTACTACTGCCTGTCTATATTTTATAATTTACAGTGATTGAAAATTCGTTATATAGAGGTTTCTTGATTTTATCAATTTAATGTTTGTATTCGTAATTTAATATTTTGCATTTTTTATGGATATGGGACTTCGAAAAATTCGTTGAAACGAGGAAATCGATATATTCATATTCGTTATATTAAAGTTACAGTGTGTATTTATACACACATATAAAATAAGGAAGACGTGATATAATGTGATATATGTATATAGAATATAAATTACCCTCTTTTTACAGAGGAGGCTCGAAAGCAGCAGTAGGACGTACATGAGATGACTGATAATGAAGAAGACTGGTTAAAGAAAAGCTAATAGATAGATGAAAAACTACTTACCATAATACATATACAACTATTTCTATGTTTCTTATGTAAAGTCTTTCTTAATTCTGGATGTTCAGCCAAGAAATATCGAAGCCAAACCACTGTGGCCATTTTGGTCTTGTCCCATGCCTTTGGATAGAGGCAATTGGGCAATTTCGAAGCATACTCGTACACCATTCTTCTGATTTGTACAGTTGTAATACCTGCTTGTGTGTTAGCACATTTCTTAATGTGCTCTCTTAATTTAATTGAATCATCTTTTGAGAATACGACTAATTTTCTTTTTTCATCATTCTGCTTTCTCTCTTCATCGTTCAACCATTCTTGGAAAATGTTTGGTGAGATTCTAAACCGCTTTGAGGCTGCCTTCACACTCATTTTTTTATTCAAAACTTTTTTTATATAAACTTCTCTGATCTTATTTTTTTTTCGTTCATCTTCTAAAATTTGTAATCTATTGGAATCTGACATGTCGATTTCTGTAAAAAATAATACATTTAACGAATACCTTTTTTTTTTGTCAGGTGGGCCACGGTCGTCGTGCTCCTCGCACCACTCTGTCCGGGGCGACAGAGGGGCGTAAGCACGCTCACCCATAACCCACCCGTGACCTCGCCTTCGTTGTTGGACCGGCCACCGGAGCAGCGTGAACTTGTCGTCAGTGGCCGGCCCGACGGAATACCCCCCCGAGGGGTACCCTTTTCTTGAGCGACATCCCCTCCCTCGGGGAGGACGTCGGTCTTTTCCTCGCGGTCAGCCTCTCGGCGGGTGACGGACTAATTCCCCGGTCCAGTCACCCGCGGCCTCGGCTAGGGCGGCATAAGGCGCAGTTTAACGAATACCTAAGATATTTTTGAGGTTAGAACTTATTATTGTGGGGTAAATAGAAGTGTAATACACCTTGTCACATAATATTTAGCAGTACTTAATTGCTGTTACCAGTTTGACAAGCAGCAAGCAAGCTTATGAATAGCAAGATATTCATTGCGTCAATGAGAAATAAGCTGGTGATATTAATTACTATTAATTGTTAGTGGTAGGACCACTCTGTTGACAGTTCTCTGTCTACAGTCGCGGGCCGGTTCGTCCGGGTTAGTACCACACTCTCGTAGAAAATCGACGTCTGAGCAACGGCAATGTATTATTGGTGAACGAGAGAGCGGGAAGCCCAACTGGGTGGTTTTGGGGTTTAAATTGGTAGGCCTAGCTATAGCCCTAGTGTAGCAAAGGTCCATGGGCAGCAGTGACACTTACAATCAGGTATGCTGCTTGCTCGTTTGGCAAAAAAATAATAATAATGGTATGATAATAGCTTCATTTTAATAAACATGTCATGAATCTTAATTTTTTTTAGGATAAACTTTTTAATAATATAATAGGAACATTCGGCTATAAAGGTCTCACAATAACAATTATTTGCTGTATGAGTCCCATGTTTTTAGTAACAACAACTTTTATCATCATCAACATCCTGCTGCATACCCAACTCTCGCTTCCATACAGTAATGTTGGGAGAAGCACTGCGTTATGTATTGCTACACGTGCCTTCTGGCTGAGGTGGTGGCTAAGCGAGTGAAGTATGCAAGGATAGAGTTCTCTGGCACTCTGTTCTCTCTGCCAACCCTGCAAGGGATATGGCACGATGATATGTATATGTATGTATGTAGTAGTTTTACGTGTATACAGCTGACATGTACAAGATATCCCATGCAGTAGCCGACTTATCCATTAGGTGGACAGTAAGCAGTGGCCAATGGTACCCGCGGTATTGCAGTATATCTTTGTACTTTTTAATTTTATGTACTAACTATTATGAATACCAAAAAGCAAATACATGTCACCGCTGTCCATATGTAGGCCTGATGATAAATTTTACTGATAAAGGCCATTCACATTTATCACATTATTATTTTTTACATACATACATATATACATATCATCACGCCATATCCCTTGCAAAGTAGGCAGAGAGAACAAAGTGCCAGAGAACTCTATCCTTGCATACTTCACTCGCTTCCTCAATATTCATAATTCTCTTCATACACGCTCGCCGGTTTCGGAGACTCTTGACTCCACCTTCCTTCGGTACATGACCGATCTGGTCTAGGTAGGTGAGTTTCGGTCTCCCCCGGTACCTATATCCTTCCACTTTCGCATTGTATATCTTCTTAATCAGACGTTCGTTCGGCATTATTTCCACATGTCCGAACCATCGGAGCATTCCCTTTCGCATCTTTACACCAATACTCTCTTTCATACCTACTCGCTCTCTTACGTCGTCGTTAGTCGTTACGAATGCGGTCGGTCAGCCTAACTCCACAGATTTTCCGTAGAGATCGCATTTCGACTGCATTAATTTTACTTTCATACTCTTTTCTGCATACCCAACTCTCGCTTCCATACAGTAATGTTAGGACAAGCACTGCGTTATATATTGCTACACGTGCCTTCTGGCTGAGGTGGTGGCTACCGAGAAGTTGTCCCAACGCTCCGTTCACTTTATTTCCCGCGTTCACTCTTCGCTCTATATCAGTGGTGTACCTTCCATCTCGGCTAAATCCACATCCAAGATATACAAATTCATGCACTTACTTAGAGTAAGTATGTACTAGATACATCATTACCTATTGTTACTCTTACATCTGTTCTGGCTTCATCTCTTTCAAAGACCATTATTTTGGTTTTGCTCACATTCACGCGTAGACCTCTTTTCTTACAATCTTCTGTCATTGTGTCGACTAGGGTCTGCAGGTAAGTCGCTGACTGTGCCAGCAGGACTGCATCATCTGCATAGAGCAGAGCAGTGACCACTGAGTCGCCCATCTGGACTCCCACATTCATATCGTTCAACCTTTGGAGACATTTATCCAGACATATGATAAACAGCCTGGCTGACAGAACGCACCCCTGCTTAACGCCGATATTGACGTCAAACCAAGGCGACATTCCATCATCCAGCCGCACACAGGCTCTACAGCCCATGTAACTGGACTGCACAGCCTGTAGCAGTTTTATTTTTTACGTGTCGCATAACTGTCCTTGTGGTGAGAGAAAATATAAATAAAATAAAGAAATACCACATCTATCAATATTTTACCCGTAGGCGTCGAAAAAAATGGCCCATGGCTATAATATGCATATAATATCTATGAAAGAGAAGGAAAACTCAAAATAAAACTATAAAAATACGTCAGATAAGCGTGATATGTAGTAGTGGCAGCTACGAATACCACATTTACATTGCTCGTGGGTGTTGTAAAAGACGACTAAGAGATTTACATAGAAGTGGACCAACACCACCTGATGCCGGCTGGTCAGTAATTATATTCAGGAGTGACGTCAGACAGGCGGTCGGTTGGTCGTGATAAGAGCAGGATAATGATGATGACACCATTATGACAACATACATTCAACAGTGGACACAAAAACCTGTTGGAGAAACCTATATTCAGCATAAGACATCAAGAAGATGATGAAGATAGAAATGTGTGTGACTTAGTTGTTAGCCGGAGATGGCAATGACAATTTTCCCTGGACTGTGGGTGTGCACTGAGGGCTCTCAACTCGAAATTAAATAAGCAATAGAGTTAATTAACCGAAATTATAAGATAAGCAAAATGAAAATTTAACAGAATCAGATAAAAAATGTCGAATTATTTTGGATAGGTACAAGGTCTGTATGATGCCATTACAAGTTTCGTACTTTCAAAAGTTATCCTCACCTACGTAAACCTTTCGCACGTTTCTTTCCATTAACTAGAGATAAACTTACTTGTATTATATAATACATTAGCTACAAGTTCGCTAGTTTCTTGCTGGATTTTCTCAGTAGCAGTCTCATTCCGATCCGGTGGTAGTTTCTTAGATTAAATTAAAAAAAAATGACAATATGTAAGTGTCCTCGCAGGGTTTATGCATAATAAATGGATTTGAATTTGAAAGTTTTCTAATGATTTCTGATATCTCCCCGAGCATTACATGATTGAAATAAAAGTAATTTTGTAAATTTTATTGCTTTCAAATCGAACTAATTTATTATGTATAAACTTCACAAGTTACATATTGTTAGTTTTAAATTAATTTCAAATTATTACAATAACCTACAGTCAGATCGGAACGTAACTCCTACTGAGAAGATCCAATAAGAAACTCAACAGGTTTGTTTATTGCAAAAGTTATTGACAATAGCCTGCATGACATCAATTCTACTTGTGAATGTAATTATTGACCAAATTGCATCAAATGCAGTTTAGTTAACTCAGGTCAATATATAAAGCTGCTAATCATCTTTTACGACTTTCATGTGCATAAAAAGGCTTAGTAGTATTTGAAGCTCCTTTTTTTTTGGCGGCAAGCTACGATGCGGTGACGCCCCGCTAATCCGTCTGGGGCGATTTAGAAAAGCGGCGCACGACCCCGTAGATCCGCCCTTTTTTTTTATTTTTTTTTATTGGTGGGCTATGGATGCGTCTCGCCCCGCCGAATCGGTCCGGGGTGACGGAAAGGCGGCGCGTGACCCCATAGACCCACCGTAAAACCTTCTCTCTTCGCCGTGCGAGCGGGCCACCGGTACCCGATTTTTGACTTCGGTGGCCCGCCCGGCGGTTACCCTCGCGGGTTCCTCTCGTCGACGCCCCGACAGATTTCGCCGTCGGGGCGTCGCCCTCACGCGGTGGCCTCACGTCGGGTGACCGGACGATTCCCCGGTCCGATCATCCGAGGCCTCGGTTAGGGCGGCATCAGGCGCAGGTATTCGCGCCTGCGCCGCCTCGGCCGCTGACGGCGGCCCGGGTCGCGGGAATCCTCCCGGACTCGTTCCGCCGCCTCCTTCTGCGAGATGACAGCCTCGCAGAAGGCGGCGACCGCATCCCAGTTCCTGACGCTGTCGACCATCGCTTTCGCGACAGCCGGCAGCGTCAGGTCGGCACCCCGTAGATCCGCCCTACAAAGTACCTCTCTACGCCGGTCACCGGAACCCGGTCGTTTTAGTATTTGTAGTCTCTACACTCCACACATTGCTTAGTGTTTTTAAATATAGTTTAATAATAGAGAAACTTGACTCTATATATTTGTACTCCTATAACCGTCTGGGTCAGAATAAGAATACAGCCACAAATGTTTAATTGCCCATAGGAATTATAGAAATTGGTTGAGTAACCATTAAGAGGACGGCTCTCTCAATCCTATTAATTAAATATATGTGTAGGATCAAGCCCAACAGTGGGACATATATGAGCCGAGATAATGATGAACCAATGAACTAAAAGTAATAAACAAAATAATATATTGGCTATATATGTAGATAGTGTAGTGGTTAATACCATAACATATCATACTACCTACCATGCCAGTATAGTGGGTTTGATTCCCACACAGGCCAAGGTATTGGCCTGGGAATAGTAAGTAAGTACGAACCAAATAGGATTAATTTCTATGCATACCATTAGAGCAATAGCTCTGCTATGCTCTATGCATACCATATTAAAACATATAGGGTAAACTACTAGTCATTGGACAGTTAAGAGATTTTAAATAGTAAAAATTATTTAGTGGCTTTCGTTTTTGTTTGCTATATATGTTAGGTACTAAAATATTTGTAGTATTTAGATGTTTTATTCTATTACAATTATCTTAATTTATATATACAGGATGCCGATTTTATTACTAGAATAACGGTGCAGGAATAACGTCATAAAAACATTAAAGTTAGTAGACATGTGTAGGTAATGCTAGTGATGTATCACACGTAATATTACCCGACCGTGTACTGACCCATCACACAATACGCGGCTAAACATCACATCACATTAAACATCACACATCACATTAAACATGACGCGAACACCCGTGTACTGTTCTGCATTTTTGCAATGTTCGGTGTCTGGCAATTCAATATTTATTTTGAGCTTTATTTTCAGAACGATAAGGCTTATATTTCTTGACGCCGCCCGCCGTATGTATAGAGCGCTATCGCATTAGGTACGCATCATGACATTTCATGTCATGTGTGATGCGTTCATCGGCACGAAATATAATGCGTTTCATCGGCACGAAATATAATGTCATATCACTTCGCGAAGTACTGTTTCGCGCATGTCTTAGGCTTAGCACGTAGTGCGATTAAACGCCCGCGTTTTACCGCAAGGGTGAAACCGCAAAAAAATGTAACACATAACTTTCTATACAATCGCACGCATTAGCGACTTTTTTCAGTTACTGATTTTAAAAAAGTAACTTGCTACGTTTTTACCGCGGTTTAAAAACGCGAGATTTTTTTGTGTCCCATAGTAACAGTACTGTGGTGCACGCACGGCGATTAACCGCATTCGGTTTTTATCCAGTCTCAACTGTGCGAGCGCGGAGGATAGACGTTATTTGCGGACGTTATATCATGTCGTCAGACTTAGAAACTTCGTATGTAGACTACAACATCATTCTCCCACTCTTATCCCAATTACTTGGGGTCGATATAATATGTACTCTTTTTTCATAGTACATATGGTAAAAGTTATTGACAATAGTTTTATGCCCGGCCGCCTGCCAGACGTCAACGCTTCTTGTGAATATAATTGTTGACCAAACGGCATCAGATCGAGTTGGCCCAGGTCGTTATAAGGCTCTTAGTCGTATTTTACGACATCCAAAAGCAAAGTAAGGGTTGTTAGTATTCGTAGCCCCTACTACACAGCTAGACTACGACAATGTGTCAAAAAACAGTATCATTGAATTAGAAAAAACACTGGCATTATATGACAAATCGTTGAATCAATACAGAGACAGAAATATTAAGGCCCGAATTTGGCTCGCTCTTCAGGTGATATTACATTACGAATTGAAGTGTCTCCAAATTGTAGATACTGATAAGACGTGGCTTGTAATAATTTATCAAAAGTACCAATCGACATTCTGTAGTAATTAAAAAACTAATTGGGATGATGACGCACGTTGTTGTACATTTTGCAAAAGTATCCTTGCAAATGTCTTTGATTGGTTAGTGGATGTACCCAGTACCAATGGCGGCGGCGTTGTTTACGTTTTCTATTTTTTTATTTCAATACCAAATTTGGATAGTGTATAATGGTCTGATACACCTTCAAGGATTCTACCAATTAAATCGGTAACCTGTATAGTGTAATGATTTATAAGAAATAAAAAATAAAATAAAAAAAATATACCTAAATATCAGTTATTGGACAGGAGTTTTATTGGACACACAATATCAGTCAATGAACAGATTGCTTTATGTATAAAAAAACGTTTAAATAGCCATTAATGTTGATGTTAAGTTAATCAAAAGCTTAATGAACAATTTCCAAATCTATTTGTTGATAAATATCTCAGGTGTACAGTGAGTACAGTCAAATATTTTTCTGTGACTAATAATTTTTCCATGTGGTGATGGAGTAAGAATACAATTAACGACCCCCACAGCCCCACACCTATAACTTAGTTATAAAACGCATACGACATCTATGCAAGAGAAGGAACACTCTAAACAAACCCCTATACCAACACGTCTGATCGGCGTGGTATAATAGGTCAGTTTCCCTTCCATTATGGATGAGACTCGAGCCCAACAGTGGGTCATATAGGAAGGAGCTGAGATGATGATGATGAATAAAAGAGCTGAATTTAAGTTGGCACAGCACTTAATGCACAGCCTTTATCTACATGGTACACATTTATTGTCCCTTTGGCTGCTAAGCTGAAAACCACTTTCATAACCATTAAATACTCGTCTGGGATCATTTAATATGTTCAGTTGTTTTCCTATAGATAAGATGTAGATTTCAGCAAACCATTTACGACTGTTCCCTTCTGTTTGTGGCACACCCTCGCTTAATCGTTGGATTATTGCCGGGTATCTCATAAAAAATTATCCTAATTGGTTAGGGTCGATGCAAAATATACTCTTACATATTGCAAAAGTTTCAAGACCGGCCGCCTGTCTGATGTCCACCCTCATTAGTAATGTAATTGTTGACCAGATGGCATCAGATGGAGTTGACCCAGATCAATGTAAAGCTCTTAGTCTTCTTCTACGACACTCAAGTACAAGGAAAGGGTTGGTGGTGTTCGTTACTACATACATTATTCGTCCATCCATCCATCAGTCCGTAAACATCCACTGTTGGACATAGGCCTCCCCACGAGAATGCCATTCAACACGGTCCCGCGCCACCTGCATCCAGCGGTTTCCTGCGACCTTGATAATGTCGTCAGTCCACCTAGTGGTGGGTCGTCCTGCGCGGCGCCGTCCGATTCGTGGTCTCCACTCGAGGGCCTTTTTTCCCCATAGGTTGTCGGTTCGTCGAGCGATGTGGCCTGCCCATTGCCACTTCAACGTGCTAATTCTTCGGGCTATGTCAGTTACACCCGTTCTTCTACGGATTTCCGTATTCCGGATTCCATCACGTACAGAAATACCGAGCATAGCCTTTTCCATAGCACGCTGAGCGACTTTGAGCCTTTTGATGCGGCCAACATGTAGAGACCACGTTTCAGTTCCGTATGTCATTGCTGGTAACACACACTGGTTATAAACCCTTGTTTTCAAACACTACGGTATATTAGACGAGAAGATCCTCCTAAGTTTCCCGAACGCTGCCCAGCCGAGTTGGATTCGTCGGCTGACCTCTTTCTCGAAATTAGATCTACCTAATTGGACTGTTTGTCCTAGGTAAAGATAGTGATCGACGACTTCGAGAATCGCATTCCCAACCAGGACCGGTACAGAAATGACATGGGCATTAGACATGATTTTCGTCTTGTCCATGTTCATTTGCAGCCCTACTAGTTAGGAGGCCTTGCTGAGGTCATTGAGCATGGTGCCAAGGTCCTCCAGGGATTCTGCCATGACTACGATATCATCTGCGAATCGAAGGTGAGTGATGTATTCGCCAGAATCAAAGTCTTCCTCATAGTCCACAAACGCTAGACACAGAGGCCGATTATACTCCTCGGTCTTCTGTATAATCTGGCGTAGCGTGTGGATGTGGTCTATGGTACTATAACCTTTTCGGAAACCGGCTTGTTCGGGCGGCTGGAAGTCGTCTAGCTTGCGCGCTAGTCGGTTCATAATGACTCTTGAAAACAGTTTGTACACGTGGCTCAGGAGTGAGATGGGTCTATAATTCTTTAAGAGCGTTTTATAGCTCTTCTTCGAAATCTTCATCGAAAAACAGCACCACCACGCTCCTGGTCCACGACCCTGGAACGTCGCCCCCGAGAATAACAAAATTAAACAACTTCTGTAGGGCTTTTAAAACCGACTTGCCGCCTGGCCTCAGGAGCTCTGTGGTAATTCCGACATCTCCCGGTGCCTTTCCGTTCTTTAACTGATTCAGAGCTATTCTGATCACGTACAAGCTGACGTCCGGGATTTCTTCAATGTAGTGCCCAGTTAGCTTGGATCTGGGGTCTTGGACCAAGCCGACAACAGGATTCAAGGATGATTTGTACAACTGCCCATAGAACCTTTCGACCTCTCCCAAGATCTCACTCTGGGATGAAATGACAGTACCATTATCGGTCTTCAGCTTAGTCATTTGGCTCTACGCGATAGACAAATCTCGTGCGAGCACTTTGGAGCCTCGATTTCGCTCATCTCCTCTTCAATACGCAGTGTATTGAATCGGCGAATGTCACGTCACATAGATTTGGAGATTTGTCTATTAAGCTGCCTAAGTTCGGACCAATCAACTGAAGACTGTACCGTCATTTCCGTTCTCCTCTCCACGAGTTTTTTTTTTGTTTCAGTCACGCGACGGGCCTTGAAGAATTCTGACTGACGTGGACAGTTTCTACGAACCTGTTGTTCATATTGTTTGCAGGCATTATTTGTCACGTGTGCATTTTGAGATTTCAATAACGATAACCATTAGACAAGCAAAAAAACTAAATATGACATTTAAATTAAACCTACATACATACATACATATCATCACGCCATATCCCTTGCAGGGTATGCAGAGACAACAGAGTGCCAGAGAACTCTATCCTTGCATACTTCACTCGCTTCTTCAACATTCATAACTCTCTTCATACACGCTCGCCGGTTTCGGAGACTCTTAACTCCACCTTCTTTCAGTACGTGACCAATCTGGTCTAGGTAGGTGAGTCTCGGTCTCCCCCGGTACCTACATCCTTCCACTTTCGCACTGTATATCTTCTTAACCAGACGTTCGTTCGGCATTCTTTCCACATGTCCGAACCATCGGAGCATTCCCTTTCGCATTTTTACACCAATACTCTCTTTCATACCTACTCGCTCTCTTACGTCGTCGTTGCGAATGCGGTCGGTCAGCCTAACTCCACAGATTTTCCGTAGAGATCGCATTTCGACCGCATTAATTTTGCTTTCATGCTCTTTTCTGCATACCCAACTCTCGCTTCCAAATAGTAATGTTGGGACAAGCACTGCATTATGTATTGCTACACGTGCCTTCTGGCTGAGGTGGTGGCTACCGAGAAGTTGTCCCAACGCTCCGTTCACTCTATTTCCCGCATTCACTCTTCGCTCTATATCAGTGGTGTACCTTCCATCTCGGCTAAAACCACAATCAAGATATACAAATTCATCCACTTGCATCATTAGTACATAATTACCTATTTTTGCTCTTACATCTGTTCTGGCTTCATCTCTTTCAAAGACCATTATTTTGGTTTTGCTCACATTCACGCGTAGACCCCTTTTCTTACAATCTTCTGTCATTGTGTCAACTAGAGTCTGCAGGTCAGTCGCTGACTGTGCCACCAGGCCTGCGTCATCTGCATAGAGCAGACCAGTGAACACTGAGTCGCCCATCTGGACTCCCACATTCATATCGTTCAACCTTTGGAGACATTTATCCAGATATATGATAAACAGCCTGGCTGACAGAACGCACCCCTGCTTAACGCCGATATTGACGTCAAACCAAGGCGACATTCCATTATCCAGCCGCACACAGGCTCTACAGCCCATGTAACTGGACTGCACAGCCCGTAGCAGTTTACCGTTAACACCATACTCCAGTAAAATGTCCCTAAGTTCCTTTCGTACAACCGTGTCAAATGCTCTCTCCAGATCCACAAAACTGCAGAAAACCCTCTGACCTAGAGCCAGATGCTTCTCCACAATGTTGCGCAGAGAGAACACTTGATCCATGCATCCCCTTCCACTCCTGAAACCTCCTTGTGTCTCACACAGTAAACCATCGGACACCATCCTCATTCTCCTTTCAATAAAACATTAAACTTATAAATTACTATAAAGATTACGGTAACTTATCTATTATCAATTAGGTAAACACCAAAGATTTATTTATCCAATACTGTGATATCCGTAAGACGACAACAAAATGTTTTATCAATTATTACTGCTATCTATAAAAAATGTCACAAATCACTACGGGTCTCCATTGACTATAGAATAGGAAAAACCTCGCAGAGAGTATTGAAGTTCAATAATATCCTTATTATTGACATATAATCATTGAACTGTCCAATAACTCGTAGTGTCCTCCAATGACTAGTAGTTTACCCTACATATATAGAGAAACCTAATGAATTTTTACTTTTCTCTTCATAATATTAATGATGCGTTCCGTAAAAATAAAAGGGAACATACCTATAATATATTATACATATTTAGTTTTTTTTTAACTAGAACAAATTCATTCTAATCAGAAAAATAATATACTGTAAACATTACTATAGTTCATCTAATCTAAGAAGTGCATTTTGACGTTTCGCTTGTTTTAATATACAATAACCTTGGTCAAACGTATACGCATAATTGCAAACAATAAATCTGAAATTTTAAAGAACTATTAAGTTATTTACATAATTAACGTTGCGGGTGACTTTCTTGTACAATAATGTAATGTTGAAACCCGTAAAACTAATTTAAATAAAAATAACATGGTAAATAGAGATTAGTATTGACGATCTTACAATGTCATGTCATCACGTTCTATACAGTAGTGCTTGACAACTTCTAATTCACGAATATTCAAATAATCGGTAAAAATATTAGATTAATATTATAATTGAATAGAGATTTTGATAGAGATGTACGTTTCGACAATTTTATTGATAAGGAAATAATTATTAATGTTAGCGACGATGATAATTCAAGTAATAGTAGCAATTCTAAATAAATAGCTATTTTCAAATTCAGTATTTATTTTTACTTAATCTAATCCTACTAATTATGATGACTAGATTTTATGATGCAATAATTAAATTTGTTTAGTATTAATTTAGCACATCATTTTTATCTCCTCTTGGAAAAATAAAAAATAAACCGATTATTAATTACAAAGAATCAATATCGAATTCTCACTAAAATCGGATATTTTCGATAGGAATTACTTGGTTCACATACCTAGACAACTTACTCCAACAGCTGTCAAAGTGCACTTCTTAGATTAGATAGAATATAGTACATGAATTAAGATTAAAAAGATGATGATATAGTCCATAAAATATAGCTTGATCTCTGTGACAGTTGTCACTAGTGCCGCACGCTTATGATGTAGTCCATATTTTTGTCGATATAATTCCCTATTTTTAAAGTTATTTGCTACTGCAGTAGATAAACAATGTATAAAAATCTTATTGAACTTTAATCAAATGGGTGGGTGAATCGATTATAAATATAAAAAAATCTGTGAAAATCTATTAATAATTAAAATATATTGTATTTAAATAAATGGATTTTATTTAATTTAAACTAAAGCTGTTAATTAATTCTTTTTATTATACGATAAGAGTACATCCAAGTTCATCGTCACTATTATCATCATTGCTGGAGCACTCCTGTAGGTTGATGATGAGTTCTTGATCACAGATTATTTTATAAATAATCATGTTTATTTTATAAAATAAATTATCTTTTTAATATAAAAGAAATGGTCTTATTAATATTATAACTGATATCTGAATATCAAATTAACACGATTTATTTATTTTATAGCGTAACCCTGTGATTTATATAGGTAATATATTGGTTTTACTTGTTTATAAATAATTAATAAGAATGTCATCGATTTACTTTTAAAGTAAATCGATCTCTATCTTATTCTCAGTCCAGTATGACCTTGTACTGGTGTAATCATCATATTTTTCTAAAATGGTTACTATAGTCTGTCTAATCTAAGAAGTGCACTTTGACAGCTGTCTGAGTAAGTGGTCTAGGTATGTGAACCAAATAATCTCTATCGAAAATATCCGATTTTACTGAAAAATTGATATTAATTCTTTATAATTAATAATCGGTTTATTTTTTATTTTTCCAAATGGTGATGAATAAATTAAGTGCTAAATTAGTACTAAACAAATTTAAATATTTCAGCATAGAATCTATTCATCATATTTAGTAGGATTAGGTTAATTAAAAATAAAAACTGTATTTGAAAATGGCTATTTATTAAATTACTACTAATACTTGAATTATCAGTGTCGCAAACATTAATAATTATTTCCTCATCAATCAAAGTGTCGAAATGTACATCTCTGTCAAAATCTCTATTCGATTAATTATATTATTCTAATATTTTTACCGATTATTTGGATATTCGTGAATTAGAAGTTGTCAAGCACTACTGAATAGAACGCGATGACGTGACATTGTTAGGTCATGGATAACAATTACTATTTATCATGTTAGCAAGCATGTATGAAGAGAATTATGAATGTTGAGGAAGCGAGTGAAGTATGCAAGGATAGAGTTCTCTGGCACTCTGTTCTCTCTGCCTACCCTGCAAGGGACATGGCGTGATGGTATGTATGTATGTATTATTGTACAAGAAAGTCACCCATTATGTTACCCAAGTACATTATGTAAATAACTTAATAGTTGTTTAAAATTTCAGATTTAGTGTTTACAATCATGTGTATATGTTTGACCGAGGTTATTGTGTATTAAAAAATGCGAAACGTCAAAATGCACTTCTTAGATTAGATGAACTATAAGTACTTTTAAACATATGAGGTACAAGTTTTGGTGTAAATATTCATATTTTTATTTTCATGATTCAGTTGAGAATAAACTGGCACGTTAAGAATGAAAATATAGGCGATAGATAATAAAATTGTAAACATGACGCGTATTCAAAATTACTTCATCGGTTTTGTAGCTATCTGTCACAGAGATCAAGCTATATTTTAAGAACTATAGGACGAGAAGGTCATTATATGAATGTGATTTTTTTTAAATACACAAACTAAACAAGTACTTACCTAATTCCTGTTGAAGGAGACGATATAAAACCAACTAAAATAGTAAAAAAAAAAAAATACTCACCTGTAACAATCTAGAATTATCCCATAAATATGAGATGCCTCAAATTTTGAAATAAAAAAAAATTGTCACATAACACAGTTCATTGGCAAATTTTAATCGATGTTTGCAAAATAACTTTTTAAGCAATTTGATTTCTATAAAAATTAACGTGATGATATTAAGGCATTATGCATATACATTTATATTAGTCATTTAAAATTATAAATACGAAGAATTATAAACCAAACACACGTAGAGATGGTCTATTAACTCTATTTTTTTTAATGATTTTTGCTTCTGTCATTGAAAATGATAGTTTGTTTATGGTAATTTATTATGGCTGGATAGTGAGTCTTTTAGCCACAAATATGTGGACGAATAACGAGCGGCCACGCCTAAGGCGATGCTAGTTGGAGTTTTAAAATTAATAACCCAAAGGTAATTATATTATATAAATCCTCTGCCGAACTGGAATACAGTTTGTCGGCAGTATACTCGTGGCTTTTTAAGCAAATACATGTTGTAGTCCGAGAGCCAGTAACAGATATATATGACCAAGTTCCTCTCAAGTGATAATTAGTAAAATGCATCAGAAAATCGAACCATAAAGTCTCGTGAACGTCAGCTGCGGCTCGGTGGGTGGGATGAGCAGTTGTAACCTCCCACGCTCGAAGAAAAAAAAAATACATTCACTCATTTCCTCTCGGCTAAAAATTTATCAAATTATAGCTAACCCAATATCTCAACAAAAAAATAAAATCAGCTGGCTATAACATAGTGTATTGTACGTCAGCTGATGTCTCGATCATGGGAAAAAAAACTTCACTTTCAGTGATATCCTCTCAAATAAAAATTTACCTGATGATAGCTTATATGTAACTATTGATAAATATATACGTCAGCTGGCTGTATCTCGGTGGAAAAATCGTCAGCTGATAATTTGAAGGTCGTTACGTAGAAGTTAGCCAGAAGCATTTACTGACTATTTGAATGCATCAGCTGACTAAGTTTCCCTCGACTTACTGCTAGCTGATTTTTTTTATTTATCACAGAAATATATTTAAAATCAGCTCACACATTTTCATGTGAGAGGAAATGACGTCTTTTTAATTATTCTTGTTATTTTTAAAGATTCAAACAATACACGCTAGCATAGCATAGACAGTATTAAGGTACGCTTGGAGGGGGTTAGTTGTACGCATGCTCGGGGTACCCTTTTGTTGAGGGCACTGGAAAACATTTTTAGAAGTAGAAAAGAAGGGTACTAATCATAGAGAAATATAATACATTGGAAATAGAGAGGCCACTCTCGATTTTTTTTGTCGCCACTAATGTCAATGAAAGCGCCATCTATTACGCGACTCAATAATTATTTCCTACCCACGCATGCGCAATTCGGACGTGTGTCCGGATTGCGCATGCGTGGGTAGGAAATAATACACACACACATACTTCTCACACACACATAGATACTTCTCACACACAGATACATCTCTCTCTCTCTCACACACACACACACACACACACACACACACTTAATTTATTGTTTTAAATAAGGTAATTTCTGCCATCTAGTTTTAGTTATTAACATTATTAGTGTCAAAGCAAACAAAACGCTCAGAAACGTGATCTACATAGCGCTATATTAAAAAACGACTGTGTCACCCCCCCATCTGGTACTAATGTACGTTTAGAATAGACGAGCAAACGTAGTCAGACGAAAAGAATATTCTAGAAATATTGTTGTAGTATCTGTAAAAAACTATAAAAATGTCTAATGTAACGCCTTTTTGCGTTTTTTGCAAAAAAACAAAATCTATTTCTAATTTAAAATCGTTCAGTGAAGAAAATCTTATTAAGTGCAGTGCTATATTGGGCGTAAGAAAAAATAATAAACTAAGTGGACACGAGGCTGTACTTCCGACAGAAAAAAAACAATTTTCAGCTGTACCACAGTGAGTGTTATAGACGCTTTACGGCTTTGCCCCCAAAGTATCGCAAAATAATACCAGAAGATACATCTGCTGCGAGATTACAGTATGTATATAAATTATTATTTTTTTGGGTGGGTAGGAAATAATTATTGAGTCGCGTAATAGATAGCGCTTTCATTGACATTAGTGGCGACAAAAAAAATCGAGAGTGGCCTCTCTATTTCCAATGTATTATATTACTCTATGATTAGTACCCTTCTTTTCTACTTCTAAAAATGTTTTCCAGTGCCCTCAACAAAAGGGTACCCCGAGCATGCGTACAACTAACCCCCTCCAAGCGTACCTTAATACTGTCTATGCTATGCTAGCGTGTATTGTTTGAATCTTTAAAAATAACAAGAATAATTAAAAAGACGTCATTTCCTCTCACATGAAAATGTGTGAGCTGATTTTAAATATATTTCTGTGATAAATAAAAAAAATCAGCTAGCAGTAAGTCGAGGGAAACTTAGTCAACTGATGCATTCAAATAGTCAGTAAATGCTTCTGGCTAACTTCTACGTAACGACCTTCAAATTATCAGCTGACGATTTTTCCACCGAGATACAGCCAGCTGACGTATATATTTATCAATAGTTACATATAAGCTATCATCAGGTAAATTTTTATTTGAGAGGATATCACTGAAAGTGAAGTTTTTTTTCCCATGATCGAGACATCAGCTGACGTACAATACACTATGTTATAGCCAGCTGATTTTATTTTTTTGTTGAGATATTGGGTTAGCTATAATTTGATAAATTTTTAGCCGCGAGGAAATGAGTGAATGTATTTTTTTTTTCTTCAAGCGTGGGAGGTTACAACTGCTCATCCCACCCACCGTGCCGCAGCTGACGGTCATAAGGCGTCATGATACTATTGTTTGATGCGTATCACCAATTATCTCTCGAGAAGAAATAATTAACCAAATTTTCACCTGGCTCTTGGACCATTGGTACATCATACACATATTTACAATATGCACATATACAATTATGTATTGCTAATACTGGTTACACCTATTCACTTTATCTACGGACACACTTAAGTAGTGTTTCCACAATAGGTTTTTTAAGGTCAGTCATTTGTTTTATGTCTACATTTCTTGGGAGTGTCACTGTTGACCTGTCAGCATCAGGTGAAGTTAGACCTGGACAATGTAAAGATCCTAATCATTTTTTATGACACATGCGGGCAAAGTAAAGAATTCGTTGTATTGGTAGACGCCACCACATGTAAAATGATTTAGATCATATATAAAGAAATAATGAAACCAAGATGAGCGTATTCTTACTACAATTATACTTTTCTAGCTTATAT
Source organism: Lymantria monacha (assembly GCA_905163515.2). Taxonomy (NCBI): domain Eukaryota; kingdom Metazoa; phylum Arthropoda; class Insecta; order Lepidoptera; family Erebidae; genus Lymantria; species Lymantria monacha. The sequence continues at coordinate 4,390,969 of LR991104.1, forward strand.
ATACTTTGCACTATGAACTTTAAGTACGTCAAATCTGTAAGGTATTCATTTATAATGTTATAAAAACCAACTAATACTGAATAAGTAACTAATTTTTGAATGGTTAAAGCCGTGAGTGGATAAAGCCATAATAGCCTGTTTGTGGGTGGTTCGGCGATTGCAATTTATGCCACACAAGATTCTCGGAAAAGTAGTTTCCTATAAAATCTCCTGCCTGTTTTTACGTCGCCCATATAGAAAAACAAATCCCAGAACCGAGATGAATGCATAGGAGCATATTAATTACATGGCTTAGAACTTATCATTAAAAATTCGATAAAACAAACGACAGCAGTACGGCATACAAAATAGAATTATATATACCTACATACTGGACAATGTATTAACTTACTCCGTGCTATGAATCCACTATTTAAAATGATGTTGGGTAACTTATACTCTATTATCCTATACTTGCATTTATTGATCATCAGGCAACACACAAAACTGTGTGTTTTAAGTGCCCAGAAGTCGCCACGGCCAACTATGACCCGTCCCAGATCAAGAAGGCCCTTTGGAAGAGACTCGTTGTCGACGAGATCGCCATAGTTCAAATTACAGTTCACGACCTTGCAGCTGTAAGCAGCGGCTAAGCGCAGGGCGGCGAGCGGTAAAATCAAAAGTATAAAAATGTTTGAAGCACGCCACGAGACGCCGCTCATAGCGAAAACGCGCGCGGTTTTTTTCGAGCGAATCGCTACGGCGGCGCGCGGTGTGGGGAGCGCCAGGAACAAATGTACAAGTGAATTAGTGCGACGCCACGAAACACAGCGGCGCGGATAGCGGTATAGGACGGACGTACTCAGTGGCGTATATAAAAACAAAAAAAAATAGACGATTTTGTGGCGGTAATGGATACCGAGGCATTACATACTTAAATGTGCTGCAGAATATAATCAAATGTTTGCTCACTCATTCTTGTCTACTCATAGAACTTATCTGGAATTTTCTATAATCTTCGTATAGGTCGCGTAATTCGCAATTTACATACGGATATTTATTTAGTTCGTGCACTCCTCTCATATTAAGAATATCTTGTTTTAAAAATGTACTGCTTTCTAACCAGAGAAGGGATAATTTTGATAACGCCATGATTTTGAACACGTTTTGACTACCTAAATACGTCCACCTAGGCCAGCGCTATTGAAAATACGTGGCGTGCATAACGCACGGCTGGCAGACGCCGCCCGGCATGCCGCGCCGCGCTTAGCTAAGACCAAAGTGGTGACCAGGCCGTAACCGTCACGCATGGCGTATGCGTGACGGATTAATGTCCCCAACCTAGGGTCGTACCTCACAGTGTGTGCCCATGTGAAGCGTTGCTTAAATGTGATGGGGGGAGCCCTCTGCGCTCACTATATAAGTCCGCGTAAGGATGCTAACAGGTATTGAGTTTTGGCGGAAAATGAAATGGCCTTGCATTCAATATTTTAATGTGTTATATATTTTTTCATTTTGTATACATTATACAAAATCTAAAAATATATATGATGCATAAGTGCTAGGGTGTAAATAATATGATATAGGAGTGCTTTACTTACACAAGGATACAATATCAAATCACTTAAGTAACACAACTTAGTAGTATTGAGTGCTATATTGAGACTGTAGGTTTACTATGAAATTTAAAAGTAAGCACTGCACACCTAATCAAACATTGGGCGATCAATAAAGGAAACCAATACTAAAACATACAATTTACATTACCTAAAGTTCCGTCAACATATTTAATCGACTGAATGTACGTTGTAAGCTTAGATCATTTACACTCTCTAAGGTTGTAAGCTTAACAGGTCAGAAGCGTAGATTCGAAAGTCGCATGCAAAAGATTTTGGTTCTAGATAGACAAACTATCCATTATCAAGTTCCTCTTCGTATTAATTCACAGTAAGCTTTAGCCCTGGGGGGGCACACTCAAAACATTACTTATTTTTACTGACCGTCGCGCCGCCTACAGATTGGTTGTACAAACTTAACTGCTGCCATTTTGTCCTGCCTGTCAAACGTTTGACAACTGAGAATTGTTATTTTTTGTTCCTAGCGTAGGTACTTATTGTCATCGATCTATTTTCGGTTATTGATATTTTTCTGAAAATTATCTCAAGTTTCAATGTTAGGCTGATATTATTATTGTTTAATTATCAGCTGATATGTTTTTTTTTTATATTTCAGGGTAGCTTTCATAGTAAAAGAAAATTCTATGTAATTACACATACACATGTAGATATGTATATATTACTTCAACTTTAGTTCACCGCCTAAACTCTGGGTGGCAGCACTTTCCATACATGCATATTTTATCATCGAGTTGCCACTCTTTTTCAATTTAATAACTTTACTCTTTGCTTTAGCCTAACCGTGAAATATATATTTTTGATTGAAGTGAACGAGTGCAACACTATGTTTGAGTGAATGATTTAGATTTTAGCTCTTTTGAGTCCCTTGTTCAAGATCTACATACGTCTTCCGCATAAATATTTACTTAACCTTAAAATGTTATACTTGGGAGATATTTTTCCTAATTTTACTGCAAATACGACAGCCGGAGAGATAGATTTTCACACATGGCTCGGTGATTCATGGGGCATCTTGTTTTCTCATCCATCTGACTTTACACCTGTATGTACAACCGAGTTGGCTAGAGTTTTAACTTTATTACCAGAATTTACCAAACGTAATACCAAAGTAATAGGAATCTCATGTGATTCTATTGAATCTCATTTTGAATGGTGTAAAGATATTCAACATTATGCTGGTTGCGCAGTCGGTGGAGAGTTTCCGTATCCAATCATTGAAGATAAAGACCGTAAATTAGCAATCAAGTTAGGCATGTTGGATAAGGATGAACGAGACTCTGAAGGTATGCCATTGTCGGCCCGGGCTGTCTTCATTGTAGATTCATTCAAGAAATTCAGACTACAAATTCTATATCCTGCAACTACAGGAAGAAATTTTGATGAAATACTAAGAGTTTTGGATGCCTTACGATTGACTGATAAAGCTAAAGTTGCTACACCTGTTGATTGGAAGATGGGTGATGATTGTATGGTACTTCCTACTGTTCCTCAAGGTCAGATAGCCAAGGAATTTCCTCAAGGAGTAAAAGAAGTGTCCTTGCCATCTGGTAAGAGCTATCTACGAAAAACTCCTTGCCCTAAAGTATAACTATTTAGTTGATACTGTATTGATTCCACTTTATTTTTAAATGCTTAACCACATTATATATAATTTTTTTATTATATAATAAATTCTTTTTCTTTTCATATTTGTATAAATCTGCCTAACCTTTAAAAACACTTCCATTTTTATTTTTGAAAGCTAATTTTATTTGTTAAATTTAGATTATAATATAAATAAAAATATTTTTATTACTTCAGAAACTCGCAACTGTTCAAAACATGTGGAGTTTAGAGACACATACCCATACTAAATGACCTGCTTACGACTGTCTTATAACATATCATGCTAGAACAAAATTAGGTCTTGGCTGCATACATCTGTTGTCACCAAGAAGTGGGGAGGGAGATAAAAATTCTAAAAAATGGTTCAAATATAACTTACCCTTACTATAATTGACACAAAAATCTGCTATTAGGTAATAGGTGATGCATCTTATACAACTATTTTGCTTGTCAGAATACTGTTTGGAAATAGTTTAGAAAAGATAATTCTTAGTTTGAAACTTAAAAAAATGTTAATTTTTTTGACAATATGCTGATTTTTCAGCAATTTTTGCCAGTGCAGTTTATAGCATTCATATATGGCTACTCATGGGAAGAAAGATTAATATAATAAAATCCATTTGGTACTGTAATGTAATGTACTTGCTACAAAATTATTCAAAATTTTAAAGTTCTCGGTGTTTTAAGTTATCTAAACTAAATGACTTGAACATTAATTTAATAATTAGTAGAAGAAACTTGTAGATTTTTATTGTCTATATACTTTAAAAAATATGTGATTTTATTTGATTTAAAAATTTACAAATGATGTTGAATATTTCCATTTGTTTTTTTTTTATTACTTATGGTGGCAAACAAACAAACAGCACACCTGATGGTATTGATGGTGTTACGGGCACCCATGGCAGTTTGCTATACCAGGAGTACAGCTAGGCCGCTGCTTACCAGTGAAAATTGCAAAACCACCGCAGCAAATAGGGCTACTGGCTCTCTGACTCACTTTACAAAGTGCAGAAACACATTGCGACTGCTCAGACATCAATTTTCTGTGAGAGTGGAGCACTACCCCGGCTGAACTGGCCCAGTGGCTGAGTGTGGTCCGACTGCTATTACATAGGGTTCAATCTAAGAGTCAATATGACTGTGGAACATTTTTAAATGGACCTGCTGGAATATACTAACTAGTAACCAGATAGAACCAGGCTATGCTGCCAATTATTAGATTATACACTATAGGCATATTGGTGTGTGGCATATAGGATAGTGTTATCATCATTCTCCTGCTCTTATCCCAAATACTTGTGCTTGAGGTTATGTTATATGTACTCGTACATATTGCATAAGTTATTGCCAATATTTACATGACACTGCCTACTTGACATCTTTGTCATGTAATTGTAGATCTAAATGCATCAGGTGGAGTTGGCCCAGGTTGATATAAAGCTCTTAGTCGTCTTTTACTACATCCACGAGCAAAGTAAGGATTGTTAGTATTCATAGACACTGTCACGGAGCGCAAGTTGTATTATTAATAAATCCCATGGACAGTAAAAGATCATTTTATATTACACCATTATCCAACAGGATCCTATTAAATATTAGATTAATATTATATCTAATAATGACCTTTTATTAATAATAAATGCATTAACTACAAATAAATCTAGATTATATAGGAATCTATATTGTAAATTATTGTGGTTTCCGAGTTATCAAGACAATTATGGAGAACCAGAGTAGTTATTCTATGTCTAGGGAACAATTAAATTATTTCTCAGCAGATGATGATTATCCACCAAAATATTCATATGTTATAATTTGTGATTTATTATATATTAGCTATAAAAAAGTTCCGATTGCAAAAAATCTCAAAGCACTACAAAAAGAAAATCACGATTTTAGTGTTAACTGGATAATCTACTGTGCTTAAAAAGGTACTTACCATTATAGAATCGTGAAACAGAATTCGGATAACCATTCGCTATCTCGTCCTCGGTAAATAAAGACGGATAGGCGTCTTGAGAAAGGCGAGTTCTATCACGTGTAGTTACAATAAACTTCAATTCAAAGTGTTTTAAGCAGACATATTGTTTACAGAGTTCATCTAAACTTAATTTTCTGAGTTTCTCGCAATTGATATAATGTAACCATTTTTGAATTGTCGTTTTATTTTTCGGAAACTTATGAAAACTAATATCTTTTCGTCTACTAGAACATGAATTAATGCAGCACATATTGTGCATGTTGTAATACTACAGCTTCAGAATTTTAAATTTAAATGTGGAATAGAATATAATCAATATAAACATTCTCTCCATCAGCATTTAAAAAAATAGAGACAGTTTTATAATGTTGCCAGTTAGGGTTTTGTAATTTCGTCAGACAATGCACTAAAAATATTTATAATATTACGGGTAATTTAAACTCGCTGGTGGCCGCGACTTCGTCCGAGTAACTTTTAAAAGATTCACTTTTTTACTGACATCATTTTTAATTAAACAGACTAAATGTTGCTCTGAGCTGGGCTTAATCTATTTGTGAAAACTGTAGAGCAAACCGTTCAGAAATCTTAGAGATTAACGTGTACATGCAGACAGATAAAAATTTCAAGAAATGTGTACTTTTCTTACTGCCTATACTCATGTTTTAATATCAAATGTACAGACACGCGGTTTTGTGTGTATATAGATATAGATTTACAATAAATATATATACGACTATTTCTTCTAATTAATAGTTGTTTTGCTATACCTTATCGCTTTGATATCGTATGGGTTTGAATTCCAGTTTTCCCTACTGTTAATACTAAAATACCCTAATAACCATGTGGGTATTGTTTAAGAATACAATCTTTCCCCACCCCTTTTCCGTAGCACTCGTAAGTCGTAAATACTAAGCACTAGTTTCCCTTTTTTTTTTACCCTGCAGGTTGGACCATGGAGGTGGTCGCGCCCCAACAAATCGATCCGGGGCGACAAAAGAGGCGGCGCGCAACCCCATGGACCCACCCTGCAAACACCTCTCTTCGCCGTGCGAGCGGGCCACCGGTACCCGATCTTTGTCTCCGGTGGCCCGCCCGGCGGTTGACCCTTACGGGTTCCTCCTGTGTCGACGCCCCGACAGCTTTCGTCGTCGGGGCGTCGCCCTCACGTCGGGTGACCGGACAATGCCCCGGTCCGATCACCCGAAACCCCGGTTAGGGCGGTATCAGGCGCAGATATTCCCGCCTGTGCCGCCCCAGCCGCTGGCGGCGGCCCGGGTCACGGGAATCCTCCCGGATTCGTTCCGCCGCCTCCTGCGAGATGACAGCTTCTCAGAAGGCGGCGACCGCCTCCCACTTCCTGACGCTGTCGACCATCGCTTTCACGACAGCCGGCAGCGTCAGGTCGGCACCGATGACAGCGACTAGGTCACGGCGCTGCCCGTCCCAGCCCGAACATATCTCGAGCTTATGTTGCGCCGTGTCCTCGTCGCTACTGCAATGGTGGCAGGACGGAGTCCACTCCCTCCTCACGACCGTGTGCAGGTACTTGCCGAAGCAACCGTGCCCCAACAAGACCTGCACCAACCGGAAGGAGAGCATTCCGTGCCGCCGCTCCATCCACTCCATCAGTACGGGCCGGAGGGCCTCGATGGTAACAACACCGTGTCTAGGCCTCTCCAGCCGCGTAGCCCAACGAGCGATGACATCTCGGCGGGCGTCCTCGCGACAGGTGGCTATCTCGTCAGACGATGGGGAGCCACCCTCGTCGCACACTGAGGTAACCCGCCGGTAGAGGTCGGAGAACATCTCCGCCTCTAGGTCCCACGGGGGTGTCCTGGCCAATAGGCATGCTGCCTCTGTCGACACCGTGCGATACCCGCGAATGGCTCTGACCGCCATGGCTTTCTGTGGCCTCCATAGAACCGCCCTGAGCTTGGCGTTCAGAGCCCTCGCCCACACGGGTGCGCCGTACATGGCCATTGAGCGGATCACCCCCGCATACAGCCGTCGGTCCTCGAAACTGGGTCCGCCCACATTCGGCATGAGCCGCGATAGGGCGGACGCCGCGCCGACCAGCCGGGGAGCAATCCTGCGGAAATGCTCCCGGAATCACCAACGCCCATCGAGCACCAGACCCAAATACTTCATATGGGCCTGGATACTGATGTGGATGGAGTTGACGACTAACGAGGCGCCGATTGGCAGCCTTACGCCGGGCCCGTGGAATAGAAGGGCCTCCGTCTTATTTAGGGCCACCCTGAAGCCCAGCGCCTCGATTTGCCTGACTATCTCCTCGGTGCCGAGAGTGGCCAGGCTCGCCGCCTCTTCGAGTGTCCCGGGCTGTGACGAGCGTGTCGTCAGCATAGCATATCACGCTCAGCCCGGGGGGACGCCCAGTCGTAACCGATGTCCCACAGAGTCGGCCCCAATACCGACCCCTACGGAACGTCGCACGACATGGGCGTCCGCACAATGCCCCCGCGGAAGCACTAGTGTCCTGGGACAGCAGCGAAATCTTGGGAAATTAATAGCACCAATTGCCATCGAGTAGGGAGGCCTGTAGAGAACGTCTTTAGACTAATGGAAGGATGAAAGGAATTATATACTTGTAAATTCTCAACGACAAGGATTTTCAGGTTTTAAAATAAAAATAAATTCAATTCATTCAATATTTTTTACTTTGGTTCATTATTACTATTCTCGCCCTTAAACTAATAGTTAACAAATTTAGTGTCCAGTCCTCGTGTTTCTACATTTAAAATTAAGTAACTTATAATAATAATTATTATACAAAAATTTTAATAACTAAATCCTATTAGCGCGCTAGAAAACTAATCGCCTTTACCTGGAAGAGGCCTTTGTCTATGATAAGGATCCTGATCAACTATCCCTATTACTTGTGTTCGTCGAAATATCTATTCTTCTGATATCGCACAATAGAGATGGGCGTTTTCAGATTTTTACGCAAACCGATACAAATTCGATTTCTGATATTGAAATCGATTTAAAAAACCGATTTCAGAAATCGATTTCCAGAGCGATTGTCGGAGCGGATTTACCTTAGTCTCGATCGATATTCGATGGTTTTAGTTATTTTAGCGTAGCAAACGAAAAACGCAAACGAACAAACGCATTCAAAATATTTTTCTTTAGTTTCTTTGTTGATTGGATTTAGGTGTACGATTTTCCTTCATGCTTTATCTAGGCTTAACTAGAGTACTAGACTAGCAAAAATGTTTTGTTTTGAGTGTGATACAAAACTTTCTGGCGTATTTAAAAATCGTCATATTTACAATGATTTCATGATTATATTATATAATGTACATTTTTAGTATGGTTTTTTTCTTACCATTTTACATTTAATAGTTATTTCTTATTTATCATCAAATCGTATGTACGATACTAACATACGTTAGTATAGTATTGAATCATAAAATACCTATATAATTATATAGTTCACGAGAACACAAAAATAACATTACGCGGATACTGCACGTATCACCAAGGTCAAGTGTGGATCAAAACTCTCCAATAATTCAAAAAATCTATTTAACAAACGCAAAACTTAAACGTATTGCGTAATATTATCATGGAAGTAGTTGCATTCTGATATAGATCTTATTCCCTGTCCCGTATAATTCTGTTTCGTATCAATCTGCCATTCTTAGTTTCTTAGAAACCGCAATTCTCTCCATCTCTTTCACTGCACTAAACGATCGCTTAGTTAGAATGAAAGGAGGCGAATTTTAATGAAATTCGCTTTCTCTCATTCTGACTAAGCGATCGCTTAGCGGAGTGAAAGAGATAGTTAGTAAGTTTTCAAATATTGGTTTGGTTTGCAAAACTAGCAATAGAAAACGATTGCGCGATGATAAGATTTATTATTAGTTTGCGTTTTCATCGTTTTGTCTTGATATGTGTTGATTTAGTTTCTGCCGAAATACGTTTTCTAAAATCAGTTTGTATAGTGTTGAATATCGATACGATACGATTTCTGACTGAAATCCGATTTCAGATTCGTTTTGATATATCGGACGCATACCTATCGCACAAGTTTTGTAAAAAAATTATAACCGACCACCTCTCTGACTTCAACACTAGTTGTGAATGTAAGAGATGATGACGTAGTTAGACTTCATTCTACCCTCAAATTTCGTTAAGTTGCGTACAAATTTCCCTTATAAAATATACGAAAAACTGAAGATATTTCGCCGTTGTGGATATAGAAGCAAATCTGTTGCATCAATAAACATTATCCCTGAGTGATGAGGTTTAAGTCGAACACTGAGTCTGGTGGGTGGATGCGGTGACCCAGTCTCTAAGACGTCTCAGGTACTACAGTCACAGCTCCGGGCTGCAACAAATAGAAATAAATTCATTAAGAATTTTATTATCATTAATTGGTGGAGAAATTATTACCATAAATGATGGGACTTAAGCCCAACATTTATTAGGAATTCGTTCCAGATATTTTGGAGAATGATTGGAACGGACGGACACAAATATCACCATCATTCGGCTTTTCTTGTCCACTGCTAGACTGCAGCCCTCATACTTCGACACTAAATACGATCCTGTCCAATAACTCCCAGCAATTTTCACCAAGTCGTTTATTGGTGGCCAGTTCAAAAGACGAGAGATTTTATAGGAGGATAAGAGGTGCCGCGACTACTCTTCTTTTTGTACGAATGTGGTAAACCAAATAAGTCCGCCCGTCTATCACAACTATCTACATTCTCATCTGACCTCTCACAGATGAAACCAAAATAAGTTGACGCCTCCCAATTCTCGTACCATATACCAAAGTTCAAGTTACACTGGTGGGTCCAAATAGTTCCAATCGCCGTTAAATCTATTGTGTGTCCGAATTCGTGGCAGAAACTCTATGGGCACTTTTTGTCCGGCTGTGATTCATTATCATGGTTTGCTTATTTCTGCGCCCCTTCATAATCAATGCCCGGACACTCCGCACTACTCCTTTTTTAATAATTATTTTGAAAACGTTACTTGCTGTGTGATGGCGGCTACAAATACTACCGACACTTACATAGCTCGTGGAGGTTGTAAGATGACTAAGAGCTTTATATAGAGCTGAGCCTACTACATCTCATGCCGTCTCGTCAAAAATTACATTCACAAGTAGTGGTCTATGACGTCAGACAGCCAGGCCAGTCATAACAAGTATTGACAAAACTATTTACAATAAGTACGATGTAAGACGAGTACATATTGCGTCGACCACAAGTAATTGAGATAATTCCAGAAGAATAATAATGACTATAAAAAATATTCGAAATTTTTTTCTTGTATTCAGACTAATTATCAATAAATTCAGACTTTAATTTCCCTAATACTTCACAAATCAAAAGAGATTTTAATCTATGCTAATATTATAAAAAAGTTTGTTTGGTTGTACTCGCTAAACTCAGAAACTACTGATTCGAATTGATCAATTCTTTTAGTGCTGGATAGTCCGTTTATCGAGGAAGGCTATATAACATCACGCTACGGCTAATATGAGCTGAGCATCAATGAAAATTTCTTTTAAGAGCTTCAATTGTGAGTGCTGCACGGTAAAGAGGACTACGAATCATGTCCTCTAATTCTTTATCTCTGTTGAGAAGCAGACGAAATTGCACGAGTCAGCGAGTTCAGGATATCGTTATTCGAGTTATTCCTACTTTCTTTATTCCTAGGTATTATTTCCTCAAGTTCAACAGAGTTTGTATTATTACTATATTCTGTATATGTCAATTTTAAATTTTGTTCACGTCTTCTATTCTTTCTTCTCCTCTCATTAATCTTTCGTCTATTCCTCTCACGATAGCTACGGTTGCGTTCCTCAGTTGTAGCTGGCAACGGCTTTGAATCGCTCTGCTTCTCTTTCCTGCCATCTCTTTTACGTTTATTAATCTCTTCTCTATGCTTTTCATAATAACGCTGTTGTCTTTGATTGTGTGATATTTTTTTCAATTGATCGTTGATTTTCTCTTCATCGTCATGTTCTGTATTTTCTGTTTTTATTTTTTCTTCATATCTTTTATCTCTTCTGCGTTGATTTATAATTTCTTCATGTCTTTCACGATATAAACGACTGCGTTCAGCTGCTTTTTTCAACATTCTAAATTATAATGTATCATCTCAGCTCATATATGACCCACTGTTGGGCTCGAGCCTCCTCCATAATGGGAGGGAAATTGACGTACTATACCACACTGGTCAGACGTGTCGGTAATAGGGTTTTGTTTAAGTTTTCCTTCTCTTGCATAGATGCTGTATGCGTTTTATATCAGTTAGTCGTGTTTTACGTTCACCTACGGGTAAGACAGGGCGTGGTGAATTGTGTTCTTACTCCGTCACCACGCGGATACAGTGTATAAATAATGTATGTAATTGTAATAATAGTATAAAATTTCAGAGGATATCAGATTACTTATACCTTGATGTAATTTAGCAAGAATACATTTCACGATCACCTCATTGCCGGTTGGTGCCGGCAAAGGTAACCGATTATGGCATATGGCGTCTATGAAAGAGAATGACAATGGAAAGGAATCTCCATATAACTCTATCTGCTCAGCGTGTTATGTAAGGTTAAGCCTACAGACTCCTAAATTGCAACCCATATTGCCTTAATGTGAAGTTTACTGTTTAATAAAAAATACATGTCAATAAACTTTTTATGTGGTGACGTTCGTTCCAAGTGGGTATTTTCATTATCATCATCATCTCAGCTCCTACACGTCCCACTGTTGGGCTCGAGCCCCCTCCATAATGGGAGGGCAATTAATCTACTATACCACGCTGGTCAGATGTGTTGGTATACGGTTTTGTTTCGAGTTTTCCTTCTCTCGCCTATGCGAACATCTATATTTTATATTCATTTTATATTCCTTAGTCGTCTCCTACGATCACCCACGGGAAAGATAGGGGGTGGTGATTTGTATTCTTACTCTGTCACCACCCGGAAAAGTGGGTATTTTACAAATCTTTAAAGAGTAGTAGATAACAGCAAGGGAAGGAGATCATGCAAGAAAACCCTACACCAACCGCTGTATTTCTGTAAAGGTAATACTAAAACGAACGAGTCCATTGCCCGCAGTCCGCTCTATCAGAGTTTTGAAACAAAATGAATAATACTCACAAATCATCTTCAGATTCCATTTTAACTTGAGTAATCGCTGTCTCAGCCGCAGTATTGACACTTGAACTTGTGCTGGTGGGAAAGAGATTAAAAAAATCCTTAATCATTGTCGATTGACATGGAAGGGTTTCATCTCAGGATTCAGGTGAATTATCATGAAATGAAGTACAAATAAAAATATGCAGAATAATATCCTACTAATATTATACACGTTAAAGTTTGTAAAGATTTTAGTGGCACAACACTTTTGACTGTCTACTGTCTACAGCCGCGGGCCGGTCCGTCCGGGGTAGTACCACACTCTCGCAGAAGATCGACGTCTGAGTAATGGCGATGTGCTGTTGCGCTTCGTTCGGTGAGCGAGAGAGCCGGACGCCCAACTGGGTGAGTTTGAGGATTGTAATGGTAGGCAGCGGCCTAGTTATACCCTTGGTATAGCAAAGGTCCGTGGGCGACAGTGACATTTACCATCAGGTGTGCTTCTTGCTCGGTTGCCACCATAAGCAATAAAAAAAAATTAAAGCCGTAAACATACCATCTTACAACACCACCCTTTCTTGAAAATGTAAAACCAACTAAAGGATATTTTAAGCGAATAACACTCATACAAGAAAAGAAAACCTCGTATTAAAACATATATATAGGCGGCGATAAATAATGCACATCGACTCTTGGAAAGAGATAATCGACTAATTTCCGTTTCGTACAACGCTGTGCTTGTCGCACATTACCTCTGTGACGTCGCACGAAGTACTGACAGTCTGATAGCACTCCATCTCTCCAGCCTGGTATATGGTAGTTCAATTTCTCTGGTCTATCATGATAGACCATCAAGCCCAGCAGTGGGTCGTACATGAGTTGAAATGATAATGATGTCGACTAACCTTAACGGCGTTGGTGCTACTTCTACGTACAAAGCATTCTCTGGTATGGACTTATCAGGTATATGTTGAGACTTAATTTTAGCGATGCCCGAGTCAGATATTGCATTGTTCAGGCTAGGACTGGACCTGCGAAAAGTATTTTAATGGTATATTTTAGTGGAGGTATATTTTCCATGTGGTGACGGAGTAAGAATACAATTCACCACTCCTTATCATACCTGTGGGTGATCGTAAGAGACGTATAAGTGATATTAAACGCATATAACATCTACGTGGGACATATATGGGCTGTGATGATGATGATGATGATTCATCTAGTGACACTAACTGTACAACTATCAACAATTAGGTACATACCAATTAACGGGAGTGGGGCTATAATCACACCTATCTATCATGAGACTGTTTAAAATAACATCAAATTATTTCTCTGTGTAATTATTTCTCTGTGTACTAAAGAATACAAAATGTTGACAATCCATTCTTTGCCAAAGGAATCGTAAAATGTTGTCTAAGGGAGCACTGCAAGACTCTTGCAGCGAGTCTTGGTTTTGCATTTGGGCAACACTAACGTTATCTTAAGAATCGAACGTCAATAGTACAGCAGGGTATCTCAACCGCTACGCCATCTGTGAAATCAAAACCAAAATTTTAAACACAAACTCACCGATTACTTGAACATTCCTTATCATCAGGTTCCAATTTGATCTGCACCGGAGTCGCGTCTGTGATTGACTTGTTTGAACAACTTGGCCTGTAAGAACATTTATATTAATATAAACATTTTAAACTACTAAGTTTACAAATAATACCAAGCACTTACATTATTCGAGGGTTTCGTAAAGTACGACTAACAGCTTTATATACAGGATGGAAGTGGACCGCTCCCGAAAACAAAGACAGGTAACCCTACTAGTCCTACTTGTAATGATAGGCTAGAAAAAAAACCGAATCGGAAGAAAAAAAAATTTCTTTCAACAATCTTTGGAAGTTTTCCACACACCATCGTATTAGGCTCAGCTGTTCCAGAGGTGATACCTACATGCCCGCGGTGAATGACCGTGTAGGTATCGGCCGAACAGATGTTTTGATTATTGAATACATTGCGTTTTTTCTCATCTGAGTAAAGTTACATTTTTTTTTATGAAATTATCATTACATGGCACTGTCCTAATATGATAAAATGTAGAAAAACGCAAAAAATGCTGTAAATATTTTTTTTTTCATCCGAATCGATTCGGGAGCAGTCCACTTTCACCCTGTATACCTGGGGCACGGTCATCTGATGATGTCTGATCAACAATTACATTCACAAGTAGTGGTATGTGACGTCATACAGACGGTCTGTCATAACAACTATTGACAAAACTTTCCCAAAATGTGCGAAGTAAGCCGAGTACATATTGCGTCGACCACAGGTAATTGGTGATAAGAGTAGGAGAATGATGAAACTTTTCGTGTTAAGAGTTAAACTTTAACATCGTTGAGGACTTTCAGCATTGCTCATTTACGTCCCTCTGCTGGGCCGCAAGCCTCTTCTATATACGGGGAAAATTCATTTACCACGCTAGATAGCGATCTTGGTACAGAGTTTTATATATAGTTTACGTTCTCTTGCATACATATTATATGCATATTACATCACTCAGGGGGTTGGTGAATTGTATTTTTACAACGTCACCACATGTATGAAGTCACGAAAACAAAGGCAGGTAACCCTACTAGTCCTACTTGTAATGATAGGCTACAAAAAATATCGATTCAGATGAAAAAAAACAATTTTTTTTTCACCACGCGAGGTCGTTGAGCTCTTGAACATATGATCGTGAGTTTTGAATAGATTGCGTCTTTTCTCATCCGAGTAGATTTACGTATTTTTTATGACATTATCATTACATGGCACTGTCCTAATACGATGGAATGTAAAAAAACTTAAAATACGTTATGAAAAAAAAATTCATCCGTATCGATTTTTTTCTAGCCTATCATCACAAGTGGGACTAGTAGGGTCACCTGTCTGTTTTCGGGAGCGTTCCACTTCCACCCTGTATATTAACACATCAGATATAAAAATCATACGTCTTAAGTAAAAAACATTACAGGAACGCGTGCATTTGTGATGTGCATACATGCGAGTGTGCCCGTGTGCCTGCGTACGTGTGCAATATGTGTGCCCATTTGTAGCTGTGTGTGTTTACGCTAAATAAACATAACTCACGGTTTATTTGAACATTTCTCGTCATCAAGTTCCATTTTGATCCGAACCTGTGTTGTGTCTGCCACCGACTCGTTTGTAGAATTGGGCCTACAGGTAAAATATACATAATAATATAAGCATTTTAAACAGCCGACAATGAGAAACATAAATCGTAGTCTTGTATTATATTTAATATCGTTTATTATATACATACATACATATAATCACGCCATATCCCTTGCAGGTTAAGCAGAGAGTACAGAGTGCCAGAGAACTCTATCCTTGCTTACTATCGTTTTTTAACGTGTTATAATATAATTTTGATGACATTTTATGTGATGCGAAGAAACTGCTAGAATGTAGTAAATATGATTTGAAGCGGTTTACAAACAAAATTCCCAAACAATGTGGCCATAGCACTGTTGTTGGCGAAGAATTGACGGACAATGACTAATTTGAAGGGAATAAAGACGTAAAGAAAAGAAGGAAATTGTATCTAGACACTGACAACAATGCCTCGTATAAGTAGCTGATTTTAAAAAAAAAAGACGAAATAAAGCAGATGCTGTAACTCAATCCTCTCTGATGATTGAAATATCTTCAACAGACATTAGGTTGATAGATAGTCTTGATAGGATACAGCTCTCTGGACAGAAATACCACGTTATTAAATATGAGTAGTGTTAGGACCACGCTGTTGACAATTTTCTGTCTACAGCCGCGGGTCGGTCCGTCCGGGGTAGTACCACACTCTCGCAGAAGATCGACGTCTGAGGAGTTACAATGTGCTTCGTTCGGTGGACGTTGTCGGAAGCCCAACTTTTCTTGATATTGCAAATGTCCATAAGCGGCAGTAACACTTACCATTAGGTGTGCTACTTGCTCACTTGACACCATAAGCAATACAAAAAACATGTTGTAAAGACGTATAAACTTCTTTTTGTAAACGTATGAACCCCTTTTTTTAAACGTATCCTTTTTATTGCACGCCTCATAAGCGAAGCGTTGCGGTCTTGCTTTACTCTCGATATAGGAAAATCAAGCACTTTTCAAACCTAAAAATGATTGTATTTTTCTCACATTACACTTATAGAATAATATTATCATACATATCTCAAGAAAAAACATTCGTTTAAACGTATTTGATATTTTTAAAAAGCAATTATTTTGTTTAAAGTAAGAAACTAGTTGATTAAAAAAAATATTCGAGGACGTCAAATAAAATATTTTTGATCTGGCAGGATCACGACCATAAAAATTAATGCATGATAAATAATATAAAAATTATGAGGCGTGCACTTTTGGATTTTCCAAATTATTATTTTTTTTTTAACGTATGAGCTACTATTTCACTACTTGTCCCTTAAGTTTTAATAGAAAACCAAAACTCACCATTCAGTTGGCAATTCCTCGTCCTCGGGTTCTATTTTAACTTCAACCTGTGCTTTGTTGGTCTTGAATTTGTTTGAACAACTCGGCCTGTATGAATGACGACAATATTTATCTTTATATGTATACTAGCTTTCGCCCGCGGCTTCGCCCGCGTGTTTTTTTGATAAAGGAAGGACACACCTTCTCCAGGCCGCATTCGATGTTGAAACGTCATTGCTTAGGCCCACAATACGCCCTTCCCATCTTATCGTGATATTTTCCCAAATATTGAAATCTACATTAAATATTGAAAGCGACAAATATCACTATTTAGACAAGAATTAACTAAACGTTCTAATTCCGCGTGGTAACGGAGTAAGAATACAATTCACCACCCCCTGTACCTGTGGGAGATCATAAAAGATGACTAAGGGATAAAAATGCATATAACATCTATGCAAGAGAAGGAAAACTCAAATAAAACCTTTTATCAACACATCTAACCAGCGTGGTGTAGTAGGCCAATTTCTCTTCTAGTGTAAAGGAGGCTCGAGCTCAATAAAGGGACATATATGAGCTTATAATTTAGTAAATACTGGCTTCCACATAAAGAGTTGTTTTGAACTGTTTTTTTTTGTTCAGAACTTTTTAAGTTAAACTATACGTTATCTTCGTGTGAATTCTACAGTTTAGGTAGCGCTCGCCAATGTAATTCAGATGGAAAGAATTATATTATATTGTTTAATAACAAATAGGTATTATTGTAAATACTAAAAAGGAAAAATAAAGCCGGTCTCTAAAGTAACTTGTTATTTTTGTTTATTATTATAATTGACATTTTACATATAAAAAAGAGTGAATTTAATTTAAGATTAATATTTAATGTCACACTTATGTTAGACAGCTATCCCTGGCATACGCGTGCACACACAAATGAGTAGAGAATAGCGGCGTAGTATCACGGCACGACACATTTACCTTAGTACCTACCTAATCTAGCATTTCCTGTAGTCGACACAATTTTACTGCCAAGGCGCACAAAAAGATGTTTCACAAACTTTCCCTACCTATCTATATATATATACAGGTATAGTATGTTATTAACAAATCGATAGCGCTGTCAAAAATACAACAATCATCAACGATGACTGCCCTTACCTTTACTTGTGCTCGGGTCGCACAATCGGCGATCAATAGATTTCTGCCATATTTCTGTAGTGCGCCCGGTTGCTGCTTGACCACAGCACTGCGCATTCTTATTGTCCTAACTTTTGAAATATTGTACCAAACGACACACGGTAAAAGGCAAAAAATATGTACTTTAAATATCTAAAGCAATAAAAGCATTTGTTTGCATAAGAATCAATTAGTTACTATAAAATGTGCATCGGCAATAAATACCAAATTATTTTGTATTTTTAATATACTATTTTAACGATAAATGCTTACATATTAAAAATAGATATATGCTGTCGCGGACTTTTTTGTAGAACTATTTAAGAGGTACATTTCCACAATACATAACATTCGTCTGAGTTTCAAGATCTTTGCAGCGTATGCAAAAATAGCTCGCAGATGGGCGATTTTTTCTGTCTTAAGCAATTTTTATCATTATATTTTAGCCAATTTACAAAATATCTTTATAAATTATAGCCTATGTGTTACTCTGATGTGTAAGCTATATTACTATAAAGTTTCATCAAAATCCATTCGGTAGTTTTTGCGTGAAAGAGCAACAAAGATGTTCACATCCATACATTATTGCAAACTTTCGCGTTTATAATATTAGTAGGATTATAAACTGATGATGACTATGAATACTATAGTTCATCTAATCTAAGAAGTGCATTTTGACGTTTTGCATTTTTTAATACACAATAACCTTGGTCAAACGTATACACATGATTGCAAAGAATAAATCTGAAATTTTAAACAACTATTAAGTTATTTACATAATTAACATTGCGGGTGACTTTCTTGTACAATAATCTAATGTTGAAACTCGTAATACTAATTTATAATAAAAATAACATGGTAAATAGTAATTGTCATTGACGACCTAACAATGTCACGTCATCACGTTCTATACAGTAGTGCTTGACAACTTCCAATTCACGAATATCCAAATAATCGGTAAAAATATTAGAATAATACAATTAATCGAATAGAGATTTTGACAGAGATGAACATTTCGACATTTTGATTGATGAGGAAATAATTATTAATGTTCGCGACGCTGATAATTCAAGTAATAGTAGTAATTCTTAATAAATAGCCATTTTCAAATCCAGTTTTTGTTTTTAATTAATCTAATCTTACTAAATATGATGAATATGATAATGCATAGAATCCTATGCTGAAATAATTAAATTTGTTTAGTACTAATTTAGCACTTAATTTATTCATCAACTTTTTGAAAAATAAATAATAAACCGATTATTAATTATAAAGAATCAATATCGATTTCTCAGTAAAATCGGATATTTTCGATAGCGATTATTTGGTTCACATACCTAGACAACTTACTACGACAGCTGTCACAGTGCACTTCTTAGATTAGACAGACTATACAAACACTTAGCTCGTGAATGATGTAAAATACAACTAAGAACGTAATATAGACCAGGGCCAACTTCATCTGATGCCGTTTGGTCAACAATTATATTCCCAAGCTAGCCGGCTGGTCATAAAACTATTGCCAATAACTTTTACAATATGTACTATGAAAGAAGAGTACATATTGTATCGACTCCAAGTAATTGGGATAAGAGTAGGAGAATGATGATGATCGAATAAATTATAAAATTGGTAATAAGTGTCTTTATAGGGTTTATACGTAACTAGCTTCTGCCCGCGTAAGAAGTAACTTGCTTAAAAATTAACTATTATCCTAAATGTGTTACACATTACGGGGACATAATCCAGGTAATTATTTAAAATGGACATATGCGTCTATACATGAACATGAGCTTTAGCTGTGTGGTAGCGGCTACGAATACTACCAACCTTACTTTGCTCGTGGATGTCGTAAAAGACGACTAAGAGCCTTATAACGACCTGAGCCAACTCCATCTAGTGCCGTTTGGTCAACAATTACATTCCCAAGGAGGGTTGTCGTCATATAACTATTGCCTATAACTTTTACAAAATGTACTATGAAAGAAGAGTACATATTGTATCGACCCCAAGTAATTGGGATAAGAGTAGCAGAATGATGATGATGATGACATGGACATATATGAGAGAGCCGGACGCCCAACTGGGTGGGTTTAGGGTTTGTATTGATAGGCAGCGGCCTAGCTATACCCTTGGTATTGCAAAGGTCCATGGGCGGCAGCAACACTTACCAGGTGGACTTTCCGGTACAATACTGTCATACATAATTATTGTGTATCTTTAACTGTTTAAGCTGCGTACGCAACAGAAGCTTTCAAAATTATATTGCCTCGTTTTTGCCATATTTTTCATTGATGCTCAGCTTCTATTAATCGTAGCGTGATATTATATAGCCCATAGCCTTCCTCGATAAATTGACTATTCCACACAAAAAGAATTATTAAATTTTAACCAGTAGTTTCTGAGATTAGCGAGTACAACCAAACAAATTCGTCAGCGTTATAATAATAAGTCATCATAATCATTCTCCTGCTCTTATCCCAATTACTTTGGGTCGATGCAAAATGTAATCGTATATATTGCAAATGTAAGCTGTGTGGTGGCGGCTTCGAATACTACCAACCCTTACTTTGCTCGTGGATGTCGTAAAAGACGACTAAGAGATTTATAACGACCTGGACCAACTCCATCTGATGCCGTTTGGTGAACAATTACATTCCCAAGGAGGGTTGACGTCTGGCAGGCGGCCAGTCATAAAACTGTTGCCAATAACTTTTACAATATTTACAATATGTACTATGAAAAAAGAGTACATATTGTATCGAACCCTAATTAATTGGGAGGAGAATGATGATGTTACTGGTAATAGTTTTATGGCCTGTCCGACGTCAACCCTCATTGGGAATTTAATTATTGACGTGACGACATCAGATGGAGTTGGCCCAGGTCGTTATAAAGCTCTTAGTCCTCTTTTACGACATCCACGAGAAAAGTAAGGATTGGTAGTATTCGTAGCCGCTACCAAACAGCAGATTATAATAATAAGTATAGTTAAATGACTGCACAGATAACGTAGTGGTAAAGATACTGACCTTTCGTGCCAGTGCCGTGGGTTCGATTCCCATGCCGGACAATACTTTGTGCGATCCACAAAGTGTTGTTCTGAGTTTGGGTGTAATTTTTCTGAGTTAATTGCATGTTTGTAAAGTCCCCGCAATACAAGAATTATTTTTCTTCCTTCAGTACGTGACCAATCTGGTCTAGGAATTAGTCTCGGTCTCCCCCGGTACCTACATCCTTCCACTTTCGCATTGTATATCTTCTTAACCAGACGTTTGTTCGGCATTCCTTCCACATGTCCGAACCATCGGAGCATTCCCTTTCGCATCTTTACACCGATCCTCTCTTTCATAACTACTCGCTCTCATAAGTCGTCGTTACGAATGCGGTCGGTCAGCCTAACTCCACAGATTTTCCGTAGAGATCGGATTTCGACCGCATTAATTTTGCTTTCATACTCTTTTCTGCATACCCAACTCTCGCTTCCATACAGTAATGTTGGGACAAGCACTGCGTTATGTATTGCTACACGTGCCTTCTGGCTGAGGTGGTGGCTACCGAGAAGTTGTCCCAACACTCTGTAAACTATTTCCCGCATTCACTCTTCGCTCTATATCAGTGGGGCACCTTCCATCTCGGCTAAATCCACATCCAAGATATACAAATTCATCCACTTGCTCTAGTACATCATTACCTATTGTTACTCTTACATCTGTTCTGGCTTCATCTCTTTCAAAGACCATTATTTTGGTTTTGCTCACATTCACGCGTAGACCTGCTTTTCTTAAAATCTTCTGTCATTGTAATTTTGCTTAGTTATTTAAATTTGATTATTTATAAAACCGATTACGAAGTGAAAAATGATGTCACAAGCGGGATTCGAACCCGCGCCTATTGGGATTCCGGCCCAATCGTGCTTGAGTCCCGCTTGAATCCCGCTTGTGACATCATTTTTCACTTCATAATCGGTTTTATAAATAATTAAGCATATTAAATGCTAAATTTCAGTAATTTTAAATTTGATTAGTTATTTTTGATTAGTTATTTAAATTTGTTAATTATTTAAATTTAATTATTTATTTAAATTTTATTAGTTACTTAAAAGGTAACTTACTCGTTAATACCTTCTTCAGACACTTCACACTTCATTATTAATTCTTCTTGAGATTCATCATCACGTTCCATTCCATCACCTATATCATCTTTGTATATATGAGAATCTTCTTCCCTGTAAATATATTTATAAAATTTCTTCATCTATTTCTATCTGTGGCAGCGGCTATGAATACTACCAAACCGATTTGCTTGTGGATGTCGTAAAAGACGACTAATATAGACGAGACTTATATATACTTGTACCAACTAAATCTGATGACGTCTGATCAATAATTACATTCACATGTAGTGGTGTGTGACGTCATACAGGCGGCCGGTCATAACAACTATTGACAAAACTATTTACAATACTTGCTTACAGTGCTTGTCCCAACATTACTGTATGGAAGCGAGAGTTGGGTATGCAGAAAAGAGTATGATAGTAAAATTAATGCGGTCGAAATGCGATCTCTGCGGAAAATCTGTGGAGTTAGGCTGACCGACCGCATTCGTAACGACGACGTAAGAGAGCGAGTAGGTATGAAAGAGAGTATTGGTGTAAAGATGCGAAAGGGAATGCTCCGATGGTTCGGACATGTGGAAAGAATGCCGAACGAACGTCTGGTTAAGAAGATATACAATGCGAAAGTGGAAGGATGTAGGTACCGAGGGAGACCGAGACTAACCTACCTAGACCAGATCGGTCAGGTACTGAAGGAAGGTGGAGTCAAGAGTCTCCGAAACCGGCGAGCGTGTATGAAGAGAATTATGAATGTTGAGGAAGCGAGTGAAGTATGCAGAGATAGAGTTCTCTGGCACTCTGTTCTCTCTGCCTACCCTGCAAGGGATATGGCGTGATGATATGTATGTATGTATGTATATATATGTGTAGACCGTCAAAAAGTGTTAAATAAAATATAAAAACTCATTAAATTACGTAACTTTTTTTATGACATGAATATATGACTTACTCTTGGATATAAATAAAAAAAAACAACTTTCAGTTAGTGTTTTAGACTGGAGGAGGTCCAAAAGTTCGTGGAATGGAGGGATGGAGCGGCGTTAGAAGCGCTCGCTTAGTGTCATATAAAGGATGTTTTTTATACAGGTATAAAATTTAAAGTTCGCAACACTTTTTTATTTGGCGGCAATTTTGACAGCTGGCAAGTGATTTATGTTTAGTTTGGTTTGGCATTTCAACATGAATAGACTGACACCTGAGCAACGCTTCCAAATTGTGCAAATTTATTTTGAAAATAATGGTTCTGTTCGAAATACATATCGTGCACTGCGTTCATTTTACGGTCTACATAATCGTCCATCAGAGTAATTAATTCGATTAACTATGGAACGTTTTCGCACCACGTTTACTCTAAATGATAATACGCACCCACAGGGATGTCGTGCAGTGCGTACAGAAGAAGTCATTGGTGCTGTAGAGCGTAGCATAGAAGAAGACCCGAATCAGTCTATCGTCACCGTGCACAGGAATTGGATATGTGTCCATCCACTTTATGAAAGATATTGTGGCAAGATCTTGGTTTGCGTGCTTACAAAATCCAACTCGTGCAACGGTTGAAGTCACACGATCACCTAGCAAGGCATAGATTCGCTGAATGGGCCCAAAACCAGATTGCCGTTGATCCCGATTTTCATAAGCAAATTTTGTTTAGGGATGAAGCTCAGTTTTGTTTGAATTGATACGACAATAAACAAAACTGCCGTATTTGGAGTGATGGTTATCCTCAAGTGTATGTTGAGACATCGTTATATTCAGAAAAACTGACTGTTTGGTGTGCTTTATGGGCTGGAGGAACTATTGGTCCGTAGTTCTTTAAAAACGATGCTAGTCAGAACGTTTCGGTCAATAGTGACCGCTATAGAGCCATGATTACTAACTTTTTCGTTCATCAATTGAACAACTATGATGTACAGAAGCTGTGGTTTCAACAAGGCGGCGCAACATGTCACACAGCTCGTGCCACAATTGATTTATTGAAGGAAACGTTTGGTAACCGCAGTTTCACGTTTCGGACCCGTGAATTAGTCCTCAAGATCGTGCGATGTATCTCCACCAGACTATTTTCTGTGGGAATATGTGAAGTCGCTAGTCTATGTCGATAAGCCTGAAACGATTGACCACTTGGAGAACAACATTCGCAGTGTTATTGTGGATATATGCCCAAAGATGTTAGAAAAAGTGATCGTAAATTGGATTAGACTACGACCTCTAGATTAGACTACGTCCGAGCCAGCCGTGGCGGTGATATGGCAGAAATCATATTTAAATTATAATGCCAGAAAATTATCTATCAAATAAAGTAAATTTCATGCCAATTTTAGAAAAATTCTTCTGTATTTTATTTCATTTCAAAGTTCTATACCTCTATAAAAAACATCCTTTATAATTGGGGACTCATCGTACATAGATTGAGTTTCAGCCCTATGCATCATTTGTTTACACCAACACTCGCCTGCTAAACAGATGAATCCCGAAAGAAACTGAAACTATGGAGAAAATTGAACACCGTGCTGTGATACAATTCCTTACCAAGCAAGGAAAGAACACTCAGACCGTTTGGACAAAATGGAAACCATTTATGGGGAACAGTGCCTTATTAACTCAATGATTTACAAGTGGCATAAACTTTTTAAACATAATCGGGTGTCAATTGAAGAGGATCCCCACTTAGGAAGGCAACTGGCCTTCTTCGAGGCCACCACATCAGATATTATCGAATAAGTGGAAAAACTGTGCCTGACCTCACCCTTTCGAAGAACAAACAATAATCTGATTTAGTTGGAGTATTAGATACCACCATTTGGTGAATCTTACATGACAACCTGGGTATAACAAAAGTCAGTGCAAGATGGGTACTGAGAGTGCTCACGCCGCTTCAGAAGCAGCAGCGTGTCAATGTGTTAAAACAAGTTTTGGAATTCTGTGGAGACGAACCTGCACAGATTTTGGAGCGAATTTTTACTGGAGATGAAATATAGGTCACTTTGAGCCGGAGCCCAAACAAGAGCATATGCAGTGGAATAAAAAGGTAACACCATCGCCAAAGAAATTCAAAGTATCGGAGTAGGCTGGGAAAATGATGCCTATTGTGTTTTGGGACTGTGAGGAGATAATACCTATTGATTACAAAGAAAAGGCAAGGACCACAATCGGAGAATACGATGCAACATACTAAAAAAGTCAACGAAAACATCGAGGAAAATTGACCAAGCGTGTGTTGCTCTTGCAAGACAACGCGCGGGTATGCAAGAAGAGAGTTGACACAATGGCTGCTCTGCACATGCATGGCTTCGAATCACTATTCCACCCACCCTACAGTCCATATCTGGCCCCAAGTGATTTTGTTTGTTGCCTAATTTAAAATAAAGGTTTAAGGGGAAGGCAATTTCCGACGACAATGGGGTAAAAGAGGCAATTTGGCCCATTTTGAGGCAATAGATAAAAATATTTTTACAATGATTTCTAAATCATTATTCATAGATCAAAATTAATTCATAGATCTAATAAATATATACCACTCAAGGGTGATTATATTGAAAAGGACAAATAGATTTGATTCATTTTATTTAAAACCCTTTCATTCCACGAGCCTTTGGACCTCCTCTCATATAGTACATAGCTAACTAGTAATACGTAATTGTGTACACAATATTTTACACAATAGTTTCGGTTTCTGTTTCGGTTTCGGCCGAAATTGAGAGTTGGGCCGAAAGCTCGGTTTCGGTTTCGGCTGAAAAATCAGTTTCCGTCGGACACCAAAATAAACACTCGAGTTTCGGCGAGGCCGAAGTTTTCGGCTATATTTTGGCCGAAACCGAAACTAAGGCCGAAACCGAAATTTCGGTCGTTCACTAATTATTATTACGTCAATTACTAAAAATACCTATACCGTAACATACCTATTCATTTGGTGTATATGATAGTTATATTCATAATTTGGGACACCGCTTTGGAGATTTTGATTTTTATGTCTCTCTGATAATATTGCTGCAACAGTTTGTTCGTTCAAACCTGTCGCATCGGCTGTACGCTTGAGTATGTTCGCCAACGGGCTCAAGTCGAATCCCATGGTGTTTGAAGCTTGCAAGCTCTCATATTCCCTTTGCAAATAATCGTATACTTTAAAGATGATATTACCATCCTGGAAGATAATAAATAAAGATTTTTTATTGCTGATGGTGGCAAATGAGCAAGCAGCACGCCTGATGGTAAGTGTTACTGCCGCTTCTGGGCATTTGCAATATCGGAGGTATAGTTAGACTCCTGCTTACAACTCAAACCCACCCAGGAAGTAGGGTTATTGGCTGTTTCACTCATCGAACGAAGATCAACAGCACTTTGCCAGTGCTCGGACGTCGATTTTCTACAGAGTGTGGTACTACCCCGGACGGATCGTTCCACGGCTGTAGACAGAGAACTGTCAACCGTGTAGCCCTAGTACTACTTTTACTAAATTATAATTAATATAAACAGATTGATATCAGTTTTACTGACCGTCGCGCAGACCACGTAGAGCTGGCGGTAAAGCTTTACGTCGACGCCAGCAGCCATCAATGTATGTCTGTTCGCGACCCAAGACAACACTGGGTCATCACCAAATCTAGGATCCCGTTGAATGTAACTCTTAGGAGAGCGTCTCAATAAGATTCTCTCTCGATTAGCTCTAAGTCTTGCCTCTCTTTCGACATTCGTCTCTTGCAGTCTGTTCATTCTACTTCTCCTTGCTCCTTTAGTAAGTCGTGACAAATTTGATTTTGCCCGAGGCATTTTTTATCAATTCCAATAAATTCTATATAGCCTATTATTCAGGCAATCAGTATTTTCATGGCACAAGTCTAAAAAGACAAATAAAAATGAAGCTGCTAGAACCAGAGTGGCCTAACTGCAGTTAGGGAACTCTGGTTGCAAAAATGCATTTTTGCATCTTTTAACCTAATTGCAATTTCGTAATCTAAATACAGAGTGGAAGTGAACCGCTCTCGAAAACAAAGACAGGTGACCCTACTAATCCTACTTGTAATGATAGGCTAGAAAAAAAATCGATTCGGACGAAATTTTTTTTTCACAACCTATTTAAAGTTTTTTCCTCATTTAATCGTATTAGGACAGTGCCATGTAACGATAATTCCATAAAAAATACGTAACTTTACTCAGATGAGAAAAGACGCAATCTATTCAAAACTCACGATCATACGTTCAAGAGTTCAACGAGCTCGCGTGGTGAAAAAATTATTTTTCTTCATCCGAATCGATTTTCTTCCAACCTATCATTACAAGTAGGACTAGTAGGGTTATCCGTCTTTGTTTTCTGGAGCGGTCCACTTCCACCCTGTACGTTAATCTACAAAACCACAGCGGCCTAAAATTGTTTACAAGCTCTTAACAATTGATGG
Organism: Lymantria monacha; assembly: GCA_905163515.2. NCBI lineage: Eukaryota > Metazoa > Arthropoda > Insecta > Lepidoptera > Erebidae > Lymantria > Lymantria monacha. The sequence goes on from LR991104.1 coordinate 4,418,456, forward strand.
CAGCAGAAGTACATTTACGGCTTATGTTGAAATCGATATAAATGTTTTTTTTTTAATTTTAATTCCTTTCATATTATAAAACACGTTTCTTGTAGTTAGGCCGCTCTAGTTCTAGCAGCCTCAAATCTTTTAATATATTTCCGATATTAATAGCGGTAGAGTGTGACCCTGTCTGTTGACAGCTTTCTATCTACGGAGGTACGCTCCGTCCGAAGTCCACTTACAGAAAAATCAGGTCTCATCAGTGATAATGTGTTGTTCGATGAGCGACAGAGTCAGAAGCCCCATTTTCTGAATGCGTTCACGCAATGTCCTTAGTGTACCGTGGGTGTAGTATAGATCCGTGGACGGCAATAAAACTTACCATCACGCTGCTATTGCGCTGCTTGCTACTTTACCACCATAAGCATAATAATATTACACTTTCATACATCATATTTTTTTTAACCGTTGGGATACAAATCATTAATTTTAAAACTTAAGTAAAACGGAAAATATCTTTCTATGACCATTACGTGCTTTACAAATTATCCAACCGACATTCCCCAATCAGGTTTCGTTAAAAAGGCAATAGGACTAAGATGGTTTAGTTGAAAAAAAGAGAACCATTTATTTAGCTCTCGTTAGAAGCTAATGCAAAAAATAAAAATACGTGTGGCACTCCGACACGACCGCGGTAAAGCTATTGCATAGCATTATATATTTTTATCAATTTATGCAATTATAATTATAGTTGGACTGATGACCTCATCAAGGTAGCAGGAAACCCCTGGATGCAGGTGGCACAGGACCGTTATAGATGGCATTCTCGTGGGGAGGCCTATGTCCAACAGTGGACGTTTACGGGCTGATGGATGGATGGATGGATTATAGTTTTCCTTTTTAGAATGACTTTTCAACTTCTTCGGGATGAGGATATAGCTAAAATGTTGAATACAAACGAAAACAAGGAAGATGGCATGGATGATGACGATGACAGGCTCGCAGATCCAGACTATCAAGTTGAGAATGAGATAAAATAATATATATAAGAAAATCCTGATTTTGAATAAGCAACAGTTGCGTTTTCTAGGAAACGAATGTTTTAGAGCGTGATACGCCGATCCAAATTTTCTCATTTGTATTTAACAAAGATTTTCTTGATTTCATGGCAATACAAACTAATTTATATATTGTACAAAAGGATACTAATAATAATTTTCGGGTTTCCACAACAGACATTCAGCAATTTATTGATATAGTGTACATCCTCCTCGAGTTACCAATCATTATAATGGTACCATTGGAACTCCAATACTACCGTTAATATACAAGAAATGATGCTATTTAAATATTGTTGGAGAATACTATTTTTTAAAACTAATAATTTATTAAAACATTAAAAGCACTTATTTTTAAACCGTTTTATTTATAATATTATTAAATTATTATATATAAATTTTGCAAAAATATATTCTAAAAAGAACTTGATAGCGGTGGGATTCGAACCCACGCCCTTTCGAACTGGTGCCTAAAACCAGCGCCTTAGACCACTCAGCCACGTTGCCTGCGTAGAGTCGGTGCAAAAGTAACTGCTGCTTTTAAACCTGCGGGTCTTAGGTTTTGTTTTCGTTACGGAATATCTTGATTCGGTCGCCGCGCTCAAAACCCGCGACAAAAGCTATGCAATAGCTTAAAAACTATATAATTAAGATTACCTGCAGTATTATTTTCAAAATACTCTCTTGTTTACTGTTCGACATTTTCAAGTCTCTTTTCCACCATAGTCTGTCGCAAATAATACAAGAATGACCAAATGAATTACTCGTAAAGTCTTTATAAAAATCAATATGACTTGCACCGTGTTTAGGATAACTTGTGTAAATTGGAATAGTACCATCAACAATAAAATCCATAATATTTTTACCAATTCGATCCTCTCTATCAATTTCATTTTCATGATTGCTATGGTTATCTTCGGTAGGATCTTCATCATAATTGTCACGCAATAGTTGAATATTGGCATCAATATGGGCTTCGTTTTGGGTAGCGTCTTGTATTGTCTCCAATAAATCTGATACTTCATAAAAAGGTGTGAAATGTTGTTCACGTAGATGAAGATGAATCCAATTTTGTGTATCATTCGCTTTAAAATGACAAAAGATAGTGTCTTGATTCTTTGTAGTTATGTTATAAAAACAATAATGTACACAAACATTTTGATTGTACATTTTTGTAAATAAGTATAAACAATCCAAATCGCCGTAATCATTAGAGCTTGATAGAATGTTATATGCTTCTTGCGGATTGTGGCAGGTGTTTAAATAGGGTGAATCGCGTAACTGATTTCTCAAATCACAAGTCTCAATTTGTAGTTGCAAAACACTTATGAGCGCGTGGAATAGACAATTACCATCGCCAGGAATTTCTGTGTTCCTGTGTAAAATAACGTCGGGAGTAATGCATTCATTACGCTGTTCATAAATTTGAAGTTGTTGGTTGTTAAATTGATTTTCTTGTTTCGTTACATTTTCTATATTTTCAACAGTCCTACATTGCACGACATTCTTTTCGTTACTGTCCAATTTTTGTCTTTTCCTGTTAAAAAAAATGAGGAAATCGTAAAGTTAAATAATATTGAGGCATATATTACAATTTTTTTTAAATATTATTTAATCAAATTACATATCCACGTAATATTTTTCTGCTTTACGTTGACGAAATTTCCTTTGGCGTTCAGCATTTGATTTTGGTATTGTTTCTTTTTTTTTTCTTTCTTTTTTTATTTTTATTTCATTTTTCTTCAAATCTTTCTGACGATGATAATATGCCCTTTGATATTCACGATTTCTTTTTCTTTTTAGCTCTTTAAGTTTTTCTTCTCTATAAAACGAAAATAGTTAGGCATAAATAATAGGTATAAATAATTAGGAATAAGTAGTGTAAAAAATTATTCATTCAAAAAATTTTAACAAAAAGAACGATATTAAGTTTGATCATCGAATTTCGCGCGATGTACATTTATATAGATACTAATTTCTGCCCGCGGCTTTGCCCGCGTAAAAGGTTACTTTCCTAAAGTGTTTTATTTCCTACTTTTATTTTACCCTTTAAGGGTAATATTTTTTACAAAAATTTAATGTCATATTTATTTATATCTAATCAATAGCCTAAAAATAAGTTTCTGGCTTTAAAAATGACGATATTTCCTAACAACTTATCCCTCTTTACAACCCTTTTTTGCATTAAAAAGTAGCCTATGTCCTTTATCAAGCTCTAGACTATCTGTGTATCAAATTTCATTTAGTTCGAAAAATAATTTTTCATCCGAATCGATTTTTTTATAGCCTATCATTACAAGTAGAACTAGTAGGGTTACCTGTCTTTGTTTTCGGGAGCGGTCCCCTTCCACCCTTTATATATACAACTACTATATATACCGTATATATACAACTACTATACTAGTCCTCCTTGTTATGATAGGCTATAAAAAAACCGATTCTGATGAAAAAAAAAATTTTTTTCACCACGCGAGGTCGTTGAACTCTTGAACATATGATCGTGAGGTTTTAAATAGATTGCGTCTTTTCTCATCCGAATAAATTTACGATGTTTTTATGGAATTATCGTTACATGGCACTGTCCTAATACAATTAAATGTGAAAAAACTTAAAATTCATTTAGTTCGAAATTTTTTTTAATCCGAATTGATTTTTTTTCTAGCCCAACATTACAAGTAGGACTAGTAGGGTCACCTGTCTTATATATATATATATATATATATGTGTGTGTGTCTGTGTGTGTGTGTGTGTTTGTGTGTATAAAAGAGGACTACTTTTATGATCACTCATTTTAATATCAATCAATTTAGGTTATTTTTATAGCAGTATTATATATAAATTAAAAAAAAATACTACATTTGTGATAATAATAAAATGTATGTATATAGAGTACTCACTCATTTTCTTTCACTATTTTTCAACACTTTCTTCATTAATAAATGCACTTTGTTTATTCATATTTAAAACACTTTATACAAATTTTACGCGTACAGCTATTCACCAGCAACTACTATTCACTATAGTACATAGGTACACCTATGTATACATATATACCTACATGTATACTTACGGGGTGCACATGCGGTGAGTGTGGCAGTATAAAGATATAATAGATACCTATACACCTATACAGGATGGAAGTGGACCGCTCTCGAAAACAAAGACAGGTAACCCTACTAGTCCTACTTGTAATGATAGGCTAGAAAAAAATCGATTGAGATGAAAAAAAAAATTTTTTTCACCACGCGAGGTCGTTGAACTCTTGAACATATGATCATAAATTTTGAATAGATTGCGTCTTATCTCATCTGAGTAAAGTTACGTATTTTTATTGAATTATCGTTACATGGCACTGTCCTAATACGATGGAATGTGAAAAACTTAAAATTCGTTGTGAAAAAAAAATATTTTTTTCATCCGTATCGATTTATTTTTTAGCCTACCATTACAAGTAGGACTAGTAGGGCACCTGTCTTTGTTTTCGGGAGCGGTCCACTTCCACCCTGTATACTTTCTCACAAACAGCTGCCTACGTATTCGTCCGATTTCGGAGCAGCTCGTCTCGATCCGTGTCAGCTTCGTACAGTCGTACCATATACATACACGTTAAGCAAACGCTCGGCCGAGCTACATGGTAGGCGGAGTGGGAGATCTTAGGTTTTATTTTCGTTACGGAATTCCTGGATTCGGTCGCCGCGCTCAAAGCCCGCGATAAATGCTATGCAATAGCTTAAAAATATTTCGTTTGTAAAACAATCTAATTTTATCTATCAGATCGTAGACGTACTAGCTTTAAGAGTCAAGATGAAAATGGGCATAAATAGATAAATCCACTGTCATAATTGGAGTAAAATAAACCCTCTCCTAACACATCTTATTTGTATGCTATGAGAGGTTTCCCTGTGAATATCGATCTGACCAGCAATATAAAAAATAATGACAATACTTACGTCAGAATTGCGTTGTTGAAAACCGCTTTCATGATTAAAATTCTCACCGCCATTAACTAATGATGGAATTCTGTAATAAAAAAAAGTGTGTGTGTCAGCTCCGACGCACGACTGGAGTTTACTCATTAAGTACGATTATCAAAAACAGGCGCAAAAAAAGCTCATTTGACTAAAATAATAGATATATTTTTATTTACATTTATTATATATGTCAGGATCGTGGTTTGTGGCAATCCGTAGTCTCTGCCTACCCCTCTGTGAAGCAGGCGTGAGGCTATGTATGTATGTATGTACATTTATTAAAACTGTTCAGTGAAGTATTATCTCACGTCAGAAAGTGAAAGGTGCGCAGAATAGGTTCCGCACCAAAAACGTAACGAGGTCATTCGATCACTAGATTTTACTCCTCAAATTTTTCTCATACCGGGCGCCCTTATATAAAAATCGATTCTTAAGGAGTAAACTCCAAAAATTTTAAAAATATTATAATCATCAACTAACCTTAAACATGAATGAGGAGGTAGTTCGCGTGAACAATAAGGACATTTGCTACCCTTCCCTTTACCACCAGAATATTGGCCGCCAGTTAATTTTCTTTTTTTAGCTGATTCCACTACTTTCTTTTTGGTATTCTTTATAGATAGCGCTGGAAACACAATATTAACAATAATAAATTATATATTCTATATTTTCCGTGTGGTGTAGGAGTAAGAATACAATTCACCACCCCCTATCTTACCCGTGGGTGATCGTACGAGACGACTAAAGGATATAAAATGCATGACATCTATGTGAGAGACGGAAAACTCGAAACAAAACCCTATACCAACACGTCTGACCAGCGTGGTATAGTAGGTCAATTACCCTTCCATTATTGAGGAGGCCCGAGCCCAACAGTGGTACATAAACGGGCTGAGATGATGAGATGAAATTATATATTCTCTATTTGTTGACGGACTAAGAAGACAATTGATCACCCCCCTTTCTTGCACTTAGGTGTCATAAACTAAGTGATATAATATGTATATAACATTTATTTATTTATTAAGAAGAAGCAATTACAATACTTATACAGGACTTCATCACCATTCTCCTACTCTTATCTCAATTACTTGGGGTCGATACAATATGTACTCTTCTTTCATAGTACATATTGTAAAAGTTATTGGCAATAGTTTTATGTCCGGCCGCCTGCCAGACGTCAACATTCCTTGTGAATGTAATTGTCGACCAAAGGCCATCAGATGGAGTTGGCCCAGGTCATTTACGACATCCACAAGCATAGTAAAGGTTGGTAGTATTCGTAGCCGCTCCCACACAGCGATGCGATAATGCAAATAACAATATGAATTATAAAATTAATAATAAAATATGTTAAAATAAATAATAATAACAATAAACTAAATAATTTAAAAATATATATTTTAATAATTTCTGCAAAGGCCTCTGCGTGTTGGATCCATATCCCCATGTAAGCCTCCCAAAGGACCGGGCATCTTCCCTATGGAAGATCCCGTGAAAAAAGGAGATACATAAAAACTAAATAATAAAACAATATATTAATAGTACTTCAATATTATATTTTATCATATTCAATACATTTAATTAATTATATGCAACACTTGTGTGCAACAACGTCTATGAATTCTCGAAGGCTGCAACAGTAAATATCTACTGTATAATCTTTACTAAAATTATAAATGCGAAAATAACTCTGTCTGTATGTCGCTCTTTCACGCCAAAACTACTGAACCGATCTAAATGAAATTTGGTACACGGATAGTCTAGAGCTTGATAAAGGACATAGGCTACTTTTTAATGCAATAAAAGGGTTGTAAAGGGGGATGAAAAGTTGTAAGTGAGTATCGCTATTTTTAAAGCCAGAAGCTTGAAATTTATTTTTAGGCTATTGATTAGATATAAATAAATATGACATTAAAGTTTTGTAAAAAAATACGCTTAAGGGGTAAAATAAAGGTGCGAGGAAAAGACCGACGTCCTCCCCGAGGGAAGGGATGTCGCTCAAGAAGAGGGTACCCCTCAGGGGGTATTCCGTCGGGCCGGCCACTGACGGCAAGTTCACGCTGCTCCGGTGGCCGGTCCAACGACGAAGACGAGGTTCACGGGTGGGTTACGGGTGTGCGTGCTTACGCCCCTCTGTCGCCCCGGACGTAGTGGTGCGAGGATCACGACGACCGTAGCCCACCCCACAAAAAATAAAAAATAAGGTGTAAAATAAAAATAGGAGATGAAAAGTAACCTTTTACGCGGGCGAAGCCGCGTGCTGAAGCTAGTTTATTATATTTATTAATTTAATAGCATGTTGTATTTATTTAACACGAAAAAGAGAGTGAAAACTACAAAATAAACTCTGTATCAATCAGACTGATCAGGTTGGTATAGTATATCATTTTTATTCTATTATAGGCAGGGCCGGACCGTTGACCTTAGAGGGCCCTAGACTAATACAACATAGAGGGCCCCCCTAACAACTACTCAAAGTATAGAAAAAAAAACAAGGCAATAAAATATTTGATTTATATTATAATATAGTATGCCTTTTTCCATGTGGTGACGGAGTAAGAATACAATTCACCCCCTATCTTACCTGTGGGTGATCGTTGGAGACGACTAAGGGATATAAAACGCATATAACATCTATGCAAGAGAAGGAAAACTCGAAACATGAAGTCGGTTAAAAACACTATACCAACACGTCTGACCAGCATGGTATAGTAGGTCAATTTCCCGCCCATTATGGAGGAGGCTTGAATCCAACAGTGGGGCATATATGAGCTGAGATGATGATAGTATGCCTTATTGTTTGATAACTACAACTGTAAATAAATCGACAAATAGTAAACTTTTCTGCACTTTCTTTTGGCAAGTTCTTAAAATTATTATCGTCTATTTTTGACTTTCACTTGACTTAGATGGAGGGTCCTTTTGAATCCACAGGGCCGTAGGCTTCAGCCTTAAAAGCCATATAGTAGATCCGACCCTAATTATAGGGGAGACTGACGCCCAGCTGTGACCTGTAGGTGCTGAGATGATAATGATGATCTTGGAAGAAAAGGAGAGAGCCGCTATACATATACCCACGAATACTCTTTCTTAAATAAACTATAAAAATAGAATACCTGATCTTTCAAATGCAGCTATGTCTTTTACTGGATCGGCTAAACTTGGCCCGGATTCAGCTTTTCCTACCTTATCAGCTATGAATACTTTACCACCACTTAATGACTGATCCGGACTAATTTCTATTTTCTTCGCAGGATTTTTACAATTATCTAATTCAATTGACTTCTGAAACAAATGCAAAATAATAAAATATATATTTGCTATTATTTCTGTATGATGACAAAACTACTGATCACATTTAAATGAGACCAGATAGGAAGTACCAAATTTATACTTTAATGGTAGGACCACGCTGTTGACAGTATTCTATCTACAGCCGCGGGCCGGTCCGTCCGGGGTAGTATCACATGAGTAAATAAACGTACAGAGACCAAGCTTCTAAGGAGCGAGCAAAATTGTTACCTATTCTGATAGGGTTGGCACATGAGGATGAAAATAAATACACAAAACGTTTGCCAGCTTTTTTATGTATGGATATTTTTTTACAAATTGCTTACTCTAAATAGTTTATTTTTTGTAATTTTTGATTTATAATAATTTGTTATATCTCTTAATCGAATGATAAATTCTAAATCAGATATAAAGTTTTTTTTAAATAATCAATGGGAAAGCACTTGCATGGCATATCAAATTTACAATCTTGTATACGTTCTAGTATATCACTACCAATATTAACAATATTTATTTCTAGATCGAAATCATCATCATCATCATCATCACAGCCCATAAATGTCCCAATGTTGGGCTCGGGCCTCCTCGGTAATGGGAGGGAAATTAACCTACTATACCGCGCTGGTCAGACGTGTTGGTATAGGGTTTTGTTTCGAGTTTGCCTTCTCTCGCATAGATGTTATATGCGTTTTATATCCCTTAGTCGTCTCGTACGATCACCCACGGGTAAGATATGTGGTGGTGAATAGTATTCTTACTCCGTCACCACACGGAAATCGAATATTCTCGATATATAGTTCGAAATATTCTCTAAATTTCTTCTCAAGCAATTCAACAAATGCGATTAAGTTGTCAGGAGGACCCAATTGTATACTGCTTTCGTTACGTTAAAGTCTTTGTAATGGCTGAAAAAAAGGAGTCTTTCCCCATATTTCAGATCTATTAACATATAATGTAATTTTCTCACATTTGTGTTGTTCGAGGCATTTTCTGTACAAATAGCCCGATACATAGACTAAACAATTTTTTTTCGGTAAATCAAATCGATAATCATTTGTTCCTACTGTTAATTCAGGGGCGGGGACGTCATCAGGTTGTGAAACTTGTGGTGTTGTATTAAAAATATGACAGTCGTCTAATTTCATAAGTAAGCTATTGAAATCTTCATTACAATTAGTATTTTGACGCTTCTTTAAGATATCAGTAATAAACATTTTATTGAAAGTAATACTAAGCTACCCGCCTATTACCACCCGCCGTCTAACTTTTCCAAAAGAATTTTCGAGACAATCTTGATTCAAACGTCTTGTTAATATAAATTTAATTTCTTCCGATTTTAAATCTACATGAAGTTGCAATAAAGATTTTATAGACACTTGAAATCCGTGAATGTAATTCATGATATGTGTAACGTCCTTATGCCCATCAATTCTTATTAATTTTAAATTCCTGAAAAATGTTAACGTTTCCTCTAAAAACTTAATTTGATAATTATCGCCACGGAAAGCTCTTTTATATTTATTAGGTGAACGCAGTGTACTCGAGTTTAATAAATCAAACAAATTATTTAGTTTATTTACAAAATCAGCGGTATCTTTTCCACCAACCTCGATAAGATTGAAATCTACGTAGGTATTAATAGCTGATGCTTTTTTTGGGGTGTGTTATGGTCGGCGCACTGCTCGCACCACTCCGTCTGGGGCAACAGAGGGGCGTACGTACGCATAACCGTAACCCACCCGTGAAGCTCGCCTTCGTCGATGGACCGGTCACCGGAGCAGCGTGAAGTTGTCGTCAGTGGCCGGCCCGACGGAGTACCCCTTGAGGGGTACCCTCTCAATTAATAGCTGATGCTACGGTACGACTTAAGACCTGAGTGGCTACTTTTACCCCCATTTTCTGAAAATTGTTGGGATTGATGTGAATATCAGTTAGCTTTGGTGCTAATCTAATTTGTCGCTTTTTATCTTCTTTATATAGGGTCTATAATATATGTCCATTTTGCTACTTTATTGTGAAAAATAAAATTGCATGTCATTAAATTATTTCGCACACATATCATAAGCACACCCCCGCACGGACATCAAGTATGTAATAAATTTTGTGACCGTTTACTTCAAAATGTGTTTTATCTGAGCTCACAGAACGCGATTTAGAAGCGTTTAAAAAATCTGCACCTAAATCTGAGATAAATATGCGTATATCTAGCCCAATATTTAGTAGTGATGAGCTCTTAATTTCTTACCTAAGCAACAGAATTCAGAGGGTCGATACTAATGGTGCACGATCATCTGGTTCTGTTATTGAAATGGGCGTTCCGCAAGGGTCCATTCTGGGGCCATTTCTATTCCTTGTATATATTAATGACTTACCCTACTATATAGGAGACAATCAAAACATTGTGTTGTTCGTAGATGACACATCTTTGTTATATAAGATTAAAAGACAAAAGCTTAATTTTGACGAAGTGAACAACGCACTGTCTAACGTTGTTCATTAGTTCAACACAAATAATCTAGTTCTTAATGAGAACAAAACAAAATGTATTAAATTTACCAAACCTAATGTAAGACAAGTGGGAACCAATGTTCAAATGAATAGTGTGGCTCTAGACTTTGTGGAATCAACCGCTTTTCTAGGCATCACTATAGATGCTAGACTCAAATGGGGCCCTCATATTGAAAAATTGTCAAGCAGGCTTAGCTCAGCGGCTTATGCGGTCAAAAAATTCGAGTATTGACCGATATTGAAACAGCTAGAATAGTTTACTTTTCTTATTTTCATAGTCTTATGTCTTACGGCATATTGCTGTGGGGATGCTCCGCAGATTTGAGTAGTTATCTTTGTTCTGCAAAAAAGGGCTGTCCGCCCAATTTATAATCTAGGCCCAAGAGTTTCACTTCGAGAGAAATTCAAAGAGGTGAATATTCTGACTGTTGTATCACAACACAATATATATACGAAAATGTTTTGTATGTAAAAAGAAATTTCAGTAACTTTGAAAGATATTGTGTCATTCATTGTGTGAATACTCGGAATAAGGACAAATTAGTTGTGCACAGTACGCGTCTTGAAAGAATTAATAGGTCATTCATGGGGCAATGTATACGCTTCTATAATAAATTACCAAAAGATATCTGAGATATGACTGTGAACAAGTTTAAAAGGGTTGTCAAGAACAGACTCTGTAAAAAAGGTTATTATAAAATCTCGGATTATCTAAGCTATACTACAGACTGGCTATGAGCAGCTCCTGTTTCAGCAATTATGTACATTATTTTTTATAAACTGTTTAGTTACTATTTCTTTTTAATAATTATACATACTTGTAAAGCGTAGCGTGTGTTGCCTGACGAATTTTGACTTTTTTGCATTTATAGTACAAGGTATTGGTCATGCTCACTGAAAGGTCCGCTTACAGTAACTGCGTGGAGCGGGTCTCTCCCTTCCCTCCAAGGTGGTTGAGGGAGTGATGGCTGCTCTAGTAGTTAACTCGTGATCTGGTGCCGCTTGTGGGATCCGGTCCAGCCATGGTCTTTTTTTATTGTATTTTAACAATTGCGTTCGAAGGGCATCGCACTGAAGCTAATTAAATAATAAACATGTACTATTTCTTTTTTATATAAAAAAAAATATATAATAACATAGATAAAATATAATTAGACAAACCCGCTGGGTTTCTTACCGAATCTTCTCAGTAGCGGTCTCATTCCGATCCGGTGGTAGTTTATTAGATTAACTTTAAATGTAAAAAAAATGACAATATGTAAGTGCCCTCGCAGGGTTTATGCATAATAAATGAATTTGAATATAATTTCGTCAATCCAACCATTTACTTCTGCATCATATTTACATTGAGACAGAAATGAATGAGCTATGGGTTGTTTCCAATTGTGTATAATACCACGAATCATCATAACAATAACGTATTTAGCTGGTTCTTTTTTTTGAATCCCATTTATTTCATGGAATCCTATGATCCTATCGTTTTTGATATCATAAAAAAGATTAGCCTTCAAAGAGATGCAATCCACACAAACACTGCAAATTTTTTCTTGCGATCCCATTTTGTCTAACTTCGTTTTCACCGCAATAAGCAAACGTTCGTCTATCTTAGTACCTATTGGCTTAACTAACTTTTGTAAGGTGACTAATGACAGTAAACAAAATGTATGCTGCTGGACCGGAATAATGAAGATTTACTGCAAAAAATTTGAAAGCCTGGCTATACCTGTTTCCACAATAACCTACCTTTACATCTATTTGCCATTTAATAATTTGAGACATACTTTTAGTCATAAACTTATCACATAATTTCAAAAAGTCTTCTTTAGTTACACTATCTAAATCATATTTTTTTTTGCCTTTTTGCTTCACGAAATTCAAGTGATAGTTTTCGTTTTCTTGAAGTGTCCGCTGAAAGGTGAAGTGCCGTTTGCACAGATCTACTTACACAAAGTTGCTTATCGGGATTCGTCTGGAAGCTGCCAGATGTTCGATCTTTCAAGATAACTATCGCCTTAAATGGTTTATTTGAACTTGAAAATATCTCATTAGCAGATGTAGATACATTCTCACACTGGCTCGAACTCGAACAGGCTGCGTCATTTGTCGGCAAGTTGAGTGTAGGAAAAGCATTGCTGTATAAATATTTTACAGTTCTTTTTTTAGAAAACTTAATACAGCTTATTTCGAAGTGATGTTCACAGATTCTGTATCGTTGCCTTATTTTATCATTTACAAGTTTGGAAAGGAGATCTTCTCGCCCGACAGCTTGTAACCACTCTTGTCGTCTGAAATAATAATAAAACCATGAATAGTATTTTAAATTTATAAACAGAGGTAATTAATAAATCACTAAAGGATACCCAAACAGAGACTGCCGGCTTTTGGTATTATACTATAACTTCACGTCAAAATCCCTTGCGGGGTAGGCAGATAGAATGTGTATGCACACACATAATTAGACCCACGCCTGCTTCCCAACGCGGTAGGCAGAGCCTACGGCTTTCCAGAAGCCACGATCCTCCGTAGCGGCACTCCGTAGACCGCATCTCGCACTCAGAGGGAACGCGGCGTGATGGGTTTCTAGCCGCATCGCCGCCATTGCGTTCCCACGAGTATTTTTCCTACATCAGTATTATCATTCCTTAAAAAACCAACAGCCATGTTCAGATATTCGCATTCCGTAATATTAATCTACTAACCGGCCGGCTTTCTAAATAACTATTTTTGCTCTTGAACGCACACCTATTTCGTGCAACTTACTAAAAAAAATACTTAAATCATTTATGATCAATACCAAAACGTTTTTTGCACCATTGCACCCATATGAGTTTCTTTCGAAATTGAGGCAGCTACATATTATATGAGGTATCTATCTTATCTAAGTAAAAATAAAAAATAAATTATAGTTACTACTTACCTAGTGGAGTCATTGGGATAATTAAAAAAAGATATGTTTTTATTTTTTCGATTGTTGTTCATGCACACAGTACAATAAACCATATTTACACTCTTTCTAATTAATTCAAACTTCAAATTTAAACAAACACGCACGACGCGATGCACAGCGAGCGGTGAGTGAGCCCTTTGTTTGAGCACTGGCCGAACCAGCCTAAACAGGTTTCGTTCCGTACGTGATAACGCATAATGTGTCACTGAAATGAAAAGATATATATGTGTCTTTTTACTATTGTGAACTATATCTATCTTTTAGTTCAATAGTTCATTTAGTTCAGTTACTTCAAGGTGTTTTTGTCTTTCCTTCGCGTTTCTTTCACTAGTTCATCGACAGGTTTAGAGATATAGAATGAGTTGTTTAAACAACAGTTCATTATAAGATATAATATATTTTAATTATAATATATTTTATCAGCCATTTAAGATTAGTTACACGAACTCGTATCAACTTATCGAGTAAGTTATTTACAGATTTCCCATCATATTTAATCAGGTACAGAACAGACAATTATAAATCATTTCCTTGGGGATGGTTGAAATGAGTTGGGATGGATGTGGTGAATGCGGACATATAGGTGTTATTTTATATAATTGAGCATGAAATTCGTACGCAATAAGTCTTGAAAACTATGTTTTCAACAAGCACTGGAAGGAACGGGCAGATAGCAATTTTTTACATCACAAATTATTTCATATCACATCATAAGAAATGAGATGGCAGACAACTGGTACAAATATAGCATAAAAGCTCGTCAACTCAAGACTTAAAGCTTAAAGTGCATTTTTTCTAATTCTATGAGGACTCCGACACTTATGAATGAAAACAATGCGGTCCATTTCATATTAATTTTATAGTGGAACAAAGGTGTTCAGAAATTGGACAATGCCACTTTGCTTAATAGTTCGAAATTAGTTTAATTGTATGTACAAGCAATGTACAGCGAAAACTAGAAGATTAAGATTCGTTCTCTCTCGAATTCTACTACGTAATCAAGTCAAAGTGTGAGTGAAACAAAAACCATTTCAGTATCTACAACAGAGCGTGACAACAAATTATTTCGTTCGTATTTGGGATCGTTCATGGCCGGTGGACTATACAACTGAACTACGAACTAATTGAATTGAAACTGAACTAGTTCACTGAGATAGTCAAACAACTGAAGTAGTTCAAAAGTTTTATATTATAATTTTTTGTGGCTATAATAAAATCTGTGAATGAACTATAAATCATCTCCTGTTTTCCTACCCTTAGGGTTGGAATTATTTGTCCAAATTAATATGGGACCAACTTCAGGGTATTATACCCTTTTCCAATAAAAAATTATAAAAATCGGACTACTCTATAAAAAGTTGGTCATACATAAAAAAATATACGCGCCGACTTTAAAAACCTCCTCCGTTTCTTTTCGTCGGTTAAAAAAAGGCGAATTGTAAACAAGAAGTTCCTTTTTTAAAGTCGGTTAATAGATGACATATAATATTATCATTGTATTATTTATCTTGTCTATAGTGTTACCTAAAATTAGTAACTTATATAATTACTATAGATATTATGCAGTTCTGTATCCGTAACGGAAACTATCGGATATCCGAATTGTATTTTTTTTTATTGGGACTAATCCCACCACACATTACCACCACTATAACTCCTGTAAGCCAGGATAAACAATGGTCTGCCGACTCTGTGGGACATCGGTTACGACTGGGCGTTGAGAGAGAGTCTCCCCCTGGGCTGAGCGTAATATGCTATGCTGACGACACGCTCGTCACAGCCCGGGGCAGGACATTCGAAGAGGCGGCGAGCCTGGCCACTCTCGGCACCGAGGAGATGGTCAGGCGAATCGAGGCGCTGGGGCTCAGGGTGGCCCTAAACAAGACGGAGGCCCTTTTATTCCATGGGCCCCGTGTGAGGCTGCCCATCGGCGCCTCGTTAGTCGTCAACTCCATCCACATCAGTATCCAGGCCCATATGAGGTACTTGGGTCTGGTGCTCGACGGGCGATGGTGGTTCCGGGAGCATTTCCGTCAAATTGCTCCCCGGCTGGTCGGCGCGGCGTCCGCCCTTTCTCGGCTCATCGAGGGCCGACGGCTGTATGCGGGGGTGATCCGCTCAATGGCCATGTACGGCGCACCCGTGTGGGCGAGGGCTCTGAACGCCCAGCTCAGGGCTGTACTGTGGAGGCCACAGCGAGCCATGGCGGTCAGAGCCATTCGAGGGTACCGCACGGTGTCTACCGAGGCGGCATGCCTATTGGCCGGGACACCCCCGTGGGACCTAGAGGCGGAGATGCTCTCCGACCTCTACCGGCGGGTTACCACAATGCGCGACGAGGGTGGCTCCCCATCGTTCAACGAGATAGCCACCTGGCGCGAGGACGCCCGCCGAGAAGTCATCGCCCGTTGGGCTACGTGGCTGGAGAGGCCTAGACACGGTGTTATTACCGTTGAGGCCCTTCGGCCCGTACTGATGGAGTGGATGGAGCGGCGGCACGGAGTACTCTCCTTCCGGTTGGTGCAGGTCTTGTCGGGGCATAGTTGCTTCGGCAAGTACCTGCACACGGTCGTGCGGAGGGAGTGGACTCCGGCCTGCCATCATTGCGACAGCGACGAGGACACGGCGCAACATACGCTGGCGGTGTGTCCGAGCTGGGACGGGCAGCGCCGTGACCTCGTCGCTGTCATCGGCATCGACCTGACGCTGCCGGCTGTTGCGCGAGCGATGGTCGACAGCGTCAGGAATTGGGACGCGGTTGCCGCCTTCTGCGAGGCTGTCATCTCGCAGAAGGAGGCGGCGGAACGGGCCCGGGAGGATTCCCGTGACCCGGGTCGCCGCCCGCGGCCGGGGCGGCGCAGGCGCGAATACCTACGCCTGATGCCGCCCTAACCGAGGCTTCGGGTGATCGGACCGGGGAATTGTCCGGTCACCCGACGTGAGGCCATCGTGTGAGGGCGACGCCTCGACGGCGAAAGCTGTCGGGGCGTCGACGAGAGAGGAATCCGAGAGGACATACCGCCGGGCGGACCACCGAAGACAAAGATCGGGTACCGGTGGTCCGCTCGCACGGCGAAGAAGAGATACTTGCAGGGTGTGTTAATGGGGTTGCGCGCCGCCTCTTCCGTCACCCCGGACCGATTTGGCGGGGCGCGACGACCATAGCCCACCGCAAAAAAAAAAAAAGGATAAACAATGGTCTCCGCATAAGACATAAGACACCGAGTTTTGACCCTCGGGCAGTCCCGGGAAACGCATTTAATTGTCTTGGAACCCGCAAGAAATTTATTATTAATTTTAAATATAACTGAAACAGAATCCCCTATATAAAAGTATCGCATAGTTTCGGATCGGTGACTATTTATGACTTTTACGATGGATTTTCTTTCAACCAACCGAATTGACAGCCTACACGTAAGACCCTTTAAATATGAATAATATCTCCACTATAAGTATTTCCTTTTTGCAATTGCTTAAAAATCCAATATTCTTAACCGAACTTTACTGGTAGGACCACGCTGTTGACAGTTTTCTGTCTACAGCCGCGGGCCGGCCCGTCTGGAGTAGTACCACACTCTCACAGAAGATCGACGTCTGAGTAATGGCAATGTGCTATTGCGCTTCGTTCGGTGAGCGAAAGAGCCGAAAGTCCAACTGGGTGGGTTTTGGGGTTTGTATTTGCAGCGGCCTAGATATCCCTTGGTATTGCAAAGGTCCATGGACGGAAGTAGAAGTGCTGCTTGCACATTTGCCACCATAAGCAAAAATAATAAAAAAACTAAATTATCCGAAACTTTTGGTTAATCCGGAAAAACTTCAACTTTGTACGTAACCTTTACTGTAACTAGAATAATGTTATTTTAATACCCGTATCGAAATTATCTTTTTTTTTTTTCCTCCGCAAGTTGGACCATGGATGCGGTCGCACCCCGACAAAACGTCCGGGACGACAGAAGAGGCGGCACGCAACCCCATGGACCCACCTTGCAGACACCTCTCTTCGCCGTGCGAGCGGGCCACCGGTACCCGATCTTTGACTTCGGTGGCCCGCCCGGCGATATACCCTTGCGGGTTCCTCTCTTGTCGATGCCCCGACAGCTTTCGCCGTCGGGGCGTCGTCCTCACGCGGTGGCCTCACGTCGGGTGACCGGACAATTCCCCGGTCCGATCACCCGAAGCCTCGGTTAGGGCGGCATCAGGCGCAGATACTCGCGCCTGCGCCGCCCCGGCCGCTGGCGGTGGCCCGGGTCCCGGGAATCCACCCAGACCCGTTCCGCGGCCTCCTTCTGCGAGATGACAGCCTCGCAGAAGGCGGCGACCGCGTCCCAGTTCCTGATGCTGTCGACCATCGCTTTCGCGACAGCCGGCAGCGTCAGGTCTGCACCGATGACAGCGACGAGGTCACGGCGGCCATGGACGGAAGTAGAAGTGCTGCTTGCACATTTGCCACCATAAGCAAAAATAATAAAAAAACTAAATTATCCGAAACTTTTGGTTAATCCGGAAAAACTTCAACTTTGTACGTAACCTTTACTGTAACTAGAATAATGTTATTTTAATACCCGTATCGAAATTATCTTTTTTTTTTTTCCTCCGCAAGTTGGACCATGGATGCGGTCGCACCCCGACAAAACGTCCGGGACGACAGAAGAGGCGGCACGCAACCCCATGGACCCACCTTGCAAACACCTCTCTTCGCCGTGCGAGCGGGCCACCGGTACCCGATCTTTGACTTCGGTGGCCCGCCCGGCGATATACCCTTGCGGGTTCCTCTCTTGTCGATGCCCCGACAGCTTTCGCCGTCGGGGCGTCGTCCTCACGCGGTGGCCTCACGTCGGGTGACCGGACAATTGCCCGGTCCGATCACCCGAAGCCTCGGTTAGGGCGGCATCAGGCGCAGATACTCGCGCCTGCGCCGCCCCGGCCGCTGGCGGTGGCCCGGGTCCCGGGAATCCACCCAGACCCGTTCCGCGGCCTCCTTCTGCGAGATGACAGCCTCGCAGAAGGCGGCGACCGCGTCCCAGTTCCTGATGCTGTCGACCATCGCTTTCGCGACAGCCGGCAGCGTCAGGTCTGCACCGATGACAGCGACGAGGTCACAGCATTGCCGGGCCCAGGTCGCGCAGACCTCCAGCATGTGTTGCGCCGTGTCCTCGTCACTGCCGCACTGGTGGCAGGACGGAGTCGACTCCCTCCTTGCGATCTTGTGCAGGTATTTGCCGAAGCACCCGTGCCCCGACAACACCTGCACCAACCGGAAAGAGAGGACTCCGTGCCGCCGCTCCATCCCCTCCGTCAATACGGGCCGGAGAGCCTCTACGGTAAGAACACCGTGCCTAGGCCTCTCCAGCCGCGTAGCCCAGCGAGCGATGACGTCTCGGCGGGCGTCCTCGCGCCAGGTGGCTATCTCGCTAAGCGATGGGGAGCCACCTGCGTCGCGCACTGAGGTCACCCGCCGGTAGAGGTCGGAGAGCATCTCCGCCTCTATGTCCCACGGGGGTATTCCGGCCAACACGCCTGCCGCCTCGGTCGACACCGTGCGGTATCCGCGGATGGCTCTGACCGTCATGATTCTCTGAGGGCGCCACAGAAAAGCCCTCAGCCGGAGGGTCAAAGACCTCGCCCACACGGGTGCGCCGTACATGGCCATCGAGCGGATCACCCCCGCCTACAGCCGTCGGCCCTCAAAGCTGGGTCCGCCCACGTTCGGCATGAGCCGTGATAGGACGGACGCCGCGCCGACCAGCCGGGGTTCAATTCAGCGGAAATGCTCCCACAACGCCCATCGCCCGTCCAGCGCCAGGCCCAAGTACTTCATATGGGCCTGGATACTGATGTGCATGGAGTTAACGACTATCGAGGCGCCGATAGGCGGCCTTACACGGGGCCCATGGAATAAGAGGGCCTCCGTCTTGTTTAGGGCCACCCTGAGCCCCAGCGCCTCGATCGAGTATCGAAATTATCTAAAACTTTCGGACAATTCCAAGTATTATTTTATCCGAAATTGGTATAATGTTATTCTAATACACGTATCTGAAACCAAAAACAAAACTTCATGTACGGAACATCCCTAATGCGAAAATGGTTTTAGACCACTAATGGCCGGTTTCTGAGATTCTCGGTTAAACTATAAATATCTATTAGTTCAATAAAGTTAAACGCAAAATAAACGGCCGGTAACTCTCACTGCGTTTCTGAATACCCAACGTGCTGTCAAATAATTATGAAACCGTTAACCAGTCTCTTAATTTGTCGCTAGATGGATCTTTTCACAGGATTGAGTTTACAATTGATTTTTTTATTTTATATTGTCATTATTACCAAAATACATATATTTTCGACAGTAAATATGTGAACTAAAATTATTTCAGATATAAAATAAGACAATTCATAATGTTTTAACAGCTGTATGAATGAACGACATCGTTCTCAAATCAATACGTTAAATTAAAAAAAAAAAAGTACTTAGTTTTGTTTGTCTGCGTGGATTTGAAAGCGGGTGGTATTTTAGTTTCGTTTGTACCTAATTATTTGTTAATTATTATTAAATAATATTGCAATGAAAGTGAGAGGTTGCTTCATATCGAAGTATCTATAGAATATAGTGGAATTCTCGACAACAATAAGATAGATGGAGCTATAAAAATTTGTTCCAAAACTGACGAAGTCAATTTACTATTAGTATCTGGAGCTAATGCACCGTTAGTTTTTACAAAGATATACCACAGTGCCTTTGTTAAAGCGGTATCTCACTTTTGAATTCTTTATCCGTAAACATTTCGAATGCATTTTTGCGATTCCTTTGGTTTCGAGATATGCACTTATTAACAATAGCCTCCAAAATTTCTGTATCAGTCTTCGATAAACTGCTTGGTATTTATAATTATAGCTATTATTACGTAAAGGGTAAGTACATACATACATACCATCACGCCACATTCCTTGCGGGGTAGGGGTGAGAAGAGAGGGGAGAAGATATCGTGTCGAAGTCTTAAATAAATACGAGAGCTTTGGAGTGAGACCCTGTCTCCCCACAGGGGGAGCCCTCGGGCGATGTCACTTAACACACGTCTATCGGGATGAGAGCCTTCGGGCTCGCCCGCAGTCCGGTTCAGCTGTAAAAGCCCCTTCGGCTAACAGCTCGCAGTTGGTATGTTTTAGTGGGTATTCAGTGTCCCCTTCAGGGCCTGTGAGTCCCACATACCCCGCCCGGGGCGGGTATGCGACAAATGCATTTTTAACCGCTGCAAAAAAAAAAAAAGAAAGAGTGAGACCCTGCGCGCGGTGTGCACTCGATGGAGTCGCCGCGCGCCGCCTACGCAGGTAGCAACCCTATTTCAGTGTAACACTGGCCCAAGCAATTTCATTATGTTAGAAAATAATGGTAGTTTATAGTTTTTACAATTGTTGGACTCCGTGGCAGGCGGCAGCCACACTTTTAAAAAGGCTTTTCTAGCTAAAAACATTACGAATAGGTATGATATTAATTTTTTTTTCAATTGAATTAGTTGTGGTTAACATTATAATACAATTAAATTCTTATTATTTTAAAGGTACTTAAGTTGAAGATAAAATATTCACGTGACCGAAAGCTGATATTTTACCTATAAAATAAAAAAACATTTAACATCATCAATAAAACCAGATATATATTTTTTTTAGTTCTGTCCGTTCATTCGGACAGGCAAGGGTGACCCTCTTGCCTGCCATCAAAGCCCATATAGCCAAGTCTTATTTAATTTTTTTCATGTATTATTTATCATTTCTTCATATTGTGTAGCCTTAATAGTCATTGTCTGTCAGTAAGTCAAGTTGTTCCCATTAATCATGTGCTGATAATCTAATTAATGATTTTTTTAGAAATTTTGGCAAAATATGAATATACACTTACACGGAGGATACCACTATTATAACATATTCACTATATTTTAGTACTTTAACTGTATCATATTCCATAAAATACCAGCAAAATTATTCAATATAACACTACAAAACACTAAAGAAATGAATATAATATAAGAACGTGACATGACTTTTTTTTACATGCGCACCAAAATACAAAAAACCCCAGAGGTAATGAATTTAACATGTAACAGAATGGGACAAATAAAAATGATCATAAACCGCGTAGCTGTCTGTTAATAAACAAAAAGAACTTCGTAAAAAAAATTTAGGTGTTTTGCAGAAATCAATTTTTTCTGGTCCAAATCCGTACGATTCGTAAAATAACATGGCTTATGTAAATCACTGCCATTTAAAGATTGACACGCTAGGCTACTTATAAAAACTTATTTCAGAGCAAAACATTATGACCACATATGGTAGTACTACCCGCATTTTTTATAACCTCTTCTAAAGCGGTTGTAATTGATTTCCGATTATTCTATTAAAGATATCTTTTTCATTCATAATCTTTGTTGTAACGGATCTTCAATTATTCTATAAATGACAACTTTTGATTCATAAACCCCGCCGCACATGCCCACACTCGCACTCGTTCACGACACTGCGCCAATGTCGCTTTGACATTGGTGGGCACGTGTGTGTCCGCAATAGCTTTCACGAGTCGTACATTAGTCAATGTATTTACCATTCGTAGACGAAAACGAAGCAAGATGGACGCTATTGACATAAGTTCAGAATTCGACAATGATAACGAGTTTTTAAATAGATTATTGTTAATAAGGAGATTATCCGAAAAGAAAATATGAAAGATATAATTTTGTATTCATATAAATACATACATACATATCATCACGCCATATCCCTTGCAGGGTATAAACTTGCAGGTTATAACTTTGTGTTTTTCGTCGTATTAAACATTTTTCGCTCCGACCAGTTTCAATAAGTTCCTCCATTTTGCAAACGCGACACTGCCACTCGAAAACAATGTCTCGGTCACCTAGCTGACACGCGCGTACATGTTCATGTACGTGCCTGCGTCGACACGTGAGAGCAAACTCGGAGTTTGGTACTGCGCCATAAGTTTTAAAAACTGCCACTCGCACACGGCTCGTCGTGGGCGGCCAATGCGAGTGTGGGCATGTACGGCGGACCTAATCCTTTAATTAGTTATACACTTAACACCTACCTTTTTAATTGCACTTTCGCCACAAATTCCCTTAAACACTGGCTCATGACGCTTCTTAAACTTCAGCAACCAACCATTGCTAGCACGAAAAGAATTATATCCTAGTGATTTTGATATTTCTTCGGCTTTCTCTTGTAAGATACGTCCAGAAATATTTATATTCTCATCACGACATTGTATAAACCAGTTAATTAAACGGTCTTCCAAATCAGGAAACTCAGCGGATCTTTGTCTTTTGCGAGACAAATTCCTATTTGATTCACATCTTAGCAATATTTCAGATGCACTTTTGATTATAGTTGACAAAGTGCTCGCTGGTAAACCATATTTAAATGCAACGTCTTTTTTCTTCATGCCACTTTTTACAGCATTGATAATATCGATTTTTTCGTATAGAGTCATTGTTTTACGTTTACCAGTCATATTACTTTAACTTTTTCTAATAAATCAAACAAATGCTAAGCAAGTCTACCATAAGAATATATAAAGTGCAAAGAAGTTACTTAAACGAATGTATTCATTCACAAACAATAGATTAAAAGTAACCAATATTACTTTTGGATTTTATGACAGAATTCTATGCATACCAAATAAAGTGCTTTTTATAACGATAAGCTTCTTATAACGTAGAAGTGGGCACAATTTTATTGTTTTATCTCGAAACCCATTTAATCAATTCTTTATAGTCCAACAGCCATCCGCTATTACGTAAAATTGTCTTTATATTGTGTCGAGTTGGTCGATTTTACATTACAGTAATTTTGAGTGGGTTTTTTTTTTTTTTATATTACAGTAATTCTCTGTGACAAAAGATTCGTTATAAAGATCTAGGGAATCTACTACTTAAAACTCCTAATAAATAAATCGAAATACATACATATTACCAATGCCTCGCATGGAGACAACATTTTGTTTGAGGTATAAAGTCTAAATAATTCGAGATATCGAGAATTTAATGGTGCAGTGAAAGATTAACGATTTGCTATTAAAGCAAATAAAATATAGAAAATTTGAAAAAGCCCATAGTTGCAGAAACTAAAGAATAAAAAAAAAACAACAATAAAAAATAAAGCCATCACCATTAGTTTTGTCACCAGTCTGACCACTTAAATGTCCTATTTAAATTTATTAACGTAATTACATGTATTTAGACCCACCATTTGTATTATAAAACTATTCTTACTCTGCTTAAGCATTATAATATTCTCTTGTTAATTAAATCTTCAAATCACCTAACTTAAATCACGCCAGGTTGATTGTTTTTTAATAAAATATATTTAATATAATAATTCTAAAATAACCGCGTGTAAAAGAGAAAAAAATGTAATTTATAAATATGTCAAAAGGAAACGAAAAGGTCACGATGATAAATTCAGTGGTAATTCTACATTTCACTAAATCATTAATCGATTTTTATGAAGTTTAGTTTAAAGTTATTTAAACTATTGTTAGTTGATTACAATAGTTCATAGGGATGTAATAAGCAGATAACTTCAATGCAAGAGAAGGTAAATTCGAAATAAATTCCTATTTAAACACGTCTGACTTGCGAGGAAGCTCGAATCCAGAATTGGATGCATATGAACTGAGATGAAGAAGACCCTTTAAGATCAGCTATAATCTGCATATATGTAGCAATAACGACATGCATAGACTATATAATAACGCAAGATGTTTGCATAGAATATCAGCAGGAATTAATTTTGTCTAGTATTGAACGCAATTACAATGGAATCACGGTAACTTGAACTTGAAAGAAAATGCTAAAAATAGGACGAACTATTGAGTTTTGCGATAACGGATTAGAAATGTTAAAACGCAAATATGTCCGAAACCACTATAACAATTTCGATAGAGTACTTTCGGATAGGATCTCTGTTTGTATGAGCCATGTTACAGCAGATCTCTTTCAAGCAGCCGAACTGACAGCCTAAACGTAAGCCAATCTAAGGGAGACGATAATGACTACACTTAGTATTTTCCCTTTTACAATTTGTTAAAAATCTTATATCCGTAACTGAAACTATCCGAAACTGCCGAAACGTCGGTTGAACCAAATTAATTTCTTTTCCGGATTCGGAAACCGGTATATATTCGTATCATCCCTACAAAAGACCAATGTGTAATCTTAAAAAAATGCCAAACTGGCCAAAATTAAAGACGTCTGTTAGTCCTTTTAATTCTCGATGGTTGACAGCGAGAGGAATTGGGACGCGGTCGCCGCCTTCTGCGAGGACGTCATCTCGCAGAAGGAAGCGGCGGAGCGAATCCGAGAAGAACTTCTCTTCGAGGATTCGCGCCGCCACCGGCGACTGGGGCGGCGGAGGCGTGAATACCTCCGCCTCATGCCGCCCTAGCCGAGGCAGCGGGTGACCGGACCGGGGACTAGTCTGGTCGCCCTGGGAGCGAGGCCACCGCGTGAGGACGACGCCCCGACGGTGCAAACTGTCCGGGCGTCGACATCAACGAAGATACCCGTGAGGGTAGACCGCCGGGTGGGCCACTGAAGTAAAAGACCGCGTACCAGTGACCCACCCGCACGGCGTCGAGAGGTATATTGTAGGGCGGGTCTACGGGGTCTTGCGCCGCTTTTCCTGTCGCCCCGGACGGATTAGCGGGGTTTGACGTACCGTAGCCCGCCGCCAAAAAAAAAAAAAGTCCTTTTAATTCTACATTTCACTAAATCATTTAAAACCTACCTTAATAATTGCACTGTCACCGGCATCTCTCTTAAATACAGTTTCATGACGCTTCTTAAAGTTTATCAACCAACCATTGCTGGCTCGAAAAGAACAATAACCTAGCAATTTTGATATTTCTTCGGCTTTCTCTTGTAATATACGTCCAGATATATTTATATTATTATCACGACACTGTGTAAACCATGTTATTAAACGGTGTTCCAAATCAGGAAAGTCAGCTGATCTTTGCCTTTTGCAAGATAAATTGGTACTCGATTCACATTTTAGTAATATTTCGGCTGAATGTTTAATTATTGTTGACAAAGTGCTCGCTGGTATCCCATATTTTGATGCTACGTCTTTTTTCTTCATGCCACTTTTAACTTCATTGATAACGCCTAATTTTTCACGCAGAGTTAAAGTTGTTAATTTTCGTTTTGAAGTCATGTTGCTAGTTTAAGAGTCAATCAAGTACTGAGTAAAAATCCGAATAGCGATAAGCAGAAAAAATATACATACACAGTGTTACTAACGCTCAATTTCAAAAACGACTCTTAACTTTTAGGAATCTAAGACAATATAAATGACACAAAATTGACCTAGTTGACGAAAATAAAATTAAAATTTTGGTAACACAGTCTTGTCTTAAGTGTTACCTAAAATTCAGAAGTCGTTGTTGAAAACCGACGTAGGAAGCTTTAATTATCGTGTGTCAACACACTTATTGTCCCGTTAAAATTGCCTTATAAAAATAAAAGTAAACTTGGTTAAAACGTATCGAACAAAATCTTTTGCAATTTACTACCGAGTTCTGAGAATATCAACAAAGCTATCATTATATTTTACTAACTTCCACTTATGATGTCTGCTTTTTACAATTCCTGTTATTCACTTTAAATATGTTCTATCGAATGCAAACAACATTTTGTTGGAAAGTCTAAATAATTCGAAATACAGCGTAAAGTAGCTGGCGATAAATAACGCAGATCGTGCATTGGAAAGGGACATACAGATTAATTTCGGCTTCGTAGAGCGTTGGCTCTGTCGCACACTACCTGTGTGTCGCACGAAGCACTGCCTGGTATCTATTAAGAGCTTTATATAGGGCCACACTGTTCACCGATGACAAACAACGGGTTCCGGTAGACCCTTCAACCCGGCGTACAAGTACGTGTATGGCAGGTTATGGGGTCACAAACAGTCCCCTCTCTCACCCTAGACGGATTAAGCGGGATGTAAACTATACCATAGCCTAAACCAATAAGAAAATCTAAACTGTTGACAGTTTTCTGTTTACAGCCGCGAGCCGGTCCGTCCAGGGTAGTGCCACACTCACACAAAATCAACGTCTGCGCAGTGATAATTGGGGTAAAGTTTCGTTCCATGAGCGAAAAAGCCGACAGACTTTCGGTGTGGGTTAAGGGTTTTCATTGGTAGGCAGCAGGGTAGCTATACCTCTGCTATTGTAAAGGTCTCTGGCGGCAGTAACACTTACTATCAAGTGAGCTGCTTACTTATTTGCCAATAAAATCAATAAAAAAACCAGCTGTTAGATATTTTTGGTACTAAATAAAATACAGGTATTTTACTAACTTTTGTTCCTCTTTTTTTTTTAAATGGACGCTAACTATCTAGCACTTGCACGACTGATATCACATCCCATACAGGAGTCCCCAGAGTTAAACAACGGGGCCAAGCGAGGCACGGTCCTGGCAAACCGGACTTAGGCGCAGCAAGCCTGGCCCGAAGCTGGATAATTCAACCTTGGCCGTTCCTATGTTCAACTTATCTCGGGCCAATATTGGCTACACCAGCCTTGGCCATCTCTTAAATTTCTCAACTGTTGGGCCAAGACCGGGCAACCCAGCATCGGCCATCCTATGACGACTCAGACTTGTCCCAAGACTGGGTAACTGAGGATCGGCCATTCCTTAAAATACCCAGCCATGGGACAAACCTGGAATATCCAGCTTCGGCCATTCTATGGCAATACAGCCTCGCACCAAGACTGGGAAGCCTAGCTTTGGCCACCCTATGACAACTTAGATTTGGACCAAGACTGTGCAACTGATAATCGGTCATTCCTTAAATTACCCAGCCATGGGTCAAGTCGGATGCAAATGAACATGGACAAGACGAAAATCATGTCTAATGCCCATGTCATTTCTGTACCGGTCCTGGTTGGGAATGCGATTCTCGAAGTTGTCGATTACTATGTTTACCTAGGACAAACAGTCCAATTAGGTAGATCCAATTTCGAGAAAGAGGTCAGCCGACTAATCCAACTCGGCTGGGCAGCGTTCGGGAAACTTAGGAGGATCTTCTCGTCTAATATTCCGCAGTGTCTGAAAACAAAGGTTTATAACCAGTGTGTGTTACCAGCGATGACTTACGGCACTGAAACGTGGTCTCTAAATGTCGGCCTCATAAAAAGGCTCAAAGTCGCTCAGCGTGCTATGGAGCGGGCTATGCTCGGTATTTCTCTACGTGATAAAATCCGAAATACGGAAATCCGTAGAAGCACGGGTGTAACCGACATAGCCCTAAGGATTAGCACGTTGAAGTGGCAATGGGCAGGCCACATCGCTCGACGAACGGACAACCGTTGGAGAAAAAAGGTTCTCGAGTGGCGACCACGAATCGGACGACGCAGCGTAGGACGACCCCCCACTCGATGGACTGATGACCTCATCAAGGTCGCAGGAAACCGTTGGATGCAGGTGGCATAGGACCGTTATAGGTGGCATTCTCGTGGGGAGGCCTATGTCCAACAGTGGACGTTTACGGGCTGATGGATGAATGGATGAATGGATGGGTCAAGTCTGGTATATCCAGCTTCGGCCAACCTATGGTGACTTAGACTTGGCCCAAGACTGGGTAACTGAGGATCGGCCATCCTATGACGACTCAGACTTGTCCCAAGACTGGGTAACTGAGGATCGGCCATTCCTTAAAATACCCAGCCATGGGATAAGCCATACAAAAGCCATATCCAGCTTCGGCCATTCTATGGCAATACAGCCTCGCACCAAGATTGGGAAGCCCAGCTTTGGCCAACCTATGATGACTTAGATTTGGCCCAAGACTGGGCAACTGATAATCGACCATTCCTTAGATTACCCAGCCATGGGTCAAGTCTGGGATATCCAGCTTCGGCCAACCTATGGTGACTTAGACTTGGCCCAAAACTGGGTAACTGAAGATCGGCCATTCCTTAAATTACCCAGCCATGGGCCAAGACTGGGTAACGGCGAAGGCATTTTTTAAATTGTCAAGACTGAAGAATCTATTTTTACATAATTAAATCAAATTATGAAACAAATATTTATTTCAAATAAATATTTTTTTTTTGAAAATAATGTTTATAAATGTTCATTAAGCATTTTAAAAAAGTTCTTAACAAATGCTTTATTGACAGGTTATATGTGAGATTATAGAATATTCAAATTTTAAGTACAATAGGGATGTTGACAATTTTTTTAAATTGATTTTAATGTAAAGATAGGGTCTATATAAACATCTCAACTTTAACAATTAAATGTGGTCCAGTTTAGTCAATTAAAGGTTAGCCAGTCTTGGCGATCAAGCATGACTCAGCTTTGCAACAAGCATGACACCCAAGCCTGGCACGTTAGTATTTTTCCGGATTTATACCAGAGTAGGATCATTACTAGTATGCAGATTTGGCCCAGTCTAAATGATCAAGCATGGCGCAGAGTTGATAACCAAGCCTGGCACTATGTTATCGTTCCAGACTTATACCAATGTCGGGCCAAAACAAATATGCAAATTTGGCCCAGTCTAGATGGTCAAGCATGGCCCAGTCTTGACGATGAAACATAGGCCGGCCTTGGTGTTCAAGCGTGGCCCAGTATTGACGATAAATCATGGCCCAGACTTCACAACCAAGGCTGTCACGATGTTATCACTCCAGACTTTGCCCATAATTGGGTCAAGACTAGCGTACAGACTTGGCCCAGGTCTTTACGGTACTGAACCTGGCTTGAGCCAAGTCTGGGCCCATGGTTTGATCTTGTATGGGATAGGCAATGTGTGACAGACGTAACGCACTACGAAACCGAAACTAAACGATTGTCTTTTTCCAATGGCCGTGCGTAACATTTATCGACCGCTACTGCATTTAAGGGTTCAACGGAAGAAAATTTATTTGTTTTTAATTTGGATTACGACTTAACGAAATTCGAGTTACCGAGATACGACTGTTTACCACGCGCCGCCCTAAGGAATTAATTATTGTGTCGCGAATGATTTTAACAACTCATTGCGATCGCCAAAGCCCATCGTTCAAGCCAAGCTCACCAATCGTGGCGATTACATTATCCTCTTAAATGAATGATTGCCTGCTATGAGAAACCCTTATATCCAGAAGTAAACGTCGAAAGGCTGAATGATGACTTATTTGGCCATACTGGTCTCAAAATTCCTGAGTGAAAGAACCAAACCATTTATTTTATTGAAGTGAAAACTTCTTTAGGTGCGTTGAGCATTTTTGGAGGGGAAAAACTTATAGGTTCGCGTCACCGACATGCTAATGCTAATAGTATATCTATAGCTATATGAAAACTTCTTTAGGCGCGTTGAGCGTTTTTGGAGGGGAAAAACTTAAAGGTTTTTATTTTTATATAAAAATTAGAAAATTATTATTATTTCAATTAGTCTTAAGTTAATAGTTTTCACTTCTATAGGCATTCTCCATGACTGCCTGTTGTTTTTTTTTATCTCGGCTCATATACATCCCGCTGCTGGGCTCGAGCCTTCCCCACAATAGGGGGGTAATTGAGCAGGTCAATTATACTACGCAAAGATATACAAGGTATAAATATACATATATATAGAAAAAAAAACAATTGTAAAAGTGTGCATTTTTTCTCTGAATAAATTTATTTCTATTTCTACTATATTATATATATATATATATATATATATATATATATATATATATATATATATATATATATATATATATTTATATATATATATATATATATTTATATATATATATATATATATATATATATATATATATATATATATATATATATATATATATATATATACAGTATGACTGGTAAAAGACTGTACATATCGAAGGAGACGATAGATAATGGTCACATGTAACCAATAAAAATATAATAAGAAGGTAATATTAATTAACTAGATAGTAAACCTCAAAAATATTAGTGTGTCAGGATTCTCAAAAAGATGGTCACCTTCTCAACATTTCTCGATACAAATCAATCGCACCTCGTTCGCATCGCACTGCCATTTGGTCGAGCATATGCAATTTCCCAACACTCTTAGTGCGAATAACACATTCTATCACACTTCACACACAAATAGTCACGTTTAAAATCAAAACGCAGGCGATCGAAAGACACATACACGGAAATGCAAAACATCCTATACGGCGCACGCGCTTTGACTGATCGGCTGACCACAGACGGACACTCACCCCGGGGACATCCTTCGGGGGTGAGGGGCAGAGTGTGCGCGGGAGCCACTACTTAGCACTGTTGTCAAGGTCACGCGCTCGGCTAGTTACTATTTTAATGCAATTTCAATATCTATGCGGAGGTGTACGTAAATAATCATTTTTATAGGACAATTAGTTCAAAATTTAAGTATCAATTTTTTTTATATATTCGGTATCAGAATCGAGTACTGAATACCCTCCCTCAATATGTACAATCTTTTACCAGTCACCCTGTATATTATTCATATTTATTGTCATAATAAAAAAAAATACCTTAATCATTTTGAATTCGTCGAAATCTGCTCATCTCATTCATTAACTGTTAAGCGGAACGAAGTGTGACGGGCCCACTAGTAGTAGTACTAGTAGTTTTAATTTAAGGTTTCCTTCTACATACATACATATCATCAGGTTTCCTTCTCTTACATATATAATAGGGCCGTCCATTAATTACTTGAGGCTTGAAAGGGGAGGTAAGGGGTTTGACAAAAATCACGAACTATCACAATGGGGAGGGGGCGTAGTAAGATATCTCGTGTATTTATTTTTTCGTCAAACGCGCGATTTCTAAACCGAAAAGCGGCGTTTAGTGTGACTTTGACTTGCTGTTGTCAAGCAACGGAACGAGGTCCTCACGCGCCGCCGACCTACCACCTCCCGGCTCCGCACACCAGTCGCCAGTTATTCTGTTGTTTTGGCACTGAATACATATGCGTAAACTATTATCTTGTACGTTTTGCATTAAAACGTTGTAGTTGTTTACAGTAAGTGATCTGTATAAAAACCTTTTTGCAAGATATAAAAAAGGTAAAAACCGAGAATGTAATGAGTTGTGGACTAATTCTTTGTGGGTAGTAAAAAATCACGTGATATTGGGGGTAGCATAGTCTTAAACCTCACCACATATCATCAAAGGGGAGGCCGGTTAAAAATTGCTAAAAAAAAAAACGATCACGTAATTAATAGACGGCCTTTATATATATATAGCATATTGACTGCACAGACGGCGTAATGGTTGAGATACCGACCTTTCGTGCCAGTGGCGTCAGTTCGATTCCTAAGTAGGACAATACTTTGTCCGATCCACACAATGTTGTTCTGAGTCTGGGTGTAATTTGTCTGTGTTAATAGAATGTTTGTAAAGTCCCCCGCAATACAAGGATTATTGCCTTAGTGCAGAGTGGTGTCTTTAAAAAAAAATATGGTATCCTTTACTCGTTTTTTCGACACCGACGGTCCAGATAGGAATGGTGTGAATTATATTCTCATTCTGTCACCATACGGTAAGAGTTTAAGCCTCACAAAAAAATATTCTATGAGCAAGGATATTGCCTAAAACGGTTTCCGCTACGTAGACCTCATTCTATCATACCCAGAAAAAAGAAATGTCAAACTAGTAGTGCAATTAAAAACATAAATAATTTGGAAATTGATAGCCTATAATAATCTGGTGATACTTCGTCCACATCGTCCGGGGCGACAGGAGGAACGGTTAGCAGCATCATAGGCTGCCGTATTATATAGCCCTGTAGCCATCAGGGTTGATAAATTTAGACGTAGATTTTTAGTAAGAAAACAAACGCTGTTGCTCGATATATCAAAAAAAAATGGTTGAAGTAAATCATTTTAGGATTTGACTAAGGAGTAACTAAGCGCTATGGGACTGAAATGCGATACTAAGAAAATAACGTTTGGTACATCAGTACGAGCATCTCGCATCCTACGAATCATCAACCCTCTTTGGGAATGTAATTATTGACCAGACGGCATCTGATGAGAGTTGCTCAAATGGATGTGAAGTTTCATTTTACGAGAGGCTACGCTCACTATTTTTATTATACACTAGCGACCCGCCCTCGCTTTGCTGCGGTATTCGATTATTCCCAACATTTTAAATCTTTTAATAACTTCTAGAATATTCATTTTAATGATAGGCTGTAAAAAGAAATTTTAATGCACATATTTAAGTACTCGAACCAATCCCGTTCCAAGCACGAGTAAAATACATGCTAAGCGTTTTAAATTAATTAAATTTGCCATAATCCGAAGCAAAATGCCAGTTTTGGCAACACAACTTTTGAGACACACTAACATTCTTGCAAAATATACACACTAGAATATAAAGTTATCGTATTTACGGACCTATTATTTATAGATAGTGCAATATCTATTCAAAGCGTGCGAAGACCTATCAATAACCTACAATTTAAAAAGCACAAAGTAAAACTTCATATAGGTAGTTTTCCAATTACAGCACTAGAGCGCATTATGCGGCATAATGCTTAACGTTGAATGTTCCAACTACAGCAACGCTTCGCACAATCGAGCACTCTTAAAAGTAGTGATTTCGTCTGATGCGTGCAATCGATACCAACTTAGTGACTGAAAATTAACAAGTGTTTTTTCTTTAAGTGGACATAATAATTCTTTAAGTTGACATATTGATCGAAATGCTTTATTTATATTATCGTTAGTAATATTATTTATTGGTGAATTTTTTTTTAAATCATCACTATCATCTGGGTAAGATGATTCAATTAAAAAGTATTTAATTCTTTTAGAACTCATTTTAAAAAATTACTCAAAACAAAGAAAATGTTTATTAAATAATCAAAATCTAAATTACTTAAAATAACCGTAAATAGTTTTCAACCAATTATTATGTATACCACTTTATTTACAGATTAATTAGGTTATTGCTAACTTTGAGATTATTTTTTTTTCAACGCTGAACTTAGCGCACTCTGCTGGCGCATTTAAAAACTAATTCACGTTCCAATTAAGCATCAGCATAATTCGGCATTGTGCGCCACTGAGTCGCATAATGCTCTGTAATTGGAAAACTACCATAGTGTCCGGTGATAAAGAGCGTTTTCCAATTACAGCATTAGAGCGCATTATGCGGCATAATGCTCAACGTGCAATCGATACCAACTCAGTGACAGAAAATTGAACAAGTGTTTTCTTTAAGTTGGCATTGAATTACGGTTGTACAAGTAACAGCAGATCAGGTTAAATGGAAATTTAATCGCTTATATAACAAATATATTATTTTGTTATATAAGCGATATCAATAAATTGTTCTATAAGCGATTAAATTTCAATAAATATATTATTTTGTTATATAAGCGATATCAATAAATTGTTCTATAAGCGATTAAATTTCCATTTAACCTGATCTGCTGTTACTTGTACAACCGTAAATCAATGCCAACTTAAAGAAAAAAAAATTGTTCAATTTTCTGTCACTGAGTTGGTATCGATTGCACGTTGAGCATTATGCCGCATAATGCGCTCTAATGCTGTAATTGGAAAACGCTCATAAACTCTATTCATTCTAACGTTTGTAGATGGCGTGAGAGTTAATTATTCCAAGCATTACCTACTCCCTTAAATACATACAGCATTACAAACATTGGATTACGACATGCACTCCATCCCTATATTTGGTAGAGGTAATGGCTAGAGTAAATAATATTCCAAAACAAGGCAAAAGGAAGTCGTTTTAAAATAATATTAATAATAATACCTACTAAAATATAATCTGTTATAAAAAAAGTTATGTGAAAAAACACGAACACACGATAGAAGCTAAACTTTTACTATACCTACTTGTAATATACAAGAAAAAAACTCACTTTTGTATTTATTATTCAATTATTTAAAATTATGAAAGCGAGAAGCGTATTTCTCTCTCTTCACAAGTTCGCGGTAAAAAAGTGTATAGTGACCGAGTATACTATGCGATACTTCTAGCAGTCCCTTTAAAGCTCTTTTTCTCGCGAACTTTTCATCCTACCAAAAAAGGTTTGTAGATCAAAATTTCAAAACTCTCCCATTAGAAGTTTCAATAAATAATAAAATATATAATTTTCATATTGATTAATTTTAAAAAAATGGCATTTAAAATATAGCCTTCACTTTTCTTAAAACACATTTCATCAAGATCCGCCCTAATTGCTTTATTATTGCATTGAAAATATATACAGGTACCTAACACAGTTGAAATTCAATAGCTAGGACCTCAGTCGTCCGTAACGTGATCACCGCCGAGAACCTTTCTTCCCCAACAATTATCGCCATTATCAATTACGATGTATCTCGAATTTATTTAGACTTTGTAAGTCGTACAAAATGTTATTTCTCCGCGCCATATTGATAGTATATATACCTACTCTATAACTCAAATATATAAAAAACGCACGTAAACACTAGTCAACTTTTCACGGGCAATAAACAATCACAAGATACAAACACAAAATAATAATTAATAACACAAAAACGTGTACACAACACAGTATCTGAAGAAATTTACTGTCTAAGAAGCCGAACTGCAACGCGAGCATGTGCGTACACTGTCTCGTTTTATCGCTTTGTATTGTATATAGCTCTTTCATTTACTCCTCTACGTCATATCTGTCTTCTGTCTCATATAACAGTACTTTTGGTTATACGAGTACCGAACTTGAACGTGACGCATTTGAATTCTACGCTCTGAATTGTCGACTACAGTGTTGCATAAAAATCGATAGTTTGACTATCGATAGTTAACCTCAAAAAGTATTCATACTATCGATAGGACTATCGATAGTATCGTACATATCAATACTATCGAGACTATCGATAGTATCGATAGCTCTCCACGAGCAATACTATTAATAACGGCGATACTATCGATACTATCGATAGTGATTCATTCGATAGTATCAATACTATCGATAGTATCGTTAATACCATTAGTTTTAGCGTAAAACTATCGATACTATCGATAGTATCGACTATTTCGGGCTATCGATTGCCAGAAAATTATCAATAGTATTGCTTAAAAATATAAATACCGTAGTTGTGTCCCTGTTGCTTGTTTTCAGAGAATTTTGTGGTGACTTTTCTAGCAGTAACGTGCATTTGCGTTCTTACTTTGAAGCCCAAGTTAGCTAATAATGGTTAAGATCAATAGCCATTGAAAGTTGAGTAAAATTATAATGCTGCGAGACTTCTGGACAATTGGGTCGGAATGTGTGAAGTGGTACCTTGTACTTGTACCACCCTGTTGACAGTTTTCTGTCTACAGCCGCAGGCCGGTGGTTCCGGGGTAGTACCACACTTTCGCAGAAGATCGGCGTCTGAGTAATGGCAATGTGCTATTGCGCTTCGTTCGGTGAGCGAAAAAGTTGGCAGTTCAACTGGGTGGGTTTGGGGATTTTATTAGTAGGCAGTGGCCTAAGCTATAACCTTAGTATTGCCAAGCTCCATGGGCGACTGTGACACTTACCATCAGGTGTGCTGCTTGCTCGTTCGCCACCATAAGCAATAAAATGAAAAAAAATGGTTTGTTCCAGTATACTAATGAAACTCAGAATGTCTATTACTATAAAATTTTAGTGTAATTATTAGCTTTGAAAGTTTCGGTTAAACAAAATTATGAAAAACATAATCAAGAATTCTGAGTTACAATTCTACACAGAATTATGGCCGTAATTAGTCATTAGATTTGTTGTATTTTTAGCGATATTAATCTAGTGAAGTAAATTTAACAGGGTCCGAAAAACATAAGTTCTCTGTATACTCGATTGCAATGTGATCCATCTAGAAGGCTCTATTAAAAATATGCTTACATATATGTAACTTCACATTATAGGGATATAGAAATATATATCTAACTGAATCCAGAATAATTTTTTAATTGTATATTATATACAATTGAAAATGAAATCAGCGAGATGCAACGTTGACATCAAAATTCCCGAATTGAAAACATTTAAACCATTGTGTTACTCTCTCTGACACCACATTAGGTCCATAAACGTCACAATTTGTTCACAACTTGCGTTGCATGTATCTTTTTTGTAATAAAGTTTTAAAATATGTCGAATTTCTTCATAGGATTGACCCATTTTAACAAAAAGAAAAAAAAATGTGTGCGTGTAAACCTTTACGCGCGATTGAAGTAAAACTTCTTGCGTTGACGACATATATCACTGAAATGATTAAATATTAACTTAAATAAATAAATATTATATTATTATTTATTCATGTGCTTTACAATGATTATTCATTACTCAAATGTTATATTAATATTATTCATTCGAAACAGGTAATTGAAGCAAGTACAGTAGTACATTATAAATTTTAATATATATAGTTAAAATTTGCAAAAATTTCTATAGCGCGATTTAGACTCTAATACATATCCTCTTAGAATCCATTAACTTTGTTACAGCGCCATCTAGTAATAAATTATGATCCTATTTAAAAAAATCTGAGTTACTCCCTAGTCGCGCCTAAAGAAGTTTTACTTCAAAAAGAAAATAAATAAATTAAATAATCCAAGAATATGACATAATACTTCCACATTCCCACCGAAACTCAAGAAATATTGACAGCAGCAAGTATTGCTATTATAATTGTTTCACTTTGTTAGTATCACAAATTTAATGTTATTCACCTGACTAAAATTTGTTCTACTCTTCTTCTTCTTCTTATGTATTGGCAATCAGCTACATATACGAGCTATTGGTGCCAGTGTCAAGTTATAAATATTTTCACGTTTTTAGTCTTTCAAGTCAGTCGTTGTCTAAGTCAAACTGTACCATTAACAGTGCAATGGCCACACTGTTAATGGTATCTTGTGGGAATTTTGATGGAAAATGAAAACGTTGTAAAGCACTTTTATATGATATTCACTACATCCTAGTATCGCCCACATCACATTACATAAAATGCCATCAAAATTATCTAATATAACACGTTAAAACACTACGATATCGAATATAATACAAGAGCACCACATGACGTTTTCAAATTCCCGTCAAAAGTCGTCTTGTTCTACTCTATGATGACGCAAATTTAAATAAATTTCTTTAATAATAATGTCAGTACTTGGCTTACCACATAACATAACTTTAGACAACAATACTATCGAATAGTTGCTTGCTATCGATAGTCCAAAATAGTCGATACTATCGATAGTATCGATAGTTTTGAGTTAAAACTAATGGTATTAGCGATACTATCGATAGTATTGATACTATCGAATGAATCACTATCGATAGTATCGATAGTATCGTTGTTATTGATAGTATTGCTCGTAGAGAGCTATCGATACTATCGATAGTATCGATAGTATTGACGTATTACAATACAATCGATATACTATTGATACTATTGCTTATACGTAAACTATCGATAGACAATTGATTGTCTATCGATAGTAGACTATCGATATGCAACACTAGTCGACTATTTATCGATTATAAAATCGCCGAGACAGTTCTATTTTATTATGTTATAAATGAGGTTACCTTTTTCATGTTTATTTAATATTTAAAGTGATGTTATATTATATATCATAATATTAATTGTAAGATACAAATTATTTTTTATGTACGAGGCCTGCAAGGACACTTACTTAATATTTTACAATTTTAAATTTCTCTCATATGAAACTAATTTAATAATATAACACTGGGTCAGAATGCGACTGCAAACTTAGATCTGACAAGAAACTCAGCAGGCTCATTTTATTTTTTAATGACTGTTCTGCTAGGATGATGTTCACAAAACATAAATATATATTTTGAACTCGCATATCTATATTTTTTTTAAATATAATGCAAATGATCGATAATATCTCACCCAGCTATACATGATCATATGTGAACTGCTATAGGAGTTATCACTACACTGAACCACATTAAAAGGAACCGTCAAATATAAGTTTCATTATGTATAATATATTGAAGAATTTTATCTTAATTTACAGAATAATTTTAATTTACTTTTTTAAGAATCCCACACTAAAAAATGTGAGCCGTCATGGGACGCCTGGCAGATGTGAAACATCGTGTGTGTACAAGTAATATGCATAAAAGATAATATTATTACAGGAATTAAATATAGCCTAATGAAAAAATGAAGTATTACGAATTTCTTACAGAAAATGGTAACTTTATTTAATAAACATTTATTTACATGTGATATAAAAATTCGATATTAATATCAAGTGGCCACAATTTAAATATTTTCATCTGTGACTTCAGTAATAGTAATATTCGATGTTTCCTCTGCCGGTATTACTGTGACGATTGGTCGATGATAACTAAAGTACGTTACAAAAGTATTGGATGAAAAATAAAAAATTAAATATAAATAAAAAATAAGTAATAAATAATTTAATAATAAATAATTAAATCACATCAAAATTAAATAAAACGCAGGTTATGTGTACCGTAGTTAACAACAACGCCGAACTGAGTGAGAAGCCACACCGTACACTCTACTACACATAAAATATATATATGTATACCTTAGTACAGCGTGGCGACCCGTCGCCACGGCAAGCGTCGCCACGCCAACAATTCGGTTTACAAGTGAGCCTATAGATGTTTCACATCAAAATTCATTCTTGTGTCATGAGTAACTTTACAAATATATATATATATATATATATATATATATCATCTTCAGCATCATCTCATGTCATACACATCTGTCGGGCTCAAACCTCCTCCATAATGGAAAGCAAATTAGTCTACTACACAACGCTGGCAAGACAGGTTGGTATAGGATTTTACTGCAAATTTCCTTTTTTTTTTGGACAGATCATCATCATCACAGCCCATAAATGTCCCACTGTTAGGCTCGGGCCTCCTCCGTAATGGGAGGGAAATTAACCTACTATTCCATGCTGGATAGACATATTGGGTTTTGTTTAGAGTTTTCCTTCTCTCGCATAGATGTTGTATGCGTTTTATATCCCTTAGTCGTCTCGTACGATCACCCACGGGTAAGATATGGGGTGGTGAATAGTATTCTTACTCCATCACCACACAGAGATATATGTATATTATATGGTTAGTCTTCTTTTACAATATCTACAGGTGGGAATGAGAGTGGTGAATTGTATTCTTACTCTATCACCAAACGAAAATTAATATAATAGATATATTATTGTGCAATAAATCTTACATCATCATATGGCACTGCAGATTTCTTTAGATAAATACTCCCCGTTATTGTAAACCACTTGTCTTCCTCTCTAAAGTGATCAGAGCAAATATGTGAACTTTTCGTAGGCAACCAGCTTTCTTCACTGCAATTTTTTTGGACAAAACTTATCCATCTCTCTGTACTTTCATATCACAGTCGAGGGAACCTTAAATGAGTATACATTATCATCCTATTTATGCTCCCATAGGAAGGCGCTATGCGCAATTAAAGCGAATATGGGGTAACTATATATTGTATTACCCACCAAACGGGTCAAACATGAATTTAATCTAATGCAGTATTGAATCTATCATTGCACTGGATAGTGCTGTACACTAGACTATACACAATAGCACTATCCAGTGCAATGATAGAGAAAGAATACTACTATATAATTTCCTTGGCCGCAAATTTAAGCAGAATCACAAGAATAAAAACTTGAATTAAAACTATACCAAATTGTATTAGCGTGTTATAAAAGTTAAGCTTTTCCCTTTGCAGGCAAGCCTCCTGGCTCGATGGTCTGAAATAAAGACTAAAATATACCTTTTTGTCAGCAATATTTTAGCATTTCGAGCTAATGTTAACTAATAAATATCTATCTATTCGTAGGCTTAATAATACCCTAAAGTAATCTAACGCAGTGAATTATGTGGTATTAAATGATTAACCTAAAATAATCACAAACAAATATGCGATTTTTTTTTAAATTTAACATACGCCAAATTAATGTCAATGTCACATTTCCGGTGACAATGAGTTTTTTTTTTTAATTCTGTTCGTCCATTTGTTCAGGCAAAGTGATCAAAGCCCATACAGCCAAGTCTTATCTAATTATTTTTCATATATTGTTCATCATTTCTTCATATTATGTAGCCTTAATAGTCATTGTATGTCAGTAAGTCAAGTTGATAACCTAATAAATGATTTGCTTTGGGAATTTTGGGCAAATATGAAAATACACATAAACCACTATTATACCATATTCACTACACTTCAGCACTTTAACTGTACCATATTGCATAAAATACCAGCAAAATTATTCAATATAACACCACAAAACACTAGAGAAATGACTATAATACAAGAGCGTGACATGACATTTCCACATTCGCGCCAAAACTCTCGGTGACAATGAGTATTGCTAGCATTTTTTCAAGAAAACAAATTGTGCCATCCGCAATGAATGCTACATTTTTTAAAAAAAAAGCAGTCACCAAAAAGTTTTCACGGACTAGGTTTGAATCTTGGAAAATAATTTTGTAAACATCTAACTTTACAATAAATAATTGTCAATCCCGTGATCAAACTGGAACAGACTATTCATAGACATATGAACAATTGGAGTCAAGTTATATACATAAGTTTAGAGGCCTACCTACATAATGTTCAAAAGGCTTAAATGAGGGGTTTTATATTATAAATTGGTTATTGCAGCCCGAAAAGGCGTTTAATCTTATAGGAGACAGTTGGCAACACATGAATCTATAAAAATCAATAATTAAATATGAAAAATGGCTTGTAAAAAATCTGTTGTATTCCATTATTATAATGGAATACAACAACTGAACAGTCGGGATCCATTGAAAAATTTGATTGCCTGTCGAATAATGGATCCCGACTGTTTAGTAGTTGTTATTAGTTATAGCCAAAGAGTAAAGTTATTAAATTGAAAAAGAGTGGCAACTCGATGATAAAATATGCATGTATGGAAAGTGCTGCCACCCAGAGTTTAGGCGGTGAACTAAAGTTGAAATAATATATATATATATATCTACATGTGTATGTGTAATTACATAGAATTTTCTTTTACTATGAAAGCTACCCTTTTTTTTTTTTTTTTTTTTTGTGGTGGGCCATGGACGTCGCACCCCGCCAAATCGGTCCAGGGTGACGGAAGAGGCGGCGCGCAACCCCATTGACCCACCCTGCAAGCACCTCTTCTTCGCCGTGCGAGCGGGCCACCGGTACCCGATCTTTGTCTTCGGTGGCCCGCTCGGCGGTATGCCCTCTCGGGCTCCTCTCCTGTCGACGCCCCGACAGATTTCGCCGTCGAGGCGTCGTCCTCACGCGGTGGCCTCGCGTCGGGTGACCGGACAATTCCCCGGTCCGATCACCCGAAGCCTCGGTTAGGGCAGCGTTTTTTTTTTTTTTTTTTTTTTTATGAAATATAAAAAAAACATATCAGCTGATAATTAAACAATAATAATATCAGCCTAACATTGAAACTTGAGATAATTTTCAGAAAATATCAATAACCGAAAATAGATCGATGACAATAAGTACCTACGCTAGGAACAAAAAATAACAATTCTCAGTTGTCAAACGTTTGACAGACAGGACAAAATGGCAGCAGATAAAGTTTGTACAACCAATCTGTAGGCGGCGCGACGGTCAGTAAAAATTAGTAATGTTTTAAGTGTGCACCCCCCAGGTTATAGCATTCATTCGATAATATATTATAGAATTCTAGACCACTGGACATCTAAGTGCTTGTTTTATTCGATTCAGTTTTTTTATTATGTACGTAGTTTAGTTCGCTTTTTTTTTGTATGGCTTCGAATTAACATTTGCCATTGTCAAAAAATTAGGGAAGTGTTTAACGAAAAGCTAAATGAATGTTTTATATATAAAAGAAGGAACTTAGGATCAGAGGAGTAGGTTATATAAAGGTATGAGGTAATTTTACATATTTACAAAGATTAAATTAAATTGATACATGTTTACACAAAATTATATTCTAATGTTATTATAATTAACAAAAGATGCTAAACAATTATATACACGAGGATCCAAAGAGAAAAGAAGGACAGAGATATTTGTAGGAAAACGTACATTACAAAAAATGAGTTCATTAAAGAAATGAGAGTGATCATACAATGTACATGAGAAAAA
This sequence comes from Lymantria monacha, assembly GCA_905163515.2. Taxonomy (NCBI): domain Eukaryota; kingdom Metazoa; phylum Arthropoda; class Insecta; order Lepidoptera; family Erebidae; genus Lymantria; species Lymantria monacha. Next base: position 4,461,365 of record LR991104.1, read on the forward strand.
AAGATGATTTAAATCTCCAAATTCACCACAATCACAGCATGGAGTAGAACGTAATTTCATTCTTGATAAGTGAGCAGGCACACAGGTATGTCCCAAACGCATCCTAATAAGGACACTAGTTGCCCTTTTACTCAACCTTAACTTTTTAAATGAGGAATTACAGAACTAAGATTTTGAAGGGATTTTAGGTTGAATAATTTTATAATATGAGCTTTTTGATTTACCCGCTATTTCCCAAAGATCACCCCAAGAATTCTTGAGGTAGATCTCAGGCAAAGCAAGTAAATCTTAAAAGGGAATATGTCACCACAATTCACAGCATCGTTCGCTATTTTATCTGCATGTTCATTGCCGTGTATACCACAATGACTAGGTATACATGCGAAATTAATATTAAACCCCGCGTTTACACTTAAATATAATTTATACCTGATTTCGAAAATAAGAGAAGAAATTATTTTTGATTTTAAAAGGATATTTTAAAAGTAATTGAAGAGCACTTTTAGAGTCACTAAAAATAACAGTTTTTCCAACTTCATTATAAAGATGTATTCCAATGCTTTTAACAGACCAAAACATTCACCTGTTAAAACTGCGGTTTCACTAGGGAGCTTAATTTTTTGGACTATGTTATATTGTTTATGAAACACTCCCACACCAACTATATTAGACTGTGGGTGCTTAGTGGCATCCGTGAATATATTATGCCAATCTTGCCATCGTTCATTAATTTAAAACTCAAAGTTATTGTTTATTGCTATATCATTGCGATTGATGTTTAAATCTAGGATAATTGTGGGTGAATATGTTAAGCTATGATAAGTTTTGTTGAAAATACCTAAACATTGAGAGCTAAATACAGGAGCTGAAAGATTTGTTAATCTCTTGTGACTATTAAGTAAGTAGTAAATAAACAAGGAAGAATTTTATGTCTCCAGTTGGACGATATGGGAACAAGATTTGCTAGATGTTGGATCCTAGAAAGAAGTTGATGGTTCGAAAACTGGCGAATGCGGTAATAAAATCTATCCGACAAAAACTGCAGTCTTATATGAAGGGGCGCATCGCCACATTCCACCTGTAAAGTATTGATAGGACTGGACTTCATTGCACCTGCAACTATCCTCAGAGCTTTAGACAGTATTCCGTCCAATTTCTTTAGTGCTGCTGCATTACAAGGTTCCATAATCTAGAACACTTCTTATTAAAGCGTTATAAATTAATTTTAATGAAGTAGAATGAGCTCCCCACCAAACTCCCGTCAGACATCTGAGTAAATTTAAACTTTTTCCACATTTTGCAATGATATATTCGCAATGAGCATGTCCAGTGAGCTTTGAGTCTAAAAGAATACCGAGAAATTTTACATGACTTTTTTCAGGTATTATTTCCGTATCATAATAAATATTTGCGGGTAACGGTTTGCATTGGCGACTATATACTACATTAGTACTTTTTGATGCTGACAGTTCTAAACCATGCTTATCCAACCATAGTTTTAATCCCCTTAATGCTAGTGTTAATTCGTGTGATGCAATAATAATGGAACTGTTTCTAGAGTACAGTAATAAATCATCCGCATATTGCAATATGCTAACAGAATCACCAATTGAGTCTTTTAGATCATAAGTATAAATATTATATAGCAATGGGCTCAAAACTGAGCCCTGTGGTAGACCTTTCCAAGTAATCCTTGGAATGTCTATGTTATCTATTGAAATTTTCCGGCCGCAAAGCATATTTCTGATAAAATTAATGAAGATAAACGGGATCTGAAGTTGGCATAATTTGTTACATAATATTTCTATATGAATATTATCATATGCAGATTTAACATCAAGAAATGTAGCAACTACTGATTCATTATTTGAAAAGGCGACGCGAATATCTGTGGTAAACACACTCACACTATCAACTGCACTCTTTCCCTTTCTAAAGCCATACTGTGTGTTGGGTAAATTACTTTGATTTTCGATAAACCATTCAAGTCTATTTTTAACTAAATGTTCAGCAATTTTAGCAATGCGCTCTTTTGGCGGGAATCTAAAACGTCATGTAGTGCTCTTGTATTACATTCGATATCTTAGTGTTTTAACGTGTTATATTAGAATATCTGGATGACCGAGCCTTGCTCGGTATTTTCTTTTTAATGTGTTTTTTGAAGATATATTTAAATATAATAAAATAATGAAAAAACAAATCAAAAAGCCAAAAAATAAAAATAGAAACTAAAAAAATATCAAGCAAAAAGGAGCAAAAATCACGTTTGTTGTATTGTAGCCCTTTAAGTATTTATTTTATTTTGTTTGTTAGTACTTGTCATTATAGCGGCAACAGAAATACATCATTTGTGAAAATTGCAACTGTCTAACTATCATGGTTCATGGGATGCAGCCTGGTGACAGAGAGACGGACGGACGGACATCGAAGTTTTGGTTATTATATTTGCAAAAATCGAGACGGAAAGGTTGAGTTATATTAGGAACAATCAATAAGATACGGCACAGAGACAGCATATTGATGCTGATCAGATGGGTCGTGAGACACCATGACGTACCTATGTGCTACGGTCGTTTCGATTTCTTTAAACCATTTACTTGCAAATATTTGAAAACATTCGAAAGGGTCAAATATCAAAGTAAATCCTTTGAATAAGTGATAAACCCCGCCTTAAACAACCGGTCGAGTTCCTGAATACACCAAAGCCTCCCGGTATCCCAGCTCACATCTTAAAATTGAGAGCTGACGCGCCAAAATTATACAATGTTTGCAAGAAAAAACATTCTAAGATTCTACAAATACCTCTTCGAATTTCAGAGAGAGCAGTTTGCCATCAAAGTCTACTTCGCAATGACCGTAAACAAAGGTCGAGGTCAAATTCTTAAGGTAGCGGGAGTAGACTTGAGAGAAAGCTGCTTCTCCCATGGGCAGTTGTATGTGACATACTTCAGAGTAAACTCAGAGAGTAGCCTGGTAATTCTCATTTCAATCCGAAAGAAAAACAAAACATATTGTTTACAAAGAAGTTGGTGTAGTGTCGCGGGTGCATGGACCGGGTATTAGTCTGTAACCCTTAGAAAGGTCAGCCTCGTGAGGGCGACACTTCGGCATCACAGTTGTTTGTTGCCGGGGCGTCTATGGTGATGATACCCGAAAGGATAACCCGTCGGGCTGGCCACAGATGTCAAGGAAGCGGTACCAGAAGTCGACCTAATTTCAAAGCAAAACACGGTGGGTTATGGGGCTACACACTGCCTTTTCGTCGCCGGTCGTCGGTCAATGAGCGCAGCTGTTCAAAACGTAGCCTCCTAAGAAAAAAGCCTCGTGTCCATAATATATAACAAAATTTCATTTTATTGTATGTTTATTACCTTGACCTTTTAATACCCTGCACTATAATAAAGATATATTATAAGTACATAAACATTTAAACATAATAATTTATAAATTATAATAAAATAAATAATGTAAAAAACCAAAAAAAAACTATTAGAACCATTTTCGTCTTCTACGCGGACGAAGACGCGGGTAAATGTTAGTAATTAATAAAATAAAATAAAAAAGGCAAAAAATGAAAAAAGGGAAACTAAGGATCCGAACCGTGCTCTGTTTTGTTGGGATTAGGCTACTCTATATTCTAACTGAGCTATGTCTGTTTTTAATGACAGCGTCAAAATTTACCTTCATATGTTAATAGTTTTCCGCCAATGTAAAATTATATTTTTTATTGCCTGAAAATACAGACAAAACAATATTTTTAAGAAATGAAACCTAGCTAGATGGATTAATCGCCCCCGAAACCTTCTATATGCCAAATTTCATGAAAATTGTTGGTGCCGTTTCCGAGATCCAGATTATATATATATATATATATATATATATATATATACAAGAATTGCTCGTTTAAAGATATAAGATAATTTTGATGGCATTTTATGTAATACGATGTGACGGAACTGCTGAGATGTAGTGAATATCATATAAAAGTCTTTTACAACGTTTTCGATCTCCATCAAAATTCCTACAACATACCATTAACAGTGTCGCCATAGCACTGTTGATGGCGACAATTCGACTGACTGACAGACAATGACTAACCTGAAGAGATTAAGAACGTGAAGATAATTATAACTCGACACTGGCAACAATGGCTCGTATAAGTAGCTGATTGCCATTACATGAAAAGAAGAAGAAGAAGAATTTTAGCAATAACCGGCGACAGGGTTACAGGTCGGTATGATGTCGGATCTTCAGGATTCTTATTTGGTTTTAAGAAGGGCAACACCGTCTGCGATTTCCAATCCAATGGCAAGTCGCCTGTCATTATGACAGAATTGATAACATCGAGGAGAAAGTTTAAAGCGTTATTACGGACTTTTGACGGGAATTTGAAAACGTCATGTGGTGCTCTTGTATTATATTCGATATCTTAGTGTTTTAACGTGTTATATTAGATAATTTTGATGGCATTTTATGTAATGTGATGTGCGGAAATACTGGGATGTAGTGAATATCATATAAAAGTGCTTTACAACGTTTTCGTTTTCCATCAAAATTCCCACAAGATACCATTAACAGTGTGGCCATTGCACTGTTAATGGTGACAATTTGACTTAGACAACGACTGACTTGAAAGACTAAAAACGTGAAAATATTTATAACTTGACACTGGCACCAATAGCTCGTATATGTAGCTGATTGCCAATACATAAGAAGAAGAAGAAGCGTTATTACCTAAGTGTGAGAAAGACAGAACAAGACAATGAACCGACATGACTGACGACTAAAATATAAATCTATTATAATTTTTTAAACTTATTTTACTTGACATTGGCGAAGTTGTGGTTAATCACTCACAGAGGTCATTCATTAAGAAGAAGAAGAAGTGTGAGATAAACGAATATGATAAACCGTCTTCACCTGGTGCCGTATCTGTAGTTGCTGATAAAACGCCCCTTAATTCATCCATCTTAAAGGGAACATCAAGTCCATACGGGCATGCATGTAAGTTTTGCGATATAGGGTTTATGAACAAGTCCCTGACCGGCACTGTTGGTGGCGCTAGTTTATCCATAAAACTATTACATAGATGAAGCGGCATTCTCATGTAGTTAAAGTCGCTAACTCCAACTCTATAGCATTTTATTTTACGCCAAACCTCTGAAGAATGTGTATTATAGTCTGTCTAATCTAAGAAGTGCACTTTGACAGCTGTCTGAGTAAGTTGTCTAGGTATGTGAACCAAATAATCGCTATCGAAAATATCCGATTTTACTGAGAAATCGATATTGATTCTTTATAATTAATAATCGGTTTATTTTTTATTTTTCAACCAGGTGATGAATAAATTAAGTGCTAAATTAGTACTAAACAAATTTAATTATTTCAGCATAGAATCTATACATCATATTTAGTAGGATTAGGTTAATTAAAAACAAAAACTCTATTTGAAAATGGCTATTTATTAAGAATTACTACTATTACTTGAATTATCAGCGTCGCGAACATTAATAATTATTTCCTCATCAATCAAAGTGTCGAAATGTACATCTCTGTCAAAATCTCTATTCGATTAATTGTATTATTCTAATATTTTTACCGATTATTTGGATAATCGTGAATTGGAAGTTGTCAAGCACTACTGTATAGAACGTGATGACGTGACATTGTTAGGTCGTCACTAACAATTACTATTTACCAAGTTATTTCTATTTTAAATTAGTTTTACGAGTTTCAACATTAGATTATTGTACAAGAAAGTCACCCGCAATGTTAATTATGTAAATAACTTAATAGTTGTTTAAAATTTCAGATTTAGTGTTTACAATCATGTGTATACGTTTGATCGAGGTTATTGTGTATTAAAAAATGCAAAACGTCAAAATGCACTTCTTAGATTAGATGAACTATAGGAGATATGGAAGAACAAAATTTCTCCCAACCCCTTAGTTTCTTTTCTTTCAATAGCTGCTTACATTTGGCCATAACCTGCATAAGTTCTTCAAAGTTATCCTCTGACATTTCTAGGTTATATTTAATTTCTGCTGTTTTCCTTTCAGCAACTGTTGCACTACAGTCTGAGTCCCACCAAGGTGGGGATATACGCTGAGAGTATGTACCTACTTTAAGAGGAAATGTTTCATTAGCTGAATCAGTCATGCAAGTGATAAGGGTTTTTGCCTGTGCAGATGTTTTCCTTTGGTCAGAGAAAATTGATGATATTACATGAATTCTATTTTCAACATGTTGTTTATATTCATGCCATTTCTCCTTAACGATCCTATGCTTTATACGGGTAGGTGTTCTAGGATTATGAATTAGTTTAGGAGCTAACAGATTAATTACTATTGGGAAATGATCACTACCATAAGCAGATGAAAGAGTGTACCAAGAAATAGATGAGGCTAAATTAGGAGATACTATTGTGAGGTCCACTACACTATTATTACCATAGGGACCAGTTCTTCGGGTGGGTAAGCCATCATTTATGACACATAAATTGTGGTAATTGATTATATCAAGGAGGTCTTCCCTATAACAATTTGTTATACTACTACCCCATGACCTGTGTTGTGAATTAAAATCTCCCATGATAATAATTGGTCTAGGAAGACTAGCAAGCAAATCGTTAAAATGAAGGAAGGTTTGGAAAGAAGGCTTGGGGATATAAATAGATAGGAAACAAATTTTATTTAGTACACAAGCCACAGCAGAAAAATAAGGTATAGTAATTTGTGAAAAAGTTAAAGATTTCTTAATAAGAAGAGCAGCACCTCCGTAGCCATCAGACCTATCTTCTCTGAGGCTGGAGTAGCCAGGAATTTTAAAAATAGAGCCTGGCCGTAGCCAAGTCTCTGCTAAACTAAAGAGAAATGGGTTGTATTTATTATATAAATAGATAAGATCACTTTTTTTATTGACTGCACTACTGCAGTTCCATTGGACTGCCATTGATGCATGATCCATGATGTTTATTTAAAATTGTTACTGCTTCTGTTAATTTGACTGCGTTGGTCGGTTCTATTATATTGGACTGTATAACATTAGTTAAAAATAAAATAATATCAGATATAGATAAGGATGAATTTATGGTCTGTCTATCTGTTGTAAAAGCGACACCATTGGCTTTAGGAAGTGAAGGTTGCCTAATTAGGTTATGGTGAAGTTGGTCATCATAACCTTTAGTCAATTTAGGAGGAACACGTGGCTTTAAAAATACAGTCTTTCTGAATGATGAATGAGGGGTCTTTATGTGTGGATTATATGTATGATCTTTCATCTGGTCTTTGGGTGTTGCTGCAATCTCTGAATAGGATCTAGAGAGAGGTGGATGGGCTTTAGAAGCTTCTGCATATGAAATAGATTTTTCAGCCATAGAAAATTTAATCTGCTTTTGTCTGGAAAACTCTGGGCAGGTTTTGTCTGTAGCAAAATGTATGCCACCACACAGGCAACATGACACATTATCTTCAAAATTATTGCATCCATCACCTGAATGATCAGATCCACATTTAAAACAGCGTGGTTTTGATCTACACTGCATCTTAGTGTGACCAAAACGACAACAGTTGTAACATTGTATGGTTGGATAAGTGTATATTTGTACCGTTAAAGTCGTGTAACATCTAAATACGTTCTGGAAGTACTTGACCATCAAATGTGACCACAACAGTCTGTGAAGGTTTCCATGTTACTTCACCATCTAATGTTTGTTTAAAGTTGATGCGCCTAACTTTTAAAATCTTACCACATCCATTGGGTACACTGCAGCATTCTATTATCTCTTCTGGGGATAATTCCGTGGGCACACCACGTATCACACCCATCCGAGATACATTAAAAGTGGGAATAAACGCTTTCCAGTTACTTGCTTTAATGCTAGAGTGATCAAGGAAAGCATTGGCATCTAGGCAGTTGTTAAAAGATAATGCAATTTTTTTTTTTCCAATCCTCTTTAAGCTACTATTGACAATATTATGAAATGAATTTTTTTTTAAATTTTCCAAAAGTAATTGGGAGAAATGTGGTGCCATCGTTGGGGGAATCTGTTAGTTTCTGTACGTGTATTATATAAGGTCCTAAATCAGCTTTGTTATATAGCTGTTATATAGCCTTGTAACAGGCGCTGGAGACGATACCTGCGTGCCTGAAGTTGGAACTAGCGTATTTTTTGTCTTTGATAGGGATATTCGATATACATCGATGCATCGAAAACATCGATGTTTACAATGCGATACATCGAATCGATCCGATGTTTTGAAAAGCTCAATATACTCGATGTATCGATGTTTTTTCATAAAACATCGAATCGATGACCACCAGTTAATGTCACAAAAACTCAAGTTTATGTTTAAATAAATGATTCAATGATATTTCAAAGTAATATAAATATTTTTTTAATAATAAATTACAGTTTTATAAAGGATCGGAATGGTTATAAATGAAAGAAAAACATTTATTTTGTTCTCGTTAAAAACTAATGAAAATAAACATAACTAAAGAAAACAATTTCTGTTATAAAATGACATTAACGAGAAACAAAAAAGGCTATTGCCTCAGCTATGGCTATTTTATTTTATAAAATAGCGCTGATATTCTGCCAGCACCTGTACATTTTAAAGAAATTATTAAAAACATGACTAGTATAAAAAGTGTCAGAGTGTGTGTTTGTGTGTAACGATGTATGAATAATTTTAACATAAGTGCATACATATACAAGGTGTTAACATAAGTGCATACATACACAATGCATACATATACAAGGTGGAGACGATCATACGACAATAATTTTAATTTAGTGTATCTGATGACTTGCCCAGCCTGTATACACACTTTGAATACAATATGTCGTATAGTTTAGCTACAGCACATTACTTTGTATTATTAACAATTTCCACGCTCTGTATAAACATTTAAATTATTCGCCTATCACTAAGAGATCAATGACCTCCCGCGCCGCATCAGTATAAACTAATATGAAGCTAGTACCTACATATCGCCATGTTTACCAGTTCAAGTCTTCCCCAAACGTAATACAAATCAATGCATATTATACCTTATTCCTAAGTCTTAAGATCCATATAAACCGTGTCATCAGACTTAGATGAGAAATTTAAAACTACCTAATGCGGCTTAATGAAAGAAGACCTCGGTCTCATGTTCAAAACTATTATAATAGGTCTGAAGGTCAGTGTGCCATCGTGATCCTGTGACGTGAAGGTCGCGTCGCGTGCGCTATTGATAATTTGCAAATTGTGACTGCTGTCTACCTAGTTAACTACTTTTGTTTTTGACGTATAAAAGTGTGATTTGTGCGACATAGGACGTTTTTTTTTTCTAAAGTGAACATGTACTATACGAGTAGGTAACTGAATTTTTTTAAGTGAATTGTGCGAAATTACACGCTTACTTTGTGTTAGAATAGTATTTCTTTCTCATTTACAATGCCTCGTTATAATTACACAGCTTCGGGTATACAGATATGATTTTAATTTGTGGAGAATATCACGGAAATGCAGCTTTAACCATAAGTACGTACCGAAAGAGATATGGAAACGCACGTGTTTGTACTACCAATGGCCGGACTATTGTGCAAGCTGTCCAGAGGTTACGGGATAATCAATCCTTACTACCTCATATGGATAGTGCTCCTTCGCGTGTAAAAGTCACCCTACTAGATGAACAAATTTTAAATTATTTTTCTCGCAAATTTGACAGAGGTTGATAATGTGAAGAACTTAAAAAAAGGAATTGTACGATCTTTCGACAAGTTAAAATACATCGCCGTCAATGGCGACCTGTTAACAAGAGTTCGAAATAATATTTTAAGACGATATAATTGGTGCGTTCGGGTCCATGAAGCACATATCGAAAATTTAAAAGTTTAACGACCAAGTGAATTATTAAAGTTATCGTGATTATTTTAATAAAATAATCAAGTGAGAATGAATAGCGCCCAAACATTAAGTGTATGTATTTACCTACGTTTCGAAGTTGTAACATATGACACCACAACGTCACTCGCCGCTTGCGCGCCGACCAAAGGTTAGTGAACTAATATTTACAAACGGTGTTCTATTTTGTGTCAATATTTATGATAAAAAGTTTGTTTGAAGAAAATGGTTTTTAAATATGCATGCTAGGACTTTTTTAATAGTTTCAAAATACTCCTATACATTATAGTTGTCACAAAATAAAAGGCCCGTTTTGACATTTGTCTTATTGATGGATATAGTAATATAACCATACGACTCGGTACTCGATACACACGATATAGCGATTCAAGTTTGCGTGAGTATTTAATCGATTTGAATATGTATTGTAAAGTGCATTGGATTAAAGTTCTGATTTGAAAATTTAAGTTAAAATTTGATATTATAGGTATTTTGAAATGACACAATGTTATGAAAGGTCAATTTTCTATCGTTATATATTTGTGTTACAATAACATTCACTCAATCACAAAATAAAAAATCGAGAAAAAATGAATCTTCAATTTCTTCATTTAATTTCTTCATTTTCTTCAAATGATGAGCCAAAATTGTCGGTTGAGCTATCGTCACCCGCATCTATAATTATTTCATTTTCAATTATATTGTCAATATTGATGTCTCTATCATAGTCTTCCTTAATTATTTTTCGAGTTTTCTACCACTTTTGTCCAGTCTTCTTTAGTAATTTTGGCACAAGCTTCATTCAACAATGTCATAATTTTGGTGGTGGTGGTTTTGTATTGTGGTGTGCTGCGTATCCTTTCATTTGAGCCCAGATCAAAGTATTGTACTGACAATGGTATGGTGGCGTTCTTATCATTTTGTGTCCATGCTGAACCACTCTGTGAATTTATTTGCGTCCTTTTCTTCGTGATATTTTTTTGTACTTTTAGACTCCATTGCAAGCAAGGCATCATTAAAAAAAACTTCCCCCAGCTGATTCAGCGTGGCAGATTATTAAGCGTCCACCTTTTCCCATTGGCACTTTTGAGCAAGATGCCTTGGTATCGTCCGTCCACGAATGTGGCACGGTATGATTCGAGTTCAGCTAAATCTCTTCGACAAATATGACATTATCCCAATTTGTGACTTTGTTAGCTCCAAACTCATAACTTTCAGTAAAGATCAATACACAGCTGGTGAAATTCAGTTATTCTAAACACTAGTATTAAAATTAATAATACCGGACAACTGCGAGTCCACCTTAAAAGAAAATATTTTGATCGATTTATTTTTTATTTAACCGATTATTAATAGTCTGTGGAGAATATGAAAAATCGTTATGCACGGCACTTAGCCGAGTGGGCGGTACCGAAGAGTAAAATTATATTAACTGAAAAAGAGTGGCAACTCGATGGTAAAATATGCATGTATGGAAAGTGCTGCTACCTAGAGCTAAGGCGGTGAACTAAAGTTGAAGTAATATACTACATATATACCTACGTATCTACATATTGTGTGTATGTAATTATATAGGATTTTTCTTTACTATGAAACCTACCCTGAAATATAAAAATAACATATCAGCTGTTAACGAAACGGCAATAGTATAAACTTAATAATGAAAATTGAGATAATTTCCAGAAATAACATTAATAACCGAAAATAGATTATTGACAATAAGAACATACGCTAGAAACAAAAAATAACAATTCTCAGTTGTCAAACTTTTGACAATTACAACAAAATGGCAGCTATGTTTGTACAAACAATCTGTAGGCAGCGCGACGATCAGTAAAAATAAGTAATGTTTTAACTGTGCCCCCGCAGGGCGGTACCCATCAATGAAAAATGTAATTACCTTAGAACATTTCGATCGGTAAAAAATAGAGAACTTCTTGGGTGTGAACTGTCAAAACGGGTCTTTTATTTTGTGATTAGTATAGTATTGACGGTGTTTTCATTTATTGTCGTATTGACGTCTCCACTCTGTATAATATAAATAAAATTGGCAATATTTAATAAAATATATATATTTTTAAGAGTATCGAAATGTCGCACTATATAAGACAGTGTAATTGTGCATTAAGTAAATTTTGTTTTAAAGTGAAAACGAATATAAATACCACAAAACATAAAAAAAAAAAATTATAATATTACCGAATACGGGTTGAGAGCCCCTGGGGGGGCACACTTAAAACATTACTTTTTTTTACTGACCGTCGCGCCGCCTACAGACTGGTTGTACAAACTTAGCTGCTGCCATTTTGTACTGTCTGTCAAACGTTTGACAACTGAGAATTGTTATTTTTTGTTCATAGTGTAGGTAGTTATTGTCATCGATTTATTTTCGATTATTGATGTACTTTCTGAAAATTATATCCATTTTCATTGTTAAACTTATATTATTATTGTTTCGATATCAGCTGATATGGTTTTTATTTCAGGGTAGATCTCATAGTAAAAGAATATTCTGTATAATTACACATACACATGTAGATATGTATATATATATATCACTTCAACTTTAGTTCACCGCTTAATCTCTGGGTAGCAGCACTTTCCATACATGCATATTTTATCATCGAGTTGCCACTCTTTTTCAGTTTAATAACTTTACTCTTTGGAGAGCCCTCAGCGCTCACATACAGTCCGGGTAAAGTTGTCATAGCCATCTGAGGCTAACAACTAAGACACACAAAAAAAAAATATTATCGAAAATAAAGTCATAATAAAATATACCAATAAAGATTTTAAAAAATCTGGGTGTGCCGGTTTGGCCAACATAGAAATGATGTAGGCAGTTGGAAGCACTGATGATATTGGCAGCACTACGCAAGCAAGAAAGAGTCAGTGAGTTGTCTATGAATTACTTAAACTGTAATAAAATAATGGATTTAGCTCTTTTCATAACTTTCAAATACAAAAATTTTCACTCTAGAAAGAAGATCTGTTTTGAGAAGTATCACTTTTGATATGACTTTAGCTTTGTAATATATTTTAGAAAAAGTACTCGATGTTTACAAAACATCGATGTTTTCATCCGATACATCGAAAGACATCGATGTACAGTTTCGATTTATCGAATCGATAAAAACATCGATATTTTTTCAAAGTGGACACCCCTAGTCTTTGATGAATTATTCGTTTCACTATCACATGGAGACTCATGTTTAGGGCTATTGTCCGTACAATCACACGGCGCGCGGGTTGGAACCAGATGTACTTCTTTTGCGCTTATTGCATTGCTTGCATTTTTTATGTAAACGCATGCGTTTATGCCCTTTATCTATTTTAATATAGGCATCTGTATCCATACCAGTGTCCGAGTTGATCGTAACATAGCTTGCAGGTTCTGGAATTGTACCACCAGGATCTGGCGGTTCGTTCATGTTAAAAATATGAAAAACTTACCTACTAGTCGCTATACACTACACTTAACTACTATATGAAAAAACTACTATTCATAGAATATATACAAGTTAAAATAATACTCTTCTGATCGCTAAAATTGTAAATGAGAAATTTAACAGAAAAATGCGGCCGTCCTTTACGAAATTTGCCGCCTTTTTTAGTTCACTTTTTACACAGTAGGGTTTTTGATTTTTTCAATTATTTTTTTTATTTTACATTTTTTAGTTATGAGTACCTAGCTAGCCGTCGATGAGCCGAATAACCGACGCAAAATGTGAATGTGTTTCATTAAACCTATATACCTATTGTTTTTCGACTGAAGTCGAGTACTAAATCGTTTGAAGTTGAAGATGGGCGACCGTGTCAGACATTAGATACTTTAGGTTGTTCAATATACCTACTAGATACTTTAGTATATGTCCATTCACACGCACAATTATACGAAGATTTCGTCTTTTCGTCGTAAATTTCTACTGTCTAAAAACCTATGTACCTATGTGAGAATGGTTAAATGGTTGTCACACAACTTTAAATCGATATAGATTTTCACTAACGTCATGTCTATAGTGACACTCGCCGGACTAAGAGGAATCGTTTAACGTGTGAATCATAAAAATCGGCCCAGGCGTTTGGTCTGTATAGTGCTTCAAAGGAACATGATACAAAAATACATATATACATAGACTGTTAAACACAATACCACTCCTTTGCGTCGCGCAGTCGGGTAAAAACTCGAATTAAATCGAGTTAGAAAATCGATTTGACCATCCCTAGTATTGAGTATTGACCTACGTACAAGTTACAACAGGAATGAGCTCTGTCTGTGCATCTTGCAGCTAAAATAAAGAAAATTAAACCTTATGCTAAGGTAGTAAGAGTCTTGTTGCGCGCAAAATAAAAATGAAGCCGTGAGAGGGGGAACCAGTGTACCCTGTGTCCCGTTCTAACAGTGGACTTAGAATTGCCAGAGTTAAGTTGATTTCAATCCTTTCGTTGTTGGTAGAAAAATATGCGATTGATGTAATGTAATGAAGTAAAAACATTTACTTCTAAAATGTTTTAAATATAAATAATAATTTATTACCGACATGTTAAAGCAATATTATTTGTTGCTACGTGTAAAACCTTATTAACGCAAACATTTTGCGATTGGCGTATAGGTTTTCTTTTATTTGTATGAAATACGGACACCTGACCTGACAACCCCACATGAAATCGCAGACTCAGACGTTTTTTCGTGTTTTTTGAAGAATTTCAGTTAAAATGGGGAGAATTTGTATCGTGGAGGCTTGCAGAAGCGAGTATTATCCTGATTGTGGTTTATCTTTTCACAGGTAATAGTTTTAAACATAATCTAATAGTGAAGAATTACGGTGACCATGCATTAATGACTATCAAATACTAGTTCAAGAACAAATAACTTTGCATTTTTTTATCCCTTTCTCTATTAAAATAACTTTGTTTCAATTTCAGATTTCCTAAAGATCCTAATATTAAAGAAATATGGATAAATATTATACCCATGAGCTCTACCCGAAAACTGACCTATGCATCAGTTGTATGTAGCAAACATTTTAAAACTCAAGATTTTGTTGCTTGTTTATCACGACAAGTATTAAAATGTGATGCAGTGCCATCCGATTTTTTACCAGTAAGTAATTTTGTAGGATTTTATATCTGATTGTAGGTAAAAAGGTGCCCTAATGTGAGAATTCGGTGTTCGTTCGTCTGTGTGCTTGTATGTTATTATTATAACATGTCGGCCTTTAAAAGTGGGTTAGGGGGCCATGAGCCCTATTCAAACTGGGACCAGGGCCCAGTAGTTTCATACTTGGTTCCCTAATCATTTCGCCATTCTGTCAATTTGAGACTTAATTTCGTCATACATTTTTAACCCATTTTACTCGATCTTTACATCAGTCTGTCAACCTTTGCAAATTATTTGGGGAGTTTTTTGAATTCGGCTATATGATTTTTATGTTACTAACGAATTTAATCGATAGATATTGATGAAGTATATACCTATTGTAAAGGAAATATTGCGCGCATTTTTTTTTAATATTTAAATTCATGATTTTTAATTTATTTTGATACTAAAAACACTATTTTCGGGGTATATTTAGTACTCCTGAGGCAATGTATATATGATGATCTAATAATGTATGTAGTTTGCTATAAAATTCTTTAACAACATACATGATAATTTTATTTTTATGTACGTTTTTTAATGATTGATTTGATAGTATAATAACCAGTTTTTCAGTGTACTTTAGAATTTCAAATACAAATCTGGAAACATGCTTAAGTTTTCCTCGATCAATAAAAGCAGTAAATGCAGAATATTGTGATATGTCGACACAGTAGTTTTAATCTATGGTCTTGAACAAGAAATTTTGTCAATCATCCCATTCACGATATATAGCAATATAATAATTAATGTTCAGTTTAAAATTTGAAACACAAGCGTTATCTACGAGATCCAACAAACCATCTATTGATGTTGACTGATCTTTATTACATTCTTCCACAATACCCCTCTTTGCTTCCTAAATTCCCTAACATTAGGTTCTTTAGGAAATCTGAAATTGAAACAAAGTTAGTTTAATAAAGGAATAAAAAATACATAGGTAGTTAAGTTATTTGCTCTTGAACTAGGATTGGATAGTCACGCATGGTCACCGTAATTTTTCACTAACAAATTATGTTTAAAACTATTATCTGTGAAAAGATAAACCACAATCAGGAGAATACTCGCTTCTGCAAGCCTACACGGTACAAAAAAATATGCTTAATACACATTTGTATGGAACGCAATTTATATATATATTTGTTTTGTTTTACCTGGACCAATTGGTTTAATATACAGTTAATACTTACCCCATGGCTGTTAATTCTAGCCCCAAACACGGAGTTAGATTTAACTAACAACTTTTTTGAGAAAAAAATATATATATTAGACAACCGTTGTTGTGTGTTTAATTTATGTTAATAACATGATACTTTAATAGTTTAAGCATCATGTGACATAAGAATCAGGTATAAATGTTGAATAATTTCGAAGGTATAACTAAAAATGTTTTTATTGTTAATTGTAGCCCCGGCCTCCCCTACCTACCTATGTGATGCGAGTATGAAAAGCAAGCAAAAACATAAAATGTATAGTGCCGCAAAGGGCAAGTTTATCATTAGCATTTTCGATTATAATCCATCTGAAGCAATGATCTGCTGACGTCAGATCACAAATATTTTTTTTATAATTATTGTCCATAAATCATATTTCAATATGGTCACCATCGCCAGAGAGGGATAAAAGGTTCTGAGCTCTCGCTCGGCTTCAATTTTGCGACAACAGCTCATTCCTTGGTATTGACATTATTTATTATCCAAATGGCGTCAGAATAAAAATGAAATCGTTAACAAGTTCAATTTATTTCGCTTTTATTTCGGCTGTGAAACAGAAATATTATTTAATTGTAGTAAATACAAGAATTAACTTGTTTTCAAATGAATATTAGGTGAGTACCTACTAAAAAATAATGTAGGTATAAATGCTATCTAAACGTGAACGATTATTTTTTTTAAAACGAGTCAAAATATTTAACAAAATATATTAATGTTATTGTTACAGCGAAATAAAGAATGCAATTACTATAGTAAAATGCCGCGAAGACAGACATTAACTGGCCGTAAAGAACGTGAACAAAACCGATTTTTGACGAATGAGGCGAGAGAACGTCAGAAAAGAGAGGCACAATCAAATTTATTTCTCGAAAATTATATATCACTAATCCTTTAGAAAAAAATAACATAAAAATACAGCTTTTTTTAAAAAAAATACTCCTTAGGAAAACTACACGAGTCCTCATAAAACTCAGCTTTTTGCGAGTTATAGATTTTAATGAAAATCTTTTGAAAATTGTTGTTTTAAAGTTAGCATAATGGAAATAAAAATATTTTAAATATAGCGCGATACTAAATAATGATCAGTTAGAATTTATAAATATATATTACTGGTCCTGTTACAACAAAAATAATAAAAATCTACAAAGAATCTAGTGATTTTTTGTCTTGAAGTAAATATATAATATATTCAATTTTTATTTATCATTAAACTTATGTTTTAATAACGTTTTTAAGAAATTAACAAATTATGTAAATATTTTTCTGTATGGTGACGGAGAACACCAATTCACAACTCTCTAGCTTACCCAGGGGCTGTAGAAATGATTAAGCTATATAACATGTAGTAACCTCTGTGCAAGAGAGGGAAAACTGGAATTAAAACCCAATGTCACTATGTCAGCATAGTATAGTATGTCAATTTCTCTCCTATTGTGGGAAAGGTTTGACCCTAGCAGTGGGATATAAATGAACTGAGTTGATGATAAAAAAAATCAACAGAAAAGTATTTTAAAAGCATATCTTTTCTTTTATTTTTTCAGGCTTTGCGCTGGACACATGCCGTCTGTTCCGTCCGGAGTGACAGAAGGGCGGCGTGTGGCCCCATATCCCACCGTACTCCCTCCCCGTCACCTTTGGGCCGGCAACTGGTACCACTACTTTGACATCTGTGGCCAACCCAAAGGCATGCCAAACTACTTTTATTTAATCAAGAATAACTTTTTTGTAGGTTACTACGAGTATTCCAACAACTAATCAATATCCTAGACCTTCATATTTAAGTCAAATAACTGGTGAAGAAAGTGAAAGTAAAGCTGATATTGTAAATTCATCGCTTGAGGATTCTGATCAGGTTATTAGTTTATTTTATTAGTCAATATTTTGTAATTATTAACCGTAGTAAGTCATCGCTGGTAACACACACCAGTGTGTGTTACCAGCAATGACTTACAGCACTGAAACGTGGTCTCTAAATGTCGGCCTCATAAAAAGGCTCAAAGTCGCTCAGCGTGCTATGGAGAGGGCTATGCTCGGTATTTCTCTATGTGATAAAGTCCGGAATACGGAAATCCGTAGAAGAACGGGTGTAACCGACATAGCTCGAAGAATTAGCACGTTGAAGTGGCAATGGGCAGGCCACATCGCTCGACTAACCGACAACCGTTGGGGAAAAAAGGTTCTCGAGTGGCGACCACGAATCGGACGACGCAGCGTAGGACGACCCCCCCACTCGGTGGACTAATGACCTCATCAAGGTCGCAGGAAACCGTTGGATGCAGGTGGCACAGGACCGTTATAGATGGCATTCTCGTCGGGAGGCCTATGTCCAACAGTGGACGTTTACGGGCTGATGGATGGATAGAACCGCCAATACAAAACGAGGAGTGATAGAAGTTTGACATGTTTGTCTATCTGTCTGCAGCATCATAGCTCATAAACGACTGGAATGATTTTGTTGCTTTTTTTTCCATCTGATACCTGAAGTGATCAATATTTGGTTTTTGGCTATAATTTATGAATCTCAATCTGTTCAAGTCTTTAAGGGTCATCAGCTCTTGATAGCTGATGGTTAATGGGTATTTATTTAACTTTCATACAAACACATTTGACCTATTTATGATGGTAATCTGATGATGGAGCTTGAAAGAAGGAGACGAAGTCTTGGATTGCCTATAACTAAACCCATCAAATTTGGACTTGTTAGATTTGTCTTAAATAGTTGTTCATTTAATACTATGTCATTTTTTTTTTAGAACACATACCTATATTTAGTAACCTAATATTCACTCTTTTTTTTGGTAGATTATGGTCTGGACACATGCCGTCCGTTCCGTCTGGAATGACGGAAGGGCAACGGAAGCCCCCATAACCTACTGTATTCCCTTCCCATCACCATTGAGCCGGCTACTGGTACTGGTTACCCGTTCAGGTACCTTCGACGCGGTCAGCCTCTCTGCGGGTAACGGACTATTCCCCGGTCCAGCCACCCGTAGCCTCGGCTTGGGCGGCATCAGGCGCAGGTACTCGCGCCTGAACAGACCCATGCGCCAGGGGCGGAGCATGTTACCGAACAGGATTTCCTCTCGAACTTGTCCCGCCGCTTCCTTCCGCGAGACGACCGCCTCGCAGAAGGCGGTGACCGCGTCCCAGTACCTGACGCTGTCGAGCATCGCCTTAGCAATGGTCGGTAGTGTCAGGACGGCACTGATGATAGCGACGAGTTCACGGCGCTGCTCCGCCCAAGCCGCAATTGCAGTGGTGGCAGGATGGTGTCCATTCCCTCCTCGCGACCGTGTGTAGGTACTTGCCGAAGCAACCATGCCCCGTTCTAACCTGCACAAGTCGGAAAGACAGGACCCGATGCCGCCGACCCTACTACTTCATCAGCACCGGCCGGTAAGCCTATCTCTCCTCCAGCTGGACTGCCCAACGGAAGATGACGTCCCGGGGCCGTAGGCCCAACAGGCAGCCAACTAGCGAGGCAAGACATTGCCGCCCCCTGCCAGCGTCGCCGACAGTCGCTGGTAAAGTCCGGCAAGCATTTCCGCCTCCAATTTCTATGAGGGATTCTGGCCAAAAGGCACGCTGCCTCCGTCGTCAAATATTCACTCTAAAACACTTTTCAATAGTGCACTAGTTTAATTCTTCTCTATACTATGAGAAGACGACTCTGTTACAATACACTGACCATAGTTTTCTGTCTACAGCCGCGGGCCGGTCCGTCCGGGGTAGTACCACACTCTCGCAGAAGATCGACGTCCGAATAATAGCGATTTGCTATTACACTTCGTTCGGTAAGCGAGAGAGCCGGAAGCCCAACTTGGTGGCTTTGGGGATGTTATTGGTAGGCAGCAGCCTAAGCTATACCCTTGGTATTGCATAGGTCTATGGGCGGCAGTGACACTTACCATCAGGTATGCTGATTGCTCGTTTGCCACCATAAGCAATAAAAAAAAGAAGAAAACATGTGCCCTCTCTTACACTACGGTTTCGCTGCGAGCAGCTCTTGTACTCATATCTCAAATTTGTCTATGGGTGTTCGTTAACGTTTTTTTTTATTTTTTATTTTAATGTATCATCATTTGTTTATATGATGGCTGCAGTAGTTAACTCGTGATCGGGCCCGCTTGTGGGAGCTGGCCTAACCATTATTGGTTTTTTGAAGTTATACTTCTTTAGGCACATTATGAAAAAAATATGAGAGTGTAATTTTAAGATGCGCTGCATCACTGTAATACAAAAGGAACATGTTGAAATTGGCCGCAAAACCGAGAGTGAAATTTTAAGATGCGCGTGCATCACTGTAACACGAAAGTAACAAGTTGAAGTTGGTCGCAAAACCGCTCATTAAGTCTCGAAAACAAGCTACCAACAAAATATAAATAAAACCTCTTGCTAGTTCACAACACGTGTTTCAGTTTCATACAAGTGCGAATTACATATGTGCTAATAAATTATATTCAGTAGTGATTTAAATTGAATATTTTGATTAATATTATTTACTATTCGTAAATATTAGTGAAAAAAATAAGTATGTATTGATATAAATTAAAATATTATTATTTAATATAATTAATACTAAATATTATCAAATTATTATTGTTAAATATTTATTATTGGTTATATATTTTTTACAAAATAAAGAATTACATTTAATAAAATATTGCAATAAAAATTAAAATCGAACATCAAATAAAAATAAAAATTTTAATATACACTATTAAATTTAATAAATAATAAATATTTATAAAAATAAATTAGCAAATTTAATGGCAAAATTTTGATGAAAATGAAGAGTGAATATTAAATTAAGAAAATAATAAATATTAAAAAAAAAAAATTACATTCAATTTTTGAATATCAAATTCAGTTATTTACTATTAAAATATTAAATAATCAACAATAAATATTTAAAATGAAGAATTTTATAGGTATATTAGTTTTAATTTGAAGATTATTAATGTTACTATTCAATTTCTATTCCAGTTTTCAAGATGGTTAAAACAAATGCGGAAATGTGTAAAAACTATTACAATCGAAAGAAAGCTGCCAAGGAAGCTGAAAAAATTCGGCTAGGCTTGACAGTAAAAAAATCAATAAAAAAAACAGGAGCAGAACGTACTCGTGCTTGTAGGATGCGAAAAAAAATGCTTTCACAAGTAAACAAATCATCCATTTTTTTTTTCATTTTGTGTGTGTTGAGCTTTACGCGGACTATGGGTGAGCGCTGAGGGCTCTCAATCCGATTAAAGTAAGCTAAGCGAATTCGCCTAAGGGCTCACTCTGTGGGGAACGGACCTCGGCTCGGGGCGTCGCTGCTAACAAAGTAGGCGTGTTCACGTTTGGATTAATGCCTATTGCGCGGCGCGATTTCGCACCTCGACGGTGGATTCATCCGTCATCAAATTATAATAGCCTTTTCCAGTCGTTTTATTATAATTAATTATTTGCATGCATTTAAAAACTATATTATAATGATGCCAAAGAAGTATAATTTCTCATGCGCGTATATAAGTACACATACCCATCTTTTTATTTTTTTGTTTTAATTTTATATTTAACATTTTAAAAAATAAATCTTACTCGAGGGACATCTCTAAAATTGACAATATGTAAGTGCCCTTATATGGCTTATGTAAATAAATGACTTGATTTATCTTTCAGTTAAATATGGAAAATTCCATTCAAAATAATATTGAGAGTCCAGTGGAACAAATTAAATTGGAGTGTATTCCTAAACTAATTGAATTCCAATCAGATGGAGATACAGGAGTATATATAAAACAAGAGTACAAGAACACATGTAAGAAACGGAAGATGGAAGTACACGAAGAATGTGAAAAGCAGTTTGATGAAGTTATTGTGAAAACTGAACAATTGGATGAAGATACATTTGAAAAATCAGGTAGATATTTACAAATTTTATGTATTGTAACTCCCCAAAATCTTATGCTTTTAAGTTTTTCTATCAGTGGTCCAACCTTTGAACTTGCTCTATTATTGCACAGGCGGTATTCTGGTGTGATTCACGAGATGTTGCTCTGAATCTGGTTTTAATTTGTGTTCAGTAATTATATATTTTAAACTTTTCCTGCTATGCAAGGATAATTCCTTAAAGCAGTCTTGTGTCTTCAAACCATTGCCTGTCAAAAAAATAGGGTTTTAATAAAAATACTCTTTTTGTTTCTTTTTTAGATCCATTACATATATCCTATGAGGAAGACACATCGACTGATGATATTGTTAGTGTGAACAAACAGATAGAAGCTCCATGCGAAGTATTATGTAGTAACAAAGTAGTACAGAACACATCTAATACTAAAGATATCCCCCATTCTCTTGATAATAAGCCTACCACATCGACCATGAAAACTCCAGATAAAACCACACAGAATCTTCCGAGCACTTCTTTATCCGAACAGGTAACTAGCATTATAAAGAAAATAGTTTTCGCCCAATAGTTTGCTTCTAGCAGCACCAATTATGTGGTCAACTTGTAACAACGGTTGATGCAGCTGAATGATAGACTGATGGTGATTTCCAAAGATATCGGCATAAGTATTCAACACTCTGTCTGGAAAATTAATAGGGTACCCTAAAAAACATTGTCCTAATTCGCTAAGGTACAGGAAGACCCAGACAAGCCATCGACCCAATTTGGTTGACTTCGGCAGCTAAAGCCTCATGCGCGACTGCACCATTTTACTTTTGGATCTGTCCTTGCCTAAAGTGACGCATTTACGTGGTCTTTGGCTTCAACTCTTCCTGCTATGCTCTGCCGCTTGCTAGCCCTCTTCGGTCATCAAGAACACTGAGCATAACAAGCATATGTAATGGCATACTGTAGTACTCCTGTGACATTGACCTTGCCAGGCGGTAACGTCTGCCGGACTATCCTTGGATGGTCTTTGGACTTGGTTATAGCCAGAGGTTAGCAGGGTGACGCTAATGACCAACCGGACACTAATAACCAACTGTAACTCTCCCCTTGACCGTATTAAACAATAGCTGGAGGCGCAGCTCTATTGGCAGCTTTGCCGCCAGAGCCTATACGCTTTACAATTACGCGTAAAAATATCGTTGATTGGTTCTAATATTTATAATGATGACGAAGTTTGGACTTCATTCTACCCTCAAACGTTGTAAAGTTCTGGCAAAATTTCCTTTTTAATAATTTGATATATAAACAGAGACAGATGTCAAAAAACTTACAGAACTAACGCAGTTGTGTGAACAGAATTGGAAATCCATTTCATTACTAATTATAATACTGAGAGATAAATATAAAATTGTCATATTTCAGAGTTCTGATATCATATACATGGTGTATAACTATCTGCTGAATGAATACGAATACTTAAAGAGTTTGAACTTAACTAAAGCAGAGTTATTCCAACTGGGCGATACTCTCACCCGTACTGCCAAAGCTACAGGCATCAGTATCGAGACTGTCACCACTATATTAACAATTAAAGGAATAGACGTGGAATCTCAGAAAAAACAAGTAGCTTTAGATCAAAATAATTTTCATAAATCTAAGAGGTATGTATTTAGTACTTCATCATCATTATCATCATCACAGGCCAAAAATGACCCACTGTTGGGCTCGGGCCTCCTCCGTAATGGGAGGGAAATTAACCTACTATATCGCGCTGGTCAGACGTGTTGGTATAGGGTTTTGTTTCGAGTTTTCCTTCTCTCACATAGATGTTATATGCGTTTTATATCCCTTAGTCGTCTCTTACGATCACTTACGGGTAAGATAGGGGGTTGTGAATTGTATTCCTACTCTGTCACTACACGGATAGGGCCGCTGCTTACCAGTGAAAACCCTAAACCCACCCAGAAAGTTAGCCTTTCGAATCTCTTGGTCACTGTACGAAGCGTCGTTTTTCTGTAAGAGTGTGGTACTAGTCCGGACGGATCGCCCCGCGACTGCAGACAGAAAACTGTCAGCAGTGTGGTCCTACCACTATAAAATAACCAGGCGAATTGGTAGCAGAGCTTTTAAACATAAATTAACTGTGATCACAAATCACCTTCTTACTGTGGTAGGACCACGCTGTTGACAGTGTTCTGTCTACAGCCGCGGGCCGGTCCGTCCGGGGTAGTACCACACTCTCGCAGAAAATCGACGTTTGAGCAATGGCAATATGCTGCTGCGCTTCGTTCGGTGAGCGAGAGAACCGGAAGCCCAACTTTCTGGGTGTGTTTACGTGTGGTGGGTTCAGGTGGTGCCTGAAACTTGCGGTGGTGAAGTCTTGGTTGGGGCATTGAGCGTGAGAGGCTGACATGGGGTACAGGGAGACCCGGTGGGAATGGTCACCGCCGGCCACCTGCCGGTCAGCAGGGGACCCGAACCCAGGATTATCCTCCCTGGGAAGCTGTCCCGCCAACCGGCGAAAATCCCGTTGTGTAGTCGTTGTGCCGGAGCAGGAAACCGGAGTGGATTACGGCGACTGCGCGCGGGGGGGCACCGGGGGCCCTTCCGTGCTTCGTGTCAGCTTCTCACAAAACTCACCCTCCAGCCATGCACTGTGCCCCGCACCTATTTTTTTTGGTACCACCGAATCTCATTGTACGCATCCACACTCCCTTCCTCCTCTTCTTAAAAAAAACCCGTATGAAAAGTAGCAGAAAAAAAAGAAGGTTTTCTACGGCGGTCCCCTTATCCACATTTGATGTGGATTTTTGCAATATCAGGGGTTTATTCATAGCAATCTCGATGCCGTTCACCACCATCTCGAGACGGCGCGGCCTGCCTTGCTCTTTTTAACGGAGACACAGATAGGCGCTCCGAATGATATTTCGTACCTTAACTACCCTGGCTACGAGTTAGAGCACTCCTTTCGTCGTAAGGCCGGGGTGTGCGTGTTCATTCGGGGTGATATCTGTTGTCGCCGGCTTCGGGCACTCGAACATGGTGACCTGTCTATCTTGTGGTTGCGCGTAGACTATGGAGGGTTTACCCGCATCTACGCGTGCCTCTACAGGTCGCATGGCAGTGATTCGGGGTCAACTCAGTTATTTGAGAACGTCCAATGGGGGATTGACGAAATATTGGAGCAGTGTCCATCAGCGGAGGTGGTGGTTCTTGGGGACTTCAACGCTCATCATAAAGAGTGGTTGGGGTCCCGAGCCACTGCCCTCCAGGGTCGACATCTCTTCAATATGGTCTCGGCCTATGGACTCTCACAACTGGTGACACAGCCCACCCGTGTCCCAGACATTGAGAGCCATGAGTCTTCTTTACTGGATCTTCTGCTGACTACACACCAGCAAGGATACCGGGTAGTGGTTGAAGCCCCTCTTGGGTCATCTGACCATTGCCTAGTCCGTAGCAGAGCCCCTGTTGCGAGGCCTAATCGCTCTACGGCGACTGGGACTCGCAGAGTCTGGCAATATAAGTCGGCGGATTGGGATGGACTTCGCGAGTTTTATGCATCCTACCCATGGAAGCGGCTTTGCTTTGCCTCTGAGGACCCTGGCGTTTGTGCAGACTGCGTAACCGAAACGATTATTATGGGGTTGGATTTATTTATCCCCAATTCCCAAATACCCGTCGGCGGCCGCAGCCGCCCTTGGTTTAACAAAACCTGCAGGACTGCTGCACGGCAGAAGCAGTCCACATATCGGGCCTGGAACCGGTCTAAAAACTGTCAAGACCCGAACGTCAAAGAGGTGAAGCGAAAATTTAACGCCGCTTCTAGATCTAGTAAGAAGGCTATCGCCAGAGCCAAGGCAGAACATGTTGCCAGAATTGGCGAGCGATTAGAGAGCTATCCTGCTGGGAGTCGTGCATTCTGGTCGCTCGCCAAGGCTGCCCAAGGCAACTTCTGCCGGCCCAATCTCCCACCACTACAGAAAAGCGATAGCAGTCTGGCCTACAGCGCAAAGGAGAAGGCCGATCTTTTAGGTCAATTCTTTGCCTGTAACTCGACCTTGGATGCGGGAGCTGCCACACCAGGTGGTGTGCTATGGTAGGTACCATAGCGCGGTGTGATAGCTCTCTACCTGAAATCCGTATCTCACAGCGTGCGGTCAGGCGAGAGCTGCGGCTTTTAGACGTCCATAAATCGAGTGGGCCGGATGGCATCTCTGCAGTGGTCTTAAAGACGTGCGCCCCTGACTTAACCCCCGTCCTCACGCGCCTATACCGTCTTTCCTACGATACTAATAGGGTTCCATCTTCGTGGAAGGTAGCTCAAGTCCACCCGATCCCTAAAAAGGGAGAACGGTCGGACCCATCGAATTACAGGCCGATTGCGATAACATCCTTGCTCTCCAAAGTAATGGAGAAAATCATAAACCGCCAGCTTCTGCAGTACCTTGAGGATCACCAGCTGATCAGTGATCGCCAATACGGCTTTCGACATGGTCGATCGGTTGGTGATCTTCTTGTGTACCTTACACACCGTTGGGCAGAGGCTTTGGAGGGCAAGGGTGAGGCGCTAGCATTCGGCCTAGATATCGCAAAGGCGTTCGATAGTGTCTCGCACGGAGCCCTTCTATCGAAGCTACCGTCTTATGGAATCCCCGAGGGACTCTGTAAATGGATCGCCAGCTTTCTGGATGGTCGGAGTATAAGAGTCGTCGTCGATGGCTCTTGCTCCGATACTATGACCATTAACGCTGGTGTACCACAGGGCTCGGTGCTGTCCCCGACGTTGTTTATCCTGCATATCAATGACATGCTCTCTATAGAGAGTATGCATTGCTATGCGGATGACAGCACGGGTGACGAGCGGTATACCGAGCATCAGAATATCCCTCGGAGTATATTACAGGAAAGAAGGACTCAACTTGTGTCTGAAGTCGAGCGCTCTCTGGGGCGGGCCTCCAAATGGGGTGAACGGAACTTAGTCCAGTTCAATCCCACTAAGACACAAGTTTGCGCGTTCACTGCAAAAAAGGACCCCTTCGTCATGGCGCCTCAGTTCCAAGGAGTAACTCTCCAAATTTCCGAGAGTATTGGGATCCTCGGCGTCGAACTATCAAGCAAAGTCCAGTTTGGGAGTCATTTGGAGGACAAAGCCAAATTGGCAAGTAGAAAGCTGGGCGTCCTGAACAGAGCCAGGCGATACTTCACACCGAGACAACGTCTTGTGCTATATAAAGCACAAGTCCGCCCTCATGTGGAGTACTGCTCACATCTCTGGGCAGGCGCGCCCAAATATCAGCTAGACCCATTTGACTCCCTGCAAAGACGTGCTGTTCGAATCGTCGGTGATCCCAATCTCACGGAAGGACTGGAGTCATTGGAGAGCCGGAGAGACTTTGGGTCTCTCTGTGTACTCTATAGGCTCTTTCACGGGGAGTGCTCTGAGGAACTGTTTGACTTAGTACCACCGTCACCATTTCATCACCGTACCACTCGACACCGCAGCAGGGTTCATCCATTCCACCTGGAAACGATACAGACGTCAACTGTACGTTTTCAACGTTCATTTCTCCCACGTACATGCAAGAGCTGGAATGAACTACCTGCTGCTGTGTTTCCCGAGCGCTATGACATGTCCTTTTTTAAACGAGGTTTAAGAAGAGCACTTTCTTCACGGTAGGCAGCGGCCTAGCTATGCCCTGGTATTGCAAGAGTCCATGAGCGGCAGTGTCACTTACCATCAGGTGTGCTGCTGGCTCGTTTGCCACCACCGGCAATAAAAAAAAAAAAACCCTAAGGGCAGGCGTCGTGATTATGGAATTAACCCTCTTCAGTAGGCTTATGTGTAGCCGCTGTTTGATAAAGTGATAATTCTTTATTATGCTGTTCACAGAAAAGAAGAGGAAGATCATATTATAAAAGTTCTAGATGTTATGCAAGACGAAAATTCATATCACAGTGATGATGAATTAGTTATGAAATGTGAAGTGTTTGATGATGATATCAACAAGTGAGTTTTTGTTGTTTAAAATTATTTTATCCTGTGAAAAAACAATATGAAATCATTAATTTTATCTTATGAATAATTATTTTATTCTAAGATAAATTATTTTATTCTGAGATTAATTATTTTGTCCTGTGATTAATTATTTTGTCCTGTGATTAATTATTTTGTCCTGTGATTAATTATTTTGTCCTGTGGTTATTTTGTCCTGTGATTCATTATTTTGTCCTGTGATTAATCATTTTGTCCTGTGATTAATTATTTTACCCTGTGATTAATTATTTTGTCCTGTGATTAATTGTTTTACCCTGTATTTAATTATTTTATCTTGTGATTAATTATTTTACTCTAAGATATTATATTTATATCATTTTATCAAGCAATGCTCAGACTAAAGTGGAAAGGGTAAAATAAAATTGATATTAATTACAGAGTCAGCTGTAAAGACAAATATGTTACAGGTCAGATACAATACACAGTCAAGTTCAGGTAGCAAATAAAGTGGATGTGTGCGCGGCGTCCGGGAATCATTTAATGTTTGAAGTATCACCTATGACATCTAAGTAAGTATTAGTTATAAACATTTATTTACAAATAGATGAAAAAAAAACAATTACCGCATATAAGATTATCCGTTTTAACTGCTTTAATTAATTAAGCTAACATGGCACATTTTCCATGTGATTACAAAGTAAGAATACAATTGATCACCCCCTATTTTACCCGGGGGTGTTCGTAAGAGACGACTAGGGATATAAAATGCATATAACACCTATACAAGAGACGGAAAACTCGAAACAAAAACACTGTACCAACACGTCTGACCAGCATGATATAGTAGATCAATATCCCTCTCATTGTGGAGGAGGCTCGAGCCCAACAGTGGGACATGATGATGATCATGAGCCGAGATGATAAACGTGGCAGATGTATTAAACAATAACAAACACGTTAATTTTCTACACACACCTATATTTTCTTTTAATATAAAATACTTGAAACTAGATCGAAAATAAAGATACAAATGATTTCTATTTTTGATGTGAAACATCTATAGGCGAGGGGTAAACTGATTGTTGGCTTATAGTCTATTTAATCTAAGAAGTGCACTTTGATAGCTGTCGGAGTAAGTTGTCTAGGTATGTGAAACAAATAATCGCTATCGAAAATATCCGATTCTAGTGAGAAATCGATATTGATTCTTTTTAATTAATAATCGGTTTATTTATTTTTTTCAAAAAGGAGATGAATTAATAAGTACTAAATTAATACTAAACAAATTTAATTATTTCAGCATAAAATCTTTTCATCATATTTAGTAGGATTAGGTTAAGTAAAAACAAAAAGTGGATTTGAAAATAGCTAATATTTATTCAGAATCACTACTATTACTTGAATAATCATCGTCGCGAACATTAATAATTATTTCCTTATCAATAACAATAAGTTATCGAAATGTACATCTCTGTTAAAATCTCTATTCGATTAATTATATTATTCTAATATTTTTACCGATTATTTGCATATTCGTGAATTGGAAGTTGCCAAGCACTACTGTATAGAACGTGATGACGTGACATTGTAAGATCGTCAATAACAATTACTATTTACCATGTTATTTTAATTTTAAATTAGTTTTACGAGTTTCAACATTAGATTATTGTACAAGAAAGTCACCACCAACGTTATTTATGTAAAAAACTTAATAGTTCTTTAAAATTTCACATTTATTTTTTTAATCATGTGTGTAAGTTTGACCAAGAATAAGAGGAAGTTTGAAAGTTGCGCCAGTGACCGAAAAATTAAGGAGTGAAAGATTGACATGGTATGAACATGTGATGAGAAGGGATGAAAGTAATGTTGTGAGGAAAGCTTTAAGCATGAATGTTGAAGGCATAAGGGGTAAGGGAAGACCGAAGAAAAGATGGATGAACTGCGTCAAACATGACATGGATAGACAAGGAGTGACCACAGAGATGACGTCTGATAGAGTTGTATGGAAGGAGAAGACATATTGCGTCGACCCCAAATAAATTGGGATAAGAGCAGGTTGATGATGATGATGTGTGTAAGTTTGACCAAGGTTATTGTGTATTAAACAACGCAAAACGTCAAAATGCACTTCTTAGATTAGATGAACGGGCCGTCGCGAGCGCGCTATACGATTCAATATATGTACAATACGTAGTAGTGTGTGAGAAGTAGTCACGTGATGTTATGTGCAAGCCACTGTGACCTCTATCGCCGCACTGAGCTTGCATACCTATAGTATACGTGTGTATAGTGTTTTACGTGAAAATTTTTTTATGATCATTATTTTAATTCATTTAAAATATTTTTATAATGATAAAGTTGTATATGTGACGTTCTTCTTTTTTATCGACAATCACTTGTCTTCTCCGCAAAAAAATAAGTATATTGATCCTAAATACTAAATTTCTTATTTTTTTTATAAAACTACACTTGACAATGCAATAAGTATAATATCCTCAAAAGTAGATTTTAATTATTAATATTTTTTACAAAATTAGTGTGTCATAGTATACAAAAAGCGTGACGGAGGTGTTTTACATACAAATAAAGTGTTTTTTTTTTTTTTTTTTTAAATTATTCCTTGGTGCGTTATTTTATTAAGATTAATAATAATAACTTTTTTTATTCATCTCCACAAATAACATTTAACAACTAAGTTTGTTAACAATAAATACAATTAAATTAATATGATCATGCCATCTGTGGGAGATCTGGAGTCTAAACTAAGCCTGAGCCTGTATTTTAGTACTCCAGTGTGTCTCTCTATGACCACTAATGTAAACAAATTGCTCTCGTAAAAAAAAATCACATTAAAAGTTTCTATCCAAAAACATTTACTGAACTACTTGACCTTTGTTATTAAATTAATAAGAAGAAATAATTTTTAATGTTTCTATTATTAAATAAAAAAATATTTTATTGGCTGTCTCCTCACGTGTATGATTTTTGTTGCTACCTTCTGTCACTCATATCATGGTACAAAATAATGTGCGTTAGCAATTTTGACCTTGGTCACTAGACAACAGAATAACCCCCCTCCACCCCGGACCCACGGTATGCGTCCCTACGCCCGGGAAATAGGGGTGTCCACTTTGAAAAAACATCGATGTTTTTTTCGATTCGATAAATCGAAACTGTACATCGATGTCTTTCGATGTATCGGATGAAAACATCGATGTTTTTAAACATCGAGTACTTTTTCTAAAGTCATATCAAAAGTGTTACTTCTAAAAAAAAAAAGGTCTTTTGAGTGGCATTTACTGGTTATCATCGTTTCGATGTTTTATGAAAAAACATCGATACATCGAGTATTTCGATAGCTCTTCAAAACATCGGATCGATTCGATGTATCGCATTGTAAACATCGATGTTTTCGATGCATCGATGTATATCGAATATCCCTACCCGGAAATACCAGTCAGTCGCTCGCAAACAGTAAAAGGAGGTGCATGTGTTTATTTAGCGACCGCTCTGTCACGTAAGTTACTACTTCCAAATGTTATTGTAATTTCTGTGTTTTAATATTATTTTATTGATTCCTGATAAGTATTTCATATATGCCCAGTTTTATGCGTAAATTATAATTAGGAAAATGCTGAGTCTCGAACACTACTATTTTACACCTCTGTCACGAAGCACCTCTGTCACAAAAATGTGACGGAGTGGTATAACTTGTGACGAAGTGGTCATTTTTGCATGGAACTTAGAGCCTTAGTTAATATTCATAATAGATGATTGTTGGTTTTCTTATGTTGGTTATTATATCGTCGATTATTTTCTTAATTTAAGGTGTTACCATCAGTTAAATGGAAAAATGGCATTATCTGCGGCTGAAAGACAGCGACGGTGTCGTGAAAAAAGGAAACTTAACCCTGAAATCGTTGCAAAAGTGAAACGTAAAGATTTAGAAAGATATCATGCTTGTAAAAAGTTGGTTAAAGATATGACACCAAAAGAGCACAAAAAAATAAAGAGACAATGGCAGATTAGAAATAAGATGAGAAGAGAACGACAGAAAGCTTTGCAGAACGTTTTGATGAACACTCCAGCTTCTACACCACCTCTTTCAAGTCCCAGACTACTTCCATTAAGTCCTACATCTCGTTCACTGACTCCACCCTCGTCTACTGCCAGTGCGAAGGCAAGAAAATAAGTTAGACGGGATAGATCACGACTTTTTAGACAAAATATTCCACTTCAAGACCAAATACAAGAATTACTAAGAAAATACAGAAATACAAGAAAAGACTTCAGCAAAAGAAAGAAAATAAAGTGCATAATTATTCCATATTTAGGAATATTAATAAATATTACATCATATTTTATCGTATATTTTATTGCTAAGCAACAAACAAAAACCAAAGATCATGCTCGATGAAACATAAAACTATAAAACCTCTATACATACATCACATTCCTCCCAAACTAAATATAAAATATACTGAAAAACTATAACTAATACTTAGTTAACTATATTCCTAGTTTTTCTAATAGGAAAGCGGCGTTCTGGTTCTTGCGGATTCTGTTCATCATCTGATTTTTGATGAGTATTAGAGTCTAAGAATTCATCTTCGGATTCTGATACATATTCCTCCATCTCCTCAGAGAATGGACGTGTATCAGCAGCTTCTGATGAGGTAGATGCGTTTATTTCACCCGTCTCATCTACCTGTGCCTCGCTCTGGGTGGTTAAAGCTATATTTGGTCCCACCTCTATCTCCTGAGAGAATGGACGTGTATCAACAGCTTCTGATGATGCGTTTATTTCACCCGTCTCATCTACCTGTGCCTCGTTCTGGATTGTAAGAGATATATCTGGTCTCACAGGTGGTGCCACATCATTGTCCCTTATCTCAAAAGTGGGTGTCACATCTCCATAGTCCTCATCAAAACTAATATTATCGTTTGATTCCACTACAAGATTACCTTTGTACGCCAGAATCTGATCAACATGTTTTTTAACCACTACATATTTCAGGTATAAAAACAGCAAACATCCGCGATCCTATACGTCTTTCCAAAGTACCAAGTTCCCACGTAAACTTGTTACCGTTGTTAAAATAATATTTAACTAAAACTCTATCTCCAACTCTAAAATTAAGATTCCTTGTTCCTCCAAACTGTTTACTCTGCAAATTTTGTTTTTGAATAACATTATATTTAGCTGCGTTTGACATCAGTGACATATTTGTATATTCTGGTACACGTAATAAGTCAAGCCGACACCGCAGAGGTCGTCCTAGCATCATTTGAGCTGGCGAAAATCTTGTTGTCAAATGAACACAATTCCTATAATCGAATAAAAATTTATTTAACTTAGCTGTGATTACATTTGGATTATTATTACCTGTTACTATTGCCTGAAGACCTTTTTTAACAGTCTTAATACTATTCTCAGCCTGACCATTAGATGCTGGGTGATAGGGAGCAATGGTTAAATGTTTTATTCCATTTAAACGACAAAATGATTCGAAATCATTGGAACAAAAATTTGATGCATTATCAGTTACTAAGGTATGTACTAGCCCAAATCTACTAAACATTTCGCTTAGTTTACTGATGATTGCTGCAGTATCATATTTCTGCATTAAAAAACATTCGAGCCATTTAGACTAAGCATCCACAGCGATTAAGTACTGTTGCCCACACAACATAAACATATCTAAGTGTACGCGATCCCAAGCACTCTCGGGATATGGCCAACTTGCTAGCGGTGCCTGTGGTGGATTGTGACGTAATGTATTACAAATACTACAGGAGCCTATTTTCTCTTCAATGTCTCTATCTATATTTGGCCACCACATGCGAGATCGTGCTTCTGTTTTAGTTCTCACTACTCCAAAATGAGAGTTATGTAATTCATTTAAGATTCTTTCTCTAAATTCTGAAGGAATTACTATTTTATGGCCACGCAAAACACAACCATCTTCTAAAGATAATTCGTGGCGGCATAGAAAATATGGTTTAAAAATTTCATTGTATATTTTAGAAGGCCAACCCTTTCTAATGAATTCGCTAACAACCTTTAACTGTTCATCGTTCTGAGTTTCTTGTTTTATATCATTTACAGTTATTGGAGGTAATAATGAATCTCCAATAAAATTGATATACAACGTTTCATCCTTACAATCATTGGTAGTTTCATTCGACGAATCTACAGAACGTGACAAAAAATCTGCTACATTATCTTCACTTTTGACATATTCAATATAAAAATTATATGCTGTTAAAAATAATGCGTACCGCTGTAGCCTATTAGCAGCTAACACAGGAACGCCCTGTTTTTTACCAAAGATTGATAAAAGAGGCTTATGATCAGTTCGTAAAATAAATGGTACGGTCCTGCCGTACAGGTAATGATGAAATTTCTTAATGCCGAAAACAATAGAAGTAGCTTCTTTTTGAATTTGAGCGTAATTAAGCTCAGCCTTCGATAGGGAGCGTGAAGCGTAAGCAACCACACGCTCACTGCCATCCGGCTGCCGTTGTGACAATACAGCACCCAACCCTACCGGACCTGCATCGCAAGTTACAATGGTGGGATACTCAGGACTATAATGTGCTAGTACGATCTGAATCTAATTCTAATTTAATTTTTTTAAAAGCACTATCTTGTTCTCTACCCCATGTCCATTTAATATCTTTTTTCAAAAGTGAATGTAACAGACTCAGAACTGACGACGTCTCTGGTACAAAACATCTATAGTAATTCACCATACCTAAAAATGACTTTAATTCAGTTACATTTTTTGGTGAATTACATTGCAATATAGCTTCAACCTTTTTTTTAGATTTGTGTAGCCCATCTTTATCAATAACAAATCCTAGATATTCCACCGAACTTTTAAATAATTCGCACTTATCCCTTTTTAATCGTAAACCTGCTTCTTGTAACCTTCTCAACACTATATCTAGCCGGTTCAAATGAGTTTTATTATCAGATGCTGTCACTAAAATGTCATCCAAATATATACACACCCCCTCAATGTCTCCCAATAACTGTTCCATAGTACGTTGAAAAATGAACGGAGCATTTGCTAGACCGAAAACTAATCTATTGTATCTATATAATCCCTTATGTGTGTTTATACATGTCAATTTTTTTGACTCGTCCAATTCAAGCTGTGAGTATGCTCTTGACATGTCAAGTTTTGAAAAAGATATGCCCCCATGAAGTTTTGCAAATAATTCTTCTATTCGTGGAAGTGTATAATTATCTAAGTATAGCACTTTGTTAAGTGTCACAGAGAAATCACCGCATATTCTAACACTACCGTCTGGTTTTAAAACCGGGACAATCGGTGTGGCTACATCCGAATAATCAATTTTCTCTAAAATACCTAAATCAACCATTTTATATAATTCTTGCTCTACTTTAGGTTTTAAAGCTAAAGGCACTGGGCGCGCTTTAAAAAATCTTAATTGAGCATCGGGCTTAATTTTAAGACTCACTTTATATTTGTTAAATGTACCTAACTCATCACTTAATAGTTGATAATACTTTTTATTAACATTTCACCATCGCTCTCACTAACCTTTATATTATTACATTCCCAGCTAGATACCTGTAAATTAAACAATTTCATAAAATCACGTCCTAATAAAGGCGATCGTTTAACTTTTGTCGTAATGACAAAAAATTTAATAGTCATAGTACGCCCCTCAAACGTCACAGGTAATGACAAACATCCTTCAGGCAATATTTCAACACCCGTATAAAACTTAAATACATCATTACAAGATTGTAAACAATAGTTACTATTATCAAAAAAATCTTTATAAACTCTAGTAGGTAAGACAGATACGACACTGCCGCAATCTATCTCGCACTTGATATGTTACCACCTAATAAAACACTCCGTAGTATCGGCTTATCCTTACATGGTTTCTCAATATTAAATAAATTATAATTACCTTCCAGGTTTTCTATGTCATCCGTGTTTAAATAATTATTGCTATGTGCTTTAACTTTACACATTCTAATTAAATGGCCTTTTTTATTGCACTTCTTACATGTTGCGTTAATGAAACGACAGTTATCTTTCGTATGATTTCTATAACCACACAGTTCACAAAATTTAGTTATAATAGCCGTTTTATTACTAACCATGTTAGTTTTCATCGCAAAACAAGGATGTGTCGACGTCTCTCGAAGTTCAGCCATCTCTCCCCTGGTATTACCTACTCGTGTAGATTTGAGTGCAATATGCGCACAGTGTACGCTTTGCGCCAACTCTAAAGCTTTACTAAAGCTTAAAGTCGCTATATCCTCAGCAAAAAGCTTCTCTTTCTCTTTAACGTTTTCTAGTCCCAAAACAAACCTGTCACGAAGTGCTGTCTCTAATTCCGATCCCAAGCCGCAGAACTGTGCTAGATGACGCACTCGCGCTGCCCATTCTACTAAATCTTCTCCTGCACGCTGCTCCGCCTTATAGAAATTGAACTTCTCTGAGAAAGTACATCTTTTTGGTAAAAAGTGCTTAGTTAATATTTCTACCAGTTTGTGAAATTCCACGTTGTCCAACACCTCCGGAAATATTAGATCCTTTGCCACCTATATGTTTCTTCTACAAAAGTCGTAAGCAGTATAGCTCGTCGCTTTGTAGCAGATTTATCTGTCTCGTCATTAATATTATTTGCTGTACAATACTGTATAAAACGACTACTAAAAATACTCCACTCTTGCGCCCGGTGGTCAAAAGTAAGGCTTCCGCCAAACACCGTACTGCCCATTTCCAAAATTTTACAACGAATTCCAAATTTTAATTATTTTCATATTCACACGATGTGATCTTCACATTCACACGTCTGGCTTTTTATCCTCGTCGCCAATTATTCCATATTTAGGAATATTAATAAATATTACATCATATTTTATCGTATATTTTATTGCTAAGCAACAAACAAAAACCAAAGATACTGCTCGATGAAACATAAAACTATAAAACCTCTATACATACATCACAATAATACAACCCATAGTGAAAAGGAAAATGAACATGGCGAAGAAGAAAACAGAAAATATACTATTTTATCAAATACCATTAAGAAACATTACAAGGACACAAAAGTCCACAAAAAAAACGCTATATCAAAAGTATACTTGTAAACCCAACAATTCAACGTTCCGGACTAAAACTTCAGCTGGCAAAAGAAACCATGGGAATTAAGAGAGTGACGAAATATAGTTCCGTCTTGCCAAAAAATACTATATTAAAACAAAAAATTCATGATTTTTATCTCAGTTCTGTTGATAATACTGGAAAATTATTTAAATTGGTAGAATCTGATGTAACGGATGTGATGTTTGAAAATTTGTTACAAATTATTCCACCTCCTAAGGTAGTTAAAAGAGGAAGACGCGTGTTTTACGAATACGATCAACCAATAGAAGTTTTTGAAAATAGAGTAAGTGAAAAGATATTGTGAGACTAAATTAATATCCACCAAAGAATGGATCCAATCAAAAGACTTATAGTAATATTTTAAGGAAATATTATAATTTGTTATTGTTTTCTAAAATTAAAAATTGTTATAAGGTTAACGCGGGTAAACATTATTTACCACTCCGTCACTTCGTTTACCACTTTGTCACAATTTTGTCCCCCTTATAATTGAAGTTCAAAGTAATGTATGAACCACTTGGTAATATTTACAAAAATAACGTGTTCTAGTATTACATGCTAAACAATAAAGGTGTTCACTAGATCTTTAAGTTACTTTATTGGGCGACTTTCATAATATTAAATAGTATATTGTCTTAAAAATCAAAAATGTGACAGAGTGGTATTGGATATATTTTTTTAAATGTTTATTTTAATAATTCCGTCCAATGGAGCTAGGTAAAAATAAATGTTTATATTCTTGATAAGAAAGTAATAAGAAACTGAAGATCTGATTTTAAATGAGAAATAAAAAAAATAAACATTTATGTGACTGAGGTGTTATTTTTTTGATACCATTCCTACTAAATTTGAAATAAAACAAAAATTACAAGTAATACTTCGATGCATTATATGTTTTTGAAATCTACAATAACGAGGCAATAATTTAAATCACATTTTACTAAACAAATCACATTTTTACTTTTTTAACAAATATAAAAATTTGCCGGTCAGATTGTTGATAAAAAAGAAGAATATATAAATATTTCTATAAAAATATTATTAATAATTATTTATTTATATTATTATATATTATTAAATAACATATTTATATATACATTTTAATTAATTTATTTATTTAATATACATGTTAATTTTTACATACATACATATCATCACGCCATATCCCTTGCAGGGTAGGCAGAGAGAACAGAGTGCCAGAGAACTTTTTCTCTGCATACTTCACTCGCTTCCTCAGCATTCATAATTCTCTTCATACACGCTCGCCGGTTTCGGAGACTCTTGACTCCACCTTCCTTCAGTACATGACCGATCTGGTCTAGGTGGGTTAGTTTCGGTCTCCTTCGGTACCTACATCCTTCCACTTTCGCATTGTATATCTTCTTAACCAGACGTTCGTTCGGCATTCTTTCCACATGTCCGAACCATCGGAGCATGCCCTTTCGCATCTTTACACCAATACTCTCTTTCATACCTACTCGCTCTCTTACGTCGTCGTTACGAATGCGGTCGGTCAGCCTAACTCCACAGATTTTCCGCAGAGATCGCATTTCGACCGCATTAATTTTACTTTCGCATTAATTTTACTTTCTGCATACCCAACTCTCGCTTCCATACAATAATGTTGGGACAAGCACTGCGTTATGTATTGCTACACGTGCCTTCTGGCTGAGGTGGTGGCTGCCGAGAAGTTGCCCCAACGCTCCGTTCACTCTATTTCCCGCATTCACTCTTCGCTCTATATCAGTGGTGTAGCTTCCATCTCAGCTAAATCCACATCCAAGATATACAAATTCATCCACTTGCTCTAGTACATCATTACCTATTGTTACTCTTACATCTGTTCTGGCTTCATCTCTTTCAAAGACCATTATTTTGGTTTTGCTCACATTCACGCGTAGACCCCTTTTCTTACAATCTTCTGTCATTGTGTCGACTAGGGTCTGCAGGTCAGTCGCTGACTGTGCCAGCAGGACTGCATCATCTGCATAAAGCAGAGCAGTGACCACTGAGTCGCCCATCTGGACTCTCACATTCATATCGTTCAACCTTTGGAGACATTTATCCAGATATATAGCAAACAATCTGGCTGACAGAACGCACCTCTGCTTAACGCCGATATTGACGTCAAACCAAGGCGACATTCCATCATCCAGCCGCACACAGGCTCTACAGCCCATGTAACTGGACTGCACAGCCTGTAGCAGTTTACCGTTAATACCATACTCCGGTAAAATGTCCCAAAGTTCCTTTCGTACAACCGTGTCAAATGCTCTCTCCAGATCCACAAAACTGCAGTAAACCCTCTGACCTAGAGCCAGATGCTTCTCCACAATGTTGCGCAGAGAGAACACTTGATCCATGCATCCCCTTCCACTCCTGAAACCTCCTTGTGCCTCACACAATAAACCATCGGACACCATCCTCATTCTCCTTTCAATAATTTTACCATACACTTTTGCTGCCAAACTGGTCAAGCTTATGGCTCTGTAATTTGCGCAGTCATAACGTGACACCTTGTTTTTAAACAAAGGCACGATGACTGCGCTATTCCAGTCCCCGGGAACCATTCCCGAGCTCCAACATAAATTGAGGAGCAACAGGAACGCCTCCCAGATACAGGAGCCACCAAGCTTGATCATCTCGGCAGACACCATATCAATGCCCGCTGCCTTACCATTTTTCAAACTTCTTATCGCCCATTCAACTTCATCCATACTGATGCCATCGGAGGACGCCGTTGTCGAATGTTGATCTACTAAACCACATGCGACACCGGCGCCAACCGTAGCATGCGCATACATATCGCCAAAATATTCACTCCATCGGCTTAACACGTCTTGTGTTTGTGTAAGAATGTCCTCCACCTTTAGACCTTATTTTATTCATTCTGAAGGCTGACCAACCACCCCGAGACTTCTTCACCTCCCTCCAAAAGAGTTTGGTGTTACCCTCGAAGTTTTCAGTCAGCCTATCTTCTGCACTCATACTTGATCTATCACGTTTCTCTTTCACTAAGGCCTTGGTGTCATTCTTACATTGCCGATATATTTCTTTCTTCTTTTCAGTCATACTGTCATTCAGATTCAAAGAAGAGACATAGTCCAGCCACGCTTTCTTCTTTTGCTCTACGGAAGCTGCCACTTCCGCATCCCACCATGCATCACCATTTGTTTTTTCTATGCTTTTTTGTACTTCCGCATACTTCTTTCGCTGTATCTACCATACTCTCTTTCAATACTCTCCAGCATTCTTCAATGTCCGATTGCGGCTGGCTTGCCATCGTCAGCCGTTCTCGGACACCCTCTGCATACTTTTCTCTTACACACTCTTCTTGCAACCTTTCAACCTTTATTCTTTCAAGCCCTCCGAAGTGGACACGCTCTCGCCAGTGCCTCCACTTTCTGTACAGACCACTAAATCTCGCAATAACGAGATAGTGGTCTGTATCGACTGTGGGGCCCCTGTAGGCTCTTGCGTCCAATATTTTGCTTCGGAGGCGACTGTCTACCAAAATTAAATCTATTATACTTTTCTGTTCATTCCTTCTCCATGTATACATATGGATGTCCTTATGTTGGAAAAATGTGTTTGACACAATAAGGTTTCCCTCCATGCATACATCCGCTATGAGCTTACCTGCGTCGTTCACTCTCTTATCACCAAATGGACCAAGTACGTCCTCATAGTCGGGACGTTTGGTCCCCACCCATCCGTTCAAATCTCCGCATACAATCACACGTTTGCTGGTTTCTGCCATATCCAGAACTTCCCTAACATTATCACAAAACTTCTCTAGGTCTGATGCCACCGAGGATCCTACGGGAGCATATGCTACAACCATGAATACTTTGGTGACACCTAGTTTTATACGGACTCAAAGAAGTCTGGGATCATACATTCCGTAATCCTTCACACCTGAGGCCATGCGAGAGGACAACAGCACTCCTACCCCCATGCTGGCTCGATCGCTCTGTGGTACACCAGACCACAGAGCCATCCCGCCACCAGGAAGATCGCAGGCGTCGCTGCCCCTTCGCTTGGTCTCTGTTACACAGAGCACGTCTAGCTGTTTGTCCGCCATGACGGATATCAGCTCGTGCAACTTACCTTCCAAACAACCTCTTACATTCCACCCGGCACTCTGTTCTCCTCGACTCGCCTGACTGGGCAAGGCGTGATGGGTGGCGGCCTCCATCGCCGCAATGTTAATTTTTATATACAGTAGAACCTCGATAAGTTAAAGTCCAAGGGAAACAAAATATTTCAAGTTATAGAGGTTTTAAGTTATCAAGGGTCTATGTTAGGGGTAGGCTTTTAATTTATAAGCGTATGCGGGTGTTGTTAGCTTTCTTATTGAACTCATTTTAAGCCAGTTTTATCACACAGTAGGTAAAGTGATGTTTCCAGGACAATGATCAAAAACTTATGACCCAAGTAAGCCGTTGTCTTAAGGCTAACCGCCGCAAAGCTTTAAATAATTACGCAGAAACAAACAATAGGTGACATATGAATTGTTTGCGTTAACAATTTAACTAGTGAACACGTGCAAGCAACAAATACCGAAACCTTTTGTTTTGCACACTCTTTAAAAATGACTTGATAAACAATTTTATGTTATAGAGGCTGTGGAAACATTTCTTTAAGTTACTGAGGGCCAATACAGAGATTAATTATATTTAAGTTATAGAGGTTGCTTATTTTAAGTTATAGAGGTTTTGGTCTCTGATGGGAAGGGAACATATTATTTTTTGATGTTATAGAGGTTTTTAAGTTACCGAGGTTTGAGTTATCGAGGTTCTACTGTACCTACTAATTTAACTTATTATACATTATGTTATAATTGTACATTGCCGGGATTACTTCATCACAGCCCATAAATGTCCCACTGTTGGGCTCAGGCCTCCTACGTAATGGGAGGGAAATTAACCTACTCTACTGCGCTGGTCAGACGTGTTGGTATAGGGTTTTGTTTCGAGTTTTCCTTCTCTCACATAGATGTTATATGCGTTTTTATATCCCTTAGTCGTCGGGTAAGATATGGGGTGGTGAATAGTATTCTTACTCCGTCACCACACGGAAAGATTACTTAATAAGACGTTTATTTTACTCTTTTACTAGCATACCCTGCCACGAGTTACTGTGACTAATGTAGCCTCAGTAACGCGTGGTGGTTATGCTAATAAATTGTAGCGTTTATGAAACTTTTGTACCTTTAACATAGCGCCATCTATTTAATACTTACTCAATCCAGTTAACAGATACCTCTAGTCTCTATCTGTTAGAATCGTTTGGATATGACAGATAATTGTGACTGTCAAAAAATAGCCAAATAATTTGCAATAAAATAATATTGCGACTATAAATTGAGATTTTGACTATTCCATCTTTTAAGTTAGATCAAACTACACATGCTGTGCAAGTTTGATTAAAATCGGTTAAGTACTTTAAGAGTCCATCGCGGACAAACAACGTGACGCGTAATTTATATATATTAAGATATATGTTTAACGTATAATATGTATAATATAAATATACGTTTTATTGTAATACTATTATATGTTACTCGTATTTGTCCTGCTCATGATTAATACAATCGAAATAAATAATATTATAATTAATATTGAAATAAATTATTATTTCTGTATTAAAATATTTTTGAATTGTCTCAATATTTTTAATTTAGATTTATTTTATCTTAATGATATCATTCATATTAAAATTAATACAATCAGAAATAAATAATATTATAATTAATATTGAAATAAATTATTATTTCTGTATTAAAATAATGTTATTATTTTTTAATTGTCTAAATATTTTTAATTTAGATTTATTTTATCTTAATGATATCATTTATATTAATTTTAATTAATAAATCTGTTGTCTAATAATAAATAATAAGTAACATACTTCAGTTACCATCGACTAATTGTCACAGTAATAACGTCAGAGGCAACATCGAATATAACTATTACCGAAGTCACTAGTGAAAATAATTGAGGAGTCGCGATTTTAAAGAAATTTTTTATTTTTTTTTTTGGTATAGAAAGAAAATAAATGTTTATTAAATAAATTGTCACCAGAAAATCTAGAGACAATTCGTAATATTGTATTTTTTCATCACGCGCTATATTTAGTTCCTATCAGTCTGTACTGTATACCTATTACTTGTACAAAATAATTTCTATGTTTCACATCTGCCAGCAGTCACGTGACTGCTCATTTTTTTTTGTAGAATTTAGGTAGTACTCGTACATGTATTGAATTTTGTTTATTTAAAAAAAGTTTCACCACCATTCATTTGCACCTGAGTGTCATAAAAGACAACTAATGTATATATCCTGTAAAATATTAAAGCTTAAAGCTGTTCTTAAACATAAAATGTGCCAATGTACAATTAAGATAAGATAAGCACAGCCTAGTTTGGTTTTCATATAAAATCCTTATAAGAAAAACGGATATAATGAACTCACTTATATTGAAATTTCGCTTTAGTGTTTACTAAACCAATATTATGTATGTACCTAACAAAACTAGAAAGTTTTGCATTTTTTGAGACTTTCTGCTTTGTATGACGTGCGCTTAGTATGACCGATTTGTCAGTACCCTTCAATCTATACTAATATTATAAAGAGGAAAAATTTGATTGTTTGATTGTATGTTTGAATTGAATAGGCTCCGAAACTACTTGACCGATTTGAAAAATTCTTTCACTGTTGGGAAGCTACACTATCCCCGTTGAACATAGGCTATATTAAATTTTCAAAAAGTAAGGGATCCATACTAAAACTTCAATAATGTAACTCAAGGTGTGAAAAAATTACCAAAAATCTTCCTTACATTGCGTGCGCTGCAAAAACTATTGATTATAGAACAAAATAATATACTACAACTTTGCAGAACGTATAATTATCTACACAAAATATCGCGACAGCATATGTCTAACTATTATAGTTATGTCACAATAAGTGCTTTTCATTTTAAAAAATATATTCATATGCCATCGCTATAAA
This sequence comes from Lymantria monacha, assembly GCA_905163515.2. Taxonomy (NCBI): domain Eukaryota; kingdom Metazoa; phylum Arthropoda; class Insecta; order Lepidoptera; family Erebidae; genus Lymantria; species Lymantria monacha. Next base: position 4,505,671 of record LR991104.1, read on the forward strand.
AGTTCTTTTATTTATACTTTGGTATTAATCCTTAACAAAATAAATGACTTCATATTTTGTTTAATACCCGTGCGAAGCCGGGGCAGGCTGCCATGTCATTATAACCGTATTCTACTGTATATGTATATATTTACCGCTAGTGTTAATATAATGAGGAATACAATTCACCACCCTTCTTTTCTTACCCATGGGTGATGAAAGGAGACTACTAAGACGGAACGAAAGACAAAGAGCTCGAACGAAAAAAGGTTTTGACCAACAAGTCTGACCAGTGTGGTAGTAAAATTATTCCCTTTCCACTATGAAGGAGGATGTAGTCCAGCAGTTGGATATATTTATATGAACTGAGATGATAATATATATATTGTTTCATTCAATTCAACTCATATTCGTCCCATTATAGGACTCAGGACTGCCCCACTATAGGAAGGCTACTGATCTTGTACACCATGCTGACTGATACCAACCAGTCTGACCAGCACTTAGCAGAGTTTCCTTTATGTAGAGCGTACAGTTTTTTTTTCGTTCCGATCCGGTGGTAGCTGAATAGTTTTGTTAGTTTTTGTAAAATTGTAAAATTGCCAGAATAATAATTATCATAAATTAAATACTTTAATAATAACAAATCATAAACAACATAAATTTTATATATAGAATCATTCTCTTTTTGTACTGGTAATGAATTTGTATTAATTTTTGTATAAAAATGTGGGTCAAAATTTAATATCTTATAGGGTAGATATAAATAAATTTCTGTAATAACAATGACATATTGGACGTAAGACACCTCAGTCCTCCCGTGACCATGATCACTGTAAAGTGTTCGAAACGTCGGGAAATTAAAAATCAAATACAAACGCGATAGAATCCGTAAAACTAGTTTTATTTCAAATGTGTAATACTCGCGTAGACATTGGAAGTCATTACGTACAGTTTTATTTAAGAGATAATGATATTTCCGGTTGGGGAAGGAGTAAGAATATAATTCACCACCCCCTGTCTTACCCGTGGGTGATCGATAACATCTGTGCAAGAGAAGGAAAACTTGAAACAAAACCCTATACTGTTGGTATACGTCTGTCCAGCGTGGTATAGTAGGTCAATTTCCCTCCCATTATGGAGGAGGCTCGAGCCCAACCACTGTTGGGTTAGACATATATGAGCTGAGATGAGATGATGAGAGTAGAGTTTCCTTTCTCTTGCATCAATATGGGTTGAATTGTTTCTTCCACCGTCACCGTATAACAATTTTGTTTACTTTCAGTAAAACCGTGTCAGTGAAAGTTAAGAGTTCGAATTTATCATCAAATCTATATACGAATCAATCAATTAATAAACCAATACATCACAATCGACATGTTGAACAATACAGGTGTGTGTACAGAAATTTATTTATTTATATTATTTTCAGCTATGTTAAATATTGCCAAAGTAGTCCAAGTGGACCCCGAAAAGTCCACCGGTGACTCGACAGGGACACACTCGACAGGGGACTCTTTACTTTGGGAATATTTTAGAAATGTAACTGGGCTCCATAAAAATCAGTAAAATTTGAGAAAGATTTTACGAGAAAACAATGTTTGAAAACCATTAGTCTATTGACATCCGCTGTTAGATAAAAGAATCCTCATGAGTTTTATTGTCATAATAACTATACTGGTCACGCGTATTTTACGGGGTCGTGCGCCGCTTTTCCTGTCGCCCCGGATGGATTAGCGAGACGTGACGTATACCGTAACTCGCAACCCGCTACCAAATAAAAACAAACACTTCCCTGGTGCTCCCTTATGTGACCCTTTTAAGACTCAGATGTCTCATATTATATTTTTAACCTTTTAGTACATGAAATGGGGTGGTAGATTAATAAGTAAATGTAAGATATTTTCTTTGACAATATGTTTCTTCATGCCCTAGGTCTCATAATAACTTTATTTGGAGGGGCGCAGTGTTCTTTACGCGAGCCCCGCAGGGGACATTGTGCGGACGTCCATGTCGTGCGGTGTTCCGCAGGGGTCGGTTCTGGGGCCGACTCTGTGGGACATCGGTTACGACTGGGCGTTGAGAGGGAGTCTCCCCCCCGGGCTGAGCGTTATTTGCTATGCTGACGACACGCTCGTCACAGCCCGGGGCAGGACACTCGAAGAGGCGGCGAGCCTGGCCACTCTCGGCACCGAGGAGATGGTCAGGCGAATTGAGGCGCTGGGGCTCAGGGTGGCCCTAAACAAGACGGAGGCCCTACTATTCCATGGGCCCCGTGTGAGGCTGCCCATCGGCGCCTCGTTAGTCGTCAACTCCATCCACATCAGTATCCAGGCCCATATGAGGTACTTGGGTCTGGTGCTCGACGGGCGATGGTGGTTCCGGGAGCATTTTCGTCAAATTGCTGGTTGGCGTGGCGTCCGCCCTTTCTCGGCTCATGCCGAACTTGGGCGGACCCAGTTTCGAGGGCCGACGGCTGTATGCGGGGGTGATCCGCTCAATGGCCATGTACGGCGTACCCGTGTGGGCGAGGGCTCTGAACGCCTAGCTAAGGGCGGTGCTGTGGAGGCCACAGCGAGCCATGGCGGTCAGAGCCATTCGCGGGTACCGCACGGTGTCTACCGAGGCGGCATGCCTATTGGCCGGGACACCCCCGTGGGACCTAGATGCGGAGATGCTCTCCGACCTCTACCGGCGGGTTACCTCAATGCGCGAAGAGGGTGGCTCCCCATCGTTCAACGAGATAGCCACCTGGAGCGAGGACGGCTGAAGAGGCCTAGACACGGTGTTTTCACCGTTGAGGCCCTCCGGCCCGTACTGATGGAGTGGATGGAGCGGCGGCACGGAGTCCTCTCTTTCCGGTTGGTGCAGGTCTTGTCGGGGCATGGTTGTTTCGGCAAGTACCTGCACACGGTCGTGCGGAGGGAGTGGACTCCGTCCTGCCACCATTGCAGTAGCGACGAGGACACGACGCAACATACGCTCGAGGTATATTCGGGCTGGGACGGGCAGCGCCGTGACCTCGTCGCTGTCATCGGTGCCGACCTGACGCTGCCGGCTGTTGCGCGAGCAATGGTCGACAGCGTCAGGAATTGGGACGCGGTCGCCGCCTTCTGCGAGGCTGTCATCTCGCAGAAGGAGGCGGCGGAACGGGCCCGGGAGGATTCCCGTGACCCGGGCCGCCGCCCGCGGCCGGGGCGGCGCAGGCGCGAGTACCTGCGCCTGATGCCGCCCTAACCGAGGCTTCGGGTGATCGGACCGGGAAATTGTCCGGTCACTCGACGTGAGGCCACCGCGTGGGGACGACGCCTCGACGGCGAAAGCTGTCGGGGCGTCGACAGGAGAGGAGCCCGAGAGGACATACCGCCGAGCGGGCCACCGAAGACAAAGATCGGGTACCGGTGGCCCGCTCGCACGGCGAAGAAGAGGTGCTTGCAGGGTGGGTCAATGGGGTTGCGCGCCGCCTCTTCCGTCACTCCGGTCCAATTTGACGGGGTGCGACGTCCATAGCCCACCGCAAAAAAAAAAAAAAACAAAAAGGTCTCATGATAACTAAGGAATAGGGAGTAGGACTCTTCTTAGAAACTTAACTTCAAGTGCTGTCAGCAGCCATTCTATCACACTTGATCAAGACGTTATATTCCCTGAGTAGACTTATGTATAGCAGTGGACTTTAATAAACTGATAGATAATTTTGTAGTATGGCTGTTTACAGAGAAGAAGAAGTTCATAACATAAAACAAGATGATACACAAGACAATAATTCAGATCACAGCGACGATATGCAAGGAGAATTAGTTCTAAAGTGTGAAGTGTTTGATGATGAGATCAACAAGTGAGTTACTTTCATTAGAATTATTTTGATCTATAATAAGCTATTTTATATTGTGATGAATTATTTTATTCTGTGATCATAGATAGATGAATGAGTAATGAATTATTTTATCATCTGATGAATTCTGACTTTATTCTATATATTCCCTGAGTAGACTTATGTATAGCAGTGGACTTTAATAAACTGATAGATAATTTTGTAGTATGGCTGTTTACAGAGAAGAAGAAGTTCATAACATAAAACAAGATGGTACACAAGACAATAATTCAGATCACAGCGACGATATGCAAGGAGAATTAGTTCTAAAGTGTGAAGTGTTTGATGATGAGATCAACAAGTGAGTTACTTTCATTAGAATTATTTTGATCTATAATAAGCTATTTTATATTGTGATGAATTATTTTATTCTGTGATCATAGATAGATGAATGAGTAATGAATTATTTTATCATCTGATGAATTCTGACTTTATTCTATAATGAATTAGTTTATCTTGAATTATTGGCACGAAGTTCCTTATCTCGCGTTGCGAAATGGGGATAGACGGAAAAAATTATGACCAAAAGTTGTAACGACACTGCTACGACGACGACACACTATAGTTGTAAGCCGTGCAGCGTGCGCGTGTTTCTCTCTCTCTCTCTCTCCCCACCCCCTCCTCTCTCTCTCTCTCTCCACTCCCTCTCTCCCCCCCTCTCTCTCTCACGATATATATTATATATATATATATATATATATATATATACACAAGGTGTAAGGGGACCGCTCCCGAAAACAAAGACAGGTAACCCTACTAGTCCTACTTGTAATGATAGGCTAGAAAAAAAATCGATTCGGATGAAAACAAAATTTTTTTTTCACCACGCGAGGTCGTTGAACTCTTGAACGTATGATCGTGAGTTATGAACAGATTGCGTCTTTTCTCATCTGAGTATAGTTACGTATTTTTTATCGAGCTATCGTTACATGGCACTATCCTAATACGGTGGAATGTGAAAAAAACTTACAAATATTTGTGAAAAAAAATTTTTTTTTCATCCTCATCGATTTTTTTACTACCCTATCATTACAAGTAGGACGAGTAGGGTCATCTGTCTTTGTTTTCGGGAGCGGTCCACTTCCACCATATACACTACCGTCCAAAAGTTTGGAAGCACACCTGTTTTCAAACAAAACAAATAAATGCCGACTAATAGCGGTAAAAATTAGCAATAATCTTAAGTTTTACAACCTTTTACGACTGTCTACACAAACACAAAAGGATTATTATCCTACATTCATCAAGTTTTATGGAATTCCTTAATATTGACGAAACACGTGTTTTATGACTTAATCCGTCGGCTACTTTATCCTATGCAATGGTGTAGTTTTATTGATAATGTTTGCTGGTTTTAACTTTTTTAGACCTTATTCAGTCGCACTTGAGCATTGGCACGTGAAAGTTGTGATATTAACATTGTCTGTATTCGAAAGATATCGGCTACTACTTTGACCGTATTTTTTCTTCTGAAAATGGCAAAACGCAAGCAAATCACGCTTGAACAGCGAAGCGCTATTTGCACTCTACGCGAGGAAGGATACAGTGAACGTCAAATCGCAGAAAGGCTCGGAATTTCTTGTAAAGGTGTCCACTATACCCTTGCTAGAAAACAAGAAACGGGGAAAAATGAAGATAGAAAGAGATCTGGTAGGCCCAAATCCACAACAAATCAAGAGGACAACTTCATTAGAGTTCTTTCTAAACGGAATCGACGCTTAACTGCACCACAGATCACTGCAGCTCTGAATGATACGCGAGAAACACCCATTTCAACAACTACTGTTAAAAGACGCTTACTGTCTGCGGGATTAAGAGGATGTGTTGCTGCTAAAAAACCCAAACTAACAAATCGACATAAGAAAAATAGACTAGAATGGGCAAAAGCGCATAAAAACTGGACTATAGAACAATGGGAAAATGTCCTTTGGAGTGACGAATCAAAATTTCAAATTTTCGGATCCAATAGACGTGTCTTTGTACGCCGGTCAAAAGAAGAGAGGGCTTCAGAGGCATGTACAGTGCCTACCATCAAACATGGTGGTGGTAATGTCATGGTTTGGGGGTGTTTTGGCAACAGTAAACCCGGCAATCTTGTGAGGATAACCGGAAAATTAAACAAGGAAGGCTATTTAAAAATTCTCCAAGATTCTGCCATACCCAGTGGACTAAGTCTCATTGGTTCTGGATTCATTTTTCAACAGGATAATGATCCTAAGCATTCGTCTAAATTGTGCCAGAACTTTTTAAACAAGAAAAAAGCTGAAAACATTTTAAACATCATGCAATGGCCATCTCAATCCCCTGATCTTTCTCCCATTGAACTTGTTTGGGATGAACTTGACAGGAGGGTGAAAAGTCGTTGTCCTACGAGCTCAGAACATTTGTGGCAGCTATTAGAGAACGAATGGAACAAATTAGATAAAGATTATTTTAAAAAATTGATTAATAGAATGCCCAGAATATGTGAGAAGATTATAAAGGAGAAAGGTGGACACTTTGATGAAGCTAAAATTTAATCTAATTTACCATTGTATATTATTTTTTTATTTTGTTTAAGTTAGTTTCTGTTTGTTCTTTATTTTTTTATCAATACATTTAAATTTAAATGACTTAGTTTGGTTTTATTCGATTTTACCTTGCTGCTTCCAAACTTTTGGACGGTAGTGTATATATATAAACTTCATGATAATTTTTCGTAGTGTCGCATCGCAACTTTTATTTTTGCCCATTTTTCTTCAAAATAATTCTCAATACTAAAATTAAAAATCTGGATTGCCGCCAAAACTACCACAAAACAACAATAAGAGAAGAAATAAAAAAGTATTAAGATTCAAATTTTGAAATTAGAACGCAATACCTCAGTGTCCCTAATTAAATGGCCAGCCAGCATTCTTTGAACAAATAGCACTATGATAATCTATCAGCTATAATGTAAAGATGTTTAATGTTTAAGAAGTTGTTATTGTTTGTATAATCGGGCACATCAATGACTAATTATACTTACATGTAAAAGATATGGAATATTGTTAAGACACGTTGGAAAATAAAAAAATAATTCACAATTTGGCTCAACTAGAGATTGTCCCTAATTAGTTGACGACGACTGTATACAAGGTGGAGACGATCATACGACAATAATTTTAATCTAGTGTATCTGATGACTTGCCCAGCCTGTATACAAACTTTGAATACAATATGTCGTATAGTTTAGCCGCAGCACATTACTTTGTATTATTAACAATTTCCACACTCTGTATAAAAATTAAAATTATTCGCCTATCAATGAGCTCCCGCGCCGCATCGGTATAAACTAATACGAAACTAGTACCTACATATCGCCATGTTTACCAGTTCAAGTCTTCCCCAAACGTAATACAAATCAATGCATATTATACCTTATTCCTAAATCTTAAGATCCATACATATAAACCGTGTCATCAGACTTAGATGAGAAATTTAAAACTACCTAATGCGGCTTAATGAAAGAAGACCTCGGTCTCATGTTCAATACTATTATAATAGGTCTGTAGGTCAGTGCATCGTGATCCTGTGACGTGAATGTGCGTAATTAGACGCTTACTTTGTGTTAGAATAGTATTTCTTTCTCATTTACAATGCCTCGTTATAATTACACAGCTTCGGGTATACAGATATGATTTTAATTTATGGAGAATAACACGGAAATGCAGCTTACTTAAAAAAAGGAATTGTACGATCTTTCGACAAGTTAAAATACATCGCCGTCAATGGCAACCTGTTAACAAGAGTTCGAAATAATATTTTAAGACGATATAATTTGTGCGTTCGGGTCCATGGCGCACATATCGAAAATTTAAAAGTTTAACGACCAAGTGGTTATCGTGATTATTTTAATAAAATAATCAAGTGAGAATGAATAGCGCCCAAACATTAAGTGTATGTATGTATTTACCTACGTTTCGAAGTTGTAACATATGATACCACAAGGTCACTCGCCGCTTGCCGACCACAGGTTAGTGAACTAATATTTACAAACGGTGTTCTATTTTGTTTCAATATTTATGATAAAAAGTTTGTTTGAAAAAATTGTTTTTTAAATATGCATGCGAGGACTTTTTTAATAGTTTCAAAATACTCCTATACACTAGTATTGACGGTGTTTTCATTTATTGTCGTATTGACGTCTCCACTCTGTATAAAAGAAAGTTGTGTTAGTTACAACACTTATAACTCGAGAACGGCTGCACCAATTTTTATAATTGTTATGTTTTTGAGTTTGTATTCGTCAGGAATAGGATATTAAAATATGATATTAATCACCAAAAAAAAATCGATATAAACCTCCGTCAAAACATCAGTTTAAACGTTCATTTATTCACAATATAACAAAATGCAATTGACAGCTCATGTCATCTATACATATAATAAATCAGTAGAAATCCCGTGTCTGTATATTTGATAAATTTATTAAAAAAATAATCTAGGCAGTAAGAAAACACTAACAGAAAACAAAAACATTTTTTGGAATTTCTTGTAAATAAAAAAAATATAATATATATATATATATATATATATATATATATATATATGAGGATGGTGTCCGATGGTTTACTGTGTGAGACACAAGGAGGTTTCAGGAGTGGAAGGGGATGCATGGATCAAGTGTTCTCTCTGCGCAACATTGTGGAGAAGCATCTGGCTCTAGGTCAGAGGATTTTCTGCAGTTTTGTGGATCTGGAGAGAGCATTTGACACGGTTGTACGAAAGGAACTTTGGGACATTTTACCGGAGTATGGTATTAGCGGTAAACTGCTACAGGCTGTGCAGTCCAGTTACATGGGCTGTAGAGCCTGTGTGCGGCTGGATGATGGAATGTCGCCTTGGTTTGACGTCAATATCGGCGTTAAGCAGGGGTGCGTTCTGTCAGCCAGGCTGTTTATCATATATCTGGATAAATGTCTCCAAAGGTTGAACGATATGAATGTGGGAGTCCAGATGGGCGACTCAGTGGTCACTGCTCTGCTTTATGCAGATGATGCAGTCCTGCTGGCACAGTCAGCGACTGACCTGCAGACCCTAGTCGACACAATGACAGAAGATTGTAAGAAAAGGGGTCTACGCGTGAATGTGAGCAAAACCAAAATAATGGTCTTTGAAAGAGATGAAGCCAGAACAGATGTAAGAGTAACAATAGGTAATGATGTACTAGAGCAAGTGGATGAATTTGTATATCTTGGATGTGGATTTAGCGGAGATGGAAGGTACACCACTGATATAGAGCGAAGAGTGAATGCGGGAAATAGAGTGAACGGAGCGTTGGGGCAACTTCTCGGCAGCCACCACCTCAGCCAGAAGGCACGTGTAGCAATACATAATGCAGTGCTTGTCCCAACATTACTGTATGGAAGCGAGAGTTGGGTATGCAGAAAAGAGTATGATAGTAAAATTAATGCGGTCGAAATGCGATCTCTGCGGAAAATCTGTGGAGTTAGGCTGACCGACCGCATTCGTAACGACGACGTAAGAGAGCGAGTAGGTATGAAAGAGAGTATTGGTGTAAAGATGCGAAAGGGAATGCTCTGATGGTTCGGACATGTGGAAAGAATGCCGAACGAAAGCCTGGTTAAGAAGATATGCAATGCGAAAGTGGAAGGATGTAGGTACCGAGGGAGACCGAGACTAACCTACCTAGACCAGATCGGTCATGTACTGAAAGAAGGTGGAGTCAAGAGTCTCCGAAACCGACGAGCGTGTATGAAGAGAATTATGAATGTTGAGGAAGCGAGTGAAGTATGCAGAGATAGAGTTCTCTGGCACTCTGTTCTCTCTGCCTAACCTGCAAGGGATATGGCGTGATGACGGACATACATATGTATGTATATTATATACAGGTGCGGCGTCAAAATCCGGACAAACTAAAATTTAAATTTCCTGCCGTTCTATACCACTCCGATAGGTGGTATTTGGCATGTAAATAGCTTGGTGCTTGAACTAAGAATCCTTAACCTCAAAATAATCGAAATATCAAACTCATGTGCAGAGTACGATCGGAGAGCCGCAATCATCGAAAGTGTCCGCGCAGGGCGCTCAGCAACAGAAATTATTCGTTTTTTTGGGTACCCAAGATCGACTGTATACGATGTCATAGTGAAGTACAAAGAAACAAAAAAGTCTTATGAAGGTCTTGTAACACCAGCGAGAAAAATTCACTCAAAGAAGCTTAAAAATTAATTCAAAGAAATTCTGGTCAAAAGAATTTTGGCCTCCCAACAGCCCTGATCTGAATCCTTTGGACTTCTATGTATGGAGCGTTATTGAGAGGATAACGAACAAGTCCAGACATCCAAACGTAGCATCTTTGAGAGCTGCCATTAAAGTGGCATTCGCCGATATGGACCGGGACGCATTGAAACGGGCCTGCGGACGTTTCAGATCGAGAATGGAGGCCGTCATTCAAGCAGAAGGAGGGTACATTGAATAAATATTTTCTATATAAACTAAAAAACACTATGAAAAAAAAAATAACATTTGTGTATTTACAATAAAAAACCTTTTTTTTTCAAATGAACTACGATTTGTCCGAATTTTGACGCCGCACCCTGTATATGTGGAGAATGTTATTTTTATTATGTTCTTTTTAGTTTGTTTTCTCATTATTATTGTTTAAGTTTATTGTAGTGGCAACATTATATTAAGTTACGAAAGAGATAGTACGTTACGGATGGAGAATGAAGATGGAAGAAAGTTGACAAAGACGTGGACATAGTTACTCTGAGAAAATAAAGAATTTTTCTATATTCATCCCACTTTTACTTAAAATGATCCCACATAAATATATACATATATACAATTTTTTCTTTTTTTATTTAAATAGCGAATCAACTAAAGCATTGACTACTGAGGTACAAACTATAACATCAAGGAAAAAGGAGAGAAAGTCAAATGCACAAAGATGTAGAGATTATCGTGAGAGAAAGAAATTACAAAATACAATGGTAAAAAACATAACTGCAGAGAGATTAGATGAATGTAGTGCGACTGATCAATTACAAGCTAAAAAACCTAAAACTAATGCAGAAAGAAGAAAAAAACATTATGAAGCGCACAAATTAAAGAAAAAAAAAATTAAGGCTTTAAACACATCAAGGAAAAAGGAGAGAAAGTCAAATGCACAAAGATGTAGAGAATATCGTGAGAGAAAGAAATTACAAAATACAATGGTAAAAAACATAACTGCAGAGAGATTAGATGAATGTAATGCGACTGATCAATTACAAGCTAAAAAACCTAAAACTAATGCAGAAAGAAGAAAAAAATATTATGAAGCGCAGAAATTAAAGAAACAAAAAATTAAAAAAATACCTAAAACTGCTAAACAAAGAAATAAAGAATATTACGAAAGGAAAAAAAAATTGAAGGCTTTAAACACTTTAAATCATCATTCAGATGCGTAAGTATGATTTTTTTTTATCTTTCTAAGGTATATTTTTTGGAGTAAAATATGAATGTCTTTTTAATCAATATTTTTTAATGGTTAATTTTAGATCACGTGATAATTGCAGTGCAAAAATATGTAAACATCCAGAAGAAATACGTAATAATGCAGAAGAAACGCAGCAAAATAATTTATTCCACGTTCCAAGAGTTTAGAAACTGTGCACAGTCATAAGGAATTTATTGCCAAGATGTCGACATTCCTTCAGATGGAAATTGTTTCTTTCTTTTCTATAATAAAAATTATGAATCTCTGAATCTTATTTTGTAATGCTTTAGTTTGTCTCTTATAATGAATTATTTTATCCTGTGATGAATTAGTTTCCGTGTGATAATGAATTATTTTATCCTGTGATGAATTAATTTACATTTTATAATTAATTATTTTATCCTGTGATGAATTAATTTACACCTTATAATGAATTATTTCATCCTGTGATGAATTAATTTACATCTTATAATGAATTATTTTATCCTGTGATGGCTAATCCATCACTCATTCATCTATCACTCATCAACTCATTTAAATCTTATAATGCATTATTTTATCCTATGATGAATTAGTTTACATCTTATGATGGATTTCTTTATCCTGTGATGAATTAGTTTCCGTCTGATAATGAATTATTTTATCCTGGGATGAATTAATTTACATCTTATAATGAATTATTATATCTTGTAATGAATTAATTTATATCTTATAATGAATTATTTTATCCTGTGATGAATTAGTTTGCATCTTATGATGGATTTCTTTATCCCATGATGATAGATCGATCATTCTGTAGTGAATTATTTTATTAACTGATAAGTTAGCTTATTCTGTAGTGAATTAGTTTAACTCATGCTGAATATTTTTTTTCATGATGATTAATTTTATTCTATTGTGAATTAATTTGTAGCTAATGATGAATTATTTTAGCTTGTGATGAATTTGTTTATTCTTTGCTGTGTCGTAGCTGCTACGAATACTACCAACCCTTAATTTGCTCGTAGATGTCGTAAAAGACGACTAAGAGCCTTATAACGACCTAGGCGAACTCCATCTGATGCCGTTTGGTCAACAATTACATTCCCAAGGAGGTTTGACGTCTGTCTGGCGGCCGGTCATAAAACTATTGCCAATAACTTTTACAATATGTACTATGAAAGAGAAGTACATATTATATCGACCCCGAGTAATTGGGATAAGAGTAGAAGAATGATGATGAGGATTTATTTTATTCTATGACGTTTTATCCTATAATAAATACACATACATACATATCATCACGCCATATCCCTTGCAGGGTAGGCAGACAGAACAGAGTGCCAGAGAACTCTATCTCTGCATACTTCACTCGCTTCCTCAACATTCATAATTCTCTTCATACACGCTCGCCGGTTTCGGAGACTCTTGACTCCACCTTCCTTCAGTACCTGACCGATCTCGTCTAGGTAGGTTAGTCTCGGTCTCCCTCGGTACCTATATCCTTCTACTTTCGCATTGTATATCTTCTTAACCAGACGTTCGTTCGGCATTCTTTCCACATGTCCGAACCATCGGAGCATTCCCTTTCGCATCTTTACACCAATACTCTCTTTCATACCTACTCGCTCTCTTACGTCGTCGTTACGAATGCGGTCGGTCAGACTAACTCCACAGATTTTCCGAAGAGATCGCATTTCGACCGCATTAATTTTACTTTCATACTCTTTTCTGCATACCCAACTCTCGCTTCCATTCAGTAATGTTGGGACAAGCACTGCGTTATGTATTGCTACACGTGCCTTCTGGCTGAGGTGGTGGCTGCCTAGAAGTTGCCCCAACGCTCCGTTCACTCTATTTCCCGCATTCACTCTTCGCTCTATATCAGTGGTGTACCGTCCATCTCGGCTAAATCCACATCCAAGATATACAAATTCATCCACTTGCTCTAGTACATCATTACCTATTGTTACTCTTACATCTGTTCTGGCTTCATCTCTTTCAAAGACCATTATTTTGGTTTTGCTCACATTCACGCGTAGACCCCTTTTCTTACAATCTTATGTCATTGTGTCGACTAGGATCTGCAGGTCAGTCGCTGACTGTGCCAGCAGGACTGCGTCATCTGCATAAAGCAGAGCAGAGACCACTGAGTCACCCATCTGGACTCCCACATTCATATCGTTCAACCTTTGGAGACATTTATCCAGATATATGATAAACAGCCTGGCTAATAGAACGCAGCCCTGCTTAACGCCGATATTGACGTCAAACCAAGGCGACATTCCATCATCCAGCCGCACTCAGGCTCTACAACCCATGTAACTGGATTGCACAGCCTGCAGCAGTTTACCGTTACTACCATATTCCGGTAAAATGTCCCAAAGTTCCTTTCGTACAACCGTGTCAAATGCTCTCTCCAGATCCACAAAACTGCAGAAAACCCTCTGACCTAGGGCCAGATGCTTCTCCACAATGTTGCGCAGAGAGAACACTTGATCCATGCATCCCCTTCCACTACTGAAACCTCCTTGTGTCTCACACAGTAAACCATCGGACACCATCCTCATTCTCCTTTCAATAATTTTACCATACACTTTTGCTGCCAAACTGGTCAAGCTTATGGCTCTGTAATTTGCGCAGTCATAACGTGAACCCTTGTTTTTAAACAAAGGCACGATGACTGCGCTATTCCAGTCCCCGGGAACCATTCCCGAGCTCCAACATAAATTGAGGAGCAACAGGAACGCCTCCCGGACACAGGAGCCACCAAGCTTGATCATCTCGGCAGACACCATATCAATGCCCGCTGCCTTACCATTTTTCAAGCTTCTTATCGCACATTCAACTTCATCCGTACTGATGCCATCGGAGGACGCCGTCGCCGAATGTTGATCTACTAGACCACATGCGACACCGGCGCCAACCGTAGTATCCGCATACATATCGCCAAAATATTCACTCCATCGGCTTAACACGTCTTGTGTTTGTGTAAGAATGTCTCCACCTTTAGACCTTATTTTATTCATTCTGAAGGCTGACCAGCCACCCCGAGACTTCTTCACCTCCCTCCAAAAGAGTTTGGTGTTACTCTCGAAGTTTTTAGTCAGCCTATCTTCTGCACTCATACTTGCTCTATCACGTTTCTCTTTCACTAAGGCCTTGGTGTCATTCTTACATTGCCGATATATTTCTTTCTTCTGTTCAGTCATACTGTCATTCGGATTCAAAGAAGAGACATAGTCCAGCCACGCTTTCTTCTTTTGCTCTTCGGAAGCTGCCACTTCCGCATCCCACCATGCATCACCATTTGTGTTTCTATGCTTCTTTGAACTTCCACATACTTCTTTCGCTGTGTCTACCATACTCTCTTTCAATACTCTCCAGCATTCTTCAATGTCCGATTGCGGCTGGCTTGCCATCGTCAGCCGTTCTCGGACACCCTCTGCATACTTTTCTCTTACACACTCTTCTTGCAACCTTTCAACCTTTATTCTTTCAAGCCCTCCGAAGTGGACACGCTCTCGCCAGTGCCTCCACTTTCTGAACAGACCACTAAATCTCGCAATAACGAGATAGTGGTCCATATCGACTGTGGGGCCCCTGTAGGCTCTTGCGTCCAATATTTTGCTTCGGAGGCGACTATCTACCAAAATTAAATCTATTATACTTTTCTGTTCATTCCTTCTCCATGTATACATATGGATGTCCTTATGTTGGAAAAATGTGTTTGACACAATAAGGTTTCTCTCCATACATACATCCGCTATGAGCCTACCTGAGTCGTTCACTCTCTTATCACCAAATGGACCAAGTACGTCCTCATAGTCGGGACGCTTGGTCCCCACCCATCCGTTCAAATCTCCGCATACAATCACGCGTTCACTGGTTTCTGCCATATCCAGAACTTCCCTAACATTATCCCAAAACTTCTCTAGGTCTGATGCCACCGAGGATCCTACGGGAGCATATGCTACAACCATGAATACCTTGGTGACACCAAGTTTTATACGGACCCAAAGAAGTCTGGGATCATACATTCCGTAATCCTTCGCACCTGAGGCCAAGGGAGAGGACAGCAGTACTCCTACCCCCATGCTGGCTCGATCGCTCTGTGGTACACCAGACCACAGAGCCATCCCGCCACCAGGAAGATCGCAGGCGTCGCTGCCCCTTCGCTTGGTCTCTGTTACACAGAGCACGTCTAGCTGTTTGTCCGCCATGACGGATATCAGCTCGTGCAACTTACCTTCCACACAACCTCTTACATTCCACGTGCCCACCCGGCACTCTGTTCTCCTCGACTCGCCTGACTGGGCAAGGCGTGATGGGTGGCGGCCCCCATCGCCGCAACTGCCGAAGTTCGTACCGACGGGGGCGGGTCGGTACGCGTCGCCTCCGGGGGACGCCCTAACCCGCATTGCGGTACGCATTTCGAGCCGGATTAGCAGTCTAATTAGACTGGCAGGGGACGCGAACGATCACGCTCCGGACTATGCCGCCCCTATATATATATGCCTATAATAAATACTTGTTATTATAGCGTTTAAGTTCAATTAATAAATTTTCGTTCACAAATGAGTTGATATTATTGTTTACAGAATCAGATATCATAAGCAGTCAAGTTCAGGTAGAAAATAAAGTGGATGTGTGCGCGGCGTCCGGGATTCATTTAGTATTTGAAGTATCACCAATGACATCTAAGAAAGTATTAGTTATAAATACTCATTTGTAAACTGAAAAAATGCATAACACATATAAGATTTTAATTGACAACTTTTGGAATTCCGTTTCAATTGCTTTAACAATTAAGCTAATGTGGTTACTACGTGTAGGGTAAATGCCGGATAGTTGCCCCACTTTTCGAAAAAGCTTTATTTTTTAAAAAGAATTAACTTGCCGAAAATTTTTCTTTATGCATATCAAAACATAGGTCCTTTATCTTCTATAAAAGCCTATTTTTGTATACTTAATTAACAATGGTTAAGAATAAATAATGTTTTACTTCACCTCTCAGAAAGAGGATAGTTGCCTACTATGGCGGATAGTAGCTTAGCGTGAAAAATGCTTCGGGGATACTTGCCTCTTTCGGGGATAGTAGCCTCAGTATGATTTTTATTTTGAATAGAAAGAGATTTATGTCAATTAAAGTAATCTTTATAATTTTTTTTAACAGTCATTATAATTTACTGAGATCTTATTAAGTTCAATTTGAAATATTAATTAACATTATTAAATACCTAGTTTTCAGTTTTAATGATTTAAATTATACAAATATTATTCAAACTTATAGTTATGTAAGTTATTATACATAATTCTGTCAGAAGGAAAACCGGTGTCTCCGAACTTCAATAGGTATATTAGCTACCAGTCTTTTTTCATTCTCGAAGCCAAGAATAGGATATTTGCCTAGAAGTGAAAAAATATAATTAGGACGTCAGTCGTCGAGAAATTTTATGGATAACTTTTCTTTTTTCTCTCAATTCTTCCAAGGCAAGTGCTAAACTATCTTCTGTCCAGTTGACGTTGCGTGGCACCACGCACGGTTTTCGTTTCATTTTGCTTATCTAGAATAAATGAAAACAGTTAAGTAGGTATTTATTTTATTTACAACAAGTTAGACAACCATTAAATTCGAAAAGACAACAAGAAGATAAAGATTTGTTTTTTGCTTGTTAAAAATATTTCAGTCACTCTAGGGGCAACTATCCGCGAAAGTAAGTACGGCGACTATCCTTATCGATGCGGATACTTGCCCTTTTTATTTGCGAAATAAATAAAAATTATTAAGCAATAAAACATAATAAATAACATAATATAAACTCTATTGCATGCAAAGAAACAAAAAGTTAACTGAAATCGCGATCAGTAATAAAAATATTCAATAGAGATTACTTACCAATATAATTATAACGCCTGTCAAAGTTTCACCGCGGAAGATTTTTGCTCACACAGACAAAACACGTACACCTATCCCGATGACCTACGCGGCACTTAGGTCTACAGGGGGGTTACTACTTATTGTAGTAAAGCGCCAACACAACTTACATTCGTAAGATAGTGTATTAAGAACCGGGGCATGTATCCCCCCGAGGCAACTATCCGGCTTTTATCCTATTAAAACAATTCATCATCATCATCTCAGCTCAAATATATCCCACTGTTGGGCTTTAGCCTCAACCACAATGGGATGGAAATTGACCTACTATACCATGTTGGTCAGACGTGTCGGTATATGGTTTTGTTTCGAGTTTTCCATCTCTTGCATAGATGTTATATGTGTTTTATATCCCTTAGTCGGCTCTTACGATCACCCACGGGTAATATATGAGGTGGTAAATTGTATCTTAATCAGTCACCACATGAGTAAATATAGTGTTGAACTAATTTATATGCGAATATGTTACAGGTCACCATCACAATCTGAACGTTTGAAGTCTGACGATAGTGTGGTAGAAATTAAAGTGGAACCTGAAGACGATTGGTGAGTATAAACATTATATTTTATGATAAACACCCAACGATAACAATATATACTTGTATTGTGGTGGGACTAAACAAACATATAATTAACTGACACAAATTGACTCAGAACGACAACTTGTGGAGCGTATAAAGTATTGTTATATGTGAGAATCGAACGCACGTCACTGCCTCTGTAGATCGGTATTTTGGCTACTGCGTCATTGTGCAATCGCCAGTATTGTTTACATACATACATATCATCACGCCATATCCCTTGCAGGGTAGACAGAGAGAACAGAGTGCCAGAGAACTCTATCTCTGCATACTTCACTCGCTTCCTCAACATTCATAATTCTCTTCATACACGCTCGCCGGTTTCGGAGACTCTTGACTTTCACCTTCCTTCAGTACCTGACCGATCTGGTCTAGGTAGGTTAGTCTCGGTCTCCCTCGGTACCTACATCCTTCCACTTTCGCATTGTATATCTTCTTAACCAGACGTTCGTTCGGCATTCTTTCCACATGTCCGAACCATCGGAGCATTCCCTTTCGCATCTTTACACCAATACTCTCTTTCATACCTGCTCGCTCTCTTACGTCGTCGTTACGAATGCGGTCGGTCAGTATTGTTTAACACTATGATATTCCCCCGTCTCATTATATTTATGCTTTGTAAAATATAATCAGCTCATATACAGGGTGTCCCAAAATTCAACGATAAGCTGGCACCAGCAGGTGGACCTACATATGACTACTCGAGAACAGAAAAGAAAAAAATTCTACCTTGATTATTTTTTTCATTACGACAAAAAAACCAAAATCTTTAAAAATGGACATCCTTTATTATATTATTAAGTGCTATTGCTACAGTTTTACAAGTAATTCTGTGATTTTTTTTGTATTGGCAAGGTAAGTAGCACTACTATCGATCACAACCATTAAAAATTCCAGAATATCTATAGTTTTTACACAAAAATCAATCAAAACTATGTTTTTTTCATAAATTATGTAAGATTTTGACTTTCAGCTCACTTTCACTCATCATAGTGAAAAAAAAAAGTATGGACGCTACTGTGGCAAATAGTATTAAAAATTGGCGCATCTAACTACAATTCTAAAATGGTATAACATTCTAGACAAACTAGCCACAAAAATATACTTAGGTGTACTATTTCAAAATAACAACCATATTTCGAAAATTGTTAGTGTTGATAGTAATCACTTTTACTATGTAGCCAAAATGTTTTTGTAGCAAGTTCTCAGAATTTTAATGAGACATGTGCGTAGTCCATAAGTCCATAAAATAAGTTAGACAGAGATAGAGAGATTATACGTTAGAGGGAGATAGATAGATGCTAATTGTTTAGTAACATTAATGCAGGTGGAGAAGTAATTAATGTCCTCAGCAGCACAGCAAGTCAGTATGCTCTACTTCTTTGTTTACTGCACACCGTTCTGTTTTAATTAAAGTGGCTCTGGTACTGACGACTTTTGGATTGAATTAAGTGACCTGGAAATTGACCTGACTTGGCATTATTTTAGACTGTGATTTTGTGTTTTTTTTAAAGAAGTTTTGCCTTATTTTCAAGTGTTTAGCATTCATCATGCCGCTACCATACACAGCGTTAGAATACGCTAATATGCACCTAATTTATGGAGAATGCCGATGCAATGCCAACGCTGCTAGCAGATTGTATCGAGCAAGGTACCCTAATCTTCAAAGGTATCCGGATTATCGCGTATTTATTAACGTGTATCAAGCTTTTTCGGAGGGTCGTATACCATCTGACAGGCGAAACGCTGGAAAACCTAGATCGGAACACGATGAAGAAGTTCTCAATGAAATAGAAAACGATTCAACTACCTCTGTACGTGCTGTACAAGCAGCAACGGGAATCCCAAAAAGTACTGCACATAGAATTTTAAAACGTCACGTCGTCGTGATGAAACAACCTGCAAGAAAGATGGATATTTAAATCTTCACAATCTTCATAGCTGGAACAATGAAAATCTGCACCTGGTGAGAGAAGACAATCCCAATACCAATTTAAGGTTAACCTATGGACTGGCATAATAAATGGCAAAGTGATAGGGCCCTTTGAGTTACAAGGAAACATAGATGGCAATAGTTATTTAAACTTCTTACAAAATGAGTTGCCAGGATTATTAGAAGATGTGCCCTTAAGTGATTTGCAAACCATGTGGTTTCTAAACGATGGTTGCCCAGTTCACTATGCCCGTCCTGTGCGAGAGTACTTAGACCAAGAGTACCCAGGGCGTTGGATCGGGCGACTTGGTCCTATCTTGTGGCCACCCCGTTCACCCGATCTAAATCCCCTGGACTTTTTCTATTGGGGTTGTCTAAAGGACAGAGTCTGCACAAAACCGATTGCAACCTTGGACGAGCTTCGCCATAAAATAATTCAGACTGTGGATCTACGGACTACGCACATGTCTCATTCAAATTCTGGGAACTTGCTACAAAAACATTTTGGCTACTTAGTAAAAGTGATTACTATCAACACTAACAATTTTCGAAATATGGTTGTTATTTTGAAATAGTACACCTAAGTATATTTTTGTGGCTAGTTTGCCTTGAATGTTATACCATTTTAGAATTGTAGTTAGTTGCGCCAATTTTTAATACTATTTGCCACAGTAGTGTCCATACTTTTTTTTTTCACTATGATGAGTGAAAGTGAGCTGAAAGTCAAAATCTTACATAATTTATGAAAAAAACATAGTTTTGATTGATTTTTGTGTAAAAACTATAGATATTCTGGAATTTTTAATGGTTGTGATCGATAGTAGTGCTACTTACCTTGCCAATACAAAAAAAAATCACAGAATTACTTGTAAAACTGTAGCAATAGCACTTAATAATATAATAAAGGATGTCCATTTTTAAAGATTTTGGTTTTTTTGTCGTAATGAAAAAAAAAATCAAGGTAGAATTTTTTTCTTTTCTGTTCTCGAGTAGTCATATGTAGGTCCACCTGCTGGTGCCAGCTTATCGTTGAATTTTGGGACACCCTGTATATCCCACTGTTGGGCTAGAGCCTCCTCCGTAATAGGAGGAATTTACTATACCATACAGGTCAGGCTAATTTTTTTTGGGTTGGGTTACGGTCGGTGCACTCCTCTTACCACTCCAACCGGTGTGACAGAGGGGCGTAAGCACGCCGTAACCCACCTGTGTACCTCGCCTTCGTCGTTGGACCGGGCACCGGAGCAGCGTGAACTTGTCGTCAGTGGCCGCCCCGACGAAATACCACCTGAGGGGTACCCTCTACTTGAGCGACTCCTCAACGGGGAGGACGTCGGTCCCTCCTCGCGCACACTGGTCAGGGTGGACATGTTAGTACAGAAAGATAGAAGAACTCGGAATAAAACAGGGTTTGACCTGTATGGTAGAAAATTAATTTCGCCTCACACTGTGAATGAGGATGTAGTCCAGCAGTTGGATATATTTATATGAACTGATATGATGATATATATATATTGTTTCATTCATTCATTTCAGCTTATAAAAATTATTCCCCTACTCTTATCCCAATTAGTTGGGGTCGATACAATATGTACTCTTCTTTCATAGTACATATTGTAAATGTTATTGGCAATAGTTTTATGACGGGCCGCCTGCCAGACGTCAACCCTATTTGGGAATGTAATTGCTGACCAAACGGCATCATATGGAGTTGGCTCTGGTCATTATAAGGTTCTTAGTCGTCTTTTACGACATCAAAGAGCAAAGTAAGAGTTGGTAGTATTCGTAGCCACTACCACACAGCAATTCATTTCAGCTTATATTTGTCCTAATATAGAACTGAAGACTCCCCCACTATAGGGCTACTGATCTAGTCACCCCATGTTGACTGATACCGATCAGTCTGGCCAGCATTTAGCAGAGTTTTCTTTATGTAGGGAGTAGGATTTTATGCAAGAGATAATAAGAGTAAGGTTTTAGGTAGTTTCATTTCTCTTGTGTCGATATTCATCAGATATGGAGGAATTGTTTCTAACTCCGTCATCACATAACAGTTTTGTTTACTTTCAGTGAAACCATGTCGGTGAAAGTTAATGATACAAATTCACCATCAAGTATGTCTAAGAATAATATACCAATGGATAAATCAATACATCACAATCGTCATATTGAACAAAACAGGTGTGTGTACAGATATTTGAATGTTGTAGTTTCAAAACCCTCTATAATGGGTTTTTGATATATTTTTACATTTAAAAGTTTTTATAAATTTTATAAGTCAATGTTTATTAATGTAACTCATTAAAATTTACCATAAATTCAATCTAAAAGATGATGTTATTTGCAAACGCCGCTAAAATAACTATGATTAGTTTCAAAGCCCCCTATAATGAAATTGACCAATAACAGCACTGCATTTGAAACACGTGGCTTGTAAAATAGTATGGCGTCATTATTTGTTTTGATGAGAGATGCCGAAAAACTTTAAATAATATGGAAGATCTAGCGCAATTTTTAAAGAAATGTGACCCCCAAATATGTCCGGAAACGTTCACGCACAATTTTGGAAATGAGAACAGGAGCGCCAATAACGGTGAGTAAAATCATAGCTAAAACTGGCATATATAGTTTGATAGAAAGTTTTATGCAATATGAAGTAATGGGTATCTCAGCTCAGCTCATATACACTACCGTCCAAAAGTTTGGAAGCACACCTGTTTTCAAACAAAACAAATAAATGCCGACTAATAGCGGTAAAAATTAGCAATAATCTTAAGTTTTACAACCTTTTACGACTGTCTACACAAACACAAAAGGATTATTATCCTACATTCATCAAGTTTTATGGAATTCCTTAATATTGACGAAACACGTGTTTTATGACTTAATCCGTCGGCTACTTTATCCTATGCAATGGTGTAGTTTTATTGATAATGTTTGCTGGTTTTAACTTTTTTAGACCTTATTCAGTCGCACTTGAGCATTGGCACGTGAAAGTTGTGATATTAACATTGTCTGTATTCGAAAGATATCGGCTACTACTTTGACCGTATTTTTTCTTCTGAAAATGGCAAAACGCAAGCAAATCACGCTTGAACAGCGAAGCGCTATTTGCACTCTACGCGAGGAAGGATACAGTGAACGTCAAATCGCAGAAAGGCTCGGAATTTCTTGTAAAGGTGTCCACTATACCCTTGCTAGAAAACAAGAAACGGGGAAAAATGAAGATAGAAAGAGATCTGGTAGGCCCAAATCCACAACAAATCAAGAGGACAACTTCATTAGAGTTCTTTCTAAACGGAATCGACGCTTAACTGCACCACAGATCACTGCAGCTCTGAATGATACGCGAGAAACACCCATTTCAACAACTACTGTTAAAAGACGCTTACTGTCTGCGGGATTAAGAGGATGTGTTGCTGCTAAAAAACCCAAACTAACAAATCGACATAAGAAAAATAGACTAGAATGGGCAAAAGCGCATAAAAACTGGACTATAGAACAATGGGAAAATGTCCTTTGGAGTGACGAATCAAAATTTCAGATTTTCGGATCCAATAGACGTGTCTTTGTACGCCGGTCAAAAGAAGAGAGGGCTTCAGAGGCATGTACAGTGCCTACCATCAAACATGGTGGTGGTAATGTCATGGTTTGGGGGTGTTTTGGCAACAGTAAACCCGGCAATCTTGTGAGGATAACCGGAAAATTAAACAAGGAAGGCTATTTAAAAATTCTCCAAGATTCTGCCATACCCAGTGGACTAAGTCTCATTGGTTCTGGATTCATTTTTCAACAGGATAATGATCCTAAGCATTCGTCTAAATTGTGCCAGAACTTTTTAAACAAGAAAAAAGCTGAAAACATTTTAAACATCATGCAATGGCCATCTCAATCCCCTGATCTTTCTCCCATTGAACTTGTTTGGGATGAACTTGACAGGAGGGTGAAAAGTCGTTGTCCTACGAGCTCAGAACATTTGTGGCAGCTATTAGAGAACGAATGGAACAAATTAGATAAAGATTATTTTAAAAAATTGATTAATAGAATGCCCAGAATATGTGAGAAGATTTTAAAGGAGAAAGGTGGACACTTTGATGAAGCTAAAATTTAATCTAATTTACCATTGTATATTATTTTTTTATTTTGTTTAAGTTAGTTTCTGTTTGTTCTTTATTTTTTTATCAATACATTTAAATTTAAATGACTTAGTTTGGTTTTATTCGATTTTACCTTGCTGCTTCCAAACTTTTGGACGGTAGTGTATGTCCCACTGTTGGGCTCAAGCCTCCTCCTACTGTACCGCGCTGGTCAGACGTGTTGGTATAGGGTTTTGTTTCGAGTTTTCCATCTCTTGCATAGATGTTGTATGCGTTTTATATCCCTTAGTCGGCTCTTACGATCACCTCCGGGTAATATAGGGGTGACGAATTGTATTCTTGCTCTGTCACCACACGGATAGAGAAATATATTATTTTTTAATATTATATTTAGAATTGTACCAAGTAGTTGTAAGTTTTAATAAAGATAATAATAATAATATAACTGGCTGCACAAATAGCGTAGTACCCGTGTCACGGCTCGTAGTATCACGTGTTTGATTCCCACACAGGGCAAAACTTTGTGTGATCCACAAAGTGTTTTTCTCAGTATTTTTGGCAGGTTATGGCCTGCACATACCCCGCCCATACCGTCCGAGGTGACGGTGAAAGATGGTGTGCGGCCCCGTACCCTACCGTGCTCCCTCCTCGTCACCATTGGACCGGGATAAAGTCCCGGTAACAAATAACTGTGTTGTGTTACCGAGGTCACACGGTCGGCCTCATTGCGGCTGGTGGACTGATCCCGGTCGATCCAACCGTGACGCGTCGGCTGCGGAGTGTGTCAGTTCGGAGAATCTCTTCTGCGACACTGTCGAGCATATCGGCAATGTTCGGCAGCACCAGGTCGGCACTGATGATTGCAACGAGTTCACAGCTGTTATGCCAAGGCCATACAAATCTCGAGCGTGTGCTGCGTCGTGTCCTCGTCACAATAGCAGTGGTGGCAGGACGGTGCGCTCTCTCTCCTTACGACCGTGTGCAGGTACTTGCTGAATCGATCATGCCTAGCCAAGATCTACACCATTTGGAAAGAGAGGAGCGTATTACCAACCCAATCGCTCCATTAGTATTGGCTGAAACTGGCCACAGTCCGAAAACCGTACCGAGGCCTCTCCAGTCGGACTGCGCAAAAGTTGTTCTCTCAGTCTAGATGTAATTCGTGTCCATTGATTGTATGTTATTTGGAAAAGTTCTCTGCAATTGATAATTTCCTACAAGAATTATTTTCTTAGCTCATTGTTAAGTCTTTTTAAAAATAAAAGCTAATGATTTGTTTTTTTTTTAAATTCTTATGTTAGCAAACGAGCAGATAACATACCTGATAGTGTTAAGTGTTACTGCCGGTCTGCCGCCCATGGACCTTTGCAATACCAAGGGTATAGCTAGGCCGCTGCCTACCAATATAAACCCCAAAGTCACCCTGTTGGGCGTCCGGCTTTCTCGCTCACCGAACAAAGCGCAATAGCACATTGCCATTACTCAGACGTTGATCTTCTGCGAGAGTGTGGTACTACCCCGGATGGACCGGCCCGCGGGCCGGTCCATCCGGGGTCCACGCTGTAGACAGAGAACTGTCCACAGCGTGGTCCTGCCATAATTAGTTTTGCACGATGATTGATTTTGTATATAAGTTTAAAAACTGACAACATAATTTCTCAAATTATAAAGTAATTTCTATTTTGGTTTCAGCCACGAGCCAAAATCAGTCTCAAAATTTTCTACGTGCCAACATAATCAAGATGCTTATCGCTGTAAACTTGTAACATATCAAGATATCCGGAAATTTCATAGATTATTTTATAAATGTAAAACTAAAATCGTTCAAGATAATTTTTTGCTACAATATTGTCTTGTCAGTCAATCTAGGAAAAATACTCCAAATATTAAAAGAAAATTAACTATTAAATACAATATACCTGTCAATGGCAGTGAACATAAACCCGTGTGTCAGAAAACGTTTTTAAACGCCCTACAAATAAAGAAAGATCGTGTTCGAGGCGTGATGAACCGTTTTTACTTTGGTGATGGTTCTCCATTAAAAGAAAACAGAGGAGGTGATCGGAAAAGTGCACAATTCGAAGCGAAAAAAAAAGGAAAATCATCAGTCGAATAGTTTTTAGAAAAATTTATAAGGGTTCGAATATTTCATACAACTTTGGTTTTGGTTCTTCTAGGACAGATGTATGTTCTACTTGTATTTCAACATGTTACAAGAACGTTTGAAAACTGAAAACGATCCTATAAAGAGAAGAGGATCAACAGACTGAAGTACAAAGCATAATATTTTAAAAGAAGAAAATGAAGATTAATATCATTTGATTGCCAAAAAAACAACCAAACGCTTCCGAAATCACCTGACCAGTCAGCTTATTTTAGTAAGCAATTTAATTTCTTTCACTTGGCCAAAATCCAAGGAAATTCAAAAAGAACACTGAATACAGAAAATGTCTGCTCATATTATTGGACTGAGTTGGATCATGCTAAAGGCAACTAACCAAATTATTAGTGCAGTCTACCATTTCTTAATAGTAGCCAAAATATAATCGCTTGTAAACATTCTGAGAGCAGTTTGTGATGGATGTGCCGGCCAAAATAAAAATACGGGTATGATTACTATGCTAGGGAAATGGCTATACTATGACGCACCAAGAAACGCGAACAAGATTGAATTATTTTTACCACCTCACCTCTCACTCACTCTTTTATTCCTCCGGATAGAGATTTTGCGAAAATTTAGAGGAGATTAAAAAACAAGGCAGTGATTGATTTTCCCTTGGAGTATACTAAAGTTTTACAAGAAAATGGAACATGCGTTGATCTGATAATACCAATTTATGATTGGAAGGCTGTTTATCAGTCCGAGATAAAACCTACATCATCTTGACACTTTTCATTCATGGAGTAAACGATTTTTCTTACGCGTACTAAAAAAGATAATATATTGATATAAGGAGAATAAACTTACTGTAATGAAATTTATGGCAAATAAGTTATTACTAAGAAGAATAAAAAAATAACAATGATATTAATAATGAGATCGAATAATTTTGCCAAAGTTAAAGATGTGACTGATTTACTTCAAAAGCATTTCGGCCAAGACTGAAGGACTTTGCCTCAACCGCAATTCTATGTGAATATATCAAATCTTACGTATGGAATTAATTTTTCGCTTGTAAAAACAAGACATTATTTATTTGTTTTAATAAATTATTATAATTATATTTTATTTGTTGTGGTCACTTTTATTAAAGACTTTTTTTAATATAGAAAACAAACCTAGCATAAGAGGCTTACGAATTGCCAATAACTTATGTGACCATGGTTTGGAGGATATCACTGTACATATTTAAGATTTATTTTGTCATTAAACATTTTATTCTCCCTATCATATTTATTTTTTCATTCTAATATTCTCCGTCTGCCTGCACACATGAACACAAAGCCTTTGGCATATAACCAGTGATCGGAGTAGGTATATTGGTTTTTGCTACTTGCGTCGGTAATGTTCATGTAAAGATTAACATGGATACGCCATTTTTCCGGAACGTCATTCCGGTACTTCCGGAATCACTGAAGTATTGTCTACAAATTCAAATAATATAACTTGTTTTTTTTTTTTTAATAGATTGCATTAAACAGATTTCAAAAGCTTTTATTTAACTTGTAATGTTTGTATACGTGTTCGACACTAATTTTGGAAGCTAAGTTAGAATCACTCCTCTATGTGTCCGTATGGGCTCAAATCTTATGTACCTTCGGTGAAAATACAATAACATGGTACCATGGAGCTGCTCTGATTGTGGAGCCGGAAGAAAGCCATTGGAACTTTTTTTTCTATGTTAATGTGTAACGGGACGAGCAGATCGCTCGCCTGATGGTAAGCGTCACGTCTGCCTATGGACAGATGCAGTGCCAATCAGTAACTAAATAGTTCTGTCTGGCACTGCCCAGCGCCCGCTACACCGAGACGACAGTTATTTATTAGGTCTGATATACCCAGTAATTGCACTAGCTTCAATGCCCTTTCCCCGAAACATCGAAGTGTTGTACACACTCCCATTTTAGGAAGGAATGTCTGGCAAATCGGTGGTACCCAGCTAGACGGCCCAGTACAGGAACCTACCACCTTAACTAAATATTATAAACCCATCGACTTTGGACTTATTTGTTTTGTCTTTGTAAGTACTTGGTGCTACCTACTGTAATTTTTAAATGTAAGTAAAATTAATTTAGCCGAGATGGAAGGTACACCACTGATATAGAGCGAAGAGTGAATGCGGGAAATAGAGTGAACGGAGCGTTGGGGCAACTTCTCGGCAGCCACCACCTCAGCCAGAAGGCACGTGTAGCAATACATAACGCAGTGCTTGTCCCAACATTACTGTATGGAAGCGAGAGTTGACTTGAAGCTTGACTCCACCTTCTTTCAGTACGTGACCAATCTGGTCTAGGTAGGTGAGTCTCGGTCTCCCCCTGTACCTACATCCTTCCACTTTCGCATTGTATATCTTCTTAACCAGACGTTCGTTCGGCATTCTTTCCACATATATTTTACATATTATGTATCAGTTTATTTCTTTTTCTTTAATTTAATCTTTTTATTTTTTTTCTGTGAAATGTGAAGTGAGAATTCATGTGTATGAATTAGATTTAAATATTTCTTTTCTTTCTTCGTGTCCATGGATGAGGTAAAAAACGACTAACAGATATAAAATAAAAAAAATATTTAAACAAGAGAAAGAAAAACGCGAAATGAAGCCTTATACCAACCCGTATGACCAGTGGGACCTGATAACTAGAGTTCCATAACTAGAGTTCCATAACTAGAGAGGAAGTCTATGTTCTTATGTATGTCTAACTATCATACTACAGTTAAACATTATGCTTAATAAGAAATAGCATATCATATTAGGTAGATCTTAAGTTTACAGGACTGCTACATGTTTGCTATTACTTGAAGGATATTATTAAAGTTTACAAATACATTCTAAATATTAAAAATAATAACATTCATTACCATTCATATCATGTATGTTTTCTTTTTCTTCTAAGTCAGTTTCTACTACAGTGGGTGGCAATGGTTCACACTCTTTAACCGTAACTAGCAGTAGATCTGTAAAAAGTAGAACATTTATTTATTAATTTGATTATGTGCACACAATTCTTTGGAAATGTTAATGTACAATAAGTACATGGTACTTATATAAGGATAGGCTGAACTAACATCTATAATAGAGAATATATGCAACTATCTTTTATAATACTATAGTATGGTAAAGGACTATGTGGGTGAGAGCATGGAAGCAAAGTATTCAAGAGAAAGACCACATGCTGAATGAACCAAATAGTGGAAATCTGACGAGAGAATAACGAAGTACATTATAATTAGTATTATACATACTTACGGTTTTCAGAAGTTTCATTTTCTACAACCTCCACTATATCTATTTGTGGAAGTTCCATGAATGTTCCTTCCACTATGGGAACATCTATGCCATTTGTAAAAAGCATAATATTTTTATTTCTTAATGTATATATATATTATTATTATTATGGTTAAGAAAATGTACATTTTTAGAAAAAATACCATGAGGTACACTTGTGGTATTTTTTAACCATATAGACTTCTTTGGGGTAATAAATCACAGTCATAAACACTCTCCATGCCATCAGTGCTCAATGATATCATTGATTTTATCTGTTCTTCTACATTATCCAATTGAGATGCACTGTTTTGACCACCCCCGGTACGTTAAAGTGCCGAGCAGCTGACTTTTTTCTAACCGTACGTTTCAAGCCTTCATATTTTATTTTTAGTGTTTTTGTCGACCTGAATATGGCTCCAGATCGAGCATTAAATTCTTGTTCAATGGTTTTCCATACGATTTCTTTCTTTTTCCAGGTGGTAGCATCACTTTGTTTATTCTCCAGCACAGTTTGGTATTTCTGTACCAGTGACACTAAAATGTTCCTCTCATGTAACGAAAAGTTTGCACTTCTATCTCTTTTGGATTTATCCATTTTAATTATAATATGAATTTAATTAATAACAATATAAAATCACACGTTGTACGAAAGGAACTTTGGGACATTTTACCGGAGTATGGTATTAACGGTAAACTACTACAGGCTGTGCAGTCCAGTTACATGGGCTGTAGAGCCTGTGTGCGGCTGGATGATGGAATGTCCCCTTGGTTTGACGTCAATATCGGCGTTAAGCAGGGGTGCGTTCTGTCAGCCAGGCTGTTTATCATATATCTGGATAAATGTCTCCACAGATTGAACGACATAAATGTGGGAGTCCAGATGGGCGACTCAGTGGTCACTGCTCTGCTTTATGCAGATGATGCAGTCCTGCTGGCACAGTCAGCGACTGACCTGCAGACCCTAGTCGACACAATGACAGAAGATTGTAAGAAAAGGGGTCTACGCGTGAATGTGAACAAAACCAAAATAATGGTCTTTGAAAGAGATGAAGCCAGAACGGATGTAAGAGTAACAATAGGTAATGATTTACTAGAGCAAGTGGATGAATTTGTATATCTTGGATGTGGATTTAGCCGAGATGGAAGGTACACCACTGATATAGAGCGAAGAGTGAATGCGTGAAATAGAGTGAATGGAGCGTTGGGGCAACTTCTCGGTAGCCACCCCCCTCAGCCAGAAGGCACGTGTAGCAATACATAACGCAGTGCTTGTCCCAACATTACTGTATGGAAGCGAGAGTTGGGTATGCAGAAAAGAATATGAAAGTAAAATTAATGCGGTCGAAATGCCGAACGAACGTCTGGTTAAGAAGATATACAATGCGAAAGTGGAAGGATGTAGGTACCGAAGGAGACCGAGACTAACCTACCTAGACCAGATCGGTCATGTGCTGAAGGAAGGTGGAGTCAAGAGTCTCCGAAACCGGCGAGCGTGTATGAAGAGAATTATGAATGTTGAGGAAGCGAGTGAAGTATGCAGAGATAGAGTTCTCTGGCACTCTGTTTTCTCTGCCTACCCTGCAAGGGATATGACGTGATGATATGTATGTAAAATCACACGTTATTTACGCGACACAAACACTAATTGACAGATGCAAGTCTAAAATGACGTTTGACAAGCGAGAATGACGTATATTGAACAAATGAAACGTCTAATTTATTGTGCCATTCGGTTAACCAGTAAGTTGTAACTCGAAGCTTTAATTTTGCTGTGAAATTGACAGAAGATACTCATAACTATTACTTGTCAATTAACGCTAATCAGGAAGTAACTAATCAAAGGTTTTCTTGAAGATGGTGAACGAGGCCCTAAGAGTAAGACAGAAATTTAACCGCGTCTTTTGTGAGTGAAATATTTTGAGTCCAATTCACGTTTATACTAGTTTGAGTATTTGTTTTACTCGGTATATACTAAAATCATACCAAGTTTGAAGTTCTATCTGTTACCGTTTTTATGATAGAGCTAAAACAAACAAATATGCAAAAAATGTTTCTTGTATGGAATCGGTAATTTTTAACTTATTGATTTTTAATGTATGTTCTTATATCGGCCGTAGTTATAAACTCTTTTTGAAAAATAGAATTATGCACCTGCTAATGTTCGAAAGAAAAAGCTCAGTGAGTGACAGACATACAGCGGAGTCTTAGCAATAGGGTCCCGTTTTCAACCTTTGGGTACGGAACCCCAAAAAAACTAATTTGCAGCGGGATGGCGATAAATTATTAAGAAGATACAATTGGTCATATGGTTACATTGTAAAATTCCGGAAAAAAATAATATTCCGGAGGAATACCCATATTAATATATACGTTTCAGATTATTGACCCTAATTCAATATACCTACTCCGATCACTGCATATAACATTTTATTCATTTTAATACATGGCACTATTTGTACTTAAATATGTACACAATTTATACCAGTCTATGCTTAATCGTACACATCCATCTACTAAGCAATATAATGTTAGTTGCAAAATCCATTATAACATGACAGTTCAGTTTCAAAACCCTCTAAAATGACAGGTTAGGGGCCGTCCATTAATCACGTGAGGTTTAAAACGGGGAAGAGGGATTTGACAAAAATCACGATATATATATCACAAGGGGGAGAGTGGGTGTATATATCACGTGTATTTATTTTTTCCTCAAACGCTGAGATTTTTAAACTGAAAAGCGGCGTGTACATTGTTGCCGTTGCCAGGGAACGAACGCAGTCGTTTAAATTAAAGTAGGTGATTTGTATAAAGACCTTCTCGCGAGGTGTAAAAAAGAAAAAAAACCGAGAATATAATGAGCTGTGGGCTACTTCTTCGTAGGTACTAAAAATTCACGTGATGTTGGTTGGGGAGGAGGGATCATAATCTTAAACCTCACCACGTATCACCAAGGGGGAGGGGGAGTTAAAAATGCTAAAATAAGATCACGTGATTAATGGACGTCATCTTAGTTGCAAAACCCGCTATAATAGATTTTAATTCTTATTTTTTTTTAATATGATCAATATTATATAAACTTAGATACATCTTTTAGGATTGTCACGACGCGACAAGCAAATTGACGTCATTTTTTTTTGCTTTACCATTCAATTAGTTACAATTTATTAAATAATACCATTGTCTGTAAAAATCACTTGGAGCATTATAGCGGGTTTTGAAATTGCACCCCTCATTTATTTAATTATATTTGTTCATCTATGTCAGTAATTCTTAAAGTAGTCCAAGTGGACCCCAAGAGTTCACATATGACTCGACAGGGGTTGCCGTTTGCCTAAAAAAACATACATTATTGACGAATTTTGGGAATATTCTATAAATGTAATTTGGCTCAATCAAAACCAGAAAAATTTTAAATGGTTTATCAGAAAACAATGTTTGGGAACCATTATTTTTAATTTATGTCCGCTGTTAGTTAACCCATGGATTTTATTGCCATAGTAACTATACTGGTCATGCGAATTGATGTTCGCATAAGTTTACTAGGAGAGCGTTGCTGCCACTTATCTGGTCCTCCCTGATATGACATTTACGACTCAATAAAGAGTGACCCCTCACTTCACAAGAAAGGGCTTTGGTTGTATATTAGTAAATAAATTTAAGATATTTCGTATTGTTTACAATATATGTGTCTTCATGCCCTATTCCTTCATGGGAGGTTTAATAACTGCCTAAGGAATCACTAGAGGGATAGAGGGACTCAGCTGTAATCACCAACCACCCTTATCGCAGTTGATCAAGTCATTATATCCCCTAAATAGACTTATATATACCAGTGTACTTTGATAAGCTGACAGATAATTTTGTAATATGGCTGTTTACAGAGAAGAAGGAGAAAATTATAGCATAAAAGAAGATGACACACAAGATAATAATTCAGGTGACTGCGACGATATGCAAGGAGAATTAGTACTGAAATGTGAAGTGTCTGATGACGAAATCAAGGAGTGAGTTACTTTCATTAGAATCATTTAAATCTTTGATGAGCTATTTTATTGATGTATTATTTTATTCTATGATGCATTAGATTATCCTGTTATGAATTATGTTATTCTATGATGCATTAGATTATCCTGTTATGAATTATTTTATTCTATGATGCATTAGATTATCCTGTAGTGAATTATTTTATTCTATGATGCATTAGATTATCCTGTAGTGATTTGTTTTATTCTATGATGCATTAGATTATCCTGTTATGAATTATTTTATTCTATGATGCATTAGATTATCCTGTAGTGAATTATTTTATTCTATGATGCATTAGATTATCCTGTAGTGATTTGTTTTATTCTATGATGCATTAGATTATCCTGTTATGAATTATTTTATTCTATGATGCATGAGATTATCCTGTAGTGATTTGTTTTATTCTATGATGCATTAGATTATCCTGTTATGAATTATTTTATTCTATGATGCATTAGATTATCCTGTTATGAATTATTTTATTCTATGGTGCATTAGATTATCCTGTTATGAATTATTTTATTCTATGATGCATTAGATTATCCTGTTATGAACTATTTTATTCTATGATGCATTAGATTATCCTGTAGTGAATTATTTTATTCTATGATGCATTAGATTATCCTGTTATGAATTATTTTATTCTATGATGCATTAGATTATCCTGTAGTGAATTATTTTATTCTATGATGCGTTCGATTATCCTGTAGTGATTTGTTTTATTCTATGATGCATTAGATTATCCTGTTATAAATTATTTTATTCTATGATGCATTAGATTATCCTGTAGTGATTTGTTTTATTCTATGATGCATTAGATTATCCTGTTATGAATTATTTTATTCTATGATGCATTAGATTATCCTGTTATGAATTATTTTATTCTATGGTGCATTAGATTATCCTGTTATGAATTATTTTGTTCTATGATGCATTAGATTATCCTGTAGTGCTTTGTTTTATTCTATAATGCATTAGATTATCCTGTTATGATTTATTTTATTCTATGATGCATTAGATTATCCTTTAGTGATTTGTTTTATTCTATGATGCATTAGATTATCCTGTAGTGATTTGTTTTATTCTATGATGCATTAGATTATCCTGTTATGAATTATTTTATTCTATGATGCATTAGATTATCCTGTAGTAAGTTATTTTATTCTATGTTGCATTAGATTATCCTGTAGTGAATTATTTTATTCTATGATGCATGAGATTATCTTGTAGTGAATTATTTTATCACTTGATAAATTACCTTATTCTATAATGAATTAGTTTGTATCTTATGGTGAACTATTTTAAACCATAGCCCGCCGGAAAAGGTGTATTATGCTTATCTGTGATGAATTAGTTTGTAGCCTATGATTAATTATTTTGTCCTATGATTATAGATAGACTATCCTATAGTGAATTATGTTATGAACTGATGAATTATCTTATTCTGTAATGAATTCATCTCATGTTGAATAAGTTTATCCTGTGATGAATTAATTTATGACGTGTTCCATTACTTTATCGTACAGCGAATTATTTTGCGTATTAAGTTTAGAGTTAAGAATTAGCACATGAGTTAAAACGAATTTCGAATAGATGGGGGTTGTATCCTCACGTGTAATAAACATTTTTCGTTCACAAATAAGTTAATATTGTTTACAGACTTGGC
Source organism: Lymantria monacha (assembly GCA_905163515.2). NCBI lineage: Eukaryota > Metazoa > Arthropoda > Insecta > Lepidoptera > Erebidae > Lymantria > Lymantria monacha. Next base: position 4,540,635 of record LR991104.1, read on the forward strand.
TCTAAAGACAACTGTGTTACTTTAGATACAACATGCAGTGAAGTTAATGTAACAAATAAAGTGAATGTGTGCGTGGCGTCCGGAAGTCACTTAGTATTTGAAGTATCACCCATTGTATCTAAGTAAGTACTATAAATACTCATTTAAATACATATCATATTTAAGATTTTGATTAACAACGATTGGAATTCCAATTGCTTTAACAATTAAGCTAATGTGGTTGCTACATGTATTGAACCAATTGACAACATTTAATTATTTAACATTCTATATTAAATAAGCTGTGTGGTTGCTGCTACGAATACTACCAACCCTTACTTCATGGATGTCGTAAAGGACGACTAAGAGTCTTATGACGACCTGGGCCAACTTCATTTGATGACGTTTGGTCAACAATTACATTCCCAAGGAGGGTTGACGTCTGATAGGCGACCGGACATAAAACTATTGCCAATAACTTCTACAATATGTACTATGAAAGAAGAGTACATATTGTATCGACCCCAAGTAATTGAAATGAGAGTAGGAGAATGAATTCTATATCAAAATAAAATTAGATCTGAAATAAAGAGATTATTTTTGAAATAAAGCTTCTTTATGCACGCTTGGTGCGGAGTAAGCTGGTGAATGCCTGATAAGAGCGTTACGAAAAGTGTGATCGGGCGAGGCGAACGGAAATTGAGAGGGTGATATAAGTAAGTGAAGATAGAAAGAGAGAGAGTTATGGTTCGTATATTACTGTAGGAGCAAGAGAGAGGTACACATTTTATTTCTCTCATAGCCAGTTACGTCTCGTATATACAGGGTGCCGATTTAATTAGTAGAATCCTTGAAGGGGGTGTATCAGACCATGATACACTATCCAAATCAGTAAAAAAAAAAATAGTACCTAAGTTTTGATTAAATTGCCATACTGATAAGCGGTCAATACACTTGTAGTATAAAAATTTCATGTAGGCATATACTCATGCGTGTGACACTGAACTAGTAGGCAAATAGACCCGCTCACTTATTTAATTATTTAACATTCTATATTAAATAAGCTGTGTGGTTGCTGCTACGAATACTACCAACCCTTACTTCATGGATGTCGTAAAGGACGACTAAGAGTCTTATGACGACATGGGCCAACTTCATTTGATGACGTTTGGTCAACAATTACATTCCCAAGGAGGGTTGACGTCTGACAGGCGGCCGGTCATAAAACTATTGCCAATAACTTCTACAATATGTACTATGAAAGAAGAGTATATATTGTATCGACCCCAAGTAATTGAAATGAGAGTAAGAGAATGAATTCTATATCAAAATAAAATTAGATCTGAAATAAAGAGATTATTTTTGAAATAGAGCTTCTTTATGCACGCTTGGTGCGGAGTAAGCTGGTGAATGCCTGATAAGAGCGTTACGAAAAGTGTGATCGGGCGAGGCGAACGGAAATTGAGAGGGTGATATAAGTAAGTGAAGATAGAAAGAGAGAGAGTTACGGTTATATTACTGTAGGAGCAAGAGAGAGAGGTACACATTTTATTTCTCTCATAGCCAGTTTACGTATCGTATATACAGGGTGCCGATTTAATTAGTAGAATCCTTGAAGGGGGTGTATCAGACCATGATACACTATCCAAATCAGTAAAAAAAAATAGTACCTAAGTTTTGATTAAATTGTCATACTGATAAGCGGTCAATACACTTGTAGTATAAAAATTTCATGTAGGCATATACTCATGCGTGTGACACTGAACTAGTAGGCAAATAGACCCGCTCGCGCTGCGCTCACCGCCGCACAGCTGGGTCGAAATGTACCTACAGGTCAATGTACGCTGACAAACCTACTGTTTTCATAAAAAACAAATCACTTTATCTCGGGATTGGGCAGAGCTAGGAGTCTGCAACTAACTTTAATGTTTTTTATGGCGTCATTCCTACACCTAGTTTAAGTTATTCTACTAATAAAATCGGCACCCTGTATAATACAGTGCAGACCTGTTGTCTGTCTATCACACTATAGGAGGAAAAGAGAGCAGTGCGCGTGCACTTTTTCTTTCTCTCTTCCTCTCATAGTCAGCGTACGAAATCTCAGTCAGTAGTTCATTTGGGAAATTGCTAGCGTTATGTGAATGGTGATTTCTTGTATGTATATACATGCAAACAGATGATTCTAAAGAAGTTTCACTTCAAATTACTGAAATTTTTAGCATTTAATATGCTTAATTATTTATAAATACCCGATTACGAAACGAAAAATGATGTCACAAGCGGGGTTCGAACCCGCACCTATTGGGAATCCGGCCCAATCGTGCTGCCACTTACACCATCGTGAACTATTTTAGGACATGCAAATTTCGCTTAAACTAAACTTTACAGTTAGAATTGTATTAAACGATCGTTTAATACAATTCTAACTGTAAAGTTTGAAGTATTAAGCCTATACAATGTGTAAACATTGGCCGGTAGATGGCATACGTCACCTTGAAGACGTAAGATATAATATGAAGCGAAATTTGCATGTCCTAAAATAGTTCACGATGGTGTAAGTGGCAGCACGATTGGGCCGGATGCCCAATAGGTGCGGGTTCGAACCCCGCTTGTGACATCATTTTTCGTTTCGTAATCGGGTATTTATAAAGTTTCACGTCATTCGTATGGTCTAAAGCACACTGGTGATTTTTTATTATTAAAATTCATTCATGACTTTAATAATAATTTTACAAATTAAAATAATGAAATTATAGGTTGAATAAAAGGCCAAAAACTTCTGCAGAACGCGGTCGAGAACATAGATTACGAAGAGCATTGCTTAAACAACTACGTAAGCAACAACGGGTACCAGATGCAATACTTGAAGCTACAGAAAGTACTCGAAGTGCTGAAAACTCTGAAATAAGGGCAAAAAGAAAAAGATTAAAGGCTGCAGAGGCGACACGGCGATGGAGAGAGAAAATAAAAGGCCTTGATGAGACATTAAAAAAACAGAGGAAAACTGGAGCTCAACGGATGCGAGAATACCGGGCGAGAAAAAAATTGTAAATATTAACTTATTTATGAAACTTATGCCATTGAAGGCTCTTAAAATTCTTATTGAAGTAAAACTTCTTTACGTATGCTTGACGGTTGGTGACCGCTTGGGTAGGAATGAGCTGGTGAATGTGTGATGAGAACGTTACGAAAAGTAGAATCGGGCGAGGTGAACGGCGGTTGAGAGGGAGATAAGTTAGTGAAGATGGAAAGAGATGTTTCGTATATTACTGCAGGGGCATGAAAGGGCGATCACATATTTTCTTTCTCTCTTTCTCAAAAATATTAATTTATTAACGGAAAAATCATAATCGCCAAATTACTCCACAACGGGCGTACCGTTAATTAATAAAAAGTAAGTTTAATTCATTTGTATCAATGTGTTGATCTGATCTGACAGGTATACTTGTGTGTTGTCAGGTCAGGTGACTTCAACAATGTTTGGTAAACAATTCTCGAATAGGTTTACAAAGATTTGCGCGGCGTTGTGCACCTTTTTTTGGAATGGGCAAAATATGTTTAACTCGCGTCATGATACGTGACCTGGTCGAAAATTCGTAAGACGGAGGGAGAGTAAACCGCGGGCGCGGCGTAGGAGAGGAAGTAATATCCCCCTCTCTTTCTACCGCGCGGCGAAAATGTATACCTGCTCCTGCTGTTTCGTTTAAGCGACGCAGGACGCTTGCGCGAGTGTACGTACGTGTTTGTAGTACAGCCTGCTACGTGCATCCACGGATGGTAACTGCCGATGGTTCGACCGTCTGTATATATGTAAAATTCGTGTATATAAAGTGTTGAAAATATAAAAATTGAACAAATTAATGAAAAAAGTGACGAAGATATAGTGAAAGAAAATGAGTGAGTACTATGTTTTATATGTAATATGTTTACTATATAGCATCAACATATATTTTTAACATATATAAGGGGGGCATAGTCCGGAGCGTGCTCGTTTGCGTCCCCTGCCAGTCTAATTAGACTGCTAATCCGGCTCGATATGCGTACCGCAATGCGGGTTAGGGCGTCCCCCGGAGGCGACGCGTACCGACCCGCCCCCGTTGGTACGAACTTCGGCAGTTGTGGCGATGGGGGCCGCCACCCATCACGCCTTGCCCAGTCAGGCGAGTCGAGGAGAGCAGAGTGCCGGGTGGGCACGTGGAATGTAAGAGGTTGTGTGGAAGGGAAGTTGCACGAGCTGATATCCGTCATGGCGGACAAACAGCTAGACGTGCTCTGTGTAACAGAGACCAAGCGAAGGGGCAGCGACGCCTGCGATCTTCCTGGTGGCGGGATGGCTCTGTGGTCTGGTGTACCACAGAGCGATCGAGCCAGCATGGGGGTAGGAGTGCTGTTGTCCTCTCGCTTGGCCTCAGGTGTGAAGGATTACGGAATGTATGATCCCAGACTTCTTTGGGTCCGTATAAAACTAGGTGTCACCAAGGTATTCATGGTTGTAGCATATGCTCCCGTAGGATCCTCGGTGGCATCAGACCTAGAGAAGTTTTGAGATAATGTTAGGGAAGTTCTGGATATGGCAGAATCCAGTGAACGCGTGATTGTATGCGGAGATTTGAACGGATGGGTGGGGACAAAACGTCCCGACTATGAGGACATACTTGGTCCATTTGGTGATAAGAGAGTGAACGACGCAGGTAGGCTCACAGCGGATGTATGCATGGAGAGAAATCTTATTGGGTCAAACACATTTTTCCAACATAACGACATCCATATGTATACATGGAGAAGGAATGAACAGAAAAGTATAATAGATTTAATTTTGGTAGACAGTCGCCTCCGAAGCAAAATATTGGACGCAAGAGCCTACAGGGGCCCCACAGTCGATACGGACCACTATCTCGTTATTGCGAGATTTAGTGGTCTGTTCAGAAAGTGGAGGCACTGGTGAGAGCGTGTCCACTTCGGAGGGCTTGAAAGAATAAAGGTTGCAAGAAGAGTGTGTAAGAGAAATGTATGCAGAGGGTGTCCGAGAACGGCTGACGATGGCAAGCCAGCCGCAATCGGATATTGAAGAATGCTGGAGAGTATTGAAAGAGAGTATGGTAGATACAGCGAAAGAAGTATGTGGAAGTTCAAAGAAGCATAGGAAAACAAATGGTGATGCATGGTGGGATGCGGAAGTGGCAGCTTCCGTAGAGCAAAAGAAGAAAGCGTGGCTGGACTATGTCTCTTCTTTGAATCTGAATGACAGTATGACTGAACAGAAGAAAGAAATATATCGGCAATGTAATAATGACACCAAGGCCTTAGTGAAAGAGAAACGTGATAGAGCAAGTATGAGTGCAGAAGATAGGCTGACTAAAAACTTCGAGGGTAACACCAAACTCTTTTGGAGGGAGGTGAAGAAGTCTCGTGGTGGCTGGTCAGCCTTCAGAATGAATAAAATAAGGTCTAAAGGTGGAGACATTCTTACACAAACACAAGACGTGTTAAGCCGATGGAGTGAATATTTTGGCGATATGTATGCGGATGCTACGGTTGGCGCCGGTGTTGCATGTGGTTTATTAGATCAACATTCGACAACGGCGTCCTCCGATCATCATATGTATGAATGAAGTTGAATGGGCGATAAGAAGTTTGAAAAATGGTAAGGCAGCGGGCATTGATATGGCGTGTGGCGACGGGATAGAATACATATGTCGCCACCCCTTGCTTGCCCGTGGGAGTCGTAAAAATTGACTAAGGGTTCACCAGGAGAGTGGGCAGCAGCTCTCTCCTGGGAAACGTATAACACCACACTGCGATCGCCAACTCGCCTGCCCAGCGTGGCGATTACGGCTCTAACCCCTTATGAGCAACACAAGTAAAAAATCGGCCCCCAGTCACGGCAGCTCCGCTATCCTACGGGCTCATCGTGGTAGCGGGCCTGGTAGCAATGGAGTAGGGGGTGCGAAGCGGCAGCGATTCGGCTACCAATCAAAACGATCTTTGGCCCTGGTAACACACAACATTCGGACACTCAGGGCCGATGAGGTCATCGAGCTGGAAGAGGAATTGAGCAAAATCCGCTGGGATATTGTAGGATTATCAGAAGTGCGAAGAGAGGGCGAGGGCACGATAATCCAACGTTCTGGAAACTTGCTCTTCTACCGGGAGGGAGATCACCCGTCCCAAGGCGGTATAGGGTTTATCGTTCGCAGGTCTCTCGTAGGCAACGTGGAGAGGATCGAGAGTGTGTCGGCAAGGGTAGCATACCTTATACTCAGAATTACCAAACGGTATTCGTTGAAGGTCATACAGGTATACGCACTGACCTCGGCATACTCCGACGACGAGGTGGAGGTCTTTTACGAAGATATCTCGAAAGCCATACACGCGTCCAAAAGCCACTTTACGGTGGTTATGGGAGACTTTACCGCGAAACTAGGCAAAGGGAGTGATGATGAGATGAGAGTGGGGAAACATGGATATGGACAGAGAAACCAGAGGAGCCAGAAACTGGCTGAATTTCTGGAGAAGGAAAGCCTCTATGAGTAATTCCTTCTTCAGAAAGCAGCCATAAAGGAAATGAACCTGGATTAGCCCCGATGGTTCAACAAAAAACGAGATAGACTTCACCTTGTCGGACAAACGACATATATTTAATGATGTCTCAGTGATCAGCCGGATTAAAACTGGGAGCGATCACCGAATAGTACGAGGCACATTAAATATCCACACAAAAGTCGAACGGTCACGCTTGATGAACTCTACCCTCCGACCTACACCTGTCCAATACCAGAACCTCGAAAGCTTTCAACTCGAACTACACAATCGCTTCCAATGTCTAGACGAGTGCGAATCTCCGAACGATATGAACAACAGGTTCGTGGAAACTGTCCACGCGGTTGGGTCGAAGTTTTTCAAAGCTCACCGCGCCTATAGACCTAAAAAACTTTCTGACCAGACTCTCAGGCTCATGGAGCGGAGAAAAGGAATGACAGTACAGTCTTCAGGCGATTGGTCCGAATACAGGCAGCTAAATAGGCAGATCTCCAGGTCTGTGCGTCGTGATATTCGCCAATTTAATACGCTTCGTATTAAAGAAGCGATAGAGCGGAATCGTGGCTTCAAAGTGTTCGCACAAGATCTGTCCATTGGGCAAAGCCAAATGACTAAGCTGAAGACCGATGACGGCACTGGCATTTCATCCCAAAGTGAGATCTTGGGAAAGGTCGAAAGGTTCTATAGACAATTATATAAATCATCCCGAAATCCTGTTGTCGGCTTGGTCCAAGATCCCAGATCCAAGCTAACTCGTCACTATACCGAAGAAATCCCGGACATTAGCTTGTGCGAGATCAGAATGGCTCTCGAACAATTAAGAAACGGTAAGGCACCGGGAGATGACGGAATTACGGCAGAGCTGCTGAAGGCAGGCGGCCAGCCGGTCTTAAAAGCCCTTCAGAAGCTATTTAGTTCCGTTATCCTCGGGGGCGACGTTCCAGAGTCGTGGACCAGGAGTGTGGTGGTGCTGTTCTTCAAGAAGAGCGACAAAGCTCTTCTAAAGAACTACAGACCCATCTCACTCTTGAGCCACGTCTACAAGTTGTTTTCGAAGGTCATTACCAATCGACTCACGTGCAAGCTTGATGACTTCCAGCCGGCCGAACAAGCTGGCTTTCGAAAAGGCTATAGCACCATAGACCATATCCTCACGCTTCGGCAGATTATCCAGAAGACCGAGGAGTACAATCGGCCTCTGTGTATAGCGTTTGTGGACTATGAGAAAGCCTTTGATTCAGTCGAAACTTGGGCGGTGCTGCAGTCCCTTCAGCGGTGCCAAATCGACCATCGTTATATCGAAGTGCCAAAGTGTTTGTATAGGAACGCCACAATGTCAGTCCGTATTCGGGATAAGAGTACGAAACCGATCCAGTTGCAGAAAGGCGTGAGACAGGGAGATGTCATCTCTCCGAAACTGTTCACCACTGCACTGGAAGATGTCTTCAAGCTGTTAGACTGGACCGGACTCGGCATCAATATCAATGGCGAATACATCACTCACCTTCGATTCGCAGACGATATTGTCGTCATGGCAGAATCCATGGAGGACCTGGGCACCATGCTCAACGATCTCAGCAGGGTATCCCAACTAGTGGGTTTACAAATGAACATGGACAAGACGAAAGTCATGTCATTCCTGTACCGGTCCTAGTTGGCAATGCGATTCTCGAAATTGTCGATCATTACGTTTACCTTGGACAAACAGTCCAGTTAGGTAGATCCAATTTCGAGAAAGAGGTCAGCCGACGAATCCAACTCGGTTGGGCAGCGTTCGGGAAACTTAAGAGGATCTTCTCATCCAACATACCTCAGTGTCTGAAAACACAGGTCTATGATCAGTGTGTGTTACCAGTGATGACTTACGGCACGGAAACATGGTCCCTAAATGTAGGCCTCATAACCAGGCTCAAAGTCGCTCAGCGGGCTATGCTCGGGATTTCTCTGCGAGATAGAATCCGAAATACGGAAATCCACAGACGAACGGGTGTAACCGACATAGCACGAAGCATTAGCACGCTGAAGTGGCAATAGGCAGGCCACATCGCTCGAAGAACCGACAACCGCTGGGGAAGAAAGGTTCTAGAGTGGCGACCACGTACCGGACGACGCAGTGTGGGACGACCCCCCACTAGGTGGACAGACGACCTAGTGAAGGTTGCTGGGTGTCGTTGGATACAGGCGGCACAGGACCGCATTCTGTGGCGTAAAATGAGGGAGGCCTACGTTCAGCAGTGGACGCCAATAGGCTGAAATGATGATGATGATGACATATTGTAAAAGTTATTGGCAGTAGTTTTATGACCGGTCGCCTGCCAGACGTCAACCCTCCTTGGGAGTGTAATTGTAGACCAAACAGCATCAGATGGAGTTGGCCGAGATCGTTATAATACTCTTGGTCGTCTTATACGACATCCACGAGCAAAGTAAGAGTTGGTAGTATTCGTAGCCGCTACCACACAACGTTTGATATAAAATGTTTTAATAATATTATCTAATTTAGAAAATGAATTAAGTATTTCGAAAAATATATATATATATTTTTTCTTTTAATTTTAATGTGAGAGGCTGCAACAAAAGCACGGTGGCAATCGGAAAATGAGCGCGACATATTTGAGAGAGATCGTTTCTTTTTTTTAAATTACTTTTTTTAATAACTTTTAAAATATTGGTTCTTTATATTAGAAGTGTTAATTGTGTAAAACTCACCACATTGGCTTATCAATTGCTTTGCTAAACGAATGTAAAAACGTGTTTTCCGTATAAAAATCATCAAAAATATATAAAATAATAATAAATAAATAATCTTTGATTTCTCAGAGATATAAAAGAATGGAAAAGGATAAGAAATCGGGATTATCAAAGGGCATGGCGTCAGCGTAAAAGAGATTTGAAGCAAAAAGTTTCGCAGGAAGAAAAAGAAGAAAAGAAAAGAAAAAGGCATCGCGAGAATCAAAGGGCATATTATTATCGTACAAAAGCTTTGAAGGAAAATGACAAAAATGTACAAGAATTGTCCCAAAAGTAATTAAATGATTTTCAAATGTAATTAAATTTAATATTTTAAATATTGTGTAGCTTCCGTGTGGTGACGGTGTAAGAATACAACTCATCATCCATCCATCAGCCCTTAAACGTCCACTCTTGGACATAGGCTTCCCCACGAGAATGCCATTTGCAACGGTCCTGTGTCACCTACAATTCACCACCCCCTATCTTACCGTGGGTGATCGTAAGAGATGACTAAGGGATAAAAAACGCATATAACATCTATGCAAGAGAAGGAAAACTAGAAACAAAGCCATATACCAAAACGTCTGACCAGCGTGGTATAGTAGGTCAATTTCCCTACCATTGTGGAGGAGGCTCGAGCCCAACAGTGGGACATATATGAGCTGAGATTATATATGATTCATATTATTTTATTTTATGATTTCTTTGTTTTTTATTTGCAGGAAAAGAGAGAAATTTAACAGTAATGAAGATAATGTTGTGCAATGCGGGGCTTCTCAAAATTTAGAAAATGTACAGCTTGAACAAAACGAATCCCTCACTCACAAACTTGGTATATATGAAGAGAGTCACGAATGCACCACACCCAATATCATTCTACACAGAAACAAAGATATATCTGGTGATGTTAATTGTCTATTCCATTCGCTCATACGTGTTCTTCAACTTCAAATATTGGCATGTGATTTGAGAAGACAGTTACTTGATTCACCTTATTTAAAAACCTGCAATAATCCACAGGAAGCATATGAAATATTGTCAAGTAACAACCGATATGGCGATTTGAATTGTTTACACTTGTTTACAAAAGTTTACAATAAAAATATTTGTGTACATTATCATTATATTAACGTAATTACGAAAAATGAAAACACACGTTTCTGTCATTTTAAAGTTAATGATACACATAATTGGATTCATCTTGATCTTCGTGATCAGCACTTTACGCCTTATTTCACTGATGATGAAAAGAATAGAGATGATGATAGAAAACAAAAGCTGAAAAATAGAGAATATTCTAAACGGTATCGAGATAAAAAAAGAAATCAAATTCACAAACAGGCCCGTTTATCAGAGATGTGTTAGATGTACCAGTTATTCTTACTTCACAAATTGCTGGCCCATCCACCGAGTGCCGGTGGCCGCACTGCACGAGAGCACAGCGAAGAGAGGTGCTTGCAGGGTGGGTTTATGGGGTCGTGCGCTGCCTCTTCCGTCGTCCCGGACCGATTTGGCGCGGCGCGACCACCCCCATAGTCCACCGCAAGGGTAAAAAAAGGCGTGCTATATGTTCCACCAGTTCCCAAATTGCAGATTTAACATCGAGAAATGTACATTCAAGTCTATATATTCTAACTACAGTTCTATAGAAGATTGAGTGCCTTAAAGGCATACTCTCTTTGTCAAGTTGTTGAATCATCTTCATCTTCAGACATGCTTTTCAACAGAATTCTCCAGCTCATCGACAATTTGAAGAAATATTTTATTGAAAATGAATTTGGTCATGCTTGTGACGTTTGCGACAGAGTCTGGTTTGGAAATGATTTGAAATATTTGCAGAATAACGATGCAACACCCAAACATTGAATTTATAAGAACATTGCTATATTAAAAGTAAAAATATGTTCCCAGCCATTCAAAAGCGTCGTATTCCACCACTATCAGTTTACAATGGATTCAAATATCCTTCACTTCCAGACTGTTTTAATGACTTTTCTTTGGACTTGATAACTGCAAAGCTTATATCGCCAAGGATTCCATTTAAGCAAATTTGAAGGCTTCAGCATGTTCACGGTCAATATGGAATATACGAGCAGGTGATAAATGTTCCAATCGAAGTAAATACAATGGTACATCAGTTACCAAGACAAGTGGATGGTGATCACGCCATAAGAGTTCAAATCATCAAATAAATCAGCTACGTGTATAGTATGGTGATGAAGAGAAAAAATTACAAAGCAGTCACGAGGCAGTCCTCGTGATTCGTCAGTACCACAGAAGTGAAAACTTAAATCTATGAAAAAAAAAACAAATACAAAAAAATTAAAAGCGTGCCCCAGGGAGTATGTATGGGTGTGACCATATAATAGCCAGCCGTCAAAAAACAATGTTTTGGAATGGTTAGGGAATAATTTCACACTAATTGCTTTATTTATCAGTATAAAAGTACTATCATTTATATAATTAAATATAATATTCACTTATTGCACTATCGTACACAAATATGATAATTATATTAAAAAATATATATATTACATAAAAAAATTAACACTTCAGAACTATTACAATTATTTTCATCATCATCACATCTCATATATGTCCCACTGTTGGGCTCGGGCCTCCTCCGTAATGGGAGGGTAATTAACCTACTATACCGCGCTGGTCAAACGTGTTGGTATAGGGTTTTGTTTCGAGTTTTCCATCTCTTGTATAGATGTTATATGCGTTTCATATCCCTTAGGGGCCGTCCATTAATCACGTGAGGTTTGAAAGTGAGGGGGGGGTTGACAACAATCACGTAGTCCTGAACCTCACCATGTATCACCAAGGGGGAGGGGGGTTAAAAAATGCTAAAAAATCGATCACGTGTTTAATGGACGTCCCCTTAGTCGTCTCTTACGATCACCCACGGGTAAGATAGGGGGTGGTGAATTGTATTCTTACTCCGTCACCACATGGATTATTATTCCAATTATTTTACATTAATAAAATATCTCACAAAAATCAACTTTCATCCATAATTTCAACGATTCCTTTACCATCATCATCACCAATCTCTAAAACTGATACAATAGTTTTATGGTAGCTGAAGTAAGAAACGAACAATTTTGATTCGTAGCTATTTAAATATCTAACAAAGACGACATCAATAGTAGTTTTGTATTTCGTTGTGCAAAGATTACGATCATTTGACATCATCATCATTCTCCTGCTCTTGATCCAATTAATGACTTCTAATGTTTACGCGAGTATTACACATTTGAAATAAAACTACTTTTACGGATTCTATCGCGTTTGTATTTGATTTATAATTTCCCGACGTTTCGAACACTTTACAGTGATCATGGTCACGGGAGGACTGAGATCTGATTGATCCAATTACTTGGGGTTGACGCAATATGTACACCTCTTCCTACATGTTGCAAAGGTTATTGGCAATAGTTTTATGACCGGCCGCCTGCCTGGCGTCAACCCTCCTTGGGAATGTAATTGTTGACCAAATGGCATCAGGTAGTGTTGCCCCAGATCGATATAAGACCCTTAGTTGTCTTTTACGACATCCACGAGCAGAGTATGGGTTGGTAGTATTCGTAGCTGTTGCCGCACCGCGATCATTTGACATCGTTAAACCAAATTCATTAATGAAAAAATCAATAGACACACGCACACTCGTGCAAGCCTTGCGCTGCTTAAACGAAACAGCAGGAGCAGGCATACATTTTCACCGCGCGGTAGAAAGAGGGGGAATGTTTATGTCTTACGAATTTTCGATCAGGTCACGTGTGCTGACGCCAGTTAACATTTTTAACCCATCCCAAAAAAAATGCACAACGCCGCTAAAGATGTTTTACTTCAATAAAGGTGTGGTTACTATATTTAAAGGATACTCCTCTTTACAAGTCCTAAGGCACACCAGCAAACATTGATCTTGATTGACGATATGTACTTGAGAATCGCTCCAGGCGAAAGTAGTTTTTTTTTATCTATACTAATATTATAAAGAGAAAAAATTTGATTGTTTGTTTGAATTGAATAGGCTCCGAAACTACTTGACCGATTTGAAAAATTCTTTCACTGTTGGGAAGCTACACTATCCCCGTTGAACATAGGCTATATTAAATTTTCAAAAAGTAAGGGATCCATACTAAAACTTCAATAATGTAACTCAAGGTGTGAAAAAATTACCAAAAATCTTCCTTACATTGCGTGCGCTGCAAAAACTATTGATTATAGAACAAAATAATGTACTACAACTTTGCAGAACGTATAATTATCTACACAAAATATCGCGACAGCATATGACTAACTATTATAGTTATGTCACAATAAGTGCTTTTCATTTTAAAAAATATATTCATATGCCATCGCTATAAAAGTTCTTTTATTTATACTTTGGTATTAATCCTTAACAAAATAAATGACTTCATATTTTGTTTAATACCCGTGCGAAGCCGGGGCGGGCTTTTTTATTAAAGTGACATTAATTACCTGGTTTCTTTTACTAAGCCGAAGATTAAACACTAGTTAAGTACAAAGTCTTCGGCTTCGTTGAAATCCCGATTCAGTTATATTATTTTTGTCCTTCGTCTCGACTAAGGAGTCATCATATTTACGTCTTTCAAGGTGATTGGGCCGGACTCCCAATTGCTCCCCACTCGCTTCGTAATCGGGTTTTTATAAATAATCTAACATATTAAATGCTAAATTTCAGTAATTTGAATAACGAGGTTGTGTCGTCGTTTAATACAATTCTAACTGCAAAGTTTGAAGTATTGAGCCTGTACAATGTGTAAACATTGTCGGGTAGATGGCGCGCGTCACCTTAAAGACGTAAATATGATACGAAGTGAGATTTGACTGTACTACAATAGTTCACGGTGGTGTAAGTGGCAGCACGATTGGGCCGGACTACCCATAGGTGTGTGGGTTCGAATCCCGCTCGTGACATCATTTTTCACTTCATAATCGTGTTTTTATAAATAATCAAGCATATTAAATGCTAAATTTCAGTAATTTGAATCCCCAAGAAGAGTCGCCGTCAGGCAGATAGCCTGTTCATAAAACTATTGCTAAAAACTTTTGTAATATGTATGATGTAACTAGAGTACTCGAGCTGCGAGCTGGACTTGAGCCTTCATAATGGGAGGAAACTATAGGGAACTAGTCAGGTTTTTTGATATAGTAGTTTTGTTTTGAGTTTACCTTCACTTGCATATAATGTTCATCATCTCAGCTCATATATGTCCCACTGTTGGGCTCGAGCCTTCTATGTAATAAGAGGGAAATTGACCTACTATACCATGCAGATCAGACGTGTTGGTATAGGGTTTTGTTTCAAGTTTGCCTTCTCTCGCATAGATATTATATGCGTTTTAAATCCCTTAGTCGTCTCTTACGATCACCCACGGGTAAGATAGAGAGTGGTAAATTGTATTCTTACTCCGTCACCACACGGATAATGTTATATGCATATTATATCCGTTATTTGTCTTTTAGGATATCCACGGGTAAGATAGGGGGATGGGGAATTGTATTATTAATCACTACAAGGAAAAATAATTTATTTTGTTAAATTAATTTATATGTGAATACATTACAGGTCAGCATCGCTATCTGATTGTTTGAAGTCGGACGATAGTGTGATATAAAGAAGTCTGTTAATTAATACCTGAAGATGAATGGTGAGTATATTTATAAAAACCCGATTACGAGCGAAAAATGATTGTCACAAGTGGGATTCGAACTTACACCTATTGGAAATCCGTCGGGTAGATGGCACACGTCTTTCCAATAGGTTCGAATCCCACTTGTGACAGTCATTTTTCACTCGTGATCGAGCATTGCTCGTTATTTTGATTTTGGTGTGTTTTGAAATATAAAGAAAAGACTAAGAAAGAAAAAACTAAGGATCCGAACCGAGCTCTGGTTTGTGGGGATTTCTATTTTCCAACTAAACTATGAGTATTCTTAACGACAGCGTCAAAATTTGTCTTCATGTTTTAATAGTTTTCAGCTAACGAAAAATTCTGCCATACTCAAATACTGGTAGGACCATGCTGTTGACAGTTTTCTGTCTACAGCCGCGGGCCGGTCCGTCCGGGGTAGTACCACACTCTCGCAGAAGATCGACGTCTGAGCAGTGGCAATGTGCTGCTGTGCTTCGTTCAGTGAACGAGAGAGCCGGAAGCCCAACTTTTTGGTTGGTTTTTTATTGCTTTTGGTGGCAAACGAGCAAGCAGCACACCTGATGGTAAGTGTCACTGCTGCCCATGGACCATTCCAATACCAAGGGTATAGCTTAGGCCGCTGCCTATCAATAAAATCCCCAAACCCACCCAGTTTTGCTTCCGGCTCTCTCGCTCACCGAACGAAGCGCCATAGCACATTGTCATTACTCAGACGTCGATCTTCTGCGAGAGTGTGGTACTACCCCGGACGGACCGGCCCGCAGCTGTAGACAGAAAACTGTCAACAGCGTGGTCCTACCACTATTTTCTAATATAAAAAAAACCCTACCACTGCAATCAATCTTAAGACTCAGATATAGGCCCCGTTAAGTTATTCAGAGAGAATAATTTTTTCAAATCTTATCAGTAGTTCCTGAGATTAGCGCGTCCAAACAAACACTTCAGCTTTATAATATTAGTATAGTTTTCACACACATATATATATATATATATATATATATATATATATATATATTTATTTATTTTTATTTATTTACACTTTATTGTACACCATATTATATACAAAGTAGAGAATTATTATGACTTAAGTAAGTACAATGGGCGGCCTTATCGCTAACAGCGATCTCTTCCAGGCAACCTTTGTATGGAAAAAAAAACTAGCATACAGAGAGAAAGTGGTAGATTATGGTGTAATAATAATAACATGCATTTATATATACATACACATACATAATATATATAATCACAGAGGTACATATATTTAAACAGTAGTACAAACATAACTCTAAATATAACAATATAAACTAATATATAAATAAGTAACATGAGAAATGCGTAAATTATAATTTCATATACAAAAAGTCCTACATTTTTGAATAATGCGTTTTTAGTAACAGCTTAAATGCAGACAAAGTTTTAGCCTGACGTATTTCCAGCGGCAGTACGTTCCACAAACGTACTGCTGTGACAGTGAAAGAGTTGGCATAAAAAGTTGTGGAATGCAGAGGTATTTTTAGTTTTAAATTTTCTGATGATCTCAAACATCTTTCATGGGTTTCGTGTAGATACACGAAACGTTCTTTGAGATACGAAGGAGCTGAAGGATTGAACAAGATATTGTAAAGTATGGACAGAATGTGAGTATTCCGGCGAAGGCGTATTGGTAACCACTTGAGTTCAGATCGAAATCCTGAGACATGATCATATTTGCGAAGACCAAATATGAATCTTATACAGACATTTTGAAGGCGCTCAAGTTTATCTAATTGGTTTTCGGTGAGATCTAGATAGCTGACATCGGCGTAATCAAGGATAGGAAGGAGTAAAGAACTAGCAAGCGTAATCTTAGTGGCAGTAGGTAGAAAATTGCGCAATCTTCTAAGAGATCCTACAGAAGCAAACAGTTTTCGACTCACTTCCTGTAGTTGCGAATCCCAGCTGAGATTTGAGTCAATAACCAATCCTAAGTTTTTTACATTTCGGCTTATGGGAATAATGGTACCGTCGAAAAGAATCGGAGGCAAATTCGACCAGTCAACTTTCGAAAGCAGTCTACTACTACCCACAAGACATATCTGTGTTTTTGTAGGATTAACAATAAGTCCATAATCTTTGCTCCAGGAGTTTATTTTTTCTAGGTCATTGTTGACTTCAGCGAACGCATCCGATAATTGTGACAAATGAGCCTGCGCGTAAATTTGTAGATCATCTGCATAAAGGTGAAAGGTAGAAGTAAGATTATTGGAAATGGAAGTAATAAAGATTGAGAAGAGCAGAGGGGATAAAACGCCACCCTGAGGCACACCGACAGTGGTATTACACCAAGAGGAGTAGTTATTTTCCATCTGAATACGTTGTCGGCGGCCACACAAGTAACTACGAAGCCAATTTGATACAGTCTGCGATAGATTAAGTGAGCAGAGTAAAGTTACCAGGATATCGAAATCCACAGTATTGAAGGCATTGCTAAAATCTAATAAGGCTAAAACCGTTAATTTTCCACACTCCATGCCAGATCTGATGTCATCCGTAATTTTGACGAGGGCTGTGGTGGTGCTGTGACCAGGACGGAAACCGGATTGGAGAGGATTGAAAAGGTTGTTTCTCACTAGAAAATCACTAATCTGAGTGTGTACGAGACGCTCAAGGACCTTGGAGAGGAAAGGCAATATGGATATTGGGCGGTAATCGGTAAATAATGTTGGATTTGGTTTTTTAGGCAGAGGAGTTATTAGGGCATCTTTCCACGCAGAAGGAAAGGTGCCACTGGTTAAGGAAAAATTAAGAATGTAACAAATAATGGGAAGGATTTCATCAAGGATAGGAAGGATCATTTTACGGCTGACACAATCAGTACCAATTGCATTGGATGTAATTGACATTATGATTTTTTTAACATCACAAGCGGTACATAAATTAAAAACAAATTGTGAGTAACTAGGTGTTGGAAGAGATGAAAGATATTTTATAGTATTAGCCTTAGTTGATGTTGGAAAGTTAGAAGAAGCAGAGAAATGAAAATTAAGGAGGTCAAGATTTATGTCTTTAGGATTCGTTTCTTGACGTATTTTACCAATTCCCAATGTTCTAAGAAATTGCCAGATTTTAGCAGAGCTTCTATTTTGGACAGCATTATGTATATGCTGACGCTGTGCGTCTCGGCACACCTTATTACAGTGATTTCGGATTGAGACGTATCTTTTCAGATTGAATTCATTTGGCTTAATTTTGTACTTAAATTTTGCCGAAGCTTTTTGAGATATTAAAGCTTTAATATTGTTTGTAAGCCACGGTGCAGGCGGATGTTTAACTTTTACAGCTCTAACAGGCGCATATTTGTCATAAAGCCGAATAATGTTAGATGTAAGAATATCAATTTGAACATCAGTGGACTCAGAACTAGTTAATGGGGTCCAGTCGATACTGCCAGCATCTGCACGCAGATTGTCTAGATCCATGCCAAGAAAATTACGCTGCATCATGATTTTAGGTTTGTGTTTAGGAGATCGAAGTTTATATGATAGAAACAGTAAATCATGATAAGAAAATAAATCAGCTGGGCATTGCCCATACTTAGCAACATATTCGTTTGAAGAAACCATAATAAGATCGAGAAGAGAAGGAGTACAATTAGGAAAATTGTGAGTGGCACCAAGAGGTAAAATAGACAGATTACAAGAGTTAGATACAGCGCGAAGAGATTTGGAACGGTGGTCATTTTTTAAGAGGCATGTATTAAAATCGCCCATTATTACAGTATGACTGTAAGGCAGCATCAGATTAATCAACAAATTTTCAAAAGAGGAAAAAAAGTCTAGGCGTAAAGAAGGACAATAATATACACCAAGGAGAAGCTTTGTATGGTTGAGTTCAACCTCCAAGAATAGACACTCACCACAGTTTGAGGGTGGAGGCTGGGAAGATGTGTGCAAAATTTTAAAATTAACGTAGGTGCGGAGATAAATGGCGACACCACCTCCACCGCCGACAGTGCGATCATTTCTAATCAAATTGAATCCAGGAAGAGAGTATGAAGTAGAGGGAAGACAAGGTTTCAACCAAGACTCCGAGATAAGGATAGCATGTAAGTTTTTACAGTCAAAGTTAGTCAGCATATCTGGGAAATGAGCTGGAATACTCTGGGCATTGATATGAATAACATTGAAATTCTTAGAAACATCAGAAAAGGTGGATTTAATGTTATCGTCTAACGCTGGAAAATTTAAGAAACTGTCGTGAGAGTTATTGCTACATGCAGAATAAAAACTTCCACTGTCGCTGACACTGTCGTCAGAAATCATACCTAAGATAATACCTATTAAAAATAATAACTATAATAATAAATAAATGAATAATAGCAATACTGATATTAATTAATATATACCTATAAATAAACATATACATATACAAACATTATCCTAAACTTATAAAAATGAGGGTACGTACGTTCTATAGTAGCAGGTAGTAACCTGCCAGTTGTAATAAATCACATTGTTTAAGAAGTAACAGAAAACAACTAATCATTAGATTATACAAATATTTAACCAAGTCCGAGGCGTAAACAGTTACAAAAATATCTTATAATTATTCAAAGATGTAAAAAATAATAATATTAAACTTACTAACTAAAATGAGTAAACCAAATAATAGAAAAAGAAAATACTGATAAATAAAAGTAAATAAGTCACAAAAGGCACTTACTCCATGTACAATTTTAGTGTGACATATATTGTATTAATATGACTATGACAGCTGCTTGGAAGATTGACATTGACATTGTTGTTTGCCGGTATTAAATAAATATATAATTAAAACAAGTAATTGAAAGAGTTACCGACATAGTGAAATTATAGTATTAAAAAATATTACCTACATTCATAGTGATATAAAAATAGCTGGTACGATGGAGGCCGTACTAATAAATACACACGTTTATAAGCATGATTACTACTCGGATTGGCAATTTCCATCATATTACAATATTACTTTTTCTGGGCAATACCTTTCTTGGACTTCGATGCTGGCTTGGTAGTGACAGTGGGTTTTTCTTCCTCCCGTTGTTCTATGTTATGCAGTTCACCGAGACTGGTAACGCGATGTTTTGTACCGTCCGAGCCGATGATATATATAATACCTTCCTGAGTCCAGCAGTGAGACATGCCATACTTAAGTCGCGCTTCCATAAAGATTTGATGACGCTGCTTCGTTAAAAACTCTGATATGGTTATACCAGACCCTTTAAATTTAGTTTTTGTAAACCACAAGCTATCCCGTGTTGCAGTTGAGTTGAATTTAATGACTATTGGCCTCGGCTTATGTGTCGACGAAGGTCGTCCCATTCTGTGGCAGCGTCTAATGTCTTCAGCTGTAAAGTTAGATAGTTCAGTACGCTTCTTTATTACTTCTACTATCACTCCAGATAAATCTTGCTTCTTTTCTTCGGGCACACCATGAAGCAATAACATCTTTCTTCGGCCTCTCATCTCCATGGTATCTACAGTGCGCACAAGCAGATCCAATTGTTGTTGGAATTGGCTTAAGACTTCTATAACAAAAGTTTTAAAAGAAGCATATTCGGCAGCCAGGCTGGCCATAGAGGGTGTACCTTGAACTTTTGGTAGTTCTGCCTCAAAACTTGCCATGCGTTTTTGGAATAATTCACTCATGCTACTCAGTGAGTTCTGCAAGGATTCCATGTCTTCTGGTGAATTTATTGTGCAATGTTTTATGCAAGTTATAGTTGTATGTGGCTGTAGATAACAGTGAACTGGCAGGTACTAGTGCTTATATATTTAATTAAAACATTAGATCAATCCAAAATTATTATTTTATATTTTATTTACACTTTTAATTGTAGAGAAAATTTTACACTTGTTGACACCACAACTACCCACGTTATATATATGTGTGTGTGTGACACAACTCCTAAATGGCTGAAACGATTTTGATGCAATTTTTTTGTGTGCAAGTGGATCTATGCATAGTTTAGATCAGTGGGTTAAACCTTTTTAGGCCCGCTACCGTTATGACTTAACTAGGGTCACTGATTTTACTCCTCATCCTAACGATGATCACAAACAATACGTATTAATACAAATACGTAGACTTTATTAAACATAACCATGTAAACAATAAAACATATTACTTAATATTAAACATTTTCTGTGTGGTGACGAAGTAAGAATACAGTTCACCACCGCCTATCTTACCCGTGGGTGATCGTAAGAGACGACTAAGGGATATAAAATGCATATAACATCTATGCGAGAGAAGGAAAACTCGAAACAAAACCCTATACCAACACGTCCGACCAGCGTGGTATAATGGGTCAATTACCCTCCCAATATGGAGGTGGCTCGAGCCCAACAGTGCAACATTTATGGGCTGTGATGATGATGAACTCCTTGAATAGATAATAACTAAAAATAAAATATATAAATAAAATATATATAAATTTAGGAATGATATGATAAAATTTTAAGGCAAACACGAGAGACAAGAACCAGCTCATTACAAATTTTACCCCACGGGGATAATTACCCCTAATCCTATCCTAATTAGGTTAGGAACCTAGGGTTTAGATAGACAATTGGACTCGATAAGTGGGTTTTATTATATTTAAATTCATACAACAAAGAGTCTTTTGAATTTCTAGCTTATGATGGCGAACGAGAAAGCAGCACAACTGATGGTAAGTATTGTCTGTTGTGCATGTCATGGATATTTGCAATACCAGGGGTACAGCTAAGTCGTTGTCTGTCAACCAAAATCATTCCAGAACCTCTCGCTTACCGAACGAATTGCAACAACGTACTGCCAAACTGCTCAAACGTAGATTTTCTGCGAGAGTGTCGTAATATCTCGAACAGACTGTCCTGTGGCTGTAGACACTGAACTGTCAACAGTGTAGTCCCACCACAAGAAACTTTTATATTTAATATATCTATTTGTTACAGTACGAGCTATGACAACAAACTGAGCTTAGTAACCATTGAGCCAGTTGGATATTGTGACCTATACAGACACGAACTACACAAGTTGATAACATTACAACCATGCATGCCTCTTGTCAGTTGATAGGTGGCACTTTAGAGAGCGCGAAACAAACTATGTATATAGAGGCACGATCGGCCTAAGTGTTCTTGTAGTTTAAGAATTAGACGTGAACGGTTTAAACTGTAAAAGTGAAGTGAAAGTTAATGTGGTAACCACTGTTTAAAAAAATGCATACTTTATTTATTAAACAAACATTTCAATTATTAGGCTTTTTTATGTTTAAAAAAATTTTTTTAGTCCACATTCCAATTTTATTTAATTTGTATAAATGAAAGGAATGAATCTTATAAAATGGCGAACTTAATAAATGTGAATACGAGATATTAAGCTGTTTTATTTATTTATACTAAGTGGTCAAGTGTATTACGGATAACTGAAAATATAACTATATCTGAAACCACTAAATTAAAAAAAAATCGGATAAGATCCAGGGTTTGTATGAGTACACGTTATGACAGCTTTTCTTTCAATCAACCAGAACTAACAGCCTCAATGTAAGCTGATCAAAAGGGTGAATAATATAATTACTTAAAAATCAAATTGAAGAGAGGGTGGCGTGATTGTCCGGTCGATGGCTCTGTACGGCGCACCGGTGTGGGCGGGGTCCCTGACCGTCCGACTCAGGGCTCTTCTGTGGCGACCACAGAGGGCCATGGCGGTCAGGGCTGTACGCGGGTACCGCACGGTGGCGACGGAGGCAGCGTGCCTGTTGGCCGGGAGTCCCCCGTGGGACCTGGAGGCGGAAATGCTCGCCGATTTGTATCGGCGGGTGTCGGGGGTGCGCGCGGAGGGCGGTGTGGCCTCTTTGAGGGAACTCACCGCCTGGCGCGTTGACGCCCGCCTAGATATCATTGCCCGTTGGGCAGTCCGGCTGGAGAGGCCTCGGTTCGGTGTGCGGACCGTAGAGGCCTTCCGGCCGGTGCTGATGCAGTGGTTGGAACGGCGGCACGGGGTGCTCTCCTTCCGACTGGTGCAGGTTTTGACGGGGCATGGATGCTTCGCCAAATACCTGCACAAGGTCGTCAGGAGGGAGAGTACACCGTCCTGCCACCACTGCGATTGCGGCGAAGACACGGCGCAGCATACGCTCGAGGTTTGTGCCGCTTGGGCAGAGCAGCGTCGTGAACTCGTCGCAATCATCGGTGCCGACCTGACGCTGCCGACCATCGCCAGGGCGATGCTCGACAGCGTCAGGAACTGGGACGCGGTCGCAACCTTCTGCGAGGCAGTAGTCTCGCGGAAGGAGGCGGCGGAGCGCGTGCGCGAGGAGCGTCTCCTCGACGGCGCGAGCCGCCGCCGGCGACTGGGGCGGCGCAGGCGCGATTACCTGCGCCTGATGCCGCCCTAGCCAAGGCCGCGGGTGACTGGATCGGGGAAATAGTCCGTCACCCGCCGAGAGGCCGACCGCGTGAGGAAAGACCGACATCCTACCCGAGGGGGGGATGTCGGTCGAGGAGAGGGTACTCCTCAGGGATATTCCGTCGGGCCGACCACTGACGTCAAGTCACTCTGCTCCGGTGGTCGGCCCAACGACGAAGGCGACGTCACGGGTGGGTTACGGGTGTGCGCGCTTACGCCCCTCTGTCACCCCGGACGGAGTGGTGCGAGGAGTGCGCCGACCGTAGCCCACCCCCCCAAAAAAAAAAAAAAAAAAAAAAAAAAGGGTGGCGTGATTGCTCTTTCTCCTAACCCGGTATTGTCGATTGAGGGGCTACCAGACCTACCAGTACCTATATCTTGAATTAAATGGCCGATCTACATTTTACTTCTTTGAGTACAAATGCTCTTCAATGTTCCTGCAACAAAGCGCGAGGTATTCAACCCGTTCCATTGCTTTCAGATTTACAGATACTCGCGCCTACACTGACAGCAAAGGGGACTTTACATTTTATAGAGTTGCAACAACACATTGCCATTGCTCAGACGTCGATTTTCTGCGAGAGTCGGCCCGCTACTGCAGTGCCACTATTGAACGGCTTGGTGTAAAGTACCAGTTCTAGTTTCCTTTATTTATTTTTTTAAATCAATATTTATTCATAATCTTATCAACGAAACAAGTTCACACAATTCTAAGAGAATCATTGCAAGTCGAATTCAGATATTCTATTATTATTTCGTCTAACAATATCCATTGTTGAACATATAGAGAAATATAGGAAAATATCATCGCTTAGCTGACGGATTGGCGATTGCAACTGGTGTTCATATTATCATCTCAGCTCCTATATATCAAAAATGTTTGATATATTCAGTGATACCTCGAGATACGAGTGCCCTAATATACGAGCTACATTTGAGATACGAGAAACGGCCAGCTGAGACGTTGCACACGGCCCACCCAGTTTACTGCGCCTCGTACATTAGCCCACGTATTTCCTTTCTTATCTTAAAACACATAACAAAAACAATTAGAGGTAACATTTTTGAGGTTGGAACGGATTAGTGGCATTTCAATGGGAAATATTGCTTCGGGATACGAGTAAGGTTACGGAACGAATTAAACTCGTATCTCGAGGTAATTACACAAATTATAAACATATGAGCTATTAGAAAATGTACTGCATTTGTTTACGAAAAACCTCGTAAAATCTTGAAAAGCTGGTTTCCTTATAAGTAGTACATCAAAGATATGTTGCTTTAAGTATTATGTCAATCTATATCACCTCATATGTCCCACAGCGGGGCTCGAACCTCCTTCACAGTAGATGAGATATTGACCTATACCACGCTGGTGAGACGTTGTATAGGGTTTTATGACGAGTTTACCTTCTCTTGCATAAATGTTATATGCGTTTTATATCCCTTAGTAGAGATGTTAAAAAATAATCGATTTTTATTTTAATCGATTATTTTTTTCCTAATAATCGATTTTTTATAATCGATTTTTATAGTAATATTCATCGACTTTTAAAAAATCGATTATTTAAATTATGCGTTTTAATCGATTTTTATGAAAATCGCCATCTATGGAACGGATGAATAAAACTTGATGTAAATCCATTATTATTTACAAGTTAAGAGTGCCATAATATATGTAGTTGTTGGTAAACAATAAAAATGTCTTCCAATAGTAAAACATCTAAACGCGGATGGCGAAAATATTTTACGATTAAGAAACATACAGCAATATGCAAGTATTGTTCCAAAGAGCTAAAAACTTGCAATAATACTACAAATTTAAAACAGCATACATACATACTATCACGCCATGTCCCTTGCAGGGTAGGCAGAGAGAACAGAGTGCCAGAAACTCTATCCTTGCATACTTCAGTCGCTTCCTGAACATTCATAATTCTCTTCATACACGCTCGCTGGTTTCGGAGACTCTTGACTCCACCTTCCTTCAGTACATGACCGATCTGGTCTAGGTAGGTTAGTCTCGGTCTCCCCCGGTACCTACATCCTTCCACTTTCGCATTGGATATCTTCTTTAACCAGACGTTCGTTCGGCATTCTTTCCACATGCCCAAACCATCGGAGCATTCCCTTTCGCATCTTTACACCAATACTCTCTTTCATACCTACTCGCTCTCTTACGTCGTCGTTACGAATGCGATCGATTAATTTTACTTTCATACCTTTTTCTGTATACCCAACTTTCGCTTCCATTTAGTAATGTTGGGACAAGCAAATTATGTATTGCTACACGTGCCTTCTGACTGAGGTGGTGGCTACCGAGAAGTTGTCCCAACGCTCCGTTCACTCTATTGCCCGCATTTACTCTTCGCTCTACATCAGTGGTGTACCTTCCATCTCGGCTAAATTCACATCCAAGATATACAAATTCATCCACTTGTTCTAGTACATACCATACCTATTGTTACTCTTACATCTGTTCTGGCTTCATCTCTTTCAAAGACTATTATTTTGGTTTTACTCACATTCATGTGTAGACCCCTTTCCTTACAATCTTCTGTCATTGTGTCGACTAGGCTCTGCAGGTCAGTCGCCGACTACGCCAGCGAGACTGCATCATCTGCATAGAGCAGAGCGCTGACCACCGTGTCAAATGCTCTCTTCAGATCTACAAAACTGCAGAAAACCCTCTGACCTAGAGCCAGATGCTTCTCCACAATGTTGCGCAGAGAGAACACACATGCATCCCCTTCCACTCCTAAAACCTCCTTGTGCCTTAGACAGTATACCATCGGACTCCATCCTCATTCTCCTTTCAATAATTTTAGCATACACTTTTGCTGCCAAACTGGTCAAGTTTATGGCTCTGTAATTTGAGCAGTCATAACGTGAACCCTTATTTTTAAACAAAGGCACGATGACTGCGCTATTCCAGTCCCTGGGAACCATTTCCGAGCTCCGACATAAATTGAGGAACAACAGGAACGCCTCCCAGACACAGGAGCCGCCAAGCTTGATCATCTCGGCAGACACCATACCAATGCCCGCTGCCTTACCAGTTGATCTACTAGACCACATGCAACACCGGCGCCGATCCGAGTAACCGCATACATATCGCCAAAATATTCACTCCATCGGCTTCACACGTCTTGTATTTGTGTAAGAATATCTCCACCTTTAGACCTTATTTTATTAATTCTGAAGGCTGACCAACCACCCCGAGACCTCTTCACCTCTCTCCAAAAGAGTTTGGTGTTACCTTCGAAGTTTTTAGCCAGCCTATCTTCTGCACTCATATTTGTTCTATCACGTTTCTCTTTCACCAAGGCCTTGGTGTCATTCTTACATTGCCGATATATTTCTTTCTTCTGTTCAGTCATACTCTCATTCAGATTCAAAGAAGAGACGTAGTCCAGCCACGCTTTCTTCTTTTGGTCTACGGAAGTTGCCACTTCCGCATCCCACCAAGCATAACCATTTGTTTTTCTATGCTTCTTTGAGCTTCCACATACTTCTTTAGCTGTATCTACCATACTCTCTTTCAATATTCTCCAGCATTCTTCAATGTCCGATTGCGGCTGGCTTGCCATCATCAGCCGTTCTCGGACACCTCTGCATACTTTTCTCTAACACACTCTTGCAAACTTTCAATCTTTATTCTTTCAAGTCCTCCGAAGTGGACACGCTCTCGCCAGTGCCCCCACTTTCTGAACAGACCACTAAATCTCGCAATAACGAGATAGTGGTCCGTATCGATTGTGGGGCCTATGTAGGCTCTTGCGTCCAATATTTTGCTTCGGAGGCGACTGTCTACCAAAATTAAATCTATTATACTTTTCTGTTCTTCTCAATGTATACATATGAATGTGCTTATGTTGGAAAAATGTGTTTGACATAATAAGGTTTCTCTCCATGCATACATCCGCAATGAGCCTAACTGCTTAGTTCACTCTCTTATTACCCAATGGACCAAGTACGTCTTCATAGTCGGGACGCTTGGTCCCCACCCATCCGTTCAAATCTCCGCATACAATCACGCGTTCACTGGTTTCTGCGATATCCAGAACTTCCCTAACATTGTCCCAAAACTTCTCCAGGTCTGATACCACCGAGGATCCTACGGGAGCATATGCTACAATCGTGAAAGGTGACACCTAGTTTTATACGGACCCAAAGAAGTCTGGGATTAAAAATGCTACAAAAAAGATCACGTGATTAATAAAAGTCCCCTTACCTTGAAAATTTAAAGGAATATTCGCTTTGATGAATTTTTAGATTTGAATTGGTTGATTTTTTATCCATATAATTTTATTTGATTTTAATCTGATAAATTGTGATGAATCTCTTAGGTTTATTATTGTAATATGAAAAGTATATACATTTTTTAATAATAGAAAAAAATCGATTATTTTGATTATAATCGATTTTTGGTAAATCGATTAATATTAATTAAAAAAAATCGATTTTTATTTAATCGATTTTTTTCCAGGCACCTCACATCCCTATCCCTTAGTCTTCTCTTACGCTCACCCACGGGTAAGATAGGGGGTGATGAATTGTATTCAACATCCCCTATCTTACTCGTATCATCCCCTATCTTACTCGTATCATCCCCTATCTTATTTTATTTTATTTGGGAAAACAAACGATATTACATTATATTTTAGCTTAATATCTAGTCTTATAAGTAATACAAATAAATGTATTATCTTACTCGTATCATCCCCTATCTTACTCGTATCATCCCCTATCTTATTTTATTTTATTTGGGAAAACAAACGATATTACATTATATTTTAGCTTAATATCTAGTCTTATAAGTAATACAAATAAATGTATTATCTTACTCGTATCATCCCCTATCTTACTCGTATCATCCCCTATCTTAGCTGTATCTACCCCTATCTTACACCACACGGTTAATATAGTAGTTAATACTTAAGGTTTTCTAAGTGGGGGCTACGAATACTGCCAACACTTAATTTTCTCGTGGATGTCGTAAAAGACGACTAAGAACTAAGGCTCTCCATCAGGTGGTAACTAATGGGATCAGGTCGATCCATTTGGTCAACAATTACATTCCCAAAGAAAACCTTGTTATAGTATCATCATCGTTCTCCTCCTCTTATTTCAATTACATGTGGTCGACGCAATATGTACTCGTACATATAGAAATAGTTTTATGACCGGCCTCCTGTCAGATACCAACCCTCCTTGGGAATGTAATTGTTGACCAAACGGCATCAGATGGAGTTGGCCCAGGTCATTATAAGGCTCTTAGTCGTCTTTTACGACATCCACGAGCAAAGTAAGGGTTGGTAGTATTCGTAGCCGACACCACACAGCTAATAATTGTGGAGTAAATGACAATAAAATATTTTATGTAATCGTCTTTATTTGATATTCATATTTAAGTTCTTAAATCAACACATCATTAATGGCAAGCAGTGTCGGACAAAATCCCGTTCTAGAATAACCTAAGACACCGTCGAGATGTAACTTTATAGAGGTTCAGCTTCAACTTGCGTCGTTAGTGCTGTGTCTGTATAAGTCACAATATCCCATTGGCTCAGTGGTTGCTGAGCTCAGTTTGTTGTCATAGCTCCATGCTGTAACAAATATAAGTCTGAATTACTGAGATCTAGCATTCAACATTATTATTTATTTATAAAAATATATATAATAATTTCTAGAAGAACAAAATAGATGATTTTGCTGTTCGATTTAGATTTTTTAGTAAATTATATATTTTTTTAAAGGATAAGATTATAAATACTAAAATAATGAAAAATAGAAAACCAAGGACTGACCTACCAGGGGTTATCTAGTTGAGACTGTTCGATTACCCAAATGAGCTATTTCTGTTCATAATGGCAGCAGCAAAATTTACCTTCATATTATTTCCATTGGCTGAAAACACTGACAAATCTATATTTTCTATAGATGAAACCTAGTTATTTTTCATGGACTAGAGTAAGGAGTACCATCTTGTATGGGGGATTAGTCAAAAAAGTGTCCACTTGTAAACAGCAAATTATTGTTCGAACACTCATCGAAATAGCGCTAGTGTAGCAAGTGGAAATGATATGAATGTAGCAGTAATAAGCAGAGTGAAGTGTGCTGAGTTACGTAGTCAACTGTGATTTGATAAATAATAACCTATGAACCTGTGAAATTTGTGGCGCTCTTTTTAAAATGCTTGCACTTGCTACTATAGCGCCACCTTAATTTGCTCCCGTTCATTGAACACTTCTTAATACACTGAGATGGTACTCCTTACTCTAATCTCCATGTTATTTTTTATTATGGAGGCAAACAGACAAACAGCGCACCTGATGATAAGTGTTACTGCCGCCCATGGACCTTTGCAATACCAGGTACAACTAGGCCATTCCCTACCAATGAAAACTCTAAACCCATCCAGAAAGTTGGACTGCCGGTTATTGATCAAATTAAATCAATTTATCACCCCAGATAACTCCTGCATACTAAATTTCTTGGAAATCATTGCAAGATATTAAAGATTTTACTCGAATTCTGAATACTTATATAGAAAAATTAATTTTAAGTATTAGATAAATAAATTCATCATCTCAGTTCATATATGTCCCACTGTTGGGATTCCGCCACCGTACTCTACATATAGACCTGGTACACCACAATACGTATCTTGGTATATTTTTTTGTTTAGAGTTTTCCTTCTCTTGCATAGATGATATATCACTTAGTACTTTTACAAAACACAAGTATAGGGGGCGATGAATTATTTCTTTAATTAGTCATCATACAGAAATATATAAATAAACTATTTCTTTATAATTTTAAATAAAATACAGACCATATACAGGATATATCAGAGAATGGAGGAGCTGGTCAGAAGGATGGTAGGTAATGATGCTAGGAACCCATAACAAAATTTGTAGGGAAAATGTCGATTCGTTAATAAATTACAAGCATTTAAAGTTTTCAATTTTGTCATCGCTTTTTCTTTAAAACTGAATGAAATGTACCAAGTAAATGATAAATAGTCTGCTACATACTCATACTTTCTTAAATATTCATTAGTACCTAAATAAATCAATGATTGCGTTTGCTACAGTATAACAAACGACACCTTTACAAACAGCTGACGAGTCAATGACCTTGAAATTTTCCCTACAAATTTTTGTTATGGGTTCCTACCATCATTACCTACCACCCTTCTGACCAGCTGCTCCATTCTCTGATACATCCTGTATATATATTTCAATCCTATTGGGATATATTCTGAAACATATTTGATGAAATATGATTATTATTAAGTTCTTTGTCATCATCATTTCAGCCTATCATCGTCCACTGCTGGACGTAAACCTCCCACATGTTACGCCACATAGTGCGGTCTTGTGCCGCTTGCATCCAACGACGCCCAGCAACCTTCACCAGGTTGTCTGTCCACCTAGTTGGTGGGCTTCCTACACTGCGTAGTCCAGTACATGGTTCACCCCTTCTTTTGCGGATTTTCGTGTTACGGATTCTAACACAGAGAAATCCCAAGCATAGCTCGCTCCATAGCACACTGAGCGACATTGAGCTTGGTTATGAGGCCTACATTTAGGGACCACGTTACCGTGCCGTAAGTTCTTTGTACAATACAAAAATTATTTAAGAGACTGAATTTAATTTGTCTGCATTAATTATATGTTTATAAAGTCACACAATCATACAAGTATTATTTCTTCAGTGTGTTTATCATAAAATATAATGTTTATACTCACCAATCGTCTTCAGGTTCCACTTTGATTTCTACCACACTATCGTCAGACTCCAAACATTCAGATTGTGATGGTGACCTGTAATATATTCACATATAAATTAATCTAACAAAATAAACTGCTATCATCAGTACTACTGAAGTCAAGGTACTCAAATATTAATAAAAAAAATTACGAGTCCCTTTGTTTTCGATCTAGATTCATTTTATATAGCATGCAGCTGACTCAATAGACCCTATTGAGAACTA
The DNA here is from genome assembly GCA_905163515.2 of Lymantria monacha. Lineage (NCBI taxonomy): Eukaryota > Metazoa > Arthropoda > Insecta > Lepidoptera > Erebidae > Lymantria > Lymantria monacha. Next base: position 4,571,988 of record LR991104.1, read on the forward strand.
GTCTAAAAAAAAGGAATACCTTAACACCGATCGCAGCACTACCTATTGAATACAATTACTAAATTAACAATTCTTGAATCGAAATGGCACACACAAAAAACTTCATCAAAATCGGTACAGCAGTTTAGGAATAGTTCAGTCATACGTCAGAATTGTGTACATACATATATATAAAAATAAATTCTTTCATTTTTTCGATTTGTACCAGCCACGTTACCTGAATTGTTACAACAGTTAGAATGGAATTCGAACAGTTGTCAACCCAAATCGCACATTTGGTAATCATTTTTCGTTTACATATCAGTACTTATAACAGTACTTAGATGTCATAGGTGATACTTCAAATACTAAACGACTTCCGGACGCCGCGCGCGCATCTACTTTATTTACTACTGGAACTTGACTGTGTATAGTATTTGACCTGTTGTCCTTACAGCTGACTCTGTTAACAATAAAATCAACTCATTTGCGAACGAAAAACGATTACCACACGGGTTTTGCACTGACATCTATTGGAAATTCATTTCAACTCCTGTGCCAATTCAAATAGTCATCAGTTGCGTATAGTAAGATAGTAAGCAAAATAATTCATCATTAGGATAAAATAATGCATCACTGGATAAATTAATTCATCACCGGATAAATCAATTCAACACAGGATAAATCAATTCATCACGGATAAATCCATTCATCACCGGATAAATCAATTCGTCACAGGATAAATTAATTAATTACAAAATAAAGTAACTCGGATAAAATAAGTCACTGCATGATAAAATAATTTATAATATACTTCACATTCACGACAGGATAAAATAATTCATAATATAATAATTCATCACAGTATAAAATAATTCTAATGAAAATAACTCACTTATTGATCTCGTCATCAACCACTTCATACTTCAAAACCAATTCTTCTTGCATATCCTCATTGTGATTTGATCTATTGTCTTGTATATCATCATCTTTTATGCTAAAATCTTCTTCATCATTAATACTACTTTCTTCATCTTCTCTGTAAACAACCATATTACAGAATTATCTATCAGGTTAACTAAGTCAATACCGTACATAAACTGAATGCATAATTGTCAGGTTTGTGGGTTGGCAATTGTGTTTCTTAAGAAAGTCCTGTTCACTTTTCTCTCCTAGGCGATTTTCAGACTTCCATAAAAAAGTAGGAACCATATTGGATCCGTTATTCTCACGTTTGATCTACTCAATTTAACAATATTAGAAAATCTAAGACTAAAATAAATATTGTTTCTTTATTTTCTTAACGTGGGAAGGAATACATATTTCTTATTTTTTTATTACTAAAGTTTTATTTTAAGGAAAAAAAAAAAAACTAATGATAATGAATTTTTTCAATTGATTATACAGGTTGCCGATTTAATTAGTAGAATTCTTGAAGGGTATGTATCAGACCACAATACACTATTCAAATCAGTAAAAATAACGTACATAATCTATGGTTAAATTGCCCTAATGATAAGCGATCAATACACTTGTACTAAAAAGTTCGATGTAGGCATTTACTTATGCGTGTGACATTGAACTAGTTATAACATGTAGGAAAATATTCCGGCTCTCGCTGCGCTCACCGCTGGACAGCCGGTCGAAACATACCTACAGGTCAATGTACACTGGCAATCCTGCTATTTTGATAATAAACAAATCACTTTATCCCGGGGTTGGAAAGAGCTATGAGTCTGCAACTAACTTTAATGTTTTTATGATGTTATTCCTATACCCAGTTTAAGTTATTCTAGTAATAAAATCGGCACCCTGTATATATATATAGGCCACATTAGCTTAATTGTTAAAGAAATTGGAATGAAATACCATTACCACGCGTTATAATATTTTTTTTATTCGCAAGCAAGAATTTATAACTAATACTTACTTTGATGTCATAGGTGATACTTCAAATACTAAATGACTCCCGGACGCCGCGCTGTGTGCACGGTTCGCTTTATTCGCTACCTTAATTTATAACTAATACTTACTTTGATGTCATAGGTGATACTTCAAATACTAAATGACTCCCGGACGCCGCGCTGTGTGCGCGGTTCGCTTTATTCGCTACCTTAATTTATAACTAATACTTACTTTGATGTCATAGGTGATACTTCAAATACTAAATGACTCCCGGACGCCGCGCTGTGTGCACGGTTCGCTTTATTCGCTACCTTAATTTATAACTAATACTTACTTTGATGTCATAGGTGATACTTCAAATACTAAATGACTCCCGGACGCCGCGCTGTGTGCACGGTTCGCTTTATTCGCTACCTTAATTTATAACTAATACTTACTTTGATGTCATAGGTGATACTTCAAATACTAAATGACTCCCGGACGCCGCGCTGTGTGCGCGGTTCGCTTTATTCGCTACCTTAATTTGACTGCGTGTTTTATCTGAAGTTACACGTTTACAGCTGAATCTGTAATTAATTTTAATTTTATTTAAGTTTCATAAATAATTTGGCCTCGGCCTATCCAGGCATCCGAAACACTATATGATAAAATAATTAATCACAGGATAATACATAATATAATTTCAACACAATATAAAATAAATGATATTAAAATAAGATCAATTAATTTATCACAAGATAAATTAATTCACCACAGAATAAATTAATTTATCACTGGATAAATTTATTCATCACAAGATAAATAATTCATCACAGAATAAAATATATTCATGTCAGGATAAACCAAACTGTTTTATCCAGTCATGGATTATTTTATTCTGTGATGAATTATTTGATATTATTAATATTTGATAAATTGTCACAGATTATAATAATTCTAAACAACAACTCACTTGTTGATATCATCATCAAACACTTCACATTTAATAACTAATTCATCTTGAATATCCTCATTGTTTAATGTATTATCGTCTTGCATGACATCTTTATCTTCTGTGCTATGATCTTCTTCTCTGTAAACAGTCATATTACAGAATTATCTATCGGCTTATCAAATTCCACTATGTATAGCTTGAACAATAGTATAAGTCTATTCAAGAAAGATAATGCCAAAATCGCTACAAGAAAATATCACGTCGCACTCTTGAATTATAATCATTTATTTTGTATTTTAAAATGTTATATTAAACAATTTTGATGGTATTTTAGTTGTGCTAAAGTGTAATGAATATGATATAATAGTTATGTTTCTTTCTGTCAAAATTTTTAGTTGATTCCACTAAAGATTTTTTTTAATTTGGTTTTCAGCGCCCAATCAATGGTAACAACTCGAATTACTAACGAACAGTGATTATAAGAGAGTTATAATTTGATTTATAACGCCCGTATGGTGATGGAGTAAGAATACAATTCACCACCCCCTCCATCATCATCCACCATCGTACCGGTGGGTGATCGTAAGAGACTATTAAGGGATATAAAACGCATATAACATCTATGCAAAAGAAGGAAACTCGAAACAAAATCCTATACTACGTCTGACCAGCGTGGTATAGTAGGTCAATTTTCCTCCCATTATGGTGTAGCCTCGAGCTGAACAGTGGGACGTTTATGAGTTAAGATGATGATGATAACTTGATTTAAGCCCACAGATCTATGAAGTTTCAATAACATAAATAAATTCTAACACACCTGCAATGTTCTCTTTGACGATTGTCAGATTTTGGTTTACTTATCATTTCTTTTATACACTTTGTCCTTGCTAATTCCATATCAATCTCATTTAGAAGTTTCGATTCGCTGTAAATAACATATTCTGTTACTTAACGTATAGTAATCTACAATAAACATTGCACTTCGACCTTTAAAAAGAGATAATCGGTTGATTTCGGCTTCGTAGAGCGGTGTCTCTGTCGCACATTACCTATATGACATTTGCAGTAATTGTATAAGTGCGAAAGAGTTTGATTGCTTCATTCAAAAGTATATATAGAGTTGAGAAATTATTTTTTTTATTTAATAACAAAAAGTCATCGTTTTAACAGCTTAGACACCAACAGTGCTTTGTACAATGTCACACAAGGATAACGCTATACAAAGCAGAAATTAGGTATGAAAGAGAGTATTGGTATAAAGATGCGAAAGGGAATGCTCCGATGGTTCGGACATGTGGAAAGAATGCCGAACGAACGTCTGGTTAAGAAGATATACAATGCGAAAGTGGAAGGATGTAGGTACCGAGGAAGACCGAGACTAACCTACCTAGACCAGATCAGTCATGTACTGAAGGAAGGTGGAGTCAAGAGTCTCCGAAACCGGCGAGCGTGTATGAAGAGAATTATGAATGTTGAGGAAGCGAGTGAAGTATGCAGAGATAGAGTTCTCTGGCATGTTTTTGACGCATTGGGCCTTCCGTTGTCTTTATTCAATCTCCTACTCTTATCCCAATTACTTGGTGTTGATACAATATGTACTCTTCTTTCATAGTACATATTGTAGAAGTTAGCAATAGTTTTATGACCGGCCGCCTGCCAGATGTAATTGTTGACCAAACGGTATCAGATAGAGTTGTACTAGGTCGTTATAAGGCTCTAAGTCGTCTTTTATGACATCCACGAGCAGAGTAAGGGTTGGTAGTATTCGAAGCTGCTACCACACTGTTAATTAATTAATCCGTAATAAAAATTCCGCTCCTGATATTGCAAATGTCCATGAGCGGCACAAGTACTTACCATATGATGAGCTGCTTGCTCTTTTACCACCATAAGCAATAAACGACGATAATCAAAATATTACATATGTATAAGTTTCAAAGTAATAAATGAACACTTACTCAGCACTATCAGTCATTTCATTATCAGAAGTATCGCTTGAATTTTTACATTTTTCAATCAAAGTTGTTGCAGAGATATCTAATTCAGATTCAATTCTGACAGATCTTTGCTTCTTTCGAGTCCAACGTTTAACTTTCCTACGTTTCCTCTTAGTTGACCTAAAAAACATTATTTTAATATTTGTGCCGCTCATGGACATTGCAATATCGGGAGCAGAACACGGCTGCCTACCAATGAGAGCTCTAAACTCAATCAGGAAGTTGGATTAACGGTTCTGTCACTCCCCCAACAAAGCGTCACAGCACATTGCCGCTTTTTAGATGTTTTTCTGTGAGGGTATGGTACTACTCCAGATGGACGGGCTCCGCGGCTGTAGACTATACCGTCCTTACAATATTGTACTACTTTAGGTCAGTTTACAGTGAACACTACATATAGTGTATATATTATATTCATTAATTATAAGTTTATTAGTGATTAAAGACAACGGAATTTTTATTACGGATTAATTAATTAACAGTGTGGTAGCAGCTTCGAATACTACCAACCCTTACTCTGCTCGTGGATGTCATAAAAGACGGCTTAGAGCCTTATAACGACCTAGTACAACTCCATCTGATGCCGTTTGGTCAACAATTACATCCCCAAAGAGGGCTGACGTCTGGCAGGCGGCTGTTCATAAAACTATTGCCAATAGCTTTTACAATATGTACTATGAAAGAAGAGTACATACTGTATCGACCCCAAGTAATTGGGATAAGAGTAGGAGAATGATGATGATTGCAAATAATCAACTTTAAATTAAAAATTCCAACCACATAAAAATTTGTTTAAATTATATCAAATGTGGTCATTTTAGATCACAATTCACATCTTCACATTACAATTAGTGAAGGAGTTAGTGAAGGATAGATAGTCTTTAAAAAATGTAAATGAAGAAGGAAATTTAGTACAGGCTAAGGAGGTTTACAATGCTCTTTAAACCAGATGTATACTTAGGGGGCGTTCATAAATTACGTAAGGGATTTTGAAGAATAATTTAGCCCCCTCCTCCCTACCGTAAGACATCATAAGATTGCAACTACTCTCCCCTGCCCTTTAATAAGATTTTTTGTAAGAAAAGGCCCTATTGACCAAGTATAACTCTGTTTATTCTGAAAATATCTTTTATTACAATCTTCTTACTATAGTCTTTAAAATATAGCTTGATCTCTGTGACAGATAGCTACAAAACCAATAAAGTAATTTTGAATACGCGTCATATTTACAATTGTATTTTGTATTATATTTATTATTTTATTTATATTATTTTTTACATGCCACTTATATCTCAACTGAATTATGAATATAAAAATATGAATATTTATACCAAAACTTGTACCTCATATGTTTTAAAATACTTAGTAACCATTTTATAAAAATATGGTGTTTATACAAGTATAAGGTCATACTGGACTGAGAATAAGAAGGAGATGGGGCAATCGATAAACGTAAATCGATAACATTCTTATTAATTATTTATAAAACAAGTAAAACCAATACATTACCTATGTAAACCACATGGTTACGCTATAAAATAAGTAAATTGTGTTAATTTAGTATTCAGACATCAGTTATAATATTAATAAGGCCATTTTTTTTATATTAAAAAGAAAATTTATTTTATAAAATAAACATGATTATTCATGAAATAATCTGTGACCAAGAACTCACCATCAGCCTGCAGGAATGCTCCAGCGATGATGATAATAGTGACGATAATCTTGGATATATTCATTTCGAATAATAAAAAGAATTAATTTACGGCTTTAGTTTTAAATTAAATATAATCCATTGATTTAAATTCTATAAGATTTCCATAGATTGTTTTAAATTTATAATCGATTCACCCATCCATTTGCTTGAAATTCAATAAGATTTACATACATTGTGCATTGTACAACTTTAAAAAATAAGGAATTATATCGATCAAAATATGGACTGCATCGTAAGCGTGCGGCACTAGTGAGAACTGTCAGAGATCAAGCTATATTTTATAGACTATACAAGTAGGTATCCTTAGCTCACTGCAATAGCATTAATCTTATTAATCTATCACATTTTGACTAAAATTAGTAATTTTCAATTTAATACCTTACTTAATGTTCACTACAGAACTGGCCCTCCCCGTGCCTATAGTAAGACGTTATAATATTCAGTCAACATCCCCCCTCCCCTAAACGTCTTACATAATTTATGAACGGTCCCTATCATTAATTAGTTTGCTTAAGTTATTGTCTGTAAGCAATTCAAACTGTTGTTTTAGTAGAGCGATGGCTATGTTAAAGATAGAGAAGATGATAATAGAAATGTTTCTATTACATAAAAATTCCTATTACATCTAATTAAAATATATATTTATACATATAAAACTAATGTGTACTTACTTAACTGAATTGCTCTTGGTATTATTTTTATTTTTTTCAGATATACACTGCCGGCTACTAGCTGCTACTGGCCTTTAAAGTAAACAATAATAGTAATTATTATATTCGGTCACAGACAAAACAAGGATCGACAGCTTAGTATATATAATAGCAAATCGTCAACTAGACTTCTCAAGTTTTAATCCCACATTCTAATTTTCTGACTTTTCAACGTATTACATACATACATATCATCACGCCATATCCCTTGCAGGGTAGGCAGAGAGAACAGAGTGCCAGAGAACTCTATCCTTGCATACTTCACTCGCTTCCTCAACACTCATAATTCTCTTCATACACGCTCGCCGGTTTCGGAGACTCTTGACTCCACCTTCTTTCAGTACGTGACCGATCTGGTCTAGGTAAGTTAGTTTCGGTCTCCCCCGCTACCTACATCCTTCCACTCTCGCATTGTATATCTTCTTAACCAGACATTCGTTCAATGTATTAAATTGTAAAATTCTAATTTTGATATGGATTAATCAAATTCTGTTGTAATATAAATGGCATATCTAAGAGTTTTACTTTCTTTCTAATGATAAAAATGTAATGGAGGCATGATCTCCTACTTTACATTAGGCAAAGATATAGCTGTGCCTGTGGTATTGCAAAGGTCTAAAGAGCAGCAGTAACCACTTACCATCAAACCGGCTGCTTGCTCGTCTGGCATTGAACAATAAATACAATTATATTTTTATTACGAATTAAGCTGCTGTGGAATGACCTAGGTGAGGCCATAAAAAGTGTTCAGTAAAGACATCACATCGGCTCACATACATCCTATCACTGGGGCCCAAGCCTCCTCCACAACAGAAGGGAAAATTAACCCACTACTACGCTGGTTACAAATGTTGATATAGGATTTTAATTTGAGATTTCCTTCTCTTGCATAGATGTTATATGCATATTATATCCCTTAGTCCTCTTTTACGACACCCCCGAACAAGTCAGAGTGTGATAATTTGTATTCTTGCTCCTTCACTATATGGAAAGATGACATAACTATCATACACACATATGATTGTTAAGACATGTGAACGAAAAATGTATTGCCACAGCTAAGTACAACAAAAACTTAACTGGTTAATTTGATAGATTTTTTAATAGTTGTAAAGTCCTGCCTGTAATTATTTTTTCGCTTCAGAAATGACTATAATGAAAATAATGTTGTGAGAAAAGTTTTAAATAAGAATGCTAAAATTTATGCTGAAAGTAGGAGTAAGGGGAGAGCGCAGAAAATATGGATGGATTGAGTGAAGAATGATATGAATAGAAAGGGAGTGAATGTGAAGTGATTGTGTGGAAGACAAGGACATAAAGGACAGGAGCGTGATGGCTACTTTAGTAGTTAACTCGTGATCGGGTGCCGCTTGTGGAATCTGGTCCAGCCAGGTTCAAAGAGCATCACACTGGAGCTAACTCTTACTAAACATTGTAGCTACTATTTTTTTTTACAAAAAATATCAGTAATGAAATAACAATAATAGATATAAACCCGCTGAGTTTCTTGCTGGATCTTCTCAGTAGTGGTCTATTTCCAATCTGGTGTTAGTTTATTGGATTCATTTAATATATTAAAGAGACAATATATAAGTGCCCTCACAGAGCCTATGCATAATAAACAAATTTGAATTATTGTGTCTAACCTAAGTAAATGGGATAAGAGCAGGGTAATGATGGAAATACCGTGTGGTGACAGAGTAAGAATACAATTTACCGGCCCCTATCTTACCTGTGGATGATCGTAAGAAACGACTAAGGGATATAAAACGCATATAATATCTATGCAAGAGAAAGAAACCTCAAAACAAAACCTTATACCAACACGTCTGACCAGCGCAGTATAGTAGGTTAATTTCCTTCCCAATATGGAGGAGGCCCGAGGCCAACAGTGGGACATATATGGACTGTGATGATGATGATGATGAAGTTTAATTTCAAGGAAAACTTAATCAATAATTTTAAAAATTAAATACGTACATACCTTTTGGATTTATAAAGATGATAATTGTGCTCTAAAGTGACTTGCTCGTTATGAGATTCCTCCTCTAATTCTTTAATTAATAATATAGCGGTGACAGTCTCGGCACTGACGCCTGTAGCGTAAGCAGTACGAGTGATAGTATCGCCCAGTGAGGTTACATCTAACCCACTCAAGTTCAAACCCTTCAAGTATTCGTATTCCTTCAGCAGATAGTTATACACCATATATATTATATCGGAACTCTGAAATATGACAATTTTATATTTACATACATACATATGATCACGCCTTATCCCTTGCAGGGTAGGCAAAGAGAAGAGTGCCAACGAACTCTATCCTTGCATACTTCACTCGCTTCTTCAACATTCATAATTCTCTTCATACACGCTCGCCGGTTTCGGAGACTCTTGACTCCATCTTCTTTCAGTACGTGACCAATCTGGTTTAGGTAGGTGAGTCTCGGTCTCCCCCGGTACCTACATCCTTCCACTTTCGCATTGTATATTTTCTTAACCAGACGTTCGTTCGGCATTCTTTCCACATATTTCTCTCTCAATATTATAATTAGTAATGAAACAGATTTCTAATTCTGCTCACACAATGGCAGTCTGCAAGTTTTTTGACATCCGTTTCTGTTTATATACACGCAACTACACAGATAGTTTAGTGGTTAAGATACCAACCTTTCTTGCCAGTGCCGTGAACTCGATTCATATACAGGGCAATACTATGTGCGAGAATAGTGTTGTTCACCTCCCTGATGCTATTGGGAGAAATATACTTTCTTTATAATGCTGATTACCTGTTTCGTTAAAGAAGAGCTTGAGTGACTCTCTGTTGTTTTATCTGGAGGTTTCACGGTCGATGTGGTAGGCTTCTTATGAAGAGCATGGCAAACGTATTTTTTGTTAAATTTTGTCTGTACTGCTTTGCTTCTATGCGAAACTTTGAATGCAACTTGTGTCTGTTTGTTCACACCAACAAAAGCATTGGGCGATGTGATTCTCTCACAAGATTCACATAAAGGGTCTGAAAAGACAAAACCAGTAAGACAACACCTTGCTATAAGGAAATAATCTCTGTATTGACATTGCAAATACTTAAATAACGGACATTAATTACATCCAGACTCGGAACAATAATTTGGCATCACGCATGTTTTGGTACGCCATCTCTGAATATTAGGGCAAATTCAAAAGTGGCACTAGTGATAGGTAAATTTGACGAAATTGTTTTGGTATGGAATCAATCAAATTTGGTATGAAAAAAAAATCAGTGCACGTCGGGGGCTCGCAGACGCAGCTGCACACTCGCCCTGATGATGAGCAACAGATATACTCGAAACCAGGGTCGACATAATCGACTCTAACGCGTGAGCATTGCCGTTAAAGACATTTTGTCTAATATGTGGCAAACTCACGATAATTTCAACATAAAATTGGTATGGAATGTTGAGGAATGAAAGACATGTGATTAAGAAGGATTATTAATATGGATATAGACCTAAGAAACTAGAGAAGAGGTAATAGAAACCGTATCCATACCGCGTCACCCATTTTATTACAATTTTAAATCGCCTCTCCCCTCGGTAACCAACCGTAGTATATGATCAAGACCCAACTTTCACCAAGAGTAGTAGTTTTGAAGACCTTCCCCCCCTTCTTAATAAATAACATTTATTTATTTATTTATTTATTAGTTAACAAAATCCACAGCTCTTACATATTATGTGTAACATGAATGCTAATCTTACAGCCACTTACGGATTTTCAATTTACTTTTTACACTTTTTTAGCGGAAACAGAATGACGTTAAAAGTAAAAACTTAACATAACTAATGTATGATTATGTTCCCATAATGATTATTACTCTTTTAAAGGCATAATCAAGTAGTCAAAATCAAAGTATATCTTTACGTCGCAGGGAACTATACAAACATACAACTAAAGAACATATAAATTTAAAACAATTATTGAATCAGAAAGAGATTTGTTATATTTAGGTATCAAACTCTTGAATCACGAGACTTTGTTACTCGAACCTCTCCATCATATGATGGGGTTTTACACAATTAACTCAATAATACATTATTCATCATCATCATCATCATCTCAGCTCATACACAGGGTGCCGATTTTATTACTAGAATAACTTAAATTAGGTATAGGAATGATATCATAAAAAACATTAAAGTTAGTTGCAGACTCCTAGCTCTGCCCAATCCCGAGATAAAGTAATTTTTTCTTATCAAAACAGTAGGTTTGTCAGCGTCCATTGACCTGTAGGTACATGACCAGTTGTGAGGCGGTGAGTGCAGCAAGAGCGGGACTATTTGCCTACAAGTTCAATGTCACACGCATGAGTATATGCCTACATCGAATTTTTATAGTACAAGTGTATTGACCGCTTATCAGTATGGCGATTTAATCAAAATTAGGTATTATTTTTTTTTACTGATTTGGATAGTGAATCATGGTCTGATACACCCTCTATCAAGGATTCTATTAATTAAATCAGCAACCTGTATGTCCCACTGTTGGGCTCGAGCCTCCTCCACAATAGGAGGGAAATTGACCTACTATACCAAGGTGGTCAGACTTGTTGGTATAGGGTTTTGTTGCGAATTTTTCTTCTCTATGTAAATTATTATATCTTTGTTATTACCACTAAAAATTTTTATATTAATCTACCCGCTTTATTAAATAATGTCGTAGGTAGAAAAATGTCTATATTAATGGGGACCTAATGGACGTGACAAACCTTAGTCCTCCTGCTTAGAAAGTAAAAAATAACAAATATAAACGTGTTAAAACGTCGTTAATATAATCTGATCTCCTTAAAATCAACAATTCTTGTGTATTTTTATGTTTTCATAATCTCAGCAATTGGCACCAACGGTTTAGACAAAATTTACATACATACATATCATCACGCCATATCCCTTGCAGGGTAGGCAGAGAGAACAGAGTGCCAGAGGACTCTATCCTTGCATACTTCACTCGCTTCTTCAACATTCATAATTCTCTTCATGTAAAGATGCGAAAGGGAATGCTCCGATGGTTCGGACATGTGGAAAGAATGCCGAACGAACGTCTGGTTAAGAAGATATACAATGCAAAAGTGGAAGGATGTAGGTACCGAGGGAGACCGAGACTAACCTACCTAGACCAGATCGGTCAGGTACTGAAGGAAGGTGGAGTCAAGAGTCTCCGAAACCGGCGAGCGTATATGAAGAGACAAAATTTAGTACGCAAAATTTCGAGGTTTATTAATCGAACTAGCTATTATTTATAGAAAACTAGCCGATCCGGAACACTTCGTTTCGCCTAACAGTCAATGAAGAAGCAAAATTCCATTAAACCAAAATTATTAAGTTATTTTTTTATTATGAACATAAATATTAATCCTTACTAATATTATAAATGTGAAAGTAACTCGTGTCTGTCTGTCGCTCTTTAACCCCAAAACTACTGAATCGATCTAAATGAAATTTGGTACACAGATAGTCTAGAACCTGACAAAGGACATAGGCTACTTTTTAATGCGAAAAAAGGGTTGTAAAGGGGATGAAAAATTGTAAGGAAGTATCGTCATTTTTAAAGCCAGAAGCTTGAAACTTATTTTTAGGCCGTCGATTAGATATAAATATGACAATAAAATTTTGTAAAAAAAAATTCCTCTTAGATACATACATACATATCATCACGCCATATCCCTTGCAGGGTAGGCGGACAGAACAGAGTGCCAGAGAACTCTATCTCTGCATACTTCACTCGCTTCCTCAACATTCATAATTCTCTTCATACACGCTCGCCGGTTTCGGAGACTCTTGACTCCACCTTCCTTCAGTACCTGACCGATCTGGTCTAGGTAGGTTAGTCTCGGTCTCCCTTGGTACCTACATCCTTCCACTTTAGCATTGTATATCTTCTTAACCAGACGTTCGTTCGGCATTCTTTCCACATGTCCGAACCATCGGAGCATTCCCTTTCGCATCTTTACACCAATACTCTCTTTCATACCTACTCGCTCTCTTACGTCGTCGTTACGAATGCGGTCGGTCAGCCTAACTCCACAGATTTGCCGAAGAGATCGCATTTCGACCGCATTAATTTTACTTTCATACTCTTTTCTGCATACCCAACTCTCGCTTCCATACAGTAATGTTGGGACAAGCACTGCGTTATGTATTGCTACACGTGCCTTCTGGCTGAGGTGGTGGCTGCCGAGAAGTTGTCGCTCCGTTCACTCTATTTCCCGCATTCACTCTTCGCTCTATATCAGTGGTGTACCTTCCATCTCGGCTAAATCCACATCCAAGATATACAAATTCATCCACTTGCTCTAGTACATCATTACCTATTGTTACTCTTACATCTGTTCTGGCTTCACCTCTTTCAAAGACCATTATTTTGGTTTTGCTCACATTCACGCGTAGACCCCTTTTCTTACAATCATCTGTCTTTGTGTCGACTAGGGTCTGCAGGTCAGTCGCTGACTGTGCCAGCAGGACTGCATCATCTGCATAAAGCAGAGCAAAAATTCAAAAAAAAAATAAAAATTAAAAAATTCAAAATTCCTCTTAAGGGGGTATAATAAAAATAGAGGATAAAAGTTTATATGGAATTAGAAGCTAGACTGATGAAACATTTCTTTTGGCTTTTGGATTAGATATAAATAAAAACAAAATTTATTACGTGTACAATTACGTTGACCGGCTACTGTCAGTAACTCTGCGAGGTACCATGTCTCGCGGCTCCGACGCATAGTTGGCTAAATACAAAAATGCCTCCTGCGATCAGCTTTTTGTTATAAAACTTTTATGATATCTCATCTTATATTTTAATTATATATAATAAGTTAGCTATAAATTTTGTTTTGTTATTTTCTATATTCTCCATTTTTTTCTTATCCCAGTAAAATAACTTATGTTTATGTTTCCTTTGCTAGCATTTCCTAGATTAACATTTAGGATACTTTTATCGCGGCAATGTGTTCCCTTGCGATAATAGTTCAACTTTAGGAAAGTAATCTTTTACGCGGGCGAAGCCGCGGGCAGAAGCTAGTAGAAGGCTAGCCGCACACACGCAATAATATTGTCAATCCAAGATTGTCAATAATGTTCTTCAATATATGGTCCCGCATACTACGCAATATTATTGTCAATATTTTGTGGTACAATCTGACATAGTCGCTCGGCAGCTAGACGCGTGTGCGAACGTTTTATATAATGGATAGAAAGAAAAAAAGTCGTTGCACTTAGTATTGCATTAATTTTATTTACTGAAAAAAGGCAATCAAGAAAGAAACGATGGATTAAGGACTGGATGAGAAAAAAGCTAGAGTTGAATCATTTTCATCTAATAAATGAACTAAGAGTTACTAAAGAAAATGATTTTAAAAATTAGAAAATTAGTTCGTAGAGAATTTAATTTTTCTTTACATCTTCTCTCGTGCTATTTGGTTTGATTTTTTTATAAATATCGAGCAACTTATCAAGCGCATTGTTTTTCTTAATTTTATCAAGATATGCTTCGCTGGATGTATTCCATAACTCTGGATACGTTTCCCATGTTTTAATTAATGTTGACAAATATTGACTTTGTGTGAAAGTAGTATTATCAACACTATTTTCGCTATGGATGCTGTTTTCGTCGTCCATTTTTTACAAAAAACATGAACGTCCGCCTGCCTTGAAATCTTTTTCTCAACTAAAATATTGCCGCGCGCCCGCATACGACAATATTATTGACAATACCCCTGCCTCCCCCTGATATTGCCGTGATAAAATCAGAATTTCTGGTAATCGGCAATAATATTGAACAATACCGCAATACGGGCCGCACACACACAATATTATTGACAATATACACTTTATTGACAATATTATTGTGTGTGTGCGGCTAGCCTAATATAAACTTAAAAAATCAAGTAGGTATTTTAATAACGTGCCAGCAAGACGAAGAAGTACCTTGTGATATACGACATTTTTATTCATGCGCGTTGAAAATTATCTAATTGTTGATCTCTGAGATTTGCTCGACGATTTCGCATTATTAACCAAGCCTTTTCACGAGCTGCCTCGCTTTGCTCTTGTGATTGAGAGGCACTAAGTCGGGCCATGTTAACACAGCGGTCTTTTCATCCAATATCTTGTTCTTCTGCCGTAGTTACATTCGTGATGTTTCGAATTCTAATTGCGTTACGGCTTGGTCGGTAAAGATTTGATGTTCTTGGTCGCGGCATTGTTGATAACAATATAGACACAATATGATTTATTATAATATTCGTAAAAATTCGTAACCCTCGCACAAAACGAACAATGACTGGTCAAATTTAAATTAAACGTTTCGTAGTATTTTCCAAGCAAACCATTACGTGAACTCATGAGCTGTCAGTTGCGTTTTGTTACATCCTCAACAAATGAACGTTTAGAACTGATGTTTTTTTAATGACTTTGTTTTTGGTTGTTTATGTCATATTTTAATATTCTATATCTTATTCCCGACGACAACAACCTCAAAAACATAACAATCATAAAAATTGGTCCAGCCGTTCTCAAGTTACAAGTGTTGTAACTAACACAAATTTATTTTATATATATAGATATAGTTTTGACAAAACTTTTGTTTAATGGCAACAAAAAAAAATTGTAGTTGTAACTATTAGAATATAAAGAAAAAATAAGAAACTTAGTTTCCGCATTTATGAGTAATTATTTCTAATGGAGAATATGCTTGAAAAGCCAATAAATATCAAATTTTCTAATAGTTAATGACTGATCACAGATTCTTTCAAAATAAAAGACATTTTTTACATTATGTAAGATGATTGAAGAGTACATATTGTCGCAACCCCATATAATTGGAATAAGAGCAGGATCCATCCATCCATCCATCAGCCTGTAAACGTCTCCACTGTTGAACATATGCCATCCAACGAGAATGCCATTCATAACGGTGCTGTGCCACCTGCATCCAACGGTTTCCTGCGACCTTCTTGATGTTGTCAGTCCACCTAGTGGGGGGAGAAAGGATAGTAACAATGAATTATGTGAGAAGCTTGCCTGCATGCACACATCAAAACATAAAAAGAAACATACCAATGGTCTCCATAGCTGTTTCAGAAATATCTTTATCATCTTTTGGAGTATTACATCCAAGTTTATACGTTGTAGATTGAGTTTCTTTAATATCTTTAGTGATATAAGTTTTTCGGGTTATAGTGGTATCAGACATACTTTTTGTGTGATCTAACTGACAATCAAACTTGGAAGGCATCGTACCTTTAACTAATAGTATAAGTTGACTGAATCCCATTTTATATTGCCTATAGTTTGCCATATCTTGTTCTAACTGTAATATTATTATATATTATTATTGCTTCTAACGCTAAATAAACATAACTTAATTTTAAAACTTTAATATCTGAGTAAGAATACAATTAACCGCACCCTATTTTATTTGCGCCTGTCTTAAAAGATGAGGATATGTAAATAAACACCTATGTAATTGAAGGAAAATTAGATATTAAACCCTATACAAAACCCACTGACCAACACGTTAGTAGATCAATTTCTATTCTATTATGGACGAGATTCAAAACCAGGAGCAGCAGAAACAACTAGTGAGACATATATGAATTGATATAGTAATGATAATTTTCTCTTCTCTCATAATAGTAATAAAAGATTCGGTAGTGGTAAAGCCACACTGTTGTTTTCTGTCTACTACTAGGGAACAGTCCGTCAATCAATATCTGAACAGCAGTAACATGCTGTTACACTTCGTTCGGTGAACAAGACAGACAGGAGCCCAATATTCTGTGTGGGTTATGTTTGGTGGGCAGCAATCTGGCCTAGCCCATAGACATCTTACTACTGTGAATGGAATTGACCTACACCATGATCAAATGGGTCAGTATAGGATTCTAATTTGAGTTTTCTTCCTCTTATAGTGATATTTTCTTAAGAGATTTAGTTGTCTTTTATGATCACCCACTAGAAAGAAATAGGGTAGCGAAATTTATGTTCTAATTTTATTTCTGTTAAATTAATCTTTTTTTGTTTAATGAATTTAGTTATGCGCGAAAATATATGTTGATGAATAAATAAATAACAAAAGCAAAAAAAAAACAAAGAGTACAGGTCAATGATCCTCAAAAAAAAATTACTTAGGTTAATAAATAATACCTATCAATAAACAAAACACAATAATAAAGACATGCGTAACACAAACATAATGTCAAAAAAAGAGAGAAAATAACAAAAATATAAAATCGTTATTTGTGTAAAAAAAAATTGTAATATCAAACGATAACATTTTGTGACTACAAAATTAATATTTTTTGCCATTAAATTTTATGTTTCTCATCTAAGTTAACAGTATAAAGTATCATAAATACTCATAAGAACGCACAATAGCATTATTTACTTACGTTAAAATGATCTTCGCACATAAAAGCATTAGTGGTTGGTGCTATATCATTTGGATCTCTACGTGCTAGCATTAACCACTTTTGTCGGGTATCTATATTCTTAGGAATGGTCACAAACATTTTCTCAGGTGTTTTAATAGTTGTGTTATAACATTGTGGCACTACACACCACTTATAAGCCATTTTATTACAATAAACGCCAACATAATACTATAATTTGACAGCTATATGTTTATTTACAAGCTAGTGACTTCATATCTTTTTTTTATCCACGACCAGAGATACAAAGTCTTTCGGTCAAATAGATTTTTAAGTAATCTGAATATGATCGAAGTTGTTAGCTTTAATTGAGCGCTGAGTAACCGATTAATAATTCTCTGTGAATGTTGTTCGATATAAAAACATGTAAAACACTTATAATTTAATTCAATTTAGTACTTTTTCTGCATTACATTATACAAAAAGCGTCACATTTTCACACTTCCGCCTCTGATAGCAACGATACTACGTGACTTTCATACAGAGCGACTACCGTTCTGGCGGCTTTTTATTAATCTTATGGTAAATGATTTTGATTTTATATGTAACATTTGATAAACAATAAATGTAGCAAATAATATAGTACTATGTGTGTATATATATATATATATATATATATATATATATATATATATATATATATATATATATATATATATATATATACATATATATATATATATATATATATATATATATATATATATATATATATATATATATATATATAATTCTTCAATATGCATGTATGTCATTGAACTAATACTAAACGACTGGAACAATTTTGATGAAATTGTTTGTTTAGGTCAGAGGTACCCAAACTTATAAGCCTCCCTACTGCTTAAGGGGCGCGTCCCTAAGAAACGCGCGAATAGCCACTTACGGTTTTAAATATATCTAAAAATTTACTGCATTGAATAATACTAAAAAAATATCTCAAATGCTTAACAAATGACTCTATTAAAACACCGTGTCATAATTTTAAGATAATTCTTAACTTTCGAGAAAAAAATTCGTCAACATTGACCAAAATATCGAAATCGACCTTTGCTATTATAACTATCTAGCCTATTTCGTTGATATATTTGTAAATATTTTCAATTGAATCGTGAGACGAAAGTAAGGATAATACATTCACCATTCAAGTTTTTTAATAATCTAAAAAAAAAAATATAAAATAATCCTAACACCGTTGATTTTTAGCCGAAATCGTAAATACATTTTACTATGAAACAAAAACGTCCTGTAATCAGCATTATAATAAAACACGTCCAAAGAAAAATAATCAGACGGGTTGAGAGCCCTCAGCGCTCACCCACAGTCCGGATAAAGTTGTCATAGCAATCTGAGGCTAACAGCTAAGACACAAAAAAAATATATATATAATCAGCGCCGTCTCAGTATCCAAGGTGAGAGCACGTCGGTTAGTTGCTCGAGTGGAGCTCCATAGCTTCGCGATAATTTCTTTAGGGTGTGTTGTGAGTGTCAACGTCGAACACGGCTGCTAATTTATATTCTTCGAGCAAATAAAAGATTAAGGTACATAATACATATGCAAATTTAATTATGTATTTTTGTAAACCGAATTAATTGTCAAACACTATGCAAGTACTTATCGTAATCGTATCGAAGTCATATTTCAGGTAGATATGGGAAACCGAAAGAAAATTAATAATATAAAATAAACATTTACACACAAATTAAGTCAAATTCAAAATAAAGTAAGTAGTAAGTATAGTTATGCAGTAAATTATTCATTTTTTACTGACAAAAATGATCAAAATGGAGTTGCAAGCTTATATGGAACTATTGTTTTTAATGTTAGAAATTTCATAATTCGCACAATTTTTATACATTCGAATATATGGACCTAAATTGTATTGTGTAAAAACAGCAATCAGAAATTCGATAGCTGAATATTGTTTTGAGATAATCACATTTTTAAGTAACCTGCACTACGAATGTTTTCGATGAAATAAACTGGAGCGCTAGTGTGCACCGTGTGAGCAATTCTACAGTATGAAGTTGTCATTCTTCTCTCTAAGTATTTTGTTCTGTGTAGAATACCCAGAAAGCATACACTCTGAGACTCTGACTCCACCTTTTGCTGCCGGCTACTCACTGCAGGCTTAGCGATGCGACAAGCTTATGCCTAATACATTGCGTGTTTTCTGTGACACTGTGAAGATTCTACTAATACAAGCGTGTAATAAATATATAACTAATGCAAGCACCGGCAATTAGATAAATTATTCGTTTCCAGGGTGCGTGTATTAATACTGTGCGATGCGTCTGTGTGATTAAAAAATGTGAATGTGTGTGTTCAATCATAAGTTCCCACGCTCGAGGACTGCAGTCTTAAAATTAATATGCGCACGCCTCCCCTCGGTCCGGGGCCCCCCGGGGGTAAAATAAAGGATATATACAATGTTATACATACTTGATGCGAAACCTGAAAGTAGTTTCTTCAGAATTTGTTACAAAGTCGGTTCCACCCGCGCCCCGCTGTAGATGTCTTCGCGCCTCCCTAGTGACGTGCTTCTCCGACTTGTAAATCAATGGTTTAGGTGGATATAAAAATGGTTTAGATTATCAATTGGTCCTTGAAATAGATGCTGTAAATAATTTAAACCACAACACGATTTAATTTCCATGCAGGGCAATACTTTGAGCAACCACAAATTGTTGTGCCGAGTCTGTGCGTCATTTGTGCCCGTTTGCAAGTGTTGTAAAGCAATATAAGGATATATTTCCGTTTGATGACGGAGTGAGAATACAATTCCCCATCCCTTACCTTACCAGTGTGTGACCGTAAGAGACAACTAAGGGACATAAAACGCATATAACATCTATGCAAAAGAAGGAAAACTCAAAAGTAAATCCTATGCCAACACGTCTGAGCAGCATAGTATAGTAAGTCAATTTCCCTCCCATTATGGAGGAGGCTCGAACCCAACAGTGGGACATAAATGAGCTGAGATGATGATGAATATAAGGATTATTTCATTAATATAGTCTGTAGTCTTATCACATAAAAAATGTGCCAGTTATTTGTGTAAAGTCCTTCGTAATACAAGGTATTATTTCCTTTGGTCAGGAAAAAAAAACTGATTGCAAGATTAGTTACAGTGGTGGCTGCAAATACTACCAAACCTCACATTGCTCTTGGATGTCATAAAAAATGACTAAGAGCTTTACATAGTCTTGAGATAAGTGCATCTGATGCCATCTAGTCAATAGTTACATTCAGTAGGAATATTGACTTAGTCAGGCCGGCCTATTTCCAAGACTTTTGCAACATAATATAACTGAATAAGAAGAGAAATACATATAGTGTAGGCCCTGAGTAATTGGGAATATAAGTGGGATGAAAATTAAAATATATCTTCACCAAAGTCAACCGAGTAAACAGAATGAATTATTTCATGAATTTTTTTTCACATAAAAGTATTTTTTCTTAAATCAAATTAATTATATATTAAGCATAAAAAGAGAGATTTTTTTTTATAATTCTTCTTTTTCAAAGCCAAATTTTTAATAAACAGTTTTTTTAATTTGCAGAATAACGGGTATAGGTATGTTGCAGCCAAATTCGATTTTATTTAGCTATATTGACTATAAGAACCTTTGTACAAAGGGAAAGGTTCGCAGCAAGATTGTAGGAACTACAGGGGCATAAGCCTCCTTAGCATAGTCGGCAAACTGTATGCGAAAGTATTGATTGAAAGAGTAGTGAAAGTAACCGACAAGAAAATATGGGATGCACAAGCAGGTTTCCGAAAAGGTATGGGTTGTACGGATCAAGTCTTCTCCTTACAATGCATGACGCAGAAATTTTTGGCTAAAGGTCAGAAAATCTTTTGTGCATTCATTGATTTGGAGAAAGCTTATGACAAAGTGAGGAGGAATGAACTGTGGTCGGTACTGTCTATGTATGGGGTGGACAGCCATCTTATTCACGCGCTGAAATCCATCTATAAGGATTCCAGGGCGTGCGTAAGAATGAACGGAGCCTACACGGAGTGGTTTAATATCGATAAAGGTGTTAGACAGGGATGTGTAGCGTCCCCGTGGCTGTTTAACCTATTCATGGATAGCTGTTTGAAAGATCTGAAAAATAATGATTGTGGTTTACGAATGAATGAGTTACTTATCAAATGTCTTCTTTATGCCGATGATCAGGTATTACTTGCATCATCGGCAGAAGATTTGCAGGCGATGGTAACTACTATGCATGAAGCTTTTGAAAGAAAAGGTATGAAAGTAAATGTAAGTAAGACGAAAATTATGGTTTTTGAAAAGGATAAATGTATGACGGAATGTAACATTTTTATAAATGGTGAGGAACTGGAACAGGTGAAAGAATTTTTATATTTGGGTGTTTTGTTTACTGGAGATGGTAAAAATGATAATAATGTTGAAAGAAGAGTAAATGCTGGTAATAGAGTGAATGGGGCACTATACACCTTTATGAAAAGCAGAAACGTGTCCAAAAAGGCACGTTTAGCTGTACATAAGGGAGTATTAGTACCTACTCTCATGTATGGTAGTGAAAGTTGGATTTGGCAGAGAAGACATGAAAGTAGAATAAATGCTGTAGAGATGAGAGCTCTTCGTAGTATGTGTGATGTAAGTATGAAAGATAAGATTAGGAATAGTGTTATAAGAGATCGCTGTGGTGTGAATGAAGAAGTAGTGACAAAGATCAAAAAGAGTATGCTGAGGTGGTTTGGACATTTAGAAAGAATGAGTGACGAGAGGTTGACGAAGCAAATATATAAAGCAAGCGTGAATGGGACGAATACAAGGGGAAGACCACGTCATACTTTTCTGCACCAAGTTGGAGATGTGTTGACGAGAGGTCTTATTAAGAGTATGCGTAATCGTAGAGCATGCATGAAGACTATTATGAGTGTGAATGAAGCGATGGAAGTATGCCAGGATCGTGGTTTGTGGCAATCCGTAGTCTCTGCCTACCCCTCTGGGAAACAGGCGTGAGGCTATGTATGTATGTATGTATGACTATAAGAAAGCTAACAAACCCACAAATAAATTAGCAAACACCATCATTTCGTTGATCATCATCATCTCGGCTGATATATGTTCCACTCTAAGCTTGAACCTCCATCATAGAAAGGAAATTAACCTACCATATCATACTGAACAGAAGATTTCATATATAGCTTTATTAGGAATAGTTTATAGCACATATGTTGTATACATATTACACTGTACCTGTAGTCATCTTTCGTGACACTCGTGGACAAAATAGGAGGCTGGTGAATTGTATTTTTACACCAACACCACAGGATAAATAAATAATTTATCAATAGCTCTTTAATATTTTTTATTGTAGCATTCTTTTAAAGCCTTTTATTACTTTTAAAAAAAATGTAAATACATACCTGAATTTTCAGATGTATTATCTTCCAAATGTTCTGATTTTACAATACTTTCGTCTAATTTCTTTTCACATTCATCAACAATCACCTTCCTTTTCTTATGGCTACTGGGTCGTTTAATAACTGCTCCTATTTTACTATCTAATTGGCATTCAAATTTTTTAGGAATGCACCCCGGTTTCATACGGACTTGTGCCACTGAACCCATGATATGATATTGCATATAATTTGCCATATCATTTGGCAACTGAAAGATAAATAAATGGTACATTAAAATTGATAACGACGAACAAAACAATAACCCCATAGTACTTATAATCAAACATTGAAATTTGTGTGTTTATAATCAAAATTAATTTGTGGTAGCGGCTACGAATACTACCAACCCTTACTTTGCTCGTGGATGTTGTAAAAGACGACTAAGAGCCTTATGACGACCTGAGCCAACTCCATCTGATGCCATTTGGTCATCAATTACATTTCCAAGGAGGGTTGACGTCTGGCAGGCGGCCGGTCATAAAACTATTGCCAATAACTGTTACAATATGTACTATGAAAAAAGAGTACATATTGTATCGACCCCAAGTGATTGGGATAAGAGTAGGAGAATGATGATGAAACATTTAAATATTATACGAGGATTTTCAATTGTACACCAATGGTTTAATAAAATACTAACATCGAAATGATCCTGACAAAAATTAATTGACGAATTCGCAACTAAATCCTCTGGGTTTCTACGCGCGAGTATCAGCCACCTGGCTCTCATTGTTTTGTCATTTGGAACATAAATAAACAATAGGCATGATGACAGCAAGTAAATTTTATTGAAATAATTTGTATAGATAATATACATAAGTAGTTTATTATAAAACATTGATTCTTTTTCATTGATTGATTTTTTTTTTCTTTTTCTTTTTCCATATCACTTGGTAACTGAAATTAAAATAAAATACATAGGTAGTTTTATAATAGCTCATTGAGGATGTAAGAGATTCTTAACCTCTAAATAAAGTGTGTTTAACAATGTTTACATCATCTAATGCTTGTCACATTTATTTAGTATCAGCATGAAATCTGCAAATATAAAGTAAATACTTACGTCAAAGTGATCTTCACAGAAATAAAGCTGAGTAGAGGGTGTTATTCCTTTCAAATCACGTCTTGCATGTTTAAGCCACTTATTTCGCATTGTCTTGTCGAAAGGAACGAAAATAAATAGCTTTTCGGGAGTTTTTATGGACGTATTAGGACACAGTGGGACGGCACACCATCTATAAGCTTTCGAATTCATGTTTCTATCTGCGAAATTCGAAATTAACAAGAGCGTCTCAATGTTAACAACTATTGAGTGAACCTTGTACTCTAACGTGACGTCACAAGCGACGCCATGACACTGAAGCGTTTTGTTACGAATTTAAAATTTATGAATTAAAAACAAATTTTTGAATAGTAAACCTAAATTTTCAGCAGAAATATTATGTTTTTCGTAATTAATATATATTTTTGAACATTATTTAACAGTTTTTCAAAATTTGTCATCATGCCTATTTCTTAGGTGTTGCTATTGATGTGTTTTTGCACAGAGGGACCGCACACCACTTGTAACCTTTGGAATTCATTATAAACATACGATATACCTAAGCAATATTCAATCGACTGTTTTATTTAGGTATACAATAATATTTACCGAATATACTGAGATGTGACGTCACAATAAACGCAATGACACTTGTGTAGATTTTAGCGCTTAATTCAAATTAGCTCTAGGTAGAAAATATGCAATAACCTGCGTTCAAATTTAAGTTTATTTCTGAAATAATGTTAGTTTCAATAGATATTATATAATAGAAATTAAAAATTATGTCTTTTCACCACGAAACATTTTAATTGATTTTTTAGCATAGGTACAAAAAATTGTTTTACATACTATCATGGAGACTAGAGTAAGCAGTACCATCTCAGTGTATTAAGAAGTGTCCATTGAACGGGAGCAAATTAAGGTGGCGCTATAGTAGCAAGTCAAAGAGTAAAGTTATTAAACTGAAAAAGAGTGGCAACTCCATGATAAAATATGCATGTATGGAAGGTGCTGCTACCCAGAGTTTACGCGGTGAACTAAAGTTGAAGTGATATATATATACATATCTACATGTGTATGTGTAATTATATAGAATTTTCTTTTACTATGAAAGCTACCCTAAAATATAAAAAAAAACATATCAGCTGATAACGAAGCAATAATAATATCAGCTTAACAATGAAAATTGAGATAATTTTCAGAAAGTACATCAATAACCGTAAATAGATTGATGACAATAAGTAACTACGCTAGGAACAAAAATAATAATTCTCAGTTGTCAAACGTTTGACATACAGGACAAAATGGCAGCAGTTAAGTTTGTACAAACAATCTGTAGGCGGCGCGACGGTCAGTAAAAATAAGTAATGTTTTAAGTGTGCCCCCCCAGTAGCAAGTGTAAGAATTTTAAAAAGAGCGCTACAAATTTCATAGGTTCATAGGTTATTATTTATCAAATCACAGCTGACTACGTAACTCAGCACACTTCACTCTGCTTATTACTGCTACATTCATATCATTTCCACTTGCTACACTAGCGCTATTTCAGTGAGTGTTCGAACAATAATTTGCTATTTACAAGTGGACACTTTTTTGACTAATCCCCCCATACAAGATGGTACTCCTTACCAAAGAGTAAAATTATATCAACTGAAAAAGAGTGGCAACTCGATGGTAAAATATGCATGTATGAAAAGTGCTGCTACCTAGAGCTTAGGCGATGAACTAAAGTTGAAGTAATATACATATATACCTACGTATCTACATACGTGTGTATGTAATTATATAGGATTATTTTTTACTATGAGTCCTACCCTGAAATATAAAAGAAAAACCATATCAGCCGTTAACGAAACGACAATAGTATAAACTTAACAATGAAAATTGAGATAATTTCCAGACAGAACATCAATAACCGAAAATAGATTATTGACAATAAGTACATACGCTAGGAACACAAAATAACAATTCTCAGTTGTCAAAATTTTGACAATCAGGACAAAATGGCAGCTATGTTAGTACAAACAATCTCTAGGCGGCGCGACGATCAGTAAAAATAAGTAATGTTTTAACTGTGCCCCCCCAGCTCCTTACTCTAGTAGGGATATTCGATATATATCGATGCATCGAAAACATCGATATTTATAATGCGATACATCGAATCGATCCGATGTTTTGAAGAGCTATCGAAATACTCGATGTATCGATGTTTTTTCATAAAACATCGAAACGATGATAACCAGCAAATGCCACAAAAAAGACCTTTTTTTTAGAAATCTGTTTTATAAGGGACTGGAATAGGTATAAATGCCACAAAAAAGACCTTTTTTTTTTAGAAGTAACAGTTTTGATATGACTTTAGAAAAAGTACTCGATGTTTTCATCCGATACATCGAAAGACATCGATGTACAGTTTCGATTTATCGAATCGAAAAAAACATCGAAGTTTTTTCAAAGTGTACACCCCTATACTCTAGTCTCCATTCGTACTATAGTCTGTCTAATCTAAGAAGTGCACTTTGACAGCTGTCTGAGTAAGTTGTCTAGGTATGTGAACCAAATAATCGCTATCGAAAATATCCGATTTTACTGAGAAATCGATATTGATTCTTTATAATTAATAATCGGTTTATTTTTTATTTTTCAAAAAGGTGATGAATAAATTAAGTGCTAAATTAGTACTAAACAAATTTAATTATTTCAGTATAGAATCTATTCATCATATTTAGTAGGATTAGGTTAATTAAAAACAAAAACTGGATTTGAAAATGGCTATTTATTAAGAATTACTACTATTACTTGAATTATCAGCGTCGCGAACATTAATAATTATTTCCTCATCCATCAAAGTGTCGAAATGTACATCTCTGTCAAAATCTCTATTCGATTAATTGTATTATTCTAATGTTTTTACCGATTATTTGGATATTCGTGAATTGGAAGTTGTCAAGCACTACTGTATAGAACGTGATGACGTGAAATTGTTAGGTCGCCAATGACAATTACTATTTACCATGTTATTTTTATTTTAAATTATTTTTACGAGTTTCAACATTAGATTAATGTACAAGAAAGTCACCCGCAATGTTAAGTATGTAAATAACTTAATAGTTATTTAAAATTTCAGATTTAGTGTTTACAATCATGTGTATACGTTTGACCGAGGTTATTGTGTATTAAAAAATGCAAAACGTCAAAATGCACTTCTTAGATTAGATGAACTATAGTTAGTATTGCCAACTTTTATCATAAATTACATAGGATCGACTTTTTTAAGTGTCCCTTTTTTGTAATACGTAGACATATCTACATATTTTAAGTGATCTTTATAATATCTCACTATACTTAAAAGCTTTTAATTTTCAGTACGCCTACTTTAATAAACAGATTTTTTTTTCAATAGAATTATAATCGGCAATTACCTAATTTGCATAAAAAATATTTCTTTATCATTTTAAATATTTGTAGAACACGTGTTTACTAATAAAATGTTTACTATTTAAGGGGACGTATATGAGCTAAGATGATGAGTTTATATTTATTGCACACGATTTACTATTAAAGTTTAGCCCAAGGATTCTTGAGGTGGCACCGAAGACAAAGATCGGGTACCGCTGGCCCGCTCGCACGGCGAAGAGAGGTGCTTGCAGTGTGAGTCTATGGGGTTGCGCGCCGCCTCTTTCGTCGCCCCGGACCGATTTGACGGGGCGCGACCATGTCCATAGCCCACTGCAAAAAAAAAGATTCTTGAGGTGAATTATAAGCTGTGTGGTAGCGGCTACGAATACTACCAACCCTTATTTTGCTCGTGGATGTCGTAAAAGACGACTAAGAGTCTTATAACGACCTGGGCCAACTCCATCTGATGCTGTTCGGTCAACAATTACATTCACAAGAAGGTTTAACATCTGGCAGGCGGCCGGTCATAACTCTTTTACAATATGTACTATGAAAGAAGAGTACATATTGTATCGACCCCAAATAATTGGGATAAGAGTAGGAGAATGATGATGATGATGAGGTGACCACATTCCATCGTTTGCTAATTATGTATTTGCATGTTGGCTACCGTGTAATGGCTAGATATTAGACACGTGTAAGTAATGCGAGTGATGTATCACACGTAATATTACCCGACCGTGTACTGACCCATTACACATTACGCGACTAAACATCACATCACATTAAACATCACACATTACATTAAACATGACGCGAACACCCGTGTACTCTTCTGCATTTCTGCAATGTTCGGCGTCTGGCAATTCAATATTTATTTTGAGCTTTATTTTCAGAACGTTAAGGTTTATATTTCTTGACGCCGCCCGCCGTATATAGAGCGCTATCGCATTACGCATCACACATGACATTTCATGTCATTTGTGATGTTAGAAGTGATGGTAAAATGTAATATTACTCGGCACGAAAAGTGATGCCATATCACATCACTTCGCGAAGTACTGTTTCGCGCATGTCTACTAGATATCCATGCGAAATCGATATTAAATCGCATATCTGCATATAAACAAGGATTTAATATTACCTCATTGTAGGTGCCTATAATGGTAGGACAACACTGTTGACAGTTTTCTGTCTACGGCCGAGGGGCGATCCATCCGGTTTAATAATACGATAATGAGTACCTAATGAGTTCAGTTCGAACTAGTGTAACTCAGTTGGAACTGTAATTCAGTTCAAACCAATAATAGTCACACCTATGTACGACTATTACTGAAGAAAACCCAGTTATTTAATCTATATATATATATATTGTGCGGGACAGCAGATAAACAATAGTTTTAAGAATAGTTTGTAACAGTTGTAATTAATTAGTTATAAGATTTTACGAAATTAAATAAAGAATAAATATAGATTTAGTATTAGCACGTAAGTACTAATATTGTAAACGGCTCTCGCAACGGTAAAGCCGCATAGTACTTAAGGTAATTAATTGTATTGAAATTAAGCGCGGCTCTCGCAACGGTAACGCCGCGTTGTACTTAAGTAAATTTTAGAGCTTTGTGATTGGCTATAATTCCGACTCCGTGATTGGTCAAGAAAAACTGTAAAATTACGACCAATCGCGGGGTCGGCCAAAAATATATAAATACGGGACCAAACCGTGGTACCGGCACCCGAATGCCTGGCCGACTGTCTGGAACTTCAGTGCACGCCAAGCACACTATACCCCGACGACACAATCCATCACCGTACCATAAATAGTGAAGTGGAACGTCGTACCACTATCTCTCGCTCCTCTGAATACGACAACCCAGACGTACCTATTCCAGCAGTGACCAATGACGAGGTCAAATCTCTGGTCAAGGGTCTACACGCCAAGAAAGCCCCCGGTTCGGACGGTATCTCCAATAAAGTCATTAAGTTATTCCCTGCTCACCTCATTACCATTCTGTGCTGTATCTTCAATGCAGCACTGAACAATAACATCTTTCCCTCGCAATGGAAAGAGGCCGTGGTAATCGGAATCCACAAACCCGGCAAGCGACGTACCGAACCCAGTAGCTACCGCCCGATAAGTCTACTAAAAGGATTAGGCAAGCTTTATGAGCGCATAGTCCTTAGCAGACTTAGATCATTCGCCGAGGATAACAACCTCATTCCAGACACGCAATTCGACTTCCGTGCGAGGCACAGTTGCGTACAACAGGTCCACAGATTGGTGGAATACACAAGTGGTCAGTTCATGATGAACAGATACACCGGTGTATTATTCCTAGACGTAGCGAAAGCATTCGATAAAGTGTGGCACGAGGGCCTCATTCACAAGCTTTATCGTCTAAAGATCCCAGATTATT
Organism: Lymantria monacha; assembly: GCA_905163515.2. Lineage (NCBI taxonomy): Eukaryota > Metazoa > Arthropoda > Insecta > Lepidoptera > Erebidae > Lymantria > Lymantria monacha. The sequence goes on from LR991104.1 coordinate 4,601,988, forward strand.
TAATTTTAATTATACACGACTACTTGAGTCACCGCAGCTTTCGCTACAGGGTGGAAGGTACGCTGTCTACCTCCCACCCCATCAAGGCCGGCGTCCCTCAGGGATCGGTCCTCTCCCCATTCTTATTTACGCTATATGCTAGCGATATGCCCCAGTTTAACAGAGTCCAAAAAGCGCTTTACGCTGATGACACCGCACTCTACTGTGCAGGCAGGACCCCGACAGCAGTAGTTAAAACTCTCCAAACAGCGGTTACCGCCCTAGCCAATTGGTTCAGGAAATGGAGAATCGAAATCAATCCAGAAAAGAGTCAGGCGGTCATGTTCACTCGCAGAACTGCCCGTTCCTACTCTATAGACAACATCCCACCCCTCCAGCTATTTAGCAAACCTGTCTCCTGGAGCAGGCAAGCTAAATACTTGGGTGTGACCCTTGATGACCGACTTAGCTTCGCTCCCCACATAAACATTGTACGCGATCGTGCAGCCTTTGTGATGGGACGCCTCCACAGCCTACTCCATGCTAGGTCGAAACTACCCTTGAACAGCAAGGTCCGATTATACACCGCTTGCATACGGCCGATCATGACCTATGCAAGCGTAGTGTTCGCGCACACCAAGGCACACAGGATCCATAGGTTACAGACCTTACAGAATAGGTTCATGCGCCGAGCTACGGGAGCACCGTGGTTCATTCGTAACGTCGATCTTCACATCGACCTCGAACTGCCGACCATCAGGCAGTTTATGAAGCGGTGCTCCCAGAGCTACTTTGACTCTGCCACGACACACCCCAACCAACTAGTGGTCGGGGCGGCTTCCTACACCCCATCGCGCATCTCCAAAGTCCGACGTCCACGTCACGTCCTCAACGACGATGACGACGTTATTACGCTCGCCCAGACCAAAGCCTACGCCGCGCGCGAGGCCATCGCGCACAAACATCCGCGTTTCCGTCCTCGACGTCGAGGTACGAAAACACGGCGAGCAAAAATCACCGACCCCAAGATGGACACGTCCACGTCCACCTCACCCCTAGCGACGCCCCGAGCCGAGGCCCGTTCCCCACAGGGGGAGCCCTCGGGCGAAGTCGCCTAATTCATGTCTATCGGGTTGAGAGCCTTCGGGCTCGCCCGCAGTCCGGTTAAGCTGTAAAAGCCCCTTCGGCTAACAGCTCGCAGTTGGTATGTTTTAGTGGGTATTCAGTGTCCCCTTCAGGGCCTGTGAGTCCCGCATACCCCGCCCGGGGCGGGTATGCAAGAAATGCAAAAAAAAAAAAAAAAAAAAAAAAAAAAAGGTACCGGCACCGTCGTCAGGTGCTTCTCTCCGAAGAAACAACTCTTAAGAAAATAAAGCAAGATTAATCTACTGAACAAGAAGTCTCTTCATTCCTACTAATCCCAGCAAATCGTCAATGTCACCGTACATTTAATGGTCCTTACCGAGCCGGATCCAGTGGGAAGCGAAGAAAATTTATAAATTATTATCTATTGGTAGACAAAGTCTAAACAGCAAGTAAGAAGCCACTGGTTGCAAGTATGCCGGTCACACGCTCCGAGGGAAAAGGTCGCAAGCAGCCTACAGAAACTCAGTCGTCGTCTGAGAACACCGCAACTACCTCGGCAACCGAATACAGCGGGGAAACAAGCGTCGCTACGGAAACAACCGAACAAACCGAACGTACAGAAGCCTCCGCCGCGACCGCCCAATCCGCCGTCTCCGCCGCTGCAACCGCCGAGCCCGCTGCTACCTCGCCCCCCGCCGACGCCGTCGCCTACTCGACCGCCACGACGCTGCCCGTGGATACGAACATGAAGCCGCCTACTACGGTCACCGAAAATCGAAGAGAGGCTCGTCAAGAAACCGATACAGTGAAACGAGCGAAGAATATAGTCGGCCCGTCGCCGCCGAGCGGACCACCGAATCCTCGGCCCTCCAACAAGAAGGGGGGTGGGGGGGTATCTACCCATAGCAAGACTAAGGCGTACAAGATAGCGAAAGCTAAAGAAGAATTATTACGTCTACAAGTCGAACTGGCCACCGCACGCCTCGCCGCACTAGAAACCGAAGATAGCAATGATGATGAAGAAGATGATGTCTCAATCTGCTCCAAGTCGAACGCGAACGAACGAGTGGACAACTGGCTGAAGAACCAGGCGCATCAAACCCACCCAGTGGAAGACCCAGTGATCGCCAGCACCGAGCCGCAGACTCCAGCCAGACCTACCGAAGAGCATCATCAACCGCAGCAGCCACTACAGACACCGGCGGGAGTGCAATCTGACGTCAAGATGATGACCGACGCCATCACCCTCGCCATCAAAGCTGCACACCGACCGAAATTCATCGAGCTACCAACGTTCAACGGGTCACATCAAGAGTGGCTACCGTTCCGCGCCGCGTATTACGAAACCGAAAAAATGTTCACCACAGTGGAGAATACTAACCGCCTAAGAAGAAACTTGAAGGGTAAAGCGAAGGAAGCCGTCGCTGGTCTGCTGATCACCAACGCTCATCCGATGGAAGTGATGAAGACTTTGGAGTCCCGATTTGGAAGACCAGAAGCGATCGCAATGATGAATATGGAAGCGCTCCGTGGTCTACCGCGCCTCACAGAATCACCACGAGACATCTGCATCTACGCGACAAAAATATCCAACATCGTGGCAACTCTGAAGACTCTAAATTGTACTAACTACTTGTACAACCCCGAAGTTACGAAAGCCGTCATAGACAAGCTTACCCCGACACTCCGCTACAGATATTACGACTTCTCGGCGAAACAACCGCAAGACAGCCCGGATCTTATGAAATTAGAAAACTTTTTCAAACAAGAAGCCGACCTATGCGCACCGTACGCGGCGCCCGAACCAGTGACGTCACACGCGCCGACCACTATACAGAAAAGAACACAGAAGGTCAACAATATTACGGAAAAAATATATCCACCGACCACTATACAGAAAAGGACGCAGAAGGTCAACAATATTACTTATACACCGAAGTGTCCAGTGTGTGATGAAACGGGACATACCACATCTGACTGCGAAGAATTCAAACAATTAGATGAAAATTCAAGATGGGATGTAGCGAAGAATAAACGCCTGTGCTTCAGATGTCTTCGATATAGGAGCAAGACTCACAACTGCCGAACCAAGCCGTGTGGTGTCAACGACTGTGGGAATACTCACCACAAGTTGTTGCACTACGTTAAGAAGATAGAAAAGACAGACACTGAAGAGAGTCAGGAAACGCACCACGTAGAAGCAATTAATTCCACCTGGTCAGCCAAGAAGAAACAATCCTATCTGAAGATTCTACCAGTACAGATACGAGGTCCGAAGGGATCCTTCGACACCTTCGCGTTGATGGACGACGGGTCAACAGTGACGTTGGTCGACAACAACATAGTCGACACCATAGGAGCAACCGGTCCCATAGACCCATTGAAGATAGAAGGCATCAACGACATGAAGACTTCGGAATCGACTTCACGAAGAGTCACCATCAATATAAAAGGGCTCAACAATCACGAGGAACAAGTACAAGCGCGCACAGTGAAAAATCTACACGTCTCGTCTCAACAAGTCTCAGGAACAATAGTGGAAGGATGCAAACACCTGGCAGACATCAGCAAGTACCTCGCTTATCCGAACGCCAAGCCTTTAGTACTCATCGGGCAAGACAACTGGCATCTACTGCTAACATCCGAGGTCAGGAAAGGAGACAGGGGCCAACCAGTGGCGTCACTAACACCGCTGGGTTGGGTACTCCATGGCAGCCAAACACGCAACCATAGCCACAGCATCAACTTCGTATCACACATAGTAGAAGAAACCGAAGAACCAGAGGACAACCTAGAAAAGATGATGAAACAATACTTCGAAATGGACGCCCTCTGCTTAAATCCTAGAAGACCGAAGTCCGATCCTGAAGAACAAGCGCTACGGATACTTGAGAAGGCGACGACCAGAACAGAAAACGGAAGATTCGAAACCAACCTACTCTGGCGTAACGAACACGTCACCTTCCCGAACAACTACGACAACTCACTGAAGCGGCTGGTCAACATCGAGAAGAAGCTTGATCGTGATCCTACGTTGAAACAGAAGTACACAGAACAGATGGAAGCCCTCATCACAAAGGGGTACGCTGAACTAGCTCCAGCACAGAAAACGCCGAACAGGACGTGGTACTTACCTCACTTCGGTGTAGTTAACCCCATGAAACCAGACAAGCTGAGAGTGGTTCACGACGCTGCAGCCAAGACTAAGGGTATCTCCCTCAACGGCATGCTACTGAAGGGGCCGGACCTTTTACAATCGTTACCAGGCGTAATCATGCGGTTCAGACAGCACGAGATCGCAGTCACAGCTGACATCAAGGAAATGTTCATGCAAGTGAAGCTCCGATCCGAAGACAGAGACTCGCTTCGATATCTATGGCGAGGGAACCGACGTGATAATCGACCACCACAAGAATACCGAATGACGTCATTAATATTCGGAGCATCGTGTTCGCCTTCAACAGCAATATATGTCAAGAACCTGAATGCCATGCAACACGAGGAGACTCACCCCGAAGCCGCAGCAGCCATCGTCCATAAGCACTACGTCGACGACTACCTAGATAGCTTCAGAAGCATAGAAGACGCCGAAAGAATCACCAAGGATGTAAGAAGAATTCATCTGAAAGCCAGCTTCGATCTGAAACAATGGAAATCGAATTCACCAGCCCTCTTGGAAGCACTCGGTGAAACCAAACACGTAGAGGATATGGAACTCTACACATCCGAGGAACAAACGGAACGAGTGCTAGGCATTATTTGGAAGGTCGACTCAGACGTACTCACCTTCAACCTGAACCTAGCCAGAATACCACCGACATTATTGGAAGGAAAGAATCCAACAAAGAGAGAAGCGCTCAGGATAGTGATGTCACTCTTCGATCCGCTCGGACTTGCATCGCCCGTCACCGTGAGAGCAAAGCAAATCCTACAGGAAGTATGGCGGCGAGGCACGTCGTGGGACGACGAAATAGACGAAGACCTTGCGGATCAATGGGCAAACTGGATGACACACCTGAAGAACCTCTGCAACGTAACCATACCAAGGAAATACCTTCACTACAGCGATGCCACTTCTCTACAACTTCACATCTTCACCGATGCCAGCGAAGCAGCCTACTCAGCAGTCCTATTCTGGCGAGCAGTAACATCGAACGGCAAAGTACACATATCGCTCGTGATGGCAAAGGCTAAGGTGGCACCCCTGAAACTAACATCGATACCAAGGATGGAGTTACAAGCAGCAGTCATGGGCGCCAGACTCGCAGAAACGGTCATAGCGGAGCACGGAAGGAAACCTGAACGTAAGATCTTCTGGACGGATAGCAAAACAACCCTGTCCTGGATAAAGACTGGGTCGAGGTCATATAAACCGTACGTAGCTCATCGGCTGGCCGCAATAGAAGAGTGCTCTACAGTCAACGATTGGCGTTGGGTCCCGACGAAGATGAACGTAGCAGACGACGCCACCAGGGACGTCCCAATGGGATTCAGTAAAGATCACCGTTGGTATAAGGGCCCAGACTTTCTGCACGAAACCGAAGACGCCTGGCCGACCGAATCCTCTACAACAGCAATACCAGAACCCTCAGGAGAAGAGAGAGTACATCATATACGAGAAGGAAAATTGAAACTCTCGGAAGGTCTTCCTCAACCCTCAAGATTCTCCAGCTGGCACCGACTTCGATATTCAACAGCTCGCGTTCTGCAATTCATTCAACTCTGCAGATCATCGAAACAATCTGTGAACCATAGAAGAACGAATAAAAATAAAGAAAAGGATCCAGATTGGAAGAAGATAGTCAAACCAACGGGCACAAATACAACACAGAAGACGCTGGTACCTGGCGGGAGAAAACTGATACTAATCCCCGCTGAAATACTTAAGCAAGCAGAAGAACTCCTCATGCGCTCCTCACAGGAGGACTCCTTTCACGCTGAAATAGAAGACTTGAAGAACAATAGAACAGTCAGCAGAGAGAGTCGACTAAAGCAGTTAAGCGTCGAATACGTGAACGAAACCGTAAGACTCAGGAGTCGCATTCAAGCTACACGCAACGTTACGGAGGACTTCAAAAGCCCACTGGTGCTCGACGGTGACCACCATACAGTAAAACTTTGGATAGAATCAGTGCATAGACAACTACATCACGCAGGTGTGGAAGCAACAGTCAACGACTGCAGACAACAGTATTGGGTGCTGCGCTTACGTCCTATTGCGCGCACGATACTGCGAAGGTGCCTGTTCTGTCGAATGAAAACACAAGCGCCACCATACCCAAGGACGGGAGACCTGCCAGCCTTTCGACTAGCTCACCACAGACGACCTTTCACTTACACCGGGGTCGACTACTTCGGGCCTCTCTATGTGACTGTCGGACGAACACATCAGAAGAGATACGTAGCCATCTTCACATGCCTCACCGTACGAGCTATACATCTGGAAATAGCCGGCTCACTCAGCGCTGACTCCGCGGTAATGGCACTGAGAAGAATGATCGCGAGACGAGGATGTCCGACGGAAATCTGGTCGGATAACGGCACTAACCTGAAGGCGGCAGACAAAGAACTACGACGAGCAGTCGACGAAGCAACCGAAACCGAAGCAGCAAAAAGGACAATCTCTTGGCGCTACATACCGCCGGGAGCACCGTTTATGGGCGGAGCCTGGGAGAGAATGGTTCGCTCAGTCAAGACCGCACTTGCAGCAACGCTACACGAACGACATCCTACAGAAGAAGTCCTCGCCACGCTGCTAGCCGAGGTGGAGAACACCGTAAACAGCCGCCCGCTGACGCATGTATCATTCAACGCCGAGGACCCAGAAGCTCTGACCCCCAATCACTTCCTGCTGGGGGGACCTGGACGAATGCCACATCCGGGTGAATTCACCGACAGAGACGTCCTATCGAAAACCAGCTGGCGAGCGGCTCAGAGATTAGCCGACATATACTGGACACGTTGGTTGAAGGAGTATCTTCCCGAACTCCAAAACCGGCGGGAGCCCCATGGGAAAGGAGCAGCAGTACGAGTCAACGACCTGGTGCAAGTAGTGGACACCAACCTACCCCGCAACGTGTGGATACGGGGTCGAGTCGTCGCAACATACCCGGGACCAGACAACGTCGTGAGAACTGTGGACATCCGGACCAAGGGTGGAGTGCTGAGACGTCCAGTGCGGAAATTGGTGATCCTGCCGCTGTACACCGACGCCGAACCCGCACCGGAACCTGATGCAACGCAGTCGCACGGCGGGAGAGATGTGCGGGACAGCAGATAAACAATAGTTTTAAGAATAGTTTGTAACAGTTGTAATTAATTAGTTATAAGATTTTACGAAATTAAATAAAGAATAAATATAGATTTAGTATTAGCACGTAAGTACTAATATTGTAAACGGCTCTCGCAACGGTAACGCCGCATAGTACTTAAGGTAATTAATTGTATTGAAATTAAGCGCGGCTCTCGCAACGGTAACGCCGCGTTGTACTTAAGTAAATTTTAGAGCTTTGTGATTGGCTATAATTCCGACTCCGTGATTGGTCAAGAAAAACTGTAAAATTACGACCAATCGCGGGGTCGGCCAAAAATATATAAATACGGGACCAAACCGTGGTACCGGCACCGTCGTCAGGTGCTTCTCTCCGAAGAAACAACTCTTAAGAAAATAAAGCAAGATTAATCTACTGAACAAGAAGTCTCTTTATTCCTACTAATCCCAGCAAATCGTCAATGTCACCGTACATATATATATTTATATAAAAGAGAAAGTATGTATGTTTGTTCCTTTATAGACTCCGACACGGCTGGACCAATTTTAGTTTTTTTTTAGATAATGTTTAGATAGGTTCAGCAAAGCGTATTGTACATTTTGGTGGCGATCAAAGAATGTTTTGAACTGTTGTTTGCTGTTGTTGCTGTTGTACGGGCTTCATCATCATCATCATCACAGCCCATAACTGCTCCGCTGTTGGGCTCGGGCCTCCTACGTAATGGGAAGGGAAATTAACCTACTATACCGCGCTGGTCAGACGTATTGGTATAGGGTTTTGTTTCGAGTTTTCCTTCTTTCGCATAGATGTTATATGCGTTTTATATCCCTTTGTCGTCTCGTACGATCACCCACATGTAAGATATGGGGTGGTGAATAGTATTCTTACTCCGTCACCACACGGAATACGTACGGGCTTAAATATAAAAATTTCATGTTCTTCACACGGCCTTTTGATTGTATTTGGCTTGATCTCGAATTGGCACATCAAAAATCTTATACGTTTATACATCAAATGAAATGACTAAGAATACAATTCACCATCCCTCATCTTGCCAGTGGGTGATCGTAAGAGAAAAAAATATGAAATAATTGGTATAAATATTTTGATTTAGTAATAGATACATCATCATCTCAGCTCATATATGTCCCACTGTTAGGCTCGGGCCTCCTCTGTAATGGGAGGGAAATTGACCTACTATACCACTCTGGTCAGACGTGTTGGTATAGGGTTTTGTTTCGAATATGGTGGTGAATCGTATTTTTACTCCGTCACCACACGGAAATAGAGGATATATAATAATTATTATTGCGGTGACTTCTATCCATTAAATGTATTTTTTAATAAGTATTAGGTAATAAACATACCTTTAAATTAAGCCCTGCGGAGCGGACTGGGTATGCTAGTTAATCGATGACCACCGATTAAAGATTGAAAAATGATCTCTTATTATTTTTTTTTAAATAATTTTAAATGATAATCCTTGTATTGCGGTGGGACTTTACAAACATGTAAATAACGCAAACAAATTACACCCAGACTCAGAACAATATTGTCCTACGTAGGAATCGAACCCACGGAACTGGCACGGCAGGTCAGTATCTTAAACACTACGCCATCTGTGCAGTCAAGTTATTATGATGCAGTGTTTTTTGCGTGTATCCGAATTAATTAAAAATCTGTAAGCTCTGGTTATTTATAGTCAGTCAATGCCCGCGATGTTCCAATCAAATAAAAATAGTACATCATCATAATTTGCCTGCCCCTCATCCAACGCTAAGTGGGGTCGACACAACACGTTCTTGCCTTCCACAATCTTCTATCAGTCGTCATATTTGCACTCACAACTTTCATACACATATCCTCGTTTACACAATGCATTCATCTCTTTATAGGTCTCCCACGATTCTTGGGCCATCCACATGCATATTGATAGCCTAATAAAAATGGTATATACATATTTCTGTTATATATTTCATATACAGAATGTATCAGAGAATGGAGCAGCTGGTCAGAAGGGTGGTAGGTAATGATGGTAGGAACCCATAACAAAAATTTGAAGGGAAAATTTCAAGGTCATTGACTCGTCAGCTGTTTGTAAAGGTGACGTTTGTTATACTGTAGCAAACATAATCATTGATTTATTTAGGTACTAATGAATATTTAAGAAAGTATGAGTATGTAGCAGACTATTTATCATTTACTTGGTACATTTCATTCAGTTTTAAAGAAAAAGCGATGAAAAAATTGAAAACTTTAAATGCTTGTAATTTATTAACGAATCGACATTTTCCCTTCAAATTTTTGTTATGGGTTCCTAGCATCATTACCTACCATCCTTCTGACTAGCTGCTCCATTCTCTGATACATCCTGTATATAAATTACGCGTCACGTTGTTTGTCCGCGATGGACTCCTAAAGTACTTAATCGATTTTTATCAAATTTGCGCAGCATGTGTAGTTTGATCCAATAAATAACCGGCGGCACAGACTTGAAGTATATGCTATCGAAAAGATTTGTTCTGTAAATAGATATTATAATCTTTTGAAATAAGTTATTTTTTGAGTTCACAAAAGTAAACTAAAAAGGAGACAAAAGTCTCCACGACCAGTTGTCAATTTACACGAAGCAAACCTATCTGAAATTTATTGGTAATTTAAACCGGAGAAAAACCAGTTAAAACACCTAAAATTATCGAGGTCGAATTTTGTAAACGGTTACATCACTAGTTCGAACTACAATGCCAGCAAATTTTAATAATCGGGATTTCGAAAAATAAAATTTCGATTTTTTTATTTATTTCAAAACGAACGACGAACGAAACGAGAATTTTGATAAATAAAATTACGACTTTCTATTTATTTTTATTAACTATATTGATATTTAATATGAAAAACTTAAAAAAAAGATTTTCAATAATTATAAACAATTAAAAATTAATAAAATTTAAAAAAATATCACGTGATAATGAACGCGCCATGATTGGTCACTATACTTGTGGCGTCATAATGTTAAAATTCCATAACAACACATACAGCATTTACTAGCTATGTGTGATAAAGGATTTTTAAAAGCAAATTCGGATAATATTCCTGATGTTTGATATATTAATGATAACTAATTCATTCAAATGTTATTATAACAATAGAAAACCATAATAATATATACGATAAAATTTTAATCTAGTCGGATACATAACCTAGAATGTTAAATGATTATAAAAATATCAAATTGAATTCTAATCATTAGATAAAAGTATATGGATTTTTTTATTATTTAATCTCTTTAAATTATCCATAGAAGTTAATGCTACGATTCTAAAGGTTATAATTTGGAGCACAGTTAAAAAAAAATGTTACTGAACTCTATTTATTTGATCTATACACTTAGATAAATAATAATTAATAAGAATATTATTATGAAATACTTACATCGAAATGATCTTCACAACAAAAATAACTCGATTTTGAATTGAGATAATCTCGGTGCACTGCTTGAAACCATATTTTTCGACGTTTTTCGTCTTGTGGAACATTTAAAAACATTTTTTCGGGCGTTGCTTTTGTAGTATTTTTACATAATGGTACAAAACAAGAGCGATAACTTTTGAGGTTCGACATTTTTGATATATTTTTGAGTATTTAACAATGACAACAGAATTTAATAGATCAAAAGTCAAAACATACCTATCTCTATATGCTAAAATGGGTGAAAACTAACATTATGACATCACACGCGTTCAGTTTCGTTCGAAAGATGTCGGCGGGACTATGGTACTGGATTTTTATTTTGATATAATTTTTTAATTATTTCGAAATAAATATATGATTTTCCATTTATCACAAAAAGAAAATTCAAAAACCCAATTACAAAAACGTGCAATATGAAGAAATTATATTCATATTCATATATTAAAAGTACAATATGGTCGACTGACTATATTGTACTTTTAATATATGAATAGATAATATACTATAAATTAGAAACTATAGCCTGCCCATAAGGACGAAATATTAAAAAAAAAATACAAAAGCGTGACTTCACTCGCTTATGATTGGTGTTCGATCTAATACAGCGAAATTATGTATCTTAAATTTTTATTTTTAATACTTTAAATTTAATCACGATTGCTATTTCAAAACAATTGTTTTTTTGACGTGTCAACGTCTAATAAATCGGTGAACGCTGGCTGCATGCACGTAAAAGGATGACTCATTGTCGCGTTACGCTTATCCGGCGAGTGCAGTAATAATAGGTTATGTTACAATTGACTAAAAAAATATGGTGATTCATATAATTGATGATAGATATTTGATTACAGTTTATTTCTATGAAAACTTGTTCAAAATTATATGTATAAAAGTTCTATAAAGTAATTAAAATATTTGAATTAATGAGTGCAAATTAAAGTAAATTTATCAATTAAATTGTAGATTTCATTTCACTCCTTCTTAGTATCCATACAAAATAATGATAATTCAATAAAAATGATTAAATTTTATTCATAAAAGTATGCAGTCATTTCATCGATGTTTTGTTATGACGTTGTCACGTTAAACTATCGTCCGCAAACCGACTTTACAGACAACCATTTTTTTACAAACTTTATAGTACCTATTAATAATAATTAATAACTGTTATCATGGCTATTATTTTTGTTAAAGTAATAACTAGATTCAATACTTACGTCAAAATGGTCTTCACAAAAATATATTGCTGAATTCAAAGATATAGCTGCTGGATCTCTCCTCGCAAGATTGAACCAAGTATTTCTCACATTATCGTTCATTGGAACGTTAATAAACAACTTATTTGGAGTTTTTATCGATGTATTATGACATAGAGGAACCGCACACCACCTATACACGTTATTATTCATCATAATTGCACAAAATTATAGAAATTGAAAATTACAATAACAACACCACCGTGAGGGCACACAAAAGTGTGACGTCACAGATAGACGCCATTGCTTTAGCAGCGTTTTTTTTGGTGCGAAATTTAAATTTGATTTTAAAAATTTAGTTTTTACACAAATATCTACTTTTTCTATGGAAATTGGATTTATTTTCATTTAAACAGGTATTGTATAACACCGTGGAGTAATTTTTCAACATCAATCATCATGCCTAAATTAAATATCTACTATTATCTACATCTACTTATGAAAAGTGCCGTACTGTATGATTTCCGAACGGCAGCCATCTTTGGACACGGTCATACACATTTATAGTTAAAGTTAAATTTTAATTCAAAAGTTGCTGTGGCAAGGAGAATTATTTAGGGATTATATTATTTGCTTAGACAATGAACCGACATGACTGACGACTAAAATATAAATCTATTATAATTTTTTAAACTTATTTTACTTGACATTGGCGAAGTTGTGGACTGTGGTTAATCACTCACAGAGGCTATTCATTAAGAAGCAGAAGAATAGTTAAAGTTAAATACTATAAAATTTCAAGTTTTAGTTACACATAGTTTACAATAACGGTAGTTCTTAGAAAAGTAACAATTTTAAAACAAGCTTTTTACATTTAAGCATTAATGTCTTGTATTCATTCATTGATAAATATAATATTAAACATATTATGAATTTTATTAGTGTTTTTTTGTTTGAATGTAAATATTATTAGTGTTTTTTAAGGCATGGAGACATAGTTTTTTAATATTAGATTTAAATTAAAAGCCTTCTTTGCATGGATTTATTTACCCTGCTAAAACATTGTGTTTAGAATAATTTTATATGGTATGTTTAAGGTGTGAAGTAATTTTTAAAAAACACCGAGCAAAAGTTAATAGATCGGAGAATGACTGAATAGCACTGGTAGGCTTACCGTAAAAATTTGTCACACGGATATAGAGAACCATGTAATTTCAATTATCAAAGCAGCAACAGGAATAACCAGCTTAAGTTGAATTTAACCAGGTTCGTTACTTTTTATTGAAACAGTTTAAATTATATTTAATTATTTACATAGCAATTTGATTTTTTTTTTTACTTAATTTGCATTTACTATGCACTTACTTAAACGACTTAAAATATTAAGTATATACTAAAGTTATACTTCTTTACTCATTATTGCAGTATAATGGTCAAACTATCAATAATAAATAAACAAAATGGATTTTATAAATATTAACAAAATTAGTTCAGTATTTTCTAAATTCCATTATTTCATCTTTCAGTCAGGGGCAAATCATCAGTCAAGGTTTTACCTGTCAGTCTTGTATTTTTTTTCTTCAGAAACCTTTCAATTTGCCGGAGTGAAGGGTAACCTGTCCTTCTTTCGTCCGTCTTTTCAATTATCTTTGTGCCATATTTCATAGAAATTCATTCAGCAGTTTTAGTATGATTGATTAACAAACATTTAAACATAAATATCATATAAATATTTTATGGGGGACCATGTACGAACTATGGTTTTTAACAGGATGTTTATATTTGGTGACAGAGTAGGAATACAATTTAGCACTCCCTATCCCACCCATGAGTGATCATAAGAGACAACCAAAGAGTAAAGTTATTAAACTGAAAAAGAGTGGCAACTCGATGATAAAATATGCATGTATGGAAAGTGCTACTACCCAGAGTTCAAGCGGTGAACTAAAGTTGAAGTGATATATATACATATCTACATGTGTATGTGTAATTATACAGAATATTCTTTTACTATGAGATCTACCCTGAAATATAAAAAAAACCATATCAGCTGATATCGAAACAATAATAATATAAGTTTAACAATGAAAATTGATATAATATTCAGAAAGTACATTAATAATCGAAAATAGATCGATGAAAATAACTACCTACACTATGAACAAAAAATAACAATTCTCAGTTGTCAAACGTTTGACAGACAGGACAGGAATGGCAGCTGCTAAGTTTGTACAACCAGTCTGTAGGCGGCGCGACGGTCAGTAAAAAAAAGTAATGGTTTAAGTGTGCCCCCCCAGGAGACAACTTAGGGATATAAAATACATATAACACCTATGCAAGAGAAGGCAAACTAGAAATAGAAACCTATACCAACATGCCTGACTAGTGTAGTATAGTAGGTCAATTTCCCTCTCATTATGGAGGAGGCTCGAGCCTGTAGTGCCCTTAGTGGGACGTAAATGAGCTGTAATGATAATGAAAATCTACTTTACTTTCTTTATAGGTGACTTTACAAACATGCAATTAACACAGACATGTTATACCCCCGACTCGTAACAACACACTCCTACGTGGGAATCGAACCCAAACAACCGCCACGGAAGGCCGATACCTTAATCATCTGTGCAGTATTTTAGTGAATACAGACACTATCTATTTTTCAATCATCCTAAAAGTATTTTCAATTGCTGCTCTTGAGTATGTCGGATTTTATGACGAAGGTGGAGAAATAGCAAGCATGTAGCCCATCCATAGCATGCTGAGCGACTTTCAGCATTCTTACAAGGCTAATTTATTAAGATTGTTAAGATTTTTTCGTTGAAGTGAATAGATGTGTTATCTGCTGTGCTGTCGTTTCTGTAAATTTTATAATACGATTTTTATGATTGGCGCACGTTGAATTTTTGGATTTCTTGTCGCTCGTACAGTGTTCTTACCTGTGGTACCCGCCCAGTGGGCGGTGTTAAAGCGGGACAACTTGTTTTAATCAACTCCAACCTCAAGTAAAGTTTGAAAATTTTATGTTCTACAAATACTCAAAAAGTTCGGTATCTGTTGCCTTGGGATCGAACTTGCGGCCTGCGCGCTTCTGGCTGTCGCCTTTCTCGCTGCGCCACGTGAACAAGTAAGCGGATCGTCAAAAATCTTCAATATCCTTTAAATCGGAGTGTATTTAAAGTATCTATATTATATATCTCTGATAAACCATGCCACGTGTGACGCGCTCTCCACCACAATGCTCGCCAAATGCCATGATGCTACCAGAGGCACAGTCTGAGCCTGACCTTTCTACTACCTCTAGGACGCCGGGACCGAGTGTTTGCAAGTCGGTCAATACCAATACAAGACCAGGCAAGCGTTTGCGAGGAGACGAATTCTACTCTGAGTGTGATAAATTTGATGAATTGAAGACTATGCTGCAAACTTGGAGGGATGACCAAGAGATCATTCTAAATAGATTAGTTGAAGAAGTATCCGAATTGAAACAGCAAAATCTTATCATTAAAAACTCAAACCTAGAAATTGAAAAGTCCGTTACCTTCATAAATCAATGCTACGAAGATATTAAAACAAGAATTACGGTTTTGGAGGAGGAGCGCAAAAAATACGAAGAGCGTTTGAGTTCTATGGCGAATCGTAACTGTGAACAATTGGTGACTAAATTAGAAGCCAAAATTGATACGATGGAGCAGCAAGCACGTCAGTGCAACATAGAAATATGCAACTTACCCGATAAACGCAATGAAAATCTGCTTACCCTCATGCAATCAATTGGTGACGCTATAAATTACGCAGTGCCGCCGAATGATATTGTTTCCATCCACAGAGTCCCTCACGCTCACCAAAACGACCGTAAACCCAAGAACGTAATTGTTAAGTTCAAATCACAAATAGTTCGCAATAACGTATTGAGCGCCTACCGAAAAACAAAGAGCATTACGTCGGATCAGTTAAATATTTCAGGCACTTCGGTATTAATTTATTTAAACGAACACCTCACACTAAAAAATAAAGGTTTATTTCGGCAAACTAAAGAAAACGCCAGAAAATATGGATACAAATATGTTTGGATCAAAAACTCGACCATTCTCGTACGAGAACGAGATGGAATGTCAGCGTTTGCAATACGATCGGAGACTGACATTAGCAAATATATTAGTCGTGAGAAGACAAATACCGATAATAGTCCCGAATAGTACCTATGTTAGCACTCGAATATATATTTTTATAAACTATTTCCGCACTTTCTATATATGGCATGTAATTAATTTAAGTGTTTATTTCTTATATATGTATTTTTACTATTCCATGCGACCATTGTCATTATTTAAATTCTTATCTTATTGGTTTAACTTATGGATACTGCTTGTATATAATTTTAAATTGATGAATATTTTATGGAGATTTTCGCATAATTCTTTAATAAGTACACACTCGATGTGTTGTATTGTAGTCGCAGCTTATTCCGTTCTTAGTAACTCATTTATCCATTATTTATTTTTTAATCATCACTGCTATAAATGGCTACTCATAATATAACTATGTATTATCAGAACTGTAGAGGGATTCGCACAAAGTTAAATACGCTTTATATGAATATTTTGTCGAGCTCTTACGACGTGATTATATTAACTGAGACCTGGCTCATCCCCAGCATCCAGGATGAGGAGTTCATTGACGATCGCTACTTGGTGTTTCGTTGTGACCGTGATCGTGCTTCTACTGGGAAATCTGATGGTGGGGGCGTTCTTATTGCGGTGCTGAAAGTGCTGCGCCCCTCTAGATTGAGCGTTACATTTACTCCTAGAGATATTGAGCAAATTATTATTCAGTTGCCAACCTCTCACTCTGGGCGTGTGCACTTTATTAGTGCTGCATATATCCCGCCACGTACGCGTGAAGAATCCTACATTAATTACTTTGAAATGCTGCAAGCGATTGCTAATGACCCTACCACTGATTGCTTCTATATTGTTGGTGATTTTAATTTACCTGACATTGATTGGTTGAACTTAACTAACCATATTCTAACTCACATATCTACATCAGTGTGCCGAAGTCTGCTGAATTTTATGGCGCTGACGAATAGTTCACAATTTAACTCAATCACTAATGATCTGGGACGCATTCTCGATTTAGTTATCTCTAACACTGACAGCGAGGTCGTATCATGTAGTGCACTTTTAGACCCGGATATACATCACCCACAGTTTGAGTTGACAACGAACTTGAATATTAAATTCATTCCAATGACTTGTCATATGACCCGTAGATATAATTATTACAAGGCCAACTATGTAGCCATAAATAGAGAATTAGGTATGATAGATTGGGAGGGAGTGCTTGTTCCTCTTTCTTCTGAGCAAGCTGTTAATGTTTTCTATGACAAACTTTTTAATATAATTCGTCTTTTTGTTCCACTCACACAAAAAAGGAATTCTAAATTTCCCATCTGGTTTACTTCCTCTCTGGTACATATTTTCAAGAAAAAAGAACACGCATGGATTAAATGGAAGAAATATCGTAATATTTCCGATTACGAAAACTTTGCAAGTAAACGTAGACTGTTTCTTAAAGAATCCACTAGGTGTTATCGTAATTATATAAGTTTAATGGAGGACAGCATACCCAAAAATTTGAAAAGCTTTTGGTCTTATGTTTCTAATAGGAAGCAGAAATCAAAATATCCAGCAAATATGCATTTTGGTGATATTTCCTCACAGAATCCAACAGACATATGCAATTTATTCTCAACTTTTTTTTGTTCTGTTCACGTACCATCTACACTGGATCCTAAGACATGGAAACCCCCAATTAGCGTTTCAGGTAATTCTATTAATTTGTCTAATATAATTATTGACAAGGAATCAATAATTACTTCAATTAAGTCATTAGATGCTTCTAAGGGTGCTGGTCCTGACGGCTTGCCACCTTACTTTTTTAGAAAAATTCTTGACAACATTTATATTCCCTTATATATTATTTTCAATAAATGTTTATATGAGGGCTTTTTCCCGACCATTTGGAAGCGCGCGCTCATTACCCCTATCTATAAAAGTGGTGAAAAAAGTAATGTTGAAAATTATCGACCAATTTCAATACTTTCCACGCTGTCGAAGCTTTTTGAGAGTCTTGTTCGAAACGCTATATATCCACAATTACATCAGATAATTATACCAGAGCAACACGGTTTTGTTCAAAAGCGCTCTACCACAACAAATCTTACAGTGTTTGCCAATAATTTATTTGATAATATGGATCGTAGAGTTCAAGTAGATGTGGTGTATACGGACTTTCGAAAGGCTTTCGATAGGGTGGATCACAAACTCCTTTTGGATAAAATCGCGTTCAACGGCATTCGTGGTAATCTACTCCGTTGGTTTGTTTCTTATATATTTAATAGAACACAGCAGGTTGTCATTAACGGATTTATGTCCGACTCTACAATTATAAAGTCAGGCGTGCCTCAGGGCTCAATTTTGGGCCCCCTCCTATTTATACTATTTATTAATGACATTGGAAACTGTTTCAGACACTCCAAGTTTTTAATGTACGCTGATGACATTAAAATCTACAAATCCTGTAAAAATATAGCAGATTGTACACTGCTTCAGGACGACCTAGCTAGGTTGTATAATTATTGTATAAATAATAGCTTATCACTTAATCTACCTAAATGTCATAGTATATCGTTCACGAAAAACAGAAGTAAAATTAATTTTAATTATTATTTAAATAACCATTGCTTAAATATTTTCTCTGCTGTGCGAGACCTGGGAGTAGTTTTTGACTCATCTTTACATTTTGACATCCACATAGACAACATTATCAATAGAGCCCTTCAAATGTATGGTTTTGTTATGAGATCTTCGATTGATTTTGTGCGTCCCTCTACTTATTTGCTATTGTATAAGACCCTTGTTCGTTCCCAATTAGAATATGCGACTTCAATTTGGAATCCATTATATAAAAAATATAGTGATAGAATTGAAAATGTACAAAAGAAATTTTTAAGAGCAATGAATTATAAATGTCAAAATTCCAAAGTTTCTTATGCTGACTTGTTGCAGCGCTATAATGTTCTAAGCTTAGAATCCAGACGACGACTTCTCGGAACTATGGTGTTGTACAACATATGTAACAATAAATATGATTGCATGGAAATTACGAATAAACTGTGTTACACCGTACCCAGAACTGTTATGCGACGGCAAGTTCGTGTACCACGGTTGTTTCACTTGGACACGTGCAAAACTAACGCCGGAACACGAGCGCCCCTTCGTCGACTGACCGATGTATATAACACACAGTTCTTAGATATTGATATTTTTTTACTTTCTAAGTATAATTTTAAAAAACAAATTATTGATGTGCTACTTATGAATAACACTGCATAAAACTACTTATGTATGCATGTCTTTAACTTCCTTATTTCTATGCTAATATGTGGACATTTGTGTGGGTTATATGTAAGATAAGTTGTTTGCTATGTTTTTTTTTATTGTACACTGTAACATGTAACTGTTTTATGTCCCCAATAAATAAAATAAAATAAAAATTTAGAGATCGTAGTTAGTATTACTTAGACCAGATTGGTCACGTACTGAAAGAAGGTGGAGTCAAGAGTCTCCGAAACCGGCGAGCGTGTATGAAGTGAATCATGAATGTTGAAGAAGCGAGTGAAGTATGCAAGGATAGAGTTCTCTGGCACTCTGTTATCTCTGCCTATCCTGCAAGGGATAGGGCATGATGATATGTATGTAGGTATGTATGTATGTTTAGTTAGATCATTAATAGAAATATTGCGTCTATGTTTTAAAAATTTGATACGTTCTGTGAGAGAGAGAGACAGGGCACTAAACGGCTCCTGGTATTGCTGTAGGCCATGAAAATCAGTCACAACTTATTGAACTTACCATCATCTAACGGGCTGTACATTCTGTCAACAAAGGTAATAAAACAGCGTTATAGTTTTAGCAGGTACGTGAAAGCGTCATGGTGTTTTTAATTATATTTAATATCTTTGGCGACGTCCATTAATCACGTGATTTTATTTATTATCATTTTTAATTTCCAAAAAATACCATTAACCGTGTGATTATAGCACTGTTGATGACGATTTCTTCGTTTTGATTAATTGTGAAACTTCTTATGGTAGGACCAAACTGTTGACAGTTTTCTGTCTATAACCGCAGGTCAGTCCGTCCGGGGTAGTACCATACTCACAGAAAATCGACCTCCGAATAATGATCTTCATTCGGTGAGCGAGAGGGCTGACTAAACTAAACTTTCTGGGTGGGTTTACAACTGCACAGATGGTGTAGTGGTTAAGATACTCACCTTCCGTGCCGGTGACATGGGTTCGATTGATACGCAGCCCAATTCCTTCTACGATTTACAGTGTCTTTGTGAGTCTCGGTGTAATTTGTTTGCGTTAATTTTGTGTTTGTAAAGTCCCCAGCACCCTGCACTAAGAAAATAATCCTTGTATTGGATTATTTCCTTAGTGCAGGGTTATTTAAAAAAAATGTAAAAAGCCTTTGTTGAATAAGTTCGCCACTGGGGGGGCACACTTAAAACATTACTTATTTTTACTGACCGTCGCGCCGCCTACAGATTGGTTGTATAAACTTAGCTGCAGCCATTTTGTTCTGTCTGTCAAACGTTTGACAACTGAGAATTGTTATTTTTTGTTCCTAGCGTAGGTACTTATTGTCATCGATCTATTTTCGGTTATTGATGTACTTTCTGAAAATTATCTCAACTTTCATTGTTAAGCTGATATTATGATTGCTTCGTTTTCAGCTGATTTGTTTTTTTTTTTATATTTCAGGGTAGATCTCATAGTAAAAGAAAATTTCTATATAATTACACATACATATGTAGATATGTATATATGTCACTTCAACTTTAGTTCACCGCCTAAACGCTGGGTAGCAGCACTTTCCATACATGCATATTTTATCATCGAGTTGCCACTCTTTTTCAGTTTAATAACTTTACTCTTTGGTTCGCCATAATCTTTTATATCGTATTTGAATTTTAAATTATATCGTGGTTTGAAGAGCATCACACTGGAGCTCATTCTTACTAAAACTATATCATCATCATCTTGCTCTTATCCCAATTATGTGGGGTCGACGCAATATGTCATCTTCCTCCTTACAGTCCTATCAGACGTCATCTCTGCAGTCACTCCCTATCTATCCATGTCATACCTCACGCAGTCCATCCATCTTTTCTTTGGTCTTCCTTTACCCCTAAAGCCTTCAACATTCATATTTAAAACTTTCCTCACAACATTACTTTCATCCCGTCTCATCACGTGTCCATACCATGTTAACCTTTCACTCCTTAACTTTTCCGTCACTGACACTACTTTCAAACTTCCTCTTATATGCTCATTTCTTATTTTATCCAATCTCGTCACACCACACATCCATCTCAACATTCGCATCTCTCCGCTACATGCAGTCGTCTCTCATCCGTCGCTTTTGTCGCCCAACATGCTGATCCATACAGTACAGCAGGTCTTATTAGGGTTTTATATATTTTACCCTTTAATTTAGGGGGTACTTTGGGGTCGCATGTTGTACCCGTGACCTGCCGCCATTTCATCCATCCCACATCTATTCTGTGTTTCACCGCATGATCCAGGTCGCCATCGCTTTGGACAAGAGAACCGAGGTATCGAAAATCTGAGCATACTGGTATAGGTACTCCATCTACGGGTGTAAAATTGTAGAGACCGCCGAAATCGCAGAATATGTACTCCGTTTTATGTCTGCTGATTTTCAAGCCAACATTCTCCAATTTACAGCGTCACTTCTCCAGCATGCTCTGTACCTCAAGTCCTTCTTCTACGACGAGAACAATGTCATCAGCGAATAGCATGCACAAGGGTGCTTCTTCCTGTATCTCCGATGTTAACGCATCCATTATCAACAGGAAGAGGTAAGGACTTAACGCCGACCCTTGGTGCAAACCCACCTGCACACTGAACTTGTCGGAGTCTCCAACCGCTGATTTTACGTACGACCTAGATCGTTGGTACATGGCACAGATTAACCTAGTATACTTCACAGGCACACTTTTCTCTTTCAGTGTCCACCACAAAACTGTTCTCGGTATTCTGTCGTCTGCTGTCGGTCAACGTATACCATATGCAAGTTTTTATGTGCACCACGATATTTTTCGCACAGTTGGCGCAGTGCAAATATGGCATCCGCTGTCCCGCGGCCCGACATAAAACCAAACTGGTTTTGGGTGATCTTACTTTCTTCTCGCAATCGCTTCTCAACCACTTTTTTCCACACTTTCATACTATGTGACATCAGCTTTATTCCCCGATAACTGCCGCATTCCTGAACATCACCCTTGTTTTTAAAAATGGGCACTAGCGCACTACTGCACCATTCATTGGGAATTACTTCATCCTGCAGCAACTTATTGAAGAACAAAGTCAGCCACATATATCCATCCTCACCCAAAACTTTCCGTACTTCCACTGGTATACCGTCCGGCCCTACAAACTTTCCGTTTTTCATACTTATCACTGCCTTTCTTACCTCATCTATTGTAATTTCTTTTACTAGACCGACGTTCTCAGGCACATCTTTTAACACTCCACTCCATAAATTCTCTTCATTCATTAATCTTTACGCTGCCTTATTTCCTCGCCTTTTATTAAAACTTTACCATCTCCATCTTTCATGCACTTGACATGCCTAATATCTCTCGCTCGTTCCTCTCGGGCTTTCGTAATACGGTACAGCGCCTTTTGTCCTCGAGGCCCATCTAACGAATTATAAATTCTGTCTTGGGCCTGGGTTCTCGCTGTAGCTATTGCCCGTTTAGCTTTTTTCTTACATTCCTTGTATTCAATATTTTTCGCTTTCTTCAACCTTTCATTATCTTCTTTCTGCCACGCTTTAAACTTTTCCTTCTTTTCTATCAGTATCTTTTGTACATCTTCATTCCACCACCATGTATCTCTATCCTATACCTTTCCCTTTCGTTTCTCCTAGTATTACTTTAGCCGTACTCCTAATATAACTAGCTATATCATTCCAACTTTCATTCACAGATTTATCCTTCATATCTTTCATTTCATTCATTTTATCAATCATACTGTGTTGAAATCGACTTGCATACTCTTTTTTTTCAAGCATACTCCATCTTATCTTAGGAGGGGGTTGGTTTATGCTTTTAATATCGCATGTTTTTATTTTGGTATCTAGTATTAGAAGCCTGTGTTGTGATACTAGAGCCTCACCTGGCAGCACCTTACAATCCTTTACAGAACTGAATTTACTTCTTTTGACAAGAAAGTAGTCAATTTGCGTACAGTGGTTACTACTTTTGTAGGTAATAAGGTGCTCCTCGCTTTTCTGGAACCTCGTGTTTACGATAGCCAGGTGAAACGATAAGGCTACGTGAAGCAGCGTCTCACCACCAACATTCCGCTTTCCATACCCCCATCCTCGATGCACTCTTTTATAACTAGCATTTGCCGCTCCAACGTGTCCATTAAAATCTCCTATACATATCTCCTCACTTTCTGGAATACCAATCATAACTTCATCGAAAGCCTGCCAAAACCTTTCTTTCACTTCATCCTTATATCCGGCTTGGGGTGCATACGCGCTAATAACATTCAGAATCACATTTTCCAAAACTGCTTTCACTACTATTAATCGATCATTCACCCTTGTTACGCTCGTCACACATTCCTTCAAACATCTATCTAACACTATTCCTACACTATTCCTTTTACCATCACTGCCACTATAGTAAAATTTGTATCCTTTACCAATTTCACTAGCTCTAGTGCCCTTCCATTTCGTTTCTTGCAGACATGCAACATTTATTCTTCTCCTTTTTAGCAAATCCTACTAAAACTATATAAATAATATAAATATATTGTACATATCTTTATTAAAAAATCAGTAAAGAAATAATAATAATAGACAAACCCGTTGAGATTCTTGTCTCTCTTTTCAGTAGCGGTTACGTTCCGATCTGGTGGTATTAATTTAAAACGTTAAAGTTGACAATATGTAAGTACGTTTAGTAAGTTACAAAAACCAAAATTTTCAGTGTTCTGTTACGCTAAATTTGATATTAAGAAATGTGAAGAAAATTGGATAAGACATGGCTGTATGAGCTTTGTCGTCTTTGTATGTCCGAACGAATGAATAAAACCCTGTATAAAAAAAAAAACAAAATCTATAGTAATTACGGGCGGTAATCTTTATAACAAAATTTTACCCGATTGATTATCGTGCAGCTATTGCATATGACATTTTTATTGTCAGCTGTTATATAGGTATCGGCTAGTCATGTGCAAATCATGTCCTGGAGCGTATCGGACATGGAACGATTCCTTTTTCTGTCGGAACTATATCCAGGAAACATGTTCGTGGACCTATCTAGTTCCGCTGACCGATAGTACATGAGTCCTATCCTATCGGTTCTAATGACATGATTATGCAATCCAATCCAACGTAACATGTGCGGACATAATTTTAATCGGCTCCAGCCATTCAAGATCCATATTTCGTAGTTTATAGCTACTTTAAATTTAGTATTTTGAAGGAGCTATAAACTACGAAATACAAGTTATTTTTAGGTACCGTTTATTTGTCAGTAATTGTCGGCATATCAGTTAATTTACCCTCATACTTGACATGACAGGTTTAGGAGTGACAACCAAGATATATAGACGACGACGATATATAGAAGAATATTTAAACGCATGCATGACGCACACTTTATTACTCGGTCGTCGGAACGATTCGGTCGTCGGAACGACTCGGTCGTCGGAACGACTCGGACCTATGGAACTATCTCAGCCGTGTGGTTGGATTGGAACTAGATCATTCCGGCAAAAGACATAGTTCTCGGAACTATTACGCTCCGGAACTACTCATCTCTAGTATCGGCATAGATAGGTATCGGTATGCATGTATCACTACATAAACAAATAGTTTTGAATTTAATCGAGTGAATGTTTACGTTGAATTAATGCAGTAACTTATCCTTTAAAATAAAGCTATATTATTACTCTTCAACATGTTTAACAAGTGTTGTATAGTGAATTGTGCCAGTAGGCGAGGAACAAACCTAAGTTTTCATAAGACTGAGATAGATTCAAAGACTGAGATAGAACTTCAAAAGTGATTGCAGGTTATTAATTGTGATGAGCTGCGTAACTTGAGCTACCAAGACCTTCGCAAGAAGTATGTATGTAAGCTGCACTTTGAAAAAAGATTTTTCTCAGCAATGAGCGGTAGAGTTCGTTTATTATCAGAGGCATATCCTACATTATTCAATCCAAAAAAATCGATTCTTCTATTAATCGATCACAGATGGACATCCATAAGACCCTATTATCTAAAGTTTTTTTAAATGTGTTTTACGAATTTTTTTTTAACACAGCCGTACACTGTTCGACACTCGAAAACGTGGTGTTTGACAGATGCTTACCTACTTTCATAGAGTACTTTAAATATATAGGTACTACTTTGCTTGAATTAAGTATCATCATTACTTAAACTCGCAATTTATTTACGGCATATTCTAGTAGTATTATTTGAGATTATTAAATTGAGCTTGTCTCTTACTGCTAATTAAAATTTAATAAAATGTTCAAATGTAAATATTGCACTATTGAAGTGAGCCCTGATAATGTGGTTATGTTTATAAATTATTGAGCCAAGACTTTGTCAAGGAACTAGCATTTAGGTATACAACGCCCATAATTTTACGATATTGATGCACTCTAGTGTTATTTTGAGACAATTAGCTGTTTCATTTAAACTTTTACACAGTGTTTGGCAGTGTTTCACAATGTACCGCAGAGTCCCTCTGTGTTAACTTAATGGAAAGCAACCTACGTCATGATCATATGGCTGTATGTGGCTTGTACCCTTTGCCTGTCCAAACGGACGAACCGAACCATAAAAACTTTGGCAGTGGCTATTTTGCCGAGCAACCATAGACAAATGTCAGTTACAGTTTCATATAATTACGTTACAATTGTAACTGTCAATGTCATATTCTTTTGTAATCTGTGAGAAGAGCTGTTAACACAAAAGAGTTGCTCAATGAATGAATAATTCAATATTCGATTTGCGTCAGTAAAAATGCTATAATAATATTCAAGACGCTATAATTGAATAAGTTAAACTGAATATTATTCATTCCATAAAAACCCCTGAATTAGTTTTATTTCACATATTATATTTTGATGAAACGTATAAGTGGCCTTATATCATTTGACATGTAGACTGGCAATAAAATTGTTTGGTATTTCATGAGTATGTGTGTACTTGTGAGAATGTATTGTCCTTTTTGTTTATGTGTAAATGGATTTTGACTGACAGTTGTGGTTTGTTTATTCTATTTTACCGAACTACCAACATAAGATGAGCTTTGACACCATTGCTTTCTGTAATAAACAAAGATCTAGGACCTGGTTTCGTCAAAATTGCGTTAGTGTGCTGTATAGATATGGTCCCAAGTGAAAATAGGAATATTGAGAACATTCCTTTTTACGGATGTAATTGATTAGAATTGCTATCAAATATAAAAAATATATAAAGTAAAAACAATACTTCAATGTTTTAAATTAATTTCTTAAAAAATAAATTTTCTTATCCTACAACAATACACAAATGTATAATAGTTATAGGATATGTAGTATACTTAACTAGCCTGTGTGTACATATGCTTACGTCGTATAATAGGTACATGGTTTCTAGTATAATGATTTAACAAGCCAAAACGTACTTGTGTAGGTACCTATAGTACAGGTGAGACGGTCCACTTTCTCAAAATAATGAGGGAAGAATACTCCAATTCGAGTAGTAAAACACACATTTAAAACTTCCCTTCTATTCTTTCATCGTAATGCAGGCACGTGCCCACTACTTATAGGTACTTGTTATGCTTTCCAGACGGTTGGCATATAATTACGTTTCAAATTTACTAATTACCTGCTGCAGTGATGATATCTGCCTTATGTCCTTTAACCTTGCCTGTAGAGGCCGACGGGAAAAGAAGGACTAATGATATCGTTTCCATTCAGACCATATATAAACAAAACCCCCCAATAAGAATAATCATTTATGCATCGCACAAGTAAAATTATATTCTTTCGTTGGCTGAAAATACTGCTATACAAAATTTCATGAAAATCATTTACAAAGATTTTTAATAGATATTACTTACAATTATAATTATTACTACTTATCTTGAAATAACTATATATAGAGCCGACATATGTAAAAGAGCAGACTGTGTTCCTAAAATCCTTAGAAATGTATTTAGTGACCAGAGGGCAGCATATAGAATTGGCCCAGGTCACTAAACTTTTGAATAATCTTTTACAACACCCACAAGCAATAGAAGTGTTAGTAGTATTCATAGCCACCATATACCACACACCAATATTCAAAGACATGAGAACATTTTCTTTTAAATTGTTAAGGAATAGGCTTAGACTGAACTAAGTATAGAGCAATGTCAGTTTATTACTTAAGCAGGACAATGCACAAATGATACTTCTGATTATAATTTGTATGTATTAACTAAATGTTAATTTTCCCTGTGATTCAAAGTAATTCTATATTTCAAGCAAGCGATAATTTATGAATATAAATGCAAATAAGTGTATATGGTATGTCTATGAGGATATCATGCACATTTGTGTACAATATTAATACTTGTTTGTAATGCGTCTTGAGTTTTACAAAACTTGATATTATGACCACTACTAAAATAACAATTTTATATTAAATATAAACAACTATGACAAATTACTGCCTCTTCCATGTAGGAATAGCAGTTCTTTAACAACAGGTTGAGATTGAGACGAAGATGTATCAATGTAAGGTTATGTTATTGTGAAATTATATAGACAGTTATATATATATATATTAATTGGGTTCAAAATGGCAACATTATCCGTGATGAATGAACTATTTTGGCACAATTTACAATTTGCATTCACTATTTTGACTTAATAACGTTAAAGTAGGTATTTAATAGCCTGTGGTCACCATTTGACAGTCCGGTACTATAGCTGCGGCCCAAAAACTTTATGATCACGGTTGACATGTGTTCACCTTGTGTTTTTTTTCAAAGCAAGATTGTTTTTTTTTAAATTTGTTTCATGATTTTCTGGTAAATTCTAGAGAAGTGCTAATTTTCTTATTTTTGGTGTTTCCCTGTGTTACTAATTTTTCAGACTCATAGGGATTAATCATTATAGTAGAGATAGCGACTCTTGTTCTTTTAGTGTGCTTCATTTATTGACATGGGAAAAGGCCATAGAACGTGTGAAATTTGCGGCATAAAGGAGAGACATTTACCCGGCCACAAATCCTTGTTTTTCTCCAAGTTCCCACTCGACCCATTGCGGTACGTATGACTTGTTTATAGCCAGCTATCCCTTTGCCTTCATCATGTTAATATGGGAAATTGGAATTCTATTAATATACTGCTAGACATGGGAGGAAATAAGTAGTATAAACCTCTCGCCAAACTGTTGTACTTAATATTTGGCCCATTACGATGATGTTACACATAATTGTCACTCTGGGCATGCGGAGGAGAGGAGGAGCTTGTTATTGGTTGTAACTTTATTTGCCCAGGTGATTCTTCAGCCTATCAGCAACCCAACCACAATTTAATAGATATTATATTATTATTATCCATTAATTCCAGCTGTCGACAGTGGCTTAAAGTTGTTGGAAATGAAGATCTCGTACACCTACCTATAAATAAACTACATGAACAGCGTAATATATGTGGAGACCATTTTCTACTAAAAGATTTCAATAAGAATGGAAATCGGCTAAACAGAGATGCAATTCCATCCTTGAGTTTGACAGCATTACCTCTCACTGAAATCCAGTTGGCAAACTTCCCGCAACATGTGTGGACAGAAAACAAGGGTAATAAAAAATTTAAAGGGTAATTTAAAGGAAATTGACCTACTATACTGCACAGGCGGGTTGGTAAAGGGTTTTGAGTTTTCTTGCATAGTTGTTATATGCACGCCTTAGTTGCCTTTTACGACACACACGAGGAAGAGAGAAGGTGCCAAACTGTATTCTTACTCCCTTGTTACACGGGAAATACGCTTTATATATATATTACTTACTACCTTATATTACTTTTTTTAGAAGGAAATTAATAGATAGGGAATTTGAAGTACGTGACGGTTTAATATGGCAAGCTAAGTGTAGCGTGTTATAAGAGGGAGGTTGTGACTTTAAAAGCCCTATAATACATAGGCACAAAGTCAGGAGAGGTGGAGTTATGGACAAGTTGTTCCATCGGTTGGGT
This sequence comes from Lymantria monacha, assembly GCA_905163515.2. Taxonomy (NCBI): domain Eukaryota; kingdom Metazoa; phylum Arthropoda; class Insecta; order Lepidoptera; family Erebidae; genus Lymantria; species Lymantria monacha. Next base: position 4,631,347 of record LR991104.1, read on the forward strand.
TATTTTCTCTGTGCACCGGTGTTCGTGTCATGTTTAATGTGATGTGATGTTTAGTCGCGTAATGTGTAATGAGGCATTACGCTGTCGGGTGATATTACGTGTGATACATCACTTGCATTACTTACACATGTCTAGTTTTCACTGATTTTCTCATTGTTCACTTTTCTAATGACCTAAGTGAGATTATATTAATCCAGTTTTCTTATTGTTAGTTTGGCTGAGGATAGTGATCTTGACTGTTGATTCGTACGGACACTAGCTTATTAAATTCTTTACCTTTATGACGCTGGCTTCGTTTTTTGGATTTCTGTTATTTAAAAGACTATCTACATTTTATGGCTACAGCGCTTAAACACTGTATTGATGGCGAGCATACCGACAAACCCACGTACTAAATGTTATTTCGAGTGCAAAGAAGGAGGTAAATAATTTTATTATTAATTATAGCACATCATTAGGTACAAACAAATTTTCATTCAAATAGTAAATTTTCAGGTCCGCTGCACCACTTCCCTAAACTTAATGTTGAGAGATGAACGCCAACCCTATTACTAAGCTCATCACTACAAATTTATTATCTATGGTCCCTTTTACTTTGTGATTTAACTAATGGCGCACTGTACTTTTTTCTATCTATAAGAAATATATATTTATTCTTGATAAAGTTATCAACTCTGCTTTTATTTCTTCAGGTTATGGGCCCAGTAGTGCCTGTACGTAGTTTTTTTCGTTAAAAGTTCGCGTATTAACAAAATAAGTAGACATAACCTAGTTAGTTGCCACGCGGTCGCCGGTTTTTTCTATTTCAGTTTTTTTAGGTGGAAAATAATAAAGAAAATGAATTCAAATAACACAATGACACTGATTCAGAAGCTCACTGGCCGTGATAATTGGGCAACATGGAGTTTTGCAGCAAAAGCCTACCTCGAGCATGAAGATCTTTGGGAGATTATTGAAAATGGACCCACTGACAAAATTAAGGACAAAAGGGCTAAGTCTAAGCTTATACTATTGGTAGACCCAATTCTGTTTATTCACATCCAAGAAGCACAGTCAGCTAAAGAGGTTTGGTATAATTTATCTAAAGCTTTTCAAGACTCCGGTCTACTACGAAAGGTTGGTTTATTGAAAGACCTTATAAACACAACATTAGAAAATAGTAATAGCGTCGAGAATTATGTCAATAAAATAATGACATCAGCTCACAAGTTGAGAAATATTTCATTTGAGGTAAATGATGAGTGGCTTGGGACTTTGATGTTGGCAGGTTTGCCAGACATGTACAAACCTATGATAATGGGTATTGAGAGTTCCGGTGTAAAAATTAGTGCTGATTTAATAAAAACCAAACTTCTACAAGAAGTGAAACAGCCAGATACTACTGCATTTTACACAAACTTGCATAAAAAGCCCTCTTCATTTAAAAAGCAGTCTCAGTCTAAACCAAAAGGCCCAAGGTGTTTTCAGTGTAATAAATATGGCCATGTTAGTAAAAACTGTTGGTATAGAAAAGACAAATCTGAAAATAACAATAATAAAGATAATGGTTTTATAGCAGCTTTTTCAGCAATGCACTTGAATGACATTTACAACTGGTATGTAGACTCCGGTGCATCAGCCCACATGACCATGCATCGAGAGTGGTTGGAGGATGAAACCACTCCGCCTGTTTCAGTCATAAAAATTGCTGATAGTAAATTACTGCATGTAGCGAGTTGTGGTAATGTAACTATTCAATTAGAAAACAACAGTACTATACAGGTAAGAAATGTTTTATACATACCAGAATTATCAACCAACTTACTATCTGTAAGTAAGATAATAAAGGCTGGATACAATGTAATATTTGACAAGACTGGATGTTTGATACAAAATCAACATAAGCAAATCTTAGCTTCTGCAAATATTATTAATGATACCTACAGATTAAATGTCATGAACAAATTTCTAGCAATGGCAGCATCTGTAGAAACTGATAGTTACTTATGGCACTTGCGTATGGGGCATTTAAACATGAAAGATGTTAATAAATTACCAAAATTAGCCACTGGAGTAAATTTATCACCACAACAGGAAAGTTATACTTGTATCACATGTCTTCAAGGAAAACAATCTAGGCAACCCTTTCCAAGTAGCGGCTCCCGAGCACATAACCTGCTAGAGCTGATTCACACCGACTTATGTGGACCGATGCAAACTACTTCCATTGGAGGGGCGAGGTACTTTGCAACTTTTATTGATGATTATTCACATAAAGTATTTGTATATTTCATTAAACATAAATTTGAAGTACTGGATAAATTTATTGAATTTAAAAATTTGGTAGAAAATCAGTCAAATAAAAGAATAAAGGTTTTAAGGAGTGACAATGGGACAGAATACATGAGTAGAAATTTTGATAATTTTCTTAAAAAAGGTGGAATATTGCATCAAACTTCCAATCCTTATACACCGCAACAAAACGGTTTAAGCGAACGAATGAATCGCACATTAATTGAAAGAGCTAAATGTATGTTGTTCAATGCTGGTTTACAGAAAGAATTTTGGGCTGAAGCGGTAGCCACTGCTGCACACATTATAAACCGCTCACCTACACAAACTCTCTCAAATACTACACCTGAAGAAGTCTGGTCAGGAACAAAACCTGATTTGAGTTACATGAAGATTTTTGGTTGTAAAGCGATGGTACATACACCAAAGGAAAAAAGGCAAAAATTGGATTCAAAATCAAGCGAGTTAATATTTGTTGGATATTCTGAAACTACTAAAGGTTATAGATTTATTGAACCTAAAAGTAAAAAGGCAATTATGAGTAGAGATGTGGTATTTCTGGAAGGGAGTATAAAGAGAAATATTGTCCCCACTGCTGAACCTGAAATTAAAAAAGATATTAATATGAATAATAAAATGAAAAACAAAATAAACTTACCTTTAACTGAACTGCAGCCTGAAGCGAAATCTGAAAATCAATCAGTTAGTAAATCAGACTCAGATTCAGGATCATACTATGATGATCCTAATGATGATACATACTTACCAGATGAAACTATTGAAACACCTGAAAAATCTCAGGTACATCTTATACCAAAGCGGCGAATGGAACTTTATGACCACACTTCAACTACTTACCTTTGTATGAATACTGAGTTATTACCAAGTTTACTTTACAGTGATCCGCAGGACCTTGATGAAGCATTAAAAAGTGAAAAAGCACACCTATGGAAACAAGCAATGAGTGAAGAGTATGATTCGCTGATTGAAAATAATACATGGTCACTGGTAGATAAACCAGTAGGTAAGAAAATTATACCTTGCAAATGGGTGTACAAATCAAAATTAGATGAGAACGGAAATGTTATACGTTATAAGGCAAGGCTAGTCATTAAAGGTTATCAACAAAAGAAAGGGACAGATTATAATGAAATATACGCACCCGTTGTCCGATATTCTTCAATTAGATATCTAATTGGACTAGCTACAAAATATAACTTAGAAATTCACCAAATGGATGCCGTGTCAGCATTTTTACAAGGTGACATCAAAGAAGAAATCTTTATGGCTCAACCGCCATCTTTTGAGCAAGGAGAGAAAGTATGTCGTTTGAATCGGTCAATATATGGCCTTAAGCAAGCAAGCCGACAATGGAACAAAAAGCTAAACAATGCTCTGTTGCATATTGGGCTATCCCGTTCAAATGTAGATCCTTGTATTTATTACAGAATATTAAGCAAAGAAGATATTTTATTCATTACTGTATATGTAGATGATTTGGCCTGTTTCTTTAACAATAAAACTACAATGGATAACATAAAATATAAACTACAAAATAAATTTCAGATGAAAGATTTAGGAAGAGTGAAACAGTGTGTTGGCTTTAGAATTATACAAAAGGAAAAGGAAATTTCATTGGATCAGTCTATATATATTGAGAAAATTCTAAATCGCTTCAAAATGCAAGATTGTAAGCCTGTTTATACACCTTGTGAAGCAAATACTCAGTTAAAGAAGGCTGAACATGAGGGTGAAGTACTTAAGAATATTCCATATCATGAGGCTGTCGGATGTCTACTATATTTATCACAAGGCACAAGACCCGACATAGCTTATATAGTGAACACTTTAAGTAAATACAATAACAAACCAACGGCACAACACTGGAGTGCATTAAAGAGAGTTTTAAGGTATCTAAAGGCTACAATACATTACAAATTAACATTCAAAAGAGATGATAGTGAAATAGTTGGCTATTGTGATGCTGATTGGGGAAGTCAACCTGATGATAGAAGATCCTGCACAGGATATATTTTTCTTTTTCAGGGAGCCACTATAAGTTGGGGCTCTAAGAGACAACAAACAGTTGCCTTATCCAGCACCGAGGCTGAATATATGTCTCTGGCTGCATCTGTACAAGAAGCTATGTGGTTAAAACAACTGCAACAAGAGTTTTGGCCTGAGTTTAAAAATAATCCTATGTATATGTATTGTGATAATCAAAGTTGTATAAGTCTTTCAGGTAACGAAAGTTATCAAGCCCGAAGCAAACATATTGACATACGGTATCATTTCATCAGAGAGAAGATCACTGCAAATCAAATTGTTGTGGAATTTATGAAGTCAGAAAACATGCTGGCTGATATTCTCACCAAGGGCTTACATCGTCCTAAACATGAAGGTTTCACTAATGCAATGGGTTTGCGTCCAGGAGAGGATGTTGAGAGATGAACGCCAACCCTATTACTAAGCTCATCACTACAAATTTATTATCTATGGTCCCTTTTACTTTGTGATTTAACTAATGGCGCACTGTACTTTTTTCTATCTATAAGAAATATATATTTATTCTTGATAAAGTTATCAACTCTGCTTTTATTTCTTCACTTAATAACGATAAGGAAAGATTTGATGTATGGAAGGCAGTGTTAGATGTTGAAATACAAGCTAAAGAAGATATGTATATTTTTAATCAAATAAGATTGTGCAATAAACATTTTGAAAGCTATTATATATCAGCAAGTAAGCGGTTAGTTAGGAATGCTGTGCCAACACTATATATTAAGAAAGGTGAGAATCTTATCACTCATTTCCATTTCTATATTGATATAGCCAATATAAATTATACTTGATAATTACAAATAGTTATACCCAAATAGTCGCCAAACTACCAAAAGTACTAGTTATAGAAAAATATAATCTAACTGATTTTTCTGTGAAATAGCGGATACGAATACTACCAAGCCTTACTTTGGATGTCGTAAAAGACGACTAAGAGCCTTATAACGACCTGGGCCCACTCTAATTCTAGCAAAATACTTATGACTCCGATTACTGGACAAATGTTGAAATTAATTGAATTGTCAGTTCCTCTTTGTTAAAAATCTTTTAATCTCGTGCCATAAGCTATAGGATATGTATTTATAACACTTTATTTAAGTGATACTTTGTGGTAGCGGCTATAAATACTACCAACACCGACTTTGCTGGTGGATTTCGTAAAAGACGACTAAAAGCCTTATCATGACCTGGGCCAACTCCATCTGATGCCATTTGGACAACAATTACATTCCCAAGGAGAGTTGACGTCTGGTAGGCGGCCGGTCATAAAACTATTGTCAATAACTTTTACAATATGTACCACGAAAGAAGTGTACATATTGTATCGACCCCAAGAAATTGGGACTTGTCAACCCGGCACTTGTCAGTGCCGTGCGGTAACTATTAGGCATTGGATTAACGATTAACGGACTTCTGTATATTGTTTAAAGTTAAAAACTTGGCTTAAAGATCTTTGTTACTCAGTCATAAACTTTCAAACTCGACTCACGTCTTCCAAACCTTATATTCCACAAATCTCTTCCTTTTGCTTAGTAATTCCATAAATTTGCTCGATCAAGGACAGAATGCTCTAGTTTTGCTGTGGTTCTAAATTAAAATGCTGAGTACAGTGGTGAAATATTTTAATCTGCCTTGTCAGAAGTACAAAGTGAGAGTGATCATTTTCATAAATTTACTGGCTATATAAATTGTAATAAACTGTGAACATGCGTGTTGCGCTAAATATTTGTGCAGGCGTTGTTGTCCTGAACATATATTGTAAAGAAAAGTTATCTTTCTTCTTATTTTCGTTACATGGATTTATTAAATTTATTGTCACCATTTATGCCATTGTGGTAAACCTTATTTTTACCATAACTGTTACCAGAATTTTACGACGATCTGATTTTGATAACTTGATGACGATTATGATTATTCCCTTTGAAATGGTCAAGATTGGGATGCCAACGTTTTAATTTTCAATTTGGCAATGCATTTGGATTTGGATTATATCTAGTGAATCGAATATTCATCATGTCAGCTAAAAGATGTTGTGTTCCTAACTGCAATAGAACTCGTGAGTTACTTTTATTCTCCACTATACACAATGTATGTATGTACCGAGGGAGACCGAGACTAACCTACCTAGACCAGATCGGTCATGTACTGAAGGAAGGTGGAGTCAAGAGTCTCCGAAACCGGCGAGCGTGTATGAAGAGAATTATGAATGTTGAGGAAGCGAGTGAAGTATGCAGAGCTAGAGTTCTCTGGCACTCTGTTCTCTCTGCCTACCCTGCAAGGGATATGGCGTGATGATATGTATGCATGTACTATACACAATTCAGAAAAAATGTATTGGTACCTACATAACTTCAATAAAATATTTTTTTTTGTGGTGGGCTATGGACGTGGTCACGCCCCGTCAAATCGGTCCGGGGCGACGGAAACGGCGGCGCACATCCCCACCTTGCAAACACCTCTCTTTGCCGTGCGAGCGAGCCACCGGTTTCCGATCTTTGTCATCGGTGGATAAGACACCACCCTGCACTAAGGAAATAATTCTTGTATTGCGGGGGACTTAATAAACATGCAATTAACGCAAAAAATTACACCCAGACTTAATTTATGGATCGTAACACAAACACAAAGTATTGTCCACAAAGTATTGTCCTGCGTGGGAATCGAACTCCACGACGCTGGTACGGAGGGTCGCAGTCTTAAACACTACGCCATCTCTGCATTCTATGTTAAATTGCTGAGTTTTCTTTCAACAACAAATTGCAACTATTACATACGAAATGTGATTAAAAGTTATGGTGGTGTACCGCACCACATACTGCATAAGCAAAATAACCATTTTCAGCTCTAATATACCTACTTACATTTTACATGATACAACGTTCCATAAATCTATCTTACTTATCGCATACATATGTATATAAGAGTTCAACAAACAAATGACATAGATATACACTTAAACATTTATTACTACATATAACTTATTAACAGACTTCTACCACAGATTAGATATCACAACAGAATCCCGTCTCACGTCATAACTTTATATGGATCCCCTTAGCGAGCGGGTAGGGTGCTCAAGCATGGGGTAGTTTCCATAGCAAACAGTATCGGACTATAGTAGTCCCTACCTGTGGTTCTCTTTCGTCGCCAACAGACTTGAAGGCGAGTATTTGTGTGTGACACAGTCGGTGGTAATCATTAGTGAGTTGGCTATTCATTCACTGACGGTCGTCGCCGCGCTTTGTGGAGGCGGTGGTGTAACTCGTCGGCATAAAAGGTGTATGGGGAAGTAGTACTTTGGGTAGGATGGCTGAGTGTCCTGGTTGCGGATTTCCAGAGGTAGCGTCCACTTGTTCCTTCAGACAGATCACTGGTTTGGGTATCGATTCCAGAATCTAGAAGATCCCTTCTCCTGTGGTCGAAGGGTGATGGTCGAGCAAGTCCTCTGGTGGAGGCATATTTGGCAGATAGGTTTCCTGCGAACTTATTTCACACTATCAGTGAGTTCTGGGTGCTAACACGATGTGAATACTGTAATTAGTATTCGCAGGTGATAAGCAGAGCCAGTTTTCGTTGTAGTCTGGGGTGAGATGAGTCCCAGTTGTGGGTTTTAATTTAAGAGAGATCAGAGCGTCTTTTGGAATGACTGGTTAGTCGTCATCTGTGGGTATTGGTATAAGTGATCTTGGTTGAGGTAGCGGCTTCCTTTGTCGGGCTCTCGATGTTTCGGGAGGCCGAGAGTGTAGGGGAGCAATGCTTCGGATATGTGCTAAGGTTGAGGCGTCAACCCTAGCGAAAAGGTTGGTGGCCAGTTGAGATATAAAAGTATCTAACGGTTCTATTTGGAGGTCTCGTTGGATGGTCGCGTTGCGAACCATACGAGGAGCCTGAGTAATGACGCGTAGCGTTAGCGACTGTTGTGCTTGAAGCTTCTTTTTGGCTGCTGGTGTGGTTAAGGCGTACCACGCCGGTGCAGCGTATGTAAGGCGGGTTCTTAGGTAAATCCGGTAAAGGGATAATTTAATCCGTATTGGGATAAGTTTGGCCGATAATATTGGTCTAAGGAGGTTCCGAGTGTGCCGAACTGTGTTCGTGACTCGTTGTACGTGAGGATTCATTGAGAGGTCCTTGTCTAGTAAGATACCCAAGTATTGCACTCTTCTAGACCAACTTAGGGTTTCTCCCATGAGTGTTAATGGTGGTGGTAATCCGCGGTTTGAAGTGAAAGCTATTGCCTGGGTTTTATTAACGTTGACTGTAAGGCGCCATTTGGCAAGCCATTCAGGCAATAGATCTAAGGTTCTCTGGGTTTTGCGAGAACCATACCGTACATTGGGATTGCAGTTAATGTATGCTGCGTCGTCTGCGTACAGGGCCAGATGCGTTCCCGGGAGGGTAGGGATGTCGTCGGTGTATTTGCTATATAGCACCGGGGACATACAGCTACCTTGAGGGACTCCCGCCCTGGCCGGGCTTACGCGAGACAGTATTCCTCCCACGGAGACGCGGAAAGTACGGTGTTCCAGGAAGGAAGCTATAATTTTCACGACTCTACGTGGGGTCGTTGTGGTGGCTAGTTTGTAGAGAAGCCCTTGGTGCCATACCCTGTCAAAAGCCTTCTCCATGTCTAAAAAGACGGCGATTGGCTTTTCACGGTTATTGACGGCAGTGGTAATCAGATTGAGAACCCTGGTGAGTTGTAGGGTAGTGGAGTGTTCGGCTCTAAAGCCGAACTGCTCCTCCCTAGGTTGGATGTGAGGTGTTAGGTGATCCAGTAGTAAACGTTCGAAAACTTTTGACAGGGCAGACAGCAATGTGATCGGGCGATAACTGCTAGGTAACATGGTATTCTTACCTTTTTTGAGAATCATAATGACACGGCCCTCCCGCCAAGGACCTGGGAAGGCCCCCGTGCGGATGATGCCGTTATATAAATGTGTAAGGGTAGCTAGTGTGCGTCGTGGTAGGTGTCGTAGCATGGCATTTGTTATTTCATCCGCGCCGGGAGCCTTACGAAGGCGCTGGCGCTTGATGGACCGTGTCACCATGACTGGAGAGAAGAAGAGAGGATCTTCTTCAGGCTGTAAAGGGGCCGAGAAATATTCTGTTAGGTAGTCATTTACCATTTGGGTATGAGCCGCGTCCAAGGACGGGTTGGGCTGAAATACTTTTTCTAGGTAGTCCGCATAGATGTTGGCACAATCCTCTGGTCGATATCGGGGAGTGCCGTCATCATGTTGAAGTGGCCTTATGGGTGGAGGTATGTTGGAGAACTGACGGCATAGTCGGTGCAGCGTTTGCCAGTCTTGGCTGGCTGTATCAATGCGCCGCTCCCAACTGGCCGCCGTCAGTTCTCGGAAGAATCCCGTCTACGCGTCTGTAACCGCTATTTATACCCGTTTTCGCCACGAAACCACTCAACCGTAACGCTAATGTTGCCAGAGCATACTCCTTGAATCGCCACCTTCCAATGGGCGATAACATCCGGCCGTCCTGTGGCTGCATCCGTCCCTGGATGCCGTGATAGTCCACTGCGCTTGCTGAGAACAAAATTATAAACCATCATCATTTTCCGCTCTTATCCAAATTACTTGGGGTCGAAGCAATATGCATTCCTCCTCCATCGTACATATTGCAAAAGTTATTGGCAGCAGTTCCACGACCGGCCACCTACCTGACGTCAACCCTCTCTAGGAGTCCAATTGTTGACCAAACGACATCACGTGTGTTGGCCCAAGTTAACATAAGACTCGTATAATGCGTTTGAGATTTCCATGAGCAAAGCGAAGGCCGATAGTATTCGTAACTAATACCACACAGCATTCGTAAACCATCATAATATACAAATAATGAAATAATACAAAATCGTAAACCATCGTTAACAATGTCTTATCTTTCAATCTTGGTAACTCTCGTAATCGCCACCTTTCGAGGGGCGATACATCCGGCCGTCCTGTGATGGCATTCGTCCCTGGATGCCATGATAGTCTGATGCGATTGCTGAGGACAAACAACGTACATAAAATTATGTCAGTATTCTGCAACTCGTGGATACTTTGTGACAAGCGTTAAAGACACGCCTTATCCAAGGCCATAATCTTCCAAATCTTGCCAAACTATTCGTTTATATCATGGAAATCGACCAAAGATGCAAACAGCCTCTTAAGCTATTCCATCGGCGGCCAGCTCAAGACCTAATCTGCCAACTTTGTTCGACTATCTGTATACATTATTGGATTACAAGCAAAACATTCGGCAATTGAACCAGTACTACTCTCATCAATGTGATCACAGTTTGCATTTTCCTCTAGGCGATGCCTTTGGCCAACCCTAGTTGCATCTTAGCACAACTGACAACATTAAGACAATTATTCTTTTGATACATTGTCTGACGAGGCAACCACCTACAGTTCAATTGTCCGAAGCAAGAGACAGACAGACAGAGAACAGACAAGAGACAGACAGAGAACCGTGAATTAAAGAAAACATTAAATCGGCTACCTTCAATAATGTATACAAACAAAGCCGTCGGAAAATGAACAAGCAAGATAGCCACTCATCAATGTGATCACAGTTTGTGTTTTGCCTAGGCGATGCCTTTGGCCAACCCTAGTTACCTTTCAACACAAACTGACAACATTAAGACAATTCTCCTTAATACATTGTCCGACGAGATAACCACTCACAGTTCACTTATCCGAGGCAAGAGCATTAGACGAATCCTGAGATTATATATACCAATTTTAGTCCATCATCCGTGTCATAACATATAACACTCTTTTAGCTCGGCCACACCTGACTTTTAGTGACTAACACGATGTCATCAATAATAAATTACTCGTGAAGCATGGTCGTCAGATAATCTCGACGATTACTTTGACAACATTAGAAGTTCCAGGGCTGGTACATAATGCCTGTTTTATGTCATGGGTTTGAAGACCTTTTTTCATCTCTGGGAATACATTGCCCTTTTACATATACAATTAACAGTAAATACCCCAAGAATACAGTGTCATCCTATTATCGGTAAACATACTTATCACTTACAATGTTTCAATAGATCAACAGATTATTGTCATAGTATACTTTCTTTTGCATCGCGCCTTTACCGACATATACACTTTGTCCATTAATTAATCTCAGCATTTTTAAGGCATTTATGCAGTACCACTTTTGCATCGTGCCTTTACCGACATATACACTTTGTCCATAAACTAATCTCAGCATTTTTACCATAATCGTACAATGGATAGATCTCACCACATGTTGGACGTTCGCACCTATCTACTTCAGATCGATCAACTTTGTATCACAAGTAACCTTCTGCAGCCACAGCGGTATCATACGCAGATACATGGTTCATCCGACTGCACTTTTGACATACTGAAACTTATTCGGTTTGGTTAATACACTATTATTTTACCTTTCACTAATAGATTTGTATCACATTAAGATGAGCTATGTTCAATGCGTTGTCATTATCTTACTATATAGGTATGTATACCGTGAGAAAACATACGCTTCTAACTTTATTTACATGCGAGGGTAGCATAAGAATTCCTAAATTGCAGAACAGTTATTTTATATATGCATTCATTATCATTTCCTAGTTATAATACTCAACAAAACTCGTGTCATTTTTGTATACAAGGGAACATACGGCACGGTCTTCACTAAACGTTACAATCCATCACTAATTTTACAATATAACCTGCTCACGATTACAATTGTTAGTGGTACGCGCTACCTATGGTTTCAGATTATCCCTTTACATGCACCATTCCAAAATAAATCCTGTATTTTAACATACAATCATCACACTTACATATTTTACAATACAATTATCACCTTTACGTATTTTATATATACATACAGTGAATAAATACCGGGACATCCAAAATTACTTTACAATATTTAGCAAATATTTTTGTACGTTACCCGCATACATGTATCCTTGCAGAATGGAGCACGGTGGGTTTTATGTGGGCATAAATTCCTGCAGCACTTCTGATATAAGAGTTCAACAAACAAATGACATAGATATACACTTAAACATTTATTACTACATATAACTTATTAACAGACTTCTACCACAGATTAGATATCACAACAGAATCCCGTCTACGCGTCTGTAACCGCTATTTATACCCGTTTTCGCCACGAAACCACTCAACCGTAACGCTAATGTTGCCAGAGCATACTCCTTGAATCGCCACCTTCCAATGGGCGATAACATGTACTTTAGTTAAATGTGTGGCATTCCATTTTTATACTAACATGTGTTGCAGGTGAAGGCAACTGTATTTTGCATCTATTTCCTAATCCGGACAAGGATTTCAATAGATTTCAATCGTGGATTAATGCGGTGGTGGTGAAATATTAATGTTAGATTATCACATTGTTTTTGATTGCCGTAGAGTTTGTCACTTTCATTTTGAGCCACAACATTACACTCATAGCAGAAGGCTCAGCCGTGCTGCTGTCCCCACACTTCACTTGCAAGGTAAATAAAATTGATATCACCATTTAGATTAGGCACTCATTATATTTTATCTGCCTTAAAATTATTTAGTTTTACGTGTGATAACAGAGTACGGATACGATTCACCACCTCCTATATTACCCGTGGGTGATTGTACGAGACGACTAAGGGATATAAAACGCATATAACATCTATGCGAGAGAAGGAAAACTCGGAATAATACCTTATACCAACACGCCTGACCAGCGTGGTATAGTAGTTCAATTTTCCTCCCATTATGGAAGAGGCTCGCACCCAAAAGTGGGACCTATATGAGCTGAGATGAGATGAGATAATGGAAATATTTAGTAGTTTATATTGTGGTATTAACGTAGTTAGATTTCCTATAGTTTTAACTATTATAAAGATCATATCCACATGCTTTTCGGTTATTTTTTTAATATTTCTTAGCTTTAGCAGATTTACCTACAAAAGTGAAAGGTTGATTTCACCATATTTCATATGATTGTTTTAATTTAAAAAAGGAAGGTTTACGTAATAGAATACTAGATGTCGCTAACAATCGTCATCCTTCAGTGATAATTATAAATAAATTAATCTATTGTTATCTACCTAAAAATTTTAATATGTTATATTTAATTATATACATTCATAATTATCCATAAATAATTAAAAGAACACGGAAATAATTTAATTTCACACGGGATATTTACCTATATACAGGATGCCGATTCAATTAGTAGAATCCTTGAAGGAGGTGTATCAGACCATGATACACTATCCAAATCAGTAAAAAAATAGTACCTAATTTTTGATTAAATTGCCCTAATGATAAGCGGTCAATACACTTGTACTATAAAAGTTCGATGTAGGCATATACTCATGCTTGTGACATTGAACTAACAGATAAATAGTCCCGTTCTCGCTGCGCTCACCGCCGCACAGCTGGGTCGAAATGTACCTACAGGTCAATGTACGCTGGCGAACCTATTGTTTTGACAAGAAACAAATCACTTTATCTCGGGATTAGGCAGAGGAGTCTGCAACTAACTTTATTGTTTTTATGACGTCATTCCTACACCTAGTTTAAGTTATTCTAGTAATAAAGTACCTACGAATCGTATAATTCCGAATTAAGTAAGGTCGGGGCCTATATTTGATCCATTCAATAAAAAAAAAACCGGAGGTGTCAAGGGACACCCGGATGGAACGAAGTTCTATTTTAATTATATAATTTTTTTCTGCCTTAAGCGATTTTTATCGTTATATTTTAGCCAATTTGCAAAATATCTTTATAAATTATAGCCTATGAGTTATTCTGATGTGCAAGCTATATTACTATAAATTTCATCAAAATCCATTCAGTAGTTTTTACGTGAAAGAGCAACAAACATGTTCACATCCATACATTATTACAAACTTTCACGTTTATAATATTAATAATAGGATATACAATTCCACTAGACTACCAAAACTTTTCGGCCCCGAGCTCGAACGCGAGCCGGCCACGCGGCCCGGTCACGGGCGAAAATAATTTCGTTGCGCATTATTTTGATTTTGCTATATCTCTTAAGGTATTGATTTAATTTGCATGGTCTGAAGGAAAAAAAATATCTTCATGAAATGCTCAAGCCAACTAATGTATTTAAAATGATAAGGATTAATACAGTATTTGTGTAAATAGCTTTTCAATTACCGTTTTATAATAGAACATTTTTTAAAGTATTAAAATGGATATAGTATGTTATCCTTAAGAGATAGATATATACCATCGTGGACTTTTTTGTAGGCCTTTTTAAGCTGTATAATACTGTAGTACTTTATTTTGATCTATTTCGTAGGGTTCAGCCAGCGTTTGCAATGTAAGCGCAAAATAATGTGTTTATTTACGTCATCACATTAGAAACCTCTAAAATTATCAGTGTTTCTCTAGTACATTATACATATAAACCTTCCTCTTGAATCACTCTATCTATAAAAAAAATCGTCGCGACACCACACTGTTCAATGCGAAATAGAAATGAAAATATCTGGCTTGCTTTCTATAAGAGAACCGACGAGCGACGCCGCACAGCTTACAATAGCTTACTATAGCAAAAAGTGTCGTGACAACTTTTCGTAAGAATTTTTTCCGTCTAGCCCCCTTTCACAACGCGCGATAAGGAACTTCGTTCCAATATTTCAAAAATTTCATAGACAAACATAAATTGATTAGTTTTTACTGTTATTAGTCTTGCAAGCCTAACATAATAAATAAGCCTGTAGGTATAAAATTGTGATAAGTTTGCTAGATTGCTGACGTTGCCGTTGGTGAAACTCAAATTATGACTCGTATTTTTTGTTGACTCACTCTTAGTGTAAATTTTTAATACAATTGTAACTGAAAAGTTATAATACTCTTGTTGTCCAATAATTGGCGCATATCTTCCATAAAGACGACTAAAAATACGACAATGACAATTTATCATACTTCAGCTAACACTGGTGTAGTTGGTGGTGAACGGATTTCCAGTATTCTAGTAGTTGTGGGTTTGGGAGTCCCACGTGTGGGAATTATTTTTCGCTCGTATACAATGTTATTATCATTAAAAACTTTTGAACAGCGGCTTTTACATCTTAGGCCGAAATATGGGAGAGCGCTGAGGGCTCTCAACCCAGTTGACACCAAAACCTACGTACTTGCCACGTACTATTTGCGTATTTTTTCAATTTTCATTACACGTGTGAAGTACATTAAGTCAGATAAATATCAATCAATGAACGCCGGCTGCAAGTACTAAAGTGTCATTTTCCGCCCGAGTCGAGCGTGCAAGCGAGAGTGCGGAGTAGACATGTGTAAGTAATGCGAGTGACCGAGTGATACCGCGTACTGTTATATTACACATTACGCGACTAAATATAACATCACATTAAACATCGCACATCACATTAAACATGACGCGAACACCCGTGTACTGTTCTGCATTTCTGCAATGTTCGGTGTCTGGCAATTCAATATTTATTTTGAGCTTTATTTTCAGAACGTTAAGGCTTATATTTCGTGACGCCGCCCGCCCTATATATATATATATATATATATATATATATATATATATATATATATATATATATATATATATATATATAAATATATATATATATATATGTATATATATATAGCGCTATCGCATTACGCATCACACATGACATGAAATGTCATGTGTAATGTTTGAAGTGATGGTTAAATGTAACAATACTTGGCACGAAATGTAATGCTATATCACATCACTTCGCGAATTACTGTTTCGCGCATGTCTAGTGCGTAGCAAACGATAGAGACGAACGATCGGCCTAACCGTTCGGTGTGTGACACATCTCTTGCACTCCATAGATCGATACGTCCGAGTTGAAGGGAGATACTAGCAGCACACAACTTACACGTGAACTGTTTATTAACTGTTTATAAAGTGAGGTGAAAAGTTAATGTGGTTTGCATTGTTCATTACAACAAAATTTAAGGCAAAAAGTTAATTAATTCTTGCATTTTAAGAATCAGACGTGTTTGTAATATGAACTGTTTATAAAGTGAAGTGAATACTTAATGTGTCTTCTATTGTTTATGATTGTTTAATTCATAAAAGTATACAATTTTTTAACAATGTTTTCTTATGACGCCATCACGTAAAATGATCGTCCGTTCACCGACTTGACTGATAATACAATAACCATTAACGTCTAGGTCCACTTCTCTTGATCGACTAATTATATTTGACATTTTCTGTTTTTAATGAACTTAAATTACTAAGTGCCACTTATGGGATGCACGATTGGGACGGATTTCCATTAGGTGTGGGCTCGAATCCCACTTGTGACATCATTTTTCACTCGTAATCGGGTTTTTTTATAAATCGAATAATTATTTTTACTATTATTCCTGCTTGTTCTATGGAAAAATGTCTAGTAATAGGAAAAAATTTGGCAAATCCAAAAGTGCACGCCTATTATTTTTTTTATTATTTATCAGTTACTATTAGGCAATGCCATAAATGAACGAAAAAAATGCCTTTGAAATTTCGCGCCACTCTCGATGTAGCGCAAAACATAGCTTGCAAGTATTGTAAATGAACCCAATTTTCATAAGATATTTTCGAAAGGAAACAGCGCGTTGCGATTATGAAGCTTTAAAAAAAAGTCGATATATTAATTTTTACGGTCATGAGAGTGCCAGATCCATACGGATAAATATCTGGACGTCCTCGAATATTTTTATCATCAAATTTTTTCTTACTTTAACTAAATGGTTTTTTCTTGACATATGTATGATAACATTATCCTATAAGTGCAGTGTGAGAAAAATACAGCCATTTTTAGATTTGAAAAGTCCTTGATTTTCATATATCGGGAGAGATCATCACTTCAACGCTTCGCTTATGAGGTGTACAAAACAAATTGTTTTTACAAAGATTAGTCTAATCTGTACGTCTTTTAATTCTATCATAAGTTATTCTTGCATTGACATTATTGAGAATGGATTTTGATGAAATTTATAGTAATATAGCTTGCACATCAGAATAACACATAGGCTATAATTTATAAAGATATTTTGCAAATTGGCTAAAATATAACGATAAAAATCGCTTAAGGCAGAAAAAAATTATATAATTAAAATAGAACTTCGTTCCATCCGGGTGTCCCTTGACACCTCCGGTTTTTTATTGTAATATTTTATCGTTTTATAACAATATTCTTTATTTTCCAGTAAGCTTCTCGTTACCTATTGATAGATTAACAAGTTAATTAACAATGTCACCGCCGACACAAAGTAATATATGGAATTATTTTGAACCAAATATAGCGAACCATGATAAAGCTGATTGTAAAATATGCAATAAAAGCTACTTTCGCAAGGGTCGAACCACCTCGTCTTTAAAAAATCATCTAAAGCTGATGCACTCAGAAGAATTTTCCGTATTTGAGAGGATGAGTAAAGAAAAACAATTACAGAAGATAAAATCTGATGCAAGTAAGTTTCATCATGTACAATTTTAATTTATTAGTTTTTCTTGAGGCGTTGTTCAGTTTAATAGTTTAGTTACAGTGTGGTTTAGGGGATGTTTCCACTCAACATTATTGTTTGTTGCTGCCACATAACTCAGTTACTTGTAAAAAGATTTAGATAATTCATTATCTGTTTAAATGTCTTATAGAAATTTTATTAAGATCGGTTCAACTTTTTTTAATACATTGTAAACGAGTTTGCGTATTTCGCTTTTTTAACAAACTAGTCTAGAGATATATCATAATTTCCATAATGTTAATTTATACCTATGTGTATTTCTTTCAGATAAAGTGACCACTCCTCTGCAAGAAGCAAAAAAACAACTCTCGTTAGAAGTAATTCTAAAAGACAAGATGTGGGACATTAATAATATAAATTCGAAAAAAAATGAAAAACTCATTGGAGAAATGATTGCACTTCAAAATTTACCATTCGACTTTGTTGAAGGGCTGGGTTTTCGCAGATTGATACAAGAATTAGCGCCTAGATATAGTTTTAGGGGACGTAATTTTTTTACTGATTTTGTATGCAAGGAATTATATGGCAAAGTTGCTCAAAAAGTTGAAGAATTAATCGAAAAATTTGATTACATGTCGTTTACGTCTGATATTTGGTCGGATCCAAGCTCAAACGCTTTTTTGCTTAGTCTGACCTGCCATGACATTGCAGAAAACTTTGATAAATCATCTTTGATAAATCAAGTAACAAAAAATGGTAGCTCTGAAGCTAAAGGAATTACTTTCTTACCGTACTAAAAAAAAGAGTCGATGTGGATGACAATCCTCTTAAGTAGTGGAGTGTCAATCGAGAAGAACTTAAGCTATTATTACTGATAGCCCGAAGATTTTTATCCACTCCACCAGGCAGTGTTCCTAGCGAACAATTGTTTAGTAGCGCGGGTTTAATTTATGAACCTCTGCGTAACCGCCTTGAATCAGAAAAGGCAGCAATATTACTCTTTATTAAGTATAATGCTCCTATTTTTAACTTCACTTACTAATTTGAAATTGAGTAAGTGAAGTTAAAAAATATAGGAACATTATACTTAATATTACTTTTTATTAATAAAAAAATTATAATTATTTTACCATTGTTTTAATTCTTCATTAATATACTATATTTATATAAAATCTTAAACATCCGCATCCGCATCTGCATCCGTGGATGTGAGCCATCAAAAATCCGCATCCGCATTCACATCCGCGGATGTGAAAAGAATGGCACCCGCAACATACCTAGTATGTACGAATCAAAAAGTTGTAATCGTCATAATATGCAAGAGTACGCTACGTACATACGAGTACATCTCTACAGTTGTAAATATATGTTAAAATATGTTTCAATCGGTCATTGTAACTTACACCCATAATATAAAATATACACACACACACATATCATCACGCCATATCCCTTGCAGGGTAGGCAGAGAGAACAGAGTGCCAGAGAACTATCTTTGCATACTTCACTCGCTTCCTCAACATTCATAATTCTCTTCATACACGCTCGCCAGTTTCGGAAACTCTTGACTCCACCGTCCTTCAGTAAAATATACATAACTTAAAACTGTAAGAATATGACCAACTTCCAACCCTCGTTTGGCTGAGACCCCAGCGGTCTAGCTGATAACCAAGCCACTCTTGAGCTTGGTAATATAGCCGAAAAAGATGTTGATGAGCAGCAACTAAGTTGTTAATATCAAAATCTACCTTTTCAAAACAATCTTAAATGGCAGACTTCTGTGACAAATGTTGTCTCAAGGTTAAAATAAGGGACTGGGTTTCATTTTACCTCATATTCTTATAGTTATAACTTATCTATATTTTATATTATAGGTGTAAGTTACAATGACCGATAGAAACATAAATATTTTAACATATATTACAACTGTAGAGATGTACTCGTATATACATGGCGTACTCATGCATATTATGACGGTTACAACTTTTTGAATCCTTATACTTATCCCAAAAATGGTGGCTCGTAGGAAAAAAGTATTGATACATTTTTTGTAGATAATTTTATGATCTACAATTTTTGTCTGCAGTATTTTATGATAAAACTTACCGTTTTGCTGAAAATCGTGAAAATCTTATTTTTTTGACCTTTGACCTTGAATATTTTTTATTTCCATACATGAGGAACTTTATTATAATCATATTTTAAATTTTTAATCATATTTTAAACAATCTTACTGATTTTCAGCTTGTTGGGACTTTATGTAGCTTTACTCTTATTTTTTTGGTCTAATTTGACCGGACTATTTGGGGCTAGAAGCATCTTCAGCGTATGATTTACATATTTTAGATCACACGACACTGGCAAAAATTTTTTGCCAAATTTTGTCTATTACTGCTTTATATCAGCTGATTGTCATAACAAAAAATATATTGTTTTAGTGACTTATGTTGCATTTCGTTTAAGTACTCTGTGACAGAGTCTCTGTCAGTCGGGAATAAAAGAAACTTTGTTTGATTGTTTTTGTTATTTGGATAGACATTTTGTGAATTTTACAATAAAATCATGCCTAGACGGTGTGCATTTGGATGTCCCTACGATTCCAGTAAGTTTTTCTGTGTTACAACTAATATGTGACTGAACAATGCTTATTCACTTAATATTTTCACTGTTAATTTGGTTTTGTTTGAAATTAAACTTTGTACAAATATTATCACTTTTGTATTTGATTTTAATTGCCTGATACTAGTATCGTTCAGTTAGCAAATAAAAATTAAATACAAACGCGCTAGTATTCATAAAAACGGTTTTTTTTTTAAATGTGTTTTATAGAAATTCAGATAACCTATTTTTTTTAAATTCACACTAGCAGAATCTATCAGAAACTATTTAGATAACTATGTATCAAATATATTTTAAATATTTATTAAAGACAGTTGTCTTTGAACTGATGGTGTAGTTACACTGAGGAATTATTTGAACATTGTATCACTTGTGACTTTGGAAGGATACACTTTACACACAGACTATGAAAAACATCTTCCGCGTGGTGATGGAGTAAGAATATAATTCACAAAATAAGCAATAAATAAGAAAGATGTCAGAAATATGCTACAATTGAGTCAATAACATGGGGTAATAACATAAAAGTATGTGTTTTACTTAAAGGAAATTTTATATGAAACAATAAATACTAACTATGATTTATATCAATTAGAACGAATAAGTATTGCAAATCAGTTAACTATTAGATCCATTAATATGTAAAACAATTGCCTTCACAACAATATGTCAAAACAATTTGTGAAATTGGATTAATCTATCAAATAGTATCATTTTTTTAACAATTATTGCTGTATTTATAACATATATAATTTATCTGATTATATAAGATATCCGTAGTTTAAATAATACCCTTTAATAATAAATCAAGGAATCATATTATATAATCCAATTTATTTGAAATACTTAAATGAGTGTCTTGAAACAGAACAGTTTCTGTTTTAGAGACGTCTTACCATCGTTGGCCTAACCCTGAGAAGAATCTGGAACGATTCAAAGAATGGGTTCGCTTAGTTGGTGGTAAACTGGAGACTGACAGTGATTATGAACATTACTCTAGTCTGCTGGTTTGTGACATCCATTTCACGGCTCATCATAGGACCCGCTATAACCGTCTTAGTGCTACTGCCATTCCTTTACTTTATCTATGCGGTAAGAATTCTATATTATGACTAATGCAGTGCTTTATATTTTTCTACAAATCAAACTTACCATTATTCAATTCACCGATTGTTTATATTCTTTTCAGTGACTTTTCATTATTATAGGCAAATTAATTTTCTTTAGCAAATGTTCACTGTTCTGTTTCACAAGAGGTTAGGAATTAGGCTCATTGAGAATGTTTATTAAACTAACAAAAAAAAATTTTTTTTCATGGGCTTTAAATATTAATTTCTGTGGTGTTGGAAGATAATTTTGCTGACTATAAATCACTACACTAAAAATAGCCATTCAATTAACTTAAGATCATTTAAAATGAAGTCTACAAATTATAAAACTTATTGTATAAATTGTCTCTAATACAGCAATCGGTTGATCCGATTTGCCACAGGATGAACGTTTTAGATCATTATATTCAGTGAGTAAGAACAATAGTCACAAACTTATTACTTTTTGTGGGTATGTAAAAAAAAAATAAGGGATGCAAGCAGAAAACATAACTGCAGGCTAAAACTATCTGAAAATTATATGTACGTAGTACACTGATTCGTGATTAGTAGTTCCTTTTTTTTAAATGACTTTAAATATGAATATATTACAGACATTTTAAATACAGATATTGGTATCAATGTTAATAAGACCACAACTATGCTGTGCCTAAGATATTTTGTTTCCCGAGTATAAATTTTAATTAACCTACCGGAGTTTGAAACTATTGATTAATAATTGTTTGTTTCTGGACTTTTAGGCTCATATGCGTCCCTCTATAGGTCTTTGTCCACAATGGAGCTAAAACTTTAACGTAGATCATAAAATAAATGTTGAAATTAGAGTATATTTTCTTAAATAAAAGTATGACCATATCGTAGCCAGATGAGCGTATCATCATCATTCTCCTACTCTTATCCCAATTACTTGGGGTCGATACAATAAGTACTCTTCATTCATAGTACATATTATAAAAGTTATTGGCAATAGTTTTATGACCGGCCGCCTGCCAGACGTCAACCCTAATTGGGAATGTAATTGTTGACCAAACGGCATCAGATGGAGTTGGCCCAAGTCGTTATAAGGCTCTTAGTCGTCTTTTACGACATCCACAAGCAAAGTGAGGATTGGTAGTATTCATAGCCGCTACCACACAGCCAGATGAGCGTAATTGTACGATTTTATAGTTTAAATTAGGAAGAGCCATTTTTAAATTCACACATTCTAATACAAATATCAAACGTTATGTATATTTCTTTCTAATTGCTGTAAACCGTCATCTACATATTGAAACGATTATAGGTTTTAAAGGATAAACTAAAATAAGTAAATTTCGTAAGCCAACACCAAAATGTAACTGCCCCGAATTTAGATTTCTAGTTCCTCAAAGTTAATCTATATTGAGTTTTTGGGCAAAATTCTGTGGGTACAAGTAGGTAGGTACCAGAAAATAGGCATGATGACAGCAAGTAAATTTTATTGAAATAATTTGTATAGATAATATACATACAAGGGGAAGACCTCGTCATAATTTTCTGGATCAAATTAGCGATGTATTGACGAGAGGTCATATTAAGAGTATGCGTAATCCTGGGGGGGCACACTTAAAACATTACTTATTTTTACTGACCGTCGCGACGCCTACAGATTGTTTGTACAAACTTAACTGCTGCCATTTTGTCCTGCCTGTCAAACGTTTGACAACTGAGAATTGTTATTTTTTGTTCCTAGCGTAGGTACTTATTGTCATCGATCTTTTTTCGGTTATTGATATTTTTCTGAAAATTATCTCAAGTTTCAATGTTAGGCTGATATTATTATTGTTTAATTATCAGCTGATATGTTTTTTTTATATTTCAGGGTAGCTTTCATAGTAAAAGAAAATTCTATGTAATTACACATACACATATAGATAAGTATATATATTACTTCAACTTTAGTTCACCGCTTAAACTCTGGGTGGCAGCACTTTCCATACATGCATATTTTATCATCGAGTTGCCACTCTTTTTCAATTTAATAACTTTACTCTTTGGCGTAATCGTAGAGTATGCATGAAGACAGTTATGAGTGTGAATGAAGCGATGGAAGTATGCCAGGATCGTGGTTTGTGGCAATCCGTAGTCTCTGCCTACCCGTCTGGGAAACAGGCGTGAAGCTATGTTTGTATGTATGTAGATAATATACATAAGTAGCTTATTATAAAACATTGATTCTTTTTTAATTTAAAAGCTAGATTATTTTTTTATTGATAAAATAAAATCACTAAATACGGCAATCCGCCATGTAATATTGAACGCCAATCAGAGCGCGAGACGTCACGTTAGAGTAGTTGTCAAATTGTTTATTCATAATTCAATAGATAACTACGACTCTCGCTTAATTTTACCACTAAAAACGAAATTAAAATAAAATACATAGGTACTTTTATAATAGCTCCTTGAGGATGTAAGAGATTCTTAACCTCTAAATAAAGTGTGTTTAACAATGTTTACATCATCTAATGCTTGTCACATTTATTTAGTATCAGCATGAAATTGCAAATATAAAGTAAATACTTACGTCAAAGTGATCTTCACAGAAATAAAGCTGAGTAGAGGGTGTTATTCCTTTCAAATCACGTCTTGCATGTTTAAGCCACTTATTTCGCATTGTCTTGTCGAAAGGAACGAAAATAAATAGCTTCTCGGGAGTTTTTATGGACGTATTAGGACACAGTGGGACGGCACACCATCTATAAGCTTTCGAATTCATGTTTCTATCTGCCAAATTCGAAATTAACAAGAGCGTCTCAATGTTAACTGTTGAGTGAACCTTGTACTCTAACGTGACGTCACAAGCGACGCCATGACACTTTGAAGCCTTTTGTTACGAATTTAAAATTTATGAATTAAAAACAAATTTTTGAATAGTAAACCTAAATTTTCAGCAGAAATATTATGTTTTTCGTAATTAATATATATTTTTGAACATTATTTAACAGTTTTTCAAAATTTGTCATCATGCCTATTCTTTCGAAATCGATTCTATGAAAAGATATAGGTACCGGGTGTAACAGAGAACGGAGCAGCTGGTCAGGTGATAGGTAATGATGGTAGGAACCGATAACAAAAATTTAAAGGGAAAATGTCAAGGGTCATTGAGTCATCAGCTGTCTGTAAAGGCAACGTTTGTTATACTGTAGCAAACGTGATCATTGATTTATTTAGGTTCTATTGAATATTTAAGAAAGTATGAATATGTAGGCGATTATTTATCGTTTACTTGGTACATTTCATTCAGTTTCAAAGAAAAATTATAATAATAATAAATGTTTATTGACGTAAAATGTACATTATAATTAATATATTCCCTAACATCTGCGCTAGTAAAGACTGTCTTGCAGGTGTTAGTATCTTCCCCCTTAAACATTGACATTATTGTTACATAATAATAATAAAAAGCTATGACACAATTGAAAATTTTAAATGCTTGTAATTCATTAACGAATCGAAATTTTCTCTTCAAATTTTTGTTGTTATGGGTTTCTACCATCATTATTTTTTTCTTTACGGTGGACTATGGATGTGGTCGCGCCGCGTCAAATCGGTTCGGAGCGACGAACGAGGCGGCGCGCAACCCCATAGACCCACCCTGCAAGCACCTTTTCGCAATGCGGCCGGGCCACCGGTACCCGATCTTTGTCTTCAATGGCCCTACCATCATTACCTACCACGCTTCTGACCAGCTGCTCCATTCTCTGTTACACCAGTATAAGCGAAATGGACGATGTCGACATATAATCGATTTTAGTTATAGATGTATCGTTATCAAAACATCGATATTAAAACCGATACTTCGGTCGATCGTTATTTATATAGTGCATCACTAGCACTACAGACTCGCGTCGGCCATTTGTCATTTTTACAATGTTATTCTTCCTATGTATACCTAGTTTTTCGTCAAATATAATAGAAATAATATATTAATACGTCTATTTACGACATAATTAAAAGAAGTGAAATCTATAAATGGTTTAGTATATATTGAATTTGTATCTCTCAGATAATTATCGTCAATAATTTTTTGTTGAATTCAATTTTGTTTTGTCAATGTTTAAAAGATCAATTAAAATATATAACAATTAAGTAATAAAGCTTGAATCATATTATAAATGCGTTGTGGTTATAAAACATTTTGTTTTATTGAAATTGTGTATTAGGGAATTGACCATTTGAGTGTTTGTTTCATTATGTCCTCGGATAAGCAATGTTGTGTACCTGGGTGTAAAGATAGTGGAGGTACGTTTTTATCCATTCCCCTATTATGTTCATCGTTGGCAATTCTTCATGAAGTAACTTTACAAATTTTTAAATTTAATAGGTATGCACAAAGTGCTTCATAGATTCCCAAATCCAGAGAAAGATAAAGACCGATACAATATATGGTTAAATGCAATTGGTGGTGATATATTGAAATTGGAAACTGAATTAATTGCCAAGTATCGCCGCGTTTGTCATGTGCATTTTGAAGCTAAATATGTTTGTCGATATAGTAGACTTAGCAATATTGCTGTACCAACTCTAAATTTATCAGGTTTGTATGAATTATTTATTGTTCTGTATTATGTATCATCATTCTCTTACCCTTATCCCAATTACTTGGGGTCAATACAATATGTACTTTTCTTTATCATTATTTGCCTGCCCTCATCCCACACTAACTGGGGTCGTCACAATATATTCTTGCTTTCCACAATCTACTATCAGCCGTCATATCCGCACTCACAGCTTTCATACACATATCCTCATTTACATAATCCATCCATCTCTTTTTGGGTCGCTCACGATTCTTACGCCTATCCACAAGCATATTGATAACCCTCCTTGTCATGTCTTACATTCCTCCTCATCATATGTACATACCAAGACAATCTCACGCTCCTAAACTTCTCTATCACTGATGCTACTTGTCAAACTTCCCCTAATATACTTATTTCGTATCATATGTAATCTTGTCGCCCCACACATCCATCTTAACATACGCATCTTTGTAGCATGCAATTGTCTCTCATCCGTCTTTTTCAATGCCCAACAGTCATATCCATACATAACAACAGGTCTAATGACACTCTTTTTCTACAATATGTACTCTTCTTTCATAGTACATATTGTCATTCTTTCATAGTACATATTGTAAAAGTTATTGGCAATGGTTTTATGGCCGGCCGCCTGCCAGACGTCAACCCTCCTTGGGATAAAATAAAAAAAACAAATGGTATCAAATAGTTGGTCCAGGTCGTTATAAGGCTCTTAGTCATCTTATGACATTCGCGAGCAAAGTAAGGGTTGGTAGTATTCGTAACTGCTACTACACTGCTTTGTTTTGTATTATTATGTCTAATTATTAGTTGGGCTACACAATTAATAGCTATAAGTATGCTCGGCTAGGGTCCTATGAGAGTGTAGTAGACTCTCAAAGAAAATCAGCATCCGAATAGCAGCTATTTACTTATGACCTCTGCTCATCTCTCTAGGACATGTGTTTGAAAGGGCCAGAGCCTATGTAGTAGCAGCAGTGTTAATCTGGTTATGCTCTTGGTAATGTGGATGTCCATGATTGTTAGTTATTGCATATCATAATCAGAATATTTTTTTTATAAGATCTTGCACTAATTTTATTACTAGACAACAAACATAGTTATCGGGCTCAAACTACATCCAAACTCAACTTTTTAGTCACTGGTGTAATTTTTAAACTTTTTCCTAAGCGTTTATTATTTATTTTAGCTATCTTTCTGTTGTACATTTATCTCAATATGTATAGATGGTTTGGAATGCCTCACATGAAGATGACAATGTGAATGAGAATTTGGTTGTTATACATGGGCCCAAGCTCATTTAATTTGTAAGACTATTGTAACCGATTCCCAGTAGATGTGGGTTCTAGTTCCACGAATGGAAATAATTTTTCACTTGCAAACAAGTTTCTAAATTTAATCTAGCCTGTTGAATGCCAAATCTTAGTAATTAAAAGTTTGAACATACTGATAAATACCTAATTTTATATAGACCTGGAAATTTTTTAATTGGTACAGCAAATTTTAGATTCTGGTTTACTGACATAGATATTTTTCTTCATAATTGTGACAAACTCGACGGAAATTGGCTCATTGTTCAAGGACAGAATATCACTGATAGCATATAACCATCTATTGAAGAACCGAAGTGATCTTTATCTTTTTATGAATTTGTGAAACCATGGAGAACTTCATGGATATCTATTGATGATTACCTATGTCGCGTATTCTTCACACAAACTTTTCATCACATAAAAAAAATTGTGAAATGGAAGTGTTAGGTGTAAAGATTATTATATTATTCGCCAGTACTGGTTGGTTGAAAGAAAATTTGTCTTAACGAGTCTCATGACCGACACTGCGAAATTATTCAAAACTATAGGATTGAGTAGGGTAGTTGAATAAAACAACAAATGACGTAAGCTACGCCATACATTTTCATACTTTTGTACATTAGCTATTGTTGCTCGAGCCGCGCGGGACAGTTGAAATGAACCTTAAATGTTTAAGCTTGTAAGGACCTGAAAATAAGTTAAATTATTTAATAATATTTCAAATCTAACCTGTGCTGGTCAACCTTCAATATGTTCTTTTTATTTGCTTATGGTGGCAAACGAGCAAGCAGCACACCTGATGGTAAGTGTTACTGCCGCCCATGGACTTTTGTTATACCAGAAGTATAGCTGGGCTGCTGCATACCAATACAAACCCCAAACCCTGGGTTGGGCTTCCGGCTCTCTCGCTCACCAAACGAAGCGCAACAGTACATTGCCATTGCTTAGACGTCAATCTTCTGCGAGATTGTGATTCTACCCCGGACGGACCGGCTCACGGCTGTAGACAGAGTTCTGTCAACAGCGTGGTCCTACCACTTTAGGACAACACTGTATGACAAAACTAAAAGTGAAATAATACTATTGGTTTTATAATTAAATAGAAATCAAATAAATTTCGAACATATTCTTATATGGAATGTTAAAAACATGGCAGAATTCCGATAAACAGTCTGTGTTTGATGCGGAAAACTTGCCAAGTATTACGACGGCGTCAATTTTTGGTAAATTCGTGTTATTTGCTTTGGTAAATCCAAACTCCATATCGAATACTTGTCTTTCAAGAATTAAACCCAATTAATCCACTAAAATTCTGGTTCGTTGGAGGCTTGTTCTACGGAAATGTTACTACAATAATGGTGTTTGGCACGGCGTGACGTCATGACTTTTGATTGGTGTTTAATGTCACGGGACTGAATGTGTATTTTTATATTTCGACTCATAGAGGCTTCAGACTTCGAGCAACGGAGGTTTAGAACCTTGAAGGGAGGGGAACAGCATTTTAAATTTTTCGAGTTTGGGAGGATTTCAGCGTCTCGTGGTTTTACTTGGATGGTTCTAGTGTATTAAAGTTGTTATTTTTTTATAATGAATATTGAAGTGATGACTTATGGAAGGATAAACCGCTTCGTTATTTAACGCGTAACGGTGCCAGTCTCGAATTCTTATTTGACACAACCATTTTTACACAGTTTAATATGTCCGTTTATTTGTGGCATCGTAGCTCCTAAAGAAATTGACCGATTATGTGGTTTTTTTGTTATTTGAACGCCTACGTGATCTTGATGGTCCTTAATTACAGTTTATGAAGTATCTGCTCAGACGTTACAAGCTAGTTGAAAAAGCTGTTGAGTAGCATCTTTTTTAACTGCCGTAGGAATCATAGGGAATATCCACGTAGATTGGTACCACTGACCTACTCTGATGATAGAGCTGGAAGGTAGGAAACGGAATATTAGATGCACAATTAGTTAATCCATATCAACCTTAGGCTCATTGGATTAACAATATTAACTGGTCCTGGTTATTAAATATTTTTTATACAAGTGGTTAGATAAAATTTTCAATTTTAATTTTTTATTATAATTTTTTATTTCTACACAGGGTATTATAACCTTACCATTAAAATTGAAAATTTCTCAACTGTACGCGATGGTGTGCAGCCATAATTTGCCGTAATGTACTTCGATTCTCAACACTTAAGTCCATTGCCTTTAATACCGCTTTGAAACTTGTGAAAATGTGACGGAGTAAGAATGCAATTCACCACCCCTTTTCTTGCCCCGTGGGTATCGTAAAAGGCGACTTAGGAATATAGTTTGCTGATATTTATGCAAGAGACGGGAAACTCAAAATTAAACTATACCAAGCCGTTTGACAAGCGTGGTGTATGTAGGTCAATATTACCCGTTTTAAAAAAGGCGCAAGCCCAGGAGTGGGACTTCTGACGCTTCATATGTTTGAATTAATTCTTTCAGATGATGCGACATTAATTTCTGCAATGCGTACGGAACCTGTGCCTACTATGGAAACAAATCAGACATCGCTGAAAGTCATTTCAGGTACATATCCTATTATTTGTATCAGGGATGTCATTGAAGCTCCAAAACCGTAACCGAAATCGGAACAATTAAAAATCAAGTACAAACATTTTTTTTATTGCTTATGGTGGCAAACGAGCAAGCCGTATGGTATACCTGATGATAAGTTTTACTGCTGCCCATGGAGCTTTGCAATACCAGGGGTACAGTTAGGCCGCTGCCCACCAATAATCCCAAACCCACCCAACTAGATGGGCTTTCGGCTCTCTTACTCACAGAACGAAGCACATTGCCACTGCTCAGGCGTCGTATTTTTGCGAGTGGGTATTATTACCCCGGTTGGATCGACCCGCGGCTATAGACAGAGAACTGTCAACAGTGTGGTCCTACCATTAGTAACAGTAGTAAGGGGACGTCCATTAATCATGTGATCTTTTTTTAAGCATTTTTAACCCTCCCCTCCCCCTTGGCGATACGTGGTGAGGTTTTAGACTATGACCACCACCAACATCACGTGAATTATAGTACCTACATACAAGTAGCCTACAGTTCATTATGTTCTCGGTTTTTTGCTTTTTTATACTTCGCAAAAAGGTCTTTATACAGATCAACTACTTTAAACTTCATTCGTTGTCTGGCAACGGCAAGTCAAAGACACACTACACGCCGCATTTCAGTTTAGAAATCGCAGCGTTTGACGGAAAAATAAATACACGTGATATCTTACTACACCCCCCCTCCCCGTTGTGATATTTCGTGATTTTTGTCAAACCCCTCTTTCAAATCTCACGTGATTAATGGACGGCCCTAACATAACAATTTATAATATAATAATTGTTAAAACCCGTTTTCGGTAGCTGCTACGAATACTACCAACCCTTACTTTGCTCTTGGATGATGTAAAAGACGACCAAGAGCCTTATAACGACCTGGGCTAACTTCATCTGATGCCGTTTGGTCAACAATTACATTTCCAAGGAGGGTTGACGTCTGGCAGGCGGCCGGTCGTAAAACTATTGGCAATAACTTTTACAATATGTACTATGAAAGAGTAGGTACACATTATATCGATCCCAAGTAATTGGGATAAGAGTAAGAGAATGATGATGAATAGTTAAAACTCATTTTCTTTTCAGATTCAAGTATTAAAAATTGTCCGAGTTCAGAACCTGAAGCTATATCTAAAGAAACGCCAACCGCAGTACATACAGTAGCAGGTAATAATATTTACCTTCACTAAAGTAGTATTTAAAAAAAAATCTACCATATACCTAACACCTCAAGAAGGGGGAAGGAATACGGGATATCGTCCATGTGGAATAGGATGTAAAAAAAGTCTTCTAAGTAAGAAGACTTATGTCATACCAGGATTAATAATCCTACTCCATATTCCTTCCTTTATTGGTATGTTCATGAACAGTGGGAAATTGGTTGATCTAACTACCTTCCATTTTAAAATAATAGTGGATTTGCACCAATATAGTCTTATTCGATTTTGACTGCACACATACGGTGTAGTGGTTAAGATGCTGACCTTCCGTACCAGTGATATGGGTTTGATTAATCTGCAGGATAATACTATGAGCGATCCGTAAAGTATTGTTCTCAGTCTGGGTGTAATTTATCTGATTTATGTGTTTGTAAAGTCACCCACGGTACCTTAATGTAAGATGATCTTTGGAAAAAATAAGCCAATTGATGTAAAACACACACAACCATTTCGCTATACAATCTATCCCCAGTGCCACGTAAATAGAAAAGTATTATTGACGCTAACACAATTTCTATAGAAAATTCTCGAATCTTTGAAGTGAAAACTTCTTTAACACTCTAACTGCCAAGTAAAAAAAATGGTGACGAAAAATTTTCAAATCTGACTTTCCGGTAAAAACCACTTAAATGGCATCAGATATTGATTTAGTAATTATTTACGCATTTGTTTCTTTAAAGTATCTAAAAATAAAATTATGTCAGGCATAATTAGGCACACATACAAATTGCGGGCCAAGCAAGTAGTTAGCTAAGAACCATGTCAGTCATTTTGTATAGAAAAACACTCGCAAATCGTGACGGACGGGTCGCTGAGGCCATTTGAACTTGGTGCTGTGATGTCAGTCATCAATGACTGACGTGGCCTAAACAGGTACTACGCATGTCAGGCACAAGTGACTGACATGGCAGCTAACGAGTTAACAACATTGTGCACTTTTTTGTGATGGGTAAAATATGATAAACCCGCGTCAGGACACATGATCCTGATCGAAAATGCGTAAGACGGAGGTAAAGTAGACTGAAGCGCGGCGTCGTGGAGGCAGCATTTTAATATAGCGCTATCTACTTGTCGCATCTAAGGTTTTTATTTAATTTGACACTAATCATCTCAAGAAATAAATAATTAAAACAATAAATAAAATATCCTATACGTATTCTATTGGAATTTTTTTTTGGTACACCATCCAACGCAAAGGTTCTACTTTCAAAATGCTAACATGCGAGTTTTTATTTGCCGATATGAAATGGTTTCGGTTTTACTAAATATTTTAAAATTTAATAAGAAATTTAAACGATACATTAGACTTTTTTCATATAAATTAATTAATGTAATTTTATATCAATTTGTTTATATATATATATATATATATACACCGTGGAATCTAATTGGCTGTTTTCCTGAAACGTATGTACTCAGTTAATCATTCTTAATATCCCCACATAACTAAAAACATAATACATTGAAAAAAAAGTCTGATAAATAGACGTTCTTAAGTTTGTCTGATATGCAACGGTATTGTTCCCAACATGCCTACGACACAGCATTCGAATTAAATCGCAATAATAGGTAAAAAAAATATTTAGGTATCGTAGCTCGTAGCCCGCCCGCGTCCCGCACGCATCCCTTGCTTTTGATGCGCCCGAGCCGCGCGACCTTGGTCTATGTTTTAATAGGTCAGTTTGCAATTTTTTGCTAAACGGCTTAGACGTATATGTTTATAACAAATCCCGAACGCGAGTGCTAGTAAGTGCGAAAAAATGACAAGTCATTACCAGTATTCTGACGTAGAGTGGTTAGACATGGTTCGTTTTTATGCGATTGCTGGAGACAACTTGGCGAAGGCTAGATGCCTGTACGCTCAGCCAGAACACCTGGATTCGTTACGCAGATGTGGCATTATAAATCCGCCTGTGCCTACAACAGCGATAATTTTATCAGCCACATAACGCCTACTAACCCACAGGCAGTTTTGAGTGCTTACACGTGCTCAGGCTAGAGGTAGGTGTCGCCGACATTCTGCTCGATTAGAAGAAATTCTTAAGAAAATGGAGGCATGGTTTTAAAGTAATTAAAGAAAGTAGGTAACCAAGGTAAGAGCATTGACCGTAAAAATGATATTTTAAGGAAACGTCCGGGATTGCAAATGACTAGAATTTATGTTTTTATTTTAGTGGATAAATGCTACATCATGGTTCTATATCATTAACTGAGTATATACGTTTCGGGAAAACAGCCAATTAGATTTCACGGTGTATATATATATATATATACATATATATTTATATATATACATATATATATATATATATACACATATATATATATATATATAACCGAATATAAATTAGAACGAAAAAAAATAGATTGTTTTAAATTAATATTTATCTAAAATAAAAAAAAAAAAATTAAATTGAATTTGAATTGTTTAATTGAAAAATCATAATTTTTTATAGCACCTAAAGGTTCGCGTTTATCAAGAAATTTTAAAAAATGTGTGGTATGCAACAAAAGGCGAATACCAGGTTCTGGTTTACGCTTAACAAGAATACCACTCGATCCACGTAGGTAAGTGTCACCTAATAATTATTATTACATTTTTTATTTCTACCTGTGTCTATTCATAGAATAGCAACCTTTTTCATAAATTTGTAATCCATTTTAATGCTATTTTAATTTGAAAACTCGTATAGTCTCTTAATATACTTATATATACTCTTAATTAATATACTTTCTTTCTTACTTTACTTACTATCCGTGTGGTGACGAAGTAAGAATACAATTCACCACCCCATGTCATACCTGCGGGTGATCGTATGAGACGACTAAGGGATATAAAACGCATATAACATTAGGCGAGAGAAGGAAACCTCAAAAAAAAACCTATACCAACACGTCTGACCAGCGTGGTATAGTAGGTTAATTTCCCTCCCACTACCTAAGAGGCCCGAGCCCAACAGTGGGATATATATGGGCTGTGATGATAATGATGATGCTGAATATACTTTAACTCTCCGTATAGTGACAGTAATAGTACATTACTGCAGCGGCCAGCAAAGGAGGTATTGATGGACGAACGTGTAAATGTGGGCTGAGGCGTAGCCGAGGCACACATACGTAAGTCCATCAATTCATAGTTGTGGCCAATGCTTGTATAGTGCTTTTCTCAAATAATACGCGGAAATTAAAATTAAGTAGTAGTAAATAGAACCTGTACACACGACGAACAATGAACATGTTTTATTTTTTCATTATTAAACAGCTTTCTTTTCCAAGCCAGTACGAAATTTAAATAAAACTCTTATAAGTTGCCTATTTGGTTACTATGATTTGAAGTAACAAATCGTTCCATTTTTAAAATACACGATAGATATGAATTTACATATATATTTATTTGGCCGCTAAAACACGACAGATATGGATTTTCATACATTTTTTGCCGGCCGCTGCTCGCAAGTATTTGGTCAGTACAGCAATTTCGATTTATCTCGAAGAAGGTTGTCAAAATAAAGCTCAAATTTCCAAGCATGTTTGAGAAAAAATATAATTTACCGCCACAATTCCCCCTAATTGCATAGATGTTATATGCTTTTTATATCCCTTAGTCGTCTTGTACGATCACCCACGGGTAAGATATGGGGTGGTGAATTGTATTCTTACTCTGTCACTACACGGAATAATCGGTTAAAACTAAAAAAAAAAACATTTTAATGCTGTGCTTTATATTTTTAGATGTCGTTTGTGGGTAAAAGCGATAGGACAACAGGATCTAGTATATCTACCAATAGAGAAATTGAATGAATTGAAGTTTGTTTGTAAGTTGCACTTTAAAGAGGATGATTTTAATAAAAAAAACCGCAGACTGTTGCCGCATGCGGTGCCGTCATTGAATATGCCATTGAAGCCGTTACCTAATTCATTATTTAATGATTTTCCACTTCATATTGGTCAATATCCAAAAAGCGGTAAGGATTTTAATATATTGACTGCACATATGGCTTAGTGGTTAAGACACCTTACCACCTCCTTCGATACCTATACAGGACAATGCTTTATGCGATCCATAAAGTGTTGTTCTGAGTCTGGGTGTAATTTGTGTCTGCGTTAATTATATATTTGTAAAGTCACCCGTAATACAAGGATCATTTCCTTAGTGCAGGGATCGGCAACCTGCGGCTGTTTGGATGTGAAGTTTCGGCTCCTTAGCATATATATATATATATATATACACTCATTTGCAAAAAAAACGGGCACCTAAGCAATGAACCATTTCAAATGTTAATATTTCTTTGTTTGATAATTATAGGTAGTTTTATCCACACAATTTGGTAAATTAATAAGAAAATAATCGTTTTCATCAGTATTTCATAAAATTTAGATACAATTTATGGGAAATAATGCTAAACCTCGCTAGTAGTGTATATTCGCTAGTAGTGCATATGCTCATGAAGTAAAAATAAAAAAGTTTTTTTGTTTGTTTTTCTTTAATAAAGTAAAAGCAGATAAATGTTTAGTATCGAGTGTGACC
Organism: Lymantria monacha; assembly: GCA_905163515.2. Classification (NCBI taxonomy): domain Eukaryota; kingdom Metazoa; phylum Arthropoda; class Insecta; order Lepidoptera; family Erebidae; genus Lymantria; species Lymantria monacha. The sequence continues at coordinate 4,667,095 of LR991104.1, forward strand.
CCCTCTAGCTAAAATCACAGCTTGAATTCGTCTGGGCATGCTAGCGAGTATATCCCGGATACTTGCTTGCGGAATACGTTCCCACTCCGCAGTAATCACATTCTTCAGCTCTCTGATGGTCTGCGGAGCCGGGTGTACTGATCTCACACGCCGTTTCAGAACGTCCCAGACATGCTCTATGGGATTGAGGTCGGGACTTCGAGGTGGCCAATCCAAACGACGAATGCCGACCTCTTGCACATACGCATTAACATCGCGGGATCGGTGGGCGCGAGCATTGTCGTCCATAAAAATCGAGTCTTCACCTAGAGCGGCCAATGCGGGTTGTGCATGAGAAATTAGAACTTCCGTTATGTATCGATGCCCAGTCAGTGAGCCGTTTTCAATGAAGACTAACTCTGTACGATCCATTGAATTTATTCCTGCCCAAAACATAACAGAGCCCCCACCATAAGGTGTGATTTCTTCGAAACATGCCTCTGCAAAGCGTTCTCCTTGTCTTCTTAGCACTCGCCGACGTCGATCTTCACCGAACAGAGATATCCTGGCTTCATCAGAGAACAAAACCCTATTCCAATCGTCTTGAGTCCATGATTCACAATTTCTAGCGAACCTAAGCCTGTGAACTCTGTGCTCACAGAGTAATTTGGGGCCGCGGGCCGGGCAGTGACTGCGTATATTGGCAGCGAGAAGCCTCCTCCTGACCGTCCATAGACTAATATGCACATTTCTTACTTCTTGGAGGTTGTTCTTAAGATCCACATACGAAGATTTGCGATTTCTCAATGCGCGACTCACAAGAAAACGATCATCCCGTGGTTGGGTACATGGTTTTCTTCCAGAACCAGGCCTTCTCTCGACGGAACCAGTCTCCTGATATCGCTGCCAGGTCCTTTGGACTGTCGAGCGACTAACATTTAGCCTCCTAGCCACGAAACATTGGCTGCAACCCTCTTCAAGCAGCGCGATAATTTTGGTAGCTTTTACCACTTTATCTACCATTTTTGATACAGCCAAACAGCATTAAATAAAGCTTTGACAGTCAAGGATATGAAATTAATCGATAAAAATTGAATAAAAGTTATGAAAGTCGATGTTAACTTCTGGAACTTCGCGCCAAAAATGTAGGATTAAAAAGGGGTTTTCTGTAAAAATGAACATCAAATGAAAAATTGAATTTAGAACGTACTTTTTTAAATACCACAGCATTTTTAAAACCGGCCAGTAACGTGTACAAACGATTGAAACCTTTTTAGTATTGTATCTTTTTAAATATGAATGAAAATCAAAACCGCCCGTTTTTTTGCAAATGAGTGTATATACGCAAAAATATATTTTATAAAGAAAACATTTAAAAATGGTTCTGAATTGATTAATGAGGATTAGGCACAAATTATTGTTGGCAAAAAAAAAATTGTGACTATTTAAAAACTTTTATAAATTCTAATTTTTGGCTTTTCCGAATTCCGACCCAAAAGGTTGAGATCCCCACCTTAGTGTATGTTTACCGAATGAAAATCTTAAATACGATAAAATGACACTGAACTTATTTATCCCAATGTCTTTTAAAATTAAAACTATTTTTATGGATTCTATCGTGTTTGTATTTGATTTTTAATTTCCCGATGTTTCGAATACTTTAAAGTGTTCACGGTCACGGGTGGACTGTGTAAAACATCAGAAATTCCAAGCTTTCTTCTATTTTTTTTGCATTAGCAATCAGCTACGTGCCTATTGTGCCAGTGTCGAGTTAGCATAGTGTTCATATCCTTAGTTTCATCAAATTAGTCATTACCCTTCAGTTAGTCATATCACCGACTTCAACAATGCCCTTGCCTTAGTGTAATGGTGTCTACTGGAGATTTGGGCAAACGAAAATGTTTTTAAAGTACTTTACAGCTCCTTCACATCACATTACATAGAATGTAACACGTTCAAATATTAAAACATTGAATATAATACAAGACGCTTTCATATGGCCGCCAAAAGTCTAATTTCCCCAATGGACTTTATTTAAATAATAAAGAGAAATGTTGGATTTTTTTATAGTATGATCAAAAATATTCTTAATATTTTAAATTTATATATATTATATACATTTAAAAATATTAGGAAATTATAATAAACAATCAATAAATAAAAAATATTTAAAAATATGTATTATATTATCATTAAAATAAAAAGTCAATAAAAATATAATAAAAACGGTATGCTGACACTTTTTCACTTCTGACTATAACTATTTTAATAAAACCTTACCTACTCTGGGAGGCACTAATTTGTATTATATTATCATTAAAATAAAAATATGTATTATATTATCATTAAAATAAAAAGTCAATAAAAATATAATAAAAACGGTATGCTGACACTTTTTCACTTCTGACTATAACTATTTTAATAAAACCTTACCTACTCTGGGAGGCACTAATTTGTATTATATTATCATTAAAATAAAAATATGTATTATATTATCATTAAAATAAAAAGATAATAAAAATGGTATGCTGACACTTTTTCACTTATGACTATAACTGTTTTAATAAAACTTTACCTACTCTGGGAGGCACTAATTTGTATTATATTATCATTAAAATAAAAAGTCAATAAAAAGATAATAAAAATGGTATGCTGACACTTTTTCACTTCTGACTATAACTGTTTTAATAAAACCTTACCTACTCTGGGAGGCACTAATTTGTATTATATTATCATTAAAATAAAAATATGTATTATATTATCATTAAAATAAAAAGTCAATAAAAAGATAATAAAAATGGTATGCTGACACTTTTTCACTTATGACTATAACTGTTTTAATAAAACCTTACCTACTCTTTTTTTTTTTTTTTTGCGGTGGGCTATGGGCGTTGCACCCCGCCAAATCGGTCCGGGGTGACGGAAGAGGCGGCGCGCAACCCCATTGACCCACCCTGCAAGCACCTCTTCTTCGCCGTGCGAGCGGGCCACCGGTACCCGATCTTTGTCTTCGGTGGCCCGCTCAGCGGTATGCCCTCTCGGGCTCCTCTCCTGTCGACGCCCCGACAGCTTTCGCCGTCGAGGCGTCGTCCTCACGCGGTGGCCTCACGTCGGGTGACCGGACAATTACCCGGTCCGATCACCCGAAGCCTCGGTTAGGGCGGCATCAGGCGCAGGTACTCGCGCCTGCGGCGGCCCGGGTCACGGGAATCCTCCCGGGCCGTTCCGCCGCCTCCTGCGAGATGACAGCTTCGCAGAAGGCGGCGACCGCGTCCGGGTAAGCATTAAAAATTTGAAAAAAAAAAATTTTTTTACATACATTTTAAATAGTAAAACTTTAAATTGCAAGTACTTAAACTTAATATTAAGATCTCAAATTTGGTGAAAATGCTTTTTTCTATGTGTAGATTAATATTTTGCATGAGCAACGAAAAAAAAAAAATTGCGGAAATGAATCACCCTAATATATATATATATATATATATATATATATATATATATATATATATATATATATATATATATATATATATATATATATATATATATAAATTAATAAGCGCCACTGTAGACATAACTGTCAACAGTGTGGCCTATCCCAAAAAAATATTATGGTTTTATGCTTATTTTGGGACTTAGGGTTTTATGGCGAAATGTATGAGTGTTTTTCACCACCTTCTTACCCTTTGACATACAAAGGCGCGAGATAATTACATACATATTTCTTTTCAGGTGTTTCAGGCAAAAAAATAACAGTGTCTTCCCAAATTGCACCTGAATTGAAGATCTCATCGAAAACAAAAGAAACTTCATCGAAAACAAAAGAAATATCATCGAAAACAAAAGAAATCTCATCGAAAACAAAAGAAATCTCATCGAAAACAAAAGAAATCTCATCGAAAACAAACGAAATCGCTACAGGTACATAATATTACTATGTTATTACAATAGATTATTAACTTTGAATAATTGTTATCATAACATATTCGGATAATTGGAAATTAGCACAATTTTTTTTTTTTTTAGCAGGCACTGTTCTGGACACTCTCCGTCCGTTCCGTCTGAGGCGACAGAAGGGCGGCGCGTGGCCCCATAATCCACCGTACTCCCTCCCTATCGCTATTGGGCCCGCCACTAGTACCGCTTCCTTTACATCCTTGGCCAGCCCATACAATTTTATTAAGGAAAAAGGTTATTTGTGTATTTTCTAGTCAAGATTTTTCGGCATGGTCATGGGTTGGGATTAGACATGCGCGAAACAGTATTTCGCGAAGTGATGTGATATGGCATTACATTTCGTGCCGAGTAATATTACATTTTACCATCACTTTAAACATCACACATGATATTTCATGTCATGTGTGATGCGTAATGCGATAGCGCTCTATATATACGGCGAGCGGCGTCATAAAATATAAGCCTTAAAGTTCTGAAAATAAAGCCCAAAATAAATATTGAATTGCCAGACACCGAACATTGCAGAAATGCAGAACAGTACGCGGGTGTTCGCGTCATGTTTAATGTGATGTGATGTTTACTCGCGTAATGTGTAATGGTACAGTACACGGTCGGGTGAAATTACGTGTGATACATCACTCGCATTACTTACACATGTCTAGTTGGGATTGCAAAATGTACCATCAACCTCATAATTTCCTAAGGGAGTTATAAAACTGGCTGACTATGGTGTTAGACTCTCCTTGCTATTGATGACTCTTCACCTTTTAAGTCTATCTATATCAATAAAAGAGGATGTTAGTATATATGACATCGCTAAACTCTGGAACTATTTGACCGAACATTATAATTTTTTTTCACGGAGAAGGTTTATATGCTATCCACATTAATGGATCACGCCACCAGGTAGCGCTGCGTTATATCGACTTTTATAAACAAACCAACAGGTAGAACACGAAAATATATATGAAGCACGGTTATATTACCCACTACATCCCAGCACTTCCTATTCATCACACCATTTAAAAATACCATCAAAGTTATTTAATATAACATGTTAAAACATACATTTCGTTTTCACGTTACCGTTAAAACGCCTATGATAATTGAAATATGTTATATAGTAACTTTTTATCATTTGCAGAGGTCGATGACGATGACGTCATAATAGAAGAACTTGCCACAGACAATATATCATTAGTCTCCATGGACAATGAACTATCAACAGAACCAGAGTCTGTAAGTCTATTTCTTATTCTCTTTTATTGGCATATACCACTAGTTAGGGAGTCTTCTTCTCTCATTAACACTGACGCGCAAAAAGAGGGATTTTATAAGTGTGTCTATTTTTACATTTAAAAACACCCATGAATGATGAAACCACTGAACTATTCTGATAATTGAGGTCGAACTTAGCAAACTAAATCCTGGATTATATATTTGTAAATTCATAAATTTTGGCCCTCTGGATTTAAGCAAACGAAATCCTGGATTATTTATTAGTAAATCCATAAATTTTGCCCTTTGCATTTATTTTAACTAGTTCCATTAATTAGAAATATTTATAACCCAGGGTTACTTAACAATATGTTGACCTCTGCAATATCAGGGGCACAACTAGGCCGCTGCCTACCAATGAAAACCCTGAACCCAGCCAGATAGTTGAACTGCTGACTCTCTCATTCACAGAACGAAGCGCAAAAGTATATTGTCACTGCTCTGACGTTGATTGTCTGCGACATGAAAACTTTCAACAGTGTGGTACTACCACTCCAATGAAACTAGAATCTTTATTTTAATTTTAACTACATACTAACGAATTTTCTGAATATACTTTGTTTTCTTTTCCGTTAGACCAAAACTCTTACTAAATATATCTATACAATTTCAGGGTCGGGCAATCATTGCCAGGGTATACAGATATCTTAAAAATGAGTATGAGTACATGAAGACTGTAATGGGTGACGGCTGTGATCTCAGCCCCTTGGCCAATATCCTCAAGCGTACGGCTGAAGCTACAGGTGTAACAGAAGATACCGTCACCACCATATTGGAGGATAAACCGCCTACTGAAAATCACATCAAATTGAACACTGGAGATGGAGAGAGGTTAGAATTAGAAAAAGGCTTTAAATATATTTATATATATATAACTAGCAGAGACGGCCACGCGTTGCTGTGGCTAGGGTAGCCTTCAGTAACACGTTGTGGTTATGCTAATAAACAGATACCGCCATCTGTTAGAATCGTTTGGAGATAACAGATAATTGTGACTATCAACTAATAGACAAATAATTTGTAATAAATTAATATTGCAACTATAAATTGAGATGAAAGCTATCCTATCTTTTAAGTTTGATCAAACTACACATTCTGTGCAAATTTGATTAAAATCGGTCAAGTACTTTAGGAGTCCATTGCGGACAAACAACGTGACGCGTAATTTATATATATTAAGATTATAAATACTAAACTTAATTCTGTATATATTAAAACTATTCACAAAGGGTCTAGCATGATAAGATAGGGTCAGCGGCCCCAGAAAGATAATTTGAAAATAACTTTTGTGGTAACATAAGTGAGGTACAAACTTACTGTTGGCATAATTTCAGTCTCTTATTTCGTTGCGTTTCGGAGGTAGTTGATCAAATAGACGCTAGAAGGGGTATTTTGATGTGAAACATCTATAGGCTCACTTGTAAACCGAATTGTTGGCGTGGCGACGGGTCGCCACGCTATACTAAGGTATACATATATATATTTTATGTGTAGTAGAGTGTACGGTGTGGCGACGGGTCGCCACGCTATACTGAGGTATACATATATATATACAGGGTGTCCCAAAATTCAACGATAAGCCGGCACCAGCAGATGGACCTACATATGACTACTCGAGAACAAAAAAGAAAAAAATTCTACCTTGATTTTTTTTTTCATTACGACAAAAAAACCGATTTCTTTAAAAATCGTCATCTTTTATTATATTATTAAGTGCTATTGCTACAATTTTACAAGTAATTCTGTGATTTTTTTTGTATTGGCAAGGTAAGTAGTACTACTATCGATCACAACCATTAAAAATTCCAGAATATCTATAGTTTTTACACAAAAATCAACCAAAACTATGTTTTTTTCATAAATTATGTAAGATTTTGACTTTCAGCTCACTTTCACTCATCACAGTGAAAAAAAAAAGTATGGACACTACTGTGGCAAATAGTATTAAAAATTGGCGCAACTAACTACAATTCTAAAATGGTATAACATTCTAGGCAAACTAGCCACAAAAATATACTTAGGTGTACTATTTCAAAATAACAACCATACTTCGAAAATTGTTAGTGTTGATAGTAATCACTTCTACTATGTAGCCAAAATGTTTTTGTTGCAAGTTCTCAGAATTTGAATGAGACATGTGCGTAGTCCATAAGATAACATAAGTTAGAAAGAGATAGATATAGAGAGATTAGAATTTACTATATTATTAAAATTACAATAAATGTTCGAATTGTTTGCCATTGGCAGTAATGCAGGCACGACATCGCCTTAAAAATGAACGTTTTATTTTTCTTGCATATCTGATTCTGTTCATGTGATCCACAGCCTGAATTATTTTTTGGCGAAGCTCGTCCAAGGTTGCAATGGGTTTTGAGTAGACTCTGTCCTTTAGACAACCCCAATAGAAAAAATCCAGGGGATTTAGATCGGGTGAACGGGGTGGCCATAAGATAGGACCAAGTCGCCCGATCCAACGCCCTGGGTACTCTTGGTCTAAGTACTCTCGCACAGGGCGGGCATAGTGAGCTGGGCAACCATCGTTTTGAAACCACATGTTTTGCAAATCACTTAAGGGCACGTCTTCTAATAATCCTGGTAACTCATTTTGTAAGAAGTTCAAATAGCTATTGCCATCTATGTTTCCTTGTAACTCAAAGGGCCCTATCACTTTTCCATTTATTATGCCCGTCCATAGGTTAACCTTAAATTGATATTGGGATTTGTCTTCTCTCACCAGGTGCGGATTTTCATTGTTCCAGCTATGAAGATTGTGAAGATTTAAATAGCCATCTTTCTTGCAGGTTGTTTCATCCGACCATAAAACTTTGTCTAAGAATTGGGGATCTTCCCTGTGTTTTTGCAGCATTACACGGCAAAATGCGACCCGCAGTGGATAGTCCCGCGGTAATAACGCCTGCACGCGCCTGTAATGATATGGATGAAACTGGTGACGTTTTAAAATTCTATGTGCTTTTTGGAATTCCCGTTGCTACTTGTATGCCACGTACAGAGGTAGTTGTATCGCTTTCTATTTCTTTGAGAACTTCTTCATCGTGTTCCGATCTAGGTCTTCCAGCGTTTCTCCTGTCAGATGGTATACGACCCTCCGAAAATGCTTGATGCACGTTAATAAATACGCGATAATCCGGATACCTTTGAAGAGTAGGGTACCTTGCTCGATATAATCTGCTAGCAGCGTTGGCATTGCATCGGCATTCTCCATAAATTAGGTGCATATTAGCGTATTCTAACGCTGTATATGGTAGCGGCATAATGAATGCTAAACACTTGAAAATAAGGCAAAACTTCTTTAAAAAAACACAAAATCACAGTCTAAAATAATGCCAAGTCAGGTCAATTTCCAGGTCACTTAATTCAATCCAAAGTCGTTAGTATCAGAGCCACTTTAATTAAAACAGAACGGTGTGCAGTAAACAAAGAAGTAGAGCGTACTGACTTGCTGTGCTGCTGAGGACATTAATTACTTCTCTACCTGCATTAATGTTACTAAACAATTAGCATCTATCTATCTCCCTCTAACGTATAATCTCTCTATCTCTGTCTAACTTATGTTATCTTATGGACTACGCACATGTCTCATTCAAATTCTGAGAACTTGCAACAAAAACATTTGGGCTACATAGTAAAAGTGATTACTATCAACACTAACAATTTTCGAAGTATGGTTGTTATTTTGAAATAGTACACCTAAGTATATTTTTGTGGCTATTTTGCCTAGAATGTTATACCATTTTAGAATTGTAGTTAGTTGCGCCAATTTTTAATACTATTTGCCACAGTAGTGTCCATACTTTTTTTTTTCACTGTGATGAGTGAAAGTGAGCTGAAAGTCAAAATCTTACATAATTTATGAAAAAAACATAGTTTTGGTTGATTTTTGTGTAAAAACTATAGATATTCTGGAATTTTTAATGGTTGTGATCGATAGTAGTGCTACTTACCTTACCAATACAAAAAAAAACACAGAATTACTTGTAAAATTGTAGCAATGGCACTTAATAATATAATAAAAGATGTCGATTTTTAAAGAAATCGGTTTTTTTGTCGTAATGAAAAAAAAAAATCAAGGTAGAATTTTTTTCTTTTTTGTTCTCGAGTAGTCATATGTAGGTCCACCTGCTGGTGCCGGCTTATCGTTGAATTTTGGGACACCCTGTATATATATATAATTTATATGTAGTAGAGTGTACGGTGTGGCTTCTCACTCAGTTCGACGTTGTTGTTTACTACGGTACACATAACCTGCGTTTTATTTCATTTTGATGTGAAATATTTTTATTTTAATTTTTGACAATAAAATATGTGTGATAGTGATAACGCAGAAGATCAAAGTGATCAACCTTGTGCAAAGAAAGTGAAATTACACTATGGCATACTACCAAGTCATCAGTAAGTAGATCGTATTTTTCAAGTGTCCATAAATGTAATTATTATATTTTTATATTTAATTAATTATATTCATATTAATCATATTAGTAATTATATAAATTATATTAAGATTAATAATTATATAAATTATATTAATATTATCTTCAATTATTTTTTTATTATTCATGAAGGATTTAATATGGAAAAATTTATTAATAAAATTTATATTTGCAAATCTTTAGTCATATATTGCAATAATTAACTAAGATTTGAGTTCATGAGTATATTGAAGCCACACTCAAAAATTTTTTTCTTTTTTATATTTAATTAATTATATTCATATTAATCATATTAGTAATTATATAAATTATATTAAGATTAATAATTATATAAATTATATTAATATTATCTTCAATTAATTATTTTTTTATTATTCATGAAGGAATTAATATGGAAAAATTTATTAATAAAATTTATATTTGCAAATCTTTAGTCATATATTGCAATAATTAACTAAGATTTGAGTTCATGAGTATATTGAAGCCACACTCAAAAGTTTTTTTCTTTTTCTTGTGTATTTTAATATTTTTTTTTCTTTTTCTTGTGTATTTTAATGTCATATTTTTTAAAATATTTCAGTTCCCAACAATCATCACAGGGATCACAAAATATTATTATTAAAACTGGACGCCACCCTGATCAGTTAAACACAAGGCATACTATCAATGTTGTGTAAGACTTTATTAATCAAATAGTACCAGACTATTATAATTTTTATCTTAGATTTTATTAACATATTTTTTTTTTTTTCAGAGTAAACAATAGTAAAAGAGAACGTCAAAAACAATACAGGGAGCGGAACAGAGACAAATTGAAACATCGTGAAGCGGAAAGAAGAAAGCGTATACAATCTTCACAAAGCATTATTGGACCGTCTACCTCTTCAAACTCAAATATAATGGAAGTAAATAATGAAGAACCAGTAACTGCTATTTCATCTACTCTTCAAAATAAAAGAGACCGTCAAAAAAGATACAGGGATAAGAACAGAGAAAAATTGAGTCAGCGTGAAGCGGAAAGAAGGAGACGTCTACAGAATGCAGAAAGTATTATAGAATTACATACTTCTCCAAATATAGAAAATAGAGAAATAATTACAGAACCAATAATCATAATAGATGAAGTAAGTACGAATTCTCGAAATTTAACTGGTTTGGGAGAAATGGAGCATGAAGTGTTTGACATATCTCAGCAAAATTTAAGTAACCTATCAAGCGCAAATATTGCGGAAATTCCGAATAACTATAGTCAATTTAGATACCATAAAACAGCTCATGAATATTTCATCGATAACTTTAAAAATAATGAATTTGGACATGCTTGTTCAATTTGTGATCGACTTTGGTTTGAAAAAGATTTAAAGAAACCATCTACATCTGGAAATATAATTAATACAATAGCCAATGTGCAAAATGTGGATTCCCTTAAAATTTGCTCTACTTGTAAATCAGCATTAGATAAAGAAAAGATTCCTAACTTGTCAGTTTATAATGGATTTCATTACCCAAAAATACCACAGCATTTACCAAAAATCGATTTCATCACTAAAAGGCTTATTTCTCCATGAATTCCTTTTATGCAAATAAGAAGATTAAGACACGTTCAAGGACAATTCGGTATATACGGACAAATTATCAATGTTCCTGTTGTTGATACAATGGTACGATCACTTCCAAGAAATGTCAATGATGAACATTGCATTTATGTACATATTAAAAAAAAATGATTCATAAAAGTAGTTTTGTGCAGGCCTTAATTAACATCGGATCAATTAAAAAATGGTTATACTATTTGATTACTACACCTTTATATCAGCATTACAAAATAACAGTTGATAAATCATTTTTTAATCAAGAAACACCACTAATTACACAACAGAACATAGATGAATTTAGCGAAAATATTGATCTTGAAGAAAGCCTTACTGCTCAACAACAAACTTTGGTATGGAATGAGGAAAAATATTTGCGATTAGCGCCAGGGCAACAGAATATTGCACAGAGTTTATTATTGGACGAGCATGCCGAAGAGCTATCATTTCCTAGTATTTACATGGGACACTTTAGAAAATTCAGAGATACAGTCAACGTTACGCCTTTTATGATGGCATCTAGTGAATTGCGGCGTAAGGATCGTCGAGGAGTCGATCTTTATCACTTGTTATATATGGCTGTAAAAATTATGAGACTGCGAGTTCGTGACTGTTTAACGATCGCGTTTAAACATGTTGGTACAGATAGCAATATAACCAAGGAACAAGTTCAATCTGAAGACTATATTCATAACTGCATGGAGTCAAATCTAGCTTTCTTACGTTCAATACCAAATTCAGTTTGGTACTGGTCTTCAAGGAAAAAAGATTTATTTGCAATGATGCGGCAGCTAGGGAAGCCAACTGCATTCATGACACTAAGCGCAAATGAAATAGGGTGGCCGGATTTATTAACATTGCTGTATAAATTAGCTGAAGGAAAAGAAGATGTGCAAAATCTCATCTTACCAGAACTCAATTTTATCCAAAAAAGTTCATTAATTAACAACGATGCTGTAACATGTGCTATTTATTTTAACAAGCTAGTTAATGTTATAATGACGAATTTACAATCAAAGAAGTTCAGTCCTTTTGGTAAATTTAGAGTCATAAACTACTTTCGGAGGATTGAATTTCAACATCGTGGAAGTCCACACGCGCATATCCTTTTATGGCTTGATAATGCTCCCACAGATATTCTTGGAAAAGAGCAAACAAAAGCAATAGAAATGATTGATAGTTCAGTGTCAGTATCGACTTCAGAAGCATCCGGAAATATAAAATGACTTACCCATAAGCATACTTTCACGTGCTACAAAAAAATAAGATCTACTTCAGTGCAAAAGTGTCGATTTGAAGCACCATTCACAAGGCATGTGTAAATCCACAATGATTTTAATACCGATGGAAAAAACTGATCCACTTTACAAAAAACATCTGATAAGATATAATGAAATAAGAATTAACTTAGAAAGTAATGATTATGACAGTATTGATGATTATTATGAAAGTAATAATATCAGATCAGACGAAGAATACACAGATATATTAAGATCTGGTATTAGTAGGCCAAAAATATTCTATAAACGACATCCATCCGAAAAATGGCACAATACTTTCAATCCGTTTGTTTTTAATGTATTAAAATGTAATATGGATTTCCAAATAATTACTGAAGAATATTCTTGTGCGGCATACGTGGTTGAATATGTAAATAAGACCAACAGAGGTATTAGTAATTTGCAACGTAAGATAATAGAAGTCATGAATGAGAATCCCGAATTTGATATTGTTGAAATAACTCGTAAAATGAGTGCTGACATGCTATATAAATACCATTGAGATGAGTAGTCAAGAAGCTGCTTGGTATCTTCTACGGTTACCAATGTCTAAATCATTAATAGCAATTCAGTATATTAATACTTGTTGGCCTATTGAACGACAGAAGATTAAAAAAACACAAAAACAAATAGATGAACTGGATGACGAATCTACTGATATTTGGAAGGAAGATTGGCATGATAAGTATCAGAAACGGCCAGAAGAACTGGAAGCTATTTCGTTAGCTCAATTTGTTTCCAAATATACCAAAAACAATAAGGGGGAATACGTAAAAAAAAAGCAGCCTCGAATTATTCGTTATAGAAATTATGACATGATTCAGGATTACAGGGAGTACAGAAGAGAAATGGTTACCTTACATATACCATTTAGAAATGAAGATACAGAAATATTAGCAGATATGAAATTCACAACTATATATGATGAACACGAGAATGAAATTTTAGAAAAAAGAAAAGAATTTGAGTCAAATATTGATGTTCAGAAGACAATTGATATATGCCGACAGTTATGTCATGAAGATGAGCCTATAGATGACGAATCAGAAATTCGAGACTTGGCTACAAGATTTCCAGAACCAAACCCTTTCGAAGAATTGTACAGAAATCCGGATGCTGCTGTTAATGAAGATTTACGTATAGCTACGCTTAAAAGCTTGGGAGCAATAGCCAAAAGACGAGAAAACATCATGAGTAATGATCGTTTTTGCGAGCTTATGAGAAGTGCTAATGAAAATCAAAAAGATTTGCTTTTACACGTCATTCATCACAATTTATCGGCGGAAAAGTCACCTTTACAATTATTTTTTACTGGGCCAGCTGGATGTGGAAAAACCTTTGTAATAAAATTGATAATGGAAATCTATAACAGATTTTCTGAAAACGATGGGTTCTGCAATTCATATATTATGTGTGCTTCGACTGGTAAAGCTGCAGTAGCTATTGATGGAACTACTATTCATACTGCATTGAAAATATCGTTATCAAAACTAATTCCGTTATCTATAGAAAGAGCACAACAATATCGATGCTTATTTAAATATGTCAAAGTTTTAATAATTGACGAAATCAGTATGATTGGTGCCGAGCTCTTGAACCAAATAGACGCAACACTAAAGCAAATAACCGGAAATTTTGATGAAAATTTTGGTGGACTAGACATTATTTTTATTGGAGATTTGCGGCAACTACCTCCAGTCCGAGCAACTCCAATCTATAAGCAGTCAAAACAACGGATGGTTGGACCCTTACTTTGGCGAGGATTCAAATTCTACGAATTAACTCAAATAATGCGTCAAAATAACGAAATGTTTGCTTCTATTCTCACAAAAATTGGTAGTGGTATAATTTTAAATGATAATGAATTGGCCGTTATCGAGTCCAGATTTTTTACGAAGGAAGACGTCTCACAGCGGTGTCCAAGCGGTGTATGATTATTCCATGATAATGCATCGGTTAACGCATACAACATGCGAGCTCTACAAACTGAAAATAAAATAAATTCAATTGCAATGGACGTAATTTCTGGCTGTACTAATCATGAGCAGGAAGCGAATATGAGACAAAAATTACACAAGATGTCAGTGATTGATACAGGAGGGTTGCCATACGAAATTATTTTTGTTATTGGCAAACCTTACATTATTACAACTAACATAGACGTGGTAGACGGATTAGCTAATGGCGCCGTTGGAAACCTTATTCATATCGAACAAAACGAAGAAAATCAAGTTACTCGCATATGGCTAGTAAAAACTATATCTGGAAAACCAGATAAAAACACTGGTACAGTGGCTAGAAGAAAAGCCGCTGCCTTTGTTGCAGAACATAATATCGATAAACGTGCTGTGCCTATTGTGCGTCGAACTTCAACAATATCACTCAATAATAATAAAACTATTGTGGGAAAAAGAAATCATTTTCCATTGATATCAGGATGTGCTATGACTATTCATAAGTCTCAAGGAGGTACTTGTGACGAGGTGGTGTATGAGTATAGTAAAAGTCATAGTATTCCATTAGTTTACGTAGCTTTAACACGAGTAACAAGTGCTGAAGGGTTGTTTATATGTAACAGTGCGGATGATTTAAGATTTTATCATGGAAGGAGAGTTGATCCATCAGTTTTAAGCTTACAGCACGAATTTGAAAGATTATCTTTAACCAGACTTAATACATTGCAAGGATTGATCACTGATTTTATGAACTCCAGAAATAAATTAACCATATACACTTTAAACTGTCAAAGTCTCAGAAAACATGCTGCTGATTTAGAAGATTCTATTTGCAGAAATAGTAACTTTTTGTTACCAACTGAAACATGGTGGCCTGCAGATGAAGCAGTTGACTTATGTAACTTTCATTGTATTGCAAAATTTAAACGACAAAATGTTAGAGCCGCTGGAGTGGCCATTTACAAAAACAACAACACTTTCACATGTTACTACACTCAACATGGATCTAGCAGTTCAAAATGCTACAGAAGTTCATGTTTCCCAAACATCTATTGGTGATATGTGTGCTTCACATGTTAAACTAGAAGACGGAAGTGAATTAATTATGATTGTAGTATACATTTCACCTAATAACAAAATGGATCATATAATTTCATTTTTACATGAAAGGTTATTTCCTTATAGTCAAAGAGGTTCAATAATTTTTAAAACGAATAAACATAAACTACCATTAATTTTAGCTGGAGATTTTAATGTAAATTTTGCAACAGCTGAATCAATGCCATTAATGACATTTCTTCAAAAAGAATTTCAATTGCAAATCAACAACAATCCAAGAGAATCTACTACCAAATATGGAACAACAATAGATGCTGTATTTGTGAGATATCTTGATAATGTTTCATCCAATACTTTTGTAAAATACTTCAGTTATCATCGACCAATCGTCACAGTAATACCGGCAGAGGAAACATCGAATATTACTATTACTGAAGTCACAGATGAAAATATTTAAATTGTGGCCACTTGATATTTTAATATCGAATTTTTTTATCACATGTAAATGAATGTTTATTAAATAAAGTTACCATTTTCTGTAAGAAATTCGTAATACTTCATTTTTTCATTAGGCTATATTTAATTCCTGTAATAATATTATCTTTTATGCATATTACTTGTACACACACGATGTTTCACATCTGCCAGGCGTCCCATGACGGCTCACATTTTTTTAAAACCTTTTTAAAACTCTGTTTGGGGCCGCTGACCCTATCCTATTCTACGAGACCCTTTAAGATTACGCTTCTACAAGGTTATCTCAATGCTAAAAATAACTAGGGATAAGAAGAAATATTGTTTTGGTTGAATCGCTTAACTCAATTGTCTTGCAGAATTATCTTGTAGAATATTATCGAGAAGTAGATTAGTTTGTATGAATTTAGTAAAAATAAATTCAAATAAAAAAAATATCTGTATGGTGACGGAGTAACAATACAATTCACCACCTTACTTACCCGTGGGTGATCTTAAGAGACGATTAAGAGATATAAAATGCATATAATATCTGTGCAAGAGATGGAAAACTCTAAAGGAATCCTTATATCAATAGGTCTAACCAGCATGGTATAGTAGTTCAATTCCCTCCCATTACGGAGGTGGCTTGAGCCCAACAGTGGGACATATATGAGCTTAGATGATGAAATTTAAATGACTAATTTGTTAACTTCAAATTATTTAAAATATTACCAATTGATTATCGAACCAACACATTTCACTCTTGTATAAATATTGTATGCATATTATAAAGCTTAGTTACACTCTTTGCAATCGAAAAAGGGTTGATTGTCATTGCTCTCTTACTCTGTCATCTCAGTCCATATCCATCCTACTTACTGCACATGTACCTCTTTTACAATGAGAGGGAAATTATCCTGTTACACCAAAATGATTAAATGTGTTGGTAGGGTTTTGTCTTGGGCGAGGCCGTAGGCGACTGGATCGGGGAATAGTCGGTCACCCGCAGAGAGGTTAACCGCGTGAGGGCGGCGTGGTGTCGACGGGGGATTGGTACCCGAAAGGGTAACCTGCCGGGCTGGCCACGGATGGCAAGGAAGCGGTACCAGTTTGCCGCCCTAATGGCGGTATTTATGGGGCCACGCGCTGCCCTTCCGTCGCCCCGGACGGAACGGGCGGCGTGTGTCCCCACCATAGCCTACCCAAAAAAAGGGTCTAGATTAACTTCTCTTGTATAAATATTGTAGGCTTTACTTGTTTTAAGGACACTCGCGATTAAGATAGGGGATGGTGAATTATATTCCTTACTTTGTCATCACGCAAAAAAAATTAATGGTACCGAATATAATGTTTTTCTTTTTCTAAAGACAAATACTCTGCACTAACAAAATAATCCATGCATTGTGGTCACTTTACAAACATAGTTAACGGACACAAATTACGCCCAGTCTTGGAGTAATTTATGGACAGCACAAAGTAGACAGATACCGTGACGCTTGACATGGTAGTTCTAGTATCTTAATCACCATGTCATCCAGTGCAATCCAACGTGGGCCACCGAAGACAAAGACCGGGTTTGGTGACCCGCTCGCTCAGCGAACAGAGGTATGTGTAGGGCGGGTCTATGGGGCCGCGCGCCGCTTCTTCTGTCGCCCCGGACGGAGTTAGCGAGCTGTGATCATTTCATGCATCAGTCAGCCGCCAAAAAAAAAGTGCAAACCAACATTATCAATTAAAACGTGCCTTTTGCAGATGGTGCAATCTACCTGGTGTTGATCAGCAAAACATTGGAGAGGATGTAGACATGAAATTGAATGAGTAAGCTATTTGCCCCTTATATTTTATGTAATGTAATAAAATATTATACTGAGAGAATGCTAAAGTGAATTGAATATGAAATGACAATACTGTAAGCATCTTTTCACATTCTGCATAAACGCCTAGAAATCTTTTAGTATGGTATCAACTTAAAAAGTGTAATACGTTTCTTAACATGTGTGTAATCATATCTCCACTGCCCTAGCAGTAGTAAGTGTTGAGCCATCGCTTGAGGAATGATTAATTGCTCTCTCCTTATACAAAGGTCAAGTGCGATTGCCGAAGAACCTTCCCAGGGTATCGTTGACGCCTTTACACCACTTAGGGATACATTAGTGCAAAGAGGGGAGGACGTGAATTGGCTGATTGTAGTTATGGCTAGCCCGACCCGGAACATTCTATTTTATACTGAAATATTGATATAATTCATTTTAGTATAACTTATATATATTTCCCATTGTTGGGGTTGCGCCTCCTCCGCGATACGAGTGCAATTGTCTTAATATACCTTGCTGGTTGGACAAGTTGGTATGGAATTTTATATTGAGTTTTCCTTGAATGAGCTAAGAGTGAGTGGCGATCCTTTAAATCCTTACTCCATACACAGCAAAATAATTTAAAAATTGTTTAAATGTATTTACAAATAGATTAAAAAATATTTACAAATTGGTTAAAGTAATTTACAAATTGGTTGATAACATTTATGAACTGATTAAAAATATTTTTCATTGTTTCAGCTCATTGGATATAAAGTGTGAAGATTCAACAAAAATGGATATGAGTGATGAAGTTTATATCTTAGATTTAAGGGATAAAGAAACAATAAAAGAGGAGGGTGAAAACATAGACAGTCCATCAAGCAAGAACCCCAAACTACCGTTGGGCTTAATCAAAGCTCATTTCGTTGCCGAGAGTGTATTAAGTGAAAGTGATAAAACTAATATTAGTGATATTTCAAAGAACCTATTAAGTTGTAGATGGTGTACTGTAAGAGAGAAGGGTTATAATAAGAATATATGGATGTGTAGACAGTGCAAAGTGTCTTTGTGTTGGAATAAGTGCTTCAAAAACTGCCATCGAGTGCCTTGATGTGTGGTTTTAAAAAAATGGAAACAGTTCTAATTTACATACATACATACATATCATCACGCCATATCCCTTGCAGGGTAGGCAGAGAGAACAGAGTGCCAGAGAACTCTATCTCTGCATACTTCACTTGCTTCCTCAACATTCATAATTCTCTTCATACCCGCTCGCCGGTTTCGGAGACTCTTGACTCCACCTTCCTTCAGTACCTGACCGATCTGGTCTAGGTAGGTTAGTCTCGGTCTCCCTCGGTACCTACATCCTTCCACTTTCGCATTGTATATCTTCTTAACCAGACGTTCATTTGGCATTCTTTCCACATGTCCGAACCATCGGAGCATTCCCTTTCGCATCTTTACACCAATACTCTCTTTCATACCTACTCGCTCTCTTACGTCGTCGTTACGAATGCGGTCGGTCAGCCTAATTCCACAGATTTTCCGAAGAGATCGCATTTCGACCGCATTAATTTTACTTTCATACTCTTTTCTGCATACCCAACTCTCGCTTCCATACAGTAATGTTGGGACAAGCACTGCGTTATGTATTGCTACACGTGCCTTCTGGCTGAGGTGGTGGCTGCCGAGAAGTTGCCCCAACGCTCCGTTCACTCTATTGCCCGCATTCACTCTTCGCTCTATATCAGTGGTGTACCGTCCATCTCGGCTAAATCCACATCCAAGATATACAAATTCATCCACTTGCTCTAGTACATCATTACCTATTGTTACTCTTACATCTGTTCTGGCTTCATCTCTTTCAAAGACCGTTATTTTGGTTTTGCTCACATTCACGCGTAGACCAGTTCTAATTTCTGCCATACTTATATGCATCATCATTCTCTTATGCAAATTAAATGTGGCTGACACAATACATACTCTTTTTATATTGTATCTATTACAAATAGTATAATAACTAACTGCCCATCTGACGTCAAATCTCCTTGGGAATGTAATTGTTGACCAAATAGTCTCAAATGATTTCTATCCAGTGCTAAAACTTTAGTCGTCTTTTACTATGCCATATGTACTATCGTGAGCACTGGTCACACTACGCTCTGCCATATGTACTATTGTGAGCACTGGTCACACTACGCTCTGCCATATGTACTATCGTGAGCACTGGTCACACTACGCTCTGCCATATGTACTATCGTGAGCACTGGTCACACTACGCTCTGCCATATGTACTATCGTGAGCACTGGTCACACTACGCTCTGCCATATGTACTATTGTGAGCACTGGTCACACTAGGTCCCAGCAAGATCTTCCGCATTTGTGGTGCTGCCACATATGCTATACATACTTCTATTTATTTCCTTAAAGTCAATTTTGCTTGATGTCTCCTGCATTTGTATAGGAGGGCAGTGAAATCAAATCTTTTCTAAGGTTCTCCTGTTTAAATTTTCCTCATTAGACATTGTGGGTTCACAAGTCAATTAAAGGTGTTACATGGGACTGCCTGAGTGTTAAACCTTGATGTTAATTGTGAAAAATTGGATGGAATCTGGTTTTACAGGAGTTATAATATCAGCTGAAAGAAGGTGGAGTCAAGAGTCTCCGAAACCGGCGAGCGTGTATGAAGAGAATTATGAATGTTGAAGAAGCGAGTGAAGTATGCAAGGATAGAGTTCTCTGGCACTCTGTTCTCTCTGCCTACCCTGCAAGGGATATGGCGTGATGATATGTATTATGTATGTATGTACAATATCAGGCACTTATGGTGTTATTAGTCCCAATAAAACACGGACAATGTGTTAATACAGTATTATACCAAATGTATGAATATAGAGATGTCACTGGTGTTATGTATATATACTTATAAAAATAGATTCCATTAAATCAGTGTTTTTCAATCTGTGGGTCGCGACCCCTAGGGGGGTCGCGAAGCCTTCCTCGGGGGGTCGCCGGCTGAAAAAAATAGTCGAGGTTCTTACACAAAAAAAACACAATTTTAGTGAGAAGGATGTGCTTGTTTATTTTTTAAAAGTTTATCAAATTGTGGTGCTATTTTTGAAACGTTAATAATCAAATCGTTTTCTAATTGCAGTCTATTTCTCTTTTTAGTTTTTATGTCTACCATTGAAGAAAATGTCAGTTCACACAAGTATGAAGTGGCAAATGGCACTAATAATTTAAGAGCTTCCCTTGCCAGCTCTGGATATTCGCGTTTTCTTTTTATCCAAAATACGTCGACGCTTTGTGAATAAAATTCCATTTTAAGCATGCCATCGGCGGATAAATCTAGAAGACATTCTTTCATTTTGGTGGTGACATCAGCCAGATCTATTGATTTGTCCAAAAAAGGGTTTAATATCCATCTACGCCCATTGTCAGCTTCAGAGTGCAAGTCTGGAAAGTATGCCAAAAGTTTCTCTTGCAAATTATGCAAGCTCTGTATCATGCAAGGAATGTGAGCTGATGCTGCAAAACTTTGGTCTGCTGCATTATCTTCAATAATCTTCTGAACACATGGAAAAGATTCAAACATTTTATTTTGCAGAGAGGTTGACCACAAACGAAGTTTTGCGTGAAATGCTTTAACTTTATCTTTTGCTGTTAAAATATTTTCTTCTCTTCCTTGAAGGTTCTTGTTCAAATTATTAAGGTGGCTTGTTCAAATTATTAAGGTGGCGCTTCCCTGATACTGGTATCTTCTTCAAAGCGCACAAATACTACAAACTGTGCACAGTCAGAAACATCTGTAGATTCGTCAAACTGCAAAGCAAAATATTCGCTTTTCTTTAATTTTTGGACTACTTGTTCTTGAATGTCTTTGGCCATATCGTTTATTCTGCGTGAAATAGTATTGTCAGAAAGTGGTATGTTTTTTAATTTGTTTGCCTCCTGCTTACCGACCATAATTTCAACCATATCAAGTGCTGCTGGCAAAATAAGATTTTCGGCAATTGTATGTGATTTCCCTGCTTTAGCAACTCGCAGTTTTAGCAACTCGCAGTTTTAAAGCAGTAGTAAATTGTAAACGAACGTTTAGCATTCACAAATGCATCGAAAAATTAGCTCCGTGCGCACGAGTATCAACGACGTCTGCCCGTTGCCCTGTTCGGGTAGCGTAGTCGGAAACCTGACCCAAACGCGCGCGCGCTCTACACCCTCTACCGATCAAGCCACGCCCACGTGAATTATAATTATTATTTACTTAAGGTCCTATTGCAAATTTATTATTAGAAAATAATGGTTATTATCACAAAATAGCAATAATTAGAATAAACTCGCCTTAAGTGGAGACTAGGAAAACATTATTTTATAACTCACCTGAATTATAGTATTTTGCTGTTGACTAAGAGCTTTCAACTTTCGTTCAAAGAAATCCAACGGCTTATCAGCTTCTTTTTGATGCTTGGTTGTGAGATGTCGCATAAGCTTTGACGGCTTCATACTCTCACGTGATAAAACATCACCGCAAATCACACATTGAGGTTTATTATTTATGACTGTGAACCCGTATTTCAAATAATTGTCATCATAATGTCTATTTTTTTTCGGGTTTGGTTCACTACCACCGCTATTGTCACTCGTGCCAGATGTTGAAGGCTGCAATCTTTTGAGAAATTTATCCATTTTACAAACGTGCGGAGTAAGCGAAAAAAACAAAAGAATGACGTCCGTACTCCTCGTTGCGCTTAACTGAGTGAGAGATGAGAGTTGAAACAAAATAACATTGGGGTTGGCGCGCGGAGCGCTTACTGTCCCCGCAACGACAATGCGGTGTGGCAACGTCACCGTCGCAGTTTGGCCCGCGTGAATAAATAAATAAATGTACCAAAATAGAAAAAAAAATTACTTAACGTATGTAGTCATTTCATAAATTTTTTTTTGGTTTTCTATGTAACAGGGGGTCGCCAGAATATTTCAACCTGTAAAGGGGTCGCGAGATCAAAAAGATAGAAAAACACTGCATTAAATTGTCACAGTTGATTGAAATAGCCGATTGTAATGTAATATCAGTAATTTAAAAATATTTTCATTATTTCTAATGTTTTATCAACATGAGCTGAACTGATTAGTATATATTATTGTTATTTAGCTGTGATTTATTAATAAAAGATATTGTTAATTGGATTATAGCTTTATTTTTCATTCACCCTAATAATTATAATTTTCTGTTTTTTTTTTTTTTCTAATACGTAGATAATAATAAAATAGCGTGTATGAAGAGAATTATGAATGTTGAGGAAGCGAGTGAAGTATGCAGAGATAGAGTTCTCTGGCACTCTGTTCTCTCTGCCTACCCTGCAAGGGATATGGCGTGATGATATGTATGTATGTATAAAAAAATAAATATTTTGTAAAGATGAGCCATTAAGCATAGTATTATCGACCAGCAAAATAAAACACATTTTAGATAACTGAAAGGACCGACCATTGCACGAGACGATGATCAAGTTTTTAGCGTCTCATCGCAGAGCCTGCCACAATAGGTGAGAAATTCACCTGGCTGGGCAGACGGGTTAGTTTCGAGTTTCCATCTCCCATCATATCCCTAGTAAGGGGCGGAAAACATATTGATAATATTGACGTCCAAATAGATCGATATAATAAAAACCATTTTGATATTTCTACGTATCACTCTAACAAAAGCAACTTGCCCATACTATATGACCAATTTTTTTAACAATTTATTTTTGTTGAGCGACGCTTGCCAGTATTCTGTCTGCAGCCGCAGGTCGATCAGTCCTTTGTTTTCTTTTCGAATGACCTAGTTGTTAGCCGCAGATGCCTATGACAACTTCTTTACCCGGATTGTGGGTGAGCGATGAGGGCTCTCAACCCGAACAGTCCGGTGTAGTACAACACTTGCAGAAAATCGAGGTCGGAGCAGTGACAATGTACTGTTGCACTTCGTTCAGTGAACAACAGCGGGGAGCCCAACTACCTGGATAGGTTTTGGTTGGTAGATAATGGCCTAACTGTATCCCTGGTATTGTAAAAGTTCATGAGGGGCACATTTACCGTCAAGTGTGGTGCTTGCTGCTTTGCCAACATCTATACTAATTTTATAAAGCTGAAGAGTTTGTTAGAACAGAACAGCTCAGATTTGAAAAAAATCTTTCAGTGTTGTATAGCCCCTTTATCGAGGAAGGCTTTGTTTAGGGAGGACGGACAGGCCCTCGCTATAGACAGAAAAATTAACGGCGTGGTCCTGCTACTACGATTCTACGGTAAGTAACTTTTGTTCGCGACTTCGTCTGCGCGGCATAGTTACTTTGGGCTAACCCTAGCTTTAACTCGTGACGTTTAGTAACTATTCTACGTGAACGAAGTTGCGGGCAGAAGCTAGTGATAGAACCACGCTGTTGACAGTTCTCTGTCTACAGCCGTGGGCCGGTCCGTCCGGGGTAGTACCACACTCTCGCAGAAGATCGACGTCCGAGTAATGGCAATGTGCTCTTGCGCTTCGTTCGGTAAGCGAGAGAGCCGGCAGCCCAATTGAGTGGCTTTGGGGGTTGTAATAGTAAGCAGCGGCCTAGCTATACCTTTGGTATAGCAAAGGTCCATGGGTGGCAGCGACATCATCAGGTGTGCTGCATGTTCGTTTGCCACCATAAGCAATAAAAAAAAATAGTGAGCAATAAAAACCTGATGGTGGGCTCCATATAATATCTCATGTAACCGCCAACGCGTCTGCCAAGCTGGCAATCAATTAGTGCATTTAATTTTTTATCAAATCTCTTTAAATGAAAGAATGGCACAATAATTAGTAATTGAATGCATACATGAAAATAAATAAAAAACAATTTGCTTCTTTAAAAATTATTTAATTTTTATATATTTCCATATTGTGACAGAACAAGAATAAAACTCACCACACCTCCTACCTTACCCGTGGTGGTGATCGTAAAAGACGACTAAGGGATAAAATATGCATAAAACATCTATGCAAGAGAAGGAAAACTCTTAATAAAACCCTATATGAACACCTCTGACCTGCGTGGCATAATAGGTCAATTCTTGAGCCCAACAGCGACATATATGAGCCGAGATGAATTAATATAAAACAACAGCCTGCAGTAAGGAAGCAAATCTTAGTATTGCAGTTTAATTTACAAACACATATTACCCCCAGATTCGGAAACACAATTTGTGAATCATGAAAAAATTGTCTTATATGTCCATAGGAATCAAATCTGCGACACTTTGTACAATGTGAGCGTGTGCAAAAACTACACTATCTGTGAGAAAACTTTGCACTAACAACTCCATCTTTGTGTTATGTAGGCGTCAATTACAAAATCACCACAACCAATATGAGAGGCCAACATTTCAATCACTGAGCCATCTGTCATTCCATTGCATTTTTTAAAGAACTGCAAGATAAGGATATACTCCGTTATATTGCAGTGGAATACTGAACTGTTATAAAATACAACCAGACTCAGAACAATAACTTGTTTCAAACAAGGTATTTTTCAGCATGGGAATCGAACATGTAACACTTGGTATGGTAGGTTAATATATTAACTGCACCATTTGTGCAATAATTTTCCAATTCAGATCACGTATAACAGTAATTTCACGACAATGTCTTATAGTTTTTATATATCTGATGAATACCGAGAGACTCATTGCACTGTTCACACATCCACTTATTATGATAACCCTTCTGTCTTAATATACACCACTGACAATGCGGTAGTTTCTTTAAAATATCACTCCTGATGATCTTCTGTCCTCTTTTACTAAGCGGACTCCTTATTAGAAGGTCTGATTTGATTAATTTCACTAAAGGTAGGGATTTTCTGCTGTAGGTTTGTAATCTGGTGGTTGGACCCCCGCTCTTGACTTTTGGTAGATTTATAGGTTTATCTGTCCTTAAATCAATAATGTGAACTTCATCGGTGATATCCGTTTCAATTTTTGTTGAGTTTTCGAACCAGTATGTTTCATGGTTCTCTTCATTTGAGCTGAAACAGTTTTTTTTTCTGATTATAGCAAAAATGTACGTCATAATGTCCTATGGATGGAAATGTGAGTCTTAATGTGAGTGTATGGATGGAAATGTAAGTCTTAATGTCCTATGGATGGAAATGTGATCATACAGGATGAAAGTAATGCTATGAATAATGTTTTAAGTATGAATATTGAAGCTTGTTAGAGAGATCAAAGAAAAGATGGATTAACTATATGAGATCACATTGATAGATAGAGATGAACACGAAGACATGACTTCTGATAGGACACTATAGTGGACTAGTCTGTGCAGGGTAGTACCACATTCTTGCAGAGTCGATATCTGAGCAGTCACAATGATGTCACCATCAGGCAGGGCCCGGATCTACCATTTTGCTTTTAAGGCCTTAGCCTAGTGTCCCATCTAACTCAAGTGAAAGTCAAAAATAGATGATAATAATTTAAATAATTTGCCAAAAGAAAGTGCAGAAAGGTTGTTTTATTATTTTTCAATTTATTTAAGGTGTATTTAACAAACACTAAGACATACTATATTATAATATAAATCAAATATTTTGTTTTATTTTTCTTATACTTTCGAGTAATTAGAAGGGCCCTAAGAAGTATTAGCCTAGGGCCTCTAAGCTCACGGTCCGGCCCCGCCATCAGTTGTCCTGCTTGCTTTGTTTACCATTAAATAACAATTGTATGTACTCTAATATTTTACTGGATTGTAAGGAATCTGAAAGGAAAGGATGAACTCATCCTTTCAAAATGAGTGCTGTTTTCTTTTCACTGCAAAATGTACTTAGCCTCTTTTCATAACAAATACAGGATTGCAATTCTAACCTCTGTTGTTTATCAAGGACATGCTCTAATTTAATGTCATGTTCAGTAGGCTGTGTATCCTCCAATATGCTGGTGACGGTATATTCTGTTACACCTGTAGCTTCAGCGGTACGTTTGAGGATATCGGCGAAGGGGCTCAGGTTACAGCTGCCTCCTAAAATAGTCTTCATGTACTCATACTCCTTTTGTAGATAATTGTACACTTTTGCGATGATTACACGACTCTGAAATTGTAATAAATCATATCAAAACATGAAAATAGAAGACTCTGTTAATTTCTTCAAGCTGTAATATTAATCGCCTGAGTGATCCGTGGAGGTTAAAAAATACAGCCAAGGTCTTACCACAAGTGTGAATAGGACTGTCTCCTGGGACAGATTATAACAACTCAATGCGATCGCCAACTTGTTTGCTAAGTATGGTGATTGCAACACTATCTCCTTATTTATAAGGGTGACCCGCGTCTAACATTACGAGCCTCACGGACAAAAGTTGAATGATGATGATGATTTTAGTTCTATTCTGGTCAAAAATGTCTTGTTTCACATGTAAGCCGTGGTACTTTTTCAGATCCAAGTCATTAAAAGTATCCCTTATTCATTCATCTTGCATAGATGGCATAGTACTTAGACGGCTTTGACCGAACATGCCAGTTGTCGTTGGTTTGATTCCCACGCAAGATAATATTTTGTGCCATTCACAAATGTTTGTTCCGAGTCTGTGTATAATTTGTATTCGTTAATTATTTAATATAAAATCCCACAGGAATACAAGTATTATTCCTTTTGTACATAGTGTAGTTTAAAAAAATATCAACTTACAGATTGCTCTGTGACTTTAGCATTATCTATGGTGGCCAGTGATATATTAGCTTTGGAGTCATTTTGGAAGGTGTCATCATTCATGTCGAAATCTAGAATGATAAATGCATATATTATAAAATTTATCATCATCTAAGCTTAAATCATATCACTGCTGGGTTCAAGTCTTCTACTACTGTTTAGGTGGATTCAGGAATAGATTAGATTCATCATCATCATCATCTTAGCCCACATATGTCCCACTGTTGGGCTCGAGCTTCCTTCACAATAGGAGGGAAATTGACCTACTATACCACACTGGTCAGACATGTTAGTATAGGGTTTTATTTCGAGTTTTCCTTCTCTTGCACAGATGTTATATGCATATTATATACCTTAATCGTCTTTTACGATCACCCAGGGGTAAGATAGGGGGTGGTGAATTGTATTCTTACTCCGTGATCATACGGAAAAGCGGTTTAGAATAATAATAATTTATTGGCTTTTCAAAACTAAAACTAAAAACAGGCAATTATAATAAAAGATAATTAAAACTAAAAGGCAATCCTTTTGCCTTTTTTTTGGCTTGGCTTTTGCTGTTACTAAGTACAACGCTGATTTTTAGCCATCCCTGTGTATTTATTTAACCATGGAGAACAGTAGATGGGGCTGTGAGCAATTTCAAGGTATCTATTCTTATATATTGTTTTAATTTGTACACATCTTTTGGATCAGTTTAACATACCTGTAGCAATTTCATTTAAAGATATATTTATTTGTGGCGTTAACAGAGAAGACACTTGCGTTGAAATCATTTTGCCGGAAATGCCTAAAACCATGAAACATTAGAACATAATAATTTCTATGTGGTTATATATATATATATATATCTCCAAGCACCCATCATTCAAATGGAGTCTCCATTTACTAGGCATGCTTTAACCCTTCATGCGATTTTGGGACACCGTTTGATCCAAAAAAAATGTGCTCAATGCGCTTTTGAGACACAGGCTTGGCCCAATTAAAAGTTTTACAATTAGCAATTGCTTTTAGGACTTTTTTTAAATCAACCAATCAAAACTTAACGCAGTCAAAGAGCATATATGATTGACTTTCATGAACTATTTCTAAGAACTATTTGCGCGGAGCACTCGAGAGCGCCGGGAAGTTCGACGCCTAAGAGGTTAAGAGAATGTATCTATAGTGTTCAAGAGAATAGTCTTCAAAAATAGCACAATAGTTAATAGTATGGTCAAAATTGAGTTACAAAACCAAAAATATCATTAGTTAATTTATGATTAAATTAAATGGTATTGCAACGTTTTTAAAATGGATTTGTTATTATAACTAAAACATGCATTGTTATGATACAGTATTTGGCAATAAATATTGCAAATCGATCTTTGGAAAGAGACAATCGGTTAATTTCGGCTTCGTAGAGCGCTGTCTCTGTCGCACACTACCTGTGTGACATTTGTCAGTTGTTGTACATGTGCGAGAGAACGTAGTCATGTCCAGTTCCAAAAAATCCTACTAATATTATAAACGCGAAAGTTTGTAATAATGTATGGATGTGAACATCTTTGTTGCTCTTTCACGTAAAAACTAGCGAATGGATTTTCATGAAACTTTATAGTAATATAGTTACACATCAGAATAACACATAGGCTATAATTTATAGAGATATTTTGTAAATAGGCTAAAATATAACGATAAAAATTGCTTAAGTCAGAAAAAAACGCCCATCTGCGAGCTATTTTTGCATACGCTGCAAAAATCTTGAAACTCAGACTAATGTTATGTATTGTGGAAATGTACCTCTTAAATAGTTCTACAAAAAAGTCCGCGACAGCATATATCTATTTTTAATATGTAAGCATTTATCGTTAAAATAGTAAATTAAAAAAAATTTGGTATTTATTGCCGATGCACATTTTATAGTAACGAATTGATTCTTATGCAAACAAATGCTTTTATTACTTTCGATATTTAAAGTACATATTTTTTGCCTTTTACCGTGTGTCGTTTGGTACAGTATTTCAAAAGTTAGGACAATAAGAGTGCGCAGTGCTGTGGTCAGGCAGCAACCGGGCGCACTACAGAAATATGGCAAGAAAGAAGATCGCCGATTATGCGACCCGAACACAAGTAAAGACGTGAGAGCAGTCATCGTTGATGATTGTTGTATTTTTGACAGCACTATCGATTTGTAAATAACATACTATACCTGTATATAATAGATAGGTATTGAAAGTTTGTGATATGAAACATCTTTTTGCGCGCCTTGGCAGTAAAATTGTGTCGACTACTGGAAATGAGAGATTGGGTAGGTACTAAGGCAAATGTGGTCATGCTGTGATACTACGCCGCTCTTCTCTATTCATTTGTGTATGCGGCAGTCGTCAGTATGACAGGGGTAGCTGTCTAACATAAATGTGACATTAAATAATTAAATATTACCTAATCCTTACTAATGTTATAAATGCGAAAGTAACTCTGTCTGTCTGTCGCTCTTTCACGCCAAAACTACTGAACCGATCTAAATGAAATGTGGTACACAAATAGTCTAGAGCCTGATAAAGGACATAGGCTACTTTTTAATACAAAAAAAGGGTTGTAAAGAGGGATGAAAAGTTGTAAGGAATTATCGTCATTTTTAAAGCCAGAAGCTTGAAACTTATTTTTAGGCTATTGATTAGATATAAATAAATATGACATTAACATGTAAAAATTTACCCTTGAGAGGAAAAATAAAAATAGGGGATGAAAAACTTTAGGAAAGTAACCTTTTACGCGGGCGAAGCCGCGGGCAGAAGCTAGTATTTATATAAAATAGTTAAAACCGCAACAAATGAGAAGAAACAATTGTAAAATAACCGTATTTTATATTATAACAAAGATATACATTTGTTTTAAAGGCTCCTAATAAATACTATTATAGAGTATAAGTGCTGTGTGACGTCACACATGTAGTGTGCGACAGGGACGTTCTACGAAGCCGAAATTAATCGATGATCTTTTTCTAAATATCTATGTGCATTATTTATTGTGATATTAACTACTTTAAGATGCTATTTACCTGCTACAATTTGTCTTGATGTAGAAGTCTCATCGCCTACAGTTTCTGTTTTAAAATTATCAACATCAAGCAAACCTGCAAATAAAAAGTAATTCAATCGGTTATTATGCATAAACCTTGCTTAGCTTATTCAGTAACGTGTTTAGTACTAGGCCTGCGAGGTACGGTCCTATTGCGGCACCCTTTTAGAAAATAAGCAGGTCATAGACATACTACTTAAGTCTGCGACATTGATCAGATGATTAGTTATAGGGTTTTATTAAGAGTTTTCCTTCATTGGCTTAGATGTTATCCATCTATCAACCCGTAAATCTCCACTTTTGGATATAACACGAGAATGCTATTCTAAACGGTCCTGTGCCACCTGCATCCAACGGTTTCCTGCGACCTTCGTATTGTCATCAGTCTACCTAGTGAGCTGGTCGTCCTACGGTGCGTCGTTCTATTCGATCCGATAGATGTTATATACATATTTAATCCCTCCTCGTCTTTTACGACATCCACAGGCAAGATAAGGGGCGGTGAATTGTATTCTTACTCTGCAACCACACGGAAAAAAAAAACAATATTGTCATTTATATTCAAGGCTGTGTGGTAGCGGCTACGAATACTACCAACCCTTACTTTGCTCGTGGATGTCGTAAAAGACAACTAAGAGCCTTATAACGACCTGAGCCAACTTCATCTGATGCCGTTTGGTCAATTATTACATTTCCAAGGAGGGTTGACGTCTGGCAGGCGGCCGGTCATAAAACTATTGCCAATAACTTCTATAATATGTACTATGAAAGAAGAGTACATAATGTATCGACCCCAAGTAATTGGGATAAGAGTAGGAGAATGATGATGAATGGTAATTGTCAATTATATTCACTTAGGAGTTACCTAAAATTTAAAGGAAAATTGTATAATTACCTGTCAATGGACTGTTATCCAGTGTCGATGAACTATGAAGGTCTGATTTTTGTTCTTTAGGATCTGTTTCCCCAAATTTACCTGGAACAAAATTGCATATGAAAATCGACCAAAAGCACAGACCATGAACAAAGTAATAAATGGGGTTTTAGATTCCACTGTCTTCTAGTTAGTGGAAGACTAAGCTCTTTGGAACGGCATTGTCAAATAGTCTGGACACAAGCATAAATCATACCACTGCTGGGTTCGAATCTCCTATTACTGTTTAGGTGGATTCAGAAATAGTTTAGATTTATAATAATTTATTGCCTTTTCAAAACTAAAAACAAGCAATTATAATATATGATAATTAAAACTAAAAGGCAAAAGGAATTGGCTTGGCTTTTGCTTTTACTAAGTACAGCGCTGATTTCCAGCCATCTCTGTGTATTTATTTAACCATGGGGCACAGTAGATGGCGCTGTGAGCAATGCTAAATAGTCTTGACCCTTCCAGCTGTAGATACAATGTTCTACACAATGTATCTACGGAAATAGGGAGTTGTGAATAAAATTATCGTTTTGATATCGTTATAATAATGATCATCACCTCAGATTATATACATCCCATTGCTGGGCTACAGCCTCCTTCACAATATGAGAGAAATTATAGATTTTTGATTTTAAGTTTTCTTTTTCTTGTATTTATGTTATCGGCATATCCTTTAATAGTCTTTTTGCGACACACATTGTCAAGAGTGAGAGTTGTCTGAATAATTAAAAAAAAAAAATATTCAAATTAGTGAAATGTTTAGCATTTCATATGCGTAATCGAGTATTTATAAATAATTAAGCATATTAAATGCTAAAAATTTCAGTAATTTGAATAACAAGGTTGTGTCATCGTTTAATACAATTTTAACTGTAAAGTTTGAAGTTTTAAACCTATACAATGTGTAAACATTGTCAGGTAGATGGCACACGTCACCTTGAAGACGTAAATATGATACGAAGCGAGATTTGCATGTTCTACAGTAGTTCACGGTGGTATAACTGACGGCACGATTGGGCCGGACTCCCAATAGGTGCGGGTTCGAACCCTGCTTGTGAGATCATTTTTCGTTTCGTAATCGGGTATTTATAAAAAAATATATGTCAATGGTATGGGTATGTTCCCTATTTATTAACAATGCGAAGCTGATCAGCTGATTTTTTAGATTGACAAGACTAAATTGTGTTAAGAATAAAGACCGCAAGTCCATAAGTACGTCCACACATGTATGGGTATTACAGTTCATGAATATAAGTAAAAGTACATCAATTAATTAATGTAATCATAAATAATAAACTAATAAAAAAAAGTATAAATATGCTATAAATTAATTTATACAAATTACGTGGCTAAATCGATATTCCCAAACAGCGCCATCTATACGACGGATGAAAAAACTCCGAATTAAATTCATTATTTGTTTAGTTTTTGATTGGTAATTTTTGAAGTGATACTTCTAATGCGACTTCCAACAAGGTTACGTTAAACGTATAACGCAATGGCACTCGAACGCATGCGCGTAGTGTACCTGTTATAGGCCAGCGCGAGCGTTAGCAACGCTAGCTTCTAGGTATGCGTCCGATATATCAAAACGAATCTGAAATCGGATTTCAGTCAGAAACCGTATCGTATCGATATTCAACACTATACAAACTGATTTTAGAAAACGTATTTCGGCAGAAACTAAATCAACACATATCAAAACAAAACGACGAAAACGCAAACTAATAATAAATCTAATCATCGCGCAATCGTTTTCTATTGCTAGTTTTGCAAACCAAACCAATATTTGAAAACTTACTAACTATCTCTTTCACTCCGCTAAGCGATCGCTTAGTCAGAATGAGAGAAAGCGAATTTCATTAAAATTCGCCTCCTTTCATTCTAACTAAGCGATCGTTTAGTGCAGTGAAAGAGATGGAGAGAATTGCGGTTTCTAAGAAACTAAGAATGGCAGATTGATGCGAAACAGAATTATACGGGACAGGGAATAAGATCTATATCAGAATGCAACTACTTCCATGATAATATTACGCAATACGTTTAAGTTTTGCGTTTGTTAAATAGATTTTTTGAATTATTGGAGAGTTTTGATCCACACTTGACCTTGGTGATACGTGCAGTGTGCGCGTAATGTTATTTTTGTGTTCTCGTGAACTATATAATTATATAGGTATTTTATGATTCAATACTATACTAACGTATGTTAGTATCGTACATACGATTTGATGATAAATAAGAAATAACTATTAAATGTAAAATGGTAAGAAAAAAACCATACTAAAAATGTACATTATATAATATAATCATGAAATCATTGTAAATATGACGATTTTTAAATACGCCAGAAAGTTTTGTATCACACTCAAAACAAAACATTTTTGCTAGTCTAGTACTCTAGTTAAGCCTAGATAAAGCATGAAGGAAAATCATACACCTAAATCCAATCAACAAAGAAACTAAAGAAAAATATTTTGAATGCGTTTGTTCGTTTGCGTTTTTCGTTTGCTACGCTAAAATAACTAAAACCATCGAATATCGATCGAGACTAAGGTAAATCCGCTCCGACAATCGCTCTGGAAATCGATTTCTGAAATCGGTTTTTTAAATCGATTTCAATATCAGAAATCGAATTTGTATCGGTTTGCGTAAAAATCTGAAAACGCCCATCTCTACTAGCTTCCAATATTCCAAGGAAAGAGGGAGAGAGAAAGAAAGATACACAAAGGTTATTTTCTAAGTAGGAGAGAAAGAGAGGGAGTCGGCAGATCACAAGCACATGCGTGTGGTATTATTGCTATGCAGTGACGTAAACAGTAGCGATGCGAAAAACGGCTCACTGAAAAGAAAAGAGAGATATAGCTCTTTTGATCAAAAGAACTATATCACTCTTTTAGCTCTTTAGCTCTTTTAGCTCACTTAGTTCATATATATCCTGAGTTCATTTAGCTCATCAAGTGAGCTAGCTCTTATTGAGTTAGCTCATTTCATTTCAACTCGTTCACGGCTCTAACTCTTTTAAATAGTTTAAAATCTGAACTACGCGATCATGAAGCGATAGTTCAAAATCTGAACTATGCGGTCATGAAGCGATAACCTTGATGTCCATGGGCAAATAAATTTTGAATGGTGATCGCAGGATGAGATATAAAATATATTTATATGTACGGAGTACGGCCGCAGTGATCGTGTTTAGTTTTACCGTCTACGGCTCAATCGGCTCGCAATTCATATCGGAACCTGCTCAATACTTTTTCTGTTCGGCGGTGATCGGCATAGATCGGGAGCTTTCGGTCGTCGACTGCTCGCACGACACGACGACGCGAGTAAAAGAGCCGATTGAGCCGTTGAACTATTAACTGAGCTACTGAGCTAGATTGAAATCAAAGAGCTAGTTCATTTGTATCTCTCATTCAGGAGCTACCTAAGTCTACTCTTTAGTTCATTTAGCTCATATATATCTTGAGTTCATTTAGCTCATCAAGAGAGCTAGCTCTTTTATTGAGTTAGCTCATTTCATTTCAACTCGTTCACGGCTCTAACTCTTTTGAATAGTTCAAACTCTGAACTACGCGATCATTAAGCGATAAGCTTGATATGCATGAGCATGTAAATTTTGATTGGTGATCACAGGATTAGATATAAAATATATTTATATAAAAAAATAAATAAAATTGAAAGGTCTGTTTGTAATTGAAATGGTTAAAAACAGCTTTTCACTAAATACATATGGGCTGACAGAATCGACTGCGTCCAGTGACAGCTTACACTGATAACTATTATTATTATTGAATATTGTTATTTAAAGATGAATATTAATTTTTTAAATATAACTTTTTATTTTCAAACATTTTTTCTTTGTTGAACATATAACGTTTAGGCTCGCAATAGTCACAATGCATATCGGTGCTCAATACTTTTACTGTTCGGCGGTGATCGGCATATATCGGGCACTTTCGGTCGCCGACTGCTCACACGACATGAAGACGCGAGTAAAAGAGCCGATTGAGCCGTTGAACTATTAACTGAGCTACTGAGCTAATAGTGAGCTAGATTGAGATCAAAGAGCTAGTTCATTTGTATCTCTCATTCAGGAGCTACCCAAGTCTAGTAAACAGTGTGCGCGTCGTGAAATTAGCTGAAATACGTACTTGTTCTTCTAATTTAATTATATAATAATATTTAATATTCATTATTTTCATAGGTTTAAAGTTTTCGCTACTGTCGGCAGTCCTCATGACTGCTTTTTTTTGTTATTCATATCATTTTATTTGATTATTAATCTGATGAATTGTTAATAGGAATTTCTTAGGTCTATTATTGGTGGTCTATTATGAAAAGCATGAAGATTTTTAAATAATAGAGAAATCACTTTTTCTATTATTTAAAAATCTTATATATATTTAAAAATTTGGAAATCGATTATATAACTTTATTAAAATTGATTTTAAGAAATAGATTATTATTCAATAAAGAAAATCGATTTCAGACAATCTCAAATGAATATTGTGTGTTGTATACTTACAAAGATTCAAAGTAGGGATTGCATTTCTTACTAGTTGACCTATAGGTGTGCGAGAACACACCTCAAAGTGTTCATCACATAGCCTCAAATTATTATAAATGTATAGCCTATCCTTTTCTAACATCCCAGAGTCCAAAACCTTAGTCCACATGTCAAACCTCTCTTCATTATGTACAGGATTAGGGAAACGATGCAAAAGGGCTGAAAATCATGTCATTAATTAGTAATCAGTATTTTTATTGCTGATAGTGACTAAACCATCAAGCAGCACATCCGATAGTAAGTGTTACTGCCCCCAGGGACCTTTGCAATACTAATGGTACAATGGAAACCTAAGACCAC
Source organism: Lymantria monacha (assembly GCA_905163515.2). Classification (NCBI taxonomy): domain Eukaryota; kingdom Metazoa; phylum Arthropoda; class Insecta; order Lepidoptera; family Erebidae; genus Lymantria; species Lymantria monacha. The sequence continues at coordinate 4,703,455 of LR991104.1, forward strand.
CCAGAAAATCGGGCTGCCGGCTCTCTCGCTCAACGAATGAAGCACAACAGCACATTGCCAATGTTTTGACATAGATATTCTGCGAGAGTACTACCCTGGACAGAACGACCAGCAGGTGTAGATAAAAAACTGTCAACAGGTGGTCCTACCACAAGAGATCATAGTCAACCGTAAACCATTGAGATGAGAATAGGATTCTTATATCAATTAGTTATAGTTGTAATCTTCTTACATCCTACATATAGTAAATGATTTAAAAAATAACTTTGTGACAAGCATGATGTCAACTTTCCTTAAGCGAATATAGTTACTGACCCAGGGGGCGTCATATGGTGTTAGCCCAAGTTTATAAAGCGCCTTAAATGTCTTTGTTTTACCAACACCCATAAGCTATGTACAGTATGAGAGTATTTATGGCCATCTTTACCCAGTAATGAACAGTATTTTAACTAATCTCTGTCCATCAGCTTATTAACATGCATTGTTGTGTTGTGGGCAAAAACATCTACAACTGAAGATAAGTCCATAGTCACTACACAGAATACAAATTCCGCCCATTCTCCTAATGATACCTCAGTTTTTTTATAAACTACACAGATAATTTGAATTCCATTCAGACAGCCTATCAATAACCACCGTTGGACATGGGAACTCCATAGAGAAAGATTAACGCCATAATAGCTAGGTACTTTGCTGCATTTGGACAGGGCATAGTATTAAGTATTTCTCAGATGAAGCTAGCCTCTTTTCTAATGATTTTTTAGTCGGTTTTAACGACTACTACGATAAAACAAATGGTAACGACGCACTATATTTTTAAATATGAATTATATAATTCAAATTACAATTACTTACCATTGGTTTTACATCCAAAATAACATTTCCAATATCTAATTGAAGACATATTTACCACATAAAACAACAACTCTTTTCGTAAAAGTATAATAATACTCGCACTGCGTGCAAAAGAGCAGGAGCCAATAATACAAAAGCGAGGACGACCAAAACAAAGATATCAAAAAGCACGGGATTTTTTTTTAATTAAAATAATTTTTTTTTGGTTCTGTTCGTCCATTCGGACAGGCAAAGGGATCAAAGCCCATACAGCCAAGTCTTATTTAATTATTTTTCATACATTGTTCATCATTTCTTCATATTATGTAGCCTTAATAGTCATTGTCTGTCAGTAAGTCAAGTCGTTACCATTAATCGGGCGCTGATAACCTAATCAATGATTTTCTTTGGGAATTTTGGACAAATATGAAAATACACGTAAACCACTATTATACCATATTCACTACACTTCAGCACTTTAACTGTACCATATTGCATAAAATACCAGCAAAATTATTCAATATAACACCACAAAACACTAAAGAAATGAATATAATACAAGAGCGTGACATGACATTTCCACATTCGCGCCAAAACTTCTTAATTAAAATAATTTCAATCAAAACATTCACAAAATAGTGTCTAAACACAAAATATTAAGAGTTCTAGGGATGGCCAATACGTCACGATATAGAATATCGATATTTTGATTATATGATTCGATTATATTGTTTGTTGATGAATGTTGTTTGTTGATCCTCACTGTCGTCTGAAGTCTAAACTCAGTATATTTTTCATTGTCACAAATTGTACAGTGTAGCGTGTTTTGCCTAACGAGTTATTTATTTATTGATTTGATTGAGTTATCTGATGATCTTGGTGTGGTCATGCTCACTAAAAACTCTAAAAAGGTCTCTGCCTGCGGTAGCTACGTGAGCAGGTCTCCCCCTCCCTCGAATGTGTTTGAGGGGCGTGATGGCTGCTTTAGTAGTTAACTCGTGATCGGGTGCCGCTTGTGGAATCTGGTCCAACCATTTCCTTTTTTTTTGTTAATTTTGTGTTTAACTTTTAAAAAATAAATCTTTACTCGAAGGGCATCTCACTGGAGCTAATAGGGACAAACATGTATCCAATACTATTTAAGAAAACACGTAATTTAAAAAAAAAATGACGAGCCCACTGAGTTTCTTACCGGATCTTCTCAGTTTGTGCCGGCATTCCGATCCGGTGGTAGATTAATTTAAAAAAATATGTAATATTGACATTATGTAAGTGCCCTTTTAGGGCTTATGCATAATAAATGATTTGATTTGTTTTCCTCCAAAAATATATCATTAAAATATTATACTATAAGTTTGTTGATATAACAAAGTCATGCAACTTTGGAGTTAACTAAACTTGCAAAAACAGATTTAGATTATTTTAAATAAATCGTTCCGACCGGGGCGACGGTAGGGTAGCGCGTGGCCTCATAACCCACTGTATTCCCTCCCCATCGCCATTGAGCCGGCCACTGGTACCGCTTCCTTACCATCCGGGACCAGCCCGGCGGGTTACACTTTCGGGTACCATCCCCCGTCGACGCCCCAGCCGGGGCGTCGCCCTCACGCGGTCAGCCTCTCTGCGGGTGACGGACTATTCCTCGGTCCAGTCACCCGATGTGACAATAGGTGACGCTACAAATACTAAAGCTAGAAGTGTTAATGATATAGTCATATTAGGTACAGGTATCATAATACAAGTCCGGTATTTATATTAGGATATGCGGATATATAGTGATACACGTATTAGTTAAATAATTGTCGTAATAGGGACGAAAACAGCGAGTGAGGCGACCTGCTCGCCATGCTATGCTATTACTGTTTCGCCTAACGAGTAAGATGAATAATGTATTGTGCGAACAAGCCCATGAGCAACCGTGCTTGTAGTTGTGCGAGGGTAATTTGTGTATTATATATATAATAGTTAGACATACTGCTTCGTATGAAAGCTACACGAGTTAGTTAATAGTTAATCATTGTTTTGATAGTAAAATAAAATGGTTTACTAATATTTGACTGATACCTAGTAATAGTTATGGTATAAATATTCGATAACTAATATATTAAAATAATAGGATTATCCTAAAATGACCCAACCTAAAATAACATCTAAAATATGATTTATCGTAATTCTTTACAGCTCTTAAGAAGTGTTGACAAAAAGTTAATCGTGATTTTTGTGAATAAAAATAATTAATCGTGATCAAAAATTTGTTGATTATGATTATTAATCGTTAATTACGATAAAAAAGTGCGAATAAAACAGAATAAATTCAAAAATAAAGCGATAGATAATCACATTTTTAATTTTAATATTTATGAAAAACACAAGCTCAATCGAAGTTATTATAATAAATCCCAATACTATTATTACACGTGAAGGCTTGTGAGGGTTTTTAGATGTTTGTGACTCTTTGACGTGAAAACGTCTTTGACGGCGCGTGCTCGTCGCGTCACCTGCCAGTCTAGTTAGACTGCTAATCCGGCTCGATATGCGTACCGCAGTGCGGGTTAGGGCGTCCCCCGGAGGCGACGCGTACCGGCCCGCCCCCGCCGGTACGAAAATCGGCAGATGCGGCGATGGGGGCCGCCACCCATCACGCCTTGCCCAGTCAGGTGAGTCGGGGAGAGAAGAGTGCCGGGTGGGCACGTGGAATGTAAGAGGATGTGTGGAAGGTAAGTTGCACGAGCTGATAACCGTCATGGCGGACAAACAGCTAGACGTGCTCTGTGTAACAGAGACCAAGCGAAGGGGCAGCGACGTCTGCGATCTTCCTGGTGGCGGGATGGCTCTGTGGTCTGGTGTACCACAGAGCGATCGAGCCAGCATGGGGGTAGGAGTGCTGTTGTCCTCTCGCTTGGCCTCAGGTGTGAAGGATTACGGAATGTATGATCCTAGACATCTTTGGGTTCGTAAAAAACTAGGTGTCACTAAGGTATTCATGGTTGTAGCATATGCGGATATATGTAGGATCCTCGGTGGCATCAGACCTAGAGAACTTTTGGGATAATGTTAGGGAAGTTCTGGATATGGCAGAAACCAGTGAACGCGTGATTGTATGCGGAGATTTGAACGGATGGGTGGGGACCAAGCGTCCGGACTATGAGGACGTACTTGGTCAATTTGGTGATAAGAGAGTGAACGACGCAGGTAGTCTTATAGCGGATATATGTATGGAGAGAAACCTTATTGTGTCAAACACATTTTTCCAACATCAGGACATCCATATGTATACATGGAGAAGGAATGAACAGAAAAGTATAATAGAGTTAATTTTGGTAGACAGTCGCCTCCGAAGCAAAATATTGGACGCAAGAGCCTACAGGGGCCCCACAGTCGATACGGATCACTATCTCGTTATCGCGAAATTTAATGGTCTGTTCAGAAAATGGAGGCACTGGCGAGAGCGTGTCCACTTCGGAGGGCTTGAAAGAATAAAAGTTCAAAGGTTGCAAGAAGAGTGTGTAAGAGAAAAGTATGCAGAGGGTGTCCGAGAACGGCTGACGATGGCAAGCCAGCCGCAATCGGACATTGAAGAATGCTGGAGAATATTGAAAGAGAGTATGGTAGATGCAACGAAAGAAGTATGTGGAAGTTCAAAGAAGCATAGAAATACAAATGGTGATACATGGTGGGATGCGGAAGTGGCAGCTTCCGTAGAGCAAAAGAAGAAAGCGTGGCTGGACTATGTCTCTTCTTTGAATCTGAATGACAGTATGACTGAACAGAAGAAATAAATATATCGGCAATGTAAGAATGACACCAAGGCCTTAGTGAAAGAGAAACGTGATAGAGCAAATATGAGTGCAGAAGATAGGCTGACTAAAAACTTCGAGGGTAACACAAAACTCTTTTGGAGGGAGGTGAAGAAGTCTCGGGGTGGTTGGTCAGCCTTCAGAATGAATAAAATAAGGTCTAAAGGTGGAGACATTCTTACACAAACACAAGACGTGTTAAGCCGATGGAGCGAATATTTTGGCGATATGTATGCGGATACTACGGTTGGCGCCGGTGTCGTGTGTGGTTTAGTAGATCACCATTCAGCACCGGCGTCCTCCGATGGCATCAGTATGGATGAAGTTGAATGGGCGATAAGAAGTTTGAAAAATGATAAGGCAGCGGGGATTGATATGGTGTCTGCCGAGATGATCAAGCTTGGTGGCTCTTGTGTCTGGGAGGCGTTCCTGTTGCTCCTCAGTTTATGTTGGAGCTCGGGAATGGTTCCCAGGGACTGGAATAGCGCGGTCATCGTGCCTTTGTTTGAAAATAAGGGTTCACGTTATGACTGCGCAAATTACAGGGCCATAAGCTTGACCAGTTTGGCAGCAAAAGTGTATGGTAAAATTATTGAAAGGAGAATGAGGATGGTGTCCGATGGTTTACTGTGTGAGACACAAGGTTTCAGGAGTGGAAAGGGATGCATGGATCAAGTGTTCTCTCTGCGCAACATTGTGGAGAAGCATCTGGCTCTAGGTCAGAGGGTTTTCTGCAGTTTTGTGGATCTGGAGAGAGCATTTGACACGGTTGTACGAAAGGAACTTCGGGACATTTTACCGGAGTATGGTATTAACGGTTAACTGCTACAGGCTGTGCAGTCCAGTTACATAGGCTGTAGAGCCTGTGTGCGGCTGGATGTTGGAATGTCGCCTTGGTTTGACGTCAATATCGGCGTTAAGCAGGGGTGCGTTCTGTCAGCCAGGCTGTTTATCATATATCTGGATAAATGTCTCCAAAGGTTGAACGATATGAATGTGGGAGTCCAGATGGGCGACTCAGTGGTCACTGCTCTGCTTTATGTAGATGATGCAGTCCTGCTGGCACAGTCAGCGACTGACCTGCAGACCCTAATCGACACAATGACAGAAGATTGTAAGAAAAGGGGTCTACGCGTGAATGTGAGCAAAATAATGGTCTTTGAAAGAGATGAAGCCAGAACAGATGTAGGAGTAACAATAGGTAATGATGTACTGGAGCAAGTGGATGAATTTGTATATCTTGGATGTGGATTTAGTCGAGATGGAAGGTACACCACTGATATAGAGCGAAGAGTGAATGCGGGAAATAGAGTGAATAGCGTTGGGGCAACTTCTCGGTAGCCACCACCTCAGCCAGAAGGCACGTGTAGCAATACATAATGCAGTGCTTGTCCCAACATTACTGTATGGAAATCCATAAGGTTACTATTCAATCACAGGCATATATGCAATGATGTGTTTACGGATCATCATTCGCCTGCTCTTATCCCAGTTACGTGGGGCCGATGCAATATGTACGCCTCTTGCTATATATTGCAAAAGTTATTGGCAATAGTTATATGACCGTCCGCCTGCCTGACGAGAACCCTCATTGGAAATGTTATTGTTGACCAAACGGTGGTGTTAGTCCAGGCCGATATAAAGCTTTTTTACAACATCTATAATTTAAGGGTTGATAGTATTCGTAGCCGCAACCACACAGCGAGATGTGTTTATTGATATAACGAAACAATAATTAGGACTTTAGGTGGGAACGTGTAAATATCGCGCTATTATATTAATTACTTTTTTTTCTATGTCCTATGGTGACAAACGAGCAAGCAGTATACTTGATGGGAGTGATGCTATCATAGTCCTTAACAATACTAGAGGCAGAGCCAGGCAGCCTACTATGAAGAAAGTGCTTTTCATATGTAACAATCTATCTTTATTCCAATCTGTGTCTTTCCAAAACGTTATTGTGCGAAAAATGGAATACGGGCATTTTCATAAAAATGTGCAAGGGCGTTTTCAGGCTTGTCCCTCTAAAACATTATCTTTTTTAAACAATTAATTTTATTTGAAACTAGAACAAAATTTTACATTGGGTTTATACATTTAACTAATATTTTATAATATTACTAAAGCCAATCGTAGTATAACTTTTTGATTAAAAAATAATAAAACAACAGAATGCTATCATTTTACCGTGTCCCTTTGAAGCCAGATGATATTTCAACATCGAATTTAAGTATTAGTTGTTAAAATTTGCTATCAGTGCAGTATTTTATTTTTCTAGTGATAATGTAGGGTCATTTTAAGAAAAAATATATAGTATCACAACGCAAAATAAAAAAAAATAAATAGAATTTAATTACCGGAGGGCATTTTAAAAACCCTGACACAATCAGTTTTGTTACCACATTTTTTTCTAAAATACTACACTTTTTGTATGTTTTATGTAATAACAACAATAACAGTCTTTTATTCGGCGCCTATTTTGTAAACATTGTTTAATTTCTTCCAAAATTTCATGTGAGGAGCACATTATGATTCAGTGCTTCGTGTGGGCGTACTTTGTTTGTCAAGGTGTGTTACCAATATTTCTTGACGCGTTAATTAGTAAACATATTTTTGTGGTTATTTTCAAAATATTTATCATCTAATACAACTTATAAAACTGTTGATGAGACGTCACCATAATCGTATATTTTTTAAATAATTATTAATCATGCGAGGGTAAGATAACGTTACGTCAGTTTTGTATGGTAACATATAGTATGACCTAAAAAGTAACAAAACTGACTATAAAGGAGACTGGCCATTACACTTTTTACCAACTTACCAAAAAGAGGTATGTATGCCTCCCATGTTTTATTAAAACTCGTTCAGCTCTTAAAGTTGTTAGGTAACAGAAGTGACAGATGGACAGACAGATATGATGAAACCGAATTGTTGATGACATATTTTTAGTACTTTTGACGGGAATTTGAAAACGTCATGTGGTGCTCTTGTATTATATTCGATATCTTAGTGTTTTAACGTGTTATATTAGATAATTTTGATGGCATTTTATGTAATGTGATGTGCGGAAATACTGGGATGTAATGAATATCATATAAAAGTGCTTTACAACGTTTTGGTTTTCCATCAAAATTCCCACAAGATACCATTAACAGTGTGGCCATTGCACTGTTAATGGTGACAATTTGACTTAGACAACGACTGACTTGAAAGACTAAAAACGTGAAAATATTTATAACTTGACACTGGCACCAATAGCTCGTATATGTAGCTGATTGCCAATACATAAGAAGAAGAAGACATATTTTAAATAAACAGACTTTCTGATATTTACAATTTTACTAGAGTATCAATATAATATGAAAAAAAAAATACATAATTCATCCATCTACACACATTTTATTTTGTCGAAATACTGTTTTGGATGCAAAAAGAAGGTCCTGGCTTCAGATTTATGATCATTATACTTCTTTCTGCCAATGAGTCGAAGAACATCAAATTCTTAATAAAGACACCTTATTTTTGGTGTACTTATTGTGATTTTAGTGTCTATGATCATTATCCGGTAGACGAATAAACGTAGTGTTTAATTTCTCTGTGGCAGACGAATGCCAGCAATGTTTGTTATTTTAATTTATTAAATATTTTTATTTTAATGACGAAGAGTAATATATATTATACTGTTGTGCGAGTTAGTATATTTAATAACATACTAATTTGCACCACATATTTTAAAAAGACTGAACATAATTTTAATGTAAACATTTTAAAAATGCCAAAAAGTAACTGTATAATTTATTTTACTATGTGTATTACCGTAATATAAGTACAATATTTCGTGAAAAATTGTGCAACAAGTATTCATATTTTAATATTATTTTATGATTGAATATAAAAGACTACTCTGTACTGTACTACTGTTACATTGGTGAATTTAATATAATTTAGGTAATTACATTTCTCACCTTGCAAACATAATCTCTCTATAACCATACACACAACATACTTTTTTAACAAGTCACTTTGTAGAATGGAGGTTTGTGTCCATGTATATGATTAAAAATTTAAACGGATGTTAAGCAACATTTGATACAATTTATTTTGATTATTAATTGTCTAATTGATTTTGTTGGTTTTATCAAAGTAATTATATAGTTTCAATGAGAGATTTTAGAACTTATTAGATTCTGATGATAATGTAAATGGTTCTTTATAATTTTGTTACCATCAGTTTTGTTACTGTCCCCCAAATTTTTCAATTTAATTTCTGACTATTTTTTATATTTCAGGCTTTAATACCGTAATTTAACGTAATTTAAGTTAAGATATATGATAACTGTTTTATTATCATAATTATATTAAAAGAAACTTAGTTTTACATAAAAAAAAATAAAAATAAGTGTTTCTTCTGTTATCAACAGTGACAAAACTTGCTAACTATTGTCATATTTTTAGTATTTTTTCAAGTTTGTTTGACGAAGTTACATCATTAGGTAGTTCAACCATGTTCTTTTTGTTTTTTTATTAAAAAGAGAGGTATTCCATTTATTGTTTCATTTTAATCATGTTAAACAAAAGTATCAAACCTGACATCTTTTTGTCTGACTAGGCCTACGTTTTTGCTTGTTTTTAATAAATTATGCAATCAATCCAAGTTAAAAACTGAAATTCGATAAATATGTAAATTAGACTATTACTAACAAATATAATATCACCTTAAAATGAAAGTTTAAAAAAATCATGTGTTTTTTTGGTACTGCCTATTTTTGTGAAAATGCCCATACACACCCTTAATAACTTTAAAAGCTTGTGACTGCTTTAATTATGTATATTTTAAAATTATTATTGCATTATAAAATATATTATTTATCATTTAATAATAGTCAGATATGCAATTGATTCTAATACTGTTTTCATTTCTTGTCACAACAACACTTTTCCTTCCCTTTTTTTTACACCCCGCTAATGCATCCTGGGCAATAGAAGAAGCAATGCGGGACCCCATAGACCCACCCATCATAAAGATACTTACCAAGATTCAAAGTCGGCACAGCATTTTTAGTTAGACGTCCGCTGGTTGCAACATAAAAGTTTTCAAAGTGATTGCCACATATACGTATGTTGTTAGATATATATATATCACCTCTTTCTTTGTCTGCTTCGCTCAATATGCTTTTCCATTGTTCAAATTTTTCTAAATAAGGGTATTTAGATGGTGGGAATTGATGGACTTTGTCTGAAAGATATATACAAAACTGTAGCTATTTTCATTTGTATCGCCATATTCTTCTATCATTTAAGTTTATTGGGTAAGCTTTTCTGCATAATGAGAAGGAATTTAATTATATTACCCCTTTCTTTCCTCCATCCATCCATCCATCAGCCTATAAATGTCCACTGTTCGACATAGGCCTCTCCACGAGAATGCGAACCAAAACAGTCCCGCGTCCCCTGCATCCAACAGTGCCTGCGACCTTGATAATGTCATCATTCATTCTTTCCTATGATTATCAAAAGATTAATAATATTCCATCCATATATTGCAATAGATATATTCAAAATAAATCCCTATATTAATCTGACTAGCTAAAGTGGCATAGTACCCTAATTTCATCCATCAGGGAGAAACGCATGCCTAATATCAGGCAGTGTATGCACTGCAAAGAACAATATATATAAAGCAGGGGGCCCAAACTCTTACTAAGGTACATACTGTAAATATAAGGCAGTAACCAAGTTTTGCCCCCCCTGGTATTGCAGAGAATTATCTCTTACCACTGGATAGGGTGTGAGTGCTTTCCCGATTATGATTCAATAAAAAAAATATAGATGATATATTTCTTTCATTGCCTATGGTGGCAACAAGCAGCACACCTGGTGGTAAGTGATAATGCTGCATATGGATCTTAACAACACCAGAAGCACAGCAAGGCCGCTACCTACAGTGAAAACAGTGATACTCTTACATCTCATTTAAAAATAGGCATGTCATAGCGCATGGGATACTCAGAAGCAGGTAGTTCACTCCTCACTGTAGGATATCTACATATAAGTGGGAAAAATGATAGCTGTAAATATACAGTTCAGGGGCATAGCGTTTTCAGGTGAAATGAAGGAACCCTGCTACATTGTCAATTGGTACAGTGGTAAAACGGTGATGGTGATACCAGGTCAAATATCTTTGTCATTATCAGTAGTAAACTTTATCAGTACTTGACTACTTTCTCTCGATTTAAGAAGCATCCTGTCTCTATAAAATATGAAGAAATTCAATTTTTCACTCTGTCTGTATTATGGCAGTCACTATGTGAAATAATTGATAGTGATCATATTTAGACTACAAAAGAACTCCATTATGATGATGATTAGATTATTTTTAGACTGTGATTTAAACAAATCATACCTTTAAAGGGAACACATCCAAAGTAGCACTTGAAGGCTGATTTTCGCGGCATTTCTAAATTATCAGATAGCAATTCATTCAACTGGATGGATCACTGATTTAAATATCTATTAAAGGTTCCAAGGTAGAAACAGAGACAACACGATATGTAAATAGTAACAAATTAATCTATCCAGCCCTTGAATTACGTTTCATTGCTAATCTAGATTCTAAAATATCAAATAACGTAAATAGCAATAATATAAACAAATCTACAATCTGAATAGTAGATTCTAAACAAGTAGAATTTACTAAGATCTAAACTTGAATATAACGTTTAACGACACCTAGTAACATATCCTATACACTAAATTTATAAATAATTATTGACATTATTCATAATAAATTATATACCGAGACTTCCTACGTATTACATACATACAACGCCATCTAAATTATTTATAACGCAAAATCACCACATGGCGTTTCATCACGTTAACTTTTTTTTTAATGGTTATGGTGGAAAACGAGTATGCTGCACACCTGATGGTAAGTCTCACTGCCGCCCATGGACTTTTGCAATACCAAGGGTATTGCTAGGCCACTGCCTACCAATAAAATCTTCAAACCTACCCAGTTAGGCTTCCGGCTCTCTCGCTCACCGAACGAAGCGCAATAGCAGATTGCCATTACTCAGACGTCGATCTTCTGAGAGTGTGGTACTATCCCGGACGGACCGACCTGCGACTTTCGACAGAAAACTGTCAACAGCGTGGTCCTACCACTATTACCTTCAAAACTCATTAGTTGAGTAGGTTCGAGCCCAGTATACGACTGCTATAATGATCAGAAACACATCGCACCCGAACTGACTAGGCTGGTCACTTGTACCGATAACACTTCAACTTCTGACGACGCTACAACTACCGGTTCGTTTGACCATCTGTAATTACGGCTAGCATGGCATCAGGTGGAGATACCAACTCCTTTATTATCCTCGATTACTTTAATAATAAAAATAAAAGGTCTTTTTTTTAATATTATTATATTTAAAAAATGAAACAAAATACCATTTCAAATAAATATGAAATGTTTATTACAATCACATTTGTCTCCAATTCTGACCCGTAGCATTATCAAGGCTACAAAGTATATTTTCTATCACATATACAGTTTCCTAAGGGGTCACAAGTCTTATCTCATATTGGCGATACAAAGTATATAATAACGCAATTATTAAATTTAATACCTAAGCAAATCCATCTTCCCCTAACCCCATTATGTACATGTTAAGATAGCCTTGCTTAACGCTGCTTCGCATTACGCTCTACATTGATGGTAGGTAGTTTATGCGTTAAGTGGGGTCTTAGTGTATATGAGAAATAATGGATATCTTTCACGATAAACACCTGTTCCATCTGCTATCCGACTTCTTTAGCTTTTATACAATCAATTAGTGGACATGGACATAATGGACATTGAATCCTGTAAAAGTGACCAACCATATAATAGCTACTGATGAAAAAGGTTTTATTTTTTATTTTCTATCTATTGCTGTGATGTTATACAATTCCAAAATTATTTGTCTTTAAGTCCACAGAAATTACACTGTCATCTAGACAGAAGAAGTCTTAATTTAAGTCTTTCTTAAAGTCGTATCACTTTGATCTTATAGATTCACATTTTATTCACAATAAAATCATATACTATTTCACGACACTGTCTGATAATTTTTATTTATCTGATCAAAACTAAGACACTCTTTGCACTGTTCACATATCCACATATTATTACCATAACCTTTCTGTCTCACTATACACCACTGACAATGAGGAATGTTTTTTAAAATATCACTACTATTAATCTTCTGTCCATTGTCATTAGTCGAACTGCGTATTAGAAGTTGCGGTTTGATTATCTTAAATTTTCGTTGAATCGAGTTTTTGTTGCTGGCCTGCTGTGTTTGGTTTGACACTTTTGTTATTACGACGGGTTGCCTCAAATCTATTGTGTGTGTCTCAGGGCTATGGTATGGTTTCTTTCTGCTTTCCAATGATACATCCGTTTCTTTTTTTATATCTATGAACTCAGGTGTTACATAATTTTCCTCTTTAAAGCTGAAACAACAATATTTATTTTATATTTTTGAAAACAAAAAGAAGGACGTTAAAGATTAATATTTTATAGGAATCCCATGATTTGGCAAAGGAAACACAAAACTCTGGTCTCTTCATTTATCTCAGCTTATGTACATTGTACGCCGTACTGCTGAGCTGGAACTTCCTTCTAAATATGAGGAAAATCAACCTGTTATACCACTCTGGTCATATGGTGGGTGGTATAAGGTTTTATATCCAGTTTTACTTCTCTTGCATAAATGTTGTTAGCATATAAATGTTATTATCCCTTAGTCTCTTTTACGATACCCAGGAGCAAGAAATGGGGGGATGAACTACCTACTCCATATGTAAAAAATGGCTTCTTAGTTGTAAAAAAATTATAACTAGTATTAATACCCAAATGGGTTATATGTTGAGATGCAAATCAAACTACATAATGTCTTCGAAGGCAATCGATTGAGGGACTATGCCATCTTGGAAGATGAAAGATTTATCTCCAAAAGTTTACTTCACAAACATGCAATTTATCATCATCATTACAGCTCATATATGTCCCACCGCTGGGCTGAAGTCGCCTCCCAAAATGGGAGAGAAATTGATGTGCTACAAAGCACTTGTCAGGCGGGTTATGTATGAATCTATATAGAATACATTTCGAGTTTTCCATCTGTTATATAAATATGTATTATATATTTTAGTCGCATTTAACACCACCCACAGGTAAGGTAAGAGCTGGTGGTGAATTACACTCTCATTGAATCACCACATGAATCAAAGGATCTATGCAATGACTGAACATAAATTACAATCAGACTCAGACTTTTAATAGTGGTAGGACTAAGCTGTGGACAGTTTTCTGTCTACAGCCGCGGGCCGGTCCGTCTGGGCTAATACAACACTCTCGCAGAAGATCGACGTCTGAGTAATGGCAATGTGCTAATGCGCTTCGTTCGGTGAGCGAGAGAGCCGGAATCCCAACTGGGGTGGGTTTGGGGTTTATATTGGTAGGCAGCGGCCTAGCTGTACCTCTAGTATTTGCAAAGGTCTATGGGCGGTAGGTATGCGTCCGATATATCAAAACGAATCTGAAATCGGATTTCAGTCAGAAATCGTATCGTATCGATATTCAACACTATACAAACTGATTTTAGAAAACGTATCTCGGCAGAAACTAAATCAACACGACATATCAAAACAAACCTAGACCAGATCGGTCATGTACTGAAGGAAGGTGGAGTCAAGAGTCTCCGAAACCGGCGAGCGTGTATGAAGAGAATTATGAATGTTGAGGAAGCGAGTGAAGTATGCAGAGATAGAGTTCTCTGGCACTCTGTTCTCTCTGCCTACCCTGCAAGGGATATGGCGTGATGATATGTATGTGTGTGTGTGTATATCAAAACAAAACGACGAAATGTGTTTTCGTCGTATATAAACTAATATAAATCTAATCATAGCGCAATCGTTTTCTATTGCTAGTTTTGAAAACCAAACCAATATTTGAAAACTTACTAACTCTTTCACTCCGCTAAGCGATCGCTTAGTTAGAATGAGAGAAAGCGAATTTCATTAAAATTCGCCTCCTTTCCTTCTAACTAAGCGATCGTTTAGTGCAGTGAAAGAGATGAAGCGAGCGAATTATCATCAGTATTGGATTTTGGCGGTTTCTAAGAAACTAAGAATGGTAGATTGAAACGAAACAGAATTGGACAGGGAATAAAATCTATATCAGAATGCAACTACTTCCATGATAATATTACGCAATACTTAAGTATGCGCTACACGGTTTCAAACAGTGGTTTGAAGCAGAAAAAGCAGAAATGCGCTTTGCTGGCTACATGATTTAAGAGTAGTTTGAAACAAACAGTGTTTAAGAGAACGTGGCGCGGATAGTACGTCTTTACGCTCGCGTACCGTATATTCACTACAACGACGTCATGGCGCCAACAAAAAAAGTTGGTTATTCCAAATTTTTGTTCAAAGGCTCAAATGGGAGCCAACCTGATGATACGACATTCAAGGAGACATAATTTTATTTAAAGCTTACGAACAATGAATTGCATTTACCTAAATCCTACCTTCTACCAGAAACAAGTATATTTGTACCATAAGCTTTTGGGGTGATAGTGCTTTTGCACTTTTTTTTCTCATTATTTATTATTAGGGACTTTTATACAAATGTACATGCCAGTCCCATCGTATATAATAGTGCTTTTGCACTTTAAAACATATAACAAAACCATTTCCTGAACGAAACATTACAAGGGAGCAAAGAATATTCAAATACTGATCATACAGAACTAGAAGAATTATTGGCAACGCTTTCGGCATCCTTGCGTCCCGTTTTCGCGCTAAATTTAAATCATGTAAATTTGGATTGGAAAGTTGTGTTTTACACAATTTATTGAGAAAAAGTCTTGACAATTTTTTGAGAAAGTAAAAGAAAAATTTCATTCGCTAAAATATTCTACGCATTTTTTTTGTGTAATATTTTTATAAGCTTCACAATTTCAGTTCCAAAGACAGGGCAAGTCTTTGTATAACTCGAGAAGTTGAGTAATAACATCGCGATCGCATTCTGTCTGCTCACGCGCCATTTTGTACGCAGAACGTCGTCACGTGCGTCTGCGCTGACCGCTGCAGCGTGACTGTCGACTGTCGTTCATTTGGTTTGAAGTAGAGATGAGTAGTTCCGGAGCGTAATAGTTCTGCGAACTATGTCTTTTGCCGGAACGATCTAGTTCCAATCCAACCACACGGCTGAGATAGTTCCATAGGTCCGAGTCGTTCCGACGACCGAGTCGTTCCGACGACCGAATCGTTCCGACGACCGAGTAATAAAGTGTGCGTCATACATGTGCCTAAATATTCTTCTATATATCGTCGTCGTCTATATATCTTGGTTGTCACTCCTAACCCTGTCATGTCAAGTATGAGGGTAAATCAACTGATATTCCGACAATTACTGACAAATAAACGGTACCTAAAAATAACTTGTATTTCGTAGTTTATAGCTCCTTCAAAATACTAAATTTGAAGGAGTTATAAACTAAGAAATATGGATCTTGAATGGCTGGAGCCGATTAAAATTATGTCCGCACATGTTACGTTGGATTGGATTGCATAATCATGTCATTAGAACCGATGTTACCACCTTACATGTACTATCGGTCAGCGGAACTAGATAGGTCCGCGAACATGTTTCCTGGATATAGTTCCGACAGAAACAGGAATCGTTCCATGTCCGATCCGCTCCAGGACATGATTTGCACATGACTAGTTTGAAGCAAGCGGCTAGATGGTTTCAAACAAGATTTAGACGAACGCTTGGCCCTGTGGTTTGTAGTGCAAGCCTCGCTACCAAGGGCGTTTAGAGGTCATGCGAAATTTGGCATCAAACATCTATCTACATTGTTTGAAGCCGTTGCTTCAAACCACTGTTTGAAACCGTGTAGCGCATACTTAAATGATAGTTTAAGTTTTGTGTTTGTTAAATAGATTTTTTGAATTATTGGAGTTTTGAAGCACACTTGACCTTGGTGACACGTGCGGTGTGCGCGTAATGTTATTTTTATGTTCTCGTGAACTATATAATTAGATAGGTATTTTATGATTTAATACTATACTAGTGTATGTTAGTATCATATATACGATTTGATGATAAATAAGAAATAACTATTAATTGTAAAATGGAAACAAAAAAAAAACATACAAAAAATATGTACATTATATAATCATGAAATCATTGTAAATATGACGATTTTTAAATGCGCCAGAAAGTTTTGTATCATATCCAAAACAAAACATTTTTGCTAGTCCTAAGCCTAAATAAAGCATGAAGGAAAATCGGACACCTATCCAATCAACAAAGAAATTAAAGAAAAATATTTTGATCGCGTTCGTTCGTTTGCGTTTTTCGTCTACTACGCTAAAATAACTAAAACCTGAAACCATCGAATATCGATAGAAACTAAGGTAAATCCGATCCGCCAACCGCTCCGGAAATCGATTTCTGAAATCGAATTTTGAAATCGATTTCAATATCAGAAATCGAATTTGTATTGGTTTGCGTCAAAATCTGAAAACGCCCATCTCTAATGGGCGGCAGTGACACTTACCATCAGGTGTGCAGTTTGTTCGTTTGCCACCATAAGCAATAAAAAACCAGACTGAACAACAATTAAGTATTGTCCCGTGGAAGAATCACAGCTATGTTACTTGGCATGGCAGGTCGGTATCTTAACCACTACGCTTGTATAAACTAATGTATCAACAAAACAATTCTAACCTTTGTTGTGAATTAGTGATATGATCCAAATTGAAATGTTGTTCTACATATTGAGACTCTTCAACTATTCGTGTGATGGTATCTTCTGTCACGCCGGTGGCTTCAGCAGTACGCTTGAGGATGTTGGCCAATGGGCTCACATCACATATATCTCCAACAAGAGCTTTCATATAATCATATTCAGTTTGAAGATAATTGTAAACTCTAGCAATAATTGCACGACTCTGAAAAATAGTAAATAAAGTTTAAGTATGCATAAAAAATAATAATAAATAGTTCTTAATAATTATAAAGATATGTTAGGCTCATTCTTTGAATTTCCGTCTGTCCGGTCCGGACGGAAATCTGTTCCGTCCGGAGAAGCACCACACTCTCGCAGAAGATCGGCGTCTGAGTAATGGTAACGTGCTATTGCGCTTCGTTCGATGAGCGAGAGAGTCGGAAGCCAAACTGGGTGGGTTTGGGGATTGTATTGGTAGGCAGCAGCCTAACTATACTCTTGGTATTGCAAAGCTCCTTTGGCAGCAGTAACACTTACCATCAGGTGTACTGCTTGCTCGTTTGCCACAACATACAATAAAAAAAAATAGATGGAGTTAGCCCAGGTCGATAATAAATCTCTTACTTGTCTTTTACGACATCCACAAGCCAAGTAATGATTGATAGTATTCATAGCAGCTATCAAACTCGAATCACGATAAAATTCTTAAATAATAATCTGGATCAGATCCCAAAAGCAGCACCTGGTTAAGAGTTACTTACTAGTAATTAATATAAAAGCTGGGTTACACAAGTAATTGGGATAAGAGCAGGATGATATTAAAATCATAAGAATAACTTACAGAATCTTCTACAGGAACATCTTCATAATCATGTTCATGTTTAAATTCATTCATTATGATTTCATTATTATCTATGGTCGCTGATGTTGTAACAAAATCCTCCTCCATAACTTCTTCATTATCTATGGTTGATATATTATCTGTGGAATCATTGCTATCATGGACATCGAAATCTGGAAGAATAAGAAAGAAATACAATCAGCTCTAATATTACGTGGTTGTCCTAAAAGCAGACTAAACGATGACATGTGGTCAATGATTGTTTTAAATATGTAGTGACGAAATATTCATTAAAAATACATAAAATCTAATTGACGCTGTAATTTAAAAAAAAAGAGAAAATATTATCATCATTGCACCTCATATATGTTCCACTCTTGGGCTCGAACCTCCTCAACAATACAAAAGAAATTGACCGACCACCATATCACGCTGGTCAGATTAATTAGCATTGGGTTCTATTTCAAACTTGCCTTTTCTTGCTATTATTTATATTATATACATATTATATTTCTAGGTCGTCTTTTACGACATCCACGGGCAAGTCAGAGGATGGTGAATGAGAAGAAATACGTCCACAGGGAAAAGCTGAGCCAATAGCTTACTATCTACAAGAAAAATACAAATTATATCTTGTTTTATTGTTTATGGTGGCAAATGAGCAAGCAGCACCTCTGATGATAATTTTGCAATACCAGGCAGAGCTAGGCCGTTGCCAACCTATACAATCCCAACCAGAAACTTGGGCTTCCGGTTTTTATATAACAACACAAAGTTTTCTAGACATAAATTTTACTTACCTGGAAGTATTTCTCTTGTCGATAGCTTCAACTGCGGTGCAATCACGGAAGAGACACGTTTTGTAATCATTTTGCCAGAAACTCCTGTAACGATGAGATACGCAATACATATTTAGTAGTCCTAGGACCACACTCTTGACAGTTTTCTGTCTATGTACCACACTTGATGGTAAGTGTTACTGCCGTCCATGGACTTTTACATTACCAGGGGTTTAGTTAGGCCACTGCCTACCAACTGCTGCCAACTGCTGTAGACAGAAATCTGACAAGAGTATGGCTACTATACTTCAGGAAATTTGAAAATAAATATCCATTACAGATCTAAGTGGTGATATCTATCTAGATATCCGTGTAGTGATGGAGTAAGAATACAATTCACCACCCCTATCTTACCCGTGGGTGATCGTAAGAGACGATTAAGGGATATAAAAAGCATATAACATCTATACAAGAGAAGGAAACCTTGAAACAAAACCCTGTACCAACACGTATGACCAGCGTGGTATAGTAGGTTAAATTCCTTCCTATTACAGAGGAGGCACAAGCTTAACAGTGGGACATATATGAGCTGTGATGTCGATGATGACAGATCTAAGATCGTGACGGCAGTTAATAAAAACAGCTGATCTTAAAACACCTGAAATTCATAAATTGTAGCAACCTTCTCGATCAGGTTAACTTACAAATAAAAAAAACCCCATTATAATCTGTTCATTTTTTAGAATCTACAGTGTTACAGACAGGCACGTTACAACTTATAGCATTTTTAAAATTCTCGTGCTTTGTCGACTTTACAAATAAGCAATTAAGAAAAACAATATCTAGATTTAAATCAATGACAAAGTGGAAGGATGTAGGTATCGGGGGAGACCGAGACTAACCTATCTAGACAAGATTGATCACGTACTGAAAGTAGGTGGAGTCAAGAGTCTAAGAAACCGGCGAGTGTGTAAGAAGAGAATTCTGAATGTTGAGGAAGCGAGTGAAGTGTGCAAGGATAGAGTTCTCTGGCACTCTGTTCTCTCTGCCTACCCTACAAGGGATATAACGTGATGATATGTATGTATAGATTTAAGCCAAATCTTGTCCAAAATCCTGCCTAGACAACATTGTATCAAAGAATATATTCAAGACTCATTATTTCAGAATGCTATTTAGACCAGGATACTATTTATTCATTACCACATAGATAACATGTATAGCCGCATATATTCCCTCGAGTACACATCACTTCTCTCTGTCCACCACTAAGAAGAAATGTATTAGGCTCCACTTCTCCAATTCCTCGTTTGAGTAAGCTTTTGAATCAATATTGTATGTCTACAGACATATTTTCAGATTCTTTCATTCGCTTTGGTAAAATTGTACAAACATTGTTTTTTTTTTTGTAAATATAATGTGGCTTTGTTTTTATAAATTGATTAGAATTACTCTTGTTTACTTTCTTTCTTAAAATACTATAGATAGATATGAGGCTGCTAGAACCAGAGCGGCCTAACTATAAGAACCATGTTTTACAATATGGAGGGAATTAAAATTAAATTGAATTTAAAAGATTTGAACATAAACCAAAAATGTACTTGTACTGCCATCTATTGTTAATTGCTTGTAAACAATTTTAGGACGCTGTGGTTTTGTAGATTAACATTTTTAGATTACGAAATTGCAATTAGGTTAAAAGTTGCAGCAATGCAGTTATGCCATTCTGGTTCTAGTAGCCTCATATATGCATGTGGTGTTTGCTTGTTATATAATGTAACTTTTTTGTAAACTTATAAAACTAGAAATAAGTGGATGTATTACTGTTACATTTGTTAGAAAACGAAATAAATAAATAAAATAAATTACCCTTAAGGGTGGTAGCAGACTTATACAACACCAAGCTAGAGATCTGTGCGCGAATTTGTGTTGTCAATGTAAAGTGTATCTACGTACGACGCTCAAAAGTTCACATTCCAATGAACAGTATTTTGGCGTGTGGTAGCTGTGTTGTATAAATGGGCTACAGACCCTAACAATCAACAGAAAGTTAATTTACCTGCAACAATTTGCATTGATGTTGAATGCTGCTCAAATGTGTTCCTAGGTTCTGGACTATTACAATTTGTATCAGACATATCTGCAATGCGAAAGCAATCATTTACATAATGATACAATAATTTTAGATATATTTTATACAGTAATTTCAATTATATGAAGTACTATAATTTTCAATATATAAATATTTATAGAAAAATATCTGTGCGGTAGCTGCTACGAATACTACCAACCCTTACTTTGCTGGTGGATGTCGTAAAAGACGACTAAAGATACTGTCTGTCTGACTGACTTGTTACAACCTGGCCCAACTCCATATGATGCCGTTTGGTCAATAATTGCATTCCCGAGAAGGGTTGACGTCAGGCAGGCGCCCGGTCATAAAACTATTGCCAATAACTTTAACAATATGTATTATGAAAGAAGAGTACATATTGTATCGACCCCTAGTAATTGGGATAAGAGTAGGAGAATGATGAATGATGAACTACTCTACTAGTCGTAGCGTGTTATATATAAACCTCACAAATGCCTGTGGATTCACTCGTTTAAAAGTAACTTTCTGTGAAAGTCTCTGTGTGTTTCACAATTCACATTTTCATCCAAATCTATTCAACAATTTAAGCGCGATTGAGTAACAAACATCTTAACAAAATTTCACATTTACAATA
Organism: Lymantria monacha; assembly: GCA_905163515.2. NCBI lineage: Eukaryota > Metazoa > Arthropoda > Insecta > Lepidoptera > Erebidae > Lymantria > Lymantria monacha. The sequence continues at coordinate 4,725,226 of LR991104.1, forward strand.
CTAGTATGTCTTCGTTACTACCATCTATCTATCAGCCCATACACGTCCACTGTTGGACATAGGCCTCCCCACGACAATGCCATTTGCAACGGTCCTGTGCCACCTGCATCCAACGGTTTCCTGCGACCTTGATAATGTCATCAGTCCACCGAGTCATCCTACGCTGCGTCGTCCGATTCGTGGTCGCCACTCTAGAACCTTTCTTCCCCAACGGTTGTCGGTTCGTCGAGCGATGTGGCCTGCCCAATGCCACTTCAACGTACCAATTCTTCAAGCTATGTCGGTTACACCCGTTTTTCTACGGAATTTCATATACCGGATTTTATCACGTAGAGAAATACCGAGCATTCGTTCTTCGTTACTACACACGTAACGAAATTTATCCATGTGGCGACGAAGTAAGAATATAACGGTCATAGTCTCCGCCTTCCACATGGGATGTAAGAGAAGTGAACTTGGAATTTAAACGCCAATAGTGTTTGTCGTATAGAAAAATAAATATTATCACCATTAGAAGAAACACTAATATCCGGCTGTGTAAGTTGCGATGTGTTTAAAACCCTTAGTTTTATTTCACGCTCTTTAATAAATTTTGCCGCATGCTCAGGCATACCTGTAATGAAAAAAAAAATACAATAATCCGTGAAAGGAAGAAAAGAGAGAGAGCTAAAAAGAAGAAAAATACAACCAGCACTAAGGATCTTTGCGTTGTGTGGGACTTGAATCCTAGAACTGGAAATTAATGCTTCTTTACCCGCAAACTACCAGCAGGTTTACGTCAAGGATTTTTTTAATCTCTTCGGGGACATTGGCATATTTGTGAATACGTGTTTTTTTTTTAATTATTTCAACAGAAATTAGGTATTTTCTTTGTCTTAATGAATATTAATTATTTTTTGTTATTGAATTGTTTACAATATAAAATGAACAAATTGCAATAACAAATAAATCAAATTCACGCTTTTTGTACTTTCAAAACAACTTCGTTCCTGAAGCGGTTACATAAAAATCCTTCTGATAGCAATAATCAGACTTTTGAGTATATGCTTTTTTGGTTTTTTCATGCCAAAAAGTTTGGTGAAGAAGAAATTAAATTTTACAAATCTTTTTTTGACGAAAATCGATTTTCATAATTTAAAGTGTTGAAACTAACTCACAAATTGATGAAAGTTTACCTGAGGTGGCTACCCCAGGTATACTTTTGCTTCTACCTCTGTTGCTAGGGTAAAAACGGATACATACATGGTCCTACATGAGAATCAAACCCCTATTATTTGACGATTTATTTTTGGCGGCTTTGATGTAGTCACACCCAGTTAAATCCGTCCGGGACAACAGCAAGAAAGGCGAGCGACCCCATAGACCCGCCCTACAAGTACCTATCAATGTCACATGGGCGGGCCCACACGAGCTGGTGTCCAGTGACCCGCTCGGCAGGTTAACCTTACGAGTATATATAAGTTGGTATCATAAACACTATAGATAGCAATCTGTGAAGATCAATTGTTCGTAATCGCGACCGCTACCGAGAAGATCCGATAAGAAAATCAGGTTTATCTTTTACTTTTTCCTTATAAAATTGTATACAGCATATTGTGTGTAGCTCCAGCATGATTTCCTCAAAAGCGCGATATAAAACTATTAAAAAAAGAGATTATGGCTGGACCATATATTAAGACCTTACGACTGTCGCGCGCGGCTGATGCGACAATCTTCGGGAAATTAAAAGTCAAATACAAACGCGATAAAATCTATAAAAATAGATTTATTATTATTATACTGCAAAAAATTTGATTTATCTTTTGCGCCAACCCTATACCGTATAATTTGACCTTAGAACATTTCTCCCAAAGGCCGCGGAAGTGGAACATGGTTTTTTTATTATTGTTAGGTCTTTTTAAGAGCTATCTTTCTCTGCTAGTCACAAGTCCTACTTTTGAGTATTTAATGAGAAAAAAAAATAATTACGAAAATCTGAAAACAATAACTAAATATCCAGAAGTGATTTTTCAAAAATAAAAATAGACAAACATGCACCTGAGGATGTTCTATCAGACTATATTTATTTAAAACAATCAACCTGGATATTTAGAATTAATTTTATTTTTTTAAAGCTAAATAAAGGTCACGTAAAGTTCAATAATTTTTATAAAAAAAATATTTGAATTTGACACGTGGATGTTTTACTCGTGCATTTTAAATGCATACCTTGATCGATTAAAGCTATAAACAGCAAAGGGAATTTTTTTGGTGCCATCAAACACTGTGCGTTGGGGTGTAGGGGATAGAATGTCAATAGACGATCTCTCCGGTACCCCGTAAAATCGTGGAAGGAACCTGTGGTTCTAGTGGGTATTACGGTCAAGAAGTCGGCCGGTCCCACACACCCCGTCGTCTGTTACCGGCAGGGAAAAAAAAGGGGCTGGTATAAAAACAACAAAACAATAATTATATTGTATTTTTTAATTATTCATTTTGATATTTAAGAATCATATGAGACTGCTAGAACTAGAGTGGCCTAACTGCATTTTTGCAACTTTTAACCTAATTGCAATTTCGTAATCTAAAAATGTTAATCTAGAAAACCACAACGGCCTTAGATTGTTTAAAGCTCTTAACAATAGATGACAGTACAAGTACATTTTCAGCTTATGTTCAAATCGATTAAATTTAATTTGATTTTTATTTTAATTCCCTCCATATTGCAAAACATGGTACTTTTTTTTTTTCATTGCTTATGGCGGCAAACGAGCAGACAGCACACCTGATGGTAAGTGTCACTGCCGCCCATGGACCTTTGCCAATGGTATAGCTAGGCCGCTGCCTACCAATACAACCCTGAACCCACCCCAGTTAGGCTTCCGGCTCTCTCGCTCACCGAACGAAGCGCAATAACACATTGCTATTACTCAGACGTCGATCTTCTGCGAGAGTGTGGTACTACCCCGGACGGACCGGCCCGCGGCTGTAGACAGAGAACTGTCCACAGCGTGGTCCTTCCACAATAAAATTCTTGTAGTTGGGCCACTATGGTTCTAGCAGCCTCATATGTAGTTATGTATATCAAACTCACTTTTGTATAGATATATATATATATATATATATATATATATATATATATATATATATATATATATATATGTATATATATATATATATAGGGTTTATTTATTTATATACATATTATGAAAACGATAAGAGTGTATCACTCATTCATTTCAAGTTGGCGGCAAAAATGGGTAGCTTTTCTTTTTTTAAGAAGTCTCAGTTCAAAAATTAAACCTTTCACTACTCCAGCTCTGGTAAATTTCTGCATCATCATATTTAATTATTACAACATTACACACTGGACCAGTCCATACCAACACGTCTTCCCTCTCTTTATGGAGGAGGCTCGAGCCCAACACTAGGACATATATGAGCTGAGATGATGAAATCATGTATAAGATGATTATTTATGTACTCACCAGTCAAATACTGAGATGGTATAGCTAAAACATTAAGACGACTACTTCTAGTTCTATCCCTGATAGTAAAATGACGATCACATACTCTGTATTTTTTATAATCATAATCCGGGTCATAACGACCGTTAACTATTTTCACCCATTCCCTGTGTTGTTCCGGGTATTTCTCAGGATTAGGAAATATATGAAGTAATCCTCCTGAAAAATATAAAAAAATAACTATATATCAACTGATATCATTATATTTACAACTAACCAAGTTTACTAATTAAGCTTATTGGTATTCCCCGCCCTACAAGTTCATGTCTCTTGCTATCATTAATATTCACACCATTTCATAAAACTTAGGCAAAGTTTATGAATATTAATAATGTTAGATTATAGTTTCAAAAACACAAACCATTACTGATATTGGAAATAAAAACAGAGTAAATATATATACATTTAGTTAATTAATACAAATATCGATCAGTTTCGAACACAATCAACTTGTGTCTCACACTTTAACACTAACTCCACACATCATTGGCAAATTTGTGGCAACCCTATACCATAGTAGCCATTAATAACAAGAAGTTGAAGTTAAGCAATAAATTTTAGAATTAACTAACAAATTAAGGAAACATACCCATACCATGTAGTGTACATGATACATATTTTGCAATTCTATGTAGTAATTTCGTAATAAGTTTTCAAGCAGTCGTTAGTATGGTTTTAATTTTTTTTTTGCTAATGATGGTAAACGAGCAAGCAATAAACCTGATGGTATGTGTCACTGCCGCTCATGGACATTTGCAATACCAAGGGTATAGCTAGGCCGCTAGCTACCAATATAAACCCCAAACCTACCATATTGGGCTTCCGATTTAAATCTTGATGATGTAACTTGACTGCATAATACAAACTAATACTCCGTCCAGCTCTTATGACCAAGCAAAGTATTATTAAAAAGTAAACAGATCACACAACATATATAGAATGTATATTAATAAGCTGTGTTTTATGTGTCCATAGAAATGCTTCTAAACAACAGATTTATTGCTATTGCAAATATCTGTAATATAATTAACAACTGCCAAAATTCCTTTAGAGTACTTTTGCAGTTATATGGAAACTTTCCTATGAAGATACAGACAAGTTAATATTCATTAGCACAGTTCATAAACATTCTACTGCTTATGAACAGCCCGTTCATAAATTAGGTAAGGGATTTTGAAGAAAGATTTGCCCGACCGTAAGACATCATAAGATTGCAACTACTCCCCTTTAATAAGAATTTTTGTAAGAAAGGGGCCTTTGTTCTGATAATATCTTTTAATACAATCTTCTTACTATAAGTAGGTATCATTAACTCACTGCAATAGCATTAATCTTATTAATCTAACACAGTTTTGACTAAAATTAGTAATTTTCAATTTAATATCTTACGTAATGTCAGGTTCACTAGGCGTGTATGTAGTAAGAAGTTATAATATTCGATAACCAACGTCCGACTTAATATATCATGGTCAGACAAGTTAATATAAGGTTTTATTTAGAATTTCATTGTTTTAAGCATTTTATATGCCTTCCTTTTACAACATTCAAGAGTAAAAAAATGGTTTACATAGTATGGGGTACATTCCCTAAGAAATAGTTTTCATATGTTATATATACTATATGTTATGAATGAAGTTAGTTAAACTATTATTATTAAAGAATATATATAAATATATTTATTTAAATAATAATGGCACTATAGATTGAACAATTTTAAGTAGATTGACAGATTATTACATCTTATTTGCTTTACAGATTTAGGCAAATATATCTCTGCTAGCTACAGAAGCTTGATATGTCACCATTCTGCTCAAAATATCAATTTTCTATTGAGCAAACCCTTTGCATTTGATAAAGAAATAAAAACAGAAAAAAATAATGTTCCTTTGTATTTATTAATGAATTCCTTGCAAAATCGAATAACAATAAAATTCACTTTCTTTTAGGTTACGTTTTTTAAGTTAAAATATTTATCTTCTTTTGAGCTGAACGAACACTAAAGCTATCATTATAAAGATTATTGTAATGTTTTAAATACTTACGTGTACTCCGCGGACATCCGAGAGCACAACGCCTTGGCATTGTTAGCGCTTATAACGTTATACACTTCTTAAATATACAATGCTAAATTGTTTTTTTGAGGAAAAGTGCGGCAATTAGCAGGTATATTTTAAATACACACAGAAGCCGCAAAATACAATAACGAAAAAACCCGATACACCGAAAACACGACGCAATTGACACAAGTTAGGGAAGGGACATAATAATCAATTAAAGACACACCGAATAAAAATCGATTTTAGTGTACATATAACTGGAAGAGTAATCGTAATTGAAAAATTTATTTTGTTGAATTACATGATTACATCTGCATGTTTTAAACAGATTCGTATCAGTCATTTTGTAGACTTTACAAACATTTCTTTATATTAGTAGTAGTAATACAACTTTTCGAAGTAAAACTTCTTTGAAAAACTTTGAGAGTAAAATTTCAAGACCAAAGTGTTGCAAAAAGACGAATGTTAAAACATATGGAAAATGATTGACTGAGTAATATACATTTTAACTCTATTCTAAACTGGGCCTTACTAATCTGTACAATGACAATTTTATTTTATTAAAGGCTGTTCCCTTTAATAAAATAGTCATTGTACAGATTTATAAGGCCCAGTTTTTCCCGATACGTAGAAATGCCATTAGTTTCCTTAAATTCAATTATTATATAATTCAATTAGTATTAATACAATAAAATACTTAGTGATACGACAGATTAGTGTTCAAATTGAGACTAAAATAATGAAAGATAAAAATATGACGAATTCGTACCGTTAACGTATCGAGTACTCGATATTATGACGATATTAGGCAGTAAGAACTACACGGTTATCGTGAGCTCGATACGATTATACTGCTAACGTCATAGTTACGTAACCGAAGATGGCGTCCGACTACAATCAACGCCGTTCTGTCGAATGGAGCGTTTGAAACATATTACTTGAAATAAATAACTTTAATATTTGTATCTATACGTTAAAAATATTGAGTATAAATTAAAAAATATAGCTAATAAATAAATGATAGACTAATTAAATATTTATTATAATTTTAAAGAGACATTATTCGTATAGAGTAAAAGATATTGCAAAATAATATTTTTAAGTTTCCAAACAGATCCAATGTCATTTTAGACTAAGATTGTTTACAAACTAATAAATCGCTAGTATAAGTAGTACATCTTAATTTTGTACTAATTAAATAAGTATTTATTTGTTTCTTATTATGAGAACGAGTCACTTTCAATATTTAAAGATGATGGATTTCATGGAAGCGTAAGTATTAAATCTTATAGATATTTTTTATAAATTAGTAAACTATATTTTTCGTATAAATTATGTTTCGTTCCAGTAATGGAGATTTGTCTAAACCTGGTGGTGGTATACGAGGACGACATTTTATTCAAATGAAATGGAAGGAACTGATGAAAATTTTAAACAACGATAGAACTGGCGAAGCCAAATCTGAAGAGAAATGGCGAAAGGTAGGTTGTTGAATTTATAAGAGGGTTTTCTTTGTGTGATACTTTACACAATGGCACAATATTTAAAATGAAACTGCATTCTTAAAATTTTATCAAGGTATGGAGTGACTTAAAAAATAATTGCAAAAGGAAGGCTGCTAAAATTAAAAAAGCTGCAACGAGCACAGATGGACGTCGATTATACCAATTGTCACTAACAGATTTGGAAAATAGAGTTATGGAGTTAGTTCGAACTCAAGCAGGCACTAGTAATGTAGAGGAAACGGAGGCGTTACAGGTCTGTATTTCATTTAATTAATTTTAACACACATAAGCCTTTTTTTTTAAAGATAATACCCCGAATGACAAGGAAACAATATTTTTATTGCAGAGGACTTTTACAATTGAATTAAATTAATTATTTAAACCATTATGCCATCTGTGCAGGCAACTTCAGTTAGGATTACCAATCCTATTGTTAAAAATAGTAGAATAATTTGTTCCGTTTTCTAATATAAATAATTAGTTCTTTTTATTTATTAAATAAAATTATGCGAAATATCATTGTTCCCATGTGGTGATGAGATAAGAACACAATGTGTTGCAACAGCTTCCTTTCCCGTGAGAGATGTGCAAACCGACTAAGAGAGTATCCAGGTAACACTCTTCTCTGTAACACCAAGTCAATGATGAGACCGCCTACCAAACATGGAGATTATAGCACATTAGTATTAAAAAAAATATGAAGTAAATATATTTACGTAGGTCTATGAAAGTACAGGCACATAACTTCCATATAATTTTCCAGTAATTAAGAAAGAATAATTTTTCAGAATGAAGCTCAAGAGGTTCAAAGAACTGCTCGAGAGGGATCATTTGAAACAACTGTGGAAACTTCCGATATAGGTATATGCTTATATTATATTCTTTTCAACCCATATTCTACTACAGATCTCGAGCCTCCTTCTCAGTGAAAGGCATATTGTCTACTATAACCATGCTAGTCACACAAATTGCCATAGTGTTTTATGTCAATTTATAATTTTCTTGCCCAGTCTACTTTTACGACATCCATGGGCACCAAAGAGCGTGATGAATTGTATTCTTATTCCGACATCACCACTAAAGTTTAGTTATTAATCCCTGGATGAATAAGCTTAGTTCTACCTCAGTCATTGGCAGACACTAGTCTTTTACTAGTTCAGTATAAGACTGGTCGGCAGACCTTAGCCAGCTTAGTCTCTTTTTGCGGTATCGTTGATAAAGAAAAAGCCTGCTAAATTGTATCTTCATCACCAGACGTACAAATAATAATATTATATCAGCTTCTATAGATATCAGTGCTGGGCTTGAGGCTACTTCAGAATAGGAGGGCAATTGACCTACTATACTACGCTAATCAGACTTGTTGATACAGCGTTTTATTTCGAGAATTTCTTGTATTGCATAGATGTTTATACACTTAGTCGAATTTACGACACCCAAAAGCAAGAAAATTGTGGTAAATTTTATTTATACTCCATCACCGTATCAAATTAGTTTATATTAATAAAATATATATTTAATTAAATGCATTTTCGCAAATATAGCCATTTCTTAATTAAAAATATTAAAAGATTTTATAGACTGCAACAGTCCGGGTACGAGTAGCAAGCCATCCGTAGCGCATTTGCCAGCACCACCGATGAGAGATAACTCACCAGCACCACCAACGAGAGATAACTCACCAGCCCCCTCAGACGTATCAATAGATGAGAAATTGGAGCCACCACCATCAAAAAAGAAAAGAGATTTGATAAAACTGTTTGTGGAAAATGATAAATTAGCCAAAGAGTATGCAAGGGAGCGTGATAGAGCATATATAGACTTAGAAAGAGAACGATTGAGAGTGAGAGAATTAGAAGCAAAAGAGAGGATAAGACAGAGGGATGTCGAGCTAGAATTACAGGCTGAGTGGCTAAAATTAATGAAAGAGCTTATGACAGTATTTGCAAGGTACATTGAAAAAAAGTCCTAGTTAAGTTTTTTTTTATATTAATATGCTTAATTTTTATTTACAAATTAAAAATTATCTACGAAATAGAAAGCATTTCATTCCATAATAAGCTATATCTACGGTCTAAATACGTAAATACATAGTTATAGATTGTGAGATACACAGCATTTATCCCGAAAGGGTAAGCTAAGGTGTAATCATAACACATTTCCCATTAATCATTATATCACGTAACAGGGGTACAGGGGAGACTACAAAGCATCTTGTCGCTAAAGACAATTCCGATTTTATTTAGATTTTTCAGAGAAATTTTCACAGATTTCGTTGTAATTGAAATAATCCCGAGAAATTTCGATGTAATTGAAATAATTTGGAGAAAATATATCTTTTTTGAAAAGTCCAGAACCTCAAGATCACAGTATATACTTATCTTTTTTGGGGCGCCTATGCCCAATAATGAACGTTGATAGATGGACAAAACTTTAATATCGCGAATATTTGTTCATTAGTAAATTCTAAGCGACTTAATTGCCGACTATGTTTGATCATTCAATTTTACATTACTGGAACGTTCAAAATGGAACGAATGCTGTCAAGTTCGGATTTCGTTTACGAGACGATACATTTACGATACGATAGCAGTGCAAAATTATTTGTGTAACCGAGTTTAGTTACATTTACGCATGATAGAGGCGCTGTTTCAAATGCAAGGAAGTTAGAATTTACAATCAGTGTAGCCAGCTCAAGAGTTGTCCTTCCAAATTTATATGGAAAAATTACATCGGAGACATTTTAGAAAATGCAAAATATGAATATGTATAACGAGTTCTTTGCTGTAAGTATTTTTGACACCTCCTTTCTTCGAGTTTTAGCGGTCACGTGAAAGTATCATGAGGTAGTCTTATGTTATATTTGATATCTTTTTTTTTTATACAACACACTGCACTAAGAAAAGTAATTCTTGTATTGCGGTGGGGCATAAATTACACCCAGACTCGGAACAACAATTTGTGGTTCGCATACATTCATGACACTAGAACAGTGGGTCGGTATCTTAGTCATTTCGCCATCTGTGCAGTCACGTCAAACTTACTGTTTCCATATCTATATTAAATATTTTTTATGGTATTTTGTGTAATGTGATACGAAGGAAGTGCTAGGTTGTAGGCAAAACAACCCTTAACATACGTTTTCATTATCCACCGAACGCCCAGAAGATATCATTATTAGCGTAGCCATGGCACTATTAAATGCGAGAATTTAACTTACTGAGAGGCAGTAACTTTAAATGAAGTAACAAAAAATAAAATAAATACTTTTCATATAAAACCTAGATACCGGCAACAATGAGTCTGTATTAATAACTGATTGCCATTACTAAAAAAAGATGAAGAAAACCACATTTTGGGACAAGCTATGATCTTGTCACATTCCTCCCAAACTATCCCATCGACTGAAGAGGCAACGTTAATACTACAACCAGCCTACACTTCTTTATCACCATTTGGGTCAACTACAAGACTCTTCTATGAATTAAAACTATCATTTGATAACCCTCTTTACGTAGAAACATCTTTCAAAATGGGTATTCACTTTGCCCATTCTGGTAACACTGGTTAACATAGGATACTTTAACAAGATTTTTCTTTTCTTGCAGTTTTGTCGCTTCTTAGTTGACAGACTTTCTTTTTCTGCTTATTCAGTCACTATGCAGTACAAGTATTATAGAGGTCCAGCTAGCGATTGCCATGTGTCATGGTTAGATTCCCACAATGTCTAAGTTCTTTGAAAGATTTAATAACCATTATTTTGAGCCTTGTTATTATTTAGCATTAATTGTATATTTTAAAACCATAGCTGTGTGGTAGCGGCTACGAACACTACCAACTCTTACTTTGCTCGTGGATATCGTACAAGACGACTAAGAGCCTTATAACGACATGGGCCAACTCTATCTGATGCCGATTGGTCTACAATTACATTCCCAAGGAGGGTTGACGTCTGGCAGGCGGCCGGTCATAAAACTATTACCAATAATTTAATTACCTGCTATTGAAGATGTCAACAAATATGCACGTAATTTAGGTCTTATTATGGATGGCGAATTAAAATTCACGCAACATATTAATAACAAAATTAGGACAGCATTCTTTAAACTAAAAACTCTCTGCAAAATACAACCATATATAAGCAAAGAATTGCGTCTCTTGTTAACGGAATCACTAGTTCTCTCTCACTTCAACTATTGCAGCGCCATTTATGGTCCTAGAATCAACCAACGGACGGAAAATGCAATCCAGAGAGTACAAAATGCTTGCATAAGATTTTCTCTAAACATACCTAAAAAGAAACGTATTACACCATTTTTGAACAAAAGTGGCATATTGAACATGAAAGCTAGAAGAGATCTTCAACTTGCATGCACTGTTAAAAAAATAATTTACAATAAAAAACCGGAATACTTATTTGAGAAAGTAATTTGGATTAAAAATCTCAGTGCAAGAAGTAATCGGTCTACAATAGAAAATCTTCTCAAAATACCATCATATAAATCTACGGCAAAATATGGAATGACCTACCCCCTCCAATGAGAAAGAAAGTAAGTGAGAACAATTTTAAATCAAAATACAAATCTGCTTTACTAAAACGACAATTGGCTGGGGAAAATGTGACACATACCTATTTAAATACTTTGAAATTAAAACAATATTTTATTTAAATAACCCAACAGATAATGCATTATATAGTTATATTAATACCTGCAAGTACGCCTACTCATATACACGAGCACTATCTTATACCATACATAGTAACACACAGTAGTATAACACACAGACGCACACACTTGCACATGCGCACACGTACACACACACGCTCATGCACACACACACACATAAACATACACAATACAATAGATTCACAGTGATGGCTGAAAATCAGCGCTATTTTTGTGACAGCAGAAGCTGAGCCAATTCCTTTTGCCTACTAGATTTAATTTTGTTTATTATAATTGTTAGTTTTTAGTTTAAGTTCTGAATAGGCAATACATTATTATTATTATTATAACTTTCACAATATGTACTATGAAAGAAGAGTACATATTGTATTGACACCAAGTAATTGGGATAAGAGAAGGAGAATGATGAATAATGATTGATTAAAATGTTTAAGGAACTAAAAATTAACTTACTTGATGCATATTTGTCACTATAGTTTGAATCAAGCATCTCAACCACGGATTCTTCTACATCTTGTTCACAGTATGCATGTTCTCCAAAATTGCCAAAAATAAATTGATCTGGAATAAAAATATTAAGAAATCACTACACTCTTTAGGGGCTTTCTATATGGTAATATGCCTGTGGGTGCTAAAAATATAATTAAAGAATATAATAGGCATATAACACCTATTAACGAGAAGGAAAAGCTGGAAAAAATACACCATAGCAACCTGTCTTGTGTGTTATAGTAAGTCAATTTCCCTCTTAGTATGGAGGAGCATTGAGCCCAGCTGCAAGATGTATAGGTAATGAGACAATGACTATTCCAAAAGTTAGGGAAAAGAGTCACCTTTACTTTGTAAAACCGTATAATAAACTTTCTACACAGATGGTGTAATGGTTAAGATTCCATGCCAGTTCAGTCGGTTTGATTCCTACACAGAACAATACTTTGTGCGATTCACAAAATATTGTGCTGGGTCTGTTATGAACATATTTGAGTTATCCTAAAACCAATGTACTCGTTGATATTTAAAAAGAAACAAGTTTAATTATATAAAATAATTAGAACTAAAGCTAAGAAATATTGTGAAATGTGCCATCATAGACACTAACACGCATTTTAAATCGTAAGCGCCATCAATTTCAAGACGCTTACGATGTTTTGGGCGCGAGAAATTGTTTTCATAGATTTTTTTTTTTGCTTATGGTGGTAACGAGCAAGCAGCACACCTGATGGTAAGTGTCACTGCCAACCATGGACCTTTGCAATGCCAAGGGTAGGTACAGCTTAGGCTTACTACCTACCTATAAAATAACCAAACCCACCCACCCAGTTGGGCTTCCGGCTCTCTCGCTCACGGAACGAAGCGCAATAGCACATTGCCATTACTCAGACGTCGATCTTCTGCGAGAGTGTGGTACTACTCCGGATGGACCGGCCCGCGGCTGTAGACAGAGAACTGTTAACAGCGTGGTCCTACCACAACTAGGTTAGTGTACAGTGTCCTCGTCCCGTGCAAATCCCTCCGTCCTCAACCTAACATTTTTTTTTGTTTTGAATAGCTTCTCTAGAATCTCTAGTACGTAGCACATTATATTTCATTTAATAACCATGGAATTTTCATTTACGCCCATCGAGATATTGTTTCTCAATAATGTTATATACTGATATTCATCTTTATCAGTTGTTCCGATGATAATTCAATTTCTGGGCTATAAAAGATTACAACAGCATTGGCATACACAGAGTACTTTATGTATATATTAGCTATGCCGGCACACGTCGTACTGCCCGGAAAAACTTTAAGCGATATGCCGACAGCAGCACCACCTACTGGGTCCAATTGTATTTCGAAATCATCTAGGGACCCATTGCAATATACATAGAAAATTTCACCCCAATCGGTCCAGCCGTTTGATATACCGACAACAGCGCCACCTGCCGTGTTGAATTGCGAATCTAAACCATTCTCGAACACACACAAAAAATTTCAAGAAAATCCATCCAGCCGTTTAGGGGTCGTGGACCCCTAAACGGCTGGATGGATTTTCTTATATACATATATATCTTTATATAAATAATTCTTCTGTATTATACGTGTGTTGACAGTGGTGTCAACACACGTATAATACAGAAGAATTATTTATATAAAGATATATATGTATATAAGTATAGAGTCAACAGCAAAAGCTCAGGTACTGTCGCCATCTATCGATGACTAGTGTAAATTGTGAACAACATCCTCGGCATAGGGAGGATTCAATTGTTAATTAAAATTAATATAAATTCTCCAAGTAATTTTCAGAAGTAAAATCTTTATAAAATTGGTTTCATAACTGAAAATTACGTAGAGTATGTTATAGAAAAACAAATAAAACAAAAGTTTACTTTTTATAATGCTTTCTTTTATTATAATAATTGAGTGCCAACATTTTAATTTTATCACAGCCTTACTCTTCCAATCTGGCAATCAAACCATTAATTATTTAATTGATATCTCTGCACTAAATACAGATAAAAAACTTAGACGATAGTTCCAAAATCAATTCTACTCCCTGCGTTTTATGTGTTTAGCAGTCAAAAAAACCAAAGCTGAGTTCTACAAATAATATTGTTTTTAAGTAAATTTTAATATTTAAAGTTTTGGATTGATTTTTCAAAACATATGTAATCAAACCCGATTACGTAGAGAAAAATGATATCACAAGCGGGATTCAAACCCGCGCCTATTGGGATTCCGGCCCAATCAAGGTGCCACTACACCACCGTGAATGGCAAAGTGACATTTAATAAGGGTTTATCATGCATATTTGTAACGTCACCCAGAGGAATACTGGCCATTTGAGAACCAGAGGAATACTGGCCATTTGAGAAATTGTAAGAAAAAAAAGTTAGTCACAATGACTCAAATACTACCGAGAGTTAAGAGATTCATAGTTACAAGTATATAGCATACGTAGTAAAACTTACCTGGCAAAAGCAGAGTTGGAACTGCATTAGGGCTCAGCCTTCTAGTCCGTGTCATAAATTTCGTTTCAAAATGGTCGTGACAAACTCGACGGTTTTTATATACAAAGTGGGGATCTAATGTGGTATCTATGCCGACTGTTAGAGCCCAAGTAGTATATCTTTCTAAATCGTTGTCAGGATTCGGAAATGTGTGAAGGATTGTATCCCCAGTTCCTAAAAAATTAAGTTTTACATAAAAATGTGAACATTGACAACATTCAACCATAATTCTGTCACCGCCGATTTAAGCGATAGCAGTAGTACTAATATTGACATCTTAACTACACCAATACTGCTATTAATTAATTGACTGTTAATATCAACATTAAACTTTTAAACTAGTCTTTTCCATATGTCTGTGGACCGACATAAGAAATAATTGATAACATAATGTAAATAAATATTAACTTACGAGTTCTGCCGCATTTTGGTATACAACAACTTCTGTCAGAACCAGCCATATTCCAGGTAAACAAACTCCGATTCGTAAGAAAAATCGGTGTCCAGTAAGTATTATGCGTGGGTCAGGTTAGTAAAATAAAGTGCGATCGGAATCCAGAAAAAACAAAAAATAGTCGTCGGTGATATCAAAAAATGAGAGTGCGTTCACGAGTCGCAAGAAGAAAAGTAATAACGTCATTAACGTCAAACTCGAATGATAATATTTACAATAGCTGCCATGACGTTAGTTAGCACGTTTCTTTTTACGCATAAATCAATAAAACGTATAAAAATTAACATGTGATTTATAAAAATAAAAAGAATTAAAATGTATGTTTTACTCGAATACAATTAAAGTCATATAAATTAATTTTATTGTAACAAAGCTTATTATTGGCGCCATCTAATGCAACATGGTGGAGTTAATAATCTCATACAAAATCTCTATAGGCGAGCTGTTAAGAACTTAAGACACGGCATTGGCAAGATATGATGTTACACTGTACACGGTAATATAGGTTGCTTTCCATTTAGTTAACACAGAGGGACTGTGCGGTACATTGTGAAACACTGCCAAACACTGTGTAAAATTTTGAATGAAACAGCTAGTTGTCTCAAAATAACACTAGAGTGTATCAATATCGCAAAATTATGGGCGTTGTATACCTAAATGCAAGTTCCTTGACAAAGTCTTGGCTCAATAATTTATAAACATAACCACATTATCAGGGCTCACTTCAATAGTGCAATATTTACATTTGAACATTTTTATTAAATTTTAATTAGCAGTAAGAGACAAGCACAATTTAATAATCTCAAATAATACTACTAGAATATACCGTAAATAAATTGCGAGGTTAAATAATGATACTTAATTCAAGCAAAGTAGTACCTATAGATTTAAAGTACTCTATGAAAGTAGGTAAGCATCTGTCAAACACCACTTTTTCGAGTGTCGAACAGTGTACGGCTGTTCTCAACAGTGTTGTTGATGGAAAGCGCTTTATCGAACACTGCGCCACTTTTTGTATTAAATGGAAAGCACACTTAGTAACCCAAAAGCCAGGACAAAATTTTTCATATTTTTTTTCAAATTTTATATCCTCATGCATATTTAAAACATAATCTATAATTTGGACAAACTCTCTATATAATTTTAAGAAATTTCCTTTTTCACAAGACAAGTGTTTTTTTTTTAAGTTTCTTCCTGAACTTAGTAAATTTACGTAGACTAGAGATGGGTGTTTTCAGATTGACGTGTCACCAAGGTCAAGTGTGCTTTAAAACTTTCCAATAATTCAAAAAATCTTCTTCTCTGTGAGTAATTAACCACAACTTCGCCAATGTCAAGTAAAATAAGTTTAAAAAATTATAATAGATTTACATTTTAGTCGTCAGTCATGTCGGTTCATTGTCTAAGTCCAAAAACCAACAATTTGATTTAACCTATCACAAAATTCTTCAAAAAATCTGTTTAACAAACAAAACTTAAACTATCATTAAGTATTGTGTAAAATTATCATGTAAGTAGTTGCATTCTGATATAGATCTTATTCCCTGTCCCTTGTAATTCTGTTTCGTTTCAAGCTGCCATTCTTAGTTTCTTAGAAACCGCCAAAATCTAAAACTGATGACAATTCGCTTCATCTCTTTCACTGCACTAAACGATCGCTTAGTTAGAATGAAAGGAATGAATTTTAATGAAATTCGCTTTCTCTCATTCTAACTAGGCAATCGATTAGCGGAGTGAAAGAGTTAGTAAGTTTTTAAATATTGGTTTAGTTTGCAAAACTATAAATATAGCAATAGAAAACGATTGCGCGATGCTTAGATTTATATCTGTTTGTGTTTTCGTCGTTTTGTTTTGATATGTCGTGTTGATTTAGTTTCTGTCGTGATACGTTTTCTAAAATCAGTTTGTGTAGTGTTGAATATCGATACGATACGATTTCTGACTGAAAACCGATTTCAGATTCGTTTTGATATATCGGACGCATACCTAACGTAGACCGTCAATTTCGTAAATTAAATTCATTTTTAAAATATAGTTTAAAAATTTGTAAATTATTTAATAATATAATAAAAATCAATATTTGCCCGCACACGTATCCAGCTATTTAAGTGGAACGCTGAACCAAGTGCTATTCTTATTTTTCAGATGATATACAACAAGGATTATTATTACTATAATTTAAAATAAATACTTCGTTATTAGCATTTGACGACCTTTTTTTTAGTATGGTCTGGACACACAACGCCTGTTTCATCCGGGGCAACGGAAGGGCAGCGCGTGGTCTCATAACCCACTATATTCCCTCCCCATCGCCATTGGGCCGGCCACCACTCCCTTGACGTTCGTGGCCAGCCTGATGGGATGCAATATACAATTAGTTACTAAAAAACTATAATAAAGAATTTTAATCTTAGGCTACCTTCAACATTCTGCTAAATAGTTTAATGATCTTAAAATCAGTTATACGTTATTCGTGAGTTTTTTTTATTATTTTTGGTGGCAGACGGGCAGGCAACACACCTGATGGTAAGTGTCACTGCTGCCCATGGACCTTTGCAATACTAAGGGTATAGCTAGGCCGCTGCCTGCCAATATAAACCCCAAACCCACCCAGATGTACTTACAGCTCTCTCGCTCACCGAACGAAGCACAACCAGAGATGTACAAAATGGTTTTTAAAAAGCATTTAAATACAAAATGCAAAATATTTTTCAGATTTACTATTTCAAATGCAAAATACCAAATAGTTTTGCGTTTTGTATTTAAAATGGTAAATGCAAAATAGGTATTTTCAAAATACTTTTTTAAAATAAAATACCTTTTGACCAAATCTCAGATATTTTTATTTATTTTAGGTATTTATCATTAGAAATAGAGACACAATGCCGAGCCAAACAAAAAGTCTAATAACATGGCACCTTATGCATGACATTTTGGTCACATTTATCAAATAAATTCTCTTATGATATTAATAATAATAATACTCACTTAAAATAATGAAAAAAAAACTAGACTAGCGAAAAGAGAGCCATGGCTCCATTTTGTGAATTATGTGGCCATTTATTTTGATTGATTGTGCATCTAGTTCTTATTTTATTATTATTACACTTTTATTTTCTCTTATCTTCTTGTAGTACAATACATAGCCGTTCCAGTATTATAGGTATAACAACAACACTTCAATATCATAAAAGTAGGTAATCAAATCAAATCAAAAAAGGGCGCGCATGGCTAACAGGCGCCTCTATCAGTCAAATTCGGCAATACAAGCGGGAGTTTTGGCGCGAATATGGAAATGTCATGTCACGCTCTTGTATTATATTCATTTCTTTAGTGTTTTGTAGTGTTATATTGAATAATTTTGCTGGTATTTTATGGAATATGATACAGTTAAAGTGCTGAGGTGTAGTGAATATGGTATAATAGTGGTTTTCGTGTATTTTCGTGTTCACCCCAAATTCCGAACAAAACTATGAATTTGGTTATCAGCGCCAAATTGATAGTAACGACTTGACTTACTGACGGACAGTGACTATCAAGGACTAATTACAATTTGAAGAAGTGGTAAACAATAATACGGAAGACAAGGCACGAAGTGTCTAAACTATGAAGACTTGGCTTAAAGGTCTAAGTAACCAAGCCATAAACTCCAAAAAAAAAAGCAATACAAGCGTCATTTGTTCATTTCATTTTGTTTGACTGGTAATGTTGGCTACACTTAAATCACAAAGTATTTTGCATTTTGGATATTAAAAATGTAAAATACATCTCGAAACGTATTTCAAATAAAATACTAAATGCTTTTTACTAAAAGGCATTTAAATACAAAATAAGTATTTTGTATTTGCATTTTAAATAGAAGTATTTCAAATAAATCGCATCTCTGAGCACAACAGGACATTGCCATTGCTCAGATGTCGATCTTCTGCGAGAGTGTGGTACTGGGGGGGCACAGTTAAAACATTACATATTTTTACTGATCGTCGCGCCGCCTACAGATTGTTTGTACAAGCATAGCTGCCATTTTGTCCTGATTGTCAAAAGTTTGACAACTGAGAATTGTTAATTTTTGTTCCTAGCGTAGCTCCAGGTGGCAGCACTTTCCATACATGCATATTTTACCATCGAGTTGCCACTCTTTTTCAGTTAATATAATTTTACTCTTTGGTGTGGTACTACCCCTGGGCGGACCGGCCCGCGGCTGTAAACAGAAAACTGTCAACAGCGTGGTCCTACCACTATTTGAATTACTGACGTTATATTTTATGATGTTTTCATTAAAATTTACGTATTGACAACAGAAAAAAAAAGAATAACATTTGTCATTTATATTGTTAAAGAGATTTAAAATGTATAAATACCTGTTTTATTTGTAATAAATAAAGATTCATCAGCGTCATTATTGTTGGTCTCTTCGTAATTTTTATGATATCTATGCTCTGATAGAACATTATATTCTGAAAGAAATAAAATTAATTGAAATCATAACTTAAGGGTTCAATTAATAATTATATCTGATTATGATTAGATTGTACTGTGATAATTTAACTTTGTCTTTTTTTTTATCAGGTTATACACTGGCTTCTTTGGATTTAGAGTTTGAACCTCTTTAACATAGGGAGGAGAATTGATCTACTGTACCGTATTAGTCAGATAGAATGCTATAGTGTTTTATTGTATGAAAAATATATGTTCTCATATCATCTACTTATATTCTTTAATTGACTTACTTAATAACTACGTCAAACCTACGAGAAAACCTCGTAAGATATGATGTATTATATTCTTAAGCAAGAATCATGTATGAAATCATCATTCTCTTATCTCAATTACTTGGGTCGATACAATATGTACTCTTCTTTCATAGCACATATTGTAGAAGTTATTGGCAGTAGTTTTATGACTGGCCGCCTGCAAGACGTCAACCCTCCTTGGGAATGTAATTATTGACCAAACGGCATCAGATGGAGTTAACCCACGTCGTTACAAGGCTCTTAGTCGTCTTTTACGACACCTACAAGCAAAGCAAGGGTTGGTAGTATTCAAAGCCGCTACCACACTCATGTATAATATGTACTACTATAAACTTTTCTTGTAACAAGTGGTATCCATCCATCAGCCCGTAAACGTCCACTGTTGTACATAGGCCTCCCCACGAGACTGCCATTCAACACGGTCACGCGCCACCTGCATCCAGCGGTTTCCTGCGACCTTGATAATGTCGTCAGTCCACCTAGTGGGGGGTCGTCCTACGCGGTGCCGTCCGATGCGTGGTCTCCACTCGTCAACCTTTCTTCCCCAACGGTTGTCGGTTCGTCGAGCGATCCTACCCATTGCCACTTCAACGCGCTATATCTTTGGGCTATATCAATTACACCCGTTCTTGTACAACAAGTGGTAACATAACAAATATTATCTTCTACTGCTTATTATAATTTTATTCACTTGTATACACAGGCTCATCACCCACCGAACGAAGCACAACAGCATATTGCCACTGCTCAGATGTCGATTTTCTGCTCGAGTGTGATATTAACCCGAATAAATCGGCTCACGGCTGTTGACAGATAACTGTCAACAATATGCCCTTGTTACTTCTTCTTCTTCTTAGGGCCCCCGCTGATTGCGACTTTTTGTCGACGTGACTTTTTGTCACTCACTCAAGTGCAATGAAAACTATACTGAGTGCGCTCATTATGGTGACATGATAATATGGTGACAAATAGTTGCAGCGGTAGGCAACATCGGAGTGACGTGACTGTCACTCGCCCTGTACATTACTATGGGAGTCCACTCACTGGTGACTTTTTGTCACTCGGCCGGCGCCACGCGTTCGGAGTAGATGTATGTTATTTAAAGTAAGGCTGTGTTTTGCTTTTAAAGATGTTGTCTTCTTTGCAAGAGGAAGACATTGACAATGAATTATTAATAGAAGAGGTAGAGAAGAGGCCTGCATTATATGCAAAAAACTTTAAGCAATAGTCCGATATAATTTTAAAAAGAAGGTTATGGGAGGAAATAGTATTTTACTCTTGTTTCCAACAAGAAGTTATAAACATGACGACGAATTACAAAAATGAACGCGATTTGTTGCCCAAGAACAGATTCAGTCAGCGCATCGTGGGTGACAGCAGGCGACAATAACAATAAGTCACGTCGACAAAAAGTCGCAATCAGCGGCGGCCCTTATATATTGGCAATCAGCTACATATACGAGCTATTGATGCCAGTGTCAAGTTATAAATATTTTCACGTTTTTAGTCTTTCAAGTTAGTCAATGTCTAAGTCAAATTGTCGCCATTAACAGTGCAATGGCCACACTGTTAATGGTATCTTGTGGGAATTTTGATGGAAAACGAAAACATTGTAAAGCACTTTTATATCATATTCACTACATCCCAGTAGTTCCGCCGCTTCATATTACATAAAATGCCATCAAAATTATCTAATATAACACGTTAAAACACTAAGATATCGAATATCATACAAGAGCACCATATGACGTTTTCAAATTCCCGTCAATGTTACTATCGGTTATTTAAATTTAACTATAGTCTGTCTAATCTAAGAAGTGCACTTTGACAGCTGTCTGAGTAAGTTGTCTAGGTATGTGAACCAAATAATCGCTATCGAAAATATCCGATTTTACTGAGAAATCGATATTGATTCTTCATAATTAATAATCGGTTTATTTTTTATTTTTCAAAAAGGTGATGAATAAATTAAGTGCTAAATTAGTACTAAACAAATTTAATTATTTCAATTTCAAATTATATTATTAATCTATTCATCATATTTAGTAGGATTAGGTTAATTAAAAACAAAAACTGGATTTGAAAATGGCTATTTATTAAGAATTACTACTATTACTTGAATTATCAGCGTCGCGAACATTAATAATTATTTCATCAATCAAAGTGTCGAAATGTACATCTCTGTCAAAATCTCTATTCGATTAATTGTATTATTCTAATATTTTTACCGATTATTTGGATATTCGTGAATTGGAAGTTGTCAAGCACTACTGGTAGAACGTGATGACGTGACATTGTTAGGTTGTCAATGACAATTACTATTTACCATGTTATTTTTATTTTAAATTATTTTTACGAGTTTGAACATTAGATTATTGTACAAGAAAGTCAACCGCAATGTTAATTATGTAAATAACTTAATAGTTGTTTAAAATTTCAGATTTAGTGTTTACAATCATGTGTATACGTTTGACCGAGGTTATTGTGCATTAAAAAATGCAAAACGTCAAAATGCACTTCTTAGATTAGATGAACTATAATATATGTATTTTTTAACCACTATATTAAAAATATGATTGCTAAAATATAATCAGGTCCTACTATCCTAATTGACATTGCCATTAAACTTTATTTAACATTAAATACAAATGCGATAGAATTCGTAAAAATAGTTTTATTTATAACATTAAATAGCAAAAAATTCAGCTAGCATGGATCGTAACGATATAACTAAGCTTAACACATAGAAGAATGAGCAGGGGCATTCTTTATTTATAACATTAATGATCGTCAGCGTGACCACCCACCGTGGCAATAACAGCATTATTCTCCCTAAAGGAGGCTTTTGTCTAGCATTGGATGCCATTAGGCTGATGGCTAGAAGTATTTAATTCGAGTAATTCAACGATCAGTGTAAATGTAAATTGTACATACCTTCTGACCTTAGAGGCGTTCCTTGAGCTATTTCTTCAGGCGTAAAGAGGCTGGGATATGAGAACCGCAGTCTTCGACCTTGTCCATCGAATTGACATCTTTCGAAGTGTTTGTGACATACGCGTCTTTTCAATAACTGATCTTTTGTAAGTTGAATAAGTAATGAGTTAGTTGGAACTAAGAAATCGAGCCATAAATTTCTCAACTTATCATTCCTTGGAAAAAAAAAAAGGCGATGAGTGTCACTAGTTGCATCGCAACCACTAACACAGCACTTCAATGGAGCCATGGCGAAATATAAAGTTAATTTTAAGAATTGTTATCTCAAAACACGAGAAATTAACGCATTAGTTATATCAACTCAACCAAAAACGCGAGAAGAAAAACATAAATAAGCGACGTTAGAATCAGCTGTCCAAGTAACAAAACACATGACATTGTTTTTTTTTTATTTAAGTCGACTTCAGCGCTCTGTGATACACTTAGTACTAACCTTTTTAGCCCGGCTCATTTATAGTTTTGTGTATTGTTATTATAAGTTTTTTTTAGATAACATAATACAAAGTCGTTTACGTATTGATGAATTCTGGGCAATCGTCTATATTATAACAGTCTATTTAATAACGACGATCTACTTCTAGCTTACAGCTGTCTATTTTACTCTTGTTTATATTTTTTGTTACCAATTCAATTTGCTGTTCCTTTTGTTATCGATTCGTTATCACGCGAAGTGTCGATGGCGATGTTATTTTACAAATACAATTAGTTATAGATATTGGCCCATGTGGTAACTGGATAGAAAACAATTGTTGTCGCTCCTTATTTGCCCGTGGGAGCCAAGGGTCCATTTGGAGAGAAAGAAAATTGGCTGAGGGACTCACCGGGTGAATGAGCAGCATCTTTAACGTATAACACCCCGCATTGATCGCTCAACCGCCTGCTAATTAAGAAGATTACTGCTTTATTCCCTAGCAAGGGTAACAAAGAAATGCAAACGAGCCCCAGTCATGGTAGCACCCGCTATCCTATGGGGTCATCTTGGTAAGACGCTTCATAACGGTGGAATACATTGTAGGATTGTTGATTGTGTTGAAGTAGGAAGAGAGGGTTGGAGCACGATAACCCTTTTTTTTTATTTTTTTTTTATTGGTAGGCTATGGGTGCGTCTCGCCCCGCCGAATCGGTCCGGGGTGATGGAGAAGGCGGCGCGTGACCCCATAGACCCACCGTAAAATCCTCTCTCTTCGCCGTGCGAGCGGACCACCGGTACCTAATCTTTGTCTTCGGTGGTCTGGAGCACGATAACCCTGCGATCTGGTAACTTACTATTCTACCGGGAGGGCGATTCACCCGTGCCAAGGCGGTATATCATTGTTCGTAGGTCTCTCATAAACAATGTGGAGAGGATTGAAGGTGTGTCAACAATGATAGCGTACTTAGATTCACCAAGCGGTATTCCTGGAAGGTTTAGGCACCGATTTCAATATACCTCGGCGAGGTGCAGGGCTTACGAGGACATCTCGAAGTCATACGCGTCTAAAACTCACTTCACGGTGGTTATTACAAACTTTAACGTGAAACTGGGCTAAGGAAGTGATGACAATTTGAGGGTGGGATGATATGGATATGAACAGATAAATCAGAGGGCTGCAAATAAATTATCAATCAATCAGGGTTCAACTAGTAGGTTTACTAAGGAACATGAACAAGTCATGTCAAATGCCCACGCCATTCCAATACTGGTCTTATTTGGTAATGCAATTCTCGAAGCTGTCGATCATTATATTTATAGTGCCACAAACTTATCTGACCCGGTGGCAAATTGATGAACTAATGACGCCATTTTGGAATGTCATCAAACGTCAATCGTCCTCCCAATATGCTGATATTTCAGTTTTTGGTTGTTTACTCCGTGTTTATTTATTTTTTGTGGGTTTAAAATGCGAAAAGCGATGCAATAAATATTATATTACAAGTTTTAAGTTATATGAATGATGAAAAACATCTTCAGGCATCATTAATACCTTTTAAGAAAATGTATCAGCACCCACAGATTAATGTTGTTAGTTTTTAAAAGAAAAAGAACAGTATTAATAAACATTTAATATAGTTTGTTATTGTTAAATATAATGAATTGATTTGTTTTTAGAGTGTAATTATATTTTGAATATAATTATTATATATTTATACAAATTGTTTGTGCGTAATCTCAGCTTCCTGGTTTCAAGGTATACCAATAAATTAGTACACAGTCTTGTGTGTGAACAACGTATATTTCTATATTAATAATTACAAAGCAGAGGGCAAACAGAGAAATATTACTATGGTCTATGACATTATGTGGGCCAATCAGAGAGCATATCGCGTCCCTTCAACGCATACTGATTGGCTCGCGATGTTGCCATGCTTCGTGCTGGTATTGTACCGAACATGCCCGCGGCCTTGAAAGCACCAGCATTCAACTAATTGTTAATTATCCTGTACAAGAGGACATATTTTGCTGTAAGACCGTCTCACGATGCCTGACGATGTGCGGATGTCAGCTACTCGAGAAATGCCGTCGCTGCCAGGAATCGACTTCACAATTCTCCCTAATTGCCATTTCAATGGTGGCAGGTTTACGTCCTTTATTACGACAAGCATATCAGGTATCAAGTTGGTAGTTGTTTGTCTCCATTTAGTTCGAGTTTGCAACTCGGAGATGTACTCTTTAGACCAGCGTGACCAAAACTGCTGCCGGATCTGTTCTAATCGCTGGTAGCGATTCAATCGATGAATTGATGAATTTCTTAAATCGTTCTCAATAACTGGTGCGGTAAGTGGTCTACCGATCAAAAAATGTCCAGGGCTGAGAGGAAGATAGTCTTGAGGATCAGATGATAGTGGTAATAGCGGTCGTGAATTTAATATCGCTTCAACTTGTGCAAGTACGGTGGTAAACTCCTCAAAGGTTAGGTTCGAATTGCCCACCACACGGCGAAGATGGTATTTACAAGATTTCACCCCAGCTTCCCACAAGCCACCGAAATGCGGAGAATATGGAGGGATGAAAGAAAATTTTATTTGTTGATCTCTTGCGTAATCAATAATTTCTTTTTTACAGTTAGATAAACTTAAAAAAATCATTATATAGGCCAACAAAATTACGACCGTTGTCCGAATACATTTCTGACGGCTTACCGCGTCGTGAAATAAAACGCTTAAACGCGAGTAAATAAGCATCGGCGAAGAGGTCGCTAACCAGCTCCAAGTGGATTGCGCGTGTAGTGAAACAAATAAACAAACATATGTAAGATTTTATTAATTTCGCGCCGCGCCCCTTTCGATTTAGAATGAACACTGGCTCTGCGTAGTCAACTCCTGTGCGAAAGAATGGAAAGCTAACAGTTATGCGTTCTTTAGGTAAATTACCCATGAGAGGGGTTAATGTTTTTCCTTTAACACGTCTGCATATGATACATTGCTGAGTCACCTGCCTAGCCAACTTCCTACCCGCCAACGGCCACCAATACTCCGCGTAAACGGTATAATAATGCGTGCATTCCGCAATGCATGGATTGATTACGTTCATGTCGAAATAACATAAGTGTAAAATAATGTTCAGACGACAAAAGTATCGGATGCTTTTTATTATAACTAAATTCAGGTGAATTCTTCAATCTCCCACCTACTCTAATTAGATTATTGTTATCTAAAAACAAACTTAAACCTGCAAGTCTATCGCTTGACTTCAGACTCTTGCCATTTTTTATTAAATTATATTCAATAGAAAATGATTCCATTTGTGACCATTTAGCGAGCGCATTAATGGCACAATTTAATTCAGTGACAGAGATAGCATTAGTTAGTGGATTTGTTTTGCCGTGCGCACTATGAATGAAACGAAGAACAAATGCGAGAACCGATTAAATGGAAAAATGATACAAATTCATCACCTTACATTTTGCAATTAATGAATTTATGATGTTTAATTTTAATTCAGGTAATTCGTTAGAATAGGTATAAATATCATTTGAAAATATTTGAGAATTTAATTTATTACTAAAATTAATATTATTCAAAAATTTCGGGCCTTCCCACCATAATATTGACGACGATAGGTCCTCAAGGTTAACCCCACGCGAAACTAGATCCGCGGGATTCTCCTTACCACTGACATGTCGCCAAGTAAGCTCACCCGTAATTTCATGTATCTCTGCGACTCGGTTTTGCACGAAAGTTTTAAGCAAGCTAGGTGCCATGCGTAGCCAACCCAACACGACTGTTGAGTCAGTCCAGAACGTGACGTCATCAAACTTACGAGTGAGTGTACTGTGGATCTTCTCAAATAGCTTAGCACCCAACAGCGCACCACATAATTCCAGTCGTGGTATACTTACAGGTTTCAACGGAGCTACCTTACATTCAGCTGCGAGTTGTTTTAGGCACCTGACGCTTAGAAAAGGTGTCGATGTCGTTCCGTACGTAATGCTATTTAAGCGATAAAATTCGAGCGACTTCATAGGATCGTCACGCCATATAGTGAGTTGCAGGTTTCGTTGCGAAAGATCGACAAGTACTTGGCGGTACTTCTTCTCATAATCTGCAATTGCTGTGTATTTAAATTGCCTAAAGTGTAACAGCATACCTAACAAGACCCCTTGAATAGGCGGCCCCAACAGCTGAATGCTATTAAAAGATTTACCATTACTAGTCGAAGCACTAGCGTCGAACACTACGCGAAGTTTTGTTGTCGTGCTGTGCACTCGAAACACGCCATGATGTGGCATGAAATAATGTAGATTCATGATAATATCAATCCGACTCATATGGCCTAGATAAATATCTTCATGTATACATTCAGTATACAATTTCTTGCAACTGGTGGGTGCGTGTGTTAACCCTTTTTCTAACGATAGAGAACGATGTTTCACCTGAGAGAACGATTCACCTAAAACGTCGGATGATTTCTTGAGGGGTATGCGAACACAAAATCTTCCATCCTCATTGCGTGTAGAGGTTGACATGAAAGATTGTTCATAGGCCTGCTCTTCATTTGTGTGCGTATCCCGAGGCCTAGGTAACTCTTCCAGCTTCCAGAATTGACGTAGCTGGTTATCTAAAGAATGAGTAAAGTTACATTGGACAGAAGCCTTATGCGTAATATTATTAATGGGGCCCGAAATTATCCAACCCAACTTCGTGTTTTGCAGGAACGGACCATTGGATAAGCGCATCTTGCCGTCGATAAGCAAGTCCCAAAATCGATCCGCACCAATTAAAATATCTACCTTTTGCGGGTCTAAAAATTGATTATTAGCCAGCTGTAAGTGTTCAGGAATTTTGAATTGTTCACGTTGTGCCTGCACGGCAGACAATATAGCGGTAATCTTTGGAAGAACAAAACATTTAATTTGTGTGGAATAAGAATTAATGCGTGATTTAATTTCAATCTCACATGTTTGCGTACATTGTGTTATTGAGTTTCCTACTCCACGTACTTCAAGTGGACTGTATTAGCGAAATGTCTAATAATTTACAGAAAGATTGTGTAATAAAACAACTCTGACTACCACTGTCAAGCAATACGCAAGCGACATGATACTTATTATATTTATCGCGAACGTCCACTAACGCAGTAGATAACAGAATGGGTTGCACGTCTACGCATTTTATATTTGTTAGCGTATCAACGTGACCGTTGCTAGACTGTATAAATTGTATACCGTCGCCGTTGCCGCATTCACTGAGTGTATCAGTGAGCGGCAGCGCCGGCAGCGAGGTGCGCGTGCGCGCGTTCGATGCGCTCGTCGCAGCAATCGTTGTGTCTTGCCCGGTACTGAAAATATTATTTAATTCATTAGGATGTATTAACGAATTATGTTTTAAATTACAATGTTTGCAAGGCCCCCATAAACAACTATCCACAGAATGTCCTGCACGTAAACAATTCTCACACAAGTTATTGTTTTTAATAATCTTTAATTTAGATTGCAAATCCATATTAATAAATTGAGTGCAGGAATAGATTGGATGTTTACTGTTGCACACTACGCATGTTCTACGCGCTTTGCGGTCGGAAACAGTTGGCGACTGATGCTGTAACGATTTTGATGAAACATTACTCCTTACGATTGAGCTATTTTTTTTCGTTTCTGTGTAATTACGTTGATTTAATTGTAAATTATTATGCGATAATGCCAATGTCTCCAGTAGATCAGCCCTAGTTTTTAAAAAGTTAATTAAACAATCAATTTTTAATTTTGTTTTAGTCCGTATTCGATAGTAATAACCCCTTGTGTTCCTCCCATTCTCGTTCTGTGGTTTTGTCGAATTTGGAAGCAATAATGTAAATAATAAGAGTGTCCCAACTGTCCGTCGGTTCACCAAGAGTTTTTAGTGCGCGTAAATTATTTATGACAGTATCTATGAGTTTCCTAATTAGTGAAGGAGACTCCTTTGGGAGGGGCTGTATTGCAAACAACGCTTTGACGTGACTATGCACCAATAACCTATCATTGTCATATCTATTTAAGAGTAACTCCCACGCAACTGAATAGTTGGTAGCAGATAATTCGCGCGCGCTTATGACTAGCTCAGCATTTCCTCTAAGAGATGACTTAAGGTAATGAAATTTTTGGATATCACTTGACGTGTGCACTAATGATAAATAAGTATCCCTATATTCTAGCCAGTGTTCATATAAGCCATCGAATGTAGGCAGCGTAATAATAGGTAATTTAATTGACGGTTTGTTAGAACGTTGACACGTATTTGAACAATTAGCGACCTCCTCACCGACGTTAAGAATAGATTCAGCTCGAGCGAGGGTAGAATAATAACTGTCTTCGAACAACTGCCGTTGATCTAACTGCTCATCGATGTCACAATCTAATACTAACTCCTCAACCTTCGACTGTATCTCATTAAATTCATTAAATAAGATTTCGGCACCCTTTACGCGAAATTTGAGATCAATTTTTGATTCACTCGTGGATACGTTAATATTACCTAAATAATTGGCCAATTTAGTTAACCTGCCTTTTAATATACCACGTTTTCTAATTAAATCTCGCAGGATTTGTTCAGTTTTAGGATCGCCGATGTCTTTGTAAGGAGATCTGTCACGTTTTTTGGTTGAAAGTTCACTATCTTTACTTAATGACATCCCGGTGGCTATAGAAAGTGGTGTACTTACGTGAAAACACTGATAATTGAACTGGTACAAACGCGGGCACGATTATCTGTCGAATCACTTAGCACGGTGGACAACCTTACCACCCTCACGTCAATCCACCATAACTTCACCACTTAATAGCTTCTCTGTTGATATTTCACCGTACAATGCAGCAGAGGTTATTCAAAGGTTGCTTCGCTCGATGAATAAATTGTAAAGTTGAAATTACTGATGTATAATTGATATATTATTGGGATATTATTGATATATCCGGCTCGAAGGACCATAAACTGTTTGTGCGTAATCTCAGCTGCCTGGTTTCAAGGTATACCAATAAATTAGTACACAGTCTTGTGCGTGAACAACGTATATTTCTATATTAATAATTACAAAGCAGAGGGCAAACAGAGAAATATTACTATGGTCTATGACATTATGTGGGCCAATCAGAGAGCATATCGCGTCACTTCAACGCATACTGACTAACTTTTCTATGTATTTCCAATGGGTCCCTGGTTGATTTCAAAACAAAATTGCACCCGATAGGTGGCGCTACTGTCGGCAAATCGCTTTTAGCTTTTCCGGGCAGGACTAGTTATTTAATAATTATTAACTATTCAATTTTAATTTCGGTGGTGAAACCACTACCTGCCTAGTATTTTATCACAGTTAACTGACACTAGTATTTTTAAATCACTGTCGCTGTGATATCTAGTGTCTGATTTTGCCTAGTATAACCCAACTCTAGTCTGAAATATCAACGGAATGTACTCTTTCAATAATCTTTAAGAGGTCGCATGCACCGCTTTATGACGAAGTTAAAGACTTCTTAAATAAAACTCCCTGAGAATACCCGTCTCTGACTTCATAAATAAGATATTTTTTTTTTTGTTAACGCAGTGGTTCAAGAATGCTATTTGCGCACTAACCCCCGCCTGTCGGAAAAACAGACGAGGAGTGTGGGACTCGCTAGCCCCGTGGCTAGAATACCCACTAAACTCTTTCCACTGCGATCGCTGTTAGCCGAGAGGGCTTTCTTAACCGGACTATGGGTGAGCGCTGAGGGCTCTCAACCCGGTATAACTTTTAAGCGACTACGCCCGAGGGCTCTCCCTGTGGAGAACGGACCTCGGCTCGGGGCGTCGCTGGTGGCAAAGTGGGTGTGCCCACGTTTGGAATATTGATTTTTACGCGTCGCGTCTTCCTTCCCCGGCGGCGGAGGCGAAAGCGCGAGTAACTATGTGTTATGGCCGCGCGGGCCGTGTTGGCTCTTTCTTGAGCGATTGTGATTTCATCGTCAACGTCGGTCAGTGCGTGTCGAGGACGTCGGATAGCGGATATTTTTAATGGGGTGTAGTTAGCCGCCTCAACCACTAGTTGGTTGGGGTGAATCATGGCAGAGTCAATGAACCTCTGGGAGCACCGCTTCATGTATTGCCTGATGGTCGGCAATTCTAGGTCAACGTGAAGGTCGACATTTCGAATGAACCACGGTGCCCCCGTGGCTCGTCGCATGAACCGGTTTTGTAGTGATTGTAACCTGCGGATCCTTGGTGGATTAACGTGTGCGAACACTACGCTGGCATAGGTCATGATAGGCCGTATGCAGGCAGTGTATAATCTGACCTTGTTCTTCAAGGATAGTTTTGATTTGGCGTTTAGTAAACAATGAAGACGGCCCATCAGAAAGGCGGCACGCGCGCCTACCTGCCTTATGTGTGGTATGAAAGTGAGTCGACTGTCAAGGGTCACTCATGTGGGGGGATGTCATTCGGAGAGCAGATGCGGGCAGTTCGTTTAGTGAACATAACCGCTTGACTCTTCTCGGCATTTATTTCTATTCTCCATTTCCTATACCAATTGGCAAGGGCGGTGACCGCTTTCTGGAGTGTCTTAGCTACGGTTGTCGGGGAATAACCTGCACAGAAGAGTGCGGTATCATCGGCGTAGAGTGCCGTGTGTACACGAGTGAATTTGGGTATATCGCTAGTGTATAGCGTGAAGAGGAACGGAGAGAGGACCGATCCCTGAGGGACACCAGCCTTGATAGGGTGGGCGGTCGACAACGTCCCGTCCACCCTGTAGCGAAAGCTGCGATGACTTAGGTAGTCATGTATGACTAGAATTAAGTATTCTGGGACTTTGAAGCTATACAGTTTATAAATTAGGCCCTCATGCCAAACTTTGTCGAACGCCTTCGCTACGTCTAGGAATAGTACGCCAGCGTACCTGCCTCTAACGAACTGACTGCTGGTGTACTCGACTAATCTGTATACTTGTTGAACACAGCTGTGCTGTGGACGAAAGCCAAACTGCGCGTTTTTTTTTTTTTTTTTGTGTGTCTTAGTTGTTAGCCTCAGATGGCTATGACAACTTTACCCGGACTGTGGGTGAGCGCTCTCAACCCGTAAAAGTTAAGCGACCGTTCCCGAGGGCACCCCCTGTGGGGTACGGACCTCGGCTCGGGGGGTCGCTGGCAAAGTGGGTTCTCCCACGTTTAGGATTTGAACGCGACACGACTTCCGACCTCGACGGCGAGGACGGAATCGTGGATAATTATTTGTCAGGGCCGCGCGGGCTGTGTATGCCTCCGTTTGGGCGAGCGTGATAATGTCGTCGGGTTCGTCGAGTATTAATCGCGGTTGACGGATCGCGGAAATTTTTGAAGGGGTATAACTAGACGCCCTAACCACTATGGGATTAGGGTGAGTGGCGGCAGAGTCGAAGTAGCGGCGAGAGCACTGCTTCATGTACTGCCAGATGGTCGGCAGGCCGAGATCTATGTGAAGATCCACATTGCGCATATACCACGGTGCTCCCGTCGCACGGCGCATGAACCTATTCTGTAATGTTTGCAAACGGTGTAACCGGAAGGGTTTCGCTTGTGTAAACACAACACTAGCGTACGTCATGATGGGACGTACGCAAGCGGTGTATAATCTAACTTTACTACTAAGTGATAGCTTGGCTTTGGCATGCAGCAAGCTGTGAAGGCGTCCTAACACTAAAGCTGTGCGCGCGCGGACTCGCTTTATGTGAGGACCGAAGGACAGACGATTGTCAAGGGTGACGCCGAGGTATTTGACCTGTTTCGTCCATGGGATGGACTGGTCGGACATTGTTATTGGAGGGAAGGAAGCCATTGGATGTAGGCGATCTGTCCACCGGTGGAACATGATCGCTTGGCTTTTTATGGGGTTGATAGTAATTCTCCACTTCCTAGACCATTTATCTAGGGCGGTAGCCGCTCGTTGGAGATTACTGATCACTGTCTCTATAGAACGACCTGCATAGAAGATAGCAGTGTCGTCGGCGAATAGTGCAGTTTGCACATTCTTAAGCTGAGGGATATCGCTGGTGAACAGCGTGAACAAGATTGGTGAGAGCACCGATCCCTGGGGGACGCCGGCTTTTAATGAATGCGGTGCGGAGAGAGTACCTTCTACCCTGTAGCGGAAGCTACGGTCGGTTAGAAAGTCCCTAACTATTATAACTAAATAACGGGGTATACCTAACTTTATTAACTTGAAAATAAGGCCATTATGCCAGACTTTATCAAACGCTTTTTCTACATCGAATAGTAGCATACCAGTGAAATAGCTATGTTGTAGCTTAACACTGGCATACTCGACTATTCGATGTACTTGCTGTACGCAAGAGTGTTGCGTGTGAAAGCCGAATTGAATCGGCGGGATAAGGGCGTTAGCCTCTGCGTATGTTCTTAGGCGGCTAAGAATTACGCGTTCGTATATTTTTGCAAAACTATTGAGTAAGCTAATAGGGCGGTACGAGGAAGGTTCGGTACGCTTCTTGCCGGGTTTGTGTATACCAATTACCACGGCTTGTTTCCATTGAGATGGAAAGATACGGTTGGTTAATGCGGCGTTAAATATAGCTGTTAATATAACGAGTAATGAGAGGGGGAAGAGTTTAATTTAGTGTTGCATATCGATAGTCTACTATCGATAGACAATCAATTGTCTATCGATAGTTTACGTATAAGCAATAGTATCAATAGTATATCGATTGTATTGTAATACGTCAATACTATCGATACTATCGATAGTATCGATAGCTCTCTACGAGCAATACTATCAATAACAACGATACTATCGATACTATCGATAGTGATTCATTCGATAGTATCAATACTATCGATAGTATCGCTAATACCATTAGTTTTAACTCAAAACTATCGATACTATCGATAGTATCGACTATTTTGGACTATCGATAGCCAGCAACTATTCGATAGTATTGTTGTGTAAAGTTATGTTATGTGGTAAGCCAAGTACTGACATTATTATTAAAGAAATTTATTTAAATTTGCGTCATAAGAGGAAGTCTGAAAGTTGCGCCAGTGACGGAAAAATTAAGGAGTGAAAGATTGACATGGTATGGACATGTGATGAGAAGGGATGAAAGTAATGTTGTGAGGAAAGCTTTAAGCATGAATGTTGAAGGCTTAAGGGGTAAGGGAAGACCGAAGAAAAGATGGATGAACTGCGTGAAACATGACATGGATAGACAAGGAGTGACCACAGAGATGACGTCTGATAGAGTTGTATGGAAGGAGAAGACATATTGCGTCGACCCCAAATAAATTGGGATAAGAGCAGGTTGATGATGATGATTTAAATTTGCGTCATCATAGAGTAGAACAAGACGACTTTTGACGGGTATTTGAAAACGTCATGTGGTGCTCTTGTATTATATTCAATATCGTAGTGTTTTAACGTGTTATATTAGATAATTTTGATGGCATTTTATGTAATGTGATGTGCGGCGATACTAGGATGTAGTGAATATCATATAAAAGTGCTTTACAACGTTTTCATTTTCCATCAAAATTCCCACAAGATACCATTAACAGTGTGGCCATTGCACTGTTAATGGTACAGTTTGACTTAGACAACGACTGACTTGAAAGACTAAAAACGTGAAAATATTTATAACTTGACACTGGCACCAATAGCTCGTATATGTAGCTGATTGCCAATACATAAGAAGAAGAAGAAGAGTAGAACAAATTTTAGTCAGGTGAATAACATTAAATTTGTGATACTAACAAAGTGAAACAATTATAATAGCAATACTTGCTGCTGTCAATATTTCTTGAGTTTCGGTGGGAATGTGGAAGTATTATGTCATATTCTTGGATTATTTCATTTATTTATTTTCTTTTTGAAGTAAAACTTCTTTAGGCGCGACTAGGGAGTAACTCAGATTTTTTTAAATAGGATCATAATTTATTACTAGATGGCGCTGTAACAAAGTTAATGGATTCTAAGAGGATATGTATTAGAGTCTAAATCGCGCTATAGAAATTTTTGCAAATTTTAACTATATATATTAAAATTTATAATGAACTACTGTACTTGCTTCAATTACCTGTTTCGAATGAACAATATTAATATAACATTTTAATAATCATTGTAAAGCACATGAATAATAGATATAATTATAATATAATATTTATTTATTTAAGTTAATATTTAATCATTTCAGTGATATATGTCAACGCCAAAGAAGTTTTACTTCAATCGCGCGTAAAGGTTACACGCACACATTTTTTTTCTTTTTGTTAAAATGGGTCAATCCTATGAAGAAATTCGACATATTTTAAAACTTTATTACAAAAAAGATACATGCAACGCAAGCTGTGAACAAATTGTGACGTTTATGGACCTAATGTGGTGTCAGAGAGAGTAACACAATGGTTTAAATGTTTTCAATTCGGGAATTTTGATGTCAACGTTGCATCTCGCTCATTTCATTTTCAATTGTATATAATATACAATTAAAAAATTATTCTGGATTCAGTTAGATATATATATCTATATCCCTATAATGTTAAGTTACATATATGTAAGCATATTTTTAATAGAGCCTTCTAGATGGATCACATTGCAATATATATGCTCGAGCATACAGAGAACTTATGTTTTTCGGACCCTGTTAAATTTACTTCACTAGATTAATATCGCTAAAAATACAACAAATCTAATGACTAATTACGGCCATAATTCTGTGTAGAATTGTAACTCAGAATTCTTGATTATGTTTTTCATAATTTTGTTTAACCGAAACTTTCAAAGCTAATAATTACACTAAAATTTTATAGTAATAGACATTCTGAGTTTCATTAGTATACTGGAACAAACCATTTTTTTTCATTTTATTGCTTATGGTGGCGAACGAGCAAGCAGCACACCTGATGGTAAGTGTCACAGTCGCCCATGGAGCTTGGCAATACTAAGGTTATAGCTTAGGCCACTGCCTACTAATAAAATCCCCAAACCCACCCAGTTGAACTGCCAGCTTTTTCGCTCACCGAACGAAGCGCAATAGCACATTGCCATTACTCAGACGCCGATCTTCGGCGAAAGTGTGGTACTACCCCGGAACCACCGGCCCGCGGCTGAAGACAGAAAACTGTCAACAGGGTGGTACAAGTACAAGGTACCACTTACATTCATTCACACATTCCGACCCAATTGTCCAGAAGTCTCGCAGCATTATAATTTTACTCAACTTCCAATGGCTATTGATCTTAACCATTATTAGCTAACTTGGGCTTCAAAGTAAGAACGCAAATGCACGTTACTGCTAGAAAAGTCACCACAAAATTCACTGAAAACAAGCAACAGGGACACAATTACGGTATTTATATTTTTAAGCAATACTATTGAAAATTTTCTGGCAATCGATAGCCCGAAATAGTCGATACTATCGATAGTATCGATAGTTTTACGCTAAAACTAATGGTATTAACGATACTATCGATAGTATTGATACTATCGAATGAATCACTATCGATAGTATCGCCGTTATTAATAGTATTGCTCGTGGAGAGCTATCGATACTATCGATAGTCTCGATAGTATTGATATGTACGATACTATCGATAGTCCTATCGATAGTATGAATACTTTTTGAGGTTAACTATCGATAGTCAAACTATCGATTTTTATGCAACACTGGTTTAATTACTCTGTTTGTAATGCCATCCGAACCTGGGGATTTCCTAGGGAGGAGGGCCTTGACAATCGTTCCCACCTCGTCAGTTGTTACTGGCGGAGGGGGGTCGTCGGGTGTGCCAAACTGCACGTCGGGTATTGAATCATCATAAATAAGAAGTACTGACAGTAGGGTAAGACATTTACTGCATTGAAACCATAGCGTGATTCAGAATTTCTAACAGCGACATCTAGTTAGAACCATATTTTTTTTTTTGTTAATAATTATGTAAACAAGATATAATACGCAAGCGCGTTTATGGATTCCGAGCGTGCGCAAAAAAATATATTAAATTGTTATTATGAATAAAATAGTCATATATACTTTTGATTTCTATAGTCTAGTTCTATAAAATGAATATGTTATGTTGTCATAAAATTGACGTATTTATTATGAATCGAAGAGTTCAACAAAACAAGTTCGAGTAGATCATATAATTCCTTTTAAAAAGTTAATTCATCATTATTAATTAATTGTAATCAAATAAAGAAAGAATATGTTTCATTTAATTGTAGTTGGCAATTATATATGTAAGCGACCAAATATGTTAAGGCAAATCTTTTGAATGTAAAATGCACACATTTATTTAATCATGAAGCTTGTAAATAATCAATTAATAATATATTTTATTATTCAATCTAAAATTTTATTTGTTCATTAATGAAATCCTTCTGTAGGAGATAAATTCATCTATAATTTTCAATATAATGAAGTTTTCTAAATTCCTTCCACCATATCAGACTTGGTCAGACATTAACAGCGCTAAT
The DNA here is from genome assembly GCA_905163515.2 of Lymantria monacha. Classification (NCBI taxonomy): domain Eukaryota; kingdom Metazoa; phylum Arthropoda; class Insecta; order Lepidoptera; family Erebidae; genus Lymantria; species Lymantria monacha. The sequence goes on from LR991104.1 coordinate 4,763,063, forward strand.
GATATATACATGTTTGAATCATGTACATTTATTTCAATAATTTAATTTGTGTCTAAAAACAATAAATTTTATTATCCAATTTACAAAATTATATTTATATATATATATATCGAATCAACATGTCTGGTCTGATCCAACTCGAGTTGGATCCAGTTGGTCCAGCTCGATCGAGCCGGCATATATAAAGATATAGGAATAATTAAGTATTTAACTAATCAGACCTGATCATGTCTATTCATGCATGATCAGACCTGAACGTATTTAACACATCAGGCCTATTCATGCATGATCATGCCTGATCAGACCTGCAGTGTTAAATATGTCCAGGTCTGATCATGCATGAACAGGTCTGATCAGACCTGCTCATGTCTATTCATGCATGATCAGACCTGGGCAGTAAAATACATTCAGGCCTGATCAGACATGATCATGCATGAACAGGCCTGATCAGATCTGAACGTATTTTACGGACCAAACCTGATCATGTCTAACGTCAGGTCTGATCAGGCATGAACAGGTCTGATCAGGTCAAATTTCAGGCCTGATCATGCATGAACAGGTCTGATCAGGCCTGATCATTTTTTCCCGGGTAGTTCTACAATACGGGTAAAGAAAAATACTAACAATGAATTTAATGAATATTTATTTAATAGCAATTTACAATATCATAAGGGAAGTAACCCACATTACGTTACCCATTTTTACAAGTTTTATATAACCAAGACCCAATTTTGGCTAAACGTAATATTTTTGAAGAGTAAAGGCTAAACAAGTACAGTTATATGGACGCGTTCCTTAATGATTACATTCTAAATAATAGTTTGATATATTTACAATACTCGTGACTGTTTTCACCATCAAAATTTTAAGTAACACTTAAGACTTTAAGCACTAATACAAGTAGGTAATAACATAAACATATCATTCATGGAGACTAGAGTATAAGGAGAACAATCTCATATAGGAGAAAAGTTGTAAGTGTCCAGCTGTATGCTATAAATAACAGTTCAAAAATGTTCCACAATCGCGGTGATGTAGCAAAAGGTATGGTATGAATATAGCAATAGTAGATGAACTGAAGTATGCAGAATTAAAAAAAATATAATATCATTTATAACCTTTAATAATTATTACAAGAAAACGTACACCTAGAGTGATTTTATTTCATTAACTGTAAATATTAAGCTTATTGATTTATTAGTTTCCTTTGCCGCTTCCTTTCAAATTTACCTTGATGCTAATGTGGCGCTAACCTTATTTAATACATTTCGACGGTCACTTTTCATATACACAGATGATTCTCCTTATACTCTAGTCTCCATGATATCACTTAAACTGTAATTTTCTATATTTCAACAACAAAGAAATTTACAATAACTTTATATGTGAATTTATATCACATGAGTGTTACCTAAAATTCAAAGACTTACTGAATACGGGCAGACTTATAACTAGTTGGGCCAACTACACCTCCTGACGTTTGATCAATAATTACATACACAAGAAGTGGTATGTGACGTCATACAGGCAGTCGATCATAAAACTATTGACAAAACTTGTATGAAAAATAGATATTGCGTCGATATGTAATTAATTAAAAGGATAAGAGCAGTATAATTATGACTTATATGTCTCTTAAAATGTAACATTGTTTAAATTCACGTGATTACCTAAAATTTAGGTGTAGGTATTGAGAATAGACATTTGATAGTAGTAGTTAGCATAAACGATTACAAATATCTTCCACTATGGAATATGGATTTTCTCAAAAATAACGGCATTTTCTGTGAGTGGTGACGGAGTACGAATACAATTCCCCAACCCCTTCCTTACGGGGTGTCGTACAAAACTATTAAAGAAAGAAAGAATCTGCCAGTAATGTGTTAAAGAGAAGGAAATCTCCAAAAGAAAAAACCTATACCAACGTCTGACCGGCGTGATAAAGTCAATTTTCATCACCTGAACGTAGTGATTTCACTCCTCCCGTGATCATGAAATCTGAAAAAAAGATGTTCAAAACATCGGGCAAATAAAAATCAAATATATACCTAATTAAATCCTGTAAAAATAGTTTTATTTCAAATTTACCTGAAGAACTTTAACTTAAGGGGACGTACATTAATCACATGATCTTTTTTTTAAGCATTTTTAATCCTCCCTTTCCCTTGGTGAGGTTTAAGACTATGACCCCCCTCCCCCACCAACATCACGTGAAGTTTACCTACAAAGAAGTAGCCCACAGCTCATTATATTCTTGGCTTTTTGCTTTTTTACACTACGCAAAAAAGTCTTTATACAGATCAACTACTTAAAACGACTTCGTTCGTTGTCTGGCAACGGCTTTTCAGTTTAGAAATCTCAGCGTTTGAAGAAAAAATAAAAACACGTGATATCTTACTACAACCCCCATCCCCTTGTGATATTTCGTGATTTTTGTCAAACCCCTCCCCCTCTCAAAGCTCACGTGATTAATGGACGGCCCCTAACGGTTATAACTAAAAAAATAAAAATCTAAATTATAAGTGGTTTATTTTGCAAACAAAAAGCATACTTTAACAAATCACCTTTCAAACATAAGAATCTTAAAATCGGTTCAACCGTTTGGTAGTTACAATGTCACAAACAAACACAATAAAATTATAACTACCCTATTTTCGTTTCGGTATTTAAAATCTACTCAAAATTAGTCCATTCAATAGAATTGTAATTAATCAAATTAATTTTTTACTGTTCCATTCACCCATCCAGCCAATTCCCCGTGCGACAATTCTCACCTTATTTACCCGTGGGAGTCGTAAAAATTTGCCGATGATCTCATCAGTAAACAACAGCTCTCTCCAGAAAAGAGAAAGAGTCACCTCACTGCCTCAACAACCTCAATGCGATCGCTAAACTCTGCCTATGTCCAGCCAGATGATGATAATCCAATATCCAATGGAAGTCCTGTTGGAAGTAGGCCAACCCATAAGAATGGCATGTAAAACGATAATCTGTGACTTTCTTAATGTTATTAAATCTTCTAGTTGAGAGGGCCATTCCACGCTGCGTCGTCCTATACGTAGTCACCGCTCGTTAACATTTCTTCTCCAGAAGTTAGGGGTTCCTCGAGCGATGTCACCTGCTCATTGTCACTTCAGCTAATCATTCGGGCTATATCGGTAACACCAGCATTTTTACGGATTACCATATTTATCTAGAAATCTCGAGCTTTTCATAGTACAGCATCAATGGACTCAGAGACTTGATAAATATTTTTTGCCTCATCGTGCGAAAGTGTAATAAGCGATTTCATTAAGCCAAAAGTATGATTACTTTAAATAACGTGGAAACTATAAAATTTAGAAACAAGAAACTGACCAGGAAAGCGTTTAAATATACTCAATATTGTGCAAGCATGAATTTGAAAACTATATAGGAGATGTAAAAATTTCGTCAACAGTTTGAACAGTCAGTATTTTTAGATGGCAAATAATAATATTCCACCATCGCTTTTGTATTGGTTTTATGTAAATTAGTTGTAAAAAAGTTAAAAAAAAAGTATAACTTCAGTGCGCTATTAAGGATTTGACATCGTAGAATTCTATACGATTTTACCTATATGGACGGACGCACTTGTGGATGGATGGAAAAGACTCAAAGAATAGACGCGGTGTGTTATTTTCGTGCGAGTTGCTTTGTACTTTTTAACTTATAGCCATGATATCTACTTAGGCTGTGCCATATATTCCAATTACACAAAGCAATCAATTTTCTTTGGAAAGATTCAGATGAATTTTTGTCCGATCCGGTGTCCCTACAGAATTTGAACTAAGACAGAATCTACGATGAATCATTTGGTTTCCTAGCACCAAATTTTATGGCATAATCGACGACTGATCTGACACGATAGTTTCGTCCATTCATATTATTAACTATACATCCAAAACGAAAGGCACACAAACGAAAGGTACAATTGAAACTTTTTGGCGATAGGATTGGTTGTACAATCACAGGATTTGGGCATGGGATTCCGTAATCGACGGTGAATTTGATATGCAACTAAATAGTTATCCATTAACTAATTCAATAACAGGCACATCCACATTTTCTATAACAGCAACTTCATAAATCTCCTCAGAATCATTCACTTTGGTAATCGAATGCAAATCTCCCCAAACTTTTTTATGCCTATTTAGATGATGCTTCAAAGAACCAGAAGAAACATATTTCTTATTGCAAATCGGACATGTAAAATGCTTCTCACCAGTATGCCTTAACATATGCTCCCTCAATTGTATCGGTAAAAAATATTTTTTACCGCATTCCCTACACTCAAATTTTTTACCGTCTGTGTTATGTTTCTTCTTAATATGCTTCAAGTAATATTGTCTCCAAGTAAAAGTTTTGGAGCAATATTCGCAATGAATAGTTTTGACTTTCTCGTTATGTTTATCGAGCATATGTAGATGTTTCAAATATTCACCAGTGAAACGTGCATCGCAGAACTGACATCTGTATCTAGGCAGATGTTTATGTACAGTCTCCTCATGCTTGGTTTTATATTTGAACATTGCGAAAACTTTTGGACAAAAACTGCACGCAAATCTTCCAGTATCATGTGTTTTGACGTGTTGTTTCAGCCTGTTTTCAGCAAGAAATGTATCACCACAATCAAAACAGACATAATTACTATAATGGGCATTCATATGGCTATCCAAGAGCATGTAATAAGTAAACTCCTGTTTACAGAGGACGCATTTTAGTTCATCCGACAAGTCATAAGGTATCGCTCTGGTGTACGCCTGGTCCAAAAATACTTTGTGCTGCTCTTTCAAATGTCTGAACATATCATTCCAATTGGAAATTGGGACACAACATACATTGCATATTAAATTATTGATATCCAGTTTCATAGTTTCGTTAAGCCAATGTGGTCGCATAATGAAATCAATTTTCTGGATTCTGTCGACAACATGTTGAGTTCTTATATGAGTTCTAAGTTCACCCGGATCTTCGAAGAATTGGCTCTCGGTTGAGCAGTATGGGCAGAGATATCTATTTGCTTTCGTCTTGTAAGGTGTCGCGTTAGTGAATGTTAGAATTAATTTGATTTCTTTTATCAATTGAAACATCTTCTCTCTTTTTAATTGCTTTTCATCGGTCATGACATTTTCTTCTTCTGTAAAAGAAGTTTAAATTATATTATTAAAACACACGATTGAAATGAATCTTATTGTATGTACAGTGAAATATGTAATTATATACATAAAACACGTATAGACGTAGAACTGGCTTTGTACATATATTTGTATATATAGATATTATGAAAGCAAGATGTGTGTATGTCACACTCGTCTTCTTCTTCTTATGTATTGGCAATCAGCTACATACACGAGCTATTGGTGCCAGTGTCAAGTTATAAATATTTTCACGATTTTAGTCTTTCAAGTCACTCGTTGTCTAAGTCAAATTGTCACCATTAACAGTGCAATGGCCACACTGTTAATAGTATCTTGTGGGAATTTTGATGGAAAACGAAAACGTTGTAAAGCACTTTTATATGATATTCACTACATCCCAGTATTTCCGCACGTCACATTACATAAAATGCCATCAAAATTATCTAACACGTTAAAACACTAAGATATCGAATATAATACAAGAGCACCACATGACGTTTTCAAATTCCCGTCAAAAGTCCAACTATTATCGTCACACTCGTCATCGATATCCGAAATCAATCAAGACACTGCTGCCACTGTACTTTAATCAGCATTTAGTCTTTTTTTTTCATTAATTGGACTTAGGTCTCTCCACGAATGGGAGATACCATAACTTGGCAGGCGGATTGGGAAGCTCAGGTAGTTTCTAAAAAAGTGCTGTTGCCATTTCTTTTGATAATTCCTCAGTTCATTTTTATTTTTACGAGTAAACAAAGAATGACAAACAAATTGAATTCTTAAACCATAAACATTTTTTTTGGTTCTGTTCGTTCGTTTGTACAAGCAAAGAGATCAAAAGCCATACATACGACCAAGTCTTGTACAATTTTTTTGGAACTGTTCGTTCGTTTGTACAAGCAAAGAGATCAAAAGCCATACATACGACCAAGTCTTGTACATTTTTTTTTGCTTCTGTTCGTTCGTTTGTACAAGCAAAGAGATCAAAAGCCATACATACGACCAAGTCCTGTCCAATTTTTTTTTACAAATAAATTAAAATATATCTTCATATTAGCTCATTAAATAGTCGCTATCCATAGTCAAGTGGAAAATATGAAATATTTAGAGAAGAGCTATTTAAATTAGTCAAACACTAAATATGCAAATATCATTTTTTATATTATTTTGTATAGGATTGATTCACTACCTAATATTAGTTTCTCTTATATATATAGATCAATTTAGGTTTATAACTACAATAAAAACGATTTGGTATCATAATCATATGTAACTTTGTTCTTCGTCGATGTAATCTTTTATACTTGAAAGTGACGACGAAGTCAGAATAAAATTCACTATCCACAGTTTGCGTCATGAAGGGCGACTAATCTATACATATAATAAAAATGTAACGGGTCGCTGTCTGTACATGGAAGATATATGAAAAAAAATATTACTGGGACCTTTATCAACACTAATAGAACCCAAAACAATAATTTTTAAATTTTTTGTCTGTTTATCTGTTTGTCTGTTTATCTGTGTGTTTGTGCACGCTAATCTCAAAAACGGCTTATCCGATTTAGACGCAGTTTTCACTAATATATTGTGGTAAGCTTCACTTAACATTTAGGCTATATTTTATGTCAATTGGTTTATAAAAAAAAAAGTTATGTCAATTTAAAAAATGTTCGGAGAAAAAAATCTTTATCGATTTTTTTCAAATTACGTACAAATTATCTTCAGTAAAAATAAATAAACACGTGTTTCAGCATTTGTTGATTTTCACCCTCTGGCGGTGTAAATTAGGCCTGCAAAGCGGGTTGGACGACTCATTAAATCATTAGCGCCAAGCCGATATTATTGAAGCTGGCAACTTGAAATATTGACAGTGGTTTCTTTATATGACGTAGAGATTCACTAAGAAAGGATTTTACGAAATTATACCCCTAAGGGGGTGGAGTAGAGTGGCAGAGTTTGTATGAAGAGAAAAAAATCTTTATTGATTCTTTGCAAATTACGAGTCGAATCAAATATTCTAGGGTAATATCCGGCATTTGTCAATTTTCACTCTCTGGTTGTGTAAATTAGGCCTGTGAAGCGGTTTGAACGACTCATGATAATGAGTCGTTCAAACGTTTGGCGATAGCCAAGCCGAAACTATTAAAGCTAGAAACATTAAATTTTGAAGCACGTTTTTATTTATGACATAGAGATTCAATATGAAAGGATTTCATGAATTCCGCCCCTAAGGGGGTGTAACAAAGCGGCAAAGTGTGGGGAGAAAATTTTCTTATCGATTCTATTTAAATTACGTACAAATATTCTTCGATAAAAATAAATAAACACGTGTTTCTCTCTCCCTCTCCGTCAACCCCGCACCAGTGCCGTTGTGGCGACCAGTTCCGGCGTGAGAGCTCACACGATACACATAGTAGACGACAATAGGTTTTTGCCTAATAGTTTAAGATACAGGTTAAGTTTAGCTTCAAAAATGTTCACTAAAAAAATAAATAATAAATCATATCTAACGAGGTCGCAACTCTGCTGGTGAAACAAAACAGTCAAATAAAGGGTAGCGATAATTATATTTTTATCCCATGGTCATACCATAAATAGTGTATTAATGGCAATATAATTTGTAGAATGAATAGAACTTTGAACCGCCTTTTTCTTTAGTGACCGGCTATGGTATATAGACACACGCACGCCGTATACGTACATCTACGTTGTGCGGGCGGGCCACCGCAACCGGGTATCATCTCGAGTCGAAGCCCTCATGCAGTGAACCTAAATACAGGTACTCACGCTTGCGCCGCCCAAAGCACTGACGGTAGAGCGTGTCAACCTAGAGTATTTTCTCTCGGACCCACCCTATTGCCTAATTCCGTTAGACAACTAACTCGCAGAATCAACACCTCAACGCATCCCAGTTTCTGACGCTGTTGATTATCATCCTAGCGAATAACCTTCAACATCTTGCATTGCTTTTTCTATTTAACTCTGTCATAGATGACTTCTTCGTGGACGAAGTCGCGGGCAAAAGCTAGTCCAATATAAAATAATTCGTTAATGCAAGAGAGGAAAAGCTCGCAAAAAAAACCGTATATCAACACGTTTGATCAGCGTAATATAGTAGGTAATTTTCCTTCCTATTGTGAACGCTCGAGCACAGCAGCGGCACGAGCTAACATGCAATATAAAATATATAGTTATAGAGTCGTAGGGCTTAAGCTTCTCACTCTACTTAACTGTTCTCCCATGTCCTCCAATTCTGCACTTTTCCTTATTATAGTTAAAATTGCCATGATATGATGACTTCCTGATAATACTACTAGCACTTACAATCTGTCTCCAAGACGAGTATCAAAGATTTATCACCTTAATAAAAAATAAAAAAAAAATTTGAAGATTTATATTTTATTTTCAATGCAGATAGTACAATATTAATTTTATCGACAATTATTTATTGTAGTCTAATACCTTTAAACAAGAAATTTTAGAATATTTCTACATATTTAGAATCGCGCAATAAGTTTCAATGATTTCTATAAAATATAGCATGCGGGTTTTGGGGGCGATAAACCTCGTTTTATCAGTATTTTCGCCATTGAAAAAACTAAAACACACTGTTGCAGATAGCCAAATTAAGTAAAAAATTCAATAAATCAAGAATAGATTGATTAACAACAAATATATTTTATTAATAGGGTGGAGTGCTTTATAAAATATTTTTAAAATGACACTACAATTAAATAAAAAAATAATTAAAAGATTTGTAACAATTGTCATCAAACACATGAAGTGTTTGATGACAATTGTATATGACACAACTACATTTTAGTTCGGTTATCCAAAAAAGCCGGTTTTAAGTTTAAAAAAATTTAAACAGCGACATCTACTGTGACACTCTAAAATCTCAGCCACAGATACAAAAAATCACTATTCCTTTAAGGCGATAAACTATTTATATTATTGCATTTTTCCTTGATAACTGCAAAGTTTTAAATTAATCCGACGTTGAGAAAGGGGTGAATCCCTCTCAAAGAGTCAGTTGCATACAAAGCGAGCTTAGTTTTATCATGCACATATTAGGTTTGTGAAAACCCCGAAAGAAACCTCTATGCCAATCGAGTATCCACCCAATTTTTTTGCGGCGGGCTATGGTCTGGTTACACCCCACTAAATCTGTTCGAGGCGACAGATGAAGTGGCGCGGGACCATGTAGACACGCCCCGCAATATACCTCTCCACGCTGTGCGACTGGGTTACCGGAAAGTTCCCTCCCATAGGACTAGGTCGACTAGGCTAGGAAGTAGAATAAGAAAAAAAAAAAATAATTGTACATTTGTCGAAGCGCATAAATAGGTTACAGTATGTGGATACTGTAATAAATCTTTAATACGAAATATATACACGTCATTTTTTATTTGTACTTTAAATTTAAGAACCATTCAGATTTTTGGACGAACGTTTACCCAAACTTTTTATATGCATCTTGTTATCATTAAAATGTAATTTCATATGCGCTGTCAAAGTTTTCCGCGACTTATACCATTTTTGACATATCTCACATTGAAACTCCCTCAGACCGGTGTGCTTCACCTTGTGTCTCGTTAGCTCATTCTTAAAATGAAACTCTTTGCCGCATTCAGAACATTTGTGGGGCTTTAACATCAAATGATATTGATTCGTGTGAGTTTTCAAAGCTCTTCTTGTATCATAAGTATTACCGCAAGCTTTGCATTCGTAAGATGGCTTCGGTGCTCCATGTACGGACACCTCGTGATAAATTTTCCAAACCGGATCTATGAATCTTTCATCGCAATATCCGCATTTACGTGTTTTAGATGAGTTTTTATGAAGCACCCTTTCGTGTTCTTTCATTTTAACTCTTGTATTGAATACCTTAGCGCAAAATGAACAATAGAAGACGCCAATTTTGTGACGAAATTGATGTGTTTTTAATGCTCTTTTATTAATGAATCCACGGCCGCATACATCGCATTCGTAATTTCTATAATGTACGTGCATATGTTCTATTAAATGCTTAAAGTATTCAAACGGTTTTGAGCAAATTGCACAGCGGAGTTCTTCTGTGTCAAATTTGAAAGGTATTATTTGTTCTTCTATGTCCGTATGTAGCGTTATATGATGGCAAAGATCTAAATGTGCAGTGAATTCATTTAAAAGTGATAAATTTTCTCCGCATAGTTTACATTGAAGCCCAGTGATATCCAATTTCATGATTAGATCCATATGACTAGTGAATTTAAACCCTTCTAAAATGTCTGCATGCTTATTGAGTGTATGTGTTTTTAATATAGCCGGCGTAGGGTTCTGATAGGAACAGCATAAACACCCGTATCCAATACCCCAATGGCCTTTGATAGGTGTCGCATTCGAATTTTCTAGAATATTCCGCGCGTTATCCTTGAATTTTAAAATAATCTCACGGCTATTCACTTTACCATCTTGTTTCATTTGCGAATGTCTTTGCGATGTCCTCAGGTCATCTACAACAATAGGTTCCTCTTTAATTATTGTCTTATATTTATATGTAGTAGTGTCAGATGCAAAGAACATTCTTCCTTATAAAAAGTTTAAAGCATACTGGAACAAATTTCACGTTTTGTGTTTCATTTTGATGTCCACCTAGTATTGATTTCGAATCAGAGCCTATGTCGAATATCAAGAATTAGATGGGTTTACCACAATGTGAAACCTTGGAAGTAAAAATAAAAGTAGTCATAATTCCTTCGCACATATATATATTATATAACTGGCAATCATATTTGACTTAAAAGACAGCTTAAAATTAAGATAATACATTATAAACTACTTTATTGAAAAATTTGGAATGTCTTAAATCCTGGATCGGTTATTTTTTTAAATTTGAATTATTGTCTACCCTGCACGACGATAACTGTCCAAGCGATTGATAATATAAATATATCTCGTGACTAAATAAATATTTAAGTGTTTATACAATTTTTCCATGCTTGCTCCGCATATGAACTTTAAAAGCAGTTCTATGAATAAAAGCGCGCTCACAACTGTCACATTTGAATCTCCTATCGTTCAAATGCCCTCTAACATGCTGATTCAAACTACACCTGGTCCCAAACGATTTATTACACATTTCACATTTGAAATCCCTAGCTCTCGTATGAGTGACTGTGTGAGAACGCAATTCAATTCTAGAGAAGAACGCCATGTCGCAATAAGAGCACTTGTGTGGTCGAAGCATTAAATGAAATCGTTTTCTATGAGTCATTAAAGAACTTTGACTGTTATAACTCTTATTGCATGCTTGACAATTGAAAATAGGAATTTTTGCCCCGTGCACTTTCGATTCGTGACTTTGAACCAAGTCTTTTGTCGAAAATCTCTCATCACAATATGTACATTTTCTTGTTTTATTTAGTAAAGTATGCGTGACTCGTTCGTGTACGCTTCTTTTAGGTCGACTATCAAAAACTTTAGGGCAATGCGAGCATTTGAAAACGCCATTTTTGTGTCTATAACTATGCGTTTGCATAGATTGCTTATTAACAAAAGATCTTTCGCATATAGGACATACATAATTGCTGTAATGTTCGCTCATATGTTCAGATAGAAGCTTAAAATACTTGAATTCTTTATTACATTTTACACATTTCAAGATATCGGTATCAAATTTGAAAGGTATTATATAATTTTTAATATCACTATAAATATTTTTATTATGCTCTTTTATTAAATGTTCAGTTAAGGTTTCTAAGCTATTGATATGTTTACCACAAAGTTTACACAAAAGTTCTGTTACGTCGAGACGTATTACTAAATCCGATACATATTTCACTTTAATAGCATCGTCGCCTATATCGTAATGTGTTTCTAAATTATGTGCTTTTAATTCTAAAGGGTTTTCTTTTTGTATTTTACAAAAACAACACGAATAGCCGCTCCCCCAAAAACCTTTGATCATTGTAGCGTTAGAACATGACAAAATGTGTTTTATATTGTTTTTATGTTTATTCATTTCGTTGACCTCAATTTTTACAGATTCTTTGCATTCTTTTTTATAATTTGCATTTACTATAGATTTATATTTAGATCTAACTGTTTTGACATCTATAGGTTCATCATTATCATTTTTCTCCATTTTTATATGCGAAACAGTTTCAACGTTATCTTCGTTAATATCATTTTTAACCGTATCATTTTCGATTATAGATGAATCTTTCTTTTTCATTTTGGCAATAACTTTTCTAATGTCATTATCTTTTAAACGATTGTCACGAAATATTGTAGGTCTTATCTTCGTTTCTGTTTTATTTATTGTCGTTTTGTCTTTTTCCTTTGTAGTAATACCATTCTGGTCATCTACAACAAGAAATTCATATACTGTAGTTTATGCCTTTTTATTGCCTTCATTTTTTTTAATGCATCTAATAATACATGGTTATTATATATTAGAAGTTTATTCGAATTATTTCTTTGTATCTGTATGAAGATTAGAGTCAATCCTCTTTAATATTTGTATATTATAAAGAACCACCAGAAAAATTGAGGATATCTGTCTAAATAAAAACGTAAATATGCTGAAAGACATATTATTGTCATGGTGAACACTCATAATTTATGCGATTGTGCAGTTTTTATATGCATTATTTTAACTTCATACAACAGAAAATGCTAACAGCAGATTTGATTTAATGATAATAGTTGGTATTAGGCAAATTACCATAAAACATCGTCATGTTCTACCATCTCTCATAATATAGAGGGAGACGCACACATCGAATTATGTACCGAAAAATGCGATAATGCTTCATTATTTTATAAAGCATATTGTTACTTTAGTAACAGTTCTCGCAAGAAATAATATTATTAAAACAATAAACTAATAATAATGAAAAAAACACCTAAAAGTTTAATCAGATCAGAATGAATGCAAATTGCCAGGTTGGCTGATGAATTCGTGAAAGTTGCGGTGATCCGTTGCACGCAGGTGGCAAAGGAGCGTTTTATAGCTTTTGCGGGGAGAGCTTTTCTCAACAGTAATCATCTATTGACTAATGGATGCCATACATATAATATATCCACCACATCCATCCCTAATTTTCAGTCAAATCATGAGTAATCAAATAAAACAACATAATAAGTTTGCTATTGGATCTTTCCGCGGTAGAGTCGCGTCATGTGTGAAAACGGTCTCTTGAATTCGCCGTAACCGGAAGGTAGAAATAGCGTGTGGTTTTTAGCAGATAGTGGCTTTGAGCTCGGTATACCGCCACTCTTTCCTGAGAGGTGGTCCATTTTCCACAAGCAAAAAAAAAAAGGTATTGAATCTCTGCTTATAAAGGTACTCAATTATTCTGCATTATGAATTTCCTTTCGTGTTTTTGTCAAAGTAATATTTGATGAGAATCTTTGATCGCATTATTTGTATCGCCGTACATTGTTTAAAAGTACATGTGGTGTTTACCTTCAAGTGTGCTGTTCTTTTCAGTTTTATATCGGAAGACTTTTAGACATTGAGCAAGTATTTAATTAATACATCTATTAAATGTCGAGAATAATAGGACCGCATCGCTTTTCTAGTAATAAAAAGCTTTTCACAAAGATCACACTCATAATAATGTATAAATTTATTATTAATTTGACACTTTGTACATTTATCAAGGACCGATGATAATGCAATATTTAAAAATAATTAATTTATCCTTAAGTAAAAGTAGAACCTTCAGGATTAGCTTTTGAAAATAATTAATGGCCTCGGTGAGTCCTGTTATTTTTCATCAACAACTGCTGCAAATGTAAGTAATATTTAAAATTTTCCTCAATAACCATTCATATTATTTTAATTGCACTAATTATAAGTACCACTCGAATTCATAGATGGCGCTGTTCGATATGATTACGTCGCATTACAACGATTATTATAAATTATATTAATTTATAATTAATTATTATATTAATTATTATAATTATATTATATTTTTAAAGGTTTTTATTAAGTAAGACTTATTCTTAGCTTTTTAAACTATTATTTACTATTATTTTATATTTTTTTCAATTAGTGTAAATGCAAGACCAAAACTTGCAGCAAGTCTCGCAGTGCTCCCTTAGACAGCATTTTACGACTCGTTTGTCAAAAGAAGAGTTGACAGAACTTTGTATTCTCCATACCAATACACGAGGGAATAATTTGATGTTATTTTAAAGTCTTATAGTAGTTAGGTGTGTTTATAGCCCTCCTGGTCAGTGGTATATCTCTAATTATAGATAATTGTACAGTTACCGCCGCTTGATGAATGTAATATCATTAATTTAGTTGGTTATATCATTTCTATGGCATGTGCTCAAAACAAATGACTCTGTGTTATTATAACAGCGAGAGTTGCTAGTGTAGACTTGCTGCAATTCTTGGTATTGCACTTGGGCAACATCATTACAATCCCCAAACCCACCTAGTTGAGTTTCTGGCTCTCTCGCTCACCGAACGAAGCGCAATAGCACATTGCCATTACTTAGGCGTCGATCTTCTGCGAGAGTGTGGTACTACCCCGGACGAACCGGCCCGTGGTTGTAGACAGAGAACAGTCAACAGCGTGGTCCTACCACCATTAAACTCCAAACCCATCCAGAAAGTTCGACTTCCGGCTCTTTTGCTCACCGAACGAAGCGCAACAGCACATCGCCACTGCTAAGATGTCTATTTTTCTGCGAGTGTGTGGTACTACCCAGCGGATCCATGCGCGGTTGACACGGACACTTTTAAAAGGCAACGGCAACAGTGTCATTACCTATCACTATAAAATGCATAAGATTTATAGATAATTAGTATTAAAGTACTCCACAAACAACGATAAAAACAATCTTTCATCATGGAATTTATTCTCCTGCGAAGAATAAAGAAGTTTTTGTTTTTATGATTATGCACATAGCTAAGTTTTATTTAATAAAAACGAATGATCAGTATTTTTTCAAATAATTGTTTTCCGATTTTTTTCTTTGTTGTATATTACCTAGAAATTGAAAACCTCTAAATTTAGCATCCAGCCAAATTTGTATTTTCTAGGTCATCTGGAAGTGGATTAGGTTTTGATCTATATGATCAGTCAAGTCATAAAAATGATTATGGACATAATATATATTTAAGCTATGGATATCATTTTTTTTTTCTTTTTTTTTATTGTCTACGGTGACAAACGAGCAAACAGCACACCTGATGGTAAGTAATGCTGTTGCACATGGACCCAGCAACACCAGGGGTACAGCCAGGCCGCTATCTACCGTGAAGAAAGAGCTCTTCTTAAACCTCGTTTGAAGAAGGACATGTCATAGCGCTCAGGAACCACAGCAGCAGGTAGTTCATTCCAGATCTTGCATGTACGTGGGAGAAATGATCGCTGAAAACGTACAGTCGAGGACCGTATCGTTTCCAGGTGAAATGAACGAACCCTGCTACGGTGTCGAGTGGTACGGTGGTAAAACGGTGACGGTGGTACCAAGTCAAACAGTTCCTCAGAACACTCCCCGTGAAAGAGCCGGTAGAGTACACAGAGTGACCCAAAGTCTCTCCGCCGCTCCAGCGACTCCAGTCTGTCCGTAAGATTCACCACACAGATTTTGGGATCACCGACGATTCAAACTGCCCGCCTTTGTAGGGATTCAAACTGCCCGCCTTTGTAGGGAGTCGAACTGCCCGCCGTTGTTAGGCGCGCCTGCCCAGAGATGAGAGCAGTACTCCATGTGAGGACGAACTTGTGCTTTAGATAGCACAAGACGTTGTCTCGGCGTGAAGTACCGCCTAGCCCTGCTCAGCACGCCCAACTTTTTGTTTGCCAATTTGGCTTTGTCCTCCAAATGACTCCCAAACTAGACTTTGTTAGATAGTTCGACGCCGAGGATCCCAATACTCTCGGAGATTTGGAGAGTTACTCTTTGGAACTGAGGCACCATGATAAAAGGGTCCTTCTTCGCAGTGAACGCGCAAACTTGTGTCTTAGTGGGGTTGAACTGGACTAAATTCCGTTCACCCCATTTTGAGGCCCGCCCTAGAGACTGCTCGACTTCAGACACAAGTTGAGCCCGTCTTTCCTGTAACATACTCCGAGGGCCATTCTGATGCTCGGTGTATCGCTCGTCACCCGTGCTGTCATCCGCATAGCAACGAATACTCTCTATGGAGAGCATGTCATTGATATGCAGAATAAACAACGTCGGGGAGAGCACCGAGCCTTGTGGTACACCAGTATTAATGGTCATGGTCTCGGAGCAAGAGCCGTCGACGACTACTTTTATGCTCCGACCATCCAAAAAACTAGTGATCCAATTACAGTCCCTCGGGGATTCCATATGATGGTAGCTTCGATAGAAGGGCCCCATGCCAAACCCTGTCGAACGCCTTTGCGATATCTAGGCTGAACACTAACGCCTCACCCTTGCCTTCCAAGGCCTCCGCCCAACAGTGTGTGAGGTACACAAGAAGATCATCAGCCAACCGGCCATGACGAAAGCTATATTGGCGGTCACTGATCAGCTGATGATCCTCAAGGTACTGCAGAAGCTGATGGTTAATTATTTTCTCCATTATCGTGGAGAGCAAGGATGTAATCGCAATCGGCCTGTAATTCGACGGGTCCGACCGGTCTCCCTTTTTCGGGATCGGGTGGACATGGGCTATCTTCCACGAAGATGGAACCCTACAAGCATCATAGGAAAGTCGGTATAAGTGCGTGAGGACGGGGGTCAACTCGGGGGCGCACGTTTTCAGGACCACTGCAGGGATGCCATCCGGCCCGCTCGACTTATGTACGTTTATTAGCCGCAGCTCCCGCCTCACCGCTCGCTGCGTAATGCGGATTTTAGGCAGAGAGCTTTCACACCGCGGGATGATAGGTGGTGTGGCGGTTCCAGCGTCCAAAGTTGAGTTACATGCAAAGAATTGACCTAAAAGATCGGCCTTCTCCTTTGCACTGTGGGCTAGACTGTCATCATTTTTTTGCAGTGATGGGAGATTGGACTGGCAAAAGTTGCCTTGGGCAGCTTTGGCGAGCGACCAGAATGCACGACTCCCGGCGGGATAGCTCTTCAATCGCTCGCCAATTCTGGCAACATGTTCCGCCTTGGCTCTGGCAATAGCCTTCTTACTAGATCTAGAAGCAGCATTAAATTTTCGCTTTTCCTCCGTGACATTTGGGTCTCGACCGTTTTGGGCCCTATTCCAGGCCTGGTATGCGGACTGCTTTTGCTGTGCAGTCGCCCTGCAGGTTTTATTAAACCAAGGCCGGCTGCGGCCACCGACCCGTAATTTGGTGTTGGGGATGAATAATTCCATCCCTGTAATAACCGTATCGGTAACGCAATCCGCACAAATGCCAGGGTCCCCAGAGGCGAAGCAAAGCTGCTTCCATGAGTAGGATGCGTAGAACTCGCGAAGCCTATCCCAATCTGCTGACTTATATTGCCAGACTCTGCGAGTCCCAGTCGCTTTAGAGCGATTAGGCCTCGCAATAGGGGCTTTGCTATGGACCAAGCAGTGGTCAGATGACCCAAGAGGAGCTTCGACCACTATCCGGTATCCGTGCTGGTGTGTAGTCAGCAGAAGATCCAGTAGAGGACTCATGGCTCTCAATGTCTGGAACACGGGTGGGCTGTGTTACCAGTTGTGAGAGACTATAGGTCGAGACCACATTGAAGAGATGCCTACCCAGGAGGTTAGTGGTTCGGGACCCCAACCACTCTTTATGATGAGCATTGAAGTCTCCAAGAACCACCACCTCCGCTGATGGACACTGCTCCAATATTTCGTCAATCCCCCATTGAACGTTCTCGAATAACTGAGTTGACCCTGAATCACTGCCATGGGACCTGTAGAGGCACGCGTAGATGCGGGTATACCCTTCATAGTCTACGCGTAACCATAAAATTGACAGGTCACCATACTCGAGGGCCCTAAGGCGGCGACAACAGATGTCATCCCGGATGAACACGCACACCCCAGCTTTATGGTGGAAGGAGTGCTCCAACTCGTAGCCTGGATAATTTAGGTACGAAATATCATCCGGTCTGCACTTATCTGCGTCTCCGTTAAAAAGAGCAAGGCAGGCCGCGTCGTCTCGAGGTGTTGGTGGACGGCGTCGAGATTGCTGTGTAAACCCCTAATGTTGCAAAAGTCCACGTCAAATGTGGACAGAGGGACCGCCGTGTAAAACCTTCTCTTTTTGTGTTTCCTTTTCATTAGCGGGGTTTTGTATAAGAAAAGGAAGGGAGTGTACTTTCGTGGAATGGGGTCCGGTGATGCCAAAAAAAAGGTGCGGGGCATAGTACATGGTTGGAGGGTGGGTTTTGTGAGGAGCTGACACGAAGCACGGAAGGGCCCCCGGTGCCCCCCCGCCCGTAGTCGTCGGGCTCCACTCCGGCACGACGACTCCGCAACGGGATTTTCGCCGATTGGCGGGACAGCCTCCCCAGGGGGGATAGCCCTGGGCTCGGGTCCCCTGCTGACCGGCAGGTGGCCGGCGGTGATCATTCCCACCGGGTCTCCCTGTACCCCATATGAGCCCCTCACGCCCAATGCCCAAACCAAGACCTTACCACCGTAAATTTCAAGCATCACCAGAACTCACCACACGAAAACACACCCGGAAAGTTAGGCTAATTCGGAATATCTGGCTTCTTTCGTGGGTCTTAATAAATATGACAAATTTTTATGCGTTTATGTAGAATAGATTTTTAGTTCATGTTAAAGTATCACCGCAAAAAATCACCTATTTTACACACTTAGAGGATGAAAATTAAGAAATTATATATTTTTTTTAAATTTATATAACTTGAAGATTATTTCTGTTTAATTTCAAGACGATGAATAAAATGTTGACACGCTTATGGTCACGAACGTCTAAAATTGTTCGAAACCTCAGAAATTAAAAATCGTATAAATAACTTTATTTCAAATGTACAATATTTACAAGTATTAATTTGCTGTACTAAAACCCCCACCTTGCTTGTGAGTGTTGTAAAAGACGATCAAGAACTTTAAATCGACTTAAGCCAACTTCCACCTCATGCCATTTGGTCAACAATAACATTCCCAAGTGTTGAGATCAATTAAGCGGGCGGTTATGAAACTATTGTCAATAACTTTTACAATATATACGATGGAAGAGGAGTACATATTGCATCGACCGCAAGTAATTAGGATAAGAGCAAAATGATGAATACGTCGGACGAGCGTGGTATAGTAGGTCAATTTCCCTCCCTTTATGGAGGAGGCTTCAGCCGAACAGTGGATCAAACTAAAGATGTATAGAATGTGATATTTTGTGGACAAAATTGTAACACTGGCAACATTGAGTTGTTATTAATAGGTGATTGTCAATAAAAAAAAATATGTCCGTGTAGATATGTTTCGACAAGGTATATGTATCCATACCCCGCATATTTTCCGACCGCATTCGTAACGACTACGTAAGAGAGCGAGTAGGTATGAAAGAGAGTATTGGTGAAAAAATGCGAAAGGGAATGCTCCGATGGTTCGGACATGTGGAAAGAATGCCGAACGAACGTCTGGTTAAGAAGATATACAATGCGAAAGTGGAAGGATGTAGGTACCGGGGGAGACCGAGACTAACCTACCTAGACCAGATCGGTCATGTACTGAAGGAAGGTGGAGTCAAGAGTCTCCGAAACCGGCGAGCGTGTATGAAGAGAATTATGAATGTTGAGGAAGCGAGTGAAGTTTGCAAAGATAGAGTTCTCTGGAACTCTGTTCTCTCTGCCTACCCTGCAAGGGATATGGCGTGATATGTATGTAGATATGTTTTATTTCGAATGGGGAGACAACGGGAACAATGTCCTTACAGCCAAGTCTGGTACATTTTTTTTCATGTATATTTCTATTATAGTATTAGTTTCTTCATATTGTATAGGCTATTCAAATATAGCACTTGTCAGTAAATTAGGCATTTATCTTTCATTGGATAATGTAGATCCAATTGAAAGTTTCTCAAGGCATTTATGCAGAATATGAAAACGTGCATTATTATATCGTAATCATTACAATTTAGCACTTTTTCTGCATTAATTAGATAAAATGGCAACAAATTATTTAATATAATATTGTAAAACACTGAAATATTGAATATAATTTAAGAGACCTACATTACACATCCGAGTTTTCCCCTAACCTCCCCAAGCTAAGATAAAAAATAAATTCAAATAGGAAATCCATTAAAAAGTTAATATATATGCAAAGAAATATAATTAGCTTACACTCACCTTTGGGTTTCATCCGCAATTTAGCTGCGATAGTCTTTTTAGGTATGTTATATTTCTTCGCTGCTTCTTTTGGTGTCAATTCTTCATTTCTCACAGCTTCCATACAGGCACGAAAATCTTCCTCTGAGTATTGTTTATAAGTTTTGTATCGTTCAGACTTGGGTAATTTTTTTGGCCATTTTCTATCACTAGGTGGTAAGGGTTGCTTTTTTCTACGTTGAATT
Organism: Lymantria monacha; assembly: GCA_905163515.2. Classification (NCBI taxonomy): domain Eukaryota; kingdom Metazoa; phylum Arthropoda; class Insecta; order Lepidoptera; family Erebidae; genus Lymantria; species Lymantria monacha. Next base: position 4,783,698 of record LR991104.1, read on the forward strand.
TGAGGAGTTTGTACTAAAACAAATAAATTATTGCATTACGTAACAAATTTCACTTGTTACAGAATTTGGATAAAAAGATAGCATTAAATTTAAGAGCAGGTGGTAATACAGCCTTTTGTAGATGTAATATATTATTTCCTTCTATATACATTTGCAAGTGAATTTTTATTTGCTGTAAGGATAATGATTTATGATTTTTTTGTGTGTTTTTAGCTGTTAGCCGCAGATGGCTTTGACAGCTTTACGCGGACCATGGGTGAGCGCTGAGGGCTCTCAAACCGATTGAGGTAAGGTAAGCGACATCGCCCAAGGGCTCCCCCTGTGGGGAACGGACCTCGGCTTGGGGCGTCGCTGGTGGCAAAGTGGGCGTGCCCACGTTTGGATTTATGATTTTTGCGCGTCGCGATTTCGCACCTCGACGGCGAGGACGAAACCGCGGATATTTATGTGTAATGGCCTCGCGGGCCGTGTAAGCTCTTAATTGAGCGAGTGTGATATCGTCGTCGTCATCGTTGATGACGTGCCGCGGACGTCGGATTTTTGAATTACGAGAGGGCGTGTAGGAAGCGGCCCCAACCACTAGTGGGTTGAGGTGTGTCATGTCAGAGTCAAAGTAGCTCTTGGAGCACAGTTTCATAAATTGCCTGATGGTCGGTAGTTCGAGGTCGACATGAAGATCGACGTTTCGTATGAACCACGGTGCTCCCGTAGCTCGGCGCATGAACCTATTTTAAAGTGTCTGTAGTCTGTGGATCCTGTGTGCCTTAACATGCGCGAACACTACGCTATCATAGGTCATGATTGGCCGTATGCAAGCGGTGTATAATCGGACCTTGCTGCTCAAGGTTAATTTAGACCTAGCATTTATTAAACTATGGAGGCGTCCCATCACGAAAGCCGCACGCGCGTGGACTTGCGTTATGTGAGGGGTGAAGCTGAGTCGGTCGTCAAGGGTTACACCTAGATATTTGGCTTGCCTGCTCCAAGTTGTTGTTGAGTTGTTGCTCCAACAGGCTTGTTAAACATTTTAAGGGGCGGAGTGCTATCGATAGGGTAGGTACGGGCATTTCGACGTGTGAACATGACCGCCTGACTCTTATCGGGGTTGATGATTTATGATATTTATGAGAGTATTACACATTTGAAATAAAACTATTTTTACAGATTCTATGGCGTATTTGATTTTTAATATGCCCACGTTTCGAACACATTAGAGCGTTCATGGTCACGGAAGGAGATCCCGTTGTACCTAATGTCGGGATTTAAACATCAAATACACGCGATAGAATCCGTAAAAATAACTTTAGTTCAAATGGTGTTAAAATACAGTTTTGGTAACAACTCTAATAAATCAGTCATTTAATAAACTTAACTTCTTCCAATTTCATTAAATAACAAATACACTTGCTTCCCTCATATGGTAATGGGATAAAAATACAAAAAGTTACCACTGCATAAACATTCCCTGGGAAACTTCCAACAAAAATATTGGAAAGCAACACAGGCATTATCTGTCTTGGAGAGTTCAATGTGCCAAAGGGCTGATGATAACTGATATAGATAAGCTGAGAATGATATATACTACTTACACGCAGTTGCGTCATCATCTTCATCTTCTAGATATTCAACATCCTCATACTCCATATCTTTAGCGTCATCCGAGTCTATATACTCTTCTTCAACATCTAAATAGTCGGCATCATCTGGATCCTCATCAGCTATCTCTTCACTTTCAATTTCATACTTGTATTCAATCGATGAACTTGGATTTTCCAATTTGATACCAGTTTCGCTTCCTATGAAGAAATATTGTCGATTAAAAATTACTAATTATGGATATAGTTGTGTTAATGTCACCCACATTTTCCATCTCAGAATAGATACAAGAATACGTTTTTCTTTTATGAGTGCAGCTCACATGGAGAATAGGCTATAAGTATGACAATAATGCACCACCAGAATGATTAAGCTCGATAGCAAAAATACATATCTCTTAAGATCAATTTCAATAGTGGATAAATCAAAAACCAGTATTACACTACTGGAGATGTCTTGCAAATTGTCTAACATAAATGGTATGGGCAGTAGCTCTCACTTGGGAAATGAATCCATAGATCGCTGTAACTGCTAATCCGCCAGCTAAGCATATCAATTACAGTAGTATCAGTAGATAGAGCTATATCTATCAATGGATGGTGAAATGCTGGGTTAGGCATAATTAAAATAATTTTAGTGCTAAACACTAACTGCTCAGTTATGAATCACACTATTATTAAAATCATCAACATTCTCCTACTCTTATCCCAATTACTTGTAGTAGATACAATATGTACTCTTCTTTCATAGTATATATTATAAAAGTTATTGGCAATAGTTTGATGACCGACTGCCTACCAGACATCAACCCTCTTTGGGAATGTAATTGTTGACCAAACAGCATCAGATGGAGTTGGCCCAGGTCGTTATAAGGCTCTTAGTCGAGTTTTACGACATCCACGAACAAAGTAAGGGTTGGTAGTATTCGTAGCCACTACCACACAGGTTTGTTATTAAGATCTAACTGTAATAATTATAACTATAACACTTCATAGAAAAAAATATTAATAGGAATGTGAATATGAAAGAATATATTGTATCTCAATCTTTATGAATATTATATACTCACTGCAGCAGAATTGAGAATCAAATGATCTAGTAATACCCACTAACTAGATTGATTATCCCGACGTAAAATCTATGCAAAACTAGATGTTAAACTATATTACGTCGAGTTCTCTTGCACCAATTTCATATACATATTATTCATTTAGTCATCTTTTACGATACGCATGGGCAAGAAAGGGGAAATAGTGAGTTATGTTTTTACTCTCCTATCATATGCGCGCATCTTTAAACTATTTTCGTGAGTGACCTCATAAATTAAGGAAGCCCTAGAAATGAATGTGTTGGTTATATTCTTATACTCTAAGCCCACCTGGTGATGGAATAGGTTAATAGGTAGTATAAATGAAATAAAAAAAAAATATAAATACCATCATCAATGTTCTTTAATATATACATTTGCGACTTCAAAACAGTTAATTTGAAACTATTTGCATCTCGTAACCTTCTGATACAGGTCTCACATATCCGGTCACTTTGAACAGATTCATCAGTACGCTCCAACTGAATCAAACATATTAATTATAGTCTAAATGAACATATGCCAGTTTTATAATACTGCTTACTGGTAACATTTTTGTAAGTATGAGCTAATAAACCCTGTCATGTCCCTTTACTTTACTATGACAGTTGTAAAAAATGGAGTGAGGGATCAGCATATCAATAATATGCAACTTTCTCCTGAAGACTTGTGTGACAATCATGTCCCTAATACCAGCTTTCTTGAGAGGGACTATGCCCTATAATAGGCTTCTGTCAAATGGTTCATGATTTTGATAAAATTATTAATAAAATATAAACTTTTACATGTACATGTAGCTAGAATATAAACAAATTGACTGTGAAAGGAGGAATATACATACATACACCCATATGAAAATACCGCCCCCTGGTGACTCAGCTCTTTGGTGTTTAATATACCTCTATATAAAAATTAATTTTTGCACAATGACTATGTAATTAGGCATAATTTCGGCAAACTAGCGTAAAAACTAAGACTACTATCCAGTGAATATTATTCTGCACGAAAAACTATTATTTAAAATTACCGCTCAATATGTATCTCGGCGTGGCGTATATTAAATATGTCAAAAAAATTATTAATAATTAACATCAATTTCTTCAGAACAAATAATGATTTCAATGAGAATTGCCGTTACTGTTGCCCATATAAAGTTATTTTATTTATTTCATGATTAGCTAAGAAAATTGGCTAAATAGGCTAATGTCCAGTACACTTACATCAAGACCGAAACATTGGACGAGCATCTCAACGTAAACTTCCTTTACCCCTTCCCAAAAATGTTCTTCCCACATACTTTTCAAGTAGCCATAGCTGAGACAACATCTACATCTCCCGTAATACGTATTTATTTCGTTAATACCAGAAGACATTATAACACATTTATTATACAGACTCAGTCATTATTACACACTCGTTACAAAAAGAAACGATGAATGTCAATGAACGACGCCATCTTGGCGTGGACCACAGAGCAAGTAAATTACTAAACAGATAACACACAAAAAATTAAAACGAATGTTTTTTATGCTAGGGCCGCACCTGCGTGTATCGTCCCGAAGTAACGTGTGGCGAAGCTTCGTACGTTACGTACACTAGAAAGCTATCGCGATAAAACTGTGGTCACATTAGCGACTTCGGTATTTTACACGAAGTATTGTGCAATAATTAAAGATGGCCGAAATCTTTTTCATGCGTTTCACTATGGATGACGAATTGCTTTACTATTACAGCTATATTATGCTAATAATTACATAATGATTTTTTTGGATCCCTTCATGGGTTCAGCTTCATAATGGTGTAAAAATTCTACCACCATTACATCGCTCCACTCCATATTTATTGATTAATTGGAGATCCTCGAACGCATCTAAACACAGCGAAAATTTCCGCCGAAATGAAAAGCGAAAAACGCTAGTCTGACCACAGAGCGCGATATATTAGCGTGCTACCTTTAACTTATCGCCACCCAAGCGATAACAAACACGAAGCCCGAATGTTCACGATGATAGCCGATAATGACCGGTCACACTTGCGTGTATCGTCTCATTGCACGATGCTTCGTGACGATACAGGCAGGTGCGGCCCTAGCATTAGAATCCTAGACGAGTCAACGTCTAATTTCTCTATATATTAATTTCATTGTTGTTATTTGTTGGCCCGTTATGATCTGTCGTTCAGTCCAGAGTGATAACTATTGTGGGTCGTTATATGGTCCCAGAACCAAGCCTCTTGAACGATACGCTGGTCATTGCTGTAAGTTTTAAAAAATATCGCAGTATTCAATATTGCTAACTTAAGTTTGTACCAACAACATTTTCGCCTGTTATAAGAACATCTTTAGAAAACTCAATAAAACTTATGACCAATATCTGAGATTCAAGGTAAGATCATATATCATAACATCGGGTTGGTAGTCTCGTAGTGGCAAATTTAGACTGCATAGTAGGCAACTTTATTTTGAAATAACTGTACAGTGGCATAAAGGCATAATATATTGTCTATATTATATAATAAAGTGTCTTCAATAAACTCTACAGGAAAAGAAATAAAAGCGCAGTGAAAACAGTAAATTTAGTTATTTTTACGGTTATTTAGCAGTAAATTTAATTAATTTAGCAGCTGTTAAATAACAAAATATTTGGTCTTAGAAGACACTACGTTTATTTTCACATTAAGCTATTTGATTTAAGATTTGATTTTCAAAATTGGACAACTTATAACGAACTGATTCAACAACGAAATATGCACTGATTGTGTTTATGTAAAGATTTTGATTCTTGCTTCCAATAAATTCATAAGCGTAATTATAACTCTACATAAATAGTATATGATTGTACTGAGGTTAAGTACTATAGCATAGTTTATTTGAATAATCCAAACTCAAAAATATGAACGAAATTTTCATATTTCTTTTCAATTGTGAAATATTTAGACGTATGCTACCACTGAACTCAAAGAGTTGTAACCACTACGTTATAGCAGCAACGGTTAGGAATCTCTTTATTATTTCCAAACAGTAGTGCCTAACTTAACAGTAACCGTTTATCACATGTTTATTATGACTAATAGAAATGCACATATTGAATTTAACTTCTTTTAAACTACGAAATTGTTTTAGAATCTTTATCATTCCATTCTTAACCTCAATACTTGGGGTTGACGCAATATTTACTCTTTTTATGTTGGACGAAAGTAATTGTTGACCAGACCACATTAGATGGAGTTGGCCCAGATCTATATAAATTATAAATCCCTTAATCTTCTTTTACGACATTCACAAGCAGTGTAAGAGTTGGTACAATACTACTAACTCTTTGTGAATACGCAAGTTCGTAGCCACCACCACACGGCTGTAGAATTCTTTTAGAATAAGACTTAATTTTCAAATTAAGATATAAGTGATGAAGTTTGTCAATAAAAATGAAAAATCGATTTAAATATACATATCTACTGCGCATGCGTAAAACTTTTCCCGTTTTGCCAATTGTGTGAGTTCCAACACTAGTTTCTTGTATAACCAATCAGCTAGCAAATAAAAAAAAAATACAGCAGCGCTGCACTCAAATGGCGTCGCTTGGCGCTTGTTGTGAAAATTTATCTACATATTGTTATATTGTGTTAGGTGTTCATGAATTAATACTATGAATATTCTATCTTCTCTTAAGCACGTATAGTTCTAAAGTGATAATGGAAACAAAAAGTACAGAATGGCGTCCTGGTCCTACTGTTTGTCGTTGTTGTTTAACGGAGGGTTGTTACAAAGATATTTCTACAGAATATTTTTGGATGGGAAAGCGAGAAGTATATGCTGAAATGCTTTCAGATACCTTCAGTGTCGCAGTAAGTGTATTATATTCTTATTTGGTGTTACTGTATGCCTTAGAGACGCCACGGCAGCCATCTTATTGGCAAAGGACCAGGCAACCAGTTTTCATACAATACGACTAAATTAAAAAGTTGTTATTTTCTTTTCTAAGCTTTTGGCGAGGGTTGTTTTTTTTAGATTAGGGTAATGAATCGATGAGCCTTTTCAAAAATTCCATAATTTTTATAAGATAATATGAATAAAATTTATATATTCATTAATAAAAACTTATGTACAAAGTACCAAATATGTCAGACAAAAATATGGCTACATTTAAAATTTAAACTAATCGCATACAGTGAATTGTTACACTAATAAATAATTCACATTTACCACTGTTTATTCACAAATTTGAATTGCAAACACCCAATATAGGTTTAACTAGGCAGTTGATGTTTTTTGGACAGTTATTAGGCAGATTACAATACTAGGTATTTTTAAGATTTTGAATGTAAAATACTTAAATAAAGTGATAATTTATCAATCTGAGGTATATAACCATGTTATTTTATAAATTATAATTAATTAAGTCCTACATATTGAGTAGCTTACTTAATATCTCTTTACAAGAATAAGTTTTCCGTAATTATAAAAACACAAGTTAGCACCATTCTAGTATATTCACTTTACTTTAGCACTTTTTCTGCGTTACATAAAATGATAACACAGTTATTAAATACACTGTAATGTACTAAAGTATGAAATATAATTAAGACTGCTACATGGCATTTGCCCACCAGCCAATATTTGAAGATACGTTAGATAGATAGATATAGATAGTCACAAAGTAATTGCTACATATTTTAAGATCTTAACTATTTTGACTGACTGGCTCAAACATTGATTTTCTGAGAGTGTGATATTATACCGGACAAACTGATGGTTGTAGATAAAAATCTCAACAATGTGGCCTTACCACTGCTAATTCTTTTTATTAGTCTTAGTGGCAATAGAGCAAACCTGATGGTAAGTGTTACTGCCGCCCATGGAACTTTGTAATACTTGGTGTACAGCTAGTCTGCTGCCAACCAATGAAAACCTCACCAGAAAGTTGAGCTGCTAGCTCTCTCGCTCTCCGATAGGATCCCAACAGCACATTGCCACTACTTAAACGTCGATTTTCTGAGATAGTGTGCCCCTACTGCATATGGACCGGCCCCCGTATGTAGACAGTAAACTGTCAACAATGTGTGATTTGTATTAATTACAAGCAAATTGTCACAGATTGCATACTCTCAATCTGGTGGACCTAACAGTAACAGTCGTCTGATCTGCGAACCATGTATATCACGTCTCCGAGATGCCTGTGATTTCAAGCGGCAAGTATTAGAGTGCGAGAAGACTTTTATGCAACACCTGGACCCGAGTAGTTCTGCTAGTACAGTGATTAATGACTTGGATGGTAAGATAATCAATCATTATTACTTAATATGTAAAAGTCTTTAAATTTAGACAATATTTTTTAAGTACACACACACGCCCTAAGGAAATAATTCTTGTTGTGCAGTGGATTTTATTATCATACAAATAACAAACATAAATTATGCATAAGCTCAGAGCAACGGTCTGTATAGCACAAAGTATTGACACCCTGCATGGGCATTGAACTGGCTGCATCAGATACCTTACCTTTTGGTACTTAACTATTATGCCTGTATGTGTAATCATGTAACCCATGACCACAGGGGTAAAAGATTCCAGATTTGGTTGTATTGATGGATAATAACGCCATTATCACCAAACTTGGCAGCCGAGATTACAAAATTTAATGTGATTGATTTCTCGTGTTAGTAGAGGTTTAAAAAAAACTAAAAAATCTCTTATAAAGACACAAGATAGAAGTGAGACTTCTGTATGTACAGTTAAAAATATGTAATTACGTACATCAATCACTTGTATAGACATACGAGATGGGTTTATCATACAATTATTTACAAAAAAAATATGAAAGCAAGAGTCTTATCTTCTCAAGTTCCCGAGAATAATAGCTTCAGCACTGCTACCCCTATTTCTCTTACACTTCACTTACTGTGTGACGAATATTCATAATTACTTGACATAGCAATCGCTCCAGCTCTTGTGAACTCTTTGTTATGTAAAAAAATGTTATATCAGAATTACAGAACACTTCCAAGTCAATAATACCATGAGCTACTGCTATAAGCAATAATGCTTTTGACCAGCAGGGCTATGGTACAAATTTTCCAATTGAGCTGGAGAGGCACAAGAGCCCTCAATGCTCACCAATATTAGACAGAGCAAACCTGTTATAGCCAACAGCTAACACACCTGCCCTTCCTTTAGTGATATTCCAGCTCATTATTAACACTTTCACAGTAAAGTTAGGGAGATGATGACATAAGTTTAATAAGTAATAATTATGCTTATATTTACAGCGCAATTGGAACTTTTGGACAGCGATGTAAAATTGGAACAGGTGAAACTCGAGAAGCAGATCAGCGATGATGATTTTGATGATGATCACGGCTTTGATAATGACAATGATGATGATTGTGAGTATAGAATCATTTGTGTATTAAAATAGCAATAATTCTATAATAAAATTCTCACCAGCAAAATTAACATAATTTTAAACTATAATAATTGATTGTATAAGGCACAATATGGCTATTCATTATTATTTTAAAATGGAGGAAAGTGAGCGAGACCTGCTAATTTCCCACAATTAATCAATGTACTATATACCTCAAGAAATGAAAGAATATGGGATATGATGAAGACGGAATAGGATGAGGAAGTCTTTTAATTCCTGTAAAATGAGCAACCTCTAAAACTTGCAAAATTGCCACAGTATTTTGAATATATTAAAGATGCGAAAGGGAATGCTCCGATGGTTCGGACATGTGGAAAGAATGCCGAACGAATGTCTGGTTAAGAAGATATACAATGCGAAAGTGGAAGGACGTAGGTACCGGGGGAGACCGAGACTGACCTACCTAGACCAGATTGGTCACGTACTGAAGGAAGGTGGAGTCAAGAGTCTCCGAAACCGGCGAGCATGTATGAAGAGAATATGATGATGATGTATGTATTTTGAATATTCATTCAACATGTGTTTCATCTCTAAACAAGGTATAAGACGGTTCGGTATGCGTATTGTTCGACTGTGCATACACTTTGAATAACTCCCCTTTGTTATGTTTTACCTTTGAAACATTTTCTTTACGTGCAAGAAATTTTAAAAGTGGGGATATATTGAAATTGTGTTTGTTTGTTTTATTCATACAGCAGTGAATCTGAGATTCAAGTTTATTATTTATAATATACCGTGCGGAGACGGTGTAAGAATACCATTCACTACCCTCTATTTTACCCGTAAGTAATCATAAGAGACAACTAAGGTATATAACAACGTATATAACATTTATGCAGGAGAAGAAAAACTCGAAACAAAACCTGCCATTTTTGACCAGTGTGATGAGGCCAATTTCACTCCCATTATGAAGGGGCCTCAAGCCCAACAGAGGGACATATATGAGCTGAGATAATGATGATCTAATAATGATGAGATAATAATGATACGTACATATCATCACGCCATATCCCTTGCAGGGTAGGCAGAGAGAACAGAGTGCCAGAGAACTCTATCTCTGCATACTTCACTCGCTTCCTCAACATTCATAATTCTCTTCATACACGCTCGCCGGTTTCGGAGACTCTTGACTCCACCTTCCTTCAGTACATGACTGATCTGGTCTAGGTAGGTTAGTCTCGGTCTCCCTCGGTACCTACATCCTTCCACTTTCGCATTGTATATCTTCTTAACCAGGCGTTCGTTCGGCATTCTTTCCACATGTCCGAACCATCGGAGCATTCCCTTTCGCATCTTTACACCAATACTCTCTTTCATACCTACTCGCTCTCTTACGTCGTCGTTACGAATGCGGTCGGTCAGCCTAACTCCCCAGATTTTCCGCAGAGATCGCATTTCGACCGCATTAATTTTACTATCATACTCTTTTTTGCATACCCAACTCTCGCTTCCATACAGTAATGTTGGGACAAGCACTGCGTTATGTATTGCTACACGTGCCTTCTGGCTGAGGTGGTGGCTGCCGAGAAGTTGCCCCAACGCTCCGTTCACTCTATTTCCCGCATTCACTCTTCGCTCTATATCAGTGGTGTACCTTCCATCTCGGCTAAATCCACATCCAAGATATACAAATTCATCCACTTGCTCTAGTACATCATTACCTATTGTTACTCTGTTCTGGTTTTATCTCTTTCATATGAATATAATAACGATGATTCTTATATTTATTTGTCTGATTGAGAATATGTTACTAAAAATTTATTGTTATTTTTCTTCTAGTGGATGATGAACCTCTAACAAAACTAGCAAGTAGATTACCTAAAAAAGAATCTGTGGACTTAATGGACTTATTAGATAACACAAAGGCAGCTGAGAAACGAAAATCATCAACAAAAAGTAAAGCACCACCATCTAAAAAGACTAAAACATTCAAAGCTGAGCCTGTGAAGGCGTCGCCGAGTAAAACTGCACCAAAACCGGAGAAGAAGAAGAAAGGTAGGCATCTGTTTTGTTTCTTCATTTGTTAGCAAGTTGAGCTGTTGAAGGTTATTCACATTGGTAATATATTCTTAAAACATTATTGAAATAAAACATAGAACCTTCTCCTTTTTGAAGTCGGTTAAAAATAGTTTCAATTAATAGTTATTTTTAAGAATGGCTGTTCTAGTAGTTAACTCGTGGTAGGGTGCCGCTTCTAGCATTGGATCCAGCTGTATTTGTGAATTATCATACCAATCGAGCTAATCCTACTAATATTACAAATGTGAAAGTTTGTGAAGATATTTTTTTGTTACTCAATCATGCGTAAATTGTTGAACAGATTTGGATGAAAGTTGGCACACAGATAGACCGTTGTCAGGATTAACACATAGTATACTTTTTATCTGTCGTACCTATAGGTACTAGTACCTATGTGGTCCTTGGACCAATGCAATAATTTAAATATTTATCTCATTATTTCTATCAACATTGGCGATTTTTTTTATATCCATGGTTGAGATTTTTCTTGTGACTTATACCTATTATCTGCAACGCATTTTTAGGAGAGTGTTTCTTTTAATTATTTTTATTTAATGTAGACTTTGATTCCTGGTTTAATTCTTATTTGATATATCTTCAACAGCTCTGCTTGCTAACTATACTTTTGATAGGTTCAATACTGGTATTATACAATTTCAAAATTATTAATTCATTATCTCGGAGGTCTTGCCCTTAAGAGGTATCAAAATTAGTCTTATCTATAATTATGTGAAGGGATGGTGAGAGTTTACTAGAAAGGTTTTGAAGTGTCATTTTTTATAAGAGGGCTTTAAAATTCTGATCCGCTGACATTTTGAGTGACAAAAGGTTGCGAGAAAAAGATTATAAGAATTATACGTTTCCGCACAGGCTTTTAAGTGATTTTACAGGCTGGTTTAGATCTTAAATGTTCCTACTGACGTGAATTTTACGGTTTTCCTTTTTGACCAGTGACTCAGGTTGTACTTTCGCTGCCACCAGTGTTGGGCATAATTGAATTAATTTTTTAATTGTAGAAGCAAACAATTACAACATTTAGTCCAACAAAATCAATTGCAATTAAATTAATTCAATTATTTTTTTAAATTATCAAAAGCAATTGAAATCAATTGCAGTTAAATCTCTTAATTGTGGTTTACAATTAATTTAATTGCATTTAAATTTTCTACTTACAAATAACTTAATTGCGATTAAATTATTATAACAATTATACACGCAATTTCGCATCCCTCTGTCACGAAGCGAGTTCCTCAATAACTCTTGTGTTTGTTAGTCTGCCGCTGCACTTGTCGCTCACTCGCGCACGAGTTACGTACTAAACGAGTTCGGTTTGGTTTTTGAGTTCCGACGTTCAGTGTTTTGAATGTACCTCCGTACTGTGTGTGATTTATATTCTTAAAGGAAATATATAAAACTTAAAAAATATATCGGTAATGGTTGAAGATGATTATAGTAACATGTCATCATCATCACAGCCCATAAATGTCCTACTGTTGGGCTCGGGCCTCCTACGTAATGGGAGGGAAATTAACCTACTATACCACACTGGTCAGACGTGTTGGTATAGGATTTTGTGCCGAGTTTTCCTTCTCTCGCATAGATGTTATATGCGTTTTATATCCCTTAGTCGCCTCGTACGATCACCCACGGGTAAGATATGGGGTGGTGAATAGTATTCTTACTCCGTCACCACACGGATAGTAACATGTCGTCCGCGTCAATTAATATTTCAGAAACGGACAACATCAACTCATTGGAACCAGAGTTGCAGTATCCGGGCCCTAGCTCAAGTACATTGACAACTTCACTACCGAGTCACCCGCGTCTTGTATTACTTGACGGTACATTCTTTAAATATATTCCAGAGGAATCAACAGCACATCAAATCACAGCTCTGTGTATTAAATGCTTGCCTGGTACTAATAAAGTTAGGGGATTCGATAACTGTACATCAAATTTTTTGAGTCACCTCAAACGAAAACATGGACAAGATTGCGTTAATGAATACAAAGCATACATACAGATAAAAAAAGAAAATAAAAGAAATGCATTACTTTTTAACAAAAAATCAAAGAAAGGCGAAGAAGTCAAGTCATATAATCAAGAGGATTAAACGAGATAATTGAGACTAAAGTAGTTGCATCAATGACTGACACCAGCAGTCATTTTGTTGAAGCATTTCGCACTTTTGGCGTGAAACTTACAAAGATCAGTTACAATGAAATCAATGAGCCGGAAGATCCTTTGTCAGATGATCCAGGTGCAGAATCTGATTCAAGTCTGGACGAATTAAATTCAGAAGAAGTTTTTTTGCCTCTCCATGTAAGATGCTGTGCTCATACTTTAAGCTTATGTGCTACAGTTGATGGCAATAGAATTTTATCTAACAAAGGGACTCCATTAGGCAATATGCATACTAATACATTAATAAAATGCAACTCTCTATGGAATGCAGCTGGTCGCTCAAAAACTGCTGAAATTATAGAAGACGTATTGAAACATACATTAAGTCAACCTGAAGAAACCAGATGGAACAGCCTATATGACGCACTTCGACAAATTTTGTCGATTCAAGAAAATAATTTGCAGCTTCATAGATCATTAAATATAACAAATCCTTTAAAAGATTTCGAATTTGATTACTTAAGAGAATATATAATGTGTGCTGCACCAGTAGCAGAAGCATTGGATATCATGCAGGGTGAAAACAATAACTATTTTGGTGTTGTACTGCCATGTTTGTTAGCATTAAGACGAAAAATACAAAAAATTGAAAGAAGAGGTGATTTTTTTTATTGTGCACCTTTGATTGAGGCTTACAGAATAAGCATTGAAACTAGATTTAATGAGTATTTTGATCTTAACACTGCTGAAGCTGAACATGCAGCAATAGCAGCGCTTTCTTATCCACGTTTTAAGAATAAGTGGCTACCTTGCTTAACCAGTCAAGACAGATCTAAAGTCCAGAATCTTTTTAAAACCCTGATTTCAAACGAACTAATTGAAGAACCCCACCAAAATACACAAAAAGAAAGAAATAAAGAAAATACTTTTTTTGAGTTTGATTCAGATTCTGAGTTAGATAATACAAATTATTCAGCAGTTACAACTACTAATACGAATATCCCAAAAAGAAAAGCTGAGTTATTGATGCTGCACTTTTTTGCTGAAGAAAGTGAAGAACTAGATCTACTGAACAGATACCCTGAAATAAAAAGAGTGTTCATAAAATATAATACGCCTTTACCAGCTTCAGTGGCAGTGGAAAGATTTTTCTCTTCTGATATGATGACAGATTTGTCAAAAAGTAATAAACTAACAGACCAAATGTTTGAAAAGAGAGTTGTGTTGAAGTGCAATCTCAACTATTCAAAGAACAATTGATTTTTTTTTGTTTGTGAGAATGACGATAAATCTGAATACTAATTTAAATAAATGTTGAGTTATACGAGTCTAATCTTTCTATTTAAATCTACGGTTATCCTTGTTTTCTTCTTGTAATTCTGAATTATTCTGGTTAGGTGCCTGTTACTTATTAAACTTTTATGTATTATACTAGTTTAAATCCAAGCCTTACAGATCATTACGGAGAAGGCTAATTGTGTTCACATACTTAACATTAGCCTTCTCTATTCTATAATGATTTTCGTTAGGACGTTTATTAATTGTTAACTGTAATTGTAAATATGCATCAAACAACTAACAATTAATTTATTGTAATTGCTAAGTTTTAACAAGCACATTGAATTAATTGTAAGTGCAAAGTTTTAACAAGCACAATTAATTAATTGTAATTGCAAAGTTTGACAAGCACAATTAATTAATTGTAATTGCAAAGTTTAACAAGCACATTTAATTAATTGTATTTGCAAAGTTTGATAAACACAATCAATTAATTGTAATTGCGAAGTTTGACAAGCACAACCCCTCATAGGATAACCCTCGTTAGAAATGTAGTTGTTGACCAAAAGACATCAGATGGAGCTGACCTTGGTCGATTAAAGGTGTTAGTCGCCCTTTACGAGATCCGCGAGCAACCTGATCAGTCTAGTATGTCAATTTTCCTCCCATTTTGCATAAAGCTCGAGTTGTTATATATTATCTTCATATATTATCTTAATATTCATATCAACAATACCGGCAATGAACCTATCAAATATATTTTTTATGCACGATTTTTCTAAGCTTATAAGATAACAACATATGGATATGTCTTTGAAATATAAAATTTTTGATATATATGGACGAGAAATTGAACAAATTCTACAAAATATATAAGAAATGTTTTTAATTTTGTAGTAAACTTGACATAATTGATTGAGTTGGGGCGAGGCACGAGGCATCCTCAGGACGGTTCGGCTTCAAATGTCTGGATATACTGAAACCTCCTCTGAAACACGCTGCATCTTATGGTATAAGTATTATGCCGATCGGTTCAGTATTTTTCGCAGTATAAGCGAAGAAAAAACCGGCTCTCCATTTATTAGTATAGATATTACAATAAGTTTTATAACCGGCCGCCTGCCTGGGTTAGGTAGCCGCCTAGGTAGGCGACGGAAGGGCAGTACGTGGCCCCAAAACCCACTGTATTCCGCCCCCATCGTCATTGGTACCGCTTCTTATGAAATTATATCTAAGACTTACATTTATTCAATCCGCCATTCCTGCTGTATACCTACATCTTCCTCGATTTCGAAATTTAGAAAAAAAAAAAAAATTTTTTTTTGCTTTGGGTAAAAATGTTAAACTCGCGTCAGGACACGTGACCCTGATGGAAAATGCGTAAGGCGGAGGGAAAGTAGACCGCCGGCGCGGCGTCGTAGAGGAAGTATTATAATATTCTTATTTTTTATTCTACACCAGATTGCCCCTTTAATCGCCATTTAGTTGTTGACAAATCGATATCAAATGACATGTGATCTAATCTGTGTAAAGCTCTTAGTCATTTTATACTAAAACAAGGATTAATATAAGGATTTGTAGTATTCGTAGCCACACAGCAGTATTACATATCAGTAACTTATTAAACATGTATGTATTTGTATACAAAGAAACCAAAACTATACAATTATATTTATTTTTATTACGAAGCTATTTAAGCTATTTATTTTTTAGTGTGTACACTATTTTTTTAATAATACAACTACAGTAGAATTTGTTCAATTTACCGTACATCTTAGGGTAAATATTCGGAACATTTTATTATTGTAAGAAACTGGTAGGTATTTGATTTTCTTATATTATTGTGTATTTGGTGCCATTTGCAGGATTTTGTGTATTTAATTAATGCTAAGAAAATCGTGTCCGAAACTTTCTCTTAAGCACTTGATTATATTTTCAATATAAAATAAAGGAATTGCAATAAAGAATAAATTAAAATGTATATTAAACTTTATGAAAAAAAATCATCCCTAGAGAGGTAAAAGATTGAGAGTACTAAGGTTATCCTTATATTGTGGTAATCTGTAAATTGCGAGGGATTATACAAATATACAATTGACGGACATAATAATACCCAGACTCGGAACAAAGACTTAACCGAAAAAAAGGTTAGGAGCCAACATAATTATTAAAATACTATTTGCTCTAGAGCTATTTTGTAAATTTTGTTTATGGTGTTTTAATAAATCTATTACTTTTACATTAAAACATTTACATTAAAATCAACACTTAGTATATCAATTGAAGAATATAAGAGTAGGTGTATACGTGAACCATTTTTCCCTCTCCTTTTCTCTTGGTAACAACCAGCGTGGTATTTTTAGCCTCATAGAGTAATGCTACTGATTATAAGAATTCCGCTCCGCCCTTGTGTTGTCCGGGTTGGGTGGGGTGTTGCAAAAGAAAAAACCTATAGAGGCCCTCCACCTAAAAGTATATTGGAGCAAGAATTACATCGCTAACTATACAGCGAATCTTATAATTGATTCTAGGTTCGATTCCTGATTGATATATAAGTAAAATTATCATCATCACTTCGGGTTTCCAGGTAAGTATATGTATATATAATATATATATATATATATATATATATATATATATATATATATATATATATATATATATATATATATATATATATATATATATATATATATATATATATATGTCAATATTATTGTGAGCATTAAAATTTATTTATAACTTGTTTTTCCCCGTTGATTTGTTAATAAAAAGGTAGCCTATGTCCTTCCCGGGCTTCAGTCGCGCACTCGGCGTAACTCGGCGTCTTTTAATGGTTTTAAATTTGTTTTGGCGGAATCATCTCTTTGTTCTATATTAAAGTAGACGTAAGTTACTCCTTTAACATTAGCTACCTGCCAGTGATAGTCTCGTTAAAATCGGTCCAGCCGTTTCAGAGATTTGCCGGAACAAACAGACAAACAGAAAAACATAAAAATATTTTTTTCATGTTAGTACCGTATATAGTTTCATATGCATTTACGGAAAAGCTGTTAATTTATAATTACAAACAGACCTTTCAATTTTCTTCATATGCATAGATATACGCACGTTAAATTTTCACTTTTTTATTATTTAGTTTTAGCCGTAAATGGCAATGACAACTTTACCCGGACTATTTGGTGAGCGCTGAAGGCTCTCAATCCGGAAGACAATTTTATAATATTACACTTCATTTAAAATTCTCTCATTATCTCTAGATTGAACGATTTTAAATGACACCACAAAAACTGGTTAGCTGTTTCGATATTAGAAGTATGTTTAATAAAGTCATGCCACGGAATTCCGTTGTAATATGTGGTCTTTCTCCGTGTGGTGACGAAGTAAGAATACAATTCACCACCCCCACCCTATCTTACCTGTGGGTGATCGTAAGAAACGACTAAGGGATATAACATGCATATAACATCTATGCAAGAGAAGGCAAATTTGAAACGAAACTCTACACCAACACGTCTGACGAGCGTGGTATAGTAGGTTAATTTCCCTCTCGTTTGGAGGAGGCTCGAGCCCAACAGTGGGACGTGTATGAGCTGAAATGATGATGATGAGATGATGATAGGGTCAGATTTGTACAGTAAACAATTATAATAATTTTAATGTTCATAATAATTATCTTTTATTGTAAGTAGCTCTGAATATATACCATAAAATAGTACATCTATTTTAGTTCCTATTTTTAATAAATTAATATGAAGATAAATTATGAAAAAAAAAACCTGTGATTAAAAATACTATATGGACTTTAAAACTTTATAGAGACATATCCATGTGTTTTTTTTAAATGGCAACAATTTGTGTGAAATATTGTCAATTTTTCTTTTTAAATATATCGCAATGTGTAAATATTTTTTTTTTGTTTATTCATATTATTAATTTGAAAATAATATGGAATAGATATACGTTGTTTTTATTATTTCACGCAAATTATTTATTATTAAACGATTTAAAATCTATTGTAATTATTTTTATTCTTTATTTTAATTACAATAATATTACAATAGGTTTTTAATTGTATTTATTTAAAAATAAGTATTTATGATTGAAAATTATTTTGCGTATAATGAATTCTGATATATTTTTTTTACACATCAAATATTTTTTTACGGAATATGTAGCGATTTAATTTTTTTTTATACTGATGACGTTTTCGGATACTTTACAAGCATCTACGGTCAGAACAGTCAGTTTGGCGCGCCAATCGATATCAGTGAAAAACAAAATTGAAACGGAAAGTATTCTGTAAAAATATTTTTCTATTTAATAAATATTTTCACGTCTAAGGTGTTGTTTTTCCTTTTAACGTGACTTATGAATCCTTACTACGTTTTTAAGGAATCTATATATATTAAATAATTTGAGTATCTCACTCGTGTCTCTTTGCTACATTTTAGAATACACAATAGATTTTTATAGTTTTGATTTTTATTTCGTATCAGGAATTTTATCGTCTAAGCAGTGAACTTTAGAGTGAACTGTCAATCTATGTCTGAAAATCTGCTGCTAATTATACCATTATATGTGAAAATATAAATACAGCTCTAATCATCTTCTTCATTTTGTTCTTATGCCAACTTGTTGTCGTCGCAATATGTACTCCTCTTACTTCATATATATTGCAAAAGTATTGAAAAGTTTTATAACCGACCAACTGCCTGACCTCGCCGCTCTTTGCGAATGTAATTGTTGGCAGCACAAGAGTTGGTCCAGGTCTATATAAAGCTCTTTTTGTCGTCTTTTAAGACAAACACAAGCAATGTAGGGGTGATAGTATTCGTAGCCGCTACCACATATCAATGCCGTTGCATTTTTTTTTAATGTTTTTCTTTGTTTTTACAAGACTACCCGCATTAAGGAATAGATATCTGTGCTGCGTGGGACTTACAAACATGCAATTAACGTATAAAAATCACACAGAAATCAAAAGGTTGATACTTAGACTACATTTGGAGTAGATTATAGAATGATGAGGAATTTATAACAATCTCAAATGAGTGTGTGAATATTAGCTGATCTAAAGACCTTACAAATCTAAAATAAAAATCTCAAGAAAATGCACTCGATTGGAGCGCCATCTCATAAACGAAAAATCAAATTCTATCTCGCGATTAAGTCACATAAAACGTTCAGAAGGATTATTTATATAAAAGTTATAAATAAACTACTCTATGTTTTATCTTTATGATGACTGCAGAGAATAGCCACACTGTTGACAGTTTTGTGTCTACAGTCGCGTGCTGGACCGTCCGGGGTGGTACCACACTCTCGCAGAAAACGTCTGAGCAATGGCAATGTGTTGATGCGCTTTGTTCGGTGAGCGAGAGCACCGGAAACACAATTTGCGTGGGTTTTAGTTGGTCGTCAGTGGCCTGCCTATACCCCTGGTATTGTAAATGTCCATGAGTGGTAGTAACACCTACCGTCATGTTTGCTACTGGTTCGTTTGCCACCAGAGACAATTAAAAGATATAGAGCACCTTTCATTAAGAATTAAATACTTATTACACCGTGAAAATTAACGAACGTATGTGCAGTTAGCGAACAGAAATAACAAACAGGCTCGGGAGTAATAATTTGGGATTAGTCCACAAAGTTTTTGTTAAGTCCTGTGTAGATTTTGAGGCTATGTCACCAGGCACAATAGTTTAATACTTAGCCGTATCCATGAAGTCAAAATAGGTATTTATTGTAGAACAATCGGTGTATGAATATATATTTTCTGCTTCCGTATAGTCATCCAGCTTAAATGGCGTCCCCACTACTGAGCTCGAGCTTTCTTTATAATAGGTGGGAAGTTATACTATGCTGGCCATACGAGTTGGCTAGGTTTTAAATCGAGATTCACTTTTCTTGCATAGATCTCATCTTCCTATAGTTACCTTTCGCGTTCCTCGCAGGCAAAAAGAGAAAATTGATGGAACTAAGCATTATTATACGAATTTTCGTTATATTTAGCAATATGATGCCGATGTATCACATAAAATTGATATTATCAGTACCTGGGTAAAACTTCTACAATCTTCGAAAGTACATACCTTTACATTTAAATGACTTAAAATTTATATGTTTAAGGAGCATCAAACGTGAATTTTATAATATTAACTTACAAATGGAGACCATAGTCTTCAAAATCATTCAGTGTGAGGGGAAATATTTTATACCGTCGAACAAAAACTTTTGTGAATACATTATTTTATGTAGGTGTGTTTAGTAAAATACAATTAGAATAAAAGATAATTGAAATAAACGTTTTATTATCCATCTTTAAACCCCTTTATTCAATGATTATATTTATACTGAACAGTTTTATTTGACAGCAAAATGCTTAAATACCAGTACAGTACCTAATATAGACGTAAACTACTAGCTATGACCCGTTTGGAGTTTGATTTATGTTAAATTTGGACATTCTGGTCGGTCTCTTATGCGATGAGGAACCGAATTACCGATATTAATTCAACCAAACTTATAATATAAATATAGTGTGTTGACGTGTACAAGAAGATGCTATTGAAGACTACAGAAGAAATGTTTTCTTTTTTAGACGAAAGTTACGATGCGTCGCGCGCAAACGCCGAGACCATAATCAGCTGTACCACCGCTTATCCGTTCAGAGTGAACGACAAGTCCATATTATGTGTCTACTGCCAGGAGTTATATGATGACCCCAACATATTCCGAGATCATATGGACAAAGAACACGATTACTGCAGCCTCAAAGTTGCGTTCCACCATCTTCCGAAAACCGAATTCATTAAAGCTGACTTAACTAATTTAAAATGCAGACTCTGCAAAGAACCTTGCGTAAATGCTGATTCTGCTGCAGACCATATAAAAACTGTACATAATAAAAAGATTGACTTGAACGGAAAACTCGGAGTCATGCCGTATTATTTAAAGAAGGATATTTTTAATTGTGCTGTCTGTGAGAAGAATTTTCCGTCTCTTCTACATTTAAACAGGCATACGATCACGCATTTTTTGAGTTACGTTTGCGACGTTTGCGGGAATAGTTACGTGGCTTCCACAGGACTTTTAAAACACATGAGATCTAAACACGAAAGCTACCAAGTGACTTGCAAGAGATGCAATAAAATTTTTCCGACTATGGAAGCGAAGGAAAAACACACTAGAACAGAAAAATCATGTCTTCCGTACTGCTGTCCGAAATGTCTCGAACGGTTCCTCGATTGGAAGTCAAGGAAACGGCACATGGAAGACGCCCATGGGCAAACAAAGAAGCCGCTTAGATGTGCTGAATGCAATTTAGATTTTACTAACGAGACTGCCTACTACGATCATTTTAAACTACAGCATTCTGAGGATTGCATTGTATGCAAACATTGCGGGGCGAAATTTTTGTCAATCCAACGCCTTAAAAGACATATGGGCAAACATGCACATTTATTCACTGGTGAATATTTGCAATGAATTTTAATTTGACTGAGGATTTCTTTAGGTGTTTTTGGATTACGGTCGAAAATCTTCTAAATTATATTATAGTTATCAATTTGGTACTGGCATATTTATGGCGTGTTTTTATCCGGCTTCATAATTTTGTACTGGTAGTTTCATATATTTTACTATATTTTAAGAAACTCATTCAAATGTGTCGACTTTATTTACTTGTTCATTTTAGAAAAAAATATTTATAAACTATCTTGTAAATGCTATGATGTTAATGTACGTTGGCAATTACTTAGATTTTTACTCATTCACAATATTTTCATCTTTTCACCAATAAAACTAAAACTATGGGCTTCCCATTCCGCAAAGCCCGTTCAATTACAGAGTTCTGCTTATTTGAGAATAAAATCTTTGGCAATGGCCACTACTAAAGTCTTATCTAGTATTTGAAATAAAACTGCTTTTACGGATTCTATCGCATTTGTATTTGGTTGCCCGACGTTTCGAACAGTTTACAGTGATCATGGTCACGGGAGGACAATCCTCCAGTGACCGCCGCGATAGAATCCGTAAAAGTAGACCGCCGCGATAGAATCCGTAAAAGTAGTTTTATTCTCATCTAGGATTTGACGTCGAGTAGATGTTTTAACTTTTTTAAATATTAGTGAGAAATTATGAACAGCGATTACCTCATTTATAGGGTAATTTATAGTGGTACTGGATTTTTCTAGATATTTTGTCTATCTATTTATAATTGGTAAATTGAAGGATTGCTAATTTTGTTGCTCAAAATGGTTTGTAGGTTCAAGTATTTTATAAATGTACTTATCATATAAATGGATATCTTTTTTATTTTACAATCGTTGTAATCTAACATGTATACTGTAATAAAGTGGTAAAGATTCAAATTTTATGTTTATTTGTTACCTAATAACGAAAATACCTGAATGCATTTTAGTGAACAGTTTCATTTCTCTATTGTGAGATGACTTGAATAACACTTCATTATTTATTAAATTGAAATCTTCGTGATACGTGAACTGTGAAAGTGTTGTCGAGTAGATAGCTATTAGAAGGGAAAACCACGGTAGTGTTACCTAATAGAAGAAATATCTAAGTATTCAGTGTATGCGAGTTGAATTGTATGAATTATCATCAATTTCTTGCTCTTATCCCAATTTATTTTGAGGTCGTCAAGGCAACTTTTTTTCATTATGTTTGGAAGCAAATAGTGTTGTTTCATCTCATCTCAGCTCATATATGTCCCACTGTTGGGCTCGAGTCTCCTCCATAATGGGAGGGTAATTGACCTACTATACCAAGCTGGTCAGACATGTTGGTATAGGGTTTTGTTTCGAGTTTTCCTTCTCTCGCATATATGTTATATGCGTTTTATATCCCTTAGTCGTCTCGTACGATCACTCAGGTAAGATAGGGGGTGGTGAATTGTATTCTTACTCCGTCACCTCACGGAAGAGTGTTGTTTAGTGCTAGCTTAAGTCATAAAGAAAAGAGGTTTTTTTCTTAGAGAATACAATTAGACGACGGCAAGTTAATAAAAGGGCAGGTTAAATTGACCAAAGTTTGGAAGTATTCAAAGTTGCCACAACATTAAATTCAGAACCCATGCTAAATGTCATTTCTAATTAATAATTTATTTAATTAAAGCGATATTTTAGCTGGTTATAAGTGTCAACAGGTTCATAGATGGTACAGCACAATGGCTTTAAGATTTACTTTTAATTGAATATTGTCAGAACAGGATTAATTTCATTTGACGATATGACTTACTTACTGGGCTGTCGTCTACTTAACGTGCAAATGGAGAGCAAGCAATCATTCCTTTAGTCGACTTGTACGATAGTCGATAGCAAAGATAGAATGCATATAATTAGAGAAACCTGAAGAATGCGAAGATTTAGTTAATAGATTTGTGCTATAGGTCCCAAAGCTTGATATTTATTATCGTATCATCGACGATTGCATAATAATATTGTGTCTTAGATGTTACCTAGTCACATGTATTTAGAGAAGTAATCCTCATCATACTTGACCGCTTCACACTTATCTTACTTTGCGATGAATATATGCACCATAATAGTCTAGCTAAATTTTAAAAGTTAACGTCATTTCTCCGTAATGTGTCGGTGATTAAACGGTCTGCATTCATTCCATTTTACAAGTATTTTTCAGAATATTTTGCTATTAATTAACTCATTATACATTTAAAGTACCTAACCTAACATCAATTTTGTAAGTTTATCATACGATTTTGTAAGATTAAAGAAAATTTTATTCATATTAAACCTGTTACAACTGTGCTTCCCTAAGAGAGAGGGATTTACCTTGTTCTTATGTTTATTATTGCTTTCGTTTTAGACGGGTTGGTCGTTTGTTTTTACTCTTTGACTAACTTTAAAATAGTTGCTTTACTTAATCTTGGTTTTAAGTTCTTATCTGCTAATCGTTTTCATTATCAAATATTGTCATCGTATCAAGTATAAGCAAATCGGATTGAAATACTTCAAAAACTGCAATCTGGAAATTGTTGCCAACGCATTCCGTGTCATTTGCCAAAACAAATATGACAAAGGGAATTTCTTTTTGTTCTAGAATTGGATGCGTTGGTAGAAGCGCGACTAAACGCTAAGATAGTGTTGAGATACTCAACGGCGTATCCATTCAGAATACCTGCCAATGACATGGTGTGTGTTTACTGCTGCGAGGCCTTCGAGGAGCCAGGAATGTACAGGGATCACATGAAACGCGACCATAGCTCGTTCAACGTCGACACTGCGTTCGCACACACCGTCAGCGCTGAAGAATTCATCAAAGTCGATTGCACTGAACTCCAATGCAGGCTCTGTTCAATATCACTTAATACATTGACGTCAGTTGCGGAGCACCTGCACTTAGAGCATGATAAAAAGTTGAACTTAAATTTTGAAGTCGGACTGCAGGTATTCAAACTAGGTTCAGAACGCTGGGTGTGTGCGGTTTGCTCACTGAAATTCCCGTCTCTAAGAGCCCTGAGCAGACATA
The DNA here is from genome assembly GCA_905163515.2 of Lymantria monacha. NCBI lineage: Eukaryota > Metazoa > Arthropoda > Insecta > Lepidoptera > Erebidae > Lymantria > Lymantria monacha. The sequence goes on from LR991104.1 coordinate 4,808,733, forward strand.
ATAGCTGTCATTACCATAAGTACACATGCGAGACTTGCGGCAAGTCGTATATAAGTAAAGAAAACTTGAATAAGCACATTCTATTTGGACATTCTCAAGAAAAAATATGTATAAAGTGTCGAAAATCATTTCCAAGCGCCGAGGCAAGACGTGTGCATGTTTTAGCTACGAAACGCTGCTGGCCTTTTGCATGTAATTTATGCGGAGAGAGATTCGTCTCCAGAAAACTCAAATTTGCTCATAAAAGTGAAGTTCACAGTGTGGGTACCACCAAAAAATGTCATACATGTCCTGAATGTCAAAGCTCTTTTGACGAATGGAGACAATACAGAGCGCATTTTATAATTTCACATACGGACATGAATTATGTTTGCCCATTTTGCGGTATAAAGTTCGACAATAAAGGGGCTTTTGAGAGCCACAAGGTAATTCATACAAAGGAGAAGTTATTTCATTGTACGGTGTGCTCCAAATCTTTTGTGAGAAAAAAGAATTTGTCTCAACACATGTGGATTCACAGCGAGCATAAAAGATTCCAGTGCATCCCTTGCAACAAGCAATTCAATCAAAGGGTCAGTTGGAAAACTCATATGAGGTCCTACCACCCGGAATTGGTTGACTTCTGATTGTGGTTAACATAAACTTATTGGCATTTTGTGTTTAAATTACTAAGATTAAAATAATCCTATATGGTAATGCTGAGCATAGACTATTAACATACCAAATTACAAGCTATTCGACTTAGTAAATTAATGGACAGATAGTTTGAATTTGAGTGATTCCGACTGATCAAACTATTTAGTATTTCCTGAATTATCTTCTACAGTTTTTGCTTTTTACTGCTTTGTTATAAAATGATATAGAAGAAAGGTATATAGTTTTCTCTTAACGGGTTTAAATTACAGAGTTCAGATTAAAATTAAGACCCGAATTCCAGTCGAATAAGATATAACCGGACTATATATGGAACTATTACTATTGAATTAATTTTGTTTTGTAAACTGCCTTAATTTTTTCTCTCAGTATTAAATCGCTTTTTCTTAGTTCATGTGAGCCATTCTTGGGCGTGAACGCCGCCACAGTAGGTGATAAATTAATCTAGCATATCCTCCGTTGATTGGACGTGTTGGCATAGGGTTTTAACTTATGGTTTTCTTTCGAGTTTGCCGTTCCTTGCATTGACGTTATATGCATTGTATTACATTCATTAGTCGTCTAAAAGAAAAGCTAATATCGTATATAGCAGCATATGCTAGAGCTTTTGCTTACGAGGCTATTTCTTTACCTTGGTTATTATGTCAATTGGAGCTGTTTGTTACTTCGCGACAAGTGACTGATGTCGATTTTGTGCATCACACTTTTTAAAGAAGTTCATTTTTTACTTAAGAAATGATTCCTAAGTAAAAAATAAATATAATCGGTGAAATTCAAGTGTTAATGAAAATGAATTCAATATTACCAAATAACTGACGTTATCTAAGGCTACGCGTCATAGTTGCGATTTTTTACAATTATGGTACTATTCTTGCGTAGTAGAAGGTTTTATAACATTTATGGCTATTGTTCTGTTATTATTAGTCGTAGCGTTCTTTAGTCATTCACAAAAAAAAACAGGCTATCTAATACAATAATGTTTTTGATGCTCCACCGGTAGTTCAAGAAGTTATTTGTCATTTCGGGACTAATGTAAACTATAACAAATATGGCGTCCATGTAGGTTTTTATTTTCGATAAGTCTTCTATATATTTTAGTGCAATATTGTTACTTACTAATAAATTTTATATAGATTTACTTTTTTTTTCATCAATTTTTAGTCGAGTTTTGAAGTGAGTTTTTTTCTACAGAATACCTATGGTATTTAATGTTATATCCTTGTATTTTATTTGTTAAATCAAAGCAGATATTAAATACTTTATAACGGTTGTGTTGTGTCTATATTGAATAAAAGTTTATGTAAACTCTAATGTTTAGATTTTTTTTTAATTTTAATACCTTCAAATGTTATTTTTCTTATAACTTTATTCGCGAAAGTTTGGATCCAGAATAATAATTCTAATTCATATGCAGCTATTGATGATGCCTTACAAAAAATTCCAATCATGGTTAACGCGACTTCGCTTTCATTATATGTAACCGCAGAGTTTATACTAGAAGTGGTTACTATCATAGTCATATATTGAAATCTTACATAATTATCATCCTCTAGAATTTACTATCCCGGTTTTTTTTTAATAAATTTAATCACTACATAATCTGTAGCACTTCAAAAATTTATAGAGGTATTTAATTTAAACCCTCAGGCAACTTCTTAAACTCTTTCATTAATTTAACTATGGGTTACAAAATTTTCATACGCCAACTATCCTCAGTCACAAAAATTACGAGAAAAAGGAAAAGAAGATCATTGAATGACTGGGCGTTTCTTTTTGTTCTAGACCCAAACGACTTGAATAACGTCGCAAAACGGAACGCCGAGATTATCGTGAAATATTCTACTGTTTACCCGTTCAAGCTGCCAGAGGAGAACATGGTGTGTGTCTACTGTGCAGACCCATTCCAAGATCCTGTAGAATTCAGAGCTCATATGAACAAGGATCATTTAGTCTTTAACTCCCGAATGGCGTTCCTCCATTGTTCCGAGGGATATATAAAAGTTGATTGTACCGATATCAACTGTAGGCTATGCTCCCAAAATTTCCAAAATTTGGAGGAAATAGCTGAACATTTAGTTACGAAACATAAAAAACCTATGAACTTGAGTGTTGAGTGCGGATTACAGCCTTTTAAACTCGAGAAAAATAAATTGGCTTGTGCGATTTGTAATGCTAAATGCCTTTGCTTGCGACAATTGAGTAGGCACACTCAAAGTCATTTTTGGAGGTACACATGTGAAGCTTGCGGCAAATCTTATGCAACTAATACGACTTTACGCAGTCATATAAGATTCTCCCATATTGATAATGAGAGAATATGTCGAAAGTGTAAATCGACATTTAGCAATTTGGAAGAGAAGAGGAAACATTTGGCTGCGTCACCAAAATGCTGGTCTCATTTGTGTTGCGTATGCGGTGAACGATTCATGACTTATCATTTAAAACAGCAGCATCTAACCGATGTACATGACGTTAAAAAGAAAAGTTACGTATGTCAGGAATGTGGTGAAGTTTTTATTGATAGGAAGAGGTACAGAATACACTTTAGAATATTTCACACAGATGACAATTACACTTGTTCTTGTTGTGGAATGAAGTTTGAAACTAAACGGACTCTTGAAGAACACAGGGTCTCACACACTATGGAGAAATTATTTCCATGTACAGTCTGTTCCAAATCGTTTCCTAGAAAGAAGAATTTAAACCAACACATGTGGATTCATCGAGAGCAAAAACGTTTCGAATGTACACCGTGCAATAAAAAATTCAATCAAAAAGTGAGCTGGAAGACACACATGAAATCATACCATCCTGAATTAGTAAATTTTGAGGAAGGAACGAATAACAATGTGAAGTTTAAAAGACCATGCTTGCGACCATATTGATTTCTTTGAGGAATCAAAGCGTTGGCCGGGCCAGTTATGCCAATAGTTTTAGTTATTATTTTAGACGTTTTGGGTAATGTTTACCTGATTACTTAGTTTTCTTGTGCGTTCAAGTATTTACAAACTTGATTGAAGGACATATAGAAATATTTACTAGTGAAAGTACTGATTACAGTTTAACTAATCTGTTAACTTATGAAATCTGAACTCCTCGTTTTGTATTTGTTCGTATTAGTCTATTCATTCTTTAACAAAATATTGAGGTATACTTAGCTTATAATTTCTTCAATCTTCATTACACTTAGAGTTAATCGTACTAAAAAGTCTTCCAGTTAGTAATTAATTTCCTACTACTTGATAAGCTTAGCTACCCGTTACTATTTTTATGATAGGAATCTTCTGATAACCAATTTTTTCACGGTTGACTGATATGTGTTTGCTAAAAAATAATTTTATCTTGCGTGGTCTATTATTGGGTTCCAGATATGTATTTGATAGCGTCGTCTATATTATCAATTATCTCTATTTCAAGAAGACGTGACTGAATAACAGCAGGTTAACCGAGCGATACCAGAACATTTAATTTCATACTCTGTTAAAATATGCGAAAGGAATGGGTTTCTTTAGTCAAGTTACAAAGAAAGTTGTCCGTGGTCAACGAAATAGTGATCGGACGTTTCTTTTTGTTCTAGAAAAAGCGGTCATCGCCGCCAGACGGAACGCGCGAACGATCATTCAATATACCACTGCTTATCCCTTCAAGCTACCAGACACATCAATGGTGTGCGTGTTTTGCTGCGAAAGTTACGATGACCCATCCCAATTTAGAAATCATATGCGCCTTGAACATCAGGTTTTCAAAATGCATATAGCTTTTGCTCATATCCCTGAAGGATTCATAAAAGTGGATTGCACAGAATTAATTTGTAGAATATGCGGTCAAAATCTTGTAGATGTAAATAACGCTGCTGATCATCTAGCCAAAGTACACAACAAAGCTATAAATATAAATCATGATTTGGGAATGCATCCTTTCGTAATTGAGAAAGATAAATATTCGTGCGCTGTTTGTAGTGAAAAACATTCAACTTTATCCCTTTTAAGTAAACACATGCATAGGCATTTTATTCAGTATACATGTGACGCCTGTGGGAAATCATATGCGACGAAGACATCTCTGCATTGCCACCTTAGATATAACTGTGGCACTGGATCTTCACAAAGGAAGTGCAGAAAATGTAAAGAAGTCTTCGCATCTCTCAAAGAGAGGCAAGAGCATTTAAAGAATTCAAGGAGATGCTGTCAACACGTGTGTAATCTTTGTGGAGAAAGATTTGTGACTTGGAATACGAAACAATCTCATATGACGGATATACACAAAGTTCCAGCAAAAACTTACCCTTGTCCCGAATGTTCCTTAGTGTTTCCACAAAGAGATAAACTTCGGGCGCATTTCAAAACTGATCATACGAATGATTACGTTGAGTGCTCTTTTTGTGAGAAACGATTTGAGAATGATCGAGGATTGAAGAAGCATATAGTTATACATACGGGTGAACGAAGGTTTATTTGCACTGTATGTGCTAAAGCGTTTCCAAGAAAATCTACTCTCGATCAACATATGTGGATACATAGGGAAGTGAAAAAACACGAGTGTAAAGTGTGTGATAAACAGTTTAACCAAAAAGTCAGTTGGAGGACTCACATGAAATCACGACATCCTGAGACGTGCAATTATTAACATTTCGTTTTAATCGTTAGATCTTTCACGGCATCTCCATATGATTTATTTCTTCATTTAAAAACTACGTATCGGTATTCATGTTTTTATTTATATTTTTAAACTATTAAATCATCGTAATCTTAAATGAAATTCTTTACACTAAAACTTTGAAGAACAACAAGTGACTCCATTTCTCTTTTGTTCTAGAACTAAATCCGATGCGCATCGCTAAAAGGAACGCCCAGACCGTTATACAATATACAACCACTTATCCCTTTAGGCTCCCGGAAAGTGCCATCGTTTGTGTGTACTGCTGGGAAAGGTTCGACGAAGGTCCTACCTTCAGGGCACATATGGATGCTAACCATAAAAACGTCAATATAAGACTTGCATACGCACATTTACGTGAAGGGTATATAAAAGCAGATTGCTCAAACATGCGCTGCAGAATTTGCCATCAAATATTTGAACAAGTTGAGGAGGCCGCTAAACATTTAAAAGATTTACATAAACAGAAAATTAACTTAGAATTTGGTGTAGGCATACAGCCGTTTCGAATAGAAAAGGATCGGCTGTCATGCGCTGTTTGCGGTGTTAAATGCTCTAACATTCGTAATCTAAGCAGACATATACAAGAGCATTTCTCTCAATGCACTTGTGAGTTGTGTGGAAAGTCTTTCGCTACTTCTACGTCTCTTCAGAAGCACAAAGAGTTCGCTTGCCCTTTTGTAGCAAAGCAAAGCAAATGTAGAAAATGCAAAATGGTTTTATACTCCCCTGAGGACCGCAAAAAGCACTTGGAAATGTCAAAGAATTGCAGACAGCATATTTGCTCAGTTTGCGGTGAACGATTTTGTAGTTGGAAAATTAAAAGACAGCATATGGAAGAAGCTCATGAAATACCTAAAAAGATTTACACTTGCCCGGAATGCGGGCTCGTATTTAAGAAATCTAACAAATTTAGAGAACATTTTAAGATATTACATACGAATGAACATTTTGAATGTCCTAGTTGCGAACGAAAGTTTGATTCAAAGTATGTTTTAGATCGTCATATGGTGGTACATTCGAACGAAAGGTTATTTTCATGCGATGTTTGTGCTAAGTCGTTTCCTAGAAAATATACATTGAGACAGCACATGTGGATACACAGCGTTGTTAAGCGACATGAATGTAAAATATGCGATAAACAGTTTAATCAAAAAGTCAGCTGGAAGACACATATGAAATCTTATCATCCCGATTTGTGCGATTCTTAGAACATGTTGCCTAGGTGAAAGTTAAAAAGATTATCAGCATATCTTGTATAGTACTAGAAGATTGGTGCAAGGGCAATATAAGAGTAATCAACCCTTGTTTACTCTTATATTGCTCGTGGGTCTCGTAAAAGAAGATCATGAGCTTTATTACGACCTGGGCCAACTCCATTTATGCCGTTTGGTTAAGCAAGCGGCCGGTCATAAAACTATTACCAAAACTTTTGCAATATGTAACTCTAAATATTGCTTCGACCCCAACTAATTAGTATAAAGGACAATAATGAAGGTGGTGAATAGTGGAGGATATATTACCTTTCCATTTATTCATTCTATTATCTCAGCTCATTTAACGTTTCACGGTTGGGCTCAAGCTTCCTCCACACTAGGCGAAATTGACTAACTATCCAACGTTGGCTTAGGATTTTATTTCGAGTTTTCCTTGCATATTATATCTTCTATTCGTCTTTTACGATAGCACAGGTAAGACATGGGGCGGTGAACATACAGTTTGTTGTTATTACTTCGTCACCATACGGAAAATTATTACGCATAAGTTAGTTTATTACGTACATCACTGGAACCAAACAATGACATACTTATACATTTTTAAGAACTTACATTTAAATACTTAAAAGTCACGCACGTCAAAGAATCACCACGTTTAACACCTTCGCTGACATCTTCGGCTTTAAAGGGTGTGAGACTAAAAAATAACCGAATAATTTAAAAGTAAAAAGTATAGAAAGAACCGTTACCGTACCATGTGTCATAATACAATTAATGGCCATATTCGAGACATATTGCTACAGATATCTTGCTATTCGGGATTATCTATTACAATATGGAGTAGTTTATAATTTTTGCCGTTGTGACAAGATTATTAATAGATTCTATAAGTAAATTATACATCACATACAGTACTGGGTATGCAGACTAAACGTGTGACGTTTGTCAGTCGTTATACAATCAAAGATTTGTAAAATATAATAAAAAAATCCTAACTTTTTTAACAGCTCCTTATAGATACGAGACTGTTAGTAATTCGTGTGACATCACTGTCAATGAAATTAGACGATTGTCTCTTTCCAAAGGTCGATGTGCAAAATTTATCTGCGGCTACTATAAGTTATTTAAACAAAAATATCAATTTGGACATTCTGCAATAATTACAAATAGGTTATTGAAAACTACCGTTAAGTAGAATTCATTGTTAAATTTGGCTTTATTTTAAATACATGCGTTATAAATATTTTTGTTACTTGTTTTTATATTATATTATAAATAGTTAGATTTTATTTAATAAATGATTACTACCTATTTAAAGGTTTTTATATATTCTAACCCCAAAATCATTTTACTAACTAATCCTTATGGTACTAAAAATAATATGTATTATAGTAACTACCCAAGATACTTTCGAGCTCTAGTGTATACTAGAGCTCGAAAGTATCTTGCCACCTAATAAAATACATTCTGTTAAAGTCTGATTGAATGAAACGACGTCATAATTATTTTAACATGTTTATTAACCATTTTTAAAGTAATTAATATCATTTTTAAATTGTAGACTCATTTATGTGCAATCTTTATTTTTAATGACTCCCTCACAAAGCTTCAGCAACCTGGCTACTAGTTTTCAAATGTTGGTCTCGTTATCTTTTGCCATTCCTCTTACAGTTTGTTTCATAAGTCTTCCTGAGATGTGGGACAACGTTTTCGCAACTATCTATTCGGCTGATCTCACAATAGTTCAATGGGGTTTAATTCAGGGGACTGTGGGGGGCATCATAAGTTTTAACACCTTTTGTTGTTCTTTCGTTTTACCAAGTCTTTCCATAGCCTTGACGTGTGCTTCGGATCATTATCCTGTTAAAATATAAATCTTGGACCAATTAAATGGGTTCCACAAGGCACTGCACTATCCTCCAATACCTTTTTGTATCCTTTTTTATTAATATTCCTTGTATTCGCACGATATCTTCAATGGCGGAGCTATCAAAACAGCCCCAAACCATAGCAGACGCTCTACCGTGTTTAACTGAAGCCAAAGTACAAGCGTTATTCACCCTTTCGTTGGATTGCCGTCTTACTCATTGTTCGGTTTCAAAAATTTCAAACTTTAATTCGTCCGTCTAAAGGACCTTTTCCCAATCTGCTATTAATAGTAAATAAAAATTATAAAAATGATTTATTTCTTACCATAACACTTTACAGTACACAATAACACTTACTCTAAATTTACAAACATGTTTATGGATCGCCGATGGTAGGTAAAAAGGACCACCTGTAATACAAGTCACCAGGAAATTGTCATAAATTGAAACAGAATATTGTTCAATTCTTGTATTCTGTCGCCCAATTAAGTCTCTTCTTTTTATTAATAGGTTTAAGAAGTGATTTTGAGACCGCTATGCATCGCTTGAGTCCTGTGTCATAAAGTCTTATTTTAACTGTGAATACACTGACTGGTTTATCACAATCCACATTAAACTGTACTGTTATTTCTGGTGTAGTTAATAATCTATTCCGTTTGCTATTAATAACTATATTCAAATTTTCACTCGAAGTTGTAACTCTGCCTGAACGAGGTTTGTTGCAAATTGTTTCTTCAGCCGCAAACTTGTTAACGATGTAGTCAACAGTTTGTCTTAGTATCTTCTGTAGTTTTGAAATCTCTCGATTACTCTTACCGAATTTATAAAGGAAGATTATTATATCTCTGATCACATGGGAATATTCCTTAATTTTACCCATTTTCTTCAAAAAAATTAAACTCAAATGTGAAAAACAAAAGAACTATTGGTAGAATTTAAGTACTGAGCTATGGAGAACGTGTTTTCTGGTCTAAAAACATCAATATTGATGTGGTGATCAACATTGGTATTGATATTTAGTCAAATGAAGAGAGGGAGGTGATACCGGGATTTATGGGGCCGAGTTGAAACTTCTTAAAGCTAGCGGTGCTCACGCATCATATTCCTAGCATTATTATCTTTTCTTGAACTACAAAAACACTTAGCATTAATTAATAAAACTTTAACACCAGGATCACCGTAAGCAAGTCTTTGGCTTCGTCAAGGAATTCGTTCCGATGATCCTTTGAGTAGGTAAAGAAACAAATTGCGATAGGCTCTCCATTCCATCCGTCCGTTGGAGAGAACCAGTCCATAGCCAGTCTGAAAAAAGAATCGTGGCCGAAAAGCCTCGTAGAGACATAGAGCAAGTTCTTTATTATTAACATTTTTTCAGTTTCTATTATAATATGGTGCAATCTAGTAAAACTGTCCATGTGCCATCGCTCACAATATATCTGCTTGTACCCAATTAAGAAAAAAATGCTAAGCCATATTAAAAAAATTGTGCTTTGAAAATTAATTAAATTTTAACGACCAACCATATCGAGATTGATGTTTGTGAAGGCAATATACAAGAACAAATCAAACTCAAAAATCAAAGGGCTTTTTTTCTTTTTGTTTCTAGAATTGGAACCACATATAATGGCGAAAAGGAACGCAGAGATTTTGTTGCAATATACATCAGTGTATCCGTTCAGATTGCGAGGCAAGGCTTTGATTTGCGTCTACTGCTGCGAAGGGTATGAGGACCCCATACATTTTCGGAGACATATGGATGTTAATCACAAAAGGTTTACTATATCGACAGCCTTCGCTCACGTCAGTGGTGGCAAAGATTACCTGAAAGTAGATTGTACTAACCTATCATGTAGGTTGTGCTTAAAACCATTTAAAAATATAGAGGAAATTTCAAAACATTTAATAAATGCCCACGACAGAAGAGAAACTCGACAATTGCGTCTTGATTATGGCGTGGGCTTGCAATTATACAGGCTAAAAAAAGACGTGTGGCTGTGTTACCATTGTGATAAAAAACTGCCGACTATAACGAAACTCTGCCGTCACACAACATCACATTACCAACAATATACTTGCGACATATGTGGTAGAAGCTATTTAACTAATGAAGCCCTCAAATACCATATTAAATGCAATCATTCCGGCAAATTTGTTTGTAGAAAATGTTGGACAGATTTCTCCACGATGGAGGAAAGAAAGGAACATTTAAGGGTTTCGAAAAAATGTTGGGCCTTCTGCTGCATTCATTGCGGTGAAAGATTTCAATCTTGGGAATTAAAACAAAGGCATTTAGTTGATAAACATGATTGTCCTGAAATTAGTTATTCGTGTCCTGAATGTGACGCTACATTTCAAACAAGAAAACGTTTTTATAATCATTACAAAATATCACACACCGATGAAGGTTTCATTTGTTCCTGTTGTGGATTAAAATTTGGATCAAAAAATCAATTAGATGATCATAGACTCGGGCATACAGGAGAAAAACAATTCAAGTGTCCTGTTTGTTCTAAAGCCTTTACGCGCAATAGAAGTTTATCTCAACATATGTGGATTCATAGTGAAACGAAAAGATTTATTTGCCTAATATGCGATAAACAATTTACACAAAAAGTTTGCCTTAAAGGTCACATGAAAGCTCATCATCCTGAAGTTGACTATGACTTTTGATTTAGTTAGTCAAAGTAATTTGAATTAATAAACTAATAAAAATTGTGTGATTAATTCGTTGTTTTTATGAAGATTACCCTGATATATCTAAAAGATATTGAATATAAGTCAGTGTTATCGTTCTGTCTGGTCGTGTTAGGGCGTTACTTATGAATAAGTTAGCGAAGAAAGCTTCGGTATAACATTGACCATATTCTTTTTTGTTTTTAGGGACAACATTGGAAATTCATGGACGTAGAAACAGTGCGAATGAATCAAAAAAGAAAATAGTCCTTGTATACCAGACGCCGCAGCGGCGAAACGCTGAACTTATTCTTACTTATTCAACTGCATATCCATTCAAAACTCGGTTTAGTCAAATACTCTGTTCGTATTGCCACGAAGAGTATAGCACCCTGTCCGATTTAAGATATCATATGAAGACGGAACATATAGACTCTGATTTTAAAAACGTATTTTATAGAGCCAAAGATAATCTTGTAAAAATAGATATAACTAATTTAAAATGTAATATTTGTGCTATGGATATCCAAGATATCGATGGACTTATGAGCCATTTGTATAGCGAGCATAATAAACCTGTTAAATTTAATGCTCGGTATGGTGTGTTACCTTACAAGCAAAGCGACGGCGATAATTGGATTTGCATATACTGTAATAAAATATTTAATGCCTTTGTGTCTTTCAAGCGTCATATTGTTACACATTTTATGAATTATACCTGTGACAAATGTGGCACAATGTTTGTATCAGACTATGCATTGAGGGATCATCACAGACAAGTTAAATGCTTCAGAACTGCTTACAAAGCTAGAAATGGAAGAGTTTTAAAACCTAGAACGAATGCAGAAATAATTCTCCAATGTTCCACAGCCTCGCCTTTTAGAACTTGGAAAAGTAATTTTAATTGTGTATTCTGTAGGGTACAGAGTAATGATCCTAGTGGTTTACGGCTTCATATGATGACAGCGCACGCGAACTACGACGTAAAATCAGCATTTTATAAGAAATTAGGCAAAAATTTTTTGAGTATTGATATTACTGATCTTCAATGTAAATTATGTTTTATGCCTATAAATACGTTTGATAATCTCATTTACCATCTAAAAAATGATCACCAGCAATCTATAAATGATGATGCACAGTTAGGCGTAATACCGTTTAGATTAAACGATGGTTCTATATGGAAATGCACTATTTGTCCAAATGAATTCAAAGATTTTGTCTCGCTTAAGAAGCACACGTCTGAACATTTCCAGAACTACGTTTGCGATACTTGCGGAGAGGGATTTATCACAGAATCAGCCATGATAGCACATACAAAAATACCTCATGAGAATAAATATAACTGCAGTCGCTGTATAGCAACGTTTTCATCCCTTGACGAGAGAAATATACATGTTAAAACGCAGCACACAGCATTGCCATATATGTGTATGTATTGCAAAGATAGACCACGATTCGCTAATTGGGAGGTTCGAAAAAAACACCTGATGGCTGTCCACAATTACAAAACGGGAGCTGATAAATACGAATGTGCTACTTGTCAGAAATCTTTTAAGACGAGATCAGGAAAATACAATCATATGGCGAGAGTGCATAGAATTAAGAAAGATTCGGAACTAAACTATCCTTGTCCAAGTTGTCCAAAAGCTTTTACAACTAAACTATTTTTGGACAAACACATAGCTAAAAAACATTTCGACGTTTGAAAGCTTTTAAGGTAGATAACTTATGTTTAAAAGCTTAGATAATTATATTTAATTTTCGCTGTCCACTAGATCATCAAACTGTAATCCCGAGTTAAATTAATTCCTCCTAAAAGAAAGAAGATTTCCAAAATATAATACTGATGTAACTTCTTTTCTTTTTTAGGGTCCACAAAGGATTTTCGACTTAATGAGAACGAAAGTAAACCAAAACAGAGACTGTTTGAACGATCTGTTGTCCAGAATCCGCAAAGGCAAAACGCTGTTCTCGTAATAAAGCATTCTACTGCGTTTCCATTTAAAACACGTTTTAATAGAATCGTGTGTTCCTACTGTCATGATGAGTTTGAAACTATGAACGTTTTAAGAGAACACATGAAAACGGATCATTGTAATGCTGATTATAATAGCGCATTCTATAAAGTTGCAGATGCTTTAAAAGTTGATATAACTGATTTAAAATGCAAATCGTGCTCTCTGGAGCTACAAAATATAGATAGTTTCATGTCGCACATATCTAGGGAACATTCTACACATGTAAACTTTGATGTACCTTTTGGCGTTCTCCCTTATAGACAAGGAGCTTCAGGAAGATGGATGTGTCCAGAGTGTGATAAAACATTCCCGAAATTTTCTCAAATCAATGGTCATTTACGGACCCATATAAAGATTTTTACATGCGAAAAATGCGGTGCTACGTTTTTGACAGACCACGGTTTAAAACAGCACGAACGTAATTTCCGATGCTATAAATCCTCATATAATCCACGCTTTGGAAAAGCAATGAAATATAAAAGCAATACTGAAATTATTCTTGAATGCTCAACCGCTTGTCCGTTTAGGACTTGGGGACAGAATTTCAACTGTGTGTTTTGTAGAGTCCAATCTAATGATCCTGTAGGATTAAGAGCGCATATGGCATCTAGGCATGCGAATTTCGATATACAATTAGTTTTTAGCCGAAAAATTCGCAAGGAATTTTTGAAAGTCGATATCACAGATCTCCAATGTAAACTTTGTTTTATACCTATTGACAGCTTAGACGATCTTATAACACATTTAAAAAACGATCATAAACAGCCCATAAATGCCGATGTACAACCAGGAGTCCTCCCGTTCAAACTTAACGATGGCTCAAATTGGAAATGTGCAATTTGTAAAATACAATTCTCGGACTTTATATCTTTAAAGAAGCATACATCAGAGCATTATCAGAATTACGTATGCGACACTTGCGGTGAAGGTTTTATCACAGAATCGGCATTAAAAGCTCACACAAAAGTTCCTCACGACAACAAATATAATTGCAGCAGATGTGTTGCCACTTTTACCACTTTGGAAGAACGAAACGTCCATATTAAAACACAACACACCACCCTACCTTACATGTGTATGTATTGTAAAGAAAAACCACGATTTGCTACCTGGGAACTCCGAAAAAGGCATCTAATGGAGTTTCATAATTACAAACCAGGGGCGGAGATGTACGAATGCACGACTTGCCATATGAATTTCAAAACTCGCTCGCAAAAGTATCACCACAATGTTAAAGCGCATCGGACAAAAAAAGAGACCGAATACAGTTACCCGTGTGGCAGTTGTTCGACAGCTTTTGCATCTAAATTATCTTTAGATAAACATGTTGCGAAGAAACATTTTCATATATGATATCGTTAGATGCTGCAGTGATATGCTGCTATCTGGTATAGCTCATAAATCGCTAAGAACTTAAAGCCCCGTCTGAATAACGTCCTAGTGATATAGTCAAGAAATTCAATATGTATTCGGCGTATTGGGAGGGGCTGATGTTACTACAGTTATGCACAATAGCAATACCTGAGTACTATACATTTATATTAAAAAAAGACTTAACTTATTAACGTAAAATATTAGGAGTTAGAAATTTGGATTTTTCTGATCATTTTTATATACATTTAGGACCTACTGAAAACACTTAAGTTTTGATTCGGCCCTAAAATATATAAATTCAGACGGATGCATAATTCAGGAAATAAAATGCCAGTGCAAGTGTAATATTACTTTTAGACAGACATCAGCATTCATGGTTATTAAGGAAAATTCATGGATTTTTTTACTAAAGAAGCTTTTAACATAAGTTATTGGAATTAATGATCTGATTGCTTTTAAATCCACATCTATAGGAAATCGTTCAATTCATCCGTTTAAGCTACGGTGACATTAGATCGAATTTTCCATTGTCATTTTATTACGGTAGAAGTTTAACTAAGCCATCAATTAGAAATGTTTCTACATACTTTCGATTTTATTTAGTTTTAATGTACTCAAAGACTTAATTTATTTTAAAATTGCCTAGCTATTAAAAATAAACTAGAAATTTAGATTATGTTAAGTCCAATAAAAAAAAATTATAGTTGATGAAGATTTTTATTATACATGCGCCGTGTTAGCCAACTGAAAACTAGAAACCTTAATATTTCCCGTGGATGTTTTAAATATAGTGCAAAAGATTATTAGTCCATGTCATCATTCCCTTTGCAAACGATTGTCAACGATTACATTCAGAAAGATGATTGAAGTCAGGGAGCCAGGCGGTCGTAAAACTTAGCCGAGTGTCTTGTTCCGCCCTTATGTATGGAGTCGGTGCAGAATTTATTCAATATACGGATAATAATTTCTGTGTGCTGAAAGAATAAGAATACAATTCACCACACCCTATCTTGCCCGTGGATATTGTCAAAGACGATTAAGGGATATAATATGCATATAACATCTTTGTAAAAGAATGAAAACCTGGACTAAAACACTATACCCACCTGTTGACTAGAGTCATGTAGTAGGTCAATTTCCCTCTTATTGTGTAGGGGGTTCAGGCCCAGTAGTGGGATGTATATGAGCTAAGATGCTGATGGTAGCGGATAATAAAAACACTCAAAGGAAATTTGTAGCAATATTTTTTGACCAGACATTTTTAACAGCCGCGCTCTAGCATATATACTTCTTTGGTGTGGTGGTTCTTCTTGCATGTTTAAGATTCTTCGCTACGTAATTTATAATGTCATAAGATGCTTTTATGTATTTTTCTCAATAGAGCGCGGCTGCCTATTCTCCTGGTGAACCCTCCAGCGCTTTTTTCAACTCATATGGAGTAAAATCTTATCAGATGCGTTAAAGGAACGCCTTTTGTCCGTAGGAATTTAAATCTGAATTGTCTTCTTCATCAATGCCAAGGATATAATAAACTTATAGAAGCAGTGATAACTTTGGGTTGATAATGATAGATTAACACGCTGCTAACGCACTTACCCGCACTTATGCCGTCTGGCCAATAATTTCATTCCGAAGAGAGTTGGCGTCAGGCATGCTGCTGGTCATTAAACTATTACCAATATTTTTTTGTACAATTGACGTGTCCATATTGTGGCGATCCCAAGTAATTGGGACAAGAGCAGGTTGATGAGAATCTAATAACTATTAAAATAAAAGTTAGGTCTTCAACTTTCAAAAATCATGAAATCATGAGTCAGACAGTCCGTCTGACTGTCGTCTCTGTGAGATCTTTAAATATTCCTAAAGATATAGAATCTGTGCTACGGAGACAAAAATGAGATTGATAGGTGTGGTTGTCTGTTACGAAGGTCTGATGGCAGTCATTTTGTTAAATACTTTATATTCGGCTGAATATGATTAATTTAGATTTCTGATCCAGCACAATTTTATAAAAGATACAAGCTATAAGCTTTCTATTTTCAATACATACCTACATGCAATTATAAAAACTTGTAACTTAAACTGTTATGCGAGCTAATATTTATAACGATAGACTATAGAGTATATACGAAAGACTACGCTGAAATTTTTGGGTTTTAAAATTTCTCAGGTGACGGAATATTATGTTCTGATACAAAACCGGTAACACCATTCCAAAGAAGAATTGAGAAAAAGAGGCATAAGAATTGAGAAATATCTCACGAAACAATTTTCTATTTTTAGGAATACGTGGAAACAGCAACGAAGTCATAAAATTAGAAGGATTTCAGATAGAAAAATTTAACAAGCCAAAATATACAAGAAGCGCTAGAGCTGAAGCTAGGATTATCACCAAGAGAAATGCCACAGCTATTTTGGAATGTTGGTCGTTATGCCCCTTTAGATGGAAGAAAAATAGATTCAAATGCGCATACTGTGAAGACAACTTTACAGAATGCTCTGATCTAAGAAACCATGTCAAAATCTGCTCTACACAACACAATACTAAAGATATTTACAGCAAATTTAAAGAGATGCCTTTGATAAATATTGATATTACTGAAGCAATTTGCTGTTTCTGTGCAATGCCTTTTACAGATGTTGTTCAAATGAGAGAACATGTTATTCAACACGGTTTGGTCTTTGATTCAAATTACCCAGATGGTGTACTACCATTCTCTTTAGATAAACACTTTTGGCGATGCGTGATATGTGCTGAAAAATTTAATAACTTTTTGAAACTGTATGAGCATATGAATGTTCATTACCAACATTACATTTGTGCTATATGTGGTAAGGGATACATGACGGCTCCAAGATTGAGGAAACATTCTGAAGTCCACATATCTGGATCGTTTCCATGCAATGAATGCGGTAGGATTTTTATTATGAGAGCAGCCAGAGATTCCCACAAAGCTTCAGTTCATGCTAAAGGACCTAGATACGAATGCCCTCATTGCAATATGCGTTTCGATGGCTATTACGATAGAATGGAACATATGAAAAATGCACATAGTGAACGGGAGGTATCATACAAATGCTCACATTGTGACATGTCATTTAAAACTAGCGGGAAACGTGCCATCCATGTGAGATCAGTTCATTTCCCGCCACAATTAGATTTCGCTTGTAGTTATTGTGAATGGCAGTTCAAGACAAATTATGAATTAAAGAGACACATGGTTCGCCATACCGGTGAGAAGAATTTTCATTGTTCCGTGTGTGGGAAATCATTTCCGAGGAACAGAGCATTGACGACACATTTAAAGACCCATCAAGATGTCAATTGCAAATGGCGGAGTGCTATTTATAAACAAAAGGTTTCTCAGCTGAGAAACCACTCCGACCTGACTGATATAGTTCCTAATAATGATGTTAAATTGTAGTCGAGATTAAGAATCACTTAAGCAGTATTATATTTTTAATAAATCTTTTAATATTATCTTCTTAGTATCATTTTTATGGCCACGGACAATTTTATCGGAAAGAATCTACTAAATTACTTGCGTGAAGAAAGATAGGTGCAAATAATAATCAATTAATTTATATTAATTGCAACGGTCAAAGGCAGCAGACAAAAAGTCTTGTAAGATATCGAAATTGAAATTTATTATTTAAACGTAATTAATAAAAAGTATACTATAATCTGATGCATGAGTATTTGTGGGGATGATAAATCTACAAGATTATAACGCAGTATTTCTGTTTTAGGTTCCGCTATCGTTGCGGAGTGTATAGGCGTTAAACGCGTTAGGAAATTAAAGGAGAACGTTAGCGCACGACAGTTGCGCCGGCGAAGACGAGCTAACAACGAACTCCCCGAAGAATCGGAGAAAAGGATATCCAAAACTATGATGCGAAGAAACGCACTTATCCTTCTAGAATGTTCGACAGCCTGGGCTTTTAGATGGTTTCATAGTGCCTTCTTTTGCTCTTACTGTGAGGCAAAGTTCGTCGATATCCCACTTCTGAGGGCACACGTTAAGACTCACCATCTAAACGAAATGCCAACTAAAATTATATTTTCAAAACTAACTGAAAATAATATGGTTAAAGTGGATGTTGCTGAGTTAAGTTGTAGAATATGCAATAGAATACTAAACGGCATTGATTCCTTAAAGGATCATTTATTGATACACGGAAAGACTTTGAATGTCAATTACAGTGATGGCGTTCTTCCTTTCAAACTAGACGAAGATGAATACACTTGTCAGATTTGTTTTGCGCGGTACATAAGTTTCTCCAAAATGAACGAACATATGAATACACATTACCAGAACTACGTGTGTGATTTTTGTGGCAAAGCTTTTATATCGAAATCGCGATTTAGGAAACATGTTCAATCTCACGAGAAAGGGAATTTCCCTTGCGGTGATTGCGATGAAATTCTAGAAACTAGGGCGGCAAGAATGTGTCATAGAATGAAAGTGCACAAAAAAGGTATCCGATATGCGTGTCCAAGGTGCCCAGAAGTTTTTACTACCTACCACACTAGAGAGAAACATTTAGTAGATATACACGGACAACAGAGAAAAGAATATTACTGTAATGCCTGTGATAAATCTTTTGAAACTAGCTCTAAAAGAGCCGGTCATATTCGTGTAACTCATGCTAACGTTGAAAAACGCCATTATTGTCCGCAATGCCCATCTATTTTTGTCACAAAATCCAAATTGTTGCGGCATATTAGAACACATAGATCCAAACACAATCCATAGGAATATACTTAATGATTGGGTTACATAATTTTAAATTATTATGTTGCATATACTATTCTCAACCTTAAGTAAGTAAATATCGCTTAAAATATCTATTTAATTTTTGAAAAACAAATTTCTTTATGTATACTGACCATATCAGTAGATTTTTTTAGTATGCGTACGTGTATTCGCAGAGTTCAAACTATTTTGTAAGATAGCAACCCTCTTGATTTAATTAATGCTTATTATACTAATATTAGGATTAGTCGTGGGCAGTGGAAGCTGGTGACTGCGGCAGCGTTTGCGCGCAAGGCTAGCGGCAAAACGTGGCCTCTATAAAAGAGTGTGGGTGACTCCCACAGCTTATGGCTCGAACGTGACCACTCGAATGCTCGGTTTGCGCCAATGCTAACAAAAGGTATGAAATATATTGATGGAAGCTTATGGCGCCCACTAAACACGACCACCGGTAGTCTGGTGTGCAGCAGGTCTTAATCCAAATACTTATAAACTCATGAATGAGCTCGTATCGTTTGACTCCTTAATTAGTCAGTGAATATGTATTCACCTTTAAATAAGTGAAGTTTTAGTGATGCTAAGAGAAAAACGTACCCGTCTGAAATTTCTTTAATATATCGTACCTGTATTAATTGCAACATCTGATAATGTTTATTTACATAATATCCTTTGACAGAAAAATATAAAAATCATACTATTCGAAATAATCTCTGAGAAAACTTAGACCTAGATTTACTACTAGAGTTTTTTAATGAGATGACATTCATCCCTGTAAATACAGTAACTAAAACAAAGTGATTATATTCGCTTCTTAGTGATTTTCTTTTTGTTTTTAGGGCCCGTTGGACACAAAGTAAAATGGCGGCCGAGGCGTAAATTTAACGATCACAGGGATAACGCTGCTATTATTCTAGAATTTTCCAACGCTTGTCCCTTTAGATGGAAAAGGGGAGTGTTTACTTGTGCATATTGTCCCCTCACTTTCGGTGACTTTAGCGGAATCAGAGACCATTCAATTGACCACCCAAATAAAGTAGAGGCTATGCGCCTAGCCCGTACTTTCGCGAACCTAAAAGTAGAAATCACAGATCTAAGGTGCGAACTTTGTAAAGAATCACTAGAAAACTTAGATGTGCTCATTGACCATTTAATATCAGTTCACAATAAATCAATAAACAAAGAGCAAGGCTTAGGAGCAACCCCTTTTTTGTTATCTGGAAAAGAATATAACTGTACACTATGCGAAGAAACATTCGAACTATTCTCTAAATTAAATACACATTTGAATAAACATTACCCAAATAGCATATGCTTTTTATGTGGCAAAGCGTTTTCAACAGTACATCGTCTCAAAGCACACCTTGTTATCCACGAATCAAGTGAAATGGCCCAATTTAAATGTACTAGATGTCCTGAAGTGTTTACTACTAAAACCTTGAGGAACAGTCACATAAAAACCGCTCACGGCGCAGAATGTAGATACAGATGCCCTTACTGCAACGAATCATTTAAAAATTACGGTGATAGAGGAAAACATTTAAAGGTGTCTCATGGCAGAAAGATTGAATATCCTTGTAATTTATGCCCAGCGGTTTTCGCTATGTGTAATCAAAGGACCAAGCATATTCAACAAGTTCACATTGCGCTCAAGGCATTCTCCTGCAATTTTTGCCCTTACAAGTTTGTCACGGCGGCCCAATTAAGAAATCACATGGTCAAACATGGCGGTGAAAGGAAATTTCAGTGTCAAGTGTGTAAAAAATCGTACGCCAGATCTAAAACTTTGAGGGAACACATGCGTATACATAATAATGATAAAAGATTTGTATGCGAATACTGCAATAGTGCTTATGTACAGAAATGTAGTTTACAAAGTCATATGAGAACGCATCATCCCAATGCGGAGCCGTTGAAAAAGATCAAATTTTATCACATGTACTAAATTATATTTTATAATAAATATTTTTTATAAAAGATATGTATGTTTCAAAATTATTTTTTATATTGTCAAATATGCTATGTTCTATGGAAACTGAAATGAAAAAGAGAAGGATAAGCTGGGCAATCAGTTCTTCTAGAATATTGGGTTAGATTAGAAAAGTTTATCTATCACTCATCAGCCTTTCCAAACTAATGGACAAAAGCATTTGCACGTAATTGCTACGCTTAGCAAGCGGATTGGCGTCTGCAATTGGTTTAATAAGATACCCAACAGAATACCGCTTTCTCCTGGTGTTCCTTTAACCCCGTTGAAATGGCCACTGTGGTTGAAATTCAGTCAGAGGAATATCACATGAATACGTAGCAGTCTCTTTGCTTTTTCAGATTAAACTATAAATTGATGTAAAAACAAACAAGCGGTCTGTTACCAAACCACACGCCGAGCATACATTTACATCGCCATTTACATTGTTTCATGCATGGCTTAGAAGACAGTTTGGTTATCGTAGACATCGGTAAAAATATAAGCAGATTGACATTATTTCAACAGAAGCAAATTTCGAAGTGTCCATCTTCCATCTACCTTTCCATAGTTTTTTCGAAGGGAGATAATTATTACAGATAATAATTTAGTGTTTAAGTTATCAACCTTTTCATTTTAAAGCTATTTAATTCTGTAGGGTAGAAGGTAAAATATACACCCTGATTGTTCAGGTATATGTATATATGGAAGGCTGACGTTTATATACTCGTATATGGAGGCGATGGATTTATAATTTTAATTGTCTTCAACCAATATACGGTTCACTTATTTTATTAGACGTAGTCCTCGAGCACAATGTCAGAGAAAAATAGACTTACCATACCAAGCTGATTAAACTTTTTGATATATGTTTTTATTTTGAGTAATAACAATTGTTTAATGAGTATTTTATTTAGTTAAACCAATATTTATACGTATTCTATTATAATACCCACAGCTTTTAATAAGGTATTTGGAACGAAGCTATACGCATACAACCAAAGCCATTCATTATTTTTTTTTGGCGTGTACATGCGTGCATATTTATTATGTAATAACCGTTTTATTGCGTAATAGGTATCCTGCCTTTATGGTGTGTCATTCAGACATGTCAGTCATTATTGCAACACTACCCCCATATTCTTACTCGATTCTTTGAACTTGAAGCCAAATTTAAGAATAATTTCAACGTTATATTATGGTATGTAACGTTAAAACATCAAAATTGTGTGGGTATTGAGTTGAGGTCGAGGTAGCGACTAAGAAATACGGAGCTAAGTAAAAACATGAAATACAAAAGCAGCACATGAATATCTAAGAAAAAAAATCGTTTCATTTTAACCAGTTTTGGGGTACCTACATTGTAGAGGCATCTCCATTTTACAGTAGTGTGTGTGTGTGTGTGTACTCGTGTAATCGGTTGCACACTAACAGGGTTTTTGGCGTCACTTAAAGTATCGAACGATCCTTCTGTGTCATTATTCTAAGGGCCTTACCATTAAGGCGTTGACTGTCAAACAATTGTGACAGTAGTAAAATATAAAGCTCACCTACTAGTTACTTGGTAGTTTAGTTTTTTGCCATAAGCTCGTTAACCATCAAGCGATCGTTAATTATGAAAACATAAATCATTTAATTTTTGTTGTAGCAAAAGAAAATAAATAACTTTGATTTAGCGGCTAACAATTTCGATATTGGGAATGTATCTTGTGTACCTGTAGCTAAATACTATAAAACATTTGGTTCTTAACTGATAATTGTAGTAAGTGAATAGTGATATATTGAAGATGCATCTCTTTGCAGTATAGATTTCTTATAGACAAGAAGAAAGTATGCCCATTGTCATATATTTGTGTTAAAGCAATAAGCACAATCAGTCTTGACCACAAAAGAATTCAATAATACGTCAGTTATGGAAGTATTTATTCTTATAGTAGTTATTCATTTAGTCTTAAGAAACCAAGATGTTATTTGCATAACAAAAGTAATAAACACCTCATTTATTGTAATGAAGACACTGAATTTACGTATTACTTAGATGTAGTGACAAATATTAAAAGAATAGTGAAATAATTCGAGCATGAAGACCCTATATCGGAACTTTTTCTATTTTTAGGAAGAAAAACCGTAAAGGCGAAACAAAATGAAACTGTGGTTAAGCGAGAGGTGGAATCGGATACAGAGAATAATACAGCATCAATGATCAGAACCTCGAGAGATGGCTATGAGAAACGGGCCATATTCAGAAATAATATAACCATCATTATGGAAACGTGTACTGCTTACCCATTCAAATATAGGAAAGGAACTTACTTATGCTTCTTTTGCAGAAGTACATTTTTAGAACCCGAAAAATTGAGGGAACACAATCATTTTCAGCATGCAGAAGTTAAACACCTTAAACCACGAAAATATGAACCATTAAAAATGGATTTTGCCACAACAATATGTAAGTTATGTGGTATCAATATTGATGATTATGCGATGCTCAAAATTCATTTAACCGTTGAACATGGAAAGATTATAGATAGCACTTATGGTGATAGTGTTTTGCCTTATAAGCTGAGTAAAGAAGAACATTGTTGTCAGATATGTGGTAAGACATATGAAATGTTCTTGAGTTTACACAAGCATATGAATGATCATTACGAACATTATATTTGTGAGACATGCGGTAAAGGATTTGCAACCTCCCAACGAATGGTAAACCATGCTAGAACACACGAAAGAAGAGATTTCCCTTGCAAAAAATGTACAGACATGTTTCCATCCTACGCATCATTGTATGCTCATAACGCAAAAATCCACAGATCGAATAAAAGATACAAATGTCCTATTTGCGATGAGAAATTTGCTTCGTATAAGCATAGGCTTAAACATTTAAAAGCTATACATGGAGAAAAGACTGCTGTATTTCCGTGTCCATCTTGTCCGAGAGTATTCGACCTCTGTAGCAGAAGAACAGCGCATATACGATTCCAACATCTTCAAGAGAGAAAACATATGTGTTCTATATGTGGAATGAAATTCTTTACAAACTACGAATTGCAGGAGCACTCTATCAAGCATGGTGGTGAAAGAATATATCAGTGTGATGTTTGCAAAAAGTCATATGCAAGATTAAAAACTTTGCGTGAGCATATGAGGATACATAATAATGATAGACGTTTTGTTTGTCCTGTTTGTGGACAATCGTTTATTCAGAATTGTAGTTTAAAGCAACATATTCGTGTTCATCATCCCTCATCTTTAAAAGACGTATTTTAAATGAATATATTATTTATTCAATAGCATGCATTTCGTTTTTATTATATATTCCTTGATCTACTTATATTACTATTGAGATATTAGTAATCTAAATGTTTTTACCCAATTAATACATATTACTAATAGCAGCTATCAACAATTTCATGATATTTATTGAACCAGATTCTAAACATCATTCAATATTATGTTTAACTCAAAGACTATTTATTACTTTTAATTAAGTAATGACTTATTTCTTATTTTTAGTACGTGTACACTGCAAATATTTCATTTAAATATAAACAAGATTAAATATTTGACTCTATTTCTTCGAAACTCTGATATTGATAAGAGTTACTAATCTTTACCCGAAATATAAAATGGAGGAGAGGCGGCGAAAACTTTATAAAAGCATGTTTTGATTAAGAAAACTGAAGATGACGCATGAAACTATTGAAAGAAGATAACATGCTCATTTCTCATTTTTAGGTCCTACACCACGTCAGGATTTCCTTAAAGAAAATAATGGTGAAACTGCGGCCCAGCTTGCTGAAAGAACAAAAAATTTCACAGACGATGATATAAAAGTTAGGAAGCGTCATGCCGTTATTCTACTAGAGGCCTCTAACATTTGCCCATTTAGATGGACAAAGAATCTTTATATTTGCTTTTATTGTGATGAGCAATTCTCTGATCCTAAAAAACTAAGACTACATAATACGCAGCACCGGTCTTTGTCTAATATTCAAATAAGACACACATTGTCAAAATTAAGAAAATACGAGTTAGTGAAAGTAGATGTTACTGATATCCAATGCAAGCTGTGTGAAGAGTACATACCCGATTTTCCATCTTTAAAGTGGCATTTACTTGAGAGACATAAAAAGAATTTGGATCCTAAATCTGCTGATGGCGTATTACCATTCAAAATCACTATACATGAGTTTCAATGTGCGTTGTGTGTAGAAAAATACGAAGAATTTAAATCCTTAAATCAACATATGAATGTGCATTTTCAAAATTTTATTTGCGAACAATGTGGCACAGGTTTTGTGACACCCGAAAGATTAAGGACTCACGCATTTTCACACGAAACAGGTTCATTTCCTTGTGATAGCTGCGATAAAATCTTCCGTTCAACTAACGCAAAAAATGAACATCATGCCACTGTGCATATGAAGGTCAAACGTCACAGGTGTCCCCAATGTCCTGAGACTTTCAGAAACTACTTTCAACGTAACAAACACATTTCCTCCATCCACGGATTAAAATTAAAAGAATTTAAATGTACCATGTGTCCTAAAGTCTTTACTTTAAGTGGTAAATTAGGAGTACATATCAGAACCGTTCATTTGAAAATGAAGAGACACGCTTGTGATGTTTGTGAGTGGAAATTTTACTCAAAGTCTGAGTTAAAAGAACACATGATAAGGCATGGTGGAGAAAGAAAGTACCAATGCGGTGTTTGTAAGAAAGCTTACGCAAGAAAACATACATTAAGGGAACATATGAGAATACACGAGAATGATAGACGGTTTGTATGCGCATCGTGCGGATCATCATTCGTACAGAAGTGCAGTTTGAAACATCATGCGAAAATACATCACCCGAATTTGGGACCTAATAAAATAGGTGCATTTGCTTCGGTTTAAATATCAATTAGGACAACGTTGAAATTAAAAATGTCAGACGCTCGTAGCCTAATAGTGGTTTATAAGGATTACACAACAAGCGTTATTGCGGGGAAGAATATCCAAAATTTTGTCTTCTCATCTATTTTACTATAATCGTTTTAAGATTTTCATCTTGTAAAGAATTTCATTTCGTTATGAAATGTAGGGCAAAAGAACTGGTTGAATTTTAAACAGATAAGTTTTGAAACATATAAGCAGCATTCGAATTTAACTATATACTAATAGAACTGAATAAATTGTGATGTATTTAAAAAATATTTTTATTTAACTTAACAATATAAAACGGGATAAGGTAACCTAACACCATAAAACTGAAGACGGAATCGAATATATTTTTATTTTTGTTTTCTAGGATGGGACTGGTCAATAGCGGACTCCAAGCGAAGAATAGTGCCGCTATTTCAAGTAGCATACGACAGAAGCCTGTGTAGACCATTGGGCACTTTAGTGGACTTCAGTTTACTCCCAAGACCTTTTAAAAAATATTCTATACAGTTCGAACCATCTCGAAGTCCGTCGCCTGTTTATATGCCAAGATCTCCGTCTCCTTTAGTTGAAACTTTTAGAAGAGCTCCATTGATTGCAACTATCGCATCTAAATCCATCAAAAATCCAAATTGCAGGCAAAATGCTTTAACTGTATTTGAATTCTCAACAGTATATCCCTTTGTCTACGGGAATAATAAATTTAAATGTTTTGTTTGTTCCCAACCGTTCTTGGACCTCAATTTGTTAAAAATACATATGCGAGAATCTCATTCATTTGCACCGTTGAAAAGGTTGGTCAATAATAGAAGAGAGAATGTTCTAAAAGTTGACGTCAGTGATATAACCTGCAAAATATGTTCAGAGAAACCTCCAGATTTGGTTACATTGAAGCGTCACCTCAAGGAGATTCATGAAAAGCCTGTGAATTTAGATCTCCAGGATAATTTAATCCCTTTCAAATTAGAGTTAATTGATGGCTCATACAGATGTGTTATATGTGAACAAATGTTTATTAAAGTAAGGATATTAGTCATACATATGAGCGTACATTTTAATAACTATAGTTGTGAAGTATGCGGTTCTGGATTTATGACTTTGAGGCTTCTAAAGAAACATTTGGAAGTACACGAAACTGGAAATTTTCCATGCGATCGTTGCAATAAAGTTTTTAGCACTTCATACAAAAGAAATTTACATATACGTGGAGTACATTTAAAACAATTACCTAGGCGATGTCCAATGTGTCCTGAGAGATTTAATTCGAACTACAAAAGGACTATACATTTGCAGGATGTCCATAATCAAGCAACAAGGGTACATAAATGTGAGACTTGCGGTCGTGGTTTTAATTTGAAGTATCATTTGATATGTCATACGAGATCGGTACATTTGCAGGAGAGGAATCAGCAATGTGAAATTTGCCAACAAAGGTTCTGTAATAAGGAATCATTAAAACGTCACATGGTGATTCATACAGGAGAGAAGAATCATAAATGTGACGTATGCGGTATGGCATTCCTGAGGAGGAAAAATTTGAAGGATCATTTGCGTTTGCACAATATAGAATAGTCTTAATCTTGATATGTTATCAACTTATGAATTTCAATAGTAACGTTAGACTTGGTAGTCGATATGCTCTACAATCACACCCGATGAATGGGATCAAAAGTTTTCGTTGAGACGAAAATGCATAAAATATGAATTAAAGGCAAGAAGTAAATTAAATATAATGTAATGTATAATAATGTATATTAAATTCCAGTCAAGAAGAAAGACTTTATAAAGATTTCGTACACATGTCTGCAACCAGAGTTGTGACTTATCTAAGATGCAAGTATCTGAAATACAGATACAAGATACAAAATACGTATTTCCATCTTGTATCTAAGATACTTTTTAAAAATTCATTTAGTATCTTGTATTTAGATACCTTTTGTTTGCTATCTTAGTATTTTATAAATACTTTTCTGACAAAATACTTTTAGCAATATGTTAGCAAACATTTATAAAATTATAAGTCCAACATCTCATTGATGTCACATTTTTTAACAAACTGTGCTAGGTCTTTCATAATTTTTAATGCCTTTCTTTTAAAATCCGCAAGCAACTCAAAACAAATAATATCGCCATACAGTTTTACAAGTCAAATGCAGTGCTGTTATTGGTCAATTTCATTTTAGGGGACTTTGCAAATAATTATAGTTATATTAGCGGCGTTTGCAACTAATATTATTTTTTAGATTCAATTTATGGCTTTTAGTGAGTTACATCAACTCTAACTAAACTTTACGCATTTGGTACAAAAATGTAAAAATGTATCAAAAATCACTTTAGAGGGTTTTGAAACTATACTTTCCATTTCAACGAGTAACACGATTTATTCGTAAATAATATTAATGTAAATTATCAAAAATAAACTTAGATTTATTAAATAAAATCTTGTCTTACAAAAGTATTTTCATCTTAAGAAGTATTTAGAAGATACCTATTTTGTATCTAGTATTTCAAATACTATTTTCAGAAGTATTTTGTATCTGGTATCTGAAATACTTAATTTAAAAGTATCCTGCATTTTGTATTCCAGATACTTTGAAAAGGGTATTTTGTACATCTCTGTCTGCAACACAAATAAATTTTAGCGTCTAAAATAATTAGAAATATACATTAAATTTATATAAATTTCAATCTTTTTTTCTTACTAGCTGCGCTTTTGTAGACTACATATACCTGTTACTGAGAATAATATCGTTGAAGTCATTATACAATTGGAGGTTTTAAGCTTAAGGGCTTTTCTCTATGTTTATTTCTTTGCCCAAAAATTTAGTGCCCTCTAAAATTAGATAGATGGCAATTGGAGTTCATTTTGGATTATCTTGGTAACAAATTATAATAATAACTTGAGGTTACTTAAATAAATAAAAAAGTTGTTGTGAAAGATGCCTTGTATATAAAACTATACTCTTTAATTTTACCATAAAGTGTCGTTGTAGTGTATCCTGTAAAGAAATTGTAATTGAATTTAAGTAATAAATAACAAAATTGTGACTACTGAAATGTTAAGACGAATTCAACGATGACTATTGAATTACAAACAAAGCATTGTCTTAGCATTATAATTAACATAGTATTCCTTATTTGCCACGTCATGCGGATACTAATGATTTTGATTTAAAATCCTGGGTTAGACATGGTGAGCATGAAATCTGGAACCATATCCGATTGACGGTGATAGGCTACTCGACTCCTGATTAGAGGCACTAATATGATATGCACAAAAGTGGTCGTGTTCCAGTTTCACTTACTTCTACGAAGACCAAAGATAAAAATTTTAACTTAGTATTACATCATTAATATTTTTTTTTTGTAATTTATCGTTATTAATGTTGCCTGTTTTATCTCATAACTCTTAATTGATGTAGGTAAATGGATAATTCTTCTCTTCGCAGTTAAAATACATATACGTTTTTTCTTCTAGGAACTATTCAAGAATCAAACTCAACAATTACTATGAAAAGTGAAGATGGTGGAGAAATCAAACTAACCATTTTAAAACGTCCTATATCTTTAGATAGTTTAGAGTTTGAAAATGAAAATGATACTAAATTGATTAAAAAAGATAATATATTACAAGTAACTAAAATCAAAGTTGAAAAAATTAGACAACAGAATGAAAATTATGATTCAAAAGTAGGAATGTTGTCTTTATTGAAGGAACCTATTTGCTTAGATAATATTCAGTGGAAGAATGAACCTGATGATGTTCAAAGCTCTATTACTTTCAATGTACAAACCGTACCAGGATACTTGTGTGGGTCTTCTAAGAAAAGGACTAAAAATATTGAATATCACTCTTGGAAACAGAATGCATTAGTAATATTTGAATATTCTTATGTTTATCCTTTCATACACTCTGGAAATAAATATAAATGTTTCATATGCTCAAAAACATTTCTAGAGTCAAGTTATTTAGAAAAGCACACTACTAAAGATCATACCATCAAAGAAATGAAACAAGAATTAAATAATAGAGTTCGTGATAAAAATCTAAAGGTTGATGTGGCAAATCTGAAGTGTAAAATATGTTTGCAAACTTTACCTAACTTGCAGATTCTAAAAGAACACTTGAAGGATCACGGTAAAAGTGTTGAACCGCATTTACAGGATAATTTAATACCTTTCAAATTAGGTAGCGAGAACTTCAACTGTCAAATATGTGGCGAACGTTATCTTAAACTTAGACTTTTAATTATACATATGAGTAAGCATTTCAATAACTATAGTTGTGAAATTTGCGGTTCTGTGTTTATTTCTTTGAGCTTATTAAAACGCCATCAACAAACTCACGAATCAGGTAGTTTCCCTTGCGATAAATGTGATAAGATATTCAGCAATGCCGCGAAAAGGACATTGCATACAAGGGGAGTCCACCTAAAACAGTTTCCACGTAGATGTCCGATTTGTCCAGAGAGATTCAACTCAAACTATCAAAGAACAAAACATCTCCGTATAATTCATAATCAAACGACTGGATTGTACAGATGCGACACATGTGGTCGAGAATATGATCTAAAATATCATCTTTTAATACATATAAGGGCGGTGCATCTACAAGAAAGGAATCAAGAGTGTCATGTATGTCATTCGAGGTTCTTCTCCAAATATTGTCTATCGCGTCATATGGTTATACACACCGGTGAGAAGAACTTTAAATGCGAAGTGTGTGGTAAAGCATACGCAAGAAGAAAGAATTTACGAGAGCATTTTAGATCGCATGATGCAGGCTTGTGTTCGATATGTGGTCAAAATTATGGTGATCAAAATAATCTGATCGCTCATGTTAGCACTGCCCATGCTGTATTGAATTGATTATATTGCAACATACGATTAATGAGAAGTTTACATTTATTGGAAACATTTGGATTACAGAATCGGTTAATTAGATAACATGATCTCAGGCACTCGGATGGATAAAATTTCTAAATAATTCAAACAGATATTTTACTAATAGACAAGGAGATGGATATGAAAACATAATCTTGGCAAATATTGATATATTACACTACCGCGCTATATGATATAATATTAGCTTAATCTTAGGCATTAATAATATAGCATTTTAATAATAACAAATATTTTTTTTACTATTAAATGCGAATATACCTAATTTTAATAAATTTATTAAAACTGTCTTTTATTCTATCAGTATTCATTTCTGTAGCAAAACGAAAGATTACTAGCAACATCAAGAAGATGTTTTAAAAAGGCACCGTTTTGTTTTCTCAGGATTAATGGCGTCACACCGATCGGGGCCCAGGACAAGTATCTGGCAAATGACAATATCGGAAAGACAAAACGCGGCCACTTTCCTCGAACACACCACAGTGAAACCATTTTTTTATCAGCAAGCGAACTTCAAGTGCTTTTACTGCTACGAAGTGTTCCCTGAAATCCATTCAGTATTACAGCATACCGCCTTTCACGCAACTCCAGAAAGGTGTTATTTACTGAAACAGCATTTAAGAAAGGGGAAAAGGGTTATCAAAGTCGATATATCAAGTTTAAAATGCAGAATTTGTAATCAAAAATATTCAGATTTGGATGATATTAGGTCCCATCTAGCTACGACTCATAAGAAGGAGTTTAATTCGGCTGGCAACGGCCTTATGGCCTACAATTTAAGTACAAATAATGGTCAACTTTCTTGTCACAAATGCTTGAAAACCTTCAACTCGTTCTTTCTTCTTAACAGACATATGAATGCTCATTTTAATGTGGTGTGTGAAACGTGTGGTTTAGGTTTCATGTCCCATCAACGTTTGATCAATCACAGAATTGTACATCAGACCGGAATCCACAAATGCGATAAATGCCAAGAAGTTTTCCCAACAAAATTGAAGCTACGATATCACCTGTTCAAGAAACATGAAGTGACTAATGCTAAGAAAATAAAACCTTTAAAATGTCCTCACTGCTTAGAGAGATTCGCGGAGCATTATAGAAAAATGACACATCTGAAAGAAGTTCACGGTATCACGTTCTCTTTTGAATGTCCAGCGTGTAAAGCAGTATTGCCTACGCGAAGAGCATTGACAGAGCACACTACGAAGTTACACACGCAAAAAATTCAATGCAAAGTTTGCGGAAAATGTTTTGGGACTAAATCTTTATTGAAAATGCACATGAGAGGTCATACGGGTGAAAGAAATTTCTACTGCGAAATCTGTCAAAAAGCTTACATGCATGAAAGAACTTTAAGACAACATATGAGAGTGCACGGCCCAGTTTGGAAGTTCACTTGTTCGGAATGTGGGAGCGGATTCCATAATAGAAATGATTACAACAAGCATATGAAACAGTGGCATCCACAGTGGCAATTTAAGACTATTGTTAAGAATTTTGGCACTGAACTTATAAATTAGAAATATTTAGTTTTTATAATACATGTAGGTACACGGGAATTGCAATCTAATATCAAGTAAATATTATCAAGTTAATATATTTATAAAAGCCGATTAAAATACTACAACCAAACTTTTTACGGCGGCATTTGGACTATCTTAGGTATATATTGAGATTCCAATGATGACCACTGTCAGACTTCTGAGAAGATCAAAGAAGAATCCAAGTTGGATTGGATATTGATATTAATATCGGATCTTACACCATGATTTACTTGAATAACCTTAATGCTTGCATTGAATTGAATGTAGTTACCAAACGCTATTACGAAATCATCGATTATAAACTAAAGAAACCAATCCTTTTTTTGTGGAAAACTGGTTGTAAGATAATTACGACCAACAGATAGGTCGTCGATCTTAGTGATTTTTTTTATAGTCTATCCGAGGTATCACACACGCAGAAAAGCGTCGTCTGAGCAATGGGAATGTGCTGTTGCGCTGCATTCGGTGAGCGAAATTCGACAAATTAACTTTCTGGGATGGGTTTGGGGCTTTAATTGGTAGGCACTGGCCTAGATATAGACCTAGTATTGCAAAGGTCCATGGGCGGCGTAACACTTACCATTAAGCGTGCCGCTTGCTCGTTTACCACCATAAGCATTTAAAAAAAAGTAAAACATAAAGTGAGTATTCGAAAAATATTACCGTACCTAAACGGCACATACTGTTTACCTTACCTTTCTAATACGGCATTATTTTAATTTTTTATATTAAGCTTAAGAGTCTATGATTTCTTTTTAGCACATATCAACTAATATGTTACACTGCACACCTATATCTAAGTGTGTGTGTGTGAGGATGTGATTCTGACCTATTTCACTCCACACGCGAGAAGCTTGATACATAGCTTTAGGTGGGCCGCAAATGTATGATTTTCTGATTAGGTTTCTTTATTAGGAATTCAGCGTGACTAGTGCAAACGTCCTTTTTAGTTTCCATAACTTTTTAATTGTTTCCCTATCCGCTGTTAATTGTTTTCTTATCCTTTGTTGTTTGATCCTTTTGGATAAGGAATTATCAATGAGTATTGATATAAAGTTCTTCTTTCAATCGAATACATTGTTAGCTTAACATCTGAATATAACTTTTTCTATCTATTTTATTCATATTTTGTAGCATTAGGCTGACAACCAAATCTATTATTTTATTAAGAATTTTCCAGAACATGAAAAGGCACGTAAATCATTATTATATCATATTGACTACACTTATGCACTTTCTCTCTGTTATATTACTTAAAATGACAGCAAAATTATTCAATATAACTAAAATATTAAATAAAATTGAACGCCACAGGATATTTTATATTTACATTCCCGCCAAAACTTCTGTTATTCTTTTACTGTGGTGTTAACTGCTTACATGCTTGAATTAGTTTTTACGTTATACACAACAAGGCAGTTGACGGATGTAATCTGATCCAGCCACTACCTGGATAAATACTCTGTCACTGCATTCTACATGTGATAACTGAATTTATCCATCTACGATTTTCTTATATAATTATTTAAGTCCTACGTTCAATTGGAAATGGTTTTATTCAAACTACAAGAAGATTTAAGAGGAAGCGAGTGAAGTATGCAGAGATAGAGTTCTCTGGCACTCTGTTCTCTCTGCCTACCCTGCAAGGGATATGGCGTGATGATATGTACAAGAAGATTATTTTTACGAAAATGTTTTGATAGAGTTTTACCAAGATAAGAAAAAGGAAGCATACCACACAAATTAAGGAGAAGAAAACACGCAGCTTCATCTATCCATCCATCAATCCGTAGACGTCCACTGTTTCCTACAACTCTCATAATTTCGTCAATTCACCTAGTGGGGTCGTCCTACATTGCATCGTGTGATTCATAGTCGCCACTCGAGAACATTTCTTTCCCAACGGTTGTTGGTTCGACGAGCGATGTGACTGATGTGATATAATGTCCATTGCCACTTCAACGTGCTAATTCTTCGGGTTATGTTGGTTAATCCCGTTATCCTATGGATTTCTGTGTGCCGAATTTTATACATACATACATACCATCACGCCATATCCCTTGCAGGGTAGGCTGAGAGAACAGAGTGCCAGAGAACTCTATCCTTGCATATTTCACTCTTTTTTTCAACATTCATAATTCTCTTCATACACGCTCGCCGGTTTCGGAGATTCTTGATTCCACCTTCCTTCAGTACGTGAAAATCTGGTCTAGGTAGGTTATTCTCGGTCTCCTCCGGTATCTACTACATTCTTCTACTTTCGCATTGTATATCTCCTTAACCAGACGTTCGTTCGGCATTCTTTCCACATGTCCGAACCATCGGAGCATCGAGCACCGAATTTTATCACGTAGAGATGAGACCGACATTTAGAGACCACGTTTCAGTGTTGTAGGTCACCACACACAACTTCGCTGTGAATCAAGCGGTATATTTGAACAAAATATATAAGTCATTTAATCACTGAAGAAACTTATGTTTAAATCTCTTTTAAACCTATTACTAATATGAAATGTGTCGCCATATTGGATCTAGAAACATGCTAAATTTGTAGTTCTTGTCCGGGCAGGGCACAGATGGTAAGGAAGCGGTACCAGTGGCCGGCCACGCGCTGCTATTCCGTCGCCCCGGACGGAACGGGTGACATGTGTCCGGATCATAGACTACCGAAAAAAGAAAATTCTAGTTCTACCATCCATAATTTCTCTACAAATTCTCAAAAATCATACTATTATTGATTTTATCAAACTAAGTACCATCATTGATCTAACAGTACACATCAATATAGTATGTAATTAGTTTCCTAGTATAACGTGAAAACCAATTTTTATTTTATATAAAGGCTTATAAAATATATGCATCAAATCCTTGCGAATTTTACATCAAAACATCTTCAATCCATCTAGTCGTCGTACGCTGCGTCATCCGTTTCGTGGTTGCCACTCAAGAATCTTTCTTCTCCAACGGTTGTTGGTTCAACGAGCAATGTAGCTTGACCAATTGTAGCTAATTCTTCAGGCTCCGTTGGTTACACTCGTTCTTCTAAGGATTGCCGTATTTTGGATTTTACCAAGTAGAGAATACCGGGACTAGCCGTCTCCATAGCACGCTGAATGATTTTGAGTCTTTTTGTGACACCTACACTTAGACAATAAGGAACTCGTTTTAATACTCACTACTAATGTTTAGAGAATTACCATACCAATCATTGTCAATCAATCAATATTCTTTTGTTACAACTTAGTCTATTTTTAGATTTATAATGGTACCATCTAGCACATTCCATGTGTACAAAAGTATTTTCTGATCATTGAGCCAGCACAATGCTTGATAAAATTATCAAGTAATATAAAAATCAAATATTATTAACAAGTTGAAGTACTGTAGACATGCAAGCTTAACGAGGAAAGCATTAAATCGTGAATATTCTTTCTCAGGAACAGAAGCCAAACGTCGACAAGGAGCTCTGAGCAGCATATGGGAAATGACGCTGTCAGAACGACAGAACGCTTCAGTATTCCTAGAGAACACCACAGCTGTACCATTTGTCTACTGTAGATACTATTTCAAGTGCTTCTTCTGTAGAGAACAATTTGCTGAAATAAAGACGCTACTAAATCATACACTTACCCATGATGTACCTGAACAAGCTACAATACTTAAGAAGTTTCTGCCAAAGGGAAAAAGAACAGTCAAAGTTGATATTTCAGAACTTAAATGTCGACTATGCGATTCTATTTTTAATAATCTCGACGAAGTAAGAAAGCATTTGTCTGGAGAACACGGCAAAGTTTTCACAGAATCTGGCAATGGTCTCGTTGCTTACGATTTGGGATTTAAAAATGGTCAATTTTCTTGTCATATTTGTTGTAAAGCTTTCCAAACTTTTATACTTTTAAATCGACATATGAATGTTCATTTTAGCAATGCCGTTTGCGAGACATGTGGAGCTGGCTTTATGACACATCAAAGACTTATACAACACAAAGAGATTCATTTACCTGGAGGTTACCCATGTAATAAATGTAGCAAAATCTACACAACAAAATCTAATCTTAAATATCATATAGAAAAATCTCACGAAGGTACCACTAAGATGAGAATGCTAAGATGTCCACACTGTCCGGAAAGATTTGCAGAACATTTTAGAAAATTGAAGCATCTAAAAGAATCTCACGGCATTACGTTTACTTTCGTTTGCGAAGAATGCAAATCTGTATTTCCAAGTCGTAGAACTTTAACAATGCATACAAATAAATTTCATACAGTTAAAACCCAATGCGAAATTTGCAAAAAGAGTTTTAGCTGCATAACAACATTGAAAAAACACATGATTTCTCACACCGGTGAAAGGAATTATGTTTGCAACTTGTGCCAAAAGGCTTATAGACATCAGAAAAGTTTAAAACAGCATTTAAGAGGCCACGTTCAGACCGAGAATCATATTAAATTAAACTGTTCCGAATGCGGGAATGGTTTTTCTAATAGAAACGAGTTTAATAAGCATGTAAAGGAATGGCATCCAAGAAGCTATTTTGATTACTCTTTACCCTAATGTAGAGTAGAAATTTATTTTTAAACACAAAATCAAATACAATAGATATCTTTAGCGTCGTGATAGAATATGAAAAAAATATTTTAAGAAACAAATTAACTATCCGTTATGATGGTATTTAACCTACTGTACCACGCTGGTCAGACGGATGGGTATAGGGTCTATTTCAAGAAGGTCTATTTGCATAGAATCATAGACATTATATGCATAACATATCCTTTACTCGTCTCTTAGGACACATACAGGCAAGAACTATGTAGCGAGTTGTATTGTTACTCCATTACTACATGGAATAATTAGCTATCACATCATTTAATACTAAATTGTTCCACTTAAGAGTTCACTCTCCTCGCTATTGAAAATCTGTTCCATTCGACGTATTAATAACGCCTGTGTGATTAGGTACATATGATAACCAAAGTGTGACTCGTATTTGTCATCTTTACAGGGGACGTTCCGCACGCCATCTCTCGGCAAATGCTAACACATTGTTCCAATTTAATACTCTAACATTTGAGAATTGTATTAAACAACCATACTAACTAATATTTTTCCTATTGCTTATGTTGGCAAATGAACAAGCAGTACACGTGGTAAGCGTTGCTGTCGCTTATGGTGCTATCGCTCCAGGGCTACAGCTAGTCTGCTGCCTATCAACCAAAACCAACCCGTAACGTTGAGCCATATGAGTAAATAAACGTTCAGAGACCAAGCTTCTAAGGAGCGAGCAAAATTGTTACCTCTTCTGATAGGGTTGGCACATGAGGATGGAAATAAATACACAAAACGTTTGTCAGCTTTTTATAGCTAGCTAGCTAGCTTCTAAATAGTATTTTTTTGTAATTTTTGATTTTTAATAATTTGTTATATCTCTTAATCGAATGATAAATTCTAAATTTAATATAAAGTTTTTTTAAATAATCAATGGGAAAGCACTTGTATGACATATCTAATTTACAATCTTGTATACGTTTTAGTATATCACTACCAATATTAACCATATTTATTTCTAGACGAAATATTTTCGATTGTTCATGCACACAGTACAATAAACCATATTTACACTCTTTCTAATTCAAATTTCAAATTAAAACAAACACGCATGACGCGATGCACAGCGAGCGGTGAATGAGCCCTTTGTTTGAGCACTGGCCGAACCAGCCTAAACAGGTTTCGTTCCATACGTAACGAGCCGCCAGTGCTCACGCACACACACGCATCATACTTGTAGTGATTGTAACGTAGTTCAAATTCAAATTCAAAACATTTATTATGCATAAACCCTGCGAGGGCACTTACATATTGTCATTTTTTTTACATTTAAAGTTAATCTAATAAACTACCACCGGATCGGAATGAGACCGCTACTGAGAAGATCCGGCAAGAAACTCAGTGGGTTTGTCTATTTATATTTTGTCTGTTATTATATTTTTTTTTCATTTTTTATATATAAAAAAAAAATAGTACATGTTTATTATTTAATTAGCTTCAGTGCGATGCCCTTCGAACGCAATAGTTAAAATACAATAAAGAAAGACCATGGCTGGACCGGATCCCACAAGCGGCACCCGATCACTCGTTAACTACTAGAGCAGCCATCACTCCCCTCAACCACCTTGGAGGGAAGGGAGAGACCCGCTCCACGCAGCTACCGCAAGCGGACCTTTCAGTGAGCATGACCAATACCATGACGTACTATAAATGCAAAAAAGTCAAAATTCGTCAGGCAACACACGCTACGCTTTACAAGTATGTATAATTATTAAAATGAAATAGTAACTAAACAGTTTTAAAAAAAATAAAATAATGTAGGTACCTAATTGCTGAAAGAGGAGCTGCTCATAGCCAGTCTGAACTATCACTTAGATAATCTGAGATTTTATAATAACCTTTTTTACAGAGTCTGTTCTTGACAGCCCTTTTAAACTTGTTCACAGTCATATCTCGGATATCTTTTGGTATTTTATTATAGAAGCGTATACATTGCCCCATGAATGACCTATTAATTCTTTCAAGACGCGTACTGTGTACAACTAATTTGTCCTTATTCCGAGTATTCACACAATGAATGTCACAATATCTTTCAAAGTTACTGAAATTTCTTTTTACATACAAAACATTTTCGTATATATATTGTGATACAACAGTCAGAATATTCACCTCTTTGAATTTCTCTCGAAGTGAAACTCTTGGGCCTAGATTATAAATTGCGCGGATAGCCCTTTTTTGCAGAACAAAGATACTACTCAAATCCGCGGAGCATCCCCACAGCAATATGCCGTAAGACATAAGACTATGAAAATAAGAGAAGTAAACTATTCTAGCTGTTTCAATATCGGTCAATACTCGAATTTTTTTGACCGCATAAGCCGCTGAACTAAGCCTGCTTGACAATTTTTCAATATGAGGGCCCCATTGGAGTCTAGCATCTATAGTGATGCCTAGAAAAACGGTTGATTCCACAAGGTCTAGAGCCACACCATTCATTTGAACATTGGTTCCCACTTGTCTTACATTAGGTGTGGTAAATTTAATACATTTTGTTTTGTTCTCATTAAGAACTAGATTATTTGTGTTGAACCAATGAACAACGTTAGACAGTGCGTTGTTCACATCGTCAAAATTAAGCATTTGTCTTTTAATTTTAAATAACAAAGATGTGTCATCTGCGAACAACACAATGTTTTGATTGTCTCCTATATAGTAGGGTAAGTCATTAATTGTTGTATTTAACAATTAATAGGAAATAAATAAGTAAGCGGTTTACAGTGTGACGTATGTATATATTGGTTATGATCATAGAGTCTTGTTGATTGAATGGTACACTAGATGTCTATAGTCTATACTTTACATCTCCCTTTCTTTGTGAACTAAAAACATTGTTTTCTAACCTTACTTAAAATAAAACTGATTTCAATACAATGAAGATAACTTTAGCTTATAGACTTTTTGCATAACATAACATGAATTGAACAGTATAACTTAATATGTCTTATACAACATTGTAATTTCTAATTAGAGTATTATTAAAGATTAAGGTCTGTTTATGGGTTTAATTACTCTACCGAATCTTGAGGATCTTGGTGGACCATCAACGGCTGGTTGATCCAGGTTTGACTTCTGCGAATGATTAGATGTCTTTGGTGACAGGCTTGCTGATTCTGGGGGTGACTCAGGAATGACTGGGGATTGTTCTTGTGCTGGAACCTGTTGTACTGCTGGTTTGTCTGTGTCTTTAGTTTCAGGGACTGCCACTCTGTTGCTGGTAATGTCTGCTTGTGTCTTGTGCAGATGACTGTAGTTTCTACGTAGGATTTGGCCTTCATCAGTTTGAATGACTACAGATCTTGGTAGACCTACAGGCTTTTCTACTACTTTTGCCCCTTCCCATTGGCGATGAGCAACTTTGTGTCTGACTTTCTCATTAATTTCAAATTTATCTGGTCTTTTGGTATGCTTATTACTGTAGTTAGTTTGTTCTTCTCTTAATCGCTTTAGCTCTGCTGTGACTCCTTGCCTTATTTTTGGTTTTAGGTTGCTGTCTTTTATAGGTAATGGAGATCTGGTTCTTCTGCTGTATAGACGTTGGTCCGGTGAACCTAAAATATCATTTCTTGGTATATTTCTCCAGTTTAATAATGCAAGTTGAACGACAGACTTGTCAATACTACATTTTTTTAATATGTTCTTGGCTACTTGCACTGCTTTTTCGGCGAGACCATTGCCTTGATGGTGATGTGGACTAGATGTGACGTGGTTAAATTTCCACTCTTTTTGAAAGATCTTAAATTCTCTAGACATATATTGTGATCCATTGTCAGTTTGCAGCAGCAGCAAATCGTCGTATTGTCCCTTCCAGTACAGGGTTTGTCGTGCTCTTCTTAAGCAGCTTTGTATACCGACATGCCCTTGATGTATAACTTTCAG
The DNA here is from genome assembly GCA_905163515.2 of Lymantria monacha. NCBI lineage: Eukaryota > Metazoa > Arthropoda > Insecta > Lepidoptera > Erebidae > Lymantria > Lymantria monacha. The sequence goes on from LR991104.1 coordinate 4,849,769, forward strand.
CATTTTAGGGATGAGTGATTTTGGTACTACTATTTTATTTGCTTTGAAAATTATTCCTTTTAGGTAGCTTAATTCTTCTTTAAAATTGAAGTAGTGCTGTAATTCTGATGGAAGTTTGCTGACTTTATCTGGAAATCCTTGTGTTATCATATGACATAGTAACTGCAAGTGTAGATCTTCCTTTGTGGCTGTGATTAGCTCCTCTTTTGCATCAAGTGACATTGGTAGTATTACTGCAACTTTTAAGTTTTCGTCTGGTTCATATTTCAGATTAGATGCATCACAGTCTCGGCTAAGAAAGTCTGCTAAGGGTATTTCTGTGCCTTTTTTAAATATGACTTTTGGTGCGTATGGTGCAAGATTAAATATTATGCGTTGTAATCTTGCTGGAGCAGATTGTATGTTTTTCTTGAAGATTGTTTCAAGTGGCTTATGGTCTGATTCCACTGTTAGTTCTTTACCATAAACGTATTCGTGAAACTTCTTACATCCGAACTGTATAGCGAGTGCTTCTTTTTCTATCTGTGGATAATTCTCTTCAGACTTGGTTAATGCTCTTGCTCCGTAGGCAACTGGTTATCCTTCTTGAAGGAGTGCAGCACCGAGGTTTTTTGAAATTGCATCTACACTTAATGTTACCGGTTTGTTTACGTCATATAGTCTTAATACTGGAGGACTTTGAAGAACTTGTTTTATTTTGTTTAAGGCTTCCTCTTGATGGATTTCCCATATAAAGCTTGTATTTTCGTGTAACAACTATCTCAGTGGGTTTGTTAGTTCAGACATATTTGGAATAAATTTGATTAGGTCTGTGATCATTCCTAGTAGTTTCTGTAGCTCTGTTTTGTTCTTTGGTGTCTTCAATGCCTGTATAGCTTCTACTTTTTCTGGGTCTGCTTCTAGTCCATCTGCTGAAACAATATGACCCAGGAATTTTATTCTTTCTGATTCAAAAATGCATTTATTTTTATTAAGTTTAAAACCTGATTTCTTTAGTGTTTCTATGACTTGACTGACAGTTTTTTGTAGTTCTTCTCTATATTTTGCATATATGAAGATGTCATCAATTGATACTCTTACATTTTTAAATTTACTAAGCAAGTTTGTTAAAATTTCTTGGAATATTTCAGGGGCTGATGATACTCCAAATGGAAGTCTCTTGAAGGCATATCTTCCCCATGGGGTAGCAAAAGTTAATATTTTTTGTGTTCTTTTAGACAGTTTAATTTGCCAGAATCCTTTTGTGCAATCTAATAATGCAAAGAATTTAGAACCTTTAATATCAGCAGAAATTTCTTCTATAGTAGTTAGCGGGAAATGACGTCTCAGTATGTTTTTATTTACATCAGAGGGATCTATACAGATTCTTATTTTGCCTTTTTGTCTTACAATTACCATAGGACTTACCGCGGGGGTGGGATCTGTTTCTGGTTTTATGACGTCTAATTTCACCATTCGATCAAGTTCCTGCTTCACTTCATCTCTTATAGCATGTGGAATTCTTCTTGATGGTTTAATTTCAAGTTTTGGGTTCTCAATTAGATCGATATCATACTCATAATCTTTGTAACAGCCTAACCCTTCGAAGATGTCATCTTTACATTCACTTTCCTTCAGTGTTTTCACCCTTGCAATGAGTTCTAACTTTTCACAGGTATCAAGTCCTAGGATCGGTGTAACTTTTTCTTCAACTACCTTGAATGTAATGTTTTATTCTTCATTTTTTATTTTACAAGGTAGCTCAGCTTCGCCTAGAACTGCCATTTTGTCTTCTGTGTAACTTATTAAATTTTTTGTTTGGCTTGGTTTCAGACTTGCCTTTGTTTTATTCATCAGGTGTCTGGGTAACACATTGCATTGTGCTCCTGTATCTAATTTGGCAATGAATTTCATATTACCGACTTGTATTTTTTCTGTCCAGTCTTTCTTTTCACCGGCACTTATAGCGGATATGTATATGTCATCATCAGAACTATTCGAGTTTCCTTCTAATGTATTCACTCTACTTTTTTTGCTTGTGTGATTCCTTTGTGCGGCACATTTTGGAAAAGTGACCGTTTTTAATGCACTTAGTGCATGGTTTGTTGAAAGCTGGGCATTCTCTGCGTCTATGTTTTGTGCCGCATCTTTTGCAGTCAAAATATTCGGTTTGTTTATTTTTAACGGTTTTGTTTCTTACTATTAAGACTTTATCTGCTTTATTTCTACCTTCGAACTCATCTAGTTGTTTGGAAGCTTGTTCACTGGTTTTGCAAATAGTTATCGCTTTGTTCAAGTCTAGTTGGTCTTCTGTCAGCAATTTCTCTCGGACTTGATTCGATTGTATTCCAAACACTATTTTGTCTTTAAGCATTTCGTCTAATAAATTGGCAAATTTGCATTTGCTTGCTTGAGTTTTTATTCTTGTTAGAAATTCGTTAAATAGTTCATCTTCGTTTTGAACTATTTTGAAAAATATGTATCTTTCAAACGATATGTTTGTTTTTGGCGCGAAGTACTCTTTAAACTTGTCCTTAATGATTTGCAAGTTATTTTTGTTAGCGTTGCTAAGGTTAAAACTGTTATATATTTCGATCGCTTCCCAGCCTATCACTGCCATGAATGTTGCTGCCTGGACTTCGGGTGGCTTTTTGTCTAGTTGAATAGCGATTGCATACCATTCAAACTGCTGTAGCCATTTTTCCCAGCATGTTGACTTGTCCGAGTCAATTTGTAGGTTAGGTGGCGGCTTTATTCCAGATACTGCGTCGTTCGTAGACATTTTGCAACTTTCTCACTTATTTTCTTTCACTTAACTCGTTATTTTACAATTCTGACACCATGTAACGTAACGTAATTGTTGTATTTAACAATTAATAGGAAATAAATAAGTAAGCGGTTTACAGTGTGACGTATGTATATATTGGTTATGATCATAGTCTTGTTGATTGAATGGTACACTAGATGTCTATAGTCTATACTTTACAGTGATGTACCTACCGTGGCGCGGTTGTTTGAAGGTTTGTCTCTGTACGTTTATCTACTCATGTGGTTGAGCTTCCGGGTCTTTCATTCACCGAACGAAATGAAACAACACATGCCACTGCTGAGACATAAATTTTCGACTAGAGTGTGGCAATACCACGGACTGACCGGCCCGCGACTGTAGGCAAATACCGTTAATAGTGTGGCCCTATCACTATTCATTATTAAGATTTAACATTTGACATGGAGTTTTGGCGCGAATATGGAAATGTCTGTCACGCTCTTGTATTATATTCATTTCTTTAGTGTTTTGTAGTGTTATGTTGAATAATTTTGCTGGTATTTTATGGAAAATGATACAGTTAAAGTGCTGAAGTGTAGTGAATATGGTATAATAGTGGTTTTCGTGTATTTTCGTGTTCACCCAAAATTCCCAACGAAACTATGAATTTGGTTATCAGCGCCAAATTGATAGTAACAACTTGACTTACTGACGGACAGTGACTAATTACAATTTGAAGAAGTGGTAAACAATAATACGGAAGACAAGGCACGAAGTGTCTAAACTATGAAGACTTGGCTTAAAGGTCTAAGTAACCAAGCCATAAACTCCAAAAAAAAAAACATTTGACATGCTAGATTATGGGTCCAAGACCCACGTCTGCTAATCATTTTTTACAAATATTTTTTTATAAATAGCTTAGCATGTTAAATGCTAAACCTTGGTAAACTGTATTGTCCCACATGTGTCGCTGAAACAAAAATATTGAGTGCCGTCTTATCGAGTGGGTATGGGAAAATTGGTCGATAGACCTGGAGAATGAGTAGGCCGTAAGCTGTAGGCTGCATTTTTTTTATTGATTAGGCTGGCAAACGAGCAAGCAGCACACCTGATGGTAAGTGTCACTGATGCCCATGACCTTTGCTATACCAAGGGTATAGTTAGGCCGCTGCCTACCACTACAATCCCCAAATCCACCCAGTTAGGAGTCCGGCTCTCTCGCTCACCGAACGAAGCGCAATACCACATTGCCATTACTCAGACGTTGATCTTCTGCGAGAGTGTGGTACTACCCCGGACGGACTGGCTCACGGCTCTAGACAGAGAACTGTCAACAGCGTGGTGCTACCACAATTAAGGAGAGAGAGAATAACATGGAGAGGCTGATGAAAATAAAAACTGTTCGGGATAGATCGTATGAATATTTAAGAAAAATCATTATTATTAAACTGTTAAAATAAAAATAAAAGATAATTTTTGACTGCACCGATAGCTTTGACATCAGTTGCCGGCCCGAATATTATTGATCTCTTAAATATAAAGTAATTTAGTATAATGTAATATTAATAATATAATTCGAATATACATTTTTTATAACAAACTATAGTATTTTATTGACTTCAATTCCTTTTTGTTTATATTTTATTTAGGGGAAGTCCGGGCAAAGTGGATACCTTAAGGTATTTCAGGTTATAGCAGAAAAGGTATACAATACAAAAACGAAATAGTTATCACAAATCAGTCTTTATTTATTGCTCTTACAAAAAAATAAAAATACAAACATCAGTTACCATTAATATTTAAACAATAATCAACTGCTATTAAAATTTTAAAAAGCACCAAAGTATCCGCTTTACCCGGTGTACCGGGCAAAGCGGATACATTACTTGGGCAAAGTGAATACCCATATTCAATCTCGGAAAACATAGAAATTACTTTAATAAACTTAAAAAAAAACTACTTGACCATAATAAATAGAAAATTAAGATTGGCAATTGTCACAGGTATACCCTTGAGTGCCATCAAAAGCAGAACAATCTTCGTGACACCATTGTTGACACATATCACATTGAATCCAATTTTCAATTGGTTTACCGTCTTCTTCTATATAAATTTCACCGCAAAAAAAGCATACAATATCATCAAATTCTTTTATTTTCCTTGGCTGTTTAACCTTTTTAGCAGTTTTTTTGTCTTTGACAGTCTTTGTATTAGTCTTCTTTGGAACATTTTTTGACTTATCATTCAGTCTTTTAGTAACTTTCTTAACTTTATTTTTATTATATTTCTGCTTTTGATCTTCCTTGATCGGGGTACTGGTTAATATTTCTGATTTTTGTAATTTCCGTTTACGCGTGGTCAGTGGTTTGGTAGGATTTGGAATAGGTCTTAACACCAAGGGACTGTAGTGGGAGGCTGAGCATCCCGGTTTCGGATCAGGTGAGTTATCACGGCTAGTATTTTGTCGAATATTTATTTCAGTCTCTGGCACCACTGTATCACTTCTCTGAGCAGCTATATCTGGCCCAAAAGCGGAGACAATTCGGGAATATCCAGGTTCTGGTTCAGGTGTATATCCGTCGCTACGAATCTTTTCAGGCGTGTTAACAATGGGCGCAAAAAAGTCTTGAAACTCACAAGAGGGAGTTCTGCTTCGAGCTAGAAATATTTCTAATATATCTACTGAATTCGATGGAATCTGTTCTTGAAGAAGTGAAGGCGAAGGAGTTGAAGAAGTTTCTGCAAAAGGTCCGGGAATATCGATCGTTTCTAGAGAGTTTGTACTTTCCGTTCCAATATTCATATTAGACGTGCCTGCGATCACAGCGGCTGGTTCGTAATCTTCGTCACCAAAAGCAAATTTGTTCACAGGCCAAATACCAGGTCTTTCAAATCCATGAACTGCATTTTGAGCTACTGCACTTTTCAGAAAAGCTGGTGATAAAAGTCTGGCTATATCATATTGAATTATAATGCGTCCTGGGTGCGATTTTTGGAAGAGATTTACCTCCCTTTCAAAGTAAGTTTTCAGAGGGCCATAAACTGCCACATCCATGGGCTGCATTTTGTGAGTTGTGTGTGGGGCCAAGGATAAAATCACAACATTGTTCTTGCTAGCGTAATCTAAAGCTGGGTAATATTTATGGCTCTCGTGGTTATCTAATAATAGAAGTATTTTTTTCTCAGGAGTAGGTCGAACATGTTCCACAAAAAAATGCATCCAATCAAGGAACACTTCACCTGAAGTCCAACCATTTGGAGTACAGGCTGCTTGAGTGCCGGGAGGCGCACCATCAAGTAGTCTGGGTTGCATCTTTGTTCTGGCAAAAATTAAGAATGGTGGGAGAAATAAGCCAGCGGCATTACAACAACCTATGACAGTAGTTAATTGACCACGTTCTGCACTGGCGATTATGCCCACTTGTTTTTTTCCTTTAGTTGATAGCACTTTAGGCGGCTTATTTGTGGTTGTAGATATACCAGTTTCATCCATGTTATATAATCTAGATGCATCAATATCATATTTTACTGTTAAAGCTTCAAGGTTTTCATAAAAACGTCCAACTTCATGCCTGTTGAATCCTTTTGCCCTTGCAACCGATGTTGCCTCTGGAGTCCTGAGAGATATTTGATGGTGACGAGACAAAAATGACGACAGCCAATCATCTCCAGCTTTTTCGCACTTGTCCCAGCTATTTGGGTAGTTCAAATTATTTTTCTTGGCGTAAGTGAACACTAAATTTTTGAATTCATCTCGAGTCAAGCCAAAAAAATACAGAATCCATATCTTTGAGATATGTCACCAACTCTGTTTCCTGATCTTTAGTGAAAACAGGACAGAATCGACCAAGTTTTGAAGCAGCAATGCCGGTTTTTACATGCCTATACAAGGTTGCATAAGCCAAACCATACTTTTTAGCTGTGCTTTTTATTGATTCTCCAGCTTTGCACAAATTGATAGCCGTTTGCATAGCATTTTCATCCCACGTCCCTTGCTTAGTTTTTCTTATATATTTATTCACCATCTGAAACAATTAAAAGACATTTTTAGAGAATAAGTCATCAATGAAAAATGGCGGGCAAAGTGAATACCATATCCACTTTGCCCTATTCACTTTGCCCGACTAGGTAAGTTTTGAGGTTAACACATTTCATACAAAAACTAATCATTCTGGCTTTCTGTTAAATATACCATAAAAACCTACTTTGACATGCTACCGAATTAAGACATTCCTAAAATTCAAGTACTAATAATACAGGAGAATTGGTCAATGTACTCACCGCGTAAAATCAATCTTTTATTTACGAAAACACAAATCTTCACCTCGCGGACGAGACGCGACGCGGCCTCTCGCTCCGATGTTTGCCGCGTACTAAATCAAGATGGCCGAACGCAACGGTGGTGGCGTGTTGAATAAAAAAATTATAATTTAGGAGTAGTGGGGAGTATTCGCTTTGCCCGGGGTATTCACTTTGCCCGGCCTTCCCCTATGTTATAGTCGTTTTAACCAATCCTCTTAATTTTAGATAAGGGGACGTTCATTAATCACGTGACCTTTTTTTAGCATTTTAGTCCCCCCACCCCTCCCGCTTGGTGATACGTGGTGATTTAAGACTACGAAGGTTTGGGACTTCGTGATTTTTGTCAAACCCCTCCCCCTCTTTCAAACCTCACGTAATTAATGGACGGCCCTAACAGCTAAGACAATATAAAAACAAGTAATTTCAATTTGTTACTCAACATGCTGAGCTGTTTATAAAAAAAAAAAACTTAAGATTGAAAAAATATTAATAGAGGTGAGACAACCAACGTGTATTGGCATTCTATTCCAACATGGAAGGTCTCCCATAGACGATAATGAGAGTCATAATTTAGTTACCTGTATCTACCCACACTTTCCTAATGGTCAGTGTGGTTAGATTCCTAGACTTAGTGATGAAGATAACCCTTAACCCTTTTGTTAAGACAATGGATTACTAATAAACATCTCACATATGGTAATATTTCTTTATTGGTGAATTTATTTTCTAGTTGAAATGGTTTTTAGTTTGTGGAGGAACAAAACAGTCCACCGCACGCAATAAGGCCCGTTGTGTAACCATGTCTTCGTGGCCTGACTGTCGTGTGACTATAACCCGTCTAAACCGCCCAAAGCGATGGAAGGACGGCATCTAGCTCTAAGTTCCTCTGCTCGCCACCTTTTGAGCAGGTCAATAGAACTGCTTCCTTGATTTCGGTGTTCCTCATCCAGTGCATGTACAATGGGTAAAATTTATTAGTTTTTTTAAGACAAATCCCTGCACTAAGTCATCAGCAATTCTCGCACTAAGGCAATAATAATCCTTGTATTGCGGAAGGACTTTAAAAACATATAATTGACGAACACAAATTACATCCACAAAGAAAAATTTATAATGAGATGGTCGAAAATGTTGTCGATATCTATATAAGCGGATACATGGATACTATCCTTTTTTGTATCCCTCTGTTTGTATGTGGGATGGTTGGTTTTGATACACTGGAGCTGAGGCGTAAGTTTGCGCATACTATGCATTATTGTCTGCTACTGGGTGATAAGGTAGACAATCCATCGGTGCGTGAGTGCATAAACCTGTATGTGCCTGATAACTACATGCGTGGTATTGGTCGAAGACAACATCGACTATTTGCCTGCCCGCCAACATGGCGGATTTGCCAAGTTAGTAATAGTCCTACTGGGAGGGCTATTATTCTAATGAACAACATGCTAAAAATGATTCCAGACGTAGTTATACTGATAGAACATGTGCAATAAACAACCAAATAAATAAATATTTAAATTGGGCACTGCGTTAAGTTTGGCTTTGTCTATTATTGTTGATGTTATTTTATTTGTTATTGTATAATATTAGGTATAAACATATAAGCGTTTTGGTTTAAACTGTAAGCTTTTATATTTTTAAATAACAATAAATAAATAACAGATTCGTAGTTATATTTTTTTAATTTAATAATTATAACGTATCTTTAATTTTTCCAGGTGAAAACACCTCGCCAGAAACTAGCATTTGGCAGATGACAGTACCAGAGAGAAAGAACGCAGCCATGTTCATTCAATACACAACCGTTCGTCCATTCATTTTTATGGGATTCAGTTTCAAATGTTTCTTTTGTATGGACTATAATTACGATCTTGCATCATTGTTAGAACATACATTGACTCATACAGTTGAAAATAAAGATGAAATTTTAGATAAGTATGTCACAAAAAGTAAAAGAACTTTGCAAGTGGATATATCGAAATTAAAATGTAGATTATGCGACGAATTTTTCTTAAATCTCAACGCGGTTAGAGAACATCTTATAAGCAGGCACGGGAAATGCTTCTATTCAGCCAGCAATGGTATGACTGAATATAAAATGGAACTTATTAACAATATGTTTGCTTGTCATTTATGTGATAAAGAATTCCATAATTTTAATTTATTAAATATTCATATGAATAGCCACGTTGGTAAAGTGGTTTGCGAAAACTGTGGAGCGGGTTTTCTAAATCAACATTTACTAACGAAACATAAAGAGACGCATTTAATTAAAAAGTTTAATTGTGAGCAGTGTAATAAATTTTATTTTAAAAAGAGTCAACTTAAATATCATACCGAAATTATACACAAAGGAAAAGAAAGAGTTAAACCGAAAAAATGTCCTCAATGTTCTAAGACATTCAAAGAACATTATAGTAAAATGAAACACTTGAAAGAAGCTCATGGCATAATAAAGACTTTCCTATGCCATATTTGTAAAAACAATTTTTCTACTAGAAGAGCTTTGACAGAACACGTCAATAGATACCACACTGAGAAATATAAATGCGAAATATGTTCTAAGTGCTTCGCAATAGAGTCTAAATTAAAACAACATATGCGCGGGCACACAGGTGAAAGGAATTTCATTTGTCCAATTTGTAAAAACGCTTATATGCATAAGATTTCCTTAAAAAAGCACATGAAAACTCATATTACCGTCTTAAAGTTTATTTGTTCAGATTGCGGGGTTAATTTTGATTCTAAAAGTGAATTTATTAAGCATATGAAGCAATGGCATCCATCTTATGGAGATGTGCCGGATTAAAACTGTAGTAATAAAGTATAAATTTATTTGACGTAGTTTTATTAATTTGGCAGCAATTAAAGCAATATTATCTCGTGACACAAATAATACACACAGAATAATCACTGGTAGATTGCAAAGATACGTACTGAATAGAAATTGATCGGTACTCAGCGCTAGAGGTCGCTTATACCTTCACCGCCATTTTGTAATTGTAAAATATCCCTTTTTGTGCTACCAGTTCTGACTTATTGCCCATAACCAATTTTTACAATACCCATGGAAAGCGATGACTATTGTATTTTCCATGTGGTGACGGAGTAAGAATACAATTTACCACCCCCTATATAACCTGTGGGTGATCGTACGAGACGACTAAGGGATACAAAAACGCATATAACATCTATGCAAGAGAAGGAAAACTCGAAACAAAACTCTATACCAACACATCAGCAATCTGACCAGCGTGGTATAGGAGGTCAATTACCCTTCCATTGTAGAGGAAGCCCGACCCCAACAGTGGAACATGTATGGACTGAGATGATTGTATTTTGAATTCGTTTGGTACTTAAATAAATAACAAAGAAAAAGGAGTGTCGTCGACTATCGATGTCAAGAAATCACTGAATTAAGGGAATATCGGTACCGTGCCGACAGATTATGGGATCGTACCCTGCACTTTAGACTTCAAGAGAAGTGTAACCAAGTAATAGCATAAAAAGTACAAAAAATTTAAGTCTGTCATTTAAACGTTTTGCTTAATCTGCTTATAGTGCAATTCTGCATGTATTAAATTAAGTAGCAATCGCTTTTATCAAATTTTATGTAGAACTATGCATTCTAAAGTGAAAATGTTTATTAAAAATAAAAAGCAGGCAAATCAATATCATTAAAAATTTATTTTGTAACAGATGTATTTTACTATCTTGTTAAGTACAGATAAACAAAGTCGATTCCATGGTGGGATAAGTATAATACTTTAAACATACAATACAATTTTAAAAACCAACGTGGTGCGCGATTAAGATTTGGGAATATTAGATTTTTGATTACGCGTACTAATCACTAGATGGCGTTGTTCTATATTTTCATTATAACTGGTTATCTGTGCTCAACTTATAAAGCTATTTTACTTATTAACTACATAAATTATGGATACATTACATAATATTAATGGGCTCTGATATATACATATACTCTATATTTTAATATAACTATTCGAGATTCGAGTAGTGACAGTGAGAATACAATACATCAGCTGCTGTCTTGTCCTAGAGTTGCAAGAGATGAATAAGGGATATATGTAATATAATATTGATGCAAGAGAAAGTATGTAATTATATAACTCTTATATCAACACGTCTGACCAACACAATGTCATCACTGATGGTGGGGTACAATACAACCAGCTTCCTCCCCCATCTCTAACCATTAAGAAGTCAAATGAAACTGATTCCTTGAATTTGGTGGCTCATCAGGAGTTATATCTTTTTGTGTACCTCGCTCCATGTCTGTGTAATTAAAGGTCTTCACCTTAACACGACTAGGCATCCTGTAGATGACGGTCCAGTTCCTTGACCAACCACATGTTATAAATGCTGCCAACATCCATAACCAAATCCAAATTCACCAAACACATTACCGATATCCCTCATTATATTCTGGCAGCATTGGATGCTTACTCTTCATATGATTTTTAAAATTATTCGCTTGTGTATAAGAGCATGGACATAGGGTACACTTATATTTTTTCTCTGTATTATGCGACTGCAAATGAACTTTGAGGGCTTTCTTTCTGGGATAATTTTTACCACAATAATCACAATGGTATAATCTTTCACCGGTATGGGTAGTCATATGATCTCTTAAAGCCGATGGGAGGTAGAATTTTTTATCGCATAAAGAACATTCGTGTCTTAAAAGTTGTAAATGAATTCTCTGATAATGTTCCCGAAGAGTTTTCCTGCAATCATAGACTTTATCACAACTCTCGCATGGAAATTCACGTTTCTCGCCGTGCACATGCATTTTATGACGGTACCTCATATGATAAGATATGAAAACTTCATCGCATTTATTGCAAGAATACGCGGCTTCGTTTTTATGAATTCTTGCAATATGGAAGTTTCTAGAATTCTTTGATCTGAAAGTCTTATCGCATTCCGGACAAGGGAACATTTCAACGTTTCTGTTAATGTTATGGGAGTTTTTGTGAAACACCAAATGTCTTTCCTCAAAGTAGTGAGCGCCGCATACATCACAAATAAATGTCCCAAAATGTTCCGCCATATGTTTTTTTAAAGCTTGAAAAAATTTAAAAGGTTTATCACACTCGACACAGTTTAATTTGGCACTTTTGAGTCTGAATTTAATAAATTCACTATCAACATCTTTGTATATAACTTTATTATGGACACTAGTGATGTGGTCTTTAAACGAATCGATATTATCGATTTCAGCTTGACATAGCCGACAATCGATTCTATCAATATCAACTAAAGCCATTTTTTTGGTGTTCATAAATTCTTGATATGTTCTGGGGTCATGTTCTAATGTATGCTGCCGTAGTTTATCGGGTTCCAAAAACATTTCGCGACAGTAAAAACAGTGATAATCACTGAATACAGCGACGAATGGTGTTACATATGAATTTTCAATAATAGTAAGCGCATTTTTGAGTGTATTAAACTCCTTATCGACGGCGGGCGGTCGTTTGATTATAGGCTGAATATATTCTGGTTGCGTTATAGATTTGCTCATTGGTTCTGTAAATAATAATTATGATATTTTATTGCAATGCATATAAGGAAGAGATGATGCATGCAAGAGAATGAAAACTCGATATTAAACCATATATATCCACTCGTCTGACCAATGTGGGCAATTGTCCCGCTGCTGTTTGAATCACAAATTAGTGAGTGAGTGTTTATTCTGTCCATAAAGTCCCCCGCAATATAAAGATTTACTATTTAGTATAAGGCGTTTCTTTTACAATATAAGAACTAAACTGCCCATTCTATAGTTGTCCTATAAGCCGACTAAAACTGTCGTGCAAAAGATAAGAGCGACAAGTGCAAGACAGCAAGTTCCACGAAAATGACTATTAAAAATTATTTCTTCGAATACGGATATAAAAATGTTTTTTTTTTAATTTGATGTATTTTTAACGTACGTAAAATTTTAGGAGCCATTTTCGAGGAACTTGCTGTCATGCACTTTTGTCGCTCTTATCTTTAGCACGGCAGAAAATTCATAAGGAGATAAAATGACTGGGGCGAGTACAATGAGAATATGCAGTAGCTAAAAATGAGTATATTTTCTTTTCCTTTTTTGCGGTGGAGTATGGATGCCTATCGCCCCACCAAATCGGGCCGGGGTGTCGGAAGAGAAGGCGCATGACCCCATAGACCCACCATACAAACTCCTCTCTTCGCCGTGCGAGCGGGCCACCGGTACCCGATCTTTGTCTTCGGTGGCCAAAAAAAATGAGTATATATAGACAACGACAATTTATTGATTTAGAATGAGTACAGAGGTGAAACATGTCAATATTATAAGTTCTGCGCAAAAGTGGAAGGCCATGTTCTGGAAACTGCTATCTAGGTATTTATCAGCCTATGAACGTCCACTGTTGGACATAAGCCTTCTTACAAGAATGAACCACTTAAAACGACCATGTGCCACTTGCATCCAGCGGCTTTTTGCAACTTTTAAGATAGCATCAATCCACCTAGTAGAGAGTCGTTCTGCGTCGTCCAATTCATGAGTGACAGAAAATTATGTATCATATACGAGTAAGAATTTGCCTTACATTCTATCCTACTTAGACCCTATCATAAACTCCTTTCCGTTGAAGTTTATTACTAAGTTATATGAGAATCATGGTTTTCTAGGCGTACATCATTTCAAAATAATACCTCTATACAGGTTGGAAGTGGACCGCTCCCGAAAACAAATACAGGTGACTCTACTAGACCTACTTGTAATGATAGGCTAGAAAAAAAATTCGAATGAAAAAATATTTTTTTTTTATAGCATTTTTTGCTATTTCCTACATTTTGTCATATTAGGATAGTGCCGTGTAATGATAATTTCATAAAAAAATACGTAATTTTACCCAGATGTGAAAAAACTATCATTACAAGTAGGACTAGTAGGGTTACCTGTCTTTGTTTTCGGGAGCGGTCCACTTCCACCCTGTATATTCCATTTCTTTCTTAGCTCATACACGTCCCACTGTTGGGCTCGAGCCTACTCCAAACGGGAGGGAAATTAACCTACTATACCACGCTGGTCAGACGTGTTGGTATAGGGTTTCGCTTCGAGTTTTCTTTCCCATGTATAAGATGTTATATGCATTTTATATCCTTTAGAGGACATCCATTAATCACGCGATCTTTTTTTAGCATTATTTAACCCCACCTCCCCCGGTGATACGTGGTGAGGTTTAAGACTATGACCCCCTTCCCCACCAATATCACGTGAATTTTTAGTACCTACAAAGAAGTAGCCCACAACTCATTATATTCTCGGTTTTTTACTTTTTTATACTTCGCAAAAAGGTCTTAATACAAATCACCTACTTTAAACTTAGTCTAGCAACGACAAGTCAAAGTCACACTACACGCTTTTCAGTTTATAAATCGCAGCGTTTGACAAAATAATAAATACACGTGATATCTTACTACTCCCCCCTAGTGATATTTCGTGATTTTTGTCAAACCCCTCCCCCTTTTCAAACCTCACGTGATTAATAGACGTCCACTTAGTAGTCTCTTATGACGATCACCCACGGGTAAGATAGGGAGTAGTAAATTGTATTCTTACTCCGTCACCACATGGAGACATTATATTATATATATTTCATATATTATATGAATTAAATTATATAAGATTATCTTAAATACTAACCTTTCCGTATCTTTTTTTCAAGTTTATCGCGCATTCTTTTCACTTTTTCATGCATATCCTTTTCGAGGGTAGTTTTATGTTTCCTATTAACAACGCCATCTAACCGACGGGGCCTTAAACAACGTGATTTAATTTTTTTCACCACATTATCTGATAACGAAGATTCAGTTTTCTGTTCTGTAGATGACAAAAAATAATATTTTTTATCTTTATATTTAAAATAGTGTAGTATTGAAACTAAACTTTATCAGATTCAGATACAATGTTGCCAAAATGCTGACATGCAGTGGCTTTGACCTTATGGGGGAAAATTTTTGGAGCCGCCTCAAAATTTTGTAAAGGACAGAGATTTGAATTTTTTTTTATTTGTAAGACTAAATTTTATTACTGCTTTTTTTATTTTACAATTTATAAATACCAAAATTTAAAAAATTAAAAATATTTTTTTAGAATGATTAGTAATGTGACTTACATTAAGATTTAAAATATCTAACAATCATCATCAAAAAGCATCTAAAATATATTTCTATATATTCAAAATATCAGTAACAGCTCTAATGATTTTCATGAAATTTTGCATGACAAGGTTTCGGTGGCGATAAATCTATGTAGTTAGGTTTCATTTATAGAAAATCTTATTTTATCAGTATTTACAGGCCATAAAAATATAATAGTAATATGTAGTAATGTGTATATAGGTATATTTTGCTACTGTCATCGAGAATAGCAATGGGCCTGTTGGCAAATTGAGCACTCGCTTAATCCAGATAGCCTTTGAGCATTCTTCATCTTTGGTTTTCTTTTTTTATTTTCATTAATCATTTTATCAATTATTTTTTAATATATTTTCTAAGAAAAATACCATAAGCTTGGTATTTTTCTAAGAAAATATAGTAAAAATTAGGTTGGTAATACAAATATTATAGATTAGAATTCCTTATTACCAGTATCCATCAGTTCATAATTTGGCTCTGTAATTACATCACCATAATCATCACCAGAGTCATTTGCCATTAAATCATCACAAACCGCTTCATCACTGACAATGCTGTTAGAGGCATCCTGTGATATTTCTTGTTTCACTTCCACCTTTATTTTATTTTCTTCTCCTTCTGTAAATATAAAAATAATTTCAAAAATAAAGAATTTTTGTAAACAGTCTTTTTTCTATTCTGGCAGATTATTAGTACCTAACATGCAACATATCTTTCTAAAGCTGTGTGGTAGCGGTTACGAATACTACTAACCTTTTTTTTTTTTTTATAAAACTCGATTACGAAATGAAAAATGATGTCACGCAGGATGTCAAGCGGGATTCGATTCATTTCGTAATCGGGTTTTATAAATAATTAAGCATATTAAATGCTAAATTTCAGTAATTTAAATAACAAGGTTGTGTCATCGTTTAATACAATTCTAACTGTAAAGTTTTAAGTATTAAGCCTATAACAATGTGTAAACATTGTCGGGTAGATAGCATATCGTCACCTTAAGACGTAAATATGATACGAAGTGAAATTTGCATGTCCTACAATTAGTCACGGTGGTGTAGTGGCAGCACGATTGGGCCGGAATCCCAATAGGCGCGGGTTCGAATCCCGCTTGTGACATCATTTTTCATTTCGTAATCGGGTTTTATAAATAATTAAGCATATTAAATGCTAAATTTCAGTAATTTAAATTTATATACTACTAACCCTTACTTTGCTCGTGGATGTCGTAAAAGAAGACTAAGAGCCTTATAACAACCTGAGCCAACTCCATCTGATGTTGTTTGGTTAACAAATACATTCCTAAGGAGGGTTGACGTCGAGCTGATCATAAAACTATTGCCAATAACTTTTACAATATGTACTATGAAACAAGAGTACATATTGTATGGACCCCAAGTAATTGGTATAAGAGTAGGTGAATGATGATGCAACATATCTTTCTAGTGCGAAGTGAGTGGGCGACAGGTACCTAACCTAATCTAGTTGGCCGAGGTAAATGTCTTTCAATTGTTTTTACAACGAAGACCAATGTCAAAGTAGGCACAGTAGTGGTAGGACCATGCTGCCATTCTCTGTCTACAGCTGCGGGCCAGTCTGTCCAAGGTAGTACCACACTATCGCAGAAGATCGACATCTGAGTAATGGTAGTGCTCTTGTGCTTCATGCGGTTTGGGCTTTGTATTAGTAGGCAGCGGCCTAGCTATACCCTTGGTATTGCAAGGGTCTATGGGCAGCAATGACACCATCAGGTGTGCTGCTTCCACACAACCAGTGTAAAAGTTTATTTTATAAGAAATATTATAATAACACTTGCATAAATATTTCAAGACATACCTTCGTGTATATGAACGGTGGCTTTCAGTAACTGTTCCTCACATCCCAACACTTGATGTCTGAACGCATAAGCATCTCGGAGTCTTACAACACAGGTAGCACATATCAAACGCTTAGCCTCTTCACCATCCAAATGAGATAACTGTAGAATATATAAAATGGTACAATACCACCCCCACATTCACCACATAATATTTTTATTCTCTTTTTTAAAGGCATTTTTACAGTAACACATCAATTCTATGTGACATATTGTTTTTTTATATATTTTTAAACTCGGTGATCAACTGTAACATACACTTAAATCTAATTGTGATCATGTACAGTATTTTTGAATACTTCATCCCCTGAATAGGTCACATAGTTGGATATGTTACCTAATTATTACCACGATTAAAATAAATAAAGGTTGATAAAATAAATGTTGTATATAGTTAAAACTAATAGCAGGCAACGATTGGAGAAGAATTGCAAAAGATAGGAAGTAAGTATAGTTGCCAGAGGGAGACCGTTGCCAAAATGCACTAAAGCACACACACATATTATAAAAAACAGATTTATAGATATGTTAATAGTTTTAAAACAAAGAGGAGTTGCAGATTATAAAGGCTATTTGTTTATAATCTTGCAATAGCTACTCATAGTATGTATGATGACCAGTGTGTAAATATTTTATAAATAATAAGAAAAGAAATATATCATTCTTGCCTATCAATAAATTGACTCTAAATATTTTAATTAAGGTAAATTGATTGCAATTTGCTTAATAATTAATTAAATATTTAATAATAATGAATTTCTCGTTTGCTTTCATTGCTATTCATGTTGATAAGAATATTGAAGTTATTTATGTCTTCATGCACAGACAAACAGCATATGTATATAGTAACTATTTTAGGAAGAAAACGAACAGAATATAGTGTAAATTTTAGTAAAATCTGCGATGGATTCTGTTTTATGTAAGTAATCATTGCCTAGAGGGCTATAAGACTAGGCTAGAGGGCTCGTTACGACTTAGTATTTATAATAACTAAACGCATAGCGTAAAAATCTCATACACTAACCACAAGTCCAAAACAGTCGACAAACATGTCTGAATACACTTCTTTCTTTCCAGTCCATTCATATTCAAAATTTAGAAGACGACATTTTTTGATCATTCCGCAACACCGACACAGGCCAGGGTCCACTATGGGGCCCTTTTTACTAACGCTCATAGTCTTCTATTACGTATAAATAACAATTTATTGGATATTATAATATACTGACTACTAACTTCAAAGATTTAATTCAAGCATTTTGCTTTAGAAAATCTCAATCAAAACAGAAAAATATCAACAATTATTATAATGCAATATAGAAAATAAACGAGAAAAGTAAAAAAGAAAACTATGCGGCTGTCATATAAAGATGTCAAAGTCGCGTTTTGTTATTGGTACATAGTAGTTACACTTCTACAATGAAAATCTGTTATAACTTAGGCGGTCGTTAAGCTGTAGAGATAGATAAAGTTTAAAATTGAACTTTGTTTATTAATCTGATCCCATCTTCATCATAATTATCAAATTGTTTGATATTGAGATATAATTCACCACCTTTTACTTTCCCATGGGTATCGTAAAAGACAACTATAAAAGAAATAACTCACACTATGTATGGAAGAAGAATATTTATTTATTGAAAATTAAACAATATATCAAATCATTTAACCAATATGGTAAGGACTATGGAAGTTAAGAATGAGTAAAACTAATGTAATATAGAAATATTACGTACAATTTCTTAACTAGTATGCCCTTATTTTTATTTTATCAAAGGTATCTTCGAAGCCAGTTTCTGAGTTTATTCTATAACAGGGTAGAAATTAAACGCGGTTGAAGCCTAATTTTAAGAATTCTATGTATAGAGTACATTAGTTGAAACCTCCATTCTAATCCAAGCGCCGTAGCAAAAAAAGTAGGTTTGTAATGCAACGTACGGGACCTGGTATTTTTTTTTTGGAATATGTTCAAGGTTGTCCCCTGATTGTAAATCCAAGTGGGCGCGGCGGGGGATGGTTCACTTCAGCCGCCATCTTGGAAAACACGTTTTATTGAATATCTCGCGAACCGCGCATCGTACGACAAAAATTGTAGAGATCATTATTGTAGATAATAATATTTGCCATCTTTTTTATTTGAAACTTTTTTTATATAACACATAGGTTTTTAATTATAGCGAATCAAACTTTTTACAATATGGTTTTTACTAAATATTTATTTAATGGTCAATGATAAATTAAAAATAATGGTAACTGAATTGTAGAGCATGAAATTACCTATAAATTTTATTAGAAACTTTTTCTCGTAGCAATTATAGTTTAAGAGCTATAACGCTGTAAATGAGATTATAATGCTGTATATTCAATTATGTCCCTATAAGTTGTAGTATATATTTCGGGTCGTTCGGAATTTCTCCCTCTTAACATTCCAACAGTATTCAGGTATAAATCCCAACCGTTTTACAAAATCGGAAGTCTCTATTAACTTGCTTCGCTACAAATGCTTCGGGAAATTGGCGAGTAAGACAAGGTTGAATTTATCACTTCTACCTCCAACACAAGATACGGCATGCTACCATTCTTTCAGAGTGTACCACCAGGTTCAAACTTGGCTTGGATTTTATCACGGCGCTGAAAAATGGGGTTGGAAGCGAACTGCACAAGGTCTTGAACCAATTCGAACTGCTATGGCTCCTGCACCGTCGAGTTTGTTGCAAATAATATCGTGCAAATGCACCAAAAATTGCGGAGCTGCCTGCGGATGCCGAGAAGCTGTTCTCAAATGTTTGATTATTTGCTCCAATTGCAGCGGCCAAACATGCAACAACGTGCCAGGCATATTAGATGCCATCCCAACCGAAGACCCAACCTTTGATTCGTCTCCTTCGGATATGGCGGAGGCAGAAGAGATAGATCCACAGGACGATGAGTATCTTACCTCGACATCAAAAAAAATAAGACTCGCCCCGTAAAATAATGCACCACTTTTTGTTTGTGTAAACAAATGTTTTTCCGTTTTTTTTGAAGTAACATTCGTAAAATTCTTTTCATTTTAGTGATTTCGATAACAATTGGAGATACATAATAATAAAAATAATAACTATTACAATTCTTACGATGTAGCGGGATGTACTATTGTTTTTTGCTACATAGACAATCTTTTATGATGATACCGTTTTAAGTAAGAATAAAGATCGACAAATTATTAGTTGTTCTCCACATTATTTATAATTTTAATTGATTTGCTGCACAGCTGTATTGACATTTTTTTTAACACTTTATGCCATTTTATGCGTTATGAAATGGTTTTCGTATACAGCGAGCAATATTGCCACTGATAATGTACGAGGTGCAAGTTTTACTAAGCTGCAGCTCTTAGACTATAAATGCTACGAGAAAAAGTTTCTTATAAAATTTATATGTAATTTCATGCTCTACAATTCAGTTACCATTATTTTTAATTTATCATTGACTATTAAATAAATATTTAGTAAAAACCATATTGTAAAAAGTTTGATTCGCTATAATTAAAAACCTATGCATTATACAAAAAAAAGTTTCAAATAAAAAAGATGGCAAATATTATTATCTACAATAATGGTCTCTGCAATTTTTGTCGTGCGATGCGCAGTTCGCGAGATATTCAATGAAACGTGTTTTCCAAGCTGGCGGCTGAAGTGAACCCTCCCCCGCCACGCCAACTTGGATTTACATTCAGGGGACGACCTTGAACATATTCCCAAAAAAATACCAGGTCCCGTACGTTGCAAAAAAAAAGACCTGGCGCTTGGCCTATTCATCAAACGATTGAAATACGCTCTTGAATACAAGGGCGGCTCTAGCACATGTAGCCCCGGCAATCAATCATCTGGCACCCTCTTGTATCAAAATGCATGAACAAAATGGAATAGGTTGTTAGTTACAACACGTTCGACTAAACTCCGAACTTCGCTGGAATGCGTTAATTGTCGCTTACTTAGGCTCGATGTTTTGACACGAAACCAGGTAAACGCAATCGGATTACGAAGTTACAGTTAGCATAACGACAAAGCAACCTACCCAAACCTGTCAAATAACGCACCTACTACGTTTATAAATGGTTAGGCACTCACTGCGTACGGTGCGTCCGCTCCGTGCGGAGCGTTACAGTGGAGGCTTTATGTGTCCCAAGCGGCTCTCGACGCCCCCTAACACCCGGCGCCCGGGTGCACCGCACCCCCTGCATTATAGGTTAAGCCGCCCCTGGTTGAAGATAGAATTGATCTTAGATAGTCATCATCATCCTCACGCTCTTATCCCAATTATTTGGGGTCGACATAACAAGTACGGTACTTCTTTTCCATCTTACATATTGCAAAAGTTATTGGCAGTAGTTTTTTGATCGGCCGCCTGCCTGACATCAAACCCTCCTTGAAAATGTAATTGTTGACCAAATGGCATCAGGTGGAATTGACCTAGAAATGTAATTATTGATCAAACGGCATCAGGTAGAGTTAGCCCAGATCGATATAAAGGTCTTAGTTGTCTTTTTACGACATCTACGAGCAACGAAGGTTTTTAAGGTTATGATTTTACAGCTATTGTAGATGCAGTTTATGGTGAATAGCATTAACTCTGATATGGAGAAATTCAGGCCCGAGCATCTACACCAAGAAGAAAGCCAATGAATATTGCGAACATATTTCATTTATTTATGGTTTTGTCGTTAAATACACTAGTTGATTAACAAACCATAAGTAAGGGAAAGTGATAAGGTTACTCAATACCTTGACGCTAGTAATCCATTCAAAAAGCGGTGAGAGGATATACAAAATTTTGAGCTTACTATGCTAGTAACGTATCATTCAACAAAAAAGTATGAAAGTAAGCTTATTAGACAAAGTCTTCATCGACCAACACTGTAGCGTATCATGCACGTACCTGACGTACCCTCATCCAGTCAATAAATATATTTCTCTATGGTGTCGTTATGCTCCATTTTGTTAGGCACACTTTCTTTCTGTGCCTCACATGTTCCTACAGTACAGTCATAATATCAAACGGCACTGCGGGCAGACTCCTTTATAGGGCTCTGTGTTATTCTGTTATCATTTCAGAAGTTCGAATGCTATTAGATCATAGCCATATGTCATATATATGTCATTATCTTTCAGCCTTTCGGTGTCCCTTGTTGCACATAAGCCTCCATAACAAATAAGGGGATAGTGCCTTTATCGCCACTATTAGCAGACGAGTTGGCGTTTCGCAAAATAGACCTGCTGCGTACTCTCCTCGTGAGATGCTCAGCCGATTTTTACGAATACCAGAGACAAGTGAGGATTGACTACAATTGCATTCTCATCTCGTCACCACACGGGAAGGTATCTACCACATATCTATATGGGTAATAAATTATAATATTACATACATACATAGCATCACGCCATATCCCTTGCAGTGTAGGCAGAGAGAACAGAGTGCCAGAGAACTCTATCCTTGCATACTTCACTCGCTTCCTCCCCCACCCGTTAGATCGCGAATGATGAATTTAATTAATTTAAATATAAAATTCCAGAGCTGTCAATAGCAACAAAACTTCCCTCGTAAGGATTTACGAGTACTTCTTGAAAAGTGGTGCGCTCTACCGGCAAAAGTTCTATCCCCTAAATTGAGACCATTTGTTTAACATTACGTTCGGACTCCTGGTATATATACTTCGTGGGCAGAATATTGAATAAATGGGTTCTAACACTGTAGTTTCGAAACCATCATAAATGTATAATATCAAAGCCACTTCAAGAAAAATTGAATTATATAACTTCAAATTCAACATAACGACTAAAATATACAACATGGAAAGGCACGGACAAAAGTCTGTGGACCAACAATTTATCTAATAAAAAAAAAACACTGAAGTTTCAGCTGCCTCTCTGTCTGCATATGTCTTTTTTTTATTGCTTATGGTGGCGAGCAAGCAGCACACCTGATGGTAAGTGTCACTGCTGCCCATGGACCTTTGGTATACCATGCTGGGCCGTTGCCTTCCATTACAAACCCTGAACCCACCCAGTTGGGCTTCCGGCTCTCTCGCTCACCAAACGAACCGCAATAGCACATTACCATTACTTAGACGTCGATCTTCTGCTCAGTGTGGTACTACCCCGGACGGACCGGCCCGCGGCTGTAGACAGAGAACTGTTAACAGCGTGGTCCTACCACCTTTATAAGTATATATACGTTGTATGTATGACTTTTTTGACTTGAGACACTCAGTCGTTCGGTAACCATGAACTCTATAAAGTGTTCAAAACGTAAGGCAATTAAAAATCAAATACAAACGCAATAAAATCCGTATAAATAGTTTTATTTCTAATCCTTACTAATATTATAAATGCGAAAGTAACTCTGTCTGTCTGTCGCTCTTTCACGCCAAAGCTACTAAACAGATCTAAATGAAATTTGATACACAGATAGTCTAGAGCCTGATAAAGGACATAGGCTACTTTTTAATGCAAAAAAGCGTTGTAAAGGGGGATGAAAAGTTGTAAGGAAGTATCGCC
Source organism: Lymantria monacha (assembly GCA_905163515.2). NCBI lineage: Eukaryota > Metazoa > Arthropoda > Insecta > Lepidoptera > Erebidae > Lymantria > Lymantria monacha. Next base: position 4,873,422 of record LR991104.1, read on the forward strand.
ATTTTTAAAGCTAGCAGCTTGAAACTTAGTTTTAGGCTATTGATTAGATGCAAATATATATATATATATATATATATATATATATATATATATATATATACATATATATATATATATATATATATATATATATATATATATATATATATATATATATATATATAACTAATTTTAATGTCATATTGACATTAAAATTTGGTAAGTATAAAATTAAGGGGTAAAATAAAAATAGGGAATGAAAAACTTCAGGCAAGTAAACTTTTACACGGGCAGAAGCTAGTATGTAATAATTGCGTAAACATTAGAAATCATTTGTTAACTCTTCAACTCGTATTTATACTAATAACATTACCTGGATATTAGTGAAATTGTATCAAATGCAAGAACTATTTAATACAATAAGTCAAAAATGTTACAACTATTAAGTCACGAATTATATTCTTATCTAATAGACTTTGGCAGGATAATGCCGTACTTAAAGCAAGAAGTAAGTCCAGCTGCGGCTCAAACTTGGTTTCTGTTAAAGCTGAGATTTCCTCTATATCACTAGACAAAGTTAATGAATGAGTAGAGGGATATATTGATAAAACAAAGTTTATCAAAATAGACAAATGTTAGTTGTGTGACCTAGGTCAACTGGATTTGATAGCGTCTGAACTTACACAAGAAGGATTGACATCAGTCAGGCGGCCGGTTATAAAACTATTGTCATAATTATACATATTGTATCGGCCCCAAGTAATTGGGATAACAACAGACTGACGATGGTTAAAATAAATAAATATTTATTAAAAAAACTCGAACTTTTATGTAGATACTATTTTTATTAGAGATCTTAAACTAAACAGAATGATTACAGCATATAGATGAGCTTATAATTACAAAATTTCTAAATAAAATTGGTTAAGTTCAAGACAAATTAGAAGCTATGAGTACTAAATATTCTATAGACATACATACATATCATCACGCCATATCCCTTGCAGGATAGGAAGAGAGAACAGAGTGCCAGAGAACTCTTTCCTTGCATACCTCACTCGCTTCCTCAACATTTATAATTCTCTTCATACACGCTCGCCGGTTTCGGAGACTCTTGACTCCACTTTTCTTCAGTACTTGACCAATCTGGTCTAGGTCTCCCCCGGTACCTACATCTTTCCACTTTCGCATTGTATATCTTCTTAACCAGACGTTCGTTCGGCATTCTTTCCACATGTCCGTACCATCGGAGCATTCCCTTTCGCATCTTTACACCAATACTCTCTTTCATACCTACTCGCTCTCTTACGTCGTCGTTGCGAATGCGATCGGTCAGCCTAACTCTACAGATTTTCCGTAGAGATCGCATTTCGACCGCATTAATTTTACTTTCATGCTCTTTTCTGCATACCCAACTCTCGCTTCCACATAGTAATGTTGGGACAAGCACTGCGTTATGTATTGCCACACGTGCCGTCTGACTGAGGTGGTGGCTACCGAGAAGTTACCCCAACGCGCCGTTCACTCTATTTCCCGCATTCACTCTTCGCTCTATATCACTGGTGTACCTTCATCTTGGCTAAATCCACATCCAAGATATACAAATTCATCCACTTGTTCTAGTACATCATTACCTATTGTTACTCTTACATCTGTTCTGGATTCATCTCTTTCGAAGACCATTATTATGGTTTTGCTCACATTCACGCGTAGACCCCTGACAATCTTCTGTCATTGTGTCGACTAGGGTCTGCAGGTCAGCCGCTGACTGCACCAGCAGGACTGCATCATCTGCATAGAGCAGAGCAGTGACCACTGAGTCGCCCATCTGGACTCCTACGTTCATATCGTTCAACCTTTGGAGACATTTATCCAAATATATGATAAACAGCCTGGCCGATAAAACGCACCCCTGCTTAACGCCGATATTGACGTCAAACCAAGGCGACATTCTATCATTCAGCCGCACACAAGCTCTACAGCCCATGTAATTGGACTGCACAGCTTGCAGCAGTTTACCGTTAATACCATACTCCGATAAAATGTCCCAAAGTTCCTTTCGTACAACCGTGTCAAATGCTCTCTCCAGATTCACAAAACGGCAGAAATCCAGATGCCAAATACTAATTATTGTAATCCTATCCTACTAATATTATAAACGCGAAAGTTTGTAATAATGTATGGATGTGAACATCTTTGTTGCTCTTTCACGTAAAAACTAGCGAATGGATTTTGATGAAACTTTATAGTAATATAGCTTACACATCAGAATAACACATAGGCTATAATTTATAGAGATATTTTGTAAATAGGCTAAAATATAACGATAAAAATTGCTTAAGTCAGAAAAAAACGCCCATCTGCGAGCTATTTTTGCATACGCTGCAAAAATCTTGAAACTCCGACTAATGTTATGTATTGTGGAAATATACCTCTTAATTACCTGTCATTGGAAGAGAAAAGTGTGCCTAGAAAGTATATAAAGTTAATCTGTGATATCTAGCAAGCAAAGTCATTTCTAAACACAGCTACTGATGATGGCAAGGAGTCCAGTGTTTAGGTAGGTCTGCACTAAAGATTAGCGCGTTGAGACTTTACTTCCTCTTAATATTGTAGATATAGAAGGTAAGGTGCCTCTTCCTGTATCATGCTATTCGCTGATGTTACTATTTCCATCGTAGAAGATGTCCAGAGGTCAAGAGCATGCTGGTATATTGTCGTTGTAAATTGGATAATATTAGCTTGAAAATCAGTAAACCGAAAATAGAAGACATGTTTTGCAATTTCGACGATCTCTCCGGTTTTATACTCATATCCCTAGATGGAGTACATGTACCGCTATACTTGAACTGTCGATACTTCGGTTCGCTTATCTAATGCTATGGCGACTTAGATAGTGCAGTAAAGCACAACTATTTTGGGATAGATATGGCGACAGACCGTAGGTAGGTAGGTAGGTATAATATGTGACTGCCGAGTATCGCTAAATCCATAGATTTTCTATAGCTAAATATATAAGTAAGCTATTCCTTCTCTATAATATATATGACGATGACACGATCATATGTTCAAGAGTACAACGACCTCGCGTGGTGAAAAAAAATGTTTTTTCATCCAAATCGATTTTTTTTCCTAGCCTATAAGTATCATTACAAGTAGGACTAGTAGCGTTACCTGTCTTTGTTTTCGGAAGTGGTCCACTTCCACCCTGTATATAAGAGAAAGTTTGAAAGTTGCACAGATGACGGCAAAGCCTAAAAGTGCCATGTAATAAGACGGGACGAAAGTAATATTTTGAGCAATTTTTAAGCAAGAGTATTAAACTTTTAGGGATAAGGGGAGAAAAAAAAGCTGGAAGGATTAGGTGACGCATGACATGAATAGAAAGGGAGTGAACGAAATAATATCTGATAGGATTTCCCGACGTTTCGAACACTTACAGTGATCATAGGCCTCCCGTGACCATAATAGCTGTAAAGTGTTCGAAACGTCAGAAAATTAATTTTAAATCTGATAGGATTATGTAGAATAGGAGTCATATTGCGTCCCCAAGTAATAAATAAGAGCAGGCTGATGATGATCATGATAATAATCACTAATGTTAGAATCACAATCCTGTGTGTGACATTTTTTCTTTGTAGCTATAAAGTTTCAGCTAATTACCATTAGTAATATCATACTCTCGAAGAAATACGGCTTTTAAGTAGTAGCAATTACCAATGTAGGTCATTTGGTGACTATGAGAGCCGTCGGCGTCGGCACAAATGTGGAAAGTGATTTGGCTGTATCCCTGGTATTACACATGTCCATGAGCAGCAGTTACCATTTATCATTAGGTAGTCTGGTTGCCCGGGTGCCAACATAGACGATAAAAAAGAATTTAAAACGAAAGTTGTATTCTTATCATGTGCTAGGAATACAATGTGTTACAATCATTATTAGTTCGTCGGATACGCAATACTGATTATTGGGGGAATGGATCATCATCATTACTCTCCTAAAAAACTAATAACAGGAATTAAGATTATGGTATATTTAACGCAAGTAGATGACAACATTATATAAGAAAGCAAACTGGAAATGAAACCATATAACGATTCGACTGACCAGCGTGGTATAGTAGGTCAATATCCTTTAGATTATGGAGTAGGCTAAGCGCAGCAGAGGCACATATATGAACTGAGGGGATGTTGACAGTTCAGCTACAAGAGGATCTGTTGGTAACAAAATTAATACTTACCAGTTGTTGGATAGGGTTTTATAGTAGAAGATTCTTTTACGTTTACAGGTGGCTTGGCAGCGACATTGCTCGTGTTCTCATTCAGCTTCTTATCGAAGGTCTCAAAGATAATAGAATCCGGGTCTTTGCTGTCAGCATTTAGGCAAGGAGCTACTGCCAGGATGAACAAATATAAGGATTTGTTCATCTGGAACAATATAATGTAAAATATTAGGGTGAAAATAAACAGCGTGGTATATATATACAATGCGAAAGTGGAAGGATGTAGGTACCGGGGGAGACCGAGACTCACCTACCTAGACCAGATTGGTCACATAATGAAGGAAGGTGGAGTCAAGAGTCTCCGAAATCGGCGAACGTGTATGAATAGAATTATGAATGTTGAAGAAGCGAGTGAAGTATGCAAGGATAGAGTTCTCTAGCACTCTGTTCTCTCTGCCTACCTTGAAAGGGTTATGGCGTGATGATATGTATGTATGTATGTAGAATAAACACAGTGGCCTAGCCATACAGTTGACAGTTCTCAGTTTGTAGTAAGTTAGGAGGTACTGGTTCTTGTGAGTGGGACTTTTGCGCATACTGTAATGGTGGCTGGTGTTTCTGACTATTGACTCCCGGGTCGATAACTCTCAACTGATTTGCAAATATCTGTGCGGTTCAGTTTATTCATTGATAGCAACCACTTTTTTGAGTCACAAAAACATTCTGATTGTTTGTAGCGTCACTCCAAAATATTAACACCTATCTTAGGGGTTGATGAAACATAACCATGATATGCTACAACAAGTGCATTAATATTGACTATTTTATTCAATTTATATAACGCAAATTGGTATAATTTATGCCTCATAATATCAATCTGCGTTCTCCATGATATATCTCTATCAATATATAAGTATATACCCAGAAACTTGGTGACACTTGTTTCTTTCGTTTTTCGTTATACTTAATATGCTGTTATAAGGTTCATTTGTGTCTTATTTGAAAATCCACGACTTTTCATTATTACACGGACTATATCGACTTGGACATATTCTCGCTATCCCACGAAAGGTTCAAAAGAATGGCTGTTTTAGCTCTACAGTAGTTATTGTACTTCTTATGCTATATTATGGTATTGCAAAGGTCCATGGGCGGCAGTGACACTCACCATCAGGTGTGCTGCTTGCTCGTTTGCCACCATAGGCAATAAAAAAAAGTGTGTGTGTCAGCGCCGACGCACGACTGGAGTTTACTCCTTAAGTACAATTATCAAAACGGGCGCAAAAAAGCTCATTTGACTAAAAATAATGTATATATTTTTATTTACATTTATTAAAACTGTTCAGTCAAGTATTATCTCACTTCAGAAAGTGAAAGGTGCGCAGAATAGGTTGCGCACCAAAAACGTAACGAGGTCATTCGATCACTAGATTTTACTCCTCAAATTTTTCTCATACCGGGCGCCTTATATGAAAATCGATTCTTAAGGAGTAAACTCCAAAAAAACTTCTTATGCATTATCTTTTTAGAACTGCTAAGTTATGCACTATGGATTGTAATATGTATTATCATGCGGATATTAGTGTGGGTTACATGTTTACTTAGTTTTAAGAATAAATATAGATATTGTTAATGAATGTGTAACTGTTTTTGTTCCAACAAAATAAAATAAAAATTTAAAAAAAAATGATTTTAGCAATAATGTCATTAATTTCAATATTAATATTATTTACCGTTTCATGTATCGTATTACCCTATTAAAAGTAACTAAACTATCATCAGCAAATAAAGACATTTAGTTTTTTGTAGTAGACAGAAAGTTATTGATATAGCAAAGAAACAATAACGGACCTAAACGCTGCCCTGTGGTACTCCATATTTAACATCCCTAATGGCAGATAAATATGTAGTTTCCGATTTAATCCTAATGTTTACAGCACTAATCTGTATTATTTGCTTTCTGTTATCTAAGTATGATTGTAATAAATATAATGCATTGGAACACCACAACAGTACATTTTTTTTTATCAACATTTGGTAATCCACATAATCAAATGCTTTTGTCATATCCATATATAAGGATATGACTGGCTTCCGATCCAAATTATGATGAATTCTTTTAAGAAATCCATATAAAGCCATGTTGATAATTTTATTTCGCCTAAAGCCTATCTGTTGTTTACAAATTATGTTATTCTTTTCTAAGTAATTATTTTAAACTAGCTTCTGCCCGTGGCCTCTCCCGCGTAAAAGGTTACTTTCCTAAAGTTTTTCATCCCCTATTTTTTGTTACCCTTTAAGGGTAAATTATTTACAAAATTTTAATGTCATCTTTATTTACATCTAATCAATTGCCTAAAAATAAGTTTCAAGCTGGCTTTCAAAATGACGATACTTTCTTACAACTTTTCATGTCCCTTTACAACCCTTTTTTTTTCATTAAAAAGTAGCCTATGTCCTTTATCAGGCTCTAGAGTATGTGTGTACCAAATTTCATTTAGATCGGTTCAGTAGTTTTGGTGTGAAAGAGCGACAGATAGACAGAGTTACTTTCGCATTTATAGTATTAGTAAGAATAATTACTTAGAAAAGAATAACGTAATTATTTTTCCAAAAAAATTGACGAAAGGCAACAATGCAACGGATTTATAATTGCACATATCTTTACAACGAACAGACGCTATAATAAGTTCTATTATTTTAATTATAATATTATAAAATTTCATCGTGGCCTACACTATTTGTATTTTTTAAACTATTATTAATTATTATGATGTCATGTGATGTAACTGGTTTAATAGACATCTATATACATATATGACATCTATGATATTTAAAAGATTAACCATTAAATTTAGATGTGTGATATTTATTGCTGCCTTTAATAATAGTTTAAATTTAGTCTAAGAAGTAGTTATTAAAATTGAGGCTGCTAGAACCAGAGTGGCCTAACTGCATTTTTGCAACTTTTAACCTAATTGCAATTTCGTAATCTAAAAATGTTAATCTACGAAACTACAGCGGCCTGAAATTGTTTACAAGCTCTTAACTCTATTATTATGCCATCTATATGGCAATACAAGTCAATTTTCGGCTTATGTTCAAATCGATTAAATTGAATTGTATTTAATTTTAATTCCCTCCATATTGTAAAACATTGTTATTGTAGTTAAGCCCCTCTGGTTCTAGCAGCCTCAATTTTTCGCTTATTAATTTGGGAACAGCAATGCTTTTGCCATTTATGGTAATTTTTTTGACACATTACCGTGGAATATATGTTATTATTCTAAGGTATGGTATATTTAAATATCCACAATAATGATCATCATCCAATCTAAGATACATTAATAACAATAAAATAATGATATAAAATTTTATTATAATGACCTAAAATGCTTGTTACGTGCGAAGAATCCGGTTTTGAGTATGAACCAAGGTACAAATAAAGTTCGTACTTAAAATGACTAATATTTTTTTTTACACAAACAACCGTCTTATCAATTTTAAAATTTTTGTAGACTCAATTCTAGTCTCTATTGCTAACGACTATTTAAATAAATTATTTTTGGACTTGACCAAAAGCAATGATTTCTGATATTTACGCGTATTTTTAAATAAAACTATTTTTAAAGATTCTATCGCATTTGCATTTGATTTTTATTTTCCTGACGTTTCGAACACTTTACAGCGTTCGTAGTTACGGGATAACAATAAGACGACGCTGTAAAGTGTTCGAAACGTCAGGAAGTTAAAAATCAAATACAAACGCAATAAAATCTTAAACAACATATACAATTCACCATTATCTTACCCGTGGGTGATCGTAAGAGACGGCTAAGGGATATAAAATGCATATAACATCTATGCAAGAGTAGGATAACTCGTAACAAACCCTATACCAACACGTCTGACCAGCGCGGTGTAATAGGTTAATTTCTCCTACCATTACGGAGGAGGCCCGAGCTCAACGGTGGGACATTTATGGCCTGTGATGATGATGATGATGATGAAAATCTTAAAAATATTTCAAAATGATCAAAAACAATTTAATTATTAAACAAAATATCACCTACCTTTATAAAACACCAGACAATAATACTTGAATACTCTAGAGAGACAGAGTCGGTTTATATATTTTTAAAATATTTTCCTTAATCACTCCAAGGTCTCTAATACAGACTAAATAGGAATGTTACCTATCAAATGGAACAATTGTTAGAATATTTTTTTCAATTGTAAGCAAATCAGAACATGACAGTTCTTTTTTTGTTACATGGGGATGGTAGGCAAAAGAGCTAGAATACGTGCATTCATACACTCAGGTACTGCATTTGATTATGACACATTGCAAGTTATGCAGTTTTTTTGCGTACCAACTAAATTAATAGATTTCATACGTATTCATATTTCTTTATTCAACAATAACTATTTTCATTATACACATAGGTACATACATACATATCATCATGCCATATCCCTTGCAGGGTAGGCAGACAGAACAGAGTGCCAGAGAACTCTATCCTTGCATACTTCACTCACTTCCTCAACATTCATAATTCTCTTCATACAGGCTCGCCGGTTTCGGAGACTGACTCCACCTTCCTTCAGTACGTGACCAATCTGGTCTAGGTAGGTGAATCTCGGTCTCCCCCGGTACCTACATCCTTCCACATTGTACATCTTCTTAACCAGACGTTCATTCGGCATTTTTTCCACATGTCCGAACCATCGGAGCATTCCCTTTCGCATCTTTACACCAATACTCTCTTTCATACCTACTCCCTCTCTTATGTCGTCGTTGCGAATGCGGTCGGTCAGCCTAACTCCAAAGATTTTCCGTAGAGATCGCATTTCGACTGCATTAATTTTACTTTCATACTCTTTTCTGCATACCCAACTCTCACTTCCATATAATAATGTTGGGACAAGCACTGCGTTATATATTGCTACACGTGCCTTCTGGCTGAGGTGGTAGCTACCGAGAAGTTGTCCCAACGCTCCGTTCACTCTATTGCCCGCATTTACTCTTCGCTCTATATCAGTGGTGTACCTTCCATTTCGGCTAAAACCAACAGGAACGCCTCCCAGACACAGGAGCCGCGAAGCTTGATCATCTCGGCAGACACCATATCAATGCCCGCTGCCTTACAATTTTTCAAACTTCTTATGGCCCATTCAACTTCATCCATATTGATGCCATCGGAGGACGCCGGTGCTGAACGTTGATCTACTAGACCACATGCAACATCGGCGCCAACCTGAGTATCCGCATACATATCGCCAAAATATTCACTCCATCGGCTTAATACGTCTTGTGCAAGAATGTCTCCACCATTAGACCTTATTTTATTCATTCTAAAGGCTGACCAACCACCCTGAGACTTCTTCACCCTCCCCCAAAAGAGTTTGGTGTTTCCCTCGAAGTTTTTCGTCAGCCTATCTTCTCCAGTCACATTTTCTCTATCACGTTTCTCTTTCACTAAGGTTCAGATTCAGTCATACTTTCATTCAGATTTAAAGAAGAGACATAGTCCAGCCAAGCTTTCTTCTTTTGCTCTACGGAAGCTGCCACTGCCGCATCCCACCATGCATCACCATTTATTTTTATATGCTTCTTTGAGCTTCCACAGACTTCTTTCGCTGTATCTACCATACTCTCTTTCAATATTCTCCAGCATTCTTCTATGTCTGATTGCGGCTGGCTTGGCATCGCCAGCCGTTCTAGTGCACACTCCGGACTATGCCCCCAATATTTTAATTATAATAATAAAAATAGACCACAGAACAATAATTATGATTTGAGTAATTATTACGCCATTTTGTTGATACAATATATCTAATTATGAATTGATAACTTGACTTGAGAAAGACTTGAGAAGATTGTAAGAAAAGGGGTCTACGCGTGAATGTGAGCAAAACCAAAATAACGGTCTTTGAAAGAGATAAAACCAGAACAGATGTAAGAGTAACAATAGGTAATGATGTACTAGAGCAAGTGGATGAATTTGTATATCTTGGATGTGGATTTAGCCGAGATGGAAGGTACACCACTGATATAGAGCGAAGAGTGAATGCGGGAAATAGAGTGAACGGAGCGTTGGGGCAACTTTTCGGCAGCCACCACCTCAGCCAGAAGGCACGTGTAGCAATACATAACGCAGTGCTTGTCCCAACATTATTGTATGGAAGCGAGAGTTGGGTATGCAGAAAAGAGTATGATAGTAAAATTAATGCGGTCGAAATGCGATCTCTGCGGAAAATCTGTGGAGTTAGGCTGACCGACCGCATTCGTAACGACGACGTAAGAGAGCGAGTAGGTATGAAAGAGAGTATTGGTGTAAAGATGCGAAAGGGAATGCTCCGATGGTTCGGACATGTGGAAAGAATGCCGAACGAACGCCTGGTTAAGAAGATATACAATGCGAAAGTGGAAGGATGTAGGTACCGAGGGAGACCGAGACTAACCTACCTAGACCAGATCGGTCATGTACTGAAGGAAGGTGGAGTCAAGAGTCTCCGAAACCGGCGAGCGTGTATGAAGAGAATTATGAATGTTGAGGAAGCGAGTGAAGTATGCAGAGATAGAGTTCTCTGGCACTCTGTTCTCTCTGCCTACCCTGCAAGGGATATGGCGTGATGATATGTATGTGTATGTATGTATGTATAACTTGACTTTACTTAGTATCGTAACCCAATGCTACAGGTATTTATTTCTAAAGCAATATACTTTATTTATTAGATGTCCTTAAAACAACAGTGCGATGCACGTCTGCCGAGATAGATTCAAGGTAATGGTAAGTATAACTTAATATTAAACGAGTGTCACTTTATTTTAGTATAATAAACTGAATATCTAATTTTTACATAAAAATTCTCTTATTATTTATATTAGCGATATTATGGCGTATTACACACGTACGTAAGCGCGGACCCACGAATGCATGCACGCACGCATACATGCACACGCGCACACACAACTAGTATAAAATGTATACATTTAATAATATCTAATATAAAAGCTAGTTTAATAATATATAATATACAAGTAATATTTTATAATATAAAAGTTTATAGATATATTAAAAATATTTAACTTTTCTCTTATGTTAGAAAATATTTCCTCGTTTTGAAAGCCAGCCGAAATCTTCCTACATAGCTTCATTCTACTACTAACTTTAAAACCTTTCACATACTATATGATTTACTATATATTAATACATACATACATACATATCATCACGCCAGCTAGTACATCATTACCTATTGTTACTCTTACATCTGTTCTGGCTTCATCTCTATCAAAGACCATTATTTTGGTTTTGCTCACATTCACGCGTAGACCCCCTCTATACTGGCGACGGAGGCAGCGTGCCTGTTGGCCGGGAGTCCCCCGTGGGACCTGGAGGCGGAAATGCTCGCCGACTTGTATCGGCGGGTGTCGGGGGTGCGCGCGGAAGGCGGTGTGGTCTCTTTGAGGGAACTCACCGCATGGCACGTTGACGCCCGCCTAGATGTCATTGCCCGTTGGGCAGTCCGGCTGGAGAGGCCTCGGTTCGGTGTGCGCACCGTAGAGGCCTTCCGGCCGGTGCTGATTCAGTGGTTGGAACGGCGGCACGGGGTGCTCTCCTTCCGACTGGTGCAGGTTTTGACGGGGCATGGATGCTTCGCCAAATACCTGCACAAGGTCGTCAGGAGGGAGAGTACACCGTCCTGCCACCACTGCGATTGCGACGAAGACACGGCGCAGCATACGCTCGAGGTTTGTGCCGCTTAGGCAGAGCAGCGTCGTGAACTCGTTGCAATCATCGGTGCCGACCTGACGCTGCCGACCATCGCCAGGGCGATGCTCGACAGCGTTAGGAACTGGGACGCGATCGCAACCTTCTGCGAGGCAGTAGTCTCGCGGGAGGAGGCGGCGGAGCGCGTGCGTGAGGAGCGTCTCCTCGACTGCGCGAGCCGCCGCCGGTGACTGGGGCGGCGCAGGCGCGATTACTTGCGCCTGATGCCGCCCTAGCCAAGGCCGCGGGTGACTGGATCGGGGAATTAGTCCGTCACCCGCCGAGAGGCCGACCGCGTGAGGAAAGACCGACATCCTACCCGAGGGGGGGATGTCGGTCGAGGAGAGGGTACTCCTCAGGGGTATTCCGTCGGGCCGACCACTGACGTCAAGTCACTCTGCTCCGGTGGTCGGCCCAAGGACGTCACGGGTGGGTTACGGGTGTGCGCGCTGACGCCCCTCTGTCACCCCGGATGGAGTGGTGCGAGGAGTGCGCCGACCGTAGCCCAACCCCCCAAAAAAAAAAAAAGACCCCCTCTATATTAATATACATGCAAATTTGGAATAAAGGCCTCGCCTATAAACGCCATGCAAGTGGAAGGTGGTGAACTTCTCATAATTCCACGATGACAATTCCTTGCAGATAGATTCTCTCTAATCCCTTCTACTCTGTATTTTATATTTGTAGGGATATAATCCTCAAACTTGAACAAAGTTTGTTTGATTGTTACAACCAAGTTATCAACATAATCCTGGATACCTGGGCGTGCTGGTATACCTGGCAACGACACTAAATTATATGTTAAAAGCAGCTATACAGACTAGATTCTTAATATTCTTCAAAGATCTCGTTTCCAATCTGTGGAATTTCCTTAAAACATAACTCCATATCGTAAGACTGACTGACTGACTGATAATATGCGGCAATCACCGTATTTACATATACTATTTTTGAAAGCATATATAATGTATATGAACTCTTATTTAATTTTGTGCATTTATTAATTATCAATGTGTGATTTCCAATTTCAATTACAATCAAAATGCAAATTTTGTCATTTCAACCTCTTTTATTTTTGTTTCTGTGTGAGTAATATCAAACTTAATATGTGGTCTAATACGATTTCTAAATACTATCAGTTTCGTTTTTTCTAAATTAATTACGAGATTGTTAGTTATTAACCATTTCGATATATCATTAATTGAGTGGCATTTAGGCAGATATAATCTTTATTAGAGAAAATAACTGTAGCATCACCTGCAAAGACAATCATCGGTGAGCTTTAGGCAAATCATTTATATAGACGAGGAACAATAAGGGACCCAAAACACTACCTTGAGGGTAAATAAAACTAAAAAGATTGATGTTAATGACTTCTAAATAAAAATTTGTTATCTTCAAGACATGAGAAGCGTTTCAGAAGACAATTCAAAACACTGATAAAGGTGTATTTATTAGTAATGTATAAAATGAATACTAGATAGAACTAAATATTGTGACAAAAGTTTTGTTAGCAGGATATATGTATATACTCGTATATATGACCATATATCTTTAGAGAGTTCTTCTCATACATCGCGGTGGTTAAGTCATTTCATGTAAGCTGCCTCCTCCATACTCCGTATTTCACGAACAGTTCACTGTGGACAGTTATAAATATAGTTAAAACAGCTGAACTAATTCAAAAGTAAACTATCATTAAATTGAATTAAGTCCAAAAACTGTAATTTTAATTTGTCTATCATATAAATATTATTTGTATTATTTGTTGAGTATTTTTTTTTAAATTTTGTTGTCAAGAAAATAAATAGGTATATTCATATTTATAGTTCATCTAATCTAAGAAGTGCATTTTGATGTTTTGCATTTCTTAATACACAATAACCTTGGTCAAAGGTATACACATGATTGCAAACAATAAATCTGAAATTTTAAACAACTATTAAGTTATTTACATAATTAACATTGCTTTCTTGTACAATAATCTAATGTTTGAAACTCGTAAAACTAATTTATAATAAAAATAACATGGTAAATAGTAATTGTTATTGACGACCTAACAATGTTACGTTATCACATTCTATACAGTAGTGCTTGACAACTTCCAATTCACGAATATCCAAATAATCGGTAAAAATATTAGAATAATACAATTAATCGAATAGAGATTTTGACAGAGATGTACATTTCGACACTTTGATTGATGAGGAAATAATTATTAATGTTCGCGACGCTAATAATTCAAGTAATAGTAGTAATTCTTAATAAATAGCTATTTTCAAATCCAATTTTTGTTTTTAATTAATCTAATCCTACTAAATATGATGAATAGATTCTATGCTGAAATAATTAAATTTGTTTAGTACTAATTTAGCACTTAATTTATTCATCACCTTTTTGAAAAATAAAAAATAAACCGATTATTAATTATAAAGAATCAATATCGATTTCTCAGTAAAATCGGATATTTTCGATAGTGATTATTTGGTGCACATACCTAGACTACTTACTCCGACAGCTGTCAAAGTGTACTTCTTAGATTAGATAGACTATAGTCACATTTTTTTGTCCCACCTAACAGGTTCAAGAATCATGAAAGATTACTTTCATTAGACTAACTTTTAAAATCTTCTTAATTACTTTGAAACCTTTTCGAAAAATATTTTGTAAAATATAATAAATAATGTAAATAACATTGTTATTATACTCGTTAATATTTATTCTGTGTAGTGACGGAGTAAGAATACAATTCACCACCCCCCTATCTTAACCGTGGATGATCGTAAGAGACGACTAAGGGATGTAAAACGCATATAACATCTATGCAAGAGAAGGAAGTAAGTATTTATTGTGGTAGGGCAACGCTGTGGACAGTTCTCTGATTACAGCCGCGGGCCGATCCGTCTGGAGTAGTACCACACTCTCACAGAAGATCAACGTCTGAGTAATGGCAGTGTGCCATTGCGCTTCGTTCGGTGAGCGAACGCCCAACTGGGGTGGGTTCGGGGTTTGTATTGGTAGACAGCGGCCCAGCTATACCATTGGCAAAGGTCCATGGGGGGCAAGTGACACTTACCATCGGGTGTGCTGTCTGCTCGTCTGGCGCCACAAGCAGTAAAAAAAAAAACAAAAGGAAGACTCGAAACAAAACCCTATCACTACCAACACGCCTGCCCAGCGTAGTATTGTAGGTCAATTGCCCTCCCATTATGGGGGAGACTTGAGCCCAACAGTCAGGATATATATGAGCTGAGATGATGACGACGTTGATTATATTTTTTATTTATGAATCATTTAATATTTACGTTCTCTTCTATATCAGATCTTTTGAATCAAACTCTAATTGTTTGATTAGGAAATAATAAAAAATAAAGGTCTATGATCAAGAATGGCACATATTTATTTGCTTGTGCATCTTTGATTGTTAAAATGATCAACAAAAAACTAAAAACTTCTCAAAGTACCTCTAACAACCCATACCACTTATTTAACCTCTAAAGTTGGGAGGAAAACTTCTTAAGTTGCGAATCTTAAATGTAAGCAAATAGTTGCGAATATTAGTAATTAAAACTCTGATATTTCCTCTAATTAAATGAAATTTAATAGCATTATTATAAAGATGGACGTGCCAACTAATTAATATTGTAGTACCGGATTAAAAAAAAACAATTATCCACTACCCTTTACCTCCCCGTTGGAAGTGATGTAAGGCTTGAAAATCATCCGAAGATTGGGCAAAAACACCTTTTTGGAAAATTTATAACAACAGCTGTGATCGCTAATCCACCTACCAAGCGTGGTGATTATAGCTTTATCCCCATTTGAGTGTGCCTAAGTCCAACAGTAGACTATAAAAGCTGATGAATGGATACCCTGACATGATATAAGCTCAAATTACTGAAATTTTTAGCATTTAATATGCTTAATTATTTATAAATACCCGATACGAAACGAAAAATGATGTCACAAGCGGGGCTCGAACCCGCACCTATTGGGAATCCGGCCCGACCATTCATTTTTCGTTTCGTATCGAGTATTTATAAATAATTAAGCATATTAGATGCTAAACATTTCAGTAATTTGAATAACAAGGTTGTGTCATCGTTTAATACAATTCTAACTGTAAAGTTTGAAGTATTAAGTCTATACAATGTGTAAACATTGTCCGATGGATGGCATACGTCACCTTGAAGACGTAAGATATAATATGAATCGAAATTTGTATGTCTTAAAATAGTTCACGATGGTGTAAGTGGCAGCACGGTTGGGCCGGATTCCCAATAGGTGCGGGTTCGAGCCCCGCTTGTGACATCATTTTTCGTTTCATATCGAGTATTTATAAATGATATAAGCTGGTTTAATTTCAAGCCAAGTAGATACATTAATAGTTTTATAAGAAGAAAAAGAGGGAATACATCACCTTTGACTTAGTAAATGGTTTGACTGGATTAGTTTCAGGTAGCTTGTCTTCAATACGGCAGCAAGTGTCCAAGTAGCTGTCGCAAGGACTATCATCGACACTGGTAATAGAAAAGATTTTTAACAAAAGAAAATGATAGTCTGCCAGCAGTGCTGCAGCAAAACGGATTTACTGGCATTTATTGAAGAGTTCCGAATCGAGAATCTGTCATTAAAACTTATCATCAAATCTTCACAATTCCACTTTCCATTATGCTATTTCAGTCCCAGAAGGGCTCTCTAAGAGATTAGTCTGCTGAACAATCTATTGAGAAACTCATAACACGGACTACGATCACCGTCGTCATTCTCCTCCAAGCATAGTGATTATGGAATCATCCCCTTTAGGGGGTAACACAAGAATGTTTAGCAGTGAATATCGATATACGTTGGAAATTTAATTTCAATTATAACCGAGTAATTTATTTTTTGCTTACTGAAGGTCAATAAGGCCGACTCCGTCCTCGATGGTGTCAGTGACGTTACAAAGATAGTATTGCACGCATTCTCCAATGGATCCATCTCTTCTTTTGCAAGACATGCCTGTGGAGAAGCAAATATCGTGAAAATACTTGAAGGACGATATATATTTCCATATTATTCACTGAACAAAGGAATTTAGTATATAGTCTTCGTTGACCTTGAAGGCATGCAGAATAATGAGAAAAGTTGTGGTCATGGAAAGAGAAAAGTGTGCCTAAAAAGTATATTAAGTTAATTATAGTGTGTGATCTTGATTGCTCAAAGTCATTTGTAAACTCAGCTACTAGTAATGCCTAGGAGTCTAGTGTTACCGGGCGGGCCACCGAAGACAAAGATCGGGTACCGGTGGTCCGCTCGCACGGCGAAGAGAGGTGTTTGCAGGGTGGGTCCATGGGGTTGCGCGCCGCCTCTTCCGTCGCCCCGGGCCGATTTGCCGGGGCGCGACCACATCAATGGTCCCACCTTGCGAAAAAATAAAAAATAAAAGGAGTCCAGTGTTAAGGTTGGTTCACACTAAAAGTCAACGCTGTTCCCTTACTTCTTCCTATTTATAATAGATGTTTTAACGTCGACGATACAGGAAGTTACCTCTTCTTGTATCATGCAATACGCTGATGATATTGTTTTCTTCGTAAAAGATGTCCAGAAGTCCAGAGCGTGCTGGAAACTTGTTGTTGTAAAAAATGTTGATTTGAAAGTCAGTACAAAAATGTTGATTTGAAAGTCAGTATAACAAAGATAGAAGGTTTTCTGCAATATCCACGATCTCTTCAATTTTACACCCCTATCTCTAGATGGAATACCTATACCAATATGCTTGAATTGTTGATACCTCGGTTTCCTTATCCAATGCTATGGCGACTTAGGTCGCGCGCTGAAGCACATAATTGTTTTGGGACGATAGGTATAATAATAACTGCCGAGTACGCCTATATATATATATATATATATATATATAAATTACGCGTCTCCGCGATGGACTCCTAAAGTACTTAACCGATTTTAATCAAATTTGAACAGCATGTGTAGTTTGATCCAACTTAATAGATAGGATAGCTTGGAAAAATTTTTTTTCATCCAAACAATTTTTTTTCTAGCCTATCATTACAAGTAGGACTAGAAGGTTTACCTGTCTCTGTTTTCGGAAGCGGTCACCTTCCACCCTGTATACACATAATGAAGAAATATGATTTGAGATGATGTTGATAGTTCAGCCAGAAAAGGACCTGTAACAAAAATAATACTTACCAGTTGTTGGATTGGGGTTAATAGGTTGTTTTATGGCAGAAGATTCCTTCACGTTCACAGGTGGCTGAGCAGCGACATTCTCATTTGGCTCCTTACCGAAGATCTCAGAGATAATAGAATCCAGGTCTCCGCCATAGGCGTTTAGGCAGGGAGCCACTGCCAGGATGAGTAGAAATAAAGCTTTGTACATCTGGAGCAATATTATTTAAAAAATTAGGATGGAAAAATAGAGTGGTGAATACAGTTGACAGTTTTCAGTCTGTAGTAAGTCAGGAGGTATTGGTTCTTGTTTGTGAGACTATTGCGCATACCGTAATGATGGCTAGAGTTTCGGACCACTGATCCCCGGGTTGACAACTTTTTAATATAATCTCAGCCAATAGTCTCTCGCAACTAGTACTAGAGCCCACCCCTGGTCTCGCCTCAACACTGTTCATCCTGCATATCAATGATATGCTTTCGATATTTCTAACTAAAAATTAGCACAGCTGTACTTAGTCAAATTAATATGGTGGTCAATAGTATACCAATGTTACTTAGTAAGTTTAAGCTTGTAAAGAATGAAACTAGTAAACATAAAAAAATATATATTTGTGTGGTTTTATGAAACAACGGTAAAAGTGAAATCTTTTTTCGCATTGTAATCATTTAACTAAAAATTTTTGGAAAATATTCGATTTAGGGTTATTAAAATCGCATCATCAATCTTAATTTTATACTTGGAAAATGGGAATGATTATGGGAAATGATAACTAGGTCTCCAACTAATATTTTAAATTAACTCTGTGTTTTTAACATACATAATATATATACAGTGTGTATTAGAGAATGGAGCAGCCGGTCAGAAGGGCGGTAGGTAATGATGGTAGGAACTAATAACAAAAATTTTAAGGGAAAATGTCGATTCCTTAATGAATTAGAGGCATTTAAAGTTTTAAATTTTGTCATTGCATTTCCTTTGAAATTGAATGAAATGTACCAAGTAAATGATAAATAGTTTGCTACATACTCATACTTTCTTAAATATTCATTAGAACCTAAATAAGTCAATGATTACGTTTGCTACAGTATGACAAGCGTCGCCTTTACAGACAGCTGATGAGTCAATGACCTCGACATTTTCCGTTCAAATTTTTGTTGTGTGTTCCTACCATCATTACCTACCACCCTTTTGACTAGCTGCTCCGTTCTCTGTTACACCCGGTATATACAATTATTTAGATGATATAAGTACATATATTTAAAACAAACAAAAAGCGTGGAGCTCTGGCACAAATGAGTAATAGCCTATACACTACACGTTCAGCTGATGCGAACCATAGGCGCCGCCATATTGGCCTCGGCTGTCCTGTCGAGCGCATTTCACTTTACCCCAACTCCGCGGTTATATATAATAAAAGCTTCACTTTAAAAATTTAATGTTGTTATAAAATATATTAATCAGGGTTGGCCTTTTTTTTGCGGTGGACTATGGATGTGGTCTCGCCCCGCGAAATCGGTCCGAGGTGACGGAAGAGGCGGCGCGTGACTCCATAGACCCACCATGTAAAACTCCTCTCTTCGCCGTTCGAGCGGGCCACCGGTATCCTGATCTTTGTCTTCGGTGGGTCAGGGTTGGCCTAACAAATTTCATGTGGGTACCTAGGTACATCTTATTATTGTTCTATAAGAGACGAATTGTACTCTGTCGATGGTGTAATATTTAAAAATAAACAAGTTTTAATACCGCATTCTTTGCAAAATAACATATTAAAACTTATTCGCGAAGGACATTTAGGCATTGATCGATGTAAGAGACGGGCTTGTGACGTATTATTTAGGCTCGGCATAACAAAAGATATTGAAAATTATGTAAGAAAATGTAAAATTTGTCAAAAGAATTAAAATAAACCTAGCAAAGATCCTATGACTTCTGTACCTATTACAGATATGCTGTGGAATTAAAATGGTACTGATATTTTTGAGTATAGCAAAGAAGTTATTTAATCTTCATCATCATCACAGCCCATAAAAGTCCCACTGTTGGGCTCGGGCCTCCTCCGTAATGGGAGGGAAATCAACCTACTAAACCGCGATGGTCAGACGTGTTGGTATAGGGTTTTGTTTCGAATTTTCCTTCTCTCGCATAGATGTTATATGCGTTTTATATCCCTTAGTCGTCTCGTACGATCACTCACGGGTAAGATATGGGGTGGTGAATATTCTTACTCCGTCACCACATGGATGATATATTTAATCTTAGAAGATTATTTTTCAAGTTTTATTGAAGTGGTATATTTAAGAGATATCTCATCAAATTCAGCTATTAATATATTGAAAGCAAATTTTTGCTAAGTTTGTATCAACATTGGATTTTCATCATGTTTCATATTCTCCGCGGTACGCCCAATCCAATGATAAATCTGAAAAGGCTGTACAAATCATTAAGAAAATGTTAAAAAAAGCGATCAATAGTAAAACTAATTTTAATTTAAGTTTACTTAGCTATAGAAATACACGAAGAGAAAATTTGAATTCTCCTGCACAGCTTATGATGAGGCGACAATTAAACAACAGATATACCTGTTCATTACGATCTTTTAAAGTTTCAAAATTATTGCAATGAAAATCAATACAAAAAAAATATTAATCAAATCAAATCATTTATTACGCATAAAAGCACTTACATATTGTCAATTTTACACATTTTTTTAAATTAATCAACCACCGGATTGAAAAGCGGCCACAAACTGAGAAGATCCGGCAAGAAACTCAGCGGGCTCGTCCTTTTTTTTTTAAATTATATGTTTACGCGTGTTTAAAAATAAAACCATTTTTAAAGATTCTATCGCGTTTGTATTTTATTTTTATTTTCCCGACGTTTTGAATACTTTACAGCGTATATTTTGTTCTCCCGTAACGACAACCTTTTTATTTTCCCGACCTTTCGAACACTTTACATCGTTATCCCGTAACCACGAACGCTGTAAAGTATTCGAAACGTCGGATAATTGAAAATCAAATACAAACGCAATAAAATCTTAAAAATATTTCAAATTGATCAAAAACAATTTAATTATTAAACAAAATATTACCTACCTTTATAAAACACCAGACAATAATAACACCTATATACTTTATGAATGCTCTAGAGAGGCAGAGTCGGTTTATATATTTTTAAAATATTTTCCTTAATCACTCCAAGGTTGCTACTACAGAAAAAAAAAAAAAAAAAAGGTTGCTACTACTGACTAAATAGAAATGTGACCTATAAATGTGACATTTCTAGAATATTTTTTTTAAGTGTGAGTAAATCAGAACATAACAGTTCTTTTCTTTTTAAACGGGCAGCCGGCCCGACGCAAAGCAGTGGTAATGTGTTTAACAGTCTATGTATGTGTGCATGTTTGTATGTTCTTTGTAAGCACTATACAGACCAAACGCCAAGGCCGATTTTTATGATTCATACATCGATCGACTCCTCTTAGTCCGGCGAGTGTCACTAAAGACATGATGTTAGTGAAAATTCAATACGGCGACTACTGGACGCCATTTTGTGAAAATTGAAAAAAAATTAAAGTCAACAAACTATGTCAAGTGGGGTATCGTTGAATAGGTATTTAAAAATCATTATTAGTTTTCCCTCGATATTTTTCGGTTTGACTGACCGTTTAAGATCTATATCGATGGCTGTCGTGAAAGCGATGGTCGACAGCGTTAAGAACTGGGACGCGGTCGAAATAGCTGTGCCTGATGTCGCCCTAGCCGAGGGGTGATCGGACCGGGGACTAGTCCGGTCACCCGAAGTGAGGCCGCTGCGTGAGGACGATGCCCCGACGGCGAGGCAGTGACTCGAGAGGAACCCGTGAGGGTAAACCGCCGGGCGGGCCACCGAAGACAAAGATCGTGTACCGGTGGCCCGCTCGCACGGCGAAGAGAGGTGCTTGCAGTGTCGGTCTATGGGGTGGCGAGCCGCCTCTTTCGTCGCCGCGGACCGATTTGGCGGGGCGCGACCAACTCATAGTCCACCGCAAGGGAAAACAAAAAAAAGAATCTATATCGATTTAAAGTTGCGTAACAACCATTCTCACATATACATAGGTCTTTAGACAGTAGATAATAATGGAACATAACAAATGAACACTCGGGATTAATTGAAAAATTAGATTGGCTGTCCAATAATTGGTGAGTTCATTCATCAATATATCAGTAATTCAGTGATGCGGAGGTATTTTTCGGTGCCTGATTGCGTCTTTTGTTAAATTGCTTATTCTATTTTCTTCTATTTCTTCTATAAATATTTTAATTTTAAAACTTAATTTAGTTTTTTTTTCTATTTACTAGTTAAAATAGTATTTAATGTAAACAATTATATGTTTTACTATACACGGTGACATTTATGTCGTCTTAAAAAAGCAGTTCAGTTAACGTATCCAGTATCTACTATTCATTCGTACTATTAAAAGGTTAAAAAAAATATTTACTGGAATATTTTTTAGTAAAAATTATTATAAATAATTACTAATTAAAATAGTAAGTGAACAGCATGTAGCGAGCGGTAGGTTCTCGACATAACCTACGTACTGTGTACCATGGTCGATTCGAACGAAGAGTATTTTTCCCAGCGGAATAGGGATGGCATGAGCACCACTACTACAGAGAGGGGTTTGCGAGATAGAGAGATTCATGATGGGGATCAATGGGTACCAGAATATCAGAACACTTGTCAACACTCTGATAGTACGAGATCTAATGTCCTACCGTATACGTTAGTGATGTGAAGCGATAAGAACTCCACCACCACGAGTCTGCTCAGTGGACACGTAATCCCTATCACGACGCCACACTACGTAACGATCGTCAAATAACTCCGCATCAAAGATACCTGTCGTCAACCAAGTCTCTGTCAACATTATAATATCGCATGAGCTAAGACACAATTGCCGATAAAATGTGGAAGTCTTAGTACGCAGTCCTCGCACGTTTTGATAATATATATTTAACTAACAATTGTAGTTGTTACTAGTCATTATAACTTATATACAAATAAAAACAATTTAACATAAACTTCGCAAAGATTGCGTACTTGTTAATATAATTAAAATATCATCACATAAGTGTGGGTATATAGAATATTGAGCGAGTAAAGAGTGCGCGTCAAGTGGGACTGTATAGAATAATAAAAAAATTTTTAGAAAAAAACAAAAACCGACTTCAAAACTATACCTACGATAAACGATATACAATAAACACATACATACATATCATCACGCCATATCCCTTCCAGGGTAGGCAGAGAGAACAGAGTGCCAGAGAACTCTATCTCTGCATACTTCACTCGCTTCCTCAACATTCATAATTCTCTTCATACACGCTCGCCGGTTTCGGAGACTCTTGACTCCACCTTCCTTCAGTACCTGACCGATCTGGTCTAGGTAGGTTAGTCTCGGTCTCCCTCGGTACCTACATCCTTCCACTTTCGCATTGTATATCTTCTTAACCAGACGTTCGTTCGGCATTCTTTCCACATGTCCGAACCATCGGAGCATTCCCTTTCGCATCTTTACACCAATACTCTCTTTCATACCTACTCGCTCTCTTACGTCCTCGTTACGAATGCGGTCGGTCAGCCTAACTCCACAGATTTTCCGAAGAGATCGCATTTCGACCGCATTAATTTTACTTTCATACTCTTTTCTGCATACCCAACTCTCGCTTCCATACAGTAATGTTGGGACAAGCACTGCGTTATGTATTGCTACACGTGCCTTCTGGCTGAGGTGGTGGTTGCCGAGAGGTTGCCCCAACGCTCCGTTCACTCTATTTCCCGCATTCACTCTTCGCTCTATATCAGTGGTGTACCGTCCATCTCGGCTAAATCCACATCCAAGATATACAAATTCATCCACTTGCTCTAGTACATCATTACCTATTGTTACTCTTACATCTGTTCTGGCTTCATCTCTTTCAAAGACCATTATTTTGGTTTTGCTCACATTCACGCGTAGAGCCCTTTTCTTACAATCTTCTGTCATTGTGTCGACTAGGGTCTGCAGGTCAGTCGCTGACTGTGCCAGCAGGACTGCGTCATCTGCATAAAGCAGAGCAGAGACCACTGAGTCACCCATCTGGACTCCCACATTCATATCGTTCAACCTTTGGAGACATTTGTCCAGATATATGATAAATAGCCTGGCTGATAGAACGCAGCCCTGCTTAACGCCGATATTGACGTCAAACCAAGGCGACATTCCATCATCCAGCCGCACACAGGCTCTACAGCCCATGTAACTGGATTGCACAGCCTGCAGCAGTTTACCGTTAATACCATATTCCGGTAAAATGTCCCAAAGTTCCTTTCGTACAACCGTGTCAAATGCTCTCTCCAGATCCACAAAACTGCAGAAAACCCTCTGACCTAGGGCCAGATGCTTCTCCACAATGTTGCGCAGAGAGAACACTTGATCCATGCATCCCCTTCCACTCCTGAAACCTCCTTGTGTCTCACACAGTAAACCATCGGACACCATCCTCATTCTCCTTTCAATAATTTTACCATACACTTTTGCTGCCAAACTGGTCAAGCTTATGGCTCTGTGATTTGCGCAGTCAACGTGAACCCTTGTTTTTAAACAAAGGCACGATGACTGCGCCATTCCAGTCCCCGGGAACCATTCCCGAGCTCCAACATAAATTGAGGAGCAACAGGAACGCCTCCCGGACACAGGAGCCACCAAGCTTGATCATCTCGACAGACACCATATCAATGCCCGCTGCCTTACCATTTTACAAGCTTCTTATCGCCCATTCAACTTCATCCATACTAATGCCATCGGAGCACGCCGTCGCCGAATGTTGATCTACTAGACCACATGCAACACCGGCGCCAACCGTAGCATCCGCATACATATCGCCAAAATATTCACTCCATCGGTTTAACACGTCTTGTGTTTGTGTTAGAATGGTGAAAAAAGGTGGAGAACCTTTAGACCTTATTTTATTCATTCTGAAGGCTGACCAACCACCCCGAGACTTCATCACCTCCCTCCAAAAGAGTTTGGTGTTACTCTCGAAGTTTTTAGTCAGCCTATCTTCTGCACTCATACTTGCTCTATCACGTTTCTCTTTCACTAAGGCCTTGGTGTCATTCTTACATTGCCGATATATTTCTTTCTTCTGTTCAGTCATACTGTCATTCAGATTCAAAGAAGAGACATAGTCCAGCCACGCTTTCTTCTTTTGCTCTACGGAAGCTGCCACTTCCGCATCCCACCATGCATCACCATTTGTGTTTCTATGCTTCTTTGAACTTCCACATACTTCTTTCGCTGTGTCTACCATACTCTCTTTCAATACTCTCCAGCATTCTTCAATGTCCGATTGCGGCTGGCTTGCCATCGTCAGCCGTTCTCGGACACCCTCTGCATACTTTTCTCTTACACACTCTTCTTGCAACCTTTCAACCTTTATTCTTTCAAGCCCTCCGAAGTGGACACGCTCTCGCCAGTGCCTCCACTTTCTGAACAGACCACTAAATCTCGCAATAACGAGATAGTGGTCCGTATCGACTGTGGGGCCCCTGTAGGCTCTTGCGTCCAATATTTTGCTTCGGAGGCGACTGTCTACCAAAATTAAATCTATTATGCTTTTCTGTTCATTCCTTCTCCATGTATACATATGGATGTCCTTATGTTGGAAAAATGTGTTTGACACAATAAGCTTTCTCTCCATGCATACATCCGCTATGAGCCTACCTGCGTCGTTCACTCTCTTATCACCAAATGGACCAAGTACGTCCTCATAGTCGGGACGCTTGGTCCCCACCCATCCGTTCAAATCTCCGCATACAATCACGCGTTCACTGGTTTCTGCCATATCCAGAACTTCCCTAACATTGTCGCAAAACTTCTCTAGGTCTGATGCCACCGAGGATCCTACGGGAGCATATGCTACAACCATGAATACCTTGGTGACACCTAGTTTTATACGGACCCAGAGAAGTCTGGGATCATACATTCCGTAATCCTTCACACCTGAGGCCAAGCGAGAGGACAACAGCACTCCTACCCCCATGCTGGCTCGATCGCTCTGTGGTACACCAGACCACAGAGCCATCCCGCCACCAGGAAGATCGCAGGCGTCGCTGCCCCTTCGCTTGGTCTCTGTTACACAGAGCACGTCTAGCTGTTTGTCCGCCATGACGGATATCAGCTCGTGCAACTTACCTTCCACACAACCTCTTACATTCCACGTGCCCACCCGGCACTCTGCTCTCCTCGACTCGCCTGACTGGGCAAGGCGTGATGGGTGGCGGCCCCTATCGCCGCAACTGCCGAAGTTCGTACCGACGGGGGCGGGTCGGTACGCGTCGCCTCCGGGGGACGCCCTAACCCGCATTGCGGTACGCAAATACAATAAACTTACACTAAAAAGTAGAAAATAATTCTTTTAATTAGTTTAATCTCAAAGGAATAACAGAACAATTTACGAAATTATAGTATACCTACCTATTTACAGGTAGGTATGTAAAAACTTATATTATGTCAAGAAAAATGGATAATAATATTGTATTTTGTATTTCAAAGCAAGGAGCATTGAAATATAATAAACGAAATTATTATAATATATATATTATTATTCCAAAGGTAGGATACCTTAGAGGAAATTTTGCCAATTATTGCGAACAGGTTTTCGTCTTTTCTTTGGGGAATGCCTTTGATCTCTATGTTGTTAAGACGTGATGTGTAGTCGTTGTTAGATGCTTGAAGCTTAATTTCCGCTATACCACTTTCCACAACTGTGCATTGTTGCTCGAGGTCACTAATTCTGTTCTCTACCCTAGTCAGTCTGGTGTCAAAGTCGTGAACCTTTTCAGTAGTAAAAGTACATGATGATTTTAATTCGACAAGCTCCTCCCTTATGCTTTTACATCTTCAAGTACTGACGGTAAACTAGAAAGATGGAAAGTAATCTCCTGAATTTCTTTCATAATACATTCTAAGGTCACTTCTTTTTTGTTGATTTTCGGACTTGGAGAATATGCCTTGCATGAGATGCATTTCCAGGCAGATCTTCGCTCAGTGCCAAGTCGCTCCCATACAGGCTCAGTGATATTTGCACAGGCAAAGTCAAAGAAGTGCCCCCAATCACTACACTGGACACCAGCGCCATCATAGAAGCTATTTTCACATATTGTACATTTCATGTTTATACACTAATTATATGTTTATATACTATAAAGAATTAAAAGGTTGATGATATATGGACAACTTTACGAATACTAGCACACGTATGGCTCACAGTACTGTTATCATGCGACTGGATAAGTCACAGTACTGTTATAAGTCACTCAGTCGTCTTTTACGGCATTCACGAGTAAAGTAAGTTGGTGGTATTTGTAGCCACTACCACACAACAACAAAAGTAGCGACCTACTCTTAGTTTCTGTTGCTTCTGAGATTGCCTCTATAGATACAGTTGATTAACTATTATAATATTACAGCAAGAAGGAGGAATACATATGTACATATCTATAACAGTACATATTGGGTAGATACTAAATAATTGGGATAAGAGCAGGCTGACGATGGCCAAAATAAATAAATATATTAAGAAAACTCAGCAATTTTTGAAGCACAGATTTTTTTTTTTTCAGGAATCTTAAATTAAACGCAACGGGTTGAATAGTGTTAACAACCAACATACAGCCCGTCGGCGGCTGTGACGTAATGCTATGATTAATAATTATAAGCCATGTATAATTAGTACTTCTAAATACCTTGTATAATAATAGTATATAATTAAATATATAATCTTACATAATTCCATTAAAACTACATCTTAAATATGTTAATAAGTAATTGTTGATTTTATATGTAGGTACTAAAACATTATAAATAGGATAGCAAATTGATTGTAAAGAACCTTTCGTATTATAGCATCGAGTTGAAACAGTACTCCGCTAAAAATATAAACTGTATTTAAATACGTTATTAGTGTTTCAAATTACAACCCTGTCAGTACATAATATCTCAGAAGTGGGATTATTTTGAAAATGTCAGGACCATATCGTAACGGTTTGGGTAAACGTAAACAAAGTGGTAGTGAGTCAACAACGGATTCTGAAGATAAAAATGAAGATTTTTTTTCTTGTAACAACCGTGATAACAATAAATCTAGTAAATGACGACATGTTGCTCCTAGTGATGCAGAGGTAGTTCCCAAATTTCGGCCGGAAGATAACAAAAGCAATGTTGTATGGTGGCTCCACAAAATAGACCAATTGGGCGACGTTTACGGCTGGGATGACACCGATCGGACTTTTATTATGCAGCTTCGATTACGTGGCTCAGCGCGGGAGTGGTATGATGACCTCGATGATTATCATTTAACTTGGCATGAATGGAAGCAACTGCTTCAGGTAGCTTTTCCTCGATCAACTGATTACGTGGATAAATTGGAACGTATGCTGGCAAGAACAAAAGAAGATAAAGAGACCATGACGAAATACTATCACGATAAATTATCCTTATTGAAGAAATGTAACATCAACGGTCAGGATGCTATCTCGTGCATAATTCGTGGACTACCTCATGACTTAAGAGTAAATGCCAAAGCATATAATTGCGAAACGCCTGAGCAGCTATATTATGGGTATCTATCATCAATGGAAAACTTCAAACAAATGGACACGGTAACTGTACGGAAGTCTACCTCTAACATATGGAGAAGGGGTGCTAGCAACGGTACACCGTACTCTACGGCAAACCATCAGCTCCAGCCTAAGAAATGCTATACGTGCCGACGAATAGGTCACGAGGCACGGGATTGCAGACAACAACAGTATTGTGAGAACTGTCGTCGCAGTGGAC
Organism: Lymantria monacha; assembly: GCA_905163515.2. NCBI lineage: Eukaryota > Metazoa > Arthropoda > Insecta > Lepidoptera > Erebidae > Lymantria > Lymantria monacha. The sequence continues at coordinate 4,902,440 of LR991104.1, forward strand.
ACACTACAACGGCCTGTTGGTTCGGTGCATCGTCATCGCGACAGCAGTCGCAAAAGGTTAGTCGAGTATTACACATTACTTATGATATTTATGCAGATATTTACAAGAGGTTAGTCACGGTAAATGGACAACAGATCAACGCTTATATAGATACTGGCAGTAAATTTAATATACTTTGTGCATCATTAGCTGAAAAACTAAAAATTAAAATAGACCCTAGCACTACTGTAATGAGAGGTTTTGGAGGAGCATGTGTAAATTCACTCGGCTCTTGTTACTTAAATGTTTCAATAGATAACGTGCAATTGAGAGGAATAGTTGAATTATCTGCCTATATAACAACAGGTATTGATTTATTAATTGGGCAAACAATGATTAATAACGAATATGTTAGTTTGGTCACGTCGGCTACGTCTGTACGTTTTGTTCCAATTGAAATTGTGCAAGATGTAATTGCGGATATTAAATTAGATGCGTTAGATTTTATTGTAAAGGTTTCCGTTCGTTTAAAACATAATGTTGTAATACCCAAGCAAAATCAATTATATGTAGAGGTTTACATTGAGGATGATAACATTGCCGGATCAGATCTCACATTCTTAACGCATACAGTGTGGATGCAGCTAGGTAATGCAGTGTACCTAATACCTTCTGCGATAATTAATTTAAACCGACCCTTTCTAAAAATTGTTAATTTAGGTCGCACTGATTTAGTTTGGCAATCCCATAGACTAATAGCTAGGGCGGAATTGGTAACTATACCAATGCAAACCAGGGGGTCTGGCGTACTTACTGTTGATGATAATCCGAATACTAATAATATACAAATCGACTTGACAGACATAAGTAAGGGTGATTTAAGTGATACGGAGAATAAACAATTACTATTGCTTTTGAACAGGTATTCTCGTTCGTTTGCGAGGGACACTAAAGAATTAGGTTGCACCGATCTCATAAAAATGCGCATTAAGACAATCAACAACCAGCCTGTGTTTTGTAAGCCCTATAGATTATCAAACAAAGAAAATGAAATCGTCAATGCGAAAGTAAAAGATTTATTAGAAGCGGGTATTATTAGGGAATCAATGTCCGATTATTCTAGTCCCGTAATACTGGTTAGGAAAAAGGGGGGAGATTATAGGCTTTGCGTTGATTATAGGGCATTAAACGCCAATACTGTTAAAGATCGATATCCTTTGCCACATATTGAAGATCAGGTGAATAAGCTCTCTGGCAAATTCTTTTTCACAACTCTTGATCTTTCCCAAGGCTATTACCAAGTCGGTCTTCATGAAGACTCTATATCGAAGACTGCATTTGTAACTCCATCTGGTCAGTACGAATTTTTGAAAATGCCTTTCGGTTTGGCTAATGCCCCGGCTGTATTTTCCCGTTTAATTCAGATGACACTAGGTAGAGTCGATCAAAATATAGCCCTTTATCTTGACGATATAATGTTACCTACAACTACAGTACAGGAAGGCTTAACGTTATTAGAAAAGGTGTTACAATTATTAAAACAGGCTAATTTAAAATTAAATCTAGGTAAATGTTCTTTTCTGAAACGCACTGCCACGTACTTGGGTCATGAAATCTCGGCAGGAACGATACGACCAGGCGAAGTTAAGATAAAATGTGTTGCAGAATACAATAGGCCACGTAACGTTCACGAAATTAGACAGTTTATTGGTTTAACTTCTTATTTTAGAAAGTTCATCCAACATTTTGCCCAAATTGCCCGTCCTCTTACAGAGCTTACAAAGAAAGACGTGAAATGGCAATGGGGTGACGCGGCAGAGAAATCATTTCAAACTCTTAAACAATGTTTGACTGAAAAGCCAGTTTTAGCCATTTATAATTCAGATGCTAAAACCGAATTGCACACAGACGCCAGTAAGATAGGATTAGGCGCAATTTTTATGCAATACCAGCAAGACGATCGTTTAAAACCGATTGCGTATTTTAGTAGAGTGACTAGTAAAGAAGAAAAACTTTACCATAGTTACGAACTAGAAACTCTTGCTGTGGTTGAATCTCTTAAGCGCTTTCGAGTTTACCTGCTAGGACTGAAAGTTAAAGTTGTTACCGATTGCTCAGCTTTAAGAACGACCCTTGTGAAACGTGATTTAATTCCCCGAATAGCTCGTTGGTGGCTCACGATACAAGAATTTGACCTTGAAATTGAATATAGGCCAGGCGAACGCATGAAGCACGTAGATGCATTGAGTAGGAACCCTGTGATTAATACATTACTTATGATTGAAAATTCTGACTGGCTAATAACTTTACAATTACAGGACGATAATATTCAAAACATTATAACTAGACTACAGGATAACTCTGACCCAAATTTATCTGCGAGCTATATCGTTAAAAACAACATTCTTTTTAGAAAAACCGTTGCTGGGGAGCGCTTAGTTATACCCAAACTAGCTAAATACGGCCTATTGCAAAAACTTCATGATCAGATAGGACACCCTGGTTATGAAAAGTGCGAAAGTGCTATCAAGACCCAGTTTTGGTTTGAAGGAATGACCAGATTTATAAAAAAGTACATAAACTCTTGTTTACAATGTGCTTTTAATAAGGGCAACCACGGTAGGCTGGAGGGTGAATTATTTCCAATTAATAAGCCCGCCATACCCATGCATACCTTGCACATTGATCATCTAGGCCCATTTTCTAAAACTCGAAAGGGTAATTGTTATATCCTCGTAGTCATTGATGCTTTCACTAAATTTGTATTCGCACGGTCAGCTAAAAATTGTAGTTCAGTTGAAACGATACGGTTACTAAAAGAAATCATTATGCAGTTTGGTAATCCAGCTAGAATTATAACAGATAGAGGCAAAGCTTTTACGAGTAGGTATTTTAAGGAATTTGCTCAAGAAAATCAATTTAAACATATATTGAACGCCATAGCGAGCCCTCGTTCCAATGGTCAGGTAGAACGAGTAAATCGTACTATTCTAAATGGCCTTAATACTATGTCGGAAAGTGAATGTACATGGGATAATAAACTGGATGATATAGTTTGGGGCATCAATAATACATGTAATGCCACTACAGGTTTTGCGCCGTTTAATCTTATGTTCAGTCACAAAAACTCTAAGTATCCATCCTTCCCTTCGGATACACCTTTAACTCCTGAATCTCTACAAAACGATCTACAAGCTAATAGGGCAACTGCTAAGCTTCGTATCGATAGAAACATGACTATCATGAAAACTCGATTCGACAGTAAACGTAGGCAGTGTATTAAATATAATGTAGGTCAGTTAGTTCTTTGGAAAGGTGGTATATCTAGAGATGCAACTACTGGGGTTACTAGAAAACTGAGTGGACGATACACAGGACCTTATAGAGTGTGTAAGGTGGAACATTCATTGGACCGATACACCATTAGAAGTATAAAGGGCATGAAAGGTTACAAAAAGTTTAACGCTATAGTTCGTGGTGAGACTTTACGACCGTATAAACCAGTTATGTCTGAGGATGATAGTTCAGGTAGCGATCGGGAGTTGGACAGAGAGGATTTAATTGATCTTTTAGAGAGTTAGAAATTTACTTTATATTAAATATTAAGGCCTGTTGAAATTGGTCAATAACTAATCCTAGCAATAGAAATTATTCTTAACTGAAATAATTAATTTAAGTGATAGTTGTAAAATTATTAATGTGTCAAAATAGATGGACTAATTTGCTGTTATTTGTAAATTTCATTTTACCCAACCAACTGACAAGTGTAATAAATTAAACCAGTTACTCATGGACGGCTATGTGATCAAGTCCTTGGTAATTGAAATCCGGTACATATATCTTCATGGACGGCTATGTGATCAAGTCCATAGTAATTGATATCCAGTATATAAATACATGGACGGCTATGTGATCAAGTCCTTGGTAATTGAAATCCGGTACATATATCTTCATGGACGGCTATGTGATCAAGTCCTTAGTAATTGACATCCAGTATATAAATACATGGACGGCTATGTGATCAAGTCCTTGGTAATTGAAATCCGGTACATATATCTTCATGGACGGCTATGTGATCAAGTCCTTAGTAGTTGACATCCAGTATATAAATACATGGACGGCTATGTGATCAAGTCCTTGGTAATTGAAATCCGGTACATATATCTTCATGGATGGCTATGTGATCAAGTCCATAGTAATTGATATCCAGTATATAAATACATGGACGGCTATGTGATCAAGTCCTTGGTAATTGAAATCCGGTACATATATCTTCATGGATGGCTATGTGATCAAGTCCATAGTAATTGATATCCAGTATATAAATACATGGACGGCTATGTGATCAAGTCCTTTGTAATTGAAATCCAGTATATATACACGGACGGCTGTGATTAAGTCCATTATAATAAAAATTGAGGGCAGTTGCCATCGCCAACATGTATAAAGAAGTTATCAAATAATTCTGAAGCCATTTGATGTATTTATCTATACCAAATACATTCAAAGTATTAAAAACGTGCAACACATGAATAAAACTCTTCATAAATACTGTAGACGAATTCATTACTTTGTTACTGCTGTATGTTTTATTTCAGGACCATGGGGTTGCCGCTGAAGCACACAACGCAAGCCGTGGGACACGGCCTATGTAAGGATGGCCGAGTGTTAACAACCAACATACAGCCCGTCGGCGGCTGTGACGTAATGCTATGATTAATAATTATAAGCCATGTATAATTAGTACTTCTAAATACCTTGTATAATAATAGTATATAATTAAATATATAATCTTACATAATTCCATTAAAACTACATCTTAAATATGTTAATAAGTAATTGTTGATTTTATATGTAGGTACTAAAACATTATAAATAGGATAGCAAATTGATTGTAAAGAACCTTTCGTATTATAGCATCGAGTTGAAACAGTACTCCGCTAAAAATATAAACTGTATTTAAATACGTTATTAGTGTTTCAAATTACAACCCTGTCAGTACATAATAATAGCTTATATTTTATAACATTAAATTAGTAAATAAAACTAAACAGTATTATATTGATATTAATGGCTACTAAATAAAAATCGGTTGTCTTCAAGATAAATTAGAAGCCTTATACCTGAATTAGAATAATAACTAATTATTCTAATTCAGGGAAACTGATAAAGTGAAAAGAGCAATGAATAAAATTAATACTAGATAAGTATTAGCAATGAATAAGATAGATCTAAACAGCGTGATAAACAATCTATTAGTAATTCATATATGACTATTTATCTTGTGAGCGTTCTCCTCATTTATGTATTTCGGTAATTAAGCCATCTTATGTAAGCTCCATCCTCCGTACTCCGTATTTCCCTGTGGACAGTTACAACTTGTAGTACTTGTAGTTAACAAATGAACATTTTTAATTCAAAAGTAAACTAAATTCTTATTCTTAATTAATTAAATAATATTGGCAAACTGTCATTTTATTACTATATGTCTGTAATTTAAATATTATCTTGTTTCTAATGTTAGTCTACTATATATATATAAACAATAGCTACATAGAAATGACACGACTATCCTTAAAATTTTCTTAATTACTTTGAAAACCTCTTTAAAAATATTTTGTAAAAAATAATGAATAATGTTCTCCATCTAATATTCGTTGATATTCTTTATTTATAAATTCATTTAACATTTGAAAAATAATTTCGTTTTCTTCTGGATCAGATCTTATGAATCGTACTCATAATTTTTTGATCAGTAAATAATACAAAAAGCCTTAATAATTAAGAATGGACATTTTTGCTTATGTATCTATGATTGCTACTTATCTGTCTTTGAAATTTTCGAAAACTATCTCTTTCTAAAAACACATCTAAAAACCCATCCCACTTATTTAACCCCTAAAGTTGGGAGGTAACGTTGAGAATCATAAATATGAAATGATATTAGTAATTAAAACTTTAATTACTAATATCATTGGAAAGGGAATTGCGAAAGGGAATGCTCCGATGGTTCGGACATGTGGAAAGAATGCCGAACGAACGACTGGTTAAGAAGATATACAATGCGAAAGTGGAAGGATGTAGGTACCGAGGGAGACCGAGACTAACCTACCTAGACCAGATCGGTCATGTATTGAAGGAAGGTGGAGTCAAGAGTCTCCGAAACCGGCGAGCGTGTATGAAGAGAATTATGAATGTTGAGGAAGCGAGTGAAGTATGCAGAGATAGAGTTCTCTGGCACTCTGTTCTCTCTGCCTACCCTGCAAGGGATATGGCGTGATGATATGTATGTATGTATGTGTAAAACTTTAATATTTCCTGTAAATAGAATTTAATAGGAATATTGTAAATATAGACAAAGTAATCAAAATTTTGCCCATGTGGTAACGGATTAAGAAAACATTAGTCACCACTCTCTACATCCCTCTGGAAGTCATATAATCAAGCTTAAAAATCACCCGGTATTGAGCAACCGACTTTATCCCCATTTGAGTATGCCTAACTCCAATTGTGGATGTCATCAGTGGACTACAATAAGTTGATGAATGGATACCCTGATATGATATAAAAAAGATATGATAAAATTTCAAGCCAAGTAGATACGGAGGTTGATAAGAAGAAAAAGGGTTTTTGGCGGGAATCTAAAACGTCATGTGGTGCTCTTGTATTATATTCGTTATCTTAGTGTTTTAACGTGTTATATTAGATAATTTTGATGGCATTTTATGTAATGTGATGTGACGGAACTGCTGAGATGTAGTGAATATCATATAAAAGTGTTTTACAACGTTTTCGTTTTTCATCAAAATTCTCACAAGATACCATTAACAATGTGGCCATAGCACTGTTGATGGCGACAATTTGACTCACTGACGGACAATGACTAATTTGAAGACACTAAAAACTTGAAGATAATTATAACTCGACACTGGCAACAATGGCTCATTTAAGTAGCTGATTGCCAATACATAAAAATAAGAAGAAGAAGAAGAAAAAGAAAGAAAGTAAAACGAAAAAAACATTACCTTCGATTAAGAAAATGGTTTGGCTGGATTGTTTACAGGTAGCTTGTCTTCAATACGGCAGCAAGTGTCCAAGTAGCTGTCGCAGGGAGTTTCTACGTAACTGATGATAAAAAAATTAACATGAAAAATAAATTAGTGAGTATCTCTCAGCAGTCGGAGCAGCGTCGCTAAAATATATTGAAGAGTTGTGAGAGTTTTTGTTATATGTCACTAAAACTCATCATCAAATCTTCGCAACATTTAGTTGGAACTATTTTGATATAACTAAACTGCTTTTAAACAAAAAAAAAGTTATATCATCATTCTCTTACTCTTATTCCAATTACTTGGGGTTGATACAATATGTAATCTTCTTTCATAGTACATATTGTAAAAGTTATTGGCAATAATTTTATGACTGGCCGCCTGCCAGACATCAACCCTTCTTGGGAATGTAATTGTTGACCAAACGGCATCAGCTGGAGTTGGTCTAGGTCGTTATAAAGCTCTTAGTCGTCTTTTACGACATCCACGAGCAAAGTAAGGGTTGGTAGTATTCGTACCCGCTACCACACTGCTAAAAAAAGTTATATATATTATGAAAAACTCCTGAAGATCATGGAGACGTATCTTTTAATTTAAATTTGAAAATACGTTTAAACAAAAATCTTATTTAGAAACCTTGGCTTATACCTACCATGGATAAACTTGAACTTCATTTTCAAGGTTATTTTAGGGTCAACTTTCTTTTTTTTTTAAATGGGAATATCACACGTGTTCACTGAGCGCCCGTTAAAAATACAGAGGCGTGAGCTGAACTTTTCAGGAGCTTAGATTTTTTTCTTTTTCTCACTCTTTGACTTTCAAAAATCACTGTGATATATATTCATTTCTAAATGAAAAATAAATTTAAAAAAATTAAACAAATATAAATGAAGGCTCGTTCCCAACAAATGTCGATAGGCACGACACATTTGTATCTTATAGATGTGTGCGTGCGTGTGTGCGTGCATGCGTGCGTGCGTGCATGCGTGCGTGTATGCGTACGTAGGTGCGTGTATTATTATCCAGCAGTGAACTTCGATATACTGATGGAAGTTTCATCTTAAGTATGACTGAGTGAGTAATTGGTCTTTTGATCTTACTGTAGGTCAATATAGTCGATTTGATACTCGATGATCTCAGGGGCACTACAAAGGTTGTTGAGTACGCATTCTCCACTGGACCCGTCTGTCCTTTTGCAAGGCATGCTTTGGTCTGTTGAAAAGAAAATATATTAAAAATGATTGAAAGCGAAATCACATGCTTATATTAAAATGTTATGCCCAGGACATAAGAACTTGTATGTACATAGTATTCGTTGACTTTGAAGGCATAAATATTCTTAGAATTCTGGTACATACGAGAATTCTAAGAAGATATTTGAGATGGGCATTGAAAGCGAAAACAGTGCTTTTACAGTATATAAGGTTGACATAGAATATACAGGAGGGCAAGTTGCCTCTTCCGATATCATGTTATTCACTGATGATATTGTTTTCAAAGTGAAGGATGTTCGTAGAACCAGAGCATATTGAAAAAAGTGATATTATAAATTCAATAATATTACCTTGAAAATCAGTATAAAAAACATAAGACATTTTCTGCAATTTCGATGATTTTTCCAGTTTTACACTCATACATGGAATAACTATACTAGTATACTTGATCCTCATGACTCATCAATAACTCAGTTCACTTATCTAATGTATTGCATTGGCGACCGAAAAAGATCGTGCGGTAAAGCACCTAACTATTTTGGGATGGATGTAATGGCAGCAAGCCACAGGTATAACGTGTAGTAAAATATACACTTAATAATCTATCCCTATAAAAGTAAAAACTTGTTGAAAGCTTGCTATACTCTATGGGCGAGCATGTTGGGCTAGCAAAAGCGATGGATGAGAGACATCTGTGTGTGACAGGTGGCAGGTATGTGATCAGATAGATTTGCAGTGTGATGAGAATGTCTACGTAAATACAACGCAATATAAAACAAGGATTAAATTGAAAGATTAAAAGGTGCTGGTTATGAAAAACACTGTCAGTCGGTGACATGTAAAAAGAACGTAATTTTTTGAGGTAAATTTTAAGTAATATCGAACTTTTAGAGATAAGGCAAGACCGAAAAAAATAGATGATTATGTGAGGTATGACATGAATATTATATATAGGAAGGGTATGAACGCAAAAATAATATCTAATAGGATTATGTCGAAAAGGAGTCATATTGCGACCACAATTAATTGAATAAGAGCAAGGTAAATAGTAAGGATCAAGCAATGCAAAGCAAATAAGGATGATGTTATTCACTAGTATTAGAGTCAAAATTCTGTCACTTTTCTGTTTGCAGCTATAAATTTCTCAGCTCATTAGTGATAGTACCACTTTTTCGGGAAAATATGACTTTTGAGTAGTAGGGATTTGCCACTGTGGTTAATTTTGTGAATATGAGAGACGGAGACACAAACTCCACCTAACGGTGCACAGCGGTTTAGTTGTATTCCTGATATTACAGAGGTCATTGAGTGACGTATTACACAGGTCCATGAGCGGCATTTACCATTCGCTGTTAGGTAGCGTGATTGCTCATATCAACACAGACAATATAAAGTAGCGTGATTGCTCATATCAACACAGACAATATAAAAGATACTAAAACGAAATATGTATTCTCATCCTTTGTTTATAATACAATGTGTTCCAATCATTATATGCTCGTGGAAGGCATACAATAGACTAAGGAATCATCATGGTAATGGCCAGCATGATACTCCTGAAAAACTAATAACAGGAAAGAATATTATGACATATGAAACGTAAGTAGGCATTACATAAGAAAGAAAACTGGAAATAACGACTAGTCTGATCAGTGTGATCTAGTAAATCAAATTCATTCAGATTATAGAATAGAGTCACGTCCAGCAGTGGGCCATATGTGAGCTAAGGTGATGATGGCAGTTCAACTACAAAAGGATGAACCTCAAACAAAAATAATACTTACCACTTGTTGGATTGGAGTTAATAGATGGTGATATGGTAGAAGGTTCCTTTACACTCACAGGTGGCTGGGTAGCGACAGTGTTCCCGCCGGATTTATTGCTCGTATTCTCATTCGGCTCCTTATTGAAGATCTGAGAGATAATAGAATCCCAGTCATTTGAATTAGAGTTAATAGGTGGTTTTATGGTAGACGATGCCTTCACGTTCATAGGTGGCTCGGTAGTGACTGTGTTTCCTCCGGTTTTATTGCTCGTATTCCCATTCGGCTCCTTATCGAAGATCTGAGAGACAATAGAATCCCAGTCATTTGGATTAAAGTTAATAGGTGGTGTTATGGTAGAAGATTCCTTCATGTTCACAGGTGGCTGGATAGCGACGGCGCTCCTTCCGGATTCATTGTTCGTGTTTCTATTCGGCTCCTTAGCGAAGATCTTTGAGATTATAGAAAACGGGTCTTCGTTGTCGGCATTTAGGCAGTGAGCTGCTGCCAGGATGAACATAAATAAAGCTTTGTACATCTGAAATAATATAATGTAAACAATTAGGATGAAAATATGTAGTGGTAAGGCCATAATGTTCACGGTTTTCTGTCTGCAGTAAACTGTAAGAGGTGGTGAGATTTCACAGCACACCATAATGAGTAGCTGGGTCTGGAACCACTGACTCCCGCATCAATTTTGTTTGATCTCTCGACTGGTGACATAGCTTACCCGTATTCTAGTGATCTCTTCTCAACGCTGTTTACCCTGTATATTAATTACAGAGAGTAATTAATATAGAGAATATTATCCACTTTACCATACGGATATCAACTTGGGTGACAAGCGATACACCGAACAACATAATGTCCCTTTTTTCCCGCAAGGTGGACCATGGAGAGGGCGACGCCCCGACGGTGAAATCTGTCGGGGCGTCGACGAGAGGAACCCGCGAGGGTAAACCGCCGGGTGGACCACCGAAGCCAAAGATCGGGTACCGGTGGTCCGCTCGCACGGCGAAGAGAGAGGAGTTTTACGGTGGGTCTATGGGGTCGCGCGCCGCCTTTCCGTCGCCTCGGACCGATTTGGCGGGGCGAGACGCAGAATGGGTTGAACGTTGTGTTCGATCCCATGAAAACACAAGTTTGCACGTTCATTGCAAAGATTTGAACTCATTTATCATAGGGTCTCAATGAGTAACTCTTCGAATTACCGGGATTAATGTGATCCTTGGCGTCAAAATATCCAATAAAGTCCAGTTTGGTGTCATTTGGAGCACAAAGCTAAATTGGCGAGCAAAAAACTTGGCGTCCTGAACTTCACATACGTGGAATACTGCTCACATGCCTGGGTGGGGCAGATGCTCTCATATATCAATTCGACCCACTTGACTCCCTCCAAAGACATGATGTTCGAATTGTAGGTGATCATTGGGATCACTGACAGATTGGAATCATTAGAGTGGAGAAGAGACTTCGGGTCTCTCCGTGTGCTCTACCGACTCTTTAATAGGGAGTGGACTAAAGAGCTCTTTACCTTGTTACCAATGTCTTCTTTCTAATATAATACCGCAATAAGATTCACCTATGCCACCCGAAAATTACTACACGTTTTCAGCGTTTATTTTTCCTACGTACGTACATATAGCCTCTTGAATAAATTGCCTGCTACGGTGTTTTTCAACGCAATGATATGCCTTACTTGATATAATGTTCAAGGAGACGTATCTTTTTCACGGTATGTTTTGGCTTGGCTGTGTTACTCAGGTCCATGACCGGCAGTTGTCACTTACCATCAGGTAGATGGCAGGCTTGTCTACCAACAGTCACTTAAAGGTGATGTAACTAATATTGTAATTAAAAGACTTGAAAAGTGATTATAGTAAAATTGGTAAACATATTGAAGAAAGGGAACAAACGGAAGAAGGACTTCACTTCAAAAATAGGTCATAAAAATGTATGCGCGGACAATGAAGAGGCAAACGCGTTTTTTGAAAGTGATGTCGCTTATATTTCTTTAATAAATAAGAGATGTGATATGCATATAACATCTATGAAAAAGGACGAAATCTCGAAATAATACCCTATACTAATATCAAGTCTAAGAGATGGCGGATTTGTGGGGCTTGTATGTAAAGAATTCAGCTTGAACTCATGAAAATTATTGAAAATAATTCCTTTGTTAAAAGTTGGTAATATGCCATATACACTTAGCCTATATATAAAGGGTCTTTCAAATAGAGCGGGTCGATGTTAATAATTTGTGGTGGCCATTTTGTTTTGGCGGCATCTGTCAAATCTGTTGTTTCTTATTCAGTCACTGATGCCAAATCACCATGGCAAGTTACACGAGCACACAGAGCAAATACATGCTCCATGGTTGAGCAGCGTGTGCAAATGATAAAACTTTATTATTCAAGAGACAACGCCGTATGTTCACTGAATGGGCTTCGGAAAGCTTGGCAGAGGACCCCGATTTTGGCCGAAAAATAATCTTTAGCGACGAGGCACATTTTTGGATGATTGGTATTGTTAATAAGCAAAATTATAGCCAAAGCAGATTTAGATAAATTGTAAAACTATGGGTATAGATACTTAAATAGCGATAATAATGACAAACATCATTATGAATTCAAGTCACGTTAATATCATTAATGATATGAAATTACAATGACCTAAAATGCTTGTTAACTGCGAAGAATCCGGTTTTGTATAAGTTGATGTCTTTATTAAACAAAATTATTATCATGCTTAAAAAATAAAGTTAGAAGTATCTCATAAATTTTTAAATTCTTGTAGACTGAATTCTAGTGTCCATTGCTTCATCTTCACAAACCATAAATGTCCCACTGCTGGGCTCGGGCCTCCTCCGTAATTGAAAGGAAATTAACCTACTATACCACGCTGGTCAGACATGTTGGTATAGGCTTTGGTTTCGAGTTTTCCTTCTCTCGCATAGAGGTTATATGCGTTTTATATACCTTAGTCGTCTCGTACGTTCACCCATGGGTAAGATATGGGGTGGTGAATAGTATTCTTACTCCGTCACCACACAAAAAAATGTCCATTGCAAAAACATAATGATTTCTGATGTTTAAGCGTGTATTTTATATAAAAAAAACTATTTTATGGTTTCAATGGCGGTTGTATTTGATTTTTATTTTCCCGGCGTTCCGTAAACATTACAGTGTTCATTTTATTCTGCTGTAACCATGAACGCTGTAAAGTGTTCAAAACGTCAGGAAATTAAAAATCAAATACAAACGTGATAGAATCCATCAAAATAGTTATATTTAAAATTGATCAAAAACAATGTAACTCAGAAAAATATCACCTACCTCTATAAAACACCAGATAATAAGTACCTATGTATATACTACAAGAGTGCCCTAGCACAAATGTCCAGAAGCAGAGCCGGTTTACATATTATTAAAAATATTTTCCTTAACTGCTTCAAGGTTTTTGCTACTACAGACTATATAGGAATGCTACCTGTTCAGGTTTTGTTTGATTTCAGGTGTGAGCAAATCAGAACATGACAATTCTTTTTTTTTTGTCACGTAGGCAAAGGAGCTACAATAAGGGCATTCTACTTCTTTTTACGTATTAGCAATCAGCTACTTATACGAGCCTTTGTTGCCTGTGTCGATTTTGGTTATAATTTTCTAGTCTCTTCAGGTTAGTCGTTGTCCGTCAGTAGGTCAAATCGTCACCATCAACAATGTTATGGCCACAATCTTCATTAACATATCGTCTGGCAATCTTATCTTATCTTTATTTCTTATATCGATAGACCTTCCTATTGCAAATGCAAGTCAGTTAGACGCTTTAATGGGTTGATAAGAAAAAATAAATGTGTTTACTAAAGAAGCTTTCCCTAAGGGATTTAAAGTTGTCGAGGCAATCCCCATCTATAAGAGTGGCGACAGAGCCTGTATTAATAACTATAGACCTATTTCTATTTTGCCTACCATTTCCAAAATAGTTGAAAAGCTCTTAAATAAACGTTTAATTCATTATCTTAAAACTGATAACCCTGTCTACATTTCAATTTGATTTTAGAGCTAAAACTTCAACTAATGATGCTGTTCATGAATTAACGGATAATATAATGAAAAATTAGACAAAAAGAACAAAGTAGTAGCAATTTGCCTGGACTAGCAAAGGTCTTCGATACAGTCTCCATTCCACTCTTACTAGTTAAACTGAAAAAAGTGGATATTCGCAGCAGCCAACTGCAATTATTCACCAATTACCTTACTAACAGATATTAACGGGTAAAAATCGGAGACGTCACAAGTGATGGCTTACCTATTACGTACAGTATCCCTCAAGGGAGTGTCCTCGGTCCCACACTCTTACTCACCTATATAAATGAGTTATGTAGTATTATAAGTACCCTACTAAGCAATGGCAAAATAATAACCTTTGCGGATGACACTGCTTTGGTCTTTCATGGAGATACTCGGGATGATGGATCACTTTATGCCTTTGCTCAAATGGGTTGCAATATTGTGTGCTCATGGCTTAAAGATAATAGACTAACGCTAAATGCCACTAAAACTAAATTAATGTCTTACGTTATTAAATCTACTCCATCTAACTTATTTAACAGCTACCCTATAGTATATATTCACTCTTGGTTACCAAATCAACCTCATAATTTTTGTATCTTAGATCCTATAGAAAGTACCTCCCATACTAAATTTTTAGGTATTATGATCGACAGCACTTTAAGCTTCAATCATCATATAGAACTTTTATCATCAAGAATACGTAAGTTGTTATATATTTTTAAAAATTTAAGCCATGTTGCCGATATACAAATTATCAGAATGATTTACATGTCTTTATGCCAACCCATCCTATCATACTGCATATCGGCATGGGATGGCGCTTGTAAAACTAGCTTAATAATAGTAGAAGGAGATCAAAGGGCTTAAATTCTTAAGGTAAGTTTTTCTTTGCTTTTTTTATACCCTTTAAGAGATTTATACCAACTCGCGGATGTACTGATCGTAACGCAACTACATATCTTACGTACTATATTAAAGCAAAACTCCTTACTCCCATATGACACTCTGCGTACAAAAAAGTGAAAGAAATATAAGGTTTTCTCCTTAATTGGGAATCGGTATTCTACAGCTTTCTCTGGTTATTTTTTTTAAGTTTCTGGGAAAGAACTTACTCTCTCAATAAACATCGTTGTGAAAAGACCTTAACATGTTGGCTGAAAACTCTTAATAATGAGGAAACTGAAGGCTTGTTACATGTCCTATCATAGGTATAGAATATATTATACACATACACACATATATGCATACACAAACACACACACACACAAGATACACACAGCATATAGACCTACACGCCCACTGCACACATGCAAAAGTACACAAATTAATTTAAGTAAATTAGAATATACCTAGATAATATTGTATAAAAAAAATGGAATTAACTAAACACCAACTCGTCTGGAGTTAGGAGAGGCTGGTAATCTATCATGCAGATCTTCTTAGTACAGATGCCAGTCTCTCACACAGATACTAACAATTTTAATAAAAAAAAAATAGAAAGTAAAAAGAAAAAGAGATTATTAAAAGAGATTAGATCGGATCAAGTATTTGTTTTGTTAGATCCCCCACAGGTTGTTTGTCTTCTACATGGTACCAGATGTCCAAGTAATTTGGACAAAGACGATCTTCGCCAATGAGAATCAAAATTTATATTAACCACAAATTAAATAACTTCAAACAGTCGCTGTTGAGTTGTTGGAATTTATTGAACAATTCCGTTATTCGTCACGAAATTCACTTGGTTGTGTGATGTGTTTTTAGTCCCAGGACCAACCAAGCCAACAAAGCTGTGTGGTAGCGGTTACGAATACTACCAACCCTAACTTTGCTCGTAGATGTCGTAAAAGACGACTAAGAAACTTATAACGACCTGGGCTAACACCATCTGATGACGTTTGGTCAAGAATTACATTCCCAAAGAGGGTTGACGTCTGGCAGGCGGCCAGTCATAAAACTATTGCCAATAACTTCTACAATATTTACTATGAAAGAAGAGTACATAATATGTACTACATATTGTATCGACTCCAAGTAATTGGGATAAGAGTAGGAGAATGATGATGACCAACCCAGCCAACAAATATAATGGACGGCAGTAGGTACTTATCTGGTAAACTCATCATAATATCAACTGCAATCGCCAGGCATGAATCATCAGATTGCGGAATTGTCTCATTCTATAATTTTTTTACAGCTCTTGGCGGCAAACGAGCATTCAGTACACCTGGTGGTAAGTGTAACAACCGCCCATAGGCCATTGGGCTTCCGGTTCTCTCGCTCACCGAACGAAGCACAGCAACATATTGTCACTGCTCAGACACCGATTCTCTGCGAGAAATAGAAGATCAAGGTACATAATACATATGCAAATTTAATTACGTATTTTTGTAAACCGAATTAATTGTCAAACACTATGCAAGTACTTATCGTAATCGTATCGAAGTCATATTTCAGGTAGACATGGGGAAACCGAAAGAAAATTAATAATATAAAATAAACATAAAAAAATAAAGTCAAATTCGAAATGCAGTAAATTATTAATTTTTTACTGACAAAAATGATCAAAATGGGGTTGCAAGCTTATATGGAACTATTGTTTTTAATGTTAGAGATTTCATAATTCGCACAATTTTTATACATTCGAATATATGGACCTAAATTGTATTGTGCAAACACAGCAATCAGAAATTCGATAGCTGAATATTGTTTTGAAATAATCACATTTTTAAGTAACCTCCACTACGAATGTTTTCGATGAAATAAACTGGAGCGCTAGTGTGCACCGTGTGAGCAATTCTACAGTATGAAGTTGTCGTTCTTCTGTCTAAGTATTTTGTTCTGCGTATAATACCCAGAAAGCATACACTCTGAGACTCTGACCCCACCTTTTGCTGCCGGCTACTCACTGCAGGCTTAGCGATGCGACAAGCTTATGCCTAATACATTACGTGTTTTCTGTGACACTGTGAAAATTCTACTAATACAAGCGTGTAATAAATATGTAACTAATGCAAGCACCGGCAATTAGATTTGTTTCCAGGGTGCGTGTATTAATACTGTGCGATGCGTCTGTGTGATTAGAAAATGTGAATGTGTGTGTTCAATCATAAGTTCCCACGCTCGAGGACTGCAGTCTTAACTACATATGAATGTTTGAAAATATGGATAAATGTATATTATTATTATTTTAATTAAAAAAAACTCATTTTTCGGATCCGAGTGGTCGGCACACAGCACGCTGGGTACCGAACACTCGGATCCTACTATTACAAAATGAACCGGACGCTCGCTCGGATCCGATTGGAAGGCGCCGCTACTATAGCCCCGCCCCACTCGGATCCGAGTGGTGAGCAAGGTATGTGTTAAAGAACAAAATATTCTTGTCTTATATTACCTGCACATACAAAATTGCAAATGCTATTCATCGACTTTGAAGACATGCTGAGAATATTTTTTGTGATGGGCACTGAATGAGAAAATTGTGACACGTCAGATTAACGTGATATTATAGGTCAAATTCCGTCTTATGGTTGATGAAACCCGAGCCCAAGAGTAGGGCTTATATTAACTAAGATGATGATACAATATTATAAATTAAAGAGGGATTATTTGTTACAATTTACAGTCTTCAACACTATCAATTAGAGTTATAGCAAAAGATATATGGTACAGAGCAGGATTTCCAATAGCTGTGGATTTAAATTCCATGTATGGCATATTAATTTTTCGCTGGTATACAAGTTTTAATAAGCACTTTTGTATCATATTCACTACATCCCAATACGCGCCCAAGACGCTAATCAGAACATTACACTTCTTTCTCAGATCATCATCTTGTTGTTATTCCAATTACTTGGGGTCGATGCAATACGCCATCTTACTCCATACAGTCCTATCAGACGTCATCTCTGCAGTCACTCCCTGTCTATCCATGTCATGCCTCACGCAGTCCATCCATCTTTTCTTTGGTCTTCCTTTACCCTGCCTTGCCTGCCTTCAACATTCATATTTAAAACTTTCCTCACAATATTACTTTCATCCCGTCTCATCGCATATCCATACCATGCCAACCTTTCACTCCTTGACTTTGCCGTCACTGGCGCAACTTTCAAACTTCCTCTTATATGTTTATTTCTTATTTTATCCAATCTTGTCACACCACACTTCCATCTCAACATTCGCATCTCCGCTACACGCAGTCGTCTCTCTCAGTTCAGTTCTTACTCAGATAACAGGCAAAAATATATAGGCAGAAAGTGTATTAATATATTTAGGAAACAAAAAGAGCTTCTTCGCTCTTTACATTAAGCTAAAAAGATAATTATAAGAGTTCATATGTTTTCACATATACCTATTTATTCATGATTAACTGTACTATAACATTGAAATTACTGAAATGTATCATTTAATATGCTTGATTATTTATAAAAACCCGATTACGAGCGAAAAATGATTGCCACAAGTGGGATTCGAATCAGTTTGGTTGTTTGGAAATCCGTTCCAATCATGCTCCCACTTACACGAATAATCGGATTTTTATATATAATCAAGCATATTAAATGCTAAATTTCAGTAATTTGAATAACAGGGTTGTGTCATTATTTAATACAATTCTAACTGCAAAGTTTGAGTATTAAGTCTGTACAATGTGTAAACAATGTCGGGTAGATGACACACGTCTCCTTAAAGACGAAAATATAATACGATGCGAGAATTAAATGTCCTACAATAGTTCACGGTGGTGTCACGGTGGCTCGCTCGCACGGCGAAGAGAGGTGCTTGCAGGGTGGGTATATGCGGTCTACTGACGACAAGTTCACGCTGCTCCGGTGGCAGGTCCAACGACGAAGGCGAGGTTCACGGGTGGGTCGGGTATGCGTGCGTACGCTCCTCTGTCGTCCCGGACGGTGTGGTGCGAGGAGTGCGCCGACCATAACCCAACCCAAAAAAAAAAAGGATGGGTCTATGGGGACGCGCGCCGCCTGTTCCGTCGCCCGGGACCGATTTGGCAGAGCGTGGCCAATCCATAGCCCACCACAAAAAAAAAGTGAAACTCGATAGCATTTCTTTGATTATAACAAACTTATATTGTATTGCACGATTAAACGTGATGTGCAATTACTTTCTTAGTGGATTTTTTGTGTTATCAAAATATATATTGAAAACCTTTGGCAATATGTACGATGTAAGATAAGTACATATTTCATTCAACCACAAGTAATTGGGATAAGAGCTGATAATGATGATTTAAACTTTATATAAATTAAACTTTCCGTGTGGTGACGGAGTAAGAATACAATTTTAGTAATAAAATTATCGTGAGTTTGACACATTAAACAGTTGTATTTCCTGCAATACTCACGCATTAGAGTCGATTATGTCGACCCGCACTGTGCGCGTCGGGAGCTCGCAGACGCAGCTGCGCACTCGCCCCGATGATGAGCATCGGACATGCTCGAAACCCGGGTCGACATAATCGACTCTAACGCGTGAGTATTGCCGGCAATACAACTGTTTAAGAATACAATTTACCACCTCCTACATTACCCGTGGGTTGTCGTAAGAGACAACTAAGGGATATAAATGTATATAACATATATCCAAGAGAAGGAAAATTCGAAACAAATCACTATACCAACACATCTGATCAGTGTGGTTACAGTAGGTCAATTTCCTTCCCGTTGTGGAAGAGGCTCGAGCCCAACAGTGGGACATATATGAACTGAAATGATAATTAATGATAAATAAAACAGCTTGTTATTTTTGTTTAGTTTTATTTTTTTACTGAAAAATGAGTACTTATTGTTGGTACACTTGAAAATCTCATCACGGTTTTTCTAAAATATATAAAAAAGTATATATTGACGTATAAAAAAGTAACTATTGCACTAACTGAGAACTTATTAACCAATCAATAAACTCACAATCATCAAGGAGATATAATAAAAAATATATATATAAAAAATATACAAATTGACTATGGCAACATAAATGAAAAATGAGACAGTTTAAGTTCTAAATAAACTAATATTATATTTTTCCTTCAATAAAATATTTTCATGAATTTACAGTCTAAAAAGATCAATCATATTTCTAACTAAATCATAATAATAAATTTAATATTTCAAAATGTAAACAAGTTTGTAATAATTATAACAATAAAAACATACAATTTCAAATGACATTTAAAAAAAACTTTGAAATTTTCAATAGAACTGTCAATATAACTTTTTTTATTACAATAAATTGGATGTGTTCGGCAATTATAAAATAAAAAAATACTACACCATAGACAAATGCATTATTTAGGGTGTTAGTAGGTATATGTTCTGGGGTCGTAACCCTTGCCGGCTATTTTGTCGTCGATCCATTCTCGTAAATTGGCTACGTCCACGTACACTCCAGGGGTGCCATCCTCTCCGCAGCCAATACCCCATGCCACTATACCGCTTTGCATATAACGGTTTTCTTCATACTATAAGAAAAATGGGTTGCTTTAAATAAAATTAAATTATTAACAATAATATTCACCTACAGCTTATTCTTTGAAATTGCACATTATTTATTACTTTTCCAACTGCATCGAAGCAGAAAAGGAGGCTTATGTATTTGTCATACTCCTTCATTAATTAATTAATAATACGTCATTAAATTCGTTTCACGCCGTGAGTGTGATTAATTACAGAAAAAAAATAAAAATTAAAATATTTTTTTATATAATGTGCGGGCTAATAAAATTACTTTTCAAGACCATCTAGTATGTCATATCAAAATAAAGGGCTTTTTAATAAATGGCTTACGGAAGTGTCGAACACATGACACATACATTAGAATTCACTGCTAAGACGACTAAGAAAAGTTAACTTACCTGAATTGGACATGACAATGGAGATCCTCCATCACCTCTACAGGCATCCTTTCCTGACTCACCACCAGCGCACATGAAGGAACTGTGCAGTTGGAAGTGTTTACCCAGACGAGTACGACGAAGTGCTGTTTGACATGCCATCCGATCTACCACGGGTAGCTCAATCTGGTAATGAAAAAATGGGTAATTTAAGTGATACCAATTTTTTGGAGATTCTCTTACTTCTTTCCTAATGTGGTTCAAGGAATTATTAGCTGGTCTATTAGTTGCCTCGAGATCCATAGCTGCTTGTGCGATCTGAACCACACATTTTGTATTATATTTCTTTTTTTTTTTTTAATTATTTCATCATCATCATTCAGCCTTTTGTCATTCACTGCTGGACATAGGTTTACCTCTACCTACTCCACCACAAATTGCGACGTTGTGCCAATCCAATGACTCCCAGTAAATCACCAAATCGTCGGTGTACCTTGTAGGGAAGCGATTGTTATCGGTTCGTTGAGAGATTTTCTCCAGCTAGAGAAAGAAAACTGTCAGCAACGTAGCTATTGCTACCGCAGAACTAGCAAGAAGACGTGGTTAATCGTTCCAAACTCAAAAAGTTTTATAAGTTATAAAAGAAACCACTAGTTCATACCTTCTTCATAATAACCTGGTATCGACCTTCCTTTCCAAATTTGTCTTTACCCCAGCCGGTAGCGAAACATCGTGTGCCTGCAGGCGTGACGGCTTTTGCAACAGGCAAGCAAGCGACTCCTACATTAGGCGCCAAATCCATGGGCTTATCCAGAAACAGGACAGCAATGTCGTAGAACAGGTTACCTGCAAAATGTAATATAAATGAAACTTTTCTGTAGTGATGGAGTAAGGACACAGTATATGACCATGCCTTCTTTTCTTGTGATTGTAAAAGACGACTAGACTCAAACCAATAGCATTTCACTCTAAGAGAAAAAAAAAAGAAACCTATACCTACAAAAAGTCTGAATAGCGTAGATAGTAATATAAGTCAATTTCTCTCTCATTGATGCTCAAAGCCAGAGTGTAATGTATATATAAGTGCCAAGCTGATGATTTTAAAAGACCATTATCCTATACAAGCATATAATTGTAATAAAGGGCAGACTCAATATAAAAACGTATACCGAAAACTAAGAAAACTATCTGAATAGCATAGTAGGTTAATTTTCTTTGGCTCGAGCTCGGCAATTAGACATATGTGAGCTGAGATTATGACGATATAAAAAAAAACATCTTTAAATTTTCAGTAGCAACAAGGCGTCTGGATACCATGGATGCGCGTTCATGACTGAAAATGAAATTCTATGATTTATGACAATGAAACGTAGTTTAAATTACTGAAATTTAGCATTTAATATGCTTAATTATTTATAAAACCCGATTACGAAGTGAAAAATGATGTCACAAGCGGGATTCGAACCCACGCCTATTGGGATTCCGGCCCAATCGTGCTGCCACTACACTGTGCTGCCGCTTGTGACATCATTTTTCACTTCGTAATCGGGTTTTATAAATAATTAAGCATATTAAATGCTAAATTTCAGTAATTTAAATAACAAGGTTGTGTCATCGTTTAATACAATTCTAACTGTAAAGTTTGAAGTATTAAGCCTATAATAATGTGTAAACATTGTCGGGTAGATAGCATACCGTCACTTTAAGACGTAAATATGATACGAAGTGAAATTTGCATGTCCTTACAATAAGTCACGGTGGTGTAGTGGCAGCACGATTGGGCCGAAATCCCAATAGGCGCGGGTTCGAATCCCGCTTGTGACATCATTTTTCACTTCGTAATCAGGTTTTATAAATAATGAAACGTAATCTTTAAACGTCGACCTTATTAAGAAGCTTAAAAATATTCAACATACAACGAAGTTAAAATGTTCCTGGTCATCATTCGACCTCTACTTTCCCCTGGGAGTCGTAAAAATGGCCTGAGGAATCTCTAGAAGAGTAACAATTAGCCTAAAAAACTGACTATTATAGCATTATTCCCCTTTGGAGAGTAAAGTAGCCTACATCTAATGGTAAACTTGGATAGGCTGACAGATAATATACAGAGAGGGTTATGATTTGGGTTTCTCTACGTAGTAAAATTTGGAATGCTAAAACCTGAAGCAAAGCTGTAATTGAGATATATATCCCGAAAGATATGCGGAAGTTTAAAATGAGCTGGTCACATTACTTGACGAACTGAAAACCATTTGGGGAAAGAGGTTTTCCACTGGCATCCACGAATTACCGTAGGATGAGGGTCACAGAGAACCGTGCACCTTAAATTCCAAATCATCCATCCAATAGAGTATCGAGGTGCCTTTTGAACTTAGACCTACTTACATACATACATATCATCACGCCATATTCCTTGCAGGTTAGACAGAGAGAACAGAGTGCCAGAGAACTCTATCTCTGCATACTTCACTCGCTTCCTCAACATTCATAATTCTCTTCATACACGCTCGCCGGTTTCGGAGACTCTTGACTCCACCTTCCTTCAGTGCGTGACAAATCTGGTCTAGGTAGGTTAGTCTCGGTCTCCCCCGGTACCTTCATCCTTCCACTTTCGCATAGGCCTACTTCAGGGGAGATAACGCTATAATAACCATGTTGGCGATAGCAGTTGGTGTTATTAGATCTAGAAGAAGAAGTTTGCTGTTCATTCTTCATCTCACTCGGGGAATTATGAAGGATGACATTTTGTATTTTTAACCATTATATGGAGAATTTTCCAATTCACCACCCCTATCTTTCTTGTGGCTGTTGTAAAAGACGACTAAAGATCTATGAAGTATGCATATAACATCTATGGCAGAGAAGGAAAACTTGAAATGGAGTCCTAGACCAACCTGTATTACCATAGTAGATTAATTGTCATTTCTGTTGTGGAGGAAGCTGGAACCCAGCAGTGCGACCTATATGAGCTTAAATGATGATATGGGCAGTTCATTACCTTTATTAAAATCTTTATGTATCGCCATAGAAGTGACATCTCTGTCCTGGAATGGATGTATCTCTTTAGTGCTTTGTGTGTCCCATTCGCCTGCTCGTACCCTATACGACCTGGGTGTGACGACGTAGTGCGCTGCAGTCAGAACCGCACTAGGATGAATCAGTGACCCACCGCCTATGTATACATTGAGTTTCTGACTTTCAGGTGATTTCTCATCAATTGGTTCCAATCTGAAAATATTTTTTTTTGTTAAATAACCAAATAAATATTGCTATTATAATAATAGGTGTGTGTGTGTTTGATTACAAGCATTGTCAATTAGATTTTCAGTCAAAAAGAAGTCGAAAAGATTTTAATTTTGTAATTATGTGTGTGCCTACATGTGCCTGTGCACATGCAGTCAAATCATAGGTACATTCACTTAAATCACAGGTACATTCAATCAAATCACAGGCACATTCAGTCAAATCACAGGCATATTTAGTCAAATCACACACACACACACACACACAATTTGTTTTTATCTTTCTTGAAAGTCCGACGTATCAGGTCTCGATCAAGAATGCTAAAAACTATTTGAAATTTAATAATATATATATAATAATAATGAGAAACAAAATTAAGACGTGACAAAGACCATCAACCATATTTCCACTTCTAATAAGCGGGGCCAGCAGAACCGACTCCTTGATTGACGATTATACTTCAATTACTACTACTGAGCCTGCATCAGCTCTTGATTTTCGAAATTGCTCTTGGAAAACCAGTGCTTTAGCCTGTCTGAGAGATTTCTGACCTGAGGATAGCAACCATCCAAGGGAACTCGCCGAACTTGGTCTCGCCAGCAGTCTCACCGGTTGTTCTGAGATCAGCGCCCTTGGGGTTTCGCCAACCGCAACCTTCGCGCTGTGAAAAAAAAACCATTTTCATGGTGAAAAATGATAGAATAATTGATTTATTTTATACTTGTACGAATAATTTTGGAGTCTGCAACATTGTAGTTATAGTCAGCGTTTGAAGTTTTAGAGGGAAAAGGAAAACGTCATGTGGTACTGTAGAGATACATAAAGTATATTAAAAAAAAATGTATTTCAGTATAATATTTAATAATTTTAGTGGTATTTTATGTAATATAATACAGATGATATGCTCAAGTGTAATTAATTTGATATAATAAAATAGTGATTTACGGATATTTTCATGATCTGGTAAAACTCCCAGAGCAATTTTTGTTGTCTTATTTGGTTGTCAGCGCCCAATTAATAATAACTATTCGACTTATTGTTATTATAAATAAATCTTTTCAACGTGAAGAAGTAGAATAGTAGTAATATGATATAAATTATGAAGAAAATTGTTCAAGATTTTATAATATTCAAATTTGATTCATTTTTGATTGAAGGACTTTATAGCCATGGTTATAAGTAAATTATTAAAACAAGTCTCTGCTTTCTTATAACTTGTAATATGATTTGAGGAGTTTTGGCGGAAATATGGAAATGTCATGCCGCACTCTTGCATTTTAACTTTTTTTTTATATTATTCATTATTTTCATTGTTATATATTGAATAAATTTATTGGTATTTTATGTAATTATAATACAAATAAAGTGCTGATGTGCAGTAAATATGATATAATAGACGTTTATGTGTATTTTCATGTTTTGCCGAAATTCCCAAAGAAACCATAATTTAGTTATCAGCGACCAATTAACGGTAACGACTTATTAGTGAACATAGACTATTAATGGGCAGAACAAAGACTATTAATAAAGTCTTTGTTCATTAATAAGTCCTAAAAGTTGAGTACAACATGAAGAAGTGCTACTTAATATGCGAAGAAAATTATATAAGACCTGGCTGTATGTGTTCCCTTTACCTGCCCGAATGGAAGAACAGAAATAAAAAAAAAGTAATATATTTAGACAATATGTTGTAAAAAATATATGCAAACGAGAATTATTCTATTATCTAGAGAAACGATCCACGAAATCTTAAGAACAATAAAAAGATTGTAACATTTTTAAATTTATAAATTATAATTAATAACAAAAAAAACTCAATAATTTCCTAAAAAATCCTACTATTAAGTTTTTAATTTCGCTCCATCTAGCTGTGATATCCAGTGTCGAATATAATTTGTCCCCATGGGAAATTATGATATAACCATTGTGCTTGGTCATCGTTGTGTTGGGTCGGCTTCTTCCTGGGATGGGGGGTCATCTGCTATGCTGGTGATACCTTCGTCACGGTGAGAAGGCCCTCCTTCTAGGGGGCTGCCCGATTGGCTGGAGAGAGGGTTACGCTCGTCGTGGGCCAGATCGGCATGTTGGGCCGGAGGGTCTCGATGGAGAAAATCGAGGCCCTCTTATTTCATGGCCCAGATAGAGGGCCATGAAATAGGAGAAGGGGGAGGGGGCCCCCCGAGGAGCACACATCAGCGTGTCTGGAGTTGCCATGCCAGTGCGGGCCCAGATGAAAAATCTGGGTCTGCACTTTGATTCTAGGTGGAGTTTCGAGCCACACTTGGCCCAGCTCGTCCCAAGGCTCGTTTAAGACAGCCGGAGCGCTAGGTATGCTTCTGCCAAATACAGGCAGTCCCGGGTCGTCCCATTGGCGTTTATACGCCGGAGTGGTGCGGTCAATGGCGCTGTATGGTGCCCCTATTTGGTCGGACTGTCTCACCGCCCGCAACAGAGCCCTTCTGCAACCTACC
Organism: Lymantria monacha; assembly: GCA_905163515.2. Taxonomy (NCBI): domain Eukaryota; kingdom Metazoa; phylum Arthropoda; class Insecta; order Lepidoptera; family Erebidae; genus Lymantria; species Lymantria monacha. The sequence continues at coordinate 4,929,079 of LR991104.1, forward strand.
GGACATGGGGTCTTCAGTAAGTACCTGCACAGAATTGGGAGAGAAGGGGCCCCAAGGATGTCCCGAGTGTGGCGCATTAGTAGACGATGGGCGTCACACCCTGGAGGTATGCCCCGCCAGGGGCTCCCAGCGCTACGTCCTGTCATTGTCAACCATCATCTCGAAGACGCTTGACACACACACAGGTGCTGGTCGTCGATAGCCTCCTTTTGTGAGGCCATCATGAAAAGTAAAGAGGTTGCGAACATCAGTAGGCGATCACTCCGGCGCCCCGTAAAAGCGCGGAAGGGGCTGCTGTTTTAGTGGCTATTCCGGTCGATCTTTAGCTAGAGCTAACCAGTGAGTCCCACATTGAAAGTTTCACTGACGGGGGGATACAGCGTAAATGCGTTTCCACAGCGACAACAAAAATTTATTTTAATAACTTTTGCAATATGTCCGAGTGCATATTGCGTCGACCCCAAGTAATTGGTATAAATGCAGGAGAATGATGATATATTTAAAAATCAATAAATAAACATATAAATTACAAATAAGATATATAAGTAAAAATAGTTCTGTTTCCATTTTATTTATTACAATACTTCAGAAAACGAATGAGTTAAAAAACAAACATGTAAATCTCCGCCATTTATCGGTAGAGGTCAAGGTGATACAGAAGGTCAAGTATAATTTATTCGTTGTGTTTTATTAAAATAACTAACTGATCCACGCGTTGATTACTTTAGTTACGAGTTCTCCGTCTCTTGCATAGATGTTATATGCATCCCTTAGTCGTCTCTTACGATCACCCACGGGTAAGATAGGGGTGATGAATTGTATTCTTATTCCGTCACCACACGGAAAATTATACAAAAAATAAAAAGCGTACCCCAGGGTGTAAGTATGAGTCTGACCATACCATAGCCAGTCGTCAAAAAATAACGATTAAAAACTATTGAATAATTGATAATAATTAATAATAACAATTATTACATATAAATTGAATATAGTGAACACAGCGACACAGCAGTGAATAGCAACTGACTGTATCTTTCTCGCTTGGGTACACTCGGCGGCCCCGAGTTCATCCGATCGAGTCTTTCACCTCAGAGCGTGACGCATCAGCCTCACTTACAGCCTACGAAAAAATCTAAGTACGGTGCGCCAAAAGAAGTTTTCATTTCAATAATATTATACGGTGAGATATCACTTAAATATATAATAAAAAGCAATTTACAGGATAAACCGTAGGGAGCTGACCACGCGTCTGAGCTGCACGGCATGGTAGAGCTACTGATAGCGGCCGGTCAGAGCCCGCGCATTCCCTTATAATCGCCCGCCTAACATATATTGAGTTTACTTATGGTATTTGATTAAACTTTTCGTGTAGTGACAGAGTAAGAATACTATTCACCACCCCATATGTGGGTGATCGTACGGGACGACTAAAACGCATATAACATCTATACCAACACGTCTGACCAGCGCGTTATATTAGGTTAATTTCCCTCCCATTACGGAGGATGCTCGAGCCCAACAGTGGGACATTTATGGTCTGTGATCATGATGATTTGATTAAAATTATGATATCTCCTAATATATTCATTGGTATCAAACGATGTCAAGGGATGTTTTACTCAAAATTAAATGCTTGTTATAAATAACGTATTTATTTGAATAAAGATTAATATCATGTTTATAAAAGCAGCCTCGCAAATAATGTGTTATTTTAAAATAAATTTAAATATCATAAAATGATTATATTGAGGTTACCTTAAAAGGTAGACATATGCTGTCATAGACTTTTTTTTAGAACTTTTAAATGGGGAACAATTGTGTTACAGTTATTTTTGCTTATCTTTTACCGTTTACGCAGCAAAGGCAAAGAAAACTCCTAAAAGAATTGTTTTTCTCCCTTTTGTGCTACATTTTACATTGATGTTCAGCTCCTATAGATCCTAGCGTGGTGTTATATAGCCTTTATCGATAAATGGACTATTCAACATAAAAATAATTTTTAAATTCGAACCAGTAATTTTAGCACATTTAACTAAACAAACAAACAAGTTTAATTTTGTATAGATGATAAATTTAATATCTCGTCTTACGAATATAATGTATCATCACCAGGATCCTCTTTTATTCTGGGTAGTCTGGGCACGTGCCCGAAGTCCTTTCTTTTTTGCTCACGTAGTGGAAATTTATTTTCATACTAATCCCCGCCGATGAGAGACGGGGAAGTAGGGATTTACCGGTTATTTACGCGACTGAAATAACCACTAAAATCACAGTGCTATTACTAGGTGCCAGAGAGACCTTCTAATGACTTTCTATCGTGGATACTTCTCACACTTAATCGATAGGTACTCCTCATTCACGTCAGATCACCAAACGATTACCGATATTTATAGTTATCCCTCCAAGGGTCTCCAAACGACGGTCCTGATCGTTTCGTCAACTTTCTTATCATCATCATCAGCCAAGACTCATTGCTGAGCTAAAGCAGACTACGAAATATTAGGCAAATTGATCTACCATATGCCACGCTGGTTAGGTAGGTTGTATAGGTTTTATTTTGAGTTTTCCATGCAAAGATCATCATCATCATTACAGTCCATATATGTCCCACGGTTGGGCTCGGGCCTCCTTCGTAATGGAAGGGAGATTAACCTACTATACCGCGCTGGTTAAACGTGTTGGTATAGGATTTTGGTTCGAGTTTTCCTTCTCTTACATGCAAAGATATTATCTGAAGATCTTATAGACGTTTAGTACGGCATTCACGAGCAAAAAAAATGGTAAATTGTATTCTAACTCCGTTACTACACGGAGAGGTTGATGTTAATAACAGGCATATGATATGCCTGTTATTAGCAACCATCATTAGCAACCATCTTCTTTTATCTAACTTCTATATCTATAAAAGAGGATGTTTGTATATATGACATCGCTAAACTCAGAAACTATTTGACCGATGATTATGAAAATTGGTATGTATATAGATTTTTTCACAGAGAACGTTTACATGCTATCACCATTAATATAATTCGCCACCAGGCGGCGCTGCGATATATCGACTTCAACAAACAAACCAACGTGCTGGGTTTGCTAGTAATAATTAAAACTTGAAAGTATATTTGTTTGTACGTGCTAATCCCAGGAACTACCAGCTAGGATGCCAAAAAACCTTATTGCATTAAAAACCTTTTTGATCCAGGAAGGTTATTAACTAAGATATATAAAACGGCTATAAACAGGATTGGAGTCAACGTCTGTATTTGTTATCAAGTCGGGGAAAAAAATAATGGGACATCACGCATCAAAGTGGGGTAATTATCGTTGTCATTTCAACTGCAGAGATAACGAAAATGACAACTGATGTATTGTGAATAATGTAGATATTACTTATGCCACTGATCTAAGTGGGTATATAGGGCACAGCCGTTAAATAATAAAATTGTAAAATTCATTAAAAAAACTAATATCAATTTAAAAACAGCTTTAAATGATTATACGTTTCAAATTATAATCGCTAATGAGCGCTGCATTTTTATTTTCCTTGACATAAGCAATTTTATATGAAGGTAAAAACGCTCTTTTCAATTTTATTATACGATTAAAAATACTGGTTCCTCTTAATTGTTTGGTTTTTGTTTTCCTTAAAACGTTTTTATTTATGGAAAAACAGCAAACAATATATATGTTGTATATTAATGCTAAGATTTGTGTAAATCTGAGCAAAGTAACTACTGCGTTGACCCCAAGGTCTGGACATATGCCACCAAAGACAAAGATCGGGTACCGGTGGCCCGCTCGCACAGCGAAGAGAGGTGTTTACAGGGTGGGTCCATGGGGTCGCGCGTCGCCTCTTCTGTCTCTCCGGACCGATTTGTGGGGGCGCGACCACATCCATGGTTTACCATGCAAAAAAAAAACCAGGTCTGGACATATGTCGTCCGTTGCGGGGCGATGAAAGAGCGGCGCGTGGTCCCATAACACGGCGTATTTCTTCCCCATCGCAATTGGGTCAGCCACTAATACCGAATCCCTGACATCCGTGGCCATCTCGGCGGGAACTATGTTTAAAGTCCAATATATGTATAAATTACCAATTATATATTTGTAAAGTCTCCCGCAATACAAGGATTAATCTCTTAATAAATACTAGAAATAATTAGAATTTAAACCAAGTAGATACGTTAATGGGTTGATGAGAAGAAAAAAAAAGAAATTATAAAGAAAAATGCATTACCTTCGGCTCAGAAATTGGTTTGAGTGGATCATCAACAGGTCGCTTGTCACCTACATGGCAGCAAGTGTCCAAATAATTTTCACAAGGACCATCCCGGACACTAAGAATAAAAAGTATATTACATAAAAAAAAAAAACTAGAAAAAAAAACAAGACCATTTCGAAATAAATCGTGCTGTGTTAGCAGCTATGGACACTGCCAACCTTTAATTTGCTCGTGGATGTCGTAAAAGACGACTAAGAGATTTATATAAACCTGGGCCAGCTCCACCTGATGCCGTTTGATCAACAATTACATTCACAAGAAGATTCGACATCAGGTAGGTGACCGGTCATAAAATTATTGCCAATGACTTTTGTAATATGCATGATGGAAGAAGAAGAGTATACATTGCAATATGTACACTATATGGGACATTCTTTTACAAATCGTACACCTTTTTGACTTGACAATTTTGATTGGTCCCAAAATTTTTTTTTAGAGTCTATACTGAAAATAAGCAGACACGTATACGAGAATTTTTTTCAAAAATTTTTTTTCTCGAAAATATGACCATTGTGAATTTCAGTGCTTCATCAAATTCTGTTACATGTAAAATTCATTATCTCTGGTTCTACTAATGATACCGTTGATTTTTTTTTTTATTTAAAAGGTAGTAATATCAGCTTTCAGTCACGTGAATAATTGTACTTCTCCAACTTGAGTACCTTGGTAATAATAATAATTTAATTGTTTAAATAAATATTATCATAATGTTAGCCACAACGAAATCAATTCAAAAAAATACTATCGTATTCGTAATTTTATTAGCTACAAAAGCCTTCTTTCAGAAAGATGGGGCCGTTACTAGTTTAAGAGTGAGAAAATAATTTCTGCGCTTCACGTTGCGCGGGCAGCGCGCTCAAGTACTGAGCACATAAAGTTTTATTAGAGTGACTGTCACGTTGGCGTAAATTTTGTCTTTCGGCAATTATGATTTATTTGTGTTTTAACTAATATAAAAACTTAGTCAAGTATATGTGTTGGGTATAAACATGTGTTCAGCAATTGTTTAAATTTTACTGAACGTTTGATTCAACCTGAAAACGTAAAAAGGCTAACTTCAAAACGTATACGTTCATTCCACTGTTTCATGCCTATACAATAGTATTTTATACAAACGAAGTGCACACCATTAATATAAATTCAATGAAATCTAGGCGAATAAATCCTATAAATCCTGTATCGAGAGATAACTTATTTCTAAAACTATAATAATAAGACTCTACTGACTGAAAATTCAATACTGCAATTTGAATTTAAAGACCGAAAGATTATTGAAGAAACGATTTAAATTACGATACAGTCACACAACGTTATAAGTTCCTTCTTTCGCTAGAATGTTGTACAAGAATACTATACGTTCATGTAATACTTGACAGAATGTACATTGTACAATAGTACATAATTATTTTATGATTGCCACTTCAGTGAAATATTCCTGTGAAGAAAAATGTTTTGCTTTTGCTATTTTTTTGTGTGATAGGTATGACGCAATGGTATGACAACGTTCCTCTTACTGTTACAGCTTTTTGAAATCTTGTTTGTAATTTCTTTTCTTCTTCGTCATACTCTTTACTTTCGACAAATTCTAATGAAATATTAGGAAGAGCTCCAGTTGCCCACTGGAATAATTTCTTACGGCACGTATCACAAATTCTTTGCTCAAGAAACTCTTCCGTTACGGGCTTATTTAATGCTAATAAATATTCACCCCGTACTTTCCTGAGACTTTTGATGTTTTTTATTTTCGGATGAGGAGATAAATATACTGGTTAAGAAGATATACAATGCGAAAGTGGAAGGATGTAGGTACCGGGGGAGACCGAGACTCACCTACCTAGACCAGATTGGTCACGTGCTGAAAGAAGGTGGAGTCAAGAGTCTCCGAAACCGGCGAGCGTGTATGAAGAGAATTATGAATGTTGAGAATTATGAAGAAGCGAGTGAAGTATGCAAGGATAGAGTTCTCTGGCACTCTGTTCTCTCTGCGTACCCTGCAAGGGATATGGCGTGATGATATGTATATATGTGTGTAGGAGATAAATCAAAAGGATTAAAACATCTATTCTTTCGATTTTTTTGTAGTAACGATCACCACTATCAAGTGGTGGTACTGACATTTTCTCTCGTGTAAATTTCCCTAACTTGATTTTTCTTACTCACTTTTAGAAATAAAAAGGCTGAAAAGGAAGATGCGAGGGAAGATGTGTACCCGTACTACGCTTTTTCCAAAGTGAACTGCGTGAGCAGTTCGAGACTGAACACGCTCCAGCACGTTTCAACTTGTCGCGCGATGCCCGTGCAACGTGAAGCGCAGTTGAAATTATTTTCTCACTCTTAAACTAGTAACGGCCCCCATCTTTCTGAAAGAAGGCTTTTGTAGCTAAAAAAATTACGAATACGACAGTATTTTTCTCAATTGATTTTGTTGTGGCTAACATTATAATAATATTATTTAAACAATTAAATTATTATTATTACCAAGGTACTCAAGTTGGAGAAGTACAATTATTCACGTGACTGAAAGCTGATATTATTACCTTTTAAATGAAAAAAAAATCAACGATATCATTAGTAGAACCAGAGATAATGAATTTTACATGTAACAGAATTGGATGAAGCACTGAAATTCACAATGGTCATATTTTCGAGAAAAAAAATTTTTGAACTAAAACCTCGTATACGTGTCTGTTAATATACAATAAGAACTTCGTAAAAGAAATTTGAGGAGGTTTGGAGAGGTGGCAATTTTTTTGGGTTCAAATCCGTACGATTTGTAAAAGGATGTCCCATATACAATATATTCTCGAGTACAAGTAATTGGGATATGAGCAGAAACATGGTAATGATAATTTCGGAATAAACTAACATCAAAAAAAGATCCATCTTCTATATAATAATATGAGGCAGTTAAGTTTGAACGCAAAATAAAAACAGATATACGCCTATTAGCTTTCTTTTCGTCTTGTTTCGCCAGCGTCTTCCTTCTCTCTTTAGAAATTATGTGTGATCGTATTAAAATCGAAAAGTGCACGCCTCATAATTTTTATATTAATTATCATTTACTATTAGTCAATACCATAAATGAAAATGAAATAATAAAAAAATACTTTTTAAATTTCGTGCCATTCTCGACGTAGTGCTAAACATAGCTGTTGGTTTACAATAGGCTGTATGGGATTTGTTTCCTTTGCCAGTGGACGAACAGAATATGTAAACGTATCCAGTTTTCATAAGGTATACATACATACACTAATGACTAAGCAGTTTAGGTTTATATTAATTGCAATTAAATGACAAAGAATTACCAATTTCGAAATGAAACAGCACGTTGCGATTATGAAGCTTTTAAAAATCATAATATTTTGGTCGTAATCGTGCCAGATCCAGAATAAATATCCGGACGTCCTCGAATATTTTTTTTAATCAACTATTTTCTTACTTTAAACAAAATAATAATAATAATAATAATAATAATAATAAATTTTTATTGGATTAAGTAACAATGACTCATTATGTGTTAGTACGACTTACAACTAAGTTAGTATACATACAAAAACATTCGAACACATAAAAGGAATACACACACAGAAAATAAATAAATAATATCTAACTACATTTTACATTTGTCACCGCTGCGACATCCCATGGGAGACGGCACTACAGCGATTTAAATAAATGCAGTCAAGCCTGCTCGCAATCATATTCAGGATACTGTTGGAGCTGGCCCGCACCCTGCGCACCAGAGAACCGCATCTCTTTCGCATTGTAGCGTAGAAACAATCTACGTGTGCATCGGCAAACATTCCTGATGCGCTACAGAAGCGGGGCAGCCCCACCAGCACCCTGAACGCATTGTTGAATTGGACACGGAGTGCGCCGTATGATCCCCTTGCACACCTAGCCCACAGGCTGCACGTGTAAAAGCTTGTACAGTAAGCTCGGAAGAGTGTGATTTTGACATTAAGTGAACATCGTGCAAACCTGCGGGCCAGCATGTTCGCCCTGATCGACAACGCCCTCCGCTCCCTTTCTATATCGTCGTCGTCTTTGAGGTCAGGGGTCAATATGTGACCAAGATATTTAAATTTGAAGACTCTTTGCAATGGTATACTATTGAGTATGATAGGTGGTATTTTATCAAGGGTTTTACCCCTGGCCTCAAAAACCATGACCTCTGATTTTTTACAATTGTATTTCAAGCCATGTGTCTTAGCGTATCTTTCACAAATGTCTATTAGCTTTCGTAAGCCACAGACTGATGCGCTCAGTAGCGCCATGTCATCAGCGTAGCTGATATTATTGACGCAAACGCCATCAACATAACAACCGACTCTGGCGCCACTGAGCTCACCAATTAGCTCATTAATGTACAGGTTGAAAAGCGTCGGTGAGCTCAACCCCCCTTGCCTAACCCCGCATTCCAACCTGTATGAGTCAGACAATGACCCAGCCCATCGCACATTGTTGATCTGGTTTCCATACCAGTACTTAAAAATGTTTACTAATGCATGTGGTAACTTAGTATTGTCCAACTTTCTCCATAGCATGTCGTAGGAAACCAGATCAAAAGCCCTAGATAGATCCAGGAAGCAGGCATAAATGGGCGTCCTACGTTGCGTATAATATGTGACAGCATGCTTTAAACACAATACGGCACTCTCCGTAGACAACCCTGGACGGAACCCAAACTGGTTGTCATAGAAGTTAGTGCACTCATTGAGATGTGTGTTCAGCATGCCGTCAAACACCCTCGCTATCACGGTAGCCAGAGAGATGGGTCTATAGTTATCGCTGTTGGCTAAATCACCAGTTCTGTTTTTGGCTATAGGGACTACAACCGTCTTTATCATGTCAGCCGGCAAGTAACCATGACTCACACAAAAGCCATAAAACATAGCAAGAACCCGTGGTAAGTGTGGTCCAGCATATCGGAGGTGCTCGATACTGAGACCGTCATGGCCAGGGGATTTGCCTCGTGACATGGATTGTATAATTTTGGCAATATCTTTCGATTTAAATTTTACTCCAACTGGCCCACCAGGCTCAACATCGAGCACCGCCTCAGAAGGTCCCAGGGGAGCTGTGACAGTAAATTTGTTTTTAAACATATTAGCGATTTGTACAGGCTGGGTGACGCCACCGACGCTCACGGGCGTTCCAGGTTTAGCTTGTAATTTGTTCGTGTGCTTCCAAAACCCACGAAAGTCGTTTTTAGAATGGTGCGAGGCCAGAATGTCCATTTTGACTTGTTCCTCATGATCTTGGCACCATTTTAATTTAGACTTAAATATTTTTCTAGTCTCACACATTTCGTTGTACGTTATCCCGGAAGTTGGTTTGCCATACCACACCCACTTCAAAAATTTTTGCCTGGCCTCCACATGAGCGTCCGCAACGTGTTTATTCCAGCCTACAACCACCCTTTTAGGGCGCTTTCTCACGCTTTGTAGGCCAGACACAGCTGCTCCACTTATGCCTTGCACGATGTCATAGTAAAAGCCATCAATAATAGATCTATGATTAGGATTATTACACACTTTATCGCAACATTCGCTGAGCTGCTGTGGAAAATCGATACGTTTCAAACTATCATGACAAGCTATCTGGTAAACTTCTATCTGACTTTGACTTCTCTCACCCCATACAACCCGGCTAGTAATTATTGCGTTGTTACAATTCCTTGGCGTTATTAACTCTAGACTACATTCTACTGTCAAGGGTAGATGATCAGAACAGAACACGTCATACAATACCTGCACTCTTTTGACAGTTTTCATTGCTGATTCCGTTACCAGACAGTGGTCAAGCCAGCTCTTTGTCGCATGAGCTTCGCTAAGGAATGTGTAAGTGTCTGACTGTACCCCTAACATTTCTGTATCAATACATCTCCATTTTTGTTCTATACAAAAGCTTGATAATTCGTCATAAAACATACTATTAGGGTGAGCATTAAAGTCTCCTAACATGTATACGCAATCTATACTATAACTGTCAATAATTGCACTCACCGAACTTAATATGTCCGTGAAATCCGTTAAATTTGACACTGTATCCGTAGGCATATACACATTGAACACTAAAAAAGCTTTATCTCTCACTACAACTTTCACCGCACACATACGAGGGCTACCGCACTGTATAGTGGTCACGTCGTGAAAAAGAGATCTTCTCCATAGTAGACCAACTCCACCATACGGCCTACCGCGTAGAATTCCCGCCGACGTGTCCACTGCAGACACCCCCGTACAGCTGAACTCATCACTAATAGTGTTAAGAAATGAGATCTCTTCGGGCAATAACCAGGTCTCTTGCAGCGCAATTATATCTGACTGCTTACATAATTCACGTATATCTTGTACGGAGCGCTTAACATTCTTGCAGTTAAAAGAAACAAATTTGTAAATCTTATCATTGTCCGACATTGTTCTTGTTTTGTGTGCCGACTGACGTTATCGTTGAAAATTCATTCATATGTTTAATATACTTTGGTCGATAGTTAATAAAACGTCGAAATACAACTCCCTGCGGCCACAGCTTATCATCTAAGTACATTTGCAGCTTACTCTGGGAGACAAAAAATTTATATGCATTGTGTTCACATGGCCTATTAATATTAATTTTTTCGAGGCTGACTTTTTCCCCCGTTTTGCTCTGTATATAGTTAATTATATCGGATTCTACAGTGTCTTTATGAACGTTTGATAAGAACATAGGTATGTTTCTATCGGCAGATCTGAATTTCTCTTCCGATGCCACAATAACGCTACCTATGTTCCCTCTACGCCTATCCTTATATTTCTGTTTCTTAGATTGTATTAGAGTAAAATCACTATTCGTTTCTCGCATCGCAACGCTTGCATACGATTGATATTGCGCTGTCTGATTAGTCACACTCTCAATCAGCTGTGCGCTTGGCCCACTACTGCTAGATAATAACGGTAAACTCGTCATATCGACTCGGCCTCCGTCGCACGGCGCACGGTTCGTCACCGCTTTGCTATCGCCGTTGCTACAATTAGCCATCTGCGGCAATTTTTCGCCCCTACCTTCTATCTGATTTATATTAATATTCGAGCAATTGTTATTTATTGCAACTGACGATATTTCTGAGCACCCAGGTTCATTTTCCGAACTTACATGAGTAACATTACTTTTATAATATTCATTTTGGTTTGCATTTAGATTCCAATCGGGAAATGAAGCTAACACTTTCATTTCACACTCCTTTTTCATGGTACGGAGCTCATCTTGCGTAACATAGGACGATTTAATGTTTTTTATTTCCGCTTGTACTAGAACCAGGTCCTTAAGAAGTTTTGAGACATCCAAATGATCGAAGGTGATCGGTGGCAGCTTCTCAAGATCTCTCGCTACGAATATTGGCAGATGATCGGGTTCGGATTTAAAAATTGCAATGATGTCATTTAACACTCGATTGTCTTTTCCTTTTCCTTTACGTACTTTACTTCGCACTTCGGACGACAACGACTCTAAGAGTAACATCTTTGAATTATGAATTTGATCACTGGAGAAAGCCGATGTACATATTTTAGCCAAAGTCGCCTCATCAGCGATCGACACTTTATTTTGTATGTAAGCTAATAATTCATCAATAACAATATTGCACGACACGCACTTCAATGTATTCGACATGATTTTTAATTGCGCGCGAGCAGCGCACTAACCGATAACACGAGCGTGGTCAATGACCTCGGACTCGAGACTGAAAATAATTGCTTTTTAAAAATATCAAATACGTTTAAACGAATGTTTTTTCTTGACACATGTATGATAATATTATCCTATAAGTGAAGTGTGAGAAAAATACAATAATTTTTAGGTTTGACAAGTCCTTGATTTTCATCATTCCAGAGTAGAACAAGACCTCAACGCTTCGCTTATGAGGCGTGCAATGTAACTTTCAATATTTGCGTTGTAGTGTGAAAAATAACAAAACAAAATTCGCACCTATTTTATAACATCACAAGAAATAATTAAATCTCCTGGGTAGCTGAATATCAGAATATGACCTTTAAGAATCTCTATATCATAAAAGTTAGGATGATGTCCAGAACAAATTTCTGCTAAATTTTAATTTAACAAGAAATCAAGTATCGTCGCAAATTTTAGCTCCTATTTTTCGCCCTTAAAGGTTGAAAAATTGATAAATACTGAAATATTTGTTTATTATTTTTTTTACACTCGAAAGTATTTGTGTTTAATTTTAGGACAATGGTTTTTTTCTTCTTACCATACAAATTTAGCAACTACGTTTCACACCTTTTAGGGTTCAGTTTCATGAAAAACTTTCACCTATTATCAAAATTTCACGTTTCTTATTTCAGTAGATTTTACTTGTAGTTTATAAGTCAGTCAACCATTTCCTTTATGGGTATAACTATTTGAATTGAAAATCCCTTATTTTTTTTAACTCGGTTAAAGATTATATTTACTGCCATGATTTTCTCACCTAAGGAGTGAAGTAAAGTGTATTTAACCACTTCTCATTATGCGTTTTAGTCCCAGGATTATGGTCCGTGAGGATAATGGGCATATCTAATTAAGAACGTTAGGATAGGATGAAACAAATTAATTTTTAATGATGTCCGAGTAATTGATCTTTTACTTACCGAATGTCGATGAGACCGACTCCATCTTCAATGATGGTATTATTACCATTACAAAGGAAGTAATTCACGCATTCTCCGATGGATTTATCCTCCATTGTGCAAGAGAGGTCTTCTTCTGTGGAGAAGTAAATATCATGATAATACTTAAACGACGAAATATTGCCGAATTATTCCCTGAACATAGAATTTTGTAAATGGTGTTTCCTGAACTTAAATGCAAGAGAGAATACTAAAAACAGTTTTATCATCCATTCATCAGCCTGTAAAAATCCACTGTTGGACATGGGCCTCATCATCAATGCCATTCGTAACGGTCCTGTGCCACCTGCACCCAACGGTTTCCTGCGCTCTTCTTGATGTCGTCAGTCCACCTAGTGGGGGGTCGTCCTACGCTGCGTCGTCCGATTCGTGGTCGCCACTCTAGAACCTTTTTTCCCCAACGGTTGTCGGTTCGTCGAGCGATGTGGCCTGCTCACTGCCACTTCAACGTGCTAATTCTTCGGGCTATGTCGGTTACACCCGTTCTTCTACGGATTTCCGTATTCCGGATTTTATCACGTAGAGAAATACCGAGCATAGCCCTCTCCATAGCACGTTGAGCGACTTTGAGCCTTTTTATGAGGCCGACAGTTTATGGTGGGCACTAAAAGCTGAAAATTAATTTTCAAGAATAGAAGGTTAAGGTCATCGAGAAACAGCTGCTGAAAGTTCCTATAAATTCAATTCTAAGGTAAGTCTGCACCAAATTCTTACTTCTTCATGTTGATGTTTAAACATCAGAGTTACAGGAAGAAGCATACTAGTGCAAGCTATTCGCTGATGGCATTGATTCTGTCGGAGAAGATGGTTTTTAGTCCAGATTCATTCTTTGAAAATGACTTTGTGAATTGAAGAATATTGGCTTGAAAATCTAGATTTAAAACAGAATTTACGCTCTGTGATTTCTGTGATACTGGTGTCTCTAATTGTACATCCATATTTCTAGACGGAGTAGCATGCCCGAACTTTCGATATCTCGGTTTGCTTGTGCAAAGCTGTAGAAACTAGAGCGGGATAGAAGGTCAATTTCCTTCTCATTGTGGAGTAGAATCGAGCCCAGCATTCGTATGTACATGAGCTAAGATAATTATGATGATGATAGTTCAGTTAAAATGGATGAACCTATAAGAAAATAAGCAATGTAATCGGCATAGGACCGCACTCTGTGGCGTTACATGAGGGAGGCCTACGTCCAGCAGTGGACGGCAATAGGCTGAAATGATGATGATAAAAAAACACTTACCACCTGTAGGATTGGCGTTAATTAGTGGTACTATGGTAGAAGATTCCTTCACGTTTATAGGTGGCTGGGTAAGGACGGTGCTCCCTCCGGCTTTATCGCCCGTATTACCATTCGGTTGCTTGCCAAAGATCTGGGTAATAAGTGAATCCAGGTCACCGTTGCCGGCATTTTGGCAGTGGGCAGCTGCCAGGTAGAGGAGAAATAAAGCTTTGTACATCTGAAACAAAATAACGTAAACATTAGAAAAATAAAAAAAATCGGCCAAGTGCGAGTTGTACTCGCGCACGAAGGGTTCCTTAAAACTAAAAAAAAATCAAGTTTGTTGTATGGGTGCCTGTTGTTATAGCGGCAATAGAAATATAACATCTGTGAAAATTTCAACTGTCTAGCTATCACCGTTCTTGAGATACAGCCTGGTGACAGACGGACAGACGGACGGACGGACAGGGAAGTCTCAGTACAGGCACATTCGATGGATATTTTCCTACTAATTTATGAAGATCTATTTTTACCCGCGACCTTATACTTAAAAATCCCGTTAAAGCGAATGTCACCTCCTATTTTGTAAAAGGTAAGTAAACTCCTATTTTGTAAGGTAAGGTTCAAAATATTCCTTTCTAGTGAATCTCTACATTACAAAAGTAAGATGCTGTCTAACTGTTTTAATTATTTACTAGTAGGACTACGCTGTCGACAGTTCTGTCTAGAGCCGCGTTTCGGTCCGTCCGAGGTAGTACCACACTCTCGCAGAAGATCAACGTCTGAGTAATGACAATGTGCTATTGCGCTTCGTTCGGTGAGCGAGAGAGCCGGAAGCCCAACTGGGTGGGTTTGAGATTTTTATTGGTAGGCAACAGCCACCACACACATAGATACACCTTTGCTATTGCAAAGATCCATGGGCGGACACTTACCATCGGGTATAATGTTTGCTCGTTTGCCACCATTAGAAATTAAAAAAAAACTTATATAAATATGTATTGCCATAAAATTGAATCCCCTATTTTGTAGGATAAAAATTGACAAATGCTAAAGCGTGTGTTTATTTATTTTTACTAAAGAGAACTTGTGCATAACTTGAAGACAATGGATGTTTTTTTGCCAATATAAATTTTGCCACAACGTTTCATGGACTTTATGGTTGAAATTCATAAAATTCTTTCTTAACGACTCATCTACCGGATGTACCAGAGAATGGAGCAGCTGGTCAGAAAGTTGGTAAGTAATGATGGTAGGAACCCATAACAAAATTTGAAGGGAAAATGTCAAGGGGTCATTGACTCATCAGCTGTCTGTAAAGGCGACGTTTGTCATACTGCAGCAAACGTAATATAATTGATTTATTAAGGTCCCAATGAATATTTAAGAAAGTATGAGTATGTAGCAGATTATTTATTATTTACTTGGTACATTTCATTCAGTTTCAAAGAAAAAGCGATGACAAAATTGAAAACTCTAAATGCTTCTAATTCATTAACGAATCGACATTTTCCCTTCAAATTTTTATTATATGTTCCTACCATCATTACCAACCACCCTTCTGACCAGCTGCTCCATTCTTTGTTACAACAGGTATGTCGCAAAATAAACTATTACGAAACTTTTATTTTTATAATTTTAGTAGTTTCGGCTCAGCTTTAAAAAGTCAGTGAGCTAGCTGCTTTATATATATAGAGATTCAATTAGTTTATTTATTTATTTACAAATCCCAGTGTGAAGAAGTAAGAATGCATTTCATCACCTCCCCCTCTTAACAGTGAGTGTCGCAAAGACGCAATAATATACAGTCAACTGCAATACAAGTGAAAAAAAAAATCGTAACCAGCGTGTTATAGGTCAATATCCTTGCCATGACGGACCCGAGCCCTATATTCCAGGAATTATTTAACGCTATCATACCTTAAGAGCCATTTTAGAATTACATGTACAAGCTGTGTGGTAGCGGCTAAGAATACTACCAACACTTTGTTCGTGGGTGTCGTAAAAGACGACTAAGAGCCTTATAACGACCTGGACCAACTCCATCTGATGCCGTTTGGTCAACAATTACATTCCCAAGGAGGGTTAACGTCAGGCAGGCGGCTGGTCATAAAACTATTGCCAATAGCATTTACAATATGTACTATGAAATAATAGTTATTGTCGATCCCAAGTAATTGGGATAAGTGTAGGACAATGATGATGTACAAGTTCTTAGGGTTACAGAAGAAGATATATTTAGACCATTTTCATACAAAGAACTACAGAAGCATAGATAATAGCAAAGTTATAGACTACTTATGGCCTGCAAATACTATCTTATTCAAGTTATTGTTCAAATATATATATTCGCAACTTGAACTAACTCATAATAATGCGAATCATTCTTGTTAACTAAACATTCACAAACTTAGCATTCATATTGTACGTTCGTTTTCTGAATAATACATTCATTTGTCCATGAAATAAGGTTTTAGATATTACTAATAGATTTCACAATACATTAAAAGGAAAAAAATAAATGGGAGAAAAACTGTTTAGTAGTTTCTTTATAGAAATCTGGGTAAAGATTCGTTTGAATTTTGATTTCTTAATGTTTTCAGACTTTTACAGAAGTAACATTTTAAAATATAATTTATTATATTAACAACGTTTTAAAATCATCATCATTCTCCTAATCTTATCTCAATTACTTGGAGTCAGTCAATACAATATGTACTTCATAGTACATATTGTAAAAGTTATAGTTTTATGACCGGCCGCCTGCCAGACGTCAACCCTTCTTGGGAATGTAATTGCTGACCAAACGGCATCAGATGGAGTTGGACCAGGTTGTTATAAGGCTCTAAGTCGTCTTTTACGACATCCAACGAGCAAAGTAAGGGTTAGTAGTATTCGTAGCCGCTACCACACAGCCAAGATAGCAACCTTTTAGAATATAATGTTAATATACTCTACTTTCCCAAGGGACTTGTAAAAGCAGACTGAGGGATTACAAGGAGAATGGGCACCTGATATCCATCCACTCTCCTGGAAAACATGATGATTTTTAAAAAAAAATAATCCTTGTACCTATTGCAGGGAACTCTGCAAATATTTAATTCATCATCATCATCATCATCATCATCTCAACTCATACATGTCCCACTGTTGGGCTCGAGCCGACTCCATAAACAAAGGAAAATTAACCTACTATACCACGCTTGTCAGACGTGTTGGTATAGGGTTTTGTTTCGAGTTTTCCTTCTCTCGCTTAGATGTTTATGTGTTTTATATCCCATAGTCGTCTCGTACAATCACCCATGGGTAAGATACGAAGTGGTGAATTGTATTCTTACTCCGTCACCACACGGAAAACAAAATATTTCATTAACGGACACAAATTACACTCAGACATGAACGATAATTTGTGGATCAGAAAAAGTATTGTTCTGGGGGGACTCGAATTGAACACTAACATGGTAGTTCGGTATTTTAACTACTAGGCCATCGGTGCAGTAAGTCTTCATATTATGAAATTATTATTTCTTAGGAAGGTCCATGTCTAACAGTGGACAAAGACAAAATGACGGATAAATAATCCAAGCAAATTTAGAGAAAATAACGTTTTATAATTTGTGAAGAAAACGTTGGCCTTGGCAATATGGCCACCGAAGACAAAGATCGGGTTCCGGTGGCTCGCTCGCTCGGTGAAGAGAAGCGCATTGCGGCGCAAGTCTATGGAGTCGCGCGCCGCCTCTTCTGTCACCCCGGACGGATCTGGCGAGATATGACCTGACCATAGCCTACCGTGAAAAAAAAAGATAGCTTTGGCAGTATGAGCTCCACACTCATTTGCCTGTCAAATTAAAACGCATTTGTAAATAATAATTTTAACGACTTAGGTTAAGTCAAATTAGTGGAATTAACAAAAAAAAACATTAAATGTAGAGAATATGTACAAAGACTTACAATAAATATGTAATATTACTCACTTGTTGACCTCAACTTATCTAAGTATTAGCTCAACCGTAAGGGTCACTGTGGTCAAATAAATAAAATGTATACTCTTACTAGTCGTTTGCCCTGATTTCTTTTAACTAAAACAATTTGTATTTCGTCAACGAGTTAGAAATTCAATATGTAAATTCAGCTAAACTTTTTGTAAAAGTTGTAAAAACACAATAAATAACTTATTTCAAATTAACAACTATTTATTGTATTCATTTCTCGGCTTATATGCCCACTATTAGAATTTTACTTAGAAATTTACCTAATATATCACGCTATCCAAGCAAGCAAGGCAGCAAGGTTTAGGTCCTCCCATGACCATGGATGCTGTAGTGTTCAAACCGTCGGGCAATTATATATAATACAAACACGATAGAATTCGTAAAAATTGTTTTATTTCAAATGTATAAGGTTTTATTTCGAGTTTTTCCATCTCTTGCATAGAACATCTATGCAGAACGAGGAGGTCCTGTGTAATATTATTCTTACACCTACGCCAATTAGGTACGAGGGGCTTGGTGGACTATCTATAGTCATAAAACATATGACTATAAAACCTAAGAAGATTTAGATGAATTGTAAAACTATATAGGTAATATAGGTAGGTATAGGATATAGGTAATATAGGCAGTATAGGTAATATATTTAAATAATTTTGATTGTATTATTATTACAATATTCACGGTACATCATCGAATTATAGATAGATTAATGACATAAAACTTAATTGCAATGACCTAACGCGGAACTAAAATACTTGTTAACTATAAAGAATCCGGTTTTGAGTATCAAATCCACGTCTTTGTTAAAACAAGATGAATAATTAATTAATGTTTGTCCTTAAAAAATGACTAATATAGTTTTTTATGCAAACAACTATCTTAAACTATTAAAGACTCACCTCTAGAGTCTATTGCTCGTTACAACTCATTAAAAAAAATCTTTGTTTTTTTTAGATTCGAGCAAAGATAATTAAATTATTATTAAACAAATTATCACATACCTTTATAAAACGGCAGACAATAATAAATAAACAACACTTAAAACATAATATTATTTTACTGAATACACTAGCACAAAATTCCAAGAAGTAAAGCCGGTTTTGTTTATTTTTTAATAATATTTTCCTCAACCGCTGCAAGGTCGGTACACGATCCCAACGCACACTGGCCGTGGTTTCTGAACGTTGAACATTATATGGACGTGTGTAACCGCGATTATAAATGCCATTAACATTTTTAAATCGTGAAATGGAGGGAGTGAAATTAAAAGCAATTTAAAGTATATGATCAATATTATAGAATCTTCGGCGATTAATTAAAGTTTTTGGCAAGCGTGACAAATATAAACCAGGATTAAAGACAAGGAATTATTAATCTTATAATAATTCTGTTGTTTCTGCGTTGATACTTTGTTTTTTTAGTTCCGCTGTGGAAAATACTAATTACGTATTACCTTGTTTTTGATTGTTGAGGGTGTTTGGGAGTCCCCAGACATTATATTCTGTACTTGATTATTTATTGAAACTGCTCCACGCGTATCTACGTTTTACGAGCTGTAATTGAATTTGTTTGATATAGAGATATCTATTAATTACGTTAGGGTAACATCTTAAACTGAATATCGTTAAATCTCACTTGAGGGAGAAAGAATTTTGGTAAATATCACATAATTTTTATCAAGCAAAAAATATTGTACAAATGGTCAAATGTTAGAAAATCCGATTAACGGCTAGATGAATTAGATGATTGAGTAAGAATACACCACCCCCGGATGAATAAGGGATCTGATATTCATACTTGTACGACACCAACTGGCAAGATATAAAGTGGAGGGTAGTGTTGTGAATTGTATTCTTAAAGATTGCCGAGCATTATACATTTGAAATAAAATTATTTTTACAGATTTTATCGCGTTCCTATTTGATTTTTAATTTTGCAACGTTTCTAACACGTTCGTGGTCACATAGCACGACTAAGTTGTCTCACGTCCAACAAGTCATCGTTATTACAGAATTTGACCAACTATATTAAATTTAGACCCAAATTTTTTTGATAAAAATTTCAAAAAGAAAAGAAAATAATTGTTCAAATCGTCGGGCAATCAAAAATTAAATATAAACGCGATAGAATCCTAAAAAAATTGTTTTATTTAAAATTCTATTGCTATTTACTCCATAGAAATACTAAGAGGTCTGTCGTTAGTGAAATGGACTGGAGTGGTCAGTTTTCCTTCATCTGTGGTGATGTTATCTGCTTACGCCTTCCACTTAGTCAATACCCGAAGTTAAATGACACATTTTAATGTTAAATCATATCATAAATTTATGCTATTCGTCATTAGCTTCTTGGGTCATATACATTCAAAGTGACCGGGTATCCACCGGGAGAACTACTGATGTATCATTTACTAGCCCAGATCATCATCAACTCTTATCCCAATTTATTTGGGGTCGACGCAATGTCTTCTCTCTCCATACAACTCTATCAGACGTCTCTGTGGTCACTCCTTGTCCATCCATGTCATGTTTCACGCAGTCCATCCATCTTTTCTTCGGTCTTCCCTTACCCCTAAAGCCTTCAACATTCATACTTAAAACTTGCCTCACAACATTACTTTCATTCCGTCTCATCACATGTCCATACCATGTTAACCTTTCACTCCTTAACTTTTCCGTCACTGGCGCAACTTTCAAACTTCCTCTTATACATATACATATACATATATATATATATATATATATATATATATATATATATATATATATATATATTATTTACTAGCCCAGATCACGGAGGTAATACAGTGTATTATTGGCCTATAAGTCACCCTGCCATTATCCTGGACGATGTGCGTAATTTGTATCGAAAACATAGGCTCATAAAAAAATTAAATCAGTGTAGAAGGTAAAACGTGTCTGTAAATGGCAAATACTCAAAGCGAGAGGTCCAAAATAGAAAAAAAAATGGTTTTGGCGGCAATATAAGTGTCATGCCACGCTCTTGAATTATATTGGTTTCTTTAGTGTTTTATTGTGTTTATTTATTTACTTACTAGCTGATGCCCGCGACTTCGTCCGCGTGACATTCAGTTTTACTACGCACCCCTATTTGAAACTTAAAAATCAAACTCGACCAAGTATTTCCGGCAGCCACTTGACCATTTTCATCAAGGAGGACGCTTTCTCCAATTTTCTTTAAAACATCAGTAAATTCTTATGCATGTGAATTAGTGTTGCACAAATGCAAGTCTCTTGCGAGGCTCGCAAATCTTGCAACTTTTGCTTTTATAATAACACGAAGTCACTTATTTTGATAGTAATAAAAAATCCCCATAGACATTAAAAATCCAACTAAATTAATAAAATTCTATTCATTTAGTGACAGTAATTGTACAACTATCAATAATTAGGTACATACCACTAAACGGAAGTGGGGCTATTATTCTTCCGTATACTGGTATTACTCGTAAGAATACGAAATGTTGACAATCCTTTCTTTGCTAAGAAAATCAATCAAGAAAATCATGTCTAAGGGAGCACTGCGAAACTCTTGCAGTAAATCTTGGTCTTGCATTTGGGCAACACTAATGTGAATGGTGACCTTGGCTTTGCTTGCATGTTGATTGTTAGGGTCAGCTTTCCTACTTGGGGCCACAGATAAGAATACTTCAGTGAAGCATTCATCTCATCAGTTCTATTTCCTAGAGTTTTAACAGGAAGGAAATCCCCAAAGAAAAGCACCATTGACTTTTCATTACGATCTCGTAGTGCTCGATCTACGGCCTTTACAAATTTTTTTTATTTACCATTGTCCAATCAACGCAAACGATTAGACAGAAATCCTTAATAAAAACACTAATAGTGGTGAAGCCACAGTTGATAGTATTCTTTCTACAGCCACGGGCCGGTCCGATCCCCAGTCAAACCTAGCACCCCACTCTTGCAGAAAAGCAACCTCTGAACAGTGCCACTGTGTTATTGCCGCTTCATTTGTAAGAGGCGGCGGAGCGGCGCAGGCGCGATTACCTGCGTCTACTTGCCTTAGCCGAAGCCGCCGGTAACTGGAACGGGGAATAGTCCGTCACCCGCGGAGAGGCTGACCACGCGAGGGTGAAGCCTGATTGCCCAGGGCATCATCAGAGATGGTACTCGAAAGGCTCAATGGTGATGGGGAGGGAAAACGGTGAGTTATGGAGCCATGCGGACGGAATGCAAGGCGTGTGTCCAGACCATGGCCGGCCAAAAAAATAAGTGCATGCTGCTTGCTCGTTTACCACCGTACACAATAAAACAAACAACACTTTGAATGTGTCGCAAATTCGTGTTATTGAACATCTCGGTGTTTCATTGCTTTATAAATCTATCGGGTTTATAAATAATGTACATAAATCTATCGGGTTTTTAAACAAAGCTCTTTTACCACCAAGAAGTAATGCAGCTGCAGTTTCTGACGTAGTTAATTCCAAAGTTATATTACGCTGTCTCCTCATTTTGGTTAGATTGCTCTGCTCAGATAAGTCTTTTCAGGGCTACCTGGGGACATGAACATCTATCATCTCAGCTTATATACATCCCACTATTGGGCTCAAACCTCGTCCGTATTGGGAGGGAAATTGACCTACTATATCACGCTGGTTAGACGTGTTGGCATAGGGTTTTGTTTCTAGTTTTCCTTTTCTTCCATAGACGTATGATATGTATGATGTCTTTAGTCGTCTCGTGGGTGATCGACCCACGGGTAAGAAAGCGGTTGGTGAATTGTATTCTAACTGCGCAACCGCACGGATAAATATATAATAAATGGCTTTCATTACGAAAGAATTAATAAAAATGAATTTCTTGGTTCATGTCGCGTTTTAGTAGCGTAGAATATCTTCAGATGGATATCTTTTCTATTTTGTAATAATGTCAAAGGATTTGAAAGACTGTAAAACAATAGCATCATTAAAAGCAAAAGACTCAAACGAATGGGGCTATAACTATTACAGGCCTACTCAAGGGTGTCATCTCAGCGCTGATCACCTTCAAGTGCTCTGCAAGCTGCTTGAAACGTACTCTATGCTATCAACAGTGTATAAAAATATAAAAAAGTAGCCCCTCGCACAATATGCCGCAACAGGCGGCTTACCTTCAACTTTGGAGGAGGTTTGAGCCCAGCAGTGGGATTTATATGAGCTGAATTGATGAAACTACTATATATTAAGTAATATAAATACTTTCCTTACACTATAGATAAATTAAATAATTATTTTGAATTGAACCTTCTAGCGACATAAAGGGCGAGCGGTGATTTTAAAAACTTAAATGACCATAACTTTTTTTACAGACATCAAATTTCAATGAAACAAAGACTAAATGTTGCTCTGAATTGGGCTTAATCTTTTTATCAAAACTGCGAAACAATCCGTTCAGTAACTTCGGAGATTAGCGATTACAGACATACAGACAGACAATAAATTCCAAAAAATGATTTTTGTTTTCTGTTAGTGTTTTCTTACTGCCTAGATTAATTTTTTAATAAATTTATCAAATGTACAGACACGGGATTTCTACTGATTTATTATATTTATTTATTTATTTATATAAGGCTCATCTACGACATAAACACTAACATATGCTAAGATCATTCCAGTGCCTTAAAACTAGTGTTTATATCAATTACAGATGTGCACAACATTTAGGAATATATTACAATGCGTAAATTAATGATGGAGATAAAAAGAAAAGTATTAATTAATTATCTAATAAATAAAATAACGAGTACAAATAATTAGAAGGTAAGTAAAATCTAAGATAAGTATGTAGTTAGTTATATAGAAAAATAATTTATAATATAAGTAAGATGTAAGTAATGCGTAAAAATTAGCGACTAGAATTTGTAAAACATGCATAATATTATAAAATAACCATATTTCCTAACTAACCAATGAAGTGAACCTAAAAGAGATATAGCAATAGTACTAATAATAAAAAATTATGAATCAAGTAACTTTTTTTTAAATCTTGTAGGCTGATCGTGGAAAATATCAAGCCCTAAGATTTTCCACCAATTATTATAAGTAGATCTTGAGATAGGCTAGTTCATGCCAAGATTAGTTTAACACCTGGGAATATAGAAAAAAGGAATATTTCTTTGTCGAGAATTAAGCTTTGGAACATTTATTGATATGCGGTCAAGAAGGTCTGGACATGTGTAAGAGCATTTGATTACATTCTAAAGAAACATTCAATCTAACATACGTCGGCGTCGTTTTAAGTTGCACATTTTAAAGAAAGATAGCCATTCACTATAAGAGCATCTGGATCTAATGCCATTAGTATGAAACGCTAAGTATCTTGTATACGACCTTTGTATAGATTCTAATCTGTCCGAGTGAACTGTATAATTGGGATTCCAAATAACGCTGCCGAACTCAAGTACACTTCTTACTAACGTATTAAATAAAAGTATTTTAGATGCATTGTGCAGTTGCATTTTGCATTTTCTTCCCCGTTATATAGAATAATTTTAGTAATTTTTTTAATCTAATGTCAACGGAGTAAGAATACAATTCACCACCCCCTATTTCACCCGTGGGTGATCGTACGAGACGACTAAGGAATATAAAACGCATATAAAATCTATGCGAGAGAAGAAAAACTCGAAACAAAACCCTATACCAACACGTCTGACTAGCGTGGTATAATAGGTCAATTGCCGTCCCATTATGGAGTAGGCTCGAGCCCAACAGTGGGACGTGTATGAGCTGAGATGATGATGATGATTTTAATCTAATAATAAATTATTATATAAATTATTAATACACTAGCTTCTGCCCGCGATTTCGTCCACGTGGAATAGTTACTTAATTGTTACTTAAGTGGGGTCGATTTTGTAACATTCTTCATTGGTGTTCTGCTCTTATTAATCTCAGTGTATATACCCTCGAGCCTTCCTCGGTAAATGGGCTATCAAACACTGAAAGAATAGTTCAAATCGGACCAGTAGTTCCTGAGTTTAGCGCGTTCAAACAATAATCAAACAAACCAACAAACTCTTCAGGTTTACAATATTAGTATAGATTTAATTAAAAAAAACAATATTTAGCGAAACTTAATTCTTATTAGATAGCCAACAATACTATATAATTTCTGATTTTCTTATATTTTGTGAATGTTTAAAGATAGGCGGGGCATCTAGTATTTTCATTAGGTATCATCTCAGTAAACGACGAGTTCAATGGCACGCCCCGCTTGACCTTTAAAGACGTATCTAGCTTGTATTAAATCACTTTATTATTGAGATAAAAACCTGGTTTATAAAAACTTTTAAACTATTAAATATACTCATTAATATTTATAAAGGGAGGGGGGGATTTTGAATTGCCATTTGTAGGCATAATGCGGTACTTTTATTTAAATATATTTTTGGCTACTTGGTGATAAGTGTTACTACCGTTCACGGACCTTTGGAATACCAACGGTACAGCTAAACTGTTGCCTATCAACTCAAAACAAATTACAGGCTTTCTCGCTCCAGAATGAAGCGCAACCGCACATTGTCATGGCTCCGAATTTTTTGCGAGAGTGTGGTACTACCCCGGATGGACCGGCCCGCGGCTATAGACCGAACTGTCAACCACTTCTGTATATTATAAAACAAAGACTATAAACTGAATGTCGGACTTTTGACAGGAATTTGAAAACGTCATGTGGTGCTCTTGTATTATATTCGATATCTTAGTGTTTTAACGTGTTATATTAGATAATTTTGATGGCATTTTATGTAATATGAAGCGGCGGAACTACTGGGATGAAGTGAATATCATATAAAAGTGCTTTACAACGTTTTCGTTTTCCATCAAAATTCCCACAAGATACCATTAACAGTGTGGCCATTGCACTGTTAATGGCAACAATTTGACTTAGACAACGACTGACTTGAAAGACTAAAACGTGAAAATATTTATAACTTGACACTGGCACCAATAGCTCGTATATGTAGCTGATTGCCAATATATAAGAAGAAGAAGAAGAAGAAACTGAATGTCATAGAACACCGTAATCGTAACCGAATCTATCAAATATTCGAAATTAAAATATATTCGAAACGGCTATAGAATCCGATATAAAAGTTTCGAATATTTTCGAATAAGGTTGGTATCTTTATGAGATATTTTAAGACAGGTTTTACTTTTAACCGACCTAACTAACAGCTAGGGTTGCCAACATTTTTTTCAGCGTAATACAGTATTTTTAAAAATAAGCTATAAAAATATAGTACACTTCTAAAAAATATAGAATTTTATGGACAATTACAATATAAAAATATTTATTTTTTACTTTTTTTTATAAAATCTAAATTTCTTTTTCACTTCTTGCATTTTTAACAGTGTTTTGTCTGAAATAAAAGTGTTTAGGTCAGGCTTTATTACATTCAATTTTTAGATAAATGTAAATCAAAAGGATTTTTTATTAATGTGCTACTACTTCTGTTACTCTCTTCTCACCATTTCGAATTCATAATTGAAAAAATATTAGAATTCGTTCGGTGTTAAAAATATAGTATTTTTGCATACTATATATTTCTCCAACAGTATGTAGTACGCAGACTCCAAATATAGTACAATACTATATATTATAGTACAATTGGCAACTCTACTGACAGCGCAAACATAATTCTTTTCAAAGGCGAATAATAAGTTAATCACCACACCTAATGCACCTAATGCACGCCCACTTTGCCACCAGCGACGCCCCAAGCCGAGATCCGTTCCCCACAGGGGGAGCCCTTGAGCGATGTCGCTTAGCTTACCTCAATCGGGTTGAGAACCCTTTGCGCTCACCCATAGTCCGCGTAAAGCTGTCAAAGCTAAATGCGGCTAACAGCTAAACACACACAAAAAAACACCTAATATTTCTCTTTTACAATTCCCGTAAAGTACAATATGCGTAGCCGAAACTGTCTGTGTGGTGAAGGAGAAAGAATGCAAATAACTATGAATATAGTAAAAGAACCTAAAAAGAACCTAGGTATACCTTATACCTAATATGCATATAATATCTTTGTAAGAGAAAGGAAACTCGAAATAAAACCATATAACAGTCCATCTAACCGTTATTAGGTTGACCAATAACTGTTTACACAGATTCTTATTAATAAAACCACATGCAAAGTAAATAGGATTTTTATCTAGGCGACGGAAAATTCTTTAAAGGGCCATCCCGAACCCTTTATACTATGTTAGATAAAATACGAATATTATATGATTGCTGATTTGCTCTGCGGTAGCAGCTACGAATACTATCAACTCTTACTTTGATACGATGTCGTGAAAGACGACTAAGAGCTAAATATATATCGTACTAGCTTCCGCCCGCGACTTCGTTCGCGTGGAATGGTTACTTTGGGCTAACGTTAACTTCAACT
Source organism: Lymantria monacha (assembly GCA_905163515.2). NCBI lineage: Eukaryota > Metazoa > Arthropoda > Insecta > Lepidoptera > Erebidae > Lymantria > Lymantria monacha. The sequence continues at coordinate 4,956,649 of LR991104.1, forward strand.
CGCGAATTCGTTTACGTAAAAGGTGGAAATATTTTTAAATAATACATACGTTAAAGCTGTTTTAGGTACCTACATGACCATTTTATTAGTAAGAGTAGAACATTAAACCTTAAGTAAAAGTATTGGGTCTTATCTATACTTTCTATAGATATACCATATGCAATGTATGTATATTATACATCATCATTCTCCTACTCTTATCCCAATTGCTTGGGGTCGATACAATATATACCCTTCTTTGATAGTACATATTGTAAACGTTATTGGCAATAGTTTTATGACCGGCGGCCTGCCAGACGTCAACCCTCCTTGGGAATGCAATTGTTGACCAAACGGCATCAAGTGGAGTTGGCTCAGGTCCATGAAGCTCTTAGTCGTCTTTTACGACATCCACGAATAAAGTAAGGGTTGGTAGTATTCGAAGCCGCTACCACACAGCTATGTATGTATATTATACATACATACATATATACAATTACATACATACACTTACGCCTATTTACGATTACACATACTTTTAATGTGTATGACATCGCTGTGTGGTAGCGGCTACGAATACTACCAATCCTCACTTTGCTTGTGGATGTCGTAAAAGACGACTAAGAGCCTTATAACGACTTGGGCCAACTCCATCTGATGCCGTTGGTCAACAATTACATTCCCAATGAGGGTTGACGTCTGGCAGGCGGCCAGTCATAAAACTATTGCCAATAACTTTTATAATATGTACTATGAATGAAGAGTACTTATTGTATCGACCCCAAGTAATTGGGATAAGAGTAGGATAATGATGATGATGATGACCTCTCGTGAACAAATCTCCAATTTGGTCCAGAAAAGTATGACGTGGTCTTCCCCTTGTATTCGTCGCATTCACGATTGCTTTATATGTTTGCTTCGTCAACCTCTGCCCACTCATTATTTCTTCCACTTCGTGTCCAACCCACCTCAGCATACCAGCGCTCTTTTATAACATTATACCTAATTTTATCTTTCAGACTTACATCACACACGTTACGAAGAGCTGTCAGCTCTACAGCATTTATTCTATTTTCATGTCTTCTCCGCCAAATCTAACTTTCATTGCCATACATGAGGGCAGGCACTAATACTTCCTATACTTATTATTTAGGATGTGTAAAGCTGACGGAAGGTCATGAGAAGAAAACAAAACTAAAAATGTAGTGTGTGCAGAAAGAAGTACTTTGAAATAACATTAGTTTGAGTTTTTTTTAAAATAAGATTATAAGACCGCGCCCAGTACTTGATCATTATTTTGCTGCGATGTTATTTTTAAACTGCGATATTTCCTAAGATATTCATTGAAATCAAATAATGTAGAGAGCAATTTTGTTTTAAATTAAATACTTGTGATGAATAACTCATTTATTTGGATAAGGATTAATATTATGTTTATAAAAACACCTTCGAAAATATCACATTATTTTAAAACAAATTTGATTAGCATAAAAAAGGTTATAGTGAGCCAATCTTAAAAGATAGACATATGCTGTCGCGGACTTTTATTTAGAACTTTAAAAGGGAAACAATTATGTAGTACATAATTTTTGCGCAACTTGAACCGTTTACGCAGCGGAAGCTCTCAAAAGGAAACAAAAACCCGATTTTTACACATTCATCATTGTTGCTCTGCTCCTATTGGTCGCAGCGTAATGTTGTATAGCCTAAAGCCTTCCTCTATAAATGGACTATTCAACAAAAAAAGAATTTTTCAAATCGGACCAGTAGTTCCTGAGATTAGCGCGTTTAAACAAACAAACAAACAAACTCTTCCGCTTTATAATATTAAGTATAGATATATATATATCGTATATACCCGGGCCAACAACATTTGATGCTGTTTGGTCAATAATTATATTCAAAAGTAGTGTTGACGTCAGGCAGGCCGGCCGTAAAACTATTGCCAATAATTTATGCAATATTTACGATGGAATGTATGTATATGGTACTCATCGTACATATCGCCTCTTTGCTTCAATTATGTGTAATCTTGAAAAATTAAATTTTAGAGAAGTGATTTTCAAGCTTCAAAAAATAATTGATTTGCCACGAATTATTTTTTTTCGTAAATATGATTTAAATCACAGATGATTCAATTATAGAATAATAAAATAACTAAAATCAATTACTAGCTGACCCGATAGCTTATTATAACAATATTCGTAAAAATTCGTAATACTTGCACAACACGAACACTGACCGATTAAATTTTATTTCAACTTTTCGCGGTATTTTCCAAACAAAGCATAACGTGAGCTGTCAGTTGCGTTTTGTTACATCATAAACAAATGAACGTTTAGAACTGATGTTTTTTAATATTTTTTTTTTGTTTATTAATATCATATTTTAATATCCTATTCACGATGACAACAAATTCAAAAACATAAAATCATAAAAATTGATCCAGCCGTTCTCGAGTTATAAGTGTTGTAACTAACACAACTTTTTTTTACATATTTAGATTTATTGAAACTTGAAAAACACTTCTCTAAAATTCCATTTTTCAAGATAATACATTATTGAAACATAGAAGTGATATTGCGCCGACTACAAGTAATTAGAACAAGAGTATACAAACAATTAATTTCTATTGTCTTTACAGACATGATCTGTCTGGGTTTTTAAAAGAACATTTACACAATTAACATAACTAAAATCCAGACGCCGAATGCAACATTCGGAATGACAGCGTGCTATTTATACGAATAGATACGCCATTTAAATCAACATTTAAAATGCAATATCTTAATGACCGAGCTCAGCTCGATATCTTCTTTTTAGTGATTCCTGAAAAATATAATTAGGTATTAGAAAAATAATTAAAAAGCTATTAGAAATCCATTTCAATCGTCCTACCAACTAGACAAGTGTGAACTGTTGTATGACATTCAATTTGCGGCTCGTATTATTTTGTCGTCTTTATGAAATACGTGTGCCATCTACCAGACAATGATTACACATTGTACCGATTTAATAATCTAATATTGCAATTAGAATTGTATTAAACGATGGCGCGACATTATTATCCAAATTACTGAGATTCCGCATTTAATTTACTAGGTTATCGAACCGGAGATATCTGGATTAGGCCGCTCGATTTCCCAACTTAACTAGGTGTATATTCAATGACAGCAGTCAAATTTGCCTTCATATTGTAATAGTATTCAGCCAACGACCAAATACATCTTTTTGTTGGCTCAAAACCTCCTGAATACCTTGGATATCGCTGGTATTGCTACTGGAATTATGCACGCACGCTCGAATGAACGCACGCACGTATGCACGTAGGTACGCAGGCACGCACGTACGCACGCCCGCACGCACGAATGCACGCACGCACATAAACAATATACACAATACAATAAATACACAGGTATAACTAAAAATCAGCATTGTATTTGGTGACACTAAAAGCCAGTATTTTTTTTTGCTTTAGTAGTTTTCTTTTTATTGTAACTTCTTGTTTGTAGTTCTAGTTTTGAAAGGCAGCCAACTATTCTTATTGTTAAATGTACAAGAAATTACTCGTTATATTAGATAAATTTAATTAAATAAAAAGTCATAAAAATATTAAGAGCGTGTCAAATTTTATCATTTCATTACATTATTTCATTATTTTATCATTTCATTACATAGTATGCAAAATATAATTATATACTATTAATGCTATGTCCAATTTCATTGTTCATTATATTCACCTTGGCAGTCAATGGGTCGCGCCATGGATAGGACTCAAGGTCCTTGTCTCCATCCAACTCTAAAAAAAATATATTTTATTTGACAGTATAGATATTAATACAAATTTTAATTATTAATTACCGTATAATAACGGAAATAGAATATAATTCGCCAGCCTCTATCTTACCCGTGGATATCGTAAAACACAACTAAAGGATATATAGACATATTAGCTTCTGCCCGCGGCTTCGCCCGCGTAAAAGGTAACTTTCTTTTTCATCCCTTATTTTTATGTTACCCATTAAGGGTAAATATTTTACGAAATTTTAATGTCTTATTTATTTACAGCTAATCAATAGCGTAAAAATAAGTTTCTAGCTTCTGGCTTTAAAATGACGATAATTCCTTACAACTTGTCATCCCCTTTTACAACCCTTTTTTGCATTAAAAAGTAGCTTATGTCCTTTATCAGGCTCTTGACTACCTGTGTACCAAATTTTATTTAGATCGGTTCAGTAGTTTTGGTGTGAAAGAGCGACAGACAGACCGAGTTGCTTTCGCATTTATAATATTAGTAAGGATAACACATATGAAAGAGAGGAAAAAAACGGAATACAAGACGTCTGACTAGCATATTATAATAGCAAATTTTTCTTCTGTTGTGAAGGAGGCTCGAGCTGAGCAGTGGGACGAACGAAGAAACTTGGCCACTTCAAGATGCACCTAGCCTCATTTGACCACATTTATTCTGTAAACAATTCTAGTTATACTCTGCCAAATATGAATGGATATTAAACTTATATTATTCATTATAAAATTCATTTGCAAAGCGAAATATTTAAAATTTTAACAAAAAACTAAACCGGCTTCAAAACAATATATTCGAGGTCAACCAAATACGTATATATTGAGGATAATTCAAAAACTATTCGTCATATATTCGTTACATTTAAATGGGACCACGTTAGATGCACCAGATTTCAAGTATCAAAAATAATTATCATTAAACTCGTTTCACTAGAAAAAAAAATCTGAGGTTACACACATAAAAAATACAAACAAATTGAAAAAAAAAATACTACTTTTTGGAAATGCATTAAAAATAAATTACCACGGGAAGAATTTGAATCCAATCCATCCAAATATGAGATCCAAATATGTGATGATGAGAATCATACCTAATTCATTATCATATAGGTCTTGTCCCAGTTACGTGCAGTCGACGATTTCGTCGAGGATTACAAATTTATGTAATCCTCTTCCATCGTATATATTGCAAAAGTTATTGGCGATAGTTCTATGACCCACCGCCTGCCTGACGTCAACACTCCTTAGGAATATAATTGTTGACCAGACGGCATCAGATTAGTTAGATCAGGTCGATATAAAGCTCTTGTTGTCTTTTACCACATCCACGAGCAAATTAAGGATTGGTAGTATTCGTGTAGCTATCTTCTGCTATATACTGTGGAGCTTAACTGAACAGAAAACGTATTACAACGCCATCTATCGCTAATTATATATAATTTAATTTTTTTAACAAAATACCATTTTCTGCAGCTGGAGCCGCAGCAGGTGAGGTTGTATGAGTTACCGGTGGATCGTTACTAATCGCCCAAGTCCAGTCATCGTCTCTGTGACTGCAATAAGTGACTCCATCAAGCTGGACACCAGGAGATGGCTCGTAGTACCTTATCCAGCATCTTCTACCAAAAAGTGAACCTTTTATCTGGTTCATGAAACACCTTGCTTGGTTGAAGTTTGACATTCTCTGTAGAGACCTTAATATATTAATTGCAAGTTCTTTTTGCATGGTAATATTTTTGCAGTGAGCCTTTCTACGCAAGGACTTTAAAATCTAGGTACCTTTTACTGTCGTATCTTTTTGCCGTTAATCACATATCACTTTCCCGGACTAGCTGAGCAATGAAGGCTCTCACCCCAGAATTCACAACCTTCTTATGTAGATATCTGCATATTATATTCTTTTTAATCGACTTTTACGATACCCACCTAATGGCACACGAGTGGTAAAATCTATTCTTACTTCGATCATCATTTTTATCATGTTCCTCCCACAAAATTCGCATCAAGAATAAAAAAGGAAATAAGACTTAATAATAGTGGTAGTGCCCCATTGTTGATAGTTTTCTATCTACAGCCACGGGTCGGTCCGTTTCGGGTAGTACCACACTCTCAAGAAAATATACGTCTGAGCTGTGGCAATGTGCTGGCGCTTCGTTCGGTGAGCGAGAGGATCGGAAGCCCAACTTTCTGAGTTGATTTGGGGTTTTCATTAGTAGGCAGCGGCCTAGCTGTACTCTTGGTATTGCAAAGGTCCATGGGCAGTAGTGATCCTTACCAACGGGTGTGCTGCTTGCTCGTTTGCCACAACATACAATAAAAACAAGAAATAACGTATTACAATATTAATTAATATTATTTACCTATTGTTTGATGGTGATAGCGTGGCGATTACGTTACCTATTACGTAATCAAAACAAAGATTATAATATTATAAAGATTTTGTAGAAACTATAAATTTTTGAAGTGTGACGTTCTTATTTTTTTTATATATATTATTAAATGACATTTGCCTGTTTTTTTTAATTAATTTTTTTATTCAGCTAAAAGACAGATTAAGTTTTTATTGGGATTGAAAGCGTCATGCGGTGGTTTTGTATTATATACAATATCTTTAGTATTTTAACGTGTTATATTAAATAATTCTGATACCATTTTATATAATTTGATGTAGAGGATACGCTGGGCTGTAAGGAATATGATATAACAGTTGTTTAAAAATGTTTTCGTTTCCCACTTAAATTCATAACAGTTACTCAAAACCAATAAAAATGAAATAAAATCAATAGAAAATAGCTCGGGGTTCATCAGGAGGATGTACAGCAATATTCTTTCTTTTTTGTGGCCATCAGCTAGTAATACGAGCCCATTGTTGCCAGTATATTAGATAGATTAGATACCGGACTACCGTACCAGCGCCATGAGTTTGACTCCTACGCCGTATAATACTTTGTGCGATCCACAAAGTATTGTTTTGAGTCTGGGTGTAATTTGTATGCGTTGTTGCAATTGCATGTTTGTTAAGTCTCCCGCAATACAAGGATTATTTCCTTAATGCTAGGTGGTGTCTTTAAAAAGAAAGATAGAAGTTTTTTTTTTTGGCAAGCCATGATTTGGACATACGCCGTCAGTTCCGTTCGGGGCGACGAAAGGGCGGCGCGTGGCCCTATAATCCACCTCATTTCCTCCCCATCGCCATTGGGTCGGCCACTGGTACCGAATCCTTGACCGTGGTTAGCCCGGGGTCAATATTGAGTAACGATTTTCTTCACAAATTATCAAATTCTTCACATTTTTATTTTCTTTACATTAGTCATTGTCCGTCAGTAAGTCAAATCGTCGCCTTCAACAGTGCTGTATCCACACGGTCGGTCACTTCGTAAATTTTGGTGAAACAGTTACAGAAACGTTTGTGAAGCACTTTCATATCATACTAGCAAACCCAGCCTGTTGGTTTGTTTGTAAAAGTTGATATATCGCAGCGCCGCCTGGTGGCGAGTTAGGACAATGAGAATAAATTATTCATGAAAAAATACATATACATACCAATTTTCATAATGATCGATCAAATTGTTTCTAAGTTTAGCGAGGTGATATATACAAACACCTTTTATAGATTCGCTACACCCCAGCACTTCTTCTACCCCACATTACATAAAATGCTATCAAATTTATTCAATATAATACGTTAAAATACTAAAGACATTGAATATTATACTAGACCACCACATGACACTTTCACGTTCCCGACAGTATTCCCAAACGGATAGCGACAATCTTGAGAGCCTAATCTACCAATCAAATATAAAAATTATGATATAAAACGCCTTTGATAAAATGTATTTCTAAACGTAGAAGTTAATTGGCTTATGGATTAATCTTTCTTCTTTTTAACTAATACATGACTCACTTTTGAGCTTGGGTTTCCTCCACAGAACAAGGGAAACTGACTACGCTGGTCAGATAGTTTTTATGTCAAGTTTCCATCTTGCAGTGCTATCATCAACATTTAATAGTCTTTAACGACGCCTAATTAAGGAGTGGTGAATTGTATTCTTACTCCGTCACTACAAGGATATGTGAATGTATAGATAAGTGCATCGTCATTATTCTCCTACTCTTATCCGAATTACTTGGGGTTGATACAATATATATTCTTCTTTCATAGTAAATATTGTAAAAGTCATTGACAATAGTTTTATGACCGGCCGCCTACCAGACGTCAACCCTTGGGAATGTAATTGTTGAACAAACGGCATCAGATGAAGTTCGCCCAGGTCGTTATAAGGCTCTTAGTCGTCTTGTACGACATCCACGAGCAAAGTAAGAGTTGATAGTATTCGTAGCCGCTACCACACAGCTAGAATAGATAAGTGCATCAGGTTGTATTAATGAAAACAAAAAATGCTAACGAAGCTGCGGGCACAACTAGTAATATCTACTAATTGGTTGGTTTTATTGATTTTATTTGGGAAATATAATTGGCAATTCTGTTTTTCTGTTAATTGAACTAATAGATTGTACAACAGGAGTCGTAATCATTCGAATAGCAACAGGTGAGATAGGATCTCAACGAAAATGTTGGTGATATTGCAATGTTTTTTGGTAAATATATAATCTTATAACTTTTATTACTCCCATTTGTTAAGAGATTGATTGTCTAGATTAACTGGTAGCGAAAATATCGTATAAAATAAATAAAAAAATATAATATATAAGATATATACACACACACATGAACCCTTAATTCCTTTTTTAATTTTAATTTAAATATTAATTTTGTTATAATTTACAATTTATAAAAACTATTACTAAATTTAAACAGCTCCATCTATCGGCAAATCCTAATAAACGATCACGGAAACTTACGTAATATTTTTTAACTGATTAAATTGTTACAAGTAAAAAAAATAAACAATTTTATAACCATGCTTGCCTTTCTAATAAATAAATCTGCTATTAATATATGTTTATTGATTTCAGTTATTCTTATATCAAGCTTTGGTGGCGTCTGATCCTCTTGCAGGTCTGTTCGATTATCCAAACGTAAGTAATAGCACTTACTGCCTATAGTACTAAAACTTGATCTTTAAATGTCAGTTTTACAAAAAGGCTCAAAGTTTGCCCAATGTGCTATGGAGAGGGCTATGCTTGGTATTTTTCTACGTAATAAAATCCGAAATACGGAAATGCGTAGAAGAACGGTTGTAACCGACATATTATGAAGAACTATCATGTTGAAATAGTAATGGGCAGGCCACATCGCTCATCGAACCGACAACCAGGGAGGAAAGGTTCTTAAAAATGGACAAGGCAGCGTAGGAAGATCTCCACTAGATGGACTAACGAAATCTTCTAAGTCACAGTAAGCTGTTGGAGGCAGGTGGCATTTCAGAACGGTCCTCCATTCTGAGTGGCATTCTCGTGAGGTGGACTATGTTCAACAGTGGATGTCTACAGGCTAATGAATGGATGGATGAAGTTATATAGCAGTAACCTTTTTTTAAAGCAATAAAATTTAATAGTCAATGACATGAACTTTCGATCAAATCAAATCAAACCATATATTATGTATAAGCAGTGTCGGACTGCCCATATAGTTTAGCAGCTGAGCTCCAGCCTGTGTATACCTTCAATGGGTCCTCAAACCAGCCAGCCGTGGCTACTTCTCAGCTTTTGTGACCTAAATGTAAACTAGATTTGAAAGTAAAATGTAAATGTAAACTAGATTCGTTCTGACAATTATAATTTAAAGATATAGATAAATAATATCGAAAATAGTTAAATTTAGGTAGATCTATCCAGCATCTGTGGCTGAAGAGAGTGATCTCGTCGCAGTAATTAATTGTAACACATACATATGTTATAGAGTTGTGTGGTAGCGGCTACGAATACTACCAACCCTTACTTTGTAACACATACATATGTTATAGAGTTGTGTGGTAGCGGCTACGAATACTACCAACCCTTACTTTGTAACACATACATATGTTATAGAGTTGTGTGGTAGCGGCTACGAATACTACCAACCCTTACTTTGTAACACATACATATGTTATAGAGTTGTGTGGTAGCGGCTACGAATACTACCAACCCTTACTTTGTAACACATACATATGTTATAGAGTTGTGTGGTAGCGGCTACGAATACTACCAACCCTTACTTTGTAACACATACATATGTTATAGAGTTGTGTGGTAGCGGCTACGAATACTACCAACCCTTACTTTGTAACACATACATATGTTATAGAGTTGTGTGGTAGCGGCTACGAATACTACCAACCCTTACTTTGTAACACATACATATGTTATAGAGTTGTGTGGTAGCGGCTACGAATACTACCAACCCTTACTTTGTAACACATACATATGTTATAGAGTTGTGTGGTAGCGGCTACGAATACTACCAACCCTTACTTTGCTCGTAGATGTCGTAAAAGACGATTATGAGCTTTATAATGACCTCGGCCAACTCTAATGCCTTTTGGTCAACAATTACATTTGCCAAAAATCACGAAATATCACAAGGGGGATGGGGGTTATAGTAAGATATTACATGTATTTATTTTTTCGTCAAACGCTGCGATTTCTGAACTGAAAAGCGGCGTGTAGTGTGACTTTGACTTGCCGTTGCCAGATAACGAACGAAGTTTAAAGATGATCTGTGTTAACACCTTTTTAAACCTTTTTCAAAAAGCAAAAAAAACCTAGAATATAATGAGCTGTGGGCTACTTCTTTATAGGTACTAAAAATTCACGTGATGTTAATGGGGGAGGGGGGAAATGTTTTCATAGTCTTACACCTCACCACGTATCACCAAGGGGGAGAGGAGGTTATAAAATGCTAAAAAAAAGATCACGTGATTAATGGACGTCCCCTTATAGGATAATATTATCATACAATAAAATGATGTCAAGAAAAACATTCGTTGAAACGTATTTGATATTTTTAAAAAGCAATTATTTTGTTTAAAGTAACAAAATAGTTAATTAAAAAAATATTCGAGGACGTCCGGGTAAATATTCCGTATCTGGCACGATCACGAGCGTAAAAAATAATTTATCAAAATATTTCTTTTTTTATATTTATTGCAGATTAAAGATGAACTCTACGAACAACCTGTTTCTTTAATGACACCGAAAAAGTCGCCTCATGACAAGGTGAGTTTTATGTTAAAGTTTTCCTTAATGTACGAAGAATACAAGTAAACAACCCTTTTTCCCGTGGATATCGTAGTATTCTAGTTGATCATAATATTGGAAATACCTACTTAAAAAGCTCATAATATTTTATTAGTTTAGTTCGACCGTTTAAATAGGCATATTAAGGAGTATTGTTTTTGTTGCATATAGTGACAAACGACACAACCTGATGGTAGGTACCGCTCATGAACCTTTGAAATACCGGTGGTACAGTGAGGTCGTTACCTAGACGGGCGGGCCACCGAAGACAAAGATCGGGTATCGATGGCCCGCTCGCACGGCGAAGAGAGGTGCTTACAGGGTGGGTCCATGGGGTTGCGCGCCGCCTCTTCTGTCGCCCTGGACCGATTTGTCGGGGCGCAACCAAATCCATGGACCAACTTGCAAAAAAAAAAAAACAGCCCGTTACCTACCACCCACAACCTATCCAGAAAGTTGTGTATCCAGCTCTCTCGCTCACCGATCCAAGCGCAACAGCATATTGTCACTGCTCAGACGTTGATTTTCTGCGAGAGTGTGGTACTACCCCGAACGGACTCGCTCGCGGTTGTAATCAAAAAATTGCCAACGCTGTGACCCTACCACTACTTTTAGTTCCTTCATATTACGTATCTTACTTAAAATCCGTCAGTAAGTTAAGTTATTAACTTTATTAGAGCGCTGACTATCCTATTAAAACTCATTCTGTCAATTTTGACAACACATGATACACTTAAAGCACTTTTATATCGTAGTCCAACACTTTAGAATTTTCTCAGCATTATACATATTAAAAAAATTGGCAACAAAATTACTTAATATTACCTCATAAAACACTAAAGCGTTGAATATAATTTAAAAATGTCATATGACTTTTCACGTACTCACCATAAGTACAATTATTATGTAAGAAATAAAATATATAAAAATTACAACCGCTATATATTTATACTCTTACTTTGATACTTCTTCTTATTCTTATTTTGTATTGGCAATCAACTACTAATACGAAGCCATTGTTGGCAATATCGAGTTATAATTTAATTAAGTTAAATCGTCGTCTTCAACAGTGTTAGGTATCTTCAGGGAGTTTTGGTGGAAAACGAAAACATTTGTAAAGGATTTTATTTCATATTCACTACACCCTAGTAGTAACACCGCTTATTTTATGTAAAATACCATCAAAATTATTTAATATAACACGTTAAAACACTAAGATATTGAATATAATACAAGATCACCACATTACACTATCCCGTTCCCGCCAAAACTTCACTTTTATGCTTTTCTTTTTGTAAATTACACTTGCACTATATAAGGAACAATAATCCTTGTATTACGAGGAACTTTACAAACTTGACCAAAATTATTCTCACACTCAAAACAATATTTCTATCACACAAACTATTGTCCTGAGTGGGAATTGAAAGCACTGTACTTGGTATAGCAGGTCATATGTAATTCAAACAATTCCGAACTAATACAGATGTTTTCGCGCCGTCTGCTCGCTAACCACAGACGCAAAATATGCACTTACCAGTCAGGCAGTGTTCATTGTTTGCTCAATATCCGGAGATTAATATGTCTTTCACCAACCTTGATGTATTATTAAAATATTGTTTACACTTTATATTTTATAATTATGTACGTAAATGCAAGGCCTTACTGGCATTGTGTCTTACAATGAAAGTTTTATAACCAAGTCTCAAACTCTTAGGGTCGCATCTATGGAAAATGGTGAATTTGTTAAGAGTTCCCAAAGAAAAATAATATAATGACCGCCATATTTGACATATGCCTTTTAATTATTTTTTTTTTTTGATAATCCGATATCCGTAATATGAAATTGTCAGATAATCCTAAATAATTTCATATCCCTCTAGATTAAAAATTTTATATTCGCAATATCCCTAATTAATACACGCCAAATAGCATTTTCGTATTCCCGCCAAAATTCCGCGCTTAGTACCTTTTTTTTATTTTATTGAAACTTTTAAGACTAGTCCTCGAGCGTGGGTACTTATGATTGAACACACACATTCACATTTTCTAATCATACAGACGCATCGCACAGTATTAAAACATGCACCCTGAAAACGAATAAATTTAATTTCCGGTGCTTGCATTAGTTACATATTCATTACACGCTTGTATTAGTAGAATCTTCACAGTGTCACAGAAAACACGCAATGTATTAGACATAAGCATGTCGCATCGCTAAGCCTGCAGTAGGCAGACAGTGCAGGCAGCAAAAGGTGGGGTCAGAGTCTCAGAGTGTATGCTTTCTCGGTATTACACACAGAACAAAATACTTAGAGAGAAGAACGACAACTTCATACTGTAGAATTGCTCACACGGTGCACACTAGCGCTCCAGTTTACATACATACATACATATCATCACGCCATATCCCTTGCAGGGTAGGCAGAGAGTACAGAGTGCCAGAGAACTCTATCTCTGCATACTTCACTCGCTTCCTCAACATTCATAATTCTCTTCATACACGCTCGCCGGTTTCGGAGACTCTTGACTCCACCTTCCTTCAGTACATGACCGATCTGGTCTAGGTAGGTTAGTCTCGGTCTCCCTCGGTACCTACATACTTCCACTTTCGCATTGTATATCTTCTTAACCAGACGTTCGTTCGGCATTCTTTCCACATGTCCGAATCATCGGAGTATTCCCTTTCGCATCTTTACACCAATACTCTCTTTCATACCTACTCGCTCCAGTTTATTTCATCGAAAACATTCGTAGTACAGGTTACTTAAAAATGTGATTATTTCAAAACAATATTCAGCTATCGAATTTCTGATTGCTGTTTTTGCACAATACAATTTAGGTACATATATTCGAATGTATAAAAATTGTGCAAATTATGAAATCTCTAATCTAGCATTAAAAACAATAGTTCCATATAAGCTTTCAACTCCATTTTGATCATTTTTGCCAGTAAAGAAATGAATAATTTACTCCATAACTATACTTACTACTTTATTTTAAATTTGACTTTACTTTTTTAATGTTTATAGTAATTTTCTTTCGGTTTCCCCATATCTACCTGAAACACGACTTCGATACGATTACGATAAGTACTTGCATAGTGTTTGACAATGAATTCGGTTTACAAAAATACACATGTAACTAAATTTACATATGTATTATGTACCTTGATCTTTTATTTGCTCGAAGAATATAAAGTGGCAGCCGTGTTTGACGCTGACACTCGCAACCCACCCTAAAGAAATTATCGCGAAGCTATGGAGCTCGACCCAAACAACTAACGGACGTGCTCTCACCTTGGATATTGAGATGGCACTGATTATTTTTCTTTGGGTGTGCTTTATTATAATGCTGATTACAGGACGTTTTTATTTCATAGTAAAATGTATGGACGATTTCGGCTAAAAAAATCAACGGTGTTTAGGATTATTTTATAATTTTTTGTTTTAAGTTAGTAAAAAACTTGCATGGTGAATGTATTATCCTTACTTTCGTCTCACGATTTAATTGAAAATATTTAGTATATCAACGGAATAGCCTAGATAGTCATAATAACAAAGGTCGATTTCGATATTTTTGATCAATGTTAACGAATTTTTTCTCAAAAGTTAAGAATTATCTTAAAATTATGACGCGGTGTTTTAATAGACTTATTTGAGATATTTTTTTAGTATTATTCAATGCGGTAAATTTTTAGATACCTATATTTAAAACCGTAAGTGGGCTATTCGCGCGTTTCATAGGGACGCCCCCCTTAACGCAACGATGGTAACCATTTAAATCGAATTGCAAAATTCACAAGTTTTTTTACAATTTTCTTCATAACTTATATAACAACATTACACTTGTTCATTTTTAGTAGCTTATTAATAGTCTGACCGTCAGTAAGTCAAGTCGTTACTATGATTGGGCGCTGACAACCATATTAACTATTTCAGATTCAACTATATTACATTTACATAAAACAACAGCAAAATGATTCAGTATATAAAGAATAAATTCTATAAAACAATAAGATATTGGACAAAATTTAGGGACATTAAACTTTCACATTTCCGCCAAAACCCTGTCATAATATCTTGCTTGCCAATATAGACAATCACATTTTTTTAAGATGGAGCCTGCTGAGCCTGCAGTTACCAGCGAAGATCCATGGGCACCTTTCGATTTCTCCAAATTCGATTCCTACTTGAACAATATGGATGCATCGGCCGAGAATAATCGACTCAAACGACGAACTAGGGTCAGTATTATTTAATTTTATTCAAGACAATTTTTTTTATTATTTTTTAGGTTAGGCAATCCACTATTTATACAATCTCATTATTATGCCAGTGACAACTAAATTTAATTTTCGATTATTTTACAATCGTTGTCAGTTACGATTTAACTAGACGTCAGTTTTTTTTATTGTTCTTGGTGGTAAACGAGCTAGAAGCACACCTAATGGTAAGTGTTAGGAACTGCCGTCCATGGACCGTGCAATACCAAAGATATAATTAGTCTGCTGACTACCAAAGAAACTCTCATACCCACCCAGAAAGTCGAGCTTCCGGCTCTCTCGAAGCACAACAACACATTGCCACCGCTCAGGGGTCGATTTTCAATGAGAATGTGACTACCCGGTTATAGACAATATCCTGGATTACAATTGGATTGGTTATGGAACCATTTAGTTTACGATCTTTGGATTCGTCTTCAACAATTCTGTTCATTAACACATTCAGTGCCGACAAAATTCGGCACAGAGCACGCTGGGTGCCGAATACTCGGATTCTAGTACAAAATGAACGGGACGCTCGCTCGGATCCGAGTGCAAAGCGCCGCTACTATAGCCCCGCCCCACTCGGATCCGAGTGGTCGGCACTGAATGAGTTAAAGGTTTTCTTTTTATTTCGGGTCTTGTTTAAATTTTTAATTTTTATATATTTATAATTTAACTATAATAAATAATATGTTAAGCAAGTTTTTTTAAAAAGTGTATATTTATAAATATAAAACTAGCAAACCCAGCCAGTTGGTTTGTTTGTGGAAGTCGATATTCTGTAGCGCCGCCTGGTGGCGAATTACATCAATGGGGATAGCATATAAATCTTCTCCATGAAAAAAATACATATACATACCAATTTTCATAATGATCGGTCAAATAGTTTCCGAGTTTAGCGATGTCATATATCATATACCTATACAAACATCCCCTTTTACCTATATAGATATAAATGTACTAAGTATATCATCATCTACATAATTCTGATCTTATCCCAATTACTTGGGGTCGATACAATATGTATGAGTACATATTGCAAAAATTATTGGCAATAGTTTTATGACCAGCCGCCTGCCAGACGTAATTGTTGACCAAACGGCATCAGATGGAGTTAGCCTAGGTCGTTATAAGGCTCTTAGTCGTCTTAGACGTCATCCACAAGCAAAGTAAGGGTTGGTAGTATTCGTAGCCGCTACCAGACAGCTTAATACACTAACACTATATACACTATTTTACAAAATAAATGCCGACGTTCGGTCAGTCAGTCTTGAAGTTAGTAAATATTAAATTCTTCAGTTTGATAGGTAATCAATTTTGAGAGGATACCCTGTTCAATTCTATCTGTTGAGACACTTTATGATTTTACGATATTTTCTATCAAATTGCGTTCTTGGTTACGAGGGGACTGAAAAGTAAAAATCGACGAAAATTCGGACAAATAAAACTCAATTATAAATAGCATAAAATCCATAAAAATAGTTTTAATTCAAATCTCGCATTCAATCACTGGCCATAAAAGATGCCTGCATTAAATTTAAAAAAAGTTACTGCGTTATTTCTGCAACCCTCAAGAATTTGCGCATTGTGCTTGGATCCTGCCAGCACTACCCTATTAATGGCTCTGCCTAAAAAAAAGTGTTAATTAAGCAATCACGCCAAATACATTGAAGAACACTGAAAAAACTTATTTTGTCTGCAGACTATAAGAAAATTTGATACCGACCTTGGACCTCAAATACGTGAAAGACCACATCACTATAAGTATCCGGAACCTGTTAAAGACAGATTACTTGAATTCACTACATCGACAAGAAGACCCGGCATACTTCCCGATCAAATGAATCCGGGAGTTATTTTCCGTGTGAGAATGTCCGACGCTATATTGCGGATCAAACAGCGAATGTACGAAGATCCTGAACGCCATATTGAAGCTGATATAATCTATACTAATTTAATTAAAAAAGTTGTAATGGATGAAATAACAAAATTTCACAATCTTCTACTCATGCATAAAACAGACAAAAGTATAAAAGAACATTTAGGAGAATGCGGTGGTAGAATTTACAAATTTATAAGTTACATGACCATAAAAGTTCATATCTATTGTTTATTTGATGCTCTGTGGATTGATGGGAACCCTTATGTGATCGGCGATGAATATTCGGTGACTCCAGTTGAAATTCCACCTATGTTACAATGCGACGCGGCCGAATGTAATTCTGTTGTGTTTGTAGACTCTATTACTGAACCTAAAGATCTTGAAGAGTAATTTCAATAAAATATTAAAATGATTTTTGAGTTTTATTTTACGTAAATCTTCAGCGATGTAGGGTGGCGGCTCCAGATACCAAACCTTACATTGCTTGTAGATGTAAAAGGCGATTAAGAATTACATCCATCTGGGCCAACTGCATCTGATACCGTTAAGTTAACAATTAAATTCACAAGGAGGGTTGATGATAGGCAGATAGTCATAAGACTATTGCTAAAATTTTCACAATTTGTACAATGACAGAAGAGCATATATTGCGCTGACTCTAAGTAATTGCGATAAGAGTAACGTGATAAAAATTGTTGTAAATCTTTTCTCGAAATACATACGGTGAGAATATGGTGTGAGTCTAGAAACATCTAATGAATACCGTAAAAGAAAAATATCTGTTTCCACCAAACATATTTAAATTTTAGGTACCTACCACAGTGAGACAATTTTAAATATCGACGTTACAGATAAATGATTCATTATCCTGCTCTTATCCCAATTACTTGATATCGATGCCATGTCTTTTTTCGCATAACCCTATCAGATGTCATATCTATGCTTCAGTTCCTGTCTATCTAAGTCCTGCTTCACACAGTTTTTCAATCTTTTCTTTGGATTGCCTTTACCCTTCCTTCAACATTCATACTTAAAACTAATCTGAAAACATTACTTTCATCTCGTCTCGTCATCATATGTCCAAATCGTTAATTCCAAAGCGTCAAACGCTCTTTAATTTTTCGTAACTGGCGCAAGTTTTAAATTTTTTCACATTAAACACATAACTTTAATAAATCATAGATCTTGTGTCTGTGTCTGATCTAAAATCTAGGTATTGAGGATGAAAATAAATGAGAGGTTTACTCATATTGTTTTTGACAGACTAGGGCCTTAACGCTACCGAAGACAAAGATCGGGTACCGGTGGCCCGCTCGCAAGGCGAAGAGAGGAGTTCTTGCAGGTTAGGCTTATGGGGTTGCGCACCGCCTCTTCCGTCGCCCCGGACCGATTTGGCGGAGCGCGACCACATACATAGTCCACTGCAAGAAAAATAAAATAAAAAAGGGTCTTAACACCTAATATATCCGAAGCGAAGGAAGAATGAAATGCGGCCTCATTATCCCTCACTGAAACCGATTCTTTGACTCTGGTAACAAGAGCTGTTCAATAGAGACTAATTCCAGCTAGTACCACGTGGTCAAAGATTCCCAAGTAATGCTAATTTTAAAGACCACTATCTATTTCTATTGTACATCCTTGTGGGAAACCTAATGTATTTATCCGCATAATTCTCGAAGTCAAATTCAAAAGTACTTGAGGTATTGGATAAGTGAACAAATTTTCACGTCTACTGAACCCGCAACAGGTATCACCTCTAATCGAGTGGTTTTCTTTCGAGTCGTACATAGCTGGCTCTTCAAGAGGATGCCACGTCATTCTATAAAACAGCTCCTTTCAACTTTGTAGGTGTTGTCAGTCCACCAATAGTCAAATTTCATGTCAAATATACCATTACGCTGACGATGGTAACGTCACAATATTTGTATTACTTTCTCTGTCTAATTCATAATTTTAAAAGTGTTGTAACTAACTCAATATAATGATAAATCCTTTGATGCAATTTTTATTTTATTTTATACACACACGCAGCACATTATTCTCGCTGATAATGTAACTTTGCATTGGTGTAAATATTTTCAAAATCTATTTAGTGGTAGTTGGTGGTACATGAAAGCATAATAAACAAACAAACTTACATTTACAATATTGCTTAGGATATATGCCATTGGGTGACTGGACCGGGGAATAGTCCGTCACACGCAGAGAGGCCTGACCGCGTGAGAGCGACGACCTGGCAGCAGACCGAGGCGTCAACGGGAGACTGTACTGGAAAGCGTAACGCGCCGGGCTGGCCATGGATGTCAAGGAAGCGATACTAGTAGCCGGCCTAATGGCGATGAAGAGGGAATACTGTGGGTTACGGGACCACGCGCCGCCCTTGCGTCGCCCTGAACGAAATGGATGGCGCGTGTCCAGACCATAACCTGTCAAAACAAAAAGGATATTTGCCATGAAAAATCTGTGGTCAAAGGTTATTGACAATAGTTTTATGACCTGCCAAACGTCACCCCCTTGGGAATATAATTGTTGACCAAACGGCATCAGGTGGAGTTGGTTCATGTCAATATAGAAAAAAAAAGATAATTCTAATTTTAAAGTAAAAAAAAAAGGGTAAAGACACAAATATTGGTTTCAGTAGCGTCGTGGACGAGGGAAGAAGGCCAGGAACAGACAAAGTGTCACGACTACGCCAGCAGGGGACGAGGTAAATATATTTACAGTAAATAGATTTTCCGTGTGGTGACGGAGTAAGAATACAATTCACCACCCCTTATCTTACCCGTGGGTGATCGTAAGAGACGACTAAGGGATATAAAACGCATATAACATCTATACGAGAGAAGAAAATCTCGAAACAAAACCATAGGGTTTTTCTTCTCTCTATACCAACACGTCTGACCAGCGCGATATAGCTAGTTAATTTCCCTCCCATTACGGAGGAGACCCGATCCCAACAGTGGAACATTTATGGGCTGTGATGATGATGATGATAACATAGATACTAGTTAACAACCTATCACTGCTCTGGATCGTAAAGTAAGAATACTGTCATCACCGCCTATTCTTATATATGTGGTTGAGGAGAGTGATGGCTGCTCTAGTAATAAATTCGTGATCGGGTGCCGCTTGTGGGATCTGGTCCAGCCATAACCTTTTACGTTGTATTTGAATTTTACATTATATCGTGGTTCGAAGGGCATCACAATGGTTCCAATTATTATTAATCGTGTTGTACTACTTTTTTATAAAAAAAATCAATTAAGAAATAATGATACTAAACAAATCCGGTGAGTTTCTTGCCGTATCTTCTCAATAGCGGTTACGTTCCGATTCGGTGGTAGTTTATTTAATTATTTTAAAACGCTAAAACTGGCAATATTTAAGTGCCTTCGCAGGGTTTATACATAATGCCACTGACGTCAAGTTCACGCTGCTCCGGTGGTCGGTCCAACGACGAAGGCGAGGTGTCACGGGTGGGTTACGGGTGTGCGTGCTTACGCTCCTCTGTCGCCCCAGACGGAGTGGTTCGAGGAGTGCGCCGAACGTAGACCACCCCCAAAAAAAATAGGAATTTATATATAATAAATGACCCGATGACGAGCGAAAAATGATTGTCACTGGTGGGGTTCGAACCCACATCTATTGGGAATCCGTTCCAATCGTGCTGCCACTTACACCACCGTGAACTATTGTAGGACATTCAATTCTCGCATCATATTATATTTTCGTCTTTAAGAAGACGTGTGTTGTTGTGTACACATTGTACAATGTGACAATCATTTTTCGCTCGTAATCAGGTTTTTATAAATAATCAAGCACATTAAATGCTAAATTTCAGTAATTTGCATAATAAACGAATTTGAATTTAAATAGATGTTGGCAGAACTTCAGCACTATTTCGTAAAATCAAAATAGCACAAGCAAACAGCCATTTTTGTTTCTTTAAAATTAAAGTATTTTGTATCTGAAGACATTCAGCTTCATCTCATACACGTGCGTCTGCTGCGCTCGAGAGAGAGGAACGACTTATATTAACTAAATAATCTTTTCCAGGCTAAAAATCATTCCAGAACGGAAGTACCAATTGCTCGCAGAGGTTACGACTCGGATGGATCAGACGGGGAAACAAAAAACAAGAAGATTAGGGGACTGAAATCGAAAAAATATGACTCTTATAATCCCCCTGACAAGGTAGGATATAGGATATTTTATTTACCCCTGATACAGCCCTAGGTAAAGTCGCGTGTGGTTAGACTAAGGATTAGTCTACCATTACCGACCTTTTTAGGCTGACGTCAAGACGCTCTCTTTCTAGGATATTAACGACAGTAGGCATTCAAAGGTGAAGGATCATGAGGCTACAAACCGATCTTCTGTCACCCTGGACGATTTGAGTGGAGCATGAATAGACCACGTTTGATGAGGCCTATGAAATCTGGTCCATTCGTAATCTTTTGTATTATCTTTTGGAAATATTATTTGCTGATTCGAGAGGCGTCACAGGGGCAAATACGTGTTAAACAATTTAAATAAAACTTTATATAAAATTAATAAAAGGTTAAAAATAAACTCGCCGAGTTTCTTGTTGAATCTTCTCAGTGGCTGTCACGTTCCATTCCGGCGCTAGTTTATTGGATTAATTTAAATTTAAATATTATAAGGGAATGCTCCGATGGTTCGGACATGTGGAAAGAATGCCGAACGAACGTCTGGTTAAGAAGATATACAATGCGAAAGTGGAAGGATGTAGGTACCGAGGGAGACCGAGACTAACGTACCTACACCAGATCGCTCATGTACTGAAGGAAGGTGGGAGTCAAGAATCTCCGAAATCGGCGAGCGTGTATGAAGAGAATTATGAATGTTGAGGAAGCGAGTGAAGTATGCAAAGATAGAGTTCTCTGGCACTCTGTTCTCTCTGCCTACCGTGCAAGGGATATGGCGTGATGATATGTATGTATGTATGTAAATATTATAATTGACAATCATCCTACTCTTATCCCAATTACTTGGGGTCGATACAATATGTATCTACTCTTCTTCCGTAGTACCTACATATTGTAAAAGTTATTGGCAATAGTTTTATGACCGGCCGGCTGCCAGACGTCAACCCTCCTTGGGAATGTAATCGTTGACCAAACGGCAGATGGAGTTAGTCGTCTTTTACGAAATCTACCCAGCCCAGCAGTGGGATATATAAGACGAGATAACGATGACGATAATTGTAGGCGTACGAGTCGGGATATGTAGAGATGCCAAAGGATTTATATCAAGCACATTTACGACCAGGAGTCATCTTCAGAATTCACATGTCGGAGGCTATCCTCAAAATGCAATATCGGAAGTAAGTTTATTTCATTCATCATTATCCTGCTCTCATCCTAAATACTTGAGGTCGACGCAATACCTATGTACTCATTTTCCATCGTACAAATTGCAAAGTTATTGGCAATAGTTTTATGACCGACTTAATGTCCATCTGCCTATGTAATTGTTGATCTGACGGCATCACATAGATTCCAAGTCAATATAAAAGCTCTTAGTACTCTTTTACGACATCCATGATCAAAGTAAACGTTGGTAGTAGTTGTAACCAGCAGTCCGTCCGGGGTAGTACCACACTCTCGCAGAAGATCGACGTCTGAGTACTAATGACAACGTGCTATTACGCTTCCTTTGGTGAGCGAGAGAGCCGGAAGCCCAACTGGGTGGGTTTAGAGTTTGTATTGGTAGGCAGCGGCCTATCTATACCCTTGGTATTGCAAGGCTCCATGGGCGACTGTAACACTTACCATCAGGTGAGCTGCTTGCTCGTTTGCCACATGCGCGTTTTGTATAGCATCGTCTCTGTCGCACACTATCTGTGCCATTTATCATTCGTAGGACAAGTGAGAGAGAGTGCACGTGTGTCCTATCAAAATATATATACACCTATAGAATTGTTAAACCCGCAAAAGTTTAGAAAAAAAAGCTTAGTCAATATAGTATTTTATTTAGTAATAAAAATGCATATTTTATCAGCTCCTAATAGATTCCAAACTGTCAATGCTTTGTGTAATGTCGTACAGGTTGTGTGCGACAGGGACAGCGCTCTACAAAGCCGAAATGAGTCGATTATCTCTTTCCAAAGGTCGATTTGCAATATTTATTGCCGGGTACTGTAATAATAATAACAAAATGTAACTAGTGTTTGCCACAATCCAGTTCCAACTCAGCATAATGTTCGCTGCAGTCTACTGACGCTGGTCTTCCGTTGTAATCGTGAGGAGATATCACGCCGTTCTCAAATTTAACCTAATACTACTCACTATATTTGGCCTGAGTCATAATTTTTACAAGCTATTAATACGAATATAGAGAAACGCAGTTCTGTGTTACCTCTTGGACGAACAAAGCCATGTAATATACCTACAAGTACCTACATTCATTTCAGCTCACATACGTCCCACTGCTGGGTTCGAGCCTCCTCAAAAATAGAAGGAGAGATTGACCTTCTATACCACGCTGGTTAGACATGTTAGTATAGGTCTTTATTTCGAGTTTTCCTTCTCTTGCATAGATGTTATATGCATATTAGATACCTCAGTCGTCTTTTCTGACATCCTTCTTTTTTTTCTGCGATGGGCTATGGCATGGCCACGCTCCGCCAAATCGGTCCGGGGCGACGGAAGAGGGGGCGCGCGACCCCATAGACCCACCCTGCAAGCACCTCTCTTCGCCTTGCGAGCGGCCCACCGGTACCCGGTCTTTGTCTTCGGTGGCCCGCCCAGCGGTTTACCGTCATGGGTTCCTCATCGAGTCGATGACCCCACGCGGTGGCCTCACTTCGAGTGACCGGACTAGTCCTTTCTTACACCCACGGGTAAAATAATTGAATTGTATTCTTATTCCATTATCTCACAGAAAAGCACATATAGTATAAAAATTTAATAATTTATCATCAGTTATGGTGAAGATAAAGATGAATCGGTGATAGAGGCGGATGTGGAGTACCTCCGACTGACTCGTAAGGTGATCAATGATGAAATCACCAAGTTTGAGGATCTTCAGTGGCTGACCAGCTGGTTTCTGAACAGGTCGGAGCTGATACAGGAGCATATGTGTAATAATAGATATTATACCGTGGGTATGTTTTGTTGATAAAGCTAAAACTTTTGTACGTATGTACTCTAATGCAATTCTCCGAAACGAATGAACTGATTCAAAGGTTTTTTTGTGTGATATAGTAGTTTTAAGAGTGATTTAGAGGAGACCCCAGTAGCACCAGGGGAGGTCCAGCTCCGGGCGACCAGCGGCAATATTGGTGATAATAAGAGACGCGGACGTTTAGGGGATTCAAATAAATTACTTTGAAGGATTTTTCTCTTTTTTTTGTGTGTGTGATTTAGTTGTTAGCCTGAGATGGCTATGACAACTTTACCGGAACTGTGGGTGAGCTCTGAGGACTCTTAACCCGGAGACAGAAGGATTTCATAGCGTAACAAAAAAAAATCTAACGAAACTGTTGTACGATTGAAAGGACCTATACAACCCGAACTCATAATTCTCCTACTCTTATCCCAATTACTTGGTGTCGATAAAATATGTACTCTTCTTTCCAGCTCATATGTCCCACAAATGGGCACTAGTCCCCCTTCACAATAGGAGGAAATCTAAATTCTAAAGTCCACATTTTTTAAATACCACATCCCTCAATTAAGGAATAAAAGTTAACCTAAGGAGCCAACTAATTTTAGATACGGCTATAACTTTGAGGGACTCTTTTGTAGGATCCAAAAGAATAAAATTTGCCCAAATTTAATTTTTACAAGAGCTCGCTTTTGACTATTTTTGAATATAGAAGTAGTGACAAAGATCAAAAAGGGTATGCTGAGGTGGTTGGGACATTTAGAAAGAATGAGTGAGGAGAGATTGACGAATAAAATATATAAAGCAAGCGTGAATGGAACGAATACAAAGAGAAGACCTAGTCATAATTCTCTGGATCAAATTGGCGATGTATTGACGAGAGGTCATATTAAGAGTATGCGCAATCATAGAGCATGCATGAAGACTATTATGAGTGTAAATGAAGCGATGGAATTATGCCAGGATCGTGGTTTGTGGGAATCCATAGTCTCTGCCTACCCATCTGGGAAACAGGCGTGAGGCTATGTATGTATGAATTAAAACTAAACAAAATCCTCATTTTTATCGTTTCATTATATATAACTCAAAAAAAATCCTTTTTAATATATCTACCCACTTAAGGCGGTTTTTTGAAAAGGAAAAATGTCAGTTTTAGTGTAAATGCAAGCAAGCAAAACATTTTTTTTCAGACTATTTCTTATGGAATCCTCATTCCCAAGTCGCAGGCACATATTACAGCCAAAATCAGAACGATTCGAAAATCGCTCTTATTACTCTGAATGTTAAATGTTAACATTGAGAACGGCATATAAGTATTTAGGACACTTTATAATCTACGCAGCCGTTATATAGTCTTAGTTTTTCTTTATTTGGGACTAATCTCGCCACATATTCCCACCAAAATGGTATTCATAAATGACAACGAGGTTTGATCCCCAAGCAGTCCCGGAAGATGCTTTTAATTTTCTTGTGACCCGCAACAAAAATCAGAAAAAGGTTAAAGAATGATTCTACTTTTTATTTTTATAACACCACGCTGCAATAAAGAAATAATCCTTGTATAACGAAGGACTTTACAAACTTACAATTAACGCAGAGAAATTACACCCTGACTCAGAACAACACTTTGTGGTTCGCATGAAGTATTGTCCTGCGTGGGAATAGAACCCACGACACTGGCTGGCAGGTCGGTGTCTTAACCATTACGTCATCTGTGCTGTCAAACTTCCCTCCTAAGCAAGACGGAAGTTCGGGAGACAGGAAACCAATGAAAATATATGGACTTATATGATAAATACTATTGATTTTCTTCAGGAACGCCTCCGACCATGTTCACAAATTCTGAGGAATACATGAAACGACTTTGTCTGTTTGACGGTGTTTATATTGACCACGTACCATACGTCATCGGTGAAGATAATTCCCTGATGGCTGCTGTCGCACCCCCAGTTCTTCATTGTGATGCTGCCACGTGTACCTCTGTACCTTTCATAGACAGGTGAGAGCAAGACAGCTATTTTATAACAATAAAACAAGACAGCTATACGACCTATGAGAGTCAAGCAAGGCTTTTGTGTTAATCATACAAGACAGCTGACAATTAATAACGATAGCTATAGCATAACTGTCAAACAAGACAGCTGTCACTTACTAATGCTAGTGGTTTATTTATCCGTTAGTCTATATAAGGACTTTTGACGGGAATCTGAAAACGTCATGTGGTGCTCTTGTATTATATTCGATATCTTAGTGTTTTAATGTGTTATATTAGATAATTTTGATGGCATTTTAAGTAATGTGATGCAGCGGAACTAATGGGATGTAGTGAATATCATATAAAAGTGCTTTACAACGTTTTCGTTTTCCATCAAAATTTCCACAAGATACCATTAACAGTGTGGCCATAGCACTGTTGATGGCGACAATTTGACTTACTGACGGACAATGACTAACCTGAAAGACTAAAAACGTGAAGATATTTTAACTCGACACTGGCATCAATAGCTCGTATAAGTAGCTGATTGCCAATACATAAGAAGAAGTGGCTTATTTATCCATTACTCTACATAAATAACAAAAATAGTATCTATATCTGATATAAATTTTAAAACCATCCAAACGATGTACACCATAATGTTTTCATCAGAAAGACAATGATGCAGTTTTAGTTATCTAAACACACGTGACAACTTTAGTGTTGAAATTATCGTGAGTTTGACATATATTAAACAATTATATTTATCGACAATATTCACGCGTTAGAATCGATTATGTCGACTCGGGTTTCGAGCATATCCAATGCTCATCATCAGGGCGAGTGCGCAGCTGCGTCTGCGAGCAGTGCGCGTCGGGGGCTCGCATAATCGACTCGTAACGCGTGAGTATTGCCGAAAAATACAATTGTTCAACACGTCACAACGTCTACGAGCTGATGAATTAATTAATTTTGGCACGAACAAGAAAGTGCCATGCGGTGATCTTGTGTTATATTCTTACATACATATCATCACGCCATATCCTTTGCAGGGTAGGCAGAGAGAACAGAGTGCCAGAGAACTCTATCCTCGCATACTTCACTCGCTTCCTCAACATTCATAATTCTCTTCATACACGCTCGCCGGTTTCGGAGACTCTTGACTCCACCTTCCTTCAGTACGTGACCAATCTGGTCTAGGTAGGTGAGTCTCGGTCTCCCCTGGTACCTACATCCTTCCACTTTCGCATTGTATATCTTCTTAACCAGACGTTTGTTTGGCATTCTTTCCACATGTCCGAACCAACGGAGCATTCCCTTTCGCATCTTTACACCAATATTCTCTTTCATACCTAATCGCTCTCTATATATTCTTGTGTTATATTCAATATTTAATATTGAGCAATATCTTATGTTATTCAGAAATAATATTTTCAATGTAAAATCTAGTACTGTCCAACAGTTAGATTTACTACCTGGATAATTAGAAACTTTCTTGTAAATACGACAAGACAGTAACCCAAATTATTGCACAGTCAGACAAGACAGTAAACAGTTTATATATATTCAAACAGATACGTTATATTCGCAGTGTAATGTTCGAGGAGCGGTTCAGTCGTACAAATGTGCGCACGGTGTCTCGCTGTCAAGCAAGCTGTCGGGCACACTGTCGGAATGATGCAGACTGTCTTAAACGATGTTCCGACAGATGCCTTCGTGCCGATTGACCGAGGAATCACAAGAATACCTTACAAGATATTTAATTAAACGATACAATTTTAATAAATATTTTTTTAACATCCTTATCTTTTTTTTTTATTGCCGATTGTGGCAAATGAGCAAGCAGCACACCTAATGGCACAGCCAGGCCGCTGCTTACTATGAATAAAATGCTCTTCTTAAACCTTGTTTAAAGAAGAATATGACATAGCCCTCAAGAAACACAGCAGCAGATAGTTCATTCCAGACCTTGCACATACGTCGAAGAAATGATCGCTGAAAATGTACAGTCGAGAACCAGATCGTTTCCAGGTGAAATGAATGTACTCTGCTACGGTGGAGTGGTATGGTGGTAATATGGTGACGTACCACCCTCAAAGTCAAAAAGTTCCTTATTATTTTATTTATACAAACCATTTAAAAAAAACTATTTTTAATGTCAAAATTTTAATACATATGACATATATACGGTTTGACATACATATGACATATTATCAGTAGATAATAAATAATATACATTATTTTGTCTGTATATTTTATGTGATATGTGGTAGCGGCTACGAATACTACCAACCCTTATTTTGCTCGTGGATGTCGTAAAAGACGACTAAGAGCCTTACAACGACCTGGGCCAACACGATCTGATGCTGTTTGGTCAACAATTACATTCCCAAAAATATATATAAAACTATAGCCAATAACTTTTACAATATGTACTATGACAGAAGACTACATATTGTATCGATCCCAAGTAGTTGGGATAAAAGTAGAATGATGATATTATGTCTGTATAGTTATTCCGGGTAATCTCTTAAATGACTGGACTTGAATCAGAAGAAAAGACGGCCAGTGAGACTCATTATTCTTATTCCATAACCATACCGATATTGGTAATACAATTTTACATTGAGCAAAAAAAAATATTTTGATTAATTATATATTTATTTACAGAATACACTATTTATAAACAATTTTATAAACATTATTAATAATAATATACATATACAAATTATTTGTTTTTTTTTTTTTAATATTTGACATCTAAGGCTCCATTCTCCGATATAAGGGACCGTCCATTAATCACGTGAGGTTTGAAAGGGGGAGGGGTTTGACAAAAATCACGAAAT
Source organism: Lymantria monacha (assembly GCA_905163515.2). NCBI lineage: Eukaryota > Metazoa > Arthropoda > Insecta > Lepidoptera > Erebidae > Lymantria > Lymantria monacha. The sequence goes on from LR991104.1 coordinate 4,985,718, forward strand.
ATCACAAGGGGGAGGGAGAGGTGTAGTAAGATATCACGTGTATTTCTCTATCTATATCTGTATCTTTTCGTCAAACGCTGCGATTTCTAAACTGAAAAGCGGTGTGTAGTGTGACTTTGACTTGCCGTTGCCAAGCAACGAACGAAGTTCAAAATAAGTGCATCTGTATAAAGACCTTTTTGCGAAGTATAAAAAAGCAAAAAGTCGATAATATAATGAGCTGTGGGCTACTTCTTTGTAGGTACTAACAATTCACGTGATGTTGGTACGGGAGGGGTCATAGTCTTAAACCTCACCACGTATCACCAAGGTTGGATTAAACAATGCTAAAAAAAGATTACGTAATTAACGGACGTCGCCTAACCTGTGGTGACAGAGTAAGAATACGAATCACCACCCTCCTACCCTTTCCATAGGTCTCATAAAAGTCCACTATGGGATATAATACGCATATAACATTTATAAAAGAGAAGGAAAACCTTGGCAATATAATTATTGACGAAACGTAATCAGTTTATGCTGGAACGGATTAACATAATGCTCATAGTCGTATTCTACGACATCCGCGAACAATATAAGAATTGGTATTATTCATAGCCTTCACTAGACAGCAAATAAATGGCCCTTTTTTTAACATGCTATGGTCTGTCAAACCGAGCGGTTAAATGATCTAATGTCATCATCATCATCATAGCTCATATATGTCCCACTGCTGGGCTCGAGCCTCCTCCATAATAGGAGGGCAATTGACTGAATATACCACACTGATCAGAAGGAGCCGTTTTTAGAGAGATAGTTTTATTTAGAGCTGGGTAAGCTTACATCAACTGGATATTTTGATATAAAGTACGTACCATAAATAATGAAACCCTGAAACAGTTTCTTTTTTTTTAATTTTCATTTTATTAACATTTTTTTTTATAATCTTTATTATAATCTTTTTATAACAAAGAAATTTTATTACGGAATAAGTTTAACTTAAATGTTTAAAGCATACAACTGAAAACAAAATATAAAAAAAAATCGAGGGAGATATCATAAAAAATTTCATTTGTTTATTTAAAAGTTAATTAAAAATCATAAAATACCTATATAAGAAATAATTTCGTTTTGTTTATTAAAATATGGATATTAAACTATAAACCTAAATAAATTTCATTCAAATATCTCTAACGGTTTTACTGGAATCATTTTTTTAATTAAAAGTCTAAATCTACAATCTTTATTATAAAAATAAAGTTAAAATGAAAATAAAAAAAATACCTTTTCAGGATTTCATTATTTATGGTAAGCACTTTATATTAAAATATATCACTTTAAATTCCACGACAAAGTGGGAAAAGAGGGGTCCAGTTGACGTGATCTTACCCAGCTATATCTTACGTAGATGTTTATGCATATCATATCCTTTAGATATCACCCACGGGTAAGATAGGGGTAGTGAATAGTATTCTTCTCCATCACACAGAAATAGAATTTCTAGTATATCATACCCTTCTAAAGTTCTTTGTCAGTCTTCAACACTAGATACTCTGCGATTACATCGAAGTTCTTTGCGGTAGGTGTTACTGATGGAATGGTCTTCTCGAGTAGGTCTACACCGATGACAGCGTTAGTTTTCTGACGTCCAGGTCTTTTTGGTGGTGTGATGATGTCGTGCTGCCTTTGAAGATGTTTCTTCCAATAGCATCTTCTAGTAAAACATGCATGACATACCTCGCATTCAAATCTGGAAATGTTTAATTAATACGTGATAAAAAAAACATTGCACAAACCATGGCAAGTATTGTGGGTTCGATTCCCATACAGGAGAGTATTTTATGCGATCCAGAAATTATTGTTCTGAGTTTGGATGTAATTTATGTGCGATAATTATATGTATGTAAAGTCCCACCACAATAGTAAGGATTATTTCCTTAGTGCAGGGTCTTAAAAGTACTCTCGAGTCTCCTCTTAGGAAGGTACTGTTAAAACAATTGGTACACCTTACCAAATTTTTATAAATTACTTATCATGTATATGATAAATCTCAGTTCATCATGATCATCATTTAAAATTTTGTCATCCACTGCTGGACGTAAGCCTCTCTTATATTTCGCCACAAAGTGTGGTCTTGTGCCGCCCGCATCCAACGACTCCCAAAAACATTCACCAGGTCGGCGGTCCAACGAGTAAATAAGTAAATCTCAGTTATTTATAAAACCCGATTACGAAGTGAAAAATGATGTCACAAGCGAGATTCGAACCCGCGCCTATTGGGATTCCGGCCCAATCGTGCTGCCACTACACCACCGTGACTTATTGTAGGACATGCAAATTTCGCTTCGTATCATATTTACGTCTTAAGGTGACGGTATGCTATCTACCCGACAATGTTTACACATTGTTATAGGCTTAATACTTCAAACTTTGCAGTTAGAATTGTATTAAACGATGACAACCTTGTTATTTAAATTACTGAAATTTAGCATTTAATATGCTTAATTATTTATAAAACCCGATTGTAACATCATTTTTCGCTTCGTAATCGGGTTTTATAAATAATTAAGCATATTAAATGCTAAATTTCAGTAATTTCAATCTCAGTTATATAAAAACTGCGTTCCGTCTAACGGTCAATGTACGTAAAATAAAAATCCTACAACTCGATCGCAGCGCCACCTACCAGCTCCAAATCCACTTGAACACACACAATAAATTTCAACAATATCCGTCCAACTGTTTAGGAGGAGATCGGTGACATACACATAAGAATTATATATATAAAGATAATAAATAGTAGTAGGCCACTCCGTCCGGGGTAGTACCACACTGCCGAGCGGGCCACCGAAGACAAAGATCGGGTACCGGTGGCCCGCTCGCACGGCGAAGAAGAGGTGCTTGCAGGGTGGGTCAATGGGGTTGCGCGCCGCCTCTTCCGTCACCCCGGACCGATTTGGCGGAGTGCGACGTCCATAACCCACCACGAAAAAAAAAAAAAAAGGGGGTAGTACCACACTCACGCAGGAAATCAACGTCTGAGCAATGGCAATAAGTTTAGTGAGCGAGAGGATCATCAGGAAGAACAACTTTCTGAGTGGCTTTTCATTGGTAGGCAGCTGCGTAACTGTACCCCTGGTATTACAAACATCCATGAACGTCAGTAAGGGGCCGTCCATTAATCACGTGAGGTTTGAAAGGTAGGTTTTCACAAAATATCACATGAGGGAGTGGGGTGTAGTAAGATATCATGTGTGCCAACATTAACAATAAATAAAACTAACCTTTTAATTTCATTATGCGAGTCCACATGCCTATTCAGTTTGGTCCTATCGAAGAATGTCATTCTACATAGGTGACATTGGAACGGCCTCTGTTTCATATGATTCCTACGTATATGTCCTGTCAAATTTGATGATGTGTAGTATGAAGCTGTACAATATTCGCATTGATACATCTTTACACCTAGAAAAGAGAAGGATAATCCTTACCAATATTATAAATGCGAAAGTAACTCTGTCAGTCTATCGCTCTTTCACGCCAAAACTACTGAACCGATCTAAATGAAATTCGGTACACAGATAGTTTAGAGCCTGAAAAAGGACATAGGCTACTTTTTAATTCAAAAAAGGGTTGTAAAGGGGGATAAAAAGTTGTAAGGAAGTATCGTCATTTTTAAAGCCAAAAGCTTGAAACTTTTTTTTAGGCTATTGATTAGATATAAATAAATATGATATTAACATTTTGTAAAAAAATTACCCTTAAGGGGTATAATAAAAATAGGGGGTGAAAAACTTTAGGAAAGTAACCTTTTACGCGGGCGAAGCTGATAGTTACAACACGTTCGAAGCGCCCCCTAACACTCGGCGCCCGGGTGCACCGCACCCTGGCGCCGAGTGCACTATAGGTAAAGCCGGCCCTGAGTTTTGGCAATAGTTTTACCGGCCGTCTGTCTGACTTCCAAAATCTTGTAATTATCGATCAGACAGCATCAGACGGAGTTGGTACAGGTCTATATTAAGCTCTTAGTCTACTTTTACTGCAACCACAAGCAATGTTAGTAGATTCGTAATTCGCCACCATAGAGCAATTTTACAATTGACAATATATAAGTGGCCCCGAGGTTGTTTATACATAAGTAGCTTCTAATAACTTCTCTTGCTTAAAAACACCTTTATAAAAATGGAATTTTATTCTTAAATCACAATAGCATATAGTACTTTCTCAATAAATGGACTATCAAACATGGCTAATCAGCATGGTGTAGTTCAATTTTCCTCCATTTGCGAGTGATCCTCAAAGGACCAATGGATGGATGGATGGATGAAATTATACATACCTGTATGTATACGTATATGTTTAACGAGATCGTATTTATGCCAAGTTTTATAATCGCACTGGTCGCACGCATACTTTGGTGGCATATGTGACTTGATATGGGAATAATGAGAGGCACGATGGATAAACATTTTGCCACAGATCTGAAACAATATAAATCATGAACAATAATACAATTCATCCCCTATCTTGCTCGTGGATGTTGTAATAATCGACTAAGGGATATGATATGCATATAACATCTATACAAAAGAAGGAAAAGTCGAAATACAACTCTAAACTAATACATGTGACCAGCGTGGTATAGTAGGTCAATTTTGCTTTCCATTATGAACGAGAAGATCGAAGCTAGTAGTGAGAGTTATATGAGCTGAGATGATGAAATCTATGCGAGAGAAGGTAAACTCGACATAAAACACTAAACACGTCTGACCAGCCAGGTTAAATTCCCTCCCATAGTGAAGTAAACTTGAGCTCAACCGAGGAACATACTAAGCTGAGATAATGAAAATGATGATGACATGACTACGCAAGAGAAGATAAACTCGAAATAACTTCATACCAACACAAACTGAGCAGCTTTGTATAATAGGACAAAGGCCCTCTTATTGCTCTATAAGCTAGAGCCCACCATTGGTTACTAAATTCTAGATAATTGAAATCCATCGATCTAATGTTAGTATGTGGGATCTAATGTTAGTAGGCGGATTTATTTAGGCCCTTGAGGTCTTTTTTTTTTGCAAGGTGGACCATGGATGTGGTCGCGCCTCGACAAATCCCCGCATACAGCCGTCGGCCCTCGAAACTGGGTCCGCCCACGTTCGGCATGAGACGCGGACGCCGCACCGACTAGCCGGGAGCAATCCTGCGGAAATGCTCCCGGAACCACCAACGCCCGTCGAGCACCAGACCCAAATACTTCATATGAGGCCCATGAGACCTGGGGATGGGGTGGTATTAATTTAGGAGCGGCGAAGTGATTCGAATTTTAGAATTTTAGCAGCGGTAAATTTTTCTGAATTTCATAGTTTTAGAAGCAGCAAAATTTACCGAATTTAAAAACTTTTATGAGCGGTAGAAAGAGCGATAAAAGCAACATATCTCGCCGAGTTTAAAGCAACGAACATGAATGTACCACTAGCAGTAATAGATTTACGTCTACGCCTATATATGAGACTTAGGCGTAGAGCGGTAAAATGTTCAGAACATGAAAATTTTAGGTGCGGTAAAATAACTAAAAGCGGTATACTTACCTCACACACCCAATGCTCATTCTCTTTGTGCTTATCCTTCTTATGCTGTTCACACTGCTGTTTATTATCAAATTTTATATCACAGGATTCGCAATGTAATTTTTTAAATTTATACTTTTTCAAACGACGTGGAGTATTCGTGGTCTTCGGACGACCAATACGCCGTACTTTTGTTGATTCTGTGCTAGAAATTAAAAGGTAACTATCATAATCTACTGTTGTAGAGATAGTGGAATGGTTTAAGCATCAACTTCTGGTGCAAAGTGTCGTATCTTTGATTCTGAAGCTACACAATTCTTTTGAGAATCGATCTACTGCACGCTGGTCAGATTGATAGCTTTATTTTCAAGATTGCTTCTCTTCAAAATTGATATATGAGATGGATTGGTATAGTGATTTCGTTTCAGGTTTAATTAAATTTAAGGTCAAGCATTTTAGACATATATATTTAAAATCCCTATAACTGTTACCTTTTATTGTTTTTTATATATTAAACATGACCTATGACTGTTAAACTACAACTAAAACAGCCGTTAGATAACCTAGTACACCAGTATAAACGAGAATAAATTCACGTGTTAGGTTCGATTCCGTCATCCAGGGTTTTGAGCATATTCGGTTATCACGCTCACAGAAGTTGTAGCACACTCGCCCTGATGAAGAGCATCGGATATGCATACGCGCGACCCCATCGACCTGCCCCGCAATGTACCTTTCCACGCCGAGCCAGTGGGTCAGCGGAACTCGGTCTTTGTCGTCGGTGGCCATATAGCCACCAACCCTACCCGTTTGTCTCGTTTGGACATAAATGAAAGCCCTCGTGTACGTTTTATATGCTATATTTATGCGTTATACAATATTAAGAATTGGCAGCGAACTATGATGATTTTAGAATAAAATAGCGAGTGGCAGTAGTCACACAATAGTTTTATAAACAATATACAGAGTGGAAATGGACCGCTTCCGAAAACAAAGACAGGTGACCCTACTAGTCCTACTTGTAATGATAGGCTAGAAAAATAATCGATTTGAATGAAATAAAAAAAAAATAAGTTTTTTTTCACATTCAATCGTATTAGGACAGTGCCATGTAACGATAATTTCATAAAAAATACGTAACTTTACTCAGGTGAGAAAAGACGCAATCTATTCAAAACTCACGATCATATGTTCAAGAGTTCAACGCCCTAACGTGGTGAAAAAAAAATATTTTTTACTTGTCTTTGTTTTCGGGAGCGGTCCACTTCCACCATGTATATTTATTTTTAAAGAAAGCAGTCTGTAGGTGGAGTGCGTTATTGCTGCATATATTAATATAGGCGCTAACACTAATATTATACAAAACTTTTATATTTGATGCAGTTGTAGTTTCAGATATATTTCAGATTATCGCCGCCCTTTATTTGACTGTTTTGTTTCACCAGCAGAGTTGCGACCTCGTTAGTTATGATTTATTATTTGAGGTATAGAGTGAACATTATTGACGCTAAACTTAACCTGTATCTTAAACCATTAGGCAAGAACCTATTGCCTTCTACTATGTGTATCGTGTGAGCTCTCACGTCGGCACTAGTCGCCCCGGCGGCACTGGTGCGGGGTGATGGAGAGGGAGAGAGAAACACGTGTTTATTTATTTTTACTGAAGTATATTTGTACGTAATTTGAAAAGAATCAATAAAGAATTTTTCTCCCCATACACACTTTGCTCCTCTGTTACCCTTAGGTGCGGAATTTCGGAAAATCTTTTCCTAGTGGATTTCTACGTCATAAAAAGAAGCTACTTTAAAATTTTATGTTTCTAGTTTTAATAGTTTTCGCTCAGCGATAATTCGTCGTTCAACCAGATTCGCAGGCTTAATATAGACCCCTTTTTTTTTTTTGTGGTGTGCCATGGACGTCGCACCCCGCCAAATCGGTCCGGGGTGACGGAAGAGGCGGCGCGCAACCCCATTGACCCACCCTGCAAGCACCTCTTCTTCGCCATGCGAGCGGGCCACCGGTACCCGATCTTTGTCTTCGGTGGCCCGCTCGGCGGTATGCCCTCTCGGGCTCCTCTCCTGTTGACGCCCCGACAGATTTCGCCGTCGAGGCGTCGTCCTCACGCGGTGGCCTCGCGTCGGGTGACCGGACAATTCCCCGGTCCGATCACCCGAAGCCTCGGTTAGGGCGGCATCAGGCGCAGGTATTCGCGCCTGCGCCGCCCCGGCCGCGGGCGGCGGCCCGGGTCACGGGAATCCTCCCGGTCCCGTTCCGCCGCCTCCTTCTGCGAGATGACAGCCTCGCAGAAGGCGGCGACCGCGTCCCAATTCCTGACGCTGTCGACCATCGCCCTCGCGACAGCCGGCAGCGTCAGGTCGGCACCGATAATAGCGACGAGGTCGCGGCGCTGCCCGTCCCAGCCCAAGCATTCCTCGAGCGTATGTTGCGCCGTGTCCTCGTCACTACTGCAATGATGGCAGCCCGGAGTCCATTCCCTGTGCACGACCGTGTGCAGGTATTTCCCGAAACACCCGTGCCCCGTTAACACCTGCACCAGTCGGAAGGTGAGGACCCCGTGCCGCCGCTCCATCCATTCCATCAGTACGGGCCGGAGGGCTTCAACGGTAATGACACCGTGTCTAGGCCTCTCCAGCCGCGTAGCCCAACGGGCGATGACTTCTCGGCGGGCGTCCTCGCGCCAGGTGGCTATCTCGTTAAACGATGGGGAGCCACCCTCTTCGCGCATTGAGGTAACCCGCCGGTAGAGGTCGGAGAGCATCTCCGCCTCTAGGTCCCACGGGGGTGTCCCGGCCAATAGGCACGCCGCCTCTGTCGACACCGTGCGGTACCCGCGAATGGCTCTGACCGCCATGGCTCGCTGTGGCCTCTACAGCACCGCCCTGAGCTGGGCGTTCAGAGCCCTCGCCCACACGGGTGCGCCGTACATGGCCATTGAGCGGATCACCCCCGCATACAGCCGTCGGCCCTCGAAACTGGGTCCGCCCACATTCGGCATGAGCCGAGAAAGGGCGGACGCCGCGCCGACCAGCCGGGAAGCAATTTGGCGAAAATGCTCCTGGAACCACCATCGCCCGTCGAGCACCAGACCCAAGTACCTCATATGGGCCTGAATACTGATGTGGATGGAGTTGACGACTAACGAGGCGCCGATAGGCAGCCTCATTCGGGGCCCATGGAATAGTAGGGCCTCCGTCTTGTTTAGGGCCACCCTGAGCCCCAGCGCCTCGATTCGCCTGACCATCTCCTCGGTGCCGAGAGTGGCCAGGCTCGCCGCCTCTTCGAGTGTCCTGCCTCGGGCTGTGACGAGCGTGTCGTCAGCATAGCAAATAACGCTCAGCCCGGGGAGGAGACTCCCTCTCAACGCCCAGTCGTACCCGATGTCCCACAGAGTCGGCCCCAGAACCGACCCCTGTGGAACACCGCACGACATGGGCGTCCGCACAATGTCCCCTGCGGGGCTCGCGTAGAGAACACTGCGCCCCTCCAGATAGTCTGCCACCAGCCGCCTGAGGTACAGGGGCACTCCATGGAACCGGCGCGCCTCCCTGATGCAGCTGAATGGCAGACTATTGAAGGCGTTGGCGACGTCCAACGACACCGCCAACAACACTCCTTTGCCGGCGACAGCCTCCGCGGCCGTCTGCCTCAGGCGTAGCAGGGCCCCGATGGTCAAACGCCCCTTCCGAAACCCAAATTGAGCGTCCGACAGATCGGGCCCCACCTCCTCCAGGTGCTGGACGATGCGGGCAGCGAGGACACGCTCCAGCAGCTTACCCACATCGTCCAGAAGCACAATGGGCCTGTAGGCCGACGGCGAATCCGGGGGCCGTCCCGGCTTTGGCAGGAGAACCAACCTCCCTTCCTTCCAGCACTCAGGGAACTGTCCAGACGTCAGACAGGCGTTGAACAGTCGCCTGAGGCGAGGTTCGAGATGCTCGAGGAGCAACGTCAACACCCGGACTGGGACTCCGTCCGGGCCGGGAGCCGTGGTGGCGGATCGAATCTTCGCCACGGCTGCCCCCACTTCCGACTCCGTCACGGGCGGAACACTCCGAACAGCCTCCCGGTCGTGATCTGGCGAAGCCATGACCGGGGGCGTGTGCTCCGACTGCCGCGGGAACAGCTCCTCGACCACTCTACGAAGGAGGTCGGGCTGGAGGGTCTCGGTGAGGGGGGGGGCCTGCGCGCGAAGCTTATTCAGCGACGCGCGATACGGGCGACCCCAGAGGTCACGGTCGAGACCGTCCAGCATCTCCTGCCAACTTGCGTCCTTGGCGGACCGGATGGCCAGCCGAAAGGCGGTACGCGCACTGCGGTACGCCTCGTACAGCTGGCCCTCCCGCTCAACATCGCGGCGACGCCGCCGACTGCGGGTGTAGGACCTTCGGGCACTAATGCACGCCGCACGAAGGTCCGCCAGTCTTGGGGACCACCAGTAGACCCTCTGCCTCGGAGGTAGACGCCGCACCCTGGGCATGGCCGCATCGCAGACCTGCGTTAACGCACTGCGGATGCGGACAGCCTCAACGTCCACTCCGTCCGCTGGGGGTGGTGAGGACAGCCACGTGTTCACGATGGCCGCCTCCGCCAGTAGGTCCCTATCTAGACGCCCCACAGCCCACCGCGGAAATGCGGGAGCCCGGTCCGCCCTGTGACCCCTGCTGGGGTCCCGGAGAGGGGAGACCTCCATCCGGATGTATCGGTGATCCGAAAGGGTCTCCGCCTCCTCCAGGACACGCCAGTTCCTCACTCGTGGTGCGACAGCGGGGCTAGCGAACGACAAGTCCACTATCGACCCACCCTGCTGTCGCACACACGTGTTCACTGAGCCTCTGTTTAGGACACAGAGGCCCAGTGACGCCGCCCACTCCACGATCGCCCGCCCACGATCGTCCGTCATCAGGGACCCCCACGCCGTGGATTTGGCGTTGAAGTCCCCCAGGACCAGGACGAGGCCCGGTGCCAGTCGCCGTATCGAAGCCTCCAAGGTGGTGAGGGAGGCCCCGAAATCGTCCATCCTCCTATTAGGGGAGAGGTATACACTGTAGAGCGTGACCCCTCCCCAATCCGCCGCGACAAATTCCTCGCCCCTATCCAAGAGGGATAAGGACGGGAAGTGCCGCTGCGTGGAGGTGACGATTGCCGCGGTTCCGTTTCGGCTGACCACCCAATTGGGGCGATCAGGCACGACGTACGGTTCCGCGACTACGGCTGCACCGATCGACCACTCCGCCATGGATTGCAGGAGGAGATCCTGCGCACCGGCGGAGTGGTTGATGTTGGCCTGCAGGAGGTGAGTGGACTGGGCAGCCATTAATGGGCCGTGTCCATCATCACCTCCTGGCTTACTGCGGGCGATCGGGCCGCGCTAGGAGCGGGAGCAGCCGGAGTCGAAGGGCCGCTCCGCCCCTTTGGAGCCGAAGCCGGAGGTCTGCACGCCCCAGAGCCCATGGGGTGCTTGGCGGGCTTATTGCCCGCCGCACACGCGGGGCAGTGGGGCGGGGCGGCGCAAGATGCCGCCATATGCCCAGTCTGACCGCAGCGGAAACAGAGTCCGCCGCAGTCAAAGCAATTAGTGCATGTTGGCCGGGTGTGCCCGACCGCCATGCACTTGAAACACCTCGCATGCCGGTGCTCCAGCACGGTGACTCGCGCTGAGCTCCAGCCCACGAGGAGCCTGCCTGAGTCGGCCAGTTGCCTGACCGACTCCACTGGGCACCGCACCCAGGCAGCACCTACGCCGCCCGGACCGGGCCGGATGGCGCCAACCCGGACGGTGTCCATGGGACACCCGGTTTTCGAGGCAATGGCCTCCCGGATGTCTTCCACCGTCACGGAGTCGTCCAGACCCTGTCATATTAATATAGACCCCTAGAGGGTGAAAATTGACAAATGTTAAAATACATGTTTATTTATTTTTACCAAAGAGTATTTTTATATAATTTAAAAAGTACCGATAAAGGGTTTTTCTCCCCATACAAACTTTGGCACTCTGTTACAGTTTAAGGGTGGAATTTTGTAAAATCCTTTCTTAATGACTCTCTACGTCATAAAAAGAAACTACCTCAAAATTTCATGTTTCTAGCTTTAGCAGTTTTAGGTAATAAGCTGTTGAACCAGCTTCCTAGTCCCGATTCATACCCCCAGAGGGTGAAATTTGACAAATGCTAAATACGTATTTATATATTTTTACCTAAAAATATCTGTACGTAATTTAAAAAGAATTGATAAAAGTTTCCAATACACAAACAAACAAACACAAACTTTGCCACTTTGTTACACCCCCTTAGGGTCGGAACTCATAAAATCCTTTCATATTGAATCTCTGTGTCATAAAAAGAAACGTCCGTCAAAATTTAATGTTTCTAGCTTTAATAGTCTTGGCTTGGCGGTAATGAGTCTTTCAACCCGCTTCACAGGCCTAATTTACATACCCAGAGGGTGAAAATTAACAAAAGCCGGATATTACCCCAGAAAATTTGATTCGAGTCGTAATTTGAAAAGAATCAATAAAGATTTTAACTTTGCCACTCTGTTCCACCCCCTTACGGGTGTAATTTTGTAAAATCCTTTCTTAGTACATCTCTACGTCATAGAAAGAAACTATTGTCAAAATTTCAAGTTGCCAGCTTCAAAAATATCGACTGGGTGCTAATAAGTCGTCTAACCCCCTTCGCAGGCCTAATTTACACCCCCAGAAGGTGAAAATTGACAAATGTTAAAACACGTGTTTATTTATTTTTATTGAAGAATATTTGTATGTAATTTGAAAAGAATCGATAAAGATTTTTTTCTCCCAGCATTCTTTATATTAGGATAACTCTTTTATTTATGAACTAATTGACATTAAAAAAAGACTAAATGTTAAGTGAAGCCTAAGCCATTTCTGAGATTAGCGTGCACAAACGCACATACAAACAGATAAACAGACAAAATTTTTAACAATAATTGTTTTGGGTCCTATTTGTGTTGATAAAGGTCCCAGTAATATTTTTTCTCATATATGGGAGATATATGTACAGACAGCGATCCGTTACATTTTTATTATATGTATAGATAGATATATGTAGATATCCCATGCAATAATCGCCTGTCATTATGGCATTGAGGAAATTTACTTTATTTATTAAATTGTATATGGTATGGTATATAAAATGTATATAGTATGGTATATAAATATATGGTATTTTTTTTTTTTTTTTTTTCCAAGTGAATTTGCAATCAGCCCTAAGGCTATGAGCAAGTCTGCTGTGTGATGGTGTCTTGCGGAGTGGCTTCCCATTGGAAGCATCTACTCCTTTAGTCCCAGGGCTACTGCCGGTCTTCTAGCTCTAGGATATGGTGACGTTTTAGGCGTCTCACATACTGGTCCATGGTGAGTTGGCGAGCAAGTTCATTGGGATGATGGATTAACCGTTCTTTGTATTTTGCTGCCAAACTCCGAATTTCCTCTTTTGCGGTTTTAATTTGAAGGTGCTCATGGACTTCGTTGTTGGTTGTATACCATGGCACCTGTGCAATAGTTCTCAGTATCTTGTTCTGTTGGCGTTGTATTATATTTATGTTGGTATCGCTTGCGCTGCCCCACAGTTGCAGCCCATATGTCCAGATTGGTTTCAAAATGACCTTATATATAAGCAGTTTGTTGTCCAAGGAGAGTCTCGAGTTCCTTCCTAGCATCCAGTATAGGCTTTTATACTTTAGTTGAAGCTCTTGCTTTTTACATTTGATGTGATGCCTCCAGGTCAGTCTACGATCAATGTGTAAGCCAAGATATCTTACATGATCACTGTGAGGAGTAGAGTACATTGTCCTAATTTTACGGCTGGGCAGTTTCCTTTGTTAAGAGTGAACGTAACCTGCACTGACTTTGTAGCGCTAGCCTTTATTTTCCACTTTTGCAGCCACTCGTTTACTTTGTTGAGGCCCTGCTGTAATTTCGCTGATGCCAGTTTTGCATCTTTATTACTTGCTAGTATAGCCGTGTCGTCCGCAAATGTGGCTGTTGTAATCCCTGGTGATAGTGGCAAGTCTGCAGTGTACAGGGTGTAGAGCATAGGGCCGAGAACTGATCCTTGTGGTACCCCAGCATCAATATCTCGGAACTCAGAATTTGCATCACCCTGTTTCACATAAAACATGCGGTCTTCCAGGTAAGATTTAAATATCTGAAAATATGAGTGGGATATATTTTGCTTAATCTTACATAGTAGGCCCTTATGCCAGACCTTATCGAAGGCCTGCTGGATATCCAAGAACGCTGACGAACAGTACTCCCTTTGTTCTAGGGCCTTTCTTACGGTATCACATACTCTGTGGGCTTGTTCCACTGTACCGTGGTATTCTCTAAAGCCGAACTGATGGTCTGGTATCACTTTGCGTTCCAGGAGTCCTGGCATAATTCTTCGAAGTATTGTTTTCTCCAGTACCTTGGATAGAGTAGGTAACAGACTGATTGGCCGATAGGATGTTTTTTCAGTCATTAATTTGCCATCCTTGCATATCATAATGATTTCTTGATAGACTGAGATTTCTTGAGACTTTCCACGCTCTTGGGAAATATCCTACTCGTAATGTAGCGTTGAAGATGGTGGTAATGAAGACTATAGCTTTTCTAGGTAGTTCCATCAATACTTCCTTAGTTATCAGGTCGTAACCCGGCGTTTTTTTTGCTGTCCATCCGTTTTATCGTTCTAACGACTTCCGCAGGCGTCACCGGTCTAGGTGGAAGGTCCATTTGAAGGTCTTGTTTCAGAATTAGATCAACATATTCCTCCGTTGCGTCGTCTAATGTTTCATTTGGCTTGAAGACGTTTGTTAGGTGATCCGCAAATAAGTCCACTTTTTCCTGGTTTGTTCTGGCCCATCCAGTTCCCTTTTTTAGCGGGGTTTTTGGTATGTTGGGTCTGTCGCAGGAGCGGGTGATTTTTCAGAGTGAGTAGTTGCTAGCTTTGGTAACAGTAAGAGACTCCAGCTTTGCTTGCATTGTGAGATCATGGGCATTCTTTATAGCTTCCTTTAATTCCGAAGTTGCTTTATTAAGGATGGCCTTGTCCTGCGGATGACGGCTCAGCTGCCAGACTCTACGTAATCTGCGTTTCTCCTGGATCATGAACTTTATTTCTAATGGTATGTTTGTGGGCTGGTTCCTATGTTCAATAGTAGGCGTACTTTTCCATGCGGCAACTTGTATGAGATTAGTAAATTGCATTACTGCTGTTTCTATCTCCTCCGCTTCTTTCAGCCTGATATTTAGATTGAGGTTTCTTTCTATGTATTCTCTGAAGGAGGGCCAATCAGTGTGCTGGTATATATATATATAAATATATGGTATATTAAATAAAATATGACTAACCTTTTAATAACTCTATTAACTCTTCGACTCCTCATATTTCTTACAGAAATGGCTTTGGTATTTGGTTCATCCTTCATCTGAAAAATATAATATCCTCAATATTATTATATTATCATCATGACTAGTAATATGACTCGCTGCTGGCCTTAAGCCTTCTCCACAATAGGAAAGACATAGAGCTACTATACCATGCTAGTCAGACAGTTTGGTATAGTTTTGTTTCGAGTTTTTATTCTCATAGATATTGGGTGTATATCTAATTTGATGCTTATGGTGGCTAACTAGCAAGCAGCATACCCTCATTGAGCTGGGTTGGTAGTATTCACACACACACTTTACAGTGATCATGGTCATGGGAGGACTAAGGTGTCTTATGTCCAAAATTCATTAGAATTCATTATGTCTTAAATACCTATAAAAAAGCATGCTTTTTTTTTCTGTTTGAAAAAAATATAAAATTATTAAAATATATACCTTTTGCTCCACATCAACAAATTCATCTTCATAGCCAATAACATCCTCAAACTTATCAGTGGGTTCCAATGTTTCAGTCTTTATATTATTATCTGTAATCAGCTTCCGGAATGTCTCATCAGCTAGAATACACGACGTCTTAAACTTATATGCTACGGATAAATCTTTTTGACATTGTGTACATATCTTTGTCGGAAGACCATCTTCTTGAGTCAGCTGAAAATAAAATGGGAAAGGCCTTTGAAATGTTACCGTGAGATGAAAGTGACAAGTTAAGAGTAGTATGTCAGATGGAGTTGGAGCAATGTTTCGCTTGTCTACAGTTATAGAATATGAATGAGACACTCTTCTTCATCATCATCTCAGCTCATATATTTTCCCCACTAGGAGGAAAATTGACCTACTACACTGCACTGGTTAGACATGTTATGTATTGGGTTCTATTTCGAGTTTTCCTTCTTTTGCGTATATGTTAAATGCATATTTAATCCCTTAGTCATCTTTTACGATCAGATAGAGGTTGGTGAATTGTATTCTTATTCCGTCACCACACTGGAAACACTTCTTACTTTTATAATTTTATGTAAGTAAATGATAAATACAGTCTATACTATACATTTTATATTTCAATCTCTAGGAGGGAGTTTTACGAGGCTGGGAAAAGTGTCATTTGGCACTCTTAAATTACATTCAATATCTTACATACATACCATCACGCCATGTCCCTTGCAGGGTAGGCAGAGAGAACAGAGTGCCAGAGAACTCTATCCTTGCATACTTCACTCGCTTCCTCAACATTCATAATTCTCTTCATACACGCTCGCCGGTTTCGGTTTCAATATCTTCTTAGTGTTTTAAGTTATATTAAGTAATTTTGATGACATTTTATGTAATCTGATACGCAGTTAGCATGGAGATGTAGCGAATATGATATAACAGAGCCTCACATACATTTTAGTTTTCCACAAAAATTTCCAAACAATACCCCTAACAGTGTGCCCAGGACGCTGTTGAAGACAATGACTTAACTTACTGACGGACGATAACTTTAATAAAGATAATTTTTAAACACAGATTTGACTTAAAAGTCTTAGTAACCAAGCTATATACTCCAAGAAAAAAATCTCTAGGAGATTAATGTATGCATGTAAGGTAGAAAATAACTGAATACAATACATCCTTTAACATTTCTTTATTACTATATACATTGGGAATGCTGTGTAGTAGTGGCTACAAATACTACCGACCCACACTTTGCTTGTGGATGTCAGAGATGAGCAACTAAGAGCTTTAAATCGATGTGAGCCAACTCCACCTGATGAGTTTTGTTCAATAATTACATTCCCGAGAAGTGTTGACATCAGGTAGGTGGCTAGTCATAAAACTATTGCCAATAACTTCTGCAATATGTATAAAAAGAAGTGCATATTGCATCAACTCCAAATAATTGGCTTAAAAACAGGAAAATGATGATAATTATGATACTTACAGTAATTCCAGTACAGAAAAGTATTTCCTCGATTATATGTACACTACCCGTATCAAAAATTGCACTCATATTCATATTTCGCGCCATACATATTCTACAAGAGTCTAATATAGTTGGTAAATCAATCTTTTTCAAAGGGGTCATTCCACTTGTTGCTTCCTGCGCATTCATATTGATAACATATATTTTAAATAATAATATCCCAAGTTAATACGAGTTTATTCATCCGTTTATCAAACATATTTTATTGATTTAATTATAGTGCTCTATATATTTTATACTTTAAACATATTATTTTAAGCACGGAATTGTCCGTAACATATTAGCCGACCTACTTTACGACATTTACGAATTTACCTAATTGGATTTTCTCAGAATATTCAATAATATTATGAAAAACGATAAGTTGAAGAGAAATATCAATAAAAACAAATAATTTCCGAAAGTTCTAAACTACTAAACACAAATCACAAATCTAAAACGTCATTAATGTCAAAAATAAAAATTTTTTTTTGGTTCTGTTCGTCCATTCGGACAGGCAAAGGGATCAAAGCCCATACAGCCAAGTCTTATTTAATTATTTTTCATATATTGTTCATCATTTCTTCATATTATGTAGCCTTAATAGTCATTGTCTGTCAGTAAGTCAAGTCGTTACCATTAATCGGGCGCTGATAACCTAATCAATGATTTTCTTTGGGAATTTTGGACAAATACGAAAATACACGTAAACCACTATTATACCATATTCACTACACTTCAGCACTTTAACTGTACCATATTGCATAAAATACCAGCAAAATTATTCAATATAACACCACAAAACACTAAAGAAATGAATATAATACAAGAGCGTGACATGACATTTCCACATTCGCGCCAAAACTCCCAAAAATAAAAACAAATACTTATTGGTTCAGTTCCGACAGGCAAAGAAACCAACCACGTTCCATACATCAAGTTTTTCAGGAAATATAAAATGGCATTTCTCTTTATTTATATTGTGTAGCTGGTTCGAAGTCCTTGTGAATCAGTAAGTTAATTCAATACCTAAGCCTACCTAATAATTAAGCGTTACCTACGTAATATAAAAATACAATAAAAAAAGCAAAGTATTACTATATAATACTATTTGTATATATTATTATTATTACAGTAGATACTAACTCATAATTAAAGTTGCATAAGACAAAGGTACGCTAAATAATGAATGTTATTATACTTCTTATTCCTAGAGTATAAAATTTTCCAAATTTTATTTGCAGGAGACAATGTTGAATTAAAAAAATATATTCAAAAAACTATGACGTGAAAACCTAGAATTTTTGACGTTCTTGATATTTTAAATCGTTGCTATTAATGTACAATAACCAAATTACGATTCATTATAAAATTTTGGTAAAACAAGCAAATACTACAAGTATTTTCTTGTTATAGGTACATATAATACTCACAATACCTTACCATTATCTTTGTATTACATAAAATACCAGCAATGTTTTTCAATATGACCTTACAAATACTAAAATATTATATAAAATTTATAAGCTATAATAAAGTATAATATCATACTCTATAGTCCTTAAAATATGCTTGATCTCTGTGACAGATAGTTACAAAACCGATGAAGTAATTTTGAATATGCGTCATGTTTACAATTTTATTATGTATTTTTTTATTGCTTATGGTGGCAAACGGGCAAGCAGCACATCTGATGATAAGTGTCACTGCCGCCCACAAACCTTTGCAATACCAAGGGTATAGCTTAGGCCGCTGCCTACCAATAAAATCTCCAAACCCACCCAGTTGGGTTTCTGGCTCTCTCGCTCACCGAACGAAGCGCACACACATTGCCATTACTCAGACGTCGATCTTCTGCGAGAGTGTGGTACTACCCCGGACGGATCGGCCCGCGGCTGTAGACAGAAAACTGTCAACAGCGTGGTCTTACCACTATGATCACCTATATTTTTTTTCTTTACGTGGCAGTTATATCTCAACTGAATTATGAATATAAAAATATGAACATATACACCAATACTTGTACCTCATATGTTTTAAAATACTTAGTAACCATTTTATAAAAATATGATGCTTACGCAAGTACAAGGTCATACTAGACTGAGAATAAGATAGAGATGGAACAATCGATAAACGTAAATCGATAATATTCTTCTTAATTATTTATAAAACAAGTAAAACTAATATATTACCTATATAAACCACTTGGTTACTCTATAAAATAAGAAAATTGTGTTAATTTAATATTCAGACATCAGTTATAATATTAATAAGACCATTTCTTTTATATTAAAAATATAATTTCTTTTATAAAATAAACATGATTATTTATGAAATAATCAGTGACCAAGAACTCGTCATCAACTACAGGAATGCTCCAGCAATGACGATAATAGTGACGATGAACTTGTATGTACTCTTTTCGAATAATAAAAATACATAGTTAATTAACAGCTTTAGTTTATATTAAATTTAATTGAATTTTTAATTTATATTAAGTTTAATTGAATTTAAGTCAATGGATTTTCCATTGATTTAATTACAATAAGATTTTCATAGAGTGTTTTCCATTAATAATCGATTCACCCATCCATTTGATTGAAATTTTCATACATTGTTTTTCAATTGCAGTAGTAAATAACTTTTAAAAAATAAGAAATTATATCGACAAAAATACGGACTACGTTGTAAGCGTCCGGCCTAGTGAGAACTGTCACAGAAATCAAGCTATATTTTATAGACTATAGTGATTAGTCCGCCATCCGGAGTAAGTTTTATAACGCAAAACTTAGTGTGTGCTTTTCAGTTAATACAAAAAGAAACGCAGTGTAATTCAGTGTTCCATAAAGCGCTTTCTATCAACGACACTGTTGAATACAGCCGTACACTGTTCGACACTCGAAAAAGTGGTGTTTGACAGATGCTTACCTACTTTCATAGAATACTTTAAATATATAGGTACTACTTTGCTTGAATTAAGTATCATTACTTAACCTCGCAATTTATTTACGGCATATTCTAGTAGTATTATTTGAGATTATTAAATTGAGCTTGTCTCTTACTGCTAATTAAAATTTAATAAAAATGTTTAAATGTAAATATTGCACTATTGAAGTGAGCCCTGATAATGTGGTTATGTTTATAAATTATTGAGCCAAGACTTTGTCAAAGAACTTGCATTTAGGTATACAACGCCCATAATTTTGCGATATTGATGCACTCTAGTGTTATTTTGAGACAACTAGCTGTTTCATTTAAACTTTTACACAGTGTTTGGCAGTACGTAGTATCCTTTAATCTGTGTTTGGCAGTGTTTCACAATGTACCGCAGAGTCCCTCTGTGTTAACTAAATGGAAAGCAATCAAATAATCAACATTTTTAATTTTTTTTTAAATTTTATTCTAATAGATAATTAAGTATATTGGCAATGTAGCTACTAAACGCAAATCAGGTATACGTTCCTATACTAAATTTAAAACACATAATATGGACTTAAAATTATTCTTTTGTATATAGTCGTCACAGAAATATATATTATGCTGTAACAAAAATAAAATTCCACGCAAAAACACAATTTAATAAATTGCAATTAGTATATTTCACAATCAAATCATAATCGATAAATAACAAAACTAAGTTTTCGAACACTTCAGAAATGGCCGCGCTGTAAACGTCATTGCAGGTGCCATCGGCGAGTTGATCAGTCGTTTTTAACGTTGGATTATTCATAGATATCTAATCAGTGATTTTATAGTGCTTCTCGAGCATTGCGCTACGCGCCGAAGAGTATCAGTGAGTATGATTTTGATTATTTATCATTATTTAATCTAGAAAAGAGTTTTGTATATAGATAGCACTTATCAGCTTATAAATGCTGATTTATACGAATTGATCGTGGAATCCGATTGAAAGACAATTGATATATTCATCAGTGATTGCGCTTTAACGATTAATGACCGTAGATATGAATAATTAATTGCATATTCGTAAAATAATATATGTTTACTTTCGTATATGAAGATTGTGTACATTTTATTTACTTTTAAAATGTTGTTTTGCGTTGGATGTGATCTAGAAACTGGATATTTCAGTTCATTTTACCGCTATTTTGTCTATAACGTAGCTGTGCCTACTTTCACACCTGTAATAAAATGCATGTACGTAATAAAGTCCAGTTGGGTTTCTATGACAGAGAAAGTGTAAATCACATATTGATTTTTTTTCTCAATACGTTGCCACAGGATGTTAAAGTTAGTAGGAAGATCAAACATATTTTCTACAGTAGTTATATTTTGGTGGATGTGTAACTAAATTTCTACTTTCTTAATAAAATTGCATAAGCAATTATATATACATAATTATGTGAAGGGTGTTTCTTATATCATTAAATAATTATGCACATACTTTTTAAATTTTATAAGTGATGTAAACAACCGGTAGGTTTGTATTACCATTTTTATATATATATATATTTTTAGGTGTTACTGTCAAACTAGGTTGCAAAATATTAATATTTTATTCTAATTTTACTGAGTTTATTGTTTTTCAATAGTTTTATTCAAGAATATTAATAACAAGAATATTATTTTGACTTTTTATTCATTTTTCCAATAGACTGTTTTTTATATTAATTTTTATAATCCAATATTCAATTTTTATATTGACAATTTGAATGTTATATGTTTGATTCTCTAACAATTTATAATTTTATGTGATAAATGGTTGTTCTCAGTGTGGGTTAGTAATGTGTCCGTTAATTGTGTATTTGTAAAATCCCTCACAACAAAATTTCCTCCATAGTTTGGCAACATGGTACCCCACATTTTTTGAATAAGAATGTTATCATCATATAACCTTTTGCTGTCGTGTTTCACTGTTGGACGTAGACCTCTCTCATACTTCATCACAGAGTGCCGCCCTATGCTGCCCGCATCCAACTACCCAAACCCACTATTATATATAAATCTTGAAATTGATTAAAAAAATAAGCAAAAAACAAGACCTATATAAGCAAAATAATTACTAGATTGAATTTTTATTCAAATATTTGATTTGGTATTTTTAATTTTACTACAGGATAGAATATAATGTATTTATGAAAGTTGAACAGTTGGTGCTGAGTTGTTTATGATATTCAATTCTACTTTTATTGCACATTAGATCAGGCTTTGATCATATTATCACCTCTTAGGTGATATAATATAAATTATAGGAAAATTATGAAAAATGTTCTGTAGTATCCTTTTCAGGCTGTTGTAAATGACAAATGAGGGATGTTTAGTAGGAAACATCACATGATAAAAAAGAAGATAATTCAGAAATCCAATCCATGCAATGCTGCTGATGGACCTTTCCAATACCAGGGGTACAATTAGGCAGCTGCCTACCAATCTTAACTCACCGTAAAAAGGCATCTGGATCTCTTGCTCAACAAATAAAGGACAACAACACATTACCACTGCTCAGAGGTTATTTTCTGCGAGAATGTGGTACCACCCTGGACAGACAGGCCTGTGGCCGTATGTCTTCTAGATTGTTATTTTCTTTTTTTAACAACACCACCCAATACTGGGGAACATGTATTTGTATTCTGGAGGACTTCACACACATATTATTACAATCATTTTGATATAATTTGTGTCCTAATTACACAGATGAGAATGGTGGTGATTATAATTTATTTATTTATTTGATGTATGGGTGAATATACGCTATTTGAATTCCAGTGGTCCATAGACAAATTTTATGTTAAACTCAATATATTATTATTTCTATATGCTTAAAAAATAAAGAATATAGTATATTATTTGGCCCACATAATCTATTCACGATAATTGTTTAATTTAAGGCATTAATAATTTAAAATAGTTATAAATGTATTCTCCTCTGGCCTCCCCATTACTAAATTATAATGGTTTTGTGACCAGATACTCTAAATATGTATTCCATAGTGTTTTTTTTACACATGATCATATGCTGTTATAAACATCGAACCATATTTTATCAAGAAACACTATAAAAATATTTATTAATATAAAAAATAGTAACTTATTTTCATGTCATGTTATAATAATGTCACTTCATCTGGCGAAACTCAAAGAAATAAAATTTGACTTAAAACCGCAAAGGTATGTTTTTGTCCTTGAACAACGCGCGTACAACAGTGTGAAGTCAGAAGCAAGCTAACGACGTTGAGCAAAACTCCATTAATATTGCGTCAGTTTGCGATTAACTGTAGGAAAGCGTGTTTGTGCCAGTCGTTGAAGTATTTCCTTTGGTAAGTATATGTTTTTGTATATTATCGTTACGAAATTGTATATTTGCACAATGCCATGTTTATTTTGTATAGATGTCATGTATTACTTTAAACTGTGGTCAGAAAAGCGAGTGATATTGTTTTTGTAGGTTATGTGCGATTTTGTCACTTCTCTGGCGTCACTTCTCTGGCATATTTCATACTAGAAGAAATACATGAGCGCCAGGGGAGTGACAATATTTTTTTGTTGATATGTAATGTTTTAAGGCTTCATTTCATTTGTTTTAGATAATCGAGTATCATCAGACATCATGGTGAATGTTAAAAAGAAACAAACAAGGGAAGAGAGGTTAGAAAAAAACGTCAAACTGAAAAATTACGCTACCAACGAATTAATAACGATCCTGTTAAAAATGCTGAATTAAAAAAGTAATAAGTGGTAAAATAGTCAAAAAGTATAAAGTGTTGAACCAAATTAATATGAACCCTATAAGACAGTCATGTACTGCGAATAAAAGTTTGTTAGATATGACACGGAAGACAAGAAACGATAAAACGAATCCGAAGTTAGAGAAAATAGTCGCAGAGTTTTTCGAAGAAGATTGCAATAGTAGATTATGCCCAGGTATAAAAGATAGCATTACAAAAAATAAAATAAAAAAACAGAAGAGATTGTTACAGGACACCATGAAAAATCTACACACCAAAACTGTAAAGACTGAATTTATTTTTTATATTAAAAAATATCCAAATACTATAATTTATATATGTTTTATTTAATATTAGTCCCCTTTCTTAGCTAATAATCATTAGCCTGTCACTTCTCTGCTTTAATTTGTCACTATTCTGCCAATAGTGTCACTCCCCTGGTAACACATTTTCCTCTGGTGCTTATAAAATGAAAAAATAGTGTAAAATCTTCTGGCCCTCATCATTACAAATTTAAAAATTGTGTCAAATAGAAAAATTATCAATATTGAATGGAACAGATTACATTTCTTTCAGGGACACAAAAAAATCAAATACCGTATATTCACCCGTATATTATATATGATGTTCATATTACGTACCACTGCTGGTCGCCAGTCTCATCTAAAATGGGAAGGAAATTAACCTTAGTACCACGCTGCTCAGACGTGTTGGTGTAGGGTTTTCTTTCGAGTTTTTCACCTCTTGCATAGATGTTGTATACCTTTTTTTATATCCATTTAGTCGCCTCTTACAAACACCCACGGTTAAAAAAGGGGTTGGTGAATTGTATTCTTACTCTGTCACCACACGAAGAATTCTAATATAATAATAATTTATTAATAAAATTTGGATAATTTTAATTAATTGTAAAAGAAATTTTTAGTACAGAATCTTTTTAAAGTTAGGTGATAGAACTATACTTAAGTATACAAAATTATTGGTTGAAGCTCTGATATCCTTGATAGTTCAAATAGTAATCCATAGTAAGGGATAACCTTTTGTAACAAATGTAGTTATTCTATTAGTTACCTTGTATCATCAACATTCTCCTACTCTTATCCCAATTACTTGGTGTTGATACAATATGTACTCTTATTTCATAGTAAATATTGTAAAAGTTATTGGCAATAATTTTATGATCGGCTGCCTGCCAGACGTCAACCCTCCTTGAAAATGTAATTGTTGAACAAACGGCATCAGATAGAGTTGGCCCAGGTCATCATAAGGCTCTTAGTCGTCTTTTACGACGTCCACAAGCAAAGTAAGGGTTGGTAGTGTCTGTAGCCGCCAGCACACAGCATTATTTACTTTGAATGACTGGTATAAATTATATGTTAATCACCCAAAGAATTGTTCTGTTTAGACACAAAACCATAACCCTAGGCATGATGAATTGATACTTAGACCATTGCGCCATCTGTGCATGCTATTTGCCTATAGTTAGCTGGTGAAAAGTGCTTCAGGCAATAAGTCTGTGGTATTTGGTTCAGTGTTTCTCTTTTATAAATTAATTAATGATTCGAAAGAGCATCATACTAGCGCTAATACTTAGTAATCGTATATGTTTTTTTTTTAAATATAATTTAAAAATATAGTGTAAGAGTAACAATAGGTAATGATGTGCTAGAGCAAGTGGATGAATTTGTGTATCTTGGATGTGGATGTAGCCGAGATGGAAGGTACACCACTGATATAGAGCGAAGAGTGAATGCGGGAAATAGAGTGAACGGAGCGTTGGGGCAACTTCTCGGCAGCCACCACCTCAGCCAGAAGGCACGTGTAGCAATACATAACGCAGTGCTTGTTCCAACATTACTGTATGGAAGCGAGAGTTGGGTATGCAGAAAAGAGTATGATAGTAAAATTAATGCGGTCGAAATGCGATCTCTGCGGAAAATCTGTGGAGTTAGGCTGACCGACCGCATTCGTAACGACGACGTAAGAGAGCGAGTAGGTATGAATGAGAGTATTGGTGTAAAGATGCGAAAGGGAATGCTCCGATGGTTCGGACATGTGGAAAGAATGCCGAACGAACGCCTGGTTAAGAAGATATACAATGCGAAAGTGGAAGGATGTAGGTACCGAGGGAGACCGAGACTAACCTACCTAGACCAGATCGGTCATGTACTGAAGGAAGGTGGAGTCAAGAGTCTCCGAAACCGGCGAGCGTGTATGAAGAGAATTATGAATGTTGAGGAAGCGAGTGAAGTATGCAGAGATAGAGTTCTCTGGCACTCTGTTCTCTCTGCCTACCCTGCAAGGGATATGGCGTGATGATATGTATGTATGTATGTAAAAATATAGTTTGTTGGGTGCGTTTTGATCTGGTGGTAGATTTATCATCATCATCATCGTAACTAATAAATGTCACTCCAATTTAAGCCTCTACCAAAATAGGAAGTACATTGACTTACTATTCCATGCTGATCTGATGAGTTGGTATAAGGTTTTATCTCGAGTTTCTGTTCTAAAGCATAGATTATCTTCATAAGCTATGTGGTAGCGGCTACGAATACTACCAACCCTTACTTTGCTCGTGGATGTCGTAAAAGACGACTAAGAGCTTTTAGCGACTAAGAGCTTTATATCGACCTGCGCCATCTCCACCTTGCCATCAGGCCGGTCATAAAACTATTGCCAATAACTTTTGCATTATGTACAATGGATGAGAATTATATTATTACGACGACCACAAGTAATAAGGATGAGAGCTGGATGATGATGATGACTACACTAAAAATTAGGTGGAAATTATCAAATTAATATGAAATACAATTTTTTTACTTATAAACCGGGTTGAAAGCCCTCAGCGCTCATCCATAGTCTGGGTTAAGCTGTGACAGCCATCTGCGGTTAACAGCTAAAAGACAGACACCAAAAAAAAAAACTTATAAATGTAAAAGTTTATGAAGATGTTTGAATGTTTGTTACTCAAGCAAGCGTAAACCGTTCAATAGATTTGGATGAAAATTGGCGCATAGGTAGTCCATTTCCTGGATTAACACATAGGATACTTTTCATCCCGGTAATATATTCCCTTCAAATAATAGTTAAATTTTGGGCAAGTTACTTTTTACGCTGGTTTTTACCAGCTAGTAATACATTTTTTTTATTGCTTAAGGTGGCAAACGAGCAGATAGCACACCTGATGGTAAGTGTCACTAGGCCGCTACCCATACAAACCCCAAACCCACCCCAGTTGGACTTCCAGCTCTCTCGCTCACCCAACGAAGCGCAGTAGCAAATTGCTAGTACTCAGACGTCGATCTTCTACGAGAGTGTGGTACTACCCCGGATGGACCGGCCCGCGACTGTAGACAGAGAATTCTCCACAGCGTAGTCCTACCACTATTATACATATTTTAATTTGTTCCTTAAAGTTTTATGAATGTATTAAAATTAAATAGGTATATGCCTACTTTAACCTTTACTTTATTATTAGGATTTCATTTATCTAGAAATCTTCAAACCAAAAATATGATGCTTAGCCTATCTTGGTTGGTCATAGACGATTCACATATCGTAAGAATTGATAATACCTAAATTAGAACAACCTGCCCCTTATCTTATCAATTATTTCTATTGGTTTCTCATTTCCTGAACTATTTAGGAAACCACAGATAATATCTAACTCGGAAGTTGTGTTCCAAATATTTCGTAATTTAATAAGCTATATATAGTGAATAACACTTTGCTGTGTGGTAGCGGCTACGAATACTACCAACCCATACTTTGCTCGTGGATGTTGTAAAAGACGACTAAGAGCCTTATAACGATCTGGGCCAACTCTATCCGATGCCGTTTGGTCAACAATTACATTCCCAAGGAGGGTTCACGTCTGGCAGGCGGCCGGTCATAAAACTATTGTCAATAACTTCTACAATATGTACTATGAAAGAAGAGTACATGTTGTATCGACCCCAAGTAATTGGGATAAGAGTAGGAGAATGATGATATAGTAAATAACTTGAAAACTCGTGCAAATGATTCGCACCGTTAGTATAGAATTTATTACGTATATAACTGTAACAGCAATGGTAATGTTTATATACTTTGATTAATAAACGATCTTAAAGCTTTGATAGACACGAAAGAATCAGTCGGAGTGTTAATATATGTCTTTAGACTCATCATTATACTGTTCTTAGCAGGGCTGGCCATGGATGTCAAGGAAGCGGTACTAGAGGCCAGCCCAATGGCGATAGGTTGATACGGTGTGTTATAAGGTCACGTGCCGCTTCTCCGTCGCCCCGGGCGGGGTGGATGGCGTGTGTTTAATCATAGCCTGCCAAGAAAAATAAACAAATATCCTGCTCTTATACCAATTATTTTTAGTCGATACAATATGTACTCCTCTTACATCGTACATATTATAAAAGTTATTGGCAATTCAATGATTCCAGATGTTTACGCTGAGTATTACAAATTTGAAATAAGACTATTTTTATGGATTCTTATGCGTTTGTTTTTGGGGTTCCGTTCCCAAAAGGTAAAAACGGGACCGTATTACTGAGACTTCGCTGTCCGTCCGTCTGTCACCAGGCTGTATCTCAAGAACGGTAATAGCTAGACAGTTGAAATTTTCACAGATGATGTATTTCTATTGCAGCTATAACAACAAATACTAAAAATAAAATAAATATTTAAGGGAGGCTCTCGTACAACAAACTTGTTTTTTATCGTTATTATATATAATGGTACGGAACCCTTCGTGCGGGAGTCTGACTCGTACTTGGCCGATTTTTAATTTATTGACCTTTCGAAGACTTTACAGCGTTCATGGTCACAGAGTGAGGTTCTCTCGTGACCACATGTACGCGATAGAATCCGTTCAAATAGTTGCATGACGAGCCACCTGTCTGGTGTCAACACTCCTTTTTTTTCCTACTTGCGGTGGGCTATAGATGTGGTCGCGCTCCAAATCGGTCCGGGGCGACGGAAGAGACAGTACGCAACCCCACAGGCCCACCGTGCAAGGACTCCTCTCTTAGCCGTGCGAGCGAGCCACCGGTACCCGATGTTTGTCTTCGGTGGCCTAGTGTGAACACTCCTTGAGAATGTAATTGTTGACCAGACGGCATTAGATGAAGTTAGCTCAAGTCTACATCCACTATTGACATACAATATAACAGTTGGTAGTATTCGTAGCCATCACATAGCACTATCATTGTGTGCATATTAATATAAAAATAACATTTAAAATTAGTTTTTTATAAAAATAATTATTTTAGAACTTATTATGCTAAAGACTTATTTTTCACAATTATGTTCTATGTTGTTTTTTTTTATATTATTTTTGTGTTTATTTTAATTAGCCTCTATTTTTATACCTTTACCTTGTGATGATGAATTAAGAATATAATCCATCACCCCCATTATCTTGACTGTGGATGTTTTAAAATATGATTAGGGATATTAGAAGTCGATAATATCTTTGTAAGAGAGGGAAACCACGAATTTAAAACAATATTCTGTTCAGCGTGATTAGTCGATTTCCCTTCTACTATGGAGGAAACTCGAGCCCAGCAGTGAGACCTATATGAGCTGAGATGATAATGATGGTGGCTATTCTTTTGCCGTGTGGTAGTACAATGAGAAAATAAAGTTACCATCTTTGACTTTTCAACGAAATCCACTAAGGGAGAAGCACCAAGAGAAAGAAAATTCGATATAATAAAAGTGAATAAATGTTTCATTTATCTGTGCCCGACGATTTTGAACAGTATACAGTGTTCATAGTCACGGAGGACTGTCAATCCTGCAGTCCTGTGACGGGCACAGAATGTCGGGCAATTAAAACTCAAATACAAACACGATAGAATCCTTAACATAATCGGCCAAGTGCGAGTTGTACTCGCGCACGAAGGGTGCCCTACCATTATATATAAAAAAAAAATGTGATGTAACTAAAAATTTAAGATTTTCGGCATTTTTTATTTATATGTGCTATAAAACATTACTTCATGCCGAATTTCAAGATTCTAGGTTGACTGGAAGTAGTACCCTTTAGCTTTTGATTCCCTTGCGAGTTTGAAAATATGCGGCTTGAATTGATGTTTCTTTTGATTGCGTTGACATAGAAGTTTGATTTTGTTACATCTTAAAGGTATTATAAGACTTGAATATTTGATATAAACAAATTTAGTACCTCTACGTGTTCATGAGGAAAGGGGTAGTAAGTGTAAAATTATTAAAAATATTTTTATTATATGATGTAACTAAAAACTTACGGTTTTCGCAATTTTTCCTTTATCTGTGCTATAAGACGTTGCTTCGTACCAAATTTCAAGA
This sequence comes from Lymantria monacha, assembly GCA_905163515.2. NCBI lineage: Eukaryota > Metazoa > Arthropoda > Insecta > Lepidoptera > Erebidae > Lymantria > Lymantria monacha. The sequence goes on from LR991104.1 coordinate 5,015,646, forward strand.
TTCTGAGTTCACGGGTAAAATTTTCGGCATAAAAGGCTGTTGTATCTTTTGATTGCGTTGCCTTAGAAGTTTGAATGTTTCACAGCTTTAAAGGACATTAGACCTGAGTATTTGATATAAATTTCAGCTTAATACCTCCATGCGTTCCTGAGAAAAAGGGTCTTGATAGACAGCAGGATGGATGGACAACAAAGTGATCCTATAAGCTATAAGGATTCCGTATTTTCCTTTCGAGGTACGGAAACTTAAAAATTGTATTATTTCATTCTCTATGTGAAAGCGAAATATACATATTTGTCGAGTGAAATTCAGCAATATAAAAGTAAAATCCAATTAGACATTCAAATTTAATTCAGCCATTTTGTACAGTTTTTTTATTAATAACCCGATAACCTCTTCCTTGGGGTCTCTTGGATCTCGACAAAGTCGCATGAAAGACACAGCGCCCTCTAGATGACACTAGGAAATATGATAAGAGATTATAAGGCCAATAAAGGTCGTTGCGAACGAAACGTGTGAACTTTTTTTTGTTTTTTAATTCAGAGCATTCGTGGAATTTGCATTTAAAACAATTGTAGCCGAATTGTTTCTTTTTTAATTCTATTTGGATATAAGGCTGTAGGATTCTCTTTATTAATTACCGAAGACACGGCGTTGGTGGTACGTTAAGGACACGAGTGAGAGATAGTGTACGATAGGTTAAGGCAGGGGTCGGCAACTTACGGCTCGCGAGCCACATGCGGCTCTTTGGATGTGAAGTTGCGACTCTTCAGTTCTATACGCAAAAAAAATATTTTATAAAGAAAACATTTAAAAATGGTTCTGAATTGTTGATTAATGAGGATTAGGCACAAATTAATTATTGTTGGATCGGCCGTCTCTGGCGCCGCCCCGGTCTGTCGGGATGCGATATGACTGAGTCCATAGCCTGTGCAAAAGAAAAGTCATCATTTGTTTTCTTTTACTGGTCTGTAGGTACTCCAGCGTGAAGTTAACAGCTTACTTGCCTTTTTTTTTTTTTTTTTTTTTTTTTTTTGGTGGACTATGGATTAGTCTCGCCCCGACAAATCGGTCCGGGGTGACGGAGAAGGCGGCGCGTGACCCCATAGACCCACCGTAAAAACTCCTCTCTCTTCGCCGTGCGAGCGGGTCACCGGGACCCGATTTTTAACTTCGGTGGCCCGCCCGGCGGTTCACCCTCGCGGGTTCCTCTCGTCGACGCCCCGACAGATTTCGCCGTCGGGGCGTCGCCCTCACGCGGTGGCCTCACGTCGGGTGACCGGACAATTCCCCGGTCCGATCACCCGAAGCCTCGGTTAGGGCGGCATCAGGCGCAGGTATTCGCGCCTGCGCCGCCCCGGCCGCTGGCGGCGGCCCGGGGCGCGGGAATCCTCCCTTGCCCGTTCCGCCGCTTCCTTCTGCGAGATGACAGCCTCGCAGAAGGCGGCGACCGCGTCCCAGTTCCTGATGCTGTCAACCATCGCCCTTGCGACGGCCGGCAGCGTCAGGTCGGCACCGATGACAGCGACGAGGTCACGGCGCTGCCGCTCCCATCCCGGACACACCTCCAGCGTGTGTTGCGCCGTGTCCTCGTCACTCCTGCAGTGGTGGCAGGCCGGAGTCCACTCCCTATACACGACCCTGTGCAGGTACAACCCGAAACACCCGTGCCCCGTTAATACCTGCACCAGCCGAAAGGTGAGGACTCCATGCCGCCGCTCCATCCACTCTATCAATACGGGCCGGAGGGCCTCAACGGTCTCCACACCGTGCCTAGGCCTCTCCAGCCGCGTAGCCCAACGGGCGATGACGTCTCGGCGGGCATCCACGCGCCAGGTGGCTATCTCGCTCAACGATGGGGAGCCACCTTCCTCGCGCGCTGTGATAACCCGCCGGTAGAGGTCGGAGAGCATCTCCGCCTCTAGGTCCCACGGGGGTGTCCCGGCCAACAGGCACGCCGCCTCTGTCGACACCGTGCGGTACCCGCGAATGGCTCTGACCGCCATGGCTCTCTGTGGCCTCCACAGAACCGCCCTAAGCTGGGCGTTCAGAGCCCTCGCCCACACGGGTGCGCCGTACATGGCCATCGAGCGGATGACCCCCGCATACAGCCGTCGGGCCTCAAAACTGGGTCCGCCCACGTTCGGCATGAGTCGAGAAAGGGCGGACGCCGCGCCGACAAGCCGGGGAGCAATCTGTCGGAAATGCTCCCGGAACCACCATCGCCCGTCGAGCACCAGACCCAAGTACCTCATATGGGCCTGGATGCTGATGTGGATGGAGTTTACCACTATCGAGGCGCCGATGGGTAGCCTCACACGGGGCCCATGGAAAAGTAGGGCCTCCGTCTTGTTTAGGGCCACCCTGAGCCCCAGCGCCTCGATCCGCCTGACCATCTCCTCGGTGCCGAGAGTGGCCAGGCTCGCCGCCTCTTCGAGTGTCCTGCCCCGGGCTGTGACGAGCGTGTCGTCAGCGTAGCACACCAAGCTCAGCCCGGGGGGGAGACTCCCTCTCAACGCCCAGTCGTACCCGATGTCCCACAGGGTCGGCCCCAGAACCGACCCCTGTGGAACGCCGCACGACATGGGCGTCCGCACAATGTCCCCTGCGGGACCCGCGCAGAGGATACTGCGGCCCTCCAAATAGTAACAGCTTACTTGCCTATAGTTATCGTAAAAACTAGCGAAATCATAACCAGTAGAATAGGCAGTTGCATTCTCTTTTTTTTTTCAATTGTGTATAGTAGATAGCAAGCAAGTAGTCCACCTAGTGGTAAATGCTTATACTGCTAACTTTCCGGTCCGTTTGGGATAGTACCACACCCCTGCAGAGGTTTGATCTCTTGGACTGTTCAGATTGACACTGGGCAATTTGCTGTTTCGTTCGATGAGCGAGAAGCTGCTGATAATTTTTGTATCTTCAAAGCCATTAATGTGCAGCTCGTTCTTTTTATAACAAACTCACACAAGTTTTCTTAATACGTAGCGATTAGCTTCGCTTCAAGGTGTGAGAGTCACAGGCCCAAAATTATTCCACATATCTTTCGGTTTCTATTACAATCCATCCAATAAAACTGCCCTTTTCTTTCAAGTAAAGTTTCGGGTTAAGAGCCCTCAACACTCACCCACAGTCCGGGTAAAGTTGTCATAGCCATCTGAGGCTAACAAACAACTAAGTCACACAAAAAAAGCAAGAAAAGTTAGTCTTCACGCGACCATGAACGCTGCAAAGTGTTCGAAGCGTTGTGAAGTTAAAAATCAAATACAAACGCGATAGAATCCTTAAAAAAATATTTTATCTTAAATGTCTAATACTGGCGAAAACATCGAATATCATTAAGTAATATAAATCTTACCCGTGGGTAGAGGGAGACGACTAAGGGATATGAAACACATACAACATCTATGCGAGAGAAGGAAAACACGAAACAAAACCCTATACCAACACGCCTGACCAACGCGGTATAGCAGGTTAATTTCCTTCCCATTGCAAAGGAGGCCCGAGCCCAACATTGCGACGTTTATGGACTGCGATGATGATGATGATCAATAGAAAATAATAGGACGAAAGTATCAAAAATTAAAATGGTTTAAAGATTTCTGTTGGTTATATTAAAGTATTAAACAATTGCAAATTTATGTACGTGAATGTTTTTGATGAAACTGAACTTTGTACATGTCCACGTGTTCGTAGCGGAATATTTCGCGTTTATATAATATTACATCTACATAATTACGCCATTGAATGTTTTTATGAGCTCTATGTATATTAAAGACGCCATTTTACATTAGAAAATTAATCAATCGTGAGGAAATTTTCATATAGACACGTGTTAGCTTCAAGTACTAGTGAGCCGCAACGTGTGTAGGTTTACGCAAACAATTTTGGACTATTTTTGACTCCTTCATAACTCCGAAAAATTATAATATATTTTCGTACTTGTGGAAAGAATGCCGAACGAACGTCTGGTTAAGAAGATATACAATGCGAAAGTGGAAGGATGTAGGTACCGGGGGAGACCGAGACTAACCTACCTAGACCAGATTGGTCACGTACTGAAGGCAAGTCGAGTCAAGAGTCTCTGAAACCGTCGAGCGTGTATGAAGAGAATTATGAATGTTGAGGAAGCGAGTGAAGTATGCAAGGATAGAGTTCTCTGGCACTCTGTTCTCTTTGCCAAGGGATATGGCGTGATGATATGTATGTATGAATGTATGTACGTACTAAGTATTTACCAGCAAATCAAGTATTAGAAAGAATAGTACTTCTATATACACTTAGATCTTTTAAAGTACACAACGGATTTTAATGCGATATACGTCAATACGAGCCCAAACTGGGTGGGTTTGGGGTTAATACTGGTAGACAGCGGCCTAGCTATACCCTTAGTATTGCAAAGGTCCATAGGCGGCAGTGACACTTAACATCAGATGTGCTGCTAGCTCGTTTGCCACCACAAGCAATAATACAAGAAAAAAATACACAGAATAATTCAAAAGAAAGATATTATATGTATAATACATAACTATTATAGTTGAAAAAGCCAAGAATTTCAAAGATTTGTAATGTGATATCGTAAAAAAACATATTTTATTATTGGATCTAATCCCACCACACATTCCCACTATTGTAAATTCTGTAAGCCAGGATCCACAATGGTCACTATACATGACACCGAGGTTTGACCCTCAGGCGGTCCCGGGAGATGATTTTAATTGTCTTGGAACCCGCAACAAATTCAATTAGAAAAGTTAAAGAAAAGGAGTTGGAAAAGAGTGATTCCACTTCCCTCTCAGGCAAAGCGGTAGACAGAAACGCTTACCTACATACCAAACATTGCCTAAACCTCACAAAATATATCAAAATATTATACTACGAAATTGTATATCTTAATTAATCTACAAAAAACATCCTCGATGATAAACGACGTACTATTACTTTTATTTTTACATATAACAAAAAAACAAATGTGTTATTTAGGAAACTATTTTTAACAATACAGTATAATCTCTTATTCATTTAAATACATTACATACGTTTTGCATTTAATGTACATTAAAATTGCCATTTACAGTATATTATTAAAATGAATATCCTAAATGTTTAAATTACTGAAATTTAGCATTTAATATGCTTAATTATTTATAAAATCCGATTACGAAATGAAAAATGATGTCGCAAGCGGGATTCGAACCCGCGCCTATTGGGATTCCGGCCCAATCGTGCTGCCACTCATCATCATTTTTCATTTCGTAATCGGATTTTATAAATAATTAAGCATATTAAATGCTAAATTTCAGTAATTTAAATAACAAGGTTGTGTCATCGTTTAATACAATTCTAACTGTAAAGTTTGAAGTATTAAGCCTATAACAATGTGTAAACATTGTCGGGTAGATAGCATACCGTCACCTTAAGACGTAAATACAATACGAAATGAAATTTGCATGTCCTACAATTAGTCGCGGTAGTGTAGTGGCAGCACGATTGGGCCGGAATCCCAATAGGCGCGGGTTCGAATCCCGCTTGCGACATCATTTTTCATTTCGTAATCGGATCCTAGATGTTATGAAAGATGGCCACCGAAAACAAAGATCGGGTACCGGTGGCCCGCTCGCACGGCGAAGAGAGGTGTTTGCAGGGTGGGTCTATGGGGTTGCGCGCCGCCTCTTCCGTCGCCCCGGACCGATTTGGCGGGGCGCGACCGCGTCTATAGCCCACCGCAAAAAAAAAGAAAAAAAGATGTTATGAAAGATTTAAAATACGAGAACAGAGTCGGAAGACCGAATAGCGAAGCGATGGCCGGCGCTAGTTTTCCTTTTTTTTTTTAAAGACACCACCAAGAGCTTAGGAAATAATGTAATTAACGTAGACAAATTACACCCCTACTTATTACAACACTTTGTGGATCGCACAAAGTATTGTACTGCTTAGGATTCGAACCCACGGCACTGGTACGGAAGGTCGGTTATCTTAACCATTACGTCATCTGTGCAGTCAGTCAAAATATAAAAAAAACAATAACTTTGATACAAACATAATGATGGTAGTTTGATTATCTAAATATAAAATACTAGTTATTTTATATCAAAAAACTAACCAAGTCAAACTTTGAGGTTCAAATAATAACGTGTTTACGAGCGAAAAATGAATATCATAACTGAGACTCGAACCCACAGCTATTGCAAGTCCGTCCGTCTTACCATTTAGACAAGTGTTAGCCGTCGTATGACATTCAATTTGTGGCTCGTATTATCTCTCCGACAATGTTTACACATTATATAGAAATTGATATTTGTGATTCAATCAATATATCATTAATTATTTGCTTTACGTAAATAATCCCGCTATTGGAAATTAATTTATTTCTAAATAGCTAACGTTTTTGTAGATGAGCAAAAAAAAATTTGAACATGAAATTGTGTTTTAAATTTACTTACGAATGGTATGAACATTATTGTAATAAATAAATTTCAGGATTATCTACAGAACTAGAACGATTATCTACAGAACTACTACGTTCATTTTAGATTTGAAATCTTCTTGTACACCATTATTATCATAATTTAGCTGCCATTTTCACAAAAGTCGCTATCCTGTAAAAATCTAAATGAATAAAAACATAATTACACATTTATAATAAAACTGTTTTTACAGATTCTATAGCAGTCCTGCCGTGACCATAAACGCTGTAAAGTGTTCGAAACGTCGGGAAATTGAAAATAAAATACAAACGTGATATAATCCTTCGGGTTGAGAGCGCTCAGCGCTCACCCACAGTCCGGGTAAAGTTGTCATAGCCATCTGAGGCTAACAACTAAGACACACACACAAAAAAAAAAGTTATCCGTAAAAATTGTTTATTTCAAATGTGTAATACTCGCGTAAGCATTAGAATTCATAAGGATTTTATCGCGTTTGTTTTTGATTTTTAATTTTCCGACGTTCAGTCCTCCGGTGAACGTAAACATTGTATAGTATTCGAACCGTCGTGTTACAAACGCCATAGAATCCGTAGATAATTTTATCTCAAAACACAATTCTTTGAAATCAATTGCAGCGCTGCTTACTGAGTCTAATTGTTAATCTGAATCATTCTCCCATACACCCGTATACACAATACATATTATCATAATCAATATAGCTATTTAAACGTATTCCAATCACATAAATACTTACACAATAATTATTGTTAGATAAATACCTGTCTAGGTGCTATGAGGTGGCGGCTACAAATAATACCAACCCTTACATTGCTCGTAAGTGTTGTAAAAGACGAATAAGAACTTAACGTAGATCTGGACCATCTCCATCTGATGTCGGGTCAGCAATTCCAAAGGAAGGTTGGCGTCAGGCAGGCCGGTCATTGAAGTATTGCTCATAATTATTGCAAAGTGTACGATGGAAGAAAATCACATTGTATCGACTCCAAGAAATTGGGATAAAAGCAGGATAATGTTGATGATAGATCTAATATTAAGCGTTAATCGCCACGCTTTACAGGAAGCTTGATAATCGCATTTGGAGTTATTAAACCAGTATATCTCTTATACGTGTGGTGACGGAGTAAGAATACAATTCACCACAAAGCTCCCAACACAATATCTTACCCGTGGGTGATCGTAAGAGACGACTAAAGGATATAAAAACGCATATAACATCTATGCAAAAGAAGGAAAACTCGAAACAAAACCCTATGACAATACGTCTGACCAGCGCGGTATAGTACCAGTAGGTTAATTTTCCTCCCATCACGGAGGAGGCCCGAGCCCGACAGTGGGACATGTATGGGCTGTGATGATAATGATGAAACTGCTGTCCTTTTTCCTGATAAATTTGTAACCGCTTTAAAACACCCGTGTTTTCTTAATTCGTTGCATTAAAATTATTCTCGTAGCAATAGGAAGTATGGTATTTAAAAAAAAAACTATTTATGTGACGTTATTTACGATTTACTAGATAATAGAAGCGGAAGGCACCTTGACAGAGTTAAAATACTTATTCTGTGAAACTTTGTTTACCAAATAATCTTATAAGTTTAAAAAATATATTTTTTTTTGTATTTTCTCATATTTTAATCTACTCTACAGGCGGATTTGTTTCTCTAGTTGATGACGGAGTAAAATACAACCCCACCGCCTTCTCTTGCTCGGGTGTCATATAAAACGATTAAGGAATGAAAAAACTAAGAGCTATGCAGATTAATCTATGCCACAGAAGGAAAATTCAAACTAAAATTATACTAACACAGTGGTGTAGTAGATAAATTACCTTCCCATTATAGAGTAAGCTCGAGCCCAGCAATGGGATATGTAAACTGAGATAATAACGAGTTGCATAGCTTATCCTTGTAGTGACGGAATAATAATCACTAATTTATTGTAAGAGAAAGGAAACTATAAAATTCTTTGAAGCGCTCAGCGTGAAATAGTATTTTTTTTTTTCATTCTTTATGGCTTTATGGTAGCAATCCACCGAAGTCAAAAATCGAGTACCGGTGGTCCGCTCGCACGGCGAAGAGAGAGGAGTTTTACGGTGGGTCTATGGGGTCACGCGCCGCCTTTCCGTCAGCCCGGACCGATTCGGCGAGTCGAGACGCATCCATAGTCCACCAAAAAAAAAAATGGTAGCAAACGAGCAAGCAGCACACCTGATGGTGAGTTTTAATGCCGTTGATGGACATTTGCAATACTAAAAGTGTACAGCTAGGCCGCTATCTACCACGCAGTATCAGTACCAATGACCGAAATCACCGACAAAAGATTTGATATCTAAATGGATGCTAAGTTCTGTAGAGAATGTCGAAATTTATTTATTAGAACGTATAACATTACTAGCTTCTGCCCCTTTACAACCCTTTTTTTTTTTGCATTACAAAGTAGCCTATGTCCTTTGTCAGGTTCTAGACTATCCGTGTACCAAATTTCATTTAGATCGGTTCAGTAGTTTTGGCGTGAAAGAGCGACAGACAGAGTTACTTTCGCATTTATAATATTAGTAAGGATTAAAGTAATTTTAAAACATATATTCTCGTTTATTTTTCTATTCTAAAAATATTTTATTTATTCATCATCATCATCATTCTCCTATACCGGGTTGAGAGCCCTCAGCGCTCACCCATAGTCCGGTTAAGCTGTCAAAGCCCTCGGCTAACAACAATCTCAGTGGACACGTTTTAGTGGGTAACCTAGCCCCGAGGCTAGGAGTCCCACACTCCCCGTTCCGGGGGGTGGTGCGTTAAGCATTTCGGACCACTGCGTTATCAAAAAAAAAAAAAAACATTCTCCTGCTCTTTCTCCCAATTACTTGTGGTAGATGCAATTATGTACTCGTCTTCCATCGTACATATTGCAAAAGTTGTTGGCAATAGTTTTATGACCGGCCACCTGCCAGACGTTTAGCCTTTGGGAATGTAATTATTGATTATACATTATCAGGTGGTGTTGGCACAGGTCGATATAAAGCTCTTAGTCGTTACTTACGACATCCGCGAGCGAAGTAAGGGTTGGTAGTATTTGTAGCCGCTACCACACAACAAAGCACTCTTGCACAGATGTTCACTGCATATCTCTCAGTCTTCTTTTATTAACCGACTTCAAAAAAGGAGGAGGTTCTCAATTCGTCTGTATTTTTTTTTATGTTTGTTACCTCATAACTTTCGACTAGGCGAAGCGATTTTAATGATTCTTTTTGGTGCTTCCCGTGTGGTCCCATTTCAATTTGGTCCAGTTCTGACAATGGCATCCATGAGAAAACCATATAAGTCTAAATTAGCATTAAGTATGTGTGTGACAAATGAACGAGTAACTCAAGCCCCGCTACTAAAATTCGGTGCCGGTGTCGGTATCTTTACTGGAGGAATTTCATTACAGTAAGTAAGCTGTTTATAATTTTGTTTACAGCTTGGCACCGATTTCAAACCTATCAATAGATAGCACATACAAATGGTAGTCTTTTAAGTTATTTTGTACTTTTCAATTTCTGAAGTCGGTTTTTTTAAACGTAGTTTCTTTTTTATTTTTTCACGGTTGAATTTTATTACTCTGTCATCACATAAAATTTGGGTTTTTTTCTTATTTGATTATTAGGCTACATAATTAATTTACGACCCGCCCGCGCTTCGCTTCAATTTCGACGCTCTGACCCCGTATTGTAAATCACTGATAACTTTTAACATATTAATATTAAATGCCATTTTGGTCTATATTAAATGCGCTGCAAATGGTCTATATCCAAATTACGTGACCAGTTCAGGCAGAGAAAAGAGGAAAGACAGGTTGAAGAATGTATAAATATACCATCGTAGATTTTTTTGTAGATATTTATAAGCAATTTGGTAGTACATTATTTGGAACTATCTCGTAAGGTTTAGCCAGTGTTTGCAGTGAAAGCACAACAAAATATGTTTCTTACGACATAAATAAAATAAATCATTTAAAATCTCGACTTTTCTCTATTATAATATGTATTTAAAAGTTTTCAGTTTATTAATCTTGCTAAATGAAGCGAGGGTAGCTCGCTGGCATAATACTGTTATCAGATTGATTGCAATCCAAGGTTCCATTCTGAGGTCGGGCCTTTGTTTTGAAATGATTAAAACCGGTACCTTTTCATAAATAACTTCCATACCATATCCGTATTAAAAGTTGGAGTAAGTTGTCTAGGTATGTGAACCAAATAATCGATATCGAAAATATCCGATTTTAGGGAGAAATCGATATTGATTATTTTTAATTAGTAATCGGTTTATATTTTTGTTTTTCAAAAATAGATGAACAAATTAAGTGATAAATTAATACTTAACAAATTTAGTTATTTCTGCATAAAATCTATTCATCATATTTACTAGGATTAGTTTAAGTAAAAACAAAAACTGGATATGAAAATAGCTATTTATTCAGAATCACTACTATTACTTGAATTATCGTCTTCGCGAACATTAATAATTATTTCCTTATCAATAAAATTGTCGAAACGTACATCTCTGTCAAAATCTCTATTCGATTAATTAAATTAATTTAGTATTTTTACCGATTATTTGGATATTCGTCAATTGCAAGTTGTCTAGGACTACTGTATAGAACGTGATGACGTGACATTGTAAGATCGTCAATAATAATAACTATTTACCATGTTATTTGAATTTTAAATTAGTTTTACGAGTTTCAACATTCGATTATTGTACAAGAAAGTCACCCGTAACGTTAATTATGTAAACAACTTAATAGTTTTAATTTTATTGTTTGCAATCATGTGTATACGTTTGACCAAGGTTATTGTGTATTAAAAAATGCGAAACGTCAAAATACTTTTCTTAGATTAGATGAACTATAACTATGACTTATAGAGTAAGTCAGCTCTTTAAAGCTAAAGTTACAGAGTAGAGGAAAGATGGATATGTACTAACAATATCAACCGTGTAACTCACATTTTATTCAAGTTACTGAGTTTAAATAATTAATTCGAGATATTACGTATTTACGAGTGCATTTAAAAGGAATTGCATTTTTATTCGACTTAATGAGTACTACTTATACAGATTCCACTATACTTCAATCTCATCATCACCATTTTACGTCATATAAGTTTCTGTTGGACCCAAACCTCCAAAATAGGTGTGATAATGAATTAAACGACAAAATAACGATAAAAATAATTGAATTTAAATTATTTTTGAATGATTTTGTAGGTCGATAAAAATTGATATGCAGCTCTTATCGTGGCTACGTGGGGATATACTATGACGTTTAACCCCCTAAGATATTACTAATTATGAAACTGATTATAAATTATCACTATGACTCAAAAGGCTTTCCATTTTGATAATATTTTTTTTATTGCTTATGGTGGCGAACGAGCAAACAGCACAATTATTGGTAAATCTTACTGCCGCCTATGGACCTTTGCTGCCAGGGTTACAATTAGACACATACATACTAACAAAAACCTATACAGAAAGTTGGGCTTTCCCCTCTCGCTCATTGAATGCAATAGTATATTGCCACTGCTAAGACTTCGATTTTCTGCGAGATTGTAGTGCTATCCTGGAGGGACGGGTTTGCGGCTGAAGACAGAGTACTGTCAACAGTGTGTCTTTATCATTAATAAATTGTATACATAGATATAGGAAATACAGCCCAATGTTGGCCTCAGGCCTCCCCTATAATGAAAAGTAAATTATACAGTGATCACTCGTTTTAATATAAGGTTTTCATCATCATCACTGCCCATATATGTATGTCCCACTGTTGGGCTCGCGCCTCCTCCGTAATGGGAGAGAAATTAACATACTATACCACGCTGGTCAGACGTGTTGGTATAGGGTTTTGTTATGGTACATGCGTTCTATATCCCTTAGTCGTTTGTTACGATCACCCACGGGTGAGATAGAGGTGGCGAATTGTATTCTTACTCCGTTACCACATGGATATTTTCATATCAGCTCGTATATGTCCCACTGTTGAACTCACGCCTCCTCTGCAATAAGAAGGAAATTGATCTAGTACATTTAGTTCATTTAAAATTTTCCTTCTCTTGTCTGTTATGTTTTTTTTTTTAATAACACCCTGCACTCAGGTAGTAATAATCCTTATAATGCGGTGACACAAATTACAGACTCAGAAGAACAGTTTGTGAATCGCACATAGTATTTCCCTTTTGGGAAACAAAGCCACTATACGAACTGTGGATGGCGTGATGAACACGAAATGTGGACTAGAATGAGGTTATATTATTTATTATTCTTTTTCCACAATGGAAAGGAAATTGGTCAGCCATACCACGCTGGTTGCAAGTATTTCATTTGGAATATGCTTTTGTTTAGAGGCGATTTTATGCGTGTCAATAACTCTACAGCCCGAAGTATGGGGTGATTATAGAATATTGTTTGCATGTGATGAGGACAGGCTAATAATACACGTGCTTTAAAATTGCGCAGTTTTATTTTTTTTCGTTTAAAATTAATGGTCAAGTGCGATTAGGACTCGACGAATGGTTCCGTATTAAGATTTGATATCATCAGCAAATTTTGAAACAAAAATATCTTGACTGCAGTATAAAAATTATATAGATTGTATACATTTTCTTGTACAAGTTTTAAAGCCCTTTATTTTCATAACCCACTGGAAAGGTTTTGTAAAGCATTTTTTTTAGTATGCAAATTTAAGCTTATAATATACGCTCTTTTTAGGAATTTTGTGTACTCAGTGACATTCGTGCTATCGAGGTATCTAATGATGCCATTTATCAAAATCAGTTGAGTAATTACGAGCGGAATCCCGACTAGAAAAAAAGTATGGTTCAACCAGATCATGTATCTGGACCCGATCAGGATAGAATGAGGCATGCCGGATCCGGCAAACCCGATCAGGACCACGTCTGGTCCTGATCAGGATAGCCTGATGTGAAATAACATCAAGTATGGTAAGGCATACCGGATCAGGACCAGATCAGGACCAAATAAGGATAGCCTGATGTGAAATATCATTAAGTATGGTAAGGCGTACCGGATCAGGACCAGATCAGGACCAAATAAGGATAGCCTGATGTGAAATATCATTAAGTATGGTAAGGCATACCGGATCAGGACCAGATCAGGACCAAATAAGGATAGCCTGATGTGAAATATCATTAAGTATGGTAAGGCATACCGGATCGGGACCAGGTCAGGACCAAATAAGGATAGCCTGATGTGAAATATCATCAAGTATGGTAAGGCATACCGGATCAGGACCAGGTCAGGACCAAATACGGATAGCCTGATGTGTAATATCATCAAGTATGGTAAGGCATACCGGATCAGGACCCGATCAGGACAGAATGAGGCATGCCGGATCCGGCAAACCCTATCAGGACCAGGTCTGGTCCTGATCAGGATAGCCTGATGTGAAATAACATCAAGTATGGTAAGGCATACCGGATCAGGACCAGATCAGGACCAAATAAAGATAGTCTGATGTGAAATATCATCAAGTATATAGTAAGGCTTGTAGTATATCAGAACCAGAAACAGTTTTCGTAACACGAAAAAAATATCAATCAAAATTCAAAAAAGTGACATGATTGTCATATTTATGCTACGGCGAAATTGTATCTGCATCAGAGGAAATTAATCTGAAATCTTTAATTAATCATATGTATTTAATAATAATAATAATGTTTAATTAATAATATAAAAATAATTTATATTTAAAGTAAAAAACAAAAATAAATAATATATATATAAATGTACCTAACATTTGAAAACATAGATAGATAGAAATATTATATTGTAACAACCATTCTAACATTTAATGTTTTGGGTCATAATAAATAGATGGCGTTAGTAAAATGAAATCATTATTTGAATCGCGGTGTTAAGATTCTCCGAAGCGTAATGACATGGCCTAATATTAAATTAGTTGTTATCGAATCAGATTAAAACAGATCGATCAGGTCATGAATGAGAAATTCAGGCGACAGTTGCAGTCGTTAGCATCTGGTGGTTGCGCCATAATCGGAACGGCTCACTGGGACTCTATGATAAAAATATAGCACTGCATTCGGTGCCTACGTCATATATTAATTTATATTTTTACCTGTTAAACATGTTCTTTAAGATATTCATGTTTTTTAAAAGGACCGGACTGGGCATACTCGTTTTGGATCAGGCAAGATATATAACGCAGATGATTGATTTGGTTCCGATCAGTAAAATTTCATCCAGACCCGATCAGGAACGCCTGATCTGGACCCGATAAGGTTTTCCTGATTGGGTCCAGATATATCTTCTGCGTTACATACCTTATCTGGTCCAGATCGGGCATGCCCGGTCCGGTCCTGCTAAGGAAGACGAAAAAATTTCTAGTCGGGATTACGTACTGGTCAAACTTCATATCCATTTTGAGCTTAGTCATCGTTGGATCGAACAAGTTCTTATGTGAACTCTTAATTTCATTTTTGTCATTCATCAAATTCCTTACCACCACTTTCTTTCCTATGAGTGATCGTAAAAGACGTTAGAGGGACAAGAGCTAATAATAAAATCACTGCAAGACGAACTTAGTCGAATCGTCGATAATTCCAATCTGAAGTACAGATTGTAGTCGCTGTATACTCTACCGACTCTTTCACTAAGAGTGCCCCGAGGAACTGTTTGCCTTGGTACCGATCTACCACTCGAAACCGTAGCAGGCTTCATGCATTTCACCTAGACACGTTATGATCTTAAACTGTACGTTTTCAGGGATAATTTCTTCCACATACCTACAGAATTTGGAATGTAACTGCTGCTGTATTTCTCGAGCGCTGACATGTTTTTTTTTAAACGAAGTTTAAGAAGAGCACTCTCTTCACGGTAGACAGTGGCCTGAACCATAATAATCCTTTTTTTTAAGGTTCAGAAACGGTAATATCATCTGTTATAAGTCTCGCCGCTTGCTCGTTTGCCACTATAAGCTTTTTTAAAAAGGGGAACCTTAAAAATCATCTGTGGCTATACATGTACAGTGTTTTTTTTGTGAAGATGTAAATACGAGTTGGTTCATCAATTATCACCGCGCTTATGGGTTTGTAGTTTTAGCATACAGACGCTATTTTGTCTACCTGTGTAATTATTGGAGTAAGTATGCGACTGTTAGACGTGGGGTTCGATTGCCAAATGGAATATTTGAAACAAAACTTTTTTTTCTAAGATTACAGAGTTCATTGTCACGCGAGGACTGAAGTGTCTCATGTCCAACAAGTCGTCGTTATTACAGAGATTTATATTTACCCACTACAGTATTAGTTATTAATTTTTTTTTTTGGTTTTGTTCGTCCATACGGATAGGCAAAGGGATCAAAGCCCATACAGCCAAGTCTTACTGAATTTTTTTTTCATATCCATCTAATCCATCCAGTCATTCCGTCTGTCAGTAAGTCAAGTAGTTACCATTAATCGGGCGCTGATAACCTAATCAATGATTTATAAAACCCGATTACTTTTACTTTTAATTAAGCGTATTAAATGTTAAATTTCAGTAATTTGCTCTAATCAATGATTTTTTTTGGGAATTTTGGCAAAATATGAAAATGCACGTAAACCAGTATTACACCATATTCACTACACTTCAGCACTTTAACTGTACCATATTCCATAAAATACCAGCAAAATTATTCAATATAACACTAGAAAACACTAAAGAAATGAATATTATACAAGAGCGTGACATGACATTTTACACATTCGCGTCAAAACTCTATTAGTTATTAAATTTTAATCCAATTTTTTTGATACAAATTCATAGCAAATACACAAAATAAAATAATTTTATATACTTAAACAATTTCATATTGTCTGCGGTCAGTTATTATTTAAATACTAAATTTATAATAATTATTATATAATGGCTATTTACTAGTATACAAATTAACAAATCTATTAAAATACCACCGGATACTAATTATGATAAATATTTTTTGAAGTTAAACTTTGCGAGTTCTTTGAAATTCTGATTTGCAATCTTTTTTTTTTTACACCTCCCTGCATTAGTGCACTTTACATCGCACAATAAAGATTATTTCCTTAGGGAAATAATCTTTATGTGCGATGTAAAGTTCTAGTTCTCCCTGTGTGGCGACGGGAAAAGATTACAATTGTCGTCACCCCTTACTTACCCGTAGGAGTCGTAAAAACCGGCTAAGGATCACACCGGGAGAGTCCCGGGCAACTTCACAACATCTACCGCGATCGCCAATCCGCTTGCCAAGCGTATCGATTATGGCATTTACCCCCCTAAAAAAACATTGGATGCAAAAAAAGCAAATGGCATTCTCATGTGGAGCCCTATGTCCAACAGTGGACGGTTACGGGCTGATGGATGGATGGAAAGTTCTAGTGTGTTTACCTGTATTCGTCTACTTTGAAGTCAAGAATATATAACGAAAAATCGCTGTGCAATATTTATATTCGGGTAAATGTACTTTAAAACAAAATGATGTTATGAAACAATTTAATTTAGTGCAATCCTACTAATATTATAAGTGCGAACATTTTGTATGGATGTTTGTTACACTTTTACTTAAAAAGTATAGTACGGATTTTGATGAAATTTTACAATAATATAGATTATATGTCAGAGGATGTGTGGCAGCGACTACGAATACTACCAACTCTTACTTTGCTCGTGGGTATCGTAAACGATGATTAAGAGCTTTGGGGCTCTGGACCAATTCAACCTGATGCCGTTTGGTCAACAATTACATTACCAAGTAGTGCTTAGCTGTGTTATGCTGGCGGCTGGTCATAAAACTATTGTCAATAACTTTTGCAATATCTACGATGGAAGAGAAGTACATATTGTATCGACCGATCAAGTAATTGGGATAAGAGCTGGTGAATGATGAATATTCCGTGTGGTGACGGAGTAAGAATACGATTCACCACCCCCTAACCTGTGGGTGATCGTACGAGACGACTAAGGGATATAAACGCATATAAAATCTATGCAAGAAAAGGAAACCTCGAAACAGAACCATATACCAACACGTCTGACCAGCGTGGCATAGTAGGTCAATTTCCCTCCCATTATGGAGGAGGCTCGAGCCCAACAGTGGGACATATATGAGCTGAGATGTAGATGAGATGAATGATATTATTAGCCGTAAATACATTAAAATTGCACACATTTTACAGCATTTAGGTAATTCTTATCAAAATTCTTGCGTATGTCGTTTTTTTATTGCTCTTGCCTAGGCCACTGCCTAACAATAAAAACCCTAAACCCACCCAGAAAGTTGGGCTTTCGGCTCTCTCGCTCAACGAAGGAAGCATAGCAGCACATTGCCACCGCTCAGGCGACGGTTTTCTGCTCAGTGTGGTACTACCTCGGACGGACCGGCCCGCGGCTGTAGACAGAGAACTGTCAACTGATAACAGTTAACAGTATGTAATGTTAATAACTTGCCGTGTGGTGACGGAGTAAGAATACAATTCACCACCACCTATCTTCACTTGGGTGATCGTAAGAGACGACTAAGGGATATAAACACGCATATAACATCTATGCAAGAGATGGAAAACTCTAAACAAAACCCTATACCAACACGTCTGACCAGCGCACTATGGTCAAGCCCCATACAAAGCCGTCTCAATACCATTTCATGTGAAAGACGTTGTAATAGAATAAAATTAATAAATTAATATAGAATCCGATTACGAAATGAAAAATGATGTCGCAAGCGGGATTCGAACCCGCGCCTATTGGGATTCCGGCCCAATCGTGCTGCCACTACACCACCGCGACTAATTATAGGACATGCAAATTTCATTTCGTATTGTATTTACGTCTTAAGGTGACGGTATGCTATCTACCCGACAATGTTTACACATTGTTATAGGCTTAATACTTCAAACTTTACAGTTAGAATTGTATTAAACGATGACACAACCTTGTCATTTAAATTACTGAAATTTAGCATTTAATATGCTTAATTATTTATAAAATCCGATTACGAAATGAAAAATGATGTCGCAAGCGGGATTCGAACCCGCGCCTATTGGGATTCCGGCCCAATCGTGCTGCCACTACACCACCGCGACTAATTATAGGACATGCAAATTTCATTTCGTATTGTATTTACGTCTTAAGGTGACGGTATGCTATCTACCCGACAATGTTTACACATTGTTATAGGCTTAATACTTCAAACTTTACAGTTAGAATTGTATTAAACGATGACACAACCTTGTTATTTAAATTACTGAAATTTCATTTCGTAATCGGATTTTATAAATGGTTGAGCATATTAAATGCTAAATTACACCTTTTACAAAGGAAGAAGCACTACGGACATTTATTGACTTAGACCTTAACAAAGAACAGTATGGGAAACTTCGACTTTGTTTGAAGGACAAAAACTGCTCAGTGTTTCCTTCTTATCCAACTTTACTCGAAGCGAAGAAGATGTGTTACCCACCAGATTCGAGCATAACCATTACTAACATAAGTGCAAAAGTGAATCTGCAAGACTTGTTAGATCATACTGTGGCACGTATATTACAAATTGGTTCAGTTTATAAAAACGGTTTAAGAAAGTTGAAACTATTCTGTAAATGGGGTTGTGACGGGTCATCAGGGCAGAGTGAATACAAGCAAGTTTTGCCCGAAGAAAGCGATTTTATATCAGATACAAACCTTTTTATTGCTTCACTTGTACCCATTAGACTCATAGATGAGACAACTAATACTGTTGTTTGGAAGAATGAAACCTGCTCATCTGTTAGATGTTGCATACCTATATTTTTAGAGTTTGCCAAAGAAACTCTTGAAAAAACCATGTCTGTTGTGGATGATATCAACGATCAAAAAAAAAACTGTCTCCTTCCCTGATAAATAAGAATGGTGAGGTAATCGAAATTACGCATGACCTATTTTTAACCATGATTGATGGTAAAGTGGCACAAGTTTTAACTGAAACTCGTTCGAGCGCTTCTTGTACAGTTTGTGGAGCTACTCCTCGGCAAATGAATAACTTAGAGGCAGTTAGGAGATGTTAACGAAAGTTCATTTCAATACGGACTGTCAACACTACATGCTTGGATTAGGAGTATGGAGATGATCTTACATATTTCCTATAACTTGTCTTTTGAAAAGTGGTCAGTTACTACACCTGAAAATAAAAAAATCAAAGACGAAAAGAAAAAACTGGTGCAAAAGCGGTTTAGGGAAGAAATGGGACTGCTTGTCGATAAACCTCGTCAAGGCACTGGAAATAGTAATGACGGAAACACCGCTCGGACATTTTTTCAGAATTACTCGTGCTCTGCAAACATTACAGGTGTAGACGTAGAACTTATTAAACGAATGTACATAATACTACAAACTATGTCATCTGGTATGGCTATTGATTCAAAAAACTTCGGTGAATACGCATATAGTACAGCCCAACTATACGTAAATAATTATAATTGGTATTATATGCCTTCTTCCATACATAAAATACTTATTCACGGAGAAAAAATCATTGAGTACTATGCTATTTTACCTATCGGTCAATTGTCCGAAGACGCGCAAGAATCCCGAAATAAGGATTACAAAAAGTTTAGACTGCATCATTCTAGAAAGTGTTCAAGAGCGGCTACCAATGAAGACGTGTTCCATACCTTATTGTACACTTCTACATACATACACATACATATCATCACGCCATATCCCTTGCAGGGTAGGCAGAGAGAACAGAGTGCCAGAGAACTCTATCTCTGCATACTTCACTCGCTTCCTCAACATTCATAATTCTCTTCATACACGCTCGCCGGTTTCGGAGACTCTTGACTCCACCTTCCTTCAGTACATGACCGATCTGATCCAGGTAGGTTAGTCTAGGTCTCCCCCAATACCTACATCCTTTCACTTTCGCATTGTATATCTTCTTAACTAGACGTTCGTTCGGCATTCTTTCCACATGTCCGAACCATCGGAGCATTCCCTTTCGCATCTTTACACCAATACTCTCTTTCATACCTACTCGCTCTCTTACGTCGTCGTTACGAATGCGGTCGGTCAGCCTAACTCCACAGATTTTCCGCAGAGATCGCATTTCGACCGCATTAATTTTACTATCATACTCTTTTCTGCATACCCAACTCTCGCTTCCATACAGTAATGTTGGGACAAGCACTGCGTTATGTATTGCTACACGTGCCTTCTGGCTGAGGTGGTGGCTGCCGAAAAGTTGCCCCAACGCTCCGTTCACTCTATTTCCCGCATTCACTCTTCGCTCTATATCAGTGGTGTACCTTCCATCTCGGCTAAATCCACATCCAAGATATACAAATTCATCCACTTGCTCTAGTACATCATTACCTATTGTTACTCTTACATCTGTTCTGGTTTTATCTCTTTCAAAGACCATTATTTTGGTTTTGCTCACATTCACGCGTAGACCCCTTTTCTTACAATCTTCTGTCATTGTGTCGACTAGGGTCTGCAGGTCAGTCGCTGACTGTGCCAGCAGGACTGCATCATCTGCATAAAGCAGAGCAGTGACCACTGAGTCGCCCATCTGGACTCCCACATTCATATCATTCAACCTTTGGAGACATTTATCCAGATATATGATATACAGCCTGGCTGACAGAACGCACCCCTGCTTAACGCCGATATTGACGTCAAACCAAGGCGACATTCCATCATCCAGCCGCACACAGGCTCTACAGCCCATGTAACTGGACTGCACAGCCTGTAGCAGTTTACCGTTAATACCATACTCCGGTAAAATGTCCCAAAGTTCCTTTCGTGCAACCGTGTCAAATGCTCTCTCCAGATCCACAAAACTGCAGAAAACCCTCTGACCTAGAGCCAGATGCTTCTCCACAATGTTGCGCAGAGAGAACACTTGATCCATGCATCCCCTTCCACTCCTGAAACCTCCTTGTGTCTCACACAGTACGCTTCTGATCCATATATATCAAGTTTGAGAAATACCTCAGAAACAATATCGAAAGAACTATTAGATGAAGCCAAGGCCCTTCTTGCTGTCAATGAAAATCTGTAGGAGCTTGCTGAATTGTGTATATATATTTTTTTTTCTAGTTTGGTACTATGTTCTACCATTTTATCTAAATTAAACAAGCATATTTTGTATTTTTTTCTTATATAATGCATGTCTTTTTTATTTTATTTTTTTAAATTAATTTATAAACAGAATTTTTAAAATCAAAGTTATTTCATTTAAACCTTAAACATTCAAGTATATGTGTGCAAAATTACAGCTCATTTAGTTTTGAAACAACTGAGATACGGAGTTTTGAGACGAAACACGATTTTCCCACTGTGCAGCGTGGTGTAGTAGGTCAATTTCCCTCCCGTTATAGAGTAAGCTCGAGCCCAGCAGCGGGACATAATTATATGAGCTGAGATGAATGTTGATAAACTTTGTCTCTTACACTAAATAATTTGGACGAATAATTAAAAAAAAAAAGTGTGTGTGTCAGCTCCGACGCACGACTGGAGTTTACTCCTTAAGTACGATTATCAAAACAGGCGCAAAAAAAGCTCATCTGACTAAAAATAATATATATTTTTTTATTTACATTTATTAAAACTGTTCAGTGAAGTATTATCTCACGTCAGAGAGTGAAAGGTGCGCAAAATAGGTTGCGCACCAAAAACGTAACGAGGTCATTCGATCACTAGATTTTACTCCTCAAATTTTTCTCATTATTGACGCCTTATATGAAAATCGGGAAATTCTTAAGGAGTAAACTCCAAAAAATATTACGATGGAATGGACTTAAGTGAAGCGCCAATAACCGCATACTATGTGTAAGTTAGCGGCGTGCTAACCGGGTGGAGGACCGGTCTAAGTGATCACGCGCTAGGACTCTAGAGCGTGGCTGATGCCTGGGGAAGGACATCTGCTACCTTTCTATCAACAAATCACGTTCACAGCCGCTGCCGGCAACTAATTTAAAAAAATAAATGAATTTAATATCTTAACAAGAAAAATGTTAATTAAGTTTTAATTAAACAAAATTATAATACAAGAATATATATTTTGAAATATACATAATTGTGATATTTTGTAACGTTTAATTTGATTCACAGTTAGTTTTGTTTTAATTAATATGTTTTTATGTATTAAAGCGTATATTCATAATCTACTAGCTGTACCGCGCGACTTTGTTTTGTTTTTTTTTCTGTCTTTTAGATGTTAGCCGCAGATGGCTGTTACAGTTTGACCCGGACTATGGTCACATGAGTAAATAAACGCACAGAGACAAACATTCAAACAACCGCGCCACGGCAGGTACATCGCTACAAGTAAGATGCGCGTGTGTGCGTGAGCACTGGCGGCTCGTCACGTACGCAACAAAACCTGTTTAGGCTGGTTCGGCCAGTGCTCAAACAAAGGGCTCACTCACCGCTCGCTGTGCATATCGCATCGTGCGTGTTTGTTTAAATTTGAAATTTGAATTAATTAGAAAGAGTGTAAATGTGGTTTATTGCACTATGTGCATGAACAACAATCGAAAAAAATAAAAAAAAAATATCTTTTTTTATTATATTAGATTTAGAATTTATCATTCGATTAAGAGATATAATAAATAACTAATTGTTAAAAATCAAAAATTACAAAAAAAAAAACTATTTAGACTAAGCAATTTGTAAAAAATATCCATACGTAAAAAAGCTGACAAACGTTTTGTATATTTATTTTTATCCTCATGTGCCAACCCTGTCAGAATAGGTAACAATTTTGCTCGCTCCTTAGATGCTTGGTCTCTGTACGTTTATTTACTCATGTGCAATGGGTGAGCGCTGAGGGCTCTCAACCCGGATGGCAAATTTGTATGCGTTCATCATTTCAGCTCATACATGTCTCTCTCTTGGGCTCGAGTCTCGTCCTCTATAATGGGAGAGAATTTGATCTACTATACCACGCTGATCAAACGTATTGGTATAGATTGTATGCGTTGCGTAAGGGAAAGAGAGAGGGATCGTTGTAGACACAACGCAATGTACACAGTGAAGGCTCTAAGGGCAAAATCTTTTTCGTTTTATGCAACATTTTTCATTGTTGCTTCCCTCCTATTGGTCGTAATAGGATGGTATATAGCCTACCTTCTTCGATAAATGCGCTATCTAACACTAGAAGATTCTTTCAATTCGGATCAGTAGTTTCTGAGATTAGCGCGTACAACCAAACAAACTTAATTTTTATGATATTAAGTATAGATTCGAGGCGTAGTGCTCTACCTAGCTCTACAATGTATTGTAGGTTTCAATCCCCGAGGAGGATAATGCTTTTTGTAATTCGCAAATGATTGTCCATAGTTCGGCTGTTATGTTAGTAAATTTTTTAAATTCCTTACAAGCAAATTGCCACGGTTTAATTCGTGTAGTTCTCATTCCCATGAGAAAAGGGGGATAAAATATAGCATATATCTCGTTGATAACGTAGCATTCTATTGGTGAAAGTATGTTTAAAATCGCTTTAGTGCTTTACGCGTAATGGTAACAATAAACAAACTTACATTCGCATTTGTAATATTAATTCGTATTACGGTTTGTGGTCGTTTTAAAAATAAATTGGAGGAAATAAATACTAATTTTATTATTAAAATTATTTATAATATCCTTTTTGTGTTGTTATAATTTTTTTTTATCCATTTTTGCCGGCAGATTAATAGAGATGTGCCCTGTTCTCTGTGGTGACGAAATAGGAATACGTTCATCATTATCTCAGCTATGTCTCACTGTTGGGCTCTAGCCTCCTCTATAATGGAAGGGAAATTTACCTACTATACCATGTTGCTCAGACGTGTTCGTACAGGGTTTTTGTTACGAGTTTTCCTTCTCTCGCATAGATGCTATATGCGTTTCATATCCCTTAGTCGTCTCTTACAATCACCCACGGGTAAGATAGGGGATGGTGAATTGTATTCCTACTCCGTCACCACACGGAAAGTTAATTTACAAATTTATTTTCTTTTTTTTTTAATTGCCTTTGGTGGCAAACGACCATACCCATACCTTTGCTATACCAGGAGTATATCTAGGCCGCTGCCTACCAATATAAACCGCAAACCCACCCAGTTGGGCTTCCGGCTCTCTCGCTCACCGAACGAAGCGCAACAGCATATTGCCATTACTCATACGTCGATCTTCTGCTCAATGTGGTACTACCCCGGACGGACCGGCCTGCGGCTGTAGACAGAAAACTGTCATCAGCGTGGTCTACCACTACTGATTTTATTTACGTTAAAACTTTTACTTATATTTTATACATTCAAAAATAATGGAAGAAATCGCTGACAGAAGCTAGTTTGTCTTATAAAATTATTATAATACTTTTATTCGGCTTATAAGGAAAACAAAAATAATTACCGGCCATAATGCAATTTCCTTTAATTAGTTATTTTTAAATGTTAACATTAGTTATAATATGTCTATGAAATTATAAATGTATTTAGTACAAGTTATTGGCACTAATTAAGGTAAAGATATAAATTGCGTAAATTTGTCTAGAATTTTATTACTAAACTAGTATTAAATAATTTTTAATTGCAAAAGTCTACATTTTTTTTTATCTATGATTTAATCAAATAACTATAATTTTTTAATTTGTCTATAATTAAATTATTATTTTTGTTTTTTATGTTAATTTATTGCACATTTAATTTTCTAAGTATATTGTTATCGTCGGTTAGTTTTGAAATGTTGTCTGTCTTTAGCTACAGTATAATTAAGCTATTCATCATTCTCCAACTCTTATCCCAATTACTTGGGGTCGATACAATATGTATTCTTCTTTCATAGTACATATTGTAAAAGTTATTGGCAATAAGTTTTATGACCGGCCGTCTGCCAGACGCCAACCCTCCTTGGGAATGTAATTGTTGACCAATCGGCATCAGATTGAGTTGGCCCAGGTCGTTATAAGGCTCTTAGTTGTCGTATATTAAGCAATTAGGTACATAAAATGAGACTTACCCCCGTATTCTAAGTCGTTACCTCGAAACTTCCTCGACTCGACTCATCCTCAATGAGGACGTTTCGTATTCACAGTAGTCATTTTCATCCTTACCTTTAAACATTTCCTCAAGTGAGGTAAGGTTGAGTCGAGGAAACATCTGTCAAAGTAAGGTACGTTGCGATACGCCTTGAGGATACCTTAAGGATGTTTTCACATATAATTTATTGTCAAATTAGGATGAGTTTATTGAATATTTGTATGATAATTCGTACAATTATTTACCTCGATGCTATTTGCGTTCTGCAAAAAATCTAAAGGAATATCACACGAATTTTTAAAAAGTTTAGGTAAACGTAACAACTAACTACGCTTAGGTACCAATTCCGCCCACTATATAAGTGCTAACTGCTTTACGATTTTATATAACGGGAAACTTTCAAGTGATTGGCTAAAATTATAACTTTGAATGGAGTAGGCACTATCATAGTAACCGTTATATAATATTTTCAGATATATTTTTTCATGATTTGCATAAAATCAGCCAATCAATAGTGTCAAGAATTGTGACCAAACTTGCCAACGCTTTAGATTAAGTAAGCGTAAAAATATTATTTCACCGTATTGCAGTATTTCCTGGTGTAATACGATGTATTGATTTGCTCTCATATACAAATAAAAATATTTTTTTTTCGTTTGGACAAACCAGGCAACAAAATGTTACCATAAATTTTTAAAGTGCTAACATATTAAAGCAAATTTCTTTAAATTTACGACGTCATTCGTGACGTGTTACCTCCACTCTTCCTTACTGGAGGAATCTCAAAATTTCCTCAAGTTTACGATTATGAATACCGATGTTGAGGAAGGTTCGAGGCGATCCTCGAAACTTACTTAGCTGAATGTGAGTGGAGGCGATTTCGAGGTTACGACTTAGAATACGGGGGTTAGGGTCGGAGCTCACTTATAAAACACTGCTACTAAACCGCTCACTGCTAATTTGTGTTGTCAATGTAAAGTATGTCTACAGAGTACGCTCGAAAGTTCACATTACAATGAACAGTAGGTATTTTGCCGGGTGGAAGCTGTGTTGTCTAAATGAGCTACGACCCTTACACTATTTTTTGTGTTTAGGAGCTACCCTCCTAAACACAAAAAAAATTAGTGTAATCATATAAATGTGTGTAGTTATTAAGCTTGGCTTGAGCTGAAAATCAACGGCTGGGGTGCACCTGCTTTCATGACCACAAGATGACCCTGATACCATTTTTTTTTAACTTTTATTTATTGTTATTTTTTTAATTTTTATAATGTAACTTATTTAATTTTTAAAAATAAATAAAGTAGTTTTCTTTCTTTTTTTATATCACTAGCGACCCGCATTTGCTTCGCCTCGGTTTTGGTTGCCCTGATCTCAAGTTTTAAAATATTTATTTAAATAATATATACCAAAAAGCCATTTTGATTTACAATAATGCACCACCAGTGCCGAATCTATTTAATCGGATAATAATACTGTCGTCATCTTGTCCCAATCATGTTGCTCTTATCCCAATTACTTGGTATTGACACAATATGTAGGTACTCTGATCCATCGTACATATTACAAAAGTTATTGGCAATAGTTTTATGACCGGCCACCTGCCTGACGTCAAACCTCCTTGGGAATGTAATTGTTGATCAAACGACATCAGGTGAAGTTGGCGCAGATCGATATAAAGCTCTTTGTCGTCTCTTACGACATCTACAAGTAAGGGTTGGTAATATTCTTAACCGCTACCATAAAACATATATGAAAAAACTTAAAATTATCAAAACAATTGTTTTTTTTTATAATCCTTAATGTTTTTTCACTGTTATAATATTAGCACGATAAACCACTAACTATATACACTAACCTCTCAAAATAAACATAAAAAAAGATTGTTATAATAATAATTATTACGATATAATAATTATTGATAATAATAACTATTAAAAACTATTGAATAATTGATAATAATTAATAATAATAATTATATGCAAATTGAATATAGTAAACACAGCAGTGAAGAGCAAGCTGACTGTATCTTTCTCGGTTGGGTACACTCGGCGGTCCCGAGTTCACCCGATCGAGCCTTTCACCTCCGAGCGTGACGGATCAGCTTCACTTATAGCCTACGAAAAAATCTGTGTGCGGTGCGCCAAAAGAAGTTTTCACTTCAATAATACTGTATTATTTGAAATAGATTCTTATAGTAGAGAGGAAATATATCCTTACTAGCAGACTCGGTCACGCGTTGCTGTGGCTAAGGTAGCCTCAGTAACACGTGGTGGTTATGCTAATAAATTGTAGCTTACATGAAACGTTTTGTACGTTTAACATAGCGCCATCTATTAAATACTCACTCAATCCACTCAACAGATACCGCCATCTGTTAGAATCGTTTGGAGATAACTGATAATTATGACTGTCAAATAATAGTCAAATAATTGCAATAAAATAAAATTGCGACTATAAATTGAGATGGAAGCTATCCTATCTTTTAAGTTGGATCAAACTACACATGCTGTGGAAATTTGATTAAAATCGGTTAAGTAGTTTAGGAGTCCATCGCGGACAAACAACGTGACGCGTAATTTATATTTATTAAGATATTAGAGAGGAAATATATTCTTACAGTAGAGAGGAAACAGTATGACTGTTTTCTCTCTACAGTCTGTTATTGTGACCAATCATTAAAAAAATGTAAAAAAAATCATTATTAATGACTACTTGTTTTAAATTAGAGAAAGTTGTTGGTATGCGTGAACGTATCGAATGCCATTGACTAATTAGTTTTGGTCAAAATTGCTCTTCAATTATAAAACAGTACAAACGTTATAAAATTAAAATCGTTTTGTCATTATTATTTAATTATTTTACAATGGTTTATATTAAATATCAATTTGTGAATACACTAAGTGATATGGCGGTGAGATTAGTGGCAAGGCTCTCTTGAAAGTATAATTGAAAAGTTATAAAGTATACTTGAAAGTGTAATTTCTGTCTACATCCGCGGGCTGGTCCATCCGGGATAGAACCACACTCGCAGAAAATGGACGTCGGAGCTGTGGCAATATGCTGTTGCGCTTCGTTCGATGAGCGAGAGAGCCGGTAGCTCAAAGATTTGGGTGTATTTTAGTTGGTAGGCAGTTGGCTAGTTGTTCTCCAGATATTGCAAAGGTCCATAAGCGACTGTAACACTTACCATCAGGTGTGCTGCTTGCTCGTTTGCCATAAACAATAAAAACTGTAATTCAAATTACCGAAGTTTTTAGCATTTAATATACTTGATTATTTATAAAAAAACCCGATTACGAGTGAAAAATTATGTCACAAGTGGGATTCGAAGCCACACCTATTGGAAATTTTGAATAACAGGGTTGTGTCATCGTTTAATACAATTCTAATTGCAAAATTTGAAGTATTAAGCCTGTACAATATGTAAACATTGTCGGGTAGATGGCACACGTCACCTTAAAGACGTAAATATGATACGAAGCGAGAATTGAATGTCCTACAATAGTTTACGGTGGTGTAAGTGTAGCACGATTGGGACGGATTGCCAATAGGTGTAGGTTCGCATCCCACTTGTGACATTATTTTTCGCTCGTAATCGGGGGTTTTTTTTCTAAATAACTAATTCACATAAATATCCTTAAAAATATCAATTAATGCTTACCAAAGATATGAACTGAGTACTAATAGTCCGTCCAAACCGATAAAGAGGACGTATAAGTCAGGTTATGGAGGATACACGCCTTGCCTTTGCCCCAGGTGGTATATCATCATCTCGAAGAGACTCAACACCCCTCTGATCAAAGTTATAAAATTCTTTTAGTATTTGAGAATTAATTCTCGAAGGATTATTGTATTTTTTGCGATTGGATTATTTACTTAATAATTATGTAACTATGTTGGCAATTGTCTATTAAATAAATTGTAAAATTAAAAAACAAGTACTACTATTGTACTAGGGTAGAATAATAATTATATTTTCCTTTTCATTGTTTTAAGTGAATTTTTTTAATTCACTTAAATTTCAATTGCAAATGCTATTCAAGCCTTGACAAGGTTCTCTGACAAAAACTTCATTAGATGTAGCTGCGTGATTAATCTATGAAATTATGAAGATGACCAAGAGGTCGTCTTAATTAAAAAAAAAAGCAACAATTTAAAAAAAAAAAGACACGCTAAGCTAAGAAGCGTGCCTTTTTTTAAAAATATCATCTCAGCTCATATAATTATGTCGCACTGTTGGGCTCGAGTTTCCTCGATTATGGGAGGGAAATTGACCTACATACCGCGCTGGTCAGACGTGTTGGTATAGGGTTTTGTTTCGAGTTTCCCTTCTCTTGCTTATATGTTATATGCATTTTATATCCCTTAGTCGACTCTTACGATCACCCACGGGTAAGTTAGGGGATGGTGAATTGTATTCTTACTCCGTCACCACACGGAAATTGGAAAACATATTTAGATATTAATAAATAAATATATAGAACATTTTAAAAGGGATAAAGAAATACCGAACTGGGTTCTGTCTGAATTAAACGACTGCTCGATTTACCAACTGAGCTGTCTACTCTTGATGATAGGGACCAAATTTTTCTTCACCTAATTCATACATTTTCATTGCCTGGAGAAACGATATTTTATTTAAATAAAACTTAGATCGATCTCATTCACCCCCAGAAAGATCCTGCACACTAAATGTCATGGGAATTGTTGCCGTTGCGGAAATCTATCTATCTCATCATCAACTTGTTCTTATCCCAATCTATTTGGGGTCGACGCAATATGTCTTCTCCTTCCATACAACTCTATCAGACGTCATTTTTGTGGTCCATCCTTGTCTATCCATGTCATGTTTCACGCGGTCCATCCATCTTTTCTTCGGTCTTCCCTGACCCCTTAAGCCTCCAACATTCATATTTAAAACTTTCCTCACAACATTACTTTCATCCCGTCTCATCACATGTCCATACCATGTCAATCTTTCACTCCTTAACTTTTCTGTCACTGGCGTAACTATCAAACTTCCTCTTATATGTTCATTGCTTATTTTATCCATTCTTGTCTCACCACACATCCATCTCAACATTCGCATCTCCGCTACATGCAGTCGTCTTTCATCCGTCGCTTTTGTCGCTCAACATGCTGATCCATACAGTACAGCAGGTCTTATTAGGGTTTTATATATTTGGCCCTTTAATTTAATCTATACGAATTAATGAAGAGCTGGTTTTTGTTCGGTTATACTGCGAAAACTACTGTACCTATCGGAATAATACTTATACCAAAAGATGTAGCGTGTTTTGGTGAAGGTTTTAGTATCTGATATGTTTTTTGATTACATATTAGGAAAAGAGGGAGGCGGGCGGAGGACAGCTAGTTTTGAATATATAGAGAAGTATAGAATATATATATTTGGTAGTGGCAGGACCACGCTGTTGACAGTTCTCTGTCTACAGCCGCGGGCTGGTACGTCCGGGGTAGTACCATACTCTTAAAGCAGATCGACGTCTGAGTAATGGCAATGTGCTATTGCGCTTCGTTCGCTGAATGAGAGAGCCAGATGCCGAACTGGGTGGGTTTGGGGATTGTAATGGTAGGCAGCGGTCTAGCTATAACCCTTGGTATAGCAAAGATTCATGGGCAGCAGTGACACTGACCATCAGGTGTGCTGCTTGCTAGTTTGCCATAATAAGCAATAAAAAAAATCCAGCAATTGATCGTTTAAAAGATATTAAAAATACTATTATGAAGTTGAAAGATTTGTTTGTTTAAAATAACTTATCTGAGAAACTAAAAATCCTTCTGGATTTAATTAGCCAGTTTATCAAGAAGGGTTATAAGGTTATAATATCTAACTCTGCAACAAATATGAGCAAAGCAACATTTATAAATGTTGCCAAATCGGCCAAAAAATTTTTTTAACAATATCCGTTAAGTATTCTCCAATATTGTGTCGTAGCGGCTACGAATACTACCACCTACCTACCTACCAACCCTTACTTTGCTCGTGGATGTCGTAAAAGACGACGAAGAGCCTTATAACGGCCTGGGCCAACTATCTGATGCCATTTGGTCAACGATTACATTCCCAAGGAGGGTTGACGTCTAGCAGGTATCCGGTCATAAAACTATTGCCAATAACTTTTACAATATGTACTATGAAAGAAGAGTACATATTGTATCGACCCCAAGCAATTGGGATAAGAGTAGGAGAATGATGATCCGTCAAGTATTCTCCTCAATCGTTGTTGTCATGGGAAATGATGAGATAACAAAAACCGTGATGAATGTATTATAGTCCAGGAGACAGCGACACTATTTATGTAATTCATACAAAGCGGATTCTTTTGTTACATATATCATATTGAGGTCATATATAAATAGAATGGCGGTTTAGCGTCTCGATATTTTTACAAGCATTCATAACAAATATTAAAACCAGAAAACTACTGAAAGAAATATATTGGCTGTACTTACAAGACTTACAATGATCAAGAATACCTAAATATACAGGGTAATAAGTTTACCGCGTTGGAAGAGTTGCCATAGAAGGACTACCATTACTAACGTAGTAAATAACATATCTGCAAGAGAGGGAAAGCTCGAAATCGCTGTTATTATAGTAGACCAATTTCCCTCCTATTTTGGAGGAGGCTAAAATTTGGCTTGAAAGAAATTAATAGCTTTATCTCGAATGAATATCAGATTCAAGTCGCTGCCTCTTGGACTATTATGGATACTATTAATATTGATATTATTAATGACTCGGGGCAATGCAAAAAAATATAGTAATAATAGCCGTAAAGCGTTCTGCACTGTTGCTGTTGTCATGACAACCGCTGTGATAACAAAAATTGTGATAGAATAAAAAAAAATATGAATCGTATATTGTTATTTCGTGACGGAGTAAGAATACAATTCACCATCGTCTATATTACTCGTGAGTGTAAAAGACGACTAAGTGATATAATGCGCATATAACTTCTATGTGAGAGAAGGAAAACTCGAAATAAAAGCCGTATACCCAACACCTGAACGTGCAGTAAATCAATTTCCCTTCTATTGTGGAGTAGGTTCAAATCCAGCAGTTTTGATATAGAGATTCTTCAAACTTTCATAGATGCTATATTTATATCTTTGTAAGCTTTTACGACACCCACGACTAAGATATATAGATGGTGAATTGTATTTACAACATCACCATATGGTTATGTATTGATATTATGCAGAACGAAGTCGAACTGATTCGTCATATCTTAACGACCAAGATCGTGACTTTGACAGAGATCGAGGTCATTTTAACTCAATCAATTTTGTACAGTACTATTTGTTTATTACTAAATAGTTGTGTTCGAATTTATTTTATAGTTGATAGTGGCAAACAGCACACCTGATGGTAAGTGTTATTGCCGCTCATGGAGCTTTGCAATACCAGGGTATGTTATACTGAATGAAGCCCAACGGCCAACAGCACATTGCTACTATTCAGCCGTTGACTTATATATCTCTAGTCCAGCAGTGGGACGTATATGATCTTAGCAACAAATATACCTATTTTTAATATCAGACAAATTACACGCCGTTATCCACACTATTAAGATAAACGATCACAGTCTTATGAAATATGTATCACGTTTTAAAACAAAATAAATAATGTCATTCGCATGTTCAGATAGTTCACCTTAAATTATTGAGACCTTTTGATAACGATTCGTGCACCCGTTAGGTCTGTGAAGACCTGTTCGGATTGATTCTATTATTATTGGTCGAGTATTAAGTATACGTGTCAAAGTAATCAAGTTTAATAATTTGAAAGATTTAGTTTAGATTGTGTTGTTACTTATCGACCTAAATGTCATTGGTTTGATTCCACCCAGGTTAATAGGTACTCTGTGCGATTAAAAAATTGTTGTTCTTAGAACAGGGTTGCCTAAAAACATACCATCTGTATTTACTTGTCTGGGAACAGTATAGATCGACTGATCGAATTAGAAGCATGGCAACTACTTTCTTCTGGGCAATTAAAAAAAGTTCTATAGGAGTGACATACGGTCACAAGTGAATGTAAAAGGTTGAACGTATGATACAAAATTGCAGTTATCCATACCAGAATTGGAATCTTACCTTGGATACTGTTAGATCCAAAGAAGAAAATCTTTACAATTTCATGTTCAAATTAGTATAATATATATCCTATGTGTCTATTCGTGTGGTCATGGAGTAAAAATACACCACCTGCTATCTTACACATGGGTGATCGTACGAGACGACTAAGGGATATAAAATGCATATAACATCTATGTGAGAGAAGGAAACTCGAAACAAAACCCTATAGCAACACGTCTGACCAGCAGGTTTATTTCCCTCTCATTACGAAGGAGGCCCGAGCCCAGCAGTGGGACATTTATGGGCTGTGATGATGATGATGATATCCTTTGTAAACTAATGCACTTTTGTTTAATAAACTATGTCTTTTAGGACCAGTAACGTCTAGATGACAACAAATGACTGAATAATTCCCAACATGTTATTTCAGATTCATTAATTTGTTAATTGAGTTAATTATTTTATTAATTTTATCGTTTTCCAGTCCGTATATCTCGCAAAATGTCTCTTGTTTTGTCTATTTTACGAACGATTTTTAGGCAGTAACGAGAGTTTAGCTACTTAATCCGTCTTGACTCTACAAAATATCAATGTAAGGTTTTAATCTGCAATATACTGAGTTGGAGCCGTTTTGTAACGAGCAGTCAGGGTAAGTTCGCCTGTTCGCGTCCATTTTACGGATCTCCCTTGGAATTCTCGAAATTTAGTAAACTAACACACCAATAAGTCAAAAAGTTATTAATGTCAATACCTCAATGTATAAGAAATACGCAAACATAGACAAACGTTCCGTGCACCTAACCAATCCAGTATAAAAAAATAATTAGTGACGGCTGTTCAACAAGAGCGCGGATGAGCAGGATTGTGAGAAAAAAATAATGGGCAGCGGTGCGTTTGTAGGTAAGTATTTTATTGTTTTATGTGTATTTTGGATACACAGCTATTTCTAGACTCTGATAATGATAAAAGGAATTATATTAATTATGAATTCGCTTATTTTTTTTATAGTTAACAGTTAAAATAAGGAGGACGCGAGTTACTACACCAAATTTATGAAACTTCCACTTTGCGTCCGCAATGGACGCAAACTATACCTACAGGGAATAATAACAAAAGCAAATCGCGTCCATTTTTTTAAATTAATTCCTACAATTGATTTATTTGTATTTTTGAATACAAAATGTATTGTAGGTACATTTTTAATTATGAGTACAAGTTTAACACCTATTCTACTTTTGTTGGTTTTTCTTCAATGCATCCAGCTCTTCTTGAATAGCTATCTGCTAATTGTCTTTATTAGCTCTTGATAAAGCTTCTTCAACAGTTAAAGGATCATCTTTTATATTTTCTTTTGCTTAGAAAAGAGTATAATCACCAAACTTTTTAGGTTTTCTTTCTCTAAGAGGATATCTTCTCTCAGGAACATCATTAGTGGTTTCTAATCTAGATATAGAACCATCACTACTTTGTGTGTGTTTCAGTAATTTCTACTTCTTCATTGGGCATCTCTTCTTCAACTGTATTTTTCACATGTTACTGTTTACCAACATCTTCACAGTCAAAAATTCATCATATCCTTGATGTGCTTCATTATGACTCACTTGATGACCCTTATCAAGAGCATTCACATCGGGAATCAATAAAGGTGTTACATAGCTGTCATCTGATACTTGCACGGTGTCATTCATGTCGTCTGCATGAGTTCTAATTTCATTTTCAAAGAAAATAACATCCCTTGCTTTGTACAACTTATACATAACAGGATCTATAAGTCGAGAGCCTTTGATTGTTTCGCAATAGCCGACAAACAGCAGTTCTTTTGTCTTTGAGTCCAATTTCTTCTGTTTCTATTTTGGAACATGCATGAACGCCCGACAGCCGAAAGCCTTTAAATAGCTAAGGTCAACCTTTTTGTTATACCATGCTTCTTCAGGTGTCATCCCTTTAACAGCACGCGTAGGATATCTTTTCTTTAAATAAACTGATGTGCTTACCGCCTCAGCCCAATACTTCATTTCAAGTTTCGCTTCTTCAAGCATGTTTCTAGCTCGTTCCAAAATTGAACGATTTGCTCTTTCACTTACTCCATTCTGTTGCGGTGTATATTCTACGGTTAACTGGTGAATAATACAATTATACATACATACATATCATCACGCCATATCCCTTGCAGGGTAGGCAGAGAGAACAGAGTGCCAGAGAACGCTATCCTTGCATACTTCACTCAATATAATACAATATATAATATAATACAATTATTCCGCAAAAAAATACTCTCGTTATTGACATATTCGGTTCCATTGTCAGTACGAATTGCCTTCAGCTTTTTACCCGTTTGATGTAAAATGTTTCGAATGAAATGAGTAATTTCTTTTATTCTTATTTTTTTTCTGTTCAAAATAAGTTCTTCGGAGATAAGAAAGAAGAAGGAAGAAAGGACATACATAGAAGAAGATTTACGGAATGCAAAAAATATGCTATTCCTAAGACCACAATATTGGACAAAATTACTGGGCGCATACCAGATGGAGTAAAGAAACCAGGCCCAGAAGCTGCGCTAGAAGTAGATGGTAAAAAAAGGTAGCTGAATGGCTTCTTAACATTTCCAAATGTGTATTTCCAGTGAAAAAAAACTGAAATTGTTGGATACTATAACACGTACCAGACGGGGAGATTAAAAATAAATTTAAAGATGATCGCCCAGGTCAAAATTGTATTGTTTTGTTGCTACAATATAGCCAAAACTTATTATTAATGGCCTATTACATATTATTAAAGGTTGATCTTTAGCTTACTTACTCGTACATCATTCCTTCTGATTATAGGGTAAAATTAATAGAACAGATTATTGTTGAAAGGTGGAATTATTATTTAATTTCTACATAAGCTTTTAAATTTTAAGTTCTATCATTGTTTAGAGGATTAAATAGGTGTTTTTATTTTCTTTATAGTGATTTATTAATATTAATATGATGATTTTTAAATAACTATAATTTTTGAATAAATAAATTATATAGATCCCTATCGCTCTTTACATTATCATAAAATATCACCCCTTAATTCCTTTTCTAAGCTGGTGGACGCCAAGTGGTCCGGCGGTTGGACGCAAATAGGATTTTATGGACGCAAACTGGGTAAAACGGCTATTTCTGAAGTTTCTATTTAAAAAAAAAAAAACCAAACGTTGTTTCGAACAAAACTAAAAATTATCTTAAAATAGACTATTATAATAAACGCATTACATAAACTTTTCATTGAAATTATTGCTGGGACCTTTTTATTTTCTCCTTCAAACTTGCCAACTGCACTAAATGGACGCGAACAGGCGAAATTACCCTATATAGTAGTAAGAAATTAAGAAGCAACTTTTCTAACTCATGGATGGATTAAATACGAATAAAGCATATATATAATATGCATATAATACAGGTGATGGCAAACTGAAAATAAAACCACGTGTGACCAGCGTGGTATAGCAGATCAATTGCCTTCTTATTGTTAAGGAGGCTGACCCAGTAATGGTACGTATATGAACTGAATTGAGGATGAATGTATAAACTTATCATTATACTAAATTACTAGAGTAGTCTAAACAAGGCTTTTACACGGGAATGTAACGCGGTTCACTGCGTGCGCGCAACCGAGTCGCTATCGGCTCTACTATTTTTTATAAATAATTTTAAATATCGAACAATCGGTCAGTTGTGCGCTGGAAGCCGCAGGTTGCGGACGTGTGCGTATTAAAATTCGTGAGTGGCGGTCGCGCGTGTTTTCATATTTTATTTAAAATATTTATTGGATTTGTACAGTCAAATCTATAAAAGTAAGTGTTAAAGACATTTTAATATATGTGAATATGTTAACTATTCGTTACTACTGTCCAGTAAAGGCCTTGGTAGTTTAAATATTTGTACAAATTAATTATTTAAACGTAGTCCATTTTTTCAGTATTGTGGCAGCTACGAATACTACCATCACTTACATTAGGTCGTGGATGTTTTAAAAGTCGATTAAGATATTTATATCGACTTGGGCCAATTCCTGATGCCGTCTGGTCAACAATTATATTCCCAAGCAGTGTTGACATCAGGCTGATCGGCCATTAAAAGTATTGCTGAATCTTTTGAATATGTACGAGCAGTAGTACATATTGCGTCGATTCCAAATAACTGGGATAAGAGCAGAATAATTATGATTATAATATATTTCTTTTTTAGTCAGATTTATTAAATTTAGTCTTTATTTTTTGTTTCTTCGAAAACGTTTTATACATCATCATTCTACTGCTCTTATCTCAATTATTTGGGGTCGACGTCGCTTTATGACCGGCCGCCTGTCTGACAACATCCTTGGGTATGTAATTGTTGACCCAATTGTGGAGCCGGCCTACGTCGAGGCCCAGTACCCAGTCGTCTTTTAGGACATCCACGAGCAAAATAAGGGTTGGTAATATTCATAACCGCTACAATACAAGCACAGAAAACGTTTCGTAAATTATTTGAAATTCAACATATGGATGGGTCATTAATTATATTGGCGATTGTGTCAATGTATTCGTGGCATTCGTGAATAATTTTAAATATTACCAAGTCATTTTATCGTATGGCGTTTCTTTTATTTTTTGTAAACGTTTCTTCGTTATAATAGTGGTAGGACCACGCTGTTGACAGTTTTCTGTCTACAGCCGCGGGCTGGTCCGTCCGGGGTAATACCACACTCTGGCAGAAGATCGACGTCTGAGTAATAGCAATGTGCTATTGCGCTTCGTTCGGTGAGTGAAAGAGCCAGAAGCCTAACTGGATGGGTTTGGGGATTTGATTGGTAGGCAGCGGCCTAAGCTATATCCTTGGTATTGCAAATGTCCATGAGTGGCAGATACCATCAGGTGCGATGCTTGCTCGTTTGCCACCATAAGCAATAAAAATAAACCTAATAGACGCTAAAATAATTTGTAAGGATTTTAACTTGATCGTATTTGATTATTAATTGCCAGACGTTTCTATATATACAAATACGTAAAGATAGTTTTATTTATTATTATAACTTCTTTTTTTTTTCATAACTTCTTTTTTTTTTCTTTTTTGAAGACATCATGCCCTGCTCCAAGGAAATAATCCTCGTATTGCGGGGGACTTTACAAACATGCGATTAACGCAGACAAATTACACCCAGACTCAGGACAACACTTCGTGGATCGCACAAAGTATTGTCCTGCATGTGAATTTAACTCATGGCACTGGCATCGAAAGTCGTATCTTAAACATTGCGCCATATATGCAGTTAAAAAAGTTCTAATCATTTTGTGGATCTATTTACGTTAGAGGTAGGGATATTCGATATACATTGATGCATCGAAAACATCGATATTTACAATGCGATACATCGAATCGATCCGATGTTTTCAAGGAAATACTCGATGTATCGATGTTTTTTCATAAAACATCGGAACGATGATAACCAGTAAATGCCACAAAAAAGACCTTTTTGTTTTTTAGAGATCTGTTTGATAAGGGACTGTGGAATAGGAATAAATGCCACAAAAAGGACCTTTTTTTTTAGAAGTCAGTTTTATAAGGGATTGGAATAGGTATAAATGCCACAAAAAAGACCTTTTTTTTTTTAGAAGTAACACTTTTGATATGACTTTAGAAAAAGTACTCGATGTTTAAAAACATCGATGTTTTTTTCATCCGATACATCGAAAGACATCGATGTACAGTTTCGATTTATCGAATCGAAAAAAACATCGATGTTTTTTCAAAGTGGACACCCCTAGTTAGAGGTAGGTTTTTTATTTACCCTAGTGACGTCAGTTTTGTTATCCTTCGGCCTTATATTATGAAAGTCAGTGGGAGTTCTTGTATACGGACGATTCTTGTATAAGATCGTGCTTTGTGGTTGAGATTTGAGGCAAATTTAGTGTTCATATCTCACCGTGACTCCATCTGATGTCGTTTGGTCAACAATTACATTCCCAACAAGGATTGACGTCTGACAAGCGGCCGGTCATAAAACTATTGCCAATAACTTCTACAATATGTACTATGAAAGAAGAGTACATATTGTATTGACCCCAATTAATTGGGATAAGATTAGGAGAATGATGATCTCTCGGTGACATTTTATGATATTTTAGCACAGATTAATAAATATTAATAAAAATTTCGTTTTTGAAAGTTCTGCAACTGGTTATTATTAGTCAAAACAACACGGCAACCGGTTGTCGTAATAATGTCAAATATTGATCAAGAATGTTCAAAGTTCATTTCACACTTCGCAATTGATAATTTTATTTTATCGTTAAGTTGGTACGCACATACCTACATAGGTATAATAAATTAACTTAATAATCTTTACCGTTTTAAAATCAATGTAGTTTTGACCTTTGCTATAGGTATAGACACGCTAGGTAAAGTTTGCCGTGTGTGGTGACAGAAAAAGAAAATATTCTTTTCTTTGGCTTATGGTGGCAAACTAGTAAGCAGCTAATGGTATATACCATTCATTCATCCATTGTCCATGGCGGCCATATGGCCGCCCATGGAACTTTACAATACCAAAGGTATAGCTAGGCCGCTGCCTACCATTACAATCCCACCTAGTTGGCCTTCCGGCTCTCTCGCTCACCGAACGAATCGCAATAGACCATTATTCAGACGTCGATCTTCTGCTACAGTGTGGTACTACCCCGGACGGACCGGCCCGCGGCTGTAGACAGAGAACTCTCAATTCACTATCTTGAACGTGGATGTCTGTATTTATCATCACTTTCACCACAATAGGATGGAAATTGTCTATAACAGGTTCAGACGGATTCGTATAAGGCTTTATTTTGTTCCTTCACTTAATGTTATATGCGCATTATATCCCTTTGTATTTTACCAACAGGCAAAAAGTAAAAATAGCATTCTAAAAGAAAATTAATCTCAAAGCTAGGTAATTTATATTATATAATATTTATATCGACCTGTGCTGGATCCATCTGACGCCGTTTGGTCAACAATTACATTCCCAAGGAGTGTTGACGTCAGGCAGGCGGCCGGTGATAAAACTATTGACAATAACTTTTGCAATATAATAATAATAAGCTATATGCTCGGGGGTGGAAGTGTCATTTTCAAGGGCATAACTACGGGGAAACCATGGCTCTGTTTATCACAGACTCAATGGTGAAACCGGCGCCGCACCGTTCGACACCCTTAGCCACTTGCACCAATGTTGCCCCCTGTTGCCCGAATGGCTTGTGTGCCTGTGGCGACTGTTTAGGGGGCCCATTCAGTGAGTTGGCGAGTCACCGTCTGCCACCGTTCATCTCTCAATATGGGTTTGAAGGCAGATGACAGTTAAAAATTCATAGATTTAAGATGAACCAGTCCACTAAGCACCCACTCCCATAATCAGAAATTAGCTACCATAATCACACCATAGTTTTACACTTACCGCTGGCAGTGCACGTATGCTATGTGCAGACGTGGAATGTCATCGGTAGATGTCCCATCCCAATATTTAGATTAAATTTCTCCAAAGGCCTCTGCGTGTTGGATCCATATCCCCATGTAAGCCTCCCAAAGGACCGGGCATCTTCCCTATGGAAGATCCCGTGAAAAAAGGAGATGCATAATAATAATAATTGATTTATTTCTCACCATAACACTTTACAGTACACAATAATACTTACTCTAAATTTACAAATATCATTATGGATTGCTGGTGCTTGTGGTAGGTAAAAAAGTCTTTACAGGTAGTCACCTGTAATACAAGTCACCAGGAAATCCACGGGGACCATATACAATTGAACTGGGTGTCAATAGGAAAATGTGTGAGCGCTTGTATGGTGAGTATTAGAAACCATTTGAGTGTATGCGTGTGTTACATATTATGCGTGTGATACATTATATGCCTGTGATACATTTAAGTGTATCTGTCTGTGGGTGTGTGTGCATGTGTGTCTGTGTGCGTGTTTATGTGTGTGTGTGTTTGTATGCGTATATGTGTGTGTGTGTGTGCATGTCTGTGTGTGTGCATGTCTGTGTGTGTGTTTGCGTGTGTGTGCACGTGCATGTGTGTGTATGAGTATATCAGTGTTTGGATATGCATACGCATGTACTTATATACTTCATGCATGTGTATTCACGTACAAGTGTATGTGCCTAGGATCATATAATAACCTCAAGAAAGTTTTCAGTATCACCATAAGATTATATGTATAGTGGAAGAGGAGTACAGAGAGTGTATTGACTACAAGTAATTGGGCTAAGAGCAGAAGAATGATGATGCTTTCGTTTTTTTTTGTTACTTATGGTGGCAAACAAGCAAGCACATCTGATAGTAAATGTTACTGCCGACCATGGACCTTTGCAATACCAGTGGTACAGCTACTACCACTGCCTACCTGACACTCCAAACCCATACAGAATGTTGGTTTGCCGGCTCTCTCGTTCATCGAACGAAGTACAACGTCGAAATTTGCGAGAGTGTGGTAGTACCCCGAACAGACTGGCACCCGACTGTAGACAAAACTGTCAACAGCGTTCCCCTACCACTATTAAATAAAATTTATATTGAATTAGGTGACATCTAAAATTTAAGAGTTGATAAGAATTTACATTAATATACGAGTAGATTAAACATATACCAAAGATGAAATGAATAATAAATATTTGTTTATATGGCGCATACACTTGCGCAGGCACACACACGCACACACACACACACAGAGGTGCGCACACACACTCACTACAATAGATCCACGGGGATAGCTGTAAATCAGCGCTGTACTTGTGACAGCAGAAGCTGAGCCAATTCCTTTTTTCTACTAGATTTAATTTTGTTTTATTATAATTGTTTGTTTTTAGTTTAAGTTCTGAAAAGGCAATAAATAATTATTATTATATTTTTTTCCATACATACTCAAGGTTGTCGCAATGAGAGGTTATATATGCAGTTGTCAATGTACTTATGATCTGAAAGTGGTTAACCTTACACTCAATACAATGAATTATATTATTGTCTTATATATAACAATCTAATCCATATGAATTTATAGAAAACCAGCATCTGACCGCGGTTATACTGCGTAAAATACAGCTAAAAAAAAATAAAAAATAAAAAAAAGGAAGAATAAAGAAAGAAGAAGGATAAAAATTATCCTATTTTTTAATCATAAATACAGATGGGTTACAAACTTATGGATTTGAAATCGTATTAGATATTTGTTTTTATTGAAAGAAACCACCCTGCAATAAGGACTTTACTAACATGCAATTAACGCAGACAAATTACACCCAGACTCAGAACAATACTTTTTGGATCGCACAAAGTATTGTTCTGATTGGGAATGACCCCAAGTAATTGGGATAAGAGTAGGTGAATGAATGAATGTAAAGTTTGAATGAACGTAAAAATATTCTTCATTATTTTAAATACCGCTTGTATTGTCCGTATTTAATGTGGATAAAACTTGTTCTGACATCACAACAGACATAAGTTTTATTTGTTTATATAGATATAAAAGTCTTTGTATGTAAAAACCTTGAAGAATTTTTTTCTATGTAAGCATTAAGCGTGATTTAAAATTTAAGCGGACATAAGATGTCAACTATTAATAGAAAAATATTACAATGGTTTACAATTAACTAATTATATACTTCCTTATTTGACTAAGGTAACTTAAAAATATTAGGCAAACCTACACAATTACATAGTTTATTAATTCAACTTAGGGGCCCATTCATAAATTACGTAAGGCGGTTGGTTGTTGACTGAATGTTATAACGTCGTAGTATATTGGGGTTAAATAAACCTGACATTAGTTAAGTTATTACATTATAAATTACTATTTTTGGTTAAAACTGGTAGATTATTAATAAGATTAATGCTATTGCAGTGAGTTAATGATACTTGTAGTATGAAGATTGTAATAAAAGATATTTTCATAATAAGCGGAGTTATATTTGATCAATAGGGACTTTTCTTACGAAAATTCTTATTAAGGAGCAGGTTGTGTAGTTGCAATCTTATGATGTCTTACGGTTAGGCCAAATCGTTCTTCAAAATGCCTAACGTAATTTATGAACGGCCGCTTAGTTGGTTAAAGCGTCTGTCTAGTAAGAGATCGCGAGTTTGAATCTCGACGAGGTCTTAGTTCATAGACATTTTATACAATTTTTAAGTATTCATAAAATTTATTAGAAATATTTTGTACATTATTTCGTAAATAATACAATAAACTTATTATTCTTAGTATTTCTCTAGCAATATTAGAGAACGACCTATCTCATAATCTTAATTTTTTCAGACATTGGTGTTATTTTTAGGTTTACTATGTACTTACATTTATTATATAGATACGAATACGTGATGAATTTAGTTAAAGGAAGAACTTGTAGTTTTTATTTTTTGAAAATGTAAAGTCTAAAGTCTTTTGTAAAAGCTCTGCACTAAGGAAATAATCCTTGTACTGTGTGGGGACTTTACAAACATATAATTTACTGACTCAAATTACATCCAAGCACGCTTAATTTCTACCAAAAAATATAATCCTATATTTGGTCCAATATTTTTACAT
Source organism: Lymantria monacha (assembly GCA_905163515.2). Taxonomy (NCBI): domain Eukaryota; kingdom Metazoa; phylum Arthropoda; class Insecta; order Lepidoptera; family Erebidae; genus Lymantria; species Lymantria monacha. The sequence continues at coordinate 5,059,793 of LR991104.1, forward strand.
TTAAAGACCTACTTCTCTCATATTTGACACAACGCTTATATGTTGATAGCAAACGCAGCCCGTTGGTTGGTTTATAGAAGTCGATATATCGCAGCGACGCCTGGTGGTGAGTTACATCAATGAGGATAGCATATAAAGCTTCTCCGTGAAAAATACATATACATACTAATTTTCATAATGATCGGTCAAATAGTTTCTGAGTTTAGCGATGTCATATACAGGATGGAAGCAGACCGCTCCTGGAGACAAAGACAGGTAACCCTACTAGTCCTACTTGTAATGATAGGTTAGAAAAAAATCGATTCGGATGGAAAAAAAAATTTTCACCACGCGAGGTCGTTGAACTCTTGAACATATGATCGTGAGTTTTGAATAGATTGCGTCTTTTCTCACCGGATTAAAATTAAGTATTTTTAATGGAATTATCTTTATATGGCACTGTCCTAATACGATAGAATGTGAAAAAAACTTAAAATTCGTTGTGAAAAAAAATATTATTTTCATCCGAATCGATTTTTTTTTCTAGCCTATCATTACAAGTAGGACTAGTAGGGTCATCTGTCTTTGTTTTCCAAAGCGGTCCACTTCCATCCTGTATACAAACATCCTCTTTTATAGGTATAAATATCTATAACACTTGTTGATAAACTGTTATTTCCCAAGATTAGCACGTGCAAACAAAGAAATTTCAGCTTTATAATGGACGTAAATAATACAGATTTCCTTCAGATAAAACGCCATCCATGACATAATATCTTTAAACATTAGCGACGTAATTTTGAACTGCAATCATTTTATCGTTAAAAACGATCGCATTTAGATAAGCTTTGGTTATTTTTGATAATTATAGTTAAGCATCATAAAATACATTTATTTTTACTGCAAGAGAATATGGCTGTGTGGTAGCGGCTGCGAATACTACCAACTTTGCTCGTGGATGTCGTAAAAGACGACTAAGGGGCCATACATAAATTATTTAAGGCATTTATTTTTGTTGACTGAATATTATAACTTCTTAGTATAGGCAGGGACGGGGTAGTGAACATGACATTATGTAAGATATTAAATTGAAAATTACTAATTTTGGTCAAAAATGTGATAGATTAATGTTATTGCAGTGAGTTAATGATACCTACTTGATAGTATATAGTAAGAAGATTGTAATAAAAGTTATTTTCAGAATAAACGGAGTTATATTTGATCAATAGGACCTTTTCTTACAAAAAATCTTATTAAGGGCAGGCGGGAGTTGTTGCAATCTTATGATGTCTTACAGTAGGGGAGGTAGGGGGCCAAATCATTCTTCAAAATCCCTTACGTAATTTATGAACGGCCCTAAGAGCTTTATATCGACCTGGGCCAATTCCATCTGATGCTGTTTGGTCAACAATAACATTCCCAAGGAGTACTGACGTCAGGCAGGCGGTCGGTCATAAAACTATTGGTAATAAACCTTTGCAATACGAGTATGTAGGAAGAGGGATACATATTGCGTCGACCCCAAGTAATTGGGACAAGAGCAGGAGTTTGAACTGATTTCATTTAAATCGGCCGTCTTTCATGTTTTTATATTCATGCATCAGATTATTGACCTTCAATATTGACTGCACAAATGGCGTAGTGGTTAAGATACCGGACCTTTCGTGCCACTGCCATGGGTTCGATTCCTACGCAGGACAATACTTAGTGCGATCCACAAAATGTTTGTCTGAGTCTGGGTGTAATTTTTATGCGTTAATTGGATGTTTGTAAAGTCCCCCGCACCTTGTATAGGTTTATTTCCTTAGGTGGTGACTTCTCTGCCTTCTTCTCTCTATCTTTAATATTCTATGTAAGCCTCCCCAAAGAGGAATAAAATCATAATAGCTATCTATCCTTAATATTTGTCTTATAAAGTTATCTAAAAATAGGATATTCGTAATTTAAACATCCGAAATATTTTTATATCGGTGACCATAATCAAATCCGCAATATCATAATCGCAATAACTATAAAAATAGATATTCATAGTAAAATGATTAAAATTACAGTATTACGTCATATGATACGATTTTAATAATGTATTTTTAGATATTTATTTCATTGAAAGCATATTATAACTTGAATGATGAGTTATTCGCATTCGTAAAGACGACGTAAGAGAGCGAGTAGTTATGAAAGAGAGTATTGGTGTAAAGATGCGAAAGGGAATGCTCCGATGGTTCGGACATGTGGAAAGAATGCCGAACGAACGTCTGGTTAAGAAGATATACAATGCGAAAGTGGAAGGATATAGGTACCGGGGCAGATCGAAACTAACCTACCTAGACCAGATTGGTCACGTACTGAAAGAAGGTGGAGTCAAGAGTCTCCGAAACCGGCGAGCGTGTATGAAGAGAATTATGAATGTTGAGGAAGCGAGTGAAGTATGCAAAGATAGAGTTCTCTGGCACTCTGTTCTCGCTGCCTACCGTGCAAGGGATATGGCGTGATGATATGTATGTATGTATGTATGTAATGATGAGTTATGTGATTTATAAAAACTTAAAATGATTTTCAGACGTGGGACTCTAACCCAACACCTATAGGAAATTTGTTCCAATCGTCCTACCACTTGTAAACTCAATTCATTTTAAACTGTCGTATACCAATCAATTTGTGGCTCGTATTATTTTGTCGTCTTTATGGTACACGTGTGCCATCTACCGGACAATGATAGCGTAATGTACCGATTTAATACTCTAACTTTGCAATTAAAATTGTGTTAAACGATGACACGACCCCATTATCCAAAACAATCCAAATTTCTGATTTTAAGATTTAATTTAAGATGACGAGTTAGTTATAAAAACTTGTTTACGAGCGAAAAATGATTTCTATAAAGATAAGGTGGTTTGATAGATGGTGAGATCCGAGCACCACGATGGCTTGTCGTCTTTCCGAAGCATTGGACGGCTCACGGCCAACTGTAGCGCGGCAAAAATGGGAGCATATTTTTTTTATTGCTTGTGGTGACAAACGAGCAAGCAGCACACCTGATGGTAAGTGTCACTGCCGCCCATGGACCTTTGCAGTACCAAGGGTATAACTAGGCCGCTGCCTAGGGGTGTCCACTTTGAAAAAACATCGATGTTTTTTTCGATTCGATAAATCGAAACTGTACATCGATGTCTTTCGATGTATCGGATGAAAACATCGATGTTTTTAAACATCGAGTACTTTTTCTAAAGTCATATCAAAAGAGTTACCTCTAAAAAAAAAAAGTTCTTTTTTGTGGCATTCATACCTATTCCAATCCCTTATAAAACTGACTTCTAAAAAAAAAGGTCCTTTTTGTGGCATTTATACCTATTCCAGTCCCTTATAAAACAGATTTCAAAAAAAAAAAAAGGTCTTTTTGTGGCATTTACTGGTTATCATCGTTTCGATGTTTTATGAAAAAACATCGATACATCGAGTATTTCGATAGCTCTTCAAAACATCGGATCGTTTCGATGTATCGCATTGTAAACATCGATGTATATCGAATATCCCTACCGCTGCCTACCAATATAAACCCCAAACCCACCCAATTGGGCTTCCGGCTCTCTCGCGCATCGAACGAAGCGCAATAGCATATTGCCATTACTTATACGTCGATCTTCTGCGAGAGTGTGGTACTACCCCGGACAGACCGGCCAGCGGCTGCAGACATAGAACTGTCGACAGCGTGGTCCAACCACTATTAAATGAATGGATGAAATATGAATGCAATTAAGTATAATAAATTTAATTGGTCGTATTTATTTTAATGCTGGAATGTATTGTTGAATTTTAAAATTACATTTTAATTTGTAATTTTATTTATAAATTAATTATATGTACCTATATTTATTTAATGTTCGTTCGCGTTTCAGTCGTTCGATGTGTTTAACAATTAGAATCGACGGCGAAAATTCTATGTGATAACAATTATTATCATAATTGATTACGTAATCATCATCTCAGCTCATATTTGTCCCACTGTTGGGCTCGAGCCTCCTTCATAATGGGAGGGAATTCCCTTAGTCGTCTTCAACGATCACCCACGGGTAAGATAGGGGGTGGTGAATTGTATTCTTACTCAGTCACCACACGGCTAATTACGTAATATATGTTTCTAATTACAAAGAGTTGAATTCAAGAAAGGAAATGGGTGCGTACTTATTGCACGCGCGTGAGGGATTATACTTCTTTGGCATCATTACAAAATAGTTTTTTTTTGCAATGCAAATAATTAATTACAATAAAATAATAAAATGATTGTAAAAGGATAGGATAATTTTTTTTCACAAATATTTACGAACAGTAAATAATATTAATCAAAATATTCAATTTAAATCACTACTGAATATAATTTATTAGCACATATATAATTCGCACTTGTATTAAACTAAAACACGTGTTGTTAATGTAGAAACTAGAAAGAGGTTCTATTTTGTTGGTAGTTTTCTTCGAGACTTGTGTTACAGTGATCTGCACACATCTTATAATTTCACTTATCATTTGTTCATAACGCCCGTAAAGAAGTATAACTTCAAAAATTAGAGAACGATAGCTCGAAATGACACCATATAATTACTTATCTGATCATTTTTATTGCTTATGGTGGCTAACAAGCAAGCAGGTGTACCGGCAGAGGCCTCGGGTGATCGGACCGGGGAATTGTCCGGTCACCCGACGTGAGGCCACCGCGTGAGGGCGACGCCCCGACAATCTTCGGGGCGTCGACTAGAGGGACCCGCGAGGGTAATCCGCCGGGCGGGCCACCGAAATTAAAAATCGAGTACCGGTGGTCCGCTCGCACGGCGAAGAGAGAGGAGTTTTACGGTGGGTCTATGGGGTTACGCGCCGCCTTTCCGTCACCCCGGACCGAATCGGCGGGGCGAGACGCATCCATAGTCCACCAAAAAAAAAAAAAAAAATGGCAAACGCTAGGTTAAATTTTACGAGGCCACCGAAGACTAAGATCGGGTACCTGTGGCCCGCTCGCACGGCGAAGAGAGGCGCTTTGCAGGGTGGGTCTATGGGGTCGCGCGCCGCTTCTTCTGTCGCCCCGGACCGATTTAACGGGGCGTGACCACCTCCATAGTCCACTGCAAAAAAAAGGCTAAACTTAAGAGGTATATTATTATATACGGCTAATATCATGTCAAATGCTAAATCTAAATGATTTACTTGCTTATAAATGTTGTATAAGCAATCCAAGGGTCAAGATTGAATCAGAACAATATCATCTTATAAACAAGTTATCATAATAGCATTAAGTGGGTCGGTGTTCGTGATGCAACCCAATTACGGTCAGCGCAAGTTCAAGGCTGTGACGTCACAGGCCATGACGAGATCTCGTCGTAATCTTTGCCATATTTACGATTATTTCAAACCCTTCATAAAGTTAGGGCTGCCTCCTTTAAAATATATAAATCGATACTGCAAGAGATGTAATATCTGAATATTTACATCGACCTGGGCCAACTGCATCTGATGCCGTTTGGTCAACAATTAGATTCGCAAGGAGAGTTAATGCCAAGAGCGCGATCATAAAACTATTGCCAATAAATTTTGCAATATGTACGATGGATGAGGAGTATATATTGCATCGACCACCAGTAATTAAGATAAGGGGCCATTCATAAATTATGTAAGACGTTTAGGTGAGGGGGTGTTGACTGAATATTATAACTTCTTACCATGGGCCATGGGCAGTGAACATTACGTAAGATATTAAATTGAAAATTACTAATTTTAGTCAAAACTGTTATAAGATAAATGTTATTACAATGAGTTAATGATACCTACTTGTAGTAAGAAGATTGTAATAAAAAAAATTCAGAATAGACGGTTATATTTGATCAATAGGGCCTATTCTTACAAAAAAAATCTCATTAAGGAACAAGGGGGAGTAGTTGCAATCTTATGATGTCTTACGATAGGGGGGAGGGTGCCAAATCATTCTTCAAAATCCCTTACGTAATTTATGAGCAGCCCCTGAGATCGGGCTAATGATGATGACGACGAAAGAAATCGAATTATTTACAAATTTGCATATATTTTCTTCCACACAGGCCATTTGTCTTACTAGAGATCAGATCAGTCTTACTAGAGATCAGAAGATCAACGTCTGAGTAATGGCAATGTGCTATTGCGCTTCGTTCGGTGAGCGAGAGAGCCGAAAGCCAAGCAAAGGTCATGATAGAAACCCATAACTAAAAATTTAAGGGAAAATTTCAAGCGGTCATTGACTCATCAGCTGTCTGTAAAGGCGACGTTTGTCATACTGTAGCAAACGTAATTATTGATTTATTTAGGTTCTAATGAATATTTAAGAACTCATACTGAGTATGTAGCAGATTATTTATCATTTACTTGGTACATTTAATTCAGTTTCAAAGAAAATCTAATTCATTAACGAATCGACATTTTCCCTTCAAATTTCTGTTATGAGTTCCTACCATTATTACCTACAACCATTCTGACCAGCTGCTCCATTCTGTGTTACACCCGGTATATACAGACGGGCGAGGCTTATAGAAAGCGTGTAAAAACAAATAACGCTTTGCTTGACTCAAGATTTGATCTTGGGATTATTTGATTTATTTGCTTTCATATTATCATAACATGTACGTTGGGCTCAACTCGAGCCTTCTCCATTGAGGTAGAGTATCACTCAACTGTTCTAGGCTGGCCAGACTGTTTCGCATAGAGTTTTATGTAGACTTTATCTTCGCTGTTACAGGTCTTGTATGAAAAACATAACCCTTAGGCGTCTTGGAGTTGTGAATTCTATTCCATCACCACGCGGCAAATTCCATTTACATACTTACGTAGTAAAAATAACAAGATGACTAATTTTTTTTATGTCTGTTTTTTACCTATTAGCCGCAGAGCTCTCATGTATGGTAGTGAAAGTTGGATTTGGCAGGGAAGACATGAAAGTAGAATAAATGCTGTAGAGATGAGATCTCTTCGTAGTATGTGTGGTGTAAGTATGAAAGATAGAATTAGGAATAGTGTTATAAGACAGCGCTGTGGTGTGAATGAAGAAGTAGCGGCAAAGATAAAAAAGGGAATGCTGAGGTGGTTTGGCCACGTGGAAAGAATGAGAGAAGAAAGGTTGACTAAGCAAGTATACAAAGCGAGTGTGAGTGGGATGTTTACAAGGGGAAGACCACGTCGTACCTTTCTGGATCAAATTGAAGATGTATTGGCGAAAGGTCAGGTTAAGAGTACGCGTAACCGTAGAGCATGCAAGAAGACTGTGATGAGTGTGAATGAAGCGATGGAGGTATGTCAGGATCGTGGTTTGTGGCAATCCGTAGTCTCTGCCTACCCCTCTGGGAAACAGGCGTGAGGCTATGTATGTATGTATGTAGCCGCAGATGGCTGTCACAGCTTAACCCGGACTATGGGTGACCGCTCTCAACCCGGTGAGATGACTAAATGTCATCTCAGCTTATATACATCCCACCGCTGGGTCCGAATCTCCTCCAGACTGAGAGGAATATTCACCTATTATACCACGCATTGGTAGTTTTTTTTTCCGAATTTAACTTTTCGCTGTTATATTATATCCCTTATGTCCATTTTCACCAATTCCTAAAACTTAAGGCTGCATAAATTACAAATAATTGCAGAGTTTTAATATCATTTTTTGGTGTTAATTGGTTTATATAAAATTAAAATTTTATTGAGGACCGTATAAATAACAATTATAACATCAATGTTATATATTATTTATGTATTGGCTTAGATACTATCTAAATTTTAAGGGTCGTTGCTAAAAACAGGCGTTAGTCATCTTTCAAGACACTAATATGCAAGATAAGGAATAATAAATTATATTCTTACGCCGTCATTACATACACGAAAAAAAATGACTAAATACTACTACGAAATTTCTCTATAAAGTTAAATCATTTTGCCGCGCGAGGTCGGTATCTCAGCTGATACTTGTGACGTATATAATGCAACGGGAAAACGAATCGCGCGATATACCATGCGAGTTTAGCGGACCAATCGTGTGGGCTCGCGCCATCGTACGACCAATCGCAGTGAATCGCGCGCTGTCAATGTGACGCGTTCTAAATTCAAATGTTTGTTGTTTTTAATTTTCTAACGTTATACTAACCGGCTAAGGTGTCAATCGGGTAGAGATGTGTTTTTTTCTGGTAAGGCCTATTTTCATTTAATTGGCTTAGCGGATGGATAGACCTTCAGGAGATTATGTTTCTTTTCTTAAATGTATACAACAACAATCCTTGGAGGAATTTACAATAATACAGTTAACGGACATAAATTACAACCAGATTCGGGATAATTAGTGGATCGCAAAATAAAAAAAAATGTTCTACGTGGTTATCTAATCCTTAATTATTTAGATTATTTCGGAATTCTTACAGTCAACTCTATCTATAACATATATATCGTATACTGTGAACGACAGTGACTTGTTTCAAATTTCCCAAGATTTGGCAATCGTTGAAAATTTATTTGATAATGTGACTCATATATTCTATGTCTGCGCTTAAAAAGAAAAGTGATATTTCTCAAATGCGAAAGTGGAAGGATGTAGGTACCGAGGGAGACCGAGACTAACCTACCTAGACCAGATCGGTCATATACTAAAGGAAGGTGGAGTCAAGAGTCTCCGAAACCGGCGAGCGTGTATGAAGAGAATTATGAATGTTGAGGAAGCGAGTGAAGTATGCAGAGATAGAGTTCTCTGGCACTCGGTTCTCTCTGCCTACCCTGCAAGAGATATGGCGTGATGATATGTATGTATATTTCTCAAAAAAAAAAAATTGAAAATCTACGCAATCTAATCAATAACCAACACCGATAAAATCCGGAAAAAGAAGTAGTTTTATTTCATAAATGTCTTTAGATAATTTATCAATGAAGCCTTTCCATCTCCGGTTTAATTTTTCTAGCTTAATTTCTTGCTGGTCCTAAGATATAAGGTTTTTTTGGTACTGTGAGAGCTAAACCTCGGTGTCACCTTACAGAGTGTTACAATAGAGGTAATATCTTGCAAGATCAGTTCCTAAAAAGTCTTCTTAACCATTTAATTGCTATCCTTTTAAAAAAAAGATGTATCTAAATTACTAAGCATAGAAAAAATGAATAATTTATTGCTATGCAAATATATGAGGATTTTTTTTTGTAACTACAAGTGTTTACCTGTCGTTACAAAAAGCGCGCGAAGTCAGAACACGTGCATGCCGGCTGACCGACAAACACTAAACGCGAAGGCGCGATAGCGCTACATTCCATTTTCCGCCGTCTTCTAATGTTCAATTGTTAGATTAATCTGTTTTTATTTCTTTACAGATATCAATCTTCTCATCCATATGACGCGAGCATAATCTAATCTTAGAGAATACAAAATAATTGATCATGTCTTCAAAGGCGATATACGAAGCGACGGGCAAGGACCTCATTAACAGGTAATTTATCCTTCAGGGATATTATCGAGCTTTGTAATGGTAATCAAAATTATCAGGTATCCGAAATTTTACTTAATATTTATAAATGTGAAAGAATTGAAGATGTTTGTTATACAATTACGCGTAAAACATTGCACAGGTTTAAATGAAAATAAGTATCTGGATAGATCATTATCTAGATTAACACATAGGATTCGTATCCCAATAATGTCTTCTCTTGGATTAATAGTTCAACTTTGGGCAAGTTACTATTTACGACACCGCGAAGAGAAGCTATTAAAAAATATCTGAAACCATAAAGTAAATATAAAAGTTTCAATTAATTCGGATAGGATCGGTGTCTATAATATGAGACACGTTACGGCAGATTTTCTTTAAACCAACCGAAATTGCCACACAAAACGTAAGCCTGTCGAAATAGGAATAATACGATAATCACCACACTTAACATATCCCTTTTAAAATTACTTTAAAATTCAATATCCGTAACTAAAGCTATCCAAATGATAATCCGAAATTAATATTCGCTACATTTCTTTTTTAAAACTAACAGACACCCATTGACTTATCGCGGTTCAATAGTAATATACAAGGTGGAGACGACCATACGACAATAATTTTAATCTAGTGTATCTGATGACTTGCCCAGCCTGTATACAAACTTTGAATACAATATGTCGTATAGTTTAGCCGCAGCACATTACTTTGTATTATTAACAATTTCCACACTCTGTATAAAAATTAAAATTATTCGCCTATCAATGAGCTCCCGCGCCGCATCGGTATAAACCAATATGAAACTAGTACCTACATATCACCATGTTTACCAGTTCAAGTCTTCCCCAAACGTAATACAAATCAATGCATATTATACCTTATTCCTAAATCTTAAGATCCATACATATAAACCGTGTCATCAGACTTAGATGAGAAATTTAAAACTACCTAATGCGGCTTAATGAAAGAAGACCTCGGTCTCATGTTCAAAACTATTATAATAGGTCTGTAGGTCAGTGTGCCATCGTGATCCTGTGACGTGAATGTGCGTAATTAGACGCTTACTTTGTGTTAGAATAGTATTTCTTTCTCATTTACAATGCCTCGTTATAATTACACAGCTTCGGGTATACAGATATGATTTTAATTTATGGAGAATATCACGGCAATGCAGCTTTAACCATACGTACGTACCGAAAGAGATATGGAAACACACGTGTTTGTACTACCAATGGCCGGACTATTGTGCAAGCTGTCCAGAGGTTACGGGATAATCAACCCTTACTGCCTCATATGGATAGTGCTCCTTCGCGTGTAAGAGTCACCCTAGATGAACAAATTTTAAATTATTTTTCTCGCAAATTTGACACAGGTTGATAATGTAGAGAACTTAAAAAAAGGAATTGTACGATCTTTCGACAAGTTAAAATACATCGCCGTCAATGGCGACCTGTTAACAAGAGTTCGAAATAATATTTTAAGACGATATAATTTGTGCGTTCGGGTCCATGGCGCACATATCGAAAATTTAAGTTTAACGACCAAGTGAATTATTAAAGTTATCGTGATTATTTTAATAAAATAATCAAGTGAGAATGAATAGTATAGCGCCCAATGTATTTACCTACGTTTCGAAGTTGTAACATATGATACCACAAGGTCACTCGCCGCTTGCCGACCACAGGTTAGTGAACTAATATTTACAAACGGTGTTCTATTTTGTTTCAATATTTATGATAAAAAGTTTGTTTGAAAAAAATGTTTTTTAAATATGCATGCGAGGACTTTTTAATAGTTTCAAAATACTCCTATACACTAGTATTGACGGTGTTTTCATTTATTGTCGTATTGACGTCTCCACTCTGTATACATAAGTCTTGCGCGGATAATAACAATCGCCACGCTTGACAGATAGGTTGGTGATCGTATCTGGTGTTATAAGTTTTCAAATAGAATGATGTATGGGACTTTTTTTATAATGAGCAAATAATCATTTTTTGCTTTAGACTTTATAAATATACAATAAAGCTAACCCTAATTACAAAATCCAGACACAATAAGAATTTGTGGTTCTGATAAAGTATTGTCCTGTTTGGGCTTCGAACCCACAGAACTGGCATAGTGGGTCGGTATCTTTACCACTACACCGTCTTTGTAATCTCTGAAAACTTTGATAAAACACACACGTAAAGTACTGTTATGTTTTACTATTGCACTTTAACACTTTTTCAGCATTACATTATATAAAAATTGAGGCTTTTTGAATTTCCGTTTCAGGCACATAGCATCCGGTACAGCTTTAGTGCCGTGTCGCTTCGCCACATTCGAACAGAGCACCATATGGGAGGACGAGCTCGGCAAAAACCCTTGGCTCTCCAAGGAGGTAAGCACATATCTGACGTTCATTATCCTGCTCTTATCCCAATTACTTGGTCGATGCAATCTATACATCTCTTCCATCATACATATTGATAAAGTTATTGGCAATAGTTTTATGATCGGCCGCCTGCCAGACGTTAACCCTTTTTGGGCACGTAATAGTTGACCAGACGGCATCAGATGGAACTCCATCTGATGCCGTACAACTGGGACAACTGTCCCTGGTCGATATAGAAGCTCTTAGTCATTTTTTACGACAACCACGAGCAAAGTAAGGTTTGATAGTACATATTCGTAGCCGCTACCATAGAACAAGCATATCTGACATATGTATGAAGCCCTGTTACTCTGTTACCTGCTAATTGTCGTCATGCCTTGCTCTTGCGAGTCGTAAAAATCGGCTATCACCAAGAGAGCGCGCAGCAGCTCTGTACTGAGAAACGTATAACACTACGATCACCAGCTCGCCTTTCAGCAATGAACTGGTGAGTGATTATGATGATGATAGTCCAATTGGGTCCATACTTCACATAAGGGAAATTATTACACTACGTAATATTGACCAGATCGTCGTGCAATAACGTTTTATTTCAAGTTCGCCTTCTTTTGCAATGCTCTTACAGTACCTGGCAATAAATATGGCACATCGGCCTTTGGAAAGAGGCATTCGGTTCTTCATAAAGCGTCGTCTCTGTCGCACAATATCTATGTGACATTTGTCAGTCGTTGTACAAGTGCGAGAGAGTGCAGTTGCATCCTGTCAAAATATAATATACATATAGAGTTGTTAAACTGCAATAATTTAGTAAAAAAAAGATTTATTTTTACTTATTAGTGGTAGAGTCATATTGCTGTGGGTATTCTGTCTACAGTCGCGAGCGAGTCCATCCGCGGTAGTACCACACTCTCGCAGAAAATCAACGTCTCAGCTGTGGCAATGTGCTCTTGCGCTTCCTTCTGTGAGCGATAGAGCAAGAAGCTTAACTTTCTGGGTGGGTTTTGGTTGGCAGGAAACGGTCTAGCTGTACCATTGTTACAGTCTATTAGTGGCAATAACACTTACCATCAGGTGTGCTACTTGCTTGTTTGTTACCAACAAAATGTCATAATTCTTTTAAAAATTCGCCAATAGAATGCTAAATTATCAATAAATAACATATAGGCTATATTTTATCCCTATATTCCCATAAGAACGAGAACTAGATGTAATGAAACCTCGGGCATTTGCTAGCATGAAATAAACTAAGAAACTGCCTCCGTAGGAATATCATAATTTCTTTTTTAAATTTTAGAAAGGCTACTTTGCCCTTTTTTTTCTTTGGGTAGGCTATGGTCCGCACACAGGCCGTCCGGGGCGACGGAAGGGCAGCGCGTGGCCCCATAACCTACCATATTCCCTCCCCATCGCCATTGGGCCGGCCACTGGTACCGCTTCCTTGCCATCCGTGGCCAGGGCTACCTGCCCTAAGAAATTATTCTTTATATTGCATCTAAATTTACAACCAGACAAAAAAAAACGAACTTTGACTGCACAAATGGCGTAGTCAAGATATCAACATTTCATGCCAGTGACCTGGGTTTGATCCCTATCCAGGACAATACTTTGTGCGATCCACAAAGTGTTGATCTGAGATATGTTTGTAAGGTCCCCGTCGCAATACAAAGATTATTTCCTTAGAGTACTTTTTGTAAATAAAAAAAGACATACAGTTAATGGATACAAATTACATCCACACAGCCAACAATGTATTGTCCACCATGGGAATCGAACACGAATTATGATACTGTATCATAATCGCTACACACATTTATCATTACTAATTAAACTCTCATAATATTTTTCATTTTACAGCAACTGGTAGTAAAACCAGATCAGTTAATCAAACGGCGCGGTAAACTCGGTCTGGTGGGGGTGAACAAGTCGGCTTCGGACGTGAGAAGATGGCTCAGTGAACATATGGGTAAAGAGCAAGAGGTGGGCGCCGCTATAGGCAAGCTAAGACACTTCATCGTGGAACCATTCATAAAACATGATCCGGTGAGGATAATTTTTATATTTATTCCATATATGGCGATGTAATAAGAATATAATTCGCCATTGTCTTCCACCTGGATGTTGTAAAAGACTCATCATCTCATATATGTCCCACTGTTGGGCTCGAGCCTCCTCCGTAATGAGAGGGAAATTTACCTACTATACCACGCTGTTCAGACATGTTGGTATAGCGTGTTTTGAGTTTTCCTTCTCTTGCATAGATGTTATATGCATACTTTATCACTTAGTCGTCTCTTATGATCACCCTCGGGTAAGACAGGGGATGGTGAATTGTATTCTTACTCCATCATCAGAAGGATAATGTAAAAGATTAATGGTAATAAATACTAATATGCATTTAACATCTGTTCAAAAGAAGGAAATTTCGCAATAAAACTCTATAACAACACGTCTGTCCGCATGGTATAGTAGATAAATCAATTGAAGTAATAGAAGGGGACTTATTGTGGAGAACTCTCGTACTCAGCATTGGTATGTATGAGTCGAGATGATAGTAATATAATAACAGAAATTTGAAACTTTTACGATCAATAGCGGTAGGACCACCCTGTGGTACAGTTCTCTGTCTACAGCCGCGGGCCGGTCCGTCCGGGGTAGTATCACACTGAGCAGAAGATCGACGTCTGAGTAATGGCAATGTGCTATTGCGCTTCGTTCGGTGAGCGAGAGAGCCGGCAGCCCAGCAGGGTGGGTTTAAGGTTTGTACTGGTAGGCAGCGGCCTAGTTATACCCTTGGTTTGCAAAGGTCCATGGGCGGCAATGCCACTTACCATTGTGTGCTGTCTGCTCGTTTGCCACCATAAGCAATAAAAAAATGAGGGTAAAATGAACTCTATAACCTGGGTCATGAACCATGTTGAATTTATCATTATATATATTAAAATCCATCGTACAGATTGTTAAGTGTCAATGTGACCAAAACTACTTAGGGGCCATTCATAAACTATGTAAGACTTCCGTTGCATCACTAATTTAATAGATAGTAAAATGACATTCTCTATTATTTTTTCAGACGGAGGAAATGTACATCTGTATACAATCAGGTAGACGATCAGACACCATACTGTTCCATCATCAGGGAGGCGTGGATGTCGGTGATGTGGATGCAGTGGCATTAAGACTTGAAGTAAGTGTTTATCAACTAGTTCTATGACTTATTCTCGATCAATATAAGTCCCCAATATTAAACACAAGTCTCCTGGAACGAGGAATAAGTGATCCTTATTTAAAAAAGTTTCCATGTGGCGACGGAGTAAATATACAATTCACCACCCCTTATCTTACCCGTTGGTGATCGTAATAGACGACTAAGGAATATAAAACGCATATAACATTTATGCAAGAGAAGGAAAACTGTAAACAAAGCCCTAAACCAACATGTCTGATCAGTGGGGTATAGTAAGTCAATTTCCCTCTCATTATGAAGTAGGCTCTAGCCCAATAGTGGGACATATATGAGCTGAAATGATGATAATGATGATGAAAACAAATATTTGTAACTAACATTCATCATGTTCATTAGGGTCGTCCATTAATCACGTGATGGTTTTTTTAGCCCTTCTCTCCTCCTCCAGTTTAGTAATACATGGTGAGGTTTAAGACAAAAGCGGCTGTAGTTAGTTGATATACTTTTTCCAAGAGAACTAAAAACTAGGAAATAAATCCTTCTATTGGGGTGGGACTTTACAGACATAAGATTAACAGACACAAATTTCACCAAGACTGAACACTTTATGGATAGCAAAAAGAAATGGTTCTGTGTGACAATGGAACATACTACACTTGGCATCAGAGATTGGTACTACCACGCCGTCATTATTAACAGTAACATATAAAAGGCAGATGATGGTATATAAAAAAAACAGTGTGGTGACGGAGTAAGAACACATTTCACCACCCTTATCTTTGCCACGGGTGTCGTACAAGACGCTAAGACTAATTTATGCAATAGAAGGAAATCTTTACTTGTGGTAGGACCACGCTGTTAACAGTTCTCTGTCTACAGCCGCGGGCCGGTCTGTCCGGGGTAGTACCACACTCTCGCAGAAGATCGTCGTATGAACAATTCAGTGAGCGAGAGAGCTGGTAGCCCAACTTTCTGGATATGTTTGGGGTTTTTATTGGTAGGCAGCTGTCTAGCTGTACCCCTGGTATTGCAAAGATCCATGGTTGGTAGTGACACTTACCATCAAGTGTGCTGCTTGCCCGTTTGCCACCATAAGCAATTTAAAAAAATTACTTAAAACAAAGCCCTATCCTAATCCGTCTCACCGGCATGGTATAGTATCTCAATTACCCACATATCGTCGAGAGAGCTTGTTCCCAGTAGAGGGACGTATATGAGCCGAGATGATGTTAATATATAAACATAATTGGTATCCAGGTTCCTGTAGACACATTCCCTTCCGGTGAAGACATTGAGAGGACATTACTTAAGAACGTCAAAACCACTTCAACTAAAAGGTAAATCTAAATATATGTATATATACTCACTGATATAACAGACTCTGTTCTGTACAAATATGTGTAAACAAAATCCTTGAAATCTATTGCAGAGCCACCTACTTCATGCAATTGTTAGTAAAAAATATTATTGAGTCCACCCAAATACGAAAAATCTTATCGTAACCGGTTCAGCCGTTTAAGAAGAGTTCCATCACATACACACATGTGTTAGAAGAATCATTTTCACGCCTTCTACGCCCAATATAGTATAAAAGTAATATGCAATTAGTATAAAAGCGGGGTGATGATAAAATCACCTATATAGTAAAAGGAAAACTATAAATAAATCGTTATACCAATCCCTCCGACCAATGTGCTAACACTGTCCCAAAACCTGAGCATGTTTGTGGTGCACTTTACTGAAAATTTATGATGTCTATAGATTTTTTTCTTTAACATAGTAATTTAACTTCATATCTAGATGTGTTAAATATCAAAAAAAAATATATAACTATTAAAAAAAAAGAACATTAAAATTTTGTATTCCTTGGATAGAATGTTATTGTATTACTAACGGCATCTGTTAGAAAGCCAAAGAGTCATCGCTCATACAGAACTAAATTAAAAAAAAAACTTAAAAATTATTACCCGTTAGAAAAACTACGCGAGCCGTCACAAAGCTCAGTTTATTACTAGTAGTAGGTCAAATTATCATAGTGGAGAAGGTTCAGGCCCAACATTGGGACATATATAATGATAATTACTTTGTTTCAGAATATTGACAACTTTCATCATATCCCTTTATCAAGTTTACGTGGACTTGTACTTCACGTATATGGAAATAAATCCTTTAGTTGTGACGAACGAACGAATCTACCTACTGGATCTGGCTGCTAAATTAGATCAGACTGCTGACTTCATCTGCGCGAAGAACTGGGGTGAAGTTTCATTCCCACCACCGTTTGGTAGGGACGCGTATCCCGAGGAAGCTCATATAGCCGATTTGGATGCTAAAAGTGGTGCTAGCTTGAAGGTATGTCATATATCTTCTATATCATTTATTTTTTCTTGTATTGGCAATTAACAATTAATATGAGCCTGTTGTTGCGAGATTTTCTTCACATCTATAAGTTATTCATACTATATCTTTCTTCATATTGGTCATTCTCTATTAGTAAATCAAAGTAGTATTCATTCTCTATTTGGTGCGGTGACCGAGTAAGAATACTATTCACCACCCCATATCTTACCCGTGGGTGATCGTACGAGACGACTAAGGAATATAAAACGCATATAACATCTATGCGAGAGAAGGAAAACTCGAAACAAAACCCTATATCAACACGTCTGACCAGCGCGGTATAGTAGGTTAATTGCCTTCCCATTACGAAGGAGGCCTGAGCCCATCAGTGGGACATATATGGGCTGTTATAATGATGATGATGACATCAAATCGTCGTCATCTACAATACCTACTATGGTCACACTGTTAATGGCATCTGGGAGTTTGGTGGCAAACGATAACATTTGTAAAGTACTGTTATTTATAAATCCCGATTACGAAGCGAAAAATGATGTCACAAGCGGGATTCGAACCCGCGCCTATTGGGATTCTGGCCCAATCGTGCTGCCACTACAGTTCGAATCCCGCTTGTGACATCATTTTTCGCTTCGTAATCGGGTTTTATAAATAATTAAGCATATTAAATGCTAAATTTCAGTAATTTAAAGTACTGTTATATCATATTCAATATAAAAATAAAACCTTACATGCCGTGTGATGACGCAATAAAAATACGATTCATCACCACATATCTTACTCGTGGGTGTCGTAAAAGACGACTAAGGGATATAATATGCATATAACATTTATTAAAAACTCAATATAAAACTGTTCAGAAAACCATTTGAACAGCGTTATATAATATAAGTCGATTTCCCACCTATTGTGGAGTAGACTCGAGCCCAGCAGTGGGACACATACAAGCTGATATGATGATGATGATGATGATATGTATGTTTGTAAACCCATATTCCTTATTGCGGAGTGGTGCCTTTAAGAAGACAAAATGAAACAGCAGGAGGAGGCATACATTTTCGCCGCGCGTTAGAAAGAGAGTGGGATATTTATGTCTTACGTCCGTCTTACGAATTTTCGATCAGGTCACGTGTCCTGACGCGAGTTTAACATTTTTATCCATCCCAAAAAAGTGCACAACGCCGCTAAAGAAATTTTCCACTTCAATGATAAATAAAAATATCTGTTACAGTTAACGATCCTGAACAAATCCGGTCGTATCTGGACTATGGTAGCAGGTGGTGGTGCATCCGTGGTATACACAGACACCATCTGTGAGCTTGGAGGTGCCGCTGAGCTCGCCAACTACGGTGAATATTCCGGTGCACCTACTGAGACGCAGACGGCCGACTACGCGAAGACAATCTTCAGCCTAATGTGCAGGGAGAAGCATCCTAATGGAAAGGTAAGGCTTATAAATTCCATCTGGTGACGGAGTTAGAATATAACATCTATGCAAGAAATGGAAGAGAGAAACAAAAACTTATACCAATACATCTGACCATAATGGTATAGCAAGTTATTTTCCCTCCCAGTCTGGAGGAGGCTCGAGCCCAGACTATCCGGAGCGATGGAAAGGCAGCATGGGGCTTCATACACTGTCGTATTATCTACCCAAAGCTACGTGGCTTGATCAATGGCATCGATTTCTTGACATCGCTGCTACAACAGTCTTCTTTTTTTTTTGCTATGGTCTGGGAAAATTTCGTTCACGGCGATTTAGGAGCAGCTTGTGCAGTCCTATGACCCACCATGCTCCTTCCTCATCGCCATTACAGCGATCTCTGGTACTGATTCTCTGACATTCATGGCCAGCCCTGATTTATATTTGATGTAGGTTGTCTATGGATGTCATAATCATGCATTTTCTATGTCCAGGTTTTAATCATCGGTGGTGGTATAGCCAATTTCACGAATGTGGCGGACACATTCCGAGGGATCATCACTGCTATAGAGACTTACAAGGATGCCCTGATCCAGTATAACATCACCATCTTCGTGAGAAGAGGAGGACCTAATTATCAGGAAGGACTCAGGTTGGTTATCATCTTTCATTATTCTAGATATTATTCCTAATGAAATTAACCTAGGATTTATAGTCTAAGACTGCTGCGAATAATTTACAAGTTTACACCATTAGTTGAGGGTATAATATACCCTCGTATATAACTGTAACATTATGTAAGTAGTTATATGCAAAAGAATGAGTTTATTTTTAATGCAAGCATTTTATATTTACTTATTTTTCTTCAATAGAAGGAAAAAAGACCTCTTAATGACGTAGATCTGCGTAATTTTTTTTTTAATATTGGTATGGCCACACTGTTTATAGTTATCTGTCTACAATCGAGGGCCAGTCCGTTCGAGGTAGTAACACTCACAGGATATCGACGTCTAAGTACTAGACATGCGCGAAACAGTACTTCGCGAAGTGATGTGATATGGCATTACATTTCGTGCCCAGTAATATTACATTTAACCATCACTTCAAACATCACACATGACATTTCATGTCATGTGTGATGCGTAATGCGATAGCGCTCTATACAGGCGTCAAGAAATATAAGCCTTAACGTTCTGAAAATAAAGCTCAAAATAAATATTGAATTGCCAGACACCGAACATTGCAAAAATACAGAACAGTACGCGGGTGTTCGGTCATGTTTAATGTGATGTAATGTTTAGTCGCGTAATGTGTAATGGGTCAATACACGGTCGGGTAAAATTACGTGTGATACATCACTCGCATTACTTACACATGTCTACTAAGCACATGATAATAGCTGGAAACTCAACTCTTTCTGTTGGTAGTTTTGGAGTTTTGTATTGGTAGGCAACCTAACTATACTCCCGGTATTGCAACGGTCCATGGACGGTAGTAACACTTACCACTAGGTGTGCTGCTTACTTGTTTGCCACCAAGAATAATAAAAAAATCAAACTGTATCAAACCGTTACCATATTTTTATTGCTTATTAGGATGGGAAATGAGCAAGCAGCAAACCTGATGGTAAGTGTTATTGTCGCTTATGGACTCTTGTGATACCAGGGGTACAATCAGACTGGCCTTCGGACTCTCTCACTCACCAAACGAAGTCCAACAGCATATTGCTACTGCTCAGACGTTAATTTTCTGCGAGAGTGTGATACTACCGCGACGGACCAACCTATAAACAGAGAAATTTCAATATCGTGTTCCTACCACTTGTAGACACAGATTACAGTTATAAAAAAATAAAAACCTACATATATAAAATTTATACTTAATACATAAAATTTATACATACAGTATTCTAGTTATTATTATATTCATATAACCTAATTGTATGATATACTTGTCCATATGGTGACAGAGTAAAAATACAATTCACCACCCCCTATCTTACCCGTGGGTGTGACAATAAAAGACCAAAGGGTATGCATATAACATATATAATGGAAAACTCAAAATAATACCCTTTATATGGCAGGGTCCTTTTTGTATCCTCTGGCATTCCGGAGATTCATTAATCTCAGCTGATATTATGATATATTTATAGGCAAATGCGTGAAGTTGGTCACCGTCTCCGCATTCCACTGTACGTTTTCGGACCGGAGAGTAACATGACCGCTATTGTTGGTTTGGCTTTAGGTCAGTCACCCATACCTAAGGAACACCAGTTGGACTATGCACCAAAACAATTGCCCAAACCTCAAGTTGCAGTAAGTATAAGTTTAATAGTTGTTGCCTATGACTACAATTGCATAGAAATGATGACATACCCATTAAATATATTCATTTTTACTGTTATAAGGTAAAAAGTATTTAAGCAAAAGTCACCCCTTATTTACCCTTAGAGAGAAATGTACCTTCTAAGAGATTGAGTTCCGGTATATGCCTTTTTCGTAACTTTCTTTTATAAGGTAAAAAGTACTGAGCATAAATCAGCCCTTATTTTATACCCTTAGAGAGAACTATACCCTCTGACAGATTGAGTTTCGGTATATGCCTTTTAGTAACTTTCTGCTATAAAGTAAAGAGTATTAATGCTTAAATCACTCCTTATTTTATACCCTTAGAGAGAAATATACTCTCTGGGAAATTCAGTTTCAGTATATGCATTTTTTGTAACTTTACATACTAAAAGTAAGTTGCAAACCTAGTATAGTACTTATTTGTTCTAATTTTCTTTAACTATTTGTTCTAACTTTCTTAAACTAATTTTAAGCTTCAGTGTGATGCCCTTGGAACCGCAATATAACATTATTGCCAGGCTTTTGTCCTAACTAATATTATAACTGCACATGAAAGTTTCTTTCTTACACTTCTATACCTAAACTTCTACACAGATTTAAAAAATTCTGTCACTAATGCAAAGCTACAATATCAACGAGTACATAGAAGTAAAATAGTTTATATTTTTGAGTACCGCTCCATATTCTCAAACACTTATACTTCTTCTACAGCCGAAACCAGATATTGTGCTACCAGAACTGACCCCGAAGCTGTTGAACTTAGTGTGCTCCCAGGCACCCACCAGACAGGACTTGGGACAAGTGATCAACACCACAAAGATTCTCTTCAACGACAAGACCAAGGCTATCATTTGGGGCATGCAGAATAGAGCCATACAGGTATGACGGAAACTTCTTTTAATTTGATTTATTTTTTGACCTACTACTATTTTAACGTTTATCAGATCCAGGGACGACCATGGCAACTTGAAAATCCGTCATCTCAGCTCATATACGTCCCAATTCTGGGACCGAACCTCCTTCACAATAGTAGCGAAATTGACCTACTATATGGCGTAAAATGTGGTATTGTTATAGAGTTTTAATTATCTTCAGCCAGCTGCTCGACTGGAATACCCATAAAAACCACAGCGGTCTCTTCGCGCTTTTATGGGCTGCCGGAGAGATCATCTATTGACAGCCTATCTCCGATACCTTACGACACCACGCTAGGCGATCTGGCTAAATCAAGGCGGTGGGAGGAGTAGTATGCGGGTAGCAGCACCTCCCTCGCCCCTCCCTCAGCCAAATCAAATGCCTCGCGTACCCGTTCCGCGGCCTCCTTCGGAGAGATGACCGGACCGAATGCGAGCACGCAGAAGGGTCCATCGACGACTAGCACCTGTCGCTGTCAAGCATCTTAGAAATAATGGTCAACAACGATAAGTCTATTCCAAAGCCGCGGCGCTGAGGCCCCCAGGCGAAACATACCGCCAGGGTGAAGCTGACATATGACATGCTGATAACGTCTGTGCAAGAGTGATTAAACTCTAAATAAAACCCTATGCCACACACAACAGCGTGAAGCTGACATATGACATGCTGATAACGTCTGTGCAAGAGTGATTAAACTCTAAATAAAACCCTATGCCACACACAACAGCGTGGTATGCTAGGTCAAAATTCCTCCTATTATAAAGAACGCTCGAGCCCAGCAGTGGGACATATATGACCTGAGTTTATCATAATGATGAAAATAATCTAAAGTTTTTTATTTGTCGTTCAGGGTATGTTGGACTTCGACTACATATGCCGTCGCGCGGAGCCGTCCGTTGTAGCAATAGTATATCCCTTCACAGCTGATCACAAACAAAAGTACTACTTCGGCAACAAGGAGGTGTTCATACCTGGTGAGTGTTCATCCTTCATCTATTAGAACCTATATTATTCACTTGTAATTTTATATTTTTACTGACACCCCCAAATAAAGAAAATAGTAAATTAAGTAACTTAAAAGTCTTGTTCCTTAGCTTGGAAACAATACAAGCATTATTTCCAAGCTAAGGAAATAATGCTTGTATTGTGGTGGGACTTTACAAACATGCATTTAACGCAGACTTATTACACCCATACCCAGAACATCACTTTGCGTACCGCATAAATTATTGTCCTGCATGGCAATCGAACCCACGGCAATGGCACGAAAAGTCGGTATCTTAACCATTGCGCCACCAATGTGCAATCACACATAATACCACGCTGGCTACAGTTTTAATATGTAGTTTTATTTTCTAATTAGAAATTGCACCTATTATAC
This sequence comes from Lymantria monacha, assembly GCA_905163515.2. NCBI lineage: Eukaryota > Metazoa > Arthropoda > Insecta > Lepidoptera > Erebidae > Lymantria > Lymantria monacha. The sequence goes on from LR991104.1 coordinate 5,083,222, forward strand.
TACGTGCCCTGTTTAGAATGGCTTCAAATATACTACATTATCATCATCATCACAGCCCATAAACGTCCCACTGTTGGGCTCGGGCCTCCTCCGTAATGGGAGGGAAATTAACCTACTATACCGCGCTGGTCAGACGTGTTGGTATAGGGTTTTGTGTCGTCCCGCACGATCACCCACGCGTAAGATATGAGGTGGTGAATAGTATTCTTACTCTGTCACCACACGGAAAGACTCTGTCAACACACCACTAATATACTAACTCTTGGTCACATTCAAGATTTTTGTCATGTATTACATGTTAATCGCTCTAAGTATCGACCTATGTGGTTATCTAACCCATGACATTTAGGTAACAACCTATAATATAAATAGATTATAAATATAAAATACAAAATAAATACAAAACATAGTCTTTTAGCCACCAAGCCATTTGTGCATTCGAATTTAAAAAATATATGTTTATTTTTTTCAGTATTCTCCGACATGGATATGGCGATGCGTAAACATCAAGAAGCAACGGTTCTGGTGAACTTTGCATCGCTGAGATCTGCTTACGATAGTACTATGCAGGTAAATAAATATGGGGTGACCCTTGTGGTGACTGGTTAAGAAAATACTAAGAGTAACGGCTGAGAAATGACCAGTAGCGTGTGCAGCAGTAATCTGCGAGACTGGTAACACCAAATCAAGCTGTTCGTCATGCGTGGCGATTAATCTACCTAGACCAGATTAGTCACGTACTGAAGGAAGGTGCAGCCAAGAGTCTCCGAAACCAGCGAGCGTGTATGAAGAAAATGATGAATGTTGAGGAAGCGTGTGGTGTATGCAAGGATAGAGTTCTCTGGCACTCTGTTCTCTCTGCCTACCCTGCAGGGAATATGGCGTGATGATATGTATGTAAAGTAATAAATGGGAGGAGATGGCAAATAAAATATTTTTTTGGTTTATTTTTGACACTGACTTTACAAACACATAATAATTGCATATATCTTGCGTGGGAATTGAATCCACTCCACAACAATGGCACGGTAGTTCGTTTGTCTTAACCAATACGCCATCAGTGCATCTAATATATATCTAATATTACAGGCTATGCAGCATCCCCAGATCAACTCGATAGTGATAATTGCAGAGGGTATCCCTGAGAATATGACCAGAAAGATCATCAAGCTGGCTGACGCACGAGGGGTAAGCACAATACTTTTGACTCTATACGGCTATTTTTAATATCTATACTAGTTTTCTTACTGTAATTTCAATTAATTAGCAGAGACACTTTATAATGAAATGACGAGAACTTTATAGATGTTTGATTGCTATTAAAAATTTTCGATATATAAATATTGGCTGTGTGGTAGCGGCTACGAATACTACCAACCCTTACTTTGCTCGTGGATGTCGTAAAAGCCGACTAAGAGCCTTGTAATGACCTGGGCCAACTCCATATGATGCCGTTTGTGTCAACAATTACATTCCCAAGGTAGGTTGACATCTGGCAGGCGGCCGGTCATAAAACTATTGCCAATAACTTTTACAATATGTTACTATGAAAGAAGAGTACATATTGTATCGACCCCAAGTAATTGGGAGGAGAGTGGGAGAATGACGACTATTACATATTATTACTATAACAATTTTGAGAAGTAGTCTCGTTAAGTCGTAGTTGATTTACAAGATATTACTTTTGAAATGACAGCAATAAAATCTAAAAGGAATTTTCGGTGCTTCTAATTTATTGTTTGTGCTTAATACAAGTGCTATGAATGAATATACTCGTAAAGAATAAACACTAAATAAACAAACTATAAACTTTGTAAACAATTTAAATTGCACCTTCCTTGAAAGGAAATGTTAACAATGAAATCTCTCTGTATATTAATATACTTTCGAATTTTCCTTTTTTTTTAACAGATTTTATCCTCTTGTATATCCTAATTGTTCTTTGCAGCACCTAAGATGGTGAATAGTATTCTTACTCCATCACTACACTGAAAATAGTAGACACCTAAATTGTATTTTTTTTTAACGATAGCACCACTGCACTAAACATTTGTTATTATTATATTACTGCTTTAAAAAACCTGGTATTGCGTTGGACCTTTACAAACATACAAATAACGGACAAAAATTATAAAATCATCTTTAAAAATACCAAGCTGGGTCAAAGTTCGGTAGTCATGACAGCGCATGTTACCTAGGGGGTTAAGAAATTCCATAAAGTGTCTTTTACATCGATATTCTGATCAATTATTTGTTAACCACCCTATGGAATGCCCTGTATGGGGGTAACAACCCCAAGACACCTCTATATAGAAGGTCGGTTCTTCATCCACTCCGCCATTTCTGCAATTATATTTTTATATATTATGTATTCTTTTATAGGTGAATATTATTGGACCGGCTACTGTTGGTGGAATCAAACCTGGATGCTTCAAGATTGGCAACACGGCGGGCATGATCGACAATATTATTGATAGCAAACTATACAGGGCCGGCAGGTCAGTAATATATATTTATATCTAGAAATTTCTTTCGTACGTTTGTATTTGGCTTAAATCCTAAACGGCTGCACCGGTTTTGATGGAATTTTTCTGTATGCTCAAATGAATTTAAGTTTAAAGTCATATTTTGATACTATAGATGTCGCTGCATTGAGTTTCAAGAAATTATATTTTTGTTTAGATTTTACGCAGCGTCTATTGAGACATATATAATATATATTTAAATTATATTATATTTCTGAGAGATATTTTCGTCCTTACAAAATACCTACCATAAATCTTAAAAATTAATTTTAATGCAAAATATTTAAGGCACACTGTTGCTATCTTCAAATACAGCGTCATCCCTTAGTGGTTTTTTCGGTCACCCACGGGTAAGATAGGGGGTGGTGAATTGTATTCTTACTCCGTCACCACACGCGACATACACGCCATCTATTGTAAAATATTGTCCCCATTTAATACTCTAACTTTTCAATTAGAATTGTATTAAACGATGACTCGAACTAATTATTTATTTTTAATATTTCAGCGTGGCGTACGTATCCCGATCGGGTGGTATGAGCAACGAATTGAATAATATAATATCTAAGGAAGCTGATGGTGTTTGCGAGGGTGTCGCAATTGGTGGTGACAGGTACCCCGGTACCACATTCATTGACCATCTATTAAGGTATGTTGATTTTTACATTTCATTTTTCAACTCTGACTGCATAAATGGTGTAGTGGTTAAGATAGAGTGCCAGTGTCGTAGATTCGATTTCTGCGTAGGACATTACTTTGTGTGATCGACGAATTGTTCGACGAAGTTTACAGACTCTTAATTTAAAGCATACATTCTTCTTTCTTACAAGGATTATTTTCATAATATCGAGTGTTGTAAAAAAATTAAAATTTCAACCCTTATCTAGGTACGAAGCAGATCCCAATGTGAAGATGCTGGTACTTCTAGGAGAAGTTGGTGGCGTTGAAGAGTACCATGTATGTAAAGCTATCACGGACGGTGTGATCAAGAAACCACTGGTCGCTTGGTGTATAGGAACATGTTCCGGTTAGTGCCTTCATTTAATTTGTATTATAAATTTAAAATAAATGGAAAGTGTGCAACAAATACGGATAAGTAAGCTATAAAAATGTCGCTTAAGTTCTTCTTCTTTATCCGAGTGACGGAGTAAGTATACAATTCACCACCATCCTATTTTACCCGTGGGCAATCTTAAAAGACGACTAACTAATAAAATATGCATATAACAAGTGATTTCGAGTTTTCCTAGAAGGAAAACTTGAAATATTTCAACACGTTGACCGGCATGGTACAGTAGATATATTTTCTCTCCTATTGTGCAGAAGGCTCGAGCCCAACAGTGGGGGGACGTATATGAGATAGGGTGAAGCTCTTCCTCTAGCGAACTAGTAAGACATACGGTCTTTTTACTTTTATATATATTTTTTTTATAAATAAATGAATGTTTTACAAAATGGTTTGATGATATACATCATATAATTAAAATGTTTCACTGTAATATAAAAGAGTCACTTTTGTTGGATGTCTTTACGACGTACTGTCTAGCTTATTTTTTAATGGTGGACATCCATACAAGTATTACCTTTTCTTAATTGCTTGGACAACGAATAAGCAGCACACCTGATGATAAGCGCTGGGCGGTCATAGATCTTTACAATACCAGGGGTATAGCTAGGTCTCCGCCTATCAACCTAAACCCATCTAGAATGTAGAGCTTTCTCTTTCCTTCACCGAACGAAGCGCAATACCCCGGATGGACTGGCCCGCGGCTGGAGATAGAGAACTATCAACACTACCACAGTCATCATCATCATCCACTGTAGGGCTCGGGCCTCCTCCGTAATGGGAGGGAAGTTAACCTACTATACCGCGCTGGTCAAGACGTGTTGGTATAGGGTTTTGTTTCGAGATTTCCTTCTCCTGCCTATGCAGGGGAAGGAAATCTCGATATGGCTAGTACCTATCACAGTGATAATGTCTAAACACGTTTCTAAACATTGATGATGTATTTTGTTTCCAGATATGTTCACTTCGGAAGTACAGTTCGGTCATGCGGGTTCGCTCGCCGGCTCAGCAATGGAGAAGGCGGTCGCCAAGAACGCGGCGCTGCAGTCCGTCGGCGCCGTGGTGCCAGACTCATTTGATACTTTAGGCAAAGCTGTTAATAAGGTATTGAATATAAAAATTTATGACTGGACAAGATCACACAGGCGGCACACGCCGCCCGTATTGACAGATGGGTTAATAATAAATAAAGACAGATGATTAAAATATAATACATAAAATTTTAAAATCAAAACGGAAACAGAAAAACTTCAAAAATGATTATTAAAATAAAAATTTAAAAAAAAAAATATCTATCCCTGTGGTGATGGCGTAAGAATATAATTCACCACATCTTTTCCGTGGGTATCCTAAAAGTTGATTAAGCGATATAATATGCATATGGCATCTGTGCATGAGAAGAAAAACTCGTAATAAAACCCTATACCAACACGTCTGACCAGCATGGTATAGTAGGTCAATTTCCCTCCCATTGTGGAGGAGGCCCGAGCCCAACAGTGGGACATATATGAGCTCAGATGATGATGATGATCCAAATTATTTGTGGTCGATGCAATATGTACTCTTATTCCATCATATATATTGTAAATAGTTTGGCCAATAATTTTACAACCGGCCGCCTGCGTGACGTCAATCCTCCTTGTGAATGTAATTGTTGACCAAACGGCATCAAATAAAGTCAACATAAAGCTTTCGGTCGACTTTTAAAACACCCACAAACAATGTAAGGGTTTGTAATATTCTTAGCAGCTACCTACACTGCTGATAAGTGCTCTAAAAAGTAAAAAAAAAACAAAGCAGTCGAGGACTGCCAACAGAAATTAAAACTTAAACCTGTGAAAAAATATTGGGACATATATGAGCTGAGATTGTGATAATTATGATCTAGGTTCAAAGTCTGCCTGCCTGTGATAATATTTTTTCGTTCTCTATTATTTTTCATAGAAAACCTATGTTTAATGATAAACCAATGACAGATAATTCAACAGTTTAGTAATGATATGCGTATATGTGAACAGGTATACCAGACGTTGGTGGACGAAGGCAAGATCATTGTGAAGGAGGAAGTGGAACCACCCAAAGTACCCATGGACTACGACTGGGCCAGGGTATGTGTATATTTTTAATAGATTTCCAATATACGTCGTGGTTGGTTTATTATTCTCAACATATATCCTGATATGGGGCGTCTGATATTATCCCAGCATAAGTCAACTGGTGATGGGAGTAGAGATTGGTCTGCTACTCCTGGTGAGGACATATCCTCACATTTCACACCTCACACACTCCATAGTTTGTCCAAAAGCTTTAGTTAGGCCAACAAAGTGCCATAATCCGCACAATAAAATTACGAAGCGTAATCAGATGAATGATGTTACAGATGGCATTCTTGTGGGAAAGCCTATGTCCAACAGTGAACGTTTACGGGCTGATGGATGGATGGATGGAATAAGATAAATTATTTTTTTAATATTTTAATATAATTTTCAAAATATTTTCACTCTTTCCCCACCCTCAATGAATATCAGTAGTACACGCCAAGATTATAAATATATCGGCGCTACAAAGCGTAAACGTAGAATACGACAAACTAAAATAATGTAAAAAAAAATATTGAAAGTGTGAATTCAAAATTATCGTTTTTGAATAAAATTCAAAAATGATTACTTTAGATTCACAAATATGTAAATAATAAATATTTTATTGAAAAATAAAATTGTATATTTATCATTTTGTGGATTTTTTTTACGTTTTTTTTTATGTTTACGCTTTCTAGCGTCTTTAATTACGTTAATCTCTCTATATAAACAGAAACAGAATATAAAAGGCGATATAGTTTGTAGATTGAATATAAGAACTTGTACAGTTCTTATATTCATTCTACAAACTATATACCTATACCTTACATAACTATATACCTTACATAATGTTCTCTGTTTGTCTCTGTCATACATGATTTCTACACGAACAAAGTTGAGAAAAAAATCAAGAAAAGCGCTACGGGATATTCTCACTTACACCCGTCAAAACGCCTCACAATATTAATATCGTAATATTTCACCAGAAATTGGGCATCATTCGTAAACCGGCGGCTTTCATCTCGACGATATGCGACGAGCGAGGTCAGGAGCTGTCTTACTGCGGTGTACCTATCAGCCAAGTGTTGGAGAGGCAGCTAGGAATAGGTGGTACCATCAGTCTGCTATGGTGAGTTTATAACTACAATTCATTACGACTTTTGTGTGGTGATGGAGTAAGAATACAATTGATCACCTGTTTGCTGTCGTACAAAATCACTAATGGATATAACATGCATATAACATATATACAAGAGAGGGTAAACTTGAAATAAAACTATACATATTTGACCAGGGTGGTATAGCTGGTCAATTTTTAGTGTAGAGGAAACTAGCCCAGTAGTGGGACATACCTATATGAGTCGAGATAATTGAATGATGATGTCGCGCCGCACAATATAGTATTTAACTGCAAAACCTGACGTTAAACTCCATTTTTTATTAGTTGCGGATACTGTATTGTTATTGATTTCACAGAGTTAAAATATAATTCACTAGCAGCTTTCTTGCGAATGCTCATCTCTGGTCTAGTTCGGGTGTCTTTAAATTTGATTTTATCATCTCGGCACACGTATGTCCCACTGCTGGGCTAGAGTCTCCTCCACACTAGTAGGAAAGTTGGCCTTAAACCACGTTGGTCAGACGTGTTGGTATAAGGTTTTATTTCGAGTTTATCTTCATTTGCATTGATGTTATATGCATATTTTACCCGTTAGTCATCTTTTACGATCACCCACGGATAGGATGTGGTGAATTGTATTCTTACTTCTTCACAACACGGAAAATACGATTAAGGGATATAATATACATATATCTATGCAAAAGGAAGTAAAGTTTGAAATAAAACCCTATACTAACCGGTCAGATAAGTATGGTATAGTAGTTTCTATGTTGGAGGTGCCTAGAGCCCAGCAGTGGGACATATATGAGCTAAAATTATTATAATATGCTTAACAAAATATGTACATATTCAGATTTTTATTTATTTTCCTAACAGGTTCCAAAGGGAGTTACCAGATTGGGCGTGTAAATTCTTCGAGCTGGTGCTCATCGTATGCGCTGATCACGGTCCAGCCGTCTCCGGTGCTCATAATACTATGGTCACCGCCCGCGCTGGGAAGGATCTCATCTCTTCAGTTGTGAGCGGACTGCTTACCATCGGAGACCGATTCGGTGGAGCCTTGGATCGTGCTGCGGCGGACTTTTGCACTGCTTATGACAAAGGGCAGCATCCACAGGAGTTTGTTAATGAGAAGAGAGCGAAGGGAGAACTTATTATGGGTATTGGACACAGGTAGGTACTTCACCATCCTTTTCTATGTGATGACGGAGTCATAATATGAATCAGCATCCCCTGTCTTGTCTGCGAGTGCAGTAAAAGATGACTAAGTGATATACATATAACATCTTTACAAATGAAGGAAAACTTCAAATTATATTCTACACTAACACATCTAGATCAGCGTAGGTTAATCGTTCTTCTATTGTGGAGTAGGTTCTATCTCAGCAGTGGAACTGCTGAAGCAGAAATGATCTACTAAGGTTTGAGTTTAAAATAAATTCATCTACGTGTTTGAATCGCAAAAATTATAAATAATAAAAATATTGGTTAAGATGTTGATCTGCCGTGGCGGTCACGTAGATTCGATTCTCACGCAGAGCAGTGCGATCCACTAATTGTGGTTCCGAGTTTGGATGTAGTTTGTGTCCGTTCATTATATATTATATATAAATATTCCGTTAATTATATATTCATAAGTTCGGTGAGCGAGAGAGCCGGAAGCCCAACTGGGGTGGGTTTGGGGTTTATATTGATATGCAGCGGCCTAGTTATACCCTTGGTATTGCAAAGGTCCATGGGCGGCAGTGACATTTACCATCAGATGTGCTGTCTGCTCGTTTGCCACTATAAGCAATAAAAAAAAAAGTTCGTTAATTATATATTATATGCCAGAGAAGGAAAACTCGGAAAAAACCTCATACCAACACGTTTGACCAGCGTGCTATAGTAAGTCAATTTCCTTTCCATTATGGAGGGGGTTCGAGCCCAATAGCGGGACGTATATGAGCTAAGAAGAATTATATATTTTTAAAGTCCCACCACAATACAAGAATTATTTCCTTAGTGCAGGGTGTTTTGTTAAAAAAAGGAGAAAATAAAAATACACTAAAAATATAGTGGGCAGTAAAGATGGATGGATGGATAGAACATTGACTTAACATTATTGTTATTTACAGAGTTAAGTCTATCAACAATCCGGACTCACGAGTACGCGAGCTGAAGGCGTACGTAACGTCACGCTGGCCCGCGTGGCCTGTCACCCGTTACGCCCTCGACGTTGAAGCCATCACAACGAGAAAGAAGCCGAACCTCATCCTCAATGTGGACGGTATAGTGGCAGCCGCCATGGTGGACATGTTCAGACATTGTCAGCTATTCACGCAGTTAGTATTAATTAATGTCATTCCCAATAGATGGCGTGTTAAAAGTTTTCCGTAAAGACAAGAATAAAAACGACAAATTGGTTACAGCTGCCACAGTAGCTTAAATAGTAAATCAGTTTCTATTTTTTGCTCCATAACTTGCAATAATTCCGTGTGGTGACGGAGTAAGAATACAATTCACCATCCTCTATCTTACCTGTGGGTAATCGTAAGAGACTACTATGGGTTATAAAACAAATATAACGTCTATGCAAGAGAAGGAAAACTCGAAACAAAACACTATATCAACACGTCTGATCAGCGTGGTATAGTAGATCAATTTCCCTTCTATTATGGAGGAGACCGGAGCCCACCACTGGGACATATATAAACTAAGAAGAACTTGCAATATTATTCGGCGTCCTGTTGAACGGGCCCTCGGATAAGTGCTCTGCTTGTGATCTAAGTAAAGAAAGAACATATTTGGTGACACTTCCGTCACCACCACCACCTGGTAATACATACACTGAAAATATACAATAATAGAATTGGATAATAGAATTAGAACAATATTTTAAAAAAATGTATTATAATTCTTTATAAAAAAATAAAAACTTAATACTTGTATAAATTTCTCGTCTCACATATTTACACCATATATTTCTATTCCTGCTCAGGATACTGTCAACCTTCATTTTACGCATGTTTATATTATTAACGATTGCATTTCAGTGAAGCTTTTCCGTTACAAAAACAACTATAATGCTATGAAAATGATTTATGCTATGATAATAAAAAATTAAATAATAATATTGCATTCCATCACTCCATATGGAGTCAGAATACTATGGTCTCCTTTACTTGCCTGTGGCATATTAAAAATTAAACAAGGGATATAAGAAGATGACTCACCGCGAGAGATGGAAAGCCGTGAAATAAAACCGCTATACGCATTTGTCTGACCAGCGAAGTGAGCTAATAGCCCTTAGTTGAAAGAGGCCTATGCCTAATAAATATTGCAATACTAGAAAAAATATCTTAATAATACAATAATAACCACAATAATATAAAAACAGTACTAATTTTTATTAATATAAAAATAATTGCAATATCACAAACATATCCAACCCTTACTTTGCTCGCAGATGTCGTAAAAGACGACTAAGAGCCTTATAACGACCTGGGCCAACTCCATCTGATGCCATTTGGTCAACAATTACATTCCCAAGGAGGGTTGATGTGTGGCAGGCGGCCGATCGTAAAACTATTGGCAATATCTTTTACAATATGTACTATGAAAGAAGAGTACATATTGTATCGACCCCAAGTAATTGTAATAAGAGTAGGAGAATGATGATACAACATACTACAAAAATAACCACAATACTACATGTATGTCTAAAACAAAACTGTTTAATTCACAGAGAGGAAGGCAACAGCTATATCCAGATGGGCTCGATCAACGCTTTGTTTGTTTTGGGCAGAACCGTCGGCTTGGTCGGACATTACCTGGACCAGAAGCGCTTGAAGCAACCCCTGTACCGCCACCCTTGGGACGATATCACATATATGACACCCCTAAATTAAAAACCTCAAAATTCAGGCCAAGAACGGAGGCAGGTGAAGAAGTATAATTTAAGAAAATATCAATTTTTATATATCCACCCGTTACAGTTCAGTACTGGACGTTTGTTTGTATTCTACGCTAGCGAAACAGCGCTTACAGCTACTAAATAACTGTTTCTAAATTATTCTTAGCAAGCCAATACTGTATCTTGGTCTGCAATGAAAGCACATTAATTAATAATTTTAGTTAGAGGGTTAATAAGCAAAAATGTTATGAACGCCTACTCCATTCCATCTTTACGTGGACTTAGATAGAGAGAGAATAGGGTAAAAATGTTTCCAAAAAAGGGTGAAGGGTACAATCATAATTGGATTTTTCTCAAATGTATTCTTTATAATTAGAGGATCTGTGTGAATGCTTTGCACCGTTGATAGAGAATTTATTACGTATATAACTGTAATCTAGTAAATTTGTTTATATGCGTTGATTTATCTAGGAGATTTAGCCGAGTTTTTAAAGAAAACATCAACTCTGAAATGCTTATTAATTTTTTGTCGGTAAAGGGGAAATTAAGTTTGAAAATGTCTTACAGTATTATTGTAAACATATGATGTCTACTAAAAACATCTTTAAAAATATAATATGTCTACACACATATATTGAAAATTCCCATCAAAAGTTAATGAAAGATTGCAATTATAACTCTAACATTTCTTCCTAATGTCTAATTTTGTTGGCCACCGTTTGCAGATAACTCTAGTGAGTTCAAAGTAATTTTTTTATTTTAATCAGGTAGTCCAGAAAGATATACTTAAAATACAGTTAGATTTTGAAATAAAATCAATGTGCTATTAATATTTTCTCTCCCTATCTTAGTTCTTATTTATTTTTATGTTCAGGGTTTAGAGAGTACTTGAGATGCAGCAATTCTTAAATAAAAAAAAAACATAACTTGAAATAAAATGGACCATTTACTTCCATATTTATTAATAGGGTAAAATTATAAACGAATATATTTTTACCCTGTTTATATTGTTACCCTATATAAAGAAACACTAAATATAATTTCACCCAATCACTAAATAAATAAAATTAATATGTTTTATAACATAATTTTTCATATGAAATTCGCTCTCAAATACTCATCCAATTTATTTAGATTTATTAGATCTGTTTTTAATGACGAAATATGGTAAAAGATACATTGAAAAAATAATATAATTTGTTGACATATTTAGCGTTTGTATAAACACAATATTTTATTATATTTTAGAAGTGAGAATCAAGCTTCACTTGGGGTATAAATTAACCACGTTCTAAAAGTATTAGCTATAATTATTGATGTGTAAAATATCATATCCCTATTACATTGGATTGAAACTTTAATAGTACTTTTATTTTTCGATGTATTCGAACTTAGGAAATATGAGTTTCAAAGAAATATTTTTGAAATTAATTGTCCATTATATGTATGAGAATTTATATATAATTTTTTGTGCCTTGTATCTCGTGTGTGGAATCGGTTTTACTCTCATTGAATCTATTGAAGTTTCACTTCAAATATGTAGGTATTAATGTAACAGTTACACAAATGTAGAACTTTCTATGTCATGTTATATAGTTACTGTACATAGTGCTTATAAAGAATATTCCTTAGTTAAAGTATCATACAAAAATAAAATTGCAAAAATTCGTCAATTTTGAGCTCCCAAGATTCAGGTCCTGTGGCAGATAGTCTGCTTTTTTGCAGCTTTTACAAATAAATTTCTCATAAAATCACTATTGCATAAAATTCAAGATTATATAAAAAAAATACAGTAATCTATGGGGACGGAGTAAGATTAGTTACCACCTGTCATTTCTTTTCTGTGGAAGTTGTTCAAGATTTTTTTAGGATATCCCCGTTTATACCAATAACTAATGTCTTTGCAAGAGAAGGCATATTCGGAATAATACCCTATAACACAAAATTTACTAGCTATTAACCATTGGTACTGTGTACCTCCTTTCCCCCCACTCTTTTACAAAAAAATAAAGCAGTTATACGGTACTTTAACTTTGGACGACAGAATAGGTGCTTACCCCATTGTGATGTATGCCAATGGGACTTCTGCGACAACGAATAAACTAATATATATTTACTAAGGTTATAAAAGGCTTTTACTGTTTAATATAGCTATGGCTAGCATAATGAAATTCTATATACGAATAGCTCAAAACATTGTGCAAGTTATAGCCCATGGGATTAAATAAGGGGATAAAAATTTACAAGGAAATACTTGAACTGTATTAAAATCACTGCAGCAGATATGTGCTTTTGGATTTAGAAACGTTTATCACTTGAAATGAAATAGGGGATGGTTGAGTGTATACTATGAATAAATTTTTTATAAGTACAAAAGAAATGAAAAAAAATGTTAATTTACCTAAGTGATTTCCAGCTTAGAAGACTCACCGTTATATATTGCGCTTTAAAATGTATATTTTTTATATAAAAATCGCATATATGTAGAGAGAAATAAGTGTTGAATTTATAAAGAAAATTGAAAAAGATAAGCGAAAAAAAATGTATGCACTTAGATTATAGTATGGAGTTGTAATAATTAAATCAAATTTAAAAATATTATGTTGATTTCATAACATCATAAAAATCCTAACAAATTTTACAATTACGAGTGTAAATCATTTCGTTTCCTAGGCTTTCACGCCTTAACTGATCGTTTTAAAATGTCACAACGTGTTAGGGCTACAGTAAAGATTATAGGACTCGTATCATTCAGGCAAATACTGTATTCTGCCCGAAGATTAGATAAGTTGATTGATAAAATTTTCACTAACGTGGATGAAATCGTCGAAAGTAAATAAATAAAATAATCGAGAGAAAATCTATGTAAAACTTATACTACATACTACTAAACTAATTATAACATCTAAACAAGATGTTATAAATAGTACTGCCCTTGTCAATTGGTCCTTAAAATCCTTTAAAATCACTAAAAATTACTTAACACCCCGAAAAAAATACGTGACTTTTAACGATTTTATATACAATCAGGTCAATCACAGAGGACAACAATATCTACAAGTAAAAGGGTTTCACCAATAACAAGACCACCAGCGCCAAGAAGAAACACCAAAAAGACATGTAGTCACTTAACATCTATGACACATGAATTGCGCTCTTAAAACTTTAACCAACTGCAATAAAGCCACTTCAAGAAAATTAATTTTATAAACAATCCACCATAAAAATTAAATTTATCATAAAAAGAGCACGTACAAAAAGTCTGTGGAATAACTTAAAATAGATAAAAAAAATACAATCAGGTATTTTTATCAAATTTGATTATAAAAATTCTTACGCTTTGTTTATAGGTTAGCAGAGTGAATTACGCATTAATAAATTTATTCTGTGTAAAATTAATATTTTACACAGAATAAATTTTCCAGAAATGTTTAGAACGTTTTAGAACTGAAATAATTATTACAATTCTAATACTAAAATTGCACGGTCCAAGGTATATTGTTATAGATTGTGTGTTAATGTAGAATTTGAGATTTTGATGAATTATTTTAATTCCCCGCTCCTGGAATGTCATGCAAAAATATTTGAGAGAAGTTGTTGTCACGTTGTCAATAAAACAACGCGAGTTACGGTTGAAATTCAATGACACTAAAAGTCTAACAAAATGCCGTATATTTTAATTAGAATACCGGGTAAGTGGGTGCAATTTAAATGGGAATTTATCATAATCTCATCTTACTCAGCACTGTTATAATATTAGATTGTCACATAAGTTAAATTGTTTCCTTAAATATAAAACCTTTTTTTGTTTTTAGATTTAAGATATAAAATTGAGTATTATGCCTAAATAAAATAATACTTGTTTCAAGAATGAAACTCAACACTCACGCTCAACACTGTCAAAACTGTATTATATGTTCTGTTTAACAATACCAGACTATTGTAATTACTTATTGACTATAGGTAGATGATCAACTAGTTTTATTCTTAAACATGACAATGAATAAATATTATGTGAAACTAAAGTTATTTTAATAACATTAATTGATATATTTATTTTATGGTATGTTGTAATTTGCGAGGGTTATATTGAATTATATAGTATTTCAATTATGTTCATAATGATATTGATTATTATATATGATGTCTTTATTATTGTTAAACTGAGTATTTAAATACTGTCCATCCCTTGCTGTCGTTTCAATAAGAATTGACAGTGTCGAGTGTGAGTTTTGAATTTTTAATCAAATTTTCTTTAATAAATTTATTAAATTATTTTTATTTCGATGATTATCCAATTTATTATGAAATTTCATCATTTCGAATTAATATTTTCATAATTTAATTAATTTACATTTAAATTGGATTGTATTCACTATTTGAAAATTTTCGAATTACAGTTTCAAAAATGTATCCATTTTTTTTATATGACAATTTATTAACTCGAATGTCGTTTTAATTTTTAAGAGCATTCGAAGTCATTAATTTGTATTCTTTACCAAGTCATAAAGATATTTGTGTAAACAAATATTTATTATAAACGATATTTAACTAAAGTACGTCGGCATGAATGTACCTTTTTTTTAAAATAAGGCTCTTTACACAGTAGTTTCTACCCCTTGTATGTGTCGCATAATTCCACATATTGTTTCAAACTGTTATTATTGTACGTTATTTGTGTTAAATCTAATTTATTGGTATATTTGTGAAAAAATGGTTGGTATGTAAATATTTGAAATTTGTCAACATAATTATTTGTCATTATATTTTTTTATTTACTGTAACCTTTTTTTTTTATTTAATTGTCCTTGCATTTAAATATCCTTGCATATGAGTACAGACGAGATTTTGTTTTCATGAATTTTGGATTCGATGGATACAAAAATTGAAATATTACTGTACAATCGAAAATACTAATAATATTTGGCCTTAAAGTCTACAATTTGAGATAAATTGTACTAAGTACTTTAGCCCATCGGTCAGGTGACACCATAGGGTGTTTTGAACTTTTCTATATCTTGTAAAACATATGTTTACGCTACTTACTATTACAACACCCCTGACGAATGTGATTAGATTTATATTCTCCATCTTATAGATGTCCCCGATTATTATTATTAAAAATAATATTATATACATATCATCACGCCATATCCCTTGCAGAGAAAACAAAGTGCGAGAGAACTCTATCCTTGCATACTTCACTCGCTTCCTCAACATTCATAATTCTCTTCATATACGCTCGCCGGTTTCGGCGACTTTACTCCACCTTCCTTCAGTACGTGACTAATCTGGTTTAGGTAGGTTAGTCTCGATCTCGCGCGGTACCTACATCCTTCCACTTTCGCATTGTATATCATCTTAACCAAACGTTCGTTCGGCATTCTTTCCTCACGTCCGAACCATCGGAGGATTCCCTTTCGCATCTTTACACCATCGAGTAGGTATGAAAGAGAGTATTGGTGCAAAGATGTGTGTGTGTAAAATAATATACATATATTGATATTAAATATCCCCGTGTGGTAAGGGATTAAAGAATACAAAGTATCGTATATGGTTTATTAGCCGTGGTTATTAGTATTACTTGGTAGGACCACGCTGTTGACAGATCCCTGTCTACAGCCGCGGGCCGGTCCGTCCGGGGTAGTACCACACTCTCGCAGAAGATCGACGTTTGAGTAATAGCAATGTGCTATTGCGCTTCGTTCGGTGAGCGGGAGAGCCGGAAGCCCAACTGGGTGGTTGGGGTGGGTTTGGGGTTTGTAATGGTAGGCAGCGGCTTAGCTATACCCTGGTATAGCAAAGGTCCATGAGCGGCAGTGACACTTACCACCAGGTGTGCTGCTTGCTCGTTTGCCATCATAAGGAATAAAATAAAAAAAAATATAACCATAACCAGAATAAAAACTGGCTGAGAAAGTACTAACAGAGACGCTGCACTCCTGGAGTAATTGCCAGCAAGCCACCTAAGCTGTTATAACGGAGATTATGCTTTTCGCGGAGATTTATTTATTTATTTATCAAGTCAAAAACGTAATAAGCTTACAGTGAATACCAAGTCGCTTACATGCTATATATACAATTTAATAAAATAATTTAACAATAAATATTATATCTAAATTTTTAACAAATTAAATATGCGTAATAATTATAAATATACAATAATTTAGGGTAAGTCATTACTTGAAATTAATGTAAATAAATTTATAATTAATATTACTTTTATTTATTTCTGTACAGTTTATTTAAATATAGTGAGACCTTTTTTTCCATTTGATCTACCCTGTCAAAAAATATGTCTGCATTCAGACTTGTTTGAAGAAAATTATTTATAAGTTCGACGGCTCTTCCAGTAGGCGTACTAGCAGCCTGGGGAAGTCGCCACGATGGTGGATAACTAAATAGTAGATGTTGCCGTCGCTTGGCAGCACGCATATATTGGTCCGGTACATAAAAGTATAAACATTCTCGTACCAATGGATTATCCACACTATTATTGAGCAAATAATAATAGTGCATTAGATGGGCAAATACTCGTCTAAGCTCAAGAGTATCCAAACTAACCATACCCGACACAAACATGGAAGCATAAAGAAATGGATAGTAACCATATACACGCTTATACAGGTATCGGGCAAATTTACGCTGTATTCTCTCAACCATTAATGTGTATAGCTTTTCTTTTGGATTCCAAATAACACAGTTCTGTTGTACTCTAATTTACTACGGACATACGCATTATATAGTAGCTTTACTATGTCAATATTACAAAACTGTGAAGATGTTCGAATTATAAATCCCAAAGACTTATTAGCGGCTTTACATACAGTCCCAATGTGGTCATGAAAATTTAATTAATTAAATTTAATTAATTAATTTATTAATTTTGAATCGAACAATAACCCGAGGTCGCGTATTGCGGTAACGCGTGGAAGTGACTCTCCAGCTAATACATAAGTATTTGTGATTGGAGAACGAGAGCGACTGAAAATTATTATTCTACACTTGGATACATTCAATGGTAATTTATTTGCGTTACTCCACTGAACGACTGCGTCTATGTCAGTTTGTAGCGCTTCACAATCTCTAGTATTTTTTATAGTAGCAAATAGCCTCAGGTCGTCAGCGAACATAAGGCATTCTGCATTTGACAGGACGGTTGGTAAGTCATTTATCATGGCCAGAAACAGGGTTGGTCCAAGGGTGCTGCCTTGACTTACACCAGAACGCGTATAATAATGTTGCGACTCATAGTTTCCTACCCTTACGTACTGTTTGCGATCCCTGAGATATTCTGCTACGAAACCTAGAAGGTTTCCATCCAATCCTAACAATGAGAGTTTGTTTAAAAGGACATCGTTATCTACAAGGTCAAATGCTTTCGCGAAGTCAAAATATGCTGCGTCTATTTGGCATCCCGCCGCCATTTTAGTTTTTACGCAATCCATGAATCTAACATGGTTGGTTAGAGTAGAGCGCGCAGGTCGAAACCCATGTTGTGAGTCATATTTATATATATGCAACAGTGGAAGTTTAACGGACTGATGATGATTAAATAAAACAAAAAACAGAATATATATATTAATTTTTTATTTCAATAAATCCCCTAACAGACAAACTGTCACGATAGCGAAACGCAACAACTTAAACAAATATTAGAATACAAATTAAAGTTAAAATAAAAAATTGCATTCGCGGTTTTATAAATAGAACAAAAAAAATAAAAATTATAAATCAGTACATCTGGCTTGAACTTAAAATAATTTACAAAATATATTATTTTAATAGCGATTATAATTCTTAGGTGAAAAGGGCTCGAGGCTACGGAAGCGTATCTATTAGGGCAATAAGGAGCCTACACTTCTAAATGTGACCAAGGATCTCAACTTCATAAAAATTATAAATATTACTATAGACCAGGGGTCCGGCCACCCTTTGAGTCGTAAGTGCCAAAAATTAGAATTTATAAATGTTTAAAGTTTTTAAAGAGACACAATTTATTTTTTAGCAACATTAATTTGTGCTTAATGCTCGTTAATGAATTCAGTACCATTTTTAAATGTTTTCTTTATAAAATATTTTTTGCGTATGGAACTAAAGAGCCGCAACTTCACATCCAAGGAGCCGCATGTGGTTCGCGGGCCGCAGGTTGCCGACCCCTGCTATATTGCCTATAGCAATAAAATATAATTTCTTTATCTTATTGTTGAGAATATGATTTTTAATAATTTAAAGGTTGTTGAGAAACCTGTCCCCTAATATTTTGCAAAAGAAGTCTCAAATCCAAATTATCGCTCAAGTTGGAGGAGCTGTGGACTAAAGTATTTTGTAAATGCGAGCTATTTCAGTACGGTTACTGACAACCTCGCTAGACAATAAGGTATCATAAAGAGATATTTTTAAATATAAACCTTTTTAAAAAAATATATATTCGAAAATATCTCACTACATTGAAAAATATGAGTTATTTAAAACTTATTATGGGTTATTCAAAATTTATTACTTTGATATTTGACGAAACTTCTTTTGTGTAATAGTATTTTTATTGGTAGTTAATTTTTACTGACAGTTGTCAGTTTCATAAAATATTTCGATTCAAGAAAGTAAAAATACATTATAATTTTTTTAATTAAAAATAAATTCGATTTTAATGTATAACTATAGCGTTCCCAGAGACAAATGTACATTTTCTTGTCATAAATAGAACAATGATTTGATACAATTGTATTTATCTATTATAAATATAGTTTACAAATAAATGATGATTTTAAATAAAATTTTAATATAACTTTCATAAACGAGTTTATTGAAAATTCTTCAGCTTTTAACTTGTCGACTGTCAATAGTTCTTACACATTTTTTAATTTTGTCAAATTATGACCACTCGCTGTCGCGAGTCATAATTTTTTTAACAGTGAGCGGTCATACTTTCACGATAATGAATGGTGATTATTTAATTTTCTGTCAACCTGTCAAAAAAATATGACCACTCGCGACAGTGAATTTTTTGACAGTGAGCGGTCATACTTTCTCGACAATGAATGGTGATTATTTAATTTTATATATTACTAAACCTTATAATATATTGTATATATTATTAATTAATCCGGATTTAATAATATTAATTGTGAATATTTGAAATAAAAAAGATAATAATATTTTTATTATTTAATCATTGTTACAATTTTTTTTACATTTCCGTGATAAATATTGTCAGTCGACAAGTTTTTAAAACAAAACATGCATTGTGACTATAACTTAGTTTTAACAAATAACCTTAAAACTATGAGTTCGAAAAAAAACAGAGTATATAAAATACTAACACTGAAAAAAAACTGCTAACATTATTGCCATAATAATAAAATCATAATCATAATGATAAAAAATATTCTTAATAAATACTAACTATAAACTATGAGTAGATAACAAAAAAAAAGGAATTATAATAAATTATTTATACAAATTTTGGTACAAGACATCCAATTTTTGGACAAATTATATTATATAAAAAAATAAAATTTTCTATATGCAGGGTGACTTTGAAATCGTGTATTTTTATCAGTACAAGGTAAAAATAAATAAGGAAAACAATCAAATAAGGAAATGTAGCATTTGGGGGACCGTTAATACCATTGTATAATATAAAAAAAAATAACTTTCAGATAATAAAAACTTAGAAAGAATAGCGCCGGGCAGACATGTAACTCCTCAAATGGCGGGAGACGACATCATAACTAAACGCTTTAGCGTTAAAAATCAATCAATGGTAGTTCACACGCAATTAATTTAGAATACCTAATCATTTCAGATACTCACTAAGTCCTATTAATGATTTTTATTACTCTTTCACGTCGAAACTGATTTTCCTACTAAAATAATCCGCGAGAAACGGACAACATATCATAGATTAGCTATTACGAGTAATAATTGAAAAATTTTAAAAGAGTTAAAAAAATACACGAATTCATAACTTTTATTCATCTATATATAAAACAAATGATATCCCTCCATATATTTATTTATTTATTTATTATTATAATACAAAATTCTCTTGGGGTGGGGTCAAAGTTTACAGTATCATAGTGACGATTCCTATATAATTCAAAGAACACAATTGTTTTTTGCCAGTGAATATTTACAGAATGAATATGACATACAAACTCAATCGTCTTCCATTTAAACAGATCTACAGGGTGCCGATTTTATTACTAGAATAACTTAAACTAGGTGTAGGAATGACGTCATAAAAAAACAATAAAGTTAGGTGCAGACTCCTAGCTCTGCCCAATCCCGAGATAAAGTGATTTGTTTCTTATCAAAACAATAGGTTTGCCAGCGTACATTGACCTGTAAGTACATTTTTACCCAGCTGTGCGGCGGTAAGCGTAGCGAGAGCGGGACTATTTGCCTACTAGTTCAATGTCACACGCATGAGTATATGCCTTCATCGAACTTTTATAGTACAAGCGTATTGACCGCTTATCATTAGGTCAATTTAATAAAAAAATAGATACTATTTTTTTTCACTGATTTGGAGAGTGTATCATGGTCTGATACACCTCCTTCAAGGATTCTACTAATTAAATCGGCAACCTGTATAATGATGGAAGCAATCTATGCAGTGTTTAGTTCAAAATAATTTTAGATTAAAGTAGAAGAGAAGCGAATGAAAAGATGAAATAAAACTGTTAACCAGTATATCAGATCAAATTCCCTCCAACGTGAGGACAAATGATAGAGAAAGAGAGAGAATGGTACATATATTGATAAAAATAAATGTATTTATTAGACTTTCATTAAAATATTTTTTTCATTTAGTATGTGCGAATACCGTATTCACTCTGTATAATGAATTTCGTCACTATATACTTTTTACTAATAGTAAATAAACTATTAGATATATGGGAATGATTTGTTCGTATGTTTTGAAATTAAGTTTTATTATTAATTACCTTAGAGCTTACTCAATCTCACTTACGCTCATCTGCCCGACTCGTTAGGAAAGAGAAGGAATCGTTAAGAATACAATTTGTCAGGGAACAAAAAAATTAAGATCAAAAGCAGCACTCTACTGAAAAATTTATAACAGTGAATTTGATCGCCAATTGGCGTTTGTGGCATTATATCATCTGTCGTAGAGAAGCCAATGTCAAATAGTGAACGTTAATCAGCTGATGGAGAGTTCTATGCAAACGCTTTATGAATGTTCGTAAAAAAAGCGTTGAAATGGAACAAATATCAATTGGAGGATTTAACACGTCAAAGATTTTAAAGCGAGACTTTTATATATATAGACTTTATGACAAATATAACATCCAATATTTTATGTTTTATTTCAACGTTTATTTAATGTAATTTAAGAAAGCTATCTTTCAAATATAGCAAATATTGGTCCCGGATTTTCCGATGAGTTATGGAGTGTACACCTGTCATAGTTTATTATTTGGGGTTCATTTTAATTCTGTTTTTTTTTTATTACCATTTTATACAACTGCCTAGTCCTTTTTTTAACAAGGTAGAAGTTTATATTCTCAATAATACGTACCCTCTAATTATCAAATTATTTAAATAAATACGCCAACAATAATCATAATTTAAAAACATACGAACAATTTATGATAAAAATGAAAACTTACAGGTGATATTACTTTTTTTTAAATGATATATTTTTTTTTAACTACATATTTTTAAAACAATACAACGTCAAATATGAACGAAACAGTGTTAACAGGCGTTGGTATTTAATTATGATACGAAATAGTCGTCCTTTAATTGTATGATACCAGACTTTTCAAGGCAGTAACAGAAATATAACATGCTAGAAACATCACAAAAACAAATAACAAATATTATCATAACAAAAACCATTCCATACATATGTCTCTAAAAAGGGAAGCAGCACACCTGATGGTGAGTGTTACGTAATGCCTAATACTTATGGACCTTTGCAATATTAGGGGTACAGCTAGATCAGAAAGTTGGCTTTCCGGCTCTTTCACTCACCGAACGAAGCATAACAACGCATAACCATTGCTCAGACGTAGATTTTTCTGCGAGAGTGTGGAACTACCCCAGACGGAGGTAGACAAAAAACTGTCAGAAGCGTGGTCCTACCACTGCAAAATTCACGAAATTAGGACAAATTTAAATTAAACTTACGAACGCGTAATTTTGTCACGTTTTTACCATAAAAACTCTGGTATCATAACCAAATAAGAATCAGAATCGCAATAACTTCTCAGCGTGGGTGTTATCATCACTTATTCTGCACGCGTATGAAGTATCATATCTAAGCACCAACTCCGTTTTAAATAGCGCCATTTTGGCTCAGGAACTAGTGATTACATGTATATAATTTTTTTTATTATATAACTATATACTTTTTTATCTACACCTTATTATATAAATATAATTATTATTATACGACGGTTTTCATACATTTGACAGTTAATATAATATACAAATATATATTAATTCTCTTATATAAAATGCAATTAAACATTAAGAATAGGAACGTTAATAATATTGATCGTTAATTTTTAGAATAAAATTATTAAATCAATCTTGCAGATAACTTTTACAAATCAAGGCCATATTGATTAAATTAGAAAAAATGGTGCTATATCTCAACTCTATATAGCGACATTGCAAGTAGATATTTAATTAAAAATAAATACGTTTTTAATCTCATATTGCTTAATTTAATTCAATGCAGCCTACAAATGATAGTTTTAGATTTCAAGTAAGCATCTCGAAGATTTTAGATGCAAGCAACTAGAAAAAAAAGATAGGATTTAGAATGATACGTTTTAAAAACAAAAATCCGCATAATTTAAGTGCCATAGCATGGGGATTTACAAAAAATTAATTAACATACAAATAATACCTCAAACTCGAAATGATTTATTTTTGTGTAAAAAGCGTTGAAATTGAACAACTACAAGGTGCTTGGGAATGGTACTTATTGGATATTCAGCATGTAAGATTACTTATAAAAACCCAATTACAAATTATAAAATAATTAAGCATATTAAATGCTAAATTTCAGTAATTTGAATGTAAGTTTACTATTTACACCACTAAGTCAACTGTCAAATCAACGAATCGATAATAATCGACGTTCCTGTTCTTAATCAAATCGCATTATACTTATCCAATATTTAACAAACTATTAACCGTTAAAGATTGTCATTTTCATTTAAAATGTACTGTATGTATAGTTTAAACATATTCACAACTACCGATTTTAAAGGACATATCGGATATTTCCAGGTACCGATTTTACTTTGTGGTGGCAGGGCGAAAAATTATTAACTCGTATAGGAGATGTTAAGCCTCAATCAGAAATCTGTTGGTATTTAGAACAGATGTAATAAATTTCTAATAGATTTGGTTTCAATCTAATAAGCTTTTTACTGACTTTTAGTTTATAAATAAACCCACTGTTGGGCTCGAGCTTCCTCCGTAATGGGAGGGAAATTAACCTACTATACCACGCTGGTCAGACGTGTTGGTGTAGGACTTTGTTTTGAGATTTCCTTCTCTGGCATAGATGTTATATGCGTTTTATATCCCTCAGTCGTCTCTTACGATCACCCACGGGTATGATAAGAAGTGGTGAATTGTATTGTTACTCCGTCACCACACGGAAAAATTATACGTACAATTAAAAAATATTTTCATCGTCTTCAAATCGTAAGATTTGGTTTTTGTCTACAGATAAGTTTGAATACCATGCAGGGCGAGCGTCGTGGCATTATATGGTTTTTAATCCATCAATTCAGTTTGAAAATTGTCCTATAAAAGTGTGACTGGATAATGATTTTATTACGATATAAATTATTCCATCCATTGTAAATATATTTAAACTATATAGAGTACATTAATTTATAAAAAAAAATGTAAATAATATATACGTATAAAATTAATTTTTAAAAAATATAAAATATTTTTAAGTTCAAAATAAAATTAAGATAATATACGTTTTATATATATAAAAAAATGAGTTAATCGCTCAGAAAAGTTCGTTTACATTTGAAACTTTTCAGTACTGTCAATCCTTTGCTGTCATAACGGTTTGAGATGACAGTGTCGAGTGTGTGTCAATTTCAAAACTTAAATATTATTTATTACTAAATTTCATTAATTATAATATAATAAAAATATATAAAGAATAATATAACCCATAATATAATTTAACAATAATTAAAATCTATAATAAAAAATGATTATATATTACAGACTATATAATAATTACAATTTTGAGTTTTAGTTTTAATTATAAACTATATTTATACAATACTCAATATGTTTTTTTTTTGTTATTTATGGAAATGTTTGAATGTTTTTTTTTCTTAATAGTCCTATTGATTATTTGAAGTAGACTTATAAACTGAAATTATTCATGGTCATAACTATCATCTAATGTAGGAATCATTTCTATACAGTATATGAAATTCTCTATTTCTTCACTGTACAGATATTAAAACAAGTTTTAATATATATCAGTCATAACTACGAAAAAAATACATAATAATGATGATTAGTCTATTAAACTATTAGTCTAATTCATTTTATTTAGTCTAATTCGTTAACTATATGTATTTTTTTTTCAAATATTTTTTTAAGGTCCCGTAGTTTAAATCGGATTATTTATGCAAATTCATTTTCTAATATTATTACTATGCGTGAATTTGAAATAATAATATTTAAAATATTAATTTAATGAACCTGAATTGTTTCTATTGAATCACAGGTGGATTGGAAAATTTAATGAGAAATTTCAATACACGTTTGACATCTATGATATCGTAGCTAGTTATGGGGGGATGCTCTTAGGATAATTCCTAGCTACATTTATACATTTAGCTTCTTAGCATCGCCGTATTGGTGATAACAGCTAGGCCACTTTAAAATTAACCGCTGGTATACTTACTATATTTAATTTCTAATTACGCGTACTCGTCACACACTTAGAAGAAAATACGTGTAAGTACGCCATTTAGGCAGTCGCTTATCTTGACAAAAATGAAACATATTTCTCGCTCTCATAACTTCATATAAATAAATAAATGACAAACCCAACTCTATGTCTTTACAAAACTGTTTGATGTGCATAATTAAAATTATTTCTCTATAATACAAAAAAAAAACATTTCTATTGTAAGACTATAGACACATCATGCCTAGATCTTTTCTTATATCTTATTATCAATAGTAATTATTTAAAAAAAACTAATATAGTGTATTTGAGTACCATGGTTTTCATATGTAGCTTTAGCTCTTATCACCGATAAGAGTCAATTCAGACCTGACAGATTACACAAGTTTAAAATTTTAAATAAATGTTTTTTTTTTATTATAATTCTGCTATCATGGTTGTAGATACAAAAAGCCTTAAATAAACAAGTTCTGTATTGGACAAATAAAATCGCCCTAAAAATGGTTACGAATGTTCAGAGACGGACCCAGGAAGAGACATGAAATCAAGTGCAAGGCAGACTATTTCTATAGAGTATGGGGTTTTTTTTTGTTATTATTTTGGTTAGTTTTGTATCACAATAATTATTACTGATTTATATGAGTACCACATATTAGAAATGTTAGTATTTTTACCAATTGAACATCGTATTTTTGCTATCTTAATTTTTATGAAAAAAGTCCTGAATGTTTCAGTTCTATTAATTTCAAATCAATTATTTAGTTGCATGAAAACTATTTAAACACAATTACTAAATAATACATTTTCAATTTTAAAACATTTCATCAAATCTAAATTGTATTTATTTTTTTAAGTATATTAAAAGAAGAAAAAAACCAAAAGGAAGAAAATATTTAACTCTCACAAGAAGACACAAAGTAAATTAAAAAAAACACCTATTACAAAAAGATTTGTATTTTTTTTTTGTGTATCAATGACTGCCAGATGTGAATTGACTCTAAAACGATAGTCAGTTTTTACAAAAAAGCTTTCTTTATATTAAAGATCATATTTATAACCTATATCATACATATACCGTGACCATCACGTGTGCTCCTCTTCCTCCGGGAGGGATTTCCTAGCCGCAACAATGGTAAGGTCTGGTCTGGTCCTCATGAGGGCTGAAGGTGAAGCGGGAGTGGCAGCAGTTGCTGGAGTGGACTCCGTCCCTCTGAGAGTATCGAGTGATGCCACACGAATGGACGGCCACTTACCACCTAAAAAATAATGATTTGTTTATTGATCTATTAATAAATATTTAAAAAGATAATTTAAATTATTTTTGAAATGTAACATTTATTTTTAAACATTTTAAGATATTTTCAAAATGACATATTTATTTTTAAACATTTTAAAATATTTTTGAAGTGACATATTTGTTTTTAAACATTTTAAAATATTTTTGAAATGTGTTATTTATTCTTAAAATTTTTAAATTATATTTGAAATTAAATGCAGTATTTTTATACTTTTAAATTATTTCTTTTCTTTTCCGTGGGGAGGCTTATGTCCAACAGTGGACGTTTACGGGCTGATGGATGGAAATTATTTTTTAAGACTCTGTAGTGATCGCCTGCTCGCTTGCAAATCGTGGCGATTAGAGCATTATGGACGGATATACTGTATGGATGATCGATAATATCAAATTACTGAAATTTAACATGCTTGATGATTTATAAAAACTTGATAACGAGCGAAAATTTATTGTCACACATGGGATTCGAACCCACGCCTATTGGAAATCCGTTCCAATCGTGCTACCAATTACACCAGCGTGAGCTGTCGTATAACGTTCAATTTTCGGCTCGTATTATATTTTCGTCTTTAAAGGAGACGTGTGATAGAATACCTGCCATATATTTTTATAAGGTACATACTTTTGATTACTGATGGAGTATGGTTAAGATATTGACCTGTCATGTCTAGTGTTCGATTCCCTTGGAGGACAATAATTTGTACGAACCACAGTCTATAGTACCGAGTCTAGGTGTAAATTATGTCCGTCAGTTGCATATTTGTAAAATCACCGAATTAACTTTTTAGAGCGGGTGTTGTCTTTTGAAAAAAATTTAAAACACTGTTATATCATATTCGCTACTATTTAGCACTTCCTCTGCATTATATTTTCATAAAATTATTTAATAGTATAGCTATGTACGTCGCCTCGCTTTCGTTAATGTATATTTTATATATATTTTTTCTATCCCAAAGGTACATATTCTTTGCTAGATGAAAGATAGATTTTTCTGTATCTTTGACAACGTTTGTCTCACCGCAACACAAGAACTATTTCTGTAGTGCAGATTGTAAAAAAAAAGTACTTGGTGGTGCAGTCGTCCCGGTGGCAGGGGGCTGCTGCTTGGCATCATACGTGGTGATCACAGTCGCCGGTATTGGTTCTTCATCAGTCATACTGCCTACTAACACTTTCTTCACCGGCTGTAATACCAATAGAATTATATAGTGGGAAAAGAATAATCGCTTCTTATTTTCAACTGATTTTTTTTTGTCATTATGCTGGCAAACGAGCAAGCAGCACACCTGATGGTAAGTGTCACTGCCGCCCATGGACGTTTGCTATAACCAAGGCTATTAGCTAAGCCGCTGCCTATCATTACAATCCCCAAACCCACCTAGTTGGGTTTCTGGCTCTCTCGCTCACCGAACGAAGCGCAATAGCACATTGCCATTACTCAGACGTCGATCTTCTGAGGGAGTGTGGTACTACCCCGGACGGACCGGCCCACGGCTGTAGACAGAGAACTGTCAACACCGTGGTCCTGCCACTATTGAAGTCTTGTTCTTGCCAGTGAGTTTCATAAAATACAATTAAGGGATATAATATACATATAAAATCTATGTTAAAAGAAGGAATACTTGAAATAAACCGTATACCAACATGTCTGACAAGCGTGGTATACACATACATACATACATATCATCACGCCATATCCCTTGCAGGGTAGGCAGAGAGAACAGAGTGCCAGAGAACTCTATCTCTGCATACTTCACTCGCTTCCTCAACATTCATAATTCTCTTCATACACGCTCGCCGGTTTCGGAGACTCTTGACTCCACCTTCCTTCAGTACATGACCGATCTGGTCTAGGTAGGTTAGTCTCGGTCTCCCTCGGTACCTACATCCTTCCACTTTCGCATTGTATATCTTCTTAACCAGGCGTTCTTTCGGCATTCTTTCCACATGTCCGAACCATCGGAGCATTCCCTTTCGCATCTTTACACCAATACCCTCTTTCATACCTACTCGCTCTCTTACGTCGTCGTTACGAATGCGGTCGGTCAGCCTAACTCCACAGATTTTCCGCAGAGATCGCATTTCGACCGCATTAATTTTACTATCATACTCTTTTCTGCATACCCAACTCTCGCTTCCATATAGTAATGTTGGGACAAGCACTGCGTTATGTATTGCTACACGTGCCTTCTGGCTGAGGTGGTGGCTGCCGAAAAGTTGCCCCAACGCTCCGTTCACTCTATTTCCCGCATTCACTCTTCGCTCTATATCAGTGGTGTACCTTCCATCTCGGCTAAATCCACATCCAAGATATACAAATTCATCCACTTGCTCTAGTACATCATTACCTATTGTTACTCTTACATCTGTTCTGGTTTTATCTCTTTCAAAGACCATTATTTTGGTTTTGCTCACATTCACGCGTAGACCCCTTTTCTTACAATCTTCTGTCATTGTGTCGACTAGGGTCTGCAGGTCAGTCGCTGACTGTGCCAGCAGGACTGCATCATCTGCATAAAGCAGAGCAGTGACCACTGAGTCGCCCATCTGGACTCCCACATTCATATCGTTCAACCTTTGGAGACATTTATCCAGATATATGATAAACAGCCTGGCTGACAGAACGCACCCCTGCTTAACGCCGATATTGACGTCAAACCAAGGCGACATTCCATCATCCAGCCGCACACAGGCTCTACAGCCCATGTAACTGGACTGCACAGCCTGTAGCAGTTTACCGTTAATACCATACTCCGGTAAAATGTCCCAAAGTTCCTTTCGTACAACCGTGTCAAATGCTCTCTCCAGATCCACAAAACTGCAGAAAACCCTCTGACCTAGAGCCAGATGCTTCTCCACAATGTTGCGCAGAGAGAACACTTGATCCATGCATCCCCTTCCACTCCTGAAACCTCCTTGTGTCTCACACAGTAAACCATCGGACACCATCCTCATTCTCCTTTCAATAATTTTTCCATACACTTTTGCTGCCAAACTGGTCAAGCTTATGGCTCTGTAATTTGCGCAGTCATAACGTGAACCCTTGTTTTTAAACAAAGGCACGATGACTGCGCTATTCCAGTCCCTGGGAACCATTCCCGAGCTCCAACATAAATTGAGGAGCAACAGGAACGCCTCCCAGACACAAGAGCCACCGAGCTTGATCATCTCGGCAGACACCATATCAATGCCCGCTGCCTTACCATTTTTCAAACTTCTTATCGCCCATTCAACTTCATCCATACTGATGCCATCGGAGGACGCCGTTGTCGAATGTTGATCTACTAAACCACATCCAACACCGGCGCCAACCGTAGCATCCGCATACATATCGCCAAAATATTCACTCCATCGGCTTAACACGTCTTGTGTTTGTGTAAGAATGTCTCCACCTTTAGACCTTATTTTATTCATTCTGAAGGCTGACCAACCACCCCGAGACTTCTTCACCTCCCTCCAAAAGAGTTTGGTGTTACCCTCGAAGTTTTTAGTCAGCCTATCTTCTGCACTCATACTTGCTCTATCACGTTTCTCTTTCACTAAGGCCTTGGTGTCATTCTTACATTGCCGATATATTTCTTTCTTCTGTTCAGTCATACTGTCATTCAGATTCAAAGAAGAGACATAGTCCAGCCACGCTTTCTTCTTTTGCTCTACGGAAGCTGCCACTTCCGCATCCCACCATGCATCACCATTTGTTTTTCTATGCTTCTTTGAACTTCCACATACTTCTTTCGCTGTATCTACCATACTCTCTTTCAATACTCTCCAGCATTCTTCAATGTCCGATTGCGGCTGGCTTGCCATCGTCAGCCGTTCTCGGACACCCTCTGCATACTTTTCTCTTACACACTCTTCTTGCAACCTTTCAACCTTTATTCTTTCAAGCCCTCCGAAGTGGACACGCTCTCGCCAGTGCCTCCACTTTCTGAACAGACCACTAAATCTCGCAATAACGAGATAGTGGTCCGTGTCGACTGTGGGGCCCCTGTAGGCTCTTGCGTCCAATATTTTGCTTCGGAGGCGACTGTCTACCAAAATTAAATCTATTATGCTTTTCTGTTCATTCCTTCTCCATGTATACATATGGATGTCCTTATGTTGGAAAAATGTGTTTGACACAATAAGGTTTCTCTCCATGCATACATCCGCTATGAGCCTACCTGCGTCGTTCACTCTCTTATCACCAAATGGACCAAGTACGTCCTCATAGTCGGGACGCTTGGTCCCCACCCATCCGTTCAAATCTCCGCATACAATCACGCGTTCACTGATTTCTGCCATATCCAGAACTTCCCTAACATTATCCCAAAACTTCTCTAGGTCTGATGCCACCGAGGATCCTACGGGAGCATATGCTACAACCATGAATACCTTGGTGACACCTAGTTTTATACGGACCCAGAGAAGTCTGGGATCATACATTCCGTAATCCTTCACACCTGAGGCCAAGCGAGAGGACAACAGCACTCCTACCCCCATGCTGGCTCGATCGCTCTGTGGTACACCAGACCACAGAGCCATCCCGCCACCAGGAAGATCGCAGGCGTCGCTGCCCCTTCGCTTGGTCTCTGTTACACAGAGCACGTCTAGCTGTTTGTCCGCCATGACGGATGTCAGCTCGTGCAACTTACCTTCCACACAACCTCTTACATTCCACGTGCCCACCCGGCACTCCGTTCTCCTCGACTCGCCTAACTGGGCAAGGCGTGATGGGTGGCGGCCCCCATCGCCGCAACTGCCGATGTTCGTACCGACGGGGGCGGGTCGGTACGCGTCGCCTCCGGGGGACGCCCTAACCCGCATTGCGGTACGCATTTCGAGCCGGATTAGCAGTCTAATTAGACTGGCAGGGGACGCGAACGAGCACGCTCCGGACTATGCCCCCCCAAGCGTGGTATAGTAGGTCATTTTTTCTCCTGTTTTAGAGGGGACTCGATCCCATTGGATCGTATATGAGCTGAGGTGATGCCCAATAGTGTAGGTCATACATATCTGTCTGTATATTTCAAATAGATTACCTTATCGCTGGTATTAGTGGGCGGTGGTAGGTTCTTCCGTGGGGGCTTAGCGGTGGCGGGCTGACCACCGCTATAGGTGCGCGGCCTCATCTTCAACGATGGGTCCATCTCTATGGGAATCGGCTGGTCGAAATCTATATACAAACATATCAAGCTAAACGACAGCTTCTCAAAAGATAACTTAAAAAAAATATAAATGAAGGTCTTTAAATGCAATTTTTTTATTCAAATTACATTAAATAAAAGAGGGACTTAAGGAGCTATTTTTTTATATAAAAAATACAACCAAATTGAGTCGCCTCTATTTGTCAGTGGATTAAAATTTTCTATTATAGCTAGAGGGACTCGAATGCCAAGGCGCGGCATAACGTATTATTATGCCGTCACGCAGATAACAATAATAAAATTAGTAATTTGCTTACATTTTAAATCTTCTGATATATATACACTGTTGAGTATGGCTCTCCCCAAGGTAAGAGCCTTTAGTCTACTATACCACGCTTTCATCTTGTCGTGTTCAATGAAGAAATAATACGATTCTCCACTCTTCTAATTCACTCTTGGCTGTCTAAAAAGACGATTAAGGAGTGTAATAAAATATGTAAGAGAAAAAAGACTCGAAATAAAAATACAAGGCGTTTGACCAGCGTAGTTATAGTGAGGTCAATTCCCCTCCTATTGCAAAGGAGATACAATCCAGCAGTTCATTAGCCGAGATGATGACACCAATTTGTCCAGTCGAATTGAGATAAGATATTATTTTAAGTTTTTCTTCTCTTGCAGTGAAGTATTTCTTAATAAATATATACGTTACCCATGGGAAGTAAGTAGGGTTGTAACCATGTTTTCTTACATATCATTCTTCTTACTTCGTCAATATAGAAAATTCTAGATATTCTTGATAAAATTATAGTCTACCTTTATCAACTATACCGAACTCAGCGAGATGGGCCGCCAGGTTCGCCATGCTGACGCCCAGAGCCTGTGCAGCCGCGTCGAGCGATATATCACCTCGCTGAAGCCGGTCTAACACATCCGAAGGTCCTTTCGTTTGCCAGAAGTCCCTCACCGCTCTAAAATAGCAAACAAAAATAGCATTAATTTTTTTTTAACCAATTTAACTAAATGCCGTGATCGCCACACTTGACAAATGGGTTGATGATGCAGTTGAGATTATGAATTTCCCCAGGAATAGCCTGAGGTCCACTTCTGATGATTAAAAGTCGGTATATGGATATATTATTATATAAACACTAATATTTTTCCAAGAAAAGAAAAGCTGTGTGGTAGCGGCTACGAATACTACCAACCCATACTTTGCTCGTGGATATTGTAAAAGACGATTAAGAGTTTTATAACGAATTGGGTCAACTCTACTCGATGCCGTTTAGATAACAATTACATTCCCAAGTAGGGTTGACGTCTGGCAGGCGGCCGGTCATAAAACTATTGCCAATAACTTTTACAATATGTACTATGAAAGAAAACTACATATTGTATCGACCCCAAGTAATTGGGATAAGAGTAGGAGAATGATGGTATAATATTTTTCCAAGACAAGTTTTTAACAGACTTCAAAAACAATAAGTACATTCCCAAGTCAACTATATTTTTCTTGTGTACCAATATTGATGATTCTTTCTTTTTTTTTGTTGGAAAGCTGTTACCTGTGGTGGGATCACATGGGAAGTAATAGTTTTTAAATTTGACCAATAGTTTTGAGTTATTATAAATAATTTTAATGGTGTATCATCATCATCATCATCACACCCCATAAATGTCCCACTGTTGGGCTCAGGCCTCCTCCATAATGGGAGGGAAATTAACCTATTATACCGCGCTGGTCAGACATGTTGGTATAGGGTTTTGTTTCGAGTTTTCCTTCTATCGCATAGATGTTACATGCGTTTATTATCTCTTAGTCGTCTCGTACGATCACTCACGGTTAAGATATGGGGTGGTGTATTCTTACTCCGTCACCACACGGATAAATGGTGTATAATAAAATAATAATAAAATTTAATAGTGATAGGATCACGATGTTGACAGTTCTCTGTCTACAGCCGCGGGTCTCAACCAAACCAATGTATGGTTTTGAAGTCGGTTTTTTTTTTAGTTAAATTTGTATGTTACACTATTATGAACTATGTTTGTTTGTTTTTACAACCTAATCTCAGGAATCAAGAGCTAGATTCCAAAAATCATTTGAAATAATGATTTTTGTAATCCAGCAACAATATACAATCCAGCAATAATCTAGAATCAATAGACTGAGAAAGGTTATAAGCTACATAACGATGTGAGGACGCAAATTCAGTCAAACTGATGTCTATAATTGGAAAAATAGGAATAGTGGACGTTAAGCGTTCTACACAGACGCCGTCGTCATGACAACTGCTGACATGACATCTGCTGACATAACAAATTGTAATGTCACGTGTCAAGTAATAACATTTTATAAGTAAGAATTACACGCAAGCCAAGCAGCAGCCACTTAATAGTAGTAGCTGTAGATCTGTTCTGTAAAGTTGTCCTTGTGTTTTTTTTTCTATTTTATTAATTAGGAGTTTTGTCGGTAACCGACCATGCCACTCCCATAGTAAAATTATCTTATTATACTAACTTAACCTAACCTAAGATATCTAAATAAATATCCATGAGAATCCTGGCTTCATCTGATTCAGGTGAAGCCAGAATGTTATTACACTGACCCACATTCGTGCAAATAATGCTATCCTGTAGAAGATTATTATTAGGTAGGGCATCGCCCCGGGCACATTCCATCAACAGATGCTGTACGTCTTCAACCGAGTTACAATACTCACAATTCGGTGAATCCACCTTGCCCATTAGGTATTTAAGCACATTAGACGGAATGTGACCAGAGCGGACCTCATCATGGCAACTACCGTTGTCCTTGTCATTACAACTGTTTGGATAACAAAATATTGTAGAGTTGATAGTATTATTAGTGCCATGAGACAAAGCGAACAAAATGATAGTATTTTAAATAATTAATGCAAATGAAGTTCTGTATAGTCACCGTTGTCATGCAAACTGTTGAGATAACAAATTATGATAGTACTGTGGAGTTGATACTATTGTCAATGCCAAGGTTCAATGTCGATATTTAAACAAAATGGTAGCATTTTAAATAATTCATGCAGCTGTGTATTTTTTCGTCAATTTTCTTTATTACACGTATTTTTATTTTTCAACCCACATACACATACAACCCCCTATGGAGTACGGACTTCCTCTACAATAGGAGCGAAATTGACCTTCTACATCATGCTGATCAGACCTGTTGGTATAGGATTTTGTCTCGTTTCTTTCTCTTGCATATTATATTCCTTAGTCACCTTTTACTACACCTAAGGCCAAGAAATGGGTTGGTGAACGGTATTCTTGCTCGGTCGCCGTCGAACAAGCAGGCTTGCAGTCATAAAATAGCCAATAACTTTTACATTATGTACGATAGAATAGAAAAATATAATAGAATATACAGCAACAACTGTGGTGGGTTCGGGGTTTTTATTGGTAGGCAGCGGCCTAGCTATACCATTGGCAAAGGTCCATGGGGGGCAGTGACACTTACCATCGGTTGTGTTGCCTGCTCATCTGCCACCACAAGCAATAAAAAAAAAAGGTAGAAGATGAGTATATATTGTGTCAACTACAACTTATAATTATGATAAGAAAAGGATGATGATGATGATGGTGGTGATGATGGTGATGATGGAGCCTATGTTAACAGCTAAATACCCTATCTTGCCTGTGGGTTTTGTAATAAGACGACTAAGGAATATGATGTTCAGACAACATCAAGAACCTTTATACCAAACCGTCTCACCAGTGTGGGTACAGTAGGTCAATTGCCCTCCATTTGTAGAAGAGGGTCGAACTCAGCAGTGAGTATATGAGCTGAAATGATGATGATGATGAATTTTGATGATATAATTATCAGGTGTTATGAGTAGATACAGAAATTACAATACTAAAAATGAATTAATGTTCGATTATTTCCAACCTTCAGTTCTAATTATACTCGGTTACTGATACGAGGATGTTTAAGATGCTGATAATCGCCAATATTAGCGCACTTGGCGATCGCAGATAGTGTTATAAATTTCAATGAGGAGTGCTGGTTAATTACTTTGTCAACAAAGACTCAATTCTAAATTAATTCAAGGTTTCATTCAGAGATCAATTTAGAGATCGACGCAGGGATCAATTCAGGGATCAATTTAGATCGCATCGCAGGGATCTATTCAGAGATCAATTCAGGGATCAAATTAGAGATCAATTTAGGGGTAAATATAGAAATCAATTCAGGGATCAATTTAGAGATCAATTTAGGGGTAAATATAGAAATCAATTCAGGGATCAATTCAGGGATCAATTTAGAGATCAATTTAGGGGTAAATATAGAGATCAATTCAGGGATCAATTTAGAGATCAATTTAGGGGTAAATATAGAGATCAATTCAGGGATCAATTTAGAGATCAATTTAGGGGTAAATATAGAAATCAATTCAGGGATCAATTTAGAGATCAATTTAGGGGTAAATATAGAAATCAATTCAGGGATCAATTTAGAGATCAATTTAGGGGTAAATATAGAGATCAATTCAGGGATCAATTTAGAGATCAATTTAGGGGTAAATATAGAGATCAATTCAGGGATCAATTTAGAGATCAATTTAGGGGTAAATATAGAAATCAATTCAGGGATCAATTTAGAGATCAATTTAGGGGTAAATATAGAGATCAATTCAGGGATCAATTTAGAGATCAATTTAGGGGTAAATATAGAAATCAATTCAGGGATCGATTTAGAGATCAATTTAGGGGTAAATATAGAGATCAATTCAGGGATCAATTTAGAGATCAATTTAGGGGTAAATATAGAAATCAATTCAGGGATCAATTTAGAGATCAATTTAGGGGTAAATATAGAGATCAATTCAGGGATCAATTTAGAGATCAATTTAGGGGTAAATATAGAGATCAATTCAGGGATCAATTTAGAAATCAATTTAGGGGTAAATATAGAGATCAATTCAGGGATCAATTTAGAGATCAATTTAGGGGTAAATATAGAGATCAATTCAGGGATCAAATTAGAGATCAATTTAGGGGTAAATATAGAAATCAATTCAGGGATCGATTTAGACATCAATTTAGGGGTAAATATAGAGATCAATTCAGGGATCGATTTAGAGATCAATTTAGGGATCAATTTAGATATCAATGCAGGGATCTATTCAGAGATCAATTCAGGAATCAATTCTGGGATCAAATCAGAGTTACATTCAGGGATGAATTCAGAGATTAATTCAGGTATCAATTCGGGGATCAATTCTTTTACCGGGTTTTACGACTCCCAATGGCACTTAAACCCTTTAAGTCCCTTGAGAGAATTCTTAGTCTGTCATACAGGACCGTGGATATTTACGGTCTATCCTAAAAGCCCTATCGCGTTTAATGATTTGTGACATGTACCTACTTAATGGTAAGTCTGCCCGCTGGGTCGACACCAGGCGCTGGGAGGTTAGCCGGACTTCTCACTCGCCCACATAAGGCCGTGCTAAAAATAGCACATAATTATTACATTATAAAAAAAAACTGTATAATCAGAAGGATGGAAATCAGATACAAAGACTATTTTTAAAGACAGACGAATACGTGTCCTATCTCATGGTAAGACTAGGGACTACTACAGCTCTTCGACTAGGAGCACAATCAGGTTGCTACCTATTGTAATGGAATTTACGCAAATTAAACAATGAGGGCGCGAGGGCGTTCTTTAAAAATACCACGCTTGGTCAGGTTTTTTTTTTATTTCTTTTACCACCGATGATACGGATACCGGTGGGCCTTCCGCATACCGCTGGAGAGGTACTTGCAAGACAGGTTAAGGATTTG
Organism: Lymantria monacha; assembly: GCA_905163515.2. Taxonomy (NCBI): domain Eukaryota; kingdom Metazoa; phylum Arthropoda; class Insecta; order Lepidoptera; family Erebidae; genus Lymantria; species Lymantria monacha. The sequence continues at coordinate 5,121,090 of LR991104.1, forward strand.
GTCGCCGTCCCCTCCATCACCATATACAAATCGGGAAGTCTTGGTTAGCGCTACGAATGGCAAGGATAAAAATATGATTGTGTAGTTTAGGTACGTTCCCTAAGGTGGGGTTTAAATTGCTACAAATCAAACGGCACATTTCTGTACAAGTGTGGTATTACCACAAACGAGCAGACATATTTATGACTGCGGGTATGTCTGTCTGTTCATTGCGAGTTTAAAAATCTAATACCTATTTGGGTTCAAATATTTATTAGTAATTTTTCCATGTGGTGATGGAGTAAGAGTACTATTCACCACCCCATAAATTCCCCGTGGGTGATAGTAAGGATATAAAACGCATATTACATCTATGCGAGAGAAGGAAATCTCGAAACAAAACCCTATACCAACACGTCTGACCAGCGTGGTATAGTAGGTTAATTTCCCTCTCATTACGGAGGAGGCTCGAGCTCAACAGTGGGACATATATGAGCTGAGATGATGATGATTAATCTTATCATGATCGTACCATATGCCTCCTGTTGATGGATTAAGAATACAATTCACCCCTTATCTTGCCTATGGGTGTCGTAAAAGACGACTAGGGGATATAATATGTGGATATAAATCTATCTATTCAAGAGGAAAACACTAAATACAATCCTATATTAACCTTTCTGACCAGAGGGTTAGTAGGTTAATTGCAATATTGTGTACTCGAGCCCAGCAGTGGGACTTAAATAAGCTGAAATTGTCTTAATGTTTGACCATCTTTTGAGGCTGGCTATATGATTACCAGGTAATTGATTAACAATATTTTCCTAAATACCCGATACGAAACGAAAAATGATGTCACAAGCGGGGTTCGAACCCGCACCCGGGGTTCAAATCCGGCCCACCGTGCTGCCACTTACACCATCGTGAACTATTTTAGGACATGCAAATTTCGAATCATATTATATCTTACGTCTTCAAGGTGACGTATGCCATCTATCGGACAATGTTTACACATTGTATAGACTTAATACTTCAAACTTTACAGTTAGAATTGTATTAAACGATGACACAACCTTGTTATTCAAATTACTGAAATGTTTAGCATCTAATATGCTTAATTATTTATAAATACTCGATACGAAACGAAAAATGAATGGTTGGGCCGGATTCCCAATAGGTGCGGGTTCGAGCCCCGCTTGTGACATCATTTTTCGTTTCGTATCGGGTATTTATAAATAATTAAGCATATTAAATGCTAAAAATTTCAGTAATTTGAATATTTTCCTAGTAAAATTATTACACCCGGCCGCCAATTTGGTTGTTAAGTGAGGCGATTATGGTGTTGAAGCACTCCCAAGGAATACTTGTATCCTATATTAGATGATTAGAATAATTTCTCAGCAGAAGAGATGCGTATTTTTTTTTTAATAAAACCTACTATACAACTAAGGAAACTCATATTATGTGGCCTATTTTTTAAAGCCAAGCCAAGAACCCTAACTTCTTCTTTTAAAGTTTTTAAGTAGTGTTGACAAGTATAATTTTTAATCATTTCGCAGGCAGAAAGTGATTACTGTCTACTACGTAACAAAAATCTAAGCCCCTCCACTTATGGGATGAGTATTTTGAAGACCTCCCTTCCCCGCCAATTAAACAGGTTACGTAGTACATTCCCTAATAATATTTAAGATATTTCTTTTACATACATACATATCATCGCGCCATATCCCTTGCAGGGTAGGCAGAGAGAACAAAGTGCCAGAGAACTCTATCTCTGCATACTTCACTCGCTTCCTCAACATTCATAATTCTCTTCATACACGCTCGCCGGTTTCGGAGACTCTTGACTCCACCTTCCTTCAGTACATGACCGATCTGGTCTAGGTAGGTTAGTCTCGGTCTCCCTCGGTACCTACATCCTTCCACTTTTTTTTTACTACTATGTTATGTCCGCTATCGGCCATCTTTATCTAATTATATAAAGTATTTATTACTCCACGGATCAAAATCAACATACTATATAAAGTAATTAAACTGAATGATTATCGCCGATACTCGGTTTTTATAAATTATCAAACATATTAAATGCTAAATTTCAGTTATTTGAATGATTGTGCTGTGTGGTATCGGCTACGAATACTACCAATCCTTACTTTGCTCGTGGATGTCGTAAAAGACGACTAAGAGCCATATTTCGACCTGGGCTAACTCCACCTGATGCCCTTTGGTCAACAATTACATTCCCAAGGAGGGTTGACGGTCGGTCATAAAATTATTGCCAGTAACTCTTCCAAGAAGAAAGGAAGGTACACCACTGATATAGAGCGAAGAGTGAATGCGGGAAATAGAGTGAACGGAGCGTTGGGGCAACTTCTCGGCAGCCACCACCTCAGCCAGAAGGCACGTGTAGCAATACATAACGCAGTGCTTGTCCCAACATTACTGTATGGAAGCGAGAGTTGGGTATGCAGAAAAGAGTATGAAAGTAAAAATAATGCGGTCGAAATGCGATCTCTGCGGAAAATCTGTGGAGTTAGGCTGACCGACCGCATTCGTAACGACGACGTAAGAGAGCGAGTAGGTATGAAAGAGAGTATTGGTGTAAAGATGCGAAAGGGAATGCTCCGATGGTTCGGACATGTGGAAAGAATGCCGAACGAACGCCTGGTTAAGAAGATATACAACGCGAAAGTGGAAGGATGTAGGTACCGAGGGAGACCGAGACTAACCTACCTAGACCAGATCGGTCATGTACTGAAGGAAGGTGGAGTCAAGAGTCTCCGAAACCGGCGAGCGTGTATGAAGAGAATTATGAATGTTGAGGAAGCGATTGAAGTATGCAGAGATAGAGTTCTCTGGCACTCTGTTCTCTCTGCCTACCCTGCAAGGGATATGGCGTGATGATATGTATGTATGTGTATGTAACTCTTCCAATATGTAGGAAGAGGAATATATATTGCGTCGACCCCAAGTAATTGGGATAAGAGCAGACTCCTGCTCTTATCTATCTCTTATGATGATGAGTAATTTGAATGATTAAATTTAAAATGTGTGTGTCGTACTAGTGTAGTTGGTTCGATACCTAGACAGGACAATACTTTGTGGATATGTAAAAAGGATTATTTACTTAGCGCCGGGCGTTGTCTTTAAAAAAATAATTAATTCAAAATCTAATAATAAAAGTTATTTTTAATTTATCTGCACGTGGTGATTCGAGTAAGCGTACAATTTACAACCCCTTACCTTACCCATAGGTGTAAAAAAAAAATATTATTAAGGTATATAATATGTATATAACATATATACGAAATAAAACCCATACATCTGATTAGCGTGGTATATTCCCAAGGAGGGTTAACGTCTGGCAGGCGGCCGGTCATATAAAATCGGTATAAAAAAAAGAAAAAAAAAGGCGGCCGGTCAAAATCAGTCAAAACTATTGCCAATAACTTTTACAATATGTACTATGAAAGAAGAGTACATATTGTATCTACACCAAGCAATTGGGATAAGAGTAGGAGAATGATGATGATTAGCATGGTATGATAAGTCAATTTTCCTTCCTATTGCGTAGGAAGCCCAGCGATGGGACCTACATAAGCTGAGATGACTAATTGAATTAGTTATTAATTAAAAATAAATACTATACAAACGATAGAAACAACGGTCTCTACACCACAGCAAGATGGATTCAAACTGCACGAAGGACGAATCTTTATGGAGATTTTTTTTTTAAATAACCACCCAGCACTCATGAAGTAATCACTGTATTGTGGGGGACTTTACAAACATACAATTAACGCAGATAAATTACACCCAGACTCAGAACAAAACTCTGCTGATCGCACATAGTATTGTCCTGCGTGGGAGCCGAACCCATGACACTGGAACGAAGATCGTTATCTTAACCATTACGCCATCTGTGCATTCAAATACGCCATCTGTGTTTGGTTGTTATTTGTGTATGAAGAGTCTGGGATACAATTTTTTTTTCTCTAAAGCGAATTAATTCTAAAATCTTGAAAAGTTAAAAAGTTTAACCTTCTAAAAGTTAATTATCTATCCACTGCTTTAGTCTGTTAATCTAACAGTTAAATATCATCATCATATTACATACATACATATCATCACGCCATATCCCTTGCAGGGTAGGCAGAGAGAACAGAGTGCCAGAGAACTCTATCTCTGCATACTTCACTCGCTTCCTCAACATTCATAATTCTCTTCATACACGCTCGCCGGTTTCGGAGACTCTTGATCATCATCATATTAGCTTATATAATATATATTATTGGACATATTATGTCCCACTGCTGGGTTAGTCTCCTCCACACTAGGAGGTAAATTGACCTACTATACCACGCTGGTCAAACATGTTGATATAGGGTTTTGTTTCGACTTTTCCTTCTCTTACATAGATGTTATATGCGTATTATATCCCTTAGCCGTCTGTTACAACACCCCCGGACACTCACTACCAAATCCTACTAATATTATAAATATTAAAGCTTATAAAGATTTTTGGATATTTTTTACATCGATTTTCAACAGACCATATACATATGGCGTAGTGGTTCAGATACCAACCTCTCGTGCCAGTTCCGTGGGTTCGATTCCCAGGACAATACTATGTGCGATTCACAAAGTGCTGTGCAATTAATTGCATGTTTGTAAAGTCCCCTGCAATACAAGGTTTCTTGCCTTAATGCAGGTGGTGGGCTTAAAAAAAAACAGATTTGTTTATAAATGAACACGTAAGATACTTTTTATCCTAGTAATCTGTTCCTATGGGATAATAATACAATTTTGGGCAGTTTAGTTGACAGACGAAGCTGGTGGAAAAAACTAGTGGTGTAAATCACCTGTAAGGTCTGTTGATACATCCGTAGACGTCTCGATATCGTCCGTAGAGTGTACCGTAGCTGACTCCGAGGATTTCAGCCGCCTGCTTCATCTCCAACTCCTTCATTCGAACGGCTTCCATAACCTGATGATCAGGAAAAAGTGTTATAAGTTTTTTTTCATTTATTATCTATTTAATTATTCTGTACGTATATGACTCCTCCTAAATGACTTGACTGATTTTGATGAAATTTTGATGCCACTCATTAACCTTTGCAATACCAAAGGTATAGCTAGGTTGCTGCCTTGATAGGCAAAATAATAACACAAACACCCAGATAGTTGGGTGACCAGCTCTCTCGCTCATTGAAAGAAGCGCAACAATATATTACCACTGCTCAGACGTCAATCTTCTGCGAGAGTGTGGCACAACCCCGGACGGACCGGCCCGCGGCTGTAGACAGAAAACTGTCAACAGTGCGGTTGAGAACGAAAAGATGTTTTCTAAATACCTCTGTCATTTGGATAACAGGGTTATGTCATCGATTAACACCGATCAGTTCACACTCGAGTAGAAAATCGACATCTAAGCAGTCGCAATGTGCTGCTGTACTTCATTCGGTGAGCGAGAGAACCAGAAACTCAATTTTGGCGGGTTTTGATTGGTAGGCAGTGGCTTAGCTTTAGTATTGCAAAGGTAGCACTTACCATCAGGTGTGCTGCTTGCTCATTTACCACTTTAAGCAATAAAACTTATTAAACATATTTCTAGATACGAATAAATGCTGAGAGAAATAGGAGCAGAATTTATAATCGGTTTCATCTATCAATTTTAATAATTGAGAAAGAAGCAGTAAGATTCTTACCCGTTTCACGTAGCTCTCCTCCCAGAACTGTGGCCTTCTACCGTGCTGCAAATAGTCGCTGAGTTTCACCACATCCGTGAATCGAGGATCCGTGGGACCTGATTTTGGTCCTATCGTTGCTGCTGATGAAGTTATATAACCTTATTAATAAAGTTTCTTATATGGGTATAGTAAAAGACCTGAGCCAATATATCTGATGCCATCTGATGGACAATTACATTCCTAAGGTGGGTTTGATACGAGGCAGACAGCCGGACTTAAAACTATTGCCAAAACGTTTACAATATTATATATAAAATGAAAGAGGAGTACATATGGCGTCGATCACAAGTAAATTAGGATAAGAATAGGAGTGAGGATGATTAATAAAGGTTGAAGGATAAACCTGTTTAAAACTAAATCCTCTTCTTCCCTTCTCGTCACAAATTACACTCCGACTCGGACCAACATTTTGTGGATCGCTTAAAGTTATCCTGCTTGGGAACCACTGACACGGCAGTTCGGTTTTTTTAACCATCACGCTATCTGTGCAGTCCTTATTGCCCCAAGGGAATCGTAAAACTTAGCTTTAAGTCTCACTAGAAGAGTGAGCAGCACCTCTATTTTGGGCAACATTAAGAACCTAAATTACGCTCGCCAACTCTGCTTCGCTCATTGTTTTCTTGTGACGAATCCCACCCATATATTGCCATCATTCTAACTTCTGTTAACCAAGATCTACAATAGTTTTCATAGATGATATAAGATCAGCCTCAGGCAGTCACGAGAAACGCTTTTAATAGTTTTACGACCCGCAACAAATTTAATAATAAAAGTTAAATCTTAATATATATAAATTACGTGTCACGTTGTTTGTCCGCGATGGACTCATAAAGTGCTTAACTGATTTTAACCAAATTTGCACAGCAAGTGTAGTTTGATCCAACTTAAAAGATAGGATGGCTTAAATCTCAATTTATAATAATATTATTTTAATGCAAATTATATGTCTAATATTTGACAGTCAAAATCATATGTTATATCAAAAGGATTTGAAAAGATGGCGGAATCTAATGACTGGATTCAGTAAGTATTTAATAGATGGCGCTATGTTAAATATACAAACGCTTCATATAAGCTAAAATTTGTTAGAATAAACAAAAAGTGTTACTGAGGCTAACCTAAGCCACAGCAACGCGTGGCACGGACTGCTAGTAAAAGTTAAAAATTAGTTAAGAAGGAGTTGGAAAAGATTCCAGTTGCATCGTATATAGTGCGAGAGACATGAAACAAAGTTGGCTGGTCAGGCAATCAGTAAGAGGATGACCAGGGCACTTAACGAGACTTATATTTCTATTTATAATTTCTAATAAATTATTGATTTATTATAATGAATGATTTGGGCTTAAATATCATCATCTGTTGGGCTTGACTTCCCTTGTCCCACAATAGTAAGCAATTTAATCTACTATATAACGCTGGTTAAACGTATATGGGTTTATTTTGAGTTTTCCTTCTCTTGAATAATTGTTATATGCGTATTTAGTCGACTTTTACGTCACTCACAGGCAATATGGTATGGTGAATTGCTCCGTCTTCTTCTTGCTCGGTCTACTACAATGAAAATTTAAAATTTAACATGTAGTCTTATACTTACGTCTCTGTGCCAAAGACATCTGTGCTTTAGCCAGTTCCACTCTCAATTCTGAGCTGACATTAGTCGTGACAGTGGACAATGGTGACGATGATGATGAGGCGGCCAACGATTGAGGGTTCAGGTGTCCACTCTCATTTGATTCCTCATCTAGAAACGGGAGACCAGACAAATTTACTCATTATTTATTATCTTGGTATGGACATCAACATTCTCTTACTCTTATCCCAATTACTTGGGGTCGATACAATATGTACTCTTCTTTCATATTACATATTGTAAAAGTTATTGACAATAGTTTTATAACCGGCCGCCTGCCAGACGTCAACCCTACTTGGGAATGTAAGTGTTGACCAAACGGCATCAGATGGAGTTGGCCCAGGTCGTTATAGGGCTCCTGGTCGTCTTTTACGACATCCACGAGCAAAGTAGGGATTGGTAGTATTCGTAGCCGCTACCAGACAGCTTATCTTACCTTAGTTATCTTCCTATCTTATTTATCTTGGTATGAACATGATGGTAAAAAGATCTCTCATCATCATAGCCCAAAATTTCCCACCGCTAGGTTCCCGTCTCCACACCAGGAGGGAAATTAACCTACTATACCACGCTGGCCATACGTGTTGGTATAGAGTTTTAATTCGGGCTTTCCATAGATTTAGTGTACATTACTCTTTGTCGTTTTTTACGATCACCCACGGATCCAAGAGGCGGTTGTGAATTGTATTCTTACTGTGTCATCACATGGGGCAATGATGAGGATGATAATGTGCATTTTCATGTTCTGCCAAAATTCCCAGAAGAATCTCTAACTTAGTCTCCAGCGCCCAATCAATTGACGGATAATGATTATGAATAAAGTTTTCATTATCAAGAAATTCTTGGCTGTATAGGCTTTGGCTTTGTATGTCAGAACGGACGAATATTAAACAAAACAAAATCTATGGTAGAAAGGTTTTCATTCAGCAGTAGACTAAAAAAATAATGAACTAACCTGCGCTATTATCCCCATCGACTTTCAGCCTAGTGTGGAGGAAGGAGCCGATGTCTGCTGGTGTGTCAGCCCATTCGTCGTCGGACGGGTCCCGCGACGTGGAAGCCCCCGAGGCTCCAGACGCGGGACCCTCTCGGACCCCGCTGCTCAATCCCCAACCAACCACACGCTCTGCTGTTATATCCTGAGTAATATTATATTATTTTAATTATGCGCATTTTTAATATAGCTGTCTCTCTTCATTAAAATGCTTTTAACTAACTTAATATGAAAATAAATATTGTTTTGACGAATTAATATAATTTTTAGTCTATTTTATATATGTAATTTTATATGTATGCATGAACTGACCTCCTAAACGGCTGAACCGATTTTAATGGAGTTTTGTGTGTATTTCTGATGTTTCATCATCACAGCTCATATATGTCCCACTGTTAGGCTCGAGCCTCCTCCATAATAAGAGGGAGTTTTATCTACTATACCACGCTGGTCAGACGTGTTGGTATAGGGTTTTGTTTCAAGTTTTCCATCTCTTGCTGTTATACGCGTTTTTTTATCCCTTAGTCGTCTCGTACGATCACCCACGGATAAGATTGGGGGTGGTGAAATGTATTCTTACTCCGTGACCACACGGAGAGATTTCTGATGTTTACTCAAGTAAAACTCATTTGAAATAAAATTATTTTACAGATTTCTTTACAGAGTTCATGGTCAAGGGAGGATATTTTTTTTTGTGTCTGTTCAGGTGTATTCCAGAATGGTTTAGATTAACAATTAGACCCAGTAGGTGGCGCTGTGATCAATATAAAGGAATTTTATTTTTATTATTTTAGTTTTGTATCAAACAGTATCTTTGGGTCAACTAAGTATGTTATAAAAATCATTCTATATTTTAATAGCCATTTCCAGGACGGCTGGAGCGAAAAGCTTTTGCAGCTAATTGCACCTAAATATTGACATTTTTTTTTTATCAATTTAATATAATCTACCACCAGATCTGTAAGCTGCCACAAACAGAAGATCCGACAAGAAACTCAGCGGCCTCTTTAAATTACATATTTTAAATAAAATCTAATTATTAGCTCCAGTGAGGTGCTTTAAGTGACAATACATTTTTTAAAAGTGAAATACAAACACAAGACAAAAAAATCCATAACATCACGTTTTGTCTTCTTCCACCTGCGTTAGAACAAGACGACCAACAAAACAGTGAGCTATATTATACATCTTGAAGCCTAGAGAAGAATAAAAAATGAAGAACTCACCAAGTTTCCGTGTTGCCATTCTTGGTCCCGATCTCTGTAAGACGAATGATATTTTTTAATAAAAATCTCTTAATAACGGACGAACCACCCCTTATTTTCGAATGAAAACCGTTAGAATTAATGAGGAATGATTAAGAAAAATCTAAATTTGTAAAAATTTATAACACCAAACAAATAGCCAAATCGATTGATGAGCGTGGCGATTTTGTCATTATTCATCATTAAGGGGAACCATATTCAAGTATACTAGAATAAGTTAACACAAGAAGATATCTTGTTCTTTTTAAAACAGATAATTTATTAATTTCTCCATGTAATGACGGAGTAAGAATACAATTGCCCACCATCTTGTAGATCATCACCTTGCCTGTTAATGTCGACTAAATGATATAATATGTATAAAACAAGTAACAGAAGGCAAACTCAAAATTAAATCAACCAACCCGTCCTAACAGCGTGATGTAGTCATTGCCCTCATCTCGAGGAGCCTGATCAACAGTAAGAAGTATCATCATTCTCCTACTCTTATCCCAGTTACTTGGGGTCGATACAATATGTGCTCTTCTTTCACAGTACATATTGTAAAAGTTATTGACAATAGTTTTATAACCGGCCGCCTGCCAGACGTCAACCCTCCTTGGGAATAGCAGTAAGAAGTATATAAATTGATAAGAAGATAATAATAATAGGAAATAGTATTCTATGGAATACAGGGGCTATTCTTATTATGGGACGAAACAGTTGAATCTGCTTGATGTCAACACTCTTTGGGAGTGTAATTTGTGACTAGAGAGCATCAGTTTAACTTTGCCTAGATCGATGAGTAATGTACAACAACAACAAATTACATACTCGAAACAAATAAATTTTGAATCGTACAAGTATTATTCTGTATGGGAATCGAACTAAGAGCACTGGTACGGTAGATATATTGATTAATTTAATATTTACAATTTAGATGCGATTTGTGAATCTTCGTCAGTGTGCTCCGAACGGCTCGCCTGCCGCTGTCTTTTTGGACTTGGGCTATCACTGAAAAATGACAAAAAAATAATATTTAAAAAAAAAAAAAGAAAATACAGACGAATTGAGAACTTCCTCCTTTTTTGAAGTCGGTTAAAAATTTACCATCAAGGAACTTATTCCCGTGTGGTGACGGAGTAAGAATACAATTCACCACCCCTATCTTACCCGTGGGTGATCGTAAGAGACGATTAAGAGATATAAAACGCATATAACATCTATCCAAGAGAAGGAACACTCGAAACAAAACCCTATAATACCAACACATCGGATTAGCGTCGTATAGTACGTCAATTTCCCTCCTATTATGGAGGAAACTCGAGCCCAACAGTGGGACATATATGAGTTGAGATGATGAAGGAACTTATTTGCTATGCTTAATATAGCTCGTGATAATCTTCGTATAGAGAAGGATTAAGAATAGAAACGTATTAGAATCTAGATCTATTTGGGACAGCAATAAAAAGATTTATCTGTTAGCGCGGGTAAAATAGACAAAAAACAGAGGTTGTCTGTAAAGACGATAATTTATGTGATAACGTGATAAGAAAACATTGATGAAAATTTGCATACTTTTATGAATTGAGGAAACATAAACAATGGAAACCACATTAAGTTTTCACTTCATTTTATAAACAGTTTTTTTAGTTAGTTTTTTAGTTTAGTTAGTTTTTGTGTAAATTGAACCTAAGACTTGGACGTGGAACAGGAAATCATTACTTAGTATGTAATCAATTCGCAAATAATTCAGATTAGAATACTTACGAATCAGAACGTTCCCTTTTCGCGGGGCTGCCTTTATCTCGTATAGGTAATTTTATTAATGGTGGCGGTCCCCCTATAAATATATAAAAAAAATATTAGTAACTATTTATTATTAAATTACTAATATTTAACATGCTAGAACATTTTACAAAAACTTATTTTCGTGAAAAAAATTATTGTGTGCGATTGTGAATGACACACGTGGGACTTGAACCCAAATCTATTGGAAATGCTTTCCAATCGTCCTAACATTTAGACAAGAATGAGCTATATGACAATCAAATTGTAGCTCGTATTATTTTGTCGTCTTTATTTGAGAAGAGTGCCATCTACCGGAAAACGATTACACTGTTTTTTGCATTGCACCGTTTTAATACTCTAATATATATTTTCGGAATAAGAATACAATTGACTACCCCCTATCTTGCCTGTGGCTGTCTTAAACGATGACTAAGGCATATAATATGTATATAACATATATACAAGAGTGCTCAGTGGTAGTGGCTACGAATACTACCAACCCTTACTTTACTCTTGGATGTCGTAAAAGATGACTAAGATCTTTATATCGACTTAAGGCAACTCCATCTGACGCGTTCTGGTCAATGATTACATTTCCAAGGAGGGCTGACGTCACGCAGGCGACCGGACATACAAGTGTGATGCAGTAAATAGAGATAGCGACATCTATTGAGTCACGGGAAAATCTCAGCCACGGGTATTAAAAAAGATCGCTCATTTTGTAAGTATAATGGGAAACACTATTTAATATATTACATTATCATCAGTCCAAAAATTAGAAAGGGATGAAAACGTTTAGAAGGGGATGAAAATTAATATAAGCATAATTAAAATGTTTCTTAATGAGAAAATCATAATATATTAAAAAAAAAATACCGTTAACATTAAATCTTTCTCCACTTTTATGTTCGTCATCCTTCGGCTTCAGCTCGGGTGTTTCCGGCGAGTGCTTCGGTGACGTATGCTTCGGTGACGAGTGCTTCGGTGACAAATGCTTCGGCTGCTTCGCCTCGAAATGTTTTTCATGTGATTTTGGTTCCGCCGAAGTTGCTGTTGTTACTATACCTGAAAAATATGTTTTAGATAAGTTAAAAAAAATAAGTTAACATTGAAATAAAAATAAAATATTTTTCGGTGACAAGTAATACACCTGGGTAAGTGAGAAAACTCTATAAGTGAGAGTAATAGCCAGGCCAGCCAGAATAATACCCGTCATTTTAAGCTCCTAAAACTTCTATTAGCGAGAAACAGAAACCTCTGTAAGAGAGAGTCGTTTTGCCCTCATGGACCTCCGTAAGAGAGACTGCTACTTATCTATACCTCTATAAGCGACAGTCGAGCTTTATTTATTTACTAGCTATCGTCCGCGACTTTGTCCACGCAGAAGTCATCTCTGACAGAGTTAAATAGAAAAAGCAATACAAGGTGTTGAAGGTTTATCGCTAGGACGATGATGAACAGAGTCAGAAACTGGGATGCGGTCACCGCCATCTGCGAGTTAGTTGTCGTCTAACGGAATTAGGCAAAAATTTCCAAAAGAAAATACTCTACGTTGACACGCTCTACCGTCGGTGCTTTGGGCGGCGCAAGCGTGAGTACCTGTATTGAGGTTCACTGCATGAGGGCTTCGACTCGAGATGATACCCGGTTGCGGAGGCCCGCCCGTACGGCGTAAATGTATGTGTACAACTCTCTACTCATTGGGGGCACGCGTCACCTCGGACGGATTGGGTGCGGTTTGTCTATATACCATAGCCGGCCACTAAAGAAAAATGTTGTTCAAAGTTCTATTCATTCTACAAATTATATTGCCTTTAATATCCGATATTTACGGTATGACCATGGGATAAGAATATAATTATCGCCACCCTTTATTTGACTGTTTTGTATCACTAGCAGAGTTGCGACCTCGTTAGATGTGATTTATTATTTGAGTTATAGAGTGAACATTTTTGAACTTAACTTAATCTGTATCTTAAACCCTTAGGCAAGAACCTATTGCCGTCTACTATGTGTATCGTGTGAGCTCTCACGCCGGAACTGGTCGCCACAACGGCACTGGTGCGGGGTTGATGGAGAGGGAGAGAGAAACACGTGATTATTTATTTTTACCGAAGAATATTTGTACGTAATTTGAAAAGAATCTATAATGAATTTTTCTCCCCATTCACACTTTGCCCTTCTGTTACACCCCCTTAGGTGCGAAATTTCGGCAAATCTTTTCCTAGTGGATTACTACGTCATAAAAAGAAGCTACTTTCAAAATTTTACGTTTCTAGTTTTAGTAGTTTTCGCTCGGCGGCAATTAGTCGTTCAACCAGATTCGCAGGCCTAATATACACCCCCAAACGATGAAACACATGTTTATTTATTTTTACCGAAGAGTATTTGTATATAATTTAAAAAGAATCAATAAAGGGTTTTCTCCCCATACAAACTTTGGCACTCTGTTACAGTTTAAGGGTGGAATTTTGTAAAATCCTTTCTTAGTGACTCTCTACGTCATAAAAAGAAACTACCTCAAAATTTCATGTTTCTAGGTTTAGAAGTTTTAGCTCAGCGGTAATGAGCTGTTCAACCGGCTTCCTGGGCCCAATTTATACCCCCCAGATTGTGGAATTTGACCAATGCTAAATATGTATTTATGTATTTTTACCTAAAAATATTTGTACGTAATTTAAAAAGAATTGATAAAAGTTTTTTTTCTCCCAATACACAAACAAACACAAACTTTACCACTTTGTTACACCCCCTTATGGGCGGAATTCATAAAATCCTTTCATATTGAATCTTTATGTCATAAAAAGAAACGTCCGTCAAAATTTAATGTTTCTAGCTTTAATAGTTTCGGCTTGGCGTTAATGAGTCGTTCAACCCGCTTCACAGGCCTAATTTATACAACCAGAGGGTGAAAATTGACAAATGCCAGTATTTGTCAATTTTCTCGTAATGAGTCAAATCAAATATTCTAGGGTAATATCCAGATATTACCCTTTTTTTGCGGTGGACTATTGAAGTGGTCGCACCCCGCCAAATCGGTCCGGGGCGACGGAAGAGGCGGCGCGCAACTCCATAGACCCACCCTGCAAACACCTCTCTTCGCCATGCGAGCGGGCCACCGGTACCCGAACTTTGCCTTCGGTGGCCCGCCCACCCAGATATTACCCTAGAGTATTTGATTCGACTCGTAATTTAAAAAAAAAAACAATAAAGATTTTTTTCTCTACATACAAACTTTGCCACTCTGTTCCATCCCCTTAAGGGTGTAATTTCGTAAAATCCTTTCTTAGTAAATCATAGAAAGAAACTACTGTCAAAATTTCAAGTTGCCAACTTCAATGACATCGGCTTGGCGCTAATGAGTCGTCCAAAGCGCTTCGCAGGCCTAATTTATACCTCCAGGGGGTGAAAATTGACAAATGTTGAAACACGTGTTTATTTATTTTTACTGAAGAATATTTGTACGTAATTTGAAAAGAATCGATAAATATTTTTTTACCCAGCATTCTTTAAATTGGCATATTTTTTTTATTTATGAACCAATTGACATGAAATTAAGATTAAATGTTAAGTGAAGCTTACCACAATATATTATCGAAAACCGCGTCTAAATCGGATAAGCTGTTTTTGAGATTAGTGTGTACAAATGCACAGACAAACAGATAAACATACAAAAAATTTAACAATCATTGTTTTGGGTTCTATTTGTGTTGATAAAGGTCCCAGTAAAATTCTTTCTCCTATAGCTTCCATGTACAGACAGCGATCCGTTACATTTTTATTATATGTATATAGTTATTATTTAGGAGGAACTATAGCTACAATAAAAATACATACATACAGTAACAAATGACAAAACAAATTACAAATTTAACATCTGCTATTTTATGACTCATTCTTAACTTTCGTGGAACTTCCTACCATTGTTTTGTACTGTTTTCTCGTCAATATTGTATCTATTCTATTTCGTGGAACTAAATAACGTTGTTATTTTATCGCATTCTTTTCGAATAGACACATGCGCCTGTGTACCGTCCTGTTTGTTGGACTTGCTCAGTTTATAGTTAATCAATTGCGAAGGAAAGTTCTGTTCTGCATTATGTCAAAACGGAAAATTAAAGTACTGTCATTAAGTGATAAACTTAAAATAGTGAATGCGTTTGAATCAGGAAAATCGCGAAATGAAATTCAGAGGGAGTTTAATTTACCAGAATCCACCTATTATAAAATTATAAAATCAAAAGACTCTATAAAGTCTGAGTGCTCTGATGGACATGGAAATATTAAGAGGACTAGAGTTTCTGAATTTCCCAATATCGAAAAGTGCGTTTTAGAATGGATAGAACAAACTCTCGATAAGAACATTCCTATAGATGGACCTTTGTTGAAAGAAAAATCAAAGGAGTTTGCTACAAAACTGGTAATTCAGAACTTTTCTGCTAGCAACGGCTGGTTAGAGGGTTTTAAAAGGCGTCATGATATATCTTTCAAAAAAGCAGCTGAGGAAAGTAAATCTGTGGACCAAGGTGTGTGCAACCACTGGACTGAAGATCTGTCAAATCTTTTAGAAGGGTATGTATGAACCAGATGATATTTACAACGCGGATGAAACTGCTTTGTTTTTCAAGTGCCTTCCGGATAAAACATTTACGTTTAAAGGCGAAAAATGCGTTTCGTGTGTGAAATTCGTTCAAAAATGCGTGCTAAAATTACTAATTACTACATTCGTACTTGTTGTGACTTGTTTTTGATGCGTAGGTAACTCTATAAGAGAGAAACGCTACCCACGTACCTGCATTAGCGAGAAACAGATTGTGCTCCCTTCAATTCTCGCTTATCCAGGCATGCCTATAATACATTTCAATGCCATGGCTGAGAAGGAAATTCAAAATAAAACCCAATTCTAATTCGTCTGTTCAGCATGGTATAATAAATAAAATTTATAGGAAACCCTCGAATTTCCAGAATCGCATTATCAAATCTTAACCTGATGATTATCATAGGACCACCTGGAAAGTTTACTCTATCAAACAAAAAGAGAAATTTCCAAATCAGTCTAGCCGACTTAAAGAAATCGACTTACGGAACCTTCACCTTCCTTGAAGAAGTTTCACTTCTAACGTGTGCTTTTACGACACACTCTAGCTAGTTTTTCTTTAGGACAAAAAAAAATAGCTATAATCCAGTCACACAATGGCGGATGAACTTTAGGACTAATTTACTCACCAGTCTCACAATCAGGTGGTTCATCCTTATTGTTCCATCGTATATCAGTCAGACCCTTGATCCTCAACTCCTCGGCAGTCTTCAGTAAACTTGCTAACTGACTCTGCAATTGAAAAGATAAATTGTTTTTAATCCTGACCATATTACAGACACGGCGGCCATCGAGCAACTGTTAGAAGATAAGTTATAAAGTACTAGCTTTTGCCCGCAGCTTCGCCCGCGTAAAAAGTTACTTTCCTAAAATTTTTATTTTATCACTTAAGGGTACATTTTTACAACATGTTAATGTCATATTTATTTATATCTAATCAATAGCCTAAAAATAAGTTTCAAGCTTCTGGTTTTAAAAATGACGATACTTCTTTACAACTTTTCATCGCCTTTTACGACCCTTTTATGCATTAAAAAGTAGCCTATGTCCTTTATCAGGCTCTAGACTATCTGTGTACCAAATTTCATTTAGATCGGTTCAGTAGTTTTGGCGTGAAAGAGCGACAGACAGACAAAGTTACTTTCGCATTTATAATATTAGTAAGTATTAATGTTAAGTCCATCCGGGATGATGGAAGGCCGGCGTTTGGCCACATAACTTATTTAATTTCCAACCCATCGTTATTGGGTCCTCTGGTTTTTACCAGTACCTTGACATGCCTGCATTCGCCAATCTCTTATTGCCTAAAAATCTCTATCCATTAGACCAAGTCTCAAATCACAATGCGAAGGAAACTGACCAAAATTATACCAAATTCGCCAGATATATTGTTAAATGGTTTTATTTTAAGTTTTCCTTCTATTGCGTAGATGTTATATGCGTATTATATCACTTAGTCGTCTTTTACGACACCCACAGCAAGATAGGTGATGGTGAAATAATTCTTTGGTAAGTATGACTTGATTTTCCTACTAAACGATGACATTGGATGAAATTTCTTTATGAATTCAGGTAGATTCTAGTATGGTTTAGATTTAAAAATTGGACTTGGTTGATGGCGCTTCTATTGATTTCAAGAAATTACACAGAACAGTGTCTTTTAACTCAGCTAAAAAGTATACTATGTCCATTAGATCTTTTCGTCAACGATCGACATCGTCACGTTGTATGCACGAACCGTCGGCAAGTCGACTGTTATAGATGGCAGGGCCGGCTTTACCTATAGTGCAGAGGGTGCGGTGCACCCGGGCGCCGTGTGTTAGGGGGCGCCGAAAGCCGCTCGAGACACATAGAGCCCACACTGTAACGCTCCACACGGAGCGGGCACACCGTACGTAGCCAGTGCCTTACCATCTATAAACGTAGTGGGTGCGTTATTTGACAGGTTTGGGTAGGTTGCTTTGTCGCCATGTTCACTGTAACTTCATAATCCGATCGCGTTTACCTGATTTTGTGTCAAAACAACGAGACTAAGCATGCGACAACGCATTCCAGCGAGGTTCGGAGTTTAGTCGAACGTGTTGTAACTATCAACTTATTCCATTTTGTTCCCCATTTTGATACAAGAGGGCGCCAGGTTATTGATTGCACCCGGGCGCTACATGTGCTAGAGCCGCTCCTGATAGATGGCACATTGGTTAGGAAAACTACCGCACCGTATGTCTGGGTTCGATTCTCACACAGAAAAACAACACTGCGGCTTTTAATTATGTTTGTAAAGTCAAGTCAAAAAGTCAATACAAGCATTAATTCATAACTGTCTCTTTAGAATAGTATATCTTTACTGCTCTCTTTAATAATGGACATTGGATGCGGAAACTTTTACTCTTATCATACGATGCGACGAGAATTCGAGAAACATGGAGCAATAAATCACAATTTCGTAGTTTATATTTTCCTCAAGTAGAATTAGTACATTCTCGATGAGGTCTTAAGAACAGAACAATCCCACTTGTGGAAAGTTCAAATATTTTTTTTTCTTTTCGTCCTTTTTTTTTAGACACCAACCCTGCACTAAGGAAATAGTCCTTGGACTTTACAAACATATAATTAACGCAGACAAATTACACCCAGACTAAGACGCTTTATGGATCGCACAAAGTATTGTCCTGCGTGGGAATCGAACCCACGGCACTGGCACGGAAGGTCGATATCTTAACTAATGGTTATCGCCATCTGTGCAGTCAAATAAATAACTTTTACCTTTTCATAATTTATTCGTATAACGAGTATTCACCTCTCGAGGGGACAATTGAATAATATTACTTCTTTCTTCGAATTTCTATAATAAATCTTATACGTTCGTAAAATTCCCGGCGACACAAGGATAAAATCTTTTTTTAACGTTTTCCGTGTGGCGATAGATTCGACTTTCCGTGTGGTGACGGAGTAAGAATACCATTCACCACTCCCTATCTTACCCGTGGGTGATCGTATGAGACAACTATGGGATATAAAACGCATATAACATCTAAGCGAGAGAAGGAAAACTTAAACCAAAACCCTATACCAACACGTCTGACCAGCGTGGTATAAGTAGGTCATTTACCCTCCCATTACGGAGGAGGCTCGACCCCAACAGTGGGACATATATGAGCTGAGATGATGATGATAAAGGAATACAATACGCCACCCCATATCTCATATGTGGATATCGTAAAAAACGTCTAAGGAATATGATATGCGTATAACATCTATGCAAGTGAAGGAAAACTCGACAAAAATATACTAAGCCGTCTGAACAGCGTGGTATAGTGGATATAAGGGATACCACCCATAACTACGTGTTACCCATTTATTGAAACTTTAAACCGCATACCAATTAAAAAAAAATCATCAAAATCGGTCAAGCCGTTTACGGTTTGCGTCACATTAATTACGTACAGAAGAGTTATAAGTTTAAATAGTCCTTTAAATCAACACCAGCGCCATCTATCAAGTCTAATTGTTAATCGAAATCATACTTGAATACCGTGAACACAAAAAAAAATCATCAAAATCGGTCCAACCGTTTAGTTCAGTTCATTTCAGCCATTCATTCACATATTACATTGTCAAAGATAAAGTTATTTAATAATGTAAGCAAGAAAGTTTTAAATTATATTAATCTCTAACCTATATAAGATACATTTCTTAACAAATCAGTCTTTCGACGTCAAACTCTACGAGTATTATCCACAAATGCTAGTATCTCTTTCTATCGCATATAAAAAGTTGAGACAGAAATAGATAGACAAGGGTATTATAGCTAGTGTCTGATTCCTCGATCGAAATGGCGCGCTTCGGCGCTACAACGAACTTCCGACTGAACACGTCAACGCACCGCTAACTTCACATTTAAAACATAACTACGAATTCGCCATCTCTTTTATACGCGTGTAAAAAAATGCGATGGAATGCATTGAAGGCTAGGCGAAGGTATTACGTCAGTCAGTCGACGAACTTAACTGTGAATCTGTAATTCGTATGTAATTGTTGTGAAAAAAAATTGTAATAAGGTGCGTATTTTTTTATAGTTTCTATATAGTAAATATGTATATATTGTATAACTAAGGAGTGAAACGATTAGAATGGTTAAAATACGGGCTTAAATCGCATAAATGACCATTAAATTGTGTGTGAAATATAATTGCCACATATTGACGCGATAGCGCTGGTGTAGCTATCTGAAATTAGGCAACGATTGCTTATGAAGTGAAGTGCGTTAAGAGGTAACCAGCGTATCGACAGAATACCAGATATGGAGCTAATGTCTATGTATGATAATTCAAATTATTTTACATATCAGCTATTTTGCTTCTTATAACCTAGTGAATATTATGATACTCTTAGATAGAAATAACACCATATACTATCTAAATGAATTTAGTGATAGCGATGAATTTCATTTTAAAAAGTCATTTTAATTAACAGCTACGCGTAGAAAAATAAATATATATATTTTTTTAATAATAATATTACCATTTAATATTGAATAAAATAAATTTAGACTTAAAAAAATATTATTCATGGAGATATGGCGTACGGAGCGAATAGCTGGTCTCATGAATTAAGTCATGAAAATTTAGTAACCAAAAAAAGGACTTCTATTGATTTAATCGCTACCAGACTTTAGGCTAATCTGTAGATTTATTAAACATTTCTTCATAATCAGTCGTGCCGTTTTGGAATACATAGAAAACATAGGTTTTAGAATAACACTAATATTTTAATCGTCTTTATAATTGCCACTGCTGGATTCGAATCTGTGTTGACACAGAGTTTCATGACAAGTTTCCTTCTTTTGCATGGATGTTATATGCATATTATATTCCTTAATCGTTTCTTACGACACCCACGAGATAGGGAGGGTGGTAAATTGTATTCTTACTCCGAAAAACGGCAAATTAAGAATACAGGAAATAAGTTTCATTTTATTTTGATTCTAATTATATTAATTCATATTAGTGTTGCCCAAATGCAAAACTCTTGCGAGTCTCGCATGTCTTACAATTCTCGCTGTTAGAATAACACAGAGTCACTTGTTTTGATAGAAATGAAAATCCAACTAAATTAATGAAATTCCATTCATCTAGTGGCACTAACTGTGCAATTATCAATAATTAGGTACACACCACTTAACGAGAGTGGGGCTATAATCACACCTATCTATCAAGAGACTTTAAAATAACAACAAATTATTTCCCCGTGTACTGGTATTAAGAATACAAAATGTTGACAATCCTTTCTTAGCCAAAGGAATCGTAAAATGCTGTCCAATCTAAGGGAGTGATACTATTGCAGCGAGTTTTGGTCTTGTATTTGGGTAACACTACTTCATATGTATAATACTCGTTTGTTAATTAGAATTTTTTTTAACAGAATGGATATCGAGAGCATGAACAGTGAAGCGAAGAACTTAATATACAAAGTGTATATATTTTGTGCCATAGAAGCTGCAACTTATATAACAGAAGATGGTTATTTTCAGAAGGTAATTTGACTGTATAGATAGCTTAGTGTTTAAAATACCTACCTAACGTACCAGTGTCGTGAATTCGATTCCTACGTAGAGCGATACATTGTGTGATACACAAAATGTTGTTCCGAGTCTGGGTGCAATTTTTGTTCGTTCAATTATATGTTTGTAAATACCCACCGCAATATAGGGTATTTCCCTAGTGCACAGTCATTTGTCTTTAAAAAATTAAAATCCTAATCTCAGAGGTCCGTATTAGGAACACTGTAGAAACCTTTCTATATTACAGACAAATCAATTATGTTATTTTCCTTCTTCTAATTTCTTGCAGTAACAATATGATCACCATCTTTTGTGGATATTATATGACGAATAAGGGACGCTAGCAGATATTATCACTGCTAAAGAAAGAAATAAGAGAGCTGAAGCCCCGCAGTGTAATGTGCTGTGATGATGTTGAATTTTCTATCATAAATTCATTAATTCCCGCAAATCAGAATCAACATCTACAAACTCGAATAAGAGTAACTCCTTTAAAAAAGAATTATATATTGTCTACATTATCTATTTTTTTTTTTTTTGCTTTTTTAATATTGTTTATAGAGGCAAACGAGCAAACCTGATGGTAAATGTTACTACAGCTCAACTTTGCAAATAACAGGGATACAGCTAGCTGCTGCCTACCAAACAAAACCCTACTATTACTGAATTATCATTTTCTTGAATTGTTGATGAAGCATTTGACATGATACTCATTGACCACTAGGATATCTTTAAACTCAAAATTAAAATAGATCAATAATAATTTCCTTTTCTTTTTAAGTTCCATAAACGCACTGCATCGGCTACCGGTATCACCGAGGTATTTCTAACAGCATTGCTAAAGGAAAAGGGCATACCACCAACCTATAACGAAATACTAGACGATACTATAAAAAAGAAATTAGAAGCAACAATTGCTCATGAGCAAATGAACAAAACTGGCAGCGGACAAAGTTTTGAGATTGGAAAACACAGTAAGGATAGTAAAAAGTGGCCACCGTTTATCAAAGTCGATATTATTAACAAAGATAAACCCAATGATACTACAATACAGGATACTACTGAATCAGAAATTGTAAAAGCATTACAGGCAACTGGTAATAATGATACAAATACGAGGAGAGTTATAAAAATACGACGTTTAGGAAAACATGAAGCAAAGATGATAAAAGAATCACAGAAGATCTGTGATAAATCAAAAAAACCTTTAAAAATACACAAGATTCAAGAGACTGGTATAGGTAAATTAAAATTTAAAGGACAAAAAACACCGTTAGAATTATGTAAACCGCAAAAGAAAGACACCCATTTGTTAGTAAAAGCAGCAGTTAAATCTAAATCGACGAGTCTAGATCGGAATCTATTAACAGGTGGATCTTTAATGATAAAAGCTGCTATTCCTAAAACAATAAACAGTACTCAAACGGCAACTACGAGTAGTTCAATCAAAACAGTTCAAGTTCATTCAAATGATGGAGCTTTATTTGTGAAAGCAGCTCCATCTAAAACTACCCCAAATACAAATACAGTTAAATCTAAATCAATTAAACTATCAGAGATTATACCAACCGATGGTAATATTGTATTAAAAGCTGCTTTGCCTCAGACAAATAGCGTAAAAGATACAATTCGAGCACCACCGAAGATACCAAGTGAAGGTATACCAAAGGATACAGGTTTACCTTTAACGAATACTACAGTTAAATCAGCCATGGTAGCGAACTATCAATTTACATCGAAACCAATAAAACTAAATCAGATTGTATCAAAAGACGGCCGTATAATTGTAACAGCATCTAATAAATCGCAGATAGTTTTAGTAAAGAGTGATCAAAATATTACAATGCCACCACTGATACGGCAAAGTACAATAGACCAAAATATTCCAGTACACAGTAAAATATATAGTGCTATACATCTAAATACAAATAATGAAAGCGAATATATAATACCGGATATTGATCCATTGAGGGATTACGAATCGTCGACAGTAACACCCATTCTCTGTGTTAAACCAGAAATTAAATATACAGTGCCTATACCATACCCGGAAACTGTCGTTAAAGAAGAAAATATGATTGATGATGACGATACGTTTTGATGAAATATCAAGAAAGTGGTTTATTAGTTTGCATCAAGCTTTGATAGTTTGGTTTGAGAAATGACTACCGTGGCCAACCAAGACGAAGGTATAGAATTCATAGAGAAAATCAAAGAGTATTATAGACTTTTTAATATTTGAAGTCAAAAATTTCAAACCAAGATAAGTGAACTAGCGAAAAGCACCGTGTATAATATTGTACGAACCATTTAGGATCAATTTTGACCCATTCATAACTCAAAAACCAATTAAAATATACCCATTACTCATTTTATATTTATCTAATCATTGTTTATATATTCTAAGGTTCAATTTTTCTAAACATTAGATTTGCTGTTAAAAATTAATTCAGTTAAATGTTGAGGTTGAATTTAAAAATACATATTTTTAAATAGCAAACAGTTTTGTAACAATAAAAGCAGAAATGTGTTTTAAATTTAATTAAAAATGTTATACATTCTTCATGATTCTTCAAAATAATTATCAGGTTTGTCATAACTTGACGTCCATTTAGATCTCATGTATTTAGTAGATGAAGTCATTGTAATTATTATAATACTGGATTTGGCTACCATTTTCATATTTAGGTTTCATTGGGATTACAGTTATTAGTCTACTTTTGATTTAATCAAATAGTATGAGTTAATTAAATATATATTATCAATAAAATAGTGTTTTATTCTAAGGAAAAAAAAATAGGCAGTTTGTCTCCTTTCGACTTCATTGAGGTAATAACCGTAAAACCATAAAAAAAATAAGAAATGTTACAATGTAATTCACCACACTTTTTGTCTCGTAGGTATCCTAATAGATAAGGGATTAATGTCATTCTCCTACTCTTATCCTAATTACTTGTGGTGGATACAATATGTACTTTACTTCCATTGTACATATTGCAAAAGTTATTGGCAATAGTTTTATGACTGGACACCTATCTGACGTCATAAAGTTGGTATTGTAATTGTTGATCATATGGCTTGAGGTGGAGTTGGTCCAGTTTTATATAATACACTTAATCGCCTTTTACAACATCCACGAGCAAAATAAGGGCTGGTAGTATTCGTAGCCGTTACCTCAAAGAACTAAAAAAAAAATAATACTAATATGGATATATATTCATGACAAAGGAATTGTAATCCTATACGCCTAGCTAAGGTGACCAACTTTATAGAAATCAATAAGACATAGGATTTTCTTTCGAAATTGCAAGTAGATTGTTTTAACTATCTATATTTCTTTTCATTTTAAACCTTCATTGTGTACCTGATCGAGAAAGGCATTCATATGTAGAAAGATATTAATACTATCGCCACGTATGTCAGGTTGGAGTTATAAGTAAGGAGATATCTGCGGCCCATTTTTTTTTTTGATGATCTCTAAGCGGATTTTTACGATTCATATGAAAAATCTCATCGTAATCATCTCAGCTTAAAGTCATCCCACTGCTGGACTCGTCTCCTCCACAATAGAAAGGAAATTGACCTACCATACCAAGCTGGTCAAATGTGTTGGTATAAAGTTTTATATCGTGTTTTCCTTCATTTACATACATGCTATACATACATACATATCATCACGCCATATCCCTTGCAGGTTAGGCAGAGAGAACAGAGTGCCAGAGAACTCTATCCTTGCATACTTAACTCGCTTCCTCAACATTCATAATTCTCTTCATAGACGCCCGCCGGTTTCGGAGACGCTTGACTCCACCTTCCTTCAGTACGTGACCAATCTGGTCTAGGTAGGTTAGTCTCGGTCTCCCCCAGCAGCAAGATAAAGAGGCGGCAAATCATATTCTTACTAAAATTAATTATTCTAAAATATTTTTAACGGGACCATCCCGAATAATACGAAACGCATGGTCATACCACACATAGGATGAGGACGAGTTAAATCAATATATTAACTAACGGCGTCTCTTTCTATTGCGTTGAATAAATAGAGACAGGTAGAGTATGTGGTTGAATGAGTGAGCGAACAGGAGCGCCGGGTCAGTCGCTAAGTAATATTCGCGGGTGTAACACGTGTTAGCAATTGATAATAATTAATTTTCTTGTTTACACACCAGTGCTTTCATAGTTATCAACAGGTAAGTTCTTCAAGCACACACACATTTAGGTGAGTATTTTTCTTTGTGGTGATAGAGGAAGAATACAATACACTATTCACTTTCTTACCCGTGGGTGATCGAAGAAGTTGGCCACCGAAGTTAAAATCGAGTACCGGTGGTCCGCTCGCACGGCGAAGAGAGAAGGTTTTACGGTGGGTCTATGGGGTCACGCGCCACCTTTCCGTCACCCCGGACCGATTCGGCGGGGCGAGACGCATCCATAGCCCACAAAAAAAAAAAAAAAAAAAAAAAAAGGGTGATCGAAGAAGCCGAGGGACGCAAACATGTAACATCAGTTCAAGAGAAGGAAATCTCGAAATAAAACCTTATACCAACACGTCTGATCAGCATGGTATAATAGATCAATTCCCCGCAAATGTGGAGGAGGCTCGAGTCCAGCGTTGGGACATATATGAGCAGAAATGAAAATTGAATTAAAACTATTTTTACGAATTTTAATGCGTTTGTATTTGATTTTTAATTTCTCGACGTTTCGAACACTTTACAGTGATCATGGTCACGGGAGGACTGGAATTATGAAATTGCTCATTGTAGCAATTTAAATTTAAAATGAGATTATTGAATCTATATTAAGTAACATTAGACAAACAAAAATAAAATTAAATAATATGAAAATTGTCATTTTCATTTAAATTAATTTTAATAGACCATTTGGTAGTAATTTAACTACTGTAACGATTATAGATAATATTAAGCAATAATAACATTCAGACAACATAATTGTCGCACATTTTGTAACAGCACCGGTTTCCTGTATCAATAATATACATCAACCTGATATT
Source organism: Lymantria monacha (assembly GCA_905163515.2). Classification (NCBI taxonomy): domain Eukaryota; kingdom Metazoa; phylum Arthropoda; class Insecta; order Lepidoptera; family Erebidae; genus Lymantria; species Lymantria monacha. The sequence continues at coordinate 5,147,649 of LR991104.1, forward strand.
TTCTTAATTCAATTAACATGGTCATCTGGCATTTTTCAGAATGAGTAGGCGGATAAGTGAGGAGGAACGAGATGTGATATACAGGATATACCTACACTGCGTAAAAGCATCCAAAAAGATGAACTGCAAACCTAGTGATTTCTCCTATTACGTCTTGCAGCGTACCTCAGCGGCCGCTGGAGTTTCCCCGAAGGTTATAGCTCAAATATTACAAGAAAAACGCAAAACCAGTTCTAAAGTTACAAAAGCGAGAAGATTTGCACATCGAAATGCACTAAAAAGACGAATACTAAAGGCAAACGCTACAAAAAAATGCATCCATCAAGATACTGTAGGAAACAGACGTATACACGAGGAAAATGATGCTGAATTGTACACAGATGAGGCAGATAAGTTAGGAGAATGTATTTCTGATGAAGATACACCAGAAAATCACATGCTTATAAATGTTAAAGATAAACATGAAGTTAAAGAAACGAAAATAGGTTTGAAACGTATAAACAAAGCAAATATACAGCAAGTTGTTATAATAGATGGAGAAACTGGATCTCAAGTTAGGAAACTTACGAAATTCATTGATTTCAGACAAGTGCATGCCAACGTGAAGGCACAAAAGGAAGCGAATGAATCAAATACTAAACCGCCGGGTACTATAACATTTCTTTCCTATGTGGTTTATGATGATGGCGAAAATCCTAAAATGAGGCCGTCCAAACCTATTCTAAAGAAAATTATCCATATCCAACTTGGTGTTAAAATCAAACAGGCTGGGGAAAAAGCTATGAGTCTATTTGATCATCTTGGACTTCCACCAAACATAAAGACAGAGAAAGAGATTATGAGACACATGGAAATTAATAAATACAAATTCTTGCCAATTATCGTATTAAAAAGAAGAAAACTTGAACTATCGTCTTCCAATAAGATAACTCAAAATGCTGAGTAAAACAATAGTCATATATTTTTGATCTGGATAATACAATTTCTAATATTAGGTGTTATATATCAGACCGAATAATGACTTAAATAATCACCATTTATTATATTTATCATCACCATCATATCAGCTCATATATGTTCCACTGTTGACCTGCCTCCTCCATAATAGTAGGGAAATTAACCTAATACAGCTGACCCGCTGGTCAAACGTGTAGGGTTTTGTTTCGAGTTTTCTTCTCTTGCTCTTTTTTATAACCCTTAGTCGTCTCTAACAATCACCCACGGGCAAGAGAGGACGGTGCTGAATTGTATTGTTATTCCATCACTACACGGAAATTTGCGTCGACCCTAAGTTAATTGGGATAAGAGCAAGAGAATGATGGTGAAATGTATTCTTGCTCTGTCACGACAAGAACAAATCGATTTTAATAAAATAGTTATGCCTAGATATATTACCATTACCTATATAGATTTGTAGAGAACTTGATTATTACTAAAGGGATTATCAATTACGAATTATAATTAATCTCATTATATGTAATAACATTATATATTATCAACTCAACACGGCAGTACGCCATTTTGGAGAAATTAATTATATTCAAATTTAAATATATATTTTTATAGTTTTAAATTAATTGTCGTTAATATGTATGAATGAGTTTTAAACTTAAAAATGTAAACATGCACATCATACACTTAATTAGTTTAATTAAATAGAAAAAAAAAACTAAAATTCATGTGCTGTTTTTACCAATAGACAAATATATTTTGAACTATTTTCAAAGTGGAATTTGTCGTTTATGTTATTTTGTTGATCGATCAGAATTGTATTTACTGCAGAATGTACATTATTTTTAAAAAGTGAAATTTGTCGAATTTGTTATTTTGTTGGCCGTTTAAAACACTACTTATTATAGAATATTTTGTTGAATTTGTTATTTTGCTGACTGTTAGAACAATACTAGTTATCGAATATAAACCATTTTAAAAATGGAGTTTGTTATTTTGTTGACTGTTCAGAACATCACTTGTTATCGAATCTCAACTATGTTAAAAATTAAATTAGTTATTTCGTTGACCGTTCAAAACAACACTTATTATCATATTGTCAACTATTTTAAAAGTGAGCTAGTAGCTGTTAGGTAGCGGCTTCGAATACTACTAATATTTACTTTGCTCGAGGATGTCGTAAAAGACGACTAAGAGCCTTATAACGACCTTTTTTTTTTATTGGTGGGCTATGGGTGCGTCTCGCCCCGCCAAATCGGTCCGGGGTGACGGAGAAGGCGGCGCGTGATCCCATAGACCCACCGTAAAATCCTCTCTCTTCGCCGTGCGAGCGGACCACCGGTACCCGATCTTTGTCTTCGGTGGTGCCTTATAACGACCTAGGCCAACTCCAACTGATGCCATTTGATCAACAATTACATTCCCAAGGAGGGTTGACGTCTGGCAGGCGGCCGGTCATAAAACTATTGCCAATAACTTCTACAATATGTATTATGAAAGAAGAATACATATCGTATCGACCCCAAGTAATTGGGATAAGAGTAGGATAGAATAGAATAATATAGAATGATGAACTATTTTAAAAGTGCATTTTGTTGAATTTGTTATTTTTTTTAATTGTTCGGAACAACACTTGCACAGCAATATGTGTTAAAAAATCTATTGGCTTATTAAATGTAAACAAGCTAAATTTCGAATGTATATTATCGTTTTAAAATGAAATTTGTTGAATTGTTATTTCGTTAACTTTTCAGAACAGCCGTTATTATCAAATCTATTATAAAAATGTACTTTGTCGATATTGTTATTTTTCTGACTGTTCAGAACACTTACACAGCCAATATATACCGGGTGTAACAGAGAATAGAACAGCTGGTCAGAAGGATGGTAGGTAATGATTTGAAAATTTGAAGGGAAAATGTCAATGGGTCATTGACTCATTAGCTGTCTGTAAAGGCGACGTTGGTCATGCTGTAGTAAACGTAATCATTGATTTATTTAGGTTCCAATGAATATTTAAGAAAGTATGAGTATGTAGCAGATTATTTATCATTTATTCGCTACATTTCATTCAGTTTCAAAGAAAAAGCGATGACAAAATTGAAAACTTTAAATACTTGTAATTCATTAATAAATCGACATTTACGCTTCAAATTTTTATTATGGGTTCCTAACATCATTGCCTACCACCATTCTGACCAGCTGCTCCATTCTCTGTTATATTCTGTATATCGACAAATTTCTATTAGCTTATTCAATGTAAAGAAATTAAATTGTGAATATATGAGTATACGGATTGTAAACAAACTGAATAAAGACTATTGTTTTATATATTTAATTTAGTTAACTTACGCGATGTTAAAAATAATGAGGCGATTAAAGAATATTCTATGTATTTAGCATAGTTATTTTTTTTTTGTGTTTTTAACTTACTTATTAGATGTAAATAAACTGTATACAGAATCAACTATTACTCTATTGTATTATTTGATGTAAACAAATGGTTTATTAAGTGTAACTAAGTATTTTTTTCTTTTGGATAGTTAAAAAAAACCGATAAAGACTTTTAGAATACGGTACTAGTAGCCCGCCCAAATGGTGATAAAGGAATACATGTTCGAGAGGGTTGCACGTCGTTCTCTCCTGTGATTTGGCAGAGTGTGAAAGAAAGAAAAAAGAAATTCTTCTCTCAGTGTAATGACAGAATAAGAATACAATTCATGACTCCCTAACTTCCCGTGAGTGTGTGACTCAAAGAGTAAAGTTATTAAATTGAAAAAGAGTGGCAACTCGATGATAAAATATGCATGTATGGAAAGTGCTGCCACCCAGAGTTTAGGCGGTGAACTAAAGTTGAAGTAATATATATACATATCTACATGTATATGTGTAATTACATAGAATTTTCTTTTACTATGAAAGCTACCCTGAAATATAAAAAAAAACATATCAGCTGATAATTAAACAATAATAATATCAGCCTAACATTGAAACTTGAGATAATTTTCAGAAAAATATCAATAACCGAAAATAGATCGATGACAATAAGTACCTACGCTAGGAACAAAAAATAACAATTCTCAGTTGTCAAACGTTTGACAGGCAGGACAAAATGGCAGCAGTTAAGTTTGTACAACCAATCTGTAGGCGGCGCGACGGTCAGTAAAAATAAGTAATGTTTTAAGTGTGCCCCCCCAGGTGTGACTTAAGAAACGATTAAGATAAACTTAAAATGAAACCTCTATATCAACTCCAGCGTGGTACAGTGGTCAGTCATTTTACCTCCGACTGTTAAGGGGGCGCCCATTAATTACGTGAGGTATCCAGGGGAGGACGGGGGTCGAGCCGAATCTTACTAAATCTCACTTGGTGGAGCGGGAGTTTTTGCAAATGGCGTAATTTATTAACAGAAAATGGTGTAAAACTGCGTGAAAGTTAAGATAAATTAAAGTTAAATGAAATTAAAAAACCTTTATACCCAAGTACATGTTTTGCAAAATCTCACGTGAGATTGAGTAAGTGGGAGGGGACGTGAAAAATCTTACGACGAGGAGGTGGCGTCAAAAACCCTCAAAAATGCCTCCCGTAATTAATGGACGCCCCCCATAAGGCGGCTCTAGCCCGGTACTGGGACTTTGTGAGTTGAGATGATGATGACTTATTCTATAACGGATTGAAAATAAAATGAAGCCCCAACATACTTTCTTTATTACTGGTCTTGTAAGAAAAGTCGTTTCTTACTAATTTTATAAATGCAAAATGAATTTGAATAGATTTATTTTACTTTAAGACATATTAAGTTATTTATAAATACCCGATTACGAAACGAAAAATGATGTCACAAGCGGGGTTCGAACCCGAACATATTAAGTTTTTCATCAAAATCGCTACATAAGGAATGTAGTCATTATACGCACAAAAATCATCATCATTATTCTTTGCTCTTATTCCAATTACTTGTGGTCGAAGCAATATATCCTCCTTTTACTTCGTATATAGCACAAAACTTATTGCCAATAGTTTTATGACCGGTCGCCTGTCTGACATCAACACTCCTTAAAAATGTAATTGTTGACCAAACGGCATCAGCTGGAGTTGACTCAGGTCGATATAAAGCCCTTAGTCGGCTTTTACGACATCTACGAGCAAAGTAAGGGTTGGTAGTACGCATAGCCGCTAGTACATAGCGGTACACTAGTATATTTACGATAAATGCTACCTACTACTTTTTGGAGTACTAAAAGTCTGACTATGCCGTAGTCAGCAGTCATTATAAGGTTATAAAGCATTTGTTTCATTCTCCAAACGCTTTCTGTGGTAAACAGCATCAAAGTTATAGATAGGTAACGAAGATTTTGTCAAACATTTGACTATTTGTCGCAAACATTACTTTTTTTACTGTATGAGACCCGTTTGACTTTTCTGTGTCTCTGACAATGTGTTAATGCGAAAGCGCAACAAATAAATTAATTTAAATTCGTATTTCTAATATTAGTTTTTATATCACTTATATATTTATTTAAATATGTAATTAAATCAAAATGTTTACTTTAAGACTGATAATAGCGAGCTCTAGTGTCGAATGACTGACACCAATAGCCTCTGTTTAATATCATTTACTACTTACTACAATATTTCCACGATAGATGGCGCTATTATTTATAACGAAAAAAAAAAAATATACTATTTGAGTTTATAGATAACAGACCTAATTTTCTCTTTTATAGTAACTTCGACTTTGTGATTATTATATTTTTTATGTTACCTTTGTATATACAACGGGACTGACATATTTTTTAATAAAAGTCCCCAAATAAATGAGATTAAAAAGTGTTTCATTATTTACACAATTGTCACTAGATGGCGTTGCAAGGATTATACAAATTATTTCTTTAAGTATTTTACCAAACAAAATAACTTATTACCAAAAATATTTTGTAGCAGCCTATTATTAAAAATAGTCAAAGGTAAATAGAAACATATAAGCCTAAGTATAAAATTTTAAATTATATATTTAAAGAAAAATACACATTCACATAATTACGGCAGTAATAGTAGACTGCCATCTATCACACGAAATAGGTACTAATTAATAATATACAAATTTTATGCTATCTCAACATTGTAAAATATCTTGATTATTATTCTTCCATTTTTTATTTCACCTCTGCAATATCTTTACGACATGATAAAACTAATGTTTACTTAAAGATTATTTACGTAAGCGCTTATTAGAACTGAATAATTTAAAATATTGACTGAATAGTTCTTTTGACATTACTTGTTAATAGACTGACAATAAAATGGCTGCGACAACTTAATTTTCCTCAGGAGTGTTACATATCGGCAAAGTTATCACTATAACAATTGATAGCAGCATCAGTTTTGGCGGGAATATGAAAAGGTAATACGGTGCCTCCTAAATTATATTCAAGACAGTGTTTCATAGCGCTATCTTACTTATATTGTAAATGTGCAAGTTTGTGAAGATATCCATCCGGATGGATGTATATTTGTAACTCAATCACGCGTAAACACATGTCTTATTATCCCGGTAATGTATTTATTCCCTAAAGATAATTTAAAATATGAAAGTCACTTTTTAGGCCGTTTAAGCCGCGGACAAAAGTCATTATTGAATAATTTTGTTAAAAAATAAAACACTATTGTAATCATATTAGGGCTCATATTTAGGCCCCATTAAGTACTTCCGCATCCATAGTGCCGTACTGCTGCGCTTATCATAACTGATCCTCTTAATTATTGGCTCAACAGTCAATTTTGTCCACTTCATGTCTTCCGTATTGCATAGACTGGAAATGGAATCTAGTCTTCTCAAACCCGGTTTAACTTTTCTAATTAAATTCGTTGCGGGGTCCTAAGACAATTAAAAGAATTTTTCCGGGTCTCTGTATGTAACTTCGATGTCATTTATAGAGATTATTATGGATTTCGGCTTACAGAAGTAACAGTGTCAAAAAAAATAGAAAGACTCACATGATGGACGTTCATCTCGCCAGTGTACATATAATCAAGTAATGCCTTCAGGTGTTTCGGTTCAGCTCCATCTATCACCAGTACAGGTTCTCCTTGCGCTTCGTGAGCGCCAAGGAGTGCGCCGAGCAGTTCCGAGCATGCTGCCAGTACAACCCTGAGAGAAGATGGATCAATATTAGTTTGATTATTACTTGTAACTCGCATTACTGGATGGTTCTCTATCCCAAACTGATATGAGATTCCATGGCATTTTTTTTGAAGCAATGCAACGAAACGATGAAAGGTGAGGGAAACAGCTTAAGCGATTTCCACACCGCGGTACTTTTTTTTTTATTGTTTACGGTGGCAAACGAACAAGCAGCACACCTGATGGTAAGTGTCACTGCTGCCCATGGACCTTTGGTATACCAAGGATATAGCTAGGCCGCTGCCTACCATTAGAATCCCCAAACCCACCCAGTTGGGCTTATTTTATAGTACTTATGCATAATCGAACTATTATTAGAAATAATACATTTAGTAATACAGCTTAAGCTATTTTTTTTATAGTCTTCAGAAGATTAAGGCATCTATATCTGAGGTCGCATATATCCCACTGTTGGCCTTCTCCATAATGGGCGGGAAATTGACCTCCTCTACCGCGCTGGTCAGACGTGTTGGTATAGAGTTTTATTTCGAGTTTTCTTTCTCTTGCATAGATGTTATAAGCGTTTTATATCCCTTAGTCATCTCTTACGATAAGCCACGGATAAGATAGGGGGGTGATGAATTGTATTCTTACTCCATCATCACACGGAAAGATTAAAACATACTTTCAAGCAAATAAATGAATGATAAACACAGTTCTACTCGTATGTCTATACAAAAGATTGATGAACATAATTAAAATGTTTCACTCTACATACTAAAAAGTCATTTCTATCTTAAGTTTTTACGACATACCCTTATTAGGTTTTTCTTATACATACATACATATCATCACGCCATATCCCTTGCAGGAGGCAGAGAGAACAGAGGCATCCTAGGCAGAGAGAACAGAGTGCCAGAGAACTCTATCTCTGCATACTTCACTCGCTTCCTCAACATTCATAATTCTCTTCATACACGCTCGCCGGTTTCGGAGACTCTTGACTCCACCTTCCTTCAGTACATGACCGATCTGGTCTAGGTAGGTTAGTCTCGGTCTCCCTCGGTACCTATAACCTTCCACTTTTGCATTGTATATCTTCTTAACCAGACGTTCGGCATTCTTCCCACATGTCCGATGGGTTTAGGTTTTTCTTACTTTAAGTATATCTATTAATAGTGGTAGGACCACGCTGTGGACAGTTCTCTGTCTACAGCTGCGGTCCGGTCCGTCTGGGGTAGTACCACACTCTCGCAGAAGATCGACGTCTGAGTAATGGCAATGTGCTATTGCGCTTCGTTCGGTGAGCGAGAGAGCCGGAAGCCCAACTGGGTGGGTTTGGGGATTTTATTGGTAGGCAGCGGCTTAAGCTATACCCTTAGTATTGCAAAGGTCCATGGGCGACAGTGATATTTACCATGCTGCTGCTGCTTGCTCGTTTGCCACCATAAGCATAAAAAAAAAGTAAATAGAAAATGTACGTTTAGAAATTAAATGTACGTTTAGAAATTAAGATTTTTAAACAGAAACCCTACTGTTATTTGTCAGATTTCAACATAATAAGCGACGAAATTCTTTGTCTTAGATGGTGATTTTGGTTTTAGCTTATGGGGGTCTATTGTTCGGCAAAGCGTCTTAATAAAGTACAGCAATGGCTATATTATTCATGGGTTATAATTATTAAATGTCGGCCTCATAAAAAGGCTCAAATTCTCAATTTGCTATGGAAAATGCTATGCTCGGTAGAATGTACACTGTGAATAGAAATTATTGTAAAAAAACAATAATATTTTAAGTTTTATGGTAGGGAAAGGATCAATAATAACTAAAGAGTAGCATAAAAAACAAATAATTTAAAAGTAAGGCTGACGTATCGTTGTCACTGGATTCTTACGAGTAGTAAGAACCCAGTGAACTTTGGAGCGCTCTAAAACTCGCATAAATACACAAAATCGTAAAAAAAAAATATAGGTCAAAATGTTTGCCAAAAGACCTTCTACAGATTGCTCTAAGGTAATTTTGTCGTAAAATAATAAATAAAAAAGTTATGCAACAAAAAGGAAAATTTGTTGAGAAATTTCCCCACATTTTTTTTTAATAACATTTTTATTTGCAATTTTATTGAAAAGTTTTTTAAACAAAATTGTAGACAAAGCAATTTGCTACAGATTATGTCTTTACAGTTTTTTTTATCAGATTAATAGTTTCAAAGATATGGCGCAAAAGGCGTTTGCACCCCTTCTTTCACAAACTTGGAGTTAAGCTTTTACTGACCCCCACCCACATATCCCAATAATAAAATTGCGATCTTTGAAAAACGTAGGGTCTAATGTAACTTTTCAATGGACTATGAAGGATAATACAAAAGTTTAACTTATATCGAATGACCTTATTGATGTCTGGTTTTTTTAAAGAAAATAAGTACCTGTGTGCTCTTAGCGAGACCCCTCTCACGTTCTGAGCATGGACGGGCTCCTTCCCTGACACTTGGGTGGCAAAACTTGGAGAACAATATAGTGTCACGTCGCAAAATCTTTCTGTAACAATACAAAATTATTCTAATAATTTCTGGTGATTACTATGCCTGTATTCACGAACAATAAGGTATTATAAGGTTTAGGTAACACCTAACTCAATATTAATGATACATATTATGAGTGATCATCATCTTAAGTATTATCCAATTTTATTGACGTGATAACGTATTATAAATCGATAAACGGTTGTACGTACGAAAAAGTGTCACGTTGCGTCTGAACCGAGCGTGCAAGAGAGAGCGCGGAACAAGCGATAGAGCGGCACAATCGGCCTAAGCGTTCTTTCATTTTAAAAATTCATAAAGTTAAGTGAAAAGTTAATATGGTTTCCATTGTTTATATTTGTTCAATTCATAAAAGTATGCAAATTTTTATCAAAGTTTTCTTATGACGTTAATCACGTAAATCATCTTAATCATCCAATAGTGGGTCACAATGTTGATAGTTTTCTGTCTACAGCCGCGGGCCGGTCCGTCCGGGATAGTACCACACTCTCGTGGAAAATCGGCGTTTCAGCGGCAGCAATGTATTGTTGCGCTTCGTTCGTTAAGCGAGAAAGACAGAAGCCCAAATTTCTGGATGGGTTAGAAATTTTCATTGATAGGAAGCAGCTTAGTTGTACCCACTGCCATAATCCATGGGCGGCAGTAACAATTACCATTAGGCGTATCACCCCCTAACTTACCCGTGAATGTCGTAAAAAATCGGCCAAGTGCGAGTTGTACTCGCGCACGATGGGTTCCGTATCTATAAAAAGCTCTTTTATTGTATGGGAGCCCCCTTAATTATTTATTTTATTTTAATTAATTATATTTAAAGAGAACATAAAACTAAATATTCTGTGAATAGTTTAAGCGTCTACCTATTACCGTTATTAGTATCGAGCAAGAAACGGTAAAAAAATCCAGTTTGTTGTATGGGAGCCCCCCCTTAAATATTTATTTTATTTTTTGTATTTGTTGTTATAGCGGCAATAGAAATACATCATCTGTGAAAATTTCAACTATCTAGCTATCACTGTTCTTGAGATACAGCCTGTTGACAGACGGACGGACAGCGAAGTCTCAGTAATAGGGTCCCGTTTTTACCCTTTGGGTACGGAACTCTAAAAATGACTAAGGGTTATAAATATACATATAAGGGAACTTACTCAAAACGACCTAATCGGGGAGGAGTTCTTTAAGAATATCACGCTTGTTTACAAACGCGGGGAAGTGATATAGATCTTCGTCACGTAATAGAGCAAAATTCATCATCAAGGTTTTTTTTTTAACTTCATACTCGAAGAATATTATTTAAATAAATATTAATGGCTTTTGTTCACTGCTTTGCGCGCGTAAAGAGAACTTATGAACAACGACGGGACGCCCGACATAAGTGATAACTTAAACTAATCTAAGTTAAACTATTTAACATTAAAATTGTTTAACTTGGTTTGTTTAAATTTTATTATCGTCTATACGTGTGGTGACGGAGTAAGTATACAATTCACCACCCCCTATCTTACCCGTGGGTGGTCGTACAAGACGACTAAGGGATATAAAACGCATATAACATCTATGCAAGAGAAGGAAAACTCGAAACAAAATCCTATACCAACACGTCTGACCAGCGCGGTATAGTAGGTTAATTTCCCTCTGATTACAGAGGAGGCCCGAGCCCAACAGTTGGATATTTATGGGCTGTGATGATGATGATGATGAAATTTTATTAGTGATAGGACCACGCTGTTAATAGTTCTCTGTCTACAGTCGCGGGCCGGTCCGTCCCGGGTAGTTCCACACTCTCGCAGAAGATCGACGACGTCTGAGTAATGGCAATGTGCTATTGCGCTTCGTTCGATGCGCGAGAGAGCCGGAAGCCCAATTGGGTAGGTTTGGGGTTTATATTGGTAGGCAGCGGCCTACCTATACCCTTGGTATTGCAAAGGTCCATAGGCGGCAGTGAATCTTAACATCAAGTGTGCTACTTACTCGTTTGCCACCACAAACAATAAAAACAAATTGAGAAAAGCTTAGGTTATTACTAGAATTTATATTGACAGAGTAAGAATACCATTACACCCCTTCATAATCTTACGGTGGGTGATCGTATTAGACGACTATAGGATATAAAACGCATATAATATCTACGCAAGATATGGAAAACTCGAAACAAAACTATACCAATACGTCTGATCAGCATGGTTAAGTCAATTACCCTCCCATTATGGAGAAGGCTCGAGCCCAACAGTGGGACATATATGAGCTGAGATGATGATATATTGGATTATTAGGTACACATGTACCTACATGTGTTTACATGTGAGAGGGGGTAAAAGAAAGTACAAAATGAGTGCCGTATCATGGGCTTTTTTGTGTCTTAGTTGTTAACCTCAACCCGAAGTATAGTAGGTCAATTTCTCTCCTGTTATAGATGAGGTCTGAACCCAGCGGTGGGTTATATATAAACATAGATGAAGGTTATGAATCAATTATTTAACATCGTTTTGAACTTTAACATTTTATTAATAGGTATAATTTATGTGTTAATTATATAGATTTTGCTAGAATGATATCTGAAGGCTAAATTAAATTGAAGATATATTATATGTTGGATTAATAATACATATATATTATTTGCTGTGGTTATATAATATCTGGATGACCAAACTTTCGCTGAGTATTTTCATTTTAGTGTGTTTTCAAGATATATTTATATGTAATAAAAATGATTCATAAAATTATAAAAAAGGTAAAAAATAAAAATTGGGAAACTAAGGATCCGAAGTGATTAGACTGCTCGATTTTGTAACTGTGTTATGTCTATTCTTAACGATAGCGTCAAAATTTACCTCCATATTCTACTAGTTTTCATCATCATCATTTTGGTCTTATCCCAATTACTTGGGGTCGACACAATATGTCTTCTATCAGACGTCATCTCTGCAGTCAATTCCTGTCTATCCATGTCATGCCTCACGCAGTCCATCCATCTTTTCTTTGGTCTTCCTTTACCCCTAAAGCATTCATACCTAAAACTTTTCTCACAACATTGTTTTTTTTTCTTTCATCTCGCTTCATCACATGTCCATACCATGTCAGCCGTTCACTCCTTAACTTTGCCATCACTGGCGCAACTTGCAAACTTCCTCTAATGTTCAAATTACTGAAATTTAGCATTTAATATGCTCTTAATTATTTATAAAAACCCGATTACGAAACGATTCCTCTAATGTGTTCATTTCTTACTTTATCCATTCTTGTCACACCACACATCCATCTCAACATTCGCATCTCCGCTACGTGCAGTCGTCTCTCATCCATCGTTATTCTTATAGTTTTCAGATAACGAAAAATTATATTTTTGTTGCCTAAAAATACTGACAAAATAATATTTTCTATAAATGAAACTTAGCAACCTAGATCGATTCATCGCCCCCGGAAGCCCATGCATGCTAAATTTCATAAGAATCGTTGGAGTCGTTTCCGAGATTCAGATATCCTTACTAATACTATAAATGCGAAAGTAACTCTGTCTGTCTGTCGCTCTTTCACGCCAAAACTACTGAATCGATCTAAATGAAATTTGGTATACAGATAATCTAGAGCCTGATAATTTAATGCAAAAAAGGGGTTGTAAAGGGGGATGAAAAGATGTAAGGAGGTAACGTCATTTTTAAAGATAGAAGCTTGAAACTTATTTTTAAGCTATTGATTAGATATAAATATGACATTAATATTTGGTAAATTAAAAAAAATTACCCTTAAGAGGTAAAATAAAAACAGGGTATGAAAAACTTTAGGCAAGTAACCTTTTACGCGGGCGAAGCCGTGGGCAGAAGCTAGTATCTATATATAATCTGAACAAGAATTGCCCGTTTAAAGATATTAGATATATACATATATATTACATTCACGTTTTGAAAAACCCGGAACTGGAAATTAATATAAGCAATTCTGAACAATCTAGGTATTTATTAATATACATATTTCCATTTATAATAACAGTTATGAAGTGGGCGGGTGTTAGCTGAGGAGGTTACACGCTGACTAACCAATCGCAGACACAGATTTTCACTAAAATTAAAAAGTTACATTCGCAAATAATAAAATTGTAAAAAAAACCGGTTGCAAGTATCTCACAGGTGATATGTAGTTTCGCCGTTAATTCTTGTGCGGTCATTTAGACGATTTTATTAGATTTAAAAATGTATGGCCTATCGTTGTTATGTCGTTATTTATTCCCCAAGTGGTGAAAGCACAGATGACGTATGGATTAAGATGAGATACCTTGTATGCCAATGTCGTTGGTTCGATTAATACTTAAGACAATAAAGTTTACTCAATCTAATACAAAAATATTCAGGCAATTCATAAATGGCCCCATTGCCAGCATTGCCAGGCTCGAAACTCCTCTTCAAAGCAAATTGACCTGCTATACCGCACTGGTTAGATTGTATAAGGTTATATTAATATTACATAATGTCATTTCCGGTTGAAAATTTAATAACACCTTACATATGGAAGTCACTTCGACTTTCGTATATGAGGCAAAAAATTTCCAAAGCAAAATTCAACCCCGTTTTTGTACCCTAGGAACATATGCTGTAAGGGTTGAATTTCAGGATATTACTTTTTAAACGAGTATTCATGCCACAAAAGAAAACAAAACACTGTTTAGTTACTCATTTGTGGTAATTTTTAGTTAAATAAGAAATCAAATCATCAGAGGGGTTGGTATAAGTATCACCGAAAATTTTATTGTCCAATTTACACCCTTAAAGAATGAAAATTAAAAAATGCTTAACGAGTGTACCTATATTAATTTTTGCTCAAGATTATTTGTGCTTAATTTATGGCCAATGCGTAAAGTCCTAGTTTTTCTTCCTACACAAACTTTGCCATAGCATTTTATTCTCTTTGGGGTTGAATTACGTAAAAATCTTTTCTGAACGAAATCTTTATGTCTCAAAAAATAAACTTCTGTCATTAATTTCATGTTTTAGTTTTTAACCAAGTTTTTTATATTAAGATTTGCTCAAACAAAATTGTTCGCGTTCTTGTAGAATCACTCTTATTTAAGACAAGCTGGTTGCACCCCTATTTTACACCCTTAAGGCAGAGAATTTCAAAAATCCTTTCTTAATGAGCACTTACAACATAAAAGGTATCAATTGGTCAAAATATTATGTAAAAAGGTCCAGAAGTTGCGGCTGTACGATGATGAATCAGACAATCAAGACAAGTAATTTTATATGAATAGATATAATTTTGGTAAGATTATAATGCAGAACATAATGAGATATTAATAAAACACGGCCGGTTCGTCCGGGGTAGTATCACACTCTCACAGAAGATCGACGTCTGAGCAATAGCAATGTGCTGTTGTACTTCGTTCGGTGATCGAGAGAGCCGGAAGCCCAACTGGGTGGGTTTGAGGTTTAAATTAGTAGGCAGCGGTCTACCTATACTCCTGGTATAGCAACGGTCCATGGGCGGCAGTCACACTTACCATCAGGCGTGTTGGTTGCCCGTTAGCCACCAAAAGTAATAAAATAAAACACACATTATTCGGTGTACCCCAAAGAGTAAAGTTATATCAATTGAAAAGAGTGGCAACTCGATGGTAAAATATGCATGTATGTTAAGTGCTGCAACCTAGAGCTTCAGCGATGACCTAAAGTTGAAGTAATATATATATATACGTGTGTGTGTGATATACGTATCTACATGTGTGTATAATAATATAGGATTTTCTTTTACTATAAGTCCTACTCTGAAATATAAAAAACATATCAGCCGTTAACGAAACAACAATAATATAAGCTTGACAATAAAAAATCAGATAATTTTCAGAAAGCACATCAATAACCGAAAATATATTTTTGACAATAAGTACATACGCTAAGAAGAAAAAATAACAATTCTCAGTTGTCAGACTTTTGACAAACAGGACAAAATGGCAGCTAAGTTTGTACAACCAATCCAAATCAACCAATCCAAACCAATCAGTAAAAATAAGTAATGTTTTAACTGTGCCCCCCCAGGTGTACCCACATTAGCATTAAAATAAGGATTATATAAGATATGCATAAACTATAAAATCCGGTAAAAATTATTGAAAGGAGAATGAGGATGGTGTCCGATGGTTTACTGTGTGAGACACAAGGAGGTTTCAGGAGTGGAAGGGGATGCATGGATCAAGTGTTCTCTCTGCGCAACATTGTGGAGAAGCATCTGGCTCTAGGTCAGAGGGTTATCTGCAGTTTTGTGGATCTGGAGAGAGCATTTGACACGGTTGTACGAAAGGAACTTTGGGACATTTTACCGGAGTATGGTATTAACGGTAAACTGCTACAGGCTGTGCAGTCCAGTTACATGGACTGTAGAGCCTGTGTGCGGCTGGATGATGGAATGTCGCCTTGGTTTGACATCAATATCGGCGTTAAGCAGGGGTGCGTTCTGTCAGCCAGGCTGTTTATCATATATCTGGATAAATGTCTCCAAAGGTTGAACGATATGAATGTGGGAGTCCAGATGGGCGACTCAGTGGTCACTGCTCTGCTTTATGCAGATGATGCAGTCCTGCTGGCACAGTCAGCGACTGACCTGCAGACCCTAGTCGACACAATGACAGAAGATTGTAAGAAAAGGGGTCTACGCGTGAATGTGAGCAAAACCAAAATAATGGTCTTTGAAAGAGATAAAACCAGAACAGATGTAAGAGTAACAATAGGTAGTGATATATATATATATATATATATATATAGGTAATGATATACTAGAGCAAGTGGATGAATTTGTATATCTTGGATGTGGATTTAGCCGAGATGGAAGGTACACCACTGATACAGAGCGAAGAGTGAATGCGGGAAATAGAGTGAACGGAGCGTTGGGGCAACTTCTCGGCAGCCACCACCTCAGCCAGAAGGCACGTGTAGCAATACATAACGCAGTGCTTGTCCCAACATTACTGTATGGAAGCGAGAGTTGGGTATGCAGAAAAGAGTATGAAAGTAAAATTAATGCGGTCGAAATGCGATCTCTGCGGAAAATCTGTGGAGTTAGGCTGACCGACCGCATTCGTAACGACGACGTAAGAGAGCGAGTAGGTATGAAAGAGAGTATTGGTGTAAAGATGCGAAAGGGCATGCTCCGATGGTTCGGACATGTGGAAAGAATGCCGAAAGAACGTCTGGTTAAGAAGATATACAATGCGAAAGTGGAAGTATGTAGGTACCGAGGGAGACCGAGACTAACCTACCTAGACCAGATCGGTCATGTACTGAAGGAAGGTGCAGTCAAGAGTCTCCGAAACCGGCAAGCGTGTATGAAGAGAATTATGAATGTTGAGGAAGCGAGTGAAGTATGCAGAGATAGAGTTCTCTGGCACTCTGTTCTCTCTGCCTACCCTGCAAGGGATATGGCGTGATGATATGTATGTATAAAATCCGGTACTCTTTTGAGCAGTTTTTTTTTTATATATATAATAATTGACCATCATCATCAGTACACATCCAGGTCCATTCTGCATGAGCCTCAACACGGAAAAGAATATTCAGGTAAACCACATGCTCTAGTTATAAAATAATTAAATACCATAATGCCATAAGTCATGGCTGATAACATGTTTCTTTGTTTTCAAATAATGTGGAATATTGGACGAGAAGATGCTGCAGTTATGAGTTACGAGAAGATGCTCCAAAGTTGCCCGTACGCTGCTCCGCCGAATTGGATTCGTGAGCTGACTACTCTTCTCCAAAGTGTCTCTCGATTATTTGGAATCGTCATACTCCTACTCTTATCCCAATTACTTGGGGTCGATACAGTATGTACTCTTCTTTCATAGTATTTATGACCGGCCGCCTGCTAGACGTCAACCCTCCTTGGAAATGTAATTGTTGACCAAACGCCATTAGATGGAGTTGGCACAAGTCGTTATAAGGCTCTTAGTCGTCTTTTACGACATCCACGAGCAAAGTAAGGGTTGATAGTATTTGTAGCTGCTACCACACAGCTTATTTTAAATGTATCCTATAAAAAAAATAATCAACATCCCTACATTTCTTAATGTAAGATATGTCTGTATATAAAAAAAAGCAATTTGGTAAATCCCAGATTCGGATCTCTATATTGAAGCAGACCGAAGTCATTACAATTTTTGATGTAATAGATACAAAAAAACGCTAGTCAAAATTCGGGGATTTTCCAAGCTATTTGCATTGTTAGTTAGATTTCAGATATTTTTTGCATAGAACCATTTATTTCTGAACATTTAAACTATATGTTTGCGTCAGCGGCATTACATACGACTGCCGGTAGGGCTCTTAGTGGCTTCAATACTTACAAGGATTTAGTGTACTGCTTTGATTAGGTATTCTCAGTTAATTCTGGACAATAATCTCTATAAGTTTCTATTGCTATTAAAAATGCAAATTTTCAAAAACCTGGCTGAGGGATAACCAGGCGAAAGGACAGGTGTACTCTCCTCTTAAAATATACCACCAGAGTTAAAATGGATTTTTGTTCGCATAGAATTGTTCTGTATAAGAACAGAAGTCAATGATATACATGAGATTATATTTATTGCTTATGGTGGCATAAGAGCAAGCAGCACAACTGATGGTAAGTCTTATTGCCATTCATGGACATTTGCAATACCAGAAGTTTAGCTAGGCAGCTCCCTGCCAATGCAAATACATCCAAGTAGCGTTTCCGGCTTTTTCGCTTACCAAAAGGAATGCAACAGCATATTGCCACTGCTCAGACGCCGATTTTCTCCAAGAGCTTGATATCTTGGGGCTCGAGCCCCCTCCAAAATATAAGGGAAATTGACTTACAATACCACGGTGACACAAAGCGTTGGTATAGGGTTTCACTTTTCATACATCGATGTATCCTTTAGTCGTCTTTAACCACAGAGAAGGTCATTATTATTCTGTATCAGAAACATTATTATTTTGTGCGAAAAAAAATACATATAAAAATGAACCCGTCATTATACATTATCCTTCTTCTGAACATGTAAAAAATCTAATTCATTGTATGACAAAATAAGACCACACAATTACGCAACGACCTCGGGCAATTCAACAGGCAGTAGGCCAAAACTTGATCACTAATTAATTCCGTGCGTAATTTATTTAAATGATCTCAAAATACACGGCCTTGGGGCTTGGATTTTTTTTGCACATTTTTTTTTATACAACTATTCACATTAAGTATTGGTCAGCTTTATATGATACTAGCTTCTGCCCACGGCTTCACCCGCGTAGAATGTTACTTTCCTAAAGATTTTCAACCCCTATTTTACAAAATTTTAATGTCATATTTATTTATATCTAATCAATAGCCTAAAAATAAATATCAAGCTTCTGGCTTTAAAAATGACGATACTTGCTTACAACTTTTCATCCCCCTTTACAACCCTTTTTTGCATTAAAAAGTAGCCTATGTCCTTTATCAGGCTCTAGAATATCTGTGTACCAAATATCATTTAGATCAGTTCAGTAGTTTTGGCGTGAAAGAGCGACAAACAGACAGACCGACAGAGTTACTTTCGCATTTATAATATTAGTAAGGAAGTAAGGATTTGCTTTAATAGGTTTAAAGTTATTTTAGGCTGCTCTTTTAATACCCAAGGCAAAACGTGTTACAAGTTTGACGTGATTTCTGATGTTTGCGCGAGTATTACACATTTATTAGTGGTAGGACCACGCTGTTGACAGTTCTCTGTCTACAGCCGCGGGCCGGTCCGTCCGGGGTAGTACCACACTCTTGCAAAAGATCGACGTCTGAGTAACGAATAACAATGTGCTATTGTGCTTCGTTCGGTGAGCGAGAGAGCCGCAAGCCCAACTGGGTGGGTTTGGGGATTTTATTGGTAGGCAGCGGTCTAGCTATAGCCTTGGTTATAGCAAAGGACCAAAAAAAAAATTAAAAATAAAACTATTTTTACGGATTCTATCGCATTTGTATTTGATTTTAAATTATCCCGACGTTTCGAACACTTTACAGCGTTCATGTCCTCCCGTGACCATGAATGCTCTACAATATTTGAAACGTCGGGATAATTAAAAACCAAATACAAACGCTATAGATTTTATTTTTTATTGCATATGGTGGCAAACGAGCAAGTAGCACACCTGATGGTAAGCGTACTGCCGCCCATAGACCTATGCAATACCAAGGGTATAGCTAGGCCCGCTGTCTACCAATACAAATCCCAAAGCCACTCAGTGGGGCTTCCGGCTCTCTCGCTCACCGAACGAAGCGCACATTGCCATTACTTAGACGTTGATCTTCTGCGAGAGTGTGATACCACCCCGGACAGACCGGCCCGCAGCTGTAGAGAGAAAACTGTCAACAGCGTGGTCCTGACGACGTCCTACGACTGAATCGATTTTAAATATTTGCTCAGGCGATTTAAGGTTCCGGCTGGAGCAGCCTCGGTTCGGTGTTCGAACCATCGAGGCCTTCCGGCTGGTGCTAAAGGACTGGTTGGATCGGCAACACCGGGTCCTTTCCTTTCAACTGGTACAGGTCTTAACGGAGCATGATTGCTTTGGCAAGTACCAGCACACGGTCGGGAGGAGCGAGAGGACACCGTACTGCTATACGGCGCAGCACAAGCACGAGGTCTATGTGGCCTGGCTAGAGCAGCGCTGTGAACTCGTCGCAGTCATCGGTGCCGACATGGCGCTGCTGGTCATAGCTAAGGCGATGCTCAACAGCGTTAGGAACTGGGTTGCCGCCTTCTGCGAGACACTCATCGTCGTCGAAGGAGGCGGCGCGGCGGGGCGGATCCCAGAGGAAATCCTGTTCGGAAACACGTTCCGCCACCGGCGCCTGGGGCGGTGTAGGCGCGAGTATCTACGCCTGATGTCACCCTAGCCGAGGCCACGGGTGGCTGGATCGGGGAGCAGTCCGTCACCTGCAGACAGGCTGACCGCGTGAGGGCGACGCCCCGGCAGTTACCCCGGATATTGACGGGGGATGGTAACCGAAAAGGTAACCCTCCAGGCTGGCCACGGATGTCAAGGCAGCGATACCAGAGGCCGGTCCAATGGCGACGGGAATGTAATATTGTTGCCCAAATGCAAGATTCTTGCGAGTCTCGCTGTTAGAATAACACAGAATCTTGATAGAAATGAAAAATCCAACTAAATTAATGAAATTCCATTCATCTAGTGGCACTAACTGTACAACTATCAATAATTAGGTACATACCATTTAACGGGAGTGGGGCTATAATCACACCTATCTATCATGAGACTGTTTAAAATAACATCTAATTATTTCCCCGTGTACTGGTATTAAGAATACAAAATGTTGACAATACTTTCTTTGCCGTAAGAATCGTAAAATGCTGTCTAAGGGAGCACTGCGAGACTCTCACAGCGGGTCTTGGTCTTGCATTTCAGCAACACTAGAAGATAAAACGGTAGGTTATGGGGCCAGGCGCTGCCCTTCCGTCACCCCGTACGGAATGGACGGCGTGTATCCAGAATCCAGACCATAGATTTCCAAAAAAACGGCATGCTCAGCTCTTTTTGTTAACTGCTGTAGAGATCTTAGACACATAATGGGTATTTACTTTTAATCATATTTATGACTTATGACTGGTATGGACATGTGATGAGACGGGATGAAAGTAATGTTGCGAGGAAGGTTTTGAGTATGAATGTTGAAGGCTCTAGGGGTAAAGGGAGACCAAGGAAAAGATGGATGGACTGCGTGAGGCATGATATGTATAAACAGAGAGTGACTACAGAGCGGACGTCTGATAGTGCTGTATGTAAAAAGAGGACATTTTGCGTCGACCCCAAGTAGTTGGGATAAGAGCAAGAGAATGATGATGATGATATGACTTAATATTTGGAATACCTACATATTAAAGTAGCATTGAGCTACCCTGATGATGGAGCTTGAAGATAAGAGGATGTTATACTGCGAATTTGCGTATTTCCGTGTGGTGACGGAGTAAGAATACAATTCACCATTTCATGACCCGCGGATGATCGTACGAGACGATTAAGGGATATAAACGCATATAACATCTATGCGAGAGAAGGAAATCTCGAAACAAAACCCTATAGCAACACGTCTGACCAGCGTGGTATAGTAGGTCAATTGCGCTCCCATTATGGAGGCTCGAGCCCAACAGTGGGACAGTATATGAGCTGAGATGATGATGATAATACTGCGAAAGCTACTGAACCGATCTGAATAATATTTATACCATAAGATGCAGAGTGTTTCGGAGAAGGTTTTAGTATATGATATATTGGGGATTGCTTATACGGAAAGGAGGGGCGGGAGGGAATCAGCTAGTAAAGATTAATTGGACGTCTAATTCCGGACATAATACTATAGCTAATATTTTAGACATCCAGTGTTGCGCCATTTCTTATGCCAACTACGAGACATAACTTGAAAATTTCCATATACCTCCAGGATCTATGTTCTACACCTGAGCACCGCTCTAATTACGTGTCTGTCTTCTAGCTGAATCTAGTCCAAAATCGACAACACTTCACAAAGGCTGTGATTATTTTCCAACAATGCTCTCCATTTAGGATGTAAGCGATGTATTGCTGAAGACTTTACAAAAATACAATTCATAATATTAATTTTGTATATCCCACTGCTGGGCTAGTGCCTCCTCCACAATAGAAGGGAAATTGACTATATCACGTCAGACGTGTTGGTATAGGGTTTTATTTCGAATTTTCCTTCTCTTGCATAGATTTTATATGCATATTAACTCCCTTAGTAGTATTTTACGAAAGAAAGGGGGTGGTGAATCTTATTCTTACTCCAATTCTTTTTGGGGAGAAGGGCAGGCAGGCGTGGTATAGTCTCACGCCGCCCAATTCGTCCGAGCGACCCATAATCTGCCATTTACATGCCTCTCTATGAGGTGCCGGCAGACCACCGGAACCCAGTGATTGTCATCGATGGTCCACACGAAGGTATACCTTTTCGAGTATAATTTCATTGGGTGGAGGACAGGCTATGGTATAATCGCACCGCGCCCAATCTATTAAAGCGACAGAAAGGAGGAAGTGTGATACCATAATCTGCTGATACCTCTCAATACCGTGGTGACAGATCACCGGCACTTGTTTGTCATCGGTGGTCCACCCGTGGGTATACCTTTTCGGGTATCGCTTCGAGTTGATGCTGTGGTGCCTTTCGCAGTCAGAGCGTCGCCCTCACGCGGTAAGCTTCGGTACGGGTGGTGGGCTAAACCCCGGCCCGACCACCCGCGGCTTCGGCTAGGATAAGATACCATACGGAAATGTCATCACCGATCGCGAGCTAGCGTGGTACAGTAGGTCAATTTTCCTCCTATTGTGTGGGAGGCTCGAGCCCAGCAGTGGGACATACGTGGACTAAAATAATTTTAAATAATTATTTAGACAATTAACACGTGTCCGTTTGGAAACGAAAATGTGACTCAATTTTATTCAAAAACTTACCACGATTTGGTTTTAAATATAAAAATAGAATTTTAATGGGCGAGTTTAAAATGTTTGCGATAGGGTTGGTACTTTCGAGTTTTGATTTTTTAATACTTGACTATGTCCGCGACTTCGCTCGCCTGAGTTAAAGAATTATTGTTTAAAATTATCTATATATATTGGCTTGATATTTCTTATTATTAAGTCATTTTTAATTGAAGGATCAGTTTATCGATGCCCAATGACGGACATACGCCCTCCTAAGGGAAAATATAGCATAGTCGTTATGCTTGTTAACGCATAAGAAGAAGAGTACATATTGTATCGAATTAGGATAAGAGTAAGAGAATGAATATTGTGCTTGTTGTTGTTATAAATTTCTCAGGAAGAAGCGGCTATTCATTTTCCTGATGATCCATCATTTCATGACTCAAAGAAGGTAAATATGGTGATATATTAGAATTTTTAACATCAGAAAGAGATTCTATCAAAATTAAACACTTATTTCTCGATCGACAAAATCGACGTCTAAGCGGAAGCAATCTGCTATTGCGCTTCGTTCGGTAAGCAAGAGAGTCGGAAGCCTAACTTAGGTGGGTTTTGATTGGTAGGTACCGACCTAGCTATATTCCTAGTATTGCAATCAGGTGTCCTGCTTACTCCATTGCCACCATAAGCAATAAAAAAACATCATGTTAGTATAGGGTTTTATTTCGAATTTCCCTTCTCTTGTATAGATATTACCTGCCTTACCTTCCTTAGTCATCTTTTATGACACCCACGAGCAAGAGTGGAATGATGAAATGTATTCCTACTCCATCACCACAAAAATAAAATAAACATAATTAAAAAAGACAAAGGAAATAAAAATACAAATAATTTTTATTCAGACAACCCTGAAGCAAATTAATTCATTATAATTCATGTTTTTATAACATTTCAAAACCAGTTGAGTTATTTTTGTTCATGCCAAGACGTTTTTTGCGTTTTTTTTTTAGTTTTTCGAAAAACTTTGTAGTTATTACGTCCGCATAACTACTTGTTGGATATAGTTTTAGAATATAACAGTCGTAAATTGTTTTTTTTTTTTATTTTTATATTTTTAAATGTTAAACTGGTTAATTTTTATCGAAATAATTTTTGTTGTCATGCTGCTATTAGATTTTGCATATCTATTCTTATAGTTTTAAAATGGTTGAATTTGTAATTTTGATCAAACATATACGTTCTTAATCATCGCAATGTGAGTTAGTCCGCCATCCAGAGTAAGCCTAATAACGCAAAATTGATTTTCTTTTAAAGGTAAAAACTGAATAAAAAATAAAACCTTAGTCCCTCCATGACCGTGGATGCTGTAAGGTATCCCAAACATTTGTATAATAATAACAATATAAAAAAGCGATAAATTTCATAAAAATAGTTTTATTATACGTTTCCTTTTATTAGCCTCATCTGTCTGTATATTTCTAAAGGAATCTTTGAGCGCGATATTGATACACCATATATTTGAAATTAGTGTGAAATTTGTCAATGATGTATGACAATAAAATAGTTTATAAGTTTGTCCTATTATCATGATTAGCCCCTATACCAATTTGTCTGACCAGCCAGCATGGTATAGTAGGTTTTTCTACTGTTTTGGAAGAGACCCGAGCCGTGTGTTGGAACGTATTTTAGCTGAGATAATTATCCTGATTTGGCTCACTAGAAAAAAACGAAATTTATATTTTTGTACAGCTCAAGTTGTCTTCGGTGGTCCGTAGCTGTACCTCTAATATTGTAAAGGTCCATGGGTGGCAGTAACACTTACCATCAAGTGTGCTGCTTGCTCGTTTGCTACCATAAGCAATAAAAAAAGAAAAGAATAGCCTAGGATCAAAAACCTAACCCAGATGAGATAAACAGTTCAAATTTGGCATACAGTTAAGACCCATACAAAAAATTAGATTTAATTATTCTGTTACTAATCATTTGATTTTATTTAACGTCTAAAGGCTAAATTTAGGTCGCATGTAGTCAAACTAAAATCATTGAACAAGCTTTTTTATTTGCAAAATAAATATTAATTAAAAGTATATTAATTACTTAATATGCGAAACTAGATTGGGGAGGCAGGGTTTGGCGTATACTACGGATGGTAACCGAGTAGCGAAGAGAGATGGTAAAAAAATGTAAAAAATGATTTACGTAGCATCGGTACGTTCCCTAATTAATCGATGCTAATTATAACTTAGATAAAAAACAACGATTTGTATAACGCATATAAAATGTTCCTGCAAATAGATCAAAGTAATAACACTCAGTACGAGAAATAATTACTTAGAGCACGCCATCTATGTTCTGAAGTAAGAAACATATAGAATAATACTCCATAACAGTTGGTTAAAGCACGCCAATATATATTACTCTATTTACATGTATATTTGAAAAAAAAAAACAAATGTTTATTACCGTTAAATAAAATACCAAAATGGTAGAAAAATAAATACACACCTTTTTCCAATAGCTGAGCGAACATACTCTGCACATTCGAATGGTGATGTTTCCACCTGAGACAGTACTGTTGTGGGGTCATCTTATAATACTAATCTAATATAATTCCAATAAATATTAATACAAGGCTTTGGTCTTGGGAAGGCAGGAAAATTTCCAAATTTGGTAGAAAATTTTCGAGTTTGGTAGAAAATTTGGTCGATAGTCCTATTTAGATTAATATATATTTTTTTCTATGCTAAATAATTTCAGTTTAGGTACTCTTGGTTGCTTTATCTTGGAATGTAGTCCAATGGTGGGATTCTGTTTTACCTGAAATAGAAAAAATAAATAAGTTAATTATTATGTCTACATATTCATATACCTATATGTTTTTCTTGTTTTAAGAAGAAGAGTAGGTGGTCTCTCTATTCTTTATTTTTAACCTAATAGAGATAGCGGATAAGCTTATGAAATCGAAATAAGTATGAATCTATTGTAATCTTGATAAAGACTGCCATTAAACTTAACATTATATAAATCAGTAGTTTCACATCCGTGGGTCATAACAGACTTCATCTGTAAATCAGCGCCAATATTCAGTCTGGCACACATTCAAAAGTTGAGGCAGGCGAATGAAGATGATGATGATATCATCATCATCATTCTCCTGCTTTTATCCCAAACATTTGTGGCCGATGCAATATTTGCACCTCTTCATTTCATGCTACATATTGCAAACGTTATTGGGCATAGCTTTATGACCGGCCGCCTGAGCAAACGGCATCAGATGGAGTTAGATCAGGTCGATAAAGCACTTAGTCATCTTTTACGATATTCCCTAGCAAAATAAGCGTTGGTGGCAATCGTAGCCGCTACCACACAGCAGAATAAAGATGATAATGATCTAAAATGGATAGAAATCAGCCAATGGTTTTTTTTTTTCATAGATGTCGTTAGCCAGGATCCGTTATTATCATTATCCTCACAGCTCATACATGTTGGCTGTTAATTACGAGATCTCGATCTTACAAGTGGCTCTTGATCACGAGTTAACTACTAGAGAAGCAATCCTTTACTGGTATTGCAAAGGTCTACGAACGGCAGTACTGTAATACTTATCATCAGGTGTGCTGCTTGTTAGCGTGCCGCCATATATTTAACTCAACTACGGAACGAAAACCTAAAATCCTCACCCGTCCCTATTACCAAACATAGTATTTTATACCAACTCCACTCTAGAGGGTATATTCTCTGACATCGATGCAAAAGATTTCTTTCTATTTCAACTCATCTGACTTCAACTGTCTGTTATACTAGGTCAATTTCAATTCTATAATTTAGAAGGACCAAGGCCAGTAGTGAGACATGAGCAAAAATCATGATGAAGATTGATTCTTTCCAAGCAAGCCAAATTCCTTAGACAGTTAATAATTCTGTTAATATTATTAATGTGAAAAGCTGTGGAGATGTTTGGCTATTTGTTACTCAATCACGCGTAAACCTTTGAATAGATTTGGATAAAAAAAAACATGTTTCATTTATCTTTACCTGAATTAACACATTGGATACTTTTTATCCAGGTATCCCAAAGGAACGTGTTCCTTTAATAATAGTTTAATTAATTTAATTTATATTGATATATTGATTGATAATAGTTTAATTTCAATATTATTTTAACAAAACTTTAATATTGAACTATATCGATAATTGACATTGCCTAAACCAGCGATCGGCAACCTTTGCAGGCAGGCAAGATTCACAAGGTCGCAAAATAAATTAAAAGCGGAACCACACTTGTGATATTAACCCTAGAATATAGGGTGGATCACGGTTCGTTCATACATTTATTTTGATATTTATAACTTATTTAAAAAACATTCACGGGCTGCAAGTAAGTCATTCTCTGGCCGTCGCGCGTCGCGGCCCGCGGACCGCATATTGCCGACCGTTGGCCTAAACCATAGAACACACTGGAATCTCGGGAATGCGTTCTTGTAGAATAATTCGCTCAACTTTAATTTGAAAAATATATGATTTTCTCACTAGATGGCGTTAGCGACGATTTATATTGCGCTATAGGTAGGTTATCTCTAAATCATGTTATGATTTAGAGGTAAAATTTCACCTTGGACAATTTTTATTCCGGGTTGAGTAGCCCTCAGCGCTCACCTGTCAAAGCCATCTGCTCCTTTTGGAGGGCAAGTTGATCTGATGAAATGTATAACTTCGCAGACATAATTCCATGGACGTCGATTAATAAAATGATACGTAGATAATGACCTCTAATGTTTACGCGAGTGTTACACATTTGAAATAAAACTACTTTTACGGATTCTATCGCGTTTGTATTTGATATTTAATTATCTCGACGTTTCGAACACTTTACAGTGATCATGGTCACGGGAGGACTGAGGTGTCTTACGTCCAATATGTCATTGTTGTGTAAAAATGTGCGTCAAAATTTAATATCTTATACATACATACATATCATCACACCATATTCCTTGCAGGGTAGGCAGTGAGAACAGAGTGCCAGAGAACTCTATCCTTGCATACTTCACACGCTTCCTCAACATTCATAATTCTTTTCATACGCTCGCCGGTTTCGGAGACTCTTGACTCCACCTTCCCTCAGTACGTGACGAATCTGGCCTAGGTAGTAATATCTTATAGGGTAGATATACAATCCATTTCTGTAATAACAATGAGATATTGGACGTAGGACCTTAGTCCTCCCGTGACCATGATCACTGTAAAGTGTTCGAAACGTCGGGAAATTAAAAATCAAATACAAACGCGATAGAATCCGTATAAGTAGTTTTATTCCAAATGATATATAAGAGTACCCATACGAGCAGAATATGAAATAAACAATTTTTTTTTATCACACAACTTATCAACTGGTGTATTTTAAAAACGACATTTTTGACTTCCAAAGCAGTATGATAACGTTATCAGTAGTGGATTTTCGAAACTGTGATAGCACCGGTCATAGGTTCGTGTGGCCCTTATCATAACTAAATATACATATTTGTACTTTATTGAAATAACATTCATAGTTGATACAATATTTGGTTGTTATTTAAAATTATTATTTATATTGTTAGGTGTTATTTCACTTCTACGATATATATATTAGAAATATTATGGACATATGAAGTATCTATATTGGTATACGGTTTATTTATTTAGGTTTCATCCACAGCAAAAATAATACAAATTCACGTTCCTTTTTTTATCGCTTATGGTGGCAAGTATTCGTAGCCGCTACCACACTTTATTATGTGTATTTTAAAGAATATAAAACAAAAAATAAAATAATTTCAAAGTGCACACGAAATATCGATTAGATTATGATATATGTAAATATGTAATTGAAATCTATTTTTATCATACCTTAATTTGCAAAGGAGAAACACAGAGCTAATATTTTTATTGCCTATAGTGCAAGCAGCACACCTGATGGTAAGTGTCACTGCCGCCCATGAACCTTTGCAATACCAAGGGTATAACTAGGCCGCTGCCAGCCATTACAATCCCCAAACCAACCCAGTTGGGCGTCCGGCTCTCTCGCTCACCGAACGAGACGCAATAGCACATTGCCATTACTCAGACGTCGATCTTCTGCGAGAGTGTGGTAATACCCCTGACGGACCGGCCCGCGGCGGTAGACAGAGAACTGTCAACTGCGTGGTCCTATCACTTTTACGTAAATGCAATTTAGGTATAAAGACTGATACAGTTGCTTATTACGGATAAACTAGCATTTATGACTCGACAAGATATTCGGGAGGGTGAACCGCTGGGTGAGTCACCGAAGACAAGGAGCAGGTATCGGTGGCCCACTCGCACAGCGTATATAGGAATATGTAAGGCGGTACTATAGCGTGGCGCGTCGTCGTGTCGCCCTGGACGGATTCAACGTGGTGTTACCTCTCCATAAACCGCCGCCAAGAAAATAGACCATCATGTATAGATATAAAAGTGATTAATTGAAATAATAATAACAAAAAAGTGTGTGTGTGTTAGCTCCGACGCACGACTGGAGTTTACTCCTTAAGTACGATTATCAAAACAGGCGCAAAAAAAGCTCATTTGACTAAAAATAATATATATATATATACAGGGTGTCCCAAAATTCAACGATAAGCCGGCACCAGCAGATGGACCTACATATGACTACTCGAGAACAAAAAAGAAAAAAATTCTACCTTGATTTTTTTTTTCATTACGACAAAAAAAACCGATTTCTTTAAAAATCGTCATCTTTTATTATATTATTAAGTGCCATTGCTACAATTTTACAAGTAATTCTGTGATTTTTTTTGTATTGGCAAGGTAAGTAGTACTACTATCGATCACAACCATTAAAAATTCCAGAATATCTATAGTTTTTACACAAAAATCAACCAAAACTATGTTTTTTTCATAAATTATGTAAGATTTTGACTTTCAGCTCACTTTCACTCATCACAGTGAAAAAAAAAAGTATGGACACTACTGTGGCAAATAGTATTAAAAATTGGCGCAACTAACTACAATTCTAAAATGGTATAACATTCTAGGCAAACTAGCCACAAAAATATACTTAGGTGTACTATTTCAAAATAACAACCATACTTCGAAAATTGTTAGTGTTGATAGTAATCACTTCTACTATGTAGCCAAAATGTTTTTGTTGCAAGTTCTCAGAATTTGAATGAGACATGTGCGTAGTCCATAAGATAACATAAGTTAGAAAGAGATAGATATAGAGAGATTAGAATTTACTATATTATTAAAATTACAATAAATGTTCGAATTGTTTGCCATTGGCAGTAATGCAGGCACGACATCGCCTTAAAAATGAACGTTTTATTTTTCTTGCATATCTGATTCTGTTCACGTGATCCACAGCCTGAATTATTTTTTGGCGAAGCTCGTCCAAGGTTGCAATGGGTTTTGAGTAGACTCTGTCCTTTAGACAACCCCAATAGAAAAAATCCAGGGGATTTAGATCGGGTGAACGGGGTGGCCATAAGATAGGACCAAGTCGCCCGATCCAACGCCCTGGGTACTCTTGGTCTAAGTACTCTCGCACAGGGCGGGCATAGTGAGCTGGGCAACCATCGTTTTGAAACCACATGTTTTGTAAATCACTTAAGGGCACGTCTTCTAATAATCCTGGTAACTCATTTTGTAAGAAGTTCAAATAGCTATTGCCATCTATGTTTCCTTGTAACTCAAAGGGCCCTATCACTTTTCCATTTATTATGCCCGTCCATAGGTTAACCTTAAATTGATATTGGGATTTGTCTTCTCTCACCAGGTGCGGATTTTCATTGTTCCAGCTATGAAGATTGTGAAGATTTAAATAGCCATCTTTCTTGCAGGTTGTTTCATCCGACCATAAAACTTTGTCTAAGAATTGGGGATCTTCCCTGTGTTTTTGCAGCATTACACGGCAAAATGCGACCCGCAGTGGATAGTCCCGCGGTAATAACGCCTGCACGCGCCTGTAATGATATGGATGAAACTGGTGACGTTTTAAAATTCTATGTGCAGTACTTTTTGGAATTCCCGTTGCTACTTGTATGCCACGTACAGAGGTAGTTGTATCGCTTTCTATTTCTTTGAGAACTTCTTCATCGTGTTCCGATCTAGGTCTTCCAGCGTTTCTCCTGTCAGATGGTATACGACCCTCCGAAAATGCTTGATGCACGTTAATAAATACGCGATAATCCGGATACCTTTGAAGAGTAGGGTACCTTGCTCGATATAATCTGCTAGCAGCGTTGGCATTGCATCGGCATTCTCCATAAATTAGGTGCATATTAGCGTATTCTAACGCTGTATATGGTAGCGGCATAATGAATGCTAAACACTTGAAAATAAGGCAAAACTTCTTTAAAAAAACACAAAATCACAGTCTAAAATAATGCCAAGTCAGGTCAATTTCCAGGTCACTTAATTCAATCCAAAGTCGTTAGTATCAGAGCCACTTTAATTAAAACAGAACGGTGTGCAGTAAACAAAGAAGTAGAGCGTACTGACTTGCTGTGCTGCTGAGGACATTAATTACTTCTCTACCTGCATTAATGTTACTAAACAATTAGCATCTATCTATCTCCCTCTAACGTATAATCTCTCTATCTCTGTCTAACTTATGTTATCTTATGGACTAAGCACATGTCTCATTCAAATTCTGAGAACTTGCAACAAAAACATTTGGGCTACATAGTAAAAGTGATTACTATCAACACTAACAATTTTCGAAGTATGGTTGTTATTTTGAAATAGTACACCTAAGTATATTTTTGTGGCTAGTTTGCCTAGAATGTTATACCATTTTAGAATTGTAGTTAGTTGCGCCAATTTTTAATACTATTTGCCACAGTAGTGTCCATACTTTTTTTTTTCACTGTGATGAGTGAAAGTGAGCTGAAAGTCAAAATCTTACATAATTTATGAAAAAAACATAGTTTTGGTTGATTTTTGTGTAAAAACTATAGATATTCTGGAATTTTTAATGGTTGTGATCGATAGTAGTGCTACTTACCTTACCAATACAAAAAAAAACACAGAATTACTTGTAAAATTGTAGCAATGGCACTTAATAATATAATAAAAGATGTCGATTTTTAAAGAAATCGGTTTTTTTTGTCGTAATGAAAAAAAAAATCAAGGTAGAATTTTTTTCTTTTTTGTTCTCGAGTAGTCATATGTAGGTCCACCTGCTGGTGCCGGCTTATCGTTGAATTTTGGGACACCCTGTATATGTATATTTTTTATTTACATTTATTCTTCTTCTTATGTATTGGCAATCAGCTACTTATACGAGCTATTGGTGCCAGTCAAGTAATAAATCAAGTAATAAATATTTTCACGTTTTTAGTCTGTCAAGTTAGTCATTGTCTAAGTCAAATTGTCACCATCAACAGTGCAATGGCCACACTGTTAATGGTATCTTGTGGGAATTTTGATGGAAAACGAAAACGTTGTAAAACACTTTTATATGATATTCACTACATCCCAGTAGTTCCGCCGCTTCATATTACATAAAATGCCATCAAAATTATCTAATATAACACGTTAAAACACTAAGATATCGAATATAAAACAAGAGCACCACATGACGTTTTCAAATTCCCGTCAAAATTCTTACATTTATTGAAACTGTTCAGTGAAGTATTATCTCACGTCAGAAAGTGAAAGGTGCGCAGAATAGGTTGCTCACCTAAAACGTAACGAGGTCATTCGATCACTAGATTTTACTCCTCAAATGTTTCTCATACCGGGCGCCTTATATGAAAATCGATTCTTAAGGAGTAAGCTCCAATATGACTAAATTAAAACAACTAATTTACTTATCTTGTGAATTATAGGAATTGATAATTAATATAATTTGATTAAGGGAGGTTACGGAGTAATAATACAATTCACCACCCCCCTATCTAACCCTTGGGCGATGATAGTAAGCGACGAGTAATGGATATAAAACGCATATAACATCTATGCAAGAGAAAAAAAACTCTAAAAAAAAACAGGTTAGTAGGTTCATTTCCCTCCCATTATGGAGTAAGCTGGAACCCAACAAGGGGACATATATGAGTTGATATGATGATGATGATGAGATAATGAATTTGATTAAGTATCAATATTAAGCATATATATATGGATATCAAATTAATATTATACCCAATTTCAATTTAGCTGTGTGGTAGTGGCTAGGAATACTACCAACCCTTACTTTGCTCGTGGATGTCGTAAAAGACGACTAAGAGCTTTATAACGACCTGGGCCAACTCCACCTGATGCCGTTTGGTCAATAATTACATTCCCAAGAAGGGTTGACGTCTGGAAGGCGGCCGGTCATAAAACTATTGCCAATAATTTTTACAATATGTACTATGAAAGAAGAGTACATATTGTATCGACCCCAAGCAATTGGGATAAGAGTAGGAGAATGATGACCCCATTTCAAATACAATTACGTAGGTATAAAAAATTATTTCAACAAAATATTCGTTAATTTAGGATAGTTTAAATTACTGATATTAGATTTTTAGGGAATTTTAAAAGGGCTAAACGTGTTGATTATCCGTTTTCCGTGTGGTGATGGAGTAAGAATACAATTCACCACCCCATATTTCTTATCCGTGGGTGATCGTAAGAGACGACTAAGGGATATAAAACGCATATAAATAACATCTATGCGAGAGAAGGAAAACTCGAAACAAAACCCTATACCAACACGTCTGACCAGCGCGGTATAGTAGGTTAATTTCCCTCTCATTACGGAGGAGGCCCGAGCCCAACAGTGGGACATTATGGGCTGTGATGATGATGATGATGACATTTCGTTACAAAAGTTACGAATCAGAATTTCAAAGCCATCCCACGAGAAGTTTCACGTCAAAAAATATTTATCTTATCGATGTAAAAATCACATTAGAAATATTCTTAGTAATAATGAAAGTGCATAAAACGCAAGAAAAATCTAACAGACAAGTTGATTGCGACATTTCTACTCGGAATTCAATGCGGTTAATAAAAGTAGCACAGTTTTTACAACGAATAAATTCAACTTAAAAACGTAAGTAGTATAGAAATTGTCGATCAAAATGCCTATGGGTATTTTAATGGCATTAAATGTCTACGTAATAACTGGATTAAAAGTAGCTCAGCGTGCTATGGAGTGAGATTTACTCGGGATTTGTCTACGTGGGTAAAACCTGGAATATATAAATGCGAAGAACCGACGTAGCTTGAAGAATTAGCACGCTGAAATGTCAATTGGCAGTCCTTATACCTTGTTGGAACCAACAACTAGCAAAGGAAGATTTTTCAAGTGTCTTCTCTGGTGGAAATTTAATACGTTACACATTTGAAATAAAACTATTTTTACGGATTATATCGCGTTTGTATTTGATCTTTAATTACCCGACGTTTTGAACACTTTACACCGCATTCGTAACGACGACGTAAGAGTGCGAGTAGGTATGAAAGAGAGTATTGGTGTAAAGATGCGAAAGGGAATGCTCCGATGGTTCGGACATGTGGAAAGAATGCGCAACGAACGTCTGGTTAAGAAGATATACAATGCGAAAGTGAAAGGATGTAGGTACCGGGGGATACCGAGACTAACCTACCTAGACCAGATCGGTCATGTACTGAAGGAAGGTGGAGTCAAGAGTCTCCGAAACCGGCGAGCGTGTATGAAGAGAATTATGAATGTTGAGGAAGCGAGTGAAGTATGCAAAGATAGAGTTCTCTGGCACTCTGTTCTCTCTGCCTACCCTGCAAGTGATATGGCGTGATGATATGTATGTATGTATGTACAGCTTATCCATGTCACGAACCGGGATCAAATACAAACGCGATAGAGTCCGTAAAACTAGTTTTATTTCATATTAAATACTATTTATTTCTATATAGTTGAATCATCATCATCATCATCAGAGCCCATTAATGTCCCACGGTTGGGCCTCCTCCGTAATGGGAGGGAAATTAACCTAAGCGTTGGTCAGACGTGTTGGTATAGGGTTTTGTTACGAGTTTTCCTTTCTCTTGCATAGATGTTATATGCGCTTTATATCCCTTAGTCGTCTCGTACGATCACCCACGGGTAACATATGGATAAGATAAAGTGGTGAAAGTTCTTACTCCGTCTCCACACGGAAAATATAGGGCGCGGGCCGGTCTATCCGGGGTATTACCACAGTCTTGCAGAAAATCGACGTTTAGTGCGCGAGAGCTGGCAGACCAAATTGACTGGGTTATACACCTAGTGTGCTGAATGAGGAGCCGCTTATAATCAGTCTGTATTATAGTCTAGATAATCTGAAATTTCATAATACCTTATCTGCACTATATATTCTTAATAGCCTTTTTAAACCTATTTACTTTCTCGGATATTTTTAGACAGTTTATTGTAGAAGCGTATACATTGCCCCATGCAAAGACAGTTTTTTTATTGTTGATGATGGTAAACGAGCAAGCAATACACCTGATGGTAACTATTATTACCAATCTTGGACCGTTGAAATATTAGAGGTATAGCTAGATCGCTGCCTACCAACCAAAAATCATGAAGAAAATTGCGAGTTCCGGTTCTCTCGCTCACCGAACGAAGCGTAACAACACATTACCACTTCTCAGACGTCGATTTCCTGCGGGAATGTAGGATATACCCCAGACAGACCGGCCCGCGGTTTTAGACAGAAAACTGACAACGGTGTGCCCCTACTATTACTAATTCTTCTTATTTTACAATTACTAACTATTTAAACCATATCTTAATTAATATTTATAAATTTACTAATATAGTGCTTCACACTTAAAAAAACAAATAATCAAACATATTTAGTCTTGTCTGTTATCCTTGCATATACTGTACGTGTTTTTCATACTACCGACATTGTGTATATCATTCCGTTGCTCACTGCAAATGTTGAGATCTACAGTCACCCACACTTATATTTAATTATGTTCTTGTAATATTTTTTAAGTTATGTTGAGTGATATACGTGAAATGGAATATACATACGTGATTGTATTGGAGGATACTGTCTTACCGTGATAGAGTTTTCACTAGTACGTAGGACAGTGCGAATCTAGTGTAGCCAAGTATTTTGTATCACACAAACTATGCAAATCATGTGAGTAAATGTTTATTTTGTTATCGCTAAGGTATGTAATGAATTGTAATATGCTGAATAAATAAATAAATAAAAATAAATAAATTCATTGAAGATCTACTAATCATTTGTAGACTAGTAGTATGTATAACTAGATTGTCCTAATTTCTAGTATCCATTAAATTTTCGTACATAAATTGTTAAAAAACATAATATTTATTTCTTTGAATTTCTCCTGAATTGTAACACTTCCGAGTCCATATTTAGTATTTACTTGCTACGTTTCTCTCGCTCTTTCTAACTGTAACACCTTTAACACATCTCTTCAACTTTCAGATTCATTCAGGTTGTTTATTAAAAAAAATATTATTCATCTTCATTCTCCAGCTCTTATCCCAATTACTTGTGGTCGACGCAATATGTACTTCTCTTCCTACATATTATAAAAAATATTGGCAATAGTTTTATGACAGGCCGACTGCCTGACATCAACACTCCTTCGAAATGTAATTGTTGACCAAACGGCATCAGATGTAGTTGGCCCAGGTCGTTATAAAGCTCTTAGTCGTATTTTACTACATTCACGAGCAGAATAAGGTTTGGTAGTATTCGTAGACGCTAACATTGTGTAATTTAAAGAATTTAAAACAAAAATATAATTTATAAATACCCGATACGAAACGAAAAATGATGTCACAAGCGGGGTTCGAACCCGCACCTATTGGGAATCCGGCCCAACCGTGCTGCCACTTACACCATCGTGAACTATTTTTTAGGACATGCAAATTTCGAATCATATTATATCTTACGTCTTCAAGGTGACGTATGCCATCTATCGGACAATGTTTACACATTGTATAGACTTAATACTTCAAACTAGAAAAAGTTAGAATTGTATTAAACGATGACACAACCTTGTTATTCAAATTACTGAAATTTTTAGCATTTAATATGCTTAATTATTTATAAATACCCGATACGAAACGAAAAATGACATCATTTTTCGTTTCGTATCGGGTATTTATAAATAATTAAGCATATTAAATGCTAAAAATTTCAGTAATTCAAAAATATAATTTCAAAGTCCAAACAGAATATCGATTAGATTATGAATGATATAAATAAATCTATACTTATAGTCCTATGCCGTATTAGTATAAGGTTTTACTTCGAATTTATCTTCTCTTGCATATATGTTATATGTATATATCCTTTACTCGTCTCTATGGAGCCATGGGCAAGGAAAGGGGATGTGTGAATCGTATTTTGACTCCATCACTACATGGAGAAATAACAGAAAAGAATAGAGAACATCATCTTCATCGTCTCAGCTCATATATGTCCCACTGCTGGGATCAAACCTCCTCTACAATTGGAGGGAAATTGACCTACTATACCACTGTGTTCAGATGTTTTTTTTATTGCTTATGTTGGCAAACGAGCACCTTTGCAATACCAAGGGTAGCTTAGGTCGCTGCCTACCAATAAAATCCCCATATCCACCCAGTTGGGCTTCTGCCTCTCTCGCTCACCGAACGAGACGCAATAGCATATTGCCATTACTCAGACGTCGATCTTCTGCGAGAGTGTGGTACTACCCCGGACGGACCGGACCGCGGCTGTAGACAGAGAACTGTCAACAGCGTGGTCCTGCCACTATTGATGTTTGTATATGGTTTAATTTTGAATATGTTTTCTCTTGCAAAGATGTTATATGCATATTATATCCCATAGTCGTCTTTTACGACACCCACGTACATGATATAGGATGATGAATTGTACTCTTACTCCGTCACCACACAGAGAAGAGAACGTTATCTTAATTTTAGTATAATAATTGCATTGCACACAATTTGCACAAAATTTATCAAGACTTCAAGGACATATAATATTGAGATAGGCCATGTCTGTATGTTATCAGCATCTGTATATTTTTAATGACCTAACTAGTTTTTGTCCGCCATTCCGCATGCCTCAAAATTAACAGGATAAAAATTAATCTCATATCATTTAAGAATAAGTAAATTTTTTTTATAAGAGATAGAAGTACTGCAAAGGGCTGTCCATTAATCACGTGAGGTTTGAAAAGAAGGGGAGGGGTTTGACAAAAATCACAAATTATCACAAGAGAAGGAAGGTATCTTACTAATAAGATATCACGTGTATTTATTTTTGCGTCAAACGCTGAGATTTTTAAACTAAAAAATGGCGTGTAGTGTGACTTTGACTTGCCGTTGCCATAGGTGATCTGCATAAAGACCTTTTTGCAAAGTATAAAATAGCAAAAACCTAGAATATAATGAGCTGTAGGCTACTTCTTTGTATGTACTAAAAATTCACGTGATGTTGGTGGGAGTGGAGGGTCATAGTCTTAAACCACCTCACCACGTTTTACAGGGGTTAAAAAATGCTAAAAAATAGTTCATGTGATTAATGGACGTCCCCAAAAGTAATATAAAATTAGTTTTGTAGTTTAAAAGACACCGCCATATCGTCGCCCTGAACGGAATGGACGGTACGTGTCCAGACCATAATCTGCCATAAAAAAGGAGTCAAACGGTTGACAGTATTCTGTCTACAGCCACAGGCCCGCCCGCCGTCCGGGGTAGTATCACACTCTCGCAGAAAATCGACGTCTGAGTAATGGCGATGTATTGCGCTTCGTTCGGTGAGCGAATGAGCCGGAAGTCCAACTTTATGGGTGCTTTGGTTGTTAGACATCGATAAAAACGCTTCGGATATACACGGGAGCGTTTAACATGCTTCCATATTTTGATAGCTATCGTTATTTTAGCGATTTAAACTATTTTTTAAACAGAACAAAATTATCGAAGTATTTGTGAAACGGAATGCGGCCGAAAGTATAAGAAAGGCATCATCGCATATAAAAAAGATTAATTAATTCTTGATTATTCATGCAAAACTGTAGATGTACTGAACGTAAAGTATTTTTTTTTATTGCTTATGGTAGCAAATGAGCAAGCAGCTCACTTGATGGTGTGTTACTGCCGCTTCTGCAATGCCAGAATTACAGGTAGGCCGGTGCCTACCAAGCAAAACCCACCACATCACGCAAAAAAAAAGAATGATGATGTTAAAGTTCCTCATTAAAAAAACAAAAAAAGGGGAATTAAATAACAAACACACGTACAGAATAATTTTATATATATATATATATATACTAATAAAAATACAGTTTATTTTGCAATGACATTGCGTTGACATTTAAACAGCCGCCATATTTGTTATAATAAAAATAGTTTGTCAAAAGATATGAATGGTCGCGTTTCATATACAAATACCTAAATTATCATTATCATACACATAATATTGCTTTTATTAAATATTACATCTACTACATTACATCATAAGTCAATCAAACTTAACTGTCCTCTTGGGTTTTTAATTTACCGAAGAAAATGATTAATATATATATGTATATATATATATATATATATATATATATATATATATACCTAATTACTTTTTGTAGGTACTGGCAATGGAATTTTGTAGTAAAAATATTAGTTGAAATTTAATAACTGATACTGTAGCGAGTAGATATTGATCTCTGTAATAACGATGACTTGCTGGACGTGAGAAACCTTAGCGCTCCCATGACCACGAACGCTGTTAATTGTTCGAAACGTCGGGCAATTAAAAATCAAATACAAACGCGATAGGATATGTAAATATCATTCATCATTCTCTTACTCATATATCAATTACTTGGGGTCGATACAATATGTACTCTTTTTTCATAGTACATATTGTAAAAGTTATTGGCAATAGTATTATGACCGGCCGCCTGCCAGACGTCAACATTCCTTGGGAATGTAATTGTTGACCAAACGGCATCAGATGGAGTTGGCCCAGGTCGTTATAAATCTCTTAGTCGCTAAAAGCTCTTAGTCGTTTCTTACGACATCCGCGGGCAAAGTAAAGGTTGGTAGTATTCGTAGCCGCTACCACAAAGCACTAGAATATGTAAATAATAACTATGTAATTATAATATGCATATTTAATATCTCTGCAAAATCTATTCTAAGACGTCTGACCAAAAACCAAAGTCAATTTCCCACCTATTACGGATGATACTTGCACTCAGCAGTGGGGCGTATATGGGCTGAGTATTGGTGACAGTGGATGAATTAAAGGACTTCGTATCTCTAGTTACAAAATAAATTTTATCAAAAATAAAAAAGAATATATACATCGACGCTTGAAAGCATAAATAAATGTTTCACAAAATTCAAATTGTACACAAGATTAGATAATTTTCTTTTTTTTTAATTAAAAGTTTATTACTTTTGTTATATTTTTTAAAAGTTTATTAACTTCGTTTTATTTCTCTTTGTTTTTTTTTAATTTAAAGTTTATCACTTTCGTAAGTTGTCGTTTTTGGATATTATCCAAAAACTTAGGGTTCACAATTTTTTAAATATTTTTTTCTTACTAATTTTATTTTGTGGACTTACTACTTTTATGGTTTCTAGCGTTAATATATAAAGCAAAAGCCATATAATATCTTTCATAGGTATACCACAGGCCTATGTAACTAACCAGTTTGAAAACAAGATCTTAACAAAAACCATTAGACGTTGGTTCCCCCACTTCCCTCACCACTTTCCTTATGCACACCCTATCTAGTTTAGAAACCGCTATACCATTAAACAGTATTACAACAGAAGTACCATTCGGTACAGAAACATAATCTATAAAAGGATTTATTAACTCTTTATTTGTCTTTAGTGACAAAGGAGTAAGCCCCTTTTACGAGTGTTTGGATTTATTGTTATAAACTCTTTGTCTTTAGTGACAAACGAGTAAGCACGTTTTACGAGTGTTGGATTTATTGTTATAAACTCTTTGTCTTTAGTGACAAACGAGTAAGCACCTGTTACGAGTGTTGGATTTATTGTTATAAACTCTTTGTCTTTAGTGACAAACGAGTAAGCCCCTTTTACGAGTGTTTGGATTTATTGTTATAAACTCTTTGTCTTTAGTGACAAACGAGTAAGCACCTGTTACGAGTGTTGGATTTATTGTTATAAACTCTTTGTCTTTAGTGACAAACGAGTAAGCACCTGTTACGAGTGTTGGATTTATTGTTATAAACTCTTTGTCTTTAGTGACAAACGAGTAAGCACCTTTTACGAGTGTTGGATTTATTGTTATAAACTCTTTGTCTTTAGTGACAAACGAGTAAGCACCTTTTACGAGTGTTGGATTTATTGTTATAAACTCTTTGTCTTTAGTGACAAACGAGTAAGCACCTGTTACGAGTGTTGGATTTATTGTTATAAACTCTTTGTCTTTAGTGACAAACGAGTAAGCACCTGTTACGAGTGTTGGATTTATTGCTATAAACTCTTTGTCTTTAGTGACAAACGAGTAAGCACCTTTTACGAGTGTTGGATTTA
This sequence comes from Lymantria monacha, assembly GCA_905163515.2. Taxonomy (NCBI): domain Eukaryota; kingdom Metazoa; phylum Arthropoda; class Insecta; order Lepidoptera; family Erebidae; genus Lymantria; species Lymantria monacha. Next base: position 5,189,225 of record LR991104.1, read on the forward strand.
TTGTTATAAACTCTTTGTCTTTAGTGACAAACGAGTAAGCACCTTTTACGAGTGTTGGATTTATTGTTATAAACTCTTTGTCTTTAGTGACAAACGAGTAAGCACCTTTTACGAGTGTTGGATTTATTGATATAAACTCTTTGCCTTTAGTAACAAACGAGTAAGCACCTTTTACGAGTGTTGGATTTATTATTATTAATTCTTTATTTGCCTTTAGTGAGAAAGAAGTAAGCAGTACCTACACCTTTTACAAGTGCGAGGACACACTGTTGACAATTTTCTGTCTACAGCCGCGGACCGGTCCTTTCGGGGTAGTACCACACTCTCGCAGACAATCGAAGTCTGAGCAATGGCAATGTGCTATTGCGCTTCGTTCGGTAATCGAAAGAGCCGGAAGCCTTACTCATAATTCCCCTCTTACCCCAATTGCTTGGGGTCGATACAATATGTACTCTTCTTTCATAGTACATACCTATTGTAAAAGTTATTGGCAATAATTTTATAACCGGCCGCCTGCCAGACGTCAAAGCTCTTTAGGAATGTAATTGTTGACCAAACGGCATCAGATAGAGTTAGCCCAGGTCGTTATAAGGCTCTTAGTCGTCTTTTACGACATCCACGAGCAAAGTAAGGGTTGGTAGTATTCGTAGCCGCTACCACACAGCCAGAAGCCTTACTATCTGGGTGAAATACGATTGGTAGGCAGTGGTATAACTGTAACCCTGGTATTACAAAGGTCCATGGGCGGCAGTAACACCATCAGTTTGCTGCCTGCTCGTTTGCCAACATAAGCAATGAAAAAAACTTAAAGGTTTTTTTTTTCTTAATCCTTTGGGATTGAATTACGGCAAATCCTTTTTTGATGAATCTCTTTGTTACAAAAAGAAATTACTGTTGAAATTTAATATTTTTATTTTCAGTAGTTTTGATTTGGACTTCATAAGTCAGTCAACCAGCTTTATAATATATGTAATATTAGCTATCCTCGACGGCTTCGCGTGGCATATTATATAATAAACATAACCAATAGTTTTAAAATATTTATTTAAAACAAATGACAATCGTATAGAATAAATTTAGTTACAAAAAATATTCATTATTTTTAAATAAAAAATAATATTTTTTTTTGCCATAATCGTCATTGTCTCTGTGGTGATGGAGAAAGAATACAATTCACCGCCCTTCTTGTTTTTGGGTGTTGTAAAGGACAACTAAGGGACATAATATATTACATCTATACAAGAGAAGGAAAGCTCAAAATAAAACCCTATACCAATATGTCTGACCAGCTTGGTATACCGTATAGTAGATTAATTTCCCTCCTGTTTTAGAGGAGACTCGAGCCCATCAATGGGACGTATATTAGCTGAGCTGATGTTTATTCGTCAGCAACTAATATAGAAGCCATAAGACTTGGTTTACTGATATTTACCTGTACATAATACAAATGGCAAATCTCACAGTTTTTGCTAGAACGCATTTACAATTCAATGGTGGGGTTAAAAAAACTTGTTGCAGTTGAATGCGGCCGTTTTCAATACTATGGCAGCCATATTTGCAATTATAACGGTTTTTTAGAAAAAAAACTAACATTAACGTTTTTCCTTTAAAGAAAAGACTCCGAATCATAGACCATATCATGGACTTTTGCAAAGTTGGGGGGGTAGAGGGCCTTTGCAAACCAAAAATCCACCCAGAAATTTGGGCTTCCGGCTCTCTTGATCACCGAACGGAGCACAGGACATTGCCACTGCTCAAACGTCGATTTTTTGCCAGTGCGGTACTACTCCGGACGGACTGGCCCACAGCTGTAGACAGATAACTGTCAACAGGGTGACCCTACGATTGCTAAGGAATAAATTCTTATATCATACATACATACCATCACGCCATGTCCCTTGCAGGGTAGGCAGAGACAACAGAGTGCCAGAGAACTCTATCCTTGCATACTTCACTCGCTTCCTCAACATTCATAATTCTCTTCATACACGCTCGCCGGTTTCGGAGACTCTTGACTCCACCTTCCTTCAGTATATGACCGATCTGGTCTAGGTAGGTTAGTCTCGGTCTACCCCGGTACCTACATCCTTTCTCTTTCGCATTGTATATCTTCTTAACCAGACGTTCGTTCGGCATTCTTTCCACATGTCCGAACCATCGGAGCATTCCCTTTCGCATCTTTACACCAATACTCTCTTTCATATCTACTCGCTTTCTTACGTCGTTGTTACAAATGCGATCGATCAGACTAACTCCACAGATTCTCCGTAGAGATCGCATTTCGACCGCATTAATTTTACTTTCATACTCTTTTCTGCATACCCAACTCTCGCTTCCATACAGTAATGTTGGGACAAGCACTGCATTATGGATTGCTACACGTGTCTTCTGGCTGAGGTGGTGGCTACCGAGAAGTTGCCCCAACGCTCCGTTCACTCTATTTCCCGCATTCACTCTTCGCTCTATATCAGTGGTGTACCTTCCATTTCGCCTAAATCCACATCCAAGATATACAAATTCATCCACTTGCTCCAGTACATCATTACCTATTGTTACTCTTACATCTGTTCTGGCTTCATCTCTTTCAAAGACCATTATTTTGGTTTTGCTCACATTTACGCGTAGACCCCTTTTCTTACAATCTTCTGTCATTGTGTCGACTAGGGTCTGCAGGTCAGTCGCTGACTGTGCCAGCAGGACTGCATTATCTGCATATAGCAGAGCAGTGACCACTGAGTCGCCCATCTGGACTCCCACATTCATATCGTTCAAAGTTTGGAGACATTTATCCAGATATATGATAAACAGCCTGGCTGACAGAACGCACCCCTGCTTAACGCCGATATTGACGTCAAACCAAGGCGACATTCCATCATCCAGCCGCACACAGGCTCTACAGCCCATGTAACTGGACTGCACAGCCCGTAGCAGTTTACCGTTAATACCATTCTCCGGTAAAATGTCCCAAAGTTCCTTTCGTACAACCGTGTCAAATGCTCTCTCCAGATCCACAAAACTGCAGAAAACTCTCTGACCTAGAGCCAGATGCTTCTGCACAATGTTGCGCAGAGAGAACACTTGATCCATGCATCCCCATCCACTCCTGAAACCTCCTTGTGTCTCACATATTTCTTATATCAATGGGGGAAATATGAACTTTTCCATCCACTGCCGGACATGGTAAAAGTATCCGAATTGAGTGATGCTGGTTACACCGATGTGAAAGAATCGGTACCTTGGTCAACTCATTAGACAATGGAAAGGTAATATCTCAGGTTATGGAGGCAGGATATTTCCAGACCATAGCCTGACAACAAAAAGGAGAGTGCAAGGAGCACTCTCCTTTTTGTTTCTTTTTTTGGCGATTGCCGGCAAACACACGCTGTCTCAGTCGACACCGATCTACGTGGTCAAAGGAGAGCACTGAATCAGATGATCAGAGACTTCACTCATACAAGAGCTCCGTACAACGCCATTGGCCGTACCATCCTTCCGCATCAGCAGCTGTCGGCAGTTATTTATGCATAGATACCACATGTTGCCTGAAGTCTGTTCTTAAAATAAGAATTACTCCAGACTACCTATCAAAAGAAAAGGAGAATGCTTCTTTTTATTTTATGCCATCTAATATGAATATAATACCTAGGTTTTGGCGGCAGGCTATGGTGTGGTCATCATCATCATCAACACAGCCCACAAATGTCCCACTGTTGGGCTCGGGCCTCGTCCGTAATGGGAGGGAAATTAACCTACTATACCGCGCTGGTCAGACGTGTTGGTATAGGGTTTTGTTTCGAGATTTCCTTCTCTCGCATAGATGTTATATGCGTTTTATATCCCTTAGTCGTCTCGTACGATCACCCACGGTTAAGATATAGGGTGGTGAATAACATTCCTACTCCATCACCACACGGAAAATGGTGTGGTCATACCCCGTTAACTCCGTCCGGGGCGACAAGAGAAACGGCGCGCTACCCCATAGACTCGCCCTACATGTACGAGTACCTCGCCGTGCGAGTGGGTCACTGGAACCCGGTCTTCGTCTTAGGTGGCATAAATATACTCGGTTTATCCTGGATTCTATCGCTAAATAAAATGCGTGGACCCATTAGTCTTTAACAAAAAGAGATAAGTTACACCCGACAATCTAAAACCACTACCGAAACTATAAAAACTTATATATTATGAATATAATAACTATAATACAACGACCGAAACTAGTTATCTAAATTTATAACATGTTATTTTTATATTCATAATATGAACATAATATATGTACTAAAAATAATCTTTTGATTTTAAAACATATTCTTCAACAATAACGCTTAAATCTTTGTTAATTAGGCCGAGATTGCGTCTTGTAAAAAATAGTTTTCATTAATTGCGTGACATTGTTTATTTGTTATAGAGAATAATGTCACTACTGCATTGCTTTTCAGTGGCAATAAAGAAATTATTCAGAAGAATCATGAAGGAAAAATGGCAGAATATATAGATGCTGAAAAACTATTGACAAATTTTGAAAATTTGTAAATGCCAGCCATTTTGCTATGACAACTTATTACACCATTCCTATTACAGCAGGAATCGGTACAATACATTTTCCGTTTGATGACCGCCTAAGAGTACTGTTCACCACCCCCTATCTTAGCAGTTAAAGACAACTAAAGGATTATAATACGCATATAACATCTATATATCCGTGTGGTGACGGAGTAAGAATACAATTCACACCCTATCTTACCCGTGGGTGATCGTAAGAGACGACTAAAGGATATAAAACGCATATAACATCTATGAGAGAGAAGGAAATCTCGAAACAAAACGATATACCAACACGTCTGACCAGCGCGGTATAGTAGGTTAACTTCCCTCTCATTACAGAGGAGGCCTGAGCCCAACAGCGGGACATATATGGGCTGTGATGATGATGATAGCATCTATGCAGAAGAAAAACCTATACCAAATTACCAATCCATCTGACCAGCGTGGTAGTAAGTCAATTTTCCTCATATAGGGGGAGACTTAAGCCTAGCGGGATATTAAAAGCTTAGCTTATAGTCTAGACACACCTCACTCACGACAGAAGAAGCGTGTATGTAAGCCCTAATCTACCGTATTGTTCCTTCTTTGTGCTATTTAAGCTGATAATCGGTGACAAGTCCTTATTTTCGATGGATATTCGAGAGCTTGCGGCATTTAGTATATATATGCATCTTTAGTAAATATGGGAGAGGTTGACGAAGAAAATATATAAAGCAAGCGTGAGTGGGACGAATACAAGGGGAAGACCTCGTCATAATTTTCTGGATCAAATTAGCGATGTATTGACGAGAGGTCATATTAAGAGTAGAGGAAAGGAAGGTAATATGGAATACCATTTTCTTTTTTGAGTATAAAAAAATATTCTCCAGAGTTAAAATTAAAATACACACACTAATTTGTTGGAACATTAATTAGCTTTAATAATAATTATTACAAAAATAATATAACTATGTTTTCTTGACAAAAAACAACCATAAATCAAAAATGTTGTAAAATGACAACTGACCCAAGGTGCAGATAATATGGAATATAGTATTCCATATTATCTGCACCAAAATTGTACACACTTTTAACAGTTGTTTTATTAACTCAAACAAAAGCCTTTTTATAATAGTAATTTTATTAATCACAGTATTTTGTCTGGCAATCTTAGAATTAATAAAATGTTTAAAAATCAACATAACTTATATGAATAAGTAAAAATCAAACTAATTATAAATCATATTAGTCGAACGATATAAAAAAGATCAGAATTTAAAAATATAAATTATTTGCAATAATCACAAACGTAGTTACTAAATTCATAACTCGCGCAGTCACAATGCAACCACAATTGGCAAATAAGGCACTGAACCCATTCTTCTCCTTTATCATCTTGGCTATATTTTCTATTGCAAAAAAAAAAGCATTCTGAATAATTTTGAGGCGGTACCTCGCTTATAGTCTCGTCATATGAGAAGAGGTAATTGTCATCTTTGTCATGAAGACTATTATCTGAAGAGTCGCTAACTGAGTAAACTTCCCTTAATCTCTTTTTTGACCATTTACCCTTGCCTTTCCCTTTGCTCTGTTTCTGCACTTTTTCTTTCCCTTTCACTTGACTTATAGCGATTGTGCTTTTTAAATTTCTTTTAAAATCTGCAGATTTTTTGAACTGCGATAATTCAAGGCACATATAATATGCCATGGCTCATATAATTCATATAATATGGAATACTAGGTATACCATATTATATGCACTAAGAGTATTCCATATTAGCAACATAGCGGCATAAGCAAAAAAATAAATTTAGATTTAGGGGTTTCAATATACGATGAAAATCAATACACATCCTTAAACTTTAGTACCCTAAGCATTGTTTGAATACCAGTTATAAAAAATAAAGTAATTTTACATTACGATAACAAAAGATTGAAAATGTACCAAAAAATGTTTGTTGTACAGCCTTCTAGTTGATCGTGTCTCAAAAAGAAAAGAACAATATGGCGGATTACTGTCACTTGCACAGATTAATAGGTTCACTTGACGCTTCAATTCACAACATCGCGGCATAGGTGGCACTACTAGTTTTTATAAAATCTCAGTATCCCATATTAACTGCATATTCCATATTACCTTCCTTTCCTCTATGCGTAATCGTAGAGTATGCATGAAGACTGTTATGAGTGTGAATGAAGCGATGGAAGTATGCCAGGATCGTGGTTTGTGGCAATCCGTAGTCTCTGCCTACCCCTCTGGGAAACAGGCGTGAAGCTATGTATGTATGTATCTTTAGTAAATAAAGCAGGCGAGTTCAACAAGCCGTTATCTGTCTAAGGTCGAATTATTCGACCCGACCGAGTCCAAAATTCAAATTGAACATTTTGATAATATTATTTTGTTGTTCTACGTTTCAATTATCACGGAACTAGTTTTTTTTTTTATTTTGGTAATCGTGTCTCACTCACATGGTAAGATAAGGTGGTGGTGAATATTTAGATCACCTCACATCGTTTAGTTAAAAAATGATATTCAGTGAAAAAAATTGGATCATCTACCTAGCTCGCGTTCGTATTTGACTTTTTCGCTTTTCAAACGTTTCGTGTACCTTACAATGTTCGTGGTAGTACCTATAGAGCTGCCAATTATCATCATCAGTTTAAATTTAAAAAAAAAAGAAAATATACATAAAAAAACATCGTCATCATCATCACAGCCCATAAATGTCCCACTATTGGGCTCGGGCCTCCTCCATAATGGGAGGGAAATTGACCTACTATACCACGCCGGTCAGACTTGGTATAGGGATTTGTTTCAAGTTTTCCTTCTCTAAAAAAAACATATACAGAGATGATATTAAATAATAATTATTATTACTATATCAATTATCTGTGAGGAATAAATTTACTATACATAAAATTAGCAGTCCCCATGTGGCAGGATAAGAATAAAATTGTCATCGCCCCTTTGCTTTTGCTATTGGCAGTCTTAAAAATAAGCAAAGACCTGTACTCCCGTGACCGAAAACGCGCGATTGAAACCGTATAAGTTTTTTTTTTTTAAACGTGTATTACTCGCGTAAACATTAGAAATCATTGTAATAAGTGAATGGTCTAACTAAGAAAATGGACACCTTATCTCTTAGGAAAGTAGAAAGTATAATAACCACTGCGGTCACCAGCTCCCTTGTCGTAGATGATTTAAAGCATTCAATTCGAGAGGTATACGACCAGACATGAACGGCGAAAGACTAACGATTTTTTTTATTGCTTATGGTGGCAATCGGGGAAGCAGCGCACCTGATGGTAAGTGTCACTGCTGCCCATGGACCTTTGCGTATAGCAAGGGTATAGCTAGGCCGCTGCCTACCATTACAAACCCCAAACACACTCAGTTGAGCTTGATGATGATGGAAATTATGACAAAAATAATATATTTCTTATTGCTTTTTTTTTAAATAACATTCAGCACTAAGGAAATACATACATACATATCATCACGCCATATCCCTTGCAGGGTAGGCAGAGAGAACAGAGTGCCAGAGAACTCTATCTCTGCATACTTCACTCGCTTCCTCAACATTCATAATTCTCTTCATACACGCTCACCGGTTTCGGAGACTCTTGACTCCACCTTCCTTCAGTACATGACCGATCTGGTCTAGGTAGGTTAGTCTCAGTCTCCCTCGGTACCTACATCCTTCCACTTTCGCATTGTATATCTTCTTAACCAGACGTTCGTTCGGCATTCTTTCCACATGTCCGAACCATCGGAGCATTCCCTTTCGCATCTTTACACCAATACTCTAAGGAAATAATTTTTGTATTATAGTAAGACTTTACAAACATATACCTAATAAACGGACAGGAATTACATCCAGCCTCATCTTTATCCTACTTTTATCCCAATTACCTACTCATTGCCGACGCTATATGTACTCTTTCAACATATTGCATAAGTTATTAGCAATAGTTTTATGACCGGCCGCCTGTCTGACGTCGACCCTCCTTGGGAATGTAATTGTTGACCAAACGGTATCAGATGGAGCCCAAATCGATATAAAACTCTTAGTCATATTTTACGACATTCGCAAAAATGGGTTAGTAGTATTCGTAGCCGCTGCCACACACACATAGTACCAAATTACATCCAGACTTGGAACAACAAGTTTTGGATGGCAAATATTGTTGCCCTGCATGGGAATCGAACCAGCGACACTAACACTTTCCATGCTATTAGTGATTTAATTAAAAAACGCATTAGTTGTGACGTCACTTACTTTTTTTTAATTAACAGTTTTCAAGCTACGATCATAATGCTTTGTCACTCGCTTATTAGTCTTACTAATGCGTAGAATTTAAAAAAATATTCCATGTTTTGACTGATAAAATGGCGTGGCATATAAACAGATTTATGATATATGAAATAAAAATAAATTTATGGATTCAATCGAGTTTTGTAATTGATTGTTAATTTCTAAATGCCGAACGAACATCTGATTACGAAGATATAGAATGCGAAAGTGGAAGGATGTAGGTACCGGGGGAGACCGAGACTCACCTACCTAGATCAGATCGGTTATGTACTGAAGGAAGGTGGAGTCAAGAGTCTCCAAAGCCGGCGAGCGTGTATGAAGAGAATTATGAATGTTGAGGAAGCGTGTGAAGTATGCAAGGATAGAGTTCTCTGGCACTCTGTTCTCACTGCCTACCCTGCAAGGGATATGGCGTGATGATATGTATGTATTTTTAATTTCTCGACGTTTCGAATACTTTACAGCGTTTATGGTCACGAGAAGACAGGCCTTTGCTTATTTTTACGACTCTCCACGGGCAAAAGCAATGGGTGTTGACAATTGTATTTTTATCCCGTCGCCACATTGGGGATTGCTAATTTTACATATTGCACGCCACATAAGCGAAACGTTGAGGTGATGCTCTGCTCTCGATATATGAAAATCAAGGACTTTTCAAAACTAAAAATGACAGTATTTTTCTCACACTGCAACTTATAGGGTAATATTATCTATCATACATATGTCAAGAAAAACATTCGTTGTAACGTATTTAATATTTTCAAAAAGCAATTATTTTGTTTAAAGTAAGAAAAAAGTTGATTAAAAAAATATTCGAGGACGTCCGGATGTTTCCGTAAGGATCTGGCAGTCCCACGACCGCAACGCGCTGTTTCCTTTCGAAAATGGCTTGGTAATTATTTGTCATTTAATTGCAATTAATAAAAAACTAAATTACTTAGTCTTTAGTGTACCTTATGAAAATCGGGTTCGGTTAAATTCTTTTTTGTTCGTCCATTCGGACAGGCAAAGGAGACAAATCCCATACAGCCATGGGTGCCAATGCTTGCAGCATTGTAAATGACCAGCTATGTTTAGCACTACGTCGAAAATGGCACGAAATTTCAAAAGCATTTTTTCTTTTTTTTTTCATTTATAGCATTGACTAATAAGTAAATGATAAATAATATAAAAAGAAATATGAGGCGTGCACTTTTGGATTTTCCAAATTATCTTAAATTTATTCCTTGCGAATGTCTAACGTCCAACAGGTCATCGTTATTACAGAGATTTATATCATCTACCTACTACAGTATTAGTTCTTAAATCTTGTATCACATTTCTTGATACAAATTCATTGCAAATACAAAAAGAAAATGTATCAATACGTTAAGAAATTAAAAATCAAGTATAAACGCGATAGAAACCGTAAAAATAGTTTTATTTCAAATGTGTAATACTCGCATAAACATCAGAAATCAGAAGTATGATCTCTAAGTAAAGCCGGCTTTTGATTATGGGATATAATCTTAATATATATGAATAACGCGTCCCGTTGTTTGTCCGCGATGGAGTCCTAAATTACTTTACTGATTTTAATCAAATTTGCACAGTATGTGTAGTTTGATCCAACTTAAAAGATAATATGGCTTCCATCTCAATTTATAGTCGCAATATTATTTTATTGCAAATTATTTGTCTATTATTTGACAGTCACAATTATCTGTTATCTCCAAACGATTCAAACAGATGGCGGTATCTGTTGACTGGATTCAGTAAGTATTTAATAGATGGCACTATGTTAAAAACAAAAATCAAAAAAAAAAAAAAGTTTCATATAAGCTACAATTTATTAGCATAATCACTACGTGTTACTGAGGCTACCTTAGCCACAGCAACGCGTGGCCGGGTCTGCTAGTATAATATATATTACATCTTGAAATATAATATTTTATAGCTGGTCATACATTTTGTACGACACCATTCACACTGTGCTATAATATATATTACATCCCAAACTATAAATATTTTTTCGATCAAATAAGCGATATTTTGAAAGAGTATATTTTACCTCACGTTAGGGGTGGTCCACTATGAAAAAACATCGATGTTTTTTTCGATTCGATAAATCGAAACTGTACATCGATGTCTTTCGATGTATCGGATAAAAACATCGATGTTTTTAAACATCGAGTACTTTTTCTAAAGTCATATCAAAAGTGTTACTTCTAAAAAAAAAAAGGGGTCCTTTTTGTGGCATTTATACCTATTCCAATCCCTTATAAAACTGACTTCTAAAAAAAAGGTCCTTTTTGTGGCATTTATACCTATTCCAGTCCCATTTCGAAAAAAAAAAAAGTTCTGTTTTGTGGCATTTACTGGTTATCATCGTGTCGATGTTTTATGAAAAAACATCGATACATCGAGTATTTCGATAGCTCTTCAAAACATCGGATCGATTCGATGTATCGCATTGTAAACATCGATGTTTTCGATGCATCGATGTATATCGAATATCCCTACCTCACGTCCCCGGACCGCAGTTTGAATGGTGATCGAAGCTAAACTGTTCCAAAATATATATCGTACAGTGTAAACAGCAATTGGGATGTAATATATACCTCAAGATGTGATATATAATACATCCCTTAGTCAAAAGGCTGCTTAAATTCAATAGGCATAGGTATATGCCCTTATATATTAACTACGAAGAATTAGCACGCTGAAGTGGCAATGGGCAGGCCACATCGCTCGAAGAACCGACAACCGCTTGGGAAAAACAGTTCTAGAGTGGCGACCACGTACCGGACGACGCAGTGTGGGACGCCCCCCCACTAGGTGGACAGGCGACCTAGTGAAGGTTGCTGGGCGTCGTTGGATACAGGCGGCACAGGACCAAACTCTGTTGCGTAAAATGAGGAAGGCATACGTTCAGCAGTGGACGGCAATAGGCTGAAATGATGATAATGATGATATTAACTATTGAAGATCTCGTCTAATAGAAATGGGCGGGAAACGATTGAAATGTGCAAAATATGTATTTGGGAATTAATTTGGCAAGCTTTCAGAACATTATGAATGTATTCAATAAGTTATACATTTGTTGAAGTGATAACTTCTTATAGGGGGGTAAACCGCGTTACGTAACGCGTAACGACGTCAGCCTGTCTAGCCGCTTTATAGGATTAAACAATGATACTAATAATGTACATACACAAAATTATAATGTATATATTCAAAAATTATAACTAAGAATAAAATATATGTTATAATCAATAAAAGATTTTATTAATAAATAACTTTTCCTTATTATCATCATAATAATAATAATATACATAAAATTTAAGTAATAACCTAAGCTTTGCTCAAGTTAAACAATTTCATTATTAAATAGTTCGACTTAGATTAGTTAAATCTGGGTTGAGAGCCCTCAGCGCTCACCCATAGACCGGGTTAAGCTGTGACAGACATCTGCGGCTAACAGCTAAAAGACAGACAAAAGAAAAGATTAGTTTAACTTATCACTTCTGTCGGGCATTCCGAGACGCATACGTTTTTTTCTCTTAATCTCTATATTATTTACACCACCGTAAACTATTGTAGGACATTCAATTCTCGTATCGTATTATATTTTCGGAGACGTGTGCCATCTACCCGACATTGTTTACACATTGTACAGACTTAATACTCAAACTTTGCTGTTAGAATTGTATTAAAATAATAACAGGTTTGTATAACCCCTGTTATTATTTTGTGTCATCGTTTAATACAATTCTAACTGCAAAGTTTGAAGTATTAACGCTGTATTATTGTTTTTAACCGACTTCGAAAAGGAGGAGGTTCTATATTTCATTTTAACTACTTATAGTGGCAAACGAGCAAGCATCACACACTTGATGATAAATGTTACTGACGCTGATTATTAGATCGCTGTCTACCAACCCAAACCTATCCAAAAAATTGGGCTTTTTTTATTACTTATGGTGGCAAACGAACAAGCAGCACACCTGATGGTAAGTGTCACTGCCGTCCATGGACCTTTGCAGTACCAAGGGTATTGCTCAGGCCGCTGCCTACGAATAAAATCCCTAAACCCACCCAGTTGGGCATCACGGGTTGAGAGCCCTCAGCGCTCACCCACAGTCCGGGTAAAGTTGTCATAGCCATCTGAGGCTAACAACTAAGACACACAACAAAAAAAAAAAAAAAACCAGTTGGGCTTCCGGCTCTCTCGCTCACCGAACGAAGCGCAACAGCACATTGCCATTGCTCAGACGTTGATTTTCTTTGAGTTCTGTAAACTGATCCAAGACTATAGAGAGAACTCAACAATGTGGTCCTACTCCTATACTAATGACCTTGAAATTTCACTTAAAAAAAAAAATACAACTATACAATCAAAGAAATTCAAACAATAGTATTTGGCAGTCATTGAGACAGAACAGCCTTCACAAATTACTTTGGCGACAATAGAACGACACAAAACTGTTGAGACCTTGATCGAGTTTCCCAAACATTATAATATTCAACCGCACCCTGTTGATACTATGGTTTTTTCAGTGCACAAGGTCGGTGATATCATTTACGACTAAAGCATTATTTGTATTCTCAATTGGCGTTTAGTTCTTTTTTTTTTTCTTTTTTTTTTCGCAAGGTGGACCATGGATGTGGTCGCGCCCCGACTAAAAACGTCTGGGGCGATAGAAGAGGCGGCACGCAACCCCTTGGACCCACCCTGCAAACTCCTCTCTTCGCCGTGCGAGCGGGCCATCAGTACCCGATCTTTGACTTCGGTGGCTCTTGGCGTTTAGTTCTGAAATATTTTTATCATCATCATCATCACAGCCCATAAATATCCCACTGTTGGGGCCTCCACCGTAATGGGAGGGAAATTAACCTAGTATACCGCGCTGGTCAGACGTGTTGGTATAGGGTTTTGTTTCGAGTTTACCTTCTCTCGCATAGATGTTATATGCGTTTTGTATCCCTTAGTCGTTTCATACGATCAACCACGGTTAAGATATGGGGTGGTGAATAGTATTCTTACTCCGTCACCACACGGAAAATATTTTTATACTCTACAAATATCTTCTCGGCTGATGTATTTCCCAATGCTGGGCTTGTGGCTCTTCCACTATATGAGGCAAATTGACTGTTATCACGCTTGTTGGTTTAGGAAGGAGGATTGGTATAGGATTTTATTTTCGAGTTTTCCTTATTTTGCATAGATATTATATGCATATTATATCTGTCATTATTTATGTCACTCAGTCAGGGCCATGATAACGGGTGGTGAATTGTATTCTTACTCCGTCACCACACGGAAAATAACTTCGGTACCGTAGACATAGCCTCACGCATGTTGCCCAGAGGAGTAGGCAAAGACTACGAATTACCACAAACCACGATCTCGGCATACCTCCATCGCTTCATTCACACTGCAGTATTAGGTATTAGTGTTGCCCAAATGCAAGACCAAGACTCGCTACAAGAGTCTCGCAGTGCTCCCTTAGACAGCATTTTACGATTCCTTCGGCAAAGAAAGTATTGTCAACATTTTGTATTCTTAATACCAGTACACGGGGAAATAATTAGATGTTATTTTAAACAGTCTCATGATATATAGATGTGATTATAGCCCCACTCCCGTTAAGTGGTATGTATCTAATTATTGACAGTTGTGCACTTAGTGCCACTAGATGAATGGAGTTTTATTAATTTAGTTTGAATTTTTATCTTTGGATTTTTCATGTCTATCAAAACAAGTGACTCTGTGTTATTCTAACTGCGACAGCTCGCAAGTCTTGCATTTGGCAACACAATTAGGTATACTGTCGCTTATAGCTTTTTCCGGGTTTAGAGTTCTCAGCGCTCACCTATAGTCCGGGTTAAAGTTGTGAATGCCATCTGCGGCTAACAGATAAAACACACGAAAAAAAAAATAAGCTGGGAGATCGGGTTGGAAGCCCTCAGCGTTCACCCACAGTCCGGGTAAAGTTGTCATAGCGATCTGAGACTAAAACTAAGACAGACAAAAAAAGAAGCTGAGCACATTATTATTTAGATACAACTTGAAAAGCATTTTTATGTTATCAATATGTTAATTACGATTAAAAAAATATACAACGGCGCGGTGTCGCAAAAAAATATAGTCATTTTCCTAGAATTCACGTCATGAATAAACGATAGATATTTATGTGTAAATATCGAAAGCTAATTATCATCTAATATAACTAATATTGGATTCGAATCGTTAGATACGTTTCGACCTCTTCAGAGACAAATTTTATTAAAGTAAAAAAAAACATTAATTTTTTTTTTTTTTTGTGATTTGTTCATTTAATTAAAAAAAAAATCAATATCTAAAGAAATATAACAAAAATATTGAATATTCATTAAAAAAATACATAATTAGATACATACATATATATATGTATACATAGCCTCACGCCTGTTTCCTAGAGGGGTATGCAGAGACTAGAGATTGCCACAAACCACGATCCTGACTCTATCGCTTCATTTACACTCATCACAGTCTTCATACATGCTCTACGATTACGCATACTCTTAATATGACCCCTCGTCAACACATCTCCAACTTGGTCCAGAAAAGTATGACGTGGTCTTCCCCTTCTAGTCGTCCCATTCACGCTTCCTCTATATACCTATTTGCTTCGTCAACCTCTCTTCACTCATTCTTTCTAAATATCCAAACCACCTTAGCATACCCTTCTTAATCTTTGTCACCACTTCTTCATTCACACCACAGCGCTCTCTTATCACCTTATTCCTAATCCACACATACTACGAAGAGCTTTCATCTCTACATTTATTCTACTTTCATGTCTTCCCTGCCAAATCCAACTTTCACTACCATACATGAGGGTTGGCACTAATACTCCTTTATGTACAGCTAGACGGAAAAAAAAATACCCAATTGCTCTTGAAATTATAAAAATCGGCCAAGTACGAGTCAGACTCCCACACGAAGGGTTCCGTACCATTATATATAATAACGATAAAAAAATCAACTTTGTTGTATGAGAGCCCCCCCTTAAATATTTATTTTATTTTTAGTATTTGTTGTTATAGCGGCAATAGAGATAAATCATCTGTGAAAATTTCAACTGTCTAGCTATCACCGTTCCTCAGACATAGCCTAGTGACAGACGGACGGACGGACAGATGAACAGCTTAGTCTCAGTATTAGTGTCCCGTTTTTACCCTTTGGGTACGAAACCCTAAAAAAACAAGCGTATAAAAAAAACAAGTGTACATATGTGGTAGTATCCTTGAAGAAATTAATGATGCATGTAATTTTTATATTTCATCATCATAATTCTCCAACTCTTATCCAAATTGCTTGTGGTTGAACGCAATATGAACCTGCTCCTCTTGCATCGCACATATTGCAAGAATTATTGACAATAGTTTAGTACACCCTACATTTTTCATTGATATTCAACTATGCTGTATGGTAGCGGCTACGAATACTACCAATCCTTACTTTGCTCGTGGATGTTGTAAAAGATGACTAAGAACCTTATAACGACCTGGGCCAACTCCAACTGATGCCGTTTGGTCAACAATTACATATCCAAGGAGAGTTGACGTCTGGCAGGCGACTTTTAGCAATAACTTTTACAATATGTACTATGAAATAAGAGTACATATTGTATCGACCCCAAGTAATTAGGATAAGAGTAGGACAATGATGATTCAACTCCTATTAGTCGTGACATAATCTTATATATAAGCCTATACCTTGTTTTTTACTTTTTAGTACTTTTTTTGTTTGTTTTGGTACTCTGTGGTAGCGGCTAAAAATACTAACAACCCGTACTTTTCTCGTGGATGTCGTAAAAAACGACTAGAAGCTTTATATCGATTTGGACCTACACCTGATGCCGTTTGATCAACAATTACATTCTCAAGGACATTTGATTATCAGACAGGCGGTCGGTCATAGAATTATTGTAAAAAACTTTTGCAATATGTACGAAAACATATTACTTACACCAAACACAAATAATTGAGATAAGAGCAAACGTATGAGTGTATTTTTTATTTTACAATATACTTTTTTAATCATTTTTTTAATTCATTAATATATTCTTTATTTCACAATCATCATCATCGCAGCTCATATATGTCCCACTGTTGGGCTCCAGCCTCCACAATAATGGCAGGGAAATTGATCTATACCACGCTGGTCAGACGTGTTAGTATAGGGTTTTGTTTCGAGTTATCTTGCATAGATGTTATATGCATTTTATATCCTTTAATCGTCTCTTACGATCACCCACAGGTAGGATAGGAGATGGTGAATTGTATTCTTACTCCGTCACCACACGGATAATTCACAATATGATATTAAAATATAAATAATCGAAAATTATGACTGCATACCCACAAGCGGTTACGAATGAATTAATATAGCAGCCATCACTCTAAGCTATATAGCGTACAAACTTATATTCTCAAAGCAATGATTGGAATCTTATACGAAAGTCTCAATGACACAGCATATCTGCGGTCCACTTTCATCTCCAAACTAATTAGATTGTACTCGTCTGCGCTTTTGTAATTTCCATCCTTGCGGCAAATAATACAAAATATCACACTTTCTAATACAAATATCATCAAATAAATATCTAACTAATATATAGAAAGGATTAAAACAGACACATCAAGACACACATCATTGGCTGTATGGTAGCGGCTACGAATACTACCAACCCTTACTTTGCTCGTGGATGTCGTAAAAGAGGACTAAGAGCCTTATAACGACCTTCAAAAACCTCACCTAATGCCTTTTGGTCAACAATTACATTCACAAGGATGGTTAACGTCAGGCAGACGGCGGGTCATAAAATTATCGCCAATACATACATATCATCACGCCATATTCCTTGCAGGGTAGGCAGAGAGAACAGAGTGCTAGAGAACTCTATCCTTGCATACTTCACTCGCTTCCTCAACATTCATAATTCTCTTTATACACGCTCGCCAGTTTCGGAGACTCTTGACTCCACCTTCCTTCAGTACATGACCGATCATGAAAGTTACTATTGCCAATAACTTTTGCATTTAATATGTAGGAAGAGGAGTACATATTGCGTCGACCAAAAGTAATTGGGAGAAGAGGAGAATGATGATCAGACACACATGCACGAAAGAGAATTTCATGCAAAGGCCCTCATTATAATCGAATTTTTCATTCCTTATTGTATTTATATTATTATCAGCCTTATTTTATTATTTTCTTCTCTTTTTTTTTAATGATCTAGGGGTTCGCTGAAAATCAGTAGCTTAGTTTCTATGCAGCAAAGCGTTGAGCATTCACCGTTAAAATATTAAAAGTTGGTATTTTAAATAAATTGAAAGAAAATTGTATATTAGAATTGTTGCTATCTTCATCATCTCAGCTCATATATGTTCCATTGTTGAGCTCCAGCCTCCTCCATAATCATGGCAATTTACTGTACCACGCTGGTCAGACGTGTTGGTATAGGGTTTTGTATCGGTGTTTTCGTTCTCTTGCATAGATGTTATATGCGTTTTTATATCCCTTAGTCGCCTCTCATGATCACCGTTAAGATAGGGGGTGGTGAATTGTATTCTTACTTCGTCACCATAAATAATTATTTATTTTATTTATATTATTATCAATTTTATTTTAATTATTTTATTACTTCCTTTTCTTGTTAATGATCTAAAAATAAAAATCAGCCTTGTGTAGTCTCTATGCAGTACAGCGCTTTGGGTTGAGAGCCCTCTACGCTCACTAGTAGTCCGCTTAAGGATGTAACAGCCACCTGAGGCTAACATACATAGTCCAACAAAAAAAAAAGCAATACAGCGCTGGGAATTCGCCCAATGTCAATATTAATTAGTTGACATATTAAATAAGTTTAAAAAAAATGTATACTGTAACTATTGTCATCAATATAGTCTATAAATCTTATTCTATTCTACTATTAGAAGAAGTATATTTATTTCTAGCAATTTTAAGAACGAGTGAAAATATCTTTCGTACGGAGCAAGAATACAATTCGCATCGCCATTCACCATCGTAAAATAGACTAAGAGATATCATATTCGAATGGCATCCATGTAAGAGAAGGTAAACCCAGAATAAAACCCCATATGGTAATGAATTTTAATATTATACCGTCACCAAACGAAAAGTGGAAAATAGGGCCAATCCATGGTGGCTCTTTAATTTAGTAGGTTAGTTATCTTGAAATATAAAAAAAAAAAAAAAAAAAAAAAAAAAAATATAGTAAACTTTATCAAGGTTCTTTTTGCATGTTCCGATTGAACACAAATTACAAATTTTAGAAATCGCGGTGACAAAAAGGCGATACAAATTGATAGGCCGCGACTTCTATTCAAATGTCAGAGTTATTAGAAACGCATAAACCATTCAAAATGATCGACAGTACAGCCTTGGAATAAAGTACTAAAGGAAATTCTTATTCTTTCTACAACCTCGCATCTTTATACCCCTAAGGGGCTAATGTTGTGTGAGTAACTACGAGTACTACAAACCTTTACTTTACTCGTGGATGTCGTAAAGGACGACTAAGAGCTTTATATCGACCTGGGTCAATCTCTCTGCCTACCCTAGGCAGAGAGAACAGAGTGCCAGAGAACTCTACCCTTGCATACTTCACTGGCTTCCTCAACATTTATAATTCTCTTCATACACGCTCGCCGGTTTCGGAGACTCTTGACTCCACCTTCCTTCAGAACGTGACCAATTTGGTCTAGGTAGGTGTGTCTCGGTCTCCCCCGGTACCTACATCCTTCCACTTTCGCATTGTATATCTTCTTAACCAGACGTTCGTTCGGCATTCATTCAACATGTCCGAACCATCGGAGCATTCCCTTTCGCATCTTTACACCAATACTCTCTTTCATACCTACTCGCTCTCTTACGTCTATACTGAGAGTACATCTAAGCTAAGCCACTGCCTACCAATGAAAACCCGCCCAGAAAGTTGAGCATCCATCTCTCGCTCACCGAATAAAGCGTAAAAGCCCATCACCAATGCTCAGATGTCGATTTTCTACGAGAATCTGGTCCGACAAACAGATCATCCCGCAACTATAGACAGAAAAATATCAAAAGTGTGACTCAACCATAACAGAATTCCATCTTTAATTCCTTGTTTCATCATCATTCCTATTCTTATCCCAATTACTTGGGATCGATACAATATGTACTCCTATTTCATAGTACTTACATATTGTAAAAGTTATTGGCAACAGTTTTATGACCGGCCGCCTGCCAGACCTCAACCCTTCTTGACAATGTAATTTTTGACCAAACGGCATGAGCTGGAGTTGGCCCAGGTCGTTATAAAACTCTTAGTCGTCTTTTACGACATCCACGAGCAAAGTAAGGGTTGGTAGTATTCGTAGCCGCTACCACACAGCTTTTATTCCTTGCTTGTAATATATCTAATTTTCTAAAAAACAAGCGCATACTCTATAGTGAATTTATTTGTACAACGTGACCGTCAGCAATGACGTCACGTACATTTTTTATATCACAAAGCACGCGAGCCAAACAGCTTCAATTAATTTTAATTAACAACGACCACTAGTCGTTGAATTTAACAAAAAAAATCTTTCAAAATAATATTTCGTGTATCGTCTTAGGGAGGTCCAACTACTAGGCGAAGATCCATTGAAGAATCATATAGAACATATCTATATTTTCCGTGTGGTGACGGAGTAATAACACAATTCACCACCCCCTATCTTACCCGTGAGTGATCGTACGAGACGACTAATGGATATAAACGCATATAAAATTTATGCGAGAGAAGGAAAACTCGAAACAAAACCCTATACCGACACGTCTGACCAGCGTGGTATAGTAGGTCACTTACCCTTCCATAATGGAGGAAGTCCGAACCCAACAGTGGGACATATATGGGCTGAGATGATAGAAGATATTGTTTTAGTCACGCTTGGGGAAATCGGTTTGGTGATGATGATGGTGTAGGCAGCGGTTTAGCTATATCCTAGTATGGCAAAGGTCCATAGGCGGAGTAACTCTTACCACCAGGTGTGCTGCTTGCTCCTTTGTCACCAAGAGAAATAAAAAAAAGCCGCAGTGGTCATGAAAAGTTTATAAGTAAATCACTTTGTTTTAAATTATTACCAGAACTTTTTGATGTGTGAGTATGAATAAGAATCCAAAACCCCCTTTCTTATCCGTGGATGTCGGAAAAGACGATTAAGGATAAACCTCATTATCCTTTTCTTGTCCTATTACTTGGGTTGGACGCAATATGTACGCCACTTCTATCTTATTTATTGCTAAAAGTTATTGCCAGCAGTTTTGGCCAACATCCTCTATGAGTGCAGTCTGTGGTGAAAGAAACGCGACCTCATACTAAACAGTCTGAATACCATATAGGAGTAGTATGGAGTAGTATGCTACGACCTTGTAGTAACTGGAGAAAATTGGCGTGCGTTCAGGCGTTTCTATCATACCCACTATTTCGATCAATGTTAAGGCTCACTTATACATATCTTAAGTTCTGTAATATCCGTGATACTGAACTGCTGCGCTCATCATACATCTAAATCCTCTTATTAATTGACTGATCAGTCAATTTTGTTTCATATCTCCCACATTGACTTTTTTTATATAAAACTGCGGTTCTTAAGACCTACAGATGGGTAGCTGCCGAGATACCAAAGAATTTCGACTGCAATCGGAGTATGGTTGCAATGCCAAAACTTAAAGGAATCTGAAGTAAGGGCACCAGCAGGAGTGAAGCTTGTGATTTATTTTACATTTAAGGGTTCCCGGGGACTATAAAAGGGTCCACTCTCGGTGGTATTTATGTGGACAATGGTGTTAATTAGTGGTAGGAGTGTGTATAGGGATATTATATGTAACCTTACAAAATATCCCTTAGTCGTCTTTTACGACATCCTCGGACAAGATAAGGGGTGATGGTAAATTTAATGAATATAGTTTTATTTATTGAGTAGCTGTGTGGTAGCGGTTACGAATACTATCGATCCTGACTTTGCTCGTGGATGTCGTAAAAGACGACTAAGAGCTATATAACGACCTGGGCCATTTCTACCTGATGCCGTTTGGTCAACAATTACATTCCCAAGTAGGGTTGATTTCAGGTTCACCGAAGACAAAGATCGGGTACCGGTGGTCCGCTCGCACGGCGAAGAGAGAGGATTTTACGGTGGGTCTATGGGATCACGCGCCGCCTTCTCCGTCACCCCGGACCGATTTGGCGGGGCGAGACGCACCCATAGCCCACCAATAAAAAAAAAAAAAAAAAAAAAAAAAAAAAAGAAAAAAAAAAAAAAAAGGGTTGATTTCAGGCAGGCGGTCGGTCATAAAACTATTGGCAATAACTTTTACAATATGTAGGTAGTAGAATACCTATTGCGTCCACCCCAAGTAATTGGGATAAGAGCTGGAGAATAATGTATTATTTATATAAAACATGACATTGAATGAACAGGTTCTATATAAATTATTGACATTTTTTTGTTAAATTAAAATTTCATATAGCAGACTATTTATAAATACTTATTAGCATATAAAAAAATCGGCCAAGTGCGAGCTGTACTCGCGCGCGAAGACTTCCGTACCATTATAATATATAAAAAAATATGTGATGTAACTAAAAATTTAAGGTTTTTAGAATGCTTCCTTTATATGTGCTTATAAAACACTGCTTCATGCCAAATTTCAAAATTCTAGGTCGACTGGAAGTACCCTGTAGGTTTTGATTCTCTTGCGTGTGTCGAAAATTTGCGGCATAAACAGCTGTATCTTTTGATTGCGTTGGCTTAGAAGTTTGATTTTTTCACAGCTTTAAGGGACTAAATTTCAGCTTAATATTTCCACGCGTTCCTGAGAAAAAGGGTCTTGACAGACAGACAGACAGACGGACGGACAACAAAGTGATCCTATAGGGGTTCCGTTTTTTCCTTTCGAGGTACGGAACCCTAAAAATATAGATTCTGTATGCTTTCTGAGATTCAAACAATAAATCTGAATTAACATAGTATAACTAGTTTTTTCTTTTATAAATAGTTTTGGCAACATTTTCGTATATTTTTGCCGTAGTTATTGTGATTTTTGATGGCCAGGTTGTGGTTTTAAAAATAAAACTAATTATTTTTTTATGTTCAATTCTTAGAAATGGACACACCACTCTCATATCAATTAATAACATATTTTTATTGCTTATGGAGGCAAACGAGCAAGCAGCACACCTGATGGTGTGTTACTGCTGCTCATGGAGCTTTGTGATACCGGTGGTATAGCTAGGTCGCTGCCTATTAACCAAAACCCACCAAGTTGGGCTTCCGGCTCTCTCGCTCACCGAACGATGTGCAACAGCACATTCGATGCTCAAACGTTGATTTTCTACGAGTCTGGTGCTATCCCGGACGGACCGGCCCGCGGCTGTAGACACAAAACTGTCAACAGAGTCGCTCTGATTACTATTTATCTATGTAAGAAAATAATATTTATTCTGCTCTCGTTTTATAATATTACAATTTATATGTTGTAAAAGACGACTAAGAGCTTTATATCGACCTGGGCCAACACCACCTGTAACCTGTCAGCAATTGCATTCCCAAGGAGGGTTGATGTCAGCCAGGCGGCCGGTCATAAAACTATCCTAACTAATATTATAAATGCGAAAGTAACTCTGTCTGTCTGTCGCTCTTTCACGCCAAAACTACGGAACCGATATAAATGAAAATTGGTACACAAATAGTCTAAAGTCTGATAAAGGACATAGGCTACTTTTTAATGCAAAAAAGGGTTGTAAAGGAAGATGAAAAGTTGTAAGGAAGTATCGTCATTTTTAAAGCCAAAGTTTGAAACTTATTTTTTGATTAGATATAAATAAATATGACATTAACATTTTGTAAAAAATTTACCCTTAAGGGGTAAAATAAAAATAGGGGAGGATTATTTCATTAGTGCAGGGTTGTGTCTCTAAAAAAAAGTAAAAAAAAAAAACAAAAAAATATGCGTTTGATATCTATGCAAGAGAAGGAACGAAATAAAACCTTATAGAAAACCCATCTGACTAGCGTGGTATAGTAGGTACCCTCCTATTGTGGAGGAGGCTCGAGTTCCAGCAATGGGACGTATATCAGCTGAGATTAAGATTATGTCCGTGAATGATTTCAAATCGTTCACACTCATTTGCATACTTCCCTAAGTGGTAACCATCATAATTTATTCACATCTCGTACATACGCGTCATATAGGAGGAACATTTTCATTTGACCTACTTCCGCAACCATCTAAGGTCAACTGGAAGATATTCGTTATTTTTTTTTATAGAGAACATTTTGCAAAAACATTGTGCTTTTAAAACAATGACTGAATGAACGAGGTTAACTCTGTATTTTTTGGATTTTAGTAAAGTGTGTTTTTTGCAAATATCTAGAAATGGAAATCTTTTACTAGAAAATATAATATATATTTTTTTATTGCTTGTATTGCGAAACGAAAAAAAAAATACGAACGATATCCCGTGTGGTGACGGAGTAAGAATACTATTCACCACCCCCTATCTTATCCGTGGGTGATCGTACGAGACGACTAAGGGATATAAAACGCATATAACATCTATGCGAGAGAAGGAAAACTCAAAACAAAACCCTATACCAACACGTCTGACCAGCGTGGTATAGTAGGTTAATTTCCCTCCCATTACGGAGGAGGCCCGAGCCCAACAGTGGGACATTTATGGGCTGTGATGATGATGGGAAACGAGCAAGTAGTACTCCTAATGATAAGTATTACTGCCGACTACGAACCTTTGCATTACCAGGGATAGAACTAAAAAGTATCTTATAAATAGAGGCCTACCAACTAAAACCCAACCAGAAATGTGGGTTTCCAGCTCTCTCGCTCATCAAACGAAGCGCAACAGAATATTGCCACAGCTCAGGCGTCGATTTTCTGCGTGAGTGGTACTACCACGGACGGACCCGGCCCGCGGTTGTACACAGAAAACTAAGAAAATCATTACTAAGATTGTTCCGATAAACCATCCAAATAGATTGTTTAAGATTTATTTATTTAAGATTTATATATTATTTAAATATTGACGTAACATTTTGATTTATAAAATTCGAATTATTTGTATATTTCATTTGTTAATTATATGTGCCAATGGCTCTATAGATGGCGATGCTAAATTATTAGATCGCACTATGGTTTCATTGCAAGCCTATTATGGGCGGTTCGAGCCCAGCCTGGGACATATAAGACTTGAGATGATAATGTTATTTTTATTAATATAACATTAATAAATTATAAATATAAATCATTCGAAAGAAATTATCTCATCATCATTACCCTGCTCTTAACCCAATTACTTGGGGTCGACGCAATATGTCCTTTTCCTCCACTCAATCCTAGAATACCATATGCAAGTTTTCGAAAGAAATTATCTGAATAAGTGGAAATCGCATCAAAATGGCGCTGTAGTTTAAAAGCGTGCATAAGGACAGAGAGCGTGAAGATACTTTATTTTATACAATGTAATAAAGTTATTTAAGATAAACAAATGTTTATTGTGCTGTAAGGAAATAAGAATATGATTCACTAACCTTCATAATTGTTTTATTTTTTTGTAAAATAAACCAGATAAATTGATCGAAGCTATAAAAGAATTAAGAAACCACTCATAAATCATTATTTTAATTATATTTTCAGCAAAATTTCAAGCAATTTTATATGTAAATACATTTATATATGTATATGTAATTTATTTATCTTTTAGTACATCATTATCATCATATCAGCTCATATATATGTCCCACTGTTGGACTTAAGCCTCCTCCGTAATGGAAGGGTAATTGACCTACTATACCACGCTGGTCAGACGTGTTGGTATAGGATTTTATTTCGAGTTTCCCATCTCTTACATAGATGTTATATGCGTTTTATATCCCTCAGTCGTCTCGGACGATCACCCACGGGTAATTTAGAGGGTGGTGAAATGTGTTCTTACTCCGTCACCACACGGATAGATTAGTACAAAATATCTATAGCCAAAAAAATTGTTACAAGAAAAAATAATGACTAGGTAGAACAAATATTTTCCATAGCTTGAAACTTATGACTCACCCTAAATGACTCTCAATTAGGACTTTTGGGGGGAACTTGAAAAGTGGTCTTGTATTATTTGAATATCTCAATGTTTTAACGTGTTATTTTAGGTTAAGAAGATATACAATGCGAAAGTGGCAGGATGTAGGTACCGGGGGAGACCGAGACTAACCTATCTAGACCAGATCGGTCATGTACTGAAGGAAGGTGGAGTCAAGAGTCCCCGAAATCGGCGAGCGTGTATGAAGAGAATTATGAATGTTGAGGAAGCGAGTGAAGTATGCAAGGATAGAGTTCTCTGGCACTCTGTTCTCTCTGCCTACCCTGCAAAGGACATGGCGTGATGATATGTATGTATGTTTAACGTGTTATATTAAATTATTTCGATGACATTTTATGTAATGTGATGCGAAGAAAGTGCTGATGTATAGTGAATATGATATTATAACAGCTTTACAAATGTTTTCATATTACATCAAAATTCCAAGAATATACCATTAACAATGTGATTATACTGTTGAACGCCACTATTTTACTTATTGACGGACAATGACTAATATGAAGAAACCTTAGATTATTGATAGAGAAATGTAACTCGATACTGGCATTATTGGCGTCATATCCGTAGCAATCAGCCAATACAAAAAAAAAATAAGACTCAATTGAGTTTTTGGCGGGAAATTTGACAATGTGTTTTTTATGTAATTGACATATAAGTTGTGCTTACGCAATGGTTCATCTGAATGTCCCACTGTTGGACTTGAGCCTCCTCCGTAATGGGAGGGAATTCGACCTACTATACCACGCAGGTCAGGCGTGTTGGTATAGGATTATGTTTCGAGTTTTCTTTTACTTGCATAGATGTTATTTGCGTTTTATATTCCTTAGTCGTCTCTTACTATCACCCACGGGTAGGATAGGGGGTGGTGAATTGTATTCTTACTCCGTCACTGATAATTGTGTTTAATATATAGGTATATATGCCAAGACTCGTGTTAAAACTAAATCTATCTGGAAATAAAGACGCCATTGGCACTGATACTAAATCATATCACATCATTTAAAATTATACACGACCTACATTCAAAATGTATTAGTAATGAAAAATAAATGAAACTATATAAATGGCTATATTTAATTAACAGTTTATTTTAAATCCGCTTAGCGTTGGTTAGCGGGCGGCGAGCGACCATGGCCCGTCCCTTTTTAAAAATATCAATATTCATAAGGTTGAAATAGTCAAGCTATTGTTTAATTTTAAAGATTTTTATTTGAAACTATCGCTATGCTGGCGGGTTCACTCGCTTCATAGGATAAGTAATTTAATACACTAAGGAAAATTTATTTATTTAAAACTGATGCATACATACATATCATCATGCCATATCCCTTGCAGGGTAGGCAGAAAGAACAGAGTGCCAGAGAACTCTATACTTGCATACTTCACTCGCTTCCTCAACATTCATAATTCTCTTCATACACGCTCGCCGGTTTTATATGAAACGGATCTCCGGAGACTCTTGACTGCACCTTCCTTCAGTACGTGACCAATCTGGTCTAGGTAGGTTAGTCTCTGTCTCCCCCGGTACCTGCATCCTACATACATCTGTTTTAAATCCAAATTAATATTGCCCAAATACATGACTCTTGCAACTCTCGCTGTTAGAATAACACAGAGTTACTTGTTTTGATAGAAATGAAATATCTAATTAAATTAATGAAATTCTATTCATCTAGTGGCACTAACTGTACAACTAGCATTAATTAGATACATACCACTTAACGGGAGTGGGGCTATAATCACACCTATCTATCATGAGACTGTTTAAAATAACATCGAATTATTTCCCCGTGTACTGGTATTAAGAATACAAAATGTTGACAATACTTTCTTTGCCAAAGGTATCGTAAAATGCTGTCTAAGGGAGCACTGCGAGACTCTTGCAGCGAGTCTTGGTCTTGCTTTTGGGCAACATTAGCAGTAACACTGAGAAAGATCCGACCAAAAAATCACTCATTTGTCATATCTTTCTCTGTATAATAAATATTTCATTTGCGTCATAAATGAGGAAAAAATGTTAAATAATACAGTAGCGGGTGGATAAAAGACAATGTAATAATGATGACTTGTTACATATATGAAATAAAAATACTTTCATGACCATGAAAACGGTAAAAATTCAAGTAAAGCAAAAATCAAAAACAAACGCGATAACATTCATTAAACATTTTTTTTTCTTTTACGTTTAATAAAACCAGTAGAACATTGCACTTTTAAAAAATCCGATGAATAGATATAAAGAGAAGACATAGGACAGGGTATGAAGACTTACACTAATTTGCCGTTACTCCATATGTTTAGTCAGGGAACTCGGGTCATACACGTTTGAAAAAAAACACAAAGCAGTCACGAGGACTGTCGACAGAAGTGAAAACGTAAAAACTATTAAAAAAAAACAAATACAAAAAAATAAAATCGTGCCCCAGTACATACTCCATGTATGTGTATGACCATACAATAAATACTCCTATTAAATATATTATATTATACACATATTATATTATTACTTCTTCTCCTACGGTGTACTCTCCCTCCGTCTTACGAATTTTCGATCAGGTCACGTGTCCTGACGCAAGTGTAACATTTTTTACCCATCCCAAAAAACAGCAAACACCGTTCCAGAAGTTTTCACTTCAAAAAATCCTTCTATAGCCCAAGATAAATGGGTTTTACGACAAATCTTCAACATATTTCCACGTGTGAGTTCCAGATGCGTATCGTAAGTTCATATTCGTCCCACTGCTTGACTCGAATCTTTTCTGCAGTAGCATAAAATTTAGCTTACAATACCACGCTGGTCAGACGGTTTGTTAAAGATTTTATTTCGAGTATTCCTACTCTTGCAATGATATCTCCTGCGACCTTTAGTCGTCTATTACGATCACCTACGAGTAAAGCATCGGACTTACTTCGGCAACACATCATCATTCTTCTGCTCTTATCCCAATTACTTGGGGTCGACCCAATTACTTGGGAACAATGTGTTAATCGCACAAAGTATTGTCCTGCGTGGGAATCGAAACAAGAACACTGGCAAGTAAGGTCTGTATCTTAACCACTACGCCATATGCAGTAAAAGTAAAACTTATTTGAAATAATTATAATTTTTCGCTCGCAAATAAGTTTTTTTTTTAAATTACCTAACATTTCAAATTTTGCTCTTATTTCAATTACTCGCGGTCATTTACATCGTACATATTGTAAATGCTTAACAAGTGTTTTTTTTTTATTGCTTATGTTGGCAAACGAGCTGGCAGCACACCTGATGGTAAGTGTCTCTGCCGCCCACAAGGGTCTGCCTGCCAATAAAATCCCCAATCCCACCCAGTTGGGCTGCCGGCTCTCTCGCTCACCGAACGAAGCGCAATAGCACATCGTCATTACTCAGACGTCGATCTTCTGCGAGAGTGTGGGATTACCCCGGACGGACCGGCCCGCGGCTGTAGACAGATCAACAGCGTGATCCTAAACTTCGAGTATTCCAAGTTTTATGACCGGCTCGATGTCAACTCTCCTTAAGAGTGTAAATGTTGACTAGACATCATCAGATGGAGTTAAGAGCTCCGGTTTCACTTTTCTCCGGGTCACGAGTAATAAAAGAGTTTATAGTATTAGCATAATAATATTTTATTCCAAAATGATTATACTTTATTTTGTATTGTTTTCAAAAACAACTCCAAAGTACGAAATTCCTTATCGTATTGTTTACACATATCATTGCGAAGACGACGTCAATTTTATTAAACAACATCCTATGACAGCATGCAGCAACTATTCGACACATATACGTCCACCGCTGGGCTTCAATTTACTCCACAATAAAGGGAAATTGACCTACCATACAACGCTAGTCAGTATACCTATATAATTCCAAAAAAGTGAAGGTTTATTTGAAATAATACGATTTTTACGGATTCTATCGCGTTTGTATTTGATTTTTTGTTTCCCGACGTTTCGAACACTTTAAGTGTTCATGGTCACGGGTGGACTAAGGCCTCTCTTTGATTTGACCAACAATAATAGTTAAATATTAATTTACTCAATTTCAGTAAGTTAAAGTAGGCCGTCTCTCAAAAGTCAATTAGTATTATGCCTATTGAGGTTTTTTTTGCCAGATCTTTCTCAGTGTGGCCGTGTTCCGATCCGATGGTAGCTTAATAGATTTGTTAGTTTTTTAAACTAGTAAATTGCTACAATATAATAATTATCGTATAAGGTACCTGGGTCGAATATGGCCAGGCGGAAAATATGGCCATATACCATTATTCCTGACACGAAAATTTGTAATGACCTGAACGCAATAATAAATTGTCCCTAGTGTCGCATGTATCCGAACGGCGTACCTGTCACCCTTCCCGCGGGTCCAGTAGTCGCCCAGCGTCCATTAACGTGAAACATGCAGTTGAGGTTATAAAAACATTAAGTAAGTACTCTCCTGTATTTTGTAATTTTTCTAATAAGAATCTTTTTTAATCATATTAAGATGTTGTGTGACGATCGTAATTTGATATATCTTTGTTTAATTATCAAAGTAATAGTGTCTCTTTCATTTCTGAATATGAGAACAAAAAAATCCATAACTGCAAATATGGCCAGCGTTTGGCCATATTTACGGTACTAAATTACCGAAAATTTCTTTTTGTTTTAGGCCATGGAACGCTATAAAACTAAAGGGCTTCGAGTTAATTGGTCAAAGGCACCCATGAAACTAGCTTCAACTGCAGTCAAAAGCGGTAATATGAAGGGCTGCAAAGCATTATAATGTGCCAAGACGAACTCTAGGGCGTAATTTACAAGAGAAAAAGGAGGCTAAACCTACTTTGGGCCGGAAACCACTTCTTAACCCTGAGCAAGAGAAGATTTTGGCATCCCGTGTTATTCGCCTGTGCAATGTGGGATACCCATTGACACATCGCGTGCTACGTAGATGCGTAAAGACATTCTGTGATCGAAATAATATTTCAGCGTCAGGTTGATATCTTTAAATTTATATTATTTGTAAAGATAGTTGTTTATTTGTACTAATTATCGCCCAGAGAATATCTTTTAAATAAATGCTCTATTAAAACACAATATACATTTTTATTTCCGTTTATTCAGAAGTTTTTTAAAGTAGTAAATTAATACAATAAATATGGCCACATCTATGGCCATATTTACCACCTCCGTCGGAAATATGGCCAATTTCTATATTTTTTTAAAACTGCTGAAAATACTATTTTCTTTTTAATGTTTTTGTATTTTTTACCTTTTATGTAAAGATAAATAGCCACTCTTCATGAATAAGTGCTAAAACTTGTTTGTTTTAACGTTATTATTTTCAAAAAAGGACAACAAACCTTAAGGTGGCCATATTTGACCCAGGTACCTTATTATATGTTTAATAATAACTGATCATAAACAATATAAAATTTTATATATATATATAATATAGAATCAATTTCATTATGAATGTTGAGGAAGCGAGTGAAGTATGCAAAGATAGAGTTCTCTGGCACTCTGCCTACCCTGCAAGGGATATGGCGTGATGATATGTATGTATGTATCAATTTCTTTATTTTTGTAATGGTAATAAATTTATATATAAATATGGGTCAAAATTTAATAACTGACATTGTAGCGGGTAGATATATCTGTAATAATAACGATGACTTGTTGGACGTGAGACACCCCAGTCCTCCCGTGACCACGAAAGTGTTCGAAACGTCGGAAAATTAAAAATAAAATACAAACGCAATAGCATCTGTAAAATAGTTTTATTTCAAATTGTGTAATATTCGCGTAAAGATCAGAGATTATGGTGAAGGTTTTATGTATTAGTACTTGAGGACCGCCGTATAGCAATCTGTCTATACCCCCACTAAATTATCAGTCTAATAAATACAAAAAGTTATATTGTGAGAGGTTAGTGCAAGGTCCACTTCAAGGTTCTTCGAATCAGTGGGGACGTTTGTAAACTACTTTCCAATAATGATTTAAATGTAATCTATAAGATACGCACTGTGCACCATTATAGAATTGATTTAAATCTAAGTGTTTGTATGGTTGTACGTGCTAATCTCAGAAACTACTGGCTCGAATTGAAAAATCGTTTTAGTATTGGATAGACCATTTATTAGAGAAGCCTATAGGCTATATAATATCACGATACGACTAATATAAATTGAGCATCAATGAAAAATGTTGTAAGAACGATGAAATTTTTATCCTTTTGAGAACTACCGTTGAGTGCGCTGTGCGTTTTAGGTACCTACGGCTCACTCTATCTAATCCTCTCTCGTTTTTCCCGCAGACGAAATTGCGTAGATCAGCCGGTACATATACAAAATACAACAAAAAATGTTTGTATGATCGTTGTCGACTTTGTAACTATCCAACAGATGTGACCAAAACCGGTTTAATAAGAAAGGCAATAATACGAATATGGTTTTAAACCATTAAAACAATGCATTAGGACATGTTAGATGGCGCTGCTCATCTACTTCAAAGTAATTCTATATTTATTTTATTTATTAATTTGTATAGTACAACGTCTGCTTGGTGAATTATGACATATCAAAGTTATATTTTATACACGCAGTTGGATTTTGGTTGGTAAGCAGCGGCCTAGGTGTATCCCTGGTATTGCAAAGAGGCAATAACACTTACCATCAGACGTGCTGTTCGCTCTTTTGCCATCATAAGCTATAAAAAACAATATACAAAAGGCGATATACTTTGCAGACTGAATATGGTAAAAAAACAGCTTTCTCTGTTTGCTTCTGTCACACATGATTTCTAAGCAAAGTCACGAACAAAAACAAATCTAATATAAAAACAATAAGAATAATATTAAAAAGATTTATAATTTAAAACCAAAGAAACATTTCAAATCGTGATTTAAAAGTTATATCTAAAATTGCAAGAGTGTTATTTTTTTTTTTTGTATCTCTCACTTTTGTATCATTAAAAAAGCAGTTTATAACGATTCAATATCTTTTTCCTCAACTTTCTCTATCAGATATTGCTGCTGAAAAAAAAAAAAAACAGTCATCAAGAAATAACGGGTAAATGGTTGCTATTTCGAAATTACTATTCGCTTCTGATAATCTATAACGATATAAGATTGAATTCGAACGATGTTTACCGTGTAGAATATTTGTAATTAAAATTTTATAGCATGGTTACAAAGACCTTTATGCCAAGTATTTATTTATCTTAAAACACGTCATATAAATTAATAGTTTCGTTATTCGTTAATAAATCTAAACGTTGCCTTCGATAGTGCGATGTCCGTGCTATTAGCGATTTCTTCACTAATTTTTATCTAATACAAAACACATGTGAAGCACTATTTTTTTATTTTTTTTTTGTTCACTAACACTTTAGCACTTCCTTTGTATTACATAAAATGATATAAAAATTAATCAATATAACATCTTCAATTATAATACCTACATGACATTTGCACTTTCTCACCAAAACTCATAATACTGATGACTTTTTTATGACTACACAGACAATCACGGCCACGTTACGAAATATATACGTGGAATCAATGTGGAATAGTATTTATTATGACATCAGTCATTATCATTCAGCTGTTGGTCATCCACAGTAGGTACAGTGGCACAATCGCCATGTCTGGTGAGCTGGTTATTGATCGCAATAAGGTATTATAAATCTCCTAGAAGATAAGTGCTGCCCATTCGCCTTCCCAAAGATCTCTTAGACAATTATTTCTACTACCACGGACAAGGGGTGACGATACTGGGAACTGTTATCTTATGGACTGTTATCTATGTTTAATAGATTATTGCTGTGTGATAACTTCGAATATCGATTCGTACTTTGCTCGTGGATGTCGTAAAAGATGACTAAAATCTTTACATCGACCTGGGCCAACTGCATCTGATGCCGTCTGGTCAACAATGAGTCATGAATGTAATCATAAGGAGAGTTAAAAGTGATCATAAAACTATAGCCAATAACTTTTGTAATATGTACGATGATACAGTATATATTGCGTCGACCACAAATAATTGGGATAAGAGCTGGAGTGATGATGTTAGTAGCTAATTTAAGTCCTTGTGTATTTTAAATGAGAATTTAAAAATTACTTTTTTTCTAATAAATTTAATAATCTACAATATCCTTTCCTTGTTAAATAATATAAAGAACGACAGAAGTATTCCTATGGTAGTAAGAAATTAACCCTTAACTAAGTTAAAGTAGCATTCTTTCCATATAGTATTTTCAACGTTCTTAAAATGTTTTACTCAAAAACCTCCCACATTATTAAAACCATGTGTATTACCTATAGCTAGCAAACTAATGGTAGAGTTTTGGCGGCAATTATAATCAATATCTTAGTGATAGGTTAAATATTTTTATTCCATTTTATGCACTGTAATGCGGAAGAAATGCTAGCTGTAGCGCTTACATGAAACAGTGCTTTACATGTTTTCGTTTTCCACCAAAATTCTCAGACATTTGATCCCTTAAAAGTGTGGGCATAGGCCAGTGCCTACAACAGTTTGTACGGACCGTTTTGATTGACCGATAAATAATGATCTATTTTATCGATCGTCTTATAAGCGTCACCAAAGTGAGAAAATACCCAGTGCGGTCTTTAACCTTAGGGCGTGAAAGAATTTAAGGTTCATTAAGAAAATATACATAAATATATTGTTTTTTTTTTTTTTTTATAAAAAGGCATATAACATTTATGCAAGAGAAGGAAAATCCAAAACTAAACCCTATCTAGCGTGGTATAGTACACGTCTGACTAGCGTGGTATAGTAGGTCAATTTCTCTCCCATTATGGTGAAGGCTCGAGCTGAACAGTGGGACATACATGAGCCGAGATGATGATTGAATTTATTATGGTTTAATTCAGCTCATATACGCCACACTGCCAGGGTTAAGCCTCCTACATCATGGGAGGGCAATTTATCCATACCAACCTTGTCAAAATGATTTTTTAGAATTTTATTTAGAAGTTTTCCCACTCCTTAATGGATTTTATATGCATATTATCCATTAATCTCTACGGCGATGATTTTTTAAAATTAAAAAAATCATAAATTTAATATATTCTTTATTGTGATTTGCTAATTTTATATTTAAAAAAAAAATCAATAAGTAAAAAAAATGGCGAAATTTATTGAAAACTTTTAACCTAATTTCTTTTGAATTAATTCGTCTATTACAACACCCACGAACAAAATATGAAGTGGTGAATTGTCTTCTTAAAAATACCAACTCGAGATGAGTCCAACATAAATCAATTTCCCTACTGTTCTAGAAGTAACTTGAACTGGATTCATTCATTCAGTTCGACGTATATTAGCTATAACAATTAAAAATGATCACTAAAATTTTTCAAGTTACACTTATTACTGCACCAAACAAGAGTTTAAGTACTTAACCAATTAAAATATTTGTACATCAAGTCATAGCCGCCATCTTGCTACTAGGTATATTTTTTTTTAAAGTGCCCCATCCTTGTCTTGCACACGGTAAAAGATATATGCGGCTATCTCCTTTCGTTTCTCATTGTTCCTAGAAATCATTTGTTTATTTAAAACGACGATGCAAAGGTTAAATTACTTACGCTTATTCTACGAAAGTATTATATTTTTTCACTAGCTGTGTCAGTAGTTTCGCTTGCGTGGACTATCTATTCTTAGAATAATATACATACTGCATGACTGCTGTGTGGTAGCGGCTGCGAATACTACCAACCCTTACTTTGCTCGTGGATGTCGTAAAAGACGACTAAGAGCTTTACAACGACCTGGGCCAACTCCATCTGATACCGTTTGGTCAACAATTACATTCCCAAGGAGGGTTGACGTCTGGAGGCGGCTGGTCATAAATTGATTGCCAATAAATTTTGCAATATGTAGGAAGAGGAGTACATATTGCGTCGACCCCAAGTAATTGGGATAAGAGTAGGAGAATGATGATGATGATACTGCATGACCGAGCTTACAAGCTACGCTAAGATTTTTTTTAGTGTTTTTTTTATGCAAAATATATTTAGATTTTAAAAAAGAATAAGAAAGAGAAATATAATTTAAAAAAGGTAAAACCAATGATCAAACCAGAGCTGTTTTGATTAGATTGCTCGATTTCCCAACTGAGTTATGTCGATTTTTAATGACAGCATCCAAATTTACCTTCATATTCGAAGTCTGACCACATTGAACATAAACAATTTTTGGATCGCACAAAATATTATTCTGCGTGGGAATCGAACCCTAACAATTGAAACAATAGATATCTTAATCATTAAGCCACCTTTCTCATTATTTATCTTGCGTTGAGGCATTTATATCTGCACTAATAATATTTATTGGTTCAACTCTCCACCATAATAGGAAGGCAATTGACCTACTATACTAAACTGGTCAGACTGTTGGTACAATTTTATTTCGAGTTTTCCTTCTCTCGTACACATGTTATATGCATAATATAATCCTTAGTCGTATTTTACGACACACGGTAAGATCTGCGAATTGTATTCTTACTATATGTATTCTAACTTCATCAGCATACAGAAAGAAAAAACTATACATGCTCCAATTATTCACAATACATCAATG
The DNA here is from genome assembly GCA_905163515.2 of Lymantria monacha. NCBI lineage: Eukaryota > Metazoa > Arthropoda > Insecta > Lepidoptera > Erebidae > Lymantria > Lymantria monacha. The sequence goes on from LR991104.1 coordinate 5,225,840, forward strand.
AAAATCGTTGTTATCCCACCAGTTGTTATAATAACTGCGACTACACATAAAGCTACCTAATTTTTTATTAACATTTATAGACACTGCGCCACTTCTATTCATCTTAGCGTTATATATTATGGAATATAACCTTTCTGGATAAATAGAATAAGAGACACGATATTTTTTTTTGGAATCTAACTGGTAGTTTCTGAGATTAGCGCGTACAAACAAACAAACTGCTCAACTTTAAAATAGTAATATAGATAATACTATTTCAATACACAGATGGAATAGCAGTTCAGATACCGATCTATCAGAAAACGAACAAACAATATGACATGTGGAAAGAATGCCGAACGAACGTCTGGTTAAGAAGATATACAATGCGAAAGTGGAAGGATGTAGGTACCGAGGGAGACCGAGACTAACCTACCTAGACCAGATCGGTCATGTACTGAAGGAAGGTGGACTCAAGAGTCTCCGAAACCGGCGAGCGTGTATGAAGAGAATTATGAATGTTGAGAGTTCTCTGGCACTCTGTTCTCTCTGCCTAACCTGCAAGGGATATGTCGTGATGATATGTATGTATGTATGTACTATAACCTTTCTGGATAAATAGAATAAGAGACACAATATTTATTTTTTGTACCACACTCTCGCAAAAGATCGACGTCTGAGTAATGGCAATGTGCTATTGCACATCATTCGGTGAGCGAGAGAGCCGGAAGTCCAACTGGGTGGATTTGGGGTTCGTATTGTTAGGCAGCGGCCTAGCTATAACCCTTGTTATTACAAAGTACCTATGGGCGGCAGTAACACTTATCATCAGGTGCTTGCTGCTTGCTCGTTTGCGTTAAGTAATAAAATAAACGTTTAACTATTTTGGTTTAAAATTAACACAAAAACAGACTATTTCCTGGATTAACACATAGGATACTTTTTATTCTGGTAATATGTTGCCGTGGAATTATTTAGTGATAAAAATGTATACTGTGAAAGCCACTTTTACGCGTGCTGAAACTAATAATATCATATTTAAAAAAAATAACACAACTGACAAGTGACTTCAATTGACATGAAGAGGGCAAAGAGTCATTAAAAATGACTTTGAGGCAATGGACATTGGACGTTCGAGCTGATATATTTTTTTTTTATAGACAACACAAGACAATAATCTTTATAATGTGTTTAAATTATTAGTGGTAGGACCACGCTGTTGACAGTTCTGTCTATAGCCGCGGGCCGGTCCGTCCGGGGGAGTACCACACTGAGCAGAGATCGACGTCTGAGTAATGGCAATGTGCTATTGCGCTTCGTTCGGTGAGCGAGAGAGCCGGCAGGCCATTTTTATGAGTGAATTTTGATTGATGGGCAGCGGCCATAGCTATATCCATAGAATTGCAAAGGTGTATAAGCGGCATTAACACTTACCATCAGGTGGACTGCTTGCTTGTACCATAATAATAAAAAAAAAAAGTGTGTGTGTCAGCTCCGACGCACGACTGGAGTTTACTCGTTAAGTACGAATATCAAACCAGGCGCAAAAAAAGCTCAATTGACTAAAAATAATATAGGTATATATTTTTATTTACATTTATTAAAACTGTTCAGTGAAGTATTATCTCACGTCAGATAGTGAAAGGTGCGCAGAATAAGTTGCGCACCAAAAACGTAACGAGGTCATTCGATCACTAGATTTTACTCCTCAAATTTTTCTAATACCGGGCGCGCCTTATATGAAAATCCATTCTTAAGGAGTAAACTCCAAAAAAAAGTGCAGTAAACTATACAAACATACATTTAATGAATATTTACACCCAGAGTTAGAACAAAAATTTATTTAGATATATTTGAAATTAATGGGTCTAAGAACGTAAAAGAAGCCATTTGCAAAAGCAATGGCTTCTTTTTATGACGTAGGCGAGCGCTATGAGAAGTTTTCATTTAAATTTATCCTCTGAGACGGTAAAATGGTGAAATACCATCAGTCAAGATTACTGAATCAATACAGTTTTTTACCCCAAAGGGGTGAAATAATGGACGTTTAATTATAATCTGTTCTATTCCAAAATAAGAAACATAATAATATATCAATGTACAGCTGAAACTATTGGAACCGGGAATATTAAGTCTGGGGCACGACTTGTTTCTTTGATGCATACATCATCATTCTCCTACTCTTATCCCAATTCCTTAGGATCGATACAATATATACTCTTCTTTCATGGTACATATTGTAAAAGTTATTGGCAATAGTTTTATTACCGGCCGCCTGCCAGACGTCAATCCTTCTTGGGAATGTAATCGTCGACCAAGAGGCATCAGCTGGAGTTGGTCCAGGTCGTTATAAGGCTTTTTTAGTCGTATTTAAAAAAAATTTTTTTTTTTTTTTAATTTTTCTCGCAAAGAAGTAAGCCACACTGGCTACTACACTTTACTTCTTTGCGAGAACAAAATTTTTTTGCGACATAGCTACTTTCTCGCCATATTTTTTCTAGCTTTTATATAGCACACAACATACACCGCGAAAATAATTCCATGCGACAAGATTAGGTCACTTTGATTGAAAGATTTACTTTTAAATAATTCACCTCAACTTTATCATGGCCATATTTAGTAAAATATACTTACGTATAGACTTTCCGTTGTTCTTTTTTTTTGTGTCATCGTTACACAAGTGATGGTGGACGTATATTGACTGATATCAGCATTGTCGTTTTATTTTATTTCAAAACTAGCTTCTGCCCGCGGTTTCGCCCTCGTAAAAGGTTACTTGCCTAAAATTTTTTATCTCCTATTTTTATTTTATCCCTTAAGGGTATTTTTTTATAAAACTTTAATGTCATATTTATTTATATCTAATCAATAACCTAAAACTAAGTTTCAAGCTTCTGGCTTAAAAAATGACGATACTTCCTTACAACTTTTCATGCCCCTTTACAACCCTTTTTTGCTTCAAAAAGTAGCCTATGCCCTTTATCAAGCTCTAGACTATCTGTGTACCAAATTTCATTTAGAGCGGTTCAGTAGTTTTGGCGTGAAAGAGCGACAGACAGACAGAGTTACTTTCGCATTTATAATATTATAGTAAGGATAGATTTATTTGTAATATACTGTGTATACTTTGCTTACGAGCGAAGTAAGGGTTGGTAGTATTCGTAGCCGCTACCACACATCGAATATATAATAATAAATAGTCTACATCATTTCAGCTTATATACGTCCCACTGCTGGGTTCAAGCAACCTTTTTTTTTTTTATACGGTTGACTATTAATGCGTCTCGCCCCGCCAAATCGGTCCGGGGTGACGCGGAAGAGGCGGCGCGTGACCCCATAGACCCACCGTGCAACTCCTCCCTTCGCCGTGCGAGCGAGCCACCGGTACCCAATCCTTGTCTTCGGTGGCCTGGGTTCGAGCCTCTTCCACAGTAAAAATTAAATTGACCTACTATATCACGCTGGTCATACATATTGGTATAGATCCTAAGAGCTTCTTTTCTCTTTTGCAATGATATAATTTATTCATATCTGTCTTAGTCATCTTTTACGATCACCCACAGAGTTATATTTTTACACAACAGACTTATCTAACTTTGCATAAGGGTGAAAGCCCTTGGTAACGCTGCTGTTGTTGCTGAAGCTTCGATGGGTAGGTACCCGAAAGGGCAACTCGCTGGGCCGCCACAAATGTCAAGGAATCGATACCGATCGGCCCATCGACGTTTTTCTTTGTTTTTTTTTTTATGTGTGTCTTATTTGTTAGCTTTAGATGGCTATGATAACTTTACTCGGACTGTGGGTGAGCGCTGAGAGCTCTCAACCCGAACCCCTTGGAGGTTTGGGAACACTGTAAGTTATGAAACCGCTCGTTGACAGAGTGTATCGAGACCATAACTTGGCAATAAGTAAAAGGCTTTTAATTTAATTCTTTATTGTCGATTTCCATCAATTAATTGGCTTCCATTGTTGAGCACATAAGCCTTTTCATACAGAAGTAACAATGCCATATTTAACCAGTCGGTTTAATGGTCGCAATTGATTTTGGTGATCACCAGTAAAACACTACCGGTGACAACTCAGACGGTTTTTACGACATCCGCGATAATATTGTTTTTTTTTTGTTTTAATCACATTTAATGAATTCTTTGACAGATTTTTTTGTTGGAGACAGACTATGGTTCGGTCGCTTCTCGTCCAATCCATCCGGGGTGACGAAAGACGCCGCGCAACCCTATAATCTGCGTTATTGCATTTCTTTACCGCCATTTGGGCTAACTATCGATAACATATCCTTTGTCTACGTTAGAATATTTAATCAATTAAATCTTAATCAGGACATTCTTTATCAGATTTTTTTTTCCTTTTTTCTTTTAAATAACGTAGTTATTTGAAATGAAACTATTTTTACGGATTCTATCGCGTTTGTGTTTCATTATTATTTTTCTAACGTTTCGAACCTTTTATGGCGCTTATAGATAAGGAATTTTAAACTTCGTTTATATAAATATTGAATATATGATTTTGTTATCGATATACATACATACATACATATCATCACGCCATATCCCTCGCAGGGTAGGCAGAGAGAACAGAGTGCCAGAGAACTCTATCCTTGCATACTTCACTCGCTTCCTCAACATTCATAATTCTCTTCATACACGCTCGACGGTTTCGGAGACTCTTGACTCCACCTTCCTTCAGTACGTGACCAATCTGGTCTAGGTAGGTGAGTCTCGGTCTCCATCTCTAATCATCGATATAATTTAGGATATTCCTAATTGTTTAGTACAAAATTATAAAACTGTTATTTACACAAATATTACTCATATCAAAAATATTATTTCGGCTTTAATCACATTTGTATTTGATTTTAAGCCCTACGTTTCGAATTAATTTCAACGTTCACTGTCAACGGGGAACTAAGGTGTATGACGTCCGACAAGTCATCGTTATTATAGAAGTTTTATCTCTAATACAACGATGACTAAATTAGACAAAATAGGTTTAATTTTAAATTATATAACTTTATTCATGATTCATCTTAGCGCATACATCCTGCATCACTGCCGAGCCCAAATCGCCTCCGCAAGCAATAGCCAGAGAAATTTACTAGACATGTGTAAGTAGTGCGAGTGATGCATCACACGTAATATTACCCGACCGCGTACTACCGACGCGTACATATTACACATTACGCGACTAAACATGATATCACATTAAACATGACGCGAACACCCGTGTACTGTTCTACATTTCTGCAATATTCGGTATCTGGCAATTCAATATTTATTTTGAGCTTTATTTTCAGAAAGTTAAGGCTTATATTTCTTGACGCCGCCCGCCGTATATATAGAGCGCTATCGCATTACGCATCACACATGACATAAAATGTCATGTGTGATGTTTGAAGTGATGGTAAAATGTAATATTATTCGTCACGAAATGTAATGCCATATTACATCACTTCGCGAAGTACTGTTTCGCGCATGTTTAAAATTTACCTAATATATGCCACCACGCTTATCTAACAGGTTAGTATGGGATTAAATGTCGAGTTTTGTCTTGTCTCATTATCTTGTCAATATTTTAAAATAGATGAAAAGAAAAAATCCACCATTTGCCGCGGCTAATCAATATACCGGACAGATCAAGAAAAGAAGAAATATGGGTTAAGGTCATAGTGGAATAGGATATAAGGAAGTCCTACTCCTATGTGATGCAAAGCCTCCCAAACTTCAACTTGCAAAGGCACATAAATTCGAATAATGATTGGACATGTATTTTTCCTGTGTGGTAGCAGTTACGAATACTACCAACCCTTATCCCAATTACTTGTGGTCGATACAATATGTACTCTTCTTCCATCGTACATATTGCAAAAGTTATTGCCAATAGTTTTATGACCAGCTGCCTGCCAGACGTCAACCGTCCTTGAGAATGTAATTGTTGATCAAAAGGCATCAGATGGAGTTGGCTCAGGTCGTTATAAGGCTCTTAGTCGTCTTTTACGACATCCACGAGCAAGGTAAAGGTTGGTAGTATTCGTAGCCGCTACCACACAGCTAATCAATGCTTCTATATATAAACGCAATAAAAACCGTAAAAATAATTTCATTTCAAATGTCTAATACATACATACATACCATCACGCCATGTCCTTTGCAGGGTGGGCAGAGAGAACAGAGTGACAGAGAACTCAACTCAACATATCCTTGCATACTTCACTCGCTTCCTCAACATTCATAATTATTATTTTTTATATTATTATTTTTGCTTTATTGTCCAATAAATATTGTGGCTAAGACATAATTAATAACTAAAAATTTTCCAAGTAAAAAATCACGTTAGATATTAAGAAAATTAGCGACGTGTCGGGTGAGAGTTTTGTTTAAGAGCTAAGAATAAATCATACAAGTTTAATCAGTCGCTGTTGTACTTAAACATTCCTTCGATGTTCTTTCACCAGTATATCGGCCGACGTAGCGTAGGACGATCTCCCATTAGGTGGACTGACGACATTATAAAGGTCGCAGAAAAATGTTGGATGCAGATGGCATAGGATCGTTTTGAGTGGAATTCTCGTGGAGTGGCCTGTCTATAACAGTGGATGTTAAAAAAAGAAACAAACGAGAAGAAATATCACCCTACACAGATTATCTATTAAGGAGCTCCGTTATAGTAACCGAATCTGATGTACAAATTTCGAATATTTGTTAAAACCCGATTACGAGCGAAAAATGATTGTCACAAATGGGATTCGAACTCACACCTATCGGAAATCCGTTCCAATCGAAGCCAGGCTTCTTCAAAGCCTGTCCAATGTGTAAACAATGTCGGGTAGATGGCACACGTCTCCTTAAAGACGAAAATATAATACGATGCGGGAATTGAATGTCCTACAATAGTTCACGGTGGTGTAAGTGGCAACACGATTGGAACGGATTTCCAATAGGTGTGGGTTCAAATCCCACATATGACAATCATTTTTTGCTCGTAATCGGTATTTTTATAAATAATTAAGCATATTAAATGCTAAAATTCAGTAACTTGAAGTTTCGAATAACTTTTAGGTCAGGGGTCTGTATGAGAGACGTTTTCTTCAACAGTCCAAATCTAGAGCTTAAACGAAAACCTCACCAAAGATTAATACGATAATTACTACGCTCAGTATTTCCATTTTATATAATTCCATAAAAATCCTATATCCGTGACTGAAACAATTCGAAACTTTCGGATAATCCGAAATAATTTTACATCCGTAATCCTGCCTCCCTGCCTGGTATTTTATTCTGATATCTTTATCCATATCTGCTATATTCCTAATCTTTATATATAAGTATATCACTTTTCTGTAAGCATATGAATAATCTCTTCCTAAACGGCCGGATCCATTCTGCTAAAATTTGGGATGGTTTGAAAACCCATAGATGGCGGTGTGATCGCGTTTTAACGATAAAAAGTTTTTCCATATTTGGCTTGCTTTATTTTCATAAAAAAAAATATTTTCTTTTTTGTTGTTATTTTGTTCTGACAGTACAAAATTTTATTCATTTCCATAAGTAGCATAATAAAGACAAAAAAAATTATAAATATTTTTTTTAAATTCCCTAATTGAGAATTTAAAAATAATTTAATATATCTTCACTGTCCCTAAATCAGCAGAGTAATGAATTTAATAGTTATAACAAAATCATAATGTATTAGGTATATTACAAATAATATTTTCCTACACTATATGCTGTATGTATGCGGTTTAGAATATAAAATCAGACCAGAGCCGTCTGCACTTTGAGATTTTTGAGAATAGAAATATATATCAACAATAGGTTAAATTAAATGATAATAGAGGATTTAACATTAAAAGATATCAAATATAATTGTTTTAAATTATTACTCATAAATCAATAACTGATTTGTTCATAATTTTTAGAAAATATTGGCCATATTTAGTTGAAATATCTTTTCAAATGATTTCATTCAAATGGAAAATTATTTTAAAAATTAATACAATTATTAGTCAAATTTATACTCTTATAGTAGGTATAATATAGTGGTATTATAGACTGGAAACTGCAATTATTATTATAATAAATTTCCCTTCATAAAAAAATCAAAAAAATTGAAATTTTTTTGATTTTACAATAGTTCTAATAAAAACTCATGTAGTACTTCAGAAATAGTTCTTAATCAATCATACACATCATATTTATTTATCAACAATAAAAGACAAACAGATGAAGTTTTATTTACTATGTCCCCTCTAAATAATTGACAAATAACAATTCCTTCATTATAGAATTGGTAATACCTAAATAATGGTGGTCAAAAAATAATTGGTGTCTGTCGCACAGTTTATACTAGTTCAGACACGGTCATTTACTCCATCTTAATATGTACCTAAATTGTTTTAGTGTTATGTAAAACTAAGATGGAACTATTGTATGCACTTACTGTTGAACTAAATAAAATTTATTATTATTATAATGCTATTAAAATAATAGAATAAAAAATGTGTCTTTAAAAAAGACTATAATTAAAAAAAATTATTACTGTATGTAAGGTAGGTGAAATAAAAAAAAATAGCATATTGTAATTAGATTTATATAGAGGCATAAGTAATTTTCTATTCAGCCGGCAACAAATTAAACATTTAAAAAAACAAATATTATCTTTGTAGATAAGTAAAAATATAAAACATTAATAAAAAAATCATTTATTAATGTTGTTATTACCATAAATAATAATGAGTTTCCTCATTCGTTTGTAGAAATAACATGTATGAAACTTTTTTGTTGAAAATATATTTTCAAAACAATATTCAGTTTGTAATGTTAAAAATGTATGTAATTATAAACAATTAATATTAAACTATATTATTAGTAATTTTTATTTATGTATGAATGTATTCAAGTAATATGTAATTATATATATTGTTAGACAATATGCCCTGCTTGTTAATGTTTATTACATTAAAAATATTAATATTACATATTCCATTTCAGTTTTAGATTAGAAAAATAAATTTGTATTTTATTAAAAAAATAAATGATAACTTTTTAATAATTAGAATATATTTTAATTAACTTATAATATTATAGTTTTTATTAGGACAGTTTTTATTAGAACTTTAATGACTTCATCGACCTTACCATAATTTATTGTAAGCATTCACATTATAATCAACAATAATGGTTTTAATATTTCAAAACCATTAAATTATTGTAAAATAATGTGAGCCATTAAAAAAGGTACAGGTAATAAATAGGCATAAATTAATTTTATAGTTTTTTTTTATCTATTACACTGTCTATAGGAAATGAAGCTGTCTGTCAGAAGTTTTCTGTTTGTTCTATTTTAGTTGGTTGTCAACACTTGACATAGTTTAGGTTATGTCATGAACGTAGGGATTGTTGTGTGTCGACTAGTGTCTAATGACCTTATGCACCGACGATTGGTATTTCTAGCCCTGCGAGGTCGTTCTAGAAAGGTCTGCGACCCGGTACTTACGGGCGCGCGTTCAGCTATGTCCGAGTGAGAACCAGCGGCGATGCAACACGCCTGCTGCTGCATCCAGCGCACAATAACACGCTATGACGTGCACTTTCACAATCGGAATGCACCAGACACAAGTATCAACCAACAAAACACAAAATTAACACAAACACAAACATTTTTCATAGGATCGTATCACAGAAATCAACGCTCGCACTAGTTTCGTGTTCCTCACCGCTAACCCATATTCGGTCACTATATTACTGTGTAATCAACGGAATTATTACCAATTTACGGCACCGCGCTCGACGTCCGTTCGCCGCCGAGAAAATACTTATAAAATATTTTTCGAAAGCGCATAGACGCGCGGCGGACCTTTCGAAAATGTATAAAATACGATAGTGCGCTAAATAGGAAAATCGATAAGGCCGTTGAAACGCCGCCGAACAGAAACTAGAATAATAATTTATCAAAAAATGTAATAAAAACGACATTATTTTCTTGTGACCGTACCGAGCTGTCAGAATTTTCTGTGTTCAATACGATTTATTTTAATGTACGCTCGGCTAGCCTGTCTAAGGACTTTTCACGAGTAGTTTCGATTCGGCCGGTTAGTAGTCGAGCGCAAGCAAAACTCAACCTTAACGCCGTCGCCACTTACGACTTTCCTACACTGCGCTGATCGCGAAAAATACGAAACGGACTCAAATTTGTTTGTAAAACTTACGGCGAGTACTAATCAGTGGATTGGAAAATTCCAAATAATAAACGACGAGCGGGCGCGCGGTGTCCGTAGAAAGAAACGCGAGACACTGTTTTCGAAACAACATTGGGTCGACGTCATTTTTGGCGTATTTTGAGTTGGACGTGAACGGGAAAACTCGAAAGCGTTCGGTTGTGCGAACGAGAAAGAATATTATTGATACGAACAAAACTAATCTTTATTGCGTTTGATGTTCATACAATATAGTTTGAAATTGGTGTGATAATATGTGAAAGTGAGTGAAGCCGTACTATTTTGAAGTTTTTTTTTCTTCTATAGAACGTATAGATAGGCTAGAGAGGAGAACGGCTGTTTTTCTATGTAAAATTGCTGTAGTGTGGGTTACTTCCCGTGAGCATGTGTAGTTATACGTATGAAAACATAAGTTTGTGTGTGTATTTTGTATTACACAATAAAAATTGTATAGTGAGCGACTCGACAACAGAATCAATAATCTAAAAATTCATATTTATATTTTTATAAAAGTACCAATCCGAAGTTAAGGTTGTCGACTTTATATCTATATATAATAACTAAGTACCTATAATATTAGACCGCAGTTTAACGTTTTTAGGTAAGTAACTATCTATTACCTACATATTTGATAGCAGTTAGGTACCTATTTATATTTATTAGGTAAAGATTATAAATTAATAGGTCTCTTGCACAATTGATTGATAAATAACTTAAGGTATATGCAGTTAACAGACAGATAAGTATGCAGCACAATATATTTCTTTCACTACTAGCTTTATGGGGGTAGACAGTTGTGTACGAAATTGATAGGGTTTTAATATCAATAAGGAGAGAGTCGATTGTTGTACTAGCAGCGTATCTAGTGCTTCACTGATGACCCTCTACTTGTTAGATGACACCTAAGATTTAATTAAATTTTTTGATGTTAATTGAAGTTAAATAAAACTAAAATTGAGTAGAGACCTCTCTATTCAAATTGCTGAAGCTGTGTGGTAGCGGCTACGAATACTACCAACCCTTACTTTGCTCGTGGATGTCGTAAAAGACGACTAAGAGCTTTATAACGACCTGGGCCAACACTATTTGATGCCGTTTGATCAACAATTACATTCCCAAGAGTGTTGACGTCTGGCAGGCGGCCGGTCATAAAAATATAGCCGATAACTTTTATAATATGTACTATGAAAGAAGAGTAGATATTGTATCGACCCCAAATAATTGGGATAAGAGTAGGAGAATGATGATGACCTCTCTACTCAAATTGAGAATTCAGATGTAAAATTGCTTTTAAGTGTACCTAGGTAATTTAAATTGCATTAAGTTTTACCTAAAATTTAGAAACTGCCATAAGCTAGTTTACTGCCCTGCAAACCTAATAAGGATAACCTATTAGGCAAGAACACATGTAGCAGAGTATTCATACGACAGATATTGGAGCTGCATGCTGCCTTTTGTTGCTCTAATGGTTCAGGTTACTACCCCATAACTCTATTAGATAGACCAAAATCTGATGGAGAATGAAACAAAAACGCTACTGAAGATTTCTTGACGTAATAACACGCTTTACTCAAAACGATACTAGAACATGGGTCATAAAGTTAGCGACGGATTACGGCTTAAATCCGCGATGCCCAGGCCTAGGGAGGCAAATTTTTAGAGGCGCCAAATGTTGGCAGTAACAAAAATTGTTTTTTTTTTAATTTATTAACGTCAAGACTAATTTTATTTTTAGTTCTTTTTCCATTTACAATCCTAAAATAACAAAATTTAAAAAGTTAAATTCTTTTTTTAAAACGATTAGCCATGTATGTGCTAGGTATATAAAATATTAGTACTAAAAACGTTTTGGTTAAGGTACTATTATAGCCCCCGCGTGGCGACGAGAAATAATACCATTGTCGCCACCCCTTGCTTGCCTGTGGGAGTCTTGGCAAATCGGCTAAGGGTTCACCAGGAGAGTGGACAGCAGCACACTCCTGGGCAAAAGTATAACATTTCACTGCGATCGCCAACCCGCCTGCCAGATGTGGCGATTACGGCATTATCCTCTCATGACCACACTGTGGCGTAACATGAGGGAGGCCTACGTCCAGCAATGGACAGCGATAGGCTGAAATGATGATGATGATGAATGATTATTAGAGTTTTTTTTTTGGCTTATGGTGGCAAACGAGCAAGCAGCACACCTGGCAAGTGTTACTGCCGCCCATGCACCTTCGCAATACCAATGATATAGCTACACCGCTGCCTACCAATACAAACCCCAAACCCACCCAGTTGGGCTTCCGGCTCTCTCGCTCACCAAACAAAGCGCAGTAGCACATTTCCATTACTCAAAGCAATAATAGATAAGGGCATTATATTAAATTAGGCTTAGGACGCCATCGATTGTACGGCGCTCCCATGTGGGCGAGGGCTCTGACCGTCCGCCTTAGGGCTACTCTGAGGAGACCGCAGAGAGCCATGGCGGTCAGGGCTATCCGCGGATACCGCACAGTTGCAACCGAGTCTGCATGCCTATTGGCCGGAACGCCCCCTTGGGACTTGGAGGCGGAAATGCTCGCCGAAATATATCGGCGGGTGTCTTCAACTCGCGAAGAAGGTGGCGATGTTTCGCCTAGCGAATTGGCCACCTGGCGTGAGGACGCTCGCCGGGAGGTTCTTTCCCGTTGGGCAACGCGGCTGGAGCGGCCTCGATACGGATTACGAGTCATCGAGGCCGTCCAGCCCGTACTGCTGGAGTGGCTGGAGAGGCGGCACGGAGTCCTCTCTTTCCGGCTGGTGCAGGTCTTGACGGGGCATGGTTGCTTCGGCAAGTACCTGTACACAGTCGCAAGGGTGGAGACGACTCCGTCCTGCCAACAGTGCGGCAGCGACCGGGACGCGGCGCAGCATACGCTCGAGGTCTGCGTGACCTGGGCTCAGCAGCGCCGTGCCCTTGTCGCTGCTATCGGTGCCGACCTTTCGCTGCCAGCCGTCGTAAAAGCGATGGTCGACAGCGAGAGGAATTGGGTCGCGGTCGCCTCCTTCTGCGAGGACGTCATCTCACAGAAAGAAGCGGCGGGGCGAATCCGAGAGGAACTTCTCTTCGAGGATTCGCGCCGCCGCCGGCGACTGGGGTGGCGGAGGCGTGAATACATCCGCCTCATGCCGCCCTAGCCGAGGCAACGGGTGACCGGACTGGGGATTAGTCTGGTCGCCCTGGGAGCGAGGCCACCGCGTGAGGACGACGCCCCGATGGTGCAAACTGTCCGGGCGTCGACATCAACGAGGATACCCGTGAGGGTAGACCGCCGGGTGGGCCACTGAAGAAAAAGACCGCGTACCAGTGGCCCACCCGCACGGCGTCGAGAGGTATATTGTAGGGCGGGTCTACGGGGTCTTGCGCCGCTTTTCCTGTCGCCCCGGACGGAATAGCGGGATTTGACGTACCGTAGCCCGCCGCCAAAAAAAAAGGACGCCATCGAATCTAAATCCAACACTGCATAAGTTAAGTAGCATACTTTTGCCGCAAGATCCAGCAGGGCACTAAATATTACTATGGTAAATGTTATGAAAACATAGCAGCGCTAATTGACTGGGTTTTTTATAGATTTGTCATGATTATACTGCTCTTATTTCAATCACTTGTGGTCGACGCAATATAATCTTTTCTTACATCGTACATATTGTAAAAGTTTTGGCAGTTTTATGACCGGCCGTCTGTTTGATATCAACTAGGGAATTTAATTGTTGACTAGACAGCATCAGATGTTGTTGACTCAAGTTGTAAAGCTTCTTAGTCATCTTTTACAACAAGGTAAGTGTTGGTAGTATTCATAGCCAACATCATATAAGAAATATTATAGACTATTGCCCTAAAAACTATCATCATCTATACTATTTTTGAAGTGAAAACTTCTTTTGGCGCACTGCACACATATTTTTTTGTAGGCTGTAAGTGAGGCTGATCCGTCACGCACTGAGGTGAAAGACTCGATCGGATGATATCGGGACCGCCGCGCGCTGTCGAGATATTTATTGTTTTAAGATCTTTATACATTAGTAAATGCAAGGCGAAAAAAAAAATTGCCCATACTTGCCCCTTTTTACACACGGGGCCAAAACATATCGCGTAATAAAAAAAAATATCAATTTTGTTTTATTTTTCATGAAATTATTTTTTATCTATTAAGCTCGAATTGATTACAGTGCAGTGTTTTTGTGGTTTTGATACAGTTTTGACCACTTTACTTGATAAAATATGGTCACTTATTATCTATTAAGGTCAAATTGAAAACAGGTTATGGGAAGAGTGCAAATTATTAGTTTCCTAGCTTTTTGTACATATCACTATTTCATTGGCCTATAAAAGGAAGGCGAACCTTGAAACATTCTGAGTGGTTGGTTAGACATTCAGTTGCCCTAAAAAGCAGAAGCACTTATTTTCAAATATTGGCAGAAGTTGACTGATTTGAAAAATGGGTGAATTTATTTGTAGCAAACGAGAGTTGTGGAATTTATTGATAAATGCGCATAACATAGAAGACTACATACAAGAAAATTTCAATTTGTCACCAGATGATATGGCTACTGTGGTCTCCTACATTCAAAGAAACTTTGTATCTAAATGTAACGAACGCTGGAGAAATGCATCTCGAACAAAAGAACGCTTTGAAAGTAAGAACGCCAACTGGTTAGATGGTCAATTTCGTGTTCCACTAGTGTGTCGAGTCACAGTTACTGACCCTAATACGCCTGGAAGTGGTGGTGGTGGCAGACATTCGAAACCATACGAAGCATCATCAGAAAAAACAAAGAAACGAAAAAACATGGAATTGATACAAGAGTACGGACTGGACTGTGTGCTCAATGCATATGCTCAAGAGTTACGGTCTATGGTTGAGATGGAGGAGGCCATAATGGTTAATATTATACGAACTTCATCAAGAAATGATAAGAACAAATTTCTTAAATACATAACTGAGAACCCTGAAGACGTTACACCTTTTACAAAGGAAAAAGCACCACAGACATTTATTGACTTAGACCTTAACAAAGAACAGTATGGGAAACTTCGACTTTGTTTGAAGGACAAAAACTGCTCAGTGTTTCCTTCTTATCCAGCTTTACTCGAAGCGAAGAAGATGTGTTACCCACCAGATTCGAGCATAACCATTACTAATATAAGTGCAAAAGTGAATCTGCAAGACTTGTTGGATCATACTGTGGCACGTATATTACAAATTGGTTCAGTTTATAAAAACGGTTTAAGAAAGTTGAAACTATTCTGTAAATGGGGTTGTGACGGGTCATCAGGGCAGAGTGAATACAAGCAAGTTTTGCCCGAAGAAAGCGATTTTATATCAGATACAAACCTTTTTATTGCTTCACTTATACCCATTAGACTCCTCATAGATGAGACAACTAATACTGTTGTTTGGAAGAATGAAATGTTAGATATTGCAGACCTATATTGTTAGAGTTTGCCAAAGAAACTCCTGAGAAAACTACGTCTGTTGTGGCTGATATCAACGATAAAAAAAACTGTCTCCTTCCCTGATAAATAAGAATGGTGAGGTAATCGAAATTACTCATGACCTATTTTTAACCATGATTGATGGTAAAGTGGCACAAGTTTTAACTGAAACTCGTTCGAGCGCTTCTTGTACAGTTTGTGGAGCTACTGCTCGGCAAATGAATAACTTAGAGGTAGTTAGGACACGAGATGTGAACGAAAGTTCATTTCAATACGGACTGTCAACACTACATGCTTGGATTAGGAGTATGGAGATGATCTTACACATTTCCTATAACTTGTCTTTTGAAAAGTGGTCAGCTACTACACCTGAAAATAAAAAAATCAAAGACGAAAAGAAAAAACTGGTGCAAAAGCGGTTTAGGGAAGAAATGGGACTGCTTGTCGATAAACCTCGTCAAGGCACTAGAAATAGTAATGACGGAAACACCGCTCGGACATTTTTTCAGAATTACTCGTGCTCTGCAAACATTACAGGTGTAGACGTAGAACTTATAAAACGAATGTACATAATACTACAAACTATGTCATCTGGAATGGCTATTGATTCAAAACAGTTCGGTGAATACGCATATAGTACAGCACAACTATACGTAAATAATTATAATTGGTATCATATGCCTTCTTCCATGCATAAAATACTTATTCACGGAGAAAAAATCATTGAGTACTATGCTATTTTACCTATCGGTCAATTGTCCGAAGACGCGCAAGAATCCCGAAATAAGGATTACAAAAAGTTTAGACTGCATCATTCTAGAAAGTGTTCAATAGCGGCTACCAATGAAGACGTGTTCCATACCTTATTGTACACTTCTGATCCATATATATCAAGTTTGAGAAATACCTCAGAAACAATATCGAAAGAACTATGAGATGAAGCCAAGGCCCTTCTTGCTGTCAATGAAAATCTGTAGGAGCTTGCTGAATTGTGTATATAATTTTTTTTTTCTAGTTTGGTACTATGTTCTACCATTTTATCTAAATTAAACAAGCATATTTTGTATTTGTTTCTTATATAATGCATCTCTTTTTTATTTTATTTTTTAAATTAATTTATAAACAGAATTTTTAAAATCAAAGTTATTTCATTTAAACTTTAAACATTCAAGTATATGTGTGCAAAATTACAGCTCAATTAGTTATGAAACAACTGAGATACGGAGTTTTGAGACAAAACATACGCGATTTTCCCACTGTGCGCCGAGTGTACCCGAGCGAGAGTCGGCGTACAGTCAGCCGCTCTTCATGCTGTGTTTACTATATTCAATTTACATGTAATAATTGTTATTATTAATTATCATCAATTATTCAATAGTTAATAGTTAAATAATTTCATCATCATCACAGCCCATAAATGTCCCACTGTTGGGCTCGGGCCTCCTCCGTAATGGGAGGGAAATTAACCTACTATACCGCGCTGGTCAGACGTGTTGGTATAGGGTTCTTCCGAGTTTTCCTTCTCTCGCATAGATGTTATATGCGTTTTATATCCCTTAGTCGTCTCGTACGATCACCCACAGGTAAGATATGGGATGGTGAATAGTATTCTTACTCCGTCACCACACGGATATAAATAATTTAATAGTTATTTTTTGACGGCTGGCTATGATATGGTCACTTTGGTCACACTCATACATATTCCCTGGAACACGCTTTTTATTTTTTGTATTGGGTTTTTTTTCATAGATTTAAGTTTTCACTTCTGTCGGCAGTTCTCATGACTGCTTTGGTTTTTTTTTTATTTATTTATTTATTTAAAAAAAAAACATACAATTCCTTTAACATTTAACTTATAAATACGACAAAAGACTATGTTGGCTATTAAATGGAAAGATGTTTTTTCTGTTCGCTTATACTGCCAAAACTACTGAACCGATTGGAATAATACTTATATCATAAAATGCAGCGTGTTTCGGAGAAAGTTTTAATATATGATATGGTGATTACTTATCTGGAATGGAGGGTACCGGGCGGGGGACAATTAGTATTAAACATTTCTATTTAGCATCTTTTGCTTGATTCACGAATAAATACACAGATATTTGAATAAAAATTACAAAATTTCATAGCAATATGTTCGTTCAATGATTTACTGCTTATTTTTTTTTAAATATTTTCATACATATGTTGTTTTGCTACTGTTTTATCGCCTACTTCTTAGTCCATATACTCCACAATGACAATGAAATTGCCCAACTATACCACACTAGTCTTACGAGTTGATATAGGTTTAATTTTTGAGATTTTCTTGTATTTCTAGCCTTTTGAGCTCTATCTGCACACACTGCACTCTTTCGCACTTTTACAATGACTAACAAATGTTAAACAAGAAGTGTGGGACAGAGATAACGCTCTACGGCGCCGTAATTAACCGATTGTCTCTTTCCAAGAATTAGTGTGCAATATTAATTACCGTGTACTCTATCTATTACGGAGATATACTCGAACAGTTAAAAAAAATAAACATCCTAATTGAGAGCTCCCTCCTTTTTAGAACTTGGATTATTAGCTAAATTAGGACTAACGCACTTTTTTTTAGCTTATGGTGACAAACAAGCAAGCAAGAGCTGTGTGGCAGCGGCTACGAATACTATCAACCCTTACTTTGCTCTTGGATGTCGTAAAATACGACTAAGAGCCTTATAACGACCTGGGCCAACTCCATCTGATGCCGTTTTGTCAACAATTACATTCTCAAGGAGGGTTGACGTCTGGCAGGCGGCCGGTCATAAAACTATTGCCAATAACTTTTACAATATGTAGGTACTATGAAAGAAGAGTACATATTGTATCGACCCCAAGTAATTGGGATAAGAGTAGGAGAATGATGGTGACAAACAAGCAAGTCTATTCCCTACTCGATACAAAGCAATACGTCAGCTATGCTGATTCTTGTCTAAATATACAATACTTACTACAGTATATTTACAATGAAATTTGAACATGATGATTAAGCTTTTAGGATCGATACCTGAAAATCCAAAATCCTAGAATTAAAATACAGGGTGGAAAGGGACGAAAATCGCAATTTAGAAAATTCGCAACGAATTTTAAGTTTTTTTCACATTACATCGTATTAGGACATGTGCCATGTAACGATAATTCCATAAAAAATATGTAACTTTACTCAGATGAGAAAAGATGCAATCTATTCAAAACTCACGATCATATGTTCAAGAGTTCAACGACCTCGCGTGGTGAAAAAAAAATTTTTTATCCGAATCTATTTTTTTCTAGCCTATCATTACAAGTAGGATTAGTAGGGTCACCTGTCTTAGTTTTCGGGAGCAGTCCACTTCCACTCTGTATATCAGATATATATTGTGCTTCGAATTGATTATTAATGGTTTGAATGGACGCCATAAGTTGAGGTATGAAATCGCAAACGTCGAATCAATAATTGAAATTGAAAGATTTTAATGTTAAGAAAACACACTGCATAGATGGTTACGATGCCTATCGTGCCAGTATCTTGGGTTTGATTCATATTTAGGATAATAGGTGTGATTTGTGTGTGGCCACCGAAGTCAAAAATTGGGTACCGGTGGCCCACTCGCACGGCGAAGAGAGGAGTTTTACGGTGGGTCTATGGGGTCACGCGCCGCCTTTCCGTCACTCCGGACCGATTCGGCGGGGCGAGACACATCCATAGTCCACCAAAAAAAAAAAGGTGTGATTTGTGTCCGTTATATGTTTGTAAAGTCTCCTGGAATACAAGGATTGTTTCCTTAATGAAGGATATTGTATTAAAAAAAGAAAATAAAAGGATCTATCTATCTAAGGAGGCAAGGATTATTGGATATGGAGCTTCAGGGGTCACAGGTATCAATAACAAATAAATACTGGATGCGACCCGGCGCCATATCTGCTTAAATCAAAGTTAAAATGTTTGACTATCAATTTAATTGCTCATAAGCGAATATATATGCCTTTTTATTAAAGAAATATGACAATTCAAGTCGCTTTCTTCTTTTTTTTTTATATTAGCAATCAGATAATAATTAGAGGCCCATTTTTGCCAGTGTCGAGTTACATTGCCTTCAAAAATTATATGTTTCTTTAAGTCCTTAGTTTCTTCATGTTAGTTATTGTCCGTCAGTAAGTCCAATTGTCGTCTTCAATAGTGGTATGGAGATACTGTTAATGGTATTTGTTTGGTATTTTGGGGCAAACTGAAACCAATGCGAAGCCCTTTTATATAATACTAGCTTTTGCCCACGACTTAGTGCGTAGAATTTGAATATAGTTCTAATAGATTTTTTATTGGATTTTTGGTTATTAATTTTGTTATAACATATAAATTACTATATTTAAGTGTTTGAATATTCATAAAATGTAACAATCTTTATTATAGTGTAGCGATTTAAAGGTTAAATAAACGTAAAAATAAAATGAAATTTAGTTCATTTCACAAATTCTGTGTTTCTATGAGGCCGTGTTCTAAAAGTGCATGACCTCTCTAAAGTTTAGAAACCTTCAAACCCCGTACTAATATAGTGCGGTGACATTTTAGACATTCAATTTTTAAAGAGTATTTGCATTGTGCCCAGCTTTTATGTGAGTTCAACCTTTACTGAAAAAAATCGGATTGAGTTTTTAAACATGTGTCAAAATAAAATGTAATTTAAATCCAAATAACTAAAGAGCATTGATATCAACTTCGGAGCAGGTCACCCCCAAAATAACTCTCTACACATTTTAATCCCGTTAGGGGATGAATTTCAATAAAATACGAACGTTTTACATCGATTCTCAAAAAAAAATTATGCAATTAGAAGTAGATTGGACCATGTAATCACGTTGCCCGACACAAATGTTTTCCCCCATTTACCCCTTTAGGAGAAGAATTTCAGAAAATCTTTTCTTATCTTCTATAGGCTTATAGAAATCCTATTTCTTGCAAAGAACACACCCTCTAAGTTTCAGGTCTCTAGAATCAGCGGTTTAGGCTGTGCGTTGATCTGTCAGTCAGACATTCAGGACAAAGCATTTTATATATATAGATCCAATACATCCCAGCAATTCCTTCGTACCATATTACATAAAATACCATCGAACTTATTAAATATAACACGTCAAATCACTAAGACAGCTTATGCTCACTCTAGAACTTCTAGAAGTTAACTAGTGATCGAGTGCAGCTTGTGGGATCTGGGCCAGTCGTAATCTTTATCGAGGTTCAAAGGGCATCACGCTGGAGCTAATTCTTACTAAACATGGTGCACTAATTTTTTATAAAAAAAATCGGTAAAGAAATAATAATAATAAACAAACCCGCTGAGTTTCTTACCAGATCTTCTCAGTAGCGATTACGTTTCGGTCCGGTGGTAGTTTATTGTGTTAATTTAAAATGTAACATTTTAAAACTGACAATATGTAAGTGCCCTCACAAGGTTTATAGATAATAAATGAACTTGAATTTGATAAAAGCCGGTATATCAGGTCTAGTATCTACCACACTCTAGCAGAAAATTGATGTCTCGACAATGGCAGTGCTGCTGCACTTCGTTCGATAAGCGAGAGAGCCGGCAGCTCAACTTTCTGAGTCATCATTCTCCTACTCTTATCCCAATTACTTGGGGTCGATACAATATATACTGTTCTTTCATATCGACGCAATATGTATTCCTCTTCGTATATATTGTAAAAGTTATTGAAAACAGTTTTATGACCGGCCGCCTGCCAGACGTTAACCCTCCTCGGGAATAAATTTTTGACCAAACGGCATCAGATGGAGTTGACTCAGGTCATTATAAGGCTCTTAGCCGTCTTTTACGACATCCTCGAGCAAAATAAGGGGTGGTAGTATTCGTAGCCGCTGCCACACAGCTTTCTAAATGGATTTGGGATTTTAATTGACGACCTAACTGTACCCCTAGTATCGCCAAGATCCAGTCAAATGGGTGGTAGTAACACTCACTAAGATGTGCTATTTACTCGTTTACCACCACAAACAATAAAAAAACATATTATTATGTAGTTTAATTTTTTGAACGCCTTATGTATTTTAACATTAATTTAATATAATGTTCCATGTAATTTCAGAACAATTCAGTTTGGTATAGGGTTTTATTTCGAACTTATCCTCTTTCGGAGTGATATCAACCCTATTAGTCACGATACGCGCATGCAAAGGAGTGATATTAAATAATTGTAAGTAAAGAAAGTGGTAGGTGCTTTACTTTATGTGCTTTCGTGCTTTACCACAATTTCAAATCTTTAGTAGTGTAGCCAACGCTTAATTAAAGGTCACGGCCACTAACTAAAGACCACCACTTTAGATATGCGACAAAATATGAAAAAACTGAAATATCGTTCTATTTAAAAAGAAAAATGTATAAAATTTGTGTGGGCTTTTTGACCCCTTTGATGGTTGAACGGACGAATCGAACCAAAAATATATAGTTTTAGTCACTTTAATCGATAATACGGCGCGCTCCATCAATGTTATTATTTTAGTCTTTGGTATTTCTATAATATTGGCGGGTATGTGAAAATGTCGTCTGAAACTCTTAAATTTTATTAAAAATTTTAGTGTTATATTGAATAACTATGTTAGTAATTTATATGAGGTAATCTAATAAAAGAGAAAATGTTCAAATGCAGTGAGTATGTCGTAAGGTTTACCTTTATTTTCATGTTTGCCCAAAACTCCCAAAGGAATCCTTAAATTGGTTGTCAGTGCCCAATTAATGATAACGACGACTTATTGACGGTCAATGAATATAAATAAGCTTCCCAATATGAAGAAGTGTTTTTTATTGCTTATAGTGGCAAACAAGAAAACAGCACACCTGATGGTAAATGTCACTGCCGCCTATGGACCTTTGCAATGCCAAGGGTACAGTTAGGCGGCTGCTTACCTATACAAACCCCAAACCCACCTAGTTGGGCTGCCGGCTCTCTCGCTCACCGAACGAAGAATAGCACATTGCCATTACTCAGACGTTGATCTTCTGCGAGAGTGTGGTACTACTACGAACGGACCGGCCCGTGCCTGTAGACAGAGAACTATTAACAGTCCCCCCACTAAATCAGTGTACCTAATATGAAAGAAAAAATTCTATAAGTTATGAAGTTTTTTTTCACAAGACCACTGAATTTTGTAATTCGATTGAAACTGAAAGCACTGTTGCAGTTACAATAGAACAAAAAAAAATCGATAGTACGACGCTCCATCTATGATTATTATTTTAGTCTATGGTGTACTTCTTTAATGAAATATACACGAAGTATACATACAAGGAGTCCGAACGCTATAGGTTTTTCCATAGTATTCATGGACACAATAATGAACTCAGATTTTAGTTCTCTTTTCTTCCACTGGCTGCGCTAGGTTTAGGACGTACCGATATTATTATTATCATTATTACACGTAAACATGCGTTGGCTCGCAAATGTTGAGTTTAATTAATTTAAATATAAAATTCCAAAGCTGTCAATAGCAACAGGACTTCTCGCGTAGGGATTTAAACGAGTACTTCTTGAAAAGTAGCGCGCTCTATCGACAAAAATACTGTCCCATAAATTGAGACCATTCGTTCAACATTACGTTCGGACTCCTTGTCTATATGTCTTTATCTATACTTCGTGGAAATATACATCAAATTATATACAGATATTCTAATAATACCTATCAATAGTTTTGTCACTGCATCCAAAATTACTAATTGCCTCAGAAGTACATATTTTAAGATTGATGGCAATACGCCAGCTTTGATGTTTTATGCGATCGCAATCTATACATATAAAACTTAATATTTATTTGTCTGTTTGCTTATATTCTTTTTCTTAATATCATTCTCCAGCTCTTATCTCTGTTCTTCACTCGTACATATTGCAAATAGTTATGACGATACAGTGGAAACTCGGTTATCCGGCCTTCAATTATACGGATTCGCGATTATCCGGACTACCAATCATAACCTCACATATACAAGTTAAATCAATGCAAGAGAACGTATCAGAACTGGCATTATACAGCCGTGGTTAGCGTAATCTATGCTCCACGAGTTTCGGTATTATTTTATTTAGTTAGCAACTGTTACTTTACTGTATCCAATAGGGGTGATATTTTGAGTTTACTACAGCTTAAACGAATTCGTAATGAAGAGAGAACATGGTTTACGTCAAATGGCAATTACGAAATATTTTAACTCAAAACTTCATTAATATTATTAGCCAACTAGCTGTTTCCCACGGCTTCGCTCGCGTGGATATGTGTATATTAAAATATAGCTAGTTATTTAGTGGTAAAAAATATCAATTCGGTGTAATATATATTCTTTTTCTGTCGTATAAATTGAACAAAATATTGGCAATAGTTTTATGATCGGCCGTTTGCTTAACGTCAATGCTCCTTATGAATTTATTCACAATTGAGTGACGATTTTCATACAAAATATAACCTCTAGTTTTGTTCCTGTAGGGGTAGATTTAAAATACTGAGACATGCCTTTCACTATTTTTATAGAACTACAATACTTTACAAATAAAAATAAGTTTATTACAAATGTCAAACCCCACATCCTTTTTGATATTGCAAATATATTGAAGCACGTATTTTGTCTTTAATAACATTTTTTTTTTTTACGCAAGGTGGGAATATGGATGTGGTTGCGCCCCGGCAAATCGGCCCGGGGCGACGGACGAGGCGGCACGCAATCCCATGGACCCACCCTGCAAACACCTCTCTTCGCCGTGCGAGTGGGCCACCGATACCCGATTTTTGTCTTTGGTGGCCAAGCACGTATTTTGTCTTTAATACCAAAGAGCCCAATACAAATTTTCATGAATATAACTTCAAAACTGACAAAATTTAATAAAAAAATTCCAAGCCCTATTTTAGACCTTTGGGTAAAAAATGCCAAAAACGCTAACACACGCAACCCTCTATTTATTATTAAATTTGTAAATACATATAAAACTAACAAAGCTTGCTAACTGCTGCAGAAAAACTAACAAAGCTAGCAAAGGTAGCTGAATAGTTTTGTTAGTTTTTCTAAAATTGTAAATTGCCACAATAATAATTATCATAAACTAAATGCTTTAACAATAACAATACAAAATTTTATATATATTATCATTTTCTTTTTGTACTGGCAATGAATTTGTATTAATTTTTATTAAAAAAAAAATTAATATCTTATAGAATTTAATATCTTATAGAGTAGATATAAAAACACCTTAGTCCTCCCGTGACCATGATCACTGTAAAGTGTTGAAACGTCGGAAAATTAAAAATCAAATATAAACGCGATAGAATCCGTAAAAGTAGTTCTATTTTAAAAGTGAAAACTTCTTTGGCGGCGATGTGCACTGTTTGGAGATGGTTAAAAAATATTAAACTCGTGTCAGGACTTGTGACCTGTATGCTGAGTGTGAGTTTTGTCGTAAACATGACGCGTTCTACAGCGAACGCGTAAGCATGTTATTTGTATGAAGAAATGTAGTTTCAAAAACGCACCGCTAGTGGCGCTGTAAATTTCTTCATACAAATGACATGCTTACGCGCTCGCTGTGGAACGCGTTATGTTAAGGACAAAACTCACACTCAGCACACTGATCGAAAAGTCGTACGACGTAAGACGTAAATATCCTTCGCTCATTTTACCGCGCGACGAAAATGTATGCCTGCTGCTACTGTTTCGTTTAAGCGGCGCAGGGTGTTTGCGCGAGTGTGAGAGCGTATGTGTCTCTTAATTGAATTTTTAAATAATGAATTTGATTTAACGATGTGCCAAATGATCGCAATCTTAGCACAACGAAATACAAAACTACTATTGATGCGGTCTTTATTAGACATTTAAATAGATTCGAATCATAATTGATCGTTTTTTACTTCAGCTACCATAAACCTATTGAATCAGTTTTAGAGATTGGCGATGATGATGCTGGTAATGGTGATGGTGAAAGAGTTGCTGAAATTATGGATGAAGGTTGATCTTTCTGAGAGATAAACTTTTTAATATAAAATAATTGTAATAGTTCTGAAGTGTTCAATTTTTATGTAATTTAAATTATCATGTTTGTGTAGGATGGCACAATAAATGAATATTTATAATGAATTTTTTATAATGAGTTTTTTAACACATAAATTATAGTACTTTTATACTGATAAATAAAGCAGTTCTTGCGAAATACTTCCTAACTATGCCAAAATATTCAAAAATGCACAACCTGCTGGCACTCCTGTAATGCAATTTTTTTTTTGGTAATATATGGTCTCGACACATGTCGTTCGTTCCGTCCGGAACAACAGAAGGGTAGCGCGTGCCCCATAACCCACCGTATTCCCTCACCTTGCCAGTGGTCCTGCTACTGGAACCACTTCCGTTTTACACCCTTAGAGGATAAATTTCCATAACTGCTGAAACACTTCTTTATTTATTTAATATTAAATAGGCAAATACATTTTTTTGCGAATCTAACGTCAAAACTTACAAAGTTTCATAAAAAAGTTGCAACCCTTATTTTTACATCCTTAGGAGAGAATTTCCAAAAATGTTGAAACACGTGTTTATTTTTATTTAATGGCTAATAACAATTTTTTAAGGGAACTAACTTCAAAACTGACGAAGTTTCATACAAACTTGCAACTCCTATTTTCACCCTTAGGGAAGAAATTTCTCAAAATGCTGAAACAGGTGTTTGTTTATTTAATATTAAATAAGCAAATACAAATTTTAACGGTTCTAACTTAAAAGCTGACAAAGTTTCATAAAAAAACTTGCAAACCATATTCCACTCTCTTAGGGGAGAATTTCCTAAAATGCTGAGACAGTTAAATTTTTATTTAACATTATATAGCTAATAAAAAAAATCAAGGATCTAACTTCAAAACTGACGAAGTTTCATACAAACTTGCAACCCTTTATTTTTCACCCTTAGGGGAGTAAGTTCCAAAAACGCTGAAACATGTTTTAATTTATTTAATATTAAATAGACGAATACAAAGTTTCACGAATCTATCTTCAAAACTGACGAAGTTAGATACAAACGTGCAACCCCTATTTTCCACCCTTAGAGGAGAAATATCCAAAAATCCCTTCTTAGTGAGCGCCTACAATATAAAAGGCAGCAACTGTCAAAATTTCATGTAATCCCAGCGGTTTAGGCTGTGCGATGATGAATCAGTCAATCAGGACAAGCTCTTTTATATATATATATATATATATATATATATATATATATATATATATATATATATACATACATACATATCATCACGCCATATCCCTTGCAGGGTAGGCAGAGAGAACAGAGTGCCAGAGAACTCTATCTCTGCATACTTCACTCGCTTCCTCAACATTCATAATTCTCTTCATACACGCTCGCCGGTTTCGGAGACTCTTGACTCCACCTTCCTTCAGTACATGACCGATCTGGTCTAGGTAGGTTAGTCTCGGTCTTCCTCGGTACCTACATCCTTCCACTTTCGCATTGTATATCTTCTTAACCAGGCGTTCGTTCGGCATTCTTTCCACATGTCCGAACCATCGGAGCATTCCCTTTCGCATCTTTACACCAATACTCTCTTTCATACCTACTCGCTCTCTTACGTCGTCGTTACGAATGCGGTCGGTCAGCCTAACTCCACAGATTTTCCGCAGAGATCGCATTTCGACCGCATTAATTTTACTATCATACTCTTTTCTGCATACCCAACTCTCGCTTCCATACAGTAATGTTGGGACAAGCACTGCGTTATGTATTGCTACACGTGCCTTCTGGCTGAGGTGGTGGCTGCCGAAAAGTTGCCCCAACGCTCCGTTCACTCTATTTCCCGCATTCACTCTTCGCTCTATATCAGTGGTGTACCTTCCATCTCGGCTAAATCCACATCCAAGATATACAAATTCATCCACTTGCTCTAGTACATCATTACCTATTGTTACTCTTACATCTGTTCTGGTTTTATCTCTTTCAAAGACCATTATTTTGGTTTTGCTCACATTCACGCGTAGACCCCTTTTCTTACAATCTTCTGTCATTGTGTCGACTAGGGTCTGCAGGTCAGTCGCTGACTGTGCCAGCAGGACTGCATCATCTGCATAAAGCAGAGCAGTGACCACTGAGTCGCCCATCTGGACTCCCACATTCATATCGTTCAACCTTTGGAGACATTTATCCAGATATATGATAAACAGCCTGGGTGACAGAACGCACCCCTGCTTAACGCCGATATTGACGTCAAACCAAGGCGACATTCCATCATCCAGCCGCACACAGGCTCTACAGCCCATGTAACTGGACTGCACAGCCTGTAGCAGTTTACCGTTAATACCATACTCCGGTAAAATGTCCCAAAGTTCCTTTCGTACAACCGTGTCAAATGCTCTCTCCAGATCCACAAAACTGCAGAAAACCCTCTGACCTAGAGCCAGATGCTTCTCCACAATGTTGCGCAGAGAGAACACTTGATCCATGCATCCCCTTCCACTCCTGAAACCTCCTTGTGTCTCACACAGTAAACCATCGGACACCATCCTCATTCTCCTTATATATATATATATATATATATATATATATATATATATATATATATATATATATATATGTACATATACATATATATTGATTAAACTATAATACGTACATATAAACATACTGGATTTCATAATTATTTTAATCTGACAAAATGTGTTGTATGAAATAGATTGATTGCAGACGTTGTACGTTTAAAAAAAAAATCTCTTAATTTCTTTATAAAACATTGATATTTGATAAGTAAATAAATTAAATATAATTGTTATTTTTAAAGTGAAACTTCTTTATCGACGTATGAGAGAAAAAAAATTGTAACGTTTTTTTGTTACGCGCCATCTTTATTTCTAAGTCACATTTTTCTGTTACGCGCCATATTTATTTTCAAGTGAAATTTCTTTGCGCGTATGAGGGTAACATTTTTACAGATGAATCGCGACGCGAGAAACGCAGCACGAGAGATAGAGAATACACGCTATTCGTTGATGAGTAAACGAGATTTAAAAATTAGTTTGCCAACGTTTCACGCCAGATATGTGTACTTTGTCCACATGCATAGTTTATTTAAAAATCTAATTACAACGTTACGTATGCAACATGTACAAATACAGATTATCTTCGTATATTCTTTTATCCGGATTTTCGATTATCCGAATGCTTAATGATAACAATTAGTCCGCTTAAACGAGTTTCCACTATACTCTATTATCCGGATTTTCGATTATCCGAATTCCTAACGACAACAATTAGTGCGATTAATTTCAATTAGAGTCTCCACTGTAGTTTTATGATCGGCAGCCTGCCTGAGTTTTTATTATGAGTAATTTATACTTCCAAAGCAATTTTATAAAAAAAATATTCATTCATTCATCTCAGCTCATATATGTCCCACTGTTGGGCTCAAGCCTCCTCCATAATGGGAGGGTAATTGACCTACTATACCACGCTGGTAGGACGTGTTGGGTTTTGTTTCGAGGTTTCCTTCTCTTGCATAGAAGTTATATGAGTTTATATCCCTTAGTCGTTTCTTACGATCACCCACGGGTAAGAGGGAAGTGGTAAATTGTATAAAACATTACTTCGACATTACAAATAGTGTAAGTCGGGGTTAGATGCCGCACTAGGATAGATGCCTCGTTTCTCAAAACTCAATTACTAAAAAACAAAATAGCAAATGCATTGTTTAAATATGTGTAACATAGGCTCTCCGATCACTGTGACATGCAAACAGTAATGCGGGATAGATGTTTTTCGCTTAATATTTGAATATACCTATTCGAAGCGGACGCAACAAACGCTTAAAATTTTCAAACGTTATTATTCAGAGCTCCATTTTATTTATTTGTATTAATTACATTAGATCATTGGAAACACATTTAGGAGTCAATCACTGATTTTTTTTTATTGCTTATGGTGGCAAAACCTGATGGTAAGTGTCACTGCCGCCCATGTACCTTTGCAATACCAAGAATATAGCCAAGCTGCCTACCAATACAAATCCCAAACCCACCCAGTTGGGCTTCCAGCTCTCTCGCTCACTGAACGAAGCGCAATAGCACATTGCCATTACTCAGACGTCGATATTCTGCGAGAGTGTGGTACTACCCCGGACGGACCGGCCCGCGGCTGTTGACAGAGAGTTCCCTGTCAGTTGTCAACAGCGTGGTCCTACCACTAATAAATCTTAACCAGCATTTGTGCAGTCCACGTTTTCTAATCAAATTTATATTCTAGTACACATTGCGTCAAACAAATGGGTTGTTAATGTTTTATTTCCAAGATTACCTTCTCATGGTATCTGCTTGAACTACTTAGTCGTCTTTTACGTCACCCACGAGAGAGTTTTAATGAATTTTATTCACATCCATAGATATAAATATAGACTTAATTAGCCAATCTTCCATACTAAATTACGGATCGATACTGCGTCGTGGTAACTCGTCTTAATTAAATTATTTAATATCTAGAGGATTCAGTTTAGCGCGGTATTTCCTTTTTTTTAGTAAAATGTGTATTTTGGAACATATGTTTAATAAATAACAAAAATAAAAAGCCTTTTATTTTAACCTTCAGTTAAATTAGAATTACTATCAATAATTACTCCTAAATGTCTATATCGGTGAATGTTTGTGTATTAGGCCTCCTCTAAAGATTTTTATCGTCCCCTATTTTGGACTTTCTATATCCATTCATGGCCACGAAAATATGTTTAGATATTAAAAAATAATTATAGAAATTGATCGAGACGCGGTTATCTGGATTAAACACCTCGATTTCCCAATTGAGCTATTTTTATTCTTTCTGAGAATACCCAAATTTACTTTCATATTCTAATTATATTTTTGCATTACCTGAAAATATTGATAAAACGATATTTGATATTGATGACAACTAGTTGGATTGATTTATCGGCCCCAAAACCTTCACCGTATTAAATTGCAATGATATCACTGACTGTTGTCAGTTTTCTGTCTACAGCTGCAAGCCGGTCCGCCCGGGTTAGCATCACACGCGCAGAAAATCGACGCCTGGGTAGTGGCAATTAGGGGTGTCCACTTTGAAAAAACATCGATGTTTTTTTCGATTCGATAAATCGAAACTGTAGATCGATGTCTTTCGATGTATCGGATGAAAACATCAATGTTTTTAAACATCGAGTACTTTTTCTAAAGTCATATCATGTGTTACTTCTAAAAAAAAAAAGGTATTTTTTGTGGCATTTATACCTATTCCAATCCCTTATAAAACTGACTTCTAAAAATTATAAAAATTCCAGTCCCTTATAAAACAGATTTCTAAAAAAAAAAAAAGGTCTTTTTTGTGGCATTTACTGATTATCATCGTTTCGATGTTTTATGAAAAAACATCGATACATCGAGTATTTCGATAGCTCTCCAAAACATCGGATGGATTCGATGTATCGCATTGTAAACATCGATGTTTTCGATGCATCGATGTATATCGAATATCTCTAGTGGCAATGCGCTTTTACTCTTCAGTGAACGAAAGAACAGACACACCAACTTTCTGACTGGGTTTGGATTGGTAGGAAAAGATCTAGCCTTACAAAAGTCCATAAGCAGTAAAAAAAATACAATAAATGCTCGCTTAAATATATTAAATTACTTATAACAGACAATTCTAATTAATGTTTTTGAATAGATACTTCTTATTATTATTCTTTCAAATTCTGATCAGCTACTTTGTCTGTGACAAAAAGTGTTGAAGTTAAACATTGCCCGGTAGATTGGAAGCAATGTCTCGCTTGGTTTCGGTTATCGGAGAAGAATGTGACATACGTTCTTCAAGCCATTTATAATTTGTATTATTATACTCTTATCCCAATTACTTGGGGTCGATACAATATGTACTCTTCTTTCATAATACATATTGTAGAAGTTATTGACAATAGTTTTATGACCAGCCGCCTGCCAGACGTCAACCTTCCTTGGGAATATAATTGTTGACCAAACGGCATCAGATAGTGTTGGCCCAGGTCGTTATAAGGTTCTTATTTTTTTTTACGATATCCACGAGCAAAGTAAGGGTTGGTAGTATTCGTAGCCGCTACCACACAGCTATTTATATATTTATATTTTGTATACCTATCCTTACTAATATTATAAATGCGAAAGTAACTCTGTCTGTCTGTCTGTCGCTCTTTCACGCCAAAACTACTGAACCGATCTAAATGAAATTTGGTACATAGATGGTCTAAAGCCTGACAAAGGACATAGGCTACTTTTTAATGCAGAAAAAGGGTTGTAAAAAGGGATGAAAAGTTGTAAGGAAGTATCGTCATTTTTAAAGGCAGAAGCTTGAAACTTATTTTTAGGCTATTGATTAGATATAAATAAATATGACACTAAAAATTTGTAAAAAATTTACCCTTAAGGGATAAAATAAAACTAGGGGATGAAAAACTTTAGGAAAGTAATCTTTTACGCGGGCGAAGCCGCGGGCAGAAGCTAGTAAATAAATAAATGATAAACACAGTTCTATGTTATAGGAACAAAAGTAATTGATATAATAATTAAAATATCTTACTGTTCATAATACAAAGTTTTAAAATTGTTGACTTCTGATTCAAAAATATTTTACATTTATTTTTGTTTTTGTATTATTTAAAAAAAAATGTATCCTGGTTCGAAGGTTAATAACTTGAGAAAACACTGGAGTTAATAACTTTTTAGTTATAAATACCTAGGTAGCTATAGTTATCTTATTTATTAATAAGTAGGTAAGTACCTAACTATATATAGTTTTTCGACTGAAGTTGAGTACTAAATCGTTAGAAATTGGAGATGGGCGACCGCGTCAGACATTAGATACTTTAGGTAGGACTACCTATGGTATATTGGACAATATACCTACTAGATACTTCAGTATATGTCCATCCACATCCAGTTATATGAATTTTTTGTCTTTTCATCGTAAATTTCTACTGTCTAAAAAACCTATATGTGAGAAAGGTTGTTATGAAACTTTAAATCGATATAGATCCTAAACGGCCAGTCGAATCGAAAAATGTTGAGAGAAAACTAATAATGATTTTTAAATACCTATTCAACGATACCCCACTCGATATAGTTTATTGACTTTATTTTTTCAAAATTTTCACAAAATGGCGTCCAGTAGTCCCCATATTGAATTTTCATTAACGTCATGTCTTTAGTGACACTCGCCGGATTAAGAGGAATCGATTGACGTGCGAATCATAAAAATCGGCCCAGGCGTTTGGTATATATAGTGCTTCAAAGGAACATACAAACATACATACATACATAGACTGTTAAACACAATACCACTCCTTTGCAGTCGGGTAAAAAAAGACGAGACCGTCAAGTTTCTTGCCGGAACTTATGGCTACGTTCGGATCCGATGGTATTAATTTAAAATTAAATGTAATATTGATAATATATGAGCGCCCTTATCTATACTAATTCATGGAGAGTCGGTTTTTTTGTTCGGTTATATTGCGAAAACTACTGAAATGTTCAGAATAATACTTATACTCTAAGATGTAGCATGTTTCGGTGATAGTTTTAGTACATATATATTATGATATGTTGGTTATTACTTATCAGGAAAGGAGGGAACCGGGCGGAGGACAGTTAGTGCATAATAAATAATTTTATTTGATATGTTTTGTTCGCTTCTAACAAGTGTCCTTATATGACAGTCTGTGTAGTATTATTTAAAGTAAGATGAAAACACTTAATAGTGGTAGGACCACACTTTTAACAGCTTTCTGTCTAGCGTGGGGGGAGGTCGGTTCTGAATAGTACCACACTCTCGCAGAATATCTGAGCAGTGGCAATGTGTTGTTGCACTTCGTTTGTGGAGCGAGAGATTCGACAGCCCAAATTTCTGGGTGGGTTTAGGATTCATTGGTAGGCAACGGCCTAGCTGTACCCCTAGTGTTGCAAAGGTCCATGGGCGGCATTAACGCAGTGTGCATTTGCCACTATAAGTAATAAAATACGCTGATCTGAAGAATATTATTATACATACATACATACATATCATCACGCCATATCCCTTGCAGGGTAGGCAGAGAGAACAGAGTGCCAGAGAACTCTATCTTTGCATACTTCACTCGCTTCCTCACCATTCATAATTCTCTTCATACACGCTCGCCGGTTTCGGAGACTCTTATCCATCCAATATTATTATTAGGTAATACTATTTATCCCAAATTCCATAATCGTTACAATTGTCAGGCGTTTTTACAGGTTTCCTAGAAGAATGTTACTGCCTGTCCTTACAAGCGCTATAAAATCCGTAAAAATAGTTTTATTTCGTATGTGTACTACTCGCGTAAACATAAGAAACCATTATTAAAAATACGTATTCATTAAAAAAAATATATTTAAACAAAAAATAAATATAGAAATCTAGACGCCATTTTGTCTTATTCTAGTTCATTGCAATACCAACACATATATACGCGAACATTTACAAATAAAAAGATGTAAATCAAAAATCACAACTTGTGGTAATAAGCACTAGAAGTTTTGCACTTTCTACGAATTGCCTTTATTGAAGATTAACGTTAGGATTTTTCATTACTTTAACTGTTGATATTAGGAATTATGACTTAAAAGATTTAAAAGTAATAAACATCTGTATTTAGTGTACCTACCTATAATTCAGAATGAAAAATGTTGCCTGCTCTTTATGAAAAAAAATCACAAAACCTGAAAAAAAATTGTTTTAATAAGGACGAAAAGTATTGAATTTATTTCAAAATATTGATATACGAAAAAATAAATACCATTTTTGAATAATTAAATGATTCATCTTTTTATTAAAAATCTTTTTTTTTATGATGTACTAAATGTCAACACTTTAGACTTTGCTCACTGCTGGGGGGATATATCTAAATTATGCATTTGATCTCAGCTCATATATGTCCCACGGTTCGGCTCGAACCTCCACCATAATGGAAGGAAAAATGACCTACTATATCATGCTGGTCAGACATGTTGGTAACTTGGTGTAGAGTTTTGTTTCGAGCTTTTCTTCGCTTGAATAGATGTGCATTTTATATCCCTTAGTTGTCTTGTACGATCACCCAGGGACAAAATAGGTGGTGGTGAATTGTATTTTTACTCCGTCACCACAAAGAAGTGCCACTTTATTAGAATCGAATTATTAGAACTCGTAAATTGAAAAGAGAAGAACGATCGCTTACTTTTGTATCGTAACAACGCGGCTGTCAAATTCTACCTGTTTTATACGCGATGAATATGATTTTTTTTTAATCTCCAAATTTACTAATTTTGAGTTGCATCTTTTTTTTATTAAACTTGCGATGTCTTGTCTATGGCTACGTGTAATACTCGTTCGTACATTAGCGATACTGTGCAATGGAATTTTCCCACCTTTCTCTACGACTAACGAACGATTCAGATATATAAAGCATTTAGTATACATATTATTTTTTATGTATATCTACTTTGATGCTTTGGACAGAAGTTCTGGTGAAAACGTGAAAGTGATATGTGGTTGTCTTGTATTATTTAATATTTTAGTGTTTTAACGAATTACTATCATTTGGAATGGCATTTTATGTAGTATGATGCGCAGAAAGTGTTGGGGTGTAGTAAAGACGATATAACAGTGCTTAACATACGTCTTCGTTTTTCACCAAAATTACCAGAAGCTTTAACAATGTGACAATGGCAGTATTAAGGGTGACGATTTGACTTAGTGACAATGACTTTAATTGAAGTAAAAAATTATAAATAAATACTTGGCGTAAATGTCTTAGGTATCCTGTCATTATTATTCATTAAAACCGCGCAAAAAATTTCTTCTACTTTTTTTTTTTTGTTGGCAGTCAATCAGTTACTAATATAAATGCCATTTTTACAATTGTCGTGTTGCATTTTCTTTAAAAATTATAAGCTTTTTCATGTCATTATAGCAGTGGTTCTTAACCTTTTTGTCAAGAGGGACCACTAGACAAATTTTTTGACTAGACGCGGACCACCTATCTGATTTATTGTTTTAGAGGTAATATAGATATAGTTAGAAGGAAATAAAGGAAGGAAAACCAATAAAAAATACGTATTAAATTATATTTATTAGAAAGAAAGAAAGAAAAATCATTTATTTTTACGAATCAAAGATAAAAGGCCCTAGGGGTATAAGCATAGTGAATTTGCCCTTGAAAGATATTGGGACAATACTGTGAGGATTTTTAGGTACTAATAAGATAATATGATCCTGAAAGTTTCAGATCCCTAATCCAATTGGTATTCGGGAAAAAGCAAACTATGTAATAATCAGAAAAAATTAATATTCTCGGCAACGCGTGAATCGATTAATTTGAATTTTGGATATGTTTTGGGGGCTGATAGTACCTTCTAGAAAAAAAATTAAGAGCTATATCGGTTGATAAGAACCACAATAAAAATGACATTTTTGATTTTTAACTATGATACGAGTTTGGTACATTTATAAAACTATTTTTTTTGGATTCCTCATCCATTTTTCTATGAAATTATGAATTTTTAAGATTTTTAAAAAAGGTACGCCATATAACAAAAAAATTAAAACCATTTTTATACAAAAATTCAATTTATTTATGTGTTTTACGCTTAAGCCTCGGTTTTGTGGCTTATATATGTTCTGTTTAGAGATGGGCGTTTTCAGATTTTTAAGCAAACCGATACAAATTCGATTTCTGATATTGAAATCGATTTCAAAAACCGATTTCAAAAATCGATTTCCAGAGCGGTTGGCGGAGCGGATTTACTTAGTTTCGATCGATATTCGATGGTTTTAGTTATTTTAGCGTAGCAAACGAAAAACGCAAACGAACAAACGCATTCAAAATATTTTCTTTAATTTCTTTGTTGATTGGATTTAGGTGTACGATTTTCCTTCATGCTTTATCTAGGCTTAACTAGAGTACTAGACTAGCAAAAATGTTTTGTTTTGGATATGATTCAAAACTTTCTGGCGTATTTAAAAATTGTCATATTTACAACGATTTCATGATTATATTATATTGTGGTGCCTACCTATGCAATTTATCTAGGTCAAATAATTATAATGTAATTGAAAATAAATTATCTGGTTGTTTTATTTAATATATGACTCATTACACGTATCCACATAAACACAATATAATGTACATTTTTTTTCGTATGGTTTTTTCTTGCCATTTTACATTTAAGTTATTTCTTATTTATCATCAAATCGTATGTATGATACTAATATACGTTAGTTTAGTATTGAATCATAAAATACCTATCTTATTATATAGTTCACGAGAGCACAAAAATAACATTACACGCACACCGCACGTCTTACCAAGGTCAAGTGTGCATTAAAACTCTCCAATAATTAAAAAAATCTATTTTACAAACACAAAACTTAAACTATCATTAAGTATTGTGTAATATTATCATGGAAGTAGTTGCATTCTGATATAGATCTTATTCCCTGCTCCCTTGTAATTCTGTTTCATTTCAATCTTCCATTCATAGTTTCTTAGAAACCGTTAAAATCCAAAAGTGATGACAATTCGCTTCATCTCTTTCACTACACTAAACGATCGCTTAGTTAGAATGAAAGGAGGCGAACTAATATAAGAAACGTATATAAGTGACAACATCGAGGCATGAGCTTAAAACATACAAATAAATAGAATTTTTGTATAAAAAATAGTTTTAATTTTTTTGTAATATGGCGTACCTTTTTTAAAAATCTTAAAAATTCATAATTCCATAGAAAAATGGATGAGGAATCCAAAAAAAATAGTTTTATAAATGTACCAAACTCGTATCATAGTTAAAAATCAAAATTAAAACAAAAATGTCATTTTTATTGTGGTTCTTATCAACCGAAATAGCTCTTAATTTTTTTCCTAAAAGGTACTATCAGCCCCCAAAATATATCCAAAATTCAAATTAATCGATTCACACGTTTCCGAGAATTATCATTTTTTCTGATTATTACATAGTTTGCTTTTTCCCGAATACCAATTGGGTTAGGGATCTGAAACTTTCAGGATCTTATTATCTTATTAGTACCTAAAAATCCTCACAGTATCGTGCCAATATCTTTCAAGGGCAAATTCACTATGCTTATAGCCCTAGGGCCTTTAATGGGATTTTTTGATTGCATATTCTTCACTACATAGTATAATAGTTGTTATTTCTAAGGATGGCTCCGCGGACCCCTTCGGATGCTCTCAGGGGCCACCAGTGGTCCGCGGACCACCGGTTAAGAACCACTGCTTTATAGTATGATTATATTAGTCATTGTCTGTTAGAAAGTTAAATCGTCGACTTAAACATTATATGGTCACGCTACAATGGTATATTCTTGAAACATTGATGCAAAATTAAGACATCTGTGAAGCACTTTTATATCATATTCACTACACTCCAACAGTTCCTTCGCATTACATTACATAATTTTTGCATTTAGGGGGGCATAGTCCGGAGCGTGCTCGTTCGCGTCCCCTGCCAGTCTAATTAGACTGCTAATCCGGCTCGAAATGCGTACCGCAATGCGGGTTAGGGCGTCCCCCGGAGGCGACGCGTACCGACCCGCCCCCGTCGGTACGAACATCGGCAGTTGCGGCGATGGGGGCCGCCACCCATCACGCCTTGCCCAGTTAGGCGAGTCGAGGAGAACGGAGTGCCGGGTGGGCACGTGGAATGTAAGAGGTTGTGTGGAAGGTAAGTTGCACGAGCTGATATCCGTCATGGCGGACAAACAGCTAGACGTGCTCTGTGTAACAGAGACCAAGCGAAGGGGCAGCGACGCCTGCGATCTTCCTGGTGGCGGGATGGCTCTGTGGTCTGGTGTACCACAGAGCGATCGAGCCAGCATGGGGGTAGGAGTGCTGTTGTCCTCTCGCTTGGCCTCAGGTGTGAAGGATTACGGAATGTATGATCCCAGACTTCTCTGGGTCCGTATAAAACTAGGTGTCACCAAGGTATTCATGGTTGTAGCATATGCTCCCGTAGGATCCTCGGTGGCATCAGACCTAGAGAAGTTTTGGGACAATGTTAGGGAAGTTCTGGATATGGCAGAAACCAGTGAACGCGTGATTGTATGCGGAGATTTGAACGGATGGGTGGGGACCAAGCGTCCCGACTATGAGGACGTACTTGGTCCATTTGGTGATAAGAGAGTGAACGACGCAGGTAGGCTCATAGCGGATGTATGCATGGAGAGAAACCTTATTGTGTCAAACACATTTTTCCAACATAAGGACATCCATATGTATACATGGAGAAGGAATGAACAGAAAAGCATAATAGATTTAATTTTGGTAGACAGTCGCCTCCGAAGCAAAATATTGGACGCAAGAGCCTACAGGGGCCCCACAGTCGACACGGACCACTATCTCGTTATTGCGAGATTTAGTGGTCTGTTCAGAAAGTGGAGGCACTGGCGAGAGCGTGTCCACTTCGGAGGGCTTGAAAGAATAAAGGTTGAAAGGTTGCAAGAAGAGTGTGTAAGAGAAAAGTATGCAGAGGGTGTCCGAGAACGGCTGACGATGGCAAGCCAGCCGCAATCGGACATTGAAGAATGCTGGAGAGTATTGAAAGAGAGTATGGTAGATACAGCGAAAGAAGTATGTGGAAGTTCAAAGAAGCATAGAAAAACAAATGGTGATGCATGGTGGGATGCGGAAGTGGCAGCTTCCGTAGAGCAAAAGAAGAAAGCGTGGCTGGACTATGTCTCTTCTTTGAATCTGAATGACAGTATGACTGAACAGAAGAAAGAAATATATCGGCAATGTAAGAATGACACCAAGGCCTTAGTGAAAGAGAAACGTGATAGAGCAAGTATGAGTGCAGAAGATAGGCTGACTAAAAACTTCGAGGGTAACACCAAACTCTTTTGGAGGGAGGTGAAGAAGTCTCGGGGTGGTTGGTCAGCCTTCAGAATGAATAAAATAAGGTCTAAAGGTGGAGACATTCTTACACAAACACAAGACGTGTTAAGCCGATGGAGTGAATATTTTGGCGATATGTATGCGGATGCTACGGTTGGCGCCGGTGTTGGATGTGGTTTAGTAGATCAACATTCGACAACGGCGTCCTCCGATGGCATCAGTATGGATGAAGTTGAATGGGCGATAAGAAGTTTGAAAAATGGTAAGGCAGCGGGCATTGATATGGTGTCTGCCGAGATGATCAAGCTTGGTGGCTCTTGTGTCTGGGAGGCGTTCCTGTTGCTCCTCAATTTATGTTGGAGCTCGGGAATGGTTCCCAGGGACTGGAATAGCGCAGTCATCGTGCCTTTGTTTAAAAACAAGGGTTCACGTTATGACTGCGCAAATTACAGAGCCATAAGCTTGACCAGTTTGGCAGCAAAAGTGTATGGAAAAATTATTGAAAGGAGAATGAGGATGGTGTCCGATGGTTTACTGTGTGAGACACAAGGAGGTTTCAGGAGTGGAAGGGGATGCATGGATCAAGTGTTCTCTCTGCGCAACATTGTGGAGAAGCATCTGGCTCTAGGTCAGAGGGTTTTCTGCAGTTTTGTGGATCTGGAGAGAGCATTTGACACGGTTGTACGAAAGGAACTTTGGGACATTTTACCGGAGTATGGTATTAACGGTAAACTGCTACAGGCTGTGCAGTCCAGTTACATGGGCTGTAGAGCCTGTGTGCGGCTGGATGATGGAATGTCGCCTTGGTTTGACTTCAATATCGGCGTTAAGCAGGGGTGCGTTCTGTCAGCCAGGCTGTTTATCATATATCTGGATAAATGTCTCCAAAGGTTGAACGATATGAATGTGGGAGTCCAGATGGGCGACTCAGTGGTCACTGCTCTGCTTTATGCAGATGATGCAGTCCTGCTGGCACAGTCAGCGATTGACCTGCAGACCCTAGTCGACACAATGACAGAAGATTGTAAGAAAAGGGGTCTACGCGTGAATGTGAGCAAAACCAAAATAATGGTCTTTGAAAGAGATAAAACCAGAACAGATGTAAGAGTAACAATAGGTAATGATGTACTAGAGCAAGTGGATGAATTTGTATATCTTGGATGTGGATTTAGCCGAGATGGAAGGTACACCACTGATATAGAGCGAAGAGTGAATGCGGGAAATAGAGTGAACGGAGCGTTGGGGCAACTTCTCGGCAGCCACCACCTCAGCCAGAAGGCACGTGTAGCAATACATAACGCAGTGCTTGTCCCAACATTACTGTATGGAAGCGAGAGTTTTTTTTTTTTTTTTGGTGGACTATGGATTAGTCTCGCCCCGCCAAATCGGTCCGGGGTGACGGAGAAGGCGGCGCGTGACCCCATAGACCCACCGTAAAAACTCCTCTCTCTTCGCCGTGCGAGCGGGTCACCGGGACCCGATTTTTAACTTCGGTGGCCCGCCCGGCGGTTCACCCTCGCGGGTTCCTCTCGTCGACGCCCCGACAGATTTCGCCGTCGGGGCGTCGCCCTCACGCGGTGGCCTCACGTCGGGTGACCGGACAATTCCCCGGTCCGATCACCCGAAGCCTCGGTTAGGGCGGCATCAGGCGCAGGTATTCGCGCCTGCGCCGCCCCGGCCGCTGGCGGCGGCCCGGGGCGCGGGAATCCTCCCTTGCCCGTTCCGCCGCTTCCTTCTGCGAGATGACAGCCTCACAGAAGGCGGCGACCGCGTCCCAGTTCCTGATGCTGTCGACCATCGCTCTCGCGACGGCCGGCAGCGTCAGGTCGGCACCGATGACAGCGACGAGGTCACGGCGCTGCCGCTCCCATCCCGGACACACCTCCAGCGTGTGTTGCGCCGTGTCCTCGCCACTCCTGCAGTGGTGGCAGGCCGGAGTCCACTCCCTATACACGACCCTGTGCAGGTACAACCCGAAACACCCGTGCCCCGTCAATACCTGCACCAGCCGAAAGGTGAGGACTCCGTGCCGCCGCTCCATCCACTCTATCAATACGAGCCGGAGGGCCTCAACGGTCTCCACACCGTGCCTAGGCCTCTCCAGCCGCGTAGCCCAACGGGCGATGACGTCTCGGCGGGCATCCACGCGCCAGGTGGCTATCTCGCTCAACGATGGGGAGCCACCTTCCTCGCGCGCTGTGATAACCCGCCGGTAGAGGTCGGAGAGCATCTCCGCCTCTAGGTCCCACGGGGGTGTCCCGGCCAACAGGCACGCCGCCTCTGTCGACACCGTGCGGTACCCGCGAATGGCTCTGACCGCCATGGCTCTCTGTGGCCTCCACAGAACCGCCCTGAGCTGGGCGTTCAGAGCCCTCGCCCACACGGGTGCGCCGTACATGGCCATCGAGCGGATGACCCCCGCATACAGCCGTCGGGCCTCAAAACTGGGTCCGCCCACATTCGGCATGAGTCGAGAAAGGGCGGACGCCGCGCCGACAAGCCGGGGAGCAATCTGTCGGAAATGCTCCCGGAACCACCATCGCCCGTCGAGCACCAGACCCAAGTACCTCATATGGGCCTGGATGCTGATGTGGATGGAGTTTACCACTATCGAGGCGCCGATGGGCAGCCTCACACGGGGCCCATGGAATAGTAGGGCCTCCGTCTTGTTTAGGGCCACCCTGAGCCCCAGCGCCTCGATCCGCCTGACCATCTCCTCGGTGCCGAGAGTGGCCAGGCTCGCCGCCTCTTCGAGTGTCCTGCCCCGGGCTGTGACGAGCGTGTCGTCAGCGTAGCACACCAAGCTCAGCCCGGGGGGGAGACTCCCTCTCAACGCCCAGTCGTACCCGATGTCCCACAGAGTCGGCCCCAGAACCGACCCCTGTGGAACGCCGCACGACATGGGCGTCCGCACAATGTCCCCTGCGGGACCCGCGCAGAGGATACTGCGGCCCTCCAAATAGTCTGCCACCAGCCGCCTGAGGTACAGGGGCACTCCATGGAACCGGAGCGCCTCCCTGATGCAGCCGAATGGCAGACTATTGAATGCGTTGGCGATGTCCAACGACACCGCCAACAGCACTCCCTTCCCGGCGACGGCCTCCGCGGCCGCCTGCCTCAGGCGTAATAGGGCTCCGATGGTCGAACGCCCCCTCCGAAACCCATATTGAGCGTCCGACAGATCGGGCCCCACCTCCTCCAGGTGTCGGACGATGCGGGCAGCGAGCACACGCTCCAGCAGCTTACCCACATCGTCGAGGAGCACGATGGGCCTGTAGGCCGACGGCAAATCCGGGGACCGTCCCGGCTTTGGCAGGAGAACCA
Source organism: Lymantria monacha (assembly GCA_905163515.2). NCBI lineage: Eukaryota > Metazoa > Arthropoda > Insecta > Lepidoptera > Erebidae > Lymantria > Lymantria monacha. The sequence goes on from LR991104.1 coordinate 5,268,755, forward strand.
ACCTCCCTTCCTTCCAGCACTCAGGGAACCGTCCAGACGTCAGACAGGCGTTGAACAGCTGCCTGAGGCGAGGCTCGAAGTGCTCGAGGAGCGACGTCAGCACCCGGACTGGAATTCCGTCCGGGCCGGGGGCCGTGGTGGCGGAACGAATCTTCGCCACGGCCGCCCCCACTTCCGACTCCGTCACGGGCGGAACACTCTCGTCGTCGTCGGCCTCCCGGTCCTGATCTGGCGGAGCCATGACCGGGGGCGTGTGTTCCGACTGCCGTGGAAACAGCTCCTCGACCACCCTACGAAGGAAGTCGGGCTGGAGGGTCTCGGTGAGGGGGGGGGGGGGCCCGCGCGCGAAGCTTGTTCAGCGCCGCGCGATATGGGCGACCCCAGGGGTCACGGTCGAGACCGTCCAGCATCTCCTGCCAACTCGCGCCCTTGGCGGCACGGATGGCCAGCCGAAAGGCAGTCCGCGCACTGCGGTACGCCTCGTACAGCTGGCCCTCCCGCTCGACGTCGCGGTGACGCCGCCGGCTGCGGGTGTAGGACCTTCGGGCACTGATACACGCCGCACGAAGGTCCGCCAGTCTTGGGGACCACCAGTAGACCCCCTGCCTCGGAGGTGGACGCCGCCGCACTCTGGGCATGGCCGCATCGCAGATCTGCGTTAACGCACTGCGAATGCGGACAGCCTCAGCGTCCACTCCGTCCGCTGGGGGTGGTGAGGACAGCCACGTGCTGACAATGGCCGCCTCCGCCAGTAGATCCCTGTCAAGACGACCCACAGCCCACCGCGGAAACGCGGGAGCTCCGTCCGCCCTGTGACCCCTACCGGGTTCCCGGGGGGAGACCTCCATCCGGATGTACCGGTGGTCCGACAGGGTCTCCGCCTCCTCCAGGACACTCCAGTTCCTCACCCGTGGCGCGACAGCGGGGCTAGCGAACGACAAGTCCACTATCGACCCGCCCTGCCGCCGCACACACGTGTTCACAGTGAAGCCGCCCACTCGTTGACCGCCCGCCCGCGGTCGTCCGTCATAGGGGACCCCCACGCCGTGGATTTGGCGTTAAAGTCCCCCAGAACCAGGACGAGGCCCGGTGCCAGTCGCCGTATCGAGACCTCCAAGGTGGTGAGTGAGGCCCCGAAATCGTCCATCCTCCTAGTGGGGGAGAGGTATACGCTGTAGAGCGTGACCCCTCCCCACTCCGCCGCGACAAATTCCTCGCCCCTATCCAAAAGGGACAAGGACGGGAAGTGCCGCTGCGTTGAGACGACGATTGCCGCGGTACCGTTTCGACTGACCACCCAATTGGGGCGATCAGGCACGGCGTACGGTTCCGCGACTACGGCTGCACCAATCGACCACTCCGCCATGGATTGCAGGAGGAGATCCTGCGCTCCGGCGGAGTGGTTGGTGTTGGCCTGCAGGAGGATGGAAGCGAGAGTTGGGTATGCAGAAAAGAGTATGATATATAAATTAATGCGGTCGAAATGCGATCTCTGCGGAAAATCTGTGGAGTTAGGCTGACCGACCGCATTCGTAACGACGACGTAAGAGAGCGAGTAGGTATGAAAGAGAGTATTGGTGTAAAGATGCGAAAGGGAATGCTCCTATGGTTCGGACATGTGGAAAGAATGCCGAACGAACGCCTGGTTAAGAAGATATACAATGCGAAAGTGGAAGGATGTAGGTACCGAGGGAGACCGAGACTAACCTACCTAGACCAGATCGGTCATGTACTGAAGGAAGGTGGAGTCAAGAGTCTCCGAAACCGGCGAGCGTGTATGAGGAGAATTATGAATGTTGAGGAAGCGAGTGAAGTATGCAGAGATAGAGTTCTCTGGCACTCTGTTCTCTCTGCCTACCCTGCAAGGGATATGGCGTGATGATATGTATGTATGTATGTATGTAATACTCGCGTAAACATTAGAAACCATTATTAAAAATACGTATTCATTAAAAAAAAATATATTTAAACAAAAAATAAATATAGAAATCTAGACGCCATTTTGTCTTATTCTAGTTCATTGCAATACCAACACATATATACGCGAACATTTACAAATAAAAAGATGTAAATCAAAAATCACAACTTGTGGTAATAAGCACTAGAAGTTTTGCACTTTCTACGAATTGCCTTTATTGAAGATTAACGTTAGGATTTTTCATTACTTTAACTGTTGATATTAGGAATTATGACTTAAAAGATTTAAAAGTAATAAACATCTGTATTTAGTGTACCTACCTATAATTCAGAATGAAAAATGTTGCCTGCTCTTTATGAAAAAAAATCACAAAACCTGAAAAAAAATTGTTTTAATAAGGACGAAAAGTATTGAATTTATTTCAAAATATTGATATACGAAAAAATAAATACCATTTTTGAATAATTAAATGATTCATCTTTTTATTAAAAACCTTTTTTTATGATGTACTAAATGTCAACACTTTAGACTTTGCTCACTGCTGGGGGGGTATATCTGAATTATGCATTTGATCTCAGCTCATATATGTCCCACGGTTCGGCTCGAACCTCCACCATAATGGAAGGAAAAATGACCTACTATATCATGCTGGTCAGACATGTTGGTAACTTGGTGTAGAGTTTTGTTTCGAGCTTTTCTTCGCTTGAATAGATGTGCATTTTATATCCCTTAGTTGTCTTGTACGATCACCCAGGGACAAAATAGGTGGTGGTGAATTGTATTTTTACTCCGTCACCACAAAGAAGTGCCACTTTATTAGAATCGAATTATTAGAACTCGTAAATTGAAAAGAGAAGAACGATCGCTTACTTTTGTATCGTAACAACGCGGCTGTCAAATTCTACCTGTTTTATACGCGATGAATATGATTTTTTTTTAATCTCCAAATTTACTAATTTTGAGTTGCATCTTTTTTTTATTAAACTTGCGATGTCTTGTCTATGGCTACGTGTAATACTCGTTCGTACATTAGCGATACTGTGCAATGGAATTTTCCCACCTTTCTCTACGACTAACGAACGATTCAGATATATAAAGCATTTAGTATACATATTATTTTTTATGTATATCTACTTTGATGCTTTGGACAGAAGTTCTGGTGAAAACGTGAAAGTGATATGTGGTTGTCTTGTATTATTTAATATTTTAGTGTTTTAACGAATTACTATCATTTGGAATGGCATTTTATGTAGTATGATGCGCAGAAAGTGTTGGGGTGTAGTAAAGACGATATAACAGTGCTTAACATACGTCTTCGTTTTTCACCAAAATTACCAGAAGCTTTAACAATGTGACAATGGCAGTATTAAGGGTGACGATTTGACTTAGTGACAATGACTTTAATTGAAGTAAAAAATTATAAATAAATACTTGGCGTAAATGTCTTAGGTATCCTGTCATTATTATTCATTAAAACCGCGCAAAAAATTTCTTCTACTTTTTTTTTTTTGTTGGCAGTCAATCAGTTACTAATATAAATGCCATTTTTACAATTGTCGTGTTGCATTTTCTTTAAAAATTATAAGCTTTTTCATGTCATTATAGCAGTGGTTCTTAACCTTTTTGTCAAGAGGGACCACTAGACAATTTTTTTGACTAGACGCGTACCACCTATCTGATTTATTGTTTTAGAGGTAATATAGATATAGTTAGAAGGAAATAAAGGAAGGAAAACCAATAAAAAATACGTATTAAATTATATTTATTAGAAAGAAAGAAAGAAAAATCATTTATTTTTACGAATCAAAGATAAAATTTAATGGGATTTTTTGATTGCATATTCTTCACTACATAGTATAATAGTTGTTATTTCTAAGGATGGCTCCGCGGACCCCTTCGGATGCTCTCAGGGGCCACCAGTGGTCCGCGGACCACCGGTTAAGAACCACTGCTTTATAGTATGATTATATTAGTCATTGTCTGTTAGAAAGTTAAATCGTCGACTTAAACATTATATGGTCACGCTACAATGGTATATTCTTGAAACATTGATGCAAAATTAAGACATCTGTGAAGCACTTTTATATCATATTCACTACACTCCAACAGTTCCTTCGCATTACATTACATAATTTGCCAACCAAATTATTTAATACATATAACGCGTTAAAACATTAAGATATTGAACATTTTACAAGATATGACATTTGCAAATTCCCGCCAGAAGTTCAAAGAATCTTTTTTTTTTATTTCTTTGTTTCAAATGTGTAAAATATTCACAAAAATATCAGATACCATTTACATACGAAAAAAAAGAAGAAACACAGGTCTATGGGGTTTTGGCACGAATGTGGAAATATCATGTCACGCTCTTGTATTATATTTATTTCTTCAGTGTTTTGTAGTGTTGTGTTATTGAATAATTTTGCTGGTATTTTATAGAATATGACACAGTTAAAGTGCTGAAGTGTAGTGAATATGGTATAATAGTGGTTTACGTGTATTTTCATATTTTGCCAAAATTCCCAAAAAAAAACCATTAAATAATGGTAACGACTTGACTTACTGACAGACAATGACTATTAAGACTACACAATATGAAGAAGTATTAAGTAATATATGAAAAAAAAAAAAAAGTCTTGCCTGTATGGGCTTTGATCCCTTTGACTGTCCGAACGGACGAACAAAACCGAAAAAAAAAATTCTGGGATTATATAAAAATGTTTGAACTTACAATTGTAGTTTTTTTTACTGGACTTAGACAATGAACCGACATGACTGACGACTAAAATATAAATCTATTATAATTTTTTAAACTTATTTTACTTGACATTGGCGAAGTTGTGGTTAATCACTCACAGAGGCCATTCATTAAGAAGAAGAAGAACTTACAATTCTTACAAATGTCACCCTTTAATGCAAAAGTTTAATTTCTATCATGTATAATTAGATAATGACATGTCTAAATATTTTTTTAAATATTTCTGATCAAGTTAATTTAGTTTTTACTATCCAAACGGTTAATATATATTTAAAGCTTTCATTGTCATGATTATTATTTAGAATTGAATGAGCTTATGCTGAATCATGATGATGCGGACAATTAACAATAAAGCACCCACATATCATAATGATTAATAAATATTGTTGTATTCTTCGAAAAGGTAATATATCAAAAAGGATTAAATCGTTGCGTGGAAGGAGGAATTTACAAACGTAACATCTCTGATCATATATGTTCCATTGCTGGGCTCAACCCTCCTCTAGAATAGAAGGGCAATTGATCTACTATATCACACTGGTCAGACGTGTTAGTATTAGGTTGTATTTCGATTTATCCTTCTCTCACATAGATGTTATATGCATTGTATATCCCTTAGTCGTCTCTTACGACCACTCACGGGTAAGATAGTGGGATGGTGAATTGTATTCTTACTCCGTCACCACATGGATAAAATTCTATCGCGTCTTTATTTGATTTTTGATTTCACGACGTTTCAACCAAAAAACATTATGAAAAAAAAAAATGATCGCAAAGGGGGATCCAGAGATGAGCCCTGTGGTAAACCCTTTTTGATTTCACGTATTTATCATTGTCATCATTCATCTCTTATCCTAATTACTTGGGGTCGACCCAATATGTACTCTTCTCTGGGCCAACTGGTTCAGGTCAGTCGTCTTTTATTACATTTACGAACAAAGTAAGGGTTTGTAGTATTCGTAGCTATCGCACAAAACTTTGCACATATCCTGACATTACTAATAAAAATATTCATTTTTGTATGTTCTAATACAAATATTTTCTAAGAAATTTATTTTTAAACGTCCTTCTTATTGTTCAAAGTCAAAATAATAATGAGGAAAATAGAAATGCTTTTGTATTCTTATAAAAATATACGTGATCATCTTGTGTATATTTAAAAATATTTTCAAAGCAATCATTATGAAGATGTGACAGTGATGAACTTAGCGATTTACAGCGTTAAATGTCGTAGATTCGAACCGAACAGAGGACAATTCTTATCTTAATTTCTGGGTATCACAATTTTGTACCGAGTCTGTGAATTGTTTCTATTGTATGTTTTATCCGTGTGGTGACAGAGTAAGAATACAATTCTCTATCTTGCCTGTGGTTGCCGTAAAATACGACAACGAAGGAATATAATAAACATATAATATCTATGCAAGAAGGTGGAGTCAAGAGTCTCCGAAACCGGCGAGCGTGTATGAAGAGAATTATGAATGTTGAGGAAGCGAGTGAAGTATGCAAGGATAGAGGTCTCTGGCACTCTGTTACCTCTGCCTACCCTGCAAGGGATATGGCGTGATGATATGTATGTATCTATGCAAAAGATGGAAAACTTGAACTCAGCATGTGTCCCATTATGGAGGAGGCTCGAACCCAGCAATGGCACGTATATGGTCTAAGTTTACACCCTTGGAGAATGAAAATTGACAAATGCTTAAAATACGGGTTTAGTAAATTTTACTTAAGATTTGTGCTTAATTAAGACACGTGATAGTTTTTTTTTACTTCCCATACAATTTGTGCCACTGCCCCCTTTTTGGAGTTGAATTTTGTAAATCCTTTATTAACAAGTCTCGACGGCTACGAATACTACCAACACTTACTTTGCTCGTGGATATCGTAAAAGACGAGTAAGAGTATTATAACGACCTGGGCCAACTCCATCTGATGCCGTGTGGTCAACAATTACATTCCCAAGGAGAGTAAAATTATTGCCAATAATTTTTGTAATATGTAAGAAGAGGAGTACATTTGTATTTTATTTTATATTATGTATAGACACGCCTCATATTTCTGAATTATATTCATTTCTCAATAACGAGCCTATCCGACGCAATTACATATTTTTTGGCATACAATTGATATTTCTCAAGATTGTTTAAAAACAAGGGTTCACGTTATGACTGCGCAAATTATAGAGCCATAAGCTTGACCAGTTTGGCAGCAAAAGTGTATGGTAAAATTATTGAAAGGAGAATGAGGATGGTGTCCGATGGTTTACTGTGTGAGACACAAGGAGGTTTCAGGAGTGGAAGGGGATGCATGGATCAAGTGTTCTCTCTGCACAACATTGTAGAGAAGCATCTGGCTCTAGTTCAGAGGGTTTTCTGCAGTTTTGTGGATCTGGAGAGAGCATTTGACACGGTTGTACGAAAGGAACTTTGGGACATTTTACCGGAGTATGGTATTAGCGGTAAACTGCTACAGGCTGTGCAGTCCAGTTACATGGGCTGTAGAGCCTGTGTGCGGCTGGATGATGGAATGTCGCCTTGGTTTGACGTCAATATCGGCGTTAAGCAGGGGTGCGTTCTGTCAGCCAGGCTGTTTATCATATATCTGGATAAATGTCTCCAAAGGTTGAACGATATAAATGTGGGAGTCCAGATGGGCGACTCAATGGCCACTGCTCTGCTTTATGCAGATGATGCAGTCCTGCTGGCATAGTCAGCGAATGACCTGCAGACCCTAGTCGACACAATGACAGAAGATTGTAAGAAAAGGGGTCTACGCCTGAATGTGAGCAAAACCAAAATAATTGTCTTTGAAAGAGATAAAACCAGAACAGATGTAAGAGTAACAATAGGTAATGATGTACTAGAGCAAGTGGATGAATTTGTATATCTTGGATGTGGATTTAGCTGAGATGGAAGGTACACCACTGATATAGAGCGAAGAGTGAATGCGGGAAATAGAGTGAACGGAGCGTTGGGGCAACTTCTCGGCAGCCACCACCTCAGCCAGAAGGCACGTGTAGCAATACATAACGCAGTGCTTGTCCCAACATTACTGTATGGAAGCGAGAGTTGGGTATGCAGAAAAGAGTATGATAGTAAAATTAATGCGGTCGAAATGCGATCTCTGCGGAAAATCTGTGGAGTTAGGCTAACCGACCGCATTTGTAACGACGACGTAAGAGAGCGAGTAGGTATGAAAGAGAGTATTGGTGTAAAGATGCGAAAGGGAATGCTCCAATGGTTCGGACATGTGGAAAGAATGCCGAACGAACGCCTGGTTAAGAAGATATACAATGCGAAAGTGGAAGGATGTAGGTACCGAGGGAGACCGAGACTAACCTACCTAGACCAGATCGGTCATGTACTGAAGGAAGGTGGAGTCAAGAGTCTCCGAAACCGGCGAGCGTGTATGAAGAGAATTATGAATGTTGAGGAAGCGAGTGAAGTATGCAGAGATAGAGTTCTCTGGCACTCTGTTCTCTCTGCCTACCCTGCAAGGGATATGGCGTGATGATATGTATGTATGTATGTATCAGTCTCTAACAAACTCTTCAGTTCTAAAATAGGAAGCATAGATTCTCCGTGTGTGTTCCTCACCCTTATCTTACCTTTGGATATCGTAAAAGACGACTAAGGAATATATGTACACATATAGTCCAGTGCAATTACAGAAATAAAGAAACATAAAATTATGTAGTTTGGAGATTATGAAGGATCGATAGGGGGGTGTATTCTGAGCATATATTCCAATTTGAGGGATTCTGGCGAGGTCAGCTCAAGGTCATTTCGATGAAAACGCGTTTAATTCGATATCTCGAGAACGGCTAGTGTTAGGCAAAAAATTGTGGAGACCTTTTCTCTTCTAAATTAAATTTACTAACTTTTTTATCTAAAACTTTTTTTTTTCATCAATATTTTTCAATTTATTACTTCCGAAAGGCAAAAATTTTACTTACTTTCCTCCCTTTTTTTTATTTTTCGCCATTTTCTCCCCAACCGTTCAATTTTATTGAACTTTACCGATTATCTAAAGTGTAGATCTTTTATTTATGAACAACTTTTTTCTTAAACTTTTTTCTGTAATGCCAATTTTATTTTTCTACCGTTATGAAAAATATTTTTCAGAATTACAAAATTTCACAATAATAATATCACTTCCAGTATTCAATCAGATAAAAGTTTTGGCCAAGGCGGTAGTTTAATATTAAAATCCGCGTTCAAAATGATGATATGATGACTGATGACCCACTGATGTCGCTGATATTGCGACAGTGGCGCGGATTTCTCTCGGTAAAGTAACATATAACTCTGAAGGTATTGGCATTACAGAAAAAAGTTTAAGAAAAAAGTTGTTCATAAATAAAAGATCTACACTTTAGATCATCGGTAAAGTTCAATAAAATTGAACGGTTGGGGAGAAAATGGCGAAAAATAAAAAAAAGGGAGGAAAAAAAGGAAACTTTTTGCCTTTCAGAAGCAATAAATTGAAAAATATTGATGAAAAAAAAAAAGTTTTAGATAAAAAAGTTAGTAAATTTAATTTAGAAGAGAAAAGGTCTACAATTTTTTGCCTAACACTAGCCGTTCTCGAGATATCGAATTAAACGCGTTTTCATCGAAATGACCTTCAGCTGACCTCGCCAGAATCCCTAAAATTGGAATATATGCTCAGAATACACCCCCTATCGATCCTTCATAATCCCCAAACTACATAATTTTATGTTTTTTTTTTTCATTTTTTTTCCGTAATTGCACTGGACTAATATAACATTTATGCAAGAGAAGAAAACCTCGAAATAAAACCTTTTACCAACCATTTTTATTTTATTAGTGGTAGGACGACGTACCACACTGTTGACAGTTCTCTGTCTACAGCCACGGGCCGGTCCGTCCGGGGTAGTACCACACTGAGCAGAAGATCGACGTCTGAGTAATGACAATGAGCTATTGCACTTCGTTCGGTGAGTGATCGAGCCGGAAGCCCAACTGGGTGTGTTTGGGATTTGTAATTGTAGGCAGTGGCTTAGCTGCACCTTTGGTATTGCAAAGTCCATGGGCGACATTAACATTTACCATCAAGGGTATTGCATGCCTGTTTACCACAATAGACAATAAAAAAAATGTTTTAATAGTAGTAGTAGCCAGTTAATTTTCTCTCCATTATGGATGAGGCTGGAACTCAACAGTGAGGCATACATATATTATTTAACATAATGATGATGAAGCATATATCTGTATCTTTCTATAATACAGACTTCAAAGCTATAATTACAAAAACACCATTACAAGAGCCTATATTATTTTGCTTTGTCATTATTACTTTAAATTATTTGCTTGAATTGACGTAATATAGAATTGGATACGAAGAGATGACTAAGATGTGACAGTTTGTCTACCTTGCCACTAATATCAAAGAAGCCTCGTTGATCCATACAATAGTCCGCAAAAAATCATAATCATAGATTTGTCTGGGTTCTTATTTTTTGGTGAAACAAATTATCTTTTATATAAATAACTTAAAAAGAACCTGAAATTATATGTATTATGTATACGGCACTTTTTTTTTACTAAAGATTACATTATTTATACTAATTAATATGGTTATATGGGTTTCAACTATGTGGTAGCGGCTACGAATACTACCAAACCTTATTTTGCTCGTAGATGACGTAAAAGACCAGTAAGAGCCTTATAACGACTTGGGCTAACTCTATCTGATGCCGTTTGGTCAACAATTACATTCCCAAGAAGGGTTGACGTCTGGCAGGCGGCCGGTCATAAAACTATTGCCAATAACTTTAACAATATGTACTATGAAAGAAGAGTACCTACACACTGTATTGACCACAAGTAATTGGGATAAGAGTAGGAGAATGATGATTATATACGTTTCTAAAACAATTACTATTCTTATTGTCTTTCAAATTGTGATCCACTATTTTTTTTATCAAAAAATTACTCCTAAATAACTTTTAAATAAATCATCCGAATAACAATTGATCAAATTAAAGAAAAATGCTCAACGTGTTGATAAAAATATGTGTTAAATAAGCTGTTTTCGAGCTCGAATCAATTAAAAAATTACATATCATGATACCTATTTTACTACTCTTCGTAAAGGCGTAATATAAATAATCCTGTTCTTTTAAGACTTATAAAAGTTCAAAAATAAAGGTAAATTTGAACATTTGAACAAAAAATCTATGAGTTCTTTATAGCAAATGGCTGATTTGATCTTAAATTTCATTTTGAATAACTTTTAAACACGTTGACTTATTGAAATTTTTTATTTAAAGCCTTCTTTTTCCTACAAATATTATATATACATACCGCTTTATAGTAAGCGGCACCGTTCGTTAGTTGTCAAAATTAGTAAAAAGATACAATTTATTTTATATCATTCTTATGGGAAATCGAAAAGTACGATGTCGGTCTCGTTATTATTAATATTAAGGACTTATCATCATCATCATAACGAGACCTTTTTAAGACAACTGAACAAAACTTCTAAGCATGGTGGCGAAAAAAAAAAAGAATAGAGTAGGAGCAGTGTCTCGCTTACCTTCGGGTATAGGAGAAGAATGAAACATACGTTCTCATGGATTTCATAATTTTACTTACATAAATGCATAATCCATGTGGTGACGAAGTAAGAATACAATTCACCACCCCCTATCTTACTCGTGGGTACGAGACGACTAAGGGATATAAAACGCATATAACATCTATGTAAGAGAAGGAAAACTCGAAACAAAACCCTATACTAACACGTTTGACCAGCGCGGTATAGTAGGTTAATTTCTCTCCCATTATCGAGGAGGCCCGAGCCCAACGGTGGGACATGTATAGGCTGTGATGATGATGATGAAATGCTCTATATTAAACAAAAGCTCTATATTACACAAAAGTATTTGATATACATTATTAAAATATTTCCCTATAATATCTTTGTCTGCACAGATGGCGTAGTGGTTAAGATATCGATCTTTCGTGCCAGTGCCGTGGGTTCGATTCCTACGCAGGACAATGCTTTGTGCGACAAAGTATTGTTCTGAGTCTGGGTGTAATTTGTCTGCGTTAATTGCATGTTTGTAAAGTCCCCCGCAATACAAGGATTATTTCCTTAGTGCAGGGTGGTGTACCTACTATTTCGGTGGGTCTATGGGGTCACGCGCCGCCTTTCCGTCACCCCGGACCGATTTGGCGGGGCGAGACGCATCCATAGTCCACCAATAAAAAAAAAAAAAAAGGGTGTACTATGTAAAAAAAAAAAAAATTCTGTCGTGTATATATTTTTTTTTATTGCTGATAGTGGCAGACGAGCAGACAGCACACCTGATGGTAAGTGCCACTGCCGCCCATGGACCTTTGCAATACTAAGAGTATAACTAGGCCGCTGCCTACCAATACAAACCTCAAACCCACCTCAGTTGGGCTTCCGGCTCTCTCGCTCATCGAACGAATCGCAATACTACCCCGGACGGACCGGCTCGCGGCTGAACACAGAGAACTGTCCACAGCGTAGTCCAACCACTATTGTATGCATATACATATATTTTCGTAAATTATAGGGGAAGGCGAGGCGCCTTTGCATCTAGAGAATCATTCTGGATGGTTTGGACGGGTTGTAGGACTACAGTAGCCTGTCAAAAAAAATATGACGATCACAGTTATAAGTTCTTCTGGCCATTTAAATAGTAGTGAATCTTCAGCTTATTTTCACTACTTCTAAAAAAAAATAAGCGAACTAATCCTTACTTCCTTACTAATGTTATAAATGCGAAAGTAACTCTGTCTGTCTGTCTGTCGCTCTTTCACACCAAAACCACTGAATCGATCTAAATGAAATTTGGTACACAGATAGTCTAAAGCCTAATAAAGTACATAGGCTACTTTTTAATGCGAAAAAGGGTTGTAAAGAGCGATGAAAAGTTGTAAGGAAGTATCGTCATTTTTAAAGCCAGCATCTTGAAATTTATTTTTAGGCTATTGATTAGACATAAATAAATATGACATTAACATGTAAAAATTTACCCCTAAGGGGTAAAATAAAAATAGGGGGTGAACAACTTTATGTTAATACTAATATAATAATAATCTATATATAAATATAATAATAATCTAACGGAAAGTAACATTTTACGCGGGCGAAGCCGCGGTCAGAAGTTAGTGTTGTTATAAATCTTCCTTTTTACAAATTTTAATCTTACTTTAATGAAAACATGAAAAAATTTGGAAAAATCTTAGAAAACCTATCCTTTACAGAAGTGTATAGCACAAATCGTGCCAATGAAGCTTATGATAACTTTAATGAAACATTTTCTCTTTTCTACAATCTATGTTTTCCAAATATATGGTTGAAAATAAAAACAGAAAAAAAATGTAAATGGATTTCCCGTGGCATAAAAAAGTGCAGTAAAAAGCAAAGACAGCTATTATGGCAATTTCGATTGAACTCTACTAAACAAGCTAAAATTAAATTTCAAAAATACACAACATTATATAAGAATATCATAAAATTAACCCAAAAGGCACAAAATGACTACTTTATAAAATCCTCATTTAATAAATCTAAAGCCACGTGGCACATAGTTAACAAACCTGACAATAACTTACCAAAAGCACAGATAGCGACTATTAAAAGTAGAGATTTGATCTTGACTAAGCCTCAAGAAATAGCGAATACTTTTAATGATTATTTTATAGATGACATAGAAAATAATATATCTGACATTCAATATAATTATAAACTATCTTACTTGACATCTCAATCAATGTTCATGCGACCTATCATAAAAGATGACATAAATATTGCAATAAAATCCCTAAAAAATACATATACAGTGGGCAGTGATGGCGTGTCAACGCATGTCCTTAAATATGTCAGTAATTATATTTCTCCAGTTTTATCATATATTATGAATCTATGTATAACACAAGGCATATATCCTGAAAAGTTGAAAAATACAATCATTAAACCAGTATTTAAAAAGGATGATAGAAAATGTATGAAAAATTACAGACCAATAGCAAAACTTTCAATATTTTCAAAAATATTCGAAAAAATAATATACGATGCATTATACAGAGTGGAGACGTCAATACGACAATAAATGAAAACACCGTCAATACTAGTGTATAGGAGTATTTTGAAACTATTAAAAAAGTCCTCGCATGCATATTTAAAAAACAATTTTTTCAAACAAACTTTTTATCATAAATATTGAAACAAAATAGAACACCGTTTGTAAATATTAGTTCACTAACCTGTGGTCGGCACGCGAGTGACCTTGTGGTATCATATGTTACAACTTCGAAACGTAGGTAAATACATACACTTAATGTTTGGGCGCTATTCATTCTCACTCGATTATTTTATTAAAATAATCACGATAACTTTAATAATTCACTTGGTCGTTAAACTTTTAAATTTTCGATATGTGCGCCATGGACCCGAACGCACAAATTATATCGTCTTAAAATATTATTTCGAACTCTTGTTAACAGGTCGCCATTGACGGCGATGTATTTTAACTTGTCGAAAGATCGTACAATTCCTTTTTTTAAGTTCTCCACATTATCAACCTCTGTCAAATTTGCGAGAAAAATAATTTAAAATTTGTTCATCTAGGGTGACTCTTACACGCGAAGGAGCACTATCCATATGAGGCAGTAAGGATTGATTATCCCGTAACCTCTGGACAGCTTGCACAATAGTCCGGCCATTGGTAGTACAAACACGTGTGTTTCCATATCTCTTTCGGTACGTACGTATGGTTAAAGCTGCATTTCCGTGATATTCTCCATAAATTAAAATCATATCTGTATACCCGAAGCTGTGTAATTATAACGAGGCATTGTAAATGAGAAAGAAATACTATTCTAACACAAAGTAAGCGTCTAATAACGCACATTCACGTCACAGGATCACGGTGGCACACTGACCTACATACCTATTATAATAGTTTTGAACATGAGACCGAGGTCTTCTTCCATTAAGCCGCATTAGGTAGTTTTAAATTTCTCATCTAAGTCTGATGACACGGTTTATAAAGACTTAGGAATAAGGTATAATATGCATTGATTTGTATTACGTTTGGGGAAGACTTGAACTGGTAAACATGGCGATATGTAGGTACTAGTTTCATATTAGTTTATACCGATGCGGCGCGGGAGCTCATTTGATAGGCGAATAATTGTAAATTTTTATACAGAGTGTGGAAATTGTTAATAATTCAAAGTAATGTGCTGCGGCTAAACTATACGACATATTGTATTCAAAGTTTGTATACAGGCTGGGTAAGTCATCAGATACACTAGATTAAAATTATTGTCGTATGGTCGTCTCCACCTTGTATACCTACCTAAGTAAATATAACATACTATGTCATGAACAAAAAGGTTTTCGAAAAAATATGTCCACTAACATGGCTATATTTGAATTATTACATAGTGTTATAACATCGATTGATGAAAGAAATCCGATTTGTGCAATATATACAGATATGACTAAGGCTTTTGACTACGTAAACCACAACACATTACTCTATAAACTATATACGTATGGAATAAGAGGTAATGTTCTAGAGCTTATAGAATCCTATCTAATAAATAGATTACAACAGACAGAGATAACAAGACTATGTTCTATAAATCAAAGAGAACGAACATTTTTATCGAGACCTCGAATAATTAAATATGGCGTTCCACAAGGCAGCATACTTGGGCCACTGCTGTTCCTAATATATATAAATGACCTTCCAAAGTCAACACACCAACAAATGGTCCTGTTTGCTGATGACAGTACTGCCATAATACTTTATTAATTTAATTTAATGAATTTAATGAATATAATGATTATCAAAATGACATTAATAATGCTCTTATAAATATAATTAATTGGTTTAATAGAAATAATCTTATAATTAATCTAAATAAAACAAAAATTATGCATTTCTATTAAAGAAAAGTAGCACCTAACATAGTTGTAAATTGTAATAACTGTACTTTAGAGCAAGCAAATAGTACAAAATTCTTAGGTCTTTATATCTAAGCGATCTACAAATCACGGTGGTAATTTTATTTTATACTATACATTATATTATCTTCCGTGTCGCAACAGAGTAAGAATACATTTCACTACCCCCTCTCTTACCCGTGGGTGATCGTACGAGACGACTAAAGGATATAAAACGCATATAACAAAAGAAAGAAAACTGGAAACAAAACCCTATACCAATACGTCTGACCATCGTGGTATAGTAGGTCAATTTCCATCCCATTATGGATTTATACTTAACTTATATTCATCTTGTTATCTATACATATCTATACATATAATAAAAAATCGGCCAAGTGCGAGTTGTACTCGCGCACGAAGGGTTCCGTAAAACTAAAAATCTCGTTTGGTCAACAATTACATTCCCAAGGAGGGTTGACGTCTGGCAGGGGGCCGGTCATAAAACTATTGCCAATAACTTTTACATTATGTACTATGAAAGAAGAGTACATATTGTATCGATCCCAAGTAATTGGGTTATTTTTTTTTTTTTTAGGGGTGTGTTATGGTCGGCGCTCTTCTCGCACCACTCCGTCCGGGGCGACAGAGGGGCGTACGCACGCATACCCGTAACCCACCCACGAACCTCGCCTACGTCGTTGGACCGGCCACTGGAGCAGCGTGAACTAGTCGTCAGTGGCCAGCCCGACGGAATACCCCCTGAGAGGTACCCTCCCCTTGAGCGACGTAATTGATTTTTTCACAGCTCCAAGGGACAGTAGACCTGAGTATTTGATATAAATTTCAGCTTGATACCTTCACGCGTTCCTGAGAAAAAGAGTCTTGACAGACAGACAGACAGACGGACAGACGGACGGACGGACAACAAAGTGATCCTATAAGGGTTCCGTTTTTTCCTTTCGAGGTACGGAACCCTAAAAATGTAAAAGTTCGCTGTCTGTACATGGAAGATATATGAGAAAAATATTACTGGGACCTTTATCAACACAAATAGAACCCAAAACATCGATTTAGACGCGGCTTTCGCTAATATATTGTGGTAAGCTTCTCTTAACGTTTATTTCATGTCAATTGGTTTATAAATAAAAAAGTTATGTCAATTTAAAAAATATTCGGAGAAAACAATCTTTATCGATTCTTTTCAAATTACGTACAAATTATCTTCAGTAAAAATAAATAAACACGTATTTCAGCATTTGTTAATTTTCACCCTCTGGGGGTGTAAATTAGGCCTGCGAAGCGGGTTGGACGACTCATTAAGTCATTAGCGCCAAGCCGATATTATTGAAGCTTCCAACTTGAAATTTTGACAGTGGTTTCTTTCTATGACGTAGATATTTACTAACAAAAGATTGGCAAACAGAGTGGCAAAGTTTGTATGGGGAGAAAAAAATCTTTATTGATTCTTTTCAAATTACGAGTAGAATCAAATATTCTATGGTAATATCCGGCATTTGTCAATTTTCACCCTCTGGTTGTGTAAATTAGGCCTGTGAAGCGGGTTGAACGACTCATTACCGCCAAGCCGAAACTATTAAAGCTAGAAACATTAAATTGTGACGCACGTTTCTTTTTATGACATAGAGATTCAATTTGAAAAGATTTTATGAATTCCGCCCCTAAGGGTAACTAACAAAGTGGCAAAGTGTGTATGGGGAGAAAATTTCTTTATCGATTCTTTTCAAATTACGTACTTCGGTAAAAATAAATAAACGTGTTTCTCTCTCCCTCTCCATCAACCCTGCATGAGTGCCGTCGTGGCGACCAGTGCCGGCGTGAGAGCTCACACGATACACATAGTAGACGGCAATAGGTTCTTGCCTAAGGGTTTAAGATACAGGTAAGTTTAGCTTCAAAAATGCTCCCTCCCCATAACTCAAATAATAAATCATATCTAACGAAGTCGCAACTCTGCTGGTGAAACAAAACAGTCAAATAAAGGGTGGAGATAATTATATTTTTATCCCATGGTCATACCGTAAATAATATATTAAAGGCAATATAATTTGTAGAATGAATAGGACTTTGAGCAACCTTTTTATTTAGTGACCGGCTATGGTATATAGACGCACCCCGCCCAATCCGTTCGAGGTGACGGGTGATCCCATAGCGCGCCATACATGTACATCTTACGTTATGCGGGCGGGCCACCGCAACCGGGTACCATTTCGAGTCGAAGCCCTCATGCAGTGAATCCGCCCAAAGCACCGACGGTAGAGCGTGTCAACGTAGAGTATTTTCTCTCGGACCCACCCACCCTATTGCCTAATTCCGTTAGACAACTAACTCGCAGAAGGCGGCGACCGCATCCGCGTGGACGAAGTCGTGGGTGAAAGCTAGTTAACTATATAGATAGATAGATATTTACGTGCTGTGTGGTAGCGGCTACGAATACTACCAACCCTTACTTTGCTTGTGGATGTTGTAAAAGACGACTAAGAGCCTTATAACGACTTGGGCTAACTCTATCTAATGCCGTTTGGTCAACAATTACATTCCCAAGGAGTGTTGACCTCTGGCAGACGGCCGTTCATAAAACTATTGCCAATAACTTTTACAATATGTACTATGAAGGAAGAGTACATGTTGTAATTGGGAAAAGAGTAGGAGAATGATTAGATAAATATTTACGTAGACTTTAAAATATTAGTCTTACTCTGTATTGATTGCACTGTGTGGTAGCTATGAATACTACCAGCACTTACGTTGCTCATGGGAATCTTGAAACAGGACTAAAAAAGAGTTAAACAATTCAATATAATGCCGTTTGGTCAACAATTACATTCCCGAAGAAGATTAACTTTAGGCAAGCGGTCGGTTGGCCACCGGAGACAAAGATCGGGTACCGGTGGCCCGCTCGCACGGCGAAAAGAGGAGTTGCACGGTGGGTCTATGGGGTCACGCGCCGCCTCTTGCGTCACCCCGGTCCGATTTGGCGGGGCGAGACGCATCCATAGTCCACCATATAAAAAAAAATGGCAAGCGGTCGGTCATAAAACTATTGACAATTTTTTTTTGCAATATGTTTAGTGCAAAAAGGATACTTAATTGCATCGTCCCCAAGCAATTGGGATAAAGAGCAAGATGATACAGTAGATAAATTTGCTAATTTAAGATCTCTGATCTTCTCAAAAGAACCTTAGACTATCCAAATTTTCAATAGCTTGATACTAGAAAAACAAAAACATAAGGGGGATTTTACAGAATCTATCCAAGGACATAACAAATTATTAGAATAACGAAGAAAAAAAACCTTGCACACAGACGCTAGACTTTCGCTTACGTCATATCCGCTTTACAAATGCAAATGGCGTAATGCAGCTGACACTTAAATTGTTCCTATGTTGAATTTAAATTATCACATCAGTATAATAGTTTTTACTGTTGGGGAACTAGTTAATTTTTTTCTTTCTTTAGATAACAATGACCTGCATTGATAATTATCTTGCTTTTTTCCCAATTACTTGTGGTTGATGCGATATATACTCTACTTTTGAAATAAAACTACTTTTACGGATACTATCGCGTTTGTATTTGATTTTTTTAATTTCCCGTCGTTTCGAACACTTTTCAGTGATCATGGTCACGGGAGGACTAAGGTGTCTTACGTCCAACAATTTATCGTTATTACAGTGATTTATATCTACCCGATACATAGGACACGACGATGACATGCGTAGGACGACCCCCCCACTAGGTGGACTGACGACATTACCAAGGTCGCAGGAAACCGCTGGAAGCAAGTGGCGCGCGATCATGTTGAATAGCATTCTCGTGGGGAGGCCTATGTCCAACAGTGGACGTTTACAGGCTGATGGATGGATATTTACGCAATAGAATATCAATTATTAAATTTTGATTAACATTTTTACTTTATAAGAAGCAGAAATGTGTCCAAAAAGGCACGTCTAGCTGTGCATAAGGGAGTATTAGTACCTACCCTCATGTATGGTAGTGAAAGTTGGATTTGGCAGAGAAGACATGAAAGTAGAATAAATGCTGTAGAGATGAGAGCTCTTCGTAGTATGTGTGATGTGAGCCTGAAAGATAAAATTAGGAATAGTGTTATAAGAGAGCGCTGTGGTGTGAATGAAGAAGTAGTGACAAAGATCAAAAAGAGTATGCTGAGGTGGTTTGGACACTTAGAAAGAATGAGTGAAGAGAGGTTGACGAAGAAAATATATAAAGCAAGCGTGAGTGGGACGAATACAAGGGGAAGACCTCGACATAATTTTCTGGATCAAATTAGCGAGGTATTGACGAGAGGTCATATTAAGAGTATGCGTAATCGTAGAGTATGCATGAAGACTGTTATGAGTGTGAATGAAGCGATGGAAGTATGCCAGGATCGTGGTTTGTGGCAATCCGTAGTCTCTGCCTACCCCTCTGGGAAATAGGCGTGAAGCTATGTATGGTATGTATGTATTTTTAATATATTTATTGCCAGTATAAAAAGAAAATGATTCTGTATGATATTATAATCATAATTATGATTATAATATCATACAGAATCATTTTCTTTTTATACTGGCAATGAATATATTAAAAATGTGGGTCAAAATTTATTAAACATTTCATCATCATCATCTCAGTCCATATACGTCCCGCTGTTGTGTTCGAGCGTCCTTCATAATGGGAAGGAAATTGACCCATTACACCACGCTGGTCAGACGTGTTGGTATAGGTTTTTATTTAGAGCTTAACTTCTCTTTTTTAGATGTTATATGCGTTTCATATCCCTTAGTCGTCTCTTATGATCACCCACGGGCAAGATAAGGGGTGATGAATTGTATTCTTACTCCATCACCACACGGAATTAAACATTTAATTTATGATAATTATTATATTGTGGCAATTGGCTAATTTGAAAAAACTAACGTAACTGTTAAGCTCTTCTGCCATCGTACATATTCTGACAATAGTTTTATGACTGCTTGACATCAACACTACTTTAGAAATGTAATTAGTGATCAGACATTCTTCTTCTTATTTTATGTATTGGCAATCAGCTACTTAAATGAGCCATTGTTGCCAGTGTCGAGTTATAATTATCTTCAAGTTTTTAGTGTCTTCAGATTAGTCATTGTCCGTCAGTAAGTCAAATTGTCGCCATCCACAGTGCTATGGCCACATTGTTAATGGTATCTTGTGAGAATTTTGATGAAAAACGAAAACGTTGTAAAGCACTTTCATATGATATTCACTACATCTTAGCAGTTCCGTCACATCACATTACATAAAATGCCATCAAAATTATCTAATATAATACGTTAAAACACTAAGATAACGAATATAATACAAGAGCACCACATGACGTTTTAGATTCCCGCCAAAAAACCCCCGATCAGACATTATCATATGGAGTTGTCCCAAGTCTGTTTGTTTTTTTTGTGTGGTTTAGTTGTTAGCCTCAGATGGCTATGACAACTTTACCCGGACTGTGGGTTAGCGCTGAGGGCTCTCAACCCGAGCCCAAGTCTATGTAATGCTCCTAATCTTTTATTACTACACTCACAACCAATGTAAGGGTTGGTAGTACTCGTAGTGGTCAACATACAACATTGACAAATAACGTCATTAGTTATAAATAAATACTCGGCATAAAGGTTTTTGTATCCATGCCGTAAACTTTAAAAAAATATTTATAAAACACGATTACGAAATGAAAAATGATGTCACAAGCGGGATTCGAACCCGCGCCTATTGGGATGCCGGCCCAATCGTGCTGCCACTACACCACCGTGACTAATTGTAGGACATGTAAATTTCACTTCGTATCATATTTACGTCTTAAGGTGACGGTATGCTATCTACCCGACAATGTTTACACATTGTTATAGGCTTAATACTTAAAACTTTACAGTTAGAATTGTATTAAACGATGACACA
The DNA here is from genome assembly GCA_905163515.2 of Lymantria monacha. Classification (NCBI taxonomy): domain Eukaryota; kingdom Metazoa; phylum Arthropoda; class Insecta; order Lepidoptera; family Erebidae; genus Lymantria; species Lymantria monacha. The sequence goes on from LR991104.1 coordinate 5,290,345, forward strand.
ACCTTGTTATTTAAGGACATCATTTTTCATTTCGTAATCGTGTTTTATAAATAATTAAGCATATTAAATGCTAAATTTCAGTAATTTAAAAAATTATATTATATTAAACTCCAAAATAAACCACCACTACCTCTGCCTTGTTAATAAAATAAAAAGTTATTTAAAAAAAATATTTTTTTTAACAACTTTCGTTCAGATCTTACTTTTGTCTAACAGTTCGTTAAACGAATCACGTACTAACATGAAATTAATTCAAAAAACGTTTACTATCGTACTTTTTAATGTACTAAATAAAATGCTGTTTCATCAAAAAAGTATTTGAAGAATTTAAAAGAAATAACGCTTTGGCCTAGTTTGGATGGAGGCGTAATGCAAGTGAAAGCTTCGAGAAAAACAAAAATCTAACCATAGATTTGCAATGTCATTTTTAATTTTAAATTACTATTCAAATTTTTCGAATGCGAAACTAACGATATTGGTACTCAATTCGCCGATTCATCTTATATTTTTTATAAGAGTTTAATGACTTTCGCCAAATCTTTATTTATCAGTCATCATTACAGATAAAATCATTGTCTATTAGTAAATCATCCTGTCGTTCTTTAATAGATCTAATACTATTACTAAAGATTATCGCAGAGAATTTAGCTTTACAAATGTTAAAGCACTTTTATCTTATATTTACTACATTTTAGCACTTTCGCCGCATTATATTACATTAAATACCAATTAATGCATATAATAAAACATCTTAAAACTCTAAAATATCAAATATAATGTCCTATCAACGTGAAATTTTGACATTTCTGTCAAAATTCAATCATAGGTTCACGAAAACAGCAAGGAGCCTATCTGAATGGTAACTGTTGTCCATACATCTTCGTAGTACACTCACAATCAGGTCGCTGCCTATCGTAATTTGGTGTTTGTACTTCCAGTTTCTCGCTTACTGAACGAATTGCAGTAATAAATTACAATTATTTACACGTGAATTTTCTGCAAGAGTGCGGGCAGGCGAGCCAACAAATTTATGATGATAGAAAATTGTTAACAGCGTGGCTCTAGCACCAAGCAGTGTACTTTTATAAGATCCTTGTATTATGGTAGGTGTAGTGTATGCGAATAATGGAATTAGGCATACATAGGCTGTCTCGTGTGCCACGGATTGGCGGCAAAAAGGGATGACAGGAGCTGTCATCAATGTCAGGTAAAGACACTCTTACGTGTGTGTGGGCCGGTAGCGGTCTACCGGTGTGTGAAAAGTTAAGATTATTATAATAATACCAATCCGTGGGCATTGTCGAGCCAGTGTTTAGGTGTTCCAAGTCAGTAAATAAAGACTAAACAAACACTATAGTAGGACTTTACAAACAACGTTAACGGATACAAATTACTCAGATTCAGCAAATGAATTGCGTTTCATACAGTGGCCCTTTTTTTCCAACAGACCTCGAACGTGTCCTCGTCGCAATCGCAGTGGTGGCAGGACAGTGTCGTCTCCCTCATCACGACCGTGTGCAGGTACTTGCTGAAGTAACCATGCCCCGTCAAGCCCTGCACCAGTCGGAAGGAAAGGACCCCGTGCTGTCGATCCAACCACTCCATCAGCATCGACTGGAAGGCCTCGATGGTCCGAACACCGAACCGTGAGCGTCGCTCCGCCAGGCGGCCATCTCACTGAGCAAGGCGGTGCCGCCCTCTGCTCTCGTCCCCGACATCCGCCGGTACAGTCCGGCGAGCATCTCTGCCTCCAAGTCCCACAGGGTTTAAATTACTGAAATTTAGCATTTAATATGCTTAATTATTTATAAAATCCGATTACGAAATGAAAAATGATGTCGCAAGCGGGATTCGAACCCGCGCCTATTGGGATTCCGGCCCAATCGTGCTGCCACTTCATTTTTCATTTCGTAATCGGATTTTATAAATAATTAAGCATATTAAATGCTAAATTTCAGTAATTTAAATAACAAGGTTGTGTGATCGTTTAATACATTTCTAACTGTAAAGTTTGAATTATTAAGCCTATAACAATGTGTAAACATTGTCGGGTAGATAGCATACCGTCACCTTAAGACGTAAATACAATACGAAATGAAATTTGCATGTCCTACAATTAGTCGCGGTAGTGTAGTGGCAGCACGATTGGGCCGGAATCCCAATAGGCGCGGGTTCGAATCCCGCTTGCGACATCATTTTTCATTTCGTAATCGGATCCCACAGGGTTGTTCCGGCTAACAGGCATGCTGCCTCCGTCGCCACTGTGCGGTATCCGCGTATGGCCCTGACCGCCATGGATGTGCAGAATAGAGTGTCCTGCATGAGAATCCCACGACATTTGGCACGGTAGATTAATATCTTAATCACTAAGCCATCTGTGTAGTGGATTTAAGTGGTATATGTCGGCGTTTCGCCAGGAAATTGGGATTAAAAATAATTGACAAGTATTGCCGATAGAGGGCGATTTGCGCTCATATATACATATAATATATAGTGACGTATAAGGCTTGGTTTCTTTTTTTCCTCAGAAAAAGCAATTGCCAATGCGTACAAATGATATCATCCTCATCATCATCACAGCCCATATATGTCCCACTGTTGGGCTCAGGCCTCCTTCGTAATGGGAGGGAAATTAACCTACTATACCAAGCTGGTCAGACGTGTTGGTATATGGTTTTGTTACGAGTTTTCCTTCTCTCGCATAGATGTTATATGCGTTTTATATCCCTTAGTCGTCTCGTACAATCACCCACGGGTAAAATAGGGGGTTGCGAATTGTATTCTTACTCCGTCACCACACGGATAACCCTCATGGGCTTTACACAAGAACTTTTACTTTTCAAAATAAATATGGCGCGTAACAGAAAAACGTTACAATATAAAATTTCTCCCATTTGTTGATAAAAAAGTTTCACTTCAAAAAGACAGATAAGTTAAAAAAAAATACATAAATTATTTATGATACTGAAGTTAACAGACATGTGACAATTTATTATTATTTTATTTATCATTTACTATTAGTCAATACTATAAATGAAAATGAAAGAAAAATTTCGTGCCATTCTCGACGTAGTACTAAACATAGCTGTTCGTTTACGATACGCTGTATGGGATTCCTTCGCCTGTCCGAATGGACGAACAAAAAAATGTAAACGAACCCAATTTTCATAAGGTATACATACACTAATGACTAAGCAGTTTAGTTTTTCATTAATTGCAATTAAACGACAAAGAATTACCAAGCCATTTTCGAAAAGAAACTGCGCGTTGCGATTATGAAGCTTTTAAATAAATAAGTATTTTGATACATTGAGTTTTACGGTCGTGATCCTGCCAGATACAAAAAAAATATCCGACGTCCTCGAATATTTTTTTAATCAACTATTTTCTCACTTTAAACAAAATAATTGCTTTTAAAAAATATCAAATACGTTTAGACGAATGTTTTTTTTTTGACATATGTATAATAATATTATTCTATGTAGTGCAATGTGAGAAAAATACAATCATTTTTAGGTTTGAAAAGTGCTTGATTTTCATATATCGAGAGTAGAGCAAGACCTCAACGCTTCGCTTATGAGGCGTGCAAAAGAAGTTAAATTGATTACATGTTGAATTTTAAACTCAAATAACTATTAAAGGAGTGAACTTACAAGAAAAACGTAAGAGATATTTTATTTAGAGCGTTCAATTTCCTTTAAAAGTATGTATCGTTCATTCCGATATACTTATCAAAAATGAACTATAAAATTCCAAAGTTGAAAATTCTTCTTCCCGTGTTATTTAAATGGAAAATAGAAATTCACGATGAGCGACCTTTTAGTATTAATATTAAGAGCTGCCGTTTTCACAGGCTTCTTTTTTCGTGATTAGGAGGATATTTCACTGCGGGTTTAAAAAAAAATAGTCGATTTTTTTGAACCGGTCTAATAAATATATATTACCTTTATAGAGTTGACGTCTGGCAGGCGGCCGGTCATAAAACTCTTACCAATAACTTTTACAATATGTACTATGAAAGAAGAGTACATATTGTATCGACCCCAAGTAATTGGGATAAGAGTAAGAGAATGATAATACTTTTACGTTATCGATAAATAAATCTCGGGATTTACGGCTTGGTTACTAAGACCTTTGAGCCAAATCTTTGTTTATAAATTAACTTCATTTAAAGTCATCGTCCGTCAGTAACTCAAATAGCGGCCTTCTACAATGCTATGGCCACACTGTTAAAGGTATCTTCTGAGAATTTTAGTGAAAAACGAAAACGTATGTAAAGCACTGTTATATCATATTCATTATATCTCAGTACTGCCTGTGCATCAGATTTCATAAAATGCCATCAGAATTACTTAATATAACACGTTAAAACACTAAGATATTAAATATAATACAAGAGCAACACATGACACTTTTCCTTTCCCGCTAAAACTTCCGATAAATGAATGTAATTTGCCATGAAGAATCTAGAAAGTTTCAGAAATAGAAAACATTTAAAATTTATTACAAATGTTACTATTTTCCTTAACATCTTGACAATAAAATGGCAATACATTTAAATTAACTCTATTTAAGCATAACAGTCTTATCTTTAAATACATAAAAACACTAGTTGGATATATAAAAACAACGAAATAAAGTAAACAAGTTTGAATTTAAATTATCTATAAGGAATTTTGATGTATTAATACCAAATTTTTAACAACGAGTATAACACAATTGAAATAAAACTACTTTTACGGATTCTAATGCATTTGATTTTTGATTTCTCGACGTTTCGAACACTTGGTCACGAGAGTACTGTAAAGTGACTGTGAACGTTATAAAATACAAACGCGATAGTATCTGTGAAAATAGTTTTATTTCAAACGAATACAAAATTCAAGTAATACCTAAATTAAGATAAATATGACATTTATTATTATTATTGATCATTCTATTCTTATTCCAATTACTTATCGACCCTAAAAATGTCAACCGAAAACAAATTTTCAGCACCAGTTTAGTTAGTTAGTTTATAGAATAAACCAGTTTTTTTAGAAATCCATTATATATAAAAATAAAATATGCGTGCGTGCACATATTAGAAGTGCAACTTTGGCAAACTGTTTTTAAATCTCGTTTACATACATCAACCATTAGCGTGTGCTCTCTCCCTCTCTCTCTCTCTCTCCCCCCCTCTCTCTCTCTCCCTCTCTCTCTCCCTCTCTCTCTCTCTCTCTCTCTCTCTCCCTCTCCCCCTCTCTCTTCCTCCCTCTCTCTCTCTCCCCTCTCTCCCTCCCTCTCTCTCTCTCTCCCTCTCTCTCTCTCTCCCTCTCTCTCTTTCTCACACTCTCTCTCCCTCTCTCTCTTCCTCACACTCTCTCTCTCTCAAAAATCTCTCTAAAAATGTGACGGTAAATTTCTTTCCAACGCCGATAAAGAAGTTTCACTTCAAAAAATGTGATGTAACTAAAAATTTAAGGTTCTCGGAATTTTTCCTTTACGGGAAGTACCCTGTAGGTTTTGATTCCCTTGCGAGTGTAAGAAATTTACGACATAAACGGCTGTATCTTTTGATTACGTTGGCTTAGAAGTTTGATTTTTTTCACAGCTTTAAGGGACAGTGGACGTGAGTATTTGATATAAATTTCAGCTTGTTACCTCCACGGGTTTTTGAGAAAAATGGTCTAGACAGACAGACAAACAGACGGACGGACGGACAACAAAGTGATAAGGGTGTTTTCGTTTTTTTTTTTTCGAGGTACGGAACCCTAAAAAATGCTAAAAATGATAACTACACGTTATTCAAATTACTGAAATTTAGCATTTAACATGCTTGATTATTTATAAAAACCCTATTACAAGAGAAAATGATGTCACAAGTAGGATTCGAACCCACAGCTATTGGAAACTTTGGAACCCCACTTGTGACATCATTTTTCGCTTATAATGGGGTTTTTATAAATAATCAAGCATATTAAATGCTAAATTTCTGTAATTTGAATAACAGGGTTGTGTCATCGTTAAATACAATTCTAACTGCAAAGTTTGAAGAATTAAGCTTGTACAATGTGTAAACATTGTCGGTTAGATGGCACACGTCTCCTTAAAGTCGTAAATATAATACGATGCGAGAATTGAATGTCCTACAATAGTTCACGGTGGTGTAAGTGGCAGCACGATCGGGATGGATTTCCAATAGGTGTGGATTCGAATCCCACTTCTGAGTTCTGACATAATTTTTCGCTCGTAATAGGGTTTTTATAAACTACACGTTATATTAAACAATGAATAAATAAATTAAATCGTAATTTTGGTTTGAAAAATTAATTTAATCCATTGCATTGCTCTGTAATCGGCTTCTACTTAACAGTATTCCAATGGCGGGAATATACTCGGAAGGTACAGAATAGAATATATTTTCGTATTTAAATATAAGTTTCACACTTATATTATAAATATATTATTATTTAAGTCATTTCATTGTATTTAAGTGGTTTTATGAGTATTTATAGATACTAAAATATATAAATTAGTAGCGTGCAGTCAAAACTCCTTCTTCTTCTTCTTATGTATTGGCAATCAGCTACTTATACGAGCTAGTGGTGCCAGTGTCGAGTTATGAATATCTTCACGTTTTTAGTCTTTCAGGTTAGCCATTGTCTAAGTTCAATTGTCGCCATCAATAGTGCCATGGCCACACTGTTAATGATATCTTCTGGGAATTTTGATGAAAAACGAAAACGTTGTAAAGCAGTTTTATATGATATTCATTACATCCCAGTAGTTCCTCCGCTTCATATTACATAAAATGCCATCAAAATGATCTAATATAACACGTTAAAACACTAAGATATCGAATATAATACAAGAGCACCACATGACGTTTTCGAATGTCCGTCAAAATTGTTAACACTCCTTTAAAAAATAATTGTTAATTAAATGCCATCAAGGGAGGCAATTCTCAATACCCACGAAATAAAAATTCATATTCGAACCTTTCACGAGCGGGATTAGTCCATTCTCGATGAGTCTTACATATACGAAGGCCCAATTCTCGTTTTCTCGGTGATTAATTTAATAAGAGTTCTCGTTTCTAAATAGTAGATATTTCTATTTAGTAGTGTTGTGTATTTATACTGTATACAACCGACGGGTGCGAAATAGCCTGCGCGACAGTCAACTTATGTACGTATGTATGGATAGACCGACGGAGATAAATAGATGGAATGAGACGCGATAGACGGCTATGAGTGTTGATGGACGGGGACGTATAGTATGAGTAGGAACAGGTCCCTATCCCTTATCCCCATGAGTGGTGACGAATGATATGAGTGGAGACGGATCCCCAACCATCAACCCTATGAATAGTGTCGGATGGAGGTGGATAGTATAATAGGTGACGGATGGGGAAAATGTGATGGGAAAGGCCGATGGGGATGGATGAGATAAGCGGGAACAGACGGCGATCGATGTGATGATTGGGCTGGACGACGAATGGTGGGGATGGATAGCGGGGAGTGATATTTTTTACCCTAGATAAAATATAGTTTTAACATGTAACTGTCGATTTGAGTTTGAGATTATTTTTCTCATTGTGAGGACCAGTCGAGACCTAAGCCCAGCCATTCGAGAGCCAGAGTTTGAATAGTATAGGGCTGTGGCATCTCTAGAATAGCACAATTTCATTTACGATTATGAAAAGTTCCACTTCACGTCCCTTCGAGTTTTACAATAGAAATAACATTTCGAAAGAAAAAGCTCTTATTAGAGATTATCTCGAAGAAAACGAGAATTGCCTCCCACAAACATGCAATGCAAGACTCAGTAGTATTCTAAGCCGACATTAAACAGCAGAACAACAAAAAATGCCATATAGCATTATTTTTTTATTAAATTTTCTGATGTATTATATAATATTTTAACGGCATAAATGGCAAATAAAAAACATTACTGCAGCGGCCAGCAAATGAGGAATTGATGGACGAACGTGTAAAAGTGGCCCCGGCTTCGACTCGGCCTACATACGTATGTAGGCCGAGGACTTCCATCAATTCCTAGTTGTCGCCAAGGCTTGTATAGTACTTTTCTCAAATAATGCGCGGAAATTAAGACTATGTAGTAATAAGTAGAACTGTATACATGACGAACAACGAACATCATTTTTCACGTGCTAAAGGGTTCATTTGTTTTTTTTTTTCATCATCAAACAGGTTTCTTTTTTAAGCCAGTTCGAAGTTTAAATAAAACTGATAAATTGCCTATTTGGTTGCCATATTTTGGACTAACAAATCGTTCCATTTTTAAAATACTCGATAGATATGAATTTGCATATATATTTATTTGGCCGCTTAAACACGACAGATGATTTTCATACATTTTTTGCCGGTCGCTGGTCGCATGTATTTGGTCAGTACAGCAATATCGATTTATTTCGAAGAAGGTTGTCAAAATAATGCTCAAATTTCCAAGTATGTTTGAGAAATAAAACATTTTTATTTGTTATCTATGTTACTTTAGATGTTACTTAAACTGTAAAAGTCGTTGGTGACAACTGGCATAACACTACTTTAGACGATATTCTTTAACTAATGACTTTTGATATTTATGCAAGTATTACATATTTGAAATAAAACTTTACAGTGTTCATTAGTCACGGGAGGGCTCCTCACGTGACCATAATCACTGTAAAGTGTTCGAAACATCGGAAAATTAAAAACCAAATACAAACGTGATAGAATCCGTAAAAATAAGTTTTATTTCGAATTCTTTAATTATATAGTTAATTACTTTTGAAGTTATTTTATTTATTTTTTTAATTTTTCATATTTATCTCGGCGATTATAACACCTTCTATTGGGGTCTGGCCTCCTCTAGAATGGAAGGGAAATTGACCAACTATACTCCCCTGGTTAAGCAGGTTAGTATAAGGTTTATCGAGATATTTACCTTCTCTTGCAAAGTATTTTATCTGCATATGAGATATCCTTAATCGCCTTTTACGACAACCATGGTTTGCCCATGAGTTTGGGGTGGTGAATTGTATTGTTACTTTTGCTTTCAAATCTTTGTAATTCGAAATTAGATTCACAAAGAGTTTTTATATTTAACCTCATAATCTCAATTTACATACGGGTTCAAGTCTGTTGGGCTCAAACCTCCTTTACAATGTAAGTAAATTTGAAAAAAAAAAAACACGCTGATCAAACAGATTGTTATATGATATTATTTTGGGTTTTCCTTTTCTTCATCATAATTGTCATTTCAGCTTATTTACGCCCTACTAGATTCGAGCTTCCTGCAAAATGTCTGATAGCGGCTGTACACACTCGACGAGAGCCTCTCGCCGAGAGTTTCGTCCAAGAGATTCTAGGCGAGACCACGCCCTGTACACACTCGTTATGCCAGTTGTACTGTAAACACCCGAGACAATTGGACGTGGAAACTGCTGCTGTTATTTGTCTTTGTGTCTAGAGCTATTATAATTATTTAAACATTTACTATAAAAAGATAATTCGTAAGCCATTGAGAAAAATATAGCATTTAATTAAGAATATACTTTAAATAACTAAATACTTTTACAATCAAATGAAATCTTGTTTTCGTATGTCAAACACTGCGATTTCTAAACTGAAAGCGGCGTGTAGTGTGATTTTGACTTGCTGTTGCCAGGCAATGAGAGAAGTTTAAAGTAGATGATCTGTATAAAGACCTTTTTGCGAAGTATAATAAAGCAAAAAGCCGAGAATATAATGAGCTGTGAGCTACTTCTTTGTAGGTACTAAAAATTCACGTGATGTCGGTGAGGGAGGGAGGATCATAGTCTTAAACCTCACCACGTCTCACCAAGGGGAAGCGGGGTTTAAAAAATGCTAAAAAAAGATCACGTAATTAATGGAGGTCCCCCCTAATTGTTGAGATGTCGAACCCGACACTAAAGAAATAATCTTTGTATTGCTGAGAATTTTACAAACGTAGTTTGACAGGCTCAGAACAATAATAGCCACTAACTTTGCCTATGTAGGTTTAAAATTTATATTTTTTTGTTTTTTTTTAATGTTAATGGAGGCAAACGAGCAGACAGCACACCTGATGGTATGTGTCACTGCCGCCCATGGACCTTTGCAATACCAAGGGTATAGCTAGGCCGCTGCCTACCAATACAAATCCCAAACCCACCCCCAGTTGGGCTTCCGGCTCTCTCGCTCACCAACCGAAGCACAATAGCACATTGCCATTATCAGACGTCGATCTTCTGCGAGAGTGTGGTACTACCCCGGACGGACCGGCCCCCGGCTGTAGACAGAGAACTATCCACAGCGTGGTCCTACCACAATTTAAAATTGCAAGTATTTTTTTTTTTTAATTTATCGCTCTCATGGACAGGCCTTGTGTTCCGTGTTAATTTTCTTCATATATCACTTCTTCAATTTGTAATTAGTCTTTGATAGTCATTGTCCGTCAGGAAGTCATTTCGTTACTATTAATTTGGCGCTGATAACCAAATTAATAGTTTCGTTGGGAATTTTGGGAAAACATGAAAATACACGTAAACCACTATTATACCATATTCACTACACTTCAGCACTTTAATTGTCTCATATTCCACAAAATAAGCAAAATTATTCAATATAACACTAGAAAACACTAAAGAAATGGATATAATACAAAAGCGTGACATGACATTTCCATATTCGTGCCAAAACCCAAGATTTAAATATAATATGTATATAAGGTTTTTTCCTTAATAGCAAGCAATGGCAATATCGATAATTCTGCCAATGACCAATGATGAATCGAGTAATGTGTGTATTATAGAAAAATAATTTTGAATACTTGATTGCGGCAAGGATGTGGACCTCTAAAACAAAAGTTCTAAATAGAATTTCTACATAATTAAATAATTGTTTACCGCTTAAGATAATATTCAATGATATTATTATTAACAAGTAATTGGCTACGAATACTACCAACCCTTACTTTATTCATAGATGTCGTATGTCTTACATCGACCTGGGCCAACTCCATCTGATACTGTTTGTTCAACAATTACATTCCCAAGGAGGGTTGACGAATATGTAAGAAAAGGAGTACATATTGCGTCGACCACAAGTAATTGGGATAAGAGCAGGAGAATAAAAGTACGAGAATAATGATTTTGTTAACAAGCGTAGGATATCGATTATCTTATTACTATATGTTGTTTGAATTGGGTGATACGTGGCGGAAATACATCATTACTTTAAAATGGAAAAAGGATGGAAGACCTACCACTTTCCAACGGTTAACCAATATACCGCACACCTCTAGAAAGGAAGGAATACTAGGTAGGATCAAGATGAAAAAGGATATAAGGAAATCTTACTCCTAGGCCTTCAATTTTCTGCAGAAATGCGAATAATGATTCGACACGTGGTTCTCCTCTAAACCAGGCATCCTCGGGACGGTTCGACTTCAATCATTTCTTTTTTCCTTCCTTTCTAGGTATGCGTCCGATATATCAAAACGAATCTGAAATCGGATTTCAGTCAGAAATCGTATCGTATCGATATTCAACACTATACAAACTGATTTTAGAAAACGTATTTCGGCAGAAACTAAATCAACACATATCAAAACAAAACGACGAAAACGCAAACTAATAATAAATCTAATCATCGCGCAATCGTTTTCTATTGCTAGTTTTGCAAACCAAACCAATATTTGAAAACTTACTAACTATCTCTTTCACTCCGCTAAGCGATCGCTTAGTCAGAATGAGAGAAAGCGAATTTCATTAAAATTCGCCTCCTTTCATTCTAACTAAGCGATCGTTTAGTGCATTGAAAGAGGTGAAGCGAATTGTCATCTGTTTTGGAATTTGGCGGTTTCTAAGAAACTCAGAATGGCAGATGGAAACGAAACAGAATTACAAGAGTCAGGGAATAAGATCTATATTAGAATGCAACTACTTCCATGATAATATTACACAATACTTAATGATAGTAGTTTAAGTTTTGTGTTTGTTAAATAGATTTTTGAATTATGGGAGAGTTTTTGCACACTTGACCTTGGTGAAACGTGCGGTGTGCGCGTAATGTTATTTTTGTGATCTCGTGAACTATATAATTAGATAGGTATTTTACTATTCAATACTATACTAACGTATGTTAGTATCATACATACGATTTGATGATAAATAAGAAATAACTATTTAATGTAAAAAGGTAAGATTTTCGCTTCGTAATCGGGATTAATAAAAAAAAACCATACAAAAAAAATGTACATTATATAATATAATCATGAAATCATTGTAAATATGACGATTTTTAAATACGCAAGAAAGTTTTGTATCATATCCAAAACAAAACATTTTTGCTAGTCTAGTACTCTAGTTAAGCCTAGATAAAGCATGAAGGAAAATCGTACACCTAAATCCAATCAACAAAGAAATTATAGAAAAATTATTTGAATGCGTTCGTTCGATTGCGTTTTTCGTTTGCTACGCTAAAATAACTAAAAACATCGAATATCGATCGAAACTAAAGTAAACCCGCTCCGTCAACCGCTCTGGAAATCGATTTCTGAAATCGGTTTTTAAAATCGATTTAAATATCAGAAATCGAATTTGTATCGGTTTGCGTAAAAATCAGAAAACGCCCATCTCTATTCCTTTCCACTATTTTAAAATAAATATGTATATTAGGACGCTATTTTTTATTTGTCGCCCTTATGGTCAGTCGACCTTACTGCCTTGTCTAACGTGTTAATTTTCTTCATATATTCTTCTTCTTATATATTGGCAATCAGCTACTTATACGAGCTATTGGTGCCAGTGTCAAGTTATAAATATTTTCACGTTTTTAGTCTTTCAAGTTAGCCATTGTCTAAGTGAATTTGTCGCCATCAACATTGCAATGGCCACACTGTTAATGGTATCTTGTGGGAATTTTGATGGAAAACGAAAACGTTGTAAAGCACTTTTATATGATATTCACTACATCCCAGTAGTTCCGCCGCTTCATATTACATAAAATGCCATCAAAATTATCTAATATAACACGTTAAAACACTAAGATATCGAATATAATACAAGAGCACCGCATGACGTTTTCAAATTTCCGTCAAAAGTCCTTCTTCATATATTATTTATCCTTTCTGCATATTGTAATTAGTCTTTAATAATTACTGTCCGTCAGTAAGACGAAGTCGTTACCATTAATTGGGTGCTGATTCGTTGGGAATTTTGGGCAATCACAAAAATACACGTGAACCTCCATTATACCATATTTCCTACACTTCAGCACTTTACCTGTATCATATTCCATAAAATACCAGCATATTCGCGCCAAAACTTCGCTTTGTTTCGGTCTCTTCGTGAAATTTTGTTGCAATTACCTAAAAAAAAAATCCTTGAAAGTTTGGGCCTTTAATATTAATATTAAGTGCTCGACCAAGGCGTGTAAAGATCTCCCATTAAAAAAACACAGAACTATTTATTTATTTTTAAATTTCTATAGCTCAGTGGCATTTCATAGCATCGCTTTGACCATGGATGGGTTTTTTCAGCATTGAATGTTCTACAAAAGTGTCCATTGCGGCTAAACCGTAACTCGTACCGGCGCGGTAGTACAGTCTTCTAAACTTGATTTTTCCATGAAATTTGCGTTTTCTTTTTTCACATTTATCTCGTGAATGACAAGAGCTATAGAAAAAGTGTGAATGATAAACTTATAGAAAATTCAATTGCCTACAAAAAGGTCCCTAGCACCAAATCGTTAAAATCAATATTTTCGGAGAAACCTACTTAATGATAAAGTTTTTGTAATTTCAAATTTTTATAGAAAAGCGCGTCAATTTATTAAAAATATCATATAAAAATATCTTTTATTATCCATCACTACTTTCTGAACTAATTAATTTTTATTATTTTATAATGCGATGCTATGAAATGCCACGGAGTTATAGAAATTTAAAAACAAAAAATAAGAGTTTCTATGTTTTTTTAATGGGGAATATTTATGTGCCTTGGTCGAGGACTTAATATTAAGGGCCTAAACACTTAGTATTATTTTTCGTACTTGTAACAAAATTATACGATAGAACCGAAAAATAATTTTGTTGTAAAAAAAGCACCCTCATGTATATGTTTATTTTTACTTTATTTCCTTCTAACTTCTGCCCGCGGCTTCGCCCGCGTAAAAGGTTCCTTTCCTAAAGTTTTTCATCCCCTATTTTTATTTTACCCCTTAAGGGTAAATTTTTACAACATGTCAATGTCATATTTATTTATATCTAATCAAGGCCTAAAATTAAGTTTCAAGCTTCTGGCTTTAAAAATGACGATACTTCCTTACAACTTTTCATCCGCCTTTACAATCCTTTTTTGCATTAAAAAGTATGTCCTTTATCAGGCTCTAGACTATGTGTTCCAAATTTCATTTAGATCGGTTCAGTAGTTTTGGCGTGAAAGTGACAGACAAACAGAGTTACTTTCGCATTTATAATATTAGTAAGGATTTAATGTCACACTTATGTTAGACAGCTACCGCTGTCATACGCGCGCACACACAAATGAATAGAGAATAGTGGCGTAGTATCACGGCATGACCACATTTGCCTTAGTACCTACCTAACCCAATCTATCATTTCCAGTAGTCGACATAATTTTACTGCCAAGGCGCGCAAAAAGATGTTTCATATCACAAACTTTCAATACCTATCTATTATATACAGGTATAGTATGTTATTAACAAATCGATAGTGCTGTCAAAAATACAACAATCATCAACGATGACTGCTCTCACGACTTTACTTGTGTTCGGGTCGCACAATCGGCGATCATAGATTTCTTACCATATTTCTGTAGTGCGCCTGGTTGCTGCCTGACCACAGCACTGCGCACTCTTATCGTTCTAACTTTTGAAATATTATACCAAACGACACACGGTAAAAGGCAAAAAATATGTACTTTAAATATCGAAAGCAATAAAAGCATTTGTTTGCATAAGAATCAATTTGTTACTATAAAATGTGCATCGGCAATAAATACCAAATTATTTTGAATTTTTAATTTACTATTTTAACGATAAATGCTTAAATATTAAAAATAGATTTATGCTGTCGCGGACTTTTTTGTAGAACTATTTAAGAGGTACATTTCCACAATACATAACATTTGTCTAGCTTTCAAGATCTTTGCAGCGTATGCAAAAATAGCTCGCAGATGGGCGATTTTTTCTGTCTTAAGCGATTTTTATCGTTATATTTTAGCCAATTTACAAAATATCTATATAAATTATAGCCTATGTGTTATTCTGATGTGTAAGCTATATTACTATAAAGTTTCATCAAAATCAATGCGGTAGTTTTTGCGTGAAAGAGCAACAAAGATGTTCACATCCATACATTATTACAAACTTTCACGTTTATAATATTAGTAGGATGAAATTTTGACAAATAAAGTGAATAAGGATTCTAAAAAGTTTTGGAGAGGAATAAGTTAGCAGGAAAGTTTCATAGGAAACAGGACTTTTAGTTCGTTAAACCATTTATATAGATTTTTATTTTGATTATTAATATGTATATAATACAATTAAGAGCATTTTTGTCGGTTTTTTTGTCTCTGTTGCAACAACACCGTAGGAGCAATAAAATTTCGTTACTGTCAAAACGCCTCGACAAAGTGTTCAGAGATTTTTATAGCATTCCTTAGCAAAGTATGAGCATCTTCGTGATCGGTAAATTTACTTTTCGATGTTTAAAATAGTGTTGGTCGGTATCATATGATACAATCTTTAACTCATCATCATTCTCCTACTCTTATCCCAATTACTTGGGGTCGATACAATATGTACTCTTCCTTCATAGTACATATTGTAAAAATTATTGTAAAAGTTATAATATATAGTGTTTTATGACCGGTCGCCTGCCAGACGTCAACCCTCCTTGGGAATATAATTGTTGACCAAACAGCATCAGATGGAGTTGGCCCAGGTCGTTATAAGGCCCTTAGTCATCTTTTACAACATCCACGAGCAAAGTAAGGGTTGGTAGTATTCGTAGCCGTTACCAGACAGCTTTCTTTGCACACAATCTTTAACTCATATTGAATTGAGAATGGTAAAAGATAAAAGAAAGATAAAAATAGAGCAAGGTGTAGAACAAATTATTAGAAAAAGCTAAGATCCTATTTATAATATTTATTGAGACGTCAAAACATTGACACTTAGAATGTCGCGGCTCGACTTTGCCCTAATCGCGGTTCGTCGAACTCAAAACCTTACGGTCTCATTTTAATTCCAACTTTTTGGTCATTTATAATTAACCATAGACAAGCGGAGTGTAATTGGTTAATCTTTTTTTTTTGAAAGCTTTTAAAATTATATGATTAGTTTTGCGGCCATTTTTATTGTGGAAATTTTATTTTAATTATATTAGTCATTGAAATAGGGCTAATGTTTCCTAAATTAAATTAAAATTTTATAATAATTAAAAAGGTTAAGTAAGTAATACTTAACCTTTTTAATTATTATAAAATTTCGCTTTCAATGATTCATATCGAAGTATAATTACGAAATTAAATATTTTTTTAAGTATTTTAAATAATATGTAGTTATTTTTTTTCGACATATCACTGTCCTAATATTATTTAAGGTATTATAGGGAAAAAATTTCTAGAATTGTACACGTTCTAGACCGATTAGCCTATGGCTTTATGAAAGACTTTGATATAGAGACATCCCGCTTGATCCATCCAGGGCAACGGTGGGCCGGCGATCAACCATTACGCCATTTGTGCTGTCTTATTAGCAATATACATTTTACAGTATAAACCTCTGCTATCCGGTCGGTAGTTAGATTCATGCCACCGAAGACAAAGATCGGGTACCGGTGGCCCGCTCGCACGGTGAAGAGAGGAGTTGTACGGTGGGTCTGTGGGGTCACGCGCCGCCTCTTCTGTCACCCCGGACCGATTTGGCGGGGCGAGACGAATCCATAGCCCATCGCAAAAAGAAAAAATAGATGGTGAATCAATAAAATGGAAATGAATCTATCATTTCAAATAAATAATATAAATGATAATAATGGTCTTATAATTACAGATAATAGATGTTTTGATTTGGTTTTTCTTATTTGATTGTGAAGAAAACTCAAGCCTTTCGAAGTTCAGTTCGAAGCTTTAGCAATGGTCAAACAATTCCTCCTGAGATAACCTTTTTTGCAACCTCGCCTCACACTTTAGCGCACAATAAACCCACTAGGTTAAATGTATTAACAATTTACCGGATCCCAGAGAACTGATGTAACAACAAGTGTAATTTTATGTGTTTGTTGGCTTTTAAGGTTTTGTTTAATATCATACTGTTGAAACAAGAAAAATACTGAATTGATTACATAAGAAAAGGAGGTGCGAAAACATGATCCCTTTGCGATGATGATGAATGAGGAATATTTGTCACTTATGGAAAGATGAAAGATTAATCATATAATTGAAAATTTTATTATATTAATTAATGAAATAATAGTTATTAGTTAGTTAGATAATATTTTTAAAAATACAGGAAGGACAAGGAAAAGAAACAGGAACTTCTTATTTTAAATGATTTTGATTTCGTTGGTATGTTTTCAAACATGTTGTGATAGTGCTAATTTACAATCGTAAGCTTAAAAGACTTGTATCCATAGCCGTTAATTAATTAAAAGATATATTATAACTGTGATTGCGTAATACAATTATGACGCTTCATTATTGTCTTCTTCACCTCTGATGAAAGTATAATTTGAAGAATATTCTCGAACAGACAATTGTTCAAATTCTGAAAAAATACGGTCACAAACATACCATACAGGTTATAAATTAATATACGGTAAATGTATAAAGCCGCATTTTTATAGATAATATAAATGGCGGGTAATAACTAAATTAGTAATCTATAATAATTTACCAAGCTATGGACATATAGCTGCCAGAACTACATTAACACAACAGGCAAAAGTATATGTTTATACACCTTATAAAAGTAATTTTATTATTTGTATAAAATATATGCATAAATCATTAGCAAAACTAAAAATCTATAACATATAAAAAAAATCGTACGACTTACCTTTTTCTGTTTAACCATCATTTACTAAAAACGCGGCAATTAATAAAAAAACAATGAAAGACCACAGATTGTAGGACTGTCAAAGTGACGTTTATATTACGATACCCGCTTTTTATTTAATAAAAATGCATGGTGGCTAAGGCATTTATGCCAAATCTTCATTTATAAATTCGTTTCAAACCCGGTCTGTTGAAGTCGATATATCGCAGCGCCATCTGATGGCGAGTTACATCAATGGGCATAGCATATAAACCTATAAACCATATAAACTCCGTGAAAAAATACATATACATACCAATTTTCATAATGATTGGTTACATAGTTTCTGAGTTTAGCGATGTCATATATACAAAATTCTTTTACTGATATACATCATTATTTGTCAGTAAATCAAATCGTCTCGTATAACAGTGCTATGCCCACACTTTTAAGGGATCAACTGTCTGAGAATTTTGGTGGAAAACGAAAACATGTAAAGCACTACACCTTTTTTTTTTCTTTTTTTGGGGTGCGTTATGGTCGGCCTACTCCTTGCACCGCTCCGTCCGGGGCGACAGAGGGACGTACGCACGCATACCCGTAATCTACCCGTGAACCTCGCCTTCGTTGTTGGACAAAGCACTACACCTAGCATTTCTTCCGCGTCACAGTACATAAATGAAATAAAAATATTTAATCCAAACTAAGATATGGACTATAATTCCCACAAAAACTCTCCCATTTGTTTGGTGTGACTATAGGTAATATACAGCGTTTTAATAATGTGGGCGGTTTTTTATTAAAACCTTTTAAGAAAGTAGAAAATACTATATGGAAAGGATGCTACTTTAACTTAGTTAAAGGTTAATTTCTTACTACTATAGGAATACTTCTGTCGTTCTTTATATTATTGAACAGGAAAAGACGAGGCTTTTTTTTATTGTGTATGGTGGCAAACGAGCTAACAACACACCTGATTGTAAGTGTCATTGCCGCCCATGGACTAGGGATGTGAGTTTAATGGAAAATAATCGATTAAATAAAAATCGATTCAATTAAAATATTCAATATTAATCGATTTGCCAAAAATCGATTTTAATAAAAATAAATAATCGATTTCTACAAAAAAAAACGATTTTTCTATAATTAAAAAATCTACATGCTATTCATATTCCAATAATAAACCTAAGGATTCATATTAGCAATTTATCAGATTAGAAATCTAATAAAATTATATAAATTAAAAAAAATAACCAATTCAAAACTAAAATCAAAGTGAATGTTCCTTTAAATTTTCAATGAGGAAATCAAATGTCATTATTGATACAAACTTTCAGTACCTACCATTAAACATTTTATTAAAAAAAAATGAAATGATGAGCATCCTAACAAAATAACAACCTTATTGTCTCAAAACTAAAATATAAATCAGAATAAAAGAAAATTGCCATAAATGTCCAGTACTATTTTACATTTAGACCTACGCTCAATGTGGACGGCAATAGGACGATTTTATTTTGAAAAGACCAACCTGCACAATGATTATAAAAAAAACAAAAACCGACTTCAAAACTATACCTACAATAAACGATATACAATAAACTTGCACTAAAAAGTAAAAAATAATTATTTTAATTAGTTTAATCTCAAAAGAATAACAGAACGATTTACAAAATTATAGTATACCTACCTATTTACAGGTAGGTATGTAAAAACTTATACTATGTCAAGAAAAATGGATAATAATATTATATTTTGTATTTCAAAGCAAGGAGCATTGAAATATAATAAACGAAATTATTAATATTTATTACAAGTACTATTTTTTTGGAGTCGGTGCCAGCTAAATCAAAATTAAATTCCCTTGTATAAATCTTTTAAGCGCATTAAATCATCAACGAAATCTGCCCGCGTTCGGGTAGTTCACTCAGTGACATCGCCCCTCCTTTCTCGCACCTGCCTCGCTCCGGCTATCGCCCTATTCGCAGTGATCGTCCATCTTTGCGTAGGTCAGGTAGGTACCGCGTGATGTTCGCACAGTAGAAAAACTGTCCTTGGCTTGATGGTATGTATGTATTATTGTACAAGAAAGTCACCCGCAATGTTAATTATGTAAATAACTTAATAGTTGTTTAAAATTTCAGATTTCGTGTTTACAATCATGTGTATACGTTTGACCGAGGTTATTGTGTATTAAAAAATGCAAAACGTCAAAATTCACTTCTTAGATTAGATGAACTATAAATTATGTACAGAGGCGTCAGAAACAGCATTTTTGCCCTAGATTTTAAGGAATTACTCTCGATTTTCTCAGGATCCCAGCATCAGATCCTGATACCCTGCATATGGGACCACCCTTAGAGTATCCTCTTTCTAACAAAGAAAGAATTATAAAAATCCATCCATAATTGGCGTTGCTATCGCGTAACACACATACAAAAAAAAAAAAAAATAGCGTTCGAATTGAGAACCTCCTCCTTTTTGGAAGTCGGTTAAAAATAATAATCTTTGGGATTGCGAGACTTTAAAAACATCCAATTAACGCAGACAAATTACATCCAGACTCAGAGCAACACTTTATGGGTCGCACAAACTTGGTATTGCAAATTTGCAAAGGTTTCTTCTAAGGAACCTTTGCAATACCAAGGGTACCACTGCCTACCAATACGAACCCCAAACCCATCCAGTTTGGCTTCCGGCTCTCTCGCTCACCGAACGAAGCACAATAGCACATTGCCATTACTCAGACATCGATCTTCTGCGAGAGTTCCCGCGACTGTAGACAGAGAACTGTCAACAGCATGGTCCTACCACAATTATAGAGGCTCTATATATATATATATATATATATATATATATATATATATATATATATATATATATATGCCTTTTTGTTTATGAAAATCAAAACAGAATAATTTGTTTTACAAATTTATAAATAATTTGTTTTAAAACAGAATAATTTGTTTTACAACAGAATAAATTATTATTAATTGTGGCTTTGAAGTACAACATACCCCTATCAGGACCAGGTCTGGTCCTGAGCAGGATAGCCTGATGTGAAATAACATCAAGTATGGTAAGGCATACCGGATCAGGACCAGATCAGGACCAAATAAGGATAGCCTGATGTGTAATATCATCAAGTATATAGTAAGGCTTGTAGTATATCCGGTATGCCTTACCATACTTAATGATATTTCACATCAGGCTATCCTTATTTGGTCCTGATCTGGTCCTGATCCGGTATGCCTTACTATACTTGATGTTATTTCACATCAGGCTATCCTGATCAGGACCAGACCTGGTCCTGATCGGGTTTGCCGGATCCGGCATGCCTCATTCTATCCTGATCGGGTCCAGATACATGATCTGGTTGAACCATACTTTTTTTCTAGTCGGGTGTCTACAAATAGCCCTACACCCCAATTTATTTGGATTTGTTGTCTTAATCTAAAACTGCCATATTGGGTCCTCTTTTCTTCCACTCATTGTACTTTATTTATATGTTTTCACTTCACTTAACTAACTTAACTAAACTAGCGAAATGCGCGAACGTCAATTTATAGGTTGAAAAGGAAAACAAACCTCGACACGACACGACAGGAAAATTCTTGCAAAAAGCACAACAAACGCGTTCGTGCCTCACTCGGCACTGTATAGTGAGTGAGTGTATAGGACAGAAGGAAAACAAATCGCGACAACAATTTTCTTGCAAGAAGCAAGAAGCGCGACAAATGCGTTGTCACAAGTTTTTGAGGCGCAAATTGTATTATAATTTTTAGACTTATACATTAAATTAATTAACAATAATTTCAAAGAATCAAAATGTTCAAATTTTATGTTCAAATTTAAAAAATCAAATAAATCATGATTTTTTAAAAAAAATCAATGGTTTTTGATTTTTTTAATGAAAATCAGATTTTGCCCAACCCTGGGCAGGCAGCTGTCATAAAACTATTGCCAATAACTTCTACAATATATACTATGAAAGAAGAGTACATATTGTATCGACCCCAAGTAATTGGGATAAGAGTAGGAGAATAATGATATGTTTAATAATTATTCAGTATGTTGTACTTCAAAGCCACAATTAATAATAATTTATTCTGTTGTAAAACAAATTATTCTGTTTTAAAACAAATTATTTATAAATTTGTAAAACAAATTATTCTGTTTTGATTTTCATAAACAAAAAGGCATATATATATATATATATAGAGCCTCTATAATTGTGGTAGGACCATGCTGTTGACAGGAATGCGGACTTCAACTGCTGAAAAACATAAAATTGACAAACAAATAGCAAAGGCTATTTTTGCTACTAATTCGAGCTTCAGATGTATTGAGAATTTAGAGGTGAAAAAAGCCATTCAGTTATTAAGGCCTGGTTATACACCGCCCTCGAGAAAAACGGTAGCAACAAGTCTTTTGGACGAAATCTATGAAGAGGAAAAAGAAAAATATTTCTCCTCCCTTTCAGGACAGTCCGTAAATATGTCAATTGATGGGTGGTCAAACGTGCACAACGAACCAGTGATATGCGCAACGATAACCACTGAAGATGGACAAGCCCTCCTATACGAAACTATAGACACATCAGGAAATCCACATACTTCAGAATATTTAACTCAAATAGTTTGTGACCTGATTTCTTCATGTGAATTAAAATACAAGTGTACCGTAAAATCTTTTGTGACAGACAATGCCGCAAATATGACACTTATGAGAAAAACATTAGAAGAAAAAACGAATGCAAAAGTTATAACTTATGGCTGCTCTGCACATATTTTTAATTTACTGTGTAAGGACTTTCAAGTTAAAGACGTTATAGAACATGTGGTCCAAATTGTTAAATATTTTCGAAATAACCATTTGGCTAGAGCTAAATTCAGTCAAGCAGGAGGCAGCGCTTTAGTCCTTCCAAGCGATGTGAGATGGAATAGCCTTGGCAACTGCTTAGAGATGTATGTCACTCAGTGGGACATCATATTAAAAATCTGCGAAGAAAATAAAAACGAGATTGATTCCTCTATTTACCGAAAAGTTTCAAATATTGCGATTAAACATGCAGCGCAAGATTATTTAAACATTTTAAAACCTATATCAGTTGCTCTTGATACTGTGCAGAGGAAAAATGCTACTATTGCAGATACTGTAGAGCAGTGGAAACATTTACAATATATCTTTGATGAATCTGTGGAATTACCATTACAAAAAACACAACAATTTAATAATCGATATAAGCTAATTTAATAATCGATATAACTAACGCCATATCATTTTATAGCGTATATGTTGAATCCACAAAAAACAAAATACCAGTTAACACCAGAAGAAAAGAATATAGCTTTAGAAACAATTAAAGAGTTACATGAAAACAATGAACTGTTACCTTTAGTAATAAAGTTAAATGCCCGCAGTGCTCCATTTAAGCAAGTTATATTTTCGGACGAAGTAATAAAAAATGTAAACGGACTACAATGGTGGTTATCACAAAATGATGAGCCGGAAATCTTGAAACAGTTGCCAATAATAAAACAGTTCCTGTGTGCAACTGCTTCTTCAGCTTCAGTAGAACGCGTATTTAGCTCTTTTGGTCTTGTACACTCGGATATTAGAAACAGATTAGGCATAGAAAAAGGAGGAAAACTCGTGTTTTTGTTTAAATTGTATAACGAAAATGAATAGACTGAAAATATACGGTAATAAAATTTAGGTGTTACGTTTAGTTTAAGAATTTGGAATTATGTACTTCTTTTTTGTTGTTTTTGCTAAAAGCAGATACTTCTTTTGATTTTTGAGAAAACTTTTATGTTATGTTGTTATCTGGTTCTGAATAAAAAGGAAAAAAAAAGATTTAAATCATGATTTTAATTTTAAAAATCAAGCGATTTAAATCATGATTTTAATCGTGATTTTAATCACTTGATTTTAATCAGCCCAACCCTGTGCCTGCCAGACGTCGACCCTCCTTGAAATTGTTGACCAAACGGTATCAGATGGAGTTGGCCCAGGTTGTTATAAAGCTCTTAGTCGTCTTTTACGACATCCACGAGCAAAGTAAAGGTTGGTAGTATTCGTAGCCGCTACCACACAGCAAACTTATTAAACATATATAGGTACAATTACAATATATACAAATACAATAACAAAAATGAAAAAAAAAAAGAGAATGACAAGCCCGCCGAGTTTATTGTCGAATCTTCGCAGTGGCAGTTACGTTTCGATTCGATGGTAGTTTAATGGTTAATTTAAGGTAAAATGGTAATTTTGACTATGTAATGCCCTCTGCGGGGTTTATCCTTACTAATATTATAAATGTGAAAGTAACTCTGTCTGTCTGTCTGTCGCTCTTTCACGCCGAAACTACTGAACCGATCTAAATGAAATTTAGTACACAGATAGTCTAGAGATTGATAAAGGACATAGGCTACTTTTTAATTGAAAAAAAGGGTTGTAAAGGGGGGTGAAAAGTTGCAAGGAAGCATCGTCATTTTTAAAGCCAGAATCTTGAAACTTATTTTTAGAATATAAATATATATGACATTAAAATTACCGAAAAAATTACTATTAAGGGGTAAAATAAAAATAGGGGATGAAAATTTTTAGGAAAGTAACCTTTTACGCGGGCGAAGCCGCGGGCAGAAGCTAGTACAATATAAATTATAAAAAAATTGAATGATTAACTTGGTTTTTATTGCGATAACCGCACTAGACATATGCTATTACGGTTATTGTTTTATTTGTAGTTTTTGGTAGTTAAAATTGCGTTTTATTTAATGGGAAATGAAATCGTTGTTCGAATTACTTAAAAATAATCAACATACATACATACATAGATATCATCACGCCATATCCCTTGCAGGGTAGGCAGAGCGAACAGAGTACCAGAGAACTCTATCCTTGCATAGGTACTTCACTCGCTTTCTCAACATTCATAATTCTCTTCATACACGCGCGCCGGTTTCGGAGACTCTTGACTCCACCTTCCTTCAGTACATGACCGATCTGATCTAGGTAGGTTTGTTTAAATTATCAATAATTTATAAATTATGTTTAGTAAGTTCGTGTTTAGTATAATAATTAAATATTGAATTTCTCATCATCAACCTTTTTATTTCCTAAATAAATCTGACTTATCACGATTGTTCAGAAACTCGGATAATATTACCATAACATAAAATGTCGTTCGAGCATAGCTATAGGCTATAAAAATAAAAAAAAATGTATAAACTTGGGTCAGGCTGTAAAACGAAGCCTGAGATCCAAGGAGGGAATAAAAAAAGGAAAAAATAAAAATGCTGTAAAAAGGCATTGACGGGGTAATAGAAGCGTGCGGGGGGCGAGGAAGTGGGCCGGGGAGGGGGGAATGTTCCTCAAACTTCGCTGTTTCGAAAAATCGATCACGCGGCGCGTGTGTGGACCGTTTTGGATTTCGAATACAAAATTTTATAACCTATCAACACTTAAACGAATTTAAACCATATTTTAATAACATAAAGTTTATTTTGCATTGTAAATTTTATCATTTTATATGCATGTATGTGTGTGTGGCCCACACTCTTTCAAGAAGATACCAAAATATTAATGGCGGATCGTCCCGCCAAAATAGATTTATTTTTCGGTGTGTGTAATATTTGTTCGGAGCATACGAGGGCGAGGCCTGCATATTTTTTAAAAGTTTGTTTTGTTAGGGAAGCAGGAAGTTTGAGTAGTCTGCTACGATGATGTTTTCTTTTTTATAGAAAGAAGTTCAATATTCTTCGAGATGTGTTTCGTTTTTAATGTATTTTACTTTAAAGTAGAAAAAGATTATTAAAAAAATATATAAATAACCAGTAACGTAAAAAATATAGTTTTTTTAACGATCGAGTTTTATGTGTAACCTTTGTTTTTTGTTTTATTAAAATAAATATATTATTATTATTTACATTTCCATTTATTCAAACGGGATCTTGAATAGAGAAACAAATCCGTCATTTGGAAGGCTTATATGGGGGACATGGGTCCAACACGTGGCAGTATGGACCTTTGGAAAAGTTTAATCTGAAAACAGGACATCTATTGAAGATATTTCAAAACGGCATAGGACATTCGCGTACTGCCAATGCTGTGATGAATGAAAATGTGAATGTGAGATTGTTGAAAATTTGTATGTTGGATTTATCATTTCGCATAATTATTTTTATTTAAGACTAGCAAAGACTATTATTTAAGAATATCGCTGTAATCTTAAATCATATTATATTCAAGACACGTTTTTTACGTTCATTTCATTTAACTTTCAAGAAGTTTTACATCTATAAAAACCCGATTACGAAGCGAAAAATGATGTCACAAGTGGGGTTCGAACCCACACCTATTGGGAGTCCGGCCCAATCGTGCTACCACTTACACCACCTCGAACTATTGTAGGACAACTATTGTAGGACATTCAAATTTCAAAATCAAATCTCGCTTCGTATCATATTTACGTCTTTAAGGAGACGTGTGCCATCTACTCGACAATACGAAGCGAGATTTGAATGTCCTACAATAGTTGTCCTACAATAGTTCGAGGTGGTGTAAGTGGTAGCACGATTGGGCCGGACTCCCAATAGGTATGGATTCGAACCCCACTTGTGACATCATTTTTCGCTTCGTAATCGGGTTTTTTATAAATAATTAAGCATATCAAATGCTAAATTTCAGTAATTTGAAGTTTTACATCTTTTTCTGCTGGAAAAAAAAACCTGATATTTATCGAGATTTCGCTCATTCGCTAGTTAGATTTTGGAAGATTCAGCTAGATCCCATCCTCTCTGAACACTTAAATAATTAATGGACGCCCCCTAATATGTAGTGACGAATTAATAATTGTTTGTCAGTTTATAAAATCCGATTACGAAATCCGAATACGAAGCAATATTAAATGCTAAATTTCAGTAATTTAAGTTTGTCAGTTTGTCATTAATTCGATTGTTAAAATAATATTCAAAAT
The DNA here is from genome assembly GCA_905163515.2 of Lymantria monacha. Classification (NCBI taxonomy): domain Eukaryota; kingdom Metazoa; phylum Arthropoda; class Insecta; order Lepidoptera; family Erebidae; genus Lymantria; species Lymantria monacha. The sequence goes on from LR991104.1 coordinate 5,317,378, forward strand.
AACGGCTCTAAAAGTAACGATTTTTTACTTCGTGCAGTTTGCTCAATATTTTATGGTAATTAGCTTAAATTATTATGGAACTAGGTGATCCGCACAACATTGTCTGCGCCACATAAGAGACGGAAGGAAAGAGAGGATTGGAGTGAGTGGTCCATAGTCACGCGCAGCACACGTAAAGAAAGTTCTTCATCTTAGCTCATATATGTCCCACTGTTGGGCTCAAGCCTCCTCCATAATGGGAAGTAAATTGACCTACTATACCACGCTTAAAAACACAAAAAAACAACAAAGCACCTGGAGATGATAAAGTAACCAACGAATTACTAAAATTTATATCTAAACCTTTACTGAAACCTCTACAAATCATGTACAATAATATACTTGAAAAAAGGGCAACTACAATTCAGTGGTCCACATCTATAACGACTCTACTGCACAAAAAAGGTGATAGAGCCAACCTAAATAACTACAGGCCAATTAGTATAATGAGTAATGTTTACAAGGTATTCTCAAAAGTCATACTAAATAGACTCACAAAAATCTTAGATGAAAGTCAACCTCGAGAACAAGCAGGATTTCGAAGAAAATTTTCAACAATTGACCACATTCATGTTGTGACACAACTGGTAGAGAAAAGTAAAGAGTATGGGAAGCCCACCTACATATGCTTTATAGACTTCGCCAAAGCCTTCGATTCGATTGAACACCATGCTATATGGAAGGCCCTATTACAGCAAAATATAGATATGGATTACATAGAACTTCTATACAGTATATACTCCAATAGCTCGTCTAAGATACGACTAGAAAGAGATGGACCAGAATTCTATTTACATAAAGGTGTTAGACAGGGCGATCCGCTCTCACCAAAAATATTTTCAGCAGTGCTAGAAATGGTTTTCAGGAACAGTAACTGGGAGAACCAAGGAATAAAAATCGACGGAGAGTACATAAGCCACCTGCGATTCGCAGATGACATCGCTATATTTGCAGAGGAGAGCACACAGTTAGAAAACATGATTAACGACTTAACAATGGAGAGCAGAAAAGTTGGTCTATCAATAAATACCTCAAAAACAAAAATTATTACTAATGGTAGAGCTTCAGCTATCAGAGTAAACGGAGAAAATATAGAGTATGTTACAGATTACATTTACTTGGGTCAATCAATTTCATTTGTTGATCAAACAGCCAAAGAAATAAATAGACGTGTTGCAATTGCTTGGAAAAAGTACTGGCAATTAAAAGAAATAATGAAGAATGGAGATACAAACATAAAAATCAAAAGTAAACTTTATGACGCAGTAATCCTACCATGCATAACATATGGTTGCCAAACATGGTCTTTACGTAAAAAAGATGAAGAGAAACTAGCCATACACCAAAGAAAAATGGAGAGAAGTATGTTAGGAATTAAATTATCAGATAAAATTAAAAATAATTCAATAAGAAATAAAACAAAAATAAGAGACATAACGGAAAATATCAGAAACATTAAATGGAAATGGGCAGGCCATGTGTGTAGAATGGAAAATGACAGATGGACCAAGAAAATAACAGATTGGGTACCAAGAGAAGCACAAAGGAGTAGAGGTAGACCGAGAAGGCGATGGGAGGATATATTTAAGGAAATATGTGGACCAAATTGGAGACTACAAGCTAAAAATAGAGAGAACTGGAGGAAACTGGGGGAGGCCTACGCCAAAGAGGCGACTTCCACAAATCTAGATTAAGTTACTTTTAAATTGAGTTATTATTTTAATATTATTAAGGCAAGATTGTGGTTTAGAATAAAGGCTATTTTTATTTTATTTTTATTTTATTTTATACCACGCTGGTGAGACGTGTTGGTCGAATTTTATTTCGAAAATATGTTATATGCATATTTTATCCCATAGTCGTCTTTTAAGATCACCTACGTGTACGATAGGGGGTGGTGAATTGCATTCTTACTCCGTCACCACACAGGAAAAAGAAAGCTCTAAAAGAAAAAAATACCCCTTTTTGCAACATCTTTCGTTGATATTCCACTTCTCTTGGTCATAGCGTGATATTATATAGCCTTATAGACTTCCATGATAAATAATCTACCTAAAACTAAAAGATTTTTTCAATTTGAACCAGTAGTTCTTGAGATTAGCGCCTACAACCAAACATACTCAACAGCTTTATAATATTAAGTATAGATTAAATAACTAAAGTTATATGTCGGCATAATATTTAGATGAAATCTAAACCTGGTACCGACGTACTATTCAAGATTTTAATAGGGTTCATTCATTCTACCTGGATACGCTACGGTCTTAAACTGTACGTTTTCAGCGATCATCTCTTCCACGGACGTGCAGTATCTGAGATGAACTGCCTGATGTCGTGTTTCCCCGAGTCTTTTGTCTAAACGAGGATTAAAAAGCTCACTTTCCTTATGGTAGGCTGCGGTGTTGCTAAACTCCATAAGCGGCAGTAACACTTACTATCATGTGCTTGCTCTTTGCTACCATAAGTAATATAAAAAAAATAACTTCTGTTGTTTATGCAAGTATTAGGTACACATATGAAATAAAACTATTTTTACAGGTTTTCTTGCAGCAGACTTTTACTTGCAGCGACGTGTCGATTATATTTCAGCGTTGAACTACACTCATTTGCAAAAAAAACGGGCACCTAAGCAATGAACCATTTCAAATGTTAATATTTCTTTGTTTGATAATTATAGGTAGTTTTATCCACACAATTTGGTAAATTAATAAGAAAATAATCGTTTTCATCAGTATTTCATAAAATTTAGATACAATTTATGGGAAATAATGCTAAACCTCGCTAGTAGTGTATATTCGCTAGTAGTGCATATGCTCATGAAGTAAAAATAAAAAAGTTTTTTTGTTTGTTTTTCTTTAATAAAGTAAAAGCAGATAAATGTTTAGTATCGAGTGTGACCCCCTCTAGCTAAAATCACAGCTTGAATTCGTCTGGGCATGCTAGCGAGTATATCCCGGATACTTGCTTGCGGAATACGTTCCCACTCCGCAGTAATCACATTCTTCAGCTCTCTGATGGTCTGCGGAGCCGGGTGTACTGATCTCACACGCCGTTTCAGAACGTCCCAGACATGCTCTATGGGATTGAGGTCGGGACTTCGAGCTGGCCAATCCAAACGACGAATGCCGACCTCTTGCACATACGCATTAACATCGCGGGATCGGTGGGCGCGAGCATTGTCGTCCATAAAAATCGAGTCTTCACCTAGAGCGGCCAATGCGGGTTGTGCATGAGAAATTAGAACTTCCGTTATGTATCGATGCCCAGTCAGTGAGCCGTTTTCAATGAAGACTAACTCTGTACGATCCATTGAATTTATTCCTGCCCAAAACATAACAGAGCCCCCACCATAAGGTGTGATTTCTTCGAAACATGCCTCTGCAAAGCGTTCTCCTTGTCTTCTTAGCACTCGCCGACGTCGATCTTCACCGAACAGAGATATCCTGGCTTCATCAGAGAACAAAACCCTATTCCAATCGTCTTGAGTCCATGATTCACAATTTCTAGCGAACCTAAGCCTGTGAACTCTGTGCTCACGGAGTAATTTGGGGCCGCGGGCCGGGCGGTGACTGCGTATATTGGCAGCGAGAAGCCTTCTCCTGACCGTCCATAGACTAATATGCACATTTCTTACTTCTTGGAGGTTGTTCTTAAGATCCACATACGAAGATTTGCGATTTCTCAATGCGCGACTCACAAGAAAACGATCATCCCGTGGTTGGGTACATGGTTTTCTTCCAGAACCAGGCCTTCTCTCGACGGAACCAGTCTCCTGATATCGCTGCCAGGTCCTTTGGACTGTCGAGCGACTAACATTTAGCCTCCTAGCCACGAAACATTGGCTGCAACCCTCTTCAAGCAGCGCGATAATTTTGGTAGCTTTTACCACTTTATCTACCATTTTTGATACAGCCAAACAGCATTAAATAAAGCTTTGACAGTCAAGGATATGAAATTAATCGATAAAAATTGAATAAAAGTTATGAAAGTCGATGTTAACTTCTGGAACTTCGCGCCAAAAATGTAGGATAAAAAGGGGTTTTCTGTAAAAATGAACATCAAATGAAAAATTGAATTTAGAACGTACTTTTTTAAATACCACAGCATTTTTAAAACCGGCCAGTAACGTGTACAAACGATTGAAACCTTTTTGGTATTGTATCTTTTTAAATATGAATGAAAATCAAAACCGCCCGTTTTTTTTGCAAATGAGTTTATTAAATATTTTTTCAATAGGTACCAAATTCAATGTTTTGGCTGTTCAGTTCCTTAGGAACTATCATCATAACATCAACTATCCCACTGCTGGGCTCAACCCTCCACTACAATAGGAAGGAAAATTAACCTACTATACCACGTTGGTCAGACGGATTATCATATGTTTTGATTTCAAGTTTTCCTTCTTGATACAATGTTTAGTCGTATTTTACGAGACCGTCGGGTAAAATAGGAGTGATGAATTGTATTCTTACTCCATCATCACACCAAAAAAAGTTGGTGGTTAATGGTCTCATTTACTCAATTAAAAATACGTACCCATCAAATACAGTAATATTAATTAAAAGTGAGTGAGTTAACAAAAGTGTCGTCTGTTGTCATCATGTGAAATATTGACAATTTTTTTTTTTTATTTTCTTTAGGTTCTATTGTCTGCGGAATCATTAGAATAAAATGAAACAGTAAAGTTCTATCAGTTTGACCGTGCAACAAGCCGTTTCGGAAATGCTTTTAGTATTAGTAACCGCTGTTTGTGGTTTCGATCTATCTTCTTTTTTGTTGTGTTAGTCACGAGGATAGAATAAATATTAACAAAAATCAATTTAAACCAGAATTCTACTAGGTGTAATAATATCTGATAAATATTTAAATTTTAACGTATTATCAATACAATGTAGTTTATTTTAGTATGAAGCGCTGAATCGTTCCAAATTCAAATGTATTAATAGTTGAAGCAGATGTCAAATAATCGGGTTTTACAGATGTCAAAGTTCAAAATTAAAAAATATATGTTTGGCATAACAGCTCTGTATTTGTTCCAAATTCAAATCTACATCAAGTACCTACGAGTAGCTGTCAAGTTTACAAAATTAAAAAATGTATTCGTTTGGCAGAACAGCTCTGTATCAGTGCCAATGTGAGTGACGATCCATAAAAAGGCTAAATATATGTTCTGACGTCACATCCATAGCTCGCACGCGGAACACCCTAGACTGCTCTCATCCTACTTTGGAGATTTTTGAGAAAGGGAGGCGAAGGGAGGCTGTAAAAAATTTTATATCTTTGCGTCTGCGTGGCACAAGAAAAAAAAAATTCCGAATCGATAACCGGCGGCATGACGGGCATTTTATGAACATTTTTATTTTTATATTTTATGGAAGTTTCAAATTGATACGTTCGTCTCAGCAAGTTATGTTGGCGGAAGCGCGGCGGGAGAATACGAATTAACATTCCATTTTTAGAATACATTTAATTTTTTTTTATTTCTTTTTATATTTTTTTTTTAATTATCATTTGATAGTAGGTAATAGACAACCACAGATTTCGGGCTTAGGAATAGCAAGGTTATAGCCAAACCGCTGATTTGGATATTTTGGCGGGCAGTTGCAGTTTACGTTTCAATTATTCTTCAATCCACGTATATATCACTGCGGCAATGGGAACAGGCTGAGCTAAGCCACAATAGTAAAATAATTACTCTCACTGAATACAAGGGTGGTACCTGTGAGTGCCACAAATAGTGATAGAAAAGTATGTACAGTACAGCAAGCTGTTGGATTGCACGCCGTCACTTCACCACCCTTTCTTTTTTTTTTTTTTTTGCGGTGGGCTATGGACGTCGCAGCCCGCCAAATCGGTCCGGGGTGACGGAAGAGGCGGCGCGCAACCCCATCAACCCACCCAGCAAGCACCTCTTCTTCGCCGTGCGAGCGGGCTACCGGCACCCGATCTTTCTCTTCAGTGGCCCGCTCGGCGGTATGCCCTCTCGGGCTCCTCTCCTGTCGACGCCCCGACAGCTTTCGCCGTCGAGGCGTCGTCCTCACGCGGTGGCCTCACGTCGGGTGACCGGACAATTCCCCGGTCCGATCACCCGAAGCCTCGGTTAGGGCGGCATCAGGCGCAGGTACTCGCGCCTGCGCCGCCCCGGCCGCGGGCGGCGGCCTGGGTCACGGGAATCCTCCCGGGCCCGTTCCGCCGCCTCCTTCTGCGAGATGACAGCCTCGCAGAAGGCGGCGACCGCGTCCCAATTCCTGACGCTGTCGACCATCGCTCGCGCAACAGCCGGCAGCGTCAGGTCGGCACCGATGACAGCGACGAGGTCACGGCGCTGCCCGTCCCAGCCCGAACATACCTCGAGCGTATGTTGCGCCGTGTCCTCGTCGCTACTGCAATGGTGGCAGGACGGAGTCCACTCCCTCCGCACGATCGTGTGCAGGTACTTGCCGAAGCAACCCACTTCCACCACCCTAAACGGTCTGGGCGGTGTGTGACCAAACCATACTTAGTCCCCAAAAAAAGGGCAAATAATTTAGCATTAATTAAAAGTTTCTCAAGAGAGTACTATTACCAGCCTATTCGTTTGATGATAGCTTAGTCGATTATATTTTTTTTTTTTTTTTTTTTTACATTTTGAAATTATGATCTGTAAACTGTGTTTTTATATGACGAAAGTTCACGAGAAAAAGCGCTTAAGCGACAGTTATAATAATTTCTTATGTCTATACGTTTACACTTTTAAATAATCATAGACATTAACATTATACAGCTGTGTCGTAGCGGCTACGAATACTACCAACCCTTACTTTGCTCGTGTATATCGTAAAAGACGACTAAGAGCCTTATAATGACTTAAGGCCAACTCCATCTTACGCCGTTTGATCAACAATTATATTCTCAAGGAGGGTTGACGTCTGGCAGGCGGCCGGTCATAAAACTATTGCCAATAACTTTTACAATATGTACTATGAAAGAAGAGTACATATTGTATCGACCCCAAGTAATTGGAATAAGAGTAGGAGAATGATGATGAGACCTGAGATGTGCTTCAAACTGGGACCAACTTCAATATTTGATTCTCAATTCGTCTGTTTATTTTTTTTATGTTTTTTTTTAATGAGATAAGTGAGATAACTCATACATTTTTTCGAAGTAAACCGATTTTGACGAATTTGTCTCTTTTATTTGAAAGCTGGTGCTTCCGAAATAGTCCCATTTAAATTTAATTAAAATCTGACCAGTAGTTTTTGAATTATGATATAATACGTATTTTGTTGACCTCGATTGTATTTTTCTGTTTATTTCTTTTTTGTGTGACGATGTGGTCTCCTTTGCCTTCGAGTATCAAAGAAGAGTGAGATAAACACTCTTCTCGTTTATAGAAACCCGATTACGAGCGAAAAATGATGTCACAAGTGGGATTCGGACCCACGCCTATTGGAAATCCGTCCCAATCGTATTGCCACTTACACCACCGTGAACTATTGTAGGACATTCAAATCTCGTATCGAATTATATATACGTCTTTAAGGAGACGTGTGCCATCTACCCAACAATGTTTACATGTTGTATGGACTGAATACTTCAAACTTTGTAGTTAGAATTGTATTAAACTTCTTCTCGTTTTTATAATCTTCTATCTATACGAATTAATGAAGAGCTGGTTTTTTGTTCGGTTATACTGCGAAAACTACTGTACCTATCGGAATAATACTTATACCAAAAGATGTAGCGCGTTGCGGAGAGGGTTTTAGTATCTGATATATTAGTTATTTAAATTAGTTATATGGAAAGGAGGGAAGAGGGTGGGGGACAGCTGGTAATATATAAATGATAAACGCATATATGATTAAAATGTTTAATTGTAACACTAAAGTTTAATTTTTATTAATGTTTTTACTAACTCTATCGTTCTGTTATTTATGTTTTATTCGGTGACTATATATTTAGAAAAATGTTAATATACCTAAACAGTTAATATAACAAACCGGATGTTTTTGAAGTCACAGTCAAGTAATATAAGCCTAAAAATTTAATACGGTGTACATCCGTCTATAAAAAAAAAACATGATATAGCATCCGTATTTTTTCAGTTTATTTTATTTATATACGGTTTGGTGTTGGCTACGAGTACTACCAACCCTTACAATATTGTCGTACAAGACGTTTAAGAGCTTTACACAGACTTGAGTCAACTTTACCTGATAACATTTGGTCAACAATTACATTCCCAAGGACGGTTGACGTCAGTCAGGCGGCTGGTCATAAAACTATTACCAATAACTTTTGCATTATGTACCAGTACATAGATATTGCGAGAACCACAAGTGATTGGGACAAAAGCAGGAATGATGAATGATAATGGGTGAATATCTATATAAATTGATATTTATCAATTTTTGAAGTGACAACTTCTTTGGCGGTGTTGTTCACTTTTTTGAAAAGGATAAAAATGTTAATACCCCGTTCTACAACGCGTTGCCTGCTCGTGTTGATTCGTTTAAGCGGCGCGGGGCGTTTGTGCGAGTGTGCGTGTGTCTATTAATTGAATTTTATTTTCTTTACTAGCTTCTGCCCGCGACTTCGTCTGCGTAGAATAGTTACTTTGGGCTAACGTTAACTTCAACTCGCGATTCATTTACGTAAAAAGTAGAAATATTTTTAAATAATACATACGTTAAAGCTGTTTTAGGTACCTACATGATGCTTTTATTAGTAAGAGTAGAACATGAAACCTTAAGTAAATAAGTAAATGTTTTGGGTCTCAAGTCTTATCTATACTATTTCCGATTACGCATACTTTTAATATGTATGAGTTGTACCTATGATCTCTTGTGAATAAATCTCCAATTTAGTCCAGAAAAGTATAACGTAGTCTTCCCCTTGTATTCGTTCCATTCGCGTTTGCTTTATGTGTTTACTTCATCAGCCTCCATTCCCCCTCATTCTTTCTACGTGTCCAACCCACCTCAGCATACCAGCGCTCTCTTATAGCATAATTCCTAATTTTATCTTTCAGACTTACATCATACACGTTACGAAGAGCTCTCAGCTCTACAGCATTTATTCTACTTTCATGTCTTCTGAGCCAAATCCAACTTTCACTGCCATACATGAGGGCAGGCACTTATACGTCCTATATATATTATTATTATAGCTTTCGCCCGCGACTTCGTCCACGCAGAAGTCATCTCTGACAGAGTTACATAGAAAAAGCAACGCAAGGTGTTAAAAGTTTATCGCTAGGACGATGATTAACAGCGTCAGAAACTGGGATGCCTTTTGCGAGTTAGTTGTCTAACGGAATTAGGCAATAGGCCCACCCTATTGCCTAATTCCGAGAAAAAAATACTCTATGTTGACACGTTCTACCGTCGGTGCTTTGGACGGCGCAAGTGTGAGTACCTGTATTGAGGTTCACTGCATGAGGGCTTCGACTCGAAATGATACCCGGTTGCAGTGGCCCGCCCGCATAACGTAGATGTACGTGTACGGAGCGCTATGGGGTCACGCGCACCTCGAACGGATTGGGCGCGGTGTGTCTATATACCATAGCCGGTCACTAAAGAAAAAGGTTGTTCAAAGATCTATTCATTCTACAAATTATATTGCCTTTAATATATTATTTACGGTATGACCATGGAATAAAAATATAGTTATCGCCACCCTTTATTTGACTGTTTTGTTTCACCAGCAGAGTTGTGACCTCGTTAGATATGATTTACTTTTTGAGTTATAGAGTGAACATTTTTGAAGCTAAACTTAACCTGTATCTTAAACCATTAGGTAAAAATCCATTGCCGTCTATTATGTGTATCATGTGAGCTCTCCGCCGGCACTGGTCCAGCGTTGATGGAGAGGGAGAGAGAAACACGTGTTTATTTAGTTTTACCGAAGAATATTTGTACGTAATTTGAAAAGAATCGATAAGGAAATTTTCTCCCCATACACACTTGCCACTTTGTTATACCCCCCTTAGGAGAGTAATTCATAAAATCCTTTCATATTGAATCTCTATGTCATAAAAAGAAACGTGCGTCAAAATTTAATGTTTCTATTTTTAATAGTTTCGGCTTGGCGGTAATGAGTCGTTCAACCCGCTTCACAGGCCTAATTTACACAACCAGAGGGTGAAAATTGACAAATGCCGGATATTACCCTAGAATATTTGATTCGACTCGTAATTTGAAAAAAATCAATAAAGATTTTTTTCTCCCCATACAAACTTTGCCACTCTGTTCAACCCCCTTAGGGGTGTAATTTCGTAAAATCCTTTCTTAGTAAATCTCTACGTCATAGAAAGAAACCACTGTCAACATTTCAAGTTGCCAGCTTCAATAATATCGGCTTGGCGCTAATGACTTAATGAGTCGTCCAACCCGCTTTGCAGGCCTAATTTACACCCCCAGAGAGTGAAAATCAACAAATGCTGAAACACGTATTTATTTATTTTTACTGAAAATAATTTGTACGTAATTTGAAAAGAATCGATAAAGATTTATTTTTCCAACATTTTTTAAATTGACATAACTTTTTTATTTATAAACTAATTGACATAAAATAAAGCCTAAATGTTAAGTGAAGCTTACCACAATATATTAGTGCAAACCGCGTCTAAATTGGATAAGCCATTTCTGAGATTAGCGTGCACAAACGCACAGACAAACAGATAAACAACAGACAAACAGACAAAAATTTTAAAAATCATTGTTTTGGGTTCTATTCGTGTTGATAAAGGTCCCAGTAAAATTTTTCTCATTTATCTTCCATGTACAGACAGCGATCCGTTACATTTTTATAATATGTATAGATAATACATCTCCTTTTACAGGGCTAAATAATATTTTACATTCATATTTCATAGATAGTTGAGTAAAAAGCTCTTAGAAAATTACATGGATTTTTATATCGAAGTTAGAAAGCATAAATATAGTAAATTCACAAAATTAAAATTGTACACTAGACTAGAAAAACTCTTTTATTGTTTTGTTTTTAATTAAAAATTTATTAATTTCGTACAAATACGAATCGAGAGTTATTTTTGGATTTTATTCAAAATGACAACTTTAGATTTACTTTTTTTTTATTTTGTGGATTAGGTACTGTGTTTTTTGATCAATTGACTCAATCGACCGGCTACAGTTAAATATTTACTTGCCACAATTTTACAAGTATTATATATAACTAACAAACAGGGATTACATCCAGACTACAGAATAAACAAAAGGTTTAGTCCTCTGTAGGAATCAGAGTCACAGCACTGGTATGGGAATACGGTATCTTAACTCTTGTGGCCGCCACAGAGGGCAATGATAGAGTCATACGTGGATGGGTAGCGACAGAGTCAGTGCACTTATTGGCCGGAACTCGCCCGTAGGACTTGGTGAGAGAGAGAGGGATGCTCGCCGGATTTTACCGATGGTGGTCGGCGACGCTGGCAGCGGGCGGCAATATCTCGGCCCGCCTGTTGGCTGCCTGGCGGGGCAACATCCACGGAGACGTCCTTGACCGTTGAGCAGTCTAGCTGGAAAGGCCTCGGTTCGGTGTTCGGACCGTGGATGCCTTCTAGACGGTACTTATGCAGTGGTTGGGTCGGCGGCAGTGCGACCTCTCCTTGCGACTGATGCGGATCTTGACGGGGCATTGTTGCTTCGGCAAGTGCCTGCACACGGTGGCGAGGAGGGAGAGGATACCATCCTGCTACCACTGCGATTGCGATGAGGACACGGCGTAGCACACGCTCAAGGTCTGTGTGCCTTGGGCAGTGCAGCGTAGTGAACTCGTCGCAATTATCTTTGCCGACCTGGCGCTGTCGACCGTCGCTAGCGCTGTCGCCGCCTTCTGTAAGGCAGTCGCCTTGTATCTCCTAGATGGTGGAGCGTGTCAGAGAGGAGATTCTCCACGTTGACAAACCCCACAGCTGGAGCGCCGCAGACGTAAGTACCTGCGCCTGATACCGCCCTTGCCGATGTCGCGGGTGGCTGGACTGGGGATTAGTCCGCCATCCCGCCACGGATGTCAAAGTAGCAGTATCAGTGGTTGGTCGAATGGCGATAGGGATGTAACAGGATGGGTTATGTGGCCGCGTGATACCCTTTCCGTTGCCCCGGACGGAATGGGCAAGGTATGTCGGAACTATGCCCTGTCAAAAAAAAAAGAAAAATCTTAACCGCTACGCACTATATTTTTTTTTTTTTAAAATACATCTGCACTAAGGCAATAATACTTGTATAGCGTGGGACTTTACAAACATATCACTAAAGCAAACAAATTACCCTCAATCTCAGATCAATAATTTGCAGATCGCATAAAGTAATGGCCTGTGTACGAATCGAACCTAAGGCATCAGGTCAGTATCTTAACCACTACACTATCTGTACAGTCACTATGTATTAGAAAGAAAATTTTATCCATCGACCAAATATTCTTCTTTAATGTGGAGCACTTCTCAAGATGGGCACGCGACCACAAAAGGTGTAGGACCAGTAGGACTCCCTTTCCTGTGGTGACGGAGTAAAAATGCAATACCACACCCTCCTATCTTGCTCGTGGATGTCGTAAGAGACGACGAAGGGATATTAATATTGCATATAACATCTACACAAGAGGAAAAAAACTCAAAATAAAATCTCTATACCAACACGTCTGACCAGCGTGGTATAACTTGACCAATTTTACTCTCATATTCTGGACGAGGCCAGCAATGAGATGTATATAATCTGACATAAAAGGATGAAATATTTTTTAATTGTATTTCTACAGTTGTAAGAAATTTCTCGTTTTAAAATCTTTTAAGACAATCCTAGTCGCTGGGTATCCATGCATCTTATAAGGATTCTCACTTTATTGTTTACGAAGTAGTAAAAAAAAATAGCCTTGTGGAAATAGGGGTTTAAGACTTTTGGCGGAAATATGAAAGTCTAATGTAGTGATCCGTGTAGTGACTGAGTAAGAATACAATTCACCACCCCCTATCTTACCCGTGGGTGATCGTTAGAGACGACTAAGGGATATAAAATGCATATAATACCTATGCAATAGAAGGTAAACTCGAAACAAAACCATATACCAACACGTCTGACCAGCGCGGTATAGTAGGTTAATTTCCCTCCCATTGCGGAGTAGGCCCGAGCCCAACAGTGGGACATTTGTGGGCTGTGATGATGATGATGAGGATGATGAATGTAATGGTCTTGTATTATATTTAATATCTTAATGTTTTATATTAAATAGTTTTTGATTACATTTTATGTAATGTAATGGAACTAGATGTTGTGAAAATGATATAAAGATTGCTTTACAAATGTTCTCATTTACCACTAAAATTACTAGAAAACACCATTAATGTGATCATAGAACTATTAAAAGCGACAATTTGACCAACGGACGGACAATGACTAACACGAAGAGATTCAATACGCGAAGAAAATTGTAACTCTACACTGGTAACAATGGGCTTGTATTAATACCTAATTGCCAATATAAATAATATAAATTTTAACAAGAAAAAAAACCGACTTCACGTAGTAACCAGTGGACTAAATTGAAATGGGATCACACGGGAAACATAAACTTTCAAATAAAAAAAAAGAATCAGTTTACTCAGTCGAACACGGGTTGAGAGCCCTCAGCGCTCACCCACAGTCCGGGTAAAGTTGTCATAGCCATCTGAGGCTAACAACTAAGACACACAAAAAAAAAAACTCAGTCGAAAGTACTGATAACAAATATAAAAAAATACAGTCGAATTGAGAACCTCCCTCTTTTATTGAAGTCGGTTAAAAAGTATTTATAATAACCAAACACGGAACAATTACTTGTGTAGACAATAGCAAAAAAATACATACAATGAAACAGAACCTCCTCCTTTTTTGAAGTCGGTTAACAAAAGTAAATAACACTAACACGGTATAGCAAGTCACTATTAATAACATTACGCAAACTACGCAGTGATTAAGTCCTTCATATTTTATTTTTATGTATATTCAGGCTTTTAATAGTTAAAATGCATTTCAAAAGAAAAATTGACCTTATCTATGGTCAGACATGTTAGTATAGTTTTATTTTGAGTTTTCCTTATTTTACATAGAGGTAATATGTATATTTTATCCCTTAATCGTCTTTTACGACACCCATAGACGACATAAGACGTCATGACCTGTATTCTCAGTCCGTCACTAATAGAAAAATATAATTTATTATCTTAAAGAAATTAATCATAATTTAAAACGAGCTAAATAATACGCGTGTCAACAAGATATCTTTAGACGTAATGTTAAAAAAAAATGGTTGTATGATTTATTTAAACATGTATCGGTGCCTAACATAAAATTAAAAATAAATATTTTCCATGTAGGTATGCTGTGTAAAGATTAAAAGTGGTGGTAAACATCGATCGTCTATGTTCGGCGTTGATCGGTAATTTTCGTATTTTTGTGGCCAGGGAAATAGCGATTTCCAACGTGCCATATTAGCAAGTGGACGTTTACTTTAATACTAAAATTCATTCTGTAATCGTGGCAAGACTTATTACAACTTGACTGCACTGTTGGTATGGTTAAAATAACCACCTATTCTGCCAAAGGTCGTGGATTCATTTTGCACCCAGAACAAAACTTTGTGTGACAAATTGTTGATATGTCTCATATAGTCTGGATATTCGCTAATTTCTCGCAATATAATGATTAATTCCTTATTGGAGGATCTTGTCTTATTAATATAAAATAGATATCGGTGCGTTAAATAGAGTGGCCGCCATTTCTTTTCTGATACAACATCGGTCGCGAAACCAATGCCTGTTAATAACGACAAATTGTGATAATTTGATGACCACAAATGCAATAGAACTATTCCACTACTCTTGGGCAACAGGACATATAATCAAACAGCACGTGTTTGCTGTGTATTATGTTACTACTTTGACAATTTTAGTAATAGTAAATTCTAAAAGTATAAGTGAATGATTCCTTTAAATTATAGTTCAGAAATTATAGATCTCCTCACCGCCCGATCGATGAAATTCACGCCTACTAAACAACTATAAGAGAACTGTTAGACTTGTAATCATTCGATTCATCATAAATATTTTAAAGCGTATGTATATTTTGTCGTCATTGACCATCTTGCCGTTTTGAGCATATGAGACACTGAAAATATATATTTAATATAGATATCTACATACAGTACAATTCGTACAATTATTTTTATTTATTATTCCCTATTGCCAAAATGATTATATTCCATATTTCATGTTCCAAATTATTGTTTTATATTTGTTTATTGAATAGCCATTGCATGTTTATAATTCAAGGGGGTATATATATTCACGCCAAGCAACAAAGCCCTTTTCTTTTCAATAAATTAAAAAAAAGGAAAAATACATGTATTCACAAAGTTTTTTTTTTATATAGTTGTCTAATACAATACGTATAATCTTAACAAGATGGCACTAATAACGATATTTCATAATATTATGCTATTTATCTATGTCGAAAAAACAAACTCATTGGTAAATCGAACTACGTTGTATTTTACTATTAAATATAATGTATATTTATGAAAAATGAATTAGAGAATAAAAATGGAGAAGATTTAACATGAATTAACAATTCGCAGTATTATATTAATGTTCTCCCAAGAAATATCAACAGGCGTGAACTAGAATGTACAATTGTCATCATCTAAGCTCATATACATCCAACTGCTGAGCTGAAGCATACTCCAAAATAGGAGAAAATTGATTTATAGGAGAAAAATAGATATATCACGTTGGTCAGACGGGTTGGTATAAAGTTTTGTTTCGAGTCTTCCTTCTCATGTTATATACTTATTATATCTATTAGTCATCTTTTACAACACACGGTTTTTTTATATATTTTTGTATATTAAAATTGAATTTAAATAATTTAAATACCTATTTGACATAGGTATATTTCTTTCCGAGTACATTTCGAATTCTGTAAATAAAATAATGACAGAATGATCGATTGCAAATTTCGTCATAATTTCACTTATCGATTTAAAGTATAAAGAATATAAAAAAACAAACTCCAATAATCGCTATCTCAATGGCCCAACTATCGAACGTAATAGTTAAACTATTTACACGCTTCGCGCCCTTTGCCCATCGACTCTAAATTTTATAATAATATCAATAAAGACTATAATCAATAATCAAACGTACAACGTCCTCAATAGACCAAGACATATTTTTTTGATTCGCCTTGACACGTTACCGCTTCACCATAGTTGCCATTTTAAATATTATTAGTTTTAAATTTCTAATTAAATACATAAAGATCATTGTTATATCTTATTTGAATATTAATACTTAAACTTTACATATTTTTATATCATCATTTCAGCACATATATGTCCCGCTCTTGGGCTCGGCCTCCTCCGTAAATGAAGGGTAATTGACCTAGTATACGACGCTGGTCAGACTAGTATACCACGCTGGTCAGACGTGTTGGTAAGGGTTTTGTTTCTAGATTTTCTTTTCTCGCATAGATGTTATATGCGTTTTATATCCCTTAGTCGCCTCGTACGATCGCCCATGGGTAAGGGCGTCCATTAATTACGTGAGGCATTTTTGAGATTTTTTGACCCCCCCTGTGCCCATGGTGAGATGTCGTAAGATTTTTCTCGATCCCCTCCCTCCTTCCCAAATCTCACGGGAAATTTTTCAAACCTAGTAGGTACTAGGGTATAAAGGGTTTTTAATTTCATTTAACTTATCGTTCACGCACTTTTACACCAGTTTCTGCTAAAATAAATTACGTGATATTTGCCAAGACCCCTCCCCTCTCCCTCAAGTGAAATTTAGTAAGATTCTGTTCGACCCCCTCCCACCCCTGAATACCTCACGCAATTAATGGACGCCCACTAAGATAGGGGGAGGTGAATTATATTGTTACTCCGTCACCACACGGATAATCATTACCACACTGCTTTCTTATCTCAATTAGTTGTGGTCGATGCAAAATGTTTTAACAATATTTTTTTGACCGGTCGCCTGCTTGCGCATTTCAAGCAGGCGTGCGGTCGCCTACATTACGCCTACACTACTCGGAAATTTAATTGTTGATCAGAAGCCATCAGACATTTATTTATTTATTTATCATACACACAACTATCATTACAGGATTTGCCTAATGCAATAGCGTGGTAACAAAAAATAAGTTATAATTATAACATATAACATTTTATAAATCTTTTATCAAATAAACTTTAATTATTTGTGTAACATATGATATGTAAAGCGGTTTTTGTAAATTCATTCAGAGAACAACAAAATATGTCTATTTCTTCAGAAACACTATTTATATATAAAATCCGATTACGAAATGAAAAATGATGTCGCAAGCGGGATTCGAACCTGCGCCTATTGGGATTCCGGCCCAATCGTGCTGCCACTACACCACCGCGACTAATTGTAGGACATGCAAATTTCATTTCGTATTGTATTTACGTCTTAAGGTGACGGTATGCTATCTACCCGACAATGTTTACACATTGTATAGACTTAATACTTCAAACTTTACAGTTAGAATTGTATTAAACGATGACACAACCTTGTTATTTAAATTACTGAAATTTAGCATTTAATATGCTTAATTATTTATAAAATCCGATTACGAAATGAAAAATGATTGGGCCGGAATCCCAATAGGCGCGGGTTCGAATCCCGCTTGCGACATCATTTTTCATTTCGTAATCGGATTTTATAAATAATTAAGCATATTAAATGCTAAATTTCAGTAATTTAAACACTATTTATAGTTCGAAGTGCACGTAACAGTGGCGCCTCAAGCAGTAGGTTTGTACGGGCGCGAGGCACTGCTAGCAGGCGTGGTCGTCGTCTTTGCCATACATACCTATCAGGTACATATAGACCCACCCGCTGTAAAATATCAGCATTATATATCTTATCCCTTATTAATTTGAACAAATAAATATAATACAGACTCTTAATTCTCTTTTACGATATCTACGAACCATGTAAGTTTTAGAAGATTAGTTCTCAAATTGCTACTAAGCTCCGTATATTATCTTCTTTGAAACTTATAATAATATTAATTACACTTCTAAACTAGCCTTTTATTTTTTTTTGCGTTGGGCTATGGATGCGTTTCGCTCCGTCAAATCGGTCCGGGGTGACGGTAGAGGCGGCGAGTGACCTCACAGACCCACCATGCAAACTCCTCTCTTCGCCGTACGAGCGGGCCACTGGTACCCGATCTTTGTCTTCAGTGGCCCGTCCGGCGTCCTAAACTAGTCTGACAAAAGTGGCGATTCTGGTGTTATCCGCTTTAAAGAGATCTACAATACAATTGTGAATTTCGATAAGCTTATGAATTGGTTGAATTGAACTAAAATAAAACAATAAAATTACATACATACATATCATCACGCCATATCCCTTGCAGGGTAGGCAGAGAGAACAGAGTGCCAGAGAACTCTATCTCTGCATACTTCACTCGCTTCCTCAACACTCATAATTCTCTTCATACACGCTCGCCGGTTTCGGAGACTCTTGACTCCACCTTCCTTCAGTACATGACCGATCTGGTCTAGGTAGGTGAGTCAATAAAATTAATTTTAAATATCCTAGTTCTGAGAATACTAGTTCCAATCAAAGTTAAGTATTATATTATCTGAATGAAGAGATGGCGTAGTGGTTAAGATACCGA
Organism: Lymantria monacha; assembly: GCA_905163515.2. NCBI lineage: Eukaryota > Metazoa > Arthropoda > Insecta > Lepidoptera > Erebidae > Lymantria > Lymantria monacha. The sequence goes on from LR991104.1 coordinate 5,336,103, forward strand.
CCTTCCATGCCAGCGTCGTGGGTTTGATTCCTACGCAGGACAATACTTTGTGCGATCTACAAACTGTTGTTCAGAGGGTGTAATTTGTCTGGTCACCGAAGATAAAGATCGGGTACCGGTGGCCCGCTCGCACGGCGAAGAGAGGTGTTTGCAGGGTGGGTCTATGGGGTTGCGCGCCGCCTCTTCCGTCGCTCCGGACCGATTTGGCGAGGCGCGACCACGTCCATAGCCCATCGCAAAAAAAAAAATGTGTGTTAATTATATGTTTGTAAAGTCCCACCGCAATACTAAGGATTGTTTCCTAAGGGCAGGCAGGTGCCTTTAAAAAGAAATATCCATCCAGCTTTGATCCCAATTACTTGTAGTCGACGCATTATATACCTACTCTTGTACCATTATACTATAGCAAAAGTTTTTTAATAGTTGATCAACCGCTTGGCTGACGTTAAACATCTTTGCGAATATAATTGTTGACCAAACGGCAGCAGTTAAAATTGAACCATTTTTTTTTTTATTTCTGGTGTGTTACGGTCGGCGCACTCCTTGCACCACTCCGTCCGGGGCGACAGAGGGGCGTAAGCACGCACACCCGTAACCCACCCGTGACGTCGCCTTCGTCGTTGGGCCGACCACCGGAGCAGATTGACTTGACGTCAGTGGTCGGCCCGACGGAATACCCCTGACGAGTACCCTCTCCTCGACCGACGTCCCCCCCTCGGGTAGGATGTCGGTGATGATGATGATGAATGAAAATGATAATCTGTATATATTGTAAACTGTATAAGTGGTACGAAGATTAGAATGGATTTCCAATAGTTGTGGGTTCTCGGATCTCACGTGTGACATTTATTTTTCGCTCCTAAACTAGCATGTTAAATGCCAAATTTGAGTGATTAGGATGATGATTAGAAAGGATATATAGAATTGTACTGATAAAATCAAATATTACTCGTTTATTATTTCTGCTTATGACATCGTGGATGCACTGGTTGAAACTATATTTAAATTCCAAAATTAGCACCATTTGCAAATCATTTTTAAAAACAAGCAAAAGCTATTAACACATCTTAGTAACATAGTTATGTAAATTGTGACATTGGTTTTTATCAAAACTGTATATTTAAAAGACCTTAGTGGGAATGAAGAAAGAATACAAATTGCCTCTTTTAACTATCTTCTCTTTCCCTTCAAGATAGTTGAGGGGAGTGATGGCTAGTTTAGTAGTTAACTTGTGATCGGGTGTCGCTTATGAGATCTGAGCCAGCATTTTTTTTGCTTAATGTTTTTAAATTATATTAGTGAAATAACCAGTTTAGTAGTAGATCAATTTCCCTCCCATTACGGAGGAGGCTCGAGCCCAACAGTGGGACATATATAAGCTGAGATGATGATGAAATTTCATGAAAATCGCTGATCGTTTTCAAGATTTTGAAGGTACAGGCAATATATCTACAAGAATTACATAATTATTTAAAGATATTAGATAGATTGAGTCTTAGCGCCCATTTGGGGTCACGAAGGAGGACTGTGGAGTTAAAAACCTATGGCTAAGTTTCTTAGGTACATTATGGTTCTTAGTGGTTATATATATATCTATGGTTATTATACATTTACACACATTCCATTCCGTCTACGTCGATGGAAGGGTGGTGTGTGACCTAATAGCACGCCGTATTCCTTCCCCGTCGCCAATGCGCCAAACGATTCCTTGGCATCCGTAGACGGCCTGGCACGCTTATATATATAAACTCCTGGAGCCATTTGTATATAAATTTGTACAGAGATAGCCTTGAGCTTGGGAAAGGACGTAAGCTAACTTTTTTTTTAGCCGGCTCTCTCGCTCACCGAACGAAGTACAATAGCACATTGACACTGCTCAGACGTCGATTTCTACGAGTGTGGTACTACCCCGGGTGGACCGGCCCGCGGCTGTAGACATTAAACTATCAACAGTAGGCATGGCCCTGTAACTTCTAGTATATCAGTGAACAGCTAAAGACAATGACGATAATATATTTATTTGTTGAATTTAACTCATAAATATTTTCCGGGCTCGAGCCTGCTCCACATTAGGAGAGAAATTGACCTACTATACCACGCTGGTTAGACGTGTTGGTATAGGGTTTTATTTCGAGTTTACGTTCTCTTGCATAGATGTTATAAGCTTTTTTATTGGTTATAGTGGCAAACGAGCAAGCTGCACACCTGATGGTGAGTGGAATTGCTATACATGGACCTTTGTAGTGTCCGACCGAATGTTCGGTTTCGATTTCGGTCGAGTGTCGGCAAAAAAACAAGTTTCGGTTATGTTTCGGTTTCGGCAGCAAACCTGCCGAAACTACGACCGAAACCGAAACTGCATTCGGGAGTTTCCGCGCTGTGGTCGGGTGTGTTCGGCGCGGTAAATGACATCCAAGCGACGATGACATTTGGCCGCGTCCACGTGCGTAATCATGTCGTAACCTGTTTGTTTGCAGTGCATTAGGTAACAACATAAATAAGTAGGTATTAAAGCTACCTATGTGATTTAAAGAAAAAAAATTAAAACTGACTGATTATAATACATTTTCTCTATTTTTCTCTGAAAACGTGATCTTTATAAGAAAGTTTCGGTTTAGGTTTCTGCCGAAACTGAGACCGTTGCCGAAATTCGGTTTCGGTCGTAAAAACCAGTTTCGGTCGGACACTAGACCTTTCCAACACCAGGGGCATAGCCAAGCCGTTGTCTACCTTCAAGAAAGTGCTCTTCTTAAACCTCGTTTGAAGAAAAACATGAAACAGCAGCGGGTAGTTTATTCTAGATCTTGTATGTACTTGGGAGAAATGATCGCTGACAACGTACCTACAATCTAGGACGAGGACCCTATCGTTTATATCGCTTAGTCGGCTTTTACGACACCCACGAGCAAGATACTTGTGTTCTAACCCAATCACCGCATAAATAATAAATGTAAAACAAATAATGATAATGAGCCATTTAAAAATTTTCCATTAACATGTATTTTATTTTTAAAAACACAATTGACACGAAATCTATATTTAGTTTTTTTAATTTATTCGTAAAACCATATTGTGCATTTGTATAAATGAATATTAAATATGGTAATACTGGTATTTAAATGCCGACTTTTTCAGTTCGAGTATTTGTATGTGAATGATTTCAAATGATTCCTTGTGGTTACGGAGTAAGAATACAATTCCTTTTTTGCCCGTGGCTGTCGTAAAATACCACTAAGAGTAATATGCAAAAAATATCTGTTAAAAGTAAACAAAACTCCACAAAAAAATTCATGCGTAGACCCCTTTTAAATAATAAATTAAAAACAATAAATCATTAAAATAATACTGCTTCAAAACTTTTATTATAAATATATAAATTTTAGCAGTGTAATTAATTTAATAAAAATAACGGACATATAATATATTGGTTATAATTTATGGAATTATATCTTTAATCATAAACAAGATATTCTAGCGAGCGTTTATTATTGTCAATCGTGTTAGGATCAACCATCTAACTTAAGGAGTTTTGGCGCGAATGTGGAAATGTCATGTCACGCTCTTGTATTATATTCATTTCTTTAGTATTTTGTGGTGTTATATTGAATAATTTTGCTGGTATTTTATGCAATATGGTACAGTTAAAGTGCTGAAGTGTAGTGAATATGGTATAATAGTGGTTTACGTGTATTTTCATATTTGCCCAAAATTCCCAAAGAAAATCATAGATTAGGTTATCAGCGCCCGATTAATGGTAGGTAACGACTTGACTTACTGACAGACAATGACTACCAAGGCTACATAATATGAAGAAATGATGAACAATATATGAAAAATTATTAAACAAGACTTGGCTGTATGGGCTTTGATCCCTTTGCCTGTCCGAATGGACGAACAGAACCAAAAAAAAAACCATCTAACTTAAAGGAATGTACTCACTACGTAAATTGTTCAAGAAGGTGTGAAGATCTTCAAAAATTATCTTTACATTTGTAACCCGCTTGGATTTATTTAACTACAACCAAACCCAGGGCAATATGAAAATAAATCTGATATCCGTTAGTGGTAGGACTACCCCGTTGACAATTCTCTGCCTAAAACCGCGGACCGGTCCGTCCGGGGTATTCACTCTCGCAGAAGATCGACGTCTCAGTAATGGCAATGTGCTATTGCGCTTCGTTCGGTGAGCGAGAGAGCCGGAAGCCCAACTGAAAAAAAAACATTGCACTCATATCTAATTTTGCAACAGATTTTGTAAAAAAAATACTTCATTACAGCCTATATATGTCCCACTGTTGGGCTCTGGCCTGCTCTGTAATGGGAGGGAAATTAATCTACTATAGGTACCACGCTGGTCAGACATGTTGGTATAGGGTTTAGTTTCGAGTTTTCCTTCTATTGCATATATGTTATATGCGTTTTATATCCCTTAATCGTCTTTTACGATCACCCACGGGTAAGATAGGGGGTGGCGAATTGTATTCTTACTCCGTCACCACACGGATAAAAAAATACTTAAGAATATGTATTTTTTTTCGGTGTGGTGATGGAGTTAGAATACAATTCTCTATCCCCTATATTGTCCGTATGTCTCGTAAAAGTCTACTAAGGGGCATAATATGTATATAACATCTATACAAGAGAAGGAAAACTTAAAACAAAACTCTATACCAACACGTCTAACCAGCGTGGTGTAGTAGGTCAATTTCCCTCATACTGTGGAGGAGACTCATAGCCAGCAGTGGGACATATGACACGAAATAATGAGATAATAAATTATTTTCTGAATTAATAAAACGTAACAAAGAAAATATACACGAATGGCATAGTGATTGTGGACCTATCACGTCGAATATCGTGGACTCTATTTGCCCCCAATTATTTCAAATCAGGTTACTATTTTTGTCAGTTAATTATGTTTTAAATTATAAAAAAAATACTTAAAAAACTCTCTTTCGTTCGTAATCGGGTTTTTATAAATAATCAAGCATATGCTAAATTTCAATAATTTGAATAACAAGGTTGTGTCATCGTTTAATACAATTCTAAATGCAAAGTTTGAAGTATTAAGCCCATATACAATGTGTAAACATTGTCGGGTAGATGGCACACGTCTCCTTAAAGTCATAAATACAATACGATGCGAGAATTGAATGTCCTACAATAATTCACGGCGGTGTAAGTGGCAGCACGATTGGGATGGATTTCCAATAGGTGTGGGTTAGAATTCCACTTGTGATATCATTTTTCGCTCGTAATCGGGTTTTTATAAATAATCAAGCATATTGAATACTAAATTTCAATAATTTGGTTATCCCCACTTTATAAGAATTTCTATCAGAATGTAAGGATGGAGTAAGAAGTTGTATTCTTACTAATCACCACACCCCGCCTACCACAACCCCACCTATCTTACCTGTAGGTGTCGAGATTATTAAGGAATATGCATATAACAACTATGGAAGAGAATGTAAAATCGAAATGAAACCAGAATCTGACACCATCGTGACATAGTATGTATTAGTCTTATAAGGACCTGGGCCAACTCCATCTGATGCTGTTTGGTCAACAATTACATTCCCAAGGATGGTCGATGTTTGACAGGCGGCCGGTCATAAAACTATTACCAATAAACTTTTACAAAATGTACTATGAAAGACGAGAAGAAAGATTATGAAAGACGCAGCGTTACCCCCCACTCGGTGGAATGATGACATTATCAAGGTCGCAGGAAACCGTTGGATGCAGGTGGGACAGAACCGTTGCAAATGGCATTCTCGTGGGGAGGCCTATGTCCAACACTGGACGTGTACGAGCTGATGGATGGATGGACTATGAAAGAAGAGTACATATTGTACCAAACCCAAGTGACTGTGATAAGAATAGAAGAACGATGATATGTAAATAATAGAAGAGAAAATTCCTCCTATTTTAAAGGAATTTTGAGCCCAACAGTGGGACATATATTAGCTAAAATTATGATGTTAAAAAAAAACTAAAGCAAAACATTAATTTAAAAACTATATCACAAAATGTAATACAACAAAATTAGGTAGTTCTGTTACAATTTAAGATGTCTGAGGTCTTCGACCATTTGCTGGGTTCAACCAACGAAATATGTATAATCGTAAATACAGTTGAAAATTTTCCATGATAGCTTGCTTACAAGCGGGTCCCGTTTTGTAACATCAATATTTTCTTATTATACTTAGCACCGTATAACTTTATTAAGTTAAAAAATATAGCTGACATGTTTATTTTAAAGTTATTATTAAATTAATAACAGTTTAGAGTAAAAAAAAACTCATCTCAGTACATAAAATAATTTTCAAATACCTATTCAACGATACCCCCACTTGACATAGTTTGTCGACTTTCATTTTCACAATATGGCGTCCAGTAGTCGCCATATTGAATTTTCACTAACGTCAAATCGTAATCGATTGAAGTGTGAATCATAAAAATCGATCCAGGCGTTTGGTCTATATAGTGCTTCAAAGGAACATACAAACATACATACATAGTTACACACATAGACTGTTAAATACAATACCACTCCTTTGCGTCGCGCAGTCGGGTAAAAACTTCGGTCGGGGTTCAATAGAGTGGAATTTGACCCATAATACCACTCTAGACAAACGGGTTCATACATGGTATTACCTACTGGTAGTTTTTTCTTATTTAATCAACTTTCTTTTTGCTAATAGCATAGCCATACGCAATAACGGTGCGGTACCTTAGCATATGGGGCTGTACATAAATTAAGTAAGGGATTTTGAAGAATGATTTGGCTCCATCCCCGCCTACCGTAAGACATCATAAGAATGCAACTACTCCCTACTACTACTACTCGCCTACTCGCCTTAATAAGATTTTTTGTAAGAAAAAGACCCTATTGATCAAATATAACTCCGTTTATTATGAAAATATCTTTTATTACAATCTTCTTACTACAAGTAGGTATCATTAACTCACTGTAATAGCATTAATCTTATTAAAAATCTATCACAGTTTTGACCAAAATTAGTTACGAAAAGGTCACTAATTGGAGTAAAATTGGGGTCGCGTAAAATAAGTAGTACATTTAGTATAAAATTACATTTAAATGTCTAGTTATACGCGTAATTTAAATTAAAGTAGGTTAATAAATTCTCTTGATGCAAATTATGTTATTAAATTTTTAATAAAGCATTTTTTTCTCAGTTCATAATGTACGATGGCCATAAAAATATTTTGTCGCGTGCCATTTATATATGGGTGATATATATACCTATATATTATATAAAAGAAGAATTAATAATATTATATATTTCTTTTAAATTATGTTCATAAAACATAGTCATAAAAAGTAATGGCTCTAATATTAAAAAAAAAATGCCTTGTAATTTTTTTACTATAAATTATAATTCTTACATGTACTTATATTAAAAGAATTATATATTCTATGTGGTTAAAAAATTATATAAAAGGAATATATACAGGGTGTCCCAAAATTCAACGATAAGCCGGCACCAGCAGATGGACCTACATATGACTACTCGAGAACAAAAAAGAAAAAAATTCTACCTTGATTTTTTTTTTCATTACGACAAAAAAACCGATTTCTTTAAAAATCGTCATCTTTTATTATATTATTAAGTGCCATTGCTACAATTTTACAAGTAATTCTGTGATTTTTTTTGTATTGGCAAGGTAAGTAGTACTACTATCGATCACAACCATTAAAAATTCCAGAATATCTATAGTTTTTACACAAAAATCAACCAAAACTATGTTTTTTTCATAAATTATGTAAGATTTTGACTTTCAGCTCACTTTCACTCATCACAGTGAAAAAAAAAAGTATGGACACTACTGTGGCAAATAGTATTAAAAATTGGCGCAACTAACTACAATTCTAAAATGGTATAACATTCTAGGCAAACTAGCCACAAAAATATACTTAGGTGTACTATTTCAAAATAACAACCATACTTCGAAAATTGTTAGTGTTGATAGTAATCACTTCTACTATGTAGCCAAAATGTTTTTGTTGCAAGTTCTCAGAATTTGAATGAGACATGTGCGTAGTCCATAAGATAACATAAGTTAGAAAGAGATAGATATAGAGAGATTAGAATTTACTATATTATTAAAATTACAATAAATGTTCGAATTGTTTGCCATTGGCAGTAATGCAGGCACGACATCGCCTTAAAAATGAACGTTTTATTTTTCTTGCATATCTGATTCTGTTCATGTGATCCACAGCCTGAATTATTTTTTGGCGAAGCTCGTCCAAGGTTGCAATGGGTTTTGAGTAGACTCTGTCCTTTAGACAACCCCAATAGAAAAAATCCAGGGGATTTAGATCGGGTGAACGGGGTGGCCATAAGATAGGACCAAGTCGCCCGATCCAACGCCCTGGGTACTCTTGGTCTAAGTACTCTCGCACAGGGCGGGCATAGTGAGCTGGGCAACCATCGTTTTGAAACCACATGTTTTGCAAATCACTTAAGGGCACGTCTTCTAATAATCCTGGTAACTCATTTTGTAAGAAGTTCAAATAGCTATTGCCATCTATGTTTCCTTGTAACTCAAAGGGCCCTATCACTTTTCCATTTATTATGCCCGTCCATAGGTTAACCTTAAATTGATATTGGGATTTGTCTTCTCTCACCAGGTGCGGATTTTCATTGTTCCAGCTATGAAGATTGTGAAGATTTAAATAGCCATCTTTCTTGCAGGTTGTTTCATCCGACCATAAAACTTTGTCTAAGAATTGGGGATCTTCCCTGTGTTTTTGCAGCATTACACGGCAAAATGCGACCCGCAGTGGATAGTCCCGCGGTAATAACGCCTGCACGCGCCTGTAATGATATGGATGAAACTGGTGACGTTTTAAAATTCTATGTGCAGTACTTTTTGGAATTCCCGTTGCTACTTGTATGCCACGTACAGAGGTAGTTGTATCGCTTTCTATTTCTTTGAGAACTTCTTCATCGTGTTCCGATCTAGGTCTTCCAGCGTTTCTCCTGTCAGATGGTATACGACCCTCCGAAAATGCTTGATGCACGTTAATAAATACGCGATAATCCGGATACCTTTGAAGAGTAGGGTACCTTGCTCGATATAATCTGCTAGCAGCGTTGGCATTGCATCGGCATTCTCCATAAATTAGGTGCATATTAGCGTATTCTAACGCTGTATATGGTAGCGGCATAATGAATGCTAAACACTTGAAAATAAGGCAAAACTTCTTTAAAAAAACACAAAATCATAGTCTAAAATAATGCCAAGTCAGGTCAATTTCCAGGTCACTTAATTCAATCCAAAGTCGTTAGTATCAGAGCCACTTTAATTAAAACAGAACGGTGTGCAGTAAACAAAGAAGTAGAGCGTACTGACTTGCTGTGCTGCTGAGGACATTAATTACTTCTCTACCTGCATTAATGTTACTAAACAATTAGCATCTATCTATCTCCCTCTAACGTATAATCTCTCTATCTCTGTCTAACTTATGTTATCTTATGGACTACGCACATGCCTCATTCAAATTCTGAGAACTTGCAACAAAAACATTTGGGCTACATAGTAAAAGTGATTACTATCAACACTAACAATTTTCGAAGTATGGTTGTTATTTTGAAATAGTACACCTAAGTATATTTTTGTGGCTAGTTTGCCTAGAATGTTATACCATTTTAGAATTGTAGTTAGTTGCGCCAATTTTTAATACTATTTGCCACAGTAGTGTCCATACTTTTTTTTTTCACTGTGATGAGTGAAAGTGAGCTGAAAGTCAAAATCTTACATAATTTATGAAAAAAACATAGTTTTGGTTGATTTTTGTGTAAAAACTATAGATATTCTGGAATTTTTAATGGTTGTGATCGATAGTAGTGCTACTTACCTTACCAATACAAAAAAAAACACAGAATTACTTGTAAAATTGTAGCAATGGCACTTAATAATATAATAAAAGATGTCGATTTTTAAAGAAATCGGTTTTTTTGTCGTAATGAAAAAAAAAATCAACACACAGATCAGACACCCCGGGGTGTCCCAAAATTCAACGATAAGCTGGCACCAGCAGGTGGACCTACATATGACTACTCGAGAACAGAAAAGAAAAAAATTCTACCTTGATTTTTTTTTTCATTACGACAAAAAAACCAAAATCTTTAAAAATGGACATCCTTTATTATATTATTAAGTGCTATTGCTACAGTTTTACAAGTAATTCTGTGATTTTTTTTGTATTGGCAAGGTAAGTAGCACTACTATCGATCACAACCATTAAAAATTCCAGAATATCTATAGTTTTTACACAAAAATCAATCAAAACTATGTTTTTTTCATAAATTATGTAAGATTTTGACTTTCAGCTCACTTTCACTCATCATAGTGAAAAAAAAAAGTATGGACGCTACTGTGGCAAATAGTATTAAAAATTGGCGCATCTAACTACAATTCTAAAATGGTATAACATTCTAGACAAATTAGCCACAAAAATATACTTAGGTGTACTATTTCAAAATAACAACCATATTTCGAAAATTGTTAGTGTTGATAGTAATCACTTTTACTATGTAGCCAAAATGTTTTTGTAGCAAGTTCTCAGAATTTTAATGAGACATGTGCGTAGTCCATAAGTCCATAAAATAAGTTGGACAGAGATAGAGAGATTATACGTTAGAGGGAGATAGATAGATGCTAATTGTTTAGTAACATTAATGCAGGTGGAGAAGTAATTAATGTCCTCAGCAGCACAGCAAGTCAGTATGCTCTACTTCTTTGTTTACTGCACACCGTTCTGTTTTAATTAAAGTGGCTCTGGTACTGACGACTTTTGGATTGAATTAAGTGACCTGGAAATTGACCTGACTTGGCATTATTTTAGACTGTGATTTTGTGTTTTTTTTAAAGAAGTTTTGCCTTATTTTCAAGTGTTTAGCATTCATCATGCCGCTACCATACACAGCGTTAGAATACGCTAATATGCACCTAATTTATGGAGAATGCCGATGCAATGCCAACGCTGCTAGCAGATTATATCGAGCAAGGTACCCTAATCTTCAAAGGTATCCGGATTATCGCGTATTTATTAACGTGTATCAAGCTTTTTCGGAGGGTTGTATACCATCTGACAGGCGAAACGCTGGAAAACCTAGATCGGAACACGATGAAGAAGTTCTCAATGAAATAGAAAACGATTCAACTACCTCTGTACGTGCTGTACAAGCAGCAACGGGAATCCCAAAAAGTACTGCACATAGAATTTTAAAACGTCACGTCGTCGTGATGAAACAACCTGCAAGAAAGATGGATATTTAAATCTTCACAATCTTCATAGCTGGAACAATGAAAATCTGCACCTGGTGAGAGAAGACAATCTCAATACCAATTTAAGGTTAACCTATGGACTGGCATAATAAATGGCAAAGTGATAGGGCCCTTTGAGTTACAAGGAAACATAGATGGCAATAGTTATTTAAACTTCTTACAAAATGAGTTGCCAGGATTATTAGAAGATGTGCCCTTAAGTGATTTGCAAACCATGTGGTTTCAAAACGATGGTTGCCCAGCTCACTATGCCCGTCCTGTGCGAGAGTACTTAGACCAAGAGTACCCAGGGCGTTGGATCGGGCGACTTGGTCCTATCTTGTGGCCACCCCGTTCACCCGATCTAAATCCCCTGGACTTTTTCTATTGGGGTTGTCTAAAGGACAGAGTCTGCACAAAACCGATTGCAACCTTGGACGAGCTTCGCCATAAAATAATTCAGACTGTGGATCTACGGACTACGCATATGTCTCATTCAAATTCTGGGAACTTGCTACAAAAACATTTTGGCTACTTAGTAAAAGTGATTACTATCAACACTAACAATTTTCGAAATATGGTTGTTATTTTGAAATAGTACACCTAAGTATATTTTTGTGGCTAGTTTGCCTTGAATGTTATACCATTTTAGAATTGTAGTTAGTTGCGCCAATTTTTAATACTATTTGCCACAGTAGTGTCCATACTTTTTTTTTTCACTATGATGAGTGAAAGTGAGCTGAAAGTCAAAATCTTACATAATTTATGAAAAAAACATAGTTTTGATTGATTTTTGTGTAAAAACTATAGATATTCTGGAATTTTTAATGGTTGTGATCGATAGTAGGGCTACTTACCTTGCCAATACAAAAAAAATCACAGAATTACTTGTAAAACTGTAGCAATAGCACTTAATAATATAATAAAGGATGTCCATTTTTAAAGATTTTGGTTTTTTTGTCGTAATGAAAAAAAAAATCAAGGTAGAATTTTTTTCTTTTCTGTTCTCGAGTAGTCATATGTAGGTCCACCTGCTGGTGCCAGCTTATCGTTGAATTTTGGGACACCCTGTATATATATATATATATTATATCATAAAAATAGCATAATTAAAATGTACAGCAAGATATGCTGAATGCTAAATGCTAAAATTAACATAATAATATTATTTCACTCATAATTATAACATATAAGAACACGTGCCAACTTTTTAATTTGACTAAAGGCTAAGGAATAAATATATATGTGGCGGGAAATTTTAAAACGTACAATTAACCGACACAAATTTCAAACAGACTTTGTCCTACGTGGGAATTGAACCATTTTAAACTAGAGGTCACTGTCACAAACAAAATCATATCTTATGTATTACATTATAACTTTAACAAAACTTGAGCCTTCATTTATTATATTCTATTTAAAAATTGACATAATTATCAACGTAAACCTTTGATATAAAAACATGGTAATGATAATACAATCCAGTTTGAGGCCGGCTAATACTTTTAATGGCGTGTTGAGCTAAAAATAGCATCACATATTTGTTACTTTCTAATTTTGGCTCGCCATTACGTCACTACAACGGTACAAAATAACTGCCAAGTTGAAAAAAAAACTTGAATAAAAACTATTTATAATAAAAAAACCGGTTCTCGATTGTAGCGAAGCTCACTTCGTTAAGCAATTTCATGTTCTATGTTATATTGTTTTCGCGCCAATTTGAAGTTAGTAACAAAATCAATGCATTTTTTTGTGTTTAAAAACTGTCAATAGTGCAGTTTTAATACTAATTAAAGAATGTATCCTCATAAAGACAAAATAATTTAGGACACTTACCATGTACCGTGACCTATATTTTTACTTTTTTTACCACCACTTTTCCCTTGGGACTACTCTTAGTATATGCCAAGAACCCACTCCTTCTAGTTCAACGTAGTAACTAACTAATATGATGGACTTTGGCGGGAATATGAAAATTTCATATGGTGGTCTTGAGTTATGTTATTTTTTTTTATTTTATTTGCGTTTAGTTGTTAGCCGCTGATGGCTTTGACAGCTTTACGCGATCAATGGGTGAGCACTGAGGGCTCTCAACCCGAAAGTAAGCTTAGCGACGCCGTCCAAGGGCTCCCCATGTGGGGAACGGATCTCGGGTTGGGACGTCGCTGGTGGCAAAGTAGGCGCTTTAACACCTCGACGGCAAGGACGAAATCGTGGTGTAATGGCTTCGCGGGCTGTGTAAGCTCTTAGAGCGAATGTGATAATGTCGTCGTCATCGTCGATTACGTGCCGTGGAGGAAGCCGCCCCAACCACTAGTGGGTTGGGGTGTGTCATGACAGAGTCAAAGTAGCTCCGATAGCATTGTTTCATTTGTTTCATAAATTGCCTGATGGTCGGCAGTTAGACGTCGATGTGAAGATCGACGTTTCGTATGAACCACGGTGCTCTCGTAACTTGGCACATGAAACTATTTTGTAATGTCTGAAGCCCGTGGATCCTGTGTGCCTTAACATGCTAATGCTAACTACGCTAGCATAGGTCATGATCGGCCGTATGCAAGCGTTGCTCAAAGCTAATTTAGAGCTAGCATTTAATAAATATGGAGACGTCCCATCACAAAGGCCGCACGCGTGTAGAGTTTGCATTATGTGAGTAGTGAAGCTGAGTCGGTCGACAAGGGTTACACCCAGGTAGCTTGCCTGCTCCAAGTGGCAGGCATGTGCATAGAGTTAATCAACAAGTGCCAACATCATCAATAAATTTACAAACAACCCAATCAGAAACCTTAGAAGGATTATGTTAATCTAAACTTAGAACATCAAAACAATGAGAACAGTTAGCGTTAGAAGACCAACATACAGAGGGGTTTTCACCATCAACATCAAGCAACTGCGCAAAGTAGAAAACCCCTAAAGAAATACGCAGTCACAAAACATCAAGGACACACACGCACGCGCCAATATACATATAAACCATCATAAATGTATTAAAGCCACTTCAAGAAACCTTCAATTATATAACATCAATATAATAATTAAAATACATAACATAAAAAAGGCACGGACAAAAGTCTGTGGAACAAAACTATATTAAAAAAAAAGAGACAGGCTTGTTAAACATCTTAAGGAGCAGAATGCTATCAATAGAGTAGGTGCGGGCATTTCGATGAGTGAACATGACCGCCTGACTCTAATCGGGGTTGATTTCTATTCTCCATTTCCTAAACCAATTGGCTAGGGCAGTAACCGCTGTTTGGAGAGTCTTTGCTACTTTTGTCGAGGTCTTACCTGCACAAAAGAGTGCGGTGTCGTCAATGTAAAGCGCTTTATGGACTCTGTTAAATTTGGGCATGTCACTAGCATATAGCGTAAATAGAAAAGGGGAGAGGACCGAGCCCTGAGAGATGCCGACATTTATAGGGTAGACAACGTCCCTTCCAACCTGTAGCAAAAGCTGCGATGACTTAAGTAGTCATGTATGATTAAAATTAGATAGTCGGGGATTTTAAGACGATAAAATGTGCAAATGAGGCCCTCGTGCCACACTTTATCGAATGCTTTCGCTACATCTAGGAAAATTATACCCGTGGGTCTGTGCATAATGAACTGACTACTTAGTGTATTTTACTAATCTGTGGACTTCTTGAACACAACTGTGCCCAGCATGAAAACCAAATACATAAAAAGAAAAAGAAGAACTAATGCAGTTTTAAATCATTTTGTACAAACAGAAAGTTCCTCTTCCTCGTCTTGTGTAACCAAGCGTAGTATTTTTAAAGACCAAAATAGGACACGTAGTTTGGGTACATTCGTTTGCATGAGAATAAGAATTATAAGAATAACTAGATTTTACTTGCGATTTTATACACTTAAAGGCATATCCCCGTTAAAACCAAATTACATTTACATTTTATTGTGGGATTAAAATATTGCAGGTATGTAGACCGGGGAAAAGTTAGTCACGATGCGCGAGGGTAACGGTCCGATGGCAAGCCGAGACGTTGATAGCAGATGGTACCCGAATAGGTAACCCGCCGGCTACAGATGCCAAGGATTTTTGGTACCAGTTGACGACTCAATAGCAAGCTGGAGGAAATTTGATAAGTTATGGGAGCACGTGCCATACTCTAGTCACTCTGGACGTAACGGCTGGTGTATATGCAGACTAAAGCTAGCCCAAAAAAGGGTAAAAAAGGTTAATTTAAAATTATCTTATCTTCATTATCTCAGCTCATATCCCACTATTGGGCTCTAGCCTCCTCTATAATAGGAGGGAAATTGACCTACTATACTAGGCTGGTCAGACGTGTTGCTATAGGGTATTGTTTCGAGTTTTCCTTCTCTTGCATAGATGTTATATGCGTTTTATATCCCTTAGTCGTCTTACGATCACCCACGGTTAAGATAGGGGGTGGTAAATTGTATTCTTACACCGTCAACACTTTCCAATGTTTTTTACATTTTACAAATTTTAGGGAGCAATATATTCTCTGTGGGGTAAATTTTCAGAATATCCCTATAATTGGATATTATTAGGTCCTTACATATGAAATTAGCGTTTTGTACGGGAGGAATATAAATTCATTTTTTTTTTGTAATATATATTTAATTAATCAAAATATGCACCGTTGTTATCTATGCACTTTTGCCATCTCATAGGTAGTTCATTGATTCCTTTACTTAAAAAAACCATGGGGCCAAAAATCAATTAACTCTTTGAAGGCGGTTTGGACTGCCGCATCGCAGGTGAATTTTTTTCCTTGTAAGAAGTTGTCCAAATTCCGGAATAAATTGTAATCTGTTGGAGCAAGGTCCGGGGAGTACTTTGCATACAACATCTACGCAAGAAAACCTCAAAATAAAAAGATATACCAAAACGTGTGACCAGCGTGGTAGAGTTGGTCAACTTCTCTTCTACTCTGAAGGAGGGGAGATAATCATGAATATTGTTACATCTCTACATCACAGAAGTAAGACGCCGCCATAATATATATTTATTTTAATTTTTATTCATTAAGAATTGTACAGCAAAGGTTATACCCCAATTGAGATTAAATTACATAAAACCCTTTTTAGGGCGTCACAAAAGGAAACTACTTACTGTTAGAATTTTATATTTCCAGTTTCGACTCGGAATTGATGAGTTAATGAACCAACTTCAACTGCAGCCTCTGGCAGAGTCTGCAGCAACTGGCAGAGGTAAAAAGTATTTTCAGAGGTATTTTTGCGTAACATAAGGAATAACTCAGATCTTTTTGGTGCTGGAGAAATGTGTTCAAATGGAATTAGTGATTAGTTAAAAATATATAGCTTCTTTATGCCAACAGTTTCTAACCATATTGGATGGATGAAAATATTTTATCGTGTCCATTAGCGAAAGGTTTGCAAATATTTTTTTCCTTTATATCAAACGCAACACAATGTACTGGATTCAATTGTCGACCTAATTCACTATGTAATCAACCCGATCCTCGTCTGAAGATGGAAATATCATAGCGCTCGGGCAATACAGCAGCAGCTCCTTCCAGATCCTGCACGTGTATGGAAGAAATACTGTCGAAGATGATATCTTTAACAAATGATATGGGTGAAACATGTTGCGGTTTTGAGTGGTACGTTGATGGAAAAGAGACTTTGGTATTAAGTCAAATAGTGCCTCAGAAGACTTCCTAATGAAGAGTAGATAAAGTTCCGCATATCTTCTCTATCATATACAAAGTCGCTTCCGCTCTCTGCACGCTTAGATCTTTTAAACTACGTAATGGATTTTAATTCGGTTTTCTTCAATAGACAAAACGATTCAAGAGGAATGCATATTATAGTGGAGAAAATATATTAGTTTTAAAGAATTGTACTGGGATGTCGTAAAAATAGTATTTCTATACGCTTATATTGCAAAAACTGTCTATACTTTAATAGATGGATTCATATACTATACCATGGAATTGTATCTCTTAAAAATATCTACAAATAAGTCTGGGATGGTATATATTTATCTACCAAGAATCATCATCACCATCATCATCACAGCCCATATACGTCCCACAGTTAGAGGATTCGATCCCGGGATCCCGGGATTTTCGGGATTGTTCCTTTTTTTAAATTAGTCAATAAAAATGTGCGTGAGGCGAAACGCATTTACTTTGATATGGCGTTTTAACAGCCACCTTGTTTACACGACAGATTTCACTTAGAATACACATATTATTAATTGATTCATACTAAGTGATTTCATTTGTTTTTGGTAAAGACTGGATTATGCGTAAAGTTGTGTAAAAATTTCTGCTTCACGTCGTGTAAGTATTTGTTAATTGGTGATAATCAAATTATTAAAAAGCAAAAATGCATTAATGATTTTATTTTCATGGTTTAAATAAGTAATTTATAAAGTTTCTGGTCAATTTAATTTAAAATATAAGTACCCATAAACATAAGTAACTAGAAAGAAGTTGATTTTTGAAGTTTATTGTTGGTTTCATAAATTATTTACAGAAGTGCCTAGTTTGTTTATTTTATAAGAAGAAAGTTTATAAAAAAAGGATCATTTTGTTTAACTGCCTTTTTGGAGATTTAAAACTTAACTATTCTATGTCCTCAAAAATTGATTTTGATATGTTTACTGTCTTTTTGTTACCATTTTCCATTACCAATACAATCCCGGGACTATCCCGGGATCCCGGGATCAATTGTAGATAATTCTGAAATCCCGGGATTAGAAAAATCGACGGGGATTGAATCCTCTAGTCCCACTGTTAGGCTCGGGCCTCCTCCGTAATGGAAGGGAAATTAACCTACAACACACTGGTCAGACGTGTTGGTATACCTAGAGTTTTATTTCGAGTTTTCCTTCTCTTGAATATGCGTTTTATATCCCTTAGTCGTCTCTTACAATCACTCACGGGTAAGATATGGGGTGGTGAATTGTATTCTTACTCCGTCACCAAACGGATCATAGATCTACCCTGAATAGCTCGCAGTTATTTTTACGTATTACCTACTAAAAATAATGGTTTATTTACCACTAGCGACCTGCTCTTCGATTTTCAGTCGCCCTGTTCCCGCATTTTAAATCTCTCGGCGACTTTATTTTAGCATGTATAGATATAGAAGTTATTTTTAATAATACAGTATTATTTCTTATCTAAATAAATATATTAGGAACATGGTAAATTTAATATTATACACCGTGGAATCTAATTGGCTGTTTTCCTGAAACGTATGTACTCAGTTAATCATTCTTAATATCCCCACATAACTAAAAAAAAAAAGTCTGATAAATAGACGTTCTTAAGTTTGTCTGATATGCAACGGTATTGTTCCCAACATGCCTACGACATAGCATTCGAATTAAATCGCAATAATAGGTAAAAAAAATATTTAGGCATTGTAGCTCGTAGCCCGCCCGCGTCCCGCACGCACCCCTTGCTTTTGATGCGCCCGAGCCGCGCGACCTTGGTCTATGTTTTAATAGGTCAGTTTGCAATTTTTTGCCAAACGGCTTAGACGTATATCATATGTTTATAACAAATCCCGAACGCGAGTGCTAGTAAGTGCGAAAAAATTACAAGTCATTACCAGTATTCTGACGTAGAGTGGTTAGACATGGTTCGTTTTTATACGATTGCTGGAGACAACTTGGCGAAGGCTAGATGCCTGTATGCTCAGCCAGAACACCTGGATTCGTTACGCAGATGTGGCATTATAAATCCGCCTGTGCCTACAACAGCGATAATTTTATCAGCCACATAACGCCTACTAACCCACAGGCAGTTTTGAGTGCTTACACGTGCTCAGGCTAGAGGTAGGTGTCGCCGACATTCTGCTCGATTAGAAGAAGAAATTCTTGAGAAAATGGAGGCATGGTTTTAAAGTAATTAAAGAAAGTAGATAACTAAGGTAAGAGCATTGACCGTAGGTTGATAGCTACGGTCGATGCTCTCAAACGACCGTAGGTATAACAAAATTATTAGACAAAACATGTTACAGTTATGCAAAAATGATATTTTAAGGAAACGTCCGGGATTGCAAATGACTAGAATTTATGTTTTTATTTTATTGAATAAATGCTATATTATGGTTCTATATCATTAACTGAGTATATACGTTTCGGGAAAACAGCCAATTAGATTCCACGGTGTATAAAAAATACGCTTTACAGTATCTTTAAAATATCTTACAAGTTAGCAGAAATTTAAAATATCAGAACGATCGAAATGAAGCGAAGCGAGAACTGGTCGGGTCGGACGTCGGATTTTAGTCAGTATTTTTTTTGGGACTAATCCCACCACACATTCCCACCATTGTAACTCCTGTAGGCCAGGATCCACAATGGTCACTATAAATGACACCGAGGTTTGACCCTCAGGCAGTCCCGGGAAATAATTTTAATTGTCTTGGAACCCGCAACAAATTTAATTAGAAAAGTTAAAGAGGAGGAGTTGGAAAAGAGTTATTCCACTTCCCTCCCAGGCAAAGCGTGAGACAGAAAGCAATATTGACTAGTCAGCCAATAAGTAAAGGTTTGTACAGCTACGATAAGCGCAGCAGTACGGCACCACCTACTCCAGATGTGACTTGCAAACTGTCTAACGTAAGTTCGCGCTCGTTACGCCAGAGATCCCACTTCCAGAGAATGTGATGTGCTGATTGTTCATACTCGCGGTTATGTGTAGAACATTGACATAGTGGTGAAGGTACGAGTTTAAAAGAAAATAATTTACTTTTCAAGTTGCCATGGCCAGTTAGAAATTGGGCTACAAAATGGTCGACCTCCAGCCACACTCTCTCTAGGCGCTCGCGGACGCATGGGAAAAATAGATAGAGGTGACGGCCCTTCGATGATGAATCCCATCTTTCTTCATGATGAAATCCATCTTTCTTGCCATTCAATTAAAAGTTCTTCATAGACAACGGATTGCGGTGCAAACAATCGAGCGATTTTATGAAGGTCGCGCGGTAGAAGGAAATCTGTGTTCATATTATCCCTTGTCGTGTAATACACTGATGGCCGTCTCTGAATCTCCAAGTTAACCGGAAGTACACCCGCGAGTACTGGCAAGGCCTCGGTACTGACCGTCCTGTAGGCTTTATATAAGAATATTTAGGCCAATCGTTGGTTGTAATAATTTAAGGCGAGCTGCCCCTATGGTAGTCCTATCAGCCCAAACGGGTGCAGCGTAACAAATACACCCCAAATATGTGGCCATATATATAGTTTTTAGTGTATTAAAAAGAAGGCCACATGTAGACGTTGATATTCTAGTAAGCGCATAGAAATTTCGTTTCGCTTTTTCACCTACAGTTCTAATATGTTCGACAAACGAAAAATCTTTTTCTAAGATTAGACCAAAATAGCAAACTGATTCTTTCTTTTTGACTGTCATATTATTGAATTTTATACACGGCAACGATTGTATATTTACTTTTAATAAAAGGTGATACGTTTTTTGTGGGGCAAATGTAAGTCGATTTCGTGTGCCCCATTCGAATATATTATTGAGACAAATTTCTGCTAATTTCGTCAGTATTATAAATAAATATTGTATTGTAATACGCATATCCATCATCCGTCCATCCATCAGCTCGTAACCCCCACTATTGGACATAGACCTCCCCACGAGAATGCCATTCCTAACAGTCCAGTGCCACATGCATCCAACGGTATCCTGCGACGTTCATGATGTCGTCAGTCCACCTAGTAGGGGGTCTACGCTGCGTCGTCCGATTCCTGGTCGCTACTCTAGAACCTTTCTTCCCAACGGTTGTCGGTTCGTCGAGCGATGTGGCCTGCCCATTGCCACTTCAACATGCTAATTCTTCGGGCTATGTCGGTTACGCCCGTTCGTCACTTCATTATTCGAGATTTTATCACGTAGAGAAATACCGAGCATAGCCCTCTCCATAGCACGCTGAGCGACTTTGAGCGTTTTTACGAGGCCACGTTTCAGTGACGTAAGTCATCGCTGGCAACACATACTGGTTATAAATCTTTGTTTTCAGACACTGAGGAATATAAGACGACAAGATCCTCAATACTCACATATTTATGTCATGTCTATTAGCGTAAGGCGTGATAATAATATCTACCTAACAGTAAGAAGTAAGAACAGTAGAAACAGTATAAGAATCAATCGCGTATAAAGATTACACTCATACAATAAATACACTGATATATGTCCTAATACTGCTTGAGCCTTTTCCACAATGGAGTGATGGCTGCTCTAGTCGTTAACTCAAGATTATGTGCCCGTTATGGATCTTTTCCAAGCATATTTTTTGCAGTATGTTTTGAATTTTATATTATATTATGGTTCGAAGGGCATCACACTGAAGCTAATTCTTACTAAATATGTATGTTAACGTATTTTTTTTATATAAAAGAGTCATAAAAAATATATAATAATACAAACTCTCTCGCCGAGTTTCTTGCCGTATCTTTTAAGTAGCGGTCACGTTCCGATCCAGGGATCTAAACAGGTAGTTTATTGAATTATCATTTTCAAAATGTAATGGCAGAAATTGTAGTTGGAGCAGATTCTAAAAGCGAGACCCGATCACGAGTTAACTACTAGAGCAGCCAGCATTGAATTATATAAAGAAAAGATAGCAAGAAAATACATAGTTTTATTTTTAAAATAAGTAGTAACTCCATATAAATTTATTTTGGAAATTAACAATGTGCATATGTACTCGTATATAGCCCAAAATATGGTATCCATCTTGGCTGTTACTGAGGCAACACTGTTGCCTTAGTGTTGGTATTTCGACAGAAAAATATACGTTTAAAGTATTACTATTTTTTACGACTTTTATTGAGTTCATATTTGCCTTTTAATTTCAAGATGTTTTGAACACTTTACAGCGTTCTAGAACTTAGGTATTTCAAGACGAACATAGCATCATTATTACAGAGATTTATATTTACCCATTACAGTATTAGTTATTAAACTTTAACCTTTTTTTTTTGGTAGGCTATGGCCCGGACACACATCGCCCGCTCCGTCCGGGGTGACGGAAGGGAACGCGTGGCCCCCACCGTATTCCCTTCTCATCGCCCTTGAGCCGGCCACTGGTACCGCTTCCTTGCCTTCCATAGCCAGCCCGGCGGGCTACCCTTTCGGGTATCATCCCCCGTCGACGCCCTGGCATTTAGCTGGGGCGTCGCCCTCACGAGGTAAACTTTAATCCTGATAGTAGATGTATACCTACTATATTTTGGTGGAGTTTGTGCAGAATAAGGCTCTGAGGGTCGATGTATTACACAGAATCTCCTCCAATTGCAGTGATATAGAACAATTCAACAGCGTCTTAGCTGAACATTTTTTTTTTTTATTGGTGGACTATGGATGCGTCTCGCCCCGCCAAATCGGTCCGGGGTGACGGAAAAGGCGGCGCGTGACCCCATAGACCCACCGTAAAACCCTCTCTCTTCGCCGTGCGAGCGGGCCACCGGTACCCAATTTTTTGACTTCGGTGGCCCAGCGTCTTAGCTGAACCTAACACAGAGTGTGCTAGAGCACTGTACAAGCTTGTCCAGTCCAACTTATACGTGCTAGGCAAGAGTATATTATTTAGGTTAATAGTATTAATATTGTATAATAGTAGTATTACGAGGACGACATGCTCAGTCTCTTATTGTGAACCAGGTCCTCAAAAAAATTAAATAAAAAAGAAAACTTGAACCCACATTTTGATACAAATTCATTGTCAATACAAAAAGAAAATCATTCTTTATAAAAAAAATATAAACTTTTTGGTACATACATACATATATATCATCACGCCATATCCCTTGCAGGGTAGGCAGAGAGAACAGAGTGCCAGAGAACTCTATCTCTGCATACTTCACTCGCTTCCTCAACATTCATAATTCTCTTCATACACGCTCGCCGGTTTCGGAGACTCTTGACTCCACCTTCCTTCAATACATGACCGATCTGGTCTAGGTAGGTTAGTCTCGGTCTCCCCCGGTACAGTTATTATTAAACATTAAATATATGATTCATATTTATATTATGGCATACTATTAATTTAAAACTAACAAATACAATCAACTAGGTACCAATTGAAATGTGCCACACTGAAAATTAAACGACAAGAAAACTTGAATTCTATGATTTCGTATTGTACAAAATTATTACTTACAACAAAATATTAAAGGTCATATACCAAAAAAAAAAACTATAAATATGATGCAACCGAATAGATTTGGAAAGCAATAAATACAAACGTACTTCGTCTGTCTATTGACTCAGTTTGACATCAGGGTCGAGTTTTTTTATTATTTGAGTTTACGTAATCACACTCAAAATTGACGACGGCTTTACCCAATCTAATGCAATTACATTGAAATGCAAATAGATACTTTATTTTTTTGACTTCTAATGTCGTAATAAGATATTTTTCTTAAATTTTATATTTATCTTAGATAGATAGAGAGAATATTGAGCAAGAGAGAGAGCACAACGGAAGCTCTCAAAATAAATAATTTTCCATATATTTACAGACATAAAAACCCGATTACGAGCGAAAAATGATTGTCACAAGTGGGATTCTAAACCACACGTCCATCCGTTCCAATCGTACTACCACTTACACCACCGTGAACTATTGAAGGACATTCCATTCTCGCATCGTATTATATTTTCGTCTTTAAGGACTGTTATTTTTCTATTGTCATCGAGGCTTCACCTCTATTAACCAAAACGTGAAGCAATCAAATCAAACCAATCTTTCTCCATAAATGGCCTACCAAACATTAAACCATAGAACCAGTAGTTCCTAACATTAGCGCCTTCAACCAAATAAACTACTTCAACTTTATAAAAATTGTATCGATAAGTATATAAAAATTATAAGAATACAATTCACTACCCCTTTTCTTACCCGTAAGTGTTTTAAAGGACACCGGGCGGGCTACCGAAGACAAAGATCGGGTACCGGTGGCCGAGCGGGCCACCGGTACCCGATCTTGAGCACGGCGAACAGAGGAGTTGCACGGTGGGTCCATGGTCATCCATGGTCCCCGCAAAACAGGACGACTAAAGAGTAATAAACAGATAACATCTGTGCAAGAGAATGTTTGAAAGTGGCGCCAGTGACGGATAAGTTAAGGAGTGAACGTTTGAGCTGGTATGGACATGTGATGAGACGGGATGAAAGTAATGTTGCGAGGAAGGTTTTAAGTATGAATGTTGAAGGTTCTAAGATTAAAGGGAGACCAAAAAATAGATGGATGGACTGCGTGAAGCATGATATGGATAAACAGGGACTGACTACAGATATGACGTCTGATAAGGCTGCATGGAAAAAGAGGGTATATTGCGTCGACCCCAAGTAGTTGGGATAAGAGCAAGAGAAGAAAACCCGAAATAAAACCCTATACATACTAATCTGTCTCACAAAGCTGGTATATTAAATTTCACTTCTATTTTGAAAGAGCTTGGAGTCCAGCAATAGAATATTTATGCTCTGTAATAGTATGTGGATGTCGCAAAAAACGACTAAGAGCCTTATAATGACCTGAGCCAACTCCATCTGATGCCGTTTGATCAACAATTACATTCCCAAGGAGGGTTGACGTCTGGCAGGCGGCCGGTAATAAAACTATTGCCAATAACTTTTACAATTATGTGCTATGAAAAAAGAGTACATATTGTATCGACTCCAAGTAATTAAGATAAGAGTAGGAAGAAGAATGATGATGATGATGATGTTGACGGAATAAGAAAACAGTTAATTACCCTCTCTCTAGCCTGATAATGTCGTAAATATAACTAGAATACGCAGATAAGTTACATCATTCGATCAATTGTGCATCGGGTCACCCATCGGGTAAGATAGGGGGTGGTGAATTGTATTCTTACTCCGTCATCACACGGATGGTATTTAATAATTTAACCATATTAACAATATCTACCATCCGCATACCTCAAAGAAAAAGAAACAATTGGATAGGACAAAGGTGGAATAGGATATAAGAAAATCTTTTTAATCTAAAGAAATGAGCAGCAAGTTTAACTTGCAATTTTATGCAGAATTTGAATACTCAACACGTGTTTCGCTTCTATATCAGGCATCCTTAAGACAGTTCAGCATCAAATGTTAAAAGAAATAATAAATATAATTTAAAACGTAACTATAACGTGACAGTTTCCACTGATGAGAGACACCGGGTTCCGGTGGCCCTTCCGCACTGCGTAGAGACCTCTCTGCTTATGTCTATTGCAGGTTATGAGGCCACGCAGGGCACTCTCCGACACCCCGGATGGATCGGGCGGGGTGTGACTATACCATATCTGCTATCCCCAAAAAATGAACGTAACAGTTTAAGTAATAAAATAATAATAATCTTAATATATATAAATTACGCGTCACGTTGTTTGTCCGCGATGGACTCCTAAAGTACTTAACCGATTTTAATTAAATTTGCACAGCATGTGTAGTTTGATCCAACTTAAAAGATAGGATAGCTTTCATCTTAATTTATAGTAATATTATTTTATTGCAAATTATTTGTCTATTATTTGACAAACACAATTATCTGTTATCTCCAATCGATTCTAACAGGTGGCGGTATCTGTTGACTGGATTGAGTAAGTATTTAATAGATGGCGATATGTTAAACGTACAAACGTTTCATATAAGCTACAATTTATTAGCATAACCACCACGTGTTACTGAGGGCTACCTTAGCCACAGCAACACGTGGCCGGGTTTGCTAGTATAATATATAATAATAATAAAATTAATTAAACCAATCTATTAAGTACCCAATCCCATAACTAGATATTAGACACCATTAACAGGCAATAGTTTTACACCTACCGGCGGCAGTCCACGAGTGTCATCATGCCGCCGTGGAATGTCATCAGTAGATGTCACATCCCATATTCAGATTAAATTATTCCAAAGGTGTGGTTGGACTCATTTCTCCATGTACCTAAGTCTACTAATATATTGGTAGGACCACGCTGTTGACAGTTGTCTGGCTACAGCCGCGTGCCGGTCCGTCCGTCACATTCTTGTAGAAGATCGAAGTCTGAGTAATGGCAATGTGCTATTGCGCTTCGTTTGCTATTGGTAGGCAGCGGCCTAGCTATACCCTTGGTATTGTAAAGGTCCAGGGGCGGCAGTGACACATACCATCAGGTGTGCTGCTTGCTCGTTTGCCACCATAAGCAATAAAAAAAATTAAAACTAATAGATCAAAAATCTTCTTTGTGGAAGATCGCGTGAATAGAAAGGAGAAACAAACTCCGCGCTTGAAAGACGGCTTGAGGACGTCAGTTCTCTTGAGTATCCCAAGAGAATGCTACTGCTTTTCCCTCTAATAATAGGCACAGTAGATTTTTATATTACACGGAAAAAAAATATCAACATAATTAAAATGCATAGAGATATGCGTATAAGTGTACATACGAGTATATAAATATATTTTTTTTTAAAAACCATGAACAGTACAAGGAAATCGTTGAACGGAAACCATTTCGTGTTTTAAATACGATAAAACTTATCAGAAGTCCCAAATATATCCATAACTTGCGTTCTAAACAAACAGAGCAACGATAAATAACTTTCCATTTGATTCCGAGTTGTTAGTTACGTCGCTTTTTTTTTTATGA
Organism: Lymantria monacha; assembly: GCA_905163515.2. NCBI lineage: Eukaryota > Metazoa > Arthropoda > Insecta > Lepidoptera > Erebidae > Lymantria > Lymantria monacha. Next base: position 5,363,030 of record LR991104.1, read on the forward strand.
TGGCCGACCTTTTGATTTTTTTTTCTGTACCGTCGGCATTAGAGGCCACGGGAGTGGAAAATTTTTTGATTCACGCTCACTCGCTCGAGATATTTCCTTGTTATTAATTTTATGCAGTACTTAAGTGATTTTAATTGGTTTTTGAATGAGGATATGAGTTTTTAATTAACTATAAGATTAATTTTTGACACGTATCTTGGGTTAATATTAGTTTTAAAAAAAAAATACCAAAATTTTTGTATTTAATGCAATGATTTATTAACTTTATCAAAAATATTCATTAGGTGGCTACCTAATGAATTGATACAGACATGATATTTAAAATATGGATTTTATGGTGTTTATATATAGGTAGGTATATATTTTATTTGCTCGATGGTTTGAACCACTTTCGGCATACCAAAACAAAAAAGAAACATCTCTAAGGACTGACTTCCCGTGGCCATGAACGCGAACGCAAAAAAAAATTAAAAACAATTTTATTACATATTGTGTATTACTCTTTCGTTGTGTGGTAGCGGCTACGAATACTACCAATCCTCACTTTGCTCGTGGATGTCGTAAAAGACGACTATGAGCCTTATAACGACCTGGGCCAACTCCATCTGATGCCGTTTGGTCAACAATTACATTCCCAAGGAAGGTTGACGTCTGGCAGGCGGCCGGTCATAAAACTATTGCCAATAACTTTTATAATATGTACTATGTATGAAAAGTACTTATTGTATCGACCCCAAGTAATTAGGATAAGAGTAGGAGAATGATGATGTGTATTACTCTTTCTCGCTGTGTGGCAGCTATGAATAATCCCAATCTTTACTTTGCTCATGGGAGTCGTGGGTCTACTAAAAAGCGACTAACTAAAACTAACTAATATTTATATGATGGGTCAACTCCATCTGATGCAGTTTGGTCAACAATTATCTTGTAAATGACAAGGAGGGTTTAACGTCGGACATTAAACTATAGCCAATAACTTTTAGAATATGTACAATGGAAGAGGAATACATATTGCGACAACCCCAAGTAATTAGGATAAGAGCTGGATAACGATGATTATGCACCTAATACTCGCATAAGCGTCAAAAATTGATCTATCTACCAGTATGGAGTGGCAATTGTTAATAAAATAATATTACATACATACATATCATCACGCCATATCCCTTGCAGGGTAGGCAGAGAGAACAGAGTGCCAGAGAACTCTATCTTTGCATACTTCACTCGCTTCCTCAACATTCATAATTCTCTTAATTTATATATTATAATTTATAATTCTGTAGGTACCGGGGGAGACCGAGACTAACCTACCTAGACCAGATCGGTCATTTACTGAAGGAAGATGGAGTCAAGAGTCTCCGAAACCGGCGAGCGTGTATAAAATAATATTATTGTAGTTAAATTTATCTGTGTGGTGACGAAGTAAGAATACTATTCACCACCCCATATCTTACCTGTGGGTGATCGTACGAGACGACTAAGGGATACAAAACGCATATAACATCTATTCGAGAGAAGGAAAACTCGGAACAAAACCCTATACCAACACGTCTGACCAGCGTGGTATAGTATGTTAATTTCCTTCTCATTACGGAGGAGGCCCGAGCCCAACAGTGGGACATATAATGGGCTGTGAAGATGATGATAATGATTGTAGTTAAAAAAATAAATACTAAAAATTTTGTATTTCAAAATTACAGAATTTGATTAATATTAACTCAAATTTTGAATGACGAATTTTATAATACGTTTAACCATTTCTTACTTAGCCGTGTTAATAAAAAAACAGGATAATGGTACCAAGATAGTAGGTACGTATACGTAGTTCTCTCGAAAAGATATTTTTCAATAAGTGCGATCGTTAAAGTCCATACCAAACCTATATTATCATTAGACTGACAGATGAATGTCACCTGCCTAACGTCAACCCTCCTTGGGAAACTTAAAATATATAAAAAAACCGGAGGTGTCAAGGGACACCCGGATGGAACGAAGTTCTATTTTAATTATATAATTTTTTTCTGCCTTAAGCGATTTTTATCGTTATATTTTAGCCAATTTGCAAAATATCTTTATAAATTATAGCCTATGTGTTATTCTGATGTGCAAGCTATATTACTATAAATTTCATCAAAATCCATTCAGTTCAGTAGTTTTTACGTGAAAGAGCAACAAACATGTTCACATCCATACATTATTACAAACTTTCACGTTTATAATATTAATAATAGGATATACAATTCCACTAGACTACCAAAACTTTTCGGCCCCGAGCTCGAACGCGAGCCGGCCACGCGGCCCGGTCACGGGCGAAAATAATTTCGTTGCGCATTATTTTGATTTTGCTATATCTCTTAAGGTATTGATTTAATTTGCATGGTCTGAAGGAAAAAAAATATCTTCATGAAATGCTCAAGCCAACTAATGTATTTAAAATGATAAGGATTAATACAGTATTTGTGTAAATAGCTTTTCAATTACCGTTTTATAATAGAACATTTTTTAAAGTATTAAAATGGATATAGTATGTTATCCTTAAGAGATAGATATATACCATCGCGGACTTTTTTGTAGGCCTTTTTAAGCTGTATAATACTGTAGTACTTTATTTTGATCTATTTCGTAGGGTTCAGCCAACGTTTGCAATGTAAGCGCAAAATAATGTGTTTATTTACGACATCACATTAGAAACCTCTAAAATTATCAGTGTTTCTCTAGTACATTATGCATATATTATACATATAAACCTTCCTCTTGAATCACTCTATCTATAAAAAAAATCGTCGCGACACCACACTGTTCAATGCGAAATAGAAATGAAAATATCTGGCTTGCTTTCTATAAGAGAGCCGACGAGCGACGCCGCACAGCTTACAATAGCTTACTACCTATAGCAAAAAGTGTCGTGACAACTTTTCGTAAGAATTTTTTCCGTCTAGCCCCCTTTCACAACGCGCGATAAGGAACTTCGTTCCAATAATAATAATTATCACTAAATACCGTTATAGTTTAAATGTTCGAAGGTATTGTAAAAATCCGTCAAGACCTTGTATTGTAACTTAGGAAACCGTGTAATAAGTCAGACGGTCAAAATACTAAATATTTTCTATATATTTGTTGGCTACCAATACTACCAAACCTTATATTGCTAATAGGTGTTATTAGTGGTAGGATCACGCTGTTGACAGTTCTCTGTCTACAGCCGCGGGCCGGTCCGCCAAGGGTAGTACCACACTCTCGCAGAAGATCGACGTCTGAGTAATGGGAATGTGTTGTTTGTTGTGCTTCGTTCGGTGAGCGAGAGAGCCGGAAGCCCAACTGGGTGGTTTGGGGTTTGTATCGGTAGGCAACGGCCTTGCAATACCCTCGCTATTGCAAAGGTCCATGGGCGGCAGTAACGCTTACCATCAGGTGGGCTGCTTGCTTGTTTGCTACCAAAAGCAATAAAATAAAAAAAAATGTGTAAAATCTGGATCAACTCCGTTTGAAGCCGTCTAATCAAAATAACATTCCCAGGCAGGGTTTACATCACGCTAGATATCATCACGTTAGATGGTCATAAAAATATTGCCAAAAGCATTTAGCATATTGCAAAGATAAAAGTCTTGTCTGATTCGGATAGCTAGACCGGTGATTAAAAGTCGGGATGTTGGCAGGGATAGAAAAATAATGAACCGGCGAGTGGAGCATCAAAATAAAGAATTTGACTGCACTGATGACAGATCTAATTGTTAACATACCGATCTGCCGTGCCAACTGTTGTGGGTTCAAAACCTACGTAGGACTCTTGTAGTTTGTGCGATACATAAATTCTTATTCTGAGTCTGGATGTAATGTGTGTCCGATAAATGCGTGTTTATAAAGTCCCCTACAATAGAAGGATTATTTCCTTAGTGCAGGTCTTAAAGAAATAATAGATGGCCAAATTGCTTGTGAGAAGTAATATAGAAGGACATAGGGCTATGCGCCGTCTTTCGGTCACCTTAAACGATTTGGGAAGTGTAAGATAAAACCATACCCTGTCAAAGTAATTACAATTATAAATTTTAAGTCGCACCCGATACGAATGAAACATTTTTTTTAAAACGTAAGCATCATTTTCGCCAGCTAACGAAATGAACAGAACTACTTAGGAAAAATTTAATGAGCTGAAGCTTGACGGTTTTACTGATAGACATTCCAGGATATCCTCCTCCTACCTTCGAGCATCATCTGAATAGCTTAGTAGTGCCACAGTTATTTCAAATTTTAAATGAAATATGTTTAAAAATTGAATAAAAAACCATTTTGCGTTTAAGATCACTACGGCAGCAAAAGAGCTGATGATATAGAAACGCCTGAATAGATACTCATAAATTGCAGCTAGGAACCTTTTCGATTACGTCAGCTCTTAAGAAAAACACATCATGATTGATTTCTGATGTTTACGCGAGTACTACGCATTTGAAATAAAATTACTTTTACGGATTCTATCGCGTTTGTATTTGATTTTTAATTTCCCGACATGTCGAACACTTTACAGTGATCATTTGACACGGGCGGACTAAGGTGTCTTACGTCCAATATGTCATTGTTATTACAGAAATTTTTTATCTACCCTATAAGATATAAAATTTTGACTCATATTTTTAATATATAAAGTGTTCGAAACGTTAGGAAAATAAAAATCAAATACAAACGCGATAGAATCCGTAAAAGTAGTTTTATTTCAAACATTATGGTTGGTCATTTCGTTCGGAAGCTACGCAATAATGACATACAGAAATCTCGCGAGTTAAAAAAGGATCTAGTGGTCCCAGTTATAGAAGTATAGAGCAATTTAGCAGGCGTTAGGCAGATTTGACTTTTTAAAGTACAAAACTGATAGAATCGAGCTTGTGATAATTCTTTAACGACGACTTAACCATACCATCTATTTATTAAGATGCCACGAGTTTTTTTATTTCATCGTATTTAGAACAATTTAAACTTATTCATCATCATCATCATCACAGCCCATTCAATGTCCCACTGTTGGGCTCGGGCCTCCTCCGTAATGGGAGGGAAATTAACCTACAATACCGCGCTGGTCAGACGTATAGGGTTTTGTTTTGAGTTTTCCTTCTCTTACATAGATGTTATATGCGTTTTATATCCCTTAGTCGTCTTGTACGATCACCCACGGGTAAGATATGGGGTGGTGAATAGTATTCTTACTCCGTCACCACACGGAAATAAGCTTATTGCAAGAGAAGAATTCAAAACGAAATTCTTTGTCAATCTAGCATGGTAAGCGATAGGTATTTCATTTCGTTTTTTCAATAGAGCAAGTTTGTACTTTGAAGGTGAACAATATCAAGGAAATAGACCAACTATACCGGTAACGTTTGTCAGACGTGTTCGGGCATAGGTGTTATTTTGAGTTTACGAAGGTAAAATAGAAGTGAATAGATATGTAAATAATATTATAACTATCTTTTAGTTGTCTTTTGCGACACCCACGAGCAAGATGGATGGTGAATGGTATATCTACTGTCACCAGACGAATATATAAATCTAGTTATATTTTGTAATTTATTAGTATGTAGAAATAATATAACTCTAATACAGTGTAACTTCAATATAACGAACCAATATAAATCTTTCCTCGATTTAACGAATCGAAATAAAGTGAGATGTGATACAAAATATACTTTTAAATTAGGAATACTTTTAACAGATAACTTTATACAATACATATTCAAATTACTGAAATTTAGCATTTAATATGCTTAATTATTTATAAAAACCCGATTACGAAACGAAAAATGATGTCACAAGCGGGGTTCGAACCGGCACCTATTGGGAGTCCGGCCCAATCGTGCTGCCACTTACACCACTGTGAACTATTGTAGGACATGCAAATCTCGCTTCGTATCATATTTACGTCTTTAAAGTGACGTGTGCCATCTACCAGACAATGTTTACACATCGTATAGGCTTAATACTTCAAACTTAGCAGTTAGAATTGTATCAAACGATGATTTGCATGTTCTACAATGTGCATACAAATTTATAATCATATTCCTCAACAATTTAGAGAATTATCCTTACAAAAGTTTAAATCAAAATTAAAATCTTGGCTACTTGAAAAGAGCTTCTACACAATTAATGATTTTTTAAATATTAAATATCTGTAAAGGTTAAATTTAAGTTAATTGTAATGATAAAGTTTCTATAATACAATATTTATATGCCTTAAAAAGGTGGATGTGCTGAACTTAATAATATATATGTAATAACTATTGTAACATATTCTAAGCAAATAAATAAATAATAAAAAATCAATCAATATAAAATATAAATGGCAAAAAAATGCAGCAATTTACCTCTATTTAACAATTTTTGTCAACCTAACGTTTGGCATAAAAATGTGTTTTATTTATTAATTCGCTATACAAGAAACACTAAACGAGTAAATAGGTTAAAATTTTCTTGCCTTTCCTCTTTTTGTACTGGCAATGAATTTGTATTAAAAATGTGGGTCAAACTTTTAATAACTGATACTGTAGCGGATAGTTACAAATTTCTGTAATAACGATGACTTATTAGACGTAAAACACCTTAGTCCTCCCGTGACCATGACTACTGTAAAGTATTCAAAACGTTGGGAAATTAAAAATCATATACAAACGCCATAGAATCCGTAAAAGTAGGTTTGTACTATTCACGATGGTAGAAAGAGGAGCACGTTGCGACGACACCCAATAATTGGGATAAGAGTAGGATGTGATGATATGCACAAAAATATATTGATGAATTAAATAATACTAAATTTTAACAAAATCCTGAATTCAAAACTGTAATTAAGGTAAACTAAATAAGTATTTTTCAAAATAATCGCACACCTTAATAAAATTCGTAGTGGTACGACCACAATGCTGACAGTATTCTGTCTACAGCCGCAAGGCCAATCTGCCCAGGGTAGTATCACATACATACATACCATCACGCCATATCCCTTGCAGTGTAGGCAGAGAGAACAGAGTGCCAGAGAACTCTATCCTTGCATACTTCAATCGCTTCCTCAACATTCATAATTCTCTTCACACACGGTCGCCGGTTTCGGAGACTTTTGACTCCACGTTCCTTCAGTACATGACCGATCTGGTCTTAGTAGTATCACACTGTGGCAGAAAATCGACATGTGAGCAGTAGCAATGTGCTATTGCGCTTCGTTCGGTGAGCGAGAGAAACGATCCAACTTGGGTGACTTTTAGTTGGTAATCAGCGGCGTAGCTATACCTCTAGCATTGGAAAGGTTCATGAGCGCTAGTAACACTTCTTATCAGGTAGCTGCTAGCCTGTTTGCGACCATAAGCAATAAAAAAAATGAGACCATATGGGAAGCACTAGCATTCAACTAAAAAAAGAATTACTATAATCGATTCACCTAAAGACGCAAAGAAGTTCTAAGGTATTATACTTAAAAACAAAAAATAGTGTTTGAAACCTTCAAATTTTTTTTGGACGTCGATTAAAAATGACGTCGATTAAAAATGTCGATATAAAAATACAAAATCTAACTAGCTTTATTAAAGCGTATCAAGAAGAGTTTTTGTCCAATATTTTTTGTGTTAAAGATGACTGCTATATCTAAAAATATCACGAAACACACACGTGTGAACTATTTTTATAGAACAAACTGTTTTTTTTTTATGTTGTTAAAGCAATTGCTGGTTAATGCCGCCGTTGTATTGAACGAAATAATTCGTGCGATACGAATTTGAATCTTATATACATCATGACATCATGAATCCACGTCCACAATTGGGCATAGGCTTGCCCACGAGTGTTATGAAATAACAGTATTTTTACGGATTTTATCTTGTTTGGTCTTTTTTTTTATTAGCTGGCTTTATAGATGGCGTACTGGTGAATATACCGACCTAACTTTTTGGATATAATTTTATTTCGTTAATTTGCCTGTTTGTAAAGTATCCAGCAATATAAAGATTGGTTATTTTAGTTAATGCAAGATATAATTTACCTAGATAAAGAAAAAAAATCAAAATCAAAATACGTTCAGAGCTGAAATGTTTAAAATTTCTTCTGCTGTTCTTCTTCTCAGCTCGTATATCTCCCGTCCCACTGTTGGGCTCGAGCCTCCTCCATAATGGGAGGGTAGTTGACCTACGCTGGTCAGACGTGTTGGTATTGAGTTTAGTTTCCTTCTCTCGCATAGATATTATATGCGTTTTATATCCCTTAGTCGTCTCGTACGATCACCCATGGGTAAGATAGGGGGTGGTGAACTGTATTCTTACTCCGTCACCACACGGAAAATTAAATAAATTAAAATTTCTTACATCACTCTATCGATCCAAGGTAATAAAACCAAGGACGTAGCTATCGCTGTATCAGCTATGCTACTATATGACTGATACAGCGACAGCGGACGAGTAGTAACTCGTACTCGTGACGTAGTAATCCACCAGGGTAAAGGGGCCCCGAAAAAAAATTACATTAACTGAAAAAATCGTATCGTTAATTTGTATTGTTTACCTAACTTAGCTCCTAGGATTAAGTAATAACTTAATAATAAAATAATTTTAATTAAATTCAAGCATTTTGCTTTTATAGAAACTTTACCCTTACTTTGAGTCCCTCAACACATTTTAATACAGGACCCGTCTAAAACAAGTTACCCCGGTACATAAACATGCATAGTCACTATCCTTGATAATATAAACTTCGCAATGTTGCTATGGGCTTTGATGAAATCTCAGGCGGCTTTTTCGACTCCCCTGAGAAAGTGAGAAATAGTGTCATCCGTCATCATACAGAAGATTTTGAATGCAAATAATTATGAAAATAAATCCATCCCTCAACCCGTAGATGCCCACTGTTCTACATAGGCCTCCCCACGAGAAATAATGCCATAATCGCACACTTGGCAGACGGGTTGGCGCTCGCAGTAGGTGTTATTAAGTTTCCCAGTACATAGCTGCTGCCGACTCTCCTGATGGAGACCCTTTGCCGATTTCTACTACTGCCACAGGCAAATAAGGGGTAACGATAATCGTATTATTGTCCTATCGCCATGCGGGGAAACGTAGACACACAGCATGTACAATTGTACATGCTGTGTGGTAGCAGCTACGAATACTACCAACAATTACATCGCTCGTGGATGTCGTACAAGACGACTAAGAGCCTTATATCGACCTGGGCCAATTCCACCTATTGTCGTATGGTCAACAATTACAGTCCCAAGGAGTATTGACATCAAGCAGGGGGCTAAGTATTGCCAATATTTTTTGCAATATGTACGATAGAAGGTTGTTGTTTGTTCTAAGTTTGTTTGGAAGAAACTGCAGCATGCGATAAGACCGCCTAATTGTACCAACGTTAATTTATTGTTTTTTATTTTATTCCTGTACTTAAAAATGGTGTACAATAAAGAGTTATTGTATTGTATTGATAGAAGTAGAGTAGATACACATTATTTCGTCGACCGCAAATAATTGGGATTAGAGCAGGATAATCATTGCATAAACAGTAACAATAAAAAAAGGAAAGAGTAGAATAGAAATAGTATTAATTAGATTATTGTAATTCAAGCCATGTAGCGAGATACACTGACCAACGGTGGACTCTTAAGAGTACTAGCTGGAAAGGTCCACGCGGAAAAAGAAATGTTGGACGACTACAAAAACGACGGGCAGACGACATAAAAAATATAGCCGGAATTAACTGGATGGAAAAAGCACAAGATAGACAAAAATGGAAGAACTTGGAGGAGGCCTATGCTCTATCAAAGGGGCCCATAAATTATAACGAACAGATTTAATTATTATTACTATTAAGAATATGTATAAGGTTTATGGGAAATAAAGAGGCTTTATTATTATTATCTTCTCTTTGAAAGAGATGAAGCCAGAACAGATGTAAGAGTAACAATAGGTAATGATGTACTAGACCAAGTGGATGAATTTGTATATCTTGGATGTGGATTTAGCCGAGATGGACGGTACACCACTGATATAGAGCGAAGAGTGAATGCGGGAAATAGAGTGAACGGAGCGTTGGGGCAACTTCTCGGCAGCCACCACCTCAGCCAGAAAGCACGTGTAGCAATACATAACGCAGTGCTTGTCCCAACATTACTGTATGGAAGCGAGAGTTGGGTACGCAGAAAAGAGTATGAAAGTAAAATTAATGCGGTCGAAATGCGATCTCTTCGGAAAATCTGTGGAGTTAGGCTGACCGACCGCATTCGCAACGACGACGTAAGAGAGCGAGTAGGTATGAAAGAGAGTATTGGTGTAAAGATGCGAAAGGGAATGCTCCGATGGTTCGGACATGTGGAAAGAATGCCGAACGAACGTCTGGTTAAGAAGATATACAATGCGAAAGTGGAAGGATGTAGGTACCGAGGGAGACCGAGACTAACCTACCTAGATCAGATCGGTCATGTACTGAAGGAAGGTGGAGTCAAGAGTCTCCGAAACCGGCGAGCGTGTATGAAGAGAATTATGAATGTTGAGGAAGCGAGTGAAGTATGCAGAGATAGAGTTCTCTGGCACTCTGTTCTCTCTGCCTACCCTGCAAGGGACATGGCGTGATGATATGTATGTATGTATTACTATTATTGTAATTCAAACCACATTTTTATAAAGACCTTGTGTTATAAAACGTTTTATGAATATGCCTAATCCACTACACTTGGCTTGAATGGTCTTCTTCTTTTTCTGTATTGGCAATCAGCTACTTATATAAGCCATTACTGCCAATATCGAGTTACAATTTTCGTCAAGTCCTTTGTCTCTTCATGTTAATGGTTGCTTTCCATTTAGTTAACACAGAAGAACTCTGCGGTACATTGTGAAACACTGTGTAAAAGTGTAAATGAAACAGCTAGCTGTTTCTTTTACACAGTGTTTCACAATGTACCGCAGAGTCTCTCTGTGTTGTAAATGGAAAGCAACCACTCATTGTCTATCAGTAAAATAGTCGCCATCAGCATTGCTATGGTTACACCGTTAATAGTATCTTCTGAAAATGTTGGTGGGAAAAAAAAACGTAAAGTACTTTTATATAATATTTATTACATCCCAGCAGTTTCTTCGCATCACATTATTATATTCAATAATCTCGATTCATATATGTTCCACTGTTGGGCTCGAGCGTCCTCCGTAATGGAAGGGAAAATGACCACGCTAGTCAGACATGTTGGTGTAGAGTTTTGTTCCAAGTTTTTCTTCTCTTGCATAGATGTTATATGAGTTTTATATCCCTTACCTATTCGTCTCTTACGATCACCCACGGGTAAGATAAGGGATAGTGAATTATATACTTACTCCGTCACCACACGGATAGATGAATTATTTAATATAACACGTTAAAACAGTAAGATATTGAATATAATACAAGACCACCACATGACGTTTTCAGATTCCCGCCAAAGGTCGCTTGAAGGGCCAATGCTTCGACGGCCCCGCCATCTATGCAACCAATTGACGTTAACGTATTAATTTCTTATAACTCCTAATGCCATCTAACAAGAACAATTAGAACTATTTTATCAAGAAATCTGATGAAGGATGAAGTGTACATATTTTAAACAAAGCATTCTTCCTTAACCTATATACTTCAACATGCTTTTTTTTCCTTCTATTTTACACGTGGCTCTCGTAAAAGGCGGCTAAGGGATATAATATGCATATAAAAATCATACAAGAGAAGGTAAACTTGAAGTAAAACTATACCAATATGTCTGACAAGCCTGGTATAGTAGATTAATTTCCTTCCTATTATGGATGAAGCACGAGCCCAACGAAACATTATTTTAAGCCTACATATTTTACATTGTTTTGCTCGCATCTCTTCCAACAATGGGAAGGAAATTGATACATACCTTGTGTTCAATAACAGGTGATGTTTTCAGCCTCCTCTTATGTTGATGGTAACTGTTAATAAAACCTAAATGTCTTTTAAAAGCAACCATAGAAAGAGACGGTGAATAATATTGTTACTGTCCTTATAGGGAAAAGAGGAAAGTATTACTGATGTAATATCTAGCTATCCACCTCATATATTGGTATATGATTTTTTTTATTGCTTATGGTGGCAAACGAGCATGCTGCTGAGCTTACCATCAGGTGTGCTACCTGATGGTAAGTGTTACTGCCGCCCATGGACCTTTACAATACTAAGAATATAGCTAGGCCGCTGCCTACCAATACAAACCCCAAACCAACCCAGTTGCGCTTCCGGATCTCTCGCTCACCGATCGAAGTTAATGTATTCGAAGTAATATGTCAATGTCTTACTGTATTTTATATTTGTTGCGTGAAAATAATTAAAATTATCGTGTTTATTTCTGTTATTATTCATAATACTGCAATTTAAAAAAAAATCTGGACTTGAGTTTATTAGAAAATATTTTTTTTATATTGACTAACATAAAAAAAATCAATTAGTATGACGCTAACTTGTTTAGGCTGCGTAAAGGATATAAAAGACAGCAATTTCATCAAATGTTCTATTTGCTACGAGTTCTGCCATCTGCTGTGCGCCAATACGGGATCTAAAAAATCCATTAAGGATCTGAAATGGGTATGTCCCAATTGTGTCAGTAAGAGGCCTAAAGGTAATAATACTAATACACCAGTGCGTCAAGTAGAATGTAAAGGTGAGCCGTCTCCAAACTGGGTATCTCAGCGATCACAGTCAAAGACGTGTGTGTCGCCAACTTTGAACATTCCTGATACTGAACACCGTTGTCTATCAAAAGATGATATACGAGATATTATTCAGTGCGAAATTAAGAATTCATTCACAAAAGGCTTCACAGATTTAATTAAAAACACTATTGTCGCTGAATTGAGTGGAGTTAAAACTGAAATTGCTAATTTAAAATATGAAATTACTACATTAAAAGATTCAATGAATTTCATAAATAGTGAATTTGAAGATATAAGATGTGAGATTAATAATAAATTTGAAATTAACAAACGTCTTCAGAAGGACATGTTAGAATTGTACACTGCTAATAAAAAACTAGAACTTCGGTTACAAGAGATTGAGCAACATACACGGGCTACTAATATTGAGCTGCAGTGTGTGCCCGAATACAAAGCTGAAAATTTAATCAATTTAACGGAACAATTGGCCAAAACAGTTTCATTCGATCTAAATATCAATGATATTCATATGTGCACTAGAGTGGCCAAAACCAACCCTTCATCTTCACGACAAAAGTCAATTATAGTTAAATTACGCAGTCCACTAGTTCGAGATGGTTTGTTAGCAGCAGTATTAAAGTTTAATAAAAATCAACCAAAGGACAAGCTCAACTCAGGTCACCTTGGTATCGGTGGAGATAAGAAACCCGTTTATGTAGTAGAGCATCTTTCTAGCCATAACAGAATACTTCATAAAGCAGCACGCCTTAAAGCTAAAGATTTAGGGTACAAGTTTGTATGGGTAAGAGGAGGCCGTGTGTTGGTTAGAAAAACCGAGACTTCACCTTCAATTGTGATCAAGGACTTGGATTCAGTAAAGAACCTTACCTAAAATTTTATTTATATTTTTAACGTATAGATTATATAGTCGTATTTGTTTCCAAATTCGCACAAATAAGCTATTACTATCAAAATTGTAGAGGCTTAAATACTAAAACAAATATTTTTGCTACGAATGTATTATTAAACCATTATGATATTATAATTATCACCGAAACATGGCTCCAAAATAATATTTCTGATTCAGAATTATTTGACGATCGATATGTTGTATACAGACAAGATCGTGATCTAACACGAGTTCTGTCAAAAAGAACGGGAGGTGGTATAATGATTGCAGTAAATAAAAATTTCACCTCAAACAGATTAATTAATTTTATAAATACTAGTAAAATTGAAACTCTATGTATTACTATTAATTTGAAAATTAACAATAAAATAGTTCCATTTTATATATGTGCAGTATATGTACCACCTCCAGTCAGCCTATCAGACTTCGAGCAGTTCGTGGAGTCCATGAGCGTTAGCCTGTCATGTTATGAACATTTTCTAGTAATTGGTGATTTTAATCTTTCACATTTAAAATGGGTAGTTAATGATCATGACAACTCAATACATTTATTTAATACTGGATGCCCATATTATCACTTGATGTCCGAATTTATGTCTTTTAACGGTCTTTCACAACATAATTTTGTTAAAAATTATAAATTTAGCCTTTTAGACTTGGTACTTTCATCTGAATCGAATTTACTTGTCACGGAATCTGATGACACATTAACTCCAATTGATAAATACCACCCTCCAATCGAAATTACTCTCAGATTAACTTCTAACAATACTTTCAGATCAAATCTACTGTCTAGACGCAATTTTTACAAAGCCGACTATGATGTAATCACAATTGAATTAGAAAAAACTAATTGGATTGACTTATTTTCAACTTGTAACAATATAGACGAGATGGTTACAAATTTTAATCAAATTTTAAAGACTATCATAAATACATATGTACCCATGACCAAATCAAAAAATCAAAAATGGCCTATTTGGTATTCGAGAGATTTAATTAACAGTCTCAAAGAAAAGAACAAAATTAGAATACGTTTTAAAAAGTATAAAAATCCCATGGACGAGATCAATTTACATTTATTAAAAAATAGAACCAAACAACTGATACGTCAGTGTTTCACTATTTATTGTGATCAACTTGAAAAAAATATTACTAGAAACCCGAAGTACTTTTGGTTATTTATTAAACAAAAACGAAATTGTAAAATTAGTATACCAGATAATATGCATTTGAATGGGGAACAGGCTTTTGATGAATTTAATATTAGTAATTTATTTGCAAAAAATTTTTCTTCAATATATAATAGTTCTGCTGATTCACAGACAACTAACTCAAATATTGATAATTTTAGTGGTTCAGTCTCCTTTACTACTTTAGTCTTATCTGAACTAATAGTCCAAAATAAATTGAAAAAGTTAGACGAAAGCAAAGGCCCAGGTCCAGATGGACTGCCTCCTATTTTCTTTAAAAAATGTGCAATGCAACTATGTACTCCCTTAACATTAATATTTAATGAGTCACTTCGAACGGGTGAATTTCCTAAATATTGGCGAATAGCTAAAATTGTTCCCATACACAAAAACGGGTCTAAAAATGATATTAAGAACTATAGACCAATATCTATTTTATCTATAATACCAAAAATATTTGAGTCATTAATATACCCTCATATAAACAACTTAATGAAAATGTATATTACTGAACATCAACACGGTTTTATTCATAAAAGGTCTATGACTACAAATCTAGTAGCTTTTATCGATATAATATCTTACCACTTAGATAGGGGCATTCAGGTAGATGCTATTTATACCGACTTCAGCAAAGCATTTGACAAAGTTGACCATTCTATATTGTTGTTGCAACTTGCTAAGATTGGTGTTGGAGGATCTATGTTAACTTGGTTTAAATCGTACCTTACTGGACGTAAGTCCTATGTAGTGGTAAATGGAGTTAAATCTCAAGATTTCATTGCTACTTCTGGCGTACCTCAGGGATCACATTTAGGTCCCATTTTATTTCTCATCCTTATTAACTCCATATCAGAATGCTTTCATCACTCAAAAGTCTATTTATTTGCTTATGACCTCAAATTCATAAGACCTATTGAAAGTGTTGACGATGCGAGACTGATTCAAGATGATCTTGATAGACTAGCAATGTGGTGCCATCTCAATAATATGTATTTAAATGTTGAGAAATGTAACTACATATCATTTAGTAGAAAGAAAAATATATTAAAAACATCGTATAACATAGAAAATCATACTCTTGATCAAGTAGAATGTGTAGATGATTTGGGAGTATCAATTGACAGTAAACTAACATTTAATCCACATCTAAATAAAATAATATTAAAAGCTTCTAAAATAAGTGGCTTCATTATAAGAAACGGAAAAAATTTTAGATGCTCAAAAACAAAGATTATTTTATTCAACAGTTTAGTTCGTAGTGGATTAGAATATTGCTCGCAAGTTTGGTCACCTTTTTATGATGTTCACAAAAACAGATTAGAACGTATTCAACGAAGATTTCTTAACCATCTAGCATATAATATGAAAACACATCACTCACTTAACTCGTATAACGCTCGTCTTGAACATTATAAACTAATTTCCCTTAGTGACAGACGCAAATTACTTGATCTTGTGTTTATGTATAAATTATTTAATGATATGATTGATAGTTCTGAATTATTGTCTAGAATCAATATCTGTGCACCAAGTAAACTTCCTCGCTCAAGAGTCTACAAACTGTTCAGTTTACGTTCATTTAAAACGAATATAGGTCTCAATTCGCCTCTGAACAGAATGTGCAAATTGTACAACGACCTTTCCACTTCTTTGAATTTAGACATTTTTGGTGATAATTTTCGTCATTTTAAGACTAAAATCTATGAATATTATATGTACAAATGATATATATGTGTATATATATCTATGTTTAAATATATATATGTATGTAGGTATATATAGTTTGCCAACTGTATATTGATTTTTTTATCATTTTATGTTTTCCTTTTTAAAAAAGTAGGAAATGAATATTTTGTTTTAAAGAGTTTAAGTAACATTTAGTTAGTTGTGGTTACCTGTAAATGAAAGAGCACAAAACATGATCCATGTGATTCTTTTTTTACTATATTGTATGTTTGTGTATTTTTCGTTGGTAATCCTAAATAAATAAATAAATAAAGTGCAATAGCACGTTGCCATTACTCAGGTGTCGATATTCTGCGAGTGTGGTACTGCTCCGGACGGACCGGCCCGCGGCTGTAGACAGAGAACTGTCAACAGCGTCGTCCTACCACATATTTTGATTATTACCAATAACTATAATGCATGTAAATTTAAGAAAATGTGCAATAATTAAAAAATACACAAAGAACATTCATCATCACAGCCCATAAATGTCCCACTCTTGGGCTCGGGCCCTCCTCCGTCATGGGAGGGGAATTAACCTACTGTACCGCGCTGGTATAGGGTTTTGTTTCGAGTTTTCCTTCTCTCACATAGATGTTATATGCGTTTTATATCCCTTAGTCGTCTCGTACGATCACCCACGGGTAAGATATGGGGTGGTGATTAGTATTCTTACTCGTCACCACACGAAAAGAACATTACCCGGCGAAATTTGCAACACAACGATCTTTGGAAAGAGACAATCGACTCATTTTGGTTTAGTAGAGCGCTTTCCCTGTCGCACACTACCTGTATGACGACACGCAGCCTTGCAGTGAAGTGTTTTGTTTTCTAGGACTGTTGCATGCTCTCTCGGTAAACCTTCAACTTTATCCGTGTGGTGACAGAGTAAGAATACTAATCACCACCTCCTCTTTTACCCCTGGGTAAGAGATGACTAAGGGATATAAAACGCACATAAACATCTATGCGAAAAAGGGCAAACTCGAAATAAAACCTTATATCAACACGTCTGACCAACGTGGCATAGTAAGTCATTTTCCCCCTCATTATGGAGGAGGATCGAGTTCAACAGTGGGACATATATGAGCCGAAACGATAAGAATTCAATTCTTACGATGCCCACGGGCAAGAACTAGCGATATTCTTATGCCGTCGCCACTCGCCACATGTTAGATTTGCAAAAATAACGATGAAGATACAGAAAATTGGAACCATTTCGTATTGCAAATGGCTGTGGTAGCGACTACGAATACTAACAACTCTTACTTTGCTCGTGGATGTTGTAAAAGACGACTAAGGTTTTTATATCCTGGACCAACTGCATCTGACGTCAAGCAGCTCGTTTATTAAACTTTTAGCAATTACTCTTGCAATTTGTACTATGGAAGTAGAGTTCATATTGCGTCGACCACAATTATTTGGGATAACAGCAGGATGAGGATTGGAAAAATATGGCATGACAGCATTTCACATATAAATCACACCCCACAACGCTGAACGATTATGGGACGGACAATAAAATAAAATCTCATACACCAACCGCCATTTTATTTACGATTACAACAAATAAAATAATAAGTTTTTTTTATTACAACTATGCAGGTTTATTACTAATACATAGTTCAGCGAATATGTATATATATATATATAATATTAAATATAAGGGTATATATATATTTAATGAGACCAAAATTCATGTCTTGGTTGGCTTTAAAACGATCTTATAGAGAACTTTTGTTAGTCAAAAATATTCATAAAATACTCGACTAATGCTTTTGCTAACAATCTAAATGTTTAAGTAACACTTGAACAGTTTAAACATTGATAATATATATTGAACGGATACATAGATCAATCGAAATTAAATTGAAATTGGGTGTTACCTAAAATATGAATGTACTATAAATTTTATGACAGCAAGTTGAATAAAACAGCGATTCTCAAACTTATTGTATCAGTTGACCCCATTTATGTGTTCATATGAGAACCTATCCCTAAGTAATTATGTAGTTTTTTCTATTTGTAGGACTTGAATACTCTATGGTATTTGCTGGTGATTAATATGATTATAAGAAAATCTTAAAGTTAGAGGCAATTTTTTATCGATAATACAAAAAGGTCTTTAATAACATTTCTAAAACAAAGTTCCCTACGAGATCTTAATTTTTTATTGCGCGCTGTGCCTGACGGTCGAAATTTATTAAACATCACAACAATCTTTCACATTTAGTCTAGTCATTTTCTATAAAACATAACAATTATTGCAAACATGATATCTTAAGTCTACAGATTGAGTTGTTCGATAAATTTCGACCGTAAATACTGCTGCCTCACAAAATCGCAATTTAAGGCGGTGTGGGGTTACGTTTATCTACCATAACTTTGCAGACCAGTGATTCTCAATTTGTGACGAATTGCTACCGCAGTCTTTATTAATATCATATTAAACTACTTTGACCCCCATTTCGACAACTTTCCCAATAAAAGATCTTATAAAATAACATCAATTTGCATTGCACTAATACATTAGAAGTTGGCAACTTGAATAAGCCATTAAAAGTATCTCCTTCCTCAAGATTATTTGTTACTCCAATATTATTCACAAGCTGATCTGAAATATACTAAAAACGAACTTCCACTGTCATTCATACCGACTACGGCGAAGCTTAAAGGTTTATGAGTTTTACTCATGTATCTATACCCTCATAACTTCTAAACTTATCATAATTTGACGAAGATGATATCGTTAGAAGCGTCGAAAATGAATTTGGCGCTCTCTAGACAATATAACGTCCTAAATAAAGGGATTGAGGTGCATATTTGAAATATCTATTTATTACCAGGTATTACTCGCTGCTTTGTTTGTATTTGCTGGATAATTGTCTATAACAATATGAGCCAAAGGCCTGTTATTATTGACCTTATCAATCCAAACCAATCGTTGATAGAATCAATTGACAGACACATTATAATCTAAATCAAAAACCTTCGATTTTAATCAAAGTAGATTGATATTTGGAAAGATTCTAAACAATCTTAAATATACTGCAGTAAATTGGTGTTTTTATTAGTATCTATATTTCAAAACACATTAGCTTATCTGGACTGGACTGTCAACTTTACTATATAAAAAATACAAAAAAAAAATGAAACTTTCATAACATCTCTTTAACGTATAAGATTTCAACAACAGACATTTTTGAGGTCTTGACGTGAAGTTTAGCTAACACAGATTCGGAGCGCTTCCAAAAATCAGGTACTTCTAAAAATGCTCGCCGTCCACTATCACAATATACAAACATACAAATAAAAACACAGAGATACAAACCAATCAGATCACACAAATATTTGACTTCGACCCCGATTCGCTATGTACAGATAAAACTATCAACGCGGCTTGAATATCACACTATATTGATGTAAATGATTGTAAATATCATACCGAGTCGCGTTAAGAGTATAAGTGCATACAGCCAATACGGGAGCTGTATTACATCTCAATCTATCTCGCTCACCAAGAAACTAATCACGCTGAAATAATACATAATGGCAAGTACTTCTTCTAGGAAGGGAGACTTCATATTTCTCAACACAATCCTATCAGACCCCCCAATGTAGTTTAATAAAATTTAACTAATATGTATATATAATATCACAAATTTATTCGAACCACTGGCCGTTTTAAAGAATCCATTGGCCGATAGGACATAATCAACCCGTATAAAAAAAAACCTTAAATACGTTATCGATAGTATATCGATGGCAGCCAATGCTTCTTATTATTACACTGCCATTTTAAATTAAAAAAGATACATTTTTTTCTGGGAAACACATAATTTTTTTGCTTGAATAAAATACTTTAATTTACATCACAACTGTGAGATAAATTAGATCCAAAATTTGAGGAATATAGTTATTAGTAATTAAATTATTTTTTCAAAATATTGTAGTTTTTGAAATTTAAATAGAAAACGTTAAAATTCATATAGCAACAGATATACAATTTCTTGTCAATTACATATTTAGAAATGCCAATTAGTGCAAGAGTAAGTATTAAAATAATTAAATGACAGTGTAATAGTCAAAGTTAAGGCAAAACAGACGCGCGACAGCTTCGAGATGTCCGTTGCAATCGTGCGATTTAATAGTCGTCGATGTCATACAGGTTATCGATCTCTTCATCATCCAACTGCATAGATTGGAAGTCCACCTTGTAGCGGAGTAGACCTGCAGACAAAACAATTGTATTAGTATTACTTCTTTTGTTGATCATACAGTCTGATTCCATCTGATGGTAAAGGTTTATCGTAATTCGAATCCACGAACGATTAACATTCATGGATTCGGTAAAACATCACAGACATTTCTGATAAATAGAGTATTCGGAAATAAATATAGCACATCGATTATTAAAAACAGACAATAGACTAATTTCGGCTTCGTAGAGCCCTGTCGCACACTACCCAAGTGATATGCACGAAGCAGTGACAGTTTTATCATCATCATCATATCAGCTCATATACGTCCCACTGTTGGGCTCGAGCCTCCTCCGTAATAGGAGGGAAATTAACCTACTATACCACGCTGGTCAGACGTATTGGTACAGGGTTTTGTTTAGAGTTTTCCATCTCTTGCATAGATGTTATGTGCGTTTTATGTCCCTTAGTCGTCTCTTACGATCACCCACGGGTAAGATAAGGGGGTGGTGAATTGTATTCTTACTCCGTCACCACACGGAGATTTTTATATTTATTAGGCAATGTTAAAATTATTTTGACTATTTATTATTATACAAAATATAATACACTATTTTTTCTGAATCTAACAAATGTTTACCACACTTGGGATTCAAAATCACCACACTTTCACCCTATTTAATTTTTATTCTGTATTTTTGTTACTCTATAATGCCTAATGATATTTATAGATACAATATATCATGCAAGAAACATTACTCGTGGAATATCTCTTATGGGAATTAAAACTGCCAGAACATGTAATATTATTAACAATGTTATAATAGTTTCGAAAAACACGCTGAAACCGTAAACACACGAATATAAACCATAAATCACACTTGTAAAAGTCATTTCAATTACCTCCATTCCATTGTAAGCATGTTAATAAAAAAAAGAAAAGTTAGAAATGTATTATATAGGTATATGTCAGATTTAATTGATTATTGATCACCCATGAAGCTGGGCAAAACAGCACTTCTTTGTGTGATAACATTGGTGGCAGTAAGGACATTCATGGAGTTTTTGGCAATCACGTGAAAATGTTATGTGGCATTCTTATTCAATTCCAATTTTATTCCCGTTTTATGTAATGTGACACAGAAAAAGTGCAAAATGTAATAAATATTGCATAATAGTGCTAAATATATGTACTCATTTCAACCAAATTTTTAGAGCTACTTTAATTGGTTGCCAGATCTCGACTATGGTAACTTGACTTATTTATTATTTTTTTTTTTTTTTACCACCCTGCACTAAGGAAATAAACCTTGTATTGCGGGGGACTTTACAAACATGCAATTAACGCAGACAAATTACACCCAGACTCAGAACAACACTTTGTGGATCACACAAAGTAATGTCCTGCGTGGGAATCGAACCCACGGCACTGGCACGGAAGGTCGGTATCTTAACCACTACGCCATCTGTGCAGTCAATCATATTGACGGACACACACGACCGAATCTAAATATTACCAAAGAAAGTATATCATCAGTCTAGCAACGTGCTAGGCCATGCCAAGCAGGGAAAAAATTCATAATTCCCACGCTTTACAGCAGTCTTCAGCAGTAGTTATTGACGTTTATCAGTATTGCTGCTAAATACTCCTCGCGGAGCAAATTTTATTACTATCCCTTCCCAGGGATGATTTTTTTCTATGGAGTAAACTTTTGTCCCAATACCAACAAAAGGACGTATACAGATCAAGAACCAGATAATAAATTGGGTGAGATAATAAAAGATATATTAAAGCATACAACTTTTACTTTGAACCACACTTTCATCATAGATCTTAACTTACCAACTATTAATTTAAAATTAAACTTAATAATTAACCTATTTAATTTTCAAACAAATAAACAACAATACAAATTAATTTGAAAACTTGTTCTAAGATATATAGAGGGCGCCAATATTTTTTTTTATTTAAACCCTCACGGTTTTATCACCAGAGAGCTAAGCGGACATGAGCATAACAGAATAATATTTTGCTCCATAACTTTTGTGCTTCTCATAGTGCTAAGATCATTTTATCATTAACTGAGCAGTATTTTCGAATGTGCCATAGAGAATTTTCAGAGAAACTTCTGAAAAATCGAGGAAAATCAAATAAAATCACAATGGAACATTTGCTATTTGCATGACTCACGATATACTCAAGAGCTCATGATGAATAGTAGCATATTTTTTTTTATTGCGTATGGTGGCATACGAGCGTGCAGCACACCTGATGGTAAGTGTTATTGCCGCCCATGGACCTCTGCAATACCAAAGGTATAGCTAGTTTGCTGCCTACCAATAACCCTGAACCCACCCTGTTGGGCTTCCGGCTGTCTCGCTCACCGAACGAAGCGCAATAGCAAATCGCTATTACTCAGACGTCGATTTTCTACGAGAGTGTGGTACTAACCCGGACGGACCGGTCCGCAACTGTAGACAAAAAACTGTCAACAGCGTGGTCCTATCACTAAATTAACACAAAACAGGGTCCCGTGCAAGAATAACCATTGCCGAGATACAATATGGTTCTGCTTATGAATCAAACCGAATAATGTACTTAATGCACAGAAATAGCTAATTGGAACGATTACGGCATCGGTATTATCTGGAGAGAAGTTGAGTTCCACTAATTTCTGTCAAGTTGATTTGTGATACTCCAGTATATAATGATTTCCAAATCATTGCACATTTTTTCAAGCGATTGCCTATACCGATGTTGGCGCCATCTATATTAATCTATAAATAAATAATTATTAAAAAAGATGCGTATTCTTAACGACTGGACGTTGGTAGGCGAAAGGTGTTTTACACGTATACAAAACAATACATCAATTAAATATCTAGATGGCGCCAATAGCGAATCCATTTCACACAAACACAAAAACGTATATATTTTATAAATTAACTATCTATATAATTAAAGTATTATAAGTATAGAATTAAGCTGATACAGGTGAATTACACAAAAGATGATACTTGTCCTTGAAATACAGAAGGGTGTGAGATTTTTTCCTGCCAATACATTATTATTAATATTTCTTATGTCAAAGCAACTAACATTAAGACTATTCATACTGTTCTTTTTATCTTGAAATACGATAGTAGAATGGTCAACTATCCGGTGACAGTTGATTGCTTTAGATTCAGGAATATTCACCATGTGTCACTTATTAAAGTTAAAAGATTCACAAAAAAAACCAAAACGACGAAGACTATGGTCTGATTCGAAAGATATTTTACCTTCAGCTTTAAAACCATCAACAAATGCCGCAGAGTAATACAGTATATTGTTACAGGCGGCACAGTGTAATCTATTGAAGCGAGTTTTGACGTTTAACGAACAAATTTTTTGATAAGATTTTCAAGATTATTTTATATAAGTTAATTTTCAGAATTACGTAATAATCATTCTTTATAACCTAGGAAATTGACCCTGATCCTATATTGCTTGCTTAAATGCAATATGCTTTATGGTTTTATATACTTTTTGGCGCCATCTAGTGCAAATAACCAAACCAAGTAAATAAAACAAGAAACGCTTTTTGCTAAATTCGGATTTGATTTAAACAATATTTAAGTCATAATATTTACAACAAATGTGCCATCTGTCTGTCTGTCCACATGCTTTTATTTTTTTAATTATTATACGATTATATGACAGTGATTATTACAATGCTTACTCAGAAATATTTTTCCTATAAAACACTCGAGAAATAATTTTATTAAAATTTCTCGCGTTCAAGATCATGACCCAAGGGGGTCATGGGGTCATATCCTAGGTGGGCATGGATAATGACCCAGGGGGTCACGTAGGCAGAGTTTATATCGACCACTAATAAAATATAAGAACAATAACAGGAAATATTTCTGGGCAAGCATCTAAGACTACGTACGACGTATTATGGGAGATTTTAATTATTACCATATTAGTAAGACTACGACATAACGACTTACACACAGACATATAAAAAGCAGACCAAATTAATTTTTACAACCTGTCTCCGCAGAAGGAAGAGATGTTACTCCACATATTCGTATTATTCTGAATAGTTCTAGGCTGGAATAGTTCTAGGCGTCTTGAAAGCAATCCTGACAACCCATTCAGTCTTTACGGGACCAGTCAAAATCTCTATATATTTTTTTTGTATTTTATTAAATTTGTTTTTCCAACTTGTCTTCGCAGAATTCAATTGACAAGTTACATTGTCAAGAAAAAAAATATTGTTTTTTTTTACCTTTATTGTAATAAAGACGTCTGTCTTTATTACCTGGACCTTACCGTCCGGCAACTTTGTGTGTCAACCCTTCATGTAAATTTTATATAGAATATGTTCTGTATTTGAATTTTTACACCGCATCCTCTTTGTATAACGAAAGAGCTAAGTGACTGTTATATCACATACGCCATTGATGAATACTCATCTCGCCACAAATAATTAGGTTTGGTGGTATTCATGGCCGTTTTCAATATAGTCAATTATCAATCATTATGTCGTACATCCTCAAGTGATAAGGGTGTACAGCTAAATACAACAGCGATTAAATCTAGTTTTTCATTAATACGTGCCGGGTTATCAGGCTCTCCCATAAATACTCCATATACTTGTGTTAATACATCCACCATCCTTTTTAAAAGTTACAGGGGCATGACCACTAGGCCTAGTTCAAGCATAAATCCTTCGACTTCATGACCCCCTGAAATTTAGGTTGACCATCATTGACCCTTTAACATATATATCTTGGATGCACCCTTGACAGAAAAACGAGAGCGGGAGAGCCGTTACTGTTTAGTCGACAATCGGTTCCATTGTACATTGCGTTTGTTCGTCGTAAGATGATTGCTTCGGGGCTTTGTGCCCTGTATAAGTATTTTTTGGCCATAAAATTGGGGTCACTATAATGGAATGGGGCCAACGCTATTATAATTATGGCTGGTCTTGAAACAGTCGCTCCAGTTGGAGTTTAAAGCAGCCCTTCGCAAATAAAAATCATTATTATCAGAATTATCGTCTTCATTTAATACATACGATTTTAAATTTGTTGTCTTTCGAAACATCATGTTGGCACATAATAATGGTGTATAAATTAAATGTGTTAATTGACCTAACCGCTGAATATTATTAATCTTTTTGAATCCCAACAACATTGCCACCTACCAGCAATTATGATTGAAAACAATACAGGTGACCCCAAAAGCAAAAAATAAAGTTTGTAAGGAAATATGTCGGGTAGCAAAATAGGAATAATTCATATCACTAGTTAATATACTGAGGTGGCAATGGGCAGGCCACATAGTATTGCACTGACAGAAAATCTCCAAAGTACATTGGGGACATGAAGAATCAGTTTGAGAGCCACTTGAATGTTCCCTTGGGAAGGATTACCGCTGAAGTCACGGAATTAATACGGCCCATTTTTAATACAAAATAAATAATTAGAATAAATAATAGTTTAAAGTAATATAATCGAATTAAAATCATAAAATTCAAAATAAATTTAAAACAATTGATGAATTTGTTTATCCTATTTAATTTTGTAGTTTTTTTTTGTGTAATTTTATAATTTTTTACTTTTTTTGTTCTAATTGTTTTATATATTTTTTTCTAATATTTTTCGAAGATATTTGAAAGGTATACGTGTTGTTTAATAATCATCCAGATCAACATCGTCCAGGGGCTCATCGAGCTGCAGTGACTGGAAATCCACCTTGTATCGGAGAATACCTTATTATTTTTATTATATATTTTTTAATAATTTAGTGTCCAGTGACGTCATTATCCAAGCAGCAGGAAAGAAAGAAATACAAGTTAGTATTAGTAAATTATAAACAGAAATAGTATAGATAGGTATACAACAGCACAGATAGGGTAGGTTTAATTATGACTATGCCTTAATTTCACAAAAGCTAATCTTTTAGGTTACATAAGTGATAAATAACATCAAATCAATATTGTATGTCAAATATGTCGCCTGTTTGCAATGTGTTACCTAAAATTAACTTCAAGTAACAACAAAAACTTTCATCATTAGACGCTGGGCTTGGCTTCCTCCACAATAGAAGGGTAATACAACTACGATAGCTTTTTTTTGGCTAGAGTGGTCACACCCCGCTAAATCCACCCGGGATGACAGAAGAAGCGGTGCCTGACCCCATAGACCCACCATACATGTAACTCTCTTTCGTCGTGCGAATGGGCTACCGGAACCCAGTCTTTGACTTCGGTGGTCAGCTACGATGGCATTGTAATGAGACGAGTTGGTAGTTTTACTTCGAGCTTGCCTTCTCTAGCATGTTATATGCCTTAGTAGTCTGTTCCAACACTCATAGGCAAGGAAACAGGTGGTGAATAGCGATTATACACTCCGCACCACACGCAATATTTTTAGGCAAACCAAAAATAATATTCACTTTAATGTTATGCATTATTTAGATTGGCTTAGATGATGCTTTAAATTTGGAGGTCGTCGAGGAAAACTGTCAATAGAATATCATGTGCCCACATCTAATAGAAGATTCACCAAGAAAACATACATACATACATAGCTTCACACCTGTTTCCCAGAGGGGTAGGCAGAGACTACAGATTGCCACAAACCACGATCCTGGCATACTTCCATCGCTTCATTCACACTCATAACAGTCTTCATGCATACTCTAGGATTACGCATACTCTTAATATGACCTCTCGTCAATACATCGCTATCACCAAGAAAATGTGTAGCATTACCCTCTCGGGAAATTTTTAATGACATTTAAAAGTAGCAACCCACCCACCGAGCATATTTAGTATGGCATAATCCCCTATTAGGGAGGCCCATACCCAAAGATGGATGTAAAGATAGATGCGAGAGCAATGCTTAGACACTAAGCCATCTGTGCGGTTAGTTGAATGGCATATAAAGTACATACCTCCAATACCACCGAATCCTCGGACGAACTGACTGCCCTCCTGACTCTTGTCGGTAATAATCTCGAGGGTCGCTCCGAATGACTTGTAGTTGTTCGCCAGCCACTCCAACAACGGCTGACACTCGACCAGTTCCAATTCCACCCCGCTCTGGAATATTTTATAATTAATAAAAATATTTGAGTAATTTCCTTATAGTCATTTTATTACATGAAAAGAATAAAAATTGCCAAAGGCAATTTTTATTATTAGGACAGCGGACGATAGCACTCTCCTGGTAAAAGACCTCCCGGATTTATAAAAAAAAAAAAATGTCGTGCATAGAGCGAGGAGGGAGTTTTTCAAAACGCTGCAGCAGGAAACGACGCAATTTTGAAAAGTCCTGGAGGACTTGTGGAAAAATTACATACGATGCTGATCGTGGTTTTATAGTCATTATATCGTGGCGCTATCGTGGTATTTTTCTTATGGAAAATGTATAATTGCCAAGGGAAATAGGGCAGCACGCCATGCGACACATTCGGGCTTCATTTGGGCGAGGAGGAAAAGCAAATGACGAAGAGGAACGGAAGTGACTAGTGAGTGCATAAAATCTGCAATATGCGTTAAGTAATTTAGATAGAAGTGTATAAAAAAAAAGTGAAACAATAATATATATACATACAAGCTATTCATGTAGAGACTAACTGCTATATATGAGACAATTAAATATTTATGTGATTATATTAAGAAATTAGGTCCCCAAAAGCGTATAGAGAGTTTAGACCAAGAAAATTTAATAAAGAGGCTTACGTTTTATACAGACGACGACGTAAGAGAGCGAGTAGGTATGAAAGAGAGTATTGATGTAAAGATGCGAAAGGGAATGCTCCGAAGGTTCGGACATGTGGAAAAAATGCGCAACGAACGTCTGGTTAAGAAGATATACAAGGCGAAAGTGGAAGGATGTAGGTACCGAGGGAGACCGAGACTAACCTACCTAGACCAGATCGGTCATGTACTGAAGGAAGGTGGAGTCAAGAGTCTCCGAAACCGGCGAGCGTGTATGAAGAGAATTATGAATGTTGAGGAAGCGAGTGAAGTATGCAAGGATAGAGTTCTCTGGCACTCTGTTCTCTCTGCCTACCCTGCAAGGGATATGTCGTGATGATATGTAATTATGTACGATTTATACTACGAGTTTAAATTACTGTTATAAAACAAAAGTTTATGGAATGAAGTATTAAAATTGGATCCATCCAGTTCGATGTTAGATGTAAATAAAGTTAGAATGTATTTACGAAAAAATATTATATTACAAAAAAGAATTACCGGCGTGTAATTTAGAGACCAAGTCTGAAGGATCAAGTCTAAGGATTATCGAATAAAATGGATACTTTTAACTACGAAAATATACATAGACACAAGGGAGTCCGAACGTAACGTTGAACGAATTGTCTCAATTTAGGGGGACAGAATATTTGCCGATAGAGCGCGCCACTTTTCAAAAAGTAGGTACTCGTTTATATCCTTACGCGGGAAGTTTCGTTGCTATCGATTGGAATGTTTTGTTGCTATTGACAGACCACGGATACCTAAAAGGTGGATATGCCCATGGTAGATATCACCATCAACGCGGATACTCGAGGCCATTAAATAGAGGCTATAAAGATAATAGAGGTGGACAACGTGACCTTCGTGCATGAGTTTTTGGGACCCCTAGTTACATTTTAGCATGCAGAAGCTTACATAATGTTTATTTATATATAGATAACAGAAAATGAAAATTTTTCATTGACACAGGCGCATTCATGTCGATAATTAGTTCACATTTGATCCAAAACAATATTAAAACCTATAACTAAAAAATAATTATATAAGATATCGGTGGAAAAGTACAGGCGAATAGGTTCACATACATTCCATTGCAATCCGAGCAAGGTGTAGAATTTCGTCACAAGTTATATTTCTGATGGCATCATCGGTTTAGAATTTCTGAGAAATTATAATGCTAACATATACCTACCAACGGATAGACTTACTAATAAATAATATTCAATGTAATATTGAAATACATAAAGGGCAGAATTACATTCGTATAATTACTGTACTTATACAGGCTGCCGATTTAATTAGTAGAATCCTTGAAGGGGGTGTATCAGACCATGATACACTATCCAAATCAGTAAAAAAAAATAGTACCTAAGTTTTGATTAAATTGCCATACTGATAAGTGGTCAATAAACTTGTACTATAAAAATTCGATGTAGGACTCATGCGTGTGACACTGAACTAAAGGCAAATAATCCCGCTCTCGCTGCGCTCACCGCCGCACAGCTGGTCAAAATGTACAGGTCAATGTACGGTGACAAACATACTGTTTTGATAAGAAACAAATCACTTTATCTCGGGATTGGGCAGAGCTAGGAGTCTGCAACTAACTTTAATGTTTTGTTATGACGTCATTCATACACCTAGTTTAAGTTAGTCTAGTAATAAAATCGGCACCTGTATATTTACTACATACGTGTACTTAAAACTACTTACTCTACTATAACATACAAGCACATTTTGTATGATTTTTATACACAATCTTTATATATATATATATAATTCTTATGTTCGTGTGTATTTCACTGAACTCCTCTTAATCGATTTTAGTATTAAAATTATCGTAAGTTTGACACATATTAAACAAATTACTGAAATTTTTAGCATTTAATATGCTTAATTATTCATAAATATCCGATTACGAAACGAAAAATGATGTCACAAGCGGGGTTCGAACCCGCACCTATTGGGAATCCGGCCCATTCGTGCTGCCACTTACACCATCGTGAACTATTTTAGGACATGCAAATTTCGAATCATATTATATCTTACGTCTTCAAGGTGACGTATGCCATCTATTGGACAATGTTTACACATTGTATAGACTTAATACTTCAAACTTTACAGTTAGAATTGTATTAAACGATGACACAACCTTGTTATTCAAATTACTGAAATTTTTAGCATTTAATATGCTTAATTATTTATAAATACCCAATACGAAACGAATAATGTGTTGTTCTTAAATAAAAAATTTCTCTCCTGCCACCACTTCTGACCCTGCCTCCGCCACCGGTTCCGACTCCGATAAATCAAATTTAAAAACTCCCGACTCCGCCTTCGGTTCCGATAAAATTACCTCCGTTACATCCCTGCTCGAAACCCGGGTCGACATAATCGACTCTAACGCGTGACTATTGCCGAAAATACAATTGTTTAATATCCTCTTAAACGGCTAGATGGATTTTGTTGAAATTTATTGGGAGTGTGTTGAAGTGGATTCGAGAATGGTTTAGATTCGCAATTATACCCAGTAGGTGGCGCTGCGATCGAGTTATAGGATTTTTACTTTTCATACATTAACTGCTAGGGCGCAGTTTGCCGGGTCCGCTAGTCATTATATAAAATTCACGCCACTAGGGACTGTCCTAAAAGGATCACGCTCGACGTTCGTGTAACAGAACCCTGGCACTGATTTTCAGCGTAACCCGACAAATCTAAAAACCTACCACCGGATCGGAACGTGGCCACACTGAGAAAGATAAAGCTATGTAATAACTAAGACTTGTTGGACGTAAAACATCTTAGTCTTCGCGAAACCATTAAAGCTAGTGTTCAAAACGTCAGGTAATTAAAAATTCAAATACAAACGCGATATAATCCGTAAAAATAGTTATATTTCAAATATTATTATATAGTATTATTACACATACTCGCGGAAAAATCAGATATGGCGAGTATGCAGTTTCTTTTCGGATCTCAACTTGCAGTAACCTTCCGATCCGGTGTTAGATTACTAGAAATTTATAATTCAAAATTTATAAGTGCCCTCATATGATTTGAATAGGCAAGCATTGCTTTTCTGTAAAACTTATAACACTACCAGCGAGCGCCAAATCGCCTCCCAAACTTTTTGCCTGCAGTATTACCCCCTTGTCTAACAAGATCTGATAAAGGTATATCTCTGTTTTCACAGAAAAATAAATAGAAATTAATATGTTAATAGAATCATACCTCTTTGTCTGTGAAATGTGATTTGTCCTTCTCTTGTTCAGGTGTCAAGTGAAGGATTGTTTCCTGGTTGGTAGCATGAGATTTGAGCACATATCTGTAAAACATTATTTATTAGTTTGCATAAACTAATCGTGGATATCGAACCTTGGACAGTATTACGTCATCATCATCCTCCCCTAAACCCAAATATTTGAGGTCGATGCAACATATACTCGTCTATCATCGTATATGTATATTGATTGCTGATACAAACACGTCAAACTCATAACACTCCGTTTTTGCGTCGGGAGTTAATAATGGAAAACTATGCTGATGTTATTAATATCAAGGGATAATGAGTTGATATTAAAATGTACCCTTTTATTTTAAAAATCAACACCCAACATTAAGGAAATAAATCTTATATTGTGATGAGACTATTTTTATTGCTAATGGTGGCAAACAAGCATGCAGCACACCTGATGGTAAGTGTCACTGCCGCCCATGGACATTTGCAATACTAAAGGTATAGCTAGGCCGCTACCTAGCAATCACCCCGAAACCATCCAGTTGGGCTTCCGGTTCTCTCGCTCACCGAACGAAGCGCAATAGTATATTGCCATTACTCATACGTCGATCTTGTGCGAGTTTGGTACTAGCTCGGACGGACCGGCCCGCGGCTGTAGACAGAAAACTGTCAACCGCGTGGTTCTACTACTAAAAAATACTTTACAAAAATACAATTTAACAGACGCAAATTACAACCAGACTTAGAATAAAAATTTGTGGCGCACACAAAGCATTATCTTATTAGAAAATATAGCCCATGACACTGTATGGTAGGACGCCTATCTAACTACTACGCCAATCTTTAAGTCAAGTCACCTTTGAATATCGAGGTTCTCCCAACAGATGAGGGTCTCCACAGCACCCAGCTCGAGCGCTCGTAGTGTGTCATCCACACCAAAGCAGTACTTTCCTGTGTCCTGTAACAATAATTCAACTTGATAACAAATTCCACAACACTCTGAAGATCATATCAGATCATAGGCTTTGTGTGGAAGTATACTGGACAGGGGCCTTTTCAATAGGGTTATGCCAATGGTTAGATGGAGTGGGAAGAGTCCACCACCGCTTGAGGGTGACAGGTACGGAAAGTTAACCTATCAAATTGATCATCAAGATCCCAGTAGTGGATTTTATGTTATGACTTCCATGCAAAAGTGAGAGGTGGTAATGCATTGTATTCATATCTTTAATATATCGCCACATGGGGACCATGCCCACTAAGCAGAATGTGTATATGCTAAAGAAGTAGAGAAAACAATTTACCTGTGATATCTCATCAAAGTATCTGCCAATGAGTTTCTTCTCCTGAATGAATTTTACGTTCTGCAGCGACTCTGCCGCAAGCTCGATGGCCTGGTTGAAACCGTTCTCACCACCATAGGAGACATCCACCAATTTGATGATCTTGGCTTGCAGACGCTGTAATTAATCAGAAACTATTATAAATAACATATCCATCATCACCATTTTCTTCATCAGCCTAATGACATTTGAAGACACTATATATAAAATAGTGATTTGCGGAAACAATGTAAAATTTATTATCATACTAAACCAGTTAAAAGTACATATTCCAGTTTTTTTTTATTAGAAAGGGATAGCAATACAGACAACGTGACGTCATATTTACAAACTTAATACTGATCTTTGTCAAACAAACACTGTTGTGCGAAAAGGGATAGATATATGAAGTAATATGTTGAAATATGAAGTAATGTGTTGAAATATGAAGTAATATGTTGAAATATGAAGTAATGCGTTGAAATGCTAGTAACTTCTTTAATTGTGCGTATTTTTAAAATAATTATTGAACATTTTACTTAAATTTAAATGAATTATAAAAACAATAATTATTTAATATTTCGATATTAATAAATTGTATAACATCCTCAAATTTTAAAGGCATCAAGGTCTTAGTTTAATTATATGCTGTAAACTTAGTTGATTGTGAATAATTCGTATCTAGCCTTGATATATATAAAATTAAAAATGTATTTCAATTTCATATTAATATTTTTTTAAAGAAAACAATCCATCGAATCAATCAATGTGAAGGCGGAGCTAGTCGTAAAAATAATATTTTTCATATTTAGTGTTGTAGAAAAAGGGTCTAATGAGAATTATACTGAATAAATCAATTAAATTTTATACAAATTCTATTACTATAGACGTGGAAGTTTAATTTTGGAGTTAACGCAGCGTAGGACAACCAAACTAAACATATGTTACATAAACTCGATGGACTGACAGCATCTCAGTCGACCGTTCTGGGCTGCATTTACGTGGGGATGCCTGTATCTACCAGCGTGGACGTTTTCTAGTGAATGGATGCATGCATGAAAGTGGCACTAATTTGTCAAGCAGAACGAAATTTGTCAGGTATGATAGTGGACCTGAATAAATTAAAACTTACAGGATCAAACATGTCAGACTGTGATAACTCAGTCTTGAAGTCCGCTGAACCAGCGAGGATGAGGCCGGCGACGTTGGGACGGTCCGCGCTGATAAACAGCTGGGTGGCCACTTCAGCCACTTTGCGTACATAATTATGACGTTTCTCCATACGGAGACGGGCGAAACGCAGAGCTGACTGACCACCGCGACCGTGCTTCTTCGGCAGATCTACTGTAAACTTGTGCAGCACCTGAAAGCATTTGTTTTTATTGTATATATCCTCAATGAAAAGCTTGAAAAGAACTTGAAAGCGTTATGTGATGGTCTTGTATTATATTCTATATATTAATGTTTTAACTGGCTCTCGTTAGGCGAATAACGGCTAGCGAGAGGGCTGGAAGCCCAACTTGAGTAAAGTTTAGTTGGTAAGCTGCAGCCTAGCTATTCTTCTGGTATTGTAAAGGTCCTTAAGCGGCAGCAATACCATCAGGTGTGCTGTTTGCTCGATTGCCACCATAAACAATAATAAAATTTAGGCCTTATGTATATGATTTAAAATAGAAAGAGATAGAGATTATAAAGCTCAAGGTACGTACCTCTCTGGTATTGCCCTGAAGTGTACCGAACAGAGCGCCATTACCATCCATAACAATGAAACCAAACTTGTTATCGTCAGCAAGCAAAGCTGTCAGTGCCTCAGTGTGAAACTTATTATCGCAGAGATATAAAGATGTATTGATTGGCTTGAATGGCTCAAAATCTATGTTAACCTTCTTCTCCTTGCCTTCTTCAGTGACGATGGTGCCGCAGTAAATTACGAGACCATTGGGCGGCACTGTGAAAATATAATAAATATTATTAATAAGTTCTTGTGAAAGTAATATTGTTTATTAAGATTTATTCATCTCAGCTCATATGCATCCCACTGTTGGGCTCGAGTCTCCTACGTAATAAGAGGTAAATTGGCCTACTATACCACGCTGGTCAGACATGTTGGTATAGAGTTTTGTTTCAAGATTCCCTTCTCTTGCATCGATGTTATATACGTTTTATATCCCTTAGTCGTCTCTTATGATCACCCACGAGTAAGATAGGGGGTGGTAAATTGTATTCTTGCCCCGTCACCACACTAATAAATGTGTAGCTTAAACCAAATATTTATTGCGTATATTAAACTAGTAACAAAAACTAAATTTCCGTGTGATGACGGAATAAGTATATAATATAATTCACCGCCCCTTATATTATCCGTGGGTGATAGTAAGAGACGACTAAGGGATATAAAACGCATATAACATCTATGTAAGCGAAGGAAAACTCGAAACAAAACCCTATACCAACACGTCTAATAGGTAAGTCAATTTACCTCCCATTGCGGAGGCGGCTTGAGCTCAACAGTGGGATGTATATGAGCCAAGATAATGAATAAAACATATCTTCCCTTCTAAAACTTTTACAATATATTGAATTTTTTTTAAAGACTTAAGAAAAAAAAACAGATAAAATCCTTGTATTGCGACTCAAAACAACAATTTTTGGATCGCAAAAAAATATTGCTCTGCGTGGAAATTGAATCCGCGACAAAGGCACGGTAGGTCTAGTATCTTAACCACTACGCTATCTATGTAGTCACAATATGTACATTGTACAATGGAAAGTGTGCAGTCCAGTTACATGGGCTGTAGAGTCTGTGTGCGGCTGGATGATGGAATGTCGCCTTGGTTTGACGTCAATATTGGCGTTAAGCAGGGGTGCGTTCTGTCAGCCAGGCTGTTTATCATATATCTGGATAAATGTCTCCAAAGGTTGAACGATATGAATGTGGGAGTCCAGATGGGCGGCTCAGTGGTCACTGCTCTACTTTATGCAGATGATGCAGTCCTGCTGTCACAGTCAGCGACTGACCTGCAGACCCTAGTCGACACAATGACAGATAATTGTAAGAAAAGGGGTCTACGCGTGAATGTGAGCCAAACCAAAATAATGGTCTTTGAAAGAGATGAAGCCAGAACAGATGTAAGAGTAACAATAGGTAATGATGTACTAGAGCAAGTGGATGAATTTGTATATCTTGGATGTGGATTTAGCCGAGATGGAAGGTACACCACTGATATAGAGCGAAGAGTGAATCCGGAAATAGAGTGAACGGAGCGTTGGGTCAACTTCTCGGCAGCCACCACCTCAGCCAGAAGGCACGTGTAGCAATACATAATGCAGTGCTTGTCCCAACATTACTGTATGGAAGCGAGAGTTGGGTATGCAGAAAAGAGTATGAAAGTAAAATTAATGCAGTCGAAATGCGATCTCTGCGGAAAATCTGTGGAGTTGGGCTGACCGACCGCATTCGTAACGACGACGTAAGAGAGCGAGTAGGTATGAAAGAGAGTATTGGTGTAAAGATGCGAAAGGGAATGTTCCAATGGTTCGGACATATGGAAAGAATGCCGAACGAACGTCTGCTGACTACGAACGACTGTCGTTGAGGAAGCGAGTGAAGTATGCAAGGATAGAGTTCTCTGGCACTCTGTTCTCTCTGCCTACCCTGCAAGGGATATGGCATGACGATATGTATGTATGTATGTATGTACAATGGAAGATGAGTACATATTACGTCGACCCCAACTAATTGGGGTAAAAAATGGAGGATAATGTGCCAGCAATTGGAGACTGCTTTCTCACCTTTGGTATACAATTTCAGTCTATGCTGCACAGATGTGATAGCACCGAGCACCGACAGCCTGTTGACGCGAGACTTGATGTTGGACGCTGTACCGAACTCGTCGGCCAACATCTTCGACACCCTAGAGATCTGATCCTTAGGTGGAATGATCAGCGAAATCATTGATGTGCCGTTCCTGAAAAAATAAATAAGCAATTGTTAGTAACAGAACACTAATAATCGTTTGATGATCGTAGACAAATAAAGGAAAACTCCAAACACATCTTATACAATTTCATCTCATCAATGCGATATAATTGAATTTCGCTTCTACCATGGAAGATTCCCGAGGATCCTTGAGGTATACCCGAGATGACAAAAAAGATGAAGACTAGTAATTTTAACCATTACGCTGTTCTGAATCTAGGGGTGTTATAAAAGACGACAAAGTGTTGTAAGCAAATGAAGCAGCAAAGTAAGCCGAAGTGGACGACGAATACGTTGACTTGCTCAATAGAGTACCTACGTCTGAGGTTGACCTATTAGAGGCCGAGAGCCGGGGAATTAATCTGCCCCCTGCGTCAGATTTCAGCGTTATTGGCAGGTACATGGAAGGAAATGCCGTTTGGTCAACAATTACATTCCCAAGGAGGGTTGACGTCTGGCAAGCGGCCGGTCATAGTAATTGGGATAAAAGTAGGAGAACGATTACAAATATTTAAAAACAAATTCAATTTTTTCTTGGAAATGTCTGATATTACAGTATCTCGCGTGTAAAGCGTAACGGCTTTGAGCAATATTCTATTTAACCATTCCTATGATTGACCATGATGACAGTTGGGTTTTTAACTAGCCATGAATGACGCAACTATCGTTCATCCAGACATACCTCATTCACCTCGTCATAACGTAAGAAGTATAAAATAACAACTGTTTTAATTAAATTGAGGAAATCTTTTGTAAATACAATAGCGTCTTGGGGGTTACCTATTAATGTATGAATAATTCTGGATAATCAATGTTTTGACGTAATAAGAATACAATTCACCGACCTCTATCTTGCCCGTGGGTGTAATAAAAGACGACTAAGGGATATTGTATGCGGATAACATTATTGCAAGAGCAGGAAAACTCAAAATAAAACTCTATAGCAAGCTGTTTTGGCTATGGTCTTAAAATAAGTCAATTACCCTTCTATTATAGAGGTAGTCCGAATTTAGCAGCGGGACGCATACATTAAAGATACTAAATAACATCACGTGAATAATATCCCTTTACGTACTGAGAATTAATGTGCCTTTACGTACTGAGAATTAATGTGCCTTTACGTACTGAGAATTAATGTGCCTTTACGTACTGAGAATTAATGTGCCTTTACGTACTGAGAATTAATGTGCCTTTACGTACTGAGAATTAATGTGCCTTTACGTACTGAGAATTAATTAAAATTACCAAAAAGCAACTTGCACCATATTTATTTAATAATAAATCGCAATACGGAAATCCTTTGAAGAACTGGTGTAACCGACAGCACGAAAAATTCATCATCATCATGTCAGCCCACATATGTACCACTGTTGGGCTCGAGCCTCCTCCATAATGGGAGGATAATTGACCTACTATACCACGCTGGTCAGACGTGTTGATATAGGGTTTTGTTTCGAGTTTTCCTTCTCTTGCATAGATGTTATATGCGTTTTATATCCCTTAGTCGTCTCGTACGATCACCCACGGGTAAGATATGGGGTGGTGAACTGTATTGTTACTCCGTCACCACACGAAAAATTAACAGGACAGAATTGACAATGAGCAAACGAAATCGCGCGACGAACCGAGCGGGACAAAGGTGATCAAGTTACGATAACGGTATAAAACGTCCCCCTTTCAGATGGACTAACGACTTAATTAAAGTTACGAGTCTTGTAAGACTGCGAATCGTTGGATGCCGGCAGCACGGAACCACACTTTGTAGCGAAATATGACGGAAGCTTATGTCCAGCAGTGTACAGCTAAAAGTTTTAAATGATGATGACCATTTTTATTAATCAACCTAAAAAAATGATTTCGTTATTATTTAACTACATTTTACTTTGGCTAATTAAGTCTCTTATTATTTTGTGCATAAATGACCCTGTAGAGATAATGTGACGAATGAGGATGGCCCTTGACAGCGTGCATATGCGAAAATCAATCATTTTGCGCAGTTCCACCCCTTCAACCGCACCCCTTCCATTCTCCTTGCATATACTCAAAGTGCATATTGAATAGACAAGTATTGATTTACTGTCCCCTTAACAATTTGACTGACTGAACTGAATTGACTTTTAAACATCTATCAAAATAAAGACTGCACAGATGACGTAGTGGTTAAGATACCGACCTACCGTACCAGTACCATGGGTTCGATTCCCACGCAGGACAATACCTACTTTGTATGCTCCATAAATTATTGTTCCGAGTCTGGTTGTAATTTGCGTCACGCCATATCCCTTGCAGGGTAGGCAGAGAGAACAGAGTACCAGAGAACTCTATTCTTGCATACTTCACTCGCTTCCTCAACATTCATAATTCTCTTCATACACGCTCACCAGTTTCGGAGACTCTTGACTCCAACTTCCTTCAGTACGTGACCCAATCTGGTCTAGGTAGGTTAGTCTCGGTCTCCCCCGGTACCTACATCCTTCCACTTTCGCATTGTATATCTTCTTAACCAGACGTTCGTTCGGCATTCTTTCCACATGTCCGAACCATCAGAGATCATCCCTTTCGCATCTTTACACCAACTCTCTAATTATTTTCGTAGTGTCAGGTACTGTTCTTTAGAAAAAATGAACGAGTACCCAGCAATACATATATTCTTATAATGAAGTTGCTGTAGGAACACTACCAACCCTCGGTATTGTTCATGAATGACGTAAAAGGCGACTAAGAGCTTTATTTGGTCTCTACCTAATTCCATCTTGTCAACTTTTACATTATCGGCCATAAAACTATTGTCAAAACTTTTGCCATGTTTACAATGGCAGATGAGTACATATTGTATCGACCATAAGCAATCTGGAAAAGGACACGGCAGGACTATGACGATTTTATATATAACGCATGTATAGTTAAAAAATATGTAGTAATAATTAAAAAATATAATAATTATAAGCCTTTAAAGATCGTTATCATCTTAATTTACATACGTCCCACTGCTAAAATCATACGTCCCACTACTGAAATCATTCCTCCCCACAATAGAAAGGAAATTGAGCCACTATACAACACCGGCCAGGCAGGTTGCCATATGGTTTCATTGGGACTATTCCTTCTTTGCCATAGTATTTACATGCATGTCACCCCTTAATCTTCTTTTACGATATCCACGGGTAAAATAGAGGATAGTAAATCGTATTCTTACATTGTCTATAGAGGAAAAGATTGTAAAGATCATATTCTATCCCATTCTTACACAACGATGTTCGTTCAGAACATGGACGTTGACGTCATATTTGTATTAATTTCTCTGTCTAATAAAATAGAAATATATACTTGTAATTAGTTCAATGTGAAAATAAATATTACATTACATGCACTCACAACCATAAAGCGTACGTGTCATCATTTTTAAATATCAAATTAATTTATAGATGTAATATGATTATGCTGTCGTTGGTTACTACGAAAATCACCAACTAAATGTAAATGTAAACCCTTTTTTTTTTGTTCACGCTGTGGAAATGCATTTACGCACTATCCCCCGCCGGTGACAGACAGGGGGAGTGAGTAGAACTCGCCGGCTGACTTCTCGACCGAAATATCCACTAAAACCACAGCGGTCCCGTCCACGCTTTTACGGGGTGCCAGAAATAATGTATTGATATCAACGACAGGTCTATTCCTATAACCGTCGACAGGTCGTGACGCTGAGGCCCCCACGCGGGACATACCTCCAGGGTAATAGTTTTACATCAATCTGTATTAACTCCATATGACGACATCTAGTCAGCAATTACATTCCCAAAGAAAAATGAAGTTAGACAAACAGCATGTCATAAAACTATTGCTAAAACTTTTCTGATGAATTGAGTGAACAGAAATAGGTTGAGAACCCTCAGCGCTCACCTACAGTCGGGGTGAAATTGTCATAGCTATCTGCGGCTACCAACTATGTCACACAACAAAAATTGGTTACACATAGTATTCTTGATTCGTCACCAGGAGATTTATTTTTATATATACTTTTTTATAACACCGTGCATAAATTGAAGGTTATTCTACATGAAATACTTCAATGTCATTGACTAAACAAGTGAAAAACTAACAAAGGCTTATCTGTTTAGTAATTATATAATGTTACTTGCAATTAGAAACAGTGTCGAGTTATTAGA
This sequence comes from Lymantria monacha, assembly GCA_905163515.2. Lineage (NCBI taxonomy): Eukaryota > Metazoa > Arthropoda > Insecta > Lepidoptera > Erebidae > Lymantria > Lymantria monacha. Next base: position 5,404,175 of record LR991104.1, read on the forward strand.
AGAAAAATAGTAAATCAATATTCCTAAAAATTGGGGGTAAATCTATAAAACAAAGTTGCCGGTCTTGTCTGAACACTTAGATCTTATAAACTACACAACAAAATTTAATGTGGTATTCATCATCATTCTCCTACTCTTATCCCAATTGCTTGGGGTCAATATAATATGTACTCTTCTTTCATAGTAATATAATAATAATGTCTTTCATAGTACATATTGTAAATGTTACTGGCAATAGTTTTATGACTGACCGCCTGCCAGATGTCAATTCTCCTTGGGAATGTAATTGTTAACCAAACGGCATCAAATGGAGTTGACCCAGGTTATTATAAGGCTCTTAGTCGTCGTTTACAACATCCACGAGCAAAGTAAGGGTTGGTAATATTCGTAGCCGCTACCTTTTTTTGCATTTTATGAAGATAGATCTATCATTAAAAATCCTTAAAGAATAATTTTTTGTTACAAGAAATTTACAGTTTAAGTTCAAATGCCCATAACTCAAAACTAACTTTGTGTGGTTTGAGTCCTTTCTGCTTAACTACGTCCAATTAGTAATAATAAAATGAATGTGGTATTCGTTACTAGACAGTTATTCTAAAAGAAGGTTTATGTATATAATGCATGCATATTTTAGTAAAGAAAAACAGAAAATTTAAAAGATTGAAGGTGAGGAAGTCCAACTGGGTGGGTTTAGGGTTTATATTGGTAGGTAGTGGTCTAGCTATACCATTGGTATTGCAAAGGCCAATGGGCAGCAGTAAGACTGACCATCAGGTACGCTGCTTGCTTGTTTGCTACCATAAGCAATAAAGAAAAAAAAAAGGTGATATAATATGCACGGGTTGAGAGCCCTCAGCGTTCACCCACAGTCCGGGTAAAGTTGTCATAGCCATCTGAGGCTAACAACTAAGACACACAAAAAAAAAATATATATATATGCTCGGTTAACACAATAAGCAATTGTAAATACATACTTGAAACAACTTGACTAATAGTTATTCGTAATTTTGATAACAAATGATTTTGGTGGTCCTTTCATTAGTATATGTAATATTATTAGGAATTCTCATTAAAGAAATTGTAGCCTTAGCTAGATATATATAATTAGTAATCATTATAATCTGTAAATAACATATATGATAGCAATAGATTGACTTAAAGGTTTAAGTAACCAAGCCATCCAAAAAAAAAAAAAATAGTTTAATAATCTTTCATATTATTTACATCATACTGAAGTAATATTGGTATAGAGATTATATATATAAAAAAAAACAATAAAAAAATTAAAAGCTTTTAATACAAAAGAGCAAATAATGAAAGGATTTTCTTCAAACAACTAAAAAATTAAATCATCTTTCAAAGTTTCCAATAAATATCTCTAAAAATTAAGTAGTTTTTGGGTGCTATGTTACCACAACAGCAACAGCCTATGAGGCTGTTTGGATGCAATTAGTGAAATAAATTTCTATGACACGAAATGTACATTTAAAATAATTATAATTTTGTCTATTGTATTAATAATTTTCTAAATGTATGTTCTACTGCCTATTTATTTCATATTCACAAATTAATTTCATTTTCATTCAATCAAAAGCTTTACAGTTGCTACAAATTCAAATTAATTTATTATGCATATGCTACATAATGTTGATTGGTTCTTTTCTGCTCAACAGTATCCAATTACGCGTACTCTATGCAATATTGACATAAAAAGCAAACACATTGCCAATGTAATCCTTTATTAAGGGTTCAATTTTCGTATCTTTTAAATAAATATTATATTTCCAAACTTTCGTTTAATCGTTTTTTTTTTCTGCCCAGTAAAAAACTAAAAAAAAAAGCATGTATGCCATGTCAACAAAGAATGGATATTATTCATAAGTTCAAACTCCCTATTAAAAAAAAATAACAATTCTCTGTATCATTAAAATGTATAAACTACAACATTTAACTTTTTAATTGTAAACTAATTCCTAATTTAAATTTGGTAAAATTTAACAAAAAAAAAATTAGGTTTAGAAATCAATAAAGTTGTTTCGTTTGATGTCCGCGCATGTTATATATCTACATGCATCGTACTATGCAATCGCTTGCATCAATAACAGAGTCCTGTACTTCGCTACGTATACCTCATCTGCGCGCGAAGAAAGGTTAGGTATGACAAGCGCATGTGTAAACGATGACGCAGCCCCGTTGGCAATTTGGCATTATATTATAAAGCCAAAGTGAACACAAAGCTTCTTTTTAACATTATATTTAAATCAAACACAAGATAAATTCATGGTTTCAATATTAAAAACACTCACCCCCTCGCCATCTCCAAGCTTTTGATGAGCTTCTTGATTTTCCATATTTCTACATTGCGATCTGCTGACGATTCCTCAGACATGTTGGATCGGTTTTATATAACTTTTGTCACCACGAAATACACGGAAAATTATAATTATTAGTTCAATTAATACACTACACTTTTAAATAATAGGATTGTGGGAAAGAGAGCCCAACTTGCGGTATGAACTGCCCAAATCCAGATCAAACCGGACGGACGAGACACTTAGCACACACTTTCTAGTTTATATAGTTCACAAAGTTTGTCACGGTATATATTTTTCTTCTAGTACGAGGGTTTTTAGATTTTTTCTTACTTCGGTTATCCCTCAGCATGTGGGATGCAGAAATTGGGCATTACAGGAACAAAAGATGACGTTGGACAAACGATCGCAGATCGCACGAACGCCTCGTCGTCTGTCGAAAAAGTGAAAGAGAGAGAAACTAGAGATGCTCAATATTTATCGATACTTTAAAAACATCGATGAAGAGATGTATAAATTTCTCTAATGTCGATTCATTATTTAAATAAATTTTAACAGATTAACAATCCTATGAACCCATATGGGGTTACAGCAGTGTTACCCCATACGTCCATGACCCCATACGGGTTCATAGGACTTATAGTCTATAAAATATAGCATGATCTCTTCTTCTTCTTCTTTTTATGTATTGGCAATCAGCTACTTATACGAGCCATTTTTGCCAGTGTCGAGTTATAATTATCTTCACGTTCTTAATCTCTTCAGGTTAGTCGTTGTCTGTCAGTCAGTCGAATTGTCGCCATCAACAGTGCTATGGTGACACTGTTAATGGTATGTTGTAGGAATTTTGATGGAAAACGAAAACGTTGTAAAGCACTTTTATATGATATTCACTACATCCCAGCTGTTCTGTCACATCATATTACATAAAATACCATAAAAATTATCTAATATAACACGTTAAAACACTAAGATATCGAATATAATACAAGAGCACAACATGACGTTTTAGATTCCCGCCAAAAGTCCTAGCATGATCTCTGTGACAGTTCTCACTAGTGCCGGACGCTTACAATGCAGTTCGTATTTTTGTCGATATAATTCCTTATTTTTAAAGTTATTTGCTACTGCAATTGAAAAACAATCTATATAAATCTTATTGAATTTCAATCAAATGGATGGGTGAATCGATCAAAAATGTAAAACAATCTATGATAATCTTATTGAATTGGATTTTATTTAATTTAAACTAAAGCTGTTAATTATTTATTTTTATTATTCGAAAGGAGTGCATAAAAGTTCATCATCACTACTATCATTATCGCTAGGGCATTCCTGTAGGTTGATCACGAATTCTTGGTCACTGATTTTTTCATGAATAATCATGTTTATTTTATAAAAGAATTTATATTTTTAATTTAAAAGCCTAAAAATAAAAAAATAGTCTTATTAATATTATAACTGATGTCTGAATACTAAATTAACACAATTTTCTCATTTTATAGAGTAACCAAGTGGTTTATATATGTAATGATTTGGTTTTACTTGTTTTATAAATAATTAATAAGAATGTTATCGATTTACGTTTATCGATTGTCCCATCTCTATCTTTTTCTCAGTCCAGCATGACTTTGTATTTGCGTAAGCATCATATTTTTATAAAATTGTAACTAGGTATATATTTTAAAACATATGAGGTACAAGTTTTGGTGTAAATATTCATATTTTTATATTCATAATTCAGTTGAGATATAACTGGTACGTAAAGAGTGAAAATATAAGCGATCATACTGGTAGGACCACGCTTTTGACAGTTTTCTGTCTACAGCCGCGGACTGGACCGTCCGGGGTAGTACCACAATCTCGCAGAAGATCGACGGCTGAGTAAAGGCAATGTGCTATTGCGCTTCGTTCGGTGAGCGAGAGAGCCGGTAGCCCAACTGGGTGGGTTTGGGGATTTTATTGGTAGGCAGCGGCCTAAGCTACCCTTGGTATTGCAAAAGTCCATGGGTGGCAGTGACACTTACCATCAGGTGTGCTGCTTGCTCGTTTGCCAACATAAGCAATAAAAAAAAATACAAAATAAAATTGTAAAAATGACGCGTATTCAAAATTACTTCATCGGTTTTGTATCTATCTGTCACAGAGATCAAGCTATATTTTAAAGATTATAGTTTATTTCTTCATCGATTTTGAAGCAGACTTATGAATATGTTTTCTGTAATTTTGTGGACTTATGAGTGAGGGATGGGTCGTATAAAAACCGTAAAAACAATACAGATTACGTGAAAGTTAAGTCTACAATTAGTAAGAGATTATGGGTGAAAAAAACCTTATAGCAAGAACACTTGTATCTGTAAATATATAAAAAAAAAAGTACAAGTTTACCTATGTTTATTCACGAAACAAGAATGACAATAACCTTTTTTACATTCTTGATGAAGTTTGATAGACATTTTGCGGCCATCATGCCGATATCAACTTTTTGTAACAGCCGTTGTATCTTTTACGGTTTTTCTTTTTCTTGGCAATTTCGGCAAATCGTTATAAGAAAATGTCTCGAAATTGAACTGGTGGGTTGAGAAGAGCTGGTGGAAGGACCAGATTTGATAGAAGGATAGAAAGAAGTGAAGTGGGTCACGTCAATTTTGGTTCACAAGTCCGTGGCACCACATTGGGGTCACATAGGAAAATTATGAAAAATGGAAAACATTGATGAAAAGTCATGTTTCTTATAAGTCCATTATAGAGATCTGTAATTATTTATTAATTGCTTTGGACTTGTCAGGTTGTCTGATTATTTTGTATGTGGACTGTTAACGTGTTAAACAATGCAGCCTGAATGATTACCTACAATTTGTTTCTTCAATCTTCAGAATTACGTATATTGTAATGGAAAGCTTAAATCATATACAGTTATAATGATTTTGGTACTTTAAGTGAGCATTGTATTTGGATTGTCGTCTCCAGCATTCATGACTATGTGCGGACCATGAATGCTGAAGTATTGGGGTAGTGAAAATAAAAATATTTTGGAAAATCCAAAAGTACACGCCTCATATTTTTTTATTATTTATCATTCACTATTAGTCAATGCCATAAATGAAAGACAAAAATGATTTTGAAATTTCGCAGCATTCTCGACATAAAACATAGCTTGCAAGCATTGTAACGAACCCAATTTTGATAAGGTATACATACACTAAAGACTAAGCAGTTTAGTTGTTTATTAATTGCAATTAAATGACAAAGAATTAACAAACCATTTTCGAAAGGAAACCGCGTTATGATTATGAAGCTTTAAAAAAAACTTCGATAAATTAATTTTTACGGTAGTGACAGTGCCAGATCCTTACGGAAACATCCGGACGTCCTCAAATATTTTTTTAATCAACGTTTTTCTTACTTTAAACAAAACAATTGCCTTGCAAATATATCAAATACGTTTAAATGAATGTTTTTTCTTGACATATGTATGATAATATTATCCTATAAGTGCAGTGTGAGAAAAATACAGTCATTTTTAGTTTTGAAAAGTCCTGGCTTTTCATATTAGTTAGTAGTTAGTAGAGCATCCCCTCCACACTTTACTTGTGAGGCGTGCAATAAAATGTGCTAAATTCATATCTAAATGTAGCTTTAACATAACTGTAAACGAAAGTAAAAGGGGCCAACTTATGCAATAAGATTGTTCCAAGCGCTATTTCAGCGTGCATACTAAAACAAATGCCAGTAGTTTTTATCATCCCTGTAAAGAGAATAAGATTATGGATAGATAGAAGAACAATACCATGTGGTGAGAGAGTAAGAATACAATCATCACCCGCATTCTTGACTGTGGCTGGGTACCATAAATGTCGACTAAGGGATATAATTTCAAAAAAACATCTATCCAAGAGAAGGAAAACTCGCCAATAATACCAACTCGTTTGAATTTCATAGTACAGTAAGACCATTTACCTCCTAATTTGGAGGAGCTTAGGGTCCAGCAGTGCAACGTATATAAGCTAATATGAAGAACTTTGCTAACACTGAGTATTAGTAGTAAAAAACTAAATATGAATTTCAATTATTATCTGAACAAAAAAAAGCTTGTTTCAAAAATAATTTAATTACACTTACAATGTTACAAGTTACAACTAGCATTTTCGTCCAAATTTAATAATTTTTCAAACATCTTCGTATAATGGTGTACACGTCACATTAACCAACGTGGCCATTTGTTCTTTGACTCAAAACGGGACATTTTAGTCGGTTAAAAATAGTAGTCAATTAAAAAACACTTTTTAAAGGTATTCAGAAAAATTTAGTTGACTTAAAAGTTACGAATTAAAAAATATACGTGAAATGTTTAGTTACCACATTTATCAGAGGAAAAATTTGCTTTAATATAACTGGTGAAGATTTTAAGTAAGAATAAAACTCTTGGCACGTTTTTAAATTACTCAGATCCAACCTTTGCTCGGTTGCTGAAAACGGGACAATCCCAGAGTTCGTTACGGGGACACCGGGACTCGTTATTATAAAAAGGGACAGTCCCGTTCAAACGGGACGTCTGGTCACATTATGTATAGTTCATCTTCATACAACAATATACAGTGAGTACTCTATTTTACAAATACAGTAGATAAGTATAGACCTCCCCAAGCAAGTAATAATGCCATTAAACACACCCTACATTTTCCTACTGATCTCGTAACTTGTTATTGCAATTTCCACGAGAAAGTAAGGATGTAGGGTACTAGATCCTTACTAGGGAACTGCCGGAAGGATATCCGGCAGTTCCCTGGTCCTGCTCAATCTTTTACAATATATTTTAGTAACATTGTATTGCTGGTTTAAAGAATATCACACTGGACTTAATACTTTTCGGGTTGAGAGCCCTCAGCACAGGCCTAACAGTGCGGGTAAAGTTGTCATAGCCATTTGCGGCTAAAAACCAAGTCTCACAAAATAATTCAATATTTACTGAACATGTTGTATACAATTTTATATATAAAGATGTCAAAAAAATATAATTTCAATTATATTATAGCCAACTATATATTATAAGGAAATCGAAATCTCATATCGATACGTGAGAGGAGAGATTGGATTAAAGGGTCTTTATTACTAAGATGCAGAATATCTATAAAAAAGTGTTGTTTCCATCAATGTCATGTCAAAGAGTAAATCAATGTCAAATACAAAAAAGTTAGCAAAAGTTAGGTTATAATATTTCGCAACCGATCCTATTTCGAGATGCTAAGCAGTAAATTTAAACAAATTGTATTACCACCCTCTTTACATAACAATGTTCAGTTTCGCTGTTTTATAACATCACGAGTTTTATTTAAAAAATGGCTTTCAATCGACTACTTATTGGCCAGTGTAAATAAAATAGAAATAAATAATATGTCTCCTATAAGGATTATCCTGAGGGATCTACGTATTTGGAGCGCTTGGGCTCGCAGTAATATAGTTAAGACTGTGGTTAAAAAATATAGAAAAGAACGTGGAGTTCGCGAAGTAATACAATGCTTCAGACAAGCGTTCTTTCGACCAAGAAGAACATTACTTATATCAGCGACTGCTGCTTACAAAGCTCGTAGTGATGATGATGATACTAACCCACCCTGCGATAAAAGCATCACAGATGCTGAGTTAGAGGTACTTCTATATATTTCAATCAAAAATCATTACATATTATCAATATTAATTGTATATCTTTAAAGAATAAGCAATTCTATTTTTATTCATAAATAAATTGATTCTTATATGTAATTTATTGCATGAATTTCTTTATTTTTGTTTTTTTTTGTATAAAGAACACAATTGAATTGCTTATCTTTTTAAAAGAAAATATATTTTGAAGCAAGGGTATTAGGATTATGCCAAGGTCATTCTTTATTTGTCTCCAACAAAGTTAACAGATAAAGAAAGTTCATGACATTTAATTGTTTTCTTTATTTATTGAAATATGAAATGAAATGATTTATTTATGACAGACCCAAGCAAAATAAATAGATAATAATAATAACAAAATGGTTAGTGTTTGTCACGATCCGGTCTCAACTCAGCATAATGCTGGCCGCAGACAACCAGCGCTGGACTTCCGTTGTTACTGGGAGGAGACGTCACGCACATGCTCTCAATATGACTTAATATAATGTAGCATCCATAATGTAGTAACACAATCCAGCTTAAGTCTAAACTTTATATAATATGACATGGTAATAACAATAATATAATATGTTAATATCATACAACAAAGAGAATACAGTTTCGTTCAACTTGACTGCGAAAATAGCATTCCTAAGAATATTAGAAATGATGTTTACACAAGTCATTACTAAAAAGCGCTGGTGTCTTGAGCAAGTAGTTCCTCATTTCTCTGATGTGCATAGATAAAGTTTCTCAGTTTTTTCTTAAATTAATGCAAATTAGGCAGATTCCGTATCGGTGGAGTGATATTGTTCTAACATTTTGTAGCAGCTTATCGGAAACTACCTCTGAAAGCTGCTGAGCAATGTCGCGCAGTCGCTAGTTGCAGGGAACATTGTCTAGCATCACGAGATTTACGATTGGCCCACCATGATAATAATATAAATAATGGTTATGGCTTATAAGATTCATATTGGAATTAGTTTGTTCCAATTTTTTTTTGTAATTATTTAATTTGTGCGTTTACAAAGTCATTATTAAAGAATGGTTTGTATGATTTTGCCGGGAGACTTTACCACATATTGAGTTATAAACCAATAAAAAAAAAATATTGGAACAAATTTCAATACATAGTTGTCTAAGTAATGGCTTTCCATGCAGACTTCAGTAAAAACTAATGTTCATGGACATTTGCAATACCGACCATATGGCTAAGCCATTACCTACCAATCCAAGCGCACACAAAGTTGGATTTTAACACTCTCAAAGGTGGTCATTAATTCTAACAGATCAGTCTAATGCCATAAATTGTATCTGGTCATGTTATTTTGAAGTACAGAAAAAGAATATGAATCACTGGTATTTCCAGAAGAGAATCTAACAATAAATATGAAAAACACTGTTTATTATCAGGAGCTGTTAAAAGACCTGGATGCAGTAGAAATGCTGTCTAGAAGTACACTTTTCTGTTCGCACTGCGGGAAGAGAATAGTCATTGATAAAAAACAGCCTGGAGTCCGGTACTGCTCGTTAGTATGTTTGTATTTTGACATATATATGTTGTGAATTGAAAATACTTTGGTCATTGTCCCTTTCACTATTACTTTGTATGTGGAAGACGTTAGAATTGACTGAGGATCATCTGAAAATTTGGCAAAATAATTTTAACTGCAATCGCCTATCCGCCTGCTGAGCACGGCGACTGTGTTTATCTATTTTAAGGGGGCCTGTGCCAGCAGTGGTTGTTGATAGTCTGATATGTGGATATTCCGACAGAGATATTGCCATTAAGTTTCATCAGGGTTAAATATAAAAACACAAAGCAGTCACGAGGACTGCAAACAGAAGTGAAAACTATGAAAAAAAAGGTAACAACAGGTATACTACGCGCATACATTTGAGTGCCACGCATTCACTCTCGCTTTGTCTCTTTCCCTTTGGTAGCGTTAAACGTTTAACGCAACCTAGTTGGAAGTCACATTAGAAGTTTCACTTCAAAATGGAAAACGTTGGCAGCATTAATAATTTTTATAATAACAATTTGACCTCTAACTATTTTTCTTATAAATCGATGACAGCCGGCTGCACGTACGAAAAAGTGTTACGTTCTGCCTGAACCAAGCGTGCAAGCGAGACTGCGGCACAAGCGATAGAGGCACGACCGGCCTAAATGTACTATTCATAAAATGAAGTGAAAAGTTAATGTGGTTGGCATTGTTAATGTTTGTTAATTTCATAAAAGTATACGATTTTTCATCAATGTTTTCTTATGACGTTATCACGTAAAATGTTCGTCCGTAAACCGACTTTACAAAGAACCATCTTTTTACCACTGCTACTGCAAAGGCCATGGGCAGTCGTAACACTTATCATCAAGTGTGCTGCTTGCTCGCTTGCCACCATAAACAATATAATAACAAAATATATCTCAAGAAATGATTTGTTTAATTAAAATATTTCTATTTTATTCTATTCAATACCCTTGGTATTAAGGTTCCAAAGTAATTTCGTATAATATCCGATATCAAAAATTCATTTCGATCGTCTTCTAAATGACGTGGGAGGTAATTATTTCGAAAGTGGCGTTACGCCCTTGTTGCATGTATTACAAAGCCCTGTTGGTATTTCAAACATATTACGACATGCGGTTAATAAAAACTTATTATACATACATAGCCTCACGCCTATTTTCCATAGGGGTAGGCAGAGAATATGGATTGCCACAAACCACGATCTTGACATACCTCCATCGCTTCATTCACTTTCATCACAGTCTTCAAGCATTCGGTTACGCGTTCTCTTAATCTGACCTTTCGTCAGCGCATCTTCAGTTTGATCTAGAAAAATACGACGTCGACGTTTTCACCTTGTATTCCTCCCACTCATTTGTATATTTGAGAGAGGCTGAGTGTCTCTTCAACACCCCCCGAACAGCTCGAGTAATTTACGATAAATTTCAGTGGATTTTATATTATCTTTGACCAAAAACGAATAATGACGCGTTGCGCAACAGACACTGGTACATCCTTCTCACTCGTGGCTATAACATACTAAAAAGCTAGGTTAGGCGGTCCTGGCTGTTTTCTGCGCTTCGTGACAGACTAGTCTAATATCCAGTGCAGTCACTATTAAGACACAAAATGTTTCGCGCCTTTAAATTCTGGTTTATATTTGAACCATTCTGTATAATATAATATCGTTCTTCTTGGGCTCCCCTGAACTCTGTCAATAAAATCTAAAAGAATTATGTATTGCTTTTGCTTCTCACGCGGTCAATGAAAGGAACAAATTCATTAAACTTTCTAAGCAACTTAAAAATCGCTGTTTTTGTCTGAATTTTATAATTTAAATACATCTCGAACTTAATTAATTATTATTTAATTAATCGATAATTCTTCAAATCGTTTTATTTTTAATTCTTCTAGACATTCGAGTTATCGAAATTGTATGTAAGTTTTCCGTTATAAATATTAAAACACCTATAATCTATTCTCTAATTGTAAATATATGTTTTGTTCTCTAGGTGTAAGGTTACAGAAGTACAGAAACTATCCGATGGCAATCAGTCAGATGGATGGGTACCTTATATGGAAGCGGAAGACGTCATCATATGGAGGAAAGAATATAAACCTGGCCTTGGACTTTATGCTTATAAAGGTAAATAATCTTAGTGGCTACGAATACTACTAACCCTTACATTTCTCGTGGATGTTGTAAAAGACGCCTAAAATTTTATATAGACCTGGGCCAACTACATCCTGATGCATTTATGTTGGCGACGCGTCGTAACACAGCATTAGTAAAATATTTCTTCAGACTAATACGAGGTTCTGCCCACAATCCGTTACTTTTAGCAGAAATAAAATTCAATGTGCCTCGCCAGGTTGTAGGTAAATTGCGCGAGCGACAGCGACCTCTACTGGTGTCACATACGGCGCGCACTAGCATAGGTCAATTCGCACCGCTTCCTCGCGCATTACACTACATCAATGAGATACTAGCCTCTGAACCCTCACTAGACTTATTTTCTTGTACAGAGAGATGTTTTATGTCTGTAGCTGAGAAGTATGTGGAGGCACTGACCATTAGCAGTAGTATATGTTGATCCAAGTTTATTATATTTTATCTTTATTGTAATGATTCAATACATCTTTTATAATATGTTATTCTCCTCAGTTTGTATAAAAATATTGTCTATTATTGTGTATGGCACGCTGTTAGCAATAATGAAATTAAATATAAATAAATTTTGATCAACAATTACCTACATTCCCAAGTAGTGTGACGCTGCAGACGGCCGATCGTAAAACTATTGCCATTAACTTTTGCAAAATGTATGATTATACAGGTTGCCGATTTAATTAGTAGAATCCTTGTTGGGGGTATATCAGACCATGATACACTATCCAAATCAGTAAATAAAAAATAGTACTTACGTTTTGATCAAATTGTCATACTGATAAGTGGTCAATACACTTGTACTATAAAAATTCGATGTAGGCATATACTCATGCGTGTGACACTGAACTAGTAGACAAATAGTCCCGCTCACGCTGGGCTCGCCGCCGCACAGCTGGGTCGAAATGTACCTACAGGTCAATGTACGGTGACAAACATACTGTTTTGATAAGAAACAAATCATTTTATCTCGGGATTGGGCAGAGCTAGGAGTCTGCAACTAACTTTAATGTTTTTTATGACGTCATTCCTACACCTAGTTATAATTTGAGTGATGACAAATTTGTGAGAAAAAGAGCTCAAAGGACTGCTATATAGAGTGTTAAAGCAAATTTGCCCCACACTTTTGATTTCAAAGTTTAATTAAGTTGTTTTATCTCGAGAACTTGCGAAGAGTTCAAAAAATTAAGTAAATAAATGAATAATAAACAATATTTACTAAACAAAAGTAATATTTTCAAAAGGCTTTTGAAATTTTTACTGCTGAAACGGTGTAGTGGTTGAGACACTAACCTACCGTGCCAGTGCCATGGATTCTCAAGCAGAACCATACTTTGTGCGAACCACAAATTCTTGTTTTGATTCTGGATGTAATTTATGTCCGTTTAATTATGTTTGTAAAAGTCCACTGCAACGCAAGGATTATTTCTTTAGTTTTAAAAAAAAATACTGCAAGCCTCTTAGTCGGTTTTTACAACTGTGTGTTTTTACAAATAATGGGGGTTGGTAAAATATTCTGAAACTATTATCACACTTAATTATTATTTAAATTTATTTAATAAATCTGTCTAAGAAGGTATGTTATTTTTGATTAGATTTTTCAAAGTGACGTTATCTCGGTCTTATCGAATTAAAAATCTAATTAAAATGATTAACAAAATGACATTATACATTAGTAGATTAGCTACGATTTCACGGGTGAAACGAATCGGGCTATTACTCTGCGACGAATGTAGGTCGCTTGGATCACCAAAGTCAAAGAATGGATACTAGTGGCTTAATTGGCGTAGAGAGGTACTCGGACGCTTTTTAAAGAATTTTATGGCAGGTTCACTAAGTCCTTTGAAAGAGATGAAGCCAGAACAGATGTAAGAGTAACAATAGGTAATGATGTACTAGAGCAAGTGGATGAATTTGTATATCTTGGATGTGGATTTAGCCGAGATGGACGGTACACCACTGATATAGAGCGAAGAGTGAATGCGGGAAATAGAGTGAACGGAGCGTTGGGGCAACTTCTCGGCAGCCACCACCTCAGCCAGAAGGCACGTGTAGCAATACATAACGCAGTGCTTGTCCCAACATTACTGTATGGAAGCGAGAGTTGGGTATGCAGAAAAGAGTATGAAAGTAAAATTAATGCGGTCGAAATGCGATCTCTTCGGAAAATCTGTGGAGTTAGGCTGACCGACCGCATTCGTAACGACGACGTAAGAGAGCGAGTAGGTATGAAAGACAGTATTGGTGTAAAGATGCGAAAGGGAATGCTCCGATGGTTCGGACATGTGGAAAGAATGCCGAACGAACGTCTGGTTAAGAAGATATACAATGCGAAAGTGGAAGGATGTAGGTACCGAGGGAGACCGAGACTAACCTACCTAGACCAGATCGGTCAGGTACTGAAGGAAGGTGGAGTCAAGAGTCTCCGAAACCGGCGAGCGTGTATGAAGAGAATTATGAATGTTGAGGAAGCGAGTGAAGTATGCAGAGATAGAGCTCTCTGGCACTCTGTTCTCTCTGCCTACCCTGCAAGGGATATGGCGTGATGATATGTATGTATGTATGTACTAAGTCCTTTATGCTAAGTCATCATTTATAAATTGTCAATTCATTCAATGCGCTATGGAAGACACAGCTTCTGGGAATTTTGGAAAAGCTTTGTTAAGCGCTGTTATATCATGTTTACTACACCCAGTACTTCCTACGCATCACATTGTATAAAACACCATTGTGGTAGATTATTAGGTTAACATACGTACATAGCTTCACGCTTGTTCCCAAGAGGGGTAGGCAGAGACTACGGATTGCCACAAACCACGATCCTGACATATCATTCAAGCTTGCTTTATTAGATTAATTTCAAACAAAATGTACAATTGACAGTATGTAATTGTCCTTTTTCGTATGGTGACGGAGTAAGAATACAATTCACCATCCCCTGTCTTGGCTGTCTTGCCCGTGGGTGTTCGTAAGAGATGATTAACGGTTATAAAACGCATATAACATTATGCTAAGAGAATGAAAACTCTATCCATAACCTTATACCAACACGTCTGACCAGCGCGGTATAGTAGGTCAATTTCTCTCCCATTATGGAGGAGGCTCGAGCCCAACAGTGGGACATATACGAGCTGAGATGATGAACGTTATTTGAGATCAGTTTTGATTAGCCATTCTTTTGATCCCATCTTCCTATAGTTGCGATGATCTGCCTGTAAATCTGTAGTTAAATAATAACTCAAACGCCAGCACATACACCAGCGTGAGCTGTTCTATGACATTCAATTTTCGACTCGTATTATATTTTCGTCTTTAAAATAGACGTGTGCCGTGTGAAAATTGAATATCATAAGACAACTCACGCTGATGTAAGTGGTAGCACGATTGGAACGAATTTCTAATAGGTGTAAATTTTTTTCGCTCATAATCAAGTATTTATAAATAATCAAGCATGTTAAATGCTAAATTTCAGTAATTTTAATATAAAGGCGTTAAAATCTAATGATTTCTAATATTTACGCGAGTATTACACATTTGAAATAAAATTACATTTACGGATTCTATCGCGTTTGTATTTGATTTTTAATTTCCCAACGTTTCGTACACTTTACATTGATCATGGTCACGGGAGGACTCTCATGATCTGCCTGACTACGTTAAAAATCTGTCGAAAATGTATTAGTTTTAATAAAAACGAAGTTTAACTTCTCATACATAGTGATATTATGTAATTAATGGTTGTTAGATAAAAATAGCTTCAAGGTTGTGGTAGTTTCTGTAGTAAATCATATCTATTACCTTATCTATAAAAAATATGATATTTCATAAATATTCAAGAATGGCACATCGGTTGTAATGTTACGCTTTGTAAATAGATCAACTCATTTCGCTAATAACTATTTATATTCTAATAAGATATTTTCCGTGTGGTGACGGAGTAAGAATACTATTCACCACCCCATATCTTACCCGTGGGTGATCGTGCGAGACGACTAAGGGATATAAATCGCATATAACATCCATGCGACAGAAGGCAAACTCGAAACAAAACCCTATACCAAGACGTCTGACCAGCGCGGTATGGTAGATAATTTCCTTCCCATTACGGAGGAGGCCCGAGCCCAACAGTGGGACATTTATGGGCTGTGATGATGATGATTCTAATAAGATATAGTATATTATTTTTTTTACTGCTTACAGTGGGCAAACGAGCAAGCAGCACATTTGATGGTAAGTGTTACTGCCGTCCATGGACCTTTGCAATACTAAGAGTATAGTCGCTGCCTACTAACCAGAACTCACTCAGGTTGGACTTTCAGCTCTTTCGCTCAATATCACGTTCCCACTACTCAGATATTGATTTTCTACGAGAGTGCGGTACTTAACTGGACGGACTGGTCCATGGCTGTAGACTAATATGTAAATTTAATCATCGTCATTCTCCTAATCTGATCCCAATTACTTGGGGTCGATACAATATGTACTCTTCTTTCATAGTACATATTGTAGAAGTTATTGGCAATAGTTTTATGACTGGCCGGCTGCTACACGTTAACCCTCCTTGGGAATGTAACTGTTGACCAAACGGCATCAGATGGAGTTCGTCTAGGTCGTTATAAGGCTCTTAGTCGTCTTCCACGACATCCACGAGCAAAGTAAGGATTGGTATTATTTGAAGCCGCCACCACACAGCTAATTAGTAAAGCTAATCTAAAAAATAATAAAAATTAAGATTAATCATTCTACATATTGTTAAAGTTATTGGCAATAGGTTTATGATCAGCCGCCTGCCTGACGTCAAATCTCCATGTGAATGTAATTGTTGATCAGCTGTGTGGTAGCGGCTACGAATACTACCAACACTTAATTTGCTCGTGGATGTCGTAAAAGACGTCTAAGAGCCTTATAACGACCTTTCTTTTTTGTTCACGCTGCGAAAATGCATTTACGCACTAGCCTTCGCCGGTGACAGACGAGGGGGCTAATTCGACCGAAATACCCACTAAAACCACATCGGTCCCTTCCGCGCTTTTACGGGGTGCCGGAGACTTCCAATCATTCTTAAAAATCTTTTAAACGTATTCTTAGCTTACTTTATACAACAAAGAGTAATTTACCTACATGCCATTAAATTGAGGGGGCAATCAAACTAATAGGTATACTGTTTCACAGTGTACGGCAGGTATCCAGAAGTAAGGGCGGCTGATTTCGCAGCAATTCAAATGGACAGTGGCTACCGTCGGGAATGGGACGCCGCGGTGGCAGCGTTGGCAATCGTCGAGCAAGGTGCCAACGGCTTGGAGGATCAGGCTGTTTTGCATTGGGAGGTCCTGTGGCCTGTGAGTATACCGTCTAAGATTCTTTATGAATTTTTTTTTATCATTTCTTTTTTTACTGTTTATGGTGGCAAACCAGCAAGCAACACACCTGATGGTAAGTGTTACTGCTGCCCATGGACCTTTGTTATACCAAGGGTATAGCTAGGCTGCTACCTACCATTACAATCCCTAAACCCACCCAGTCGGGCATCCGGCTCTCTCACTCACCGAACGAAGCGCAATAGCACATTGCCATTACTGAGACGTCGATCTTCTACGGGAGTGTGGTACTACCCCGGACGGACCGGCCCGCGGATGTAGACAGAGATCTGTCAACAGCTTGGTCTTACCACTATGTGGTCATGGTAATTCTTGAAGTTTTGTTCTGTTCATCAATATTATCCTGTTGGGTTGACGAAATATGTACTCCTCTTCCATCCTACATATTGTAAAAGTTATTGGTAATAGTTTTATGATAGGCCACCTGTCATTCCTTGGGTATGTAATTGTTGATCAAACGGCATCAGATGGAGTTGGTTCAGGTCGTTATAAAGCTGTTGGTCATCTTTTACGACATCCACGAGCAAATTGAGGGTTGATAGCATTCGTATCCGCTACCACACAGCGCAATTTTTAACTTATTGTTGTTTAATAACTTGAAATAACATTTTAATTTTATAGGCTACTGGAATCTGTTGTAGAACTTGATTATTTTCTAGATTGTCTCACAACAAACATTTTTTTTACCTAATATTATTTGATAGCCAGGCCCGTCTTTTATTTAGGCTGTGTGCTACGATGTGGTCACACTCCCTTCGAAGAATGCCTTGCGAGCGGGTCACCGGTACCCGGTCCTTGTATTTGGACCGCCCGACGGGTTACCTTCGCGAATATCCTATCGAGTCGATGCTCCGGCAAGTTCCCGACGACAAGTCGGGGTGTTAGTTAGGCCCGTCTTAGGCCATGTTGACTTTTTATTATCCTTGCCACCACTTTTCGTATGTACAGACGTCGAAAACCAGCTGTCGTGATTTCGATCTCCCTGAGAAGGACATTTTTTTATGCATTCTACAAATGACTGCACGGATGCCGTAGTGATTAAAATATTGACCTACCGTGCCAGTGCCGTGGGTTTGATTTCCACACAGGATAATACTTTACGCGATACACTAACTGTTATTCTGCGTTTGGGTGTAATTTCTGTCCATTAATTACTGTACGAGGATGATTTCCTTAATGCTGGGTGCACAAAGAAATCCTGTCTTTAAAGAAAATATTGTTCCGAGTCTGGATGTAGTTTTTGTCCGTTAATTGTACAATTGTAAAGTCCAGCGCAGTATAAAAATGTTTAATGTGGGCGTCTTTTCATCTTAGCGCACACCCTTTCCATTGCTGTGCTCGAGCTTCCTCCACAATGGGAGGGGAATTGACCTACTATACCAAGTTAGTCAGACGGGTTGGAAACGGAGGGAGTTTTTTAATTATGCTTATTCTTTCTTCAAAAAGGATAAAAGTTTGGGGACGATACCCGAAAGAATAACCCGCTGGGTCGACCACTGATGTCAAGGAAGTGGTACAAGTGGCCAGTCGGATGGCGATGGGGAGGGAACACGGCGGGACGGGACGGAATGGGCGGTGTGTGTATGTCCATAGCCTACCAAAAAAAAAAAGCCAAAGGTCTGAAGCTATAAAATACCTTTCTTTTCCTCTTCAGAGATTATTCGCGAACCGTGACTATGTATATATCAGACGCCACAAAGAATACAAATCTACCACCAGCAGTCTACCACATAGAAAAGGTCTTTTCCAACAAACAGAAACCATCCAAGAGCGTCCAGAACCGATATACGAAGAACAACCGAGCGTTCACTCCAACGCGAAACGGAAATCCATGGAGGCTTACCTCATTGAGAAGGATAGAGATAATTTGGATAAGGTATTTGTAACACAATTATAAATAAAATAATTTAAGTGTATTTTCCATGTGGTGATGTAGTGATAATTCATCACCCCCTAACCTGGCCGTGGGTGTCGTAGAAGACTAAGGGATATAAAATGCTTATAACATCTATGCAAGAGAAGGAAAACTCTAAACAAAACCTTATACCAACACCTTTGACTAGCGTGGTTTAATAGAAGAAAGGTTCTCTAGTGGCGTCCACCTATTGGACGACGCAAGATGACCCCTCACTAGGTGGACTGGTGACATCTTAAAAGACGCAGGCAACCATGAATGCAAGTGCCATAAGATTGTTCTAAGTGGAATTCTCATAGGAAGGCTTATGTCATGACATTCTCATGGATAGGCCAGTTGAAATTCATGGTCGTATGGAATGGGTGATGATGATGATGACTGAATGTTTTCATCACCAGATATACGCGATTGTAAGCCGTTCATGTGAACATCCAAATGTGCCTGAATCGAAGAACGCGATTCGTGTATATGAATATTGGAGTCATATGGTTGTGAAGACGATGAATGGAACTGATAAGGTAAGAAGACGAGGTTTTTGGAGGTCTGCAATTAAAGATTTGGTGGTTTCCATTAACCCTCCAGCCTTATAAAAGGTGGAGACGACCATACGACAATAATTTTAATTTAGTGTATCTGATGACTTGCCCAGCCGGTATACAAACTTTGAATACAATATGTCGTATAGTTTAGCCACAGCACATTACTTTGTATTATTAACATTTTCCACGCTCTGTATAAAAAAAAAATATTCGCCTATCACTAAAGCTGATATCAGACGGTTCACTCGAGTGATGGTTCATTTTTCTTTCATTTTATGTTCACACGGCTAAGAGGGAATGATTTAAAAATGAACATTGACTATTTATTTCTTTCAATATATCATCGAATGAAGTCGTGCGTCTTGGAATTACTTTAATTTATGATCATTTAATCAATTTTTACTGATATTTTTTTTAGTGGTAGGACCACGCTGTTGACAGTTTTATGTCTAAAGCCGTGGGCCAGTTCATCCGGGGTATTACCACACTCTCGCAGAAAATCGTCGCTTGAGCAGTGGCAATATGCTGCTGTGCTTCGTTCCGTGAGCGAGAGAGCCGGAAGCCCATCTTTCTGGGTGGGTTTGGGATTATTGGCAGGCAGCGGCCTAGTTATACCTCTAGTGTGGTAAAGATCCATGGACGGCAGTAACACTTAACAACAGGTGTGCTGCTTACTCGTTTGCCACCAGAGCACTAAAAAAAATCAAAGAGTTGACAAAAAAGAAGTAAAGAAAACGTCGACGGTGATGGGTGCTACCATGGATTGAAAGAAAAAAATATTAGCAGCATCAAATACATTGTTGAGAGAACTAGCAGTTGAAGATCCTGATTCATATTGTAATAATCTTTTTAAAGTTCTCCAAAAAATGTAATGTATTTTGATCGATCCACTCGATCGATCAACACACACACATACACACACATTTGCCGCGTGCGACCAGTCCAAAGCAGCGCAGAAAATTATCAACACGGGACGTCCTTCGGCTACAGAACTTGAAACAAAATGACCGGACCCGAATGAAAGTTCTCTCAGTGTTCAGACTGTTCATTTCTCGTTCACTCGGAGTGCGAGTGAAAGATGCCGAATGCCAATATCCAACACTGTTGGATCGTTTCACTAATGAATTCATTCGGCACTAATGTTTCATTTTGTGTTCAGATGCGTCACTTCGAGTGAAAGATGCAAAATGAAAGACAAAAATGAACAAAAACTGAACCGTCTGATATCAGCTTTAGAGATCAATGACCTCCCGCGCTGCATTGGTATAAACTAATACGAAGGTTGTACCTACATATCGCCATGTTTGCCACTACAAGAGTTCGCCAAACGCAATACAAATACATACATACATATCATCACGCCATATCCCTTGCAGGGTAGGCAGAGAGAACAGAGTGCCAGAGAACTCTATCTTTGCATACTTCACTCGCTTCCTGTACATTCATAATTCTCTTCATACACGCTCGCCGGTTTCGGAGACTCTTGACTCCACCTTCCTTCAGTACATGACCGATCTGGTCTAGCTGGGTTAGTCTCGGTCTCCCCCGGTACCTACATACTTCCACTTTTGCATTGTATATCTTCTTAAACAGACGTTCGTTCGGCATTCTTTCCACATGTCCGAACCATCGAAGCATTCACTTTCGCATCTTTACAATACCTTATTCCTGAGTCTTAAGATCCATATAAACCGTGTCATCAAATTTAGATGAGAAATTTAAAACTACCTAATGCGGCATTATGAAAGAAGACATCGGTCTCATG
This sequence comes from Lymantria monacha, assembly GCA_905163515.2. Taxonomy (NCBI): domain Eukaryota; kingdom Metazoa; phylum Arthropoda; class Insecta; order Lepidoptera; family Erebidae; genus Lymantria; species Lymantria monacha. The sequence continues at coordinate 5,425,405 of LR991104.1, forward strand.
TCAACTGAAAATGCGAAAGGGACAGTTTTTTTTGTTTCGCTTCATTGTTCAAACTATTAAAATAGGTCTGTAGGTCAGTGTGGCATCGTGATCCGGTGATGTAAACGTTGCGTCACATGCGCTATTGATGATTTGCAAATTGTGACTGCTGCCTACCTAGTTAACTACTTTTGTTTATGACGTTTAAAAGTGTGATTTGTGCGACATAGGACGTTTTTTTTCGAAAGTGAACATGTACTATACGAGTAGGTAACTGTAATTTTTTAAGTGAATTTTGCGAAATTAGGCGCTTACTTTGTGTTAGAATAGTAATTTTTTTCTCATTTACAATGCCTCGTTATAATTACACAGCTTCGGAGTATACAGATATGATTTTAATTTACGGAGAATGTCACGGAAATGCAGCTTTTAACAGAGGTTGATAATGTGGAGGACTTAAAAAATAGAATTGTACGATTCGTTTTCGACAAGTTAAAATACATCGCCGTCAATGCCGACCTGTTAACAAGAGTTCGAAATAATATTTTAAGACGATATAATTTGTGCGTTCCATGGCGCACGTATCGAAAATTTAAAAGTTTAACGACCAAGTGAATTATTAAAGTTATCGTGATTATAAATTTAATAAAATATAAAATAATGAAGTGCGAATGAATAGCGTCCAAAACATTGGGTGTAGGTATTTACCTACGTTGCGAAGTTGTAAAATATGACACTTGCTTGCGCTTGCGCGCCGACCACAGGTTAGTGAACTAATATTTACAAAGAGTGTCCTATTTACCCGACTGCGCGATGCAAAGGAGTGGTATTGTGTTTAACAGTCTATGTATGTATGTATGTTCCTTTGAAGCACTATATAAACCAAACGCCTGAACTGATTTTTATGATTCACACGTCAATCTAGTCCGGCGAGTGTCACTGAAGACATGACGTTAATGAAAATTCAATATGGCGACTACTGGACGCCATATTGTGAAAATGAAAAAAATGAAAGTCAACGAACTATGTCAAGTGGGGTATCGTTGAATAGATATTTAAAAATCACTTTTAGTTTTCTTTCAGCATTTTTCGATTCGACTGACCGTTTAGGATCTATATCGATTTAAAGTTTTGTAACAACCTTTCTCACATATAGGTTTTTAAACAGTAGAATTTTTCGATGAAAAGACGAAAAATTCGTATGACTGTGCGTGTGAATGTGGATGGACATATACTAAAGTATCTAGTAGGTATATTGGACTACCTAAAGTATCTAATGTCTGACGCAGTCGCCCATCTTCAACTTCTAACGATTTAGTACTCAACTTTAGTCGAAAAACTATACATAGTTAGATACCTACTTATTAATAAATAAAGTAACTATAGCCACCTAGGTATTCATAACTAAAAAATATGAAATAAAAAAAATAATTAAAAAAATCAAAAACCCAACTGCGTAAAAAATGAACCAAATTACGTACACAATAAAAAAAACTGAAAGTCTTCTAAGTGCTTGTTTTTTTTTCAATTTTTTTTATTGTGTACGTAATTTGGTTCATTTTTTACGCAGGTGGGTTTTTTATTTTTTTAATTATTATTTTTATTTGTTTCAATATTTATGATAAAAAGTTTGTTTGAAAAAAATTATTTTTTAAATTTGCATGCGAGGACTTTTTTGATAGTTTCGAAATACTCCTATACACTAGTATTGACGGTGTTTTGTGTTTTTTTCCACTCTGTATACCATAGAATCCTATCAACCATCATACCTTGCATGCATTGCTACATTACATAATCCATTCATCTCTTTTTGGGTCTCCCTCGATTCTTACGTCCATCCACAATCATATTTACAACCCTCCCTGTCACATGCTTTTCATCTCTCGCCATTTCATCATACTAAAACCATCTAACTTTTTATTTTGTGTGTCTTAGTTGTTAGCCTCAGATGTATGACAACTTTACCCGGACTGTGGGTGTGCACTGAGGGCTCTTAGCCCGTAAAACCATCTAGCGCTTCTAATCTTTCCTATAACTGGTGCCACTTTCAGGTATTCACCGATATATCCATTCTTTACTCGTTTAATTATGATGAATAGGTTATCGCGCCGCACGTCGGTCTTCTGTCGCTCCTAACGATTCGAAATGGGTTTGATCAGTCCTGTAAAAAAGAAGGTGGTTAATGATTTCTAATATTTACGCAAGTATTACACATTTGAAATAGAATTATTTTTACGGATTCTATCGCGGAGAACTGCCTGTCTGCCCGTGACCACGAGAACGTTAAAAAGTAGTCGAAACGTCGGTAAATTAAAAATCAAATACAAACGCACATACACATCTGATGGTAAGTGTTACCATCGCTGATGGATCTTTGCAATACCAGGAGTATAGCTAGGCTGCCTACCAACAGCGGGTGACCGGACCGGGGATTAGTCTGGTCGCCCTGGGAGCGAGGCCACCGCGTGAGGACGACGCTCCGACGGTGCAAATTGTCCGGGTGTCGACATCAACGAGGATACCCGTGAGGGTACACCGCCGGGTGGGCCACTGAAGAAAAAGACCGCATACCAGTGACCCACCCGCACGGCGTCGAGAGGTATATTGTAGGGCGGGTCTACGGGGTCTTGCGCCGCTCTTCCTGTCGCCCCGGACGGAATGGCGGGGTTTGACGTACCGTAGCCCGCCGCCAAAAAAAAAAAAAAAGGCTGCCTACCAAATAAAACCCACTTAGAGATTTGGACTTCCGACTCTCTCGCTCATCTAACGAACCGCAGAAACGTATTGTCACAGCTCAGACGTCGATTTTCTGCAAGAATGTGGTACTACCACTGACGGGCCGGCCCGCGGCTGTAGACAGAATACTGTCAACAGCGTGGCCCTACCACTACCAGAATTCGTAAAAATAGTCTTATTTCAAAGTATGGTTACATATTTCAGTGCGGTATGGAATTTGTGCTGACGTATTATGACGAGCCGGCGGTGGGGGGTATGCCAAGCAGTGTCGCCTCATGGGCTACAGGCAGAGCCGCGCCCGCGTATCTACAGAGAATGCGTCGTGCCGCGATGGAGTACCAAGCCTGGAGGAATTCTACGCAACAGGTATCCTAACTAAGCCCAGCGCATAAATACAGTAAACCGGTAATAAATAATGCACATCGGGTCTTTGGAACGAAACAATCGCTTAAATTCGAATTTATAAGGCTTTATCTTTCTAGTTTAGTAAGTATTATCTACTAAATGTGTTATATATAATTTCTTATATAAGAAGTAACTTAAAAATTACGAATCTGCTGAATTTCTCTCCGGTTCTCACTTATTATACGTTTCGATCCGATGGTGTATTACTAGATTAGACAATTTTTTTTAAAGACACCACCCTGCACTAAGGAAATGAGCCTTGTATTGTGGGGGAACTTTATAAACATATAATGAACGCAGACAAATTACACCCAGACTCAGAAACACACTTTGTGGATCGGACAAAGTATTGTCCTGCATGGGAATCAAGCCACGGGCATGGAAGGTATATTAACCACTACGCTATCTGTGTAGTCAAAATAATTTCAAACGAAATATAAAATAAATGTAACATCATTTTATTAACGACTAGCGTCTGCCCGCGGTTTCGCCCGCGTAAAAGGTTACTTTCCTAAAGTTTTTCATCCCCTATTTTGATTTTACCCCTTAAGAGTAAATTTTTTAAGAAATTTTAATGTCATATTTATTTATAAAAGTTAAGTTTCAAGCTTTTGGCTTTAAAAATGACGATACTTCCTTACAACTTTTCATCCCATTTTACAACCCTTTTTTGCATTAAAAAGTAGCCTATGTCCTTTATCAGGCTCTAGACTATCTGTATACCAAATTTCATTTAGATCGGTTGAGTAGTTTCGGCGTGAAAGAGCGACAGACAGACAGAGTTACTTTCACATTTATAATGTTAGTAAGGATTAAAAAGTATAATATTTCTTTCAAGATCGGAAAAGAAATAACGAAGTATATGGGGCGCATGCGGTTGATAGCTGATAATTCGACAGATGATGAAATGTTTTTAGTGCGTTATAAAATCCCTTGCAAGGTGGACCATGTATGTGGTCGCGCCCCGACAAATCGGTCCGGGGCGACAAGAAGAGGCGGCGCGCAATCCCATGGACCCACCCTGCAAGCACCTCTCTTCGCCGTGCGAGCGGGCCACCGGTACCCGATCTTTGCCTTCGGTGGCCCGCCCGGCGGTTTATCCTTACGGGTTCCTCTCTTGTTGACGCCCTCACGCGGTGGCTTTGCGTCGGGTGACCGGACAATACCCCGGTCCGACAATTCCCCGTGTCCTCGTCACTACTGCAATGGTGTCAGGACGGAGTCCACTCCCTCCACGGGACTGTGTGCAGGTACAAACCGAAGCAACCGTGCCCCGACAATACCTGCACTAGCTGGAAGGAGAGGACTCCGTGCCGCCGCTCCATCCACTCCATCAGTACAGGCCGGAGGGCCTCAACGGTAACAACACCGTGTCTATAGTCGTATTTTTAATTAGACGAAGCCAACTGATAGTAGCTAATGTCACTTTTTAAAATAATGTTGCCATATTTAAAGTAATATTGATGCGTTTAGTTCTCGTTCAATCAGATGAAGGAACAATGAGTGTGAATAGTTAATCATTTCAAACTATAAAAGAATATTATTTCTATTTTACAATAAAATTGTATAAAAGTGCTCTGATATAAGTTAGTAGTAGTATGGTATGTAACTATAATCAGTTTTTTGACGCCTTATTACAAAGCGCGGCGACTAGTGGCAACACCGACCAATGCCGCGCGCGTCGTTCGCCATTTTGTTTGTAATTCGACTTCTAACCTCTGGTCTGATAGCACGAATGTTTTTTCTGCGCTCACGCTGTTTAGTTATTGTTTTTGTTAAGTTTCTCGTTAAGTTGTGTTTGTGGTAATTGTCGTGTTTATTTGTTGCTATATTGTTTGGTAAGTCAAGCCAAAGCTTGTCTCCAAGAAAGAAGAGACCACGGATTGCTTTAAGCGTTACCGTAAAGCTTATGATACAAAACGTCTACAAATACGTATTTGAGGAGAAAACTGCTTCACTATTACCTATTGAGGCTCCCGAAAAAAAAGAATGTGTTTCGAAAGCAGCTGACATTTTGGGAATTAGTGTGACCTTAGTTTACAGTGTATTAAAAAAATACAAAGAAAATTAACAAATAACTTAAGTCTCCCGAGAAACGTGGATCGAAACACAGTTTCAAAGATAAATTAGACGATTTTACTTTTGCCGCTATAAGGCGAAAAGTACATCATTTTTTTTTATGCAAATGAGCCACCCACCATTATAAAGGTAACTTAAACTTTGTTCCTTCTACTGCATTATATTCAATGTCTACCATAATATTCTTTGTAAAACCAAAGTATTAGATTGCGTAGACTTCCTTACTCAAAAACTTTTTTTTATTACTTTACAGATTCTTAAGGTCGTCAATGAAGGCCCAGACTTATCCAATTTTTCTTGGAGTAATTATAATTTATAACATTAATAAATGTTATGAAACATTTAAATTTCAAATATGTCACAAAATCAAGACAAAGCATTTTAATTGACAGACAGGACATTATTTTAGGGCGCCAGCGATACCTTCGAAAAATTAAAGAGTATCGAAGGGAAGGAAGGTATATTTATTACCAAGATGAAACCTGGATCTACGAAGGTAATTACAATTTTCTGTTTTCTTTATATTAAATTATACTTTCAATAATTAATTGATATTTTTTACTATCTTGAAGGTCATGCACCGAAGAAGGCATGGATTGACCAGACAGTGTTATCGTCCCGCCAGGCCTTCCTAGATGGCTTGACCACTGGCTTAAAACAGCCTTAAGGAAAGGGCAAATGATTAATTATTAGCCATATAGGCGGGGAAGAAGGATTCGTAGAAGACAGCTTATTAATATTTGAAGCCAAAAAAAATAAAAAAGATTATCATCAAGAGATGAATGCCGATTCCTTTGAGAAGTGGTTTAGGGGGGTTTTGCCAAAACTAAAACCAAATTCTGTAGTAGTGATGGATAATGCCCCGTACCACTCCAGGAAACTAGAATCGTTGCCTGCAATGTCTCGGACTAAACCTAGAATACAAGAGTGGCTAACGGGCAAAAATATTGCATTCGAAGCAGCAATGCTTAAAGCTACTCTTATAGACATTGCACGGCAACACAAACAAGAACATTGCGATAAGTATGTTGTGGACGAGATGGCAGCGCAGCATGGGATAATTGTTTTACGTCTGCCCCCATACCACTGTGAACTCAATCCCATTGAGTTGGTATGGGCGCATGCTAGTTATTTCTTGCATCATATCCTATGTTGCAAGAAATAGCAAAACTTTCAAAATGACAGAAGTAAAAAACCTTTTCGAAGAAGGACTTCAACATATCACACCTGAAAAATGGAGTAGCTGCGCGTCTCATATAATTAAAGAAGAAGACAAAATGTATGGTCTCGACCACATGATCGACAATGTTTCAGACAGATTTATAATTAATATCACCGAAAGCGATAGTGATGATTTTTTATCTGATGATGAATAAAATCAAATTATTTAATAAGAGATGTTTCTTATTTTCATTACCTACCTATAGTTGTTATATTTTATACATCTATAGTTTCAACTACATGATGTATTGAAAATAGGACAGTCTTACAAGTTTCCTCGCAATGTTTTCCTTAATGTTTAAATACTCTGTATTCAGTATAGGTAGATATTATAGGAGCATAGTCGTCGAAAACTCGTTGTACAAACGCACAAAGCACGACTAAAATTCGAACCGTGTCCGGTGAACCCGGCATCGGGCACACGGCAGTTCGGCACACTGACTATTTACTAGACAATCGAAGCAATTTCATTCATTCAGGAGTTTTTTCAATCATTCACTTTGTCACAACCCCAGTTTTATTTCATTAAAAACTGACAACACAGTAAACGTCAGTTGACTTCGTCTAATTAAAAATACGAACATAGGCCTCTCCAGCCGCGTAACCCAACGGGCGATGACGTCTCGGCGGGCATTCTCGCGCCAGGTGGCTATCTCGCTAGACGATGGGGAGCCATCCTCGTCGCGCATTGAGGTTACCCTTCGGTAGAGGTCGGAGAGCATCTCCGCCTCTAGGTCCCACGGGGGTGTCCCGGCTAATAGTCCAACTGTCAACCGAGGCGGCATGCCTCGGTTGACACCGTGCGGTACCCGCGAATGGCTCTGACCGCCTTGACTCTTTGTGGCCTCCACAGTACAGCCCTGAGCTGGGCGTTCAGAGCCCTCGCCCACACGGGTGCGCCGTACATGGCCATTGAGCGGATCACCCCCGCATACAGCCGTCGACCCTCGAAGCTGGGTCCGCTCACGTTCGGCATGAGCCGCGATAGGGTGGACGCCGCGCCGACCAGCCGGGGAGCAATCCTGCGGAAATGCTTCCGGAACCACCAACGCCCGTCGAGCACCAGAACCAAATACTTCATATGGGCGTGGATACTGATGTGGATGGAGTGGACGACTAACGAGGCTCCGATAGGCAGCCTTACGCGGGGCCCATGGAAAAATCATCATCCCTCCAGCTTTTATCCTAATTACTTGGGGTCGATACAATATGTATTCTTCTTTCATAGTACATATTGTAAATGTTATTGGCAATAGTTTTATGACCGGCCGCATGTCTGACGTCGACCCTCCTGGGAAATGTAATTGTTAACCAAACGGTATCAGATGGAGTTGGCCCAGGTCTGTATAAGGCTCTTAGTCGTCTTTTACGGCATCCACGAACAATATATGGTAATATTCGTACCCACACACACATACAGCATTTGTCCGTTATAAAAATATGTTACATTATATTTTTAAGTCATAATATTATTTCTGAATTTTGGGTTTGTGTAAATGAAGTTTGGAATTGATTTTAAACACTTTTTTAAAATTTATTTTACTTCTTTTTATTCTTATTCTTTTTACATACATACATATCATCACGCCATATCCCTTGCAGGGTAGGCAGAGAGAACAGAGTGCCAGAGAACTCTATCTCTGCATACTTCACTCGCTTCCTCAACATTCATAATTCTCTTCATACACGCTCGCCGGTTTCGGAGACTCTTGACTCCACCTTCCTTCAGTACATGACCGATCTGGTCTAGGTAGGTTAGCCTCGGTCTCCCTCGGTACCTACATCCTTCCACTTTCGCATTGTATATCTTCTTAACCAGACGTTCGTTCGGCATTCTTTCCACATGTCCGAACCATCGGAGCATTCCCTTTCGCATCTTTACACCAATACTCTCTTTCATACCTACTCGCTCTCTTACGTCGTCGTTACGAATGCGGTCGGTCAGCCTAATTCCACAGATTTTCCGCAGAGATCGCATTTCGACCGCATTAATTTTACTATCATACTCTTTTCTGCATACCCAACTCTCGCTTCCATACAGTAATGTTGGGACAAGCACTGCGTTATGTATTGCTACACGTGCCTTCTGGCTGAGGTGGTGGCTGCCGAGAAGTTGCCCCAACGCTCCGTTCACTCTATTGCCCGCATTCACTCTTCGCTCTATATCAGTGGTGTACCTTCCATCTCGGCTAAATCCACATCCAAGATATACAAATTCATCCACTTGCTCTAGTACATCATTACCTATTGTTACTCTTACATCTGTTCTGGCTTCATCTCATTCAAAGACCATTATTTTGGTTTTGTTCACATTCACGCGTAGACCCCTTTTCTTACAATCTTCTATCATTGTGTTGACTAGGGTCTGCAGGTCAGTCGCTGACTGTGCCAGCAGGACTGCATCATCTGCATAGAGCAGAGCAGTGACCACTGAGTCGCCCATCTGGACTCCCACATTCATATCGTTCAACCTTTGGAGACATTTATTCCGATATATGATAAACAACCTGGCTGACAGAACGCACCCCTGCTTAACGCCGATATTGACGTCAAACCAAGGCGACATTCCATCATCCAGCCACACATAGGCTCTACAGCCCATGTAACTGGACTGCACAGCCTGTAGCAGTTTACCGTTAATACCATACTCCGGTAAAATGTCCCAAAGTTCCTTTCGTACAACCGTGTCAAATGCTCTCTCCAGATCCACAAAACTGCAGAAAACCCTCTGACCTAGAGCCAGATGCTTCTCCACAAGGTTGCGCAGAGAGAACACTTGATCCATGCATCCCCTTCCACTCCTGAAACCTCCTTGTGTCTCACACAGTAAACCATCGGACACCATCCTCATTCTCCTTTCAATAATTTTACCGTACACTTTTGCTGCCAAACTCGTCAAGCTTGTGGTTCTGTAATTTGCGCAGTCATAACGTGAGCCCTTGTTTTTAAACAAAGGCATGATGACTGCGCTATTCCAGTCCCTGGGAACCATTCCCGAGCTCCAACATAAATTGAGGAGCAACAGGAACGCCTCCCAGACACAGGAGCCACCAAGCTTGATCATCTCGGCAGACACCATATCAATGCCCGCTGCCCTACCATTTTTCAAACTTCTTATCGCCCATTCAACTTCATCCATACTGATGCCATCGAAGGACGCAGGTGCTGAATGTTGATCTACTAAACCACATGCGACACCGGCGCCAACTCGAGTATCCGCATACATATCGCCAAAATATTTACTCCATCGGCCTAACACGTCTTTTGTTTGTGTAAGAATGTCTCCACCTTTGACCTTATTTTATTCATTCTGAAGGCTGACCAACCACACCGAGACTTCTTCACCTCCCTCCAAAAGAGTTTGGTGTTATCCTCGAAGTTTTTAGTCAGCCTATCTTCTGCACTCATATTTGTTCTATATAAAGATTTATATATAGAGATATATATATATATATATATATATAGAGAGATATATATATATATATATATATATATATATATATATATATATATATATATATAGATTTTTATCTTGTTACGCCAAAGAAATATAACTTCTAACGCGTGTACATAAGTACACGCATACACACTTTTTTTAAACAGATATTTATGTTTTAATTTTTGTGTTATTAACAGGAAGTGATTGATTTCACACCTTTCGTCTCCGAGCCGACGAACCCTGAATCAGTAAAGGAAGCAGAAGTTGAGATTGTTAAAGAAGAAGATATAGAGGTAATTATTTATAGCATCAGTTATCAGATGATCCAAAGAATTGATTCCGGTGGCCCAATCAATTCGCAAAAGGTTTTTATTTTTTTTATAATTTATGGTGGTAAACGAGCAAGTAGCACACCTGATGGTAAGTGTTACTGCCGCTTATGAACCTTTGCAATGGGGGTATTGCATATAGGTTTAATGGGAGTATTGCATATTGTATTGGGTCTATCCCACCAGGTTAAATAAAAAAAATTCATCATCTTCTCAGCTCATATATGTCCCCACTGTTGGGCTCGAGCCTTCTTCACAATGGAAGGCAAATTGACCTGTTATACCACGCTGGTCAGACGTGTTGGTATAGGGTTTTGTTTCGAGTTTTCCTTCTCTTGCATATATGTTTAATGCGTTTTATATCACTTGGCCATCTCTTATGATCGGCGGCTAAGATAGGGATTGTATTCTTAATCGCGTCACCACGTGGTTAAAAGAATTGAAAATTACTATTTAATTTATAATATAAAAAAATCAGTCATCACAGCTCGGTCCGGAACTAGATGCGAGGGATTCAGAGACACGAGATCAGGGCACTCAAACTGAGGAAATGGAAGATAAGTCCATACAAGTCAATGAGAAGCTTAAAGAAGACAAGAGCGTGGAAACTGAGAAAGAAGTTTTACTTGTAAGTATAGATAGTATCCAGCAACTAAGGGTCCAAGGTGTTTACCGTGTATGCAATGACGTTCAGAGCGAAATTCTTTTTTTTTATTGCTTATGGTGGCAAACGAGGATGTAGCACCCTTGATGGTAAGTGTCACTGCCGCTCATGGACCTTTGCAATACAAAGGGCTAGGCCGTTGCCTACCAATAACAACCCCAAACCCACCCAGATAGGCTTCCGGCTCTCTCCCGCACCGAACGAAGCGCAATAGCACATTGCCATTACTCAGACGTCGATCTTCTGCGAGAGTGTGGTACTACCCCGGACGGACCGGCCCGCGGCTGTAGACAGAGATCTGGCATGACAGAAAATATAATTCCGACGCCCACTGGCTTGGCATTAGAGCTGGTCGTTACTAAATAGATAAGAGATAGCAGGGGACTCACAAATATACAAATTACGGAAACAAAATACACTACCTAAATTTAAAATCATAATACTAAGAATTGCACAACAGATGGCGCTATTACTTAAATAAAATTGTGTTCTAGAATCCACCAGCATCAGAAAGCGATACATCGAAGACCCCTGATGAGGAGGAATGTAAAACTAATGGTGGGTGGTGGAAATACCTATATCCTTTCTACTATTTTGTTTAAATTTCATCGTACTACTTGTAAGGTATTTTGTTCATATAATTGTAGCTAACAATTTGCAGCGGACTGAAAGCAGTTTGTGGCCGAATATAATCAGTATATAGTTAATTGCATTTAGTTTGTGATGGACTATAAAAAATGTATTAGTTATACCTAAATACATTTCCAATTAACTATTATTGAACATAGGCCTCCCTACAAGGAGGGAATAGATAGAATGTATAAAATAGCTTTAAATAAATTTTGGATTTATATAAATTATAAGCAAAATGCATTGGATAATATGAAATCTTTATATAGGTGCAATATACTTTAGTACATAAGAAAAGTTCTATATAGAGCTGCCATATAGATTTAAGTGATACGGAAAATAACGTACAATCAGCCACATATTATTCGCCCTTATGAAATCACATACGGAATATTGTATTAGTTCCAAAGCAATCATAAATATGCCCAACGTTCAAAATCGTCTTTCGAAGGTCTATCAATGTTCATTATTAGACATAGTTCTCCTGAAAGGGAATCATCATCTCACCATCGTCCTCTCAGCTCATATATGTCTCATAGTTACTATACCGCGCAGGTCAGACGTGTTTGGTGTAAGGTTTTATTTCGAGTTTTCCTTCTCTTGTATAAATAATATTTTGCTGTGGTAGACTTTTACGACAACCACGGTCAAATTAAGGAGTGGTGAACTATACTATATAGAAAATAGTTGAAAAGAACCAAAAAATTGCCGTTCTGTAGATAAAATAAAAAGTGCGACGCAGAAAATAGGTATAACGCCATCTATCGAGTCTCAGTAAAACCTCAGTCACTGATGTAAAATCTTATTAGAATAATAGGACAAAACTATTTAAATTTTCATTGGTCAAACCGTGTACATCTCAACATATAAATAAAATTGAAGTGTTTTGTTGTAATGCCGAATTAACAGTTTTTCACTAAATGTCTATAAAAATATATACAGTACGTACTTAATAAAAAAATATTTTTTTACAATTCTTATCTGTCTCTCTGTCTGTCTTTTTGCTCCAGCTAATCTCTGAAACGGCGTGTCGATTTTAACGGGACTTTTACTGACAGATAGCTAATAACTAAGCTACTTTTAGGAGTTTTTTTAGTTTATTTTAGGAGTAACTAAGCTACTTTTAGAAAAAAAATGACTTATGCGAAAAACAAATTACTCGAACGAAACTGCGTGCGGAAACTAGTAATTAATAAATTAATAAAATTTGTCAATTTACCAAATATATTAAAGTTAAACACGTTTGTTTATATTAGAATATGTTGAAATAAGTCTAAATTAGATGTACGAAGTACTCGTATTTGAGAGAAATTAAATTTTAGGCCAAAACGTCCTGTCTAGCAGTGATTAAAAATATTAAGGATATTATGGATATGAAGTTTAGTTCAAATTATTTCGTTTTATCCGACAGTTTCGGATATTTTACCTTACGGAATGTCTGGGTGTTTTACAATAGTGAAATTCTAAGTGACCATCGTAATATGTCTCTTTGGAGAAGCGTACGTTTAGGCTGTTGGTTCTGACAGAAAGGGAAGCTGTTGTAACTTATCTCACACAGACACTAAGCCTATCCGAAATATATCCAAATGTTTACATTGGATTTAGTTATGGATCTTCATTTCGGATATCGGATAATTTCGGTTACTGAGAATATTTAAAAGTACACCCACCGAAAATAGCTCCACCTACCAATTTATATTGTTATTAAACGTTCGAGAGATTCGAAAGTACAACAATTTTTTAAAATCAGTAAATTTATTTAGGAGGATAAGTTTTTCTAACAAATACACACTGAGATTTTGTATTTGAAGGTAGTCAGCATTATTATTTGTCTTAGATTTCCACCTACCCCTGTTTCCTATTTATAATTAATATTTTAAAGGCGTTGAGTTTGTTTGGTTGTACGCGCTAATCTCAGTAACTAAAGGTACGAATTGAAAAATCCTTTTATTGTTGGATAGCCCATTTTACAAGGAAGGCTATAAGCTCACGTGGTAGGGCACTCATCATCACGTGGTAGGACCACACTGTTGACAGTTCTCTGTCTGCAGCCGCGGGCCGGTCCGTCCGGGGAAGTACCACACTCGCAGAAAATCGACGTATGAACAACAACTTTTTGTTGCTGTGCTTCGTTCGGTGAGCGAGAGACCCGGAGCCCATCTTTGCGGGTGTGTTTGCTTGCGGTGAGTTCTGGTGGTGCCTGAAATTTGCGGTGGTGAAGTCTGATGAATAATTCCATCCCTAATACTAAAATACCCATCGGTGGCCGCAGTCGTCCTTGGTTTAACAAAACCTGCAGGATGGCTGCACGCCAAAAGTAATCCGCATAGCAGGCCCGGAAAAGAGCGAAAAAACGTCGGGACCCGAACGAGAAAGAGAAGCGAAATTTTAATGCCGCTTCTAGAGCTAGTAGGAAGGTAATTGCCAGAGCCAAGGCAGAACGTGTTGCCAGAATTGGTGAGCGATTGGAGAGCTATCTTACTGGGAGTCGTGCACTCTGGTCGCTCGCCAAAGCTGCCCAAGGCAACTTCTGCCAGTCCAATTTCCCACCACTGCAGAAAAATGATCGCAGTCTGGCCTACAGTGCAAAGGAGAAGGCCGATCTTCTAGGTCAATTCTTTGCCTGTAACTCGACTTTGGACGCTGGAGCTGCCACACCACCTACCATCCCGCGGTGTGAAAGCTCTCTCTCTGAAATCCACATCAAACAGCGTGCGGTCAGGCGGAAGCTGCGGCTTTTAGACGTCCATAAGTCGAGCGGGCCGGATGGCATCCCTGCGGTGGTCCTGAAAATGCGCCCCAGAGTGGACCCCGTCCTTACGCGTCTTTACCAACTTTCCTATGACACCAATAGGGTTCCATCTTCGTGGAAGGTAGCCCACGTCCACCCGATACCGAAAAGGGGAGACCGGTCGGACCCGTCGAATTACAGGCCGATTGCGATAACATCCTTGCTCTCCTAGATAATCGAGAAAATAATTAACCATCAGCTTCTGCAGTACCTTGAGGATCATCAGCTGATCAGTGACCGCCAATAGGACTTTCGTCATGGCCGGTCGGCTGGTGATCTTCTTGTGTAACTAACTCACCGTTGGGCAGAGGCATTGGAGGGCAAGGGTGAGGCGCTAGCGTTCAGCCTAGATATCGCAAAGGCGTTCGACAGGGTCTGGCACGGGGCCCTTCTATCGAAGCTACCATCATATGGAATCCCCGAGGGACTCTGTAATTGGATCACCCGCTTTCTAGATGGTTGGAGCATAAAAGTAGTCGTCGACGGCTCCTGCTCCGAGACCATGCCCATTAATACTGGTGTACCACAGGGCTTGGCGCTCTCCCCGACGTTGTTTATCCTGCATATCAACGACTTGCACTCTATAGAGAGTATACGTTGCTATGCGGATGACAGCACGGGTGACGAGCGATACACCGAGCATCAGAATGTCTCTCGGAGTATGTTACAGGAAAGACGGGTTCAACTTGTGTCTGAAGTAGAGCGCTCTCTAGGGCGGGCCTCTGAATGGGGTGAACGGCACTTAGTCCAGTTCAATCCCACTAAGACACAAGTTTGCGCTTTGGGAGTCATTTGGAGGACAAAGCCAAATTGGCAAGCAAAAAATTAGGCGTGCTGAGTAGGGCTCAGCGGTACTTCACGCCAAGACAACGTCTTGTGCTATACAAAGCACAAGTTCGTCCTCACGTGGAGTACTGCTCTCATCTCTGGGCAGGCGTGCCTAAATATCAGCTAGACCCACTTGACTCCCTACAAAGGCGTGCTATTCGAATCGTCGGTGATCCCAATCTCACGGATAGACTGGAGTCGCTGGAGCGGCGGAGAGACTTTGGGTCTCTCTGTGTACTCTACCGGCTCTTTCACGGGGAGTGCTCTGAGGAACTGTTTGACTTGGTACCACCGTCGCCGTTTTATTACCGTACCACTCGACACCGTAGCAGGGTTCATCCACCATTTTATTCACCTGGAAACGATACGGTCCTTGACTGTACGTTTTCAGCGATCATTTCTCCCGCGCACGTGCAAGATCTGGAATGAACTACCTGCTTCTGTGTTTCCCTAGCGCTATGACATGTCCTTCTTCAAGCGAGGTTTAAGAAGAGCACTTTCTTCAAGTTAGGCAACGGCCTGGCTGTGCCCCTGGTGTTGCTAAGATCTATGTGCAGCAGTATCACTTACCATCAGGTGTGCTGTTTGCTCGTTAGCCACCATAGGCAGTAAAAAAAAAACGCTACGACAAATAGACACTGAGCATCAATGAAAAATATAACAAAAACGGGGGAAATTTAATCCTTTCGAGAACTTTTGTTGCGTGTGCGTAATATATGCTTATACCACTATCTTTAATCCTTTCCTCCTTATGTGACGCAGACCAAGTTGCTCGAATCAGCTAGTATTTTTATATAACAATTCATATCGTCATTCATCCGTATATTCACTGCTGCACATGACCTCTTTGGGAATGTAATTATTGAGTAAACAGTAGTAGGAGTAATTGGCCCAGATCGATATAAAGCTCTTTGTCGTCTTTTTCGACATCCACGAGTGAAGGGTAGATAGTATTGGTACCCGCTACCATACGGCAAATCAGCAGGCAATCACTACAATACATAGGCCTCACCACGAAGGACGATTCATCTTGACACATCTTATTTTACTCTGTCTATAAGGTCGGTATATCTGATGGCCAACTCAGATCAGCTTGGCTTAGACTGACTTCCTTCGGCAAAACTGGCAGGACAGCCGCGGGTAATAGAGAGGCTAACGACACAT
This sequence comes from Lymantria monacha, assembly GCA_905163515.2. Taxonomy (NCBI): domain Eukaryota; kingdom Metazoa; phylum Arthropoda; class Insecta; order Lepidoptera; family Erebidae; genus Lymantria; species Lymantria monacha. The sequence continues at coordinate 5,441,670 of LR991104.1, forward strand.
TTTATTCCCATTCCAATGATTTTTTTTGATCTATTTCATTGATTTATTTTGACTAAATAATTCATTATTGAAGCTAAAAAAAGCAACTATAGTTGACGTTTGAACACATATCTATTGAAAATCTAATTCAATTATTTTATCAATTATAGTATAGTAGTATTTTCGGTAAAAGCTCCATTTACTTTAAAAAAAATCTAACAATACGACGGTATTTCAAGTATTTATGGGGCCATAAATACTTGAAATACCGTCGTTTTTAATGGACTGCATTGGTTCCACAAATGGCTACTAGATGGCGTAATTAAACAACTTTATCTACCTAAGATATGTATATTTAAAAAAAAATGACAGAAAAGCTTAATATTTATGTTTGTTCTGTGAACATGAAAATAATTTTAAGTCTTACTTCTTACGTATACAATTTACGCTGATCATCGTCATGGATAGACCCGTTCCTGATTACGTCATATTCATTCTAAATTATCATAAAATCAAATTACTGAAATTTTTAGCATTTAATATGCTTAATTATTTATAAATACCCGATACGAAACGAAAAATGATGTCACAAGCGGGGTTCGAACCCGCACCTATTGGGAATCCGGCCCATCATTTTTCGTTTCGTATCGGGTATTTATAAATAATTAAGCATATTAAATGCTAAAAATTTCAGTAATTTGAATAACAAGGTTGTGTCATCGTTTAATACAATTCTAACTGTAAAGTTTGAAGTATTAAGTCTATACAATGTGTAAACATTGTCCGATAGATGGCATACGTCACCTTGAAGACGTAAGATATAATATGATTCGAAATTTGCATGTCCTAAAATAGTTCACGATGGTGTAAGTGGCAGCACGGTTGGGCCGGATTCCCAATAGGTGCGGGTTCGAACCCCGCTTGTGACATCATTTTTCGTTTTGTATCGGGTATTTATATCATAAAATCATCAAGTTATTAGCACAAACCAAACCAAAGATAATTTAGTGTAAACTTTACCTGTACATACATTTTAGGGACGATTTTTTCTGTCATTCAATAAAAAAATAAAAATGATCGTTGTATTTAATATTGTATTAACGCACTTCTAATGAAGACTGCACCGTTGTTTTAATAGCGAGGACTTTGGTATACAAAAATAGTTTTCTGCTGACTTTCTCGATTATTCATGTTAATTCACTATGATCTGCTCGAGTTTTGAAAGTAACCGTTTCATACGTTATAGTAATTTTTATCTTCACCTAAGTGGAAAGTTATTTTGATATCTACCGGGTTGCTTATGAAAATTTGCTCAGAAAAATCCCTCAAATAATTTTTGCCCTTCCCAAATTCGAGTTATTAGCAAAAATTTGGGTAATACTTCGGGACTCTAATGCCATATTTGCTCTTTTCACTCCATGATAGCCACAGAGTTCAAGTTTGGCATTAACAATAATATTTTTAAATATTCTCGCATCAAAAACTAAAATGAAATTTGCCCTTTAAGTTTTAAGATTTTAATTAATATAACAATATTCTGTCATAGGAGAATAATAAGAACAGTAATGAAGATTTAAACGAAGATGTGAGTTTAGTGTTCGCACCAGTCCTAAGAATGTGAACTATTTTATTTAGTTTTTATATGAAATATATGTATAATTTTGACGCAATGAAAATATCACGAGATACGCATTATTGCTTTGCAAATATATTTTAGTAAATGTAATTTAATAATAATGAGATTGAACATGCTAAATTATTTATAAAACTTGTTTTTACAAGCGTAAAGTGATTGTCACGCGTGGAATTTGAATGTACCGTTCCAATACGTGCTTAGGCCTTCGTGTAACATGACGTTTTATCGCCTGTATTATCGTCTTTTCGGGCGTTGTTTCACACGCCATCTATTGTAGAAACCTTTACAACATTCCGATGGGCTTGTAAGATTTTTTTTTTGTATTTCATATATTTTGCTATATATATATATAGCAAAATATATGAAATAGATGGCGCTCCTGTTGTTAAAGGGTTATTGAACTTGTAAAATATTAAATTTATTATTTTATTTATATAAATGTTGACTAAGATAAACCATTAATTACCTATGTGCTACACTAGCGTTATCTGAATAACATGTGGAAATTCATAGAACTTTATTCGGTAAATATTTCTTTGGTTATAACCGTCCGTTTATAAGACTCGTTGTTATTTTTTTTTTCATTTAAAGCAATGGTATGCCAAATATAAATAAAAATATATTATTGTTAACAATATAATAACGTATGCTAAATAATTTATATTTTAATAAAATCGTATGCGTATCTCTGATATTGCATTGGTTTTTGTATATATGTGTATAGTTGTTAGAATTGTCCAATAAAATCTATTACGTTGTTAGACATTGAAATTTGTGTTTTATTTTATTAACGTTCTTGCCTAAATGTTATTTCTTATTACAAATTTATTCATTATTTTTGAAAGCGTATCCAGTGATCAATTTGGGTTCGATAACTGGCTTGCCTGCCTAGCTTGGCTTCAAATTAAAAGGGGTCACCTTTTCTATCATAACGAAAAGTACATTGGTACTGTATAATATACAATATTTGTTAGATATTTTAAATTTTAATTCAAAATGATATGATATTCAAAAGTCTAAGCTTAAATCTGCCACCGGGCTCATCAATCACCAAAGAGTTAATAAATCTTGTAAATAGATTTGTCATATATGTATATCATGAAATAACATTATAATTGATTAACATTAGAGTACATTATACAAATACAAAATACACTGAAGTCAATTACACATTTTGAGTCACACTCTCAGATATTTCCACATCAATTCGTACGAATAACGCTTTAGAATTGGTGCGCTAAAGTAATACCTATTTGTACTTTTATTTATTCCATTCCATGTGGGATTTTATCTTATAAAAAAAAAGAAGAAGCCACCTTTAGAATGTAAACTTTAAATCATTTTAATGGTATTTTATACAATGTGATGCATAAGAAGCGCTGGAGTACAGTTAATATGATATAACAGTGCTTTACATGTTTTCGTTTCCACTAAATTTTCCCGAAGATATAATTAACAGTGTGGCCAGGCACTGTTGAAGGTGACGGTTTCATTTACTGACGGACGATGACTAATTGAAATGATAATTGATAAATAAACACTTTTCATATAAAAACTCGACACTGGCAACAATGAGTTAGTATTGGTAGCTGATTACCAATACAAAAAAAAAAGAAGAACGCAAATTAGAAGATACTTAGTAATCCACAAATACTGCCTTTTTTTTACGAACAACTGCGAAATAATTGACATTAATATGGTGCTTACCATAATAATGTCCGCTTGGTTACCACCGCTCGCGAGTTTATTTTTAACCGACTTTAAAAAGGAGGAGGTTCTACGTTTCATTGTATGTATTTTTTTTAAGATTAAGATTTATATCACCTCGCATTAATGAATAAATATCTGTATCGAGAACTCTCTCGCTAGCTTACTATATGATGATAATTGATTTAGTCTAACCTAGCTTGTTAGCACGTTCTTTGGATTTCTTCTTTTGCATAAATGGTACGAGCATATTATTCACCTGAGTCGTCTTTTACGACACCCACAGGGATGAAAATGGTGGTGAATAATTGTATTCTTACCTCATCATCACATTGAAAAGTATACAGTTGACCGAAGTTCTTTTTTAGAGTAAGTTATTAACTAGAAGTCTTTTGAATTTTATCCTTCTCTAGTATTGGTATATCAGTCTTTTACTCTAGTCACCTGTTGACGTATTACCTACATCAAAGAGTAGAGCTAATTTATATTATCTCTTATATCTACTAGAGCACTCAAAGGCATTTATAGCAGGGCCGGCTTTACCTATAGTGCAGAGGGTGCGGTGCACCCGGGCGCCGTGTGTTAGGGGGCGCCGAGAGCCGCTTGTAACCATCAACCTCATAGAGTAATGTAATACTTTGGCAAATCAACCTATTCCATTTTGTTCACCCACTTTGGTACAAGAGGGCGCGAGGTTACTGATTGCACCCGGGCGCTACATGTGCTTGAGCCGCGCCTGATTTATAGTTCTTATTAAAAATAGGAAATTAGTTTAAATATTTCATAAATAAAAACTGTTTAGTTAATGATTTTACAACGGTATTACCGTTGTAAAATCATATAATTATGTATTTAAATACCATCAAAATGAGTAGTAATAGTTCTTCGTGTGGCGATGGGATAAGAAGGTAATCATCACCACCGCTTATCTTCTCGTGGAAGTTGTAAAAATCGAAAGCAGTTTTCTCCTTTGGAAAATGTATAACACCTCAATGAGATCATCATTTTAGTAGCTGTAGGGCCACACTGCTGATACTTTTCTGTCTACTACAGATGCGAGTCGATCCGTCTAGTATAGTATCACACTTTCATAGAAAATTGACATCTGAGCAGTGGCAATATGTTGTTGCACTTCGTTCGGTATGCGAGAGGGCCAAACAAACCTAATTTTCCGGTTTGGGTTTCAATTAGTAAGCAACAATCTAGCTGTACCGCTAGTATTTTAGAGTTCCAAGTACTAATTACTATAGTAAGTACATTTTTATAAAGATTTGGCAGTCTGATTTTTGTGTAATCAATACTAAAAAAAAAAACGCCTTAAAAGTCTTGCTACAGAGCCATAAAATTTCTTTTTAAAAATATCCGTCGGAGTGTAGTGTCATTTTATCCCGACATTTTTTAAATGAATGCTCGTTAGGGAAATAGGCTTTTAATTTCACAATTATTTTTTAATACTAAGAAAGTAGTTATAGAGTTATTTAATTAAATTAAGGCATCAGTAATGGATGAAATGGAGAGATCGCTTACACAAGTTGAAGATCAGCTGGTTCAAGCAATCGACCGTAAAATCGAAGGATTAGAACAGGAGGTCGTTGATTTAAATATGATAATTCACAATACTAAAAATGCATGGACACTTATAGAAGTTAAACTTAAGAAAGAGAAATTAACGGCACTTGCAGCATTAGCAAGAAGCAAAATGCTACTTGCTGAAATGGAAGTACTTATAGCAGAAAGCGAACTTAATGATCTTGCAGCAAACCCATCCAAGAAGTACAAATCGAGCCCGGAGCAGACCAGTCCATCTGAGACAGGTAAGAAAGGTTCAGTTTAAAATTTAGTTCGTGAGAAAAGAATTCATTTTTCCCGGCCGAACTGACTAACGGATATATTTGTATACAAATAACATCTATAAGAGAGAAGGAAAACTCAAAATAAAATCCTATACCAACACATTTGAACAATGTGATACAGTAGGTCAAGTTTCCTTTTATTGTTGGAGTAGAAAACTTAAAAACTTAGTTGTACGACTTTATATGAGAAAATTAACTAAAAATATTTTGTTTAGCTAAATTAATGTTAAGTAAATAATTCTGTAGTTTTTGTAATGACATTTTTTTTTTTTAATAAATCTTGTATTATAAATATTTATCACAGAAAGATTAAATTAATCTAATAAAAATGTATTAATATAAGTATAAAAATGTGTGTGTGTACTTATGTACACGCTTTAGAAGTTCTACTTCTTTGTTGTAACAAGATAAAAATCTATTCAAAATTTTTATCTTTCGCCTTAAAAACAGCACTAACAATAAAAAAAAAAGGTATTTCATACATTAAAGGTTTTATTATAATGCATTGTCATATAAGAAAGTGGAAAGAATGCCGAACGAACGTTTGGTTAAGAAGATATACAATGCGAAAGTGGAAGGATGTAGGTACCGAGGGAGACCGAGACTAACCTACCTAGACCAGATAGGTCATGTAGTGAAGGAAGGTGGAGTCAAGAGTCTCCGAAACCGGTGAGCGTGTATGAAGAGAATTATGAATGTTGAGGAAGCAAGTGAAGTATGCAGAGATAGAGTTCTCTGGCACTCTGTTCTCTCTGCCTACCCTGCAAGGGATATGGCGTGACGATATGTATGTATGCATTGTCTACTTAAAAAACTAAAATGTTGACTATAGCTAACTTCAGGGTGTCGGTTCTTCGTGACGGTGTGCGCGCGCATCATATAATTTACTCTCATCATTTTTCCCTAATGCGCCAAAAGAAGTGTAACTTCAAAAATATAATCTTTTTGATATATCCAATATGTCATCACTTTTTCCTTTCCTATAGATGTGGTATGTGTGACTGAGGGAGAATGAATGGAAATGAAAAATGATATTTGCAGTAAAATGATATTTCATTTTACTGCAAATATCATTTTTAATGCAAATATAAGAATGCAAATATCATTTTGAGGGAGAATGCAAATTTCATTACAATAGGAGCATGAATACTTAAAAAAACCCATATCAATTCTGCTACTAATGTTGATATACAACTGTAGCAAATTTTCCTTTTCTTATACTGGAAGCTAGAAAATAATCATCATCTCAGCTCCTACACATCCCACTGCTAGGTTTGCCATTACTGCCTATTTTTTACAAAAAGAGAGAGAAATTAAGATGCTATATCATGCTGGTCAAACAGATTAATATGAGGTGGTATTTCTAGATTTCCTTTTATTACAAATATTAGGCAAAACTAATATAAATATTTTCATAGGTAACACAAGAGTACAGAGTAATCAAAGAAAACCACATGTGTCAACATTAGGAAAAAGTGCTGCATCTTCTCGTAGCATGAGAAGAAAAAGAGCAGCATCATCTTCATCTCACACAAAGAGTAAGAGTCACATATCTAATGATAGTGAGAACAACGAAGATACTTCAATAATAAGACGCATTTTATCAGAAACAACGAATTTATGCATGAATAACCAAAGAAATACCATGTCAGAGAACCATGTCAACATAAGTACAGCTACCCCGTCGAGTTCTTTGCAAAATTCAAGAGTCAATTCTATTTGGAGGAAAGCCTTCTCTGATCCAGTCAGCACTTCGATTAAGAAAACAAATTTGTTCAAAAATGTAGAATTAAATACTGTATCTGAGATGTTGCAAAATCCTAATTCTGATTCTGATTGGAGGAAGGCATTCTCTAATTCTGTCAGCTCCTGGGTAGAGAATACAAATTTGCATACAAATGAAAATAGAAATACTATGTCCAAGAATCCTGTAAACACCGTTTCTGTTGTCCAACAGAAGCGAAATTCTAGTACTGATTCTGATTCAAAAATATCACCTAATAATTCAAACAGCTCATTAGTAGAGAAATCAAATTTATACATGAACAAAGTAGAAAAGTCTAAGTCTCAAAGCCCTGTAGATACTGCATTGCCTGCTCGGTTAGGATCTTTACAGAACTCAAGCTCTGATTCAGATTGGAATAAATCACTCACTAGTTCAATCCTTGATAGGTTAGATGAAATTGAAAAGGCAGGCATATCTACTTTAACTAAAGAACAGCCTAAGACTTCGCAAAATATTAAAATAAATCCTATGTCAAATATAACTGCGTTTAAAAAGACACAAAATAAAAAAGACAATGAATCACATATTTTATGTACACCATCGGGTAGTAAGAAACCACCTTTACATCCTGGTGACCCGAGGAAATCTTACTTTGCAACAAATACGCAACCTAAACGTACTCCCACGATGCTTTCACTGCCACAACTTATGACTAGCAAACGTGATTTTTAATAATAAAACAATATATAATTAAAAATTTCTAACTACAATTTTATAGTTTCATGAAATCATGATTTAATAATAGACCTAGCATGCTCTTCTATCTTATTAGGAAAAAGATTTATACAGTTGCCGATTTAATTAGTAGAATCCTTGAAGGAGGTGTATCAGACCATGATACACTATCCTAATCAGTAAAGAAAATAGTACCTAATTTTTGATTAAATTTTCATAATGATAAGCGGTCAATACACTTGTACTATAAAAGTTCGATGCAGGCATATACCCATGCTTGTGACATTGAACTAGTAGGCAAATAGTCCTGCTCTCGCTGCGTTCAGCCGAAAGCTGGGTCGAAATGTACCTACAGGTCAATGTACGCTGGCAAACCTATTGTTTTGATAATAATTTTATTTAAATTTTATTGAATTATATTATTTTATAAAATTATATTATTTTATAAAATTTTAATTTAATATTATTTTATTTATATTTTCTTCTTAATCCATAGATGACAAACTATAAAACATGAATCTATTTAACTGGGTGATTAATGCCAACTTTCTCCAACAGCCCCAATATTTAATTAACAACTAAGGTAATAAAAATAACATAAACTGTTATTATGTTTATTGCTTTTGGTGTTATATAAATATAATTTTCATTTTATTTAATATAATAAATATCAGAATAATTAAATAAATATAATATTGTTTTAGGTTCATAATTTATATTGTTTTAGGTGTAATCTATAATTTAAGAGTTGTTAGTCAAAATGAGCATAAGTTTAAGCCTAGTTTGTAGGGTTGCCAACTCTCGGACCAACCCAGGAGAATTCTGTTTTAGAAATTTATATCCGGGGCTTTGAAAGAAAACTGAATTATTTTTTACATTTATTTTGTTTTCGAGCAACATATAAATAATCTAGCCGCGAAACGACTGAATAGCGACGAGCGAGCGACGGACACATTTATTTTTTAGAATAACCGGAGAAATTATTGCTATCCGGGAGGTCTGGAGGATAACTATTATTACCGGAGTCTCTGGGGCAATCCGGGAGGGTTGGGAACCCTACTAGTCAGGCTAGTTGGCATAGGATTTAATTTAGATTTCCATCTCTTACAATGGAGTTATCTGTTTCTACACTAACTCCTTATTACCTCAGTAGTGAGTGGTCAATAGTATTCTTCTCCATCCTCAAATGGAAAATGATTTATATATTTAAATAGTCATATTAAAATTACGAATTATATTTTTTAAGAAACTCGACATGTTAATTAATTATAAGCAGAAATGTTATTGATCTCATTTTATATTTTGATTGAAATTTTAAATATTACCAAAGTTAAAAGATTTAATCAAAGAATGTATAACTTTAAAAATTGTTACTTGTATTATTTTGTTATCTTTGAAACTAAAATCTTTATTCGAGGGCCTTAGAATATTAACACATAGAAACATATTCCACGCACAAAATTTGAGGCCACTAAATTGGTGATAAAAATGTCGCCCTACGCCGGCTCGTTCCGTAGTGCGCAAGGTTATTGTGTTCCATTTTATAGTAGCGTTCGTGTATACTCGTGTAATCGCTTGCACACTAACAGAATTTTTGGCTTCTCATTTTTAAACACTTACAAGTACCGAATTATCCTTCTATGTATTTTTATTCTAAGTCAAGGGTATTGAAATTATGACCTGCAACCTGTTTTTGATGGTCGAAAAGTGGTGGCAGTGTCTCATTTGCCTTCTGCTAGCCTTCATAATTTAATATAATTAAATGTATGATAAACACAGTTCCATGTTATACAAAATTGTTTGATATACATAATTACAAATAGTACACTGTAAGTTTTATCACTATTGTGTCTTTACACAGTCAAGTTTTTTATACAACTTCAGTTATATATTGTACTAGCAAACCCAGGCTGGGTTGGGTTGTTGATTTGTTTGTAGAAGTTGATACAGAGCTGCCTGGTGGCGAGTTATATGAATGGGGATAGCATATAAACGTTCTCTGTGAAAAAATATATATACATACGAATTTTCAGAATGATCGGTCAAATAGTTTCTGAGTTTAGTGATGTCATACATCAAACATCCTCTTTTATAGATATATAAACTTTTTTTTTCTACCTTATAAGTTTAATAATGTGTTACAATATTTGTAATATTAATAAGAAGCCATTTAAAGGCATGTTGCTATATTATTGAACTCTTGAAAAAGTGTATAGTATTTTATTATTAATAATATAATTATTATTTATATAAAATACATTTTGTATGTTGTTTTCAAAAGTTTTTTTTAATATAGCATATATATAATTTAAATAAAAATCTTTAATTATGTTAAAAATTGATTTTGGAGCGTCTTTTGAGTAAAGTAATACTTATTTGAAAATAACTTGGTTTTTTTTTATTGTAGACTCGTAGTAAAAGAAACATTCTGAATTTTAAAAAAATCATAGCTTTTTTCTATATGGTATATTATATTCAAAATATTGATTAAGTTGCTAAAGTAGAAATCTACATACTGAGAATACTGTGTTAATAAGTTTGAAACCCATGCAGGATAATCATAAGATGATTGGCAAGTTTTAGAAATTGTGATAATTATAAGAGCCCTATTTGTTATAAAAATTAAAGCTATAATAGCTTTAATTTTTATAAAACTTGACTGAAAAAAATATAACTGTTACTAATAAATACCTACATACAAACAGTTTTCTTTCAATTCACCATGTGGGAATTAAAACCCATGACCTGCGGCAGCGATAAATGACGTGACTACTTGTATCAAATAAAATAGTCACGTCATTTATCCGCCACGTCAAAATCAGTGCAAGCGTTTTGAAGATTATGAAAAAGACAGACTGAAATTAAAAAGTGATTTTTTATTTTTACATAAAAAAGACTAAATTTATATTTATATAGAAAATTATATAAAAAGCACATACCACTACATGAAGCGTTTTTTGAATCAGTTTTATAACACTTTCATCGATAAAATGACTGGTTTCTGTCTGTTTCTTTGGAAAATATTTAATTATTTCAGTTGTATTTTTATCACGTTCTTTTTTCTGTTTTCTTTTCCTTATTAGAATTTAATATTATTTTTCTTTATCTTGGTTACTATTATTCATTGAGAAAACACGTCAGACCTAAAACAAACTATACTTATTTTTGTGCTAGTACTTATTCTTATTATAAAAATCAATGCAAGGTGTGCACACACTTTCGATTGAATAATTGATCAATTGTTTTGGCTATCGTCCCTTAAAGTCGGGGAATCCCCGTGACCCCAGTCCGCTTGCGTCGCGGGGGTGATCCGCTCAATGGCCATGTACGGCGCACCCGTGTGGGCGAGGACTCTGAACGCCCAACTCAGGGCGGTTTTGTGGAGGCCACAGAGAGTCATGGCGGTCAGAGCCATTCGCGGGTACCGCACGGTGTCGACAGAGGCAGCATGCCTATTGGCCGGGACACCCCCGTGGGACCTAGAGGCGGAGATGCTCTCCGACCTCTACCGGCGGGTTACCTCAGTGCGCGACGAGGGTGGCTCCCCATCGTCTGACGAGATAGCCACCTGGCGCGAGGACGCCCGCCGAGATGTCATCGCCCGTTTGGCTGGAGAGGCCTAGACACGGTGTTGTTACCATCGAGGCCCTCCGGCCCGTACTGATGGAGTGGATGGAGCGGCGGCACGGAGTGCTCTCCTTCCGGTTGGTGCAGGTCTTGTCGGGGCACGGTTGCTTCGGCAAGTACCTACACATGGTCGTGAGGAGGGAGTGGACTCCGTCCTGCCACCATTGCAGTAGCGACGAGGACATGCCGCAACATACGCTCGAGGTATGTTCGGGCTGGGACGAGCAGCGCCGTGACCTCGTCGCTGTCATCGGTGCCGGCCTGACGCTGCCGGCTGTCGTGAAAGCGATAGTCGACAGCGTCAGGAACTGGGACGCGGTCGCCGCCTTCTGCGAGGCTGTCATCTCGCAGAAGGAGGCGGCGGAACGAATCCGAGAGGATTCCCGTGACCCGAGCTGCCGCCAGCGGCCGGGGCGGCCCAGGCGCAAATATCTGCGCCTGATGCCGCCCTAACCGAGGCTTCGGGTGATCGGACCGGGGAATTGTCCGGTCACCGGTGAGGGCGTCGACACGGGAGGAACCCGTAAGGGTAAACCGCCGGTCGGACCACCGAAGACAAAGATCGGGTGCTGGTGGCCCGCTCGCACGGCGAAGAGAAGTGTTTGCAGCGTGGGTCCATGGGGTTGCGCGCCGCCTCTTTTGTCGCCCCGGATCGATTTGTCGGGGCGCGACCACATCCATGGTCCTCCCTGCAGAAAAAAAAAAAAAAAAGTCCGCTTGCGTCGCACATAGATATCGCATCAGATTGCGACTTGCGTTCTTTATCTTATTCAAACAAACTTACAGCGGTTCTTTTGATTTTAACGCTGAGCTCGTAATTAATGTAAACTAAAATTCAAAGCGTAAAATTAAACCACAAATGTGAACATTATTTTGGGAGCTTTTTACAATAAGTGCACTAAGTATAATGTGTTTTTACAAAGTATATGCTGCGTCTATTGTACCTACTTATTGATACTCCACTACAAAGAATATGTTTTGTGTAAGTATAACAAAAATAATTTCAATGGCGGCGCCCCTCGTGTCTTGGGGCGTGTGTGCCGCACACAGGGGCGCCGCGGCGCGGGCCTGTATTTGAGCTATTCAAAATTCACTTAGGCCAGTGTGAACTGTACATATGATAACCAAATTAGCTTTAAGGGTGTCGTTCGACACGACATCTATTGTGAAAAATGTTTAACGCATTGGTCAGATTTAATACTCTTAACAATTCAGAAATGTATTACCTACAAGAACATGACACAATAATTATCTAAATATACGTAATAAGACGGTTGGAGCTTATTTCCAATAGATATGGATATGTTCTAGTATATATGATAATTTTTTTCTCACTCGCAAATACGTTTTTATAAACCAAATTGTCACGATGTATAAAAATGTTGTCATAGATGGTGCACATCTTCATTAAAATGAGTTTGAGTTGAGTTGGTTAACGTCAGCCCACTCTCGTCTATTTGATAGGACGATTGGGGCGGGTTGCCTATAGATACGGGTCGAATCCCACCTATGACAACCATTTTTCACTTTTTCAAGTTTTTATATTTAACCTAGCATGTTAAAAGCAAAATCTCAGTAATTTAGAAGCCTTCCTTGTGAAATGAAAGGTCTTAGTACCATTAGGTATGGTCGTCTCCACTCTGTATAATGACCCTAACAAAATTTTTCTTCTTCGGCTTCATTAGAATTAGGGTTCATTATACAGAGTGGAGACGACCATACGACAATAACTTAAATTTAGTGTATCTGATGACTTGCCCAGCCTGTATACAAACTTTGAATACAATATGTCGTATAGTTTAGCCACAGCACATTACTTTGTATTATTAACATTTTCTACACTCTGTATTAAAAATTAAAATTATTAGGCTATCACCTGGGGGGGCACACTTAAAACATTACTTATTTTTACTGACCGTCGCGCCGCCTACAGATTGTTTGTACAAACTTAACTGCTGCCATTTTGTCCTGTATGTCACACGTTTGACAACTGAGAATTATTATTGTTTGTAGGTACTTATTGTCATCAATCTATTTACGGTTATTGATGTACTTTCTGAAAATTATCTCAATTTTCATTGTTAAGCTGATATTATTATTGCTTCGTTATCAGCTGATATGTTTTTTTTTATATTTCAGGGTAGCTTTCATAGTAAAAGAAAATTCTATATAATTACACATACACATGTAGATATGTATATATATATCACTTCAACTTTAGTTCACCGCGTAAACTCTGGGTGGCAGCACCTTCCATACATGCATATTTTATCATGGAGTTGCCACTCTTTTTCAGTTTAATAACTTTACTCTTTGGCTATCACTAAGAGATCAAAGACCTCCCGCGCTGCATCGGTATAAACTAATATGAAGGTAGTTACCTACATATCAACAGTTTACCACTTCAAGTATTCGCCAAACGCAATACAAATTTATTCCTGACCAATAAGATCCATATAAACTGGGTCATCAGACTTAGATAAGAAAATTAAAAGTACCTAATGTATGCGGCGTAATGAAAAGATATACTCGGTCGTATTACAGGTCAGTGAACTAATATTTACAAACGGTGTTCTATTTTGTTTTAATATTTATGATAAAAAGTTTGTTTGAAAATATATTTTTTTAAATTTGTATGTGAGGACTTTTTAGATAGTTTCAAAATACTCCTATGCACTAGTATTGCCCTTGTTTTCATTTATTGTCGCATTGTCATCTCCACTTTGTATAATGACCCTATCATATGATTGAAGCGGCTAGGTATTTAAGAAAGAGAATAACTATTGTGAATTTGATTATATTGCAGGGAAAGGCCTAAGTACTAATAGCGCCAGCAGTCGTGTATGGTCACAAGGATATAAATGCTATCATTTATGTCTTCCGATATATATTTTTTTAGTTATTGTTGATTTTGCTCTTTGATTAGAGTTGAAGTGATTTGTAATGTGTAAGACTGATTATAATAATTATACAGTATTTAATAAATCTTAATAAAAAACGAAGTTTTATTTATGAAATTGGTCAGTGGAATGTTTGTTACTCAATTACGCGTGAACAGTTAAACAGATTCGGTTGAAAATTGGCACACAAGTAGAACATTTCCTGGATTAATACATAGGAAACTTTTATCCAGGTAATCAGTTCCCTTGGGATAATAGTTTAACTTTGACAAAGTTGCTTTTTACGTGGGTGAAGATGCGGTCAGAAATATTTAATATAACTTAAGTTTTAGTAAATATTTTTTTTTTTTTTGGAATGCGGAAATGCCAGGTGTCACTATTAAAAGCGACACCTGGCATTTCCGCATTCCCGCCAAATCTCATTAATTCACATACAGACTAGGTATAACCTTCTAGCAAAAAAAAACAAACCTATTAAGTGGTACATTTATTTTTCAAAGCAGCTAATAATGCAGCTAAATGAATAGCTTTTAAACACTTCAAACATCACAGAACTGGACCACTTTGACTTCCCCGTTGAGCTGCACGTTTCCTTTGCGATGGACTAGCAGCATGTTGTTGGCCAGGAAACCGGCTTGTGGAGCATAGTCTACATCACAGATGGATGCTATTAACCCGTTCACATTAAGACATCTTGGGTTAACCTGTAATAGAATTAACAAAAGAATTTTGACATGCAATTTTTTTTCGGCTAAATGGTCTTTGAAAGCGTCTGGAAGGGCGACGTTCGCCGCTTCATTCGGGGCGACAGAATACCGCTGCACTTCTGTCTTCCTGAATAGTTGAGCGGGATTCACCACCCTTTTTCTAGACTGTGGTTGTCGTAAAAGACGTCTAAGTGTATAATATAAATAACATCTATGCAAGAGAAGTAAAACTCGAAACAAAACTCTACACCAATCCGTCAGAACAGCGTGGTACATTAGATTATATTTCGAAGAGGTTTGAGCCTAGCAGAGGGACATATGAAATGATGATGGATCATCATCATCTCAGGTCATAATGTCCCATTGCTGGGCTCGAACCTCCTCTACGCTTGGAGAGAAATTGAACTACTACACCAAGCTGGTCAGACGTGTTGGTATAGAGTTTTATTTCGAGTTTTACTTTCTCTCGCATGACGTTATATGCGTTTTATATCCCTTAGTCGTCTGTTACGATCACTCACGGTTGGGGGTGAATTTTATTCTTACATCGTCACCACACAGATCATCGATATTACTATTATAAACCTGAAGATTTTGTTTGTGTTAATGCTGTAACCTCAGAAACGAGTAGGTTGGACCCCAATATGTCTTATTCCATTAGAGCCTTATCGAGAAAGATCTAAATAGAAACTGAGAATGTCTTTAAATATTATCAAATTGAGCAAAATATATATATATGTGGTCGTCAAGCGGTTTGTGCAGTCAACTATGTCATAACGACTGTTGAGACAACAAAAATTGTCAGTGTCGTATTCCCTCCCATCTCAACATTATCATAAGAGGCTATTTTTTTTTATTGCGGTGGACTATGGACGTGGTCGCGCCCCGCCAAATCGGTTCGGGGCGACGGAACAGGCGGCGCGCAACCCCATAGATCCACCCTGCAAACACCTCTCTTCGCCGTGCGATCAGGCCACGGGTATCATAAGAGGCCTAAAGACATGTCTAAGACGCGTAAACTACTGAAATTACAAAACACTGTTAAATTAAGCGGCTGTCTAAAGTGGTGCTCATTGTCCGGCTCTTAGCCCAAATACTTAGGGACGTTGCAATATTTAGGTACTCTTCTACCCTAGTACATATTGCAAATAATAGTTTTATCAATGGCCTACCTGCCATTAACCTTCGTTGGAAATGTAATTTTTGAACGACTTCAGAGTTGACCAGAGCCAATGTAAAGTTCTAAGCCGTCTTTTACGACATCTACGAGCAATATAAGGGTTGGTTGTATTCGTAGCCATTACTGTAATCGTCTAATTTCTTTTCAAATTTGAAGGAAACACATGGACAACGGTAGAACATTTTTAGAGTGAAAATAAAACGACGACGTATCATATTTTCCATGCGGTGACCGAATAAGAATACAATTCACTACTTCCGTATTTTACCCGTGGGTGATACAACATACATAGCCTCACGTCTGTTTCCCAGAGGGGTAGGCAGAGACTACGGATTTCCACAAACCACGGATCACAGTCTTCATGCATGCTCTACGATTACGCGTATTCTTAATCTAACCTTTCACTAACATATATAATGGTGATACAACATCTATGCAAGAAAAGAAAAATTCGAAAGAAAATCCTCTACGAACACGCCTGACCAGCGTGGTATAGTACCTAGTTTAATATACTTCTCGTTTGAAGGAGGTTCGAGTCCAATAGTGGGACGTGTATGAGCTGAGATGAAGTATCACTTACTGGTATATTGACTCTCCAGTCACGAATGCCGGATGTGAGCGGTACAACGGGCAAATCTGAACGTACACCTTTTTGAATACCTGAAATAGACATATATAATGTTTAAAAAAATCATTCGTGAACCCAAAAAGAAATGACTACAAGGAAGTAGGTACTTGAAGAATTGTTAAAGTTTTCGATAGAAGTCTTAGAAAAGAAGAAAAGTTTAAGATACCTACACACCACGGGTTAAATTCCCATACAGTACAATATTTTGGGCAGAGAGATGACCAATTGTTGTAAAATCACTTCCATGCAGGGATTAGGATAAAGTTGCACACGACTCGTCTCGAAAGAATTAATAGGTCATTCATGGGGCAATGTATACGCTTCTATATATAATGGTTCTATATATAATGGTTGTGTTGCTCGAGGCGTATTTCCTGGTCTCATGAAAATTAGTAGAGTGATTCCTTTGTTCAAAGCGGGTAGTATATCTGATCTTAATAATTTTCAACCGTTTTTCCATACTACCCACACTTAGTAAAGTTTTTGAAAGACTTATGCTTAGTCAAATGTTAAATCATTTTAAGAGACATGATATATTTCACAAACAGCAATTTGGCTTCACTAAGAATTGCTCTACTACTGATGCGAGTGTAGAATTATTAAAAAATATCTTTACAGCCTGGGAGAAATCGCATGATGCTTTAGGTATATTTTGCGATTTATCCAAGGCGTTTGATTGTGTACACCACGAAATTCTCGTCAAGAAATTATACCACTATGGGATCAGGAATAAGGCTCTCGAACTTTTAACATCATATTTGTACAACAGAATTCAGAAGGTCGATGTTAATGGTGTACGATCATCTGGTTCTGTTATAAAAATGGGTGTTCCACAAGGATCCATTCTGGGGCCATTTCTGTTGGTGGCGCTTGTGGGATCTGGTCCAGCCATTGGTTATTTTACATTATATTTGAACTATTACGTTCGAAGGGAAGAATTGGAGCTATTTTTTACTAAACATGTACCATTCTTTTTTATATATAAAAAAAAATTAAAAGAAATAATAATAGACAAACCCGCTGAGTTTCTTGCCGGATCTTCTCAGTAGTAGTCTAGTTCCGATCCGGTGGTAGTTTATTAGATTAAATTAAAATGTTAATACGCACAATATGTAAGTACTCTCTCAGGGTTTATACATAATAAATGAATTTGAATAAGGTTAAAGAACGGATTTCCAATAGAGCCTTTAGGAGTAAGACGTCAGGAGTAGGTACGGTGACGGAGTAAAAATACATTTCACCACCTTAGGGACGACTAAGGGACGCAATCAAGTAACATCACTACAAGAAAAGGGAAACTCTATATAAAACTCCATACCAAACCGTCTGACCAGCGTGGTATAGTAGATCAATTCCCCTCCCACTGTGGAGGAGGCTCGAGTTCAACAATAGGACGTTTTTGAGCTGAAACGAAAATAAGGAGTAGGTGATTTTTTGATCACCCACTTCCGATTTTTCACTGCCTTTTGAGGCAACCTGAAGTTTGGCCCATTGAATTTAGATGCATCAGCAGTCTACTAAATTTCCAATTATATTAGTGTCTTTTTTTTACTAGAAGAGCCAATGAAACCAAGGAATCGGTAACAGTGGTTGGTCCAATGGCGATGCGGAGGGAA
Source organism: Lymantria monacha (assembly GCA_905163515.2). NCBI lineage: Eukaryota > Metazoa > Arthropoda > Insecta > Lepidoptera > Erebidae > Lymantria > Lymantria monacha. The sequence continues at coordinate 5,459,964 of LR991104.1, forward strand.
TACGATCGGTTATGAGACTGAACCCCGCACTTATGATGCCCCGGACTGATCAGAGTGGTTGGGCCGGATTCCCAATAGGTGCGGGTTCGAACCCCGCTTGTGACATCATTTTTCGTTTAGTAAACGGGTATTTATAAATAATTAAGCATATTAAATGCTAAAAATTTGAGTAATTTGAATAACAAGGTTGTGTCATTGTTTAATACAATTCTAACTGTAAAGTTTGAAGTATTAAGTCTATACAATGTGTAAACATTGTCCGATAGATGGCATACGTCACCTTGAAGACGTAAGATATAATATGAATCGAAATTTGCATGTCCTAAAATAGTTCACGATGGTGTAAGTGGCAGCACGGTTGGGCCGGATTCCCAATAGGTGCGGGTTCGAACCCCGCTTGTGACATCATTTTTCGTTTCGTAAACGGGTATTTATAAATGATCAGAGTGTGTTTGTCAACATCATAGCCTGCCAAAAAAAGTCTCGCTAAAAAGTGTATTCTTCTATCTTAAGTTCTTAACCAGTTGCCGCAGAATATGATTTTTCTATGTTGACTGCGAGATAGGACTTTTTGTAATGGTAATCAGCTAATAATATGAGCTGATTGTTACCAGTGTCGAGTTTTTATATAAGAAATCTTTATTTATAAATTATTGCTTCATTTAAAGTCAAAAAGTCAAATCGTCGCCTTCTACAGCGCTATAGCAATACATGCGTCACGTTACATAAAATAGCAACAAAACTATTTAATATGACATGCTAAAACATAAGATATTGAATATAACCAAAGATCAACACATGATAGTATCACATTTCCGCTAAAATTCAGAGGGGCGTCCTACACTCCGACGTCCGATACGTGGTCGCCACTCGAGAACCTTTCATCCCCAGCGGTAGTACGCCAGCCGTAATACGGATTCTATCACGCAGAGAAATCCCGAGCATAGCCCGCTCCATAGCCCGCTGAGCGACTTAGAGCTTGGTTATGAGGCCTACATTTAGGGACCACGTTTCCCTGCCATAAGTCATCACTGGTAACATACACTGGTCGTAGACCTGTGTTTTCAGACACTGAGGTATGTTGGATGAAAAGATCCTCCAAGTTTTCCGAACACTGCCTACCGAGTTGGATTCGTTGGCTGACCTCTTTCTCGAAATTGGATCTACCTAGCTGGACTGTTTGTTCAAGGTAAGCATAATAATCGACAATTTTGAGAAACATATTGCCAACTAAGACCGGTACGGGAATGACATTTGACATGACTTTCGTCTTGTCTACGGTCATTCGTAAACCCACTAGTTGGGATACCCTGCTGAGATCGTTGAGCATCCAATCCATCCACCATAGCCCTCAATGGATTCTGTCATAACGACTATATCATCTGCAAATCGAAGGTGAGTGATGTATTCGCCGTTGATGTTGATGCCGAGTCCGGTCCAGTCTAAGAGCTTGAAGACATCTTCCAGTGCAGTGGTAAACAGTTTCGGAGAGATGACGTCCCCTTGTATCACGCCTTTCTGCAACTGGATCGGTTTCGTACTCTTATTTCGGATACGGACTGACATTTTGACGTTCTTATACCCTGACCCTCTAGTTGTAGAGGGTACAGGACGCGAAATTTCGGACGGGCCCAGTCACTCATTAATTTGAGGGCTGGGCAGGCTTATGTCACCGCTGACATATCGTAAACCTGATATCTTGCTTCAAGACATCTTGTCGTGAGGCGTAGCTTCAGGAGCGAGGGTCTTGGCTTAACCACCCGGACCGCGTGAAAGACAACCTCTATAAAGAATAAACTAGAATTCCTAAGTTCTGGCGTGCGGTGAGAGGATGCATGGCATCATGTCGTGAAAGCGATGGTCGACATCGTCAGGAACTGGGACGCGGTCGCCGCCTTCTGCGAGACTATCATATCGCAGAAGGAGGCGGCGGAGCGAGCCTGGGAAGATTCCCTCCTGCGGACTCGATCCGCCGCCGGCGTCACGGGCGGCGCAGGCGCGAATATCTGCGCCTGATGCCGCCCTAACCGAGGCTGGGGTGATCGGGCCGGGGAATAGTACGGTCACCCGACGTGAGGCCACCGCGTGAGGACAACGCCCCGACGGCGAAAGCTGTCGGAGGATCGACACGAGAGGAACCCGCGAGGGTAAACCGCCGGGCGGGCCACCGAAGACAAAGATCGGGTACCGGTGGCTGTGTACCGTACGGCGAAGAGAGGTACTTGCAGGGTGGGTCTATGGAGTTGCGCGCCGCCTCTTCCGTCGCCCTGGACTGGTTTGGCGGGGCGGGACCACGACCATAGCCCACCGCAAAAAATAAAAAAACCGGAGGTGTCAAGGGACACCCGGATGGAACGAAGTTCTATTTTAATTATATAATTTTTTTCTGCCTTAAGCTATTTTTATCGTTATATTTTAGCCAAATTGCAAAATATCTTTATAAATTATAGCCTATGTGTTATTCTGATGTGCAAGCTATATTACTATAAATTTCATCAAAATCCATTCAGTAGTTTTTACGTGAAAGAGCAACAAACATGTTCACATCCATACATTATTACAAACTTTCACGTTTATAATATTAATAATAGGATATACAATTCCACTAGACTACCAAAACTTTTCGGCCCCGAGCTCGAACGCGAGCCGGCCACGCGGCCCGGTCACGGGCGAAAATAATTTCGTTGCGCATTATTTTGATTTTGCTATATCTCTTAAGGTATTGATTTAATTTGCATGGTCTGAAGGAAAAAAAATATCTTCATGAAATGCTCAAGCCAACTAATGTATTTAAAATGATAAGGATTAATACAGTATTTGTGTAAATAGCTTTTCAATTACCGTTTTATAATAGAACATTTTTTAAAGTATTAAAATGGATATAGTATGTTATCCTTAAGAGATAGATATATACCATCGCGGACTTTTTTGTAGGCCTTTTTAAGCTGTATAATACTGTAGTACTTTATTTTGATCTATTTCGTAAGGTTCAGCCAGCGTTTGCAATGTAAGCGCAAAATAATGTGTTTATTTACGACATCACATTAGAAACCTCTAAAATTATCAGTGTTTCTCTAGTACATTATGCATATATTATACATATAAACCTTCCTCTTGAATCACTCTATCTATAAAAAAAATCGTCGCGACACCACACTGTTCAATGCGAAATAGAAATGAAAATATCTGGCTTGCTTTCTATAAGAGAGCCGACGAGCGACGCCGCACAGCTTACAATAGCTTACTATAGCAAAAAGTGTCGTGACAACTTTTCGTAAGAATTTTTTCCGTCTAGCCCCCTTCACAACGCGCGATAAGGAACTTCGTTCCAAAATAAAAAAGGCCGATTGTATTCCCCGGTCTTTGGGATAATCTGCCTAAGCGTGAGGATATGGTCTATGGTACTATATATAGCCTTTGAATCCAGCTTGTTCGGGCGGCTGGAAGTCATCAAGCCTACACGCGAGTCGGTTGGTAATAACCCTCAAAAACAACTTGTAAACGTGGCTAAAGAGTGACTTTTAAGACCTGCTTACCGCTTGCCTTCAGGAGCTCTGCTGTAATCCCGCCATCTCCCGGTGCCTTATCGTTTCTTAGTTGCTTGAGAGTCATTCTGATCTCGCACAAGCTGATGTCCGGTATTTCTTCGGTATAGTGCCGAGTTAGCTTGGCTCTGGGATCTTGGACCAAGCCGACAACAGGATTTCGGCATGTGTGGATATTTATTGTGCCTCGTGACTATCTCATTTTTTGTTGAACCATCGGGGTTAATCCAGGTCCAGGTTTCCTTCGTGGCTGCTTCCTGAAGAAGGAATTTATCATAAAGAGGCTTTCCTTCTCTTGAAAATCAGCGAGTTTCTGGCCCCTCTGGTTTCTCTATCCATATCCATGTTTCCCCACCCTCAACTCGTCACCACTCTCTTTGCCCATAACAACCGTAAAGTGTGTCTTGGACGAGTGTATGGCTTTTCTCGTAAAATGCCTCCACCTTGTCGTCGGAGTATGCCGAGGTCGGTGCATTACCTGTATGACCTTCAACGAATACCTCCTGGTAATTCTGAGTATAAGGTACGGTACCCTTGTCGACACACTCCCGATCCTCTCCGCGTTGCCTACGAGAGACCTTCGAACGATAAACCCTATACCGTCTTGGGATGACGGGTGATCTCCTTCCCTGTAGAAGAGCAAGTTTCCAGACCGGAAGATTATCGTGCCCTCACCTACTATTCGCACTTCTGATAATCCTACAATGTCCCAGCGGATATTGCTCAATTCCTCTTCTAGCTCGATGACCTTTCCGTCGGTCCTGAGTGTCCAAATGTTGTGTGTTACCAGAGTCAAGGGTCGTTTTGATTGGTAGCCGAATCGCTGCCGGAGATTCTTTGCACCTCCCGCTCCACCACTACCGAGCCCGCCACCAAAATTAGCCCGTAGGGTACCGGAGCTGCCGTGACTGGGAGCCATTTCTTGTTTCTTGCTTATCATGAAGGGATAATGTCGTAATCGCCACGCTTGGCAGGCGGGTTGGCGATTGTAGTGAGATGTAAATTTCTCAAGAGAGAGCTGCTGCCCACTCTCCTGGGAACCCTTAGCCGATTTTTACGACTCCCACGGGCAAGCAAGGGGTGGCGACAATCGTATTGTTATTCCGTCGCCACACCAGGAATTTATACAAATTATATTTTTTATACGAAAACATAATCTATATGTGTATGAAATAAAGTCGCCCCCGTTGTCTGTACGCTTAGACCTTTAAAACTACTCAAAAGGTGTGAGGTTAATACGATTTTCATCAATAGACAGAGCGATTCAAGAGGAAGGTTAATACGAGTATGTAGATATAGCCCATTGCTACGGCTTAGTCTTATTTAAAACCCACAAAATAAGTATACAGCGCGCGTAAAGCAGTTTTCGCTTGAACAAATACTAACCCCATGACTGTGTAATGCACTGCTGTAATTCTTGAGCTTGAATAGCCAAACTGCTAATAGCCAAGGCGAGAACGACGTACAAAGTAGCTGCCATTACAATAATCGTTAAATATGTACTGAATAATTGCTTAACATTATCGTTTTATAAACGTATAATATTTTATAGCCGTTACGAATCGTTAAATTGCTTAGAAAATTACGTTTATGGATATTTAATATAACAAATACGAATTACAATAGTTATTGATTTTTCATACTTACTGAAAAAGATTATTTTTATTGCTTATGGTGGCTAATACGCAAGCAGCACACCTGATGGTAAGTGTTACTGCCGCTCATGGACCTTTGCAACACCAGGGTATAGCTAGGCCGCTGCCTACCAATGAAAACCCATTCAACAGAATGTGGGGCTGCCGGCTCTCTCGCTCACCGAATGAAGCGCAGCACATTGCCATTATTCAGGCGTCGATTTTCTGCGAGAGTGTGGTACTACCCCGGACTGATCGGTCCGCAGCTGTAGAGAGCGAACTGTCAAGAGTGTGGCCCTTCAACTATCTAACATTTTTTTTTATAAGTAGTTGAGAATTTATTATCAGAGTTTCATGAGTCTCGAAATGGCTATTGTTTTAACTCCTGAAACTTTTGTTTAGAACTTTGGCGTATCTATGAGTATGTCTGCAATGCACCGATTATGATGTGTTTTATTTTCATACTTTCTTTCTTTTCTTTTTCAAAAAGACAACTACCTTGCACTTAGGAAATAATCCTTGTATTGCGGGGAACTTTACAAATATATAATTAACGCAGACAAATTACACCCAGATTCAGAACAATAATTTTTTTTTTGTTCTGTTCGTCCATTCGGACAGGCAAAGGGATCAAAGCCCATACAGCCAAGTCTTTTTTAATTATTTTTCATACATTGTTCATCATTTCTTCATATTATGTAGCCTTAATAGTCATTGTCTGTCAGTAAGTCAAGTCGTTACCATTAATCGGGCGCTGATAACCTAATCAATGATTTTCTTTGGGAATTTTGGACAAATATGAAAATACACGTAAACCACTATTATACCATATTCACTACACTTCAGCACTTTAACTGTACCATATTGCATAAAATACCAGCAAAATTATTCAATATAACACCACGAAACACTAAAGAAATGAATATAATACAAGAGCATGACATGACATTTCCACATTCGCGCCAAAACCCCCGTGGATCGCACAATGTACTGTCCTTTTTTGTTTTTTTTTTATTTATTGAGAAAAAAAAGGGCTTTGTCGCTTAGCAACTATATCGCCCAATACACATATTTAATTTAGATTTATATCTAATTACATTATAAATATATACTATCTTATAGCTAGTTTGTATAATTCTAAAGCCTTACTTGATAGTGGCAACGCGAGAATGGAATTACAGTAGCCTATGTCATACTTTTTTTTTGACCCGAAAATCTTATTTCTGGTTTCCTCATTCCGAACGCATTTCATTAGAACATGGTAAAGATCAAATTCAAATTCAAATTCAAAACATTTATTATGCATAAACCCTGCGAGGGCACTTACATATTGTCATTTTTTTTTACATTTAAAGTTAATCTAATAAACTACCACCGGATCGGAATGAGACCGCTACTGAGAAGATCCGGCAAGAAACTCAGTGGGCTTGTCTATTTATATTTTGTCTATGTTATTATAATTTTTTTTCATTTTTTATACAGGGTGTCCCAAAATTCAACGATAAGCTGGCACCAGCAGGTGGACCTACATATGACTACTCGAGAACAGAAAAGAAAAAAATTCTACCTTGATTTTTTTTTTCATTACGACAAAAAAACCAAAATCTTTAAAAATGGACATCCTTTATTATATTATTAAGTGCTATTGCTACAGTTTTACAAGTAATTCTGTGATTTTTTTTGTATTGGCAAGGTAAGTAGCACTACTATCGATCACAACCATTAAAAATTCCAGAATATCTATAGTTTTTACACAAAAATCAATCAAAACTATGTTTTTTTCATAAATTATGTAAGATTTTGACTTTCAGCTCACTTTCACTCATCATAGTGAAAAAAAAAAGTATGGACACTACTGTGGCAAATAGTATTAAAAATTGGCGCAACTAACTACAATTCTAAAATGGTATAACATTCAAGGCAAACTAGCCACAAAAATATACTTAGGTGTACTATTTCAAAATAACAACCATATTTCGAAAATTGTTAGTGTTGATAGTAATCACTTTTACTAAGTAGCCAAAATGTTTTTGTAGCAAGTTCCCAGAATTTGAATGAGACATGTGCGTAGTCCGTAGATCCACAGTCTGAATTATTTTATGGCGAAGCTCGTCCAAGGTTGCAATCGGTTTTGTGCAGACTCTGTCCTTTAGACAACCCCAATAGAAAAAGTCCAGGGGATTTAGATCGGGTGAACGGGGTGGCCACAAGATAGGACCAAGTCGCCCGATCCAACGCCCTGGGTACTCTTGGTCTAAGTACTCTCGCACAGGACGGGCATAGTGAGCTGGGCAACCATCGTTTTGAAACCACATGGTTTGCAAATCACTTAAGGGCACATCTTCTAATAATCCTGGCAACTCATTTTGTAAGAAGTTTAAATAACTATTGCCATCTATGTTTCCTTGTAACTCAAAGGGCCCTATCACTTTGCCATTTATTATGCCAGTCCATAGGTTAACCTTAAATTGGTATTGAGATTGTCTTCTCTCACCAGGTGCAGATTTTCATTGTTCCAGCTATGAAGATTGTGAAGATTTAAATATCCATCTTTCTTGCAGGTTGTTTCATCACGACGACGTGACGTTTTAAAATTCTATGTGCAGTACTTTTTGGGATTCCCGTTGCTGCTTGTACAGCACGTACAGAGGTAGCTGAATCGTTTTCTATTTCATTGAGAACTTCTTCATCGTGTTCCGATCTAGGTTTTCCAGCGTTTCGCCTGTCAGATGGTATACAACCCTCCGAAAAAGCTTGATACACGTTAATAAATACGCGATAATCCGGATACCTTTGAAGATTAGGGTACCTTGCTCGATATAATCTGCTAGCAGCGTTGGCATTGCATCGGCATTCTCCATAAATTAGGTGCATATTAGCGTATTCTAACGCTGTGTATGGTAGCGGCATGATGAATGCTAAACACTTGAAAATAAGGCAAAACTTCTTTAAAAAAAACACAAAATCACAGTCTAAAATAATGCCAAGTCAGGTCAATTTCCAGGTCACTTAATTCAATCCAAAAGTCGTCAGTACCAGAGCCACTTTAATTAAAACAGAACGGTGTGCAGTAAACAAAGAAGTAGAGCATACTGACTTGCTGTGCTGCTGAGGACATTAATTACTTCTCCACCTGCATTAATGTTACTAAACAATTAGCATCTATCTATCTCCCTCTAACGTATAATCTCTCTATCTCTGTCCAACTTATTTTATGGACTTATGGACTACGCACATGTCTCATTCAAATTCTGGGAACTTGCTACAAAAACATTTTGGCTACTTAGTAAAAGTGATTACTATCAACACTAACAATTTTCGAAATATGGTTGTTATTTTGAAATAGTACACCTAAGTATATTTTTGTGGCTAGTTTGCCTTGAATGTTATACCATTTTAGAATTGTAGTTAGTTGCGCCAATTTTTAATACTATTTGCCACAGTAGTGTCCATACTTTTTTTTTTCACTATGATGAGTGAAAGTGAGCTGAAAGTCAAAATCTTACATAATTTATGAAAAAAACATAGTTTTGATTGATTTTTGTGTAAAAACTATAGATATTCTGGAATTTTTAATGGTTGTGATCGATAGTAGTGCTACTTACCTTGCCAATACAAAAAAAATCACAGAATTACTTGTAAAACTGTAGCAATAGCACTTAATAATATAATAAAGGATGTCCATTTTTAAAGATTTTGGTTTTTTTGTCGTAATGAAAAAAAAAATCAAGGTAGAATTTTTTTCTTTTCTGTTCTCGAGTAGTCATATGTAGGTCCACCTGCTGGTGCCAGCTTATCGTTGAATTTTGGGACACCCTGTATATAAAAAAAAAAATAGTACATGTTTATTATTTAATTAGCTTCAGTGCGATGCCAGTGATCATCGACAACATTACAATCTATACAATTAGGTGATTGGGTTTTCTTAATCAAATATGAAAATTTGTTGCATGCAATGTGGCTAGATAGAAATCTTAACGCTACTGTCGTAGTAAGTTTATTCAGGGTACAGTCAATCCATGGAGTTTGGGATACCTCTGGTTGGATAGTCCGATACCAAATTCCTTTTTCCTTTGATCTCTCATCAAAGTACTCCTGCCAATCATTTAAACACCACCCCTTAATCGCTCTAATGTGATCACAATAAAGAGGTGTGACCTCGAAACTAACTCCATCCACAACCGCCTCTTTGGCCAATGTGTCCACCCTATCATTATCATCTAAGTTAATGTGAGACGGTATCCACTGGAAGTATATAGTTTTTGACGTATGAAGTTTTAAAATTGATTCATATATCGTGTAGGCCAGTGGTTCCCAATTAATTTTTGCTACGTACCACTTCAAAAAAGACCTCAAACCTGCGTACCCCTTATTATAGCAATGATAAATAAAAAAAATAAGTCAGTTTAAATAACATTTATTATCTTCAAATTATAATACAAGAGTGAAAATCAGAATAATATGATGTATCGGCGAAGACGCTAATGTGACAAATGTGCACGTTTTTCTTTGCACAGCTCTTGAAAATCTGGTTGTCCTTCAGTCAGCTTCAGTCTTAAATCGTCTTCAAGTTGAAGTCTGTGACGATGTTTATTTTTTAAGTTGGTCATAGCCGAAAATCCGCTTTCGCAAAGGTAGGTCGTGCAAAATGGCAGTAAATATTTTGTTGCTGATTCGCTGATTTGATAAATATCTTTTAAATTAGCCCAAAAGTTACCCAGTGATTGCTCTGCAAAACAACTCTTGAGTCTGCTGTTGCATGAGATGTCTATTAATTCCTCTTGATCAGAGACGGGTAGGTGGTCGACGGAATGGTTCGCAAAAGGATTGTTTACCCAGTTCCATTGCGGCGATATTTCTGGGAAGTAACTGCGTAAAGCCACCGACAGATTTTGCAAGTGGCATTTAATATCTGATTTTAAATCTTCATTTACTATCGAAGAAGTTGTATCCAAAAAAAAATTAAGATTCGGAAACTGGTCATATTTACACTTGTCAATTAAAGATGACCAGAGGGATATTTTTTTTATAGTGGACTCAACTTTTTCCTGCATAGTGAATATGGTTGTATCACGGCCTTGTAGTCCCAAATTCAACTCATTTAATTTTGCGAAGATATCTGACAAGTAAGCTAATTTTTGCACCCACAAAGAGTCAGACAGCATCTGTTTGTACTCATCGTGTCCCTGCTCGGCCAAAAATAACTCAATTTCATGTCTCAACTCAAACATTCTCGAAACAACTCTTCCTCTGGACAGCCAACGCACTTCAGTATGTAACAACAAGGTCTCGTGTTCACTGCCAAGCTCTTTGCAAATAGCTGCAAAAATTCTAGAGTTTGTGGCACGGGCCTTGATTAAGTTAATAATTTTTACAGCATTTTTGAGAGTAATATCTAAGCTGTCTGGAATTTTTTTACAAGCCAGTGCCTCTCGATGAATTCCACAATGCGTCCATTTTGCTTCTGGGGCTATATCTTGTATCCGCTTTACAAGTCCTGAAAAACGACCAGTCATTGCTCTGGCACCATCAGTACATATTCCTACACATTTTGACCAATCCAATTGGTTTTCTTTTACAAAACTGTCGATCAAGTGAAATATATCCTCCCCGGTGGTGCGAATCGAAAGGGTACGACAAAACAGGAATTCTTCATGAAACTTTTTGGAATGAACATAACGAATGTACGTTAAAAGATGAGCCAAGTTTGTTATGTCTGTGGATTCATCAAGTTGTATGGCAAAGTAATCGCTTTCTAAAATCCGTTTAATTTGGTGGGTTTTCAGATTTTCTGACATGTTTGCAATACGACGAGAAACAGTGTTATTTGACATAGGAATAACATCAAGCTCTCGTGCCATTTTTTCTCCAAACATACATTTCACTATCTCTTTTGCTGCAGGCAATATAAGGTTCTCCCCAATAGTGTGAGGTTTCGCTTGCTTAACTATTAAATAACTCACTCTAAAAGAAGCTTGCAGAGCATTGTCATTCGTGTTTTGGGAGAGCGCCTCAATAGATTTTTGTCTTTGTTTGAGATCTTTTAATTTATGTTGAAAGAAGGATACAGACTGGTCTTTCAAATTAGCATGTTTAGTTTCTAAATGGCGACGTAGTAAAGATGGCTTTAGTGAATGATTTGACAGCGTTTCTGCACAAACGACACACTGTGGCAATGGAGAATCAGGGTCTCCAGAGCTTGTAAAACCAAACTGAATATAACTACCATCATATTTCCTTTTTTTGAGAGACGATTCCTTGTTCTCAAGTTTTCTTTTTTCTTGTGTTGGAGTACTGGTAGAGGATGACACATCATTATCAGGTGACTGTTCAGTATTGCCTGACACCTCAACAACCTTTTGACGACTTATCAGCCACTTTTCCATCTGAAATACAACTGGACTTAATAATGGCTGGTTTCTGAGACTCTCAGTTAAACTATCAATAGCATAAAGTTAAACGTAAGATAAATGCCTGATAACTATCACAGTGTTTCTGAATACCCAACGTGCTGTCAAATAACTATGAAACCGATAACCAGTTCCTTAAATGTCGATAAATGGATCTTTTCACAAGATCGAGTTTGCAATTGGTTTTTTTATTCTATATTGTCATTTTTACCAAATATAATTAACACAAATATATTTTCGAAAGTAAATATGTGAACTGAAATTATTCTAGTAATAAAATAAGACAATTCATAATGTTTTAACGGCTGTATAAACGAGCGCCAATATAGTCAAATCAATACGTTAAATAAAAAAAAATACTTCGTTTTGTTTGTCTGCGTGGAATTGAAAGCGGGTGGTATTTTAGTTTTGTTTGCACCTAATTATTTGTTAATTATTATTAAATAATAATGGAATCTAACAAGCGTAGAAAATATTTTACTGAAGGTGAGAAGTATGCATAGAATTTGGTGGCATTACCGACAACAATAACATAGATGGGGCAATAAAAATTTGTTCCAACACTGAAGAAGTAAATTTACTATTAACATCTGGAGCTAATGCACCGTTAGTTTTAGTTTAGTTTTTTGCAAAGATGTATCACAGTGCCTTTGTTGAAACAGTATCTCACTTTTGAATTCTTTATCCGTAAACATTTCGAATGCATTTTTGTGATTCCTTTGGTTTCGAGATTATGCACTTATTAACAATAGCCTCCAAAATTTCTGTATCAGTCTTGGATGAACTGCTTGGTATTTATAATTATAGCTATTATTACGTAAGGTGTAAGTACAAAGCGGAACTCCAAATTTAAATAAACAAAAATCACAAAATGTTTTTAGATTAGTTCTAACGTCAAACAATAGTTATCGAATCGATAAACGCTCCTTTTTGGTCAGTTAAGTTAAACTAAGCTTAACTGGAGTTTGTCGTATGATGGTGTGTTCAGAAACGCAATTCAACAAGTTATTGAACCGATAGCGCTATCGAACGATTAAACTCCAGTTAAAAGTACCTCAGAAACTGGCCATAAGTCGGCTTATATATTTTTAAATTAAAAAGCTTACAAAACAGTAACCTCGAACACGTGTAAAACTGAAGCATCTCAACTCATATATTATTATTAACTATTCCAAGTTTTTTAAATTATAAGAAAAACAAACTAAACATCGTTACGTTGTATTGCAATTTATAATGAAAGTGTAAGTTTAAAAGTAGTCTTAAAACATTATCTTACCGTTTTCCAAGATATACTAGGCCGAGGTAACGCGACGCTTAGTACTTAATTTACAATCAAAACAAAACACTGTCACACGGCTCACGACAAAAGCCGAACTGGCGGGAAGTGGGAACGGGTGACGGGGGCGGCCGAGTGATGCGAGATGCGGGAGGCACGGGATAGCTCTCGGTCGGCCATAGTGCTCGTACTCGGTTCTCCGTGCTTTTACGATGATGATCGTAATAAAATAATATTTTGGAAATTATTCTTGTTTTTACTGATAGCCGCGCGTACCCCTTGATGCAACTTCACGTACCCCTGGGGGTACGCGTACCACTAATTGGGAAACACTGGTGTAGGCTATCGGTACACCTCGCCCATGCGAGGTGTGTCGAGCCAAGTGTTGCAGTGCGCTTTTAGAGTCAGTCAAAATAACAAAGTTATCATTATTTACTAATTGAATATATGACAAAGCTTCCGCTATGGCGATCAACTCAATATGCATTATCGAAATGTCTGAATCAATTTTAAACTTCATAGATGTCATAAGCGAAGGATCAAAAAACGCCGCACCGCCCGATTTGTAGTCTTTTGAACCATCTGTAAATATTTTATGGTAATTTATGTAACGTTCCTGAATATAAGTCAAACATATTTTTTTTAATTGCATAGTATTATAGTCTCGTTTAGAAAGAGAAATAGTGGGTATATGATCAATTATCATGTGGGATATATTTATATTGCTTACCCACGTACTTAAATAAAACATCTCAAGCTGCATACTTGAGTGTATTGATAACGAGTCAAGTTGAGGCAAGATATTAATTAACAATGGAAGTTTTTTGTTTAGCCAGAAATTACTATTTTTTGTTTCTAAAAAAGGTTGTTTAATAATATGATGGTTTTAGAATTCCGTAATGATGTTGATTTTAAAAGAAATTTGTAGCCTAAGTATTTCCTACGAATATGAAGTGGAGGAATACACAGTTCATTTTCCATTACGTGTATTGGGGTGCTCCTAATAAAACCGCCAATAACTCGTAAAGCCTGATTCTGAACTCTCTCTAATTTAAGGAGATTAGTTCGACAGCTGTTATCATATAAGAAACTCGCGTAGTCCACCCTACTGAGAATTAATGTTATATACAGCCGTCTCAAATGTTTCTGGTGAATGCCCCACCCTGAGCCAGATAAAATTTTGAGCAAATTGGTAAATTTCAATACTTTCTTTGCAGTTTCAGTTATGTGCTTACCCCATCTCAGTGAACTGTCTAGCCATAAACCCAAATACTTTACATGATTGACTAGTCCAATTGACTTATTTTCTAAAGAAAAATCACAAAATCCTCTAAAACAGCCCTTTTTAAAAACACAGATCTTAGTTTTGTTGATACTTACAGTTAAACCTAATTTCTTTAGTAATACATTGCATTTGTCTAAAGCTAATTGCAGTTCATCGAGAGCCCATTCTAGATTACAGTTTGATCTGTACAACACAAAGTCATCAGCGTACTGAGAGATATTGACTTGTCCCACCTGATTATGTATGTGTAGTGTAAATATGTTAAACAAAAGAGGTGCTAAAGGATCACCTTGCGCCAATCCTCGACTACAAGACCTGACAATATCATCACCAGTTGAAGTTATTCTTAATTGTGTTCCCATTAAAAATGACCAGAGGTATGTACAGATTTTTGAACCAACAGCTAGGTGGTCCAAAATGTTTAATAGACAGATAATATCAAGATTATTATAGGCGTTCTCTATATCTACAAAACAAGCAGCTGTCATCAGGTTTTTGGTGAATCCTAGTTGTATTGTTGTCACCAATTGCGTGAGGTTATCTAAGCTAGATCGTGCTTTACGAAACCTAATTGTATTTTCAGAAAAAAGGCGTTGTTTTTCAAAGAACCATTCAATTCGTTTACTTAAAATAACATGAAAATTTTTACAGATGCACGATATAAGCGAAATGGCCGCAGAGATGTGTTTTGGAATTGGAATTATTGTGATCTCTCGCCATAGTGTTGGAACTCCACCCATAAACAGACACTTATTATATATCAAAAGTTATTTACAGATTTTCCGCAGAGATCGCATTTCGACTGCATACATTCTATACATATAATAAATATGTATCGGTTCGCTGTCTGTACATGGAAGATATATGACAAAAAATTTAACTGGGACCTTTATCAACACAAATAGAACCCAAAACAATGATTGTTAAAATTTTTGTCTGTTTATCTGTTTGTCTGTGCGTTTGTGCACGCTAATCTCAGAAACGGCTTATCCGATTTAGATGCGGTTTTCGCTAGCATATTGTGGTATGCTTCACTTAACATTTAAGTGAAGCATACCACAATATGCTAGCGACTTATTTCATGTCAATTGGTTTATAAATAAAAAAGTTATGTCAATTAAAAAAATGTTCGGAAAAAATATTTATCGATTCTTTTCAAATTACGTATAAATATTCTTCAGTAAAAATAAATAAATATGCATTTACTAATTTTCACCCTCTGGAGGTGTAAATTAGGCCTGCGAAGCGGGTTGGACGACTCATTAAGTTATTAGCGCCAAGCCGATATTATTGAAGCTGGCAACTTGAAATTTTGACAGTGGTTTCTTTCTATGACGTAGAGATTTACTAAGAAAGGATTTTACGAAATTACACCCCTAAGGGGGTGGCAAAGTTTGTATGAGGAGAAAAAAAATCTTTATTGATTCTTTTCAAATTACGAGTCGAGTCAAATATTCTATGGTAATATCCGGCATTTGTCAATTTTCACCCTCTGGTTGTGTAAATTAGGCCTGTAAAACTGGTTGAACGACTCATTACCGCCAAACCGAAACTATTAAAGCTAGAAACATTAAATTTTGACGTACGTTTCTTTTTATGACATAGAGATTCAATATGAAAGGATTTTATGAATGCCGCCCCTAAGGAGTTGTAACAAAGTGACAAAGTGTGTATGGGGAGAAAATTTCTTTATCGATTCTTTTCAAATTACGTACAAATATTCTTCGGTAAAAATAAATAAACACGTGTTTCTCTCTCCCTCTACATCAACCCCGCACCAGTGCCGTCATGGCGACCAGTGCCGGCGTGAGAGCTCGCACGATACCCATAGTAGACAGCAATAGGTTCTTGCCTAAGGGTTTAAGATACAGGTTAAGTTAAGCTTCAAAAATGTTCACTCTGTAACTCAAATAATAAATCATATCTAAAGAGGTCGCAACTCTGCTGGTGAAACAAAACAGTCAAATAAAGGGTGGTGGTAATTATATTTTTATCCCATGGTCATACCGTAAATAGTATATTAAAGGCAATATAATTTGTAGAATGAATAGAACTTTGAACAACCTTTTTCTTTAGTGACCGGCTATGGTATATAGACACACCGCACCCAATCCGTCCGAGGTGACGCGTGACCCCATAGCACGCCATATACGTACATCTACGTTATGCGGGCGGGGCCACCGCAACCGTGTATCATCTCGAGTCGAAGCCCTCATGCAGTGAACCTCAATACAGGTACTCTTGCTTGCGCCGCCTAAAGCACCGACGCACAGCGGGCTGAAAATCGCGTTTCATAGACATAGAAACTTAAGTAATTACATATGATTCTTTTTTGTGTGGAAATAGGTTCTCCTGATCATTACTACATTGTAAAATATCATATTTTTTTTTTTTTTTTTTTTTTTTTTATTGCTTATGGCGGCAAACGAGCAGACAGCACACCTGATGGTAAGTGTCACTGCCGCCCATGGACCTTTGCCAATGGTATAGCTAGGCCGCTGCCTACCAATACAACCCTGAACCCACCCCATTTAGGCTTCCGGCTCTCTCGCTCACCGAACGAAGCGCAATAGCACATTGCTATTACTCAGACGTCGATCTTCTACGAGAGTGTGGTACTACCCCGGACGGACCGGCCCGCGGCTGTAGACAGAGAACTGTCCACAGCGTGGTCCTATCATATGAGATAATTTGGTCAACAATTGAACGAGTTATGATTTTTTTAAGGTTTTTTTCTCCATGCATACATCTGCAATGAGCCTACCTGCGTCGTTCACTCTCTTATCACCAAATGGACCGAGTACGTCCTCATAGTCGGTCAAATCTCCGCATACAATCAAGCGTTCACTGGTTTATGCCATATCCAGAACTTCCCTAACATTATCCTAAAACTTCTCCAGGTCTGATGCCACCGAGGATCCTACGGTAGCATATGCTACAATCATGAAAGGTGACACCTAGTTTTATACGGAACCAAAGAAGTCTGGGATCATAAATTCCGTAATCCTTCACACCTGAGGCCAAGCGAGAGGACAACAATACTCCTATCCCCATGCTGACGCGATTGCTCTATGGTACACCAGACCACAGGGACATCCCGCCACCAGGAAGAGCGCAGGAACCGCTGCCGCTTCGCTTGGTCTCTGTTACACAGAGCACGTCTAGCTGTTTGTCCGCCATGACGGGTATCAGCTCGTGCAACTTACCTTCCACACAACCTCTTACATTCCACGTACCCACCCGGCACTGCGCTCTCCTCGACTCGCCTGACTGGGCAAGGCGTGATGGGTGGTGGCCCCTATCGCCGCATCTGCCGATTTTCGTAGCGACGCGACGGGGGCGGGTCGGTACGCGTCGCCTCCGGGGGACACCCTAACCCGCACTACGGTTCGCATATGAGCCGGATTGAAGTCTGACTAGACTGGCAGTGGACGCGACGTGCACGCTCCGGACTATGCGTCCCTAAAAAAAATCATCATCATGTCAAGCTATTGCCGTCCACTGCTAGACGTAGCCCTAAATGTAAAATAGTACTGGATATTTATGGCATTTTTTTGTTGTGATTTATATTTTAGTTTTTGAAACAATAAGGTTATTATTTTGTTAGGATGCTCATCATTTAATTTTTATGATAATAAAAAAAATGTGTCAATAATTACATTTGGTTTCCTTATTCCTTACCTTGAAAATTTAAAGGAATATTCGCTTTGATGAATTTTTAGATTTGAATTGGTTGATTTTTATTCATATAATTTTATTTGATTTTAATCTGATAAATTGTTAACATGAATCTCTTAGGTTTATTATTGGAATATGAAAAGTATATACATTTTTAATAATAGACAAAAATTGATTTTTTCGTAAAAATCGATTATTTATTTTGATTATAATCGATTTTTGGCAAATCGATTAATATTAAATAAATAAAAAATCGATTTTTATTTAATCGAGTTTTTCCAGTAACCTCACATCCCTACACGACACCCCGCCGTCTCAACGGTAGCGGCGCCGTGCCGTTACACGGTAGCCGGCGCCGCAGCGTAGATATGTGTCCACGACCTAATTCTGTTAGACAACTAACTCGCAGAAGGCGGCGACCGCATCCCAGTTTCTGACGCTGTTAATCATCCTCCTAGCGACAAACCTTCAACACCTTGCATTGTTTTTTCTATTTAACTCTGTCAAAGATGACTTCTGCGTGGACGAAGTCGCGGACGAAAGCTAGTACAAAATAAGAAATTGGATATTTGGCGTTCTTTGCCGAATAATCGCCGCATAGTCACCGACTATCATAGCGGCCGGATAGTCGGCTTTACACACATCTCTAGTATTTATAAATTTAATTATAGTTTAGGCGTAAAAAATCTCAATTATAAACGCTATCTGCATAGCTTATTGAGAAACCAGTCACAGATTATAAAACTCACTTTGCTTGTAACACATGAAAGAATACGAAAACTATGTATTCGTGTCTGAAATATTTTATATGTAAGTACATATTCATCATTCTCCTACTCTTATCCTAATTACTCGGGGTCTATCCAATATGTACCTACTCTTCTTTCATAGTCATCATCATTTCAGCCCATCGCCGTCCACTGCTGGACGTAGGCCTCCCTCATGGTACGCCACAGAGTGCGGTCCTGTGCCATCTGCATTCATCGACGCCCAGCAACTTTCACCAGTTCGTCTGTCCACCTTTGCCCTTGCGGTTTCGAGCGATGTGGCCTGCCCATTGCCACTTCAGACTGCTAAATATTCGTGCTAAGTCGGTTACACCCGTTTTTCTGCGGATTTCCGTATTACGTATTCTATCACGCAGAGAAATTACGAGCATAGCTCGCTCCATAGCACGCTGAGCGAATTTGAGCTTGGTTATGAGGCCTACATTTAGGGACCACGTTTCCGTGCCGCAAGTCATCACTGGTAACACACACTGGTCGTAGACCTGTGTTTTCAGACACTGAGGTATGTTGGACGAGAAGATCCTCCTAAGTTTCCCGAACGCTGCCCAGCCGAGTTGGATTCGTCGGCTGACCTCTTTCTCAAAATTGGATCTACCTAAATGAACTGTTTGTCCTAGATAAACATAGTGATCGACAATTTCGAGAATCGCATTGCCAACTAGGACCGATACAGGAATGACATGGGCATTTGACATGACTTTCATCTTGTCCATGTACATTCGTAACCCCGCCAGTTGGAATACCCTGCTAAGATCGTTGAGCATAGTGCCAAGGTCCTCCATGGATTCTGCCATAACGACGATATCGTCTGCAAATCGAAGGTGAGTGATGTATTCGCCGTTAATGCCAAGTCCGGTCCAGTCTAAGAGCTTGAAGACATCTTCCAGTGCAGTGGTAAACAGTTTCGGAGAGATGACATCTCCCTGTCTCACGCCTTTCTGCAACTGGATCGGTTTCGTACTCTTATCCCGGATACGGACTGACATTGTGGCGTTCCTGTACAAACACTTGAGCTTCTATCATAGTACATATTGTAAAAGTTATTGGCAATAGTTTTATGACCGGCTGCCTGCCAGACGTTAACCCTCCTTAGGAATGTAATTGTTGACCAAACGCCATTAGATGGAGTTGGCTCAGGTCGTTATAAGGCTCTTAGTTGTCTTTTACGACATCCACGAGCAAAGTAAGGTTTGGTAGTATTCGTAGCCGCTACCATACAGCACATATGTAAGTACATATTATGAATCACTAAACCAGTGTTACGAGTATTAGATCAAAATGTCAAAGTATTTGATAAGACAATGTGGAATCTTTTTTTTTGTTTTTTTTTTGTTTGTCTTAGTTGTTAGCCTCAGATGACTATGACAACTTTACCCGGACTGTGGGTGAGCGCTGAAGGCTCTCAACCCGTAATGTGGAATCGTTTTTATTTTCCTTTTATTGTTTTGAGTACTACCCGTGGGGCGACGGGAATAGAATACAAAGGTCGTCACCCCTTACTTGCCCGTGGCAGTCGTGAAAATCGGCTAAGGGTCTCACTGGGAGATTGGACAGCGGCTATCTCCCGGGCAACTTAATAACATCTACCGCGATCGCCAATCCGCTTGCCAAGCGTGGCGATTATGGCATTATTACCCCCCCCAAAAATAAATATGGATGTAGAAAAAGTCACGGCCCCCAGTCACGGCAGTTCCGCTGTTCCACGGGCCCATTTTGGTAGCGGGCCTGTTGGTGGCGGGGCAGGGGGTGCTAGGAAGCGGGCCACCGAACTCAAAAATCGGGTACCGGTGGCCCGCTCGCACGGCGAAGAGAGAGGATTTTACGGTGGGTCTATGGGGTCACGCGCCGCCTTTCCGTCACCCCGGACCGATTCGGCGGGGCGAGACGCATCCATAGACCAACAATAAAAATAAAAAAAAAGGGGGGTGCTAGGAATCTCCGCCCGCGATCCGGCTACCAAAAAAATCGACCCTTGGCCCTGGTAACACACAACGTTCGGATGCTTAGGACCGACGAGAGGGTCATCGAACTAGAAGAGGAATTGAGCAAAATCCGATGGGACATTGTAGGATTATCAGAAGTGCGAAGAGAGGGAGAGGGCACGATAATCCTCCGGTCTAGGACCTGGATTAGTCCTGATGGATCCACTAAAAATGAGATAGACTTCATCTTGACGGACAAACGACAAATATTCAATGATGTCTCTGTGATCAGCAGGATTAAAACTGGGAGTGATCACCGGATGGTTCGAGGCACATTGAATCTTCGTACGAAAGTCGAGCGGTCCCGCTTGATGAAGTCTACCCTCCGACCTACACCTGTCCAATACCAGAACCCCGATAGCTTTCAACTCGAATTACATAATCGCTTCCAATGCCTGGAAGAGTGCGAATCTTCAAACGATATGAACAACGGGTTTGTGGAAACTGTCCACGCGGTCGGGTCACAATTCTTTAAGGCCCGTCGCGCTACTAGAACAAAAAAGCTTTCTGACCAAACTCTTCAACTCATGGAGAGGACAAAGGAAATGACGGTACAGTCTTCAGCCGATTGGTCTGAACTCAAGCAGCTTAATAGACAAATCTCTAAATCTATGCGACGCGATATTCGCCGATTTAATACACTGCGTATTGAAGAGGCGATAGAGCGATATCGAGGCTTCAAAGTGTACACACGAGATTTGTCTATTGCGCCAGACCAGAGCCAAATGACTAAGCTGAAGACCGATAACGGTACTGTCATTTCATCCCAGAGTGAGATCTTGGGAGAAGTCGAAAGGTTCTATAGGCAGTTGTACAAATCATCCCTGAATCCTATTATCGGCTTGGTCCTTGACCCCAGACCCAAGCTAACTCGGCACTATACCGAAGAAATCCCGGACGTCAGCTTGTACGAGATCAGAATGGCTCTAAAACAATTAAAGAACGGAAAGGCACCGGGAGATGACGGAATTACCACAGAGCTCCTGAGGGCAGGCGGCAAGCCAGTTTTAAAAGCCCTACAGAAGTTGTTTAATTCTGTCATTCTCGGGGGCGACGTTCCAGAGTCGTGGAGCAGGAGTGTGGTGGTGCTGTTTTTCAAGAAGGGCGATAAAACGCTCTTAAAGAATTACAGACCCATCTCACTTCTGAGCCACGTGTACAAATTGTTTTCAAGAGTCATTACGAACCGACTCACGCGCAAGCTAGACGATTTCCAGCCGCCCGAGCAAGCCGGTTTCCGAAAAGGTTATAGTACCATAGACCACATCCACACGCTACGCCAGATTATACAGAAGACCGAGGAGTATAATCGGCCTCTGTGTCTAGCGTTTGTGGACTATGAGAAAGCCTTTGATTCTGTCGAAACTTGGGCAGTGCTGCAGTCCCAGATATATCGAAGTGCTGAAGTGTTTGTATGAAGACGCTACTATGTCAGTCCGCATCCAGGATAATAGTACGAAACCGATCCAGCTGCAGAAAGGCGTGAGACAGGGAGACGTTATCTCTCCGAAACTATTCACCACTGCGCTGGAAGATGTCTTCAAGCTCTTAGACTGGACCGGACTCGGCATCAACATCAATGGCGAATACATCACTCACCTTCGATTCGCAGATGATATCGTAGTCATGGCAGAATCCCTGGAGGACCTTGGCACCATGCTCAATGATCTCAGCAAGGTCTCCCAACTAGTAGGGCTGCAAACGAACATGGACAAGACGAAAATCATGTCTAATGCCCATGTCATTTCTGTACCGGTCCTGGTTGGGAAAGCGATTCTCGAAGTTGTCGATCACTATGTTTACCTAGGACAAACAGTCCAATTAGGTAGATCCAATTTCGAGAAAGAGGTCAGCTGACGAATCCAACTCGGCTGGGCAGCGTTCGGGAAACTTAGGAGGATCTTCTCGTCTAATATTCCGCAGTGTCTGAAAACAAAGGTTTATAACCAGTGTGTGTTACCAGCGATGACTTACGGCACTGAAACGTGGTCTCTAAATGTCGGCCTTATAGAAAGGCTCAAAGTCGCTCAGCGTGCTATGGAGAGGGCTATGCTCGGTATTTCTCTACGTGATAAAATCCGAAATACGGAAATCCGTAGCAGAACGGGTGTAACCGACATAGCCCGAAGAATTAGCACGTTGAAGTGGCAATGGGCAGGCCACATCGCTCGATGAACCGACAATCGTTGGGGGAAAAAGGTTCTCGAGTGGCGACCACGAATCGGACTACGCAGCGTAGGACGACCCCCCACTCGGTGGACTGATGACCTCATCAAGGTCGCAGGAAACCGTTGGATGCAGGTGGCACAGGACCGTTATAGATGGCATTCTCGTGGGGAGGCCTATGTCCAACAGTGGACGTTTACGGGCTGATGGATGGATGGATTGTTTTGAGTGTGACTTAGTTATTAGCCGCAGATGGTTATGATGCCTTTACCCGAATATACGGAGACGATACCCGCTTAGCAAGTGCTAAGGGCTCTGAAGTCTGTGTGTGTAGTCGTTTTTAGTTATAATTGTATTAATACAATACAGAGTTTTTACGTTGATCCGACGCTATAATGTGTAATCGTTGTCCAATAGATGGCGCACATCTTCCAAAAAGACGAACAAATTACATGTTGCAATATAATTATTATACCTACACTGGTCTAGTTGGTAGGACGATTGGAATAGATTTCCAGTAGGGATAAGTTCGAAAAGGCGACGAAAAATATAAGTCACAATTTAATTATTTATACAATAGTTCATTTTGATTTAGTTGGCAAGATGTAATAGATTTCTAATAGGCCGAGTCTCATGTGTGATAATCATTTTTCGCTCGTAATCAAGTTTTTATAAATAACCTAACATGTTAAATGCTAAATCTCAGTGATTTAGTAACTGAATTCTATTTCATTGTAGAGGCTTGGTCACAAAATTGAAACAAGGAAGAAGAACTGAATAAAATAATGAATAACTTTATTTTTACAGTTCTCCTCTTCGTCTATATTGGTTTAGGATTAAATGAGGATCCGACACATGATGCGGTGAACAGGCGGTACCTGATTGTAACCAAGAAACAGCTGCGGGGTCTCGCTCCAAGCGTTAGTAAAACAAAACGCCGCATCAACTTCAAGCATTTTCCTACATTGTTTAATTTTAAATAAATCATTCTCTTTTATGCAGCCTTGTTGAATTATTATCTGTGGTGCCCGAGTAAGAATACAATTTACGGACCCCTTTTCTTTCCAGTGGCGATGCTAAATACCCCATCGCAACGGATAATATACTAAACTATATAAACATTTTATCTTATAATCAGTTAACGTCTTAATAGGACATACTGTTTCTTTTCCTCTCTAGATATTCGTGTAATTTAACGTTCAACGTTAAATTACACGAATTAAAATGCGCCAAAAACGCTCTCGAATCGAATCTCTGTTTAATGTGACATTGTTATAATTTTAGTCAGCGCCATCTAACGAAGAGTTGTTATTTCATATGAGAAAATATAGAGTATTAAATTTTATTTTTAAAGAAACATTTAATTTAAATATTTAAAGGGTATATAATATCTATATAAAATACTTGACATGATTAATTAAATACATTTGTAGTAATGATATCAATTACTTGTAAAGATTACAAATACAATATGTTAAAATCTGATCCTTACTCATCGTCATCATCTTAGCTTATACACAACTTACTGCTAGGCCTCGAGGCTCCTTCACAATAGAAGATTACTTAACACACTCAATTTGGAAGAAAAAAATTGGTTGCCTGTAAAGTCGGTATACGGGCGAAAGTTTTACGTGACAACGACTTTGAGTGGTAAAATAATTTTAATGTGAATATTCATTCGTATAGTAGGAAGAAGGATGAAATAATAGTAACAATTTAAAACATTTATTTATACAAAGAATTATATTTAAAACATTAATTTATACAAAGAATCTCGCACTGAATTTCATATTAACAAAATTTTATTTTTACCTTTACACATACATACGTATTTATATACAAATATACATACAATAACTTGCAATACATTAACAACATAACTTTTTATGTCTGTCTCTCTCGCTCTTAGGCGGGCTAACCATGCCCGAGTGGAAGGGACGCGTGCCTCTCACTCGCTCTCATTGTGAGCGCATAACGTGAGCGGAGCGTAACGCAGTTTCTTGAAGTGTCACCCGGCAAACCAATTTATAAGACGTTGTCACGTCAAAATGTAATATACAATGGAAACCACATTAGCTTTTCACTTCACTTTATAAACAGTTCACGTGTAGGTTGTGTGCTGCCGCTGTCTTTCTTCTACTCGAACGCATCGGCCGATGGAATAGATGAGAGATAGATCCGTCACAAACCGAAAACTTCGGCCGATAGTGACTCTCTATCACTTGTTCCGCGCTCTCGCTTGCACACTCGGCTCAGATGGAACGTGATACTTTTTCGTGCGACCAGCCGGCGTTCATGGACTTATACGACGTTATTATCTAAAAAAAAATATGCTCTTATAGTTAATCGAGCTTAATGGTACCTACGATGTAAAAAAAACCGGAGGTGTCAAGGGACACCCGGATGGAACGAAGTTCTATTTTAATTATATAATTTTTTTCTGCCTTAAGCTATTTTTATCGTTATATTTTAGCCAAATTGCAAAATATCTTTATAAATTATAGCCTATGTGTTATTCTGATGTGCAAGCTATATTACTATAAATTTCATCAAAATCCATTCAGTAGTTTTTACGTGAAAGAGCAACAAACATGTTCACATCCATACATTATTACAAACTTTCACGTTTATAATATTAATAATAGGATATACAATTCCACTAGACTACCAAAACTTTTCGGCCCCGAGCTCGAACGCGAGCCGGCCACGCGGCCCGGTCACGGGCGAAAATAATTTCGTTGCGCATTATTTTGATTTTGCTATATCTCTTAAGGTATTGATTTAATTTGCATGGTCTGAAGGAAAAAAAATATCTTCATGAAATGCTCAAGCCAACTAATGTATTTAAAATGATAAGGATTAATACAGTATTTGTGTAAATAGCTTTTCAATTACCGTTTTATAATAGAACATTTTTTAAAGTATTAAAATGGATATAGTATGTTATCCTTAAGAGATAGATATATACCATCGCGGACTTTTTTGTAGGCCTTTTTAAGCTGTATAATACTGTAGTACTTTATTTTGATCTATTTCGTAAGGTTCAGCCAGCGTTTGCAATGTAAGCGCAAAATAATGTGTTTATTTACGACATCACATTAGAAACCTCTAAAATTATCAGTGTTTCTCTAGTACATTATGCATATATTATACATATAAACCTTCCTCTTGAATCACTCTATCTATAAAAAAAATCGTCGCGACACCACACTGTTCAATGCGAAATAGAAATGAAAATATCTGGCTTGCTTTCTATAAGAGAGCCGACGAGCGACGCCGCACAGCTTACAATAGCTTACTATAGCAAAAAGTGTCGTGACAACTTTTCGTAAGAATTTTTTCCGTCTAGCCCCCTTCACAACGCGCGATAAGGAACTTCGTTCCAAAAATAAGGATAGTGACATCTATCGAGTCATGTCGAAATTTCAGCCATGGATTTTAAAACGTCATCAGGTGCAGGTACGCGTACCGGCGGCGGATCGTTTCTCCGCAGTGGTTTTCCTCTCGGACCAGCCCGCCACTTCCTTTCGTGAGACAACTAACTGCCTCGCAGAAGGCGGTAACGTTTACCAGTGCCTGAAGCTGCCGACCATCGCCCTAGTATCAGCTGATAGTGTCGTGACCAATCATTAGAATCCGTGTAGGTAATCGAGTTTATATGTTTGAAACATAAAGTTACAAACTGATATTCAAAATATTCGCATTTATTAGAAATCCCTTCATCATTATCCAGCTCTTACTCCAATTACTTGTGACCGACGCAATACGTACTCCTCTTCCATCGTACATATTTTTAAAATTATTGACTCTAATTTTATGACCGGCCGCCGGCTACTGCTGCAGTTCAGTGCAGTCAGTGTGGTTTTAAAGACGTTTTACGTCAAAATGAAATTTTGTTATTGTATCTGACGTTAACCAAGAATTCTAAGTTGCCCGCTAGATGGCGCTGGCTGACATTAGAATAGCCTGTATCATAATTAGTTTCGGAAGTATATACAAGTAAATACAAATATTACACTAATATATAGAACGTTTATTCAGCTAAAACGAACCACAAAACGTTTTTCAGCACGTTTTGGGATGAATGAATCACAATGCAATAATATGAAGTGGACGAACTTTATGATTACAAAATTATCTATATATTCGTGGCTGAGATTTTGGCGTGACTCAATAGATGTCGCTATCGCTATTTTCTGCATCGCACTTTTTAGTTCCGTTATCTAAAAAAGCGTGGTTAATAAGAGTATTTCTTATTTTATTTCTTCACATAGATCTAGGCCTGCCGACCATCAGGCAGTACATGAAGCAGTGCTCCCGCCGCTACTTCGACTCTGCCGCCACTCACCCTAATCCCATAGTAGTCTCCGGCAACCGCGACTAATATCTAGTAGAGGAACCCGATGACCCTATTTCAGTCGCCCAGATTGAGGCATACACAGCCCGCGAGGCCCTGACAAGTAAATATCCACGAATCCGCCCCCGCCACCGAGGACGGAAATCGTGTCGTGTTAAAACCCTAAACGTGGGCGAACCCACTTTGCCAGCGACCCCTTGAGCCGAGGTCCATGCCACACAGGAGGTGCCCTCGGGATCGTTCGCTTAAACTTTATCGGGTTGAGAGCCTTCAGTGCGGTGAGCACACAGTCCGGGTAAAGTTATAAGCCATCTGAGGCTAACAACTAAGACACACACACAAAAAACCGTATATCTTTTTAACAACCGTTTTAAATTATTATTACATTTTTTATTGTATCATGTGACTGTAACCCCTTTAAACTAGAATGCACAAAGGTCTTATTAAGGGACAATGAGGTTAGACTCTTCATCAGAATTCTAGGAAAAGCTTTTCAATTATCTTGAGACCATAATCTATATATATATATATATATATATATATATATATACTCAGACGTCAGTAACACTTTTTGTTTATTCTAACAAATTTTAGCTTATGAAGCGTTTGTACATTTAACATAACGCCATCTATTAAATACTTACTGAATCCAGTCAACAGATTCCGCCATCTTTTAAAATCCTTTTGATATAACATATGATTTTGACTGTCAAATATTAGACAAATAATTTGCAATAAAATAATATTACTATAAATTGAGATTTAAGCTATTCTATCTTTTAAGTTGGATCAAACTACACTTGCTGTGCAAATTTGGTTAAAATCAGTTAAGTACTTTATAAGTCCATCGCGGACAAACAACGTGACACGTAATTTATATATATTAAGATATATATATATATATATATATATATATATATATATATATATATATATATATATATATATATATATATATATATATATATATATATATATATATACTAACAAACCCGGCCACGCGTTGCTGTGACTAAGGTAGCCTCAGTAACACGTGGTGGTTATGCTAATAAATTGTACCTTATATGAAACGTTTAACATAGCGCCATCTATTACATACATACTCAATCCAGTCAACAGATACCGCTATCTGTTAGAATCGTTTAGAGATAACAGATATTTGTGACAATCAATTGTGACAATCAAATAATAGACAAATAATTTTTGTAATAAGATAATATTGCGACTATAAATTGAGATGGAAGCTATCCTATCTTTTAAGTTGGATCAAACTACACATGCTGTGCAAATTTGATTAAAATTGGTTAAGTAGTTTAGGAGTCCATCGCGGATAAACAACGTGACGCGTAATTTATATATATTAAGATATATATATATATATATATATATATATAAAACTTTAAAAAAAATGCAAACCAACTTCAAAATAAGATCAGCCAAAAACCATACTTACTTAAAACACTAAAAACCGAAAAATAGGATGAACTATTCAATTCTTGTCTAATTCTAATTATGTATTATTTTTTATAAACAATGTATGCTAGAAATCCACTAACACGATGTGAAATCGGTGCCAAGCCAAATAGGTATACTATATCACATTCAAACCACGCCGCGCTTGTGACTGAAGTGATTTGAACGCGCAAGCGGTTAAGCGATTTAATCCATACGGGCAGACGTCGTTCACGGTTGTGTCAAATGGTATTAAATTTGTGGTGTAATAGTGTACTGAATACATCTTTTAATTCTCATTTCCTTTAATATTTTGATTTTATTAATTTTTTATCCTGTGTGTATATCATTAAACTTATTGTTTTTTTTTGTTAATTTAAGCTTGGCGCCGACTTCAAATCGTGTTAGTGGATTTCTAGCATACATTGTAATTATATTTATAAAAAATAATACATAATTAGAATTAGACAAGAATTAAATAGTTCATCTTATTTTTTGGTTTTTAGTGTTTTAAGTAAGTATGGTTTTAGGCTGATCTTATTTTGAAGTCGGTTTACTTTTTTTTTTAAAGTTTAATTATTTTTCAATTTTTAGTGTAAATAATCGTAGTTAAGTAATAATTTTAACTAGTTCATATAAATTAAATTATTTATTAAATATAGCACTATGAGTAGATCGACTAAAATGCACGTGGCACGAGGAAAAATAGAAATAGGGAATCAAAATAAAAAAAAATAAGAACGTATTTCGAAAAAATGGAAATGAAATGCTGTATCTCGTTGCTGATGGTTTAAATTTCACTGTTTCAATCAATTCGCGTATACACCATAATATGTGCTATTGATGCGTCACGTGAGGCAGCAACTTAGGTATGAGATACTACCAACATTCAAGTGATGTAAATAATTGAGACGGTTTGATGCAATTGTTAAAACTAGACATAGGCTTCTGAGTCATGGTAAGATGCAATATCTCTGTCATTAATGGCTTGGTAAGCGGGCAATAGGGATAATATCCAAACTTGTGGGCTTCCCCTTCGTTGTGACCAAATTGAAACAGGCTAGGTACCTGATTTGGTTTTTATAAAATTTAATGACGACACTATTACCATAAAAGTGAAAGACAGTGACGAGTTAGTTACCATAGTGTGTGTGTCAACCATATATCAGGCAACGAAAGGTTACGGGATAATGAACGGAAAATGCTGCCGCTAATCTTCCGTTGGGCGGTTACGGTATATAAACTCCAGGGTACTTTACAAAATATGAGAGAAGCTAAGTCCAGATGATGATAAATATTTACAACAGTTCGACTTTGAGAAAGGTGAATTGAAAAAGGTCCATCCTCCCAGCTTAGTATGTTATTTTCTACTTACGTAACAAAGATTACTATATCGCCAACATAAAGAATTACCTAACTCCTAATCGTTATGGAGTAGTAGCTTACATTATCAGCTTACGTGATTAACTTGAAAGAATACAACTAAAGGTCTATGCGTGCATATGATATTGAAAGTATTTTCCTCCAACTCCTAAGCGCTAAGGAGATGTACCTTCCATCACCAGCTCACCTAAATGAGATTACCATCGCCAGATGCAAATATTTGAATAGCTTTGGAAAATATATGAGACACGTAAAATGTGCCTATAAAATTTGGTAGTTACTCTCGATTTCTATGAATTCCCATCATCAGATCATGATTTGGTGACAATGAAATCGCCTCGGGAGTTAACTTGAAAGAATACAGCTAAAGGTCTATGCGTGCGTATGATATTGAAAGAATTGTCCTCCAACTCCTAACCGCTAAGGAGATGTACCTTCCATCACCAGCTCACCTTAATGAAATGTTCACTGCCAGATGCAAATATTTGAATAGCTTTGAAAAATACATGAGACACGTAATATGTGCTTATAAAATTTAAGGGCTGCCCTTGATTTTCAAAAATTGCCATCATCAAATCATGATTTGATGACAATGGGACCGCCTCGGGTGTTAACTTGAAAGAATATAGCTAAAGGTCTATGCGTGCGTATGATATTAAAAGAATTATCCTCCAACTCCTAAACGCTAAGGAGATGTACCTTCCATCACCAGCTCACCTAAATGAAATGTTCACTGCCAGATGCAAATATTTGAATAGCTTTGAAAAATACATGAGACACGTAATATGTGCCTATAAAATTTAAGGGTTGCCCTCGATTTCCAAGAATTCCCATCATCAGATCATGACTTGGTGACAATGGGACCACCTCTGAAGTATACCCTTTAGAAAGAAAAAAGAATTTTGAAAATCGGCCCAGAATTGATAAAAATATCGCTGAACATACATAAAAAAAAATACGTACAATGAAACATAGAACCTCCTCCGTTTTGAAGTCGGTTAAAAATAAAGTCGTGTTAGTTATAAGTCGAGAACGGCTATATATATAATATATATATATATATATATATATATATATATATATATATATATATTATATATATATATATATATATTATATATATATATATATATATATATATATATATATATATATATATATATATATATATATATATATATATATATATATATATATATATATATATATATATATATATATTTTTACGAACCAGAAGTGGATTTAATTTTTTAAAAAGATGAATAATATTAGCTAAGGGAAAATCACTTTTAATAAAGAAATCTGACAAATGAACAAATAACACCATGAATTTAAATTAAATATAACGACAGGAGGTAGTTAAAGCCGGTCCGAATCCGATAGCGAGAATGACCCGCTACCCGCTTTGCGCCGGCTATTTATACGTTTCGGCTGCTGCCGGGTGGGGGGAACCAACTGTCTTGTAAGACGGCCGTTCCTGATTGCGGGGCGTCCTCGACCGCTGGTCTTCCAATGAGTGGATCACCTTTACCACCCAGCCCCTCAATATCATCCTAGGAATCGCTATGATTATCTGAAAGCACACAACGCAATGCAATTGCCTATGTACTATGTACTTGCAACTACATCCATTAGATAATTTGCATCATGGACAAGAATATTAGGATGTGACATTTAAATTGGAATAGTAACAAAAGTTACCTAAGTTCTAATTACTTTAGAGACATAAGTTATATGAATTCAATTAGACATTCCTAAAAATGAGACAAAGTTAATCACGCCATGGGCGGTGGAGCTATCACCGTACAAGGCACCATGTGCATATTTACATATAATTTAAGGATAGTGCTGAAAGTTAAAATAAAATTATTAGTTACATGGATGTCAGAGGCACTGCTACAGAGGCGGTTAGCTTGACATTATTGAAATAACGTGATGTCAGAGGCATGCTACAAAGGCGGTTAGCTTGACATTATTGAAATAACGTGATGTCAGAGGCATGCTACAAAGGCGGTTAGCTTGACATTATTGAAATAATGTGATGTCAGAGGCATGCTACAAAGGCGGTTAGCTTGACATTATTGAAATAACGTGATGTCAGAGGCATGCTACAAAGGCGGTTAGCTTGACATTATTGAAATAATGTGATGTCAGAGGCATGCTACAAAGGCGGTTAGCTTGACATTATTGAAATAACGTGATGTCAGAGGCATGCTACAAAGGCGGTTAGCTTGACATTATTGAAATAACGTGATGTCAGAGGCATGCTACAAAGGCGGTTAGCTTGACATTATTGAAATAACGTGATGTCAGAGGCATGCTACAAAGGCGGTTAGCTTGACATTATTGAAATAACGTGATGTCAGAGGCATGCTACAAAGGCGGTTAGCATGACATCAGAAAAATGAAGATGATAATGTTCAGAGGCATGCTACTTAGGCGGTTCGCATGACATTATCATGGTAAGTCACCAGTTTGGAAGAAGACTTCACAGGTTTTCAGCGTCCATTCATCGGGCACAGCACCATAATATATGCGGCTGCGTGGGTCTTTTTCTATACGACCCTCTCAAAAGCTCGAGTTCGTTTCGGTGATGCGGCAATGCAGTAATCACCTTGCACGGGCCGCACATGCCTAAATTCAATTTGCCGGTACTCTGAGAATTCTTACATACTAAGACAAGATCTCCCACAGAGTATGTGTGGGGTTCACGTCTATTCTCAAACACTCACGCGTCTTGACGTAATTGATTTGCTGACAAATTGCCAGCAGCGCGCAGTCGTCTTAGTGTCATCATGAACTCCTTGATTAAAATTGCTGGAACTGAAATCCTGAAAAGCAATACCTCTCACAAGAGATTTAATAACAGGTGTTGCGGTTTCTACACTAATAAGCAGTTGCAATGCTGAACACCGGGTGGTGTCCTATCTTCTAATGGTCAGTTGGACCTCCCATAATACCTCTGACCATTGTACTCCCTTGTTTCCAACCTTAACTCGTAGCATATTAAGCACTGTACGACAATATCTATCAACTTGGCCGTTTTACCTGTGAATACCTGGTGCAATATAGTGCAGGGAGCTATGTCACTTACCCAATCCATGATGTTGATTCAATATATTGGACATAATAAAGAAAATTTAGTAAAAAAATTCAATAATAATTAAAACGAATTTATAACCATTTAACTCCGGTAAACGACCTAAAACGTTGCTATGAATTATTGAAAAATGTATGTCTGCTTTTGTTCATGATTAAATCAGCTGAGATGGAGCTCTAGGGACTTTTTTTTTTATGTGATAAGCAAACTACACAAAGTATTGTCATGCGTGGAAGTCAAATCCACGACACCGGCACGGCAGATCGATATCTCAACCACTACGCCATTCGTGTGGGCAAGTCAGTTGAAATTAATGTCACGAGGAAGTTTTCATCTCCATTCTGACTGTTATGCTACATCTAAAAACTTGTAAAACTGACTCGGTCATGCCTGACTAGAAGTAATACTAAGAATCCAGTATTTTTATGTTATAATTAACTAACACTGACAGAATAACCAATGTAGTCAAAGCAAAGTAATCTTTGCGACATTCGAACTACATCCTTCAGACATATGTCGTAAAACACATGCATTTTGTGTCCAAGATATTTACAGAAGGAACAGAGCTCGAACACCATTGGTACAAAATCAAGTTTTGATCTACGATTACCATCAGGACATGTTATTTGAGTTCAAATGATTGATATCAGATGCTTAGGTGTGTGGGTCAGTAATATAAATCACAATAGTCGTTAGTAATCGATCGCAGAGTGCCCACAATTCGTAGATGAAAATAAAGAACAATGCGTAATATGCGGTTACGTAGAGTATTCATCAAAACTTCCACAAAAACACCGCATATGTTATTCGCCATATTGCGTGTCCATGAGCACAAATGATCATTGGTTACTCATTAGATAAACGAATATAGTCTAAAGTGAAACTCTCTTTTAGAGAAGTCTACTTTCCTATTCGGCGAAGGTATTCATGATCACTCAAATTATTCAGAGATTTCACATGATCAACCTATGAGCACCAGTCGTCTGTATTATGTAAATCTGTCTCAGACCTCGAAATATAAAAACTTTGGTTCAACCTTACCATGATGTTGATCAACCTGATGGCATCAACAATCTTGTCAGTTACCGTAGGGTGAAAAATTATAACGACTATGACTTTGACGCTACGATGCTCGGCTCGGTGATCAGAGCGCTGTTAACGCTCCAATTTACGGTGATCTGGGGGTTAATCTATCTCGATTTCGACTGTGGTTACTCCTTCGTTTCGAACTATGTAGTCTGGTACGGATTTGATTAAACCGGAATGAAATAACATGAGAACGACGCGACCTATCGATACGATACGCGATCGCGATGCCGAGAGCTTCTCCGAGACGTACTTCACGGTATTGTTTAACACCAACTGATTACACTCTTTTCGGCAAGTAATTCTTTGGAGCGCATACTAGGCATAGGTAGAAAACTGGTTAGAGTCAGTACTCTTAACTTGAAAAAGTATAGTAGCAAAATCAACGGTGCGATTCTTTGTCCATTTGTCTAGATTTAAATGAGCGACCCGACATTTTCTTTAACAAAGTGACGGTAGTCCCAACAAAAGAAATAAAACGTTTAGCGATATGATTTAAAATGGCACTTTAGTGAATGAATTTAAAATAACACTTACTGAGTAACTTAACTTACTGTCAGGAATGATAGCAAAAGCGACACTGAAACGCGTGGTAATCCCACTTCTGATTTTACGAACCAGAAGTGGATTTAATTTTTTAAAAAGATGAATAATATTAGCTAAGGGAAAATCACTTTTAATAAAGAAATCTGACAAATGAACAAATAACACCATGAATTTAAATTAAATATAACGACAGGAGGTAGTTAAAGCCGGTCCGAATCCGATAGCGAGAATGACCCGCTACCCGCTTTGCGCCGGCTATTTATACGTTTCGGCTGCTGCCGGGTGGGGGGAACCAACTGTCTTGTAAGAATATATATATTAGGGTGGTTTCGTTGCTCATGCAAAATATTAATCTACACATAGAAAAAAACATTTTCACCAAATTTGAGATCTTAATATTAAGTTTAAGTACTTGCAATTTAAATTTAAAGTTTTACTATTTAAAATGCATGTAAAAAAAAATTTTTTTTTTCAAATTTTTAATGCTTACCCGGCTTTCACAATATCGCAAATCGGTTTGATGGACCTTGTGGGGAATTTCACGCTCTTCAAAATAGCCTTAGAGTTTTTTTGTGTAACTCGCACTGGTTCACCAGTAGGAAAGTACCAGTACAAAGTCAAAGTACAGTTTTTAATAAAAATATTTTTTTTTTTAATTTTTTGAGCAAACCGTCAAAATTAGCAAGAAAAAAAGGACTGACTCATAAAATAAAAGTTATCCAACCAATATTTAATGAATTTACAGCCATTTTTATACCGGAAAATGTAAGAAATTGATAAATATTAACTCATAATGTCATTTAGATTCATTTATTACCATTATATTTCTTTATACTAAGAACTTTTTCAATGAATGATTTTTACTTATACAAAGTTGGCGTGAACAAAGTTTACGATGAAAAAAATTAAATTTTTACTAATTTTGGAATTTCGCTACAAAAAATTGAATAATCTTCATTTTCATTTTTTTGCTAAACGACAGAAATGTTGAAAAATTGCAAGATCTATGTTACAATTTTATTCTTGTAGTTTTTTTATGAATTCATGTGTTGTTTTGTATTCATTATGAGTAAAAAATCATACTAATTTTGAAAAAGTTCGTAGTATAAAGAAATAAAATGGTAATAAATAAAAAAATGAATCTAAATAACATTATGAGTTATTATTTATCAATTTCTTACATTTTCCGGTATATAAATGCCTGTAAATTCATTAAATATTGGTTGGATAACTTTTATTTTATGAGTCAGTCCTTGTTTTCTTCCTACTTTTGGTGGTTTGCTCGAAAAATAAAAAAAAATATATATTTTTATCAAAAACTACTTTGACGACTCCTACTGGTGAACCAGTGCGAGTTACACACAAAAACTCTAAGGATATTTTGAAGAGCGTGAAATTCCCCACAAGGTCCATTAAACCGATTTGCGATATTGTAAAAGCCGGGTAAGCATTAAGAATTTGAAAAAAAAAAAGATTTTTTTACATGCATTTTAAATGGTAAAACTTTAAATTTAAATTGCAAGTACTTAAAATTAATATTAAGATCTCAAATTTGGTGAGAATTTCTTTTTCCATGTGTAGATTAATATTTTGCATGAGCACCGAAAAAAAAATTGCGGAAATGAATCACCCTACTTAATATATATATAAATATATATATATATATATATATATATATATATATATTAGGGTGGTTTCGTTGCTCATGCAAAATATTAATCTACACATAGAAAAAAACATTTTCACCAAATTTGAGATCTTAATATTAAGTTTAAGTACTTGCAATTTAAATTTAAAGTTTTACTATTTAAAATGCATGTAAAAAAAAATTTTTTTTTTCAAATTTTTAATGCTTACCCGGCTTTCACAATATCGCAAATCGGTTTGATGGACCTTGTGGGGAATTTCACGCTCTTCAAAATAGCCTTAGAGTTTTTTTGTGTAACTCGCACTGGTTCACCAGTAGGAAAGTACCAGTACAAAGTCAAAGTACAGTTTTTAATAAAAATATTTTTTTTTTTAATTTTTTGAGCAAACCGCCAAAATTAGCAAGAAAAAAAGGACTGACTCATAAAATAAAAGTTATCCAACCAATATTTAATGAATTTACAGCCATTTTTATACCGGAAAATGTAAGAAATTGATAAATATTAACTCATAATGTCATTTAGATTCATTTATTACCATTATATTTCTTTATACTAAGAACTTTTTCAATGAATGATTTTTACTTATACAAAGTTGGCGTGAACAAAGTTTACGATGAAAAAAATTAAATTTTTACTAATTTTGGAATTTCGCTACAAAAAATTGAATAATCTTCATTTTCATTTTTTTGCTAAACGACAGAAATGTTGAAAAATTGCAAGATCTATGTTACAATTTTATTCTTGTAGTTTTTTTATGAATTCATGTGTTGTTTTGTATTCATTATGAGTAAAAAATCATACTAATTTTGAAAAAGTTCGTAGTATAAAGAAATAAAATGGTAATAAATAAAAAAATGAATCTAAATAACATTATGAGTTATTATTTATCAATTTCTTACATTTTCCGGTATATAAATGCCTGTAAATTCATTAAATATTGGTTGGATAACTTTTATTTTATGAGTCAGTCCTTGTTTTCTTCCTACTTTTGGTGGTTTGCTCGAAAAATAAAAAAAAATATATATTTTTATCAAAAACTACTTTGACGACTCCTACTGGTGAACCAGTGCGAGTTACACACAAAAACTCTAAGGATATTTTGAAGAGCGTGAAATTCCCCACAAGGTCCATTAAACCGATTTGCGATATTGTAAAAGCCGGGTAAGCATTAAGAATTTGAAAAAAAAAAGATTTTTTTACATGCATTTTAAATGGTAAAACTTTAAATTTAAATTGCAAGTACTTAAAATTAATATTAAGATCTCAAATTTGGTGAGAATTTCTTTTTCCATGTGTAGATTAATATTTTGCATGAGCACCGAAAAAAAAATTGCGGAAATGAATCACCCTACTTAATATATATATAAATATATATATATATATATATATATATATATATATATATATATATATATATATATATATATATATATGTATATATATATATATATATATATATATATATATATATATATATATATATATATATATATATATATATATATATATATATATATGTATATATATATATATATATATATATATATATATATATATATATATATATATATATATATATATATAGGGTAAACTATTTAATTATTGCGCACTTAAGGATTTCAAAGGCAATTACATCAAAAAATCATAAAACTATTATGGGTATCAACCGTAAATTACTTTTTTCTTATTTTTATCATTGCCCATACCTTATAGTAATTGCCAACATCATAGCACAGTAATTGCCCAGTATCTTATAATGATAAATTAAACTAAAAACGTAAATAAATATCCAAAACAAAACGTTATACTTAAAATATTGTAGGACAGTCTTCAATATTTCAAAATAAATTGTGTTTGGCTTTATTAACTATATCAAATATTTTTTTTCTGATGTTAATGAATCAGAATTGTCAGAGACGGCATCATCTACTTCAACTCATCATAGGCATAAAATTATATAAAAATCGGAACTGTCGGATATGTTCCTTATGGTTTCGTGAAATATATGAAAGATTTTTGAACGAGCACTGCAAGACAATTCATTTTTCATCACATTGAAATGACTAACTCCACGAACAGGCTTTGATACAATGCTACCAGGTTCTAATATAATATTATTTAAAACAGTTATCTTTTTAAATGCTGGTAATTCTTACGTTTCCTTATTTTTATGTCTATATCTTTTTTATGTTACTTATTATCAGTGCAAGTTGTTGCTTAGAATGTTCAATCAGTTGTTGGTCATTATTCCCTAAAGTTGTATCTCTTTCTCTAGAATTAGTAGTATTTTTCTGCAACAGTTAATATAGGTGATGGCCCTAAGCTAGCTTTATGTCCTGGATTTTTAATATGGTATTGGCAACTGAACCTCGGAACACCGTATCTGGCCGAATTCTACTTTGTAGATAGATAATCTATCTATCTATATTAGAAGTATCTTGGACAGTTTCGATTGCTTTCTACAAATTTGCTTTACTATATTCACTTTTGGGGTCTTTGGCTTACTGTAAATGTAACAACAATAACAATTTGGGTATTTATGCATAACAATTGCGAAACAAGTAAAGAGTTTTAAGCACAACTACTTATGATGGCAACACACTTTGATTAAAAATTGCCGATGACAGTTATTGCCCGGGCCATAACTATAGAAATTAACATTGGCAATTACTAAAATGATGGTGGGCAATAAGTAAAAATATGCAAATTTTAGTTTAGTGAATGCCCACGGCTAAAATAACGGACAATAAACAAATTTCTTGAGATATTTTCATTAAAACTAAGAAAATACCTATGATTGCACCATAACTATATAGCAATAATTGAGTGTCGAGTATAAAGTGAAAAAAATGATCATCTAAGTAAGTAGCTCCTTATGAAAATTGCTAATTTTTAACCCGTTTTAGTAACACGTTTTGGTAACACGTTCACCCGTCTTGACAAAATACGCCATTAGGCACTGTTTGTTTTTCTTCATTGTTACCTATTGGGAATTTTAATTCTATTATGCATTAATCATAACGCTATTCAGATATATATACACATATATATATGAGGGCATAGTCCGGAGCGTGCTCGTCGCGTCCCGACCCGCCCCCGTTGGTACGAAAATCGGCAGATGCGGCGATGGGGGCCGTCACCCACCACGCCTTGCCCAGTCAGGCGAGTCGAGGAGAGCAGAGTGCCGGGTGGGTACATGGAATGTAACAGGATGTGTGGAAGGTAAGTTGCACGAGCTGATAACCGTCATGGCGGACAAACAGCTAGACGTGTTCTGTGTAACAGAGACCAAACGAAAGGGCGGCGACGTCTGGGATCTTCCTGGTGGCGGGATGGCTCTGTGGTCTGGTGTACCACAGAGTGATCGAGCCAGCATGGGTGTAGGAGTGCTGTTGTCCTCTCGCTTGGCCTCAGGTGTGAAGGATTACGGAATGTATGATCCCAGGCTTCTTTGGGTCCGTATAAAACTAGGTGTCACCAAGGCATTCATGGTTGTAGCATATGTTCCCTTGGGATCCTCGGTGGCATCAGACCTAGAGAAGTTTTGGAATAATGTTAGGGAAGTTCTGGATATGGCAGAAACCAGTGAACGCGTGATTGTATGTGGAGATTTAAACGGATGGGTGGGTACCAAGCGTCCCGACTATGAGGACGTACTTGGTCCATTTGGTGATAAGAGAGTGAACGACGCAGGTAGGCTCGCTGCGGATGTATGCATGGAGAGAAACCTTATTGTGTCAAACACATTTTTCCAACATAAGGACATCCATATGTATACACAGAGAAGGAATGAACAGAAAAGTATAATTGATTTAATTTTGGTAGACAGTCGCCTCCGAAGCAAAATATTGGACGCAAGAGCCTACAGGGGCCCCACAGTCGATACGGACCACTATCTCGTTATTGAGAGATTTAGTGTTCTGTTCAGAAAGTGGAGGCACTGGCGAGAGCGTGTCCATTTCGGAGAGCTTGAAAGAATAAAGTTTGAACGGTTGCAAGAAGAGTGTGTAAGGGAAAAGTATGCAGAGGGTGTCCGAGAACGGCTGACGATGGCAAGCCAGCCGCAATCGGACATTGAAGACTGCTGGAAAATATTGAAAGAGAGTATGGTAGATACAGCGAAAGAAGTATCTGGAAGTTCAAAGAAGCATAGAAAGGCTAATGGTGATGCATGGTGGGATGCGGCAGTGGTAGCTTCCGTAGAGCAAAAGAAGAAAGCGTGGCTGGACTATGTCTCTTCTTTGAATCTGAATGACAGTATGACTGAACAGAAGAAAGAAATATACCGGCAATGTAAGAATCTCACCAGGGCCTTAGTGAAAGAGAAACGTGATAGAGCAAATATGAGTGCAGAAGATAGGCTGACTAAAAACTTCGAGGGTAACACCAAACTCTTTTGGAGGGAGGTGAAGAAGTCTCGGTGTGGTTGGTCAGCCTTCAGAATGAATAAAATAAGGTCTAAAGGTGGAGACATTCTTACACAAACACAAGACATGTTAAGCCGATGGAGTGAATATTTTGGTGATATGAATGCGGATACTACGGTTGGCGCCGGTGTCGCATGTGGTTTAGTAGATCAACTGACTGACCGATCGCATTCGTAACGACGACGTAAGAGAGCGAGTAGTTATGAAAAAGAGTATTGGCGTAAAGATGCGAAAGGGAATGCTCCGATGGTTCGGACATGTGGAAAGAATGCCGAACGAACGTCTGGTTAAGAAGATGTACAATGCGAAAGTGAAAGGATGTAGGTACCGGGGGAGACCGAGACTAACCTAGCTAGACCAGATCGGTCATGTACTGAAGGAAGTTGGAGAGTCAAGAGTCTCCGAAACCAGCGAGCGTGTATGAAGAGAATTATGAATGTTGAGGAAGCAAGTGAAGTATGCAAGGATAGAGTTCTCTGGCACTCTGTTCTCTCTACCTACCCTGCAAGGGATATGGCGTGATGATATGTATGTATGTATGATAATGTGTTGGGAAATAGTTTACAGACAATTTTGATAATAAACATTTTCATATATGGACGTGCATCACGCAATTTGACTAAATTTATTCTACTAGTCACTAAATATATGGTGTATTTAATATTCGAATTACCAAACTTAGCTCGTTTAATATTTTTAGTAAAT
Organism: Lymantria monacha; assembly: GCA_905163515.2. Lineage (NCBI taxonomy): Eukaryota > Metazoa > Arthropoda > Insecta > Lepidoptera > Erebidae > Lymantria > Lymantria monacha. The sequence continues at coordinate 5,501,433 of LR991104.1, forward strand.
TGTAGTTTTTGGTAAATATATTTTGATATTAAAAACTAATTTATGAAAAAATATTAAAAATGGGCAAACAATAAAAAGAATAAAGCAAGGATTAAACCGGTCTGGATTAGACTGCTCAATTGCCCATCTGCAGCTCAGTTACTTCTTTCTATTCATATTCTAAATATATTTTTTTGATTAGCTTAACACTGAAAAAATGATTTTGTCTATAGATAAAAATGAGATAGACTTCATCTTGACGGACAAACGACAAATATTCAATGATGTCTCTGTGATCAGCAGGATTAAAACTGGGAGTGATCACCGCATGGTTCGAGGCACATTGAATCTTCGTACGAAAGTCGAGCGGTCCCGCTTGATGAAGTCTACACTCCGACCTACACCTGTCCAATACCAGAACCCCGATAGCTTTCAACTCGAATTACATAATCGCTTCCAATGCCTGGAAGAGTGCGAATCTTCGAACGATATGAACAACAGGTTCGTGGAAACTGTCCACGCGGTCGGGTCAAAATTCTTTAAGGCCCATCGCGCTACTAGAACAAAAAAGCTTTCTGACCAGACTCTTCAACTCATGGAGAGGAGAAAGGAAATGACGGTACAGTCTTCAGCCGATTGGTCCGAACTCAGGCAGCTTAATAGACAAATCTCTAAATCTATGCGACGCGATATTCGCCGATTCAATACACTGCGTATTGAAGAGGCGATAGAGCGAAATCGAGGCTCCAAAGTGTTCGCACGAGATTTGTCTATTGGGCAGAGCCAAATGACTAAGCTGAAGACCGATGACGGTACTGTCATTTCATCCCAGAGTGAGATCTTGGGAGAGGTCGAAAGGTTCTATGGGCAGTTGTACAAATCATCCCTGAATCCTGTTGTCAGCTTGGTCCAAGACCCCAGATCCAAGCTAACTCGGCACTATACCGAAGAAATCCCGGACGTCAGCTTGTACGAGATCAGAATGGCTCTAAAACAATTAAAGAACGGAAAGGCACCGGGAGATGACGGAATTACCACAGAGCTCCTGAGGGCAGGCGGCAAGCCAGTTTTAAAAGCCCTACAGAAGCTGTTTAATTCTGTCATTCTCGGGGGCGACGTTCCAGAGTCGTGGACCAGGAGTGTGGTGGTGCTGTTTTTCAAGAAGGGCGATAAAACGCTCTTAAAGAATTACAGACCCATCTCACTCCTGAGCCACGTGTACAAATTGTTTTCAAGAGTCATTACGAACCGACTCGCGCGCAAGCTAGACGACTTCCAGCCGCCCGAACAAGCCGGTTTCCGAAAAGGTTATAGTACCATAGACCACATCCACACGCTACGCCAGATTATACAGAAGACCGAGGAGTATAATCGGCCTCTGTGTCTAGCGTTTGTGGACTATGAGAAAGCCTTTGATTCTGTCGAAACTTGGGCAGTGCTGCAGTCCCTTCAGAGGTGCCAAATTGACTATCGATATATCGAAGTGCTGAAGTGTTTGTATAAAGACGCTACTATGTCAGTCCGCATCCAGGATAAGAGTACGAAACCGATCCAGCTGCAGAAAGGCGTGAGACAGGGAGACGTTATCTCTCCGAAACTGTTCACCACTGCGCTGGAAGATGTCTTCAAGCTCTTAGACTGGACCGGACTCGGCATCAACATCAATGGCGAATACATCACTCACCTTCGATTCGCAGATGATATCGTAGTCATGGCAGAATCCCTGGAGGACCTTAGCACCATGCTCAATGACCTCAGCAAGGTCTCCCAACTAGTAGGGCTGCAAATGAACATGGACAAGACGAAAATCATGTCTAATGCCCATGTCATTTCTGTACCGGTCCTGGTTGGGAATGCGATTCTCGAAGTTGTCGATCACTATGTTTACCTAGGACAAACAGTTCAATTAGGTAGATCCAATTTCGAGAAAGAGGTCAGCCGACGAATCCAACTCGGCTGGGCAGCGTTCGGGAAACTTAGGAGGATCTTCTCGTCTAATATTCCGCAGTGTCTGAAAACAAAGGTTTATAACCAGTGTGTGTTACCAGCGATGACTTACGGCACTGAAACGTGGTCTCTAAATGTCGGCCTCATAACAAGGCTCAAAGTCGCTCAGCGTGCTATGGAGAGGGCTATGCTCGGTATTTCTCTACGTGATAAAATCCGAAATACGGAAATCCGTAGAAGAACGGGTGTAACCGACATAGCCCTAAGGATTAGCACGTTGAAGTGGCAATGGGCAGGCCACATCGCTCGACGAACCGACAACCGTTGGGGAAAAAAGGTTCTCGAGTGGCGACCACGAATCGGACGACGCAGCGTAGGACGACCCCCCACTCGGTGGACTGATGACCTCATCAAGGTCGCAGGAAACCGCTGGATGCAGGTGGCACAGGACCGTTATAGATGGCATTCTCGTGGGGAGGCCTATGTCCAACAGTGGACGTTTACAGGCTGATGGATGTCTATAGATAAAATCTAGCTAGATCGATATATCGATCCAGAAACCTCCTGCGTACATATTTTCATGGAAAGCGCTGGTGTCGTTGTCGACATTTTGAATATAAAGAAAAGTCGTTTAAAGATCCACCTAGATAGATCAATTTTACAAATTTTCTATCGCTAGTTGAATGTTATATCAATTACATATTATACTTTAATCGAGCAATTGACTTTTGAAACTTCATACGTGAGGCCTTGGAGATTCTGATTCACTGCATTTTTAAGTGACGAAAAGTTTAAGAGGAAGCTTGAGGTCTTTTCTCTTGAAAATGAAAAGAGTGATATACGTATCGCATCGCTCTTCTTTAAGAATTTTATGTAAATAAATAAATGATAAACACAATATATACTACACAAAAGTAATTGAATAATAATTATTTTTTCTGTGTAATACAAAAGTTAAAGGGAAGACCACAGAAAAGATGGATGGACTGCGTCGAGCATGACATGGATAGATAGACAGTGATCACATAGATGATGTCAGATATGTTTGTGTGGCAGGAGAAGACATATTTTGTCGACTCCATATATTATATATACAAGAGCAGAGTGATGGTGATAATGACAAAAGTTTCACTTCTATTGTTTTTTGGGACTAATATCCAACGTCAGACTCCCGCTACTGTGACTCACTATACACAATGATGTCCATAAATTATATTAAGCTTTCTGTAGGTTATGGGAAAGGTTTTGGAAACCAGCAACAATGTTAATTAGAAATAGAAAACTTTGAGAAGATCTACAAATTCTGCCTCACAGTCCTCTAATGATTTGAATGTATTTATTTTACAAGTTTTCTGTACAGATTGGAGTTTTTGTGACTAATTAATTTATTTTAATATCAGAATTTATAGAGTTACAACACACGTTCAGTTTAAATTTAAATATTGCATTTATTATAATTTAGATATTTAGTAGTTTAGGGCGACACTGTCCCACAGCGGGCCATGGCGGTCAGGGCCATACGCGGATACCGCACGGTGGCGACGGAGGCAGCATGCCTGTTGGCCGGAACACCCCCGTGGGACTTGGAGGCGGAGATGCTCGCCGGACTGTACCGGCGGGTGTCAGCGACGCGGGCAGGGGGCGGCACCGTCTCGCTTAGTGAGATGGCTGCTTGGCGGGGCGACGGCCGCCGTGACGTTATTGCTCGTTGGGCAATCCGGCTGGAAAGGCCTCGGTTCGGTGTTCGGACCATCGAGGCCTTCCGGCCAGTGCTGATGGAGTGGTTGGGTCGACAGCACGGGGTCCTTTCCTTCCGACTGGTGCAGGTCTTGACGGGGCATGGTTGCTTCGGCAAGTACCTGCACACGGTCGTGAGGAGGGAGAGGACACCGTCCTGCCACCACTGCGATTGCGACGAGGACACGGCGCAGCACACGCTCGAGGTCTGTGTAGCCTGGGCAGAGCAGCGCCGTGAACTCGTCGCGATCATCAGTGCCGACCTGGCGCTGCCGACCATCGCTAAGGCGATGCTAGACAGCGTCAGGAACTGGGACGCGGTCGCCGCCTTCTTGTTGTTGTTCTTGTGTTGTTGTCTCGCGGAAGGAGGCGGCGGGGCGACGCCGAGAGGAAATCCTCTTCGGTGAGACGCTCCGTCGCCGGCGCCTGGGGCGGCGGAGGCGCGAGTATCTGCGCCTAATGCCGCCCTAGCCGAGGCCGCGGGTGACTGGACCGGGGAATAGTCCTTCACCCGCAGGGAGGCTGACCGCGTGAGGGCGACGCCCCGGCAGTTAGCTGGGGCGTTGACGGGGGATGGTACCCGAAAGTGTAACCCGCCGGGCTGGCCACGGAAGGCAAGGAAGCGGTACCAGTGGCCGGCCCAATGGCGATGGGGAGGGAATACGGTGGGTTATGGGGCCACGCGCTGCCCTTCCGTCGCCCCGGACGGTACGGGCGACGTGTGACCGGGCCATAGCCTACCAAAAAAAAAAAAAAAAAAAGGGCGACACTGTTGATAGTTTTCTGTCTACAACCACGGGCTGATCCGTCCGGGACAGTAGCAGTATCACACTATCGCAGAAAATAGACGTCTGAGTAGTGTCAATGTGCTCTTGCGTTTGGTTCGATGAGCGAGAGGAAGAAAACTTTTTGGATAGGTTTTCATTAGTAATGAGTGGCCTAGCTACACCTTTGGTATTGCAAGCGTCCATGAGCGGCACTAACACTTAACATCTGATGGCTTACTTATTTGCCACTAAAACAATAAAGAAAAAGGAAACGCAATCAATTTTATCAGAAACCAATTAAAATATATGAAACAAATTAATCCAATTACTTTATTGTAACAAGCAATTACTAAAACCTCAGTTGAAACGCAAGCGTTGTTCGTACAACTTCTTCAATGGACAATATAAAGAATATTATAACATTATGGATTGTAAGTAAATACAAGATGTATTTATATTTCTTTCATTTACTTTAGCTTATAATTTAAAACCAACGTGAGCCTGCTTATCATTCATAATTCTCATACTATTATCCCAATTACTTGGGGTCGATACAATATGTACTCTTATTTCATAGTACATATTGTAAATGTTATTGGCTATAGTTTTATGACCGGCCGCCTGCCAGACGTCAACCCTCCTTGGGAATGTAATTGTTGACCAAACGGCATCAGATGGAGTTGGCCCAGGTCGTTATAAACAACGTGAGCCTGCAATTGTCTTTAAATGCAATGTGCAAACTATGATTATAACCGTTCTTTGTCATGATAGTTTAATATCATTTTAAGACGAGAATCTGTAAATATATTAAATCTGTGTTTATTTTTACTTGCACGTGTATTACACACGTGAACTTTTCTTTTGTTCTAATTCTTGTATTAACCCATAGCATAGCATAACGTCCGAAAAATCGGAAGCAATATAATTGGCCATTTGAATAATAAAACTAATCATATTTGACAGAAATTTGTTTCCGAACGAAAGTTAAATACATGTTTTTGTATCTGACAACATCGCGTGCACATAAATATAAAAATAAATTGTCAATTGTTCCTTTTCTCAAAATGGCGGAGCAAAGTCGCAGCTGCGTGAAAAAGTGGTAAGCATTATTTAATTTTTCTTGTATTTTTTTATAGATAGTAAAAATAAAGCTAGTTCTGTTTATTCAAATATTATCTAGCTACGTAAATAATACTTCTTTTGCTTATGAATATTGCTACTTTGCATCTTATCAGTGAGATTTGAATGCTGTCCGATATATCGGACGCTATACATGGCGGGCACTAAGATGTGGTTTTCTTGTAGCTTTTTACAGCATGAAGGTGCATGAAATTTTGTCGGTTTGGAATACGAAAATGATAGTGACACTGGAGAAAACCTTATTTATGTAGAACCACCGGTACCACGGAGTGAATAGGCTACGGATAAGGACAGTGATGCTTCAGACGATGAACATGGTGCCAATCTAAACCACTTGGGCCGCGACTTGCTTCAAAGTAGATGTGAGTTACAACGTTTACGACCAACGAGAGATGATGCGTCATCAACCATCCCATCAACTAATGCGAATGAACCACTATTGCCGTCTTCATTATCAAGTGAAGAAAGCGACGATGAAGATAACGAGCCCCTTTCTTCTCTACAACCACGCAAGATCCCGCCAAATAAAGGTTAAGCTAAGAAGAAAAGGACGACGCTATGGAAAAAACAGTTACCTGACTTTACATGCCCAGAATTTAGATCACAACCAACTTCCCAAGAAAGTAATGATTGCAAAGATCCCTTGGAGTACTTCAAGCTCTATTTCCACAAAGATTTAGTAAAACACATTGTGTAGCAAACAAATCTATACGCAGGTCAGAAAAACAAATCTTTGATGATAACAGAAGACGAAATTTACGTTGTCATCGGTGCGATGTTGCTGTCAGGCTGTTCCAAGTTACCAAATAAAAGGCTTTACTTCTCTCGAGACAATGATGTGCCCAAGATCCTCGCAGAAAACATTAGATGCAACAGATTTGAAGCGATACTTCAACATTTGCATTTGAATGATAATACACAGTTATCGGCTTCTTCTGACAGGCTGTATAAGTTGCGTCCGCTGCTAGATAGCTTGGGTGAATCTTTTCAAAAGCACTATGATCTAAACGAGCATTACAGTGTAGATGAAAGTATGATACCGTACTATGGCAAACACTATGCTAAACAATTTATAAGAGTGAAGCCTATTAGATTTGGCTTCAAAAATTGGGCTATGTGTGCCAGCACTGGATATATGGTGGCGTTCAATATCTACACCGGAAAATCTGCTGAAAAGAAAGATTTTGGGTTAGGGGGAGATATAGTTCTAAACCTCACAGAGCTACCAAAGCTGCCAGCCCGTAATAGCGTCAAAATATACTTCGACAACTTTTTTACATCGTTGTCATTGCTGAGGCATCTGAGACAGTTGCGCTACTACGCGACAATAAGGGCCAATCGTGTTGAAAACTGTCCAATAAAAGATGTAAACCAGTTCAAACGAGAAGAACGTGGCTATAGCGAGTACCGGATGTCAGAAGATGTGTTTCTCTGTCGCTGGAACGATAATGACGCTGTCACAGTGGCAACTAATTTTGAAAACTGGGAGTTGACATCGGCCACACGCTGGTCCAATGAAAAGAAGGCCAAAGTTGCAAACTCCCAACCTTCACTGATAGCAAGCTACAATAAGCACATGGGTGGTGTAGATAAATGTGATCAAGCTGTAGCGAACCTTCATACAAGAATGCGTATTAGAAAATGGTGGTGGCCAATTTTTGCCTACTTTCTAGATGTATCCATTGTGAACAGTTAGCTACATGCGAGAAAAAATGGATGTAATAAAGAGACGGAATCCCTATTTGCATTTAGAAGGTATGTTGCTCGCAGCTTGCTGACAACACATGGAACTCCACCTCATCAAGAACAAAAGCCAACCTTTATCCAACACCCGGTGTGATGGTAAAGGTCACTGGATTGTACCCATAAGCACAGAACGCCGGTGTGCAAATAAATGCCGAGGAAAGGCTAAATTCATATGTGTGAAATGTGACATAGGACTTCACCCTAAGTGCTTTATGGACTACCATATTCAATAATATATTTGTGTAAGACGTTATAATAAACTTTGCTACTATTCCTCTGTTTTATTTATATCACATAAGGCTTCTATATAGGAATGCATTGGTACGCTATGCATAGCGTCCGATATATCGGACGGGTCATAAAATTGAAACTATAAGTAAATGTTCTATGTTCAGCTTATCATGTCTTCCATGTAACCCCAATTGACCATTATATACATAAAACCTTTATTTACTTCATTAACAAACTTTATGCTGTAATCTATACATATAATAAAAATGTAACGGATCGCTGTCTGTACATGACAGATATATGAGAAAAAATATTATTGTGACCTTTATCAACACTAATAGAACCCAAAACGATGTTTTTTTAAATTTTTGTCTGTTTATCTGTTTGTCTGTGTGTTTGTGCACGCTAATCTCAGGAACAGCTTATCCGATTTAGACGCGGTTTTCACTAATATATTGTGGTAAGCTTCACTTAACATTTAGGCATTTTATTTCATGTCAATTAATTTATAAATAAAAAAGTTATGGCAATTTAAAAAATGTTCGGAGAAAAAATCTTTATCGATTCTTTTCAAATTACGTACAAATATTCTTCAGTAAAAATAAATAAACAAGTGTTTCAGCATTTGTTGATTTTCGCCCTCTGGGGGCGTAAATTAGGCCTGCAAAGCGGGTTGGACGACTCATTAAATCATTAGCGCCAAGCCGATATTATTGAAGCTGGCAACTTGAAATGTTGACAGTGATTTCTTTATATGACGTAGAGATTTACTAAGAAAGGATTTTACGAAATTATACCCCTAATCAACCTCGCACCAGTGCCGGCGTGAGAGCTCACACAATACACATAGTAGACGGCAATAGGTTCTTGCCTAATGGTTTAAGATACAGGTTAAGTTTAGCTTCAAAAATGTTCACTTTACAACTCAAATAATAAATCATATCTAACGAGGTCGCAACTCTGCTGGTGAGACAAAACAGTCAAATAAAGGGTGGCGATAATTATATTTTTATCCCATGTCATATCGTAAATAATATATTAATGGCAATATAATTTGTAGAATGAATAGAACTTTGAACCACCTTTTTCTTTAGTGACCGGCTGTGGTATATAGACACACACGCGCCGTACACGTACATCTACGTTGTGCGGGCGGGCCACCGCAACCGGGTATCATCTCGAGTCGAAGCCCTCATGCAGTGAACCTCAATACAGGTACTTACGCTTGCGCCGCCCAAAGCACCGACGGTAGAGCGTGTCAACCTAGAGTATTTTCTCTCGGACCCACCCTATTGCCTAATTCCGTTAGACAACTAACTCGCAGAAGGCGCCGACCGCATCCCAGTTTCTGACGCTGTTGATTATCGTCCTAGCGACAAACCTTCAACACCTTGCATTGCTTTTTCTATTTAACTCTGTTAGAGATGACTTCTACGTGGACGAAGTCGCAGGCAAAAGCTAGTATTAAAAATAAGTAAAGAAGTTTTTCAATGTTTTTAAAAAATATGGGGTATATTTTTAACGGGGACTAAACTAGAGGTTATAGTTGTATGAAAATTGACACTTTTGGAATTAAATTTATAGAACTTAGTACGGACTTTTGGCGGGCATCTAAAACGTCATGTGGTGCTCTTGTATTATATTCGATATCTTAGTGTTTTAACGTGTTATATTAGATAATTTTTATGGTATTTTATGTAATATGATGTGACAGAACAGCTGGGATGTAGTGAATATCATATAAAAGTGCTTTACAACGTTTTCGTTTTCCATCAAAATTCCTACAAGATACCATTAACAGTGTCATCATAGCACTGTTGAGGGCGACAATTCGACTGACTGACAGACAATGACTAACCTGAAGAGATTAAGAACGTGAAAATAATTATAACTCGACACTGGCAAAAATGGCTCGAATAAGTAGCTGATTGCCAATATATAAAAAGAAGAAGAAGAAGAACTTAGTACATCGATGCTTAAGTATAAATAAAATCATAAGGATGGTTGACGTTAGGCAGGCGGCTGGTCATAAAGCTATTGCCAATAACTTTTGCAATATGTAGGAAGAGGAGTACATATTGCGTACACCCCGAATAATTGGTAATAGTAGTGATATAAAAAAATAAATTAAACTTATAATTAGTTAAAAAAAAACATAAAATTAAGAACAATCTATTATTAAAATAATAGTGTTATATTATTGGAACGAAGTTCCTTATCGCGCGTTGTGAAAGGGGGCTAGACGGAAAAAATTCTTACGAAAAGTTGTCACGACACTTTTTGCTATAGTAAGCTATTGTAAGCTGTGCGGCGTCGCTCGTCGGCTCTCTTATAGAAAGCAAGCCAGATATTTTCATTTCTATTTCGCATTGAACAGTGTGGTGTCGCGACGATTTTTTTTATAGATAGAGTGATTCAAGAGGAAGGTTTATATGTATAATATATGCATAATGTACTAGAGAAACACTGATAATTTTAGAGGTTTCTAATGTGATGTCGTAAATAAACACATTATTTTGCGCTTACATTGCAAACGCTGGCTGTACCCTACGAAATAGATCAAAATAAAGTACTACAGTATTATACAGCTTAAAAAGGCCTACAAAAAAGTCCGCGATGGTATATATCTATCTCTTAAGGATAACATACTATATCCATTTTAATACTTTAAAAAATGTTCTATTATAAAACGGTAATTGAAAAGCTATTTACACAAATACTGTATTAATCCTTATCATTTTAAATACATTAGTTGGCTTGAGCATTTCATGAAGATATTTTTTTTCCTTCAGACCATGCAAATTAAATCAATACCTTAAGAGATTATAACAAAATCAAAATAATGCGCAACGAAATTATTTTCGCCCGTGACCGGGCCGCGTGGCCGGCTCGCGTTCGAGCTCGGGGCCGAAAAGTTTTGGTAGTCTAGTGGAATTGTATATCCTATTATTAATATTATAAACGTGAAAGTTTGTAATAATGTATGGATGTGAACATGTTTGTTGCTCTTTCACGTAAAAACTACTGAATGGATTTTGATGAAATTTATAGTAATATAGCTTGCACATCAGAATAACACATAGGCTATAATTTATAAAGATATTTTGCAAATTGGCTAAAATATAACTATAAAAATCGCTTAAGGCAGAAAAAAATTATATAATTAAAATAGAACTTCGTTCCATCCGGGTGTCCCTTGACACCTCCGGTTTTTTTTTATTTTACTTATTATTTCTTTATTAAATTAAGATATTATATTAATTAATTTTTTACCATTCAAACAACTAGCCATATTTTAATACTAGCTTCTGCCCGCGACTTCGTCCGCGTGGAATGGTTACTTTGGGCTAACGTTAACTTCAACTCGCGAATTCATTTACGTAAAAGGTGGAAATATTTTTAAATAATACATACGTTAAAGCTGTTTTAGGTACCTACATGACCCTTTTATTAGTAATAGTAGAACATTTAACCTTAAGTAAAATAATAATAATAATAATAATCTTTATTGAAAACTAAATACCTACATATATTGACAGTTGACATAGATGTCTTTGCCTCTTGAATTAGGTAATACCTGTGTTTCAAGAGACAGTTCCTTCCCGAAATACCTACATAAATCTTGAACATCAAATTATTTTACAGTAACATACATTATAAATAATGAATATATATATCTTACGTAATAAAGACTAATGATAAAGAAATCTATAATAAATGAATGAGTGAGAATTAACGTGTTAGTGAGCGCGCTCACACGTTCTGTGTGTGTGTGTGTGTGCGTGTGTATGGGTGTGTTGTGCGTTTGTTTGTGTGTGTGTTTGTGTGGTGTGCGTGTGTTTGTGTGTGTGTGCGTGTGTGTATGTGTGTGTGTGTTTCTTTTTTTTTGTATGTATTTGTAGTTACGCGAAATAAGTATTTAAAAGTGATTCAAGTTTGACGTAATCCATATAATGCAATGTAGTACCATATAAAGTAATGCAAGTAAAAGTATTGGGTCTTACCTATACTTTCTATAGATATATTCAATGTATGTATATTATACATACATACATACACTTACGCCTATTTACGATTACACATACTTTTAATGTGTATGAAATCGCCGTGTGGTAGCGGCTATGAATACTACCAATCCTCACTTTGCTTGTGGATGTCGTAAAAGATGACTAAGAGCCTTATAACGACTTGGGCCAACTCCATCTGATGCCGTTTGGTCAACAATTACATTCCCAATTAGGGTTGACGTCTGGCAGGCGGCCGGTCATAAAACTATTGCCAATAACTTTTATAATATGTACTATGAATGAAGAGTACTTATTGTATCGACCCCAAGTAATTGGGATAAGAGTAGGAGAATGATGATGATGATGACCTCTCGTGAACAAATCGCCAATTTGGTCCAGAAAAGGTCTTCCCCTTCTATTCGTCCCATTCACGATTGCTTTATATGTTTGCTTCGTCAACCTCTGCCCACTCATTATTTCTTCCACTTCGTGTCTAACCCACCTCAGCATACCAGCGCTCTTTTATAACATTATACCTAATTTTATCTTTCATACTTACATCACACACAGCTTACGAAGAGCTGTCAGCTCTACAGCATTTATTCTATTTTCATGTCTTCCCCGCCAAATCTAACTTACACTGCCATACATGAGGGCAGGCACTAATACTTCCTATACTTATTATTATTATTTAGGATGTGTAAAGCCGACGGAAGGTCATGAGAAGAAAACAAAACTAAAAATGTAGTGTGTGCAGAAGTACTTTGAAATAACATTAGTTTGAGTTTTTTTTTAATATAAGATTATAAGATCCAGTATTTTTATCGTAAATGCGCGCCCAGTACTTGATCATTATTTTGCTGCGATGTTATTTTTAAACTGCGATATTTCCTAAGATATTCATTGAAATCAAATAATGTAAAGAGCAATTTTGTTTTAAATTAAATACTTGTGATGAATAACTCATTTATTTGGATAAGGATTAATATAATGTTTATAAAAACACCTTCGAAAATATCACATTATTTTAAAACAAATTTGATTAGCATAAAAAAGGTTATAGTGAGCCAATCTTAAAAGATAAACATATGCTGTCGTGGACTTTTATTTAGAACTTTGAAAGGGGAACAATTATGTAGTACATAATTTTTGCGCAACTTTAACCGTTTACGCAGCGGAAGCTCTCAAAAGGAAACATAAACCCGATTTTTACACATTCATCATTGTTGCTCTGCTCCTATTGGTCGCAGCGTAATGTTATATAGCCTAAAGCCTTCCTCTATAAATGGACTATCCAACAAAAAAAGAATTTTTCAAATCGGACCAGTAGTTCCTGAGATTAGCGCGTTTAAACAAACAAACAAACAAACTCTTCCGCTTTATAATATTAGTATAGATATCCACACGGGCGAAGCCGTGGGCAACAGCTAGTGGCTTAATAAATGATTTGTCTTAGATAAAATTATTTACATTTGAATCAAATAAAAACATTATGAATTAGCTTCAGTGTGATACTCTTCGAACCTAAATAAATTTCTATTTTGAAAATATATCTAATACTAAACAAATTTATGACTGGACTAAACTAAAAGTCCCGAGTTACAAACGGCTCCTGATTACGTGTTAAGTAATAAAGCAGCCACTATATCTCCTTCAACGATATTAGAATGTAGGGAAAGATTCGAATAATAGTTAAGTGATAATATTTTTTTACAGATATTCATAATATACGACACTACGGAAGCAAACAGTGAAGTTTCCTCATTTCAATTGGTAAGCATAACTTCTAAACGATTTCACAAACTTTGTAAATTATTGAGTTTTAGCTTATAACGTGCAAGATTATATATATATATAATAAAAATATATAATAACTTGTTTTATGAATTTGAAATAAAACTACTTTTACGGATTCTATCGCGTTTGTTGATTTTTAATTTCCCGACGTTTCGAACACTTTACAGTGATCATGGTCACGGGAGGACCATTATCACTGTAAAGTGATCAGTCCTCAAATGTGTATTACTCGCGTAAACTTTAGAAGTCATTATTGTTTTATGAACGAAAAATGATTGTTACACGTGGTATTTGAACTTATATCTACTGGAAATATGCTCCAATCGTTTTTGCAATTAGACGAATGTGCGACTTAAGTATGATAACCAAATTTTATTTCGAACTTCCAGTAATGTTTCTTCCAGTAATATGTGTTCAACACCGGTCGCTACAAATGTTTATAAAACAAGGGTTTAATTTCTTTTAGTGTTTAAACAAAATAATAATCTTTACACACCTAGTGTTAAAATATATATATAAAATATTAATTACTTGTCCAAAGTGATTGAGTGATTCATCAACGCATAGCCCTTTTTTTTATTACTATCTTTTAGATGTTAGCCGCAGATGGCTATCACGCTTAACCCTGACTATGTGTGAGCGCTGAGGGCTCTCAACCCGGCGAAAAGGCTTTAAACGACATCGCACAAGGGCTCTCCCTGTAGAGAACGGACCTCGCCTTGGGGTGTCGTTGATAACAAAGTGGGCGTGCCCACGTTTGGATTAATGACTATTTTGCGTCGCGTCTTTCGTCCCCGGCGGCGAGAGCGAAAGCGCGGATATTTATATGTTATGGTCGCGTGAGCCGTGTATGCTCCTTCTTGAACGATCGTGATAGAATCGTCAGTCCGTCAGTAAATGTCGAGGACGTTGGATCGCGGATATTTTTGATGGGCTGTAGACCACTATTCGAGGTCGATGTATAGGTCGACGCATAGCCCAAGGTTACGTCCTAATTGACAAGTCATTCTACGACAAAATCGGTAGTTCGCATTGCCGTGCAACAAAACTACTTTAGTCGGTCGTACAACAATATCATTGTGTCCAAACTGCAGTGTTGTCAGTCGTCAAGATACGATATCTATCAAAGGCTGATGGTGCTTTACTTAAGTGAAAATTGTTATTTAAAATATTTATTAGCGGAAAAGCAAAATAAGATCTGAAATTTGGCGAATTTCACCACGTGTAGGTACTGTCCGCTATGATGAAACAACAATTTATTTTACCAGTAGGTACACTAGAATCAAGACAGATACATTTGATTATATTCTTGAAGTATAAAGAGTGAAATGTACACACTAAATTACAAATTTTAAGAAACCCACTACTATAGACAAAATACTAATTTACTGATCTACCAAACACTTTAGTTTTGTTAAAAACTAATAAAACAGCGTAGATATCTACGCAATATGACCATACATACATACATAGCTTCACGCCTGTTTCCCAGAGGGGTAGGCGGAGACTACGGATTGCCACAAACCACGATCCTGGCATACTTCCATCGCTTCATTCACACTCATAACAGTCTTCATGCATACTCTACGATTACGCATACTCTTAATATGACCTCTCGTCAATACATCGCTAATTTGATCCAGAAAATTATGACGATGTCTTCCCCTTGTATTCGTCCCACTCACGCTTGCTTTATATATTTTCTTCGTCAACCTCTCTTCACTCATTCTTTCTAAGTGTCCAAACCACCTCAGCATACTCTTTTTGATCTTTGTCACTACTTCTTCATTCACACCACAGCGCTCTCTTATAACACTATTCCTAATTTTATCTTTCAGGCTCACATCACACATACTACGAAGAGCTCTCATCTCTACAGCATTTATTCTACTTTCATGTCTTCTCTGCCAAATCCAACTTTCACTACCATACATAAGGGTAGGTACTAATACTCCCTTATGCACAGCTAGACGTGCCTTTTTGGACACATTTCTGCTTCTCATAAAGGTGTACAGTGCCCCATTCACCCTATTACCAGCATTTACTCTTCTTTCAACATCATTATCATTTTTACTATCTCGAGTAAATAATACACCCAAATACAAAAATTCTTTCACCTGTTCCAGTTCCTCACCATTTATACTAATTTTACATTCCGTCATACATTTATCCTTTTCAAAAACCATTATTTTCGTCTTACGTACATTTACTTTCATGCCTTTTCTGTCAAAAGCTTCATGCATAGTAGTTACCATCGCCTGTAAGTCCTCAGCCGACGATGCAAGTAATACCTGATCATCGGCATAAAGAAGACATTTGATAAGTAACTCATTCATTCTTAAACCACAATCATTATCTTTCAGATCTTTCAGACAACTATCCATGAATAGGTTAAACAGCCACGGTGATGCTACACATCCCTGTCTAACACCTTTATCAATATTAAACCATTCCGTGTAGGATCCGTTTATTCTTACGCACGCCCTAGAGTCCTTATAAATGGATTTCAGAGCGTGAATAAGATGGCTGTCCACCCCATACATAGACAGTACCGACCACAGTTCATTCCTCCTCACTTTGTCATAAGCCTTCTCCAAATCAATAAATGCGCAAAAGATTTTCTGACCTTTAGCCAAAAATTTCTGCGTCATGCATGTCAAGGAGAAGACTTGATCCGTACAACCCATACCTTTTCGAAAACCCGCTTGTGCATCCCATATTTTCTTGTCAGTTACTTTCACTACTCTTTCAATCAATACTTTCGCATACAGTTTGCCGACAATGCTAAGGAGGCTTATGCCCCTGTAGTTTGCACAATCTTGCTGGGAACCTTTCCCTTTGTATAGAGGTACAATAACTGCCTTACACCAGTCGTCAGGTACTTGGCCATTAGTCCAACAGAGATTGAAGAGCTGGTATAGCATGTTAGCTATGATATCTTGTCCAGCCGTCAGCATTTCAACTGTAATCCTATCGTATCCTGCAGATTTACCCACTTCATACCTTTCAGCGCGTTCATAATTTCCACCATAGTTATACCTTCTCTATCCTCAAGATCTCTTTCACTCTCGGATGACAGGTCTTGTGACTCTTCTCTTTCAAATAAGCTCTCAAAGTATTCCTTCCATCTCTTTAGTACACATTCTTCTCTATTCACTATCCTTCCATACTTATCCATGATCGAGGCAAGCTCTGTACTTTGAGCTTTACCTCGAGCTGATCTTATCGACTTCCAGAAAATCTTTAAGTTGGATTGATAATCCTGCGATAATCTTCTATCATACTCGTCTTTTTGATCCTCTTTCTTTCTTCCGACAATTTCTTTCACTACTCTTTTTCTTCTCTTGTACTCTTCTTTAGCGATATCTATATCATCATTCGTTGCCTTTTCCATTCTCTCATTGGCTCTGCTAGCAAGCCAATCTATCCAGGCTTTCTTCTTCTCACAAACTGCACTCTGCACATCTTTATCCCACCATACATTCTTCATCTCATTTACTTTCCTTCTTCTGGTCACGCCACATATTTCTATAGCAGTATTTATCACATTCTCTTTAAAAGTCTTCCATAATTCTTCCATATCACTAATATTAACCGAATCATACAACTTTTCTGTCAGTTTACTTTTGTACTTCTCTCTAACAATCTCATCTTGCAAATTTTCTACTTTTATTCTTTCTAGTACACTTGTCGGGTTATGTATCCGGTTTCGCCACATTTTTACGAGACCACTTATTCTAGTCATTACTAGAAAGTGGTCTGTATGGATACCAACACCGCGATACACCCTAGTGTCTAGAACTTTGCTTCTAAGTCTTTCATCTACTATTATAAAGTCAATCATACTCTTTCTTACATTCTTTGCTTCACGTGTATGCATATGGATCTTTTTGTGTTCAAACATAGTATTTGTAATACAAAGATTCCATTCCAAGCACACCTCTAGTAAACTTTGACCATTTTCATTCACACTTTCATCACCAAACCTTCCTAAAACCTTTTCAAATCCTTTTCGACCTATTCCTACCCATCCATTAAAATCACCTAGCAAAATCAACCTTTCATTCAACTGACATAATCTCAAAACATCTCTTAGTTCTTCCCAAAATTTCTCTCTCGCATCCTGTTCAGATTTATTTTTAGTCAAACCCGTGTTTACTGGAGCATATACTCCTACAACAAAAATACGGGTCAGACCCACTTTCATTCTTAACCATACTAATCTAGCATTCACACAATCATACTCTTTAACACATTGAGCCATTCGAGCAGAGAGAAGGAGACCAACTCCTTGGCAGGCTCTAGTAGTCATTGATACTCCAGACCAGTATGCCGTGTAAGGTCCATGA
Source organism: Lymantria monacha (assembly GCA_905163515.2). Taxonomy (NCBI): domain Eukaryota; kingdom Metazoa; phylum Arthropoda; class Insecta; order Lepidoptera; family Erebidae; genus Lymantria; species Lymantria monacha. The sequence goes on from LR991104.1 coordinate 5,519,133, forward strand.
CTAGTTACCTCACATCCCTTTCGCTTTGTCTCATTCATACAAAGAATGTCAATCTTTTTATCATCCATCATTTGACATACCTCATTTAATTTATCTTTCATTCCTCCTCCTACATTTAGCGTGGCAAAGCGGCACTCCGTAGACCGCTTTTCGCCCTCATTGGGATCGAGACGTAGAAGGGTTGCGAGCCGCATCGCCGTCATTTGGAATTTTATTTCTTTTCATATAATCCATAGCGTTCCCACGAGTAGTAGGGTATTAAACGATCCACCCCCACAGAGCCCTTGTGTGGAGGCAAGGTGGAATCACCGCTGTGCCCTGTGACCACCAACTCATGCACCCTCCGTTTTTGACCAGCTTACCCTCTGGCCGCGAATCCCTCAGCACGGGTCGGTTTACACCTTAGATCGGGGGTTATATTTCGGAGTTTTCCTTCTCCTAGATGAGTTGCAGCGCAATGCTTACGAGGCCCATCTCCCCAGGTTATATTTCGGAGTTTTCCTTCTCCTAGATAGGTTGCAGCCCAATGCTAACGAGGCCTATCTCCTCGGGTTATATTTCGGCGTTTTCCTTCTCCTAGATAGATTGCAGACCAATGCTAACGAGGCCTATCTCCCCGAATATGACCATAACGGTACTTAATATAATAAACAATAAAGCAAGTAATAAGTCTTTTTTTAATGTTTGTTAACCATTTTTGTCAACCAAAATACGATATTTGAAGTTTTTGTCCCATTTTGTAAACGCAAAACACGTGTGCCCTGAACGACCGACACGACAAAATAGAACCAGTTTGAAATTCAAAGTTTGAATTTCAAACTCGCCGCTCCGTTTGTTGGTCGATTGGGCAACAAAAGTTGTGTCGTATTGCGACAGCCAATTAGGACATAGGGTAATTCGCTGCCACTATAGACTACAAGCCCATGGAAAAATTAACCTGTGAAATAAACCAACGTGAATAAGGCCGCTTGTCCACTGCCGCCGTCACCGGACCGTCACCGAGAATGAGATTATTTCGGGCCGAGTTTAAGATGACGTGACGGCGATGGTGTGTCCACCGCGCCGATATATCGGTGGCTCAGTTCTAGAGCTTTGTCATGCGTGGTAGTCGCCTTTTCCTTTTTAGTAGACATAAAACAAACTAGGAGCTCTATATTTTCAAAGTTGCGCTCCAAAAAGAAGCAAACTTCGCGTCTCGCATTTTTCCTTAAAATTTTATCTTTGGACACATCCTTTGTTTACATACATACATACACATACATATCATCACGCCATATCCCTTGCAGGGTAGGCAGAGAGAACAAAGTGCCAGAGAACTCTATCTCTGCATACTTCACTCGCTTCCTCAACATTCATAATTCTCTTCATACACGCTCGCCGGTTTCGGAGACTCTTGACTCCACCTTCCTTCAGTACATGACCGATCTGGTCTAGGTAGGTTAGTCTCGGTCTCCCTCGGTACCTACATCCTTCCACTTTCGCATTGTATATCTTCTTAACCAGGCGTTCGTTCGGCATTCTTTCCACATGTCCGAACCATCGGAGCATTCCCTTTCTCATCTTTACACCAATACTCTCTTTCATACCTACTCGCTCTCTTACGTCGTCGTTACGAATGCGGTCGGTCAGCCTAACTCCACAGATTTTCCGCAGAGATCGCATTTCGACCGCATTAATTTTACTATCATACTCTTTTCTGCATACCCAACTCTCGCTTCCATACAGTAATGTTGGGACAAGCACTGCGTTACGTATTGCTACACGTGCCTTCTGGCTGAGGTGGTGGCTGCCGAGAAGTTGCCCCAACGCTCCGTTCACTCTATTTCCCGCATTCACTCTTCGCTCTATATCAGTGGTGTACCTTCCATCTCGGCTAAATCCACAGCCAAGATATACAAATTCATCCACTTGCTCTAGTACATCATTACCTATTGTTACTCTTACATCTGTTCTGGTTTTATCTCTTTCAAAGACCATTATTTTGGTTTTGCTCACATTCACGCGTAGACCCCTTTTCTTACAATCTTCTGTCATTGTGTCGACTAGGGTCTGCAGGCCAGTCGCTGACTGTGCCAGCAGGACTGCATCATCTGCATAAAGCAGAGCAGTGACCACTGAGTCGCCCATCTGGACTCCCACATTCATATCGTTCAACCTTTGGAGACATTTATCCAGATATATGATAAACAGCCTGGCTGACAGAACGCACCCCTGCTTAACGCCGATATTGACGTCAAACCAAGGCGACATTCCATCATCCAGCCGCACACAGGCTCTACAGCCCATGTAACTGGACTGCACAGCCTGTAGCAGTTTACCGCTAATACCATACTCCGGTAAAATGTCCCAAAGTTCCTTTCGTACAACCGTGTCAAATGCTCTCTCCAGATCCACAAAACTGCAGAAAACCCTCTGACCTAGAGCCAGATGCTTCTCCACAATGTTGCGCAGAGAGAACACTTGATCCATGCATCCCCTTCTACTCCTGAAACCTCCTTGTGTCTCACACAGTAAACCATCGGACACCATCCTCATTCTCCTTTCAATAATTTTACCATACACTTTTGCTGCCAAACTGGTCAAGCTTATGGCTCTGTAATTTGCGCAGTCATAACGTGAACCCTTGTTTTTAAACAAAGGCACGATGACTGCGCTATTCCAGTCCCTGGGAACCATTCCCGAGCTCCAACATAAATTGAGGAGCAACAGGAACGCCTCCCAGACACAAGAGCCACCAAGCTGTAAAAATTAAAATTTTATAAAGAAATTGCTGAGAGAGGAGCAACTCATAACCATTCCGTATTATCATTTAGATAATCCGAAATGTTGTAATATACTTTTTTGCAAAATCTTTTTTTGGTAGCCTTTTTAAACTTATTTATGGGCATATCTCGTTTTTTTTTTTTTTCTTTTTTTTTTGTGTGTCTTAGTTCTTAGCCTCAGATGGCTATGACAACTTTACCCGGAATGTGGGTGAGCGCTGAGGGCTCTCAACCCGTGTCATATCTCGGATATCTTTAGGTAGTTTATTGTAAAAGCGTATACATTGCCTCATGAAACCTACTATTTTTTTGTAGGCGAGTATGATGTATAACTAAATTATCCTTATTCCTAGTATTCACGTGATGAATGTCACTATATTTATCAAATTTATCAATATTTTTTTTTACATATAATATGTTTTCGAATATAAATTGTGATACAACAGTTAGAATGTTTATTTCCTTAAATTTTTCGCGCAGTGACGCTTTTGGGCCTAAATTATAAATCGCGCGGACAGCCCGTTTTGGAGAACAAAGATGTTATTCAAATCTGCATCCCCAAAGTAGTATGCCATAGACATAAGACTGTGGAAGTATTTGATTTAGACACTTTTTTTACAAATTTTATGATAGACAAAACAAAAACCGGGTGAATGGCGCGGTGCGACGGTAGTGTGTGGACAAGAACAAATGTGTTTTGTATTACCGGCACATCGGCCCGTCATAAAACCGTGCCGAGTTCTAGCGGTCACGCCAAACTACTCGAAACATCGGCGGCCGGGAGGGCGGCTCTCGGGTGATGGGCGTGCGGTGGACACATGCCCATATAAAATGTATGTATTGCTAAATCGGCGCCGTCATCTCGTTCTCGTTGACGGTCCGGTGACGACGGCGGTGGACAAACGGCCTAACGTTTAGAAGGCTGTTACTATATCATAAAATAACTCTGAGCCCTATGCCGTCATTTCTGAGTGGTACAGGTGAGTAAATGGCATTTCTCTGGTGCAAGTGAGGCATTATGACTAATTATTAATGTACAACTTTTTTTATAGCTTATAGATGATTAAAAATAAATGTCGAAAAACCTATTGCCGTACTAAAGTGATGGTGCCGGAAGTTACTGCAAATTTATAATTCGCCAGTAATTGCAGAAGCAATATACTTAGGTCATTCGACCCCTGCGCTGAAAATATGCACGGCGTTCATGGGTATCACATAAAGTATCTGTATATATGTATACAAAAAGAATTACACGAATGCCGTACAGTAATAAATGACCTATATTACTTCCACAATTACCGGCGAATTAAAAATTTGCACCAACTTCGAGCACCAGCACTTTAGTACGGTAGATGTTATGACATTTATTTTTAATGATCTATAAGCTATAAAAAAAATCGTACTACTCACTTGTACCACTCAGAAATTACGGTATTCCGCTCAGAGTTATTTTATGATATAGCAACAGCCTTCTAAGCGTTATTCACGTTGGTTCATTTTACAGGTTAATTTTTTCACACAGTCACAGTTATATTTATAAGATATATCGTCAGATCACAGTCGCTGCTACTGGTATTCGGTTGTCACTGTTACAAGTTAGTTGTTAGAGTTCCTCGAATCCCTCAAGGCCCAGGATCTCCCCGTCAAAGAGGTCCACTCCATGGCTCGCGGTAGAGGCCGTATGGCCATGAACATGGTCCTCGTCTGCCTGACAAATACCCCTTTTTTTTTTTTTTTTTTGTGGTGGGCCATGGACGTCGCACCCCGCCAAATCGGTCCGGGGTGACGGAAGAGGCGGCGCGCAACCCCATTGACCCACCCTGCAAGCACCTCTTCTTCGCCATGCGAGCGGGCCACCGGTACCCGATCTTTGTCTTCGGTGGCCCGCTCGGCGGTATGCCCTCTCGGGCTCCTCTCCTGTTGACGCCCCGACAGATTTCGTCGTCGAGGCGTCGTCCTCACGCGGTGGCCTCGCGTCGGGTGACCGGACAATTCCCCGGTCCGATCACCCGAAGCCTCGGTTAGGGCGGCATCAGGCGCAGGTATTCGCGCCTGCGCCGCCCCGGCCGCGGGCGGCGGCCCGGGTCACGGGAATCCTCCCGGGCCCGTTCCGCCGCCTCCTTCTGCGAGATGACAGCCTCGCAGAAGGCGGCGACCGCGTCCCAATTCCTGACGCTGTCGACCATCGCCCTCGCGACAGCCGGCAGCGTCAGGTCGGCACCGATAATAGCGACGAGGTCGCGGCGCTGCCCGTCCCAGCCCGAGCATTCCTCGAGCGTATGTTGCGCCGTGTCCTCGTCACTAGCCTGACAAATACCCCAGAGGGTAAAGGCATCTACGGAGTCACCAAACTGTGTGGCCTTGCCGGGGTTTCGGTAGAGCCCCCATATTAATATTAGAAACTTCATTGGTGACAATGTTAATTTTTTTTTTTTTTTTTTTTCTTTTTTTTTTCTTATTGTAATTAATTATAATACTGTATGTTTCTTTGATGCAATAAATAAATAAATAAGATCGGCAACCTGGCGCAATGCCATAAATAGCAATTATATAGACACACTTCCAATAACTGCTTCGCCCGCCCGTGATGAGTGAAGTGCCTGGGTGATCACCACACCTCGGAGTGTGAACGGCCAAAGGACCACACACTCTGCACAGAGCCGCCCTCGTGCGTCCTGTGTGGAGAAGCAGGTCACCCGGCCAAGTATCGCGGCTGCCCAAGAGCCCCGCGAAGAACGCCCCCGCAAAAGCAGGGCGCGTTATTATAACTAGGCATTCGTGCCCGCTCCCATCCCCACACAAAACGCGTGGAATCGCCCCTTAGCTTTCACTAAGGAGGCCTTCCCCACCCTGCCACAAAGGCAGCCCAACTAGGCAGGTGACAGAATCAACATCCCCGCCAAACGTAGGGCAAAACAAGCCTACTGGAGGCCACCCTACACCCCTTATGGGTATCAAAGTCACCAAACCGACATCACCATCGCCGGTAAAGGTAGCAACCAACGCGCTCCTGCATTTAATATGCTTAATTATTTATAAAACCCGATTACGAATTACCCGGTTTTATAAATATTTAAGCATATTAAATGCTAAATTTCAGTAATTTAAATAACATCATAGTTTAACACCTTGGCTGCAGCAGGTAAAATCATTAACCTTCATCTGGTGCGGCGGCGTGTCGAAATGTGCCCCCCACAATATTTCCACCAGTGCGTGGTAGGTCTTTTTTGACCCACCAGCACTAACTTATATTTAAATGCTATAACTTTGCGAAAACATGGTGCATACAATTTTTTTTTTGTTCTGTTAGAATAACCTTGAAACCAACTTTCTTAGGTTCGATTCGACCCGGGATCTACCTAACAGGAAATGAGAAATAAACCAGAAAAAGCGGCAGGCCGATGTCGACCTGAACGGCACTAAAAAGTATCTTTAGTAGTGATGGGACAGACAAAAATAAAGGCATATCGAAAATAAATCAAAATTATTGTAAAACAAATGATTTTTTTTTTACTTATGTAGTATGCCTGTCTTCAAAGCATATGACGCAAAGCTTTTAGTTGCATTTCCTATAATATTTTTAACTTTTTCTTTGCCTTCAACCTTATTGAAGGTTCTCCTCAGTCTCTCTTAGCACCCTGCACAATTTCGCCGTTTATCGCACATGTCAAGGACGTGATCATTGTCTTTATTTAGGTTTTACTTGATTTTCTAAAATATTTGTTGTGATTGATGATGATAAATAATCATATAACTTACTGAAATTTAGCATTTAATATACTTGATTATTTATAAAAACTTGATTACGAGCGAAAAAAAAAGTATTGCCACATATGTGATCCCATAATACTACTCTATTTTTTTTTTATTGCTTGCCATCGTTGATTATATCGGATGAACGCTACTTCATATCAGTTAGATAGCACAACACTAAAGGGCACGGCGCGCGCCCTGTGCGGCATCGGGTCGCCAGTGGCCTGTTGGGACGGCGGGCTGAAGTAGGCCCACTGTCGCACTGAGTGGATGTTTTTCACCGTTAGTGCGTGGTAGGCTGAAAACGACCTGCCATGATATTTTGATGAGGTATATCTATAATTTTGACTACAAACTGAATATTGTCTCTGTCGAAATCTTAAAAATACTGAGATAATCATTACGCACCAGCGAGAGGGACATGATTTTCTTCGTCCGCACTGGCTGAAATACCGTGGCAGGCCGAAATGGGCCTGTTCCGCAGTGAACGTGTTAATACAATTCTAACTGCAAAATTTTGAAGTATTAAGCCTATACTAATGTGTAAACATTGTCGGGTAGATGGCATACCGTCACCTTTAATAGTTCACGGTGGTGGCAGCATGATTGGGCCGGAATCCCAATGGTTCGAATCCCGCTTGTGACATCATTTTTCGCTTAGGGTCGGGTAATCGGGTTTTATATGTAATATAGTTCGTAATGACAGGACTACCGGACGACTGGGGGGGACACTCATCTACTATAAGAAACCGCTGCACTGCACGCCTGTGGATCCGCCCCCTCTGGCTCACATTGAAGCATAGATGCTTCAATGTGAGCCAGAGGGGCTAGACATCATATAGATATGCTGTCTAGCCCTCACTGGCCATCAGCCAATTACATTAATTGCCGCCTATCTCTCCCCTAGGGGAGCAGATAATCACCTCATAGAGAGCGATCTCAAGGCTTTGTTTGACTTGGGCGGTGCCGTCATTATTGGCGGTGACCTTAACGCCAAGAATACCTCATGGAACTGTCTCAGTCCCAACAAGAGGGGCAAGGTTCTAGAGTTATACGCAGACAGATTAGGGTTTGACGTCATAGCGCCATTAGAGCCGACGCACTGCCCTCACATCGTCTCACATAAGCCAGACGTATTAGATATAGTACTACTCAAAAACATAAATTTACGTTTATGTTTAATAGAAGTACATCACGAATTAGACTCGGATCACCGTCCGGTGACTCTGGAATTCGCCTACCACCCACCTCAGGCCCCTCAGGCCAAAACAACGAAACGACAAGGCGACCACCGACTGGGGTCGACTGAAGAGAAATCTACAGACGACTTCATCGCTGCACCTTGATCAAATTCCGAAGGATATTAGGTCCAAGGAAGAGACCACCCAGGCGATCGATTCGTTCACTGAACACGTGCAGTCGTTAGTCGAGGCTGCTCGCGGTGAGTACCCGATACGAGTGATCGTAGAGGGCCCTTGTCGGCCGACGTACGTGAACTGTTCAAACAAAAGAACGCCGCGACCCGCACGTATAACCGATACCCTACGGAGGACAACCGCAAACGCCTACGGACTCTCCAAAGGAAGGTCAGATCCGAAATTAGTAACTTCAGACAGAGCAAATGGGACGCCACATTAGAAGAGCTAATGCCTTCGCACACAGCCTTCTGGTAGATTACCCGCTCCCTCAAAAAAGATATAGTGTCCACACTCCCTCCCCTTAATCGACCCAACCAACCGCCGGTATCATGGCCGACGACAAGTCGGAATGTCTGGCCGACAGTCTGGAACTTCAATGTACGCCGAGTATACTGTACGACCAATATGCAGTACACCACCACCACATCAACACCGAAGTAGTTCGTCGTAACAATTTATCGCGATCGCAAATAAACAACAACAATGATCAGCCTATCCCAGCAGTGTCCACCTACGAGGGCGGGTCGCTGGTCAAGGGTCTACAAGCTAGGAAAGCCCCAGGTTCAGACGGAATAACTAATAAAGTCATTAAATTATTCCCCGCCCACCTAATATTAATACTGTGTAGTATTTTTTACGGAACCCTCATTTATAACATCTTTCCCTCACAGTGGAAAGAGGCCGTAGTAATTGGAATCCACAAACCCGGCAAAAAACGTACCGAACCTAGTAGTTACCGCCCTATAAGCCTTCTGTTCTCAGTAGGCTTATAGGTAGGGTAACTTCTGTTTAGGCAAATTATAGGAATGAATAGTACTCAGTAGGCTACGTACATTCGCCGAGGCTAATGACCTCATCCCAGACGTGCAGTTTGGTTTTCGTTCACAACACAGCTGTGTTCAACAAGTTTATAGACTAGTCGAATATACCAGTAGCCAGTTCGTAAAGGGCAGGTATACTGGTGTATTAGTTCTGGACGTAACGAAGGCGTTCGATAAAGTATGGCATGAGGGCCTAATTTACAAATTATATACTTTAAAAATCCCCGAATATTTAATTGTACATGATCATAATCAATAGTAATAATCAATAGTACATGATGTCATCGCAGCTTTCGCTACAGGGTGGACGGAATGTTGTCGACCACCCACCCTCTCAAGGCCGGTGTTTCTCAGGGATCGGTCCTCACTCCGTGCCTCTTTACGCTATATACTAGCGATTTACCCCGGTTCACTCGCGTAGGTACATACGGCACTCTATGCCGACGATATCGCACTCTATTGTGCAGGTTATTCCCCGACAACCGTAGCTAAGACACTCCAGAAAGCGGTTACCACCCTTGCCAAATGGTATAGGAAATGGAGAATAGAAATAAATGCTGAGAAGAGTCAGGCGGTCATGTTCACTAAACAAACTGCCCGCATCTGCTCTCCGGACGACATCCTCTCCTCAGATTATTCGATAAGCCTGTCACTTGATGCAGGCAAGCCAAATATCTAGGAGTGACCCTCGACAATCGCCTCACCTTCGTACCACATATTAGCATCGCGCGCGCACCGCCTTTGTAATGGACCGCCTTCATTGCTTATTAAAAAAGAAATCAAAACTGTCCTTGAAAAGCAAGGTCAGACTATACACTGCCTGCATACAGCCTATCATGATCTATGCCAGCGTAGTGGTCGCACATGTTAGTCCGTCAAGGATCCGCAGGTTACAAACACTACAAAATCGGCTCATGCGACGAGCCACTGGGGCACTGTGGTTCATTCGAAATGTGGACCTTCACATCGACCTCGAATTGCCCACCATCAGGAATTACATGAAGCCGTGCTCCCAGAAGTTCATTGACTCTGCCATGACACACCCCAACCCCTTAGTGGTTGGGGCGGTTAGCTACGTTCCAACGAAAGTATCCGCGATCCGACGTTCTCGGCATTTACTGACGGACTCAGACGATTCAATCACGATCACTCAAGAAAGAGTATACACGGCCCGCGCGGCCATATCACGTAAATATCCGCGCTTCCACCTTCGCCGCCGGGGTCGGAAGACGCGACGCGAAAAAGTCATTAACTCAAACGTGAGCACGCTCACTTTGCTGTCAGCGACGACCCAAGCCGAGGTAGGTCCGTTCTCTACGGGGAGAGCCCTTGTGCAATGTCACTTCAAGTTTCTAGCCAATTTGTTTTAAGCCATCTGCGGCTAACAGCTAAAACACAGACACAAAAAAAAATAATGATGTCACAGCTATCCCTAGACCCTAATACTCCCTTCATAATTATTGGCTAGGTCCATACCAGGCAGAGTAACCTACGATATTAAGAGTGGGCAACCCACCACATCCTTACTGGCCCCATCTACACTTATCCCTTCCAAGTACGTGGTTTGAGATTACCAGCCTACCCAATTTCATTCATTTAATATTTCCATTGCACTAGGGCTGAGCACCACCTCTGCCCCAAAAAAATCCTATAACAGACTATCGCAGTGCCAACTGTACTGTCATTTCGTGTGCAACTGCTTGCATGTCAGTATCCCAGGCAGGGGCCGTCCAGATACTCGTTGAAAGGTTTTTGAAGGGGTTTTTTTTCAACGCTTTAAAGATAAACCTATTGACACAGGTTACCCCTCGAATAGATGCAGTGTATGCTCTTCCGAATAGGTTACCCTTTCAATACAACAGGGTAAGCCATTCCAGCCAAAGAAATTGAACATGCACACTTTACAATCGAAATTAGTTTATAAATTGCATAACCACGACCACACGTAACATTTTACCGATCCGGTATCTGTGCTGGTGTGTAGTCAGCATAAGATACATTAGAGGAGAGGGGAAAAACATTTTTTCCCAATTTCTAACCCTTTGATGGGGATAGCTGTCTATCTCCATCGAATATTCCGTCCGACAGATTAATATTTCTTTGAGGACAGAAGTTTGCACATGGCTACATAGGTTATCAAAATCTGATGCGCTCGAATATTTTTTTTAACTACTTTTTCTACTTTTTACAATTTCTTACATGCATCCAAAGAGTAAAGTTATTAAACTGAAAAAGAGTGGCAACTCGATGATAAAATATGCATGTATGGAAAGTGCTGCTGCCCAGAGTTTAAGCGGTGAACTAAAGTTAAAGTGATATATATATATATATATATATATATATATATATATATACATATCTACATGTGTATGTGTAATTATACAGAATATTCTTTTACTATGAGATATACCCTGAAATATAAAAAAAAACATATCGGCTGATATCGAAACAATAATAATATAAGTTTAACGATGAAAATTGATATAATTTTCAGAAAGTACATCAATAATCGAAAATAGATCGATGACAACAACTACCTACACTATGAATAAAAAATAACAATTCTCAGTTGTCAAACGTTTGACAGACGGGACAAAATGGCAGCAGCTAAGTTTGTACAACCAGTCTGTAGGCGGCGCGACGGTCAGTAAAAAAAAGTAATGTTTCAAGTGTGCCCCCCCAGCATGCATCACTGAAAGCGAAAACATCATATGAACTTTTTTCTTTTTAGCATCTAATCTTCGCGATCCAATAGTTCTTTAAATTGCTAGAGTAAAAACACATTTAGCATTCTGGCCTACTATTAGATAATAACTAAATTATTAATAAAAGATATATTCACTTTCAGCTCGCTCGGCTCTCCTTTCCTACAGTTGAAACGGTAAGTCTTTTATCACCACTTCTGTGATGACACTTGTTAATAACCAGTAGGTAATATTTTAGGAGTAAGACTAAAGATCCGTGTAGTGACGGAGAAATAATCATCAGCAAACCTTTCTCGTAGACAATCGTAAATATAACTAAAGGAAAGCAGATTATTTCAAGTTGAGAGCCCTCATCGCTCACACACAGTTCGGGTAAAGTTGTCATAGCCATCTAACAACGAAGTCATAGAAAAAAAAACATAATATAATTGCAGGCTAGAGATAAATTAAAAATTAAATTCTGTACCAATTCATATGACCAACGTGGTTTAGGAGATAAATTTCGTACTATTTTTATATTATTTATCGTTTACTATTAGTCAATGTTATAATATGCACGATAAATAAAGCGCCTTAATTATTTCATTGAGCAAGATCTGGTACTAATATTATATAAAATTGCACTATATGCGTGCGTATAAAGTACGTACACATATCAGAAGTGACACTTTGGCTAACTACTCTCTCTTTCTCTCTCTCTCTTTCTCTCTCTCTCTTTCTCTCTCTCTCTCTTTCCCCCTCTCTCTCTCTCCTTCTATCCCCCTCTCTCTCTCTGTCTCTCTTCCTCTCTCTCCCTATCTCTCTCCCTCTCTGTCTCTCCCTTTCTCTCTCTTTCTCTCTCTCTCTCTCTGCCTTTTTTTTATTGCTTATGGAGGCAAACGAGCAAACAGCACACCTGATGGTAAGTGTCACAGCTGCCCATGGACCTTTCCTATACCAAGGGTATAACTAGGCCGCTGCCTACCATTACAATCCCCAAGCCCTCCTTTGCTTACCAAACGAGGCGCAATACCACATTGCCATTACTCAGACGTCGATCTTCTGCGAGAGTGTGGTACTACCTCGGACGGACCGGCCCACGGCTGTAGGCAGAGAACTGTCAATTAAAAATCCTTTCTCTCTCCCTCTCTCCTCTCTCTGTCTCTCTCCCTCTCTGCCTCTCTCTCTTTCTGCCTCTCTGCCTCTCTCCTTCTCTCCTTCCCTCTCTCCTCCCCTTTCTCTCTCTTCTCTCTACCTTCGTGCGCTTATAATCTCAGCTCATATATATCCCACTATTGGGCTCGCGCCTCCACCATAATAGGAGGGAAATGGACCTACTATACCACGCTGGTCAGACATGTTGGTATAGGGTTTTGTTTCAAGTTTTCCTTCTCTTACAAAGATGTTATATGCGTTTTATATCCCTTATCTTTGTCGTCTTTTACGATTACCCACGGTTAAGATAGGGGATGGTGAATTGTATTCTACTCCGTCACCACACGGATAACCCTCCCATGCGCTTTACACTTCAAAATAAATATGGCGCATAACATAAAAACGTTGTAACGTTTCTAAACGTAAAATTTCTCCCATACGTCGATAAAAAACTTTCACTTCAAAAAGCTCTAACTTTTTAAACAAAAGAAAATGCAAATACTGAAGTTAAAAGACATGTGACAAGTTTTCATTATTTTATTTATCATTTACTATTAATCAATGCTATAAATGAAAAAGAAAAATAATTTCGTGCCATTCTCGACGCAGTACTAAACATAGCTGTTCGTTTACAATAGGCTGTATGGTATCTATTTCCGGAAAGGAAAACCGCGCGTTGCGATTATGAAGCTTTTAAAAAAGAAATATTTTGATACATTCATTTTTACGGTCGTATTTTTGCTAGATCCGGAATATTTTATCCAACGTCTTCGAATATTTTTTTTAATCAACTATTTTCTTACTTTAAACAAAATAATTGCTTTTTAAAAATATCAAATACGTTTAAACGAATGTTTTTCTGGACATATGTATGATAATATTATCCTATAAGTGCAATGTGAGAAAATACAATCATTTTTAGGTTTGAAAAGTGCTTGATTTTCATATATCGAGAGTAGAGCAAGACCTCAACGTTTCGCTTATGAGGCGTGCAAAATTTGACCGGTCAGAGTTCGTTTTGTGTGAGTGTTACGAATATTTACGAATATTGTTATAATAAAACATATTATGTCTATATTGTCATCAACAATGCCGAGACCAATAAAATCAAATCTTTCCCATCAAAACCGTAACGCAGTTAGAATTCGAAACATAACGAACGTAACCACGGCAGAAGAACAATTTATTACATGGGAAGACCGCCGCGTTAAAATGGCCCAACTCCGTGCTTCTTAATCACAAGAGTAAAGCGAGGCAGGCCGTGCTGTTGACAATGCGAAATCATCGAGCAAATCTCAGAGATCAACAATTAGTTTATTTTCAACGCATATGAAAGAAATTGTCGTATAACACAAGGTAATTCTTCGTCGTGCTGGCACGTTATTAAAATACTTGATTATTTGAATTTATATATTATTCATATTTATTCATCATTCTCCTACTCTTATCCCAATTACTTGGGATCGATTCAATATGTACTCTTCTTTCATAATACATATTGTAAAAGTTATTGGCAATAGTTTTATGACCGGCCGCCTACCAGACGTCAACCCTCCTTGGCAATGTAATTGTTGACCAAAGGGCATCAGATGGAGTTGGCCGAGGTCGTTATAAGGCTCTTAGTCGTCTTATACGACATCCACGACCAAAGTAAGGGTTGGTTGTATTTGTAGCCGCTACCACACAGGTAAAAATAACTTAATAACTTTAAATTAATCGAAATCTGCTTATCTCATTAATTAACTGTTAGGTGGAACGAAGTGCGCCGGGAACGCTAATACATACACATACATACATACATATCATCACGCCATATCCCTTGCAGGGTAGGCAGAGAGAACAGAGTGCCAGAGAACTCTATCTCTGCATACTTCACTCGCTTCCTCAACATTCATAATTCTCTTCATACACGCTCGCCGGTTTCGGAGACTCTTGACTCCACCTTCCTTCAGTACATGACCGATCTGGTCTAGGTAGGTTAGTCTCGGTCTCCCTCGGTACCTACATCCTTCCACTTTCGCATTGTATATCTTCTTAACCAGGCGTTCGTTCGGCATTCTTTCCACATGTCCGAACCATCGGAGCATTCCCTTTCGCATCTTTACACCAATACTCTCTTTCATACCTACTCGCTCTCTTACGTCGTCGTTACGAATGCGGTCGGTCAGCCTAACTCCACAGATTTTCCGCAGAGATCGCATTTCGACCGCATTAATTTTACTATCATCTTTTCTGCATACCCAACTCTCGCTTCCATACAGTAATGTTGGGACAAGCACTGCGTTATGTATTGCTACACGTGCCTTCTGGCTGAGGTGGTGGCTGCCGAAAAGTTGCCCCAACGCTCCGTTCACTCTATTTCCCGCATTCACTCTTCGCTCTATATCAGTGGTGTACCTTCCATCTCGGCTAAATCCACATCCAAGATATACAAATTCATCCACTTGCTCTAGTACATCATTACCTATTGTTACTCTTACATCTGTTCTGGTTTTATCTCTTTCAAAGACCATTATTTTGGTTTTGCTCACATTCACGCGTAGACCCCTTTTCTTACAATCTTCTGTCATTGTGTCGACTAGGGTCTGCAGGTCAGTCGCTGACTGTGGCAGCAGGACTGCATCATCTGCATAAAGCAGAGCAGTGACCACGGAGTCGCCCATCTGGACTCCCACATTCATATCGTTCAACCTTTGGAGACACTTATCCAGATATATGATAAACAGCCTGGCTGACAGAACGCACCCCTGCTTAACGCCGATATTGACGTCAAACCAAGGCGACATTCCATCATCCAGCCGCACACAGGCTCTACAGCCCATGTAACTGGACTGCACAGCCTGTAGCAGTTTACCGTTAATACCATACTCCGGTAAAATGTCCCAAAGTTCCTTTCGTACAACCGTGTCAAATGCTCTCTCCAGATCCACAAAACTGCAGAAAACCCTCTGACCTAGAGCCAGATGCTTCTCCACAATGTTGCGCAGAGAGAACACTTGATCCATGCATCCCCTTCCACTCCTGAAACCTCCTTGTGTCTCACACAGTAAACCATCGAACACCATCCTCATTCTCCTTTCAATAACTTTTCCATACACTTTTGCTGCCAAACTGGTCAAGCTTATGGCTCTGTAATTTGCGCAGTCATAACGTGAACCCTTGTTTTTAAACAAAGGCACGATGACTGCGCTATTCCAGTCCCTGGGAACCATTCCCGAGCTCCAACATAAATTGAGGAGCAACAGGAACGCCTCCCAGACACAAGAGCCACCGAGCTTGATCATCTCGGCAGACACCATATCAATGCCCGCTGCCTTACCATTTTTCAAACTTCTTATCGCCCATTCAACTTCATCCATACTGATGCCATCGGAGGACGCCGTTGTCGAATGTTGATCTACTAAACCACATCCAACACCGGCGCCAACCGTTGCATCCGCATACATATCGCCAAAATATTCACTCCATCGGCTTAACACGTCTTGTGTTTGTGTAAGAATGTCTCCACCTTTAGACCTTATTTTATTCATTCTGAAGGCTGACCAACCACCCCGAGACTTCTTCACCTCCCTCCAAAAGAGTTTGGTGTTACCCTCGAAGTTTTTAGTCAGCCTATCTTCTGCACTCATACTTGCTCTATCACGTTTCTCTTTCACTAAGGCCTTGGTGTCATTCTTACATTGCCGATATATTTCTTTCTTCTGTTCAGTCATACTGTCATTCAGATTCAAAGAAGAGACATAGTCCAGCCACGCTTTCTTCTTTTGCTCTACGGAAGCTGCCACTTCCGCATCCCACCATGCATCACCATTTGTTTTTCTATGCTTCTTTGAACTTACACATACTTCTTTCGCTGTATCTACCATACTCTCTTTCAATACTCTCCAGCATTCTTCAATGTCCGATTGCGGCTGGCTTGCCATCGTCAGCCGTTCTCGGACACCCTCTGCATACTTTTCTCTTACACACTCTTCTTGCAACCTTTCAACCTTTATTCTTTCAAGCCCTCCGAAGTGGACACGCTCTCGCCAGTGCCTCCACTTTCTGAACAGACCACTAAATCTCGCAATAACGAGATAGTGGTCCGTGTCGACTGTGGGGCCCCTGTAGGCTCTTGCGTCCAATATTTTGCTTCGGAGGCGACTGTCTACCAAAATTAAATCTATTATGCTTTTCTGTTCATTCCTTCTCCATGTATACATATGGATGTCCTTATGTTGGAAAAATGTGTTTGACACAATAAGGTTTCTCTCCATGCATACATCCGCTATGAGCCTACCTGCGTCGTTCACTCTCTTATCACCAAATGGACCAAGTACGTCCTCATAGTCGGGACGCTTGGTCCCCACCCATCCGTTCAAATCTCCGCATACAATCACGCGTTCACTGGTTTCTGCCATATCCAGAACTTCCCTAACATTATCCCAAAACTTCTCTAGGTCTGATGCCACCGAGGATCCTACGGGAGCATATGCTACAACCATGAATACCTTGGTGACACCTAGTTTTATACGGACCCAGAGAAGTCTGGGATCATACATTCCGTAATCCTTCACACCTGAGGCCAAGCGAGAGGACAACAGCACTCCTACCCCCATGCTGGCTCGATCGCTCTGTGGTACACCAGACCACAGAGCCATCCCGCCACCAGGAAGATCGCAGGCGTCGCTGCCCCTTCGCTTGGTCTCTGTTACACAGAGCACGTCTAGCTGTTTGTCCGCCATGACGGATATCAGCTCGTGCAACTTACCTTCCACACAACCTCTTACATTCCACGTGCCCACCCGGCACTCCGTTCTCCTCGACTCGCCTAACTGGGCAAGGCGTGATGGGTGGCGGCCCCCATCGCCGCAACTGCCGATGTTCGTACCGACGGGGGCGGGTCGGTACGCGTCGCCTCCGGGGGACGCCCTAACCCGCATTGCGGTACGCATTTCGAGCCGGATTAGCAGTCTAATTAGACTGGCAGGGGACGCGAACGAGCACGCTCCGGACTATGCCCCCCTAATAGGTATTATATAAATGACGGAACCGTACGGTGTGCCTGATCGACCCAATTGGGTGATCAGCCGGGACGGAACTGCGGCAATCGTTACCTCCTCGCAGCGGCACTTCCCGTCTTTGTCCCTTTTGGATAGGGGCGAGGAATTTGTCGCGGCGGAGTTTCAGGCTCTACAGCGTCTACTTCTCCCCTACTAGGAGAGTGGCCGATTTCGGGGCCTCCCTCACCAACTTGGAGGCTTCGATATGGCGACTGGCACCGGGCCTCGTCCTGGTCCTGAGGGACTTCAACGCCAAATCCACGGCGTGGTGGTCCCTTATGACGAACCCTGGCGGGCGGGCGGTCGTTGAGTGAGCGGCTTCACTGGGCCTCTGTATCCTTAACAGAGGCTCGGTGCACACGTGTGTGCGGCAGCAGGGCAGGTCGATAGTGGACTTGTCGTTCGCTAGGCCTGCTCTCGCATCACGGGTGAGGAACTGGAGTGTCCTGGAGGAGGCGGAGATCCTTTCCAATCACCGATACATCCGGATGGAGGTCTCCCCCCGGGGCCCCAGTAAGGGGTCACAGGGTGGACGGAGCTCCCGCGTTTCTGCGGTGGGCTGTGGGTCGTCTTGACAGGGACCTACTAGCGGAGGCGGCCATCGTTCATACGTGGCTCTCCTCACCACCCCCAGTGGACGGGGTGGAAGCTGAGGCTGTCCGCATCCGCAGTGCGTTAACGCAGATCTGCGATGCGGCCATGCCCAGGGTGCGGCGTCTACCTCCGAGGCAGAGGGTCTACTGGTGGTCCCCAAGACTGGCGGACTTTCGTGCGGCGTGCATTAGTGCCCGAAGGTCCTACACCCGCAGCCGGCGGTGTCACCGCGACGCTGAGCGGGAGGGCCAGCTGTACGAGGCGTACCGCAGTGCGCGGACTACCTTTCGGCTGGCCATCCGATCCGTCAAGGACGCGATTTGACAGGAGATGCACTACGACCTCTACCGGCGGGTGACCTCAGTGCGCGACGAGGGTGGCTCCCCATCGCTTCGCGAGATAGCCACCTGGCGCGAGTTCGCCCGCCGAGACGTCATCGCTCGCTGGGCTACGCAGCTGGAGAGGCCTAGGCACGGTGTTCTTACCGTAGAGGCTCTCCGGCCCGTATTGACGGAGTGGATGGAGCAGCGGCACGGAGTCCTCTCTTTCCGGCTGGTACAGGTGTTGTCGGGGCACGGGTGCTTCGGCAAATACCTGCACAAGATCGCACGGAGGGAGTCGACTCCATCCTGCCACCAGTGTGGCAGTGACGAGGACGCGGCGCAACACTCGCTGGAGGTCTGCGTGACCTGGGCCCGGCAACGCTGTGACCTCGTCGCTGTCATCGGTGCCGACCTCACGCTGCCGGCTGTCGCGAAAGCGATGGTCGACAGCATTAGGAACTGGTACGCGGTCGCCGCCTTCTGCGAGGCTGTCATCTCGCAGAAGGAGGCCGCAGAACGAGTCCGGGTGGATGACCCGGGCCGCCGCCAGCGGCCGGGGCGGCGCAGGCGCGAGTATCCACCTTGCGGAAAAAAAAAGTATTATATAAATGAATTGTCTTATTTTTTCCTATACTTTGAGTAATTAAGCCTAAGTAGTAGTAGCCCAGGGCCCCCTAAACTCACGCTCTGTGTAAGCTATGTTTCTATTTTTCTTTTCGACTCTAATATAACTTGATATGTATACCGTTGTAGAAACGAGTTGGATTTTTCTAACAATATTATCGTTTTACAAGTGTTTATATATTTTAAGTCACCTAAAATAAACTTATTTATACTTTGAAAAAATAGATTGATTAATTAAACTTTATTTTAAACATATATCTATAATTATTATGTAACGAAATTTTTGAACTTAATTTTCATCCCCTTCTAAATGTCGGATTCATTTTAAACATATTAATACACATATTAATAACTGACAACAATGCAATAATTTAAATAGTTTATCCCGTTATCCTTACAGTATTAGTGATTTTTTTATATCCGTTAATGAGATTTTTGCATGATTAGATAGCTGTCGCTGTTCATATTGTCTCGATAGATGTCGGACCATAGCACCCTGCCAAAACAGTCCGAGGCTACTAAATAATGGCTTGAAACATTATAATAATTAGTTATTTACAAATATGTTACTAGGTAAAATAAACCGGTCAGGGAGCGAAAAACTGGCCATAAATATACCTTTGATTCATATAACGATAGTCATGCTTATGGTCCAAGAGAAAATTACGTAAATTCACAAAACCTGTGATATAATAGCCAATACTTCTCATAAAAACATCTACTAATAAAAGATTCTTCCCGGAGATTAGACAGCACAAACAGACATTTTTATGAATTGCTTTGCGTATTCAGATCAAGGCGCACACTAGCAGATAAATTAGTTTACTGAAAAAAAAAATTTTTTACCATCATGCAATTCAGTCACTGTGGATAACGCCATCTATCCGATATAAAATAATAACCAAATAAAAACTCCGATTTATTTTATTAAAATGATTCATAAGATATAAGAAACTTTAAAAATAATTTGGAAAATCCAAAAGTGCACGCCTCATAATTTTTATATTATTTATCATTTACTATTAGTCAATGCCATAAATGAAAACGAAAGAAAAAAATACTTTTGGAATTTCTTGCCATTCTCGACGTAGTGCTAAACATAACTGTATAGGCTGTATGGGATTTCTTTCCTTTGCCTGTCCGAATGCACGAACAAAAAAATGTAAACGAACCCCATTTTCATAAGGTACATACACTAAGCAGTTCAGTTTTTTATTAATTGCAATTAAACGACAAAGAATTATCAAGCCATTTTCGAAAGGAAACAGCGCATTACGATTATGTAGCTTTTACTAAAAGAAAAACTTCGATACATTAATTTTTACGGTCGTATTCCTGACAGATCTAGAATATTTTATCCGTCGTCTTGGATATTTTTTTAATCAACTATTTTCTTACTTTAAACAAAATAATTACTTTTTAAAAATATCAAATACGTTTAAACGAATGTTTTTTCATGACATACGTATGATAGTATTATCCTATAAGTGCAATGTGAGAAAAATACAATAATTTTTACCCGACTGCGCGATGCAAAGGAGTGGTATTGTGTTTAACAGTCTATGTATGTATGTTTTATGTTCCTTTGAAGCACTATATAGACCAAACGCCTGGGCCGATTTTTATGATTCACACGTAGATTGATTCCTCTTAGTCCGGCGAGTGTCACTAAAGATATGACGTTAGTGAAAATTCAATATGGCGACTACTGGACGCCATATTGTGAAAATGAAAAAATTAATGTCAACAAACTATGTCGAATGGGGAATCGTTGAATAGGTATTTAAAAATTATTATTAGTTTCTCTCAACATTTTTCGAAGTTTCGTAACAAACTTTCTCACATTTAGGTTTTTAGTCAGTAGAAATTTACGATGAAAAGACGAAAAATTCATATAACTGGATGTGGATGGACATATATTATACTAAAGTATCTAGTAGGTATATTGTCCAATATACCATAGGTAGTCCTACCTAAATCTAGTATCTATTATCTTACGCGGTCGCCCATCTCCAACTTCTAACGATTTAGTTTTCAAGTTTCTGTCGAAAAACTATATATGGTTAGGTACTTACCTACTTATTAATAAATAAAATAACGATAGCTACCTAGATATTCATAACTAAAAAGTATAAAATAAAAAAATAATAATTAAAAAATCAAATGAATAAAAAAAAATCATTGAAAATTAGATTTGCTGTCGAATACTAGATCTCGACTGTTCAGTTGCCAAGTTCTATTATTAAAATATATTTTATTTTCTGCAATAGTATTTATTCAATAATATATTATAGAATTCTAGACCACCGGACATCTACTTGTTCTTTTCTTTTCAGTTTTTTTATTATGTATCTACGTAGTTTGGTTCACTTTTTTCGCAGTCGGGTTTTTTGACTTTTTAATTTTCTTTTTAGGTTTGGAAAGGGCTTGATTTTCATATATCGAGAATAGAGCAAGACCTCAACGCTTCGCTTATGTGGCGTGCAATAACCAAAACATAGCCAATAGAATTTGAGTTATTTACCTTTTTAATCTATTGTATTCGTAGATAATATAAGGTACATACACCTAAACTCTTTTTCTCTATGTACCTATATAAATAAATGATAACCAAGGCTCTGTGGTATATAAAAGTGTTTGATTTAATAATTAAAACCTACCGGGTCGAGAGCCCTCAGCGCTCACCCATAGTCCGGGTTAAGCTGTGACAGCCATCTGCGGCTAACAGCTAAAAGACAGACACAAAAAAAAACATTAAAATGTTTCAATGTAATACAAGGCTTCACTTTTATCGTGTGTCTTCACAACACACCTCGTCTAGCTTTTTCTTTTTTTTTGTGTGTGACATATTGGTTAGCCGCAGATGACTGTGACAACTTTACCCGGACGGTGGGTGAGCGTTTAGGGCTCTCAACCCGGAAGTCTAGTTCTTGTTATTCATTAGTAGTTTCAGAAAAACATTTTATGAACAATCGTGCGATTCAGTAACTTTGAATAGCGCCATCTATCCGTTAGTTATTCACGGGTAATATAATTACCCAAAAGTTTAAATTATTATCACGCTATGTTATTATTACGCTAGTTAATGTTCTTGGCTCAAATATTTCTCGAGATATAAGAAACTAGATGCCGCCTGGTCGACAATAACATTCACAAAGAATGTTGAGAGTTGATGTCAGCGGTCGGTCATAATAATATTGTCAAAAATTTTGTAAATTATACGCTGAAAGGAGACTACATATATGCCGATCTCAAGTAATTGGGATAGGAACATGATGATGATTATAATTAGCTATAACACTTTTATAGGTACTTTTTATGTTGGTCATATTTAAAAGAGTGTAAGTATACCAAACTAACTGGCAATGATCTTGTTCTCGTATCCTATTATTTCAGATCAAGCATAATAATGAAGACGTAATAATAACAAGTCCTACCTGTAATAAGATATATAATATAGCCAGCATGATATATAATAAAGCCATAAATATATTTAAATATTTATAATCTAGAATTTTATTATTATGTTTTTGTATTATTGTTGCTCTCCTAATAGATAAATAAATAAATAGAAAGTTTTGAGATGAAGTGATCACTGTTTACCTAATGCGTCACTTTTAAGACTCATTGAATCGCACAATATTATTGATTTTTTAATTTAGTTCTAAAGCACGAAGTATAGATACAACGAGTCCGAACGTAATGTTGAACGAATGGTCTCAATTTAGGAGACTGAAATTTTGCCAATAGAGCGCGCTACTTTTCAAGAAATACTCGTTTAAATCCTTACGCGGGAAGCTTTGTTCCTATTGACTGGAATTTTCTGTTGCTATTGACAGCTCTAGAATGTTTTGGTGCTATTGACAGCTCTGGAATTTTATATTTAAATTAATTAAATTCAACATTCGCGAGCCAGCGTTTGTTTACGTGTAGTAATAATAATAGCATCGGTACGTCCTAAACCTAACGCAGCCAGTGGCAGAAAAGGGAACTAAGATTTGGGTTCATTATTGTGTCCATGAATATTGTGGAAAAGCCTATACCATTCGGACTCCTTGTATCTATACTTCGTGCTCTATAGCTTGATTTGCAATTTGTTAAAAGGTCCGGGTTGAGAGCCCTCAGCGCTCATCCATAGTCTGGGTTAAGCTGTGACAGCCATCTGCGACTAACAGCTAAAAGACAGAAATTATAATAGCAAAAAAATAGAAATTATAATAACGATTAAGTGGTGACTAGTCGACGGCTAATCGAAACATCTCTAGTTGAATATAATTTAAGACTTCAAATATTTTCACATGCCCGCCTAAACTCATGTCTGTCATATATCTTCAAAATACTTAGAGACATATTTGTTACGTTTAGAAACCCTACAATATGCCGAGCACTGAGGAGATCGACCCACGATACAATTACGCCGATGACAAATTCAACTTGCTGAAGGAGTACACGGATTATCTGAATACAAGGATGAAGGAGCCACACAATCCGGTAATTCTTTTTGAATATTTTTTTTACTTATGTAAAGGTTTTGAAATACTGAGCTGGAAGTTTTATGCGTGAGGAAAAATGGTGCAAGTAAACACTAGTGAGTTGGAGCAGTGTCTCACTTACCGTCGGGTATCGAAAAGGAGAGGGTTATACGCTATTTTCGTTTCCAAAACTTAATATAGATAAATGAATGATAAACACAGTTCTACTCGTATGTCTATACAAAAGTGTTTGATGTACGAGTAGGTACATAATTGCAAATACTTCACTGTAATATTAAAGTTTTACTTCGATTGTATAACTTTAGAGACATCCCGTCTAGTTTTTTTTATTTGCTATGGATGATGACACCTTTGCTTAAATCTTCTAGTGCATTAGTAGGGCAGCTTGCAACCTTTTTTATGGAGTAGGTCTGATCGCAACCCTCTCTACCCGTCGACTTTTCCCTACTTGCGCAATTTAATTGTAGTAGGACCACGTTGTAGACAGTTCTCCGTATACAGCCGCGAGCCGGTCCGTCCAGGGTAGTACCACACTCTCACGGCAGATCTACGTCTGAGTAATGGGAATGTGCTATGGCGTTTCGTTCGATGAGCGAGAGAGCCAGAAGACCAACTGGGGTGAGTTTGGGGTTTGTATTGGTAGGCAGCGGCCTAGTTATACTCTTGGTATTGCAAAGGTCCATGGACGGCAGTGACACTTACCATCAGTTGTGCTGTCTGCTCGTTTGCCACCATAAGCAATAAAAAAAAAATAGCAACGCCCCGTATTATGTAGTCAACGTTTGCAGCTTTGTGGATGTTGAAACTGTGCCCTTTGATTTGCGCCCGAAAAACCAACAAGACAGGAAGCGTACCTATAGCATGATATAACATATACAAGATGAGTAAAGTTGCCACACCAACTTTCTACCACCTTTTCTCACTACTTCCCATAACACTTTACGAGTGTGTGGCAGAGATTTAGGAGTAGGAGAAAAGAACCCCCCCCCCCCCCCCCCCTTCCCTCATTAACAACAAAAGTAATTTTAATAATAATTTTAATCTAAATTTTAGAATACCAAACCAACAGTTCTATATAACAAGTAAAAGAATCCTTATTATCATCATAACCATATCAGCTCATATATATCCTATGCTAGGGATGACGCCCTCCGAGGGCCTCCTACTTAACGACAGGGAATTTAGTCAGAAGGGTCGATGTAGGGTCATAATTCGAGTTTTCATTCTGTTGTATAGATGTTATATGCATATTCTATCTCTTAGACGTCGTTTACGATAACCCCTAGCAAGATAGGGGAGCGGTGATTTGTATTCTTAGTCCATCACTATAAGGCAAATTCCTCAATTACATATTCTAAATGATTAAATTTATTAATTATATTCAATTAATTTATATTCGACATTATTTCACATTGATATCTTCCTAAAACTATTTGTCTTACTATTTGTGGTGATTGGTTAAGAATATAATTCAATATAAAACACCAATTGAAGTCGTAAAATCAATCGCCGATCATCAAGACATGTAGCGATTATGGCATGACGAATGAATGGATGGATGGCTGTAGTCATTTTTTTTTTTACTCATCATGTAATCAATAGTAAGACTTGCTATTGATTACATGATGAGTATGGTATACTATTATGCCCAAATGCAAAACTCTTGCGAGTCTTGGAGGTCTTGCAACTCTCGCTGTTAGAATAACACAGAGTCACTTGTTTTGATAGAAATGAGAAATCTACATATAAATGAAAACTGTTTAAAATAACATCAAATTATTTACCCGTGTACTGGTACTAAGAATACAAAATGTTGACAATATTTTCTTTGCCAAAGGAATCGTAAAGTGCTGTCTAAGGGAGCACTGCGAGACTCTTGCAGCGTGTCGTAGTCTTGCATTTGGACAACACTAAGTAAGACGTATAAAGAAGTAAACCGACTTAATATTTTTCAGTCCGAACGACGTGAGATTCTAGAGGCAGCTTCTAAGAAGCTATATACCTTCATAGAAACGCACATCAAGGACCTCAAACGACTCTTGTTCGCTACTGACATCGCCCTTATGTCAATGGTTCTACTTAAATTGAATAAGAAGATGGACACCTCTGAGGCCAAGATCAAATCAACGCAAGCAAAGATTCCATTCGGCTTGTAC
This sequence comes from Lymantria monacha, assembly GCA_905163515.2. Taxonomy (NCBI): domain Eukaryota; kingdom Metazoa; phylum Arthropoda; class Insecta; order Lepidoptera; family Erebidae; genus Lymantria; species Lymantria monacha. The sequence continues at coordinate 5,544,958 of LR991104.1, forward strand.
ACAAGCCCTGGTACGTTTTATCATCTTAAAATTATAATATTTATGCCTTATGGCGCCCCGTGTGATGATGCCTGATATATTTGGATGCTGTTTCAATAAATAGAGAAGATTTAAGAATAAAATTATCATCATTCTCCTACTCTTATCCCAATTACTTGGGGTCGATACAGTATGTACTCTTCTATCATAGTACATATTGTAAAAGTTATTGACAATAATATTGTCTGGTCAAAAAGAAATACAATGCGAAAGTGGAAGAATGTAGGTACCGGGGGAGACCGAGACTCACCTACCTAGACCAGATCAGTCATGTACTGAAGGAAGGTGGAGTCAAGAGTCTCCGAAACCGGCGAGCGTGTATAAAGAGAATTATGAATGTTGAGGAAGCGAGTGAAGTATGCAAGGATAGAGTTCTCTGGCACTCTGTTCTCTCTACCTACCCTGCAAGAGATATGGCGTGATGATATGTATGTATGTGTATTGGCAATAGTTTTATGACCGCCCGCCTGCCAGATGTCAACCCTCCTTCGGAATGCAATTGTTGACCAAACGGCATCAGATGGGGGTTGGTCCAGGTCGTTATAAGGCTCTTAGTCATCTTTTACGACATCCACGAGCAAAGTAAGGGTTGGTAGTATTCGTAGCCGCTACCACACAGCAATACATCTATATGTCACATGGTCACAAAATAGTATTTTATAATGCCATCTGGGGGGGCACACTTAAAACATTACTTTTTTTTACTGACCGTCGCGCTGCCTACATACTGGTTGTACAAACTTAGCTGCTGCCATTTTGTCCTGTCTGTCAAACGTTTGACAACTGAGAATTGTTATTTTTTGTTCATAATGTAGGTAGTTATTGTCATCGATCTATTTTCGATTATTGATGTACTTTCTGAAAATTATATCAATTTTCATTGTTAAACTTATATTATTATTGTTTCGATATTATTATTGTTTTATTAGATATGTATATATATATATATATATTATTATTGTTTTATTAGATTATTATTGTTTTATTAGATATGTTTTTTTTATATTTCAGGGTAGATCTCATAGTAAAAGAATATTCTGTATAATTACACATACACATGTAGATATGTATATATATCACTTCAACTTTAGTTTACCGCTTAAACTCTGGGTAGCAGCACTTTCCATACATGCATATTTTATCATCGAGTTGCCACTCTTTTTCAGTTTAATAACTTTACTCTTTGAATGCCATCTATTGGCGTTAGAGAAGCAAAAGTCACTCAAAAACTACTAGACCCGATTTTCTTTTATTTGTATTGGCAATCAGCTGCTAATATTATTATTGCTCATGACAAGTTACAATTTTCTGGACAAAAATCAGGTTATTCACTTCGTTAATTTCTTCAAATTAAAGCACTTTTATATCATATTCACTACATTGCAGCCGTTCCTCCATATCATTACATAAAATTTTATTAAAATTATTCAATAAAACACCAAGATATTGAATATATATATATATATATATATATATATATATATATATATATGTATGTATATATATATATATATATATATATATATATATATATATATTGCAATAATACAACAGCACTGCTTTCACGTTCCCACCAAAAGTCATACTTGACTCGTTTAAAGATTGTAATGTGTCAACTTCATTTAGTTACTCGCGATGGGGTGATGGTGGATGGTCTAGTGATGGGGTAAGATATACTATAAAAAAAACTGATTCAACAGAACAATGGATACTAGCACTGTTCTCATAAAATTACATCATCAATTATTCTCATTTATCTAATTGCCTAGCGTGGCAATTATGACATTATTCCTCCACGGATAGGACTTTGTGGCCATTGATCGACGAAAAACGTTTACAGAGTTCAAGTGCTTGGATACGTCATACTACATCGTTTCGGCTCACAACCAAGAAGACGCGCAGATGATATTGTCCAGCGAGAGGAAACCACACTGCTATACGTTCAGAGGTAACGTTAAGTCTAATCGTATTTTCAACACCGTCTTTAAATTATGAACTATAAATAATTGTTGGAAATTCTTTACTAAAAAAATCATATCTGTAAGTGCCAGATGCGATTGAAGTAAATCTTCTTTGTCAAGTAACGATTAAATTTAAAAATAAATTAAATATTAAAATTTAATAAGTATGTACTGCTATTATATGCATTAGTAACATCTACTTTTATTAAACAAGTGAATAATACGCTTCCATGTCCAACTTACCAACAAGCCAAGTACATACTGTTCAGAGACGCTCCCACTTCAAAAAGTGAAAAAAAGGAGTTGGTCGATGAAAAGATTTTTCGTCCATCCATCCACCAATCCATCTAACCATTCATCCAGACACAGTTTTTTTATTTTTATATATTACAAAGGCTTTTGGCACATAGAGTATTTCACCCTCATCGTAAACTAACGTATTTTGAAATTGCAGACTTATAGTGAAAAATGAAGTAGAGCTGCAGAAACCAATTGCAATATCTGCTGTGCTACTTCTAACGTAGCTAGCGTAGTTCAGCTAAAATACTGTTGTGTGCCTAACATCAACTCTATTGATCAAGTTTTTCAGTTTTCTTTCACTCTTATTTTTTTTTTCACATTTTATAAGTAAGTGGTGGATATAGAAATAGGCTGACGAATTACATTCCTATACCATCACCACACGAAGATTTTCCCCTAACCCTTCCTCTCAACTGGTTGAAGATGACTAAAGAATGTGAACAGATAACATTAGAAAAACTTTAAATTAATCCTTATGCCAACCCATAAGGCATACAACAGTAGGTTATTTAGCTTTTCGCTTTCATTATGGAGAACTGTGGACAGCAATGACGACATGGCCTAAAAAGAAAGAGAAAATGAAATATGAAACGATTTTAAAATCGTTTAAAATTGCACGCTGGTCTGCTGACCGTCCAAACATTGGATGGAATAAAATTAAATCCAAATCAAAATTAAATGCGATTAAGTGTGTAAAAATAAATTTCATATGTAGGTACGATTCAATTTTATGTTTATAGGTGCATTCGCTTTCACTGGGTTTTACCATCGACACTCTGAGTCAACTTACGTGGGTCCGCATGCGGAACAATTCCAAGCGAAGGACCCGAGTCAAGGGCTATACTGCCATTCGGATGACAGTTGGAGCGATGCGCAGTGTATCTATAAGTAAGCCAATTTATTTATATAACCTTTACTCTACACGTTATTAACAAATCCATGGCAACTCTATACCATTGAAGCCAAGAAGTGGAAGGTGATTTACATATTCAACCAGCTGTTCCACTCTTACTCGGATTAACCTAGTTCCTGTCTGTCAATTTCTCCATCCCTCGGAAGACGGTATTTTTTTGCTGAATAAGTACATACTCTATACTTTTCTATATATCTGACAAAGTGTATGCGATATATTAAGAATCAAGTTGCGGAGTAATAGTGGTACAAACTAACACATTCCCACTTTATTATTTGTTACTTGATTGTTTTTTGGGATTACTTAGAAATCATTATCTTCTTTTATACAGGCTATGGTCTGGCCATATGTCATCTAATTCGTTCAAAATAACTATTTAGCGTATTGCTTATAATTTGCCGTCAGACTAGTGTCCGCAAATGCCGTTTTCAGGGTAGGCGTAGACGACCTAAAGGTTTGATGCCGAGATATCAGGGGAGTAGTAAGGTTAAACGACAATCCGGTGTTGAAGTAATCGATTAAGTAGCCTCGCTCAATGAGGGTAACTGGATCATATGTCAAGTTATGAGTTCCCACATTGCCTTCCGCCGCGCCGGATGATTTGAGCAGAATTTGGCCATTCTATGACCTGTCAAAATGAGTTTTCTTTAAACTTTACCCTATTTACATGGTTTGTCTCGAAGATACTCAGCAGCAAGCTTGAAGCTTGCTACTGTGCTCGCTTAGCGCCTACAGGCTCGCTCTCGATAAATTAAGAGTATAGATTAAAGTGGCGGGTTGCACTTTATACCTCTACTTGTCTTCGGGGAGAAAGATGTGAGTTTATAGTACGCCGCTTTATTTACAGAATCAATCCGCGCGAAGAGTTTCCAGAATCCGTGGAGTATGAGCCTAAGATATCTTACTTCTGTGGACCTTATCGTTACTTCATCCCAGCGACCACTGACGTCAGATGCATCTTCTCAATATTTTCCATGAACTTTATCTTCCGTTTCGGTTACGATGGAGTCACTTATAAGAGTTCTGATTTATCTTTTGTAAGTATAATTATCGTTTTTTTTTAGATGAGACTTACTCTGCCATATAGTCCTATCATTATAACTTCTGTAAGCCTCCTGGTAAACAATGGTCATACACGACATTAAGATTGGACACTCAGGCAGTTCCGGGCAACGCTTATCACTGTCTCGCGAAAATATCCATGGTTACCCGTGGATGTAGTAAATATATGTTATATAAAAATATTTCGCAAATAAGTGGTGAATTGTATTGTTAGCTCGTCATCACACGGAACACCGCGGTATCTCCTTTATTATGATCGATGCAATATGTAGGTACTCCTCTTCTATCGCACATATTTTATTACAAAAATTATTGCTAATAGTTTTATGATGGGCTGCCGGCCTGACGTTAATCCCACTTGGGAATGTATTTGTTGACCCGACGGCATCAGATGTCGATCAGAGTTGGCACAGATTGATATAAGACTCTTAGTCGTCTTTGGCGATATCCACGAGTAAAGAAAATGTTGATAGTATTTGTAGTACTAGTATTAGTAGCTGTGTAAGTGTAGTAATAGCAATACTATACAAACGTGTTTCAAGTTTCTACCTGATAATTGTTGTAGTATTACATCGGTCATGCTGTACCTACTACGTAAGAATGTAATCAATTATGATTGTATATTTCAGATGTATCAGAACGGTCAAGTGTTTTATACGGACGAGCCGTGGGCCGGCATGTCGTGTTGGAACTGGGCATGCAAATGGAGACACAATCAGAATCAACGATCGAATGAATTCTTTGTTAATTAATAAAACGAACTATTTCTTATTCTAATCATTTGGATTCGGTGCATTGTTTTCCTCGTCCACAAACTTCTAATCCGTTTTCTGTTTAGGAACCCTCTTTACATATTCCATCGTCATTATCATCGTCCGACTTGCGGCCTTGATATAATAATTAAAAATGAATAATGTCTTGAGCAGTTGTGGATAGAAAAGTTCTCGACGAGATCTTTCTACTTTAAAGTAAGAATATTCTGTTTTGTAGCATAACCTCTAAAATTTATATTGTTTTAATGTTATAATGACTTTTGGTGGGAATCTGAAAACGTCATGTGGTGCTCTTGTATTATATTCGATATCTTAGTGTTTTACGTGTTATATTAAATAATTTTGATGGCACTTTAATGTAATGCAACGGAACTGCTGGGATGTAACGAATATGATATAAAAGTGCTTTACAACGATTTCGTATTCCATCAAAATTCCCAAAATTTACCATTAACGTGTGACCACAGGACTGTTGATGGCGACGATTTGACTTACTGACGGACAATGACTAACATAAATATATTAAACACGTGAAGAATGTTGTAACTCGACACTGGCAAAAATGGCTCGTAAAGTAGCTGATTGCCAATACGAAAAAAAGAAGAGGAGGAAGAATGTTATAATGGTGTCACGGAATGAACTGCTTTATTATATTTTTTATATTTTCTGTTATATGAAAGACTAACACAAAAGTATAATTTCAGACAAATCTTTGAAAATATAGCTCTGTTTCGTTCTTTGTGAATAATAGCCCAGGCAAAATAGCATTGCAGCTTGCATAAATTACGATAAAGTTGAAAATTGGTGGAGTTCTTCATTTGATTATTACAAATGAAATATCAGAAGTTCCCATCGATCCCACATCTGCTATAAAGCTATTCAAGGTCAAAGGTCGAAAATATCGATTTTTCGCCTTTTCCTCGCAAACGACGTGTTATAGTAAAACTAGCCTACACAAAAGTTGTAGGTTATTGAATTCTCTACAAAAATTGTCTCCATGCTTTTTTTTTTCAACGAATCATCATTTCAGAGATATCACAATTTCAAACCTCGAAAATACCCATATTTACTCTTATGCGGCTTGGGGATTTTTGACATTTCATTTGTAATAATGAAATGAAGACATTCACCAATTTTCAGCTTTATCGTAATTTATGTAAGCTTACCCTATTTTTATGTCTATTTTGACTAGGCTATAAATTCAAGGGTCCTCTCCAAAACTACTTTACCGTTTTTAATACTAAAGTAAGATTATTTTAGTCTCGTCATACGAAATTGAATTGTTATACTGATTTAAACTGGTTTACCTTTAAAATGGTAACCAACCTGTATTCCAGCGCCTGCTACATTAATATCCAGCACTCTACAGCGTAATAGCACTTTTGTTATATCTTTATCATATTAATTAATATTGACTATTAAGGAACAAATAAATTTGTTTCAACTGTTCTTGTTTTTTTTTATCTCAGTACTAGTGATTTGAAATGAAAAAACGACATTAAACATGTATTAATATTGCACTTTCGGTCTTTGGAAAGAAACAATCGTTTAATTTCGGCTTCGTATAGCGGTAGCGTTGTCTCTACACGTCCTGTGTATTGTGTAACGTTTGTCTGTCATCATAAAAATACGAGAGAGTATAGTTGTGTCCAGTCAATTATTAAATAAATAATAGAGTTATTAAAACCTCAAGAATTTAGAACTAAAGATTATAGAATAGGTGTATTATATTTTATTTAGTAATATTACCTAAGTCATAATTGTTTTAACAGCTCTTAATAGGTAACATTGTCTGTACCTACTCCGTGCGACGCCACACAGGTAGTGTGCGACAGAGATAACGCTCTACGAAGACGAATTATATTCTTTTTAACCGACTTCGACCGAAGGAGGAGTTTCTCAATTCGTCTGTATTTTTTTTATGTTTGTTACCTTGTAAATGTCGACTGGGAAGAGCGATTTTAATGATTCTTTTTTTTATTTGAAAGCTGGTGCTTCCCTTGTGGTTCCATTTCGATTTGGTCTAGTTCTGACAATGGCATCCATGAGAAAACCATATAAGTCTAAAATTAGCATTAAGTGTGAGTGCGACAAATGAACAAGTAGGTAGCTGAAGCCCCGTTACTAATAGAACAACCTATGTGTGTCTGTAACACTAAAAAGAAAAAAAACTACGTTTAAAAAAACCGACTTCAAAAACTGAAATGTATAAAATAACTTAAAATACTATCATTTGTATGTGCTATCTATTGATAGGTTCGAAGTAGGTGCCGGTATCGGTATATTTAGTGTAGGAATTGCATTACAGTAAGTACCTAAGCTGTTTATAATTTTGTTTAGGGCTTGTCACCGATTTCAAACCTATAAATAGATAGCACATACAAATTATAGTATTTTAAGTTACTTTTCTAAGGCTTGATGTGCAAAATTTATCACCTGTTATTGAACCTCTAATACTTGAATATTAAATTAAACTATTAAATTATAATAATTCTGATTATTATTATTCTTAATATCTCAGAATATTTCTTCGTGTATTATCTTCTGTCGTAAAGTAGTGAGAGTTAATAATCAGCCACTAACAAGTAAAATGATCACAAAAAAAAATTGGTTGCCTGTAAAGTCGGTATACGGGCGAAAGTTTTACGTGACAACGACTTTGAGTGGTAAAATAATTTTAATGTGAATATTCATTCGTATAGTAGGAAGAAGGATGAAATAATAGTAACAATTTAAAACATTTATTTATACAAAGAATTATATTTAAAACATTAATTTATACAAAGAATCTCGCACTGAATTTCATATTAACAAAATTTTATTTTTACCTTTACACATACATACGTATTTATATACAAATATACATACAATAACTTGCAATACATTAACAACATAACTTTTTATGTCTGTCTCTCTCGCTCTTAGGCGGGCTAACCATGCCTGAGTGGAAGGGACGCGTGCCTCTCACTCGCTCTCATTGTGAGCGCATAACGTGAGCGGAGCGTAACGCAGTTTCTTGAAGTGTCACCCGGCAAACCAATTTATAAGACGTTGTCACGTCAAAAAATATTTTGTATGGAAATCGAACTCGTAACAGTTGGTTTATATCAATCCATTTATATAACCTTACTTACTTATATAGGTACTATTATTAAGTCCGCGTAAAGCTGTCAAAGCCACCTGCGGCTAACAGCTAAAGCCACACAAAAAAAGAAAAAAAAAAAAGGTACGATTATTTATGTAACCTTACGAGAAAAGTATTATTATGTTGCTTTAAGGAATAAATTATATCCCTCAATCAGGTAAAGACTGAGGTCTATAGGACCCTATTCGCCGACGCCCAAGGGGCGGACAAAGGGGCGTATTTAACGAAACAACCGTAAATAATGGGGTCCCTTACCATGTGCACATAAGGGGACTGTAAGCAGACTTGTGGTTATCTTTATAAATTAGTTTGCCGATTTTGCGTTTTCATCTGTGTAGAGATCTTAAATAAATAATTTTCATTATTTGTGTTGTAAGGAAAATATATCAAACAAAATTCACCTCTTTTTATTTTACAGCCTTAAGAAGGAATATATCCTGTACATGGTTGCTTTTCAGATTAGTCCTATTTTGCAACTCTCTGAATTATAAACGTAAAACGCAAAAAATAACCGGTGCTAATTTTTAATTTAATAAGAAATCAAACGAAAAGTGTCACCCCAATATTTAATCCCTTATTTTCCACCCTTAAGGTATGAAAATTAATAATGCTAAACACGTATTTTATTTATTTTTAATGAAAAGATTTTTTATGCATTCATTTGAAGGAAATGGATAGATAGTAAATTGTTCCGATGCAAATATTTTGAAAACAGTAAGAGATAGATATACGAATTATACGATCGTATGGTGTCGCGTAATGCCTAACAGTCAGGAACACTCGGCTGTCATTTTAGATGCACCAGCAAAGTGCACCGAGTGTCAGTGCATGTGAGGGTCCTCCAGCACCACGGAAGTAAATATTTTTGTTTCTATACTTTTTAGTCGCAAGCTAGCATTTTTCGTGCTTTTAATATAAATGTAATTAAATGTACGTAGGTATACAATGTTTGATTTTTATCCTAGTTTGTTATGCAATGTAATTATAATGCTGTGAGCAGTGTTTTTTATATGTGACATAAAATATCACACATTCATAAACCGACTTCAAAATAAGATCAACCACAAAACATACTTAAAACACTAAAACCCGAAAAATAAGATGAACTAATTAATTCTATATTTTAAATGAACCTATACAATATTATTGTTCTTACCAATCAAGTTACATACATATATGTATTTACAAATTTTAATATTTATTTACAAACTTATAATATGACAATTCTTGTCTAATTCTAATTATGTATTAATTTTTATAAAATATAAATACAATGTATGCTAGAAATCCACTAACACGATTTGAATTCGGTGCCAAGCCAAGTAGGTATACTATATCGCATTCAAACCACGCCGCGCTTGTGACTGAAGTGATGTGAACGCGCAAGCGGTTAAGCGATATAATCTATACGGACAATCGTCGTTGACGGTTGTGTCAAATGGTATTAAATTTGTGGCGTTATAGTGTTCTGAATACATCTTTTAATTCTTATTTCCTTTAATAATTTGGTTTTATTAATTTTTGACCTTGTGTGTATATCATTAAGCCTATTTTTTTTTGTTAATTTAAGCTTGGCACCGACTTCAAATCGTGTTAGTGGATTTCTAGCATACATTGTAATTATATTTTATAAAAATTAATACGTAATTAGAATTAGACAAGAATTGTCATATTATAAGTTTGTAAATAAATATTAAAATTTGTAAATACATATATGTAGCTTGATTGGTAAGAACATTACTATTGTATAGGTTCATTTAAAATATTATCATTTGAATTAAATAGTTCATCTTACTTTTCGGTTTTTAGTGTTTTAAGTATGGTTTTTGGCTGATCATATTTTGAAGTTGGTTTACATTTTTTTAAAGTTTAATTATTTTTCAATTTTTAGTGTAAATAACCGTAGTTAAGTAATAATTTTAACTAATTCATATAAATTAAATAATTTATTAAATATAGCACTAAGAGTAGATCGACTAAAAATGCACATGGCACGAGGAAGAATAGAAGTAGGGAATCAAAACAAAAAAATAAAGAACGTATTTCGTAAAAATTAAAATGAATTGCTGTATCTAGTTGCCAGTGGTTAAAATTTCACTGTTTCAATCAATTCGCGTATACACCATATGTGCTATCGATGCGTCACATGAGGCAGCAACTTAGTATGAGATACTACCCACATCCAAGTGATATAAATAATTGTGACGGTTTGATGCAATTGTTAAAACTAGACATAGGCTCCAGAGCCATGGTAAGATGCAATATCCCTGTCATTAAGGGCTTGGTAAGTGGGCAATATGGATAATATCCAAACTTGTGAGATTCTCCCTCGTTGTGACCAAATTGAAACAGCCTTGTTACCTGATTTGGTTTTTATTAAATTTGATGACGACACTATTGGCACAAAAGAGAGATAGAGAGAGAGTGACGGGTTAGGTGCCATAACGCCTGTATCAACCATATATCAGGCAACGAAAGGTTACGGGATATTGAACGGAAAATGCTTCCGCTAATCCTCTGTTGGGCGGTTACTGTATATAAACTCCAGGGTACTTTAGAAAGCCTTAAACAAAGCTCATCGATTTAGGCAAAAATAAAATTGCCAATGACCAGTTTTATATTGCACTCAGTTGTGTAAAGACTCTAGGGAGGCAGCTTTTTGCGACTTAGAGTCTAATAAACTACTCAAAAGACTATACCAGGAGAAAACGTAAGCGAAAGAATAATCAGTTCTAAATAGGTACGTAGGTATTTAAATTAGAAAATTTTGATACAATTATCTAATACGGCTGGACAGCGTTTAGGAAACTTAAGAGGATCATCTCACCCAACATATCTCAGTGTCTGAAGGCAAGGAAGTCTTCTATTACCAGTGATGATTTATGACATGAAAACGTGGTCCCTAAATGGGGGTCTCGTAAGAAAAATCAAAGCCGCTCAGCGTACTATGGAGCGGGGTATGCTCGCTCGTTTCTGTGCAAGATAGCATTCGAAATACGCTAATTGATAGAATAACGGGTGTAATCGACATATCACGAACAATTAACACAGTAAGAGGCAATGGGCAGGCCACATCGCTCGACGAACCGATAATTGCTGGAGAATAAAAGTTTGGCATTTTGTGGCGAAATATGAGAGAAGCTTAAGTCCAGATGATGAATGATGATGAAGATACATATTTACAACAGTTCGACTTTGAGAAAGGTGAATTGAAAAAGGTTCATCCTTCCAGCTTGGTATGTTATTTTCTACCTGCGTAACAAAGATTACTATATCGGCAACATAAAGAATTACCTAACTCCTAATCGTTATGAGGTAGTACCTTACACTATTAGCTTACGTAATTAACTTGAAAGAATACAGCTAAAGGTCTACGCGTGCATATGTTATTGAAAGAATTGTCCTCCAACTCCTAACCGCTAAGGAGATGTACTTTCCATCACCAACTCACCTAAATGAAATTTTCACTGCCAGATGCAAATATTTGAATAGCTTTGGAATACATATACATGCAACAAGAAGTTAAGTAATAATGTTAACTGAACTAGTCAACATTATTATTTAACTACGGTTATTTACACTAATAATTAAACTTTAAAAAAATATATAAACTGACTTCAAAATAAGATCAGCCTAAACCATACTTGTTTAAAACACTAAAAACCGAAAAATAAGATGAACTATTTAATTCTTGTCTAATTCTAGTTATGTATTAATTTTTATGAAATATAATTACATTATAGTGTCTAGAAATCCACTAACACGATTTGAAGTCGGTGCCAAGCCAAATAGGTATACTATATCGCATTCAAACCACGCCGTGCTTGTGACTGAAGTGATCTGAACGCGCAAGCGGTTAAGCAATTTAATCCATACGGACAGACATCGTTCACGGTTGTATCAAATGGTATTAAATTTGTGGTGTTATAATGTTCTGAATACATCTTTTAATTCTTATTTCCTTTAATAATTTGATTTTATTAATTTTTCACTTTGTGTGTATATCATTAAGCTAATGGTTTTTTGTTAATTTAAGCTTGGCACCGACTTCAAATCGTGTTAGTGGATTTCTAGCATACATTGTAATTATATTTCATAAAAATTAATACATAATTAGAATTAGACAAGAATTAAATAGCTCATCTTATTTTTCGGTTTTTAGTGTTTTAAATAAGTATGGTTTTGGATGATCTTATTTTGAAGTCGGTTTATATTTTTTTTTTAATTTTTAGTGTACCTAAATAATCGTGGTTAAATAATCATTTTAACTAGTTGCTATAATTATGAGTAGATCGACTAAAAATGCACATGGCACGAGGAAGAATACAAGTAGGGAATCAAAACAAAAAAATAAAGAACGTATTTGGAAAAAATGGAAACGAAATGTTGTATCTCGTTGCCAATGGTTTAAATTTCACTGTTTCAATCAATTCATGTATACACCATATGTATTGTGCTATCGATGCGTCACGTGAGGCAGTAACTTAGGTATGAGATACTACCAACATCCAAGTGACGTAAGTAATTGTGACGGTTTGATGCAATTGTTAAAACTAGACATAGGCTCCAGAGTCATGGTAAGATGCAATATCTCTGTCATTAAGGGCTTGGTAAGCGGGCAATAGGGATAATATCCAAACTTGTAGGCTTTTCTTTCGTTGTGACCAAATTGAAACAGGCCAGTTACCTGATTTGGTTTTTAAAAAATTTAATGACGACACTGTTGGCACAAAAGTGAAAAACAGTGACTCTGGGGACTCGAGTGCCTGAGGGTCAAACCTTTTACAGAGACCGTTGTGGAGCCTGGCTTACAGGAGTTACAGTGGTGGGAATGTGTGGTAGGATTAGTCCCTTAAAAAAACACGCCTAATTATCTAGCTGATGCCAAGTTCTATAATTGTGTCAGTCAGACAGACGACCGAAGAATTTTAGGCGTTAATACACAATGATTAATCGTTTAAGCTATATTTATGTTTATAAAATTATATTGTAGGTCTTAATTATCTCAATACCAAATTTGGTGAATTTATGTTGAATACTGTTCTCTTCTCTCTGCCTACCCTGCAAGGGATATGGCGTGATGATATGTATATGTATGTTGAATAGCTTTTGAGTTATTATTGGGTAAAAAGTGGCTCGAATTAGTTTATGTTAAATACACTCATATACGGCAGTTCTCTTTACATAAACTTGTTTTGACAAATTAAGTCCCGCTTATCTATAACTAAATTAGATATATCGGAGAGTGGAAAGTTAATAATACTGCAATTTCGGATTTTCATTCCATAACTATTAAAATTAATCTTACCGCAAAATGTATTTACTTACAACGTATGACATATTTAAACGGCTTGATTTTAAACAAATTTCACTGAAATACTTCAACAGGGCGTATTTTTTTTTTGCACCAAAACATCAAATTGCAAGAACAAGGTCGTGTTGCCAGATTTATGTAACCTATTTCACTCACACTCTTGTGGCATAATGGTACAGACAGAGATGCAGAATCGCAAGAGGAATAACGGCGACAACGCAAAACTTTGTTCATAATGATTAAGTGCCAATTGGAAAGAAACCAACCAATCAGAGAACTCAAAGATTGAGTGACACAATAGGCATGATGACTGATGTTGAAAAATGACTCCACGGTGTTTTACTTCATCTACTTTACTGAAAATAAATTTTATTTCCACAGAAAATGTTAGTGTTTGTGAAAAAACCTACCTTTTCAAAATCAAATTTAAATTTCGCCCCAAAACGATGCAAACGTAATGGCGTATGTCCATGACGTCACTAAACAACGTGTACAAATAGGACATTATAGGTCACTAGCTAAAATAATTACCTTACTACCTTTTTTTATGGTAGGCTATGGTCTGTACATACGCCGTCCGTTCCGCCCGGGGCGACGTGAGGGCGGTGCATGGCTCCATAATCTACGCTACTCCCTCCTCATCGCCATTGGGCCGGCTACTGGTACCGCTTCCTTACCATCCGTGGCCAGCCCGGCCGGTTAACCTTTCAGGTACCATACCCCGTTGACGCCCCGGCCTGCTACCAGGACGCCCTCACGCGGTCAGCTTCTGTGCGGGTGACTGACTATTCCCCGGTCCAGTCACTCGCAGCCTCGGCTAAGGGCGGCATCAGGCGCAGATACTCGCACCTGCGCCGCCCTTATGCGCCGGCGATGGAGTTTATCAGCGTGGAGAGTATCCTCTCTGACACGCACCGCCGCCTCCTTCTGCGAGACGACTGCCTCACAGAAGGCGGCGACCGCGTCCCAGTGCCTGACGCTGTCGAGCATCGCCTTAGCGATGGTCGGCAGCGTCAGGTCGGCACCAATGATTGCGACAAGGTCATGGCGCTGCCCTGCTTAGGCCGTACAAGCCTCGAGCGTATGCTGCGCCGTGTCCTCCTCCAGGACGGTGTCCTCTCCCTCCTTGCGACCGTGTGCAGGTACTTGCCGAAGTAAACATGCCCTGTCAAGACCTACCTTATACTCTAACCAATTTAGATAAATTATATCCTTTTGTATATTTACTTTATCTGAAGGTTCTAATAAAATAGTGATAGTTATTGGAAAATAAGTCTAAGATAAAAGATAGATTAGTTTATTTTTGTATAGTCCTGACATTTTACAGAAAAAAATAGCATCATCATCATCAACATCACAGCCCATAAATGTCCCACTATTGGGCTCGGGCCTCCTCCGTAATGGGAGGGAAATTAACCTACTATACCACGCTGGTCAGACGTATTGGTATAAGGTTTTCTTTCGAGTTTTCTTTCTCTTGCATAGATGTTATATGCGTTAGTCGTCTCTTACGATCACCCACGGGTAAGATAGGGGCTGGTGAATTGTATTCCTACTCCGTCACCACACGGAAAACTATTAATGTAACTGCGTACTATTTTTCATGAACCTTATATTCTGGGTAAACTTATAATTCCATTAATACACAATTGTCCGCCACGTTTAAGCTGAACATAGCTCACAGCATCATTACCGTATAATGGTCGTGTCAATATAAAATAAACAGTTTGATATTACTTAACATAACTTTAAAATGCACTTTCATAAAAGAGATAATATGTTTAATTATTGTATTTGAGTTCTATATTGTGTTTAAGTTCATAAATTAACAATACTTACATGGAAGTTCTAACATTTAAAAATTCTGCTGAGCAAAAATCATTGTTCATGCAAAAATCTTTCTCAATATCGACAAGTCGATTCTCGGCAAATTTGGGCTATTTGCTTTGATAAATACTAGTTCCATTACTAAAACTTGTATATAACAACATAGAAGTGGTATTCTCTACCTATAGCTTTTTACCACAAAATATCTGGTAAGCCAAGTAATAATACGATAAGGTAATAATTCGAACTACGATGCTAGCAAAATTTAATAATAAATGAAACCGTGACGTCACTCGCTTCTGATTGGTGTTCGAGCCAGTGTTTCCACTATCAGATGTTAGTTTTACCCTAGATTTTTCTATTAAATGCCCTAAATACCTTAATTATTCTCTGAAAATCCTTGATTTAGGGCGCAAAATTTAAATGAGTTCAAAATAAAACAAAACTTGATGGTTTGAGTATTTATTTTAATTTTCGTCTATTAATCAGAGGTAGTAAACAATTAATCATAAGAAGAATTCATTTTAATCTGTGAAAGAAGTAGATGGTGAACAATGTGATGCTGATGCTGCAGCTAAAGCACTGTGCTTCAGTTTTTGAGCTTCATTCAATATTTGTCTGTTTCTAAAATCTAAATCTATCTAATCTGTTCTAAAATCGAGCCTGTCATACCTAGTTTGGTATACAACAAATCGTTGAGGGTTTCATTGTGAAGCCTGTTTCTTTTATAGGTAAGTTTTACATTCTTTTAGTACACTGAGTAATCTTTCCACCTCGGTATTCGAAGACGGCAGTGCTAATAGAAGTGAAATCACAACTTCAAGGTTTTGGTATTTGTAAGTTCCAAAATGATCTTTCAAGCTCAACACTTTATTGCAATATACTGCCGTTGGTAATTTTGTGACCTCTTCTTCACTTTTTACCTTGAAATAATTCGCTTCAATAAGAGCTTGTTGACGCCGTTTATTATCCGCTTTTTGTATATTACATTTATTACTTAAAAAACTGAAATGGCTGAACACAGGATGTGTTATAGAACGATTTTCCAACTGTCGTGCAATTTGTGGATCTACATATTTTATCAAATAGAAAACATTTTCAAAGTCAAATCTGAATTCATCATCATTTCAGCGTATCGCCGCCCAGAGATTTTCACCAGGTCATTTTACCCTAAATTACCCTAAATCCCTAAAAATATTAAATAGCCCTAAGTCATATTTTAAATTAGCAGTTTCGCCCTGAAAAAGGGCGAAATCCCTAAAAGTGGAAACACTGGTTCGAGCCAATATGGCGAAATGATGTTTTTAATTATTATTTTAAAATCAATCGCGCTGGTTATTTCCAGGAGCTTTTTTTACCATCTTTATATCCTATATTATTAAATTAAATCACTATTTTAGTGATTCTGTCATCATGCTTATTGTAGAAATATAATGATGATTTAATCACAATAATATTGAACACAATCAGACAAATTTTAAATTGTTATTGGTCGGAAAAAATAATTACCTATCGTTCATCGCGTGAATTAAAGAACAAGAAGGAACACCAGTCGAAATTGATTAACCTCCTACATGCCTAAGGTTAAGAAATCGATTAAGTAAAACCTTTGTCTGAAAATTGATAGCGTTATTTGCATGCCGAGATTAAGGGAAGAGCTAGTGGCTAAAGGCCCCATTAAATAAGAGGCTCCTATTTTATTAAAAATGACACTATTTAAGTCAGAGCAAAAAATTAATTACAATCAAAAACAAATTAGTTATAAATTTAAATAGAGATAAAATATTATTATTTCTTGTAATAGTTGTAATAGACAATAAATTTTATACCTTATGATCATCTCTGTGGCGCATCAAACTGCCCCACCTACAAATTAAACTGCAGGGGCGGCTTTACCTATAGTGCAGAGGGTGCAGTGCACCCGGGCGCCGGGTGTTAGGGGGCACCGAGAGCCGCTCGGGATATATAGAGCCTCTACTGTAATACTCCACACGGAGCGGACACACCGTACGCAGCCAGTGCCTAACCATCTATAAACGTAGTGGGTGCGTTATTTTGTATTTCAGATACTTTGTACAGGGTATTTCGTACATCTCTGGGTATGAAGCTCATGAGCATTAGCGACCGACTGTTCTTATAGGGGTATCAGCTGCCCCTCCCTGCCCGTACCTCGCTACGCCCTTGCATTCTCTAGTATACCTACTGTGCTGATATAGCTCTAGAACGAACACCCCTGCCTAATACTAAGAGGTGTGAATGGTGGAATAATCACTTAGCAGCGCTCCGTAAATGCTTCCGAAGTGTACGTAAGAATCATAACATAGGTACCTAATCAAAAAGTCGTGCAGGGTGGGAACATACCTTGACGAATCTCTATCTTTACTGAAAGGTCGAGAGCCTAGATAAATGACTGCATGATCAACTGTACAGCATTGAATCTTGTGGACGCTCGATGCCCAACTCAGAATGTCAATGGCAACATTCGTCTCTCAGCAGTTCCATAGTTGGCTATTTTCTATCAAACTTACCTACTACATAAAAATGTAATAAGTGCAAATATTTATAAATTTAAATTCATATAAATGTTAATGTTTTGAAATTATATGAAAATATAATTTTGACTGTACCTATTTAACAATCAATTAAAATTTGAAGTAGTCACAAATGGTACTAAGATGGCTGAAACCAGTACTTCTTTTAAATTAGACAATAACTCACAAATGAACAATTAAAAAACTAAGTTTTACATTATTCCTGCATTAGTAACTAGATATGTTTTAGAATAACATTCCAAGCTTAGATCTTAAATATTATGATAATACAAAAGTAAGTTATATAATACCATTTCAATTTTTAACTTCACAAATAAGCACTAAATCAGTTGAAAACTATGTTATATCATAACATTCCAAGCTTTGATCTTAAATATTGAAATTTATCTTTAAACAACCCTCTTGTAAGTATATCTGCAAATTGTCAATCACTACCAACCACCACTTTGAATAATCTGATTCACAGATATCAGATTGCTAGGTTGCTAGTTCCAGAACATGTAAAACATTATTAAACAGGACCTTTTTGTCATGACCTATATAATATATAATAAGGCTAAGCTTACTTGTCCTGAGGACTCCACAGATAATTCCTGTCAATTTCTCCTATATTTCTTTGGCAACACACATACACAGATTTGAATGTGCACATAATTTGTTGAATTGACTGAGAGTATTATCTTCGTCTTAGCTTTAGCGTCTCGTTTCTTATCCCTCTTTCTGAGAAGTCTTCTATGCAATTCCAGAGTTCCTCATGTTGTAAGTATGCATTGCTAAACGCCAGGTTGCATAATTTATATGGCCAGACAGGTTTTCGATAAATGCGAGAGTATTATTTAATGCCATTTTCAAATAGGTATCACAATTCAAATACTTAAATGCTTCGGAAAGACCTAACAAGAAAACTTTTACACGAACTACGTTTTGTTTTTAATGTTCACTTCAATGTCTTTGATCACTGATTTTACCATTAGATATTACACTGTCTTTATTTCTGAGCTTTTCTGGGCCCTTAACCTGATGAATTGAACGATGTAATTCGAGTTTTATTAACTATTTAATATAAAACTAACAAAAAAAACATACAGTGGCTTGACAGATGACCTTGATGTCACGAAATAGAGAGACATTGTTTTACTGTAGCGCCCTCTAGGCGCGTAATTCGAAATTGGAAACTTAAATTCAATAATTTAATCCTGACTATCCTAATAACTGATTAGAATAATGGTGTAATCTTATTAAATTATTGCATTGTCATCGGTCCTCGATAAGTCTACCAAATTTAAATGAAATCTGACCGTTCGAAGTGTGTCAAAATCAAGTCCAAAAGAGTCGGTTACAAACATACAGGTCAAGCTAATAAAAAGCATGTAAAAAAAAAAGAAAAATGTAAGCTATGTATATTTTGGGGACTATAGTTTATTATATATGTATTTTAAATTGAGCAAAATATATGTTGGCTATATAATATTAAGTTAGTATTACCTTTTATGTCACTTTAACTCTTTATTTTTCTTTAACTTAGCTTTCCTCAATTCTATTTTCTAATTACTATTCCTTAATCTGTTACTTTTCTCTTCTTAACTTGTTATCTCTATTGTTATTTACTCTCTTGTAGTATAATTTGTAAAACTTGTCTTCACCTAAATTTTTGCTTCTTGTAGTAACATTAAGTTAGTATTATTATTTATTATTTTTTATCTAATTTTAAGTTTGTACATAATAATATCTTTATATAATAATGTCAAGCACTCCTTTACGCCACCGTAACTTATATAATAACTGTTAATATTACTATTTTCTATGCAGATCATACATGCTGACTTATATGCCTGTATCAATGCGCGTAGACATACAGACTTGTGTGACATGTACTCATATGCGTATCATGTGCATGCACATCGGACACGTGCACCCATGTGCATATCATATATGCAGAGTTGCGAACATATCTCACTATATCTTTAAACGAGCAATTCTTGTATATACATACATACATACATATCATCACGCCATATCCCTTGCAGGGTAGGCAGAGAGAACAGAGTGCCAGAGAACTCTATCTCTGCATACTTCACTCGCTTCCTCAACATTCATAATTCTCTTCATACACGCTCGCCGGTTTCGGAGACTCTTGACTCCACCTTCCTTCAGTACCTGACCGATCTGGTCTAGGTAGGTTAGTCTCGGTCTCCCTCGGTACCTACATCCTTCCACTTTCGCATTGTATATCTTCTTAACCAGACGTTCGTTTGGCATTCTTTCCACATGTCCGAACAATCGGAGCATTCCCTTTCGCATCTTTACACCAATACTCTCTTTTATACCTCTCTTAAGTCGTCGTTACGAATGCGGTCGGTCAGCCTAACTCCACAGATTTTCCGAAGAGATCGCATTTCGACCGCATTAATTTTACTTTCATACTCTTTTCTGCATACCCAACTCTCGCTTCCATACAGTAATGTTGGGACAAGCACTGCGTTATGTATTGCTACACGTGCCTTCTGGCTGAGGTGGTGGCTGCCGAGAAGTTGCCCCAACGTTCCGTTCACTCTATTTCCCGCATTCACTCTTCGCTCTATATCAGTGGTGTACCTTCCATCTCGGCTAAATCCACATCCAAGATATACAAATTCATCCACTTGCTCTAGTACATCATTACCTATTGTTACTCTTACATCTGTTCTGGCTTCATCTCTTTCAAAGACCATTATTTTGGTTTTGCTCACATTCACGCGTAGACCCCTTTTCTTACAATCTTCTGTCATTGTGTCGACTAGGGTCTGCAGGTCAGTCGCTGACTGTGCCAGCAGGACTGCATCATCTGCATAAAGCAGAGCAGAGACCACTGAGTCACCCATCTGGACTCCCACATTCATATCGTTCAACCTTTGGAGACATTTATCCAGATATATGATAAACAGCCTGGCTGATAGAACGCAGCCCTGCTTAACGCCAATATTGACGTCAAACCAAGGCGACATTCCATCATCCAGCCGCACACAGGCTCTACAGCCCATGTAACTGGATTGCACAGCCTGCAGCAGTTTACCGTTAATACCATACTCCGGTAAAATGTCCCAAAGTTCCTTTCGTACAACCGTGTCAAATGCTCTCTCCAGATCTACAAAACTGCAGAAAACCCTCTGACCTAGGGCCAGATGCTTCTCCACAATATTGCGCAGAGAGAACACTTGATCCATGCATCCCCTTCCACTCCTGAAACCTCCTTGTGTCTCACACAGTAAACCATCAGACACCATCCTCATTCTCCTTTCAATAATTTTACCATACACTTTCGCTGCCAAATTGGTCAAGCTTATGGCCCTATAATTTGCGCAGTCATAACGTGAACCCTTGTTTTTAAACAAAGGCACGATGACTGCGCTATTCCAGTCCCCGGGAACCATTCCCGAGCTCCAACATAAATTGAGGAGCAACAGGAACGCCTCCCGGACACAGGAGCCACCAAGCTTGATCATCTCGGCAGACACCATATCAATGCCCGCTGCCTTACCATTTTTCAAACTTCTTATCGCCCATTCAACTTCATCCATACTGATGCCATCGGAGGACGCCGTTGTCGAATGTTGATCTAATAAACCACATGCGACACCGGCGCCAACCGTAGCATCCGCATATATATCGCCAAAATATTCACTCCATCGGCTTAACACGTCTTGTGTTTGTGTAAGAATGTCTCCACCTTTAGACCTTATTTTATTCATTCTGAAGGCTGACCAACCACCCCGAGACTTCTTCACCTCCCTCCAAAAGAGTTTGGTGTTACCCTCGAAGTTTTTAGTCAGGCTTTCTTCTGCACTCATACTTGCTCTATCACGTTTCTCTTTCACTAAGGCCTTGGTGTCATTCTTACATTGCCGATATATTTCTTTCTTCTGTTCAGTCATACTGTCATTCAGATTCAAAGAAGAGACATAGTCCAGCCACGCTTTCTTCTTTTGCTCTACGGAAGCTGCCACTTCCGCATCCAACCATGCATCACCATTTGTGTTTCTATGCTTCTTTGAACTTCCACATACTTCTTTCGCTGTGTCTACCATACTCTCTTTCAATACTCTCCAGCATTCTTCAATGTCCGATTGCGGCTGGCTTGCCATCGTCAGCCATTCTCGGACACCCTCTGCATACTTTTCTCTTACACACTCTTCTTGTAACCTTTCAACCTTTATTCTTTCAAGCCCTCCGAAGTGGACACGCTCTCGCCAGTGCCTCCACCTTCTGAACAGACCACTAAATCTCGCAATAACGAGATAGTGGTCCGTATCGACTGTGGGGCCCCTGTAGGCTCTTGCGTCCAATATTTTGCTTCGGAGGCGACTGTCTACCAAAATTAAATCTATTATACTTTTCTGTTCATTCCTTCTCCATGTATACATATGGATGTCCTTATGTTGGAAAAATGTGTTTGACACAATAAGGTTTCTCTCCATGCATACATCCGCTATGAGCCTACCTGCGTCGTTCATTCTCTTATCACCAAATGGTCCAATAACACGTCCTCATAGTCGGGACGCTTGGTCCCCACCCATCCGTTCAAATCTCCGCATACAATCACGCGTTCACTGGTTTCTGCCATATCCAGAACTTCCCTAACATTATCCCAAAACTTCTCTAGGTCTGATGCCACCGAGGATCCTACGGGAGCATATGCTACAACCATGAATACCTTGGTGACACTTAGTTTTATACGGACCCAAAGAAGTCTGGGATCATACATTCCGTAATCCTTCACAACTGAGGCCAAGCGAGAGGACAACAGCACTCCTACCCCCATGCTGGCTCGATCGCTCTGTGGTATACCAGACCACAGAGCCATCCCGCCACCAGGAAGATCGCAGGCGTCGCTGCCCCTTCGCTTGGTCTCTGTTACACAGAGCACGTCTAGCTGTTTGTCCGCCATGACGGATATCAGCTCGTGCAACTTCCCTTCCACACAACCTCTTACATTCCACGTGCCCACCCGGCACTCTGCTCTCCTCGACTCGCCTGACTGGGCAAGGCGTGATGGGTGGCGGCCCCCATCGCCACAACTGCCGAAGTTCGTACCGACGGGGTCGGGTCGGTACGCGTCGCCTCCGGGGGACGCCCTTACCCGCATTGCGGTACGCATATCGAGTATGTATATATATATATATATATATATATATATATATATATATATATATATATATATATATATATATATATATGTAATCTGAATCTCGGAAACGGCTCCAACGATTTTTTTGAAATTTAGCATACTAGGGGTTCCCGGGGCGATTAATCGATCTAGCTAGGTTTCATTTATAGAAAATATTATTTTGTCAGTATATTTCGGCAACAAAAATATAATTTTTCGTTGTACTAAAACTATTAGAATATGAAGGTTTTCGAATTTTGACGCTGTCATTAAAGAATAGACATTTAGCTCAGTTGGAAAATCGAGTGGTCTTTAATCCAAACAAAACGGAGCTCGGTTCGGATCCTTACTTTTTCTTATTTACTTTTTGGCCTTTTTTATTATTTTATCAATTATTATTTGCCGGCATCCTTGTCTGCGTAGAATTCGATAATGTTTTAATAGGATTTTTGTTTGTTTTTTTTTGTTATTATTTTTATTATTATTTATAGATAATTATGTATGAATGTTTGTATTCTTATATAGTATAACAATCTTATCCGTTTGGTAACGGAGTAAGAATTCACCGCCCCCTATCTTACCCGTGGGTGATCGTAAGAGACGACTAAGGGATATAAAATGCATATAACATCTATGCAAGAGAAGGCAAACTTGAAACAAAACCCTATACCAACACGTCTGTCCAGCACGGTAGAGTAGGTTAACTTACCTCCTATTATGGAGGAGGCCTGAGCCCAACAGTGGGACGTATATGGGCTGTGATGATGATGATGATGATGATAACAATCTTTGTTATAGTGTAGGGAAGGTTTAATAAACATAAAAATTAAATGAAATTTTGTTATATATTATGGACACCAGGTTTTTCTTAGCAGGCCATGTTTTTAACACAATGCTCTCATCGCGACCGAGGCGACGGAAGGGTAGTGTACGGCCCCATAACCCACCGTATTTTCCATCGAAATTAGGTCGACCACTGGTACCGCTTCTTTAACATCCCCGCTCACCCGCGATACTACACCTATTACGGTATTTCTTTTGTTTTTCTTTCGGATGCTAGAGTTACCAGGCTTCTCTGTGAGTTTACTCGGAAGCATGTCACATATAACTGCCCATAGGAGAAGCAGCTTTCTCTCAAATCTACTCCCGCTACCTTAAGAATATGACCTCGAGCTTTGTTTATGGTTATTGCGAAGCAGACTTTAATGGCAAACTGCCCTCTCTGAAATTCGAAGGAGTAATGTGATGGTATTTGGAGAATTCTAGAAGAAATACAGACTCTGCTCGAGAACAACCAATCAGTATAGTTGACCCGATTACATTGTAATGCAATATTTTTTCTTGCAAACTGGTGGCATTGTATAATTTTGGCGTGCCAGCTTTCAATTTTAAGATGTGAGTTGGGAGACTGGGAGCCTTCAGAGTATTCAAGAACTCGCCTGGTTGTCGGACTCGGGGTTTATAACTTATTCGAAAGATTTATTTTAATATTCGACACCTTCGAATTATTTAAAATATTTGCAAGTAAATAGTATAAAGAAATCGAAACGACCATAATAGCGCACATAGGAAGGTCATGTCGTCTTGCGACTAATCTGATCAGCATTAACATCCTGTCTCCCTATCGTTTCTTACTGATTGTTCCTAATATAACTCAGCCTTTCTATCTCGATTTTTACAAATATGTTGATTAAACCCTGACTAAACAGCGAAAAAAAATATAGAAAATGACTATCTCTCTTTTCTAATCATTATGCGGTAAAAATACCTCGCCAAAGTAAAATTAAAACGGTTAATTATCTTATGAGCGATGGATTTCAGTTGTACGATGCAATGTGTTATCGTGGCTTTCAATTACAATATTCGGCTTAGAAAATTGCTGTCCAACAATTTAAAATTTCAAACTCTACGTACCTAAGACGCCGGGTCCTAAAAGTGTATGACCTCTTTATAGCTTAGAAACTTTCAAATGCCGTGTTAATACAGTATTGTGACTTTTGAGACCTTCCAATTTTAAGGAGTATTTCCATTATACCAGGCTTTTAAGTGAGTTCAACCTCTTCAGGGTTCCGTACCAAAAGCGTAAAACGGCACCCAAGTCTTAGTTATACTAAGACTTTACCGTCCGTCCGTCTGTCCATCTGTCTATCACCAGGCTGTATTTCATGAACCATGATAGTTAAACAGCAGTCAGACAGAAATTTTCACAGATGATGTGTTTCAATTGCCGCTATAACGACAAATACTAAAAAACAAAATAAAATAAATATTTAAGGGGTGCTCCCATACGAATAACGTGATTTTGGCTCCTTTTTGCTCGATACATTTTTTTATTCTCTATTTTTGTTCTTTTGCCTTTTAAATTTATTTTTTTATTATTTTAATTATATTTAAATATATCATCCAAAACACACTTAAAAGAAAATACCGAGCAAGTCTCGGTCCTCCAGATATTGCTTATGTTTATGTATGTATATATATATATATATATATATATATATATATATATATATATATATATATATATGTGGGTGTGTGTATGTGCGTATGTATATATAACATACTTATGTATCATGCATCGTATACTTTAAGCTAACAAATTAACCACACCACACTATTTAACACTGCTAATTTAAGGTCCCTGATCATGTCAGTGGAACCGTATGCCCAAAAAATTAGAGTTTGGAAAAAAAAAATAAGTAGATATATTCGAATGGGGCACACGAAATCAGCGTACATTTGCCCCACACAAACATATCACCTTTTAGTAAAAGGAAATTTACAATTGTTGCCGCGTATAAAATTCAATAATATGACAGTTAAAAAGATAGATTCAGTTTGTTATCTCGGCCTACTCTTAGAAAAAACATATATTTGTGGAGCATAAGCGAAACGAAATTTGTATGCGCTTACTAGAATATCAACTTCTGCCTAGGACCTTCGTTTCAATACACTCAAAACTGGATATAAATAGGTATATGGCCACATATTTGGGGTGTATTTGCTACGCTGCACCTGTTTGGGCTGATAGGGCTACCATAGGGGCGGATGGCCTTAAATTTTTACAAAGCCAACGATTTGCCTTAATATTCTTATGTAAAGCCTACAGAACGGTCAGTAGGTACTGAGGCCTTTCCAGTACTCGCGGGTGTACTTCCATTTAACTTGGAGATTCAGAGACGGGCATCAATATATTACACCACAAGGGAAACTATGAACACAGAGTTCCTTCTACCGCGCGACCGTAATAAAATCGCTAGATTTTTTGCACCACAATGTATGAAGAACTTTTAACCGAATCGCAAGAAAGATAGGATTCATCATCGAAGGGCCGTCACCTCTATCTATTCCCATGCGTCCGTAACCGCTTAAAGAGAATGTGGCTGGAGGTTGACCGTTTTTGTAGCCCAATTTCTAACTGGCCATGGCAACTTTAAAAGTAAATTATTATCTTTTAAACACGTACTGTATGAACAATCAGCACATCACGTTCTCTGGGAGTGCGAACTCTGGCGTAACGAACGCGACCGATAGGTTCTTGTGCGATGTGTTAGACAGTTTGCAAGTCACATTTAGAGTAGTATACTATTCCCACTGAAGAAAAAGACCGCGTACCAGTGACCCACCCGCACGGCATCGAGAGGTATATTGTAGGGCGGGGTTGTCTACGGGGTCTTGCGCCGCTTTTCCTGTCGCCCCGGACGGATTAGCGGGGTTTGACGTACCGTAGCCCGCCGCCAAAAAAAAAAAAAAGAGTAGTATACTATTCGGACCTTATAACAACTCGAGAAAATTTCCGTGCGTTTAGGCGTTTCTGCCATACCTACTACTGCAATCAATCTTAAGGTCTTAATAGGCCAAGTTATCCCGTATCCGTGGTGCCGTAATGCTGCTAATTAAAATCATCTCCCGGGACCGCTTGACGGTTAAACCTTGATGTCATTTATGGTGACTATTGTGGATCCTAGCTTACAGGCGTTACAATAGTGGGAATGTGTGAAGGGATTAGCCCCAATAAAAAAAATAAAAAATAAATTACCATTTTAACAAACTTTAAAGTTGATGATTTATGACAGTTAATAGAATGTACCTACAAATGTACGATAAGTGCCTTTTGTATTTAGTAAATAATTCTTTTTAGAGACAATGTAATCTTAGAATATTGATACAAACGTGTTCAAAACAATAACAAAAGAAAGTCGGCTGGTTACGAACTCATGTGTATTTTCTTTAAATTTCGGCACTTCAAAGGTTTTTTTGCAATTGTTTGTATGCTCATTATAAACAACAATACTGTTCTTGCCGCTTCGTGAATTTATAGCTACCTATTGCTTTTACGATTATTGTTCATACAAGTCTTTACTTAGTATCACGGAGTATCACCTGTCCCGTTATCTGTGAATATTTGTAATCAAATTTTTGAATTCCCAATATACGAGTAAGTTGAAATTTTATATTGGAACACCTTTAGTTTTGATTACATTCTAATATACTCGATATCATAATAATTATAATATGAAAAAAGCAGTAAAATATGCTTTTATTTTGTAATTTTTTTTATTGCTTATTTGGGGTGTTATGATAAGTGTTACCTACTGTAGTTCATGGATATTTGCAATTCCAGGAGTAGGCCGCTGTCTACCAACTAAAACTCACCTAAAAAGTTAGTTCCATCTCTCTCGTTCACCAAATGAAACGAAGCGCAACACTAACAGCACATTGTCACTGCTCTAATGTCGAATTCCCGCGTTTTTTTTTATTGCATATGGTGGCAAACGAGCAGACAGCACACCTGATGGTAAGTGTTACTGCCGCCCATGGACCTTTACAATACCAAGGGTATATCTAGGCCGCTGCCTACCATTACAATCCCCAAACCCACCCAGATGGGCTTTCGGCACTCTCGCTCACCAAACGAAGCGTAATAGCGCAATGCCATTACTCAGACGTCGATTTTCTGCGAGAGTGTGGTACTACCCCGGACGGACCGGCCCGCGACTGAAGACAGAGAACTCTCAACAGCGTGGTCTTGCCACTTTTAATGTGGTACTACCATAGCCGGTCCGCAGCTGTGAACAGAAAACTATCAACTGTGTGGGTCTACCACTTTATTCATTCCACCGGGTCTACCACTATATTTTTATGGATTTAACTAAATAACAGTGTATTTTAAAATTATTTTATTTTATATATATTTTATTTGGATTTGCTTTCATTATATTTTAAAATAATTTGCGAATGTAATTCTACTATACATCTCTGAAGATATACAATGCGAAAGTGGAAGGATGTAGGTACCGAGGGAGACCGAGACTCACCTACCTAGACCAGATTGGTCACGTACTGAAAGAAGGTGGAGTAAAGAGTCTCCGAAACCGGCGAGCGTGTATGAAGAGAATTATGAATGTTGAAGAAGCGAGTTGAAGTATGCAAGGATAGAGTTCTCTGGCACTCTGTTCTCTCTGCCTACCCTGCAAGGGATATGGCGTGATGATATGTATGTATGTATGTATGTAATTCTTCAATGACAATTTATTGTGAATTAGTTATTACGACGATTGTTATATCAACAAAGTTTATCATGGCATGCGTTCATCTCATGAACAAGGTCTCTTTATTGCTATTGTTTATTGGGAGATTGGTCTCCTAATATTTATATTAACATCCTAGCTCCTATATGTTACAACATTAGGTATATTTTGCACTCAAGTAATCATTTTTTACAATTAGGCTGTAGGCCAAGCGCCGGGTCTTTTTTTTTTCCAACGTACGGGACCTGGTATTTTTTTTGGGAATATGTTCAAGGTCGTCCCCTGAATGTAAATCCAAGTTGGCGCGGCGGGGGAGGGTTCACTTCAGCCGCCATCTTGGAAAACACGTTTTATTGAATATCTCGCACACTGCGCATCGTACGACAAAAATTGCAGAGACCATTATTGTAGATATTTGCCATCTTTTTTTATTTGAAACTTTTTTTTGTATAACGCATAGGTTTTTAATTATAGCGAATCAAACTTTTTACAATATGGTTTTTACTAAATATTTATTTAATGGTCAATGATAAATTAAAAATAATGGTGACTGAATTGTAGAGCATGAAATTACCTATAAATTTTATAAAAACTTTTTCTCGTAGCATTTATAGTCTAAGAACTGCAGCTTAGTAAAACTTGCACCTCGTACATTATCAGTGGCAATATTGCTCGCTGTATACGAAAACCATTTCATAACGCATAAAATGGCATAAAGTGTTCAAAAAAATGTCAATACAGCTGTGCAGCAAATCAATTAAAATTATAAATAATGTGGAGAACAACTAATAATTTGTCGATCTTTATTGTTACTTAAAACGGTATCATCATAAAAGATTGTCTATGTAGCAAAAAACAATAGTACATCCCGCTCCATCGTAAGAATTGTAATAGTTATTATTTTTATTATTATGTATCTCCAATTGTTATCGAAATCACAAAAATGAAAAGAATTTTACGAATGTTACTTCAAAAAAACGGAAAAAACATTTGTTTACACAAACAAAAAGTGGCGCATTATTTTACGGTGCGAGTCTTATTTTTTTTGATGTCGAGGGAAGACACTCATCGTCTTGTGGATCTATCTCTTCTGCCTCCGCCATATCCGAAGGAGACGAATCAAAGGTTAGGTCTTCCGTTGGGATGGCATCTAATATGTCTGGCACGTTGTCGCATGTTTGGCCGCTGCAATTGGAGCAAATAATCGAACATTTGAGAACAGCTTTTCGGCATCCGCAGGCAGCTCCGCAATTTTTGGTGCATTTGCACGATATTATTTGCAACAAACTCGACGGTGCAGGAGCCATAGCAGTTCGAATTGGTTCAAGCCCTTGTGCAGTTCGCTTCCAACCCCAGTTTTCAGCGTCGTGATAAAATCCAAGCCAAGTTTGAACCTGGTGGTACACTCTGAAAGAATGGTAGCGTGCCGTATCTTGTGTTGGAGATAGAAGTGATAAATTCAACCTTGTCTTACTCGCCAATTTCCCGAAGCATTTGTAGCGAAGCGAGTTAATAGAGACTTCCGATTTTGTAAAACGGTTGGGATTTATACCTGAATACTGTTGGAATGTTAAGAGGGAGAAATTCCGAACGACCCGAAATATATACTACAACTTATAGGGACATAATTGAATATACAGCATTATAATCTCATTTACAGCGTTATAGCTCTTAAACTATAAATGCTACGAGAAAAAGTTTCTTATAGAATTTATAGGTAATTTCATGTTCTACAATTCAGTTACCATTATTTTTAATTTATCATTGACCATTAAATAAATATTTAGTAAAAACCATATTGTAAAAAGTTTGATTCGCTATAATTAAAAACCTGTGTTATACAAAAAAAGTTTCAAATAAAAAAGATGGCAAATATTATTATCTACAATAATTGTCTCTGCAATTTTTGTCGTACGATGCGCAGTTCGCGAGATATTCAATAAAACGTGTTTTCCAAGATGGCGGCTGAAGTGAACCCTCCCCCGCCGCGCCAACTTGGATTTACATTCAGGGGACGACCTTGAACATATTCCCAAAAAAAAATAGCAGGTCCCGTACGTTGCATTACAAACCTACTTTTTTTGCTACGGCGCTTGGAGTACTGACCATAAGGATTTTTTTTCAATTCCAACGTCTAATGCCTGAAATTAGCACAGTATCACATGGATTGAGTTTGGTTTTATATAAAATTTAGGTGTGTTATTTAATGGATATTAAATCTATTTTGTATCTTATTATAATTACATATATACTTAAAACCTTTTGTAGTAATTGTTAAGTCATCTGCTCAATTTTTAGTATTTCTTTTTTCTGCAATTATTTTTAGATATGACAAAATATGGATCCAAGATAGAACTGGCGCTTTGTAAGTCATCCTGTTCGATTTCCTAATTGAGCTGTCTATTCCGAATGACAATGGTCAAATATGTCATCATATTCTAATAGTTTTAAGTCGAAAAAAAAATTTTTATTTCTCTGGTTGAAAACAGGCAAGACGATATTTTCTACAAATGAAACCTATCGATGTATCCACCTTCGAAACATCCTGCTTACTAAATTCTATGTAAATCGCTGATAGCGTTGCTGAGATTCTGAAAATATAGAAATATATCAAGAATTTTTAAATTTAAACATTTAATATGCATACCTAGATTACATAGTCACCATTTTTTAATTTTAAAATAAATTCTACTTAATATATGATTACAGTCCATGTCATATTTTATTCCGCCAACCACCCAAGGAATCACATCAAAAGCAACAGAAATGAGGACGAGCGACGATGGGTTCGCTGCTATGAGGTACGTGCACGTACTTCTTGGTAGCGCCGTATGGGTGGTGGACCACCGGTACCTGATCCTTGTCATCCGTGACCCGTCCGACGTGCTATCATTCCAGATACTCAAACGCCCCAAAATTCCTGGTGCTATCAGTCGCTGCATCGACACCCCGTAATCCCTTCCCATTGTCATTAATTTAGCCACAGACCTCGGTACTCAGCCTGATGTCCAACAACACCTCCAACTGCACTCTTTCGCGCTTGTATAATGACAAGAACGTCATAGAGGTAGTGTGCGATAGAGACGACGCTCTACAAAACCGAAATCATTCGAATGCCTCTTTCCACAGATCGATGTACCATTTTTAACATCAAACACAACATTACTATATGTATTGTTGTCAAATATTCTCAACAGTTCTCTACTATTTTCCGTGCTATCATCCCTTTCCCGCGGGTGATCATAAATGAATACAAACATAGGTACGTACCTATATCACTGCAAGAGAAGGAACATTTGAAATGAAATCCTATACGAACCCCTCTGACCAACGTAGTAAAGTAGGATAATTTCCTCCAATTATGGCAGTAAGTCGAGGTCTGCGTATAAAGTTGAGATGATGATGATGATGAAGAGCAAAGCATAACAGTTGTCTAAACGCTGCAAATCTTTTGTTAAAGTATCTAATACTGTATTTGCATATAGTTGGACCGTTTGAAATTACTTGTAGGCATAACTGTAGGTATTGATATACCAATCTTAGCATCATAATCTCAGCTCATATAGATACCTACATCCTACTGCTGGATTCGAGCCTCCTTCTTTCAATAGAAGAGAAATTGACCTACTACTACCACGCTAGTCAAACTGGTTGGAATAACGTATGATTCTAGTTTAAAATTACTGAAATTAAGCTTTTAATATGCTTAATTGTTTATAAAAACCCGATTACAAAGCGTAAAATGATGTCACAAGTGGGATTCGAACCCACACCTATTGCAAATCTGTTCCAATCATGCTGCCACTTACACCACCGTGAATATTGTAGAACATTCAAAACTCGCTTCGTATTATATTTACGTCTTTAAGGAAACGTGTGCCATCTACCCGACAATGTTTACACATTGTATGGCCTTAATACTTCAAACTTTGCAGCACAGACTCGCTGGAATGCATGGAACAACGCATTCCAGCGAGATTCGAAATTTAGTCGAACGTGTTATAACACCTATTCCACTTTGTTCACGTATTTTGACACAAGAGGGCGCCAGGTGATTGATTGCACCCGGGCGCTACATGTGGTAGAGCCGCCCTTGCCTACGGCCGCACTTGCATTGATCATCTAATTCTAAAAACGAAATGTTCAGCGCACTGCTATATTGCACATACCTCCGTGACTGATCACGATACTCTACTATTTTTCCTAAGTACCACAAAACCTATAAGTTCTACTAAAAAAATAGTAAAGTTCATTGACTATATCCAAATTGAAACACACCTTCGAGGAATGGATTTTACACCACTTTTCTCTATCAATGATGTAACTGAAGCAACTAACTACTTCTTTACCACTAATGCTCTCTCATTATCTCACACTACTCTGAAATCTATTCCAAATCGCAGAAGAATAACAAAGCCTTGGATGACAACGGGTCTCTTAAAATGCCTATATAATAGAGATAATTTATATCTTAAAATGAAAACCAGTCCTAATAACAACATACATCAAATCACATACAAAAGGTATAAAAATGATTGTAAAATGCTTTTAATAAATGCTAAAAAAAATTACAATGCCACCCAATTAAACAAATCGAATAACCAAAAAAAAAATTGTGGCAGGCTATAAAAACCATCACGAATACAACCAAAATAAAATCACAAACAGATGATCTTATCACACGCTCTGATCCCATCACTTCAGTAAAGAAAATAAACTCCTTTTTTATCAATGTTGGAAAGTCACTGGTAGAAAAAATACAGCGTAATCTTACCACACCAGATATTGCTGACTGTCACCCTCGACCTTACTCTTTTGTAATGCAGGAGACTGATAATGCCGAGGTTGAACAGTTAATGATGAGACTTAGAAGTGACTGTGCCGTGGGATCCGATAATATCACTGGTAGGTACATTCCTTAAGAAATTCAAAGACATTTTGGTCCCACCCATTACATATTTGTGCAACCTTGCTTTAAATACGGGTACATTTCCTGATGCCTACAAACTAGCCATAGACACCCTATACATAAGGGAGGGGATAGAGACCGTGTCAATAACTATAGACCAATTGCTATTTTGCCCACACTTTCAAAATTTCTTGAGAAACTTATGAATAAAAGGCTCGTTAAATACCTAGAACAAAACCAGCTGTTATCACCGAATATGGTTTCCGTTCCGGCATTTCAACTGAAAATGCTGTCCTAGATTTAACCAATACAATTATTGAAAAGCTAGACAAAAAAGAAAAGGTGATGGGGGTATTTCTAGACCTGGCAAAAGCGTTCGACACGGTCTCTATCCCAGGGGATTGGTATAAGAGGCCCACAGCTTTCACTTTTCTCTAGTTACCTCACGGGTAGACGTCAGTGTACCAGGGTTGGTAATTGGTTCAGCGAGGAGCTTCCTGTACCCCACGGCGTGGCCCAGGGCAGTATTATCGGCCCGACGTTTTTTATAATTTACATTGATGACCTGTGTAGGCTAAACCTCCTAAACGGCTCAATATTCACGTATGCCGATGATACTGCACTGATATCCATGGAGCGACCTGGACATCAATTCTTAGTTCTGCCCAGATGGGCTTTAACCGTGTCACCAATTGGCTTACACACAAGATGCTCACTCTAAATGTTGACAAAACTCACTGCTTGAACTTTTCCCTTTCCTCCACTGGTAAGCCCGTCTCCTCCCTGAACGCATTGATTGCACACTCGTGTGATACAACATCGCCGATAGCCCCGTGTGACTGTCACAATGTCAACAAAACCAGCTGCATTAAATATTTAGGCATTCAGATCGATGATACACTCTCTTTTCGCAATCATGTGGACACTCTTTCATCCAGACTGCGGCAACTAATCTTCGTCTTTAAGAGCCTACGACATGTAGCTGATACGAAGGTGGTTAAACTCGTAGGTATATCTCGCACTGTCGCAGTCTCTAATTCAATACTGTATTGTCTCTTGGGGTGGCACAGCTAAATCCAACCTTATAAAGTTGGAACGTGCCCAGAGAGCACTACTGAAAGTTGGTTGGAGTCTGCCTTATCAGTTCCCTACTAGTGAACTATATACAATTTACGATGTGCTAACTGTCTGCAAGCTTTTTATATTGAAATTAATTTTAGCTACACACACACGAATCCCCTATGACCGAAATAAAACTAAGGACACTAGACGCTTAGCACAACGTTTCTTTTACTTTTAAGGTAGTTACCTATACAACAAACTGAATAAAAATCTAAATATACACACACCTCAATGTTGAAGTTACCGTGTATAGGTATATTAATAAGTTACTTTTAACTACAAGGTATCTTTGCGTACCATAAAAAGAAGAGAGCCTGGAGATCTATCATACAGGTTTCGAACCTACTTCAGACTCCAGCTCTCACAAGGTTAAATTAAGACAAATCGTGTACTGAGTATATTTAAGAAAGCACTGTAACCTTTTGAGAGAAATACATTATTTTATTATTATTATTATATTATTTATTATTATTATATTATATTGCTTAATTGTTTTTAACTACATCCTTGGGTAAAAAAGAATTCACCACCACCTCTCTTGCCCGTGAGTGTCGTAAAAGACGGCTAAAAAGTACAAAATGCATAATAGGTATAACATGTGAAAGAAGGAAAAATTTAAATAAAATCCTATATCACACGTGTAACTAACGTTGTGTAGTGGGTCAATTTCTCGTGAGTTAAGCCCAACAGAGGAACGTATTTGAGTTGAGATGAGATGCGTGCTTTAATTTGGTTAGTAACTCACACACAGCACAAATATAGTGTAGTTTACACACTGTTGACAGTTTTCTGTCTACAGCTGCGGGCCGGTCCATCCAAGGTAGTAAGTACCACACTCACGCAGAAAATTGACGTCTGAGCAGTGGTAATTTGCTGTTACACTTCTTTCGGCTCCCTCGCTCAACGAACGAACTGTAACAGCAAATTACCACTGCTCAGACGTCAATTTTCTGCGAGAGTGTAGTACTTACTACCCTCAATTCTACCTACTCAACTTTCTGGGTGGGGTTTGGGTAGGTAGCGGCGAACTCTACGCTTGGTTTTGGAAAGATCTGTGAACCGCAGTAACACTTACCATCAAGTGAGCTGCCTGCTCATTTGCCACCATAAGAAATAAAGGAAATAAACTATCTGATGGTCCGCAGGTGAGATCTCTGTGAAGACTTCCCGTCTGGTAACGGTTAAGCAAAAATATACCTAATGAAATGCTTCGGCATCCCTTACTCTCCCATAGGAGTCGTTAAAACCTGCTAAGATAGCATCAGGGTGTTAACAGAATGTTGGTTAACACTCTCCCGTGGGCCTTGGAGATACTCGCCGAACTGTACCGACGGGTGTTGGCAATTTGAAATGAAAATGGCATTGTGTCGCCGCGCGAGGGGTCCACCTAGCGTGAGGATGACCGCCGGGACCTCATCATCCGTTGGGTGGCCCAGCTGAAGAGGCCTCGAGGGTTCGAACCAGCAAGGACACGGCGCCGCACACGTTCGAAGCCTGCGTGGCCTAGGTAGAGCAGCACTGTGAACTGATCGCAACCATCAGTACTGACGGACGGAATGAATCGGTCCGAGAGGTGGGCTCTACGGCACAATCGCCAGTAGTTACCTGCTTCTGCTGCCGCTTTATTCAAGGCCGGTGGCTGTACCGTGGATTAATCCGCCACGTCCCCCGTAGTGAAGTTGACCGCATGAAGGGTTACGCCCTGACAACAATGTAGCTTGCTGCCACAGCGGCTACATGACATGGTAAGTACTTGAAAAGACAACCCGTTGGATGGACCACCGGTGACAAAAGCTGGGTATCGGCGGCCCGCCCACATGGCGCTAGTGAGGTACGTGTACGCTAGTCACGGTAGGCTATAGAGTTCTATGTCGTCCCTTGCCTCCCTAGGCAGATTGGACGTGGTGGAACGATACCATGAAATGTCCTCAAAAAATAAAAGGCTAATGCCAAAAGCGCTCTATTGTCTCGTCAAGTAAATGTCGGAGAATCGGACTGCTAATGGATTAGATTGAATTTACTATATTTGTAACAAATCTTAAACATAGATAAGTATTAATTTAATTCCTGAAAAATCATTCGAACTTATGGTGTTTACACGAGTATTAGGTACACATATGAAGTAAAAGTATTTTAACCATCGATATATATGTACTACATATAACTCTATGATTTTAACAGATTTCATTATTCGTCATTTTGTGATCACGAATGCTGAAAAGTGTTCAAAATATCGGCAAATTAAAACTAAAAATAGTTTTATTTCAAAAGACATGAATAAAACGGCATATTCGATATTTGCTCTCCATTTTTAACCAAATACAAACAATTTTCAATTAGCTATATATTCACGACATATTTTTACTTGCCCAAAAATTATATTTATATTATTATTTATTGATATAAATCATGGATTGTATCAAATGAAAACCCGAAAAAAGCAACGCTGCCAAATTTCTATAACTTTTCTCTGTCGCACGTGATAGGACTCAATAATGTAGATAGAGATAGTATCTCTCGCTAATATAGAGTAAGAACGGCAACTAGGCATGGGATCTGTCCAGTGATATCATTGGTCGTGCTTAAAAATTTTGGGTTTAACAACCAATGAGAGAGCTTTTTATTCTTTTATGTGTGCGTGAGCATTATGCAAAAACTTCGCCGCAACACAGCAAGTAGTCCGCATTCGTTATTGTTTATGTGAATTTCTGTAAACTTTTTATTTTATTATAGAATATCGTGCGAGATTTATAAGTTTTTAAGTAATATTTTCATGACATCAATACTTATCTGATCACTGAAAATGTATAAGTTACTGCCATTTAAATCATCTTAACTATTAGTAGATTGTTCAACGAATAATTCAAATTTCAATTAATTAAGCCAAGCTCCTGAAACTCACAGAAGACGATGATCGATGACGAGATCAAGAAACTAGGTAAGTGCCCTTAACATATCTATGCCATTAACTTATGTATTATTAATCGGGGTCATCGTGACAGGCCATTACATCTTATGCCCACTTGCCTGACCAGCATTGTACAGTAGGTCAATTTCTTTCTTATTGAGGAGGAGTCTAATCGAAACAGTCACATCACAGTTGCTGTGATAGAGCCACACTGACGACAGTTCTAATGGCAGGGCTATACTGTTGACAGTTGTCTGGTCTGATCCAAGGTTACCACACTCGCAGAAAATCAACATCTGAGCAGTGGCTACGTGCTGTTGTGCTTCATTCGATGAATGAGAGAGCCGAAGTCCAATTTTGGTTTGTAGCTAGTGGCCTTATTGTACTCCTGGTATTTGCAATAATAAAAGGACCATATGCAGCAGTGACACTTATCATCAGGTGTACTGCTTGCTCGTTTGCCACCATAAGTAATAAAAAAAAAGATTACTAAAAATATATAGTATTTGTGCTGTGTGGTAGTGGCTATAAATAGTATAAACCCTTACATTGCTTTTGGATGTAGTAAAGTGGGAGTAAGAGCTCTACATCAACCTGGACAAACTCCATCTGATGCTCCATCTAATCTGGTCAACAATTGTATTCTCTAGGAAGGTTAACATCAGGCAGGCAGTCCGTCATAAAACTATTGCCAATAACTTTTGCATATTTTAGTATGAAAGTGGAGTACATATTGATGATGATTTCAATGATTAAAAATTAACAATCGCTTTTAATGGAATAAAATTATATTTTTTAAAGTTGAAAATACTGGAAAGTTTTAATAAATTAATTATCCAATAAATTTGAATTTTCTGTATAAAATAATGGTCACTAGTGGTTTAAAATAACAATTTTGGTTGTAAGATGTTCAATGGAAAAAAGATTTAAAAGTTTATGAAATGTTCTAGTGTCAAATTTCAGAATTATCATGAACTATATAAGTGTTTGTAGTATAAAATTATAAATGTACCAAAAATATATATTTACTCTCCCTATGGTGCTTTTAATAACATGGGAACCTAGCAACACTGTAAAATATTAATTTTTGAATAAATTATTTTAAAGCCATTCAATTTTAAAAATAAGAATTACATGCTTGTTCTGTTTATTTTTATATATTTCTCCAATTTGATGAGATTTTATACAATTTTCATCAATTTTGATTTAGCATCTCACAAAAGAAATAATATATATTATTATTTCTTTTGTGAGATGCTAAATTAAAAAAACTCTCATTTAGATTTGCTGTTATTTAGCAGTATTCCACTGAAACTTGGTACATGCATATGTGGCTATTAACAGAGTCCTAAATGCTTCACAAATTATATTCATAATATACAGACATAATTGTAAATAAATGATATTTTGTTTGTTTATAGAAATTTATTTCTTAACACGAACTTACCTAATGTAATTATCTTCAATTTGAGAAAGCTGTCTGCTCATGTCAGCTCATATATGTTCCACTGCTGGGCTCGAACCTCCTTCTCAGTAGGAAGGAAATTGACTTACTATAGGTACCGTGTTGGCCAGACAGGTTGGTATAAGTATTTATTTGGAATTTTCCTTGTATTAGAATAATAATAATTAGAATGTTTTTCTTTTCTTTGCATAAATGTCATATGAAATGAATTTCGCTAAGTCGAGGTTGCACTGTATTGCAGTACCTCGACTTAGCGAAATTCAAGAGGATTAGGAAATATTCGTTACATTAAGTAATTGTATGCCGTGAGGTTCCCTGTGTAGAGTTTAGACTGGTCTTAAATTCGTTTTAGTAAGCTAAGAAATCTTTAACATTGCGTACCTATCTACTCATTTACTTTTTCTTCTATGACGATTTCCATTAATAAATAAAAATACATATTAATACAAATCATAATAGCTGTGTGATAGCGACTACGAATACTACCAACTCTTACTTTGCTCGTGGATGTCGTAAAAGACGACTAAGAGCCTTATAGCCGCCTGGGCCAACACTATCTGATACCGTTTAGTCAACAATTACATTCACAAGAAGGGTTGACGTCTGGAAGGCGGCCGGTCATAAAACTATATGCCAATAAATTTTACAATATGTTTTATGAAAGAAGAGTATACATCGTATCGACCCCAAGTAATTGAGATAAGAGTAGGAGAATGGTGACATATTAATGCAAATGTTGAGATGTTATTGTAGTATTATTGTGTAATTGATTGGTAGAATACGTCATGTAAAGGTTAGGTTGATAAAAAATTGTTAAATAGTGGTAAATTACAATTTATCACATATACGAGTGGCGCCTGATAAGTTCGCGCCCTAAGGTACTTAACGAAAAGGTATCATCTCGTTACTGATACCACAACTTGCGGCACTTATCGATAGTATAAATAACACCCATTTGTTCAATTTGGTTCTCTATGCCGATGATACCGCACTCTTCTGTGCAGGTAATACCCCGACAACCGTAGTTAAGACACTCCAGAAAGCGGTTACCGCCCTTGCCAATTGGTATAGGAAATGGAGAATAGAAATCAATCCCGAGAAGAGTCAGGCGGTCATGTTCACTAAACGATCTGCCCGCATCTGCTCTCCGGAAGACATCCCTCGCCTCAGACTATTCAATAAGCCTGTCACTTGGTGCAGGCAAGCTAAATACCTAGGAGTGACCCTAGACAATCGACTCACCTTCATACCACACATAAGGCAAGTTCGCGCGCGTGCCGCCTTTGTGATGGGCCCGCCTTCATTGCTTATTAAACGCTAAATCCAAAATGTCCTTGAAGAACAAGGTCAGATTATACACTGCCTGCATACGGCCTATTATGACCTATGCCAGCGTAGTGTTCGCACACGTTAATCCACCAAGGATCCGCAGGTTACAAACACTACAAAACCGGTTCATGCGTCGAGCCACGGGGGCACCGTGGTTCATTCGAAACGTCGACCTTCACATCGACCTCGAATTGCCGACCATCAGGCAATACATGAAGCGGTGCTCCCAGAGGTTCATTGACTCTGCCATGACACACCCCAACCAATTAGTGGTTGGGGCGGCTAACTATGTCCCATCTAAAATATCCGTGATCAGACGTCCTCGACATGTACTGACCGACTGACGATTCGATTACAATCGCTCAAGAAAGAGCCTACATGGCCCGCGCGGCCACAACACATAAATATCCGCGCTTCCGACCTCGCCGCCGAGGTCGTAAGTTGCGACGCGTAAAAGTCATAAACTCAAACGTGGGCACGCCCACTTTGCTATCAGCGACGCCCCGAGCCGAGGTCCGTTCACCACAGGGTGAGCCCTCGGGCGTTGTCGCTTAAAACTTTACCGGGTTGAGAGCCCTCAGCGCTCACCCATAGTCCGGGTTAAGCTGTGACAGCCATCTGCTGCTAACAGCTAAAAACAGACAAAAAAAAAAAAAAAAAAAAACAATTTGGTTCCGCCTTGGTAGAGGAGCTTAGCCCTGTCACACAGCCTTCTGGCAGCTTTCCCGCTCACTCAAAAAGGACATTGTGTAAGCACTCCCTCCGCTCAACCAACCAAACCAGCCCAGGCATTCATAGACGATGAAAAGTAGTGTTCGCGCATGTTAAGGCACACAGGATCCACAGGCTACAGACACTTCAAAATAGGTTAATGCGCCGAGCTATGGGAGCACCGTGGTTTATACGAAACGTCGATCTACACATCAACCTCGAACTGCCGACCATTATGCAATTTTATGCAACAGTGCTGCCGGAGCTACTTTGACTTTGCCATGACTCACCCCAACCAGCTAGTAGTTGGGGCGGCTTCCTACACGCCCTCCCGCATTTCTAAATTCAGACAGACGTCCGCGGCACGTGATCGACGAATGCGACGACGATATTACACTCGCTCAACTTAGAGCATACACGGCCCGCGAGGCCATAACACAAAAATATTCGCGATTTCGTCCTCGTCGCCGAGGTGCGAAATCTCGACGCGTAAAAGTTATTGATCCTAATGTGGGCACGCCCACTTTACCACCAGCGACGCCCCAAGCCGAGGTCCGTTCCCCACATGGGGAGCCCTTGGGCGATGT
This sequence comes from Lymantria monacha, assembly GCA_905163515.2. Taxonomy (NCBI): domain Eukaryota; kingdom Metazoa; phylum Arthropoda; class Insecta; order Lepidoptera; family Erebidae; genus Lymantria; species Lymantria monacha. Next base: position 5,586,549 of record LR991104.1, read on the forward strand.
CGCTTAGTTTACTTTTATCGGGATGAGAGCCCTCAGCGCTCACCCATTGTCCGTGTAAAGTTGTTAAAGCAATCTGCGGCTAACAACACTTTGGTTCATTAACGCTTCAAATAAAATACCATGTCGACCGAAACTGAAAATTCTCGCAATTTTGAGCACTGCGCATTGATTAAATTCCTTGTAAAAAAAAAGAGGAAACTCGCCGAACGACATTTTGAAGAAATGTCATCGGTTCTTCAGGATTCCGGGCCATCATATACAATGGTAAAAAAAATGGGCTCGACTTTTTAAACAAGGAAAAAATGTTCAAAAACTTGAAAAATTAGTATTGGCCGATCGAAGAATAAAATTGTGGCAGATAGCTGAAGAGTTACAGATTAGTAAAGAGCGAATCGGAGAAATTTTACATCAAAATTGACACATGAAAAAAAAATTGTGTGCGTTGGGTACCGCGAATGCTCACACCACTCGACAAGCAACGACGACTGGCGAGTTGTAAGGTTTTTTTGGAGTTGTATCAGAGCGATTTGGACGAAATTTGTAACCGCATTGTGATAGTAGACGAAACTTGGATTCGTCAGTATCCGGAGTCCAACCAAGAGTCTATGCAGTGGATTTAAAAAGGAGATAGACCACCAAAGAAGTTTAAAGTGGAAAAGTCTGTCTCTAAGATTATGGTGACTATTTTCTGGCATAGCGAGGGAATTTTATTAATTGATTACTTGCCTAAAGGAACTACTATGAATGGTCAATACTACGCCAATTTATTGGGTTAGGCACGTGAAGCAGTCGTACAGAAGAGACGTGGCAAATTGGCGCGCGGTGTGTTGTTTCTGCAAGACCACGCGCCCGTTCACACCGCTCGCGTTACGAGGGATGCTTTAAAAGCCACTGGGTTCGCAGAAACTGACCATCCCCCTATAGTCCTGACCTCCCAGTGAGTTTTCCTTTTTTTTTAAACTGAAAAAGGAGATAAGGAGGCGAAGATTTTCGGATGACAATGAGATGAAGTCAGCCGTGGAGAGTCATTTTCAAGAGAAATCTTCAGAATATTATTTCAATGGTTTAAAGGCATTGTATTCACGATGTGAGAAGTGTATTTCATTTGAGGGTGATTATATTGAAAAATAAAAATTAAAAAACTAAACTTTTCTTTCATTAAGTAACCTAGGCTGCGAACTTATCAGCCGCCCCTCGTATAGGAAGTACACTTCCTATCTATATTTTCTAGTTATTGACAATCGGTTATATAAAGGTACTTAAGCTTTCGCCCGCGACTTCGTCCGCGTGGAATAGGTACTTTGGGCTAACGTTAACTTCATCTCGCGAATTCGTTTACGTAAAAGATGGAAATATTTTAAATAATACATACGTTAAAGTTGTTTTAGGTACCTACATGACGCTTTTATTAGTAAGAGTGGAACATTAAACCTTAAGTAAAAGTATTGGGTCTTATCTATACTTTTTATAGATACATACATACATACACTTACGCCTATTTTCGATTACGCATACTTTTAATGCGTATGACCTCGCTGTGTGGTAGCGGCTACGAATACCTACTACCAATCCTCACTTTGCTCGTGGATGTCGTAAAAGACAACTAAGAGCCTTAGAACGACCTGGGCCAACTCCATCTGATGCCGTTTACTCAACAATTATATTCCCAAGGAGGGTTGACGTCTGGCAGGCGGCCGGTCATAAAACTATTGCCTATAACTTTTACAATATGTACTATGAATGAAGAGTACTTATTGTATGGACCCCAAGAGTAGGAGAATGATGATGATGATGACCTCTCGTGAACAAATCTCCAATTTGGTCCAGAAAAGTATGACGTGGTCTTCCCCTTGTATTCGTCGCCTTCATGATTGCTTTATATGTTTGCTTCGCCAACCTCTGCCCACTCATTCTTTCTTCCGCTTCGTGTTCAACCCACCTCAGCATACCAGCGCTCTTTTATAACATTATACCTAATTTTATCTTTCATACTTACGTCACACACGTTACGAAGAGCTGTCAGCTCTACGGCATTTATTCTACTTTCATGTCTTCCAAATGTCTTCAAATCTAACTTTCACTGCCATACATGAGGGCAGGCACTAATACGTCCTATACTCATTATTATTATTATTTAGGATGTGTAAAGCCGACGGAAGGTCATGAGAAGAAAACAAAACTAAAAAGGTAGTGTGTGCAGAAGTACTATGAAATAACATTAGTTTGAGTTTTTTTTAATATAAGATTATAGGACCCAGTATTTTTACCATAAATGCGCGCTCAGTACTTGATCATTATTTTGCTGCGATGTTATTTTTAAACTGCGATATTTCCTAAGATATTCATTGAAATCAAATAATGTAAAGGGCAATTTTGTTTTAAATTAAATACTTGTGACGAATAACTTATTTATTTGGATAAGGATTAATATTATGTTTATAAAAACACCTTCGAAAATATCATATTATTTTAAAACAAATTTGATTAGTATAAAAAAGGTTATAGTGAGCCAATCTTAAAAGATAGACATAAGCTTTCGCGGACTTTTATTTAGAACTTTGAAAGGGGAATAATTATGTAGTACATAATTTTCACGCAACTTTAACCGTTTACGCAGCGGAAGCTCTCAAAAGGAAACAAAAACCCGATTTTGAAACATTCTTCACTGTTGCTCTGCTCTTATTAGTCTTAGCGTGATGATATATAGCCTATAGTCTTCCTCGATAAATGAGCTATTTAACACTGAAAGAATTTTTCAAATCGGACCGGTAGTTCCTGAGATTAGCGCGTTCAAACAAACAAACAAAACTCTTCCTTTATAATATTAGTATAGATTTGTTAAAAGTAATCGTAATTTAAATGCATATTTTGTAGATAATTTTACAGATAGCTTTAGAGAATTTGAAAAAAAAAGGTTTAATCGAGGATATCCTTTCGTTGAGGTTCGTTATGGTCCATCAATCGTCTTTTATGACACCTACGGGTAAAATAGGGGGCTGGTAATAGTCGGCAAAAAAAAAAATTTAATCATCATTATTTATTTTGTAAACATAACAGAAGGTAGGTAATATTTGTGTATTTTTTGCGTGATGTCTTTTAGCTGTTAGCTGCAGATAGCTTTCACAGCCCAGCTCGGCTTATGGGTGAGCACTGAAGGCTCTTAACCCGGACTGTGTACATTTTTGAAGTAAAAACTTATTTTGGCACACCGCACACAGATTTTTTCGTAGGCTGTAAATGAGGCTGATCCGTCACGCTTTGAAGTGAAAGGCTCGTTTGGGTAAACTTGGGATCGTCGGGTGTACCCGAGCGAGAAAGATAGTCTTGCTGCTCTTTACTGCTGTCTCTGTTTACTATATTCAATTTGTATGTAATAATTGTTATTATTAATTATTATCAATTATTCAATAGTTTTTGTTTTTGACGTCTGACTATGGTATGGTCACGCCCATACATGCTCCCTGGCGCACGCTTTTTTATGCTTTTTGTATTTGATTTTTTTTCATAGGTTTAAGTTTTCTCTTCTGCCGGCAGTCCTCATGACTGCTTTGTGTTTTTTGTTATGCAAATTCCCTCAAAGTTAGCAATAAATTTACCAATAAATCTTCATATTTGACATATAATTATATATTTAAATTGATTTAATGCATAATATAGTATTTCTCTTCTTATTATAGTCCCATACTACATATAGGTTGAGTTTTTTAAACAATTTATTTTCGTTCGCATCGTGATTTTTTTTTGCAAGTACCCAAACAAATATTCCCTGTCTTCTGTGTCTCTCTTTGGGTCCTTAATATTAAGTGTCCGACCAAGGCCTGTATAGATTTCCATCCTATTAAAAAAAAAAATTAAAACAATCAAAAACCCAACTGCGTAAAAGCTGACTATATATAGTTTTTCGACTGAAGTTGAGTACTAAATCGTTAGAAGTTGAAGATGGGCGACCGCGTCAGACATTAGATACTTTGTGTAGTCCAATATACCTACTAGATACTTTAGTATATGTCCATCCACATTCACAAGCACAGTCATACGATTTTTTCGTCTTTTCATCGTAAATTTCTACTGTCTAAAAACCTGTATATGAAAAAGGTTGTTATGAAACTTTAAATCGATATAGATCCTAAATGGTCAGTCGAATCAAAAAATGTTGAGAGAAAACCTGGGGGGGCACACTTAAAACATTACTTATTTTTACTGACCGTCGCGCCGCCTACAGGTTGTTTGTACAAACTTAACGGCTGCCATTTTGTCCTGTATGTCAAACGTTTGACAACTGAGAATTATTATTTTTTGTTCCTAGCGTAGGTACTTATTGTCATCAATCTATTTACGGTTATTGATGTACTTTCTGAAAATTATCTCAATTTTCATTGTTAAGCTGATATTATTATTGCTTCGTTATCAGCTGATATGTTTTTTTTATATTTCAGGGTAGCTTTCATAGTAAAAGAAAATTCTATATAATTACACATACACATGTAGATATGTATATATATCACTTCAACTTTAGTTCACCGCGTAAACTCTGGGTAGCAGCACCTTCCATACATGCATATTTTATCATGGAGTTGCCACTCTTTTTTAGTTTAATAACTTTACTCTTTGGAGAAAACTAAAAATGTTTTTTAAATACCTATTCAACGATACCCCACTTGACATAGTTTGTTGACTTTATTTTTTTTTATTTTCACAATATGGCGTCCAGTAGTCGCCATATTGAATTTTCACTAACGTCATGTCTTTAGTGACACTCGCCGGACTAAGAGGAATGGATTGACGTGTGAATCATAAAAATCGGCCCAGGCGTTTGGTTTATATAGTGCTTCAAACGAACATACCTACATACTGTTAAACAGACTGTTAAACACAATACCACTCCTTTGCGTTGCGCAGTCGGGTAAAAAAAACACAGAAACTGTTTTTTTTTCTTTAAATTTCTATAGCTCAGTGGCGTTTCATCATCATTAGTTGCAAAAATAAACACCCTAATATGTACCTACCTATACATATAGGGTAAATGCCGGATAGTTGCCCCACTTTTCGAAAAAGCTTTATTTTTTAAAAATATGAACTTGCCGAAAATTTTTCTTTATGCATATCAAAACATAGGTCCTTTATCTTCTATAAAAACCTATTTTTGTATACTTAATTAACAATGGTTAAGAATAAATACTGTTTTATTTCACCTCTCAGAAAGAGGATAGGTATAGTTCGCGTCACGTAAAAAGAACGCTAGGGTCGAGCTGCGCATTAGACGATTTATCGGTCTATTTGGTGGTATGAAGTGTGGTGCGGGGCGGGCTGCTCCTGCGTCACATTTTTGCAGGTGCGCTATTGGATCGTCGTTGACTTTTGCTTGCCGCTCTGTCTACACGTTACATTCGTTCACAAAATACTCTCGCGCACAAAAATTGTTAATTACGAAATGGTTTTACATAGAGAAGTTAGAAAAATGATTTATGGCGTATATTGTTTTATGAAGCAAAGCAAAAATAAAAGAGTCAAACAAAAACCAATAATAGACATTGACAGCTTTGACCAGGATGTTATAAAAAGAATTATCCACAATTTCAACGTTAGTGAAAAAGAATTAATTTACTGAATTTACTGCCTAATTCAGTCGCGGTAGTCGACAATGCATCGTACCACAAATACACAACTTGATGCTGCACCAACGTCCAATACAAAGAAAGCAGATATGCAATTATGGCTTGGCCAAAAAGGAATTGAATACGATGAATCCATGCTAAAGCCGGAGTTGTACAACTTAATAAAAAAAAACAAAGTGCAATTTAAAAAAAATAACCTGGATGCCATATTAAACGACGCAGGCCATTTTGTACTACGTTTGCTACCATATCACCCGGACCTAAATCCTATCGAAATGGCCTGGTCCCAAATAAAGGGATATCCCTTTGTCAGCGAAAATGCTAATTGGAACCTTACAGAGATAACTAACCTAGTTAATGAAAAAATAAATTTAATTAGGGCAACAGAATGGGGAAAATTATGCACCAAAGTAAAAGAAATAGAGGCCGATTTTGTCTAGGGGATGATGATTCTGACTCTGATGGTAGTGAAGGGTCAAGTGACGATGATGAAATGGCCACCTCTAGCACCAACACCGCGTCCTCATCTGGTTACCAAATACCACATCACCCACGACAACCTGATAAAACGAGTTTCCCCATTACTGCAATTTATATTTACTTATATTTTTGCACTGATTTAAATGTTCTACACCGAATTAAAAATGTTTTATTTATTCTATCTAATATATTTTTTAATGAGCCAACCAATAACATATACAAAACCGCAAGCGGAAGACTACTTAGTACTTTTGTGCGCGAATGTATCCATGCGCAAACACCCCCCTTACACTTTCTTCCAGCGTTCTTTTTATATGACGCGAACTATAGTTGCCTACTATGGCGGATAGTAGCCTAGCGTGAAAAATGCTTCGGGGTATACTTGCCTCTTGCGGGGATAGTAGCCTCAGTATGATTTTTATTTTGAATAGAAAGAGATTTATGTCAATTAAAGTAATCTTTATACTTTTTTTTAACAGTCATTATAATTGAAATGAATTCAATTTGAAATATTAATTAACATTATTAAATAGTTTTCAGTTTTAATGATTTAAATTATACAAATATTATTCAAACTTATAGTTATGTAAGTTATTATACATAATTCTGTCAGAAGGAAAACCGGTGCCTCCGAACTTCAATAGGTATATGAGCTACCAGTCTTTTTTCATTCTCGAAGCCAAGAATAGGATATTTGCCTAGAAGTGAAAAAATATAATTAGGACGTCAGTCGTCGAGAAATTTCATGGATAACTTTTCTTTTTTCTCTCAATTCTTCCAAGGCAAGTGCTAAACTATCTTCTGTGTAGTTATTAAGACTATTATCCTAGATACACTAGAGAACATATGTACTAGAAAATAATACTTATTTCATAATTTCAGCAATTGAAGTATAAAGATTCTGCAAGTCTATTTTATTAGATGTGCTTGAAAATAGACAATTTTTAATGAAATCTTGAATTAAGTTATGGACATAAATAAGGTGCAACATTCGTCATGAGAATTACAAGAATAGTGCATTGTCAAGCTCACGTTTTGCATGGAATATCAAGAAGTTTGGTAAGCTATTATTACGCATACATTTTTAGGTTAATTAGTAAATAATCTGTATTTATGATAGACGATAGGATAGTATGAGAAGTTAGAATCAAATATGATACGGTTAATTGTAAGATTTCTGGATGTCGTATTAATATCTACTTCAGAGGTAATAATAATAATAATCTTTATTGAACACTAAATACATATGACAGTTTTACAGAGATGTCTCTGCCTCTTGAATTAGGTAATACCTGTGTTTCAAGAGACAGTTCCTTCCCAAAATACATAAATCTTGAACATCAAATTATTTTACAATATAAGTAATGAAGTACATTATAAGTAATGAATACAAATAAAATGAATAGAAATATATATCTTACGTAACAAAGACTAATAATAAAGAAATTTATAATAAATGTGTAGTGACAATTAGCGTGTTAGTGAGCGCGCTCACACGTTGTGCATGTGTGTGTGTGGTGTGCGTGTGTTTGTGATGTAGTGTGCGTGCATGTATGTGTTTCTTTTTTTTGTGTGTACCTATTTGTAGTTAAGCGAAATAAATATTTAAAAGTGATTCAAGTTTGACGTAATCCATATTACTGAGTAAACTTTGTATATGATTTTTAAAGTTGTAGTTGCTTAGATTCTGCATACCAACAGAATACATTTGGTTATATATTTGTGGAGCCCTATACTCGTAGTATTGCTGTGCAAAGCTAGACTTTTTCGATGGCACTGGACATCGAAAACGTCGCTTTTTTAATTTCGGCAATTTTGGGATGGTTACTTTGTGGTATCGACGTAAAATCTGATAGATGTACATCTGACGTATTGTAAATACCTTGCTACGTTTGTATACATCAGTTGTAGGGTGCCTATATGGTAATCTTAGGAGGACTTTCAGAATAGTACGTTGCGCACGCTCCAGTTCTATGATTATTGTTTTAGAAGCCCCGCCCCATGAACATATACAATAGCTAATTACACATTCACATAGCGCCTTATAAATTTGTATCAATAACTTGAGTGGTGCAATAGCTCTTAACTGTTTAAAAATGTAGATCATCTTTCTTAAGCGAGTACTCAAACCGGCAATATGTGTTCCCCAACGTAGGTGATCATCCACTACAATACCCAAGTATCTAATACTGCTAGTTTTAATTAAATTATTACACTGGCATTTGTCATTACTCTTATAGTCATTTCGTAGGTTGCATGGAAATGTGTGAATTTTAATATCAAAGTCCGAACGAGGGTGCGATGCCTTGGTTTTTGTAAAGCATATATATTTAGATTTATCTGCATTTAGGGTAAGAAGATTCATGTCAAGCCATCGTGACACTCTAGCAAGACACGTTTCGGTAGTTCTTTGAACCTGTTCCCAAGTCCTACCATGAAACACAATGACAGTGTCATCTGCATACATCATGATTTCTGCACCATCAGATATGTTTCTTGCGAGATCATTTATGTAGGTTAAGAAGAGTGTTGGGCCAAGTGTGCTTCCCTGAGTTATACCAATGCTACAAGCTGCAGCGTCACTTATATGTTCGCCTATTCTAACTCGCTGCTCCCTGCCTGTCATATAATCTCGGAACCATTCGAGTACGTGACCCCTTACACCCATCAATGTTTCTAATTTGGATAGCAGTATTGGAATAGATACTGTATCAAACGCTTTTTTTAAGTCTAAAAAGACACCGATCACCTTATTGCCCGTATCAACGTGCTTGGTTATAGTTGATAACAACTTAAGGATGGCATCGTTGGTAGACAATCCTTTACGAAACCCACCCAGAGGTGAATATAAATTTTGATTTTACAGTTTATTATTATAAACTCTTCAACGAAAAATATTTTTTAATTATTATGGCTTCGCATAGTTTCTACTGATAATAAATTGACATTTTAAACATCATTAGTGTTGCCAGAACACTAACTTCAAAATCGGTTGAATACTAAGGCGAAATACACGATATAGATTTTATACATGTTATCTCTGATTGTGATTTTCTCCATATTTGATTCTTCATAATGAATTTTCTCGATAATATTACATTTCGACGAAAACGTACTATCTCTGATTCAAGCTCTTTAAATGAATCAATAGAAAAGGAATTTGATCGCGCAAATGATGAAAAGGAAATAGTTGCAAAGTTGGAAGAACAAATTCACAATTTAATGATTAAACTTAATAACGCACACGATAAAATCAAATTACTGTCGTCAGAAAATAACACTTTAAAAGAACACAACGAAGAATTAATGCAAAAAAACAAGTTATTTGAAATAGCTACATCCAGCCCATTAAAGTTAAAATCACAGTTAGCTGATAAGCAAAGACAAGAAGTTCAATCACAAAATCTTGAAACACTGACTACCAATACTATAAACGCTCATAATGTATCTGGAACTTGGCAACAGAATAAAAATGACTCCATAACTTTAATGCACAACAAAGCAAGCGCACGCACCCAATTAAAACATAAGATTTGTCTCATTAGCACCGACAAGCACAACAGTACATATCTTATAGCTAAAAAAAGACTACAAGAGTACAGCATATGTCATTATTTATTTACGAATGGTGGTATAAATCAAATGCTAAATGGTCTAAAGCATAAATTAAAAGACTATACTATGACAGATTACTGTATATTACAAATCGGCAGTAAAGATTTTATTACAACCAATGACTACTTTAAACTTATTCACGATATTCGTAATGCTCTCAAGGAAATAATTAATACTAATATAATCATATGCTTACCCACTTATAAGAATAAATATCATTCAAATATGTTTAACTGGAGAGTTGAAAATTTTAACAATTTGCTGTATCTTGACATATTAACACATGAACATGCCTTCATACTGGACTCTAATAAGAACCTAAGAAATGACTATAGTACATTTTATAAGACATCAGGAATAATAAACAATTATGGTATGGATATAATATTTAGAGACATTCAACAACTTTTAATTGACATTAATATACATAACAGGAATATAAACAATAGTGCTACCCACAGTTATGATAAGAATGAAAACATGCAGTTTTTTCACTAATAACACCTTATATATCATGCACCAGAATATAGCGGGTCTCATGAATAAAGCGGATGAATTGATGATATGTTTAGACGAGCTATCAGTTAATAAGATAAATATAGACGTCATTTGTATATCCGAACATTTTATGCTGTTCGGTTCGGAAAATCATTTAACAATACCCAACTATAATTTAGCTACATATTTTAGTCGTAGAAATTCTAAAAGAGGTGGTGCATGCATTTTAGTAAAAAATGGACATCAATGGCGAGTCCTAGATTATATTAAAAGTATTTCTATTTCAGGATTAATTGAATGTTGTGCGATAGAATTAATTAACTTGCATATGATTGTGGTATGTGTATATAGAATACCAAAACAAGATAACTTGAAAATATTTTTTGAGAAATTTGAACTTATACTTAAATACGTTTCCAAGAAAGCTGACACAAATAACATTATAATCGCAGGTGACTTTAACATTTTAAATAAAAATTGTGTATCATTAGACTTTGAGTGCTTGCTGCATAATTATAATTTCAGATTTGAGCTAAAGAGTCCTACTAGACTTCAAACTAATTCTTGCATCGACAATTTTATACACAACATAAAACAAAAGTGCAAATCTAGTATAATAGACCTAACTTTATCAGATCACACTTCACAGTTTTTAGAAATCCCAGTGACTCAACAAAACTACTTGAACTACTGGCGCGCAAAACATCGTGATTTTAATGTAGAAAATATGTCAAAATTTAAATATTACCTAAATAACTTAACATTTTCGGAAATTTATGTTATCGAGGACCCAAATCGTGCATATGATTACTTTTTTGATACTTTCAAACTGTTTTATGACTTATGCTTTCCTTTTAAGATCACAGTTTTTAAAACACAAAAAAAGCTGAAATGGATATCCAAAGGTATAAAATTATGCACTAAAAATAAAAGAAAATTGTTTTGGTTATACCGACGGAACCCTAATAATTTTAATCGCTTTAAATATAAAAAATATAATAGTATTCTTAAGAAGGTTATTAGTCAAACACAACGATCTCAAAATATTTACTCTATAAAAACATCGAAAAATATTCAAAAAACAACTTGGGCAATAATTAATAAAACTAAAGTAAAAGATAACAAATATATTAACAAAGTAATAAGTAATAATAAAATAATTAGTAATCCTCAATACATAGCAAATGCTTTCAATAATTATTTTGCTGATAAAGTCATGCCATTGTCAAATGGTAACAAAATGATGACTAAATACATTTTTAAAGTCAGAGAATCAATGTTTATGCGACCAAGTATACCATCGGATGTAAAAATAATTATCAATCAGTTAGCAAATAGTAATAGTGTAGGATATGACGGCATAACAACTAAAATAATTAAACTCGTAAAAGAAAACATAGCAAAACCGCTTAGCCATATTATTAATCTTTGTATAAGTAATGGAGTATATCCTGATAAATTAAAAAAATCAATAATAAAACCAATATTTAAAAAGGACAATCGCGAGTATATGGAATGTTACAGACCTATTGCTCTCTTACCAGTATTTTCTAAAATTATTGAAAAGTATATATATAAGCAAATATACTCGTATTTGGAAATCTTTAATCTATTCGCAGAAGAGCAAAAAGGTTTTAGACAGGGAAAATCCATAAATAGAGCTATTTATGATTTTTTGAATATAATACTCAGTAATGTGGACAAAAAGATACCGGTTTGTGGGATATTCTGTGATATGACCCAGGCATTTGACCATGTAGATCACAATATATTGGCTGAAAAATTGGAAGCTTATGGTTTACGAGGTAATATACTCAAACTAATAAGATCGTATTTACTTGACCGGATCCAATATACCTGTATTAAGCGAATTAATTTTATAAATAAATTTGAAGTAGACTATTTATCTGATAAGCGAATTATTAATCATGGTGTACCCCAAGGAAGTGTGTTAGGTCCACTATTATTCTTAATTTACATAAACGATCTTACTAATGCAGTATCGCAACCAATGTCATTATTTGCTGATGACAGTACTGCTATAATAACCTGTAATGACATTAATCAATATGAAACTGACATAAATAATACTTTGACACAAATAATACAATGGCTGACTGAGAATAATCTAAAAATAAATCTTAAGAAGACTAATCTTATCCAATTTCACCAAAGAATGACTACTCCAATATTAAATATTAATTATCAAGCTAATAAAATAACTGAAGTAAATAGTAACAAATTTTTAGGACTTATTATTGATAGTGAAATTAATTGGAAGGCTCATATAAATATGCTTTGTAAAAAAATTAGTAAATCTGCCTACGTACTTTTTAAACTTGCACATGTTCTAAATTATGATGCTTTAATAACGGCCTATCATGGAATAGTTGAAACCAATCTAAGATATGCAATTATATTCTGGGGTAACTCTACAAACAAAGACATAGCTTTTAAAATGCAAAAAAGATGTATCCGAGCAATATTTAATTTAAGAACACGAGTCAGCTGTGTGCCATATTTTAAAAAATATAAAATTCTGACATTACCTTCAATATATATTTACGAAACAGCTGTTTTCGTCAAAACTAACTCTCATCTGTTTGAGACACTCGGATCATTGCCACGGAATAGACGTGATAACTTTAGGTTAAGGATAAAAAAGGCCACTACAGCATTAATGCATAAAAATATCTTATGTATGGCAGTTACGGTTTACAATAAAATACCTAACTATATCAAACTCACAAACGTAACTCAATTCAAAAAACGTCTAAAGGACTTTTTAGTAGAGCGCTGCTTTTATAATGTTAATGATTTCTTAAATGACAATTATGTAATGTAAATTTAGTTGACTATGGCATTATTTTGTTAATTTGACATTTAATTTGATTGTTCATATATTAGACAGAGACAACTCTAATAAAAATTTGTAAACCTTATAATTTGCATGCCCGAAAGGTAGAACATAGCGACTCGCTTACCATAACTAATTATAAAACCTTGTATTACCTATGTTCCGCAAATAAATATTATTATTATTATTATTATTATGGCGCAAGCGAGCAACCAGCACACCTGATAAGTGTTACTGCAGCTTATAGACCTTTGTAATACCAGGAGTACCTACAGCTAGGCCGCTGTCTACTAAAAACCTCAAACTCAACCAGAAAGTTGGACTGTCATTCGAAAGAGAGTACTCTTATTTTTATTTTATATACCTACGCCATGTTCAAGTAAAATATTTAACAGCTGACATTTAGACTTAGTATACTTCTCACAATGTAATTTTTTTTTGTATATTTAGTATTTTCATAAATTTATACAAACATGTAATTTACGACCATATAAATTAGAACTGACGAATTAAAACTAAAATGTTCTAATAACTATTATTAATAATTTTGCATTCTCAATAAAAAACACTAATTGAAACTAGCAGTTTAAGCGATCCATTTTAATTTGTATCCATGACCGCCATTTTAAAACTTGTATGAATACAAAGATGGCGGCATCGCAACGCTGGAAATATGTACATATCTCGTATTAACAATAGTTAATAGGTTGTGCGTTCTTTACAATATATTTTTCTTACTCATATGTGTTTGTTCTATGCATTAAAAACCGACTCGTTCAAGGGATTATATTCTTTTCTGCTTTCTGTATAAGATTAACTCCTTATACGATAATGATTTCTTATATTTCCTATTAGCCACATAAAACATTTTTTTTTAATTTCTAATTTGAAATGTAAAAGTATTTAATAAGATAAGATTTTGTAATATTTCATTTATGGACATAATTATTTTGCAAATCCACAATGCGTGTCCGAATTCGGCGATGTTGCCAGATTTACAGATTTGCTGTTTCTTTCACACCCATTATAGCTCAGTGATAAAGATAGAGATACAATATTAATCTCTATTATGTAGAGAGAATAGTGGCACTATTAGAGATAACCAATCAGAAAGCGTGTGATGCTGTAGTTGTCCGGTCGTTTGATTTCACTTTGATTAATACAAATCGCTTTTCGTTGTTATAAGTCGCGAAAATTTACTGAGTACCGGAAATCACCGAGTCAATATTTTGTGATATTATAAGTGAATTATTATTCAGATGCATAAATGTATGCTACAGGTATGTAGATATTTTGTTGACTATAGCAAGCAATACGTATCTATATTGTTATCTCATTTCAGCTCATACACGTCCCACTGTTGGGCTCAAACCACCTCCGAACGGAAGGGAAATTAACCTACTACACCACGCTTGTCAGACGTATTGGTATAGGGTTTCGTTTCAAGTTTTCCTTCTCTTGCACAGATGTTACATGCATTTTAAATCCCTCAGTCATCTATAATCACCCACGGGCAAGATAGGGGTTGATGAATTGTATTCTTACTCCGTCACCACACGGATAATATTATTATCATGGGATTCTAATTGTAAGGTTTGCCATTTCGACATTTTATAAGTAAAATACATACAGTCTCATCAGTCATGTCTGATCACAATGTGATCGCTACTGTATATTGTATCATTAGATAATCAGGAGGAAATTTGTAGAAATATCTGTGTTGTATATGTCTTAGCTCATGTATGTCGCACTGTTTCTGCAGAATAGGAGAGAAGTTTATTTACTATACCACGCTGGTCATAGTTTAGTATAGAACTTTATTTCAACTTCACCTTCTCTCATAATCACGTAAATATCCCACAAATATATTTTTCCCTATTTAACTCTATCCTATTTCCTTAATGTATGTAATTATTTGTTCACGACGTCTCAAGATTGCAAAAAATGCTGTTTTACTATCTATTCGTCATGTTGTCTGTTGACAGTTAACAGCATGGCATCCCAGGCGAGGATAATGCCGTATTGCTTATATCGCTCTTGATAGGAGGATTGGCGATCATAGTTGCGAGTTACAAGTTTGCCCGGTAAGTGTTGCTGCCAATTTTCTTAGTATTTACGATTCGCGTGAGGTGGTAACACATTATACTATTCACCTTTCGCCACATGGACAAAAAGGTCTTCTACTTAAATAAACCGTAATTTTAATATTAATTCTTTAATATTAAAATTACTGTTATTATCATCACCCTGCTCTTATCCCAATTACTTGGGGGTCAACATATTATGTAATATTATCGTTCATATTGCAAATAGTTTTATGATCGGCCGCCTGCCAGACCGTCAATCCTGCTTGGGAATGCAATTGTTGACCAAATGGTATCAGATGAAATTGGCCCAGGTAGTTATAAGGCTCTTAGTCGTCTTCTCCTTGGGCATGTACCTAATTGTTGACCAAACGGCATCAGATGGAGTTGGCCCATGTCAGCTCTTAGTCGTCATTTACGACATCCACGAGCAAAATAAGGGTTGGTAGTATTGCCAATAACTTTTACAATATTATTTACTATGAAAGAAGAGTACATATTGTATCGACCCCCAAGTAATTGGTTTAAAAGTAAGAGAATGATGATTATATTTACCATAAGACAGAAATAGTTGGAGAGAGATCACTGTAAGCAGTTACATGCAATGAAAGCTCTCAAAAGAAAGAAATTTAACCATTTTTGCAACATGTTTCATTGCTGATACACTCTCATTGGTCGTAGCGATTTTATATAGCCTTAGAGCCCTTGTCGATAAATAGGCTATCCTTAACTAAAATATTTTTATAATTCGCACCAATAGTTCTTGAGATTAGCGTGTTCAATCAAAACAAACTCAGCTTTATATCTACTATTAGTATCGAATTAACATTTTTATAAAATCATACTTATTTACTCAACCTTAACACGTTAGCTGCCATCTCGGACTATATGACCGTCAAAACATACTTAAATTCAACGTATATACGTAGCCTGTCGGGCGTATTTTTAAGCCTAAAAACACGATATTGAGTAAAATTTTCAAAGCATATTTTTACGATTTGTTATAATAGACTATGGCAGTTAACGTGTTAATATCCAAAAATGTAGTTAGAATATAACTTTGAACTGACGAATTAAAACCAATAAAAAGTTCTAATAACTATTATTAAAAACTAAACGCTCTTAATAAAATATATTAAGAAAAACTAGAAATTTAAGCGATCCATGTTGTTTGCATCGCATGACCGCCATTTTAAAACTCATAAAGAACACAAAGATGGCGGATCTTATTTACAACGTTACATCAATCATTTATTTTGCTGTTAACTAGTAATTATTGTAGTCTAAATGTCGTCTCTTATTGTAGAGGAAAACTTTTGATTGGGCTGAACAAAAGAGATTAGAGATTGGTTTTAGAAATGATAGGGTTGAGAAGTTTCGGCTCTAGATACAAATATTAGAATAACGTTATACCAGTTTTGTATACGGTTACCGATACGAAATTATTTCGGCTTATCTAGCAGCTAACACATATTTTATTTTTATGAAATTGTAAAAAGGAAATGCTAAGTATGATGATTAGTGTATTATTCCTCTTTGGAGAGGCTTACGTTTAGGCTGTCCATTCGGCTAGTTAAAAGAAAACCTATCTTATCATATCTCATATAGGGCCGGTGTCTATATGAGACATGACATCGGATAGCCGAAGGTATTCGAAACTTTTACATCGGTTTCAATTCCAATTGGTTGCAGGTTTATATTTTTATTTCGGATATCCGATAGTTTCATAGCTCCATAACATCCCTAACTTAGAATAATAACACTTAGACATCTATTCAACGCACAAAATGTGTGCCACTAAATTGGTGATGATAATGTCACCCTACGCCGACCCGTTCCGTAGTGTGCAAGTTCTTTGTGTTCCATTTTATAGTAGCGCGCGTGTATACTCGTGTAATCGCTGGCACACTAACAGGATATTTCGCCTCACTTTTTTAAATACTTAAAGTACCGAACTATCCTTCTATGTTTTTAATCTTATTTGTTTTATTTGACAATACAACATGATATCTTAACATACGTATAATTTTTTATATGATTTTAATATTTAATATAGTATGACCTAATTTTCTATTTCTAATTTTCAAATACTTACCTACTCAGATTTTGTTATGTTTTGTAATCACCTAAGTTGAAAAATGTGTGGCCGAATTAGGCCGATTAGGCGACGTTGCCAGATTGTGCATTAGTTGTTTCTTTTACACTCGTTATAGCTCAGTGATACAAAAAGAGATACAATATTAATCTTTCTATCGCATAGAGAGAATAGTGACACTATTAGAGAGAGAGAGAGAGAGATAACAACCAATTAGAAGCTATAGTTGTACGGTCGTATGATAAAGACAAATTATTTATCGTTGCTATAATGGGGGCCATACACGCTAGGTTATGCATGATGGTTTTAACTGTGCATGCATAACCGACAGGCATGCCCTAGCGTGTGTGTGATAAAACTGTACAGTTATCTTTGCATGTACATGCAACCGAGTAAATATCAAAATTGATATTTTTGCCGCTCGGTTATGTTTGCGCGCGAGCATAACCGAGCGTGTGTGGCGGTCCGGCGAGCTTGCCTGACATAGTTCTATGTTTTTACCCGACTGCAAAGGAGTGGTATTGTGTTTAACAGTCTATGTATGTATGTATGTATGTATGTTTATATGTTCCTTTGAAGCACTATATATACCAAAAGCCTGGGCCGATTTTTATGATTCGCACGTCAATCGATTCCTCTTAATCCGGCGAGTGTCACTAAAGATATGACGTTATTGATAATTCAATATGGCGACTACTGGACGCCATATTGTGAAAATAAAAAAAATTAAAGTCAACAAACTATATCGAGTGGGGTATCGTTAAATAGGTATTTAAAAATCATTATTAGTTTTCTTTCAACATTTTTCGATTTGACTGACCGTTTAGGATCTATATCGATTTAAAGTTTCGTAACAACCTTTCTCACATATAGGTTTTTTAGACAGTAGAAATTTACGATGAAAAGACGAAAAATTCATATAACTGGATATGGATGGACATATATTGAAGTATCTAGTAGGTATATTGTCCAATATACCATAGGTAGTCCTACCTAAAGTATCTAATGTCTGACGCGGTCGCCCATCTCCAATTTCTAACGATATTGTAATTTACTTCAGTCGAAAAACTATATATAGTTAGGTACTTACCTACTTATTAATAAATAAGATAACTATAGCTACCTAGGTATTTATAACTAAAAAGTATAAAATAAAAAAATGATTATAAAAATCAAAAAACCCGACTGCGTAAAAAGTCACCAAAACTACGTACCTACATAATAAAAAAACTGAAAAGAAATAAACAAGCACTTAGATGTCTGGTGGTCTAGAATTCCATAATATATTATTGAATAAATACTATTGCAGAAAATGAATTATATTTTAATAATAGAACATGACAACTGAACAGTCGGGATCCATTGAAAAATTAGATTTGCTGTCGAATCCATTGAAAAATTAGATTTGCTGTCGAATAAAGGATCCCGACTGTTCAGTTGTCATGTTCTATTATTAAAATATAATTCATTTTCTGCAATAGTATTTATTCAATAATATATTATGGAATTCTAGACCACCAGACATCTAAGTGCTTGTTTATTTCTTTTCAGTTTTTTTATTATGTACGTAGTTTTGGTGACTTTTTACGCAGTCGGGTTTTTTGATTTTTATAATTAATTGTCGTACTACGTAGTTCAACTGTGAAGTAGACATCCTACACGTACCGTAACGTAGCTCAACTGAGATTTAATGGCAAAACTGCATGCAAACCCTAACGTGTATGTGTAATATGAAACTCGGTTATGCCTGTCGGTTATGCATATACCTACAGTTAAAACCATCATGCATAACCTAGCGTGTATGGCCTCCATAAGTCGCGAAAAAATTATGTTAAGTAGGTACTGAATACCACCGAGTGAAGTATTTTACATAATTATATGTTTGATATTATTCAGAAGCATATATTTATGCTTCAGGTACCTATGTGGATATTTTATTGACTTTTAGAATGCAACAAATTTTTAATTATCATCTATCTTTATCCATTAACTGCTGGACGTAGGCCTCCCTCATATTTCACCACAAAGTATGATCCCGTATAGTCCACATCCAATGACTGTGGGAGTCAATCTTCACCAAGTCCTCGGTCCACAAGCGATTAAAACTGCTGCTAATGATTGGCATGGCATGGCACCATGATTGGCAGACGGGTTGGCGATCGCAGTAAGGTGTTGTACGTTTCCCAGGATAGAGCTGCTGTCCACTACCCTGGTGGACCATTAGCCGATTTTTATGACGTCCCAGATGACAATTGTATTCTTATTTTGTCGCTTCACGGGATTTTTTTAATGTTTTTAGGTTCATTTCGCCTGTTCGCGTCCATTTAGTGCAGTTGGCAAGTTTGAAGGAGAAAATAAAAATGTTCCAGCCCTAATTTCAATGAAAAGTTTATGTAATGCGTTTATTATAATAGTCTATTTCAAAATAATTTTAGTTTTGTTCCCAACAACTTGTGGTTTTTTTTTTAAATACAAACATCAGAATTAGCCGTTTTACCCACTTTGCGTCCATAAAATCCTATTTGCGTCCACCCGCTGGACCACTTGGTGTCCACCAGCTTAGAAAAGGAATTAAGGGGTGATGTTTTATGATAATGTAAAGAGCGTTTGGATTTAAGAAATTTATTTATTAAAAAAATGTAGATATTTAAAAGTCTACATATTAATATTAATAAATCACTATAAAGAAAATAAAAACAACTATTTATTCCTCTAAACAATAATAGAACTTAAAATTAAAAACTTATGTAGTAATTAAATAATAATTCCACCTTTCAACAATAATCTGTTCTATTAATTTTACCCTAAAATCAGAAGGAATGCTGTACGAGTAAGTAAACTAAAGATCAGCCTTTAATAATAAGTAATAGACCATTAATAATAAGTTTTTGGCTATATTGTAGCAACAAAACAATACAATTTTGACCTGGGCGATCATCTTGAAATTTATTTTTTATCTCCCCATCTCGTACGTATTACTTTAAACAGTATCCAACAATTCCTGTTTTTTTCACTGAAAATCCACACTTGATTTTTTTTATTGCTTATGGTGACAAACGAGGAGACAGCACACCTGATGGTAAGTGTCACTGACGCCCATGGACCTTTGTCAATGGTATAGCTAGGCCGCTGTCTACCAATACAAACCCCAAACCCACCCCAGTTGGGCTTCCGGCTCTCTTGCTCACCGAACGAAGCGCAATAGCACATTGCTATTACTCAGACGTCGATCTTCTGCGAGAGTGTGGTACTACCCCGGACGGACCGGCCCGCGGCTGTAGACAGAGAACTGTCCACAGCGTGGTCCTATCACAATTAATGTTAAGTAAATGTTAAGAAGCCATTCAGCTACCTTTTCCTTTTTTCACCATCTACTTCTAGCGCAGGTTCTAGGTCCGGTTTCTTTACTCCATCTGGTATGCGCCCACAATTGTTTTTCCAATATTGTGGTCTTGGGAATAACATATTCTTTGCATTCCGTAAATCTTCTACTATGTATGTTCTTTCTTCCTTCTTCTTTCTTATCTCCGAAGGTCTTATCTTAAACAGAAATCAATAAGAATAAAAGAAATTACTCATTTCATTCAAAGTAGAATAGGGGTTAAACTTGTACTCATAATTAAAAATGTACCTACAATACATTTTGTATTCAAAAATACAAATCGTGTCCATTTTGTAATAATCAAAATTTTAAAAAAATCGACGCGATTTGCTTTTGTTACTATTCCCTGTAGGTATAAGTTTGCGTCCATCGCGGACGCAAAGTGGAAGTTTCATAAATTTGGTGTAGTAATTCGCGTCCACCTTATTTTAACTGTTAACTATAAAAAAAATAAGCAATTTCATAATTAATATGATTCCTTTTATCATTATCAGAGTCTAAAAACAGCTGTATATATATGTATAGATATATATCCAAAATACACATAAAACAATTAAAGGCTTACCTTCAAACGCACCGCTGCCCACTATTTTTTTCTTATAATCCTGCTCGTTCGCGCTCTCTTGTTGAACAGCCGCCACTAATTATTTTTTTTACACAGGATTGGTTAGGTGCACGGAACTTTTGTCTATGTTTGCGTATTTCTTATACATTGAGGTATGACGGTAATAACTTTTCGACTTATTGGTGTATTAGCATACTTAATTTCGAGAGTTTTCAAAGGGAGATCCGTAAAATGGACGCGAATTGGGCGATGGACGCGAACAGGCGAACTTACCCTATTATAATAATATTCTAACATAATATTATGGGGTTCTAAGGTTTTACAATTTGTAAATGTAGTACATACAGCATATCTGATCACAGTACGATCATGACTGTAAATATATTATTAGATTATAAGGCAAAGATTTGTAAAAAAAAAACGTGTTCCATATGATGAAATAAACTATTCAATTATCCTTATATATGAAATTCTTTTTAAGAGAAAGAAAACTCGAGATAAAACTCTATACCAACCCGTCTGGACCAGCATGGTGTCAATTTCTCTCCTATTGTGGAGGAGGTTCGAGTCCCATCACTAGGACGTATATTAGCTGAGATGATGAAATTCTTTGATCACGGCGCTTCAAGATTTCCAAAATTGGTCAATCACTATCCATTTGTCAGCTTACCGACATGCACGGTTTTTAACATAGGCTACCCCAGAGGGTGCCAATGCCATAATGACCTAGCAAGCGAATTGGCGATCGCAGCTAGTGTTACGGTTTTCCAAAAACGTGTTGCTACCAATTCTTTTAGTGATCCTTTAGTTTTTACGCTCCCCATGGGGTGGTGATACATATTTTTAACACATCACCACACGTGTGACTCTTTTACATAAATGGATTCTAAAATTTCAATATAAATTATTATATTTAAAAAACCATTCATTCCGTAAACGTTCACAGTTGGACATTTTGAATAGAGATGAAACGGATATCCGGTATCCGGCCATGTTTTCCATATCCGTATTTCATCCAATTCAGTAGGTATCCGGCAGGATTACGGATAGTAAAATTTAAAAAAAATCTCATGGTTATACAAAAGTCATATAATACCACACCCCGAGAAATTTGAACCTGACACAATAAGCATACCGCGTACTTGGTATCGTTACTGTTTAAATCAAAATATTGCCAAATTAGCGGTTATTTTTTATTATGATGTCATTTCTTTTCAATTCAAACATAAAACCACAACGACACGCATAAACAAAAACAAACTGACACGCGCTAACACTCGAACGCCCCCAAGTCGTCGCGATCTCCGCTCATGTGCGACAACACAATATTAAGGGCAACATTCATCTTTTAGCCGTACCGTAATTAAACTTGGCTGGAAACTGTATGGCTTTCGGGTGTATAAGATGTACGCCGTCATTTTGTAGCGGCGGCCATCTTAGATTTTGATTTTGTATAGTGCACTGTATTTTACTTGTCGAGCCCTTTCATTTGATACCCATATTGATGGGATTGAAAAAATAGATTATCCGCCATTTTGTAGCGGCGTCCATCTTAAATTTTGATTTTGTATAATGCACTGTATTCTACTTGTCAAGCCCTTTCATTCGATACCCATATTGATGGGATTGAAAAAATAGGTGGTCTGCGATTTTGTAGCGGCGGCCATCTTGAATTCACAATAAATTTTAGTATACATAATTGCATTGTCACCAGAACCAAAGGCGTATACCAAATATCAGATCAATCGATTGTCAGGAAAAGGGTGAAATTTTAATTACTAAATTTGACCCAAGAAAGAAAAAAAAACAAACGGAGTAAGCTAAATAAAACCGTTTAAATAAACCCCAACGGCTATTGTCTACAAGCTGTCTGTTAAAAGTTAGTTAATTTAGAGATATTTAATTAATATTAATAAATAATAATAATTTAGCGTGATTTAATTTCCTTTTCTTAAAGAAATATCTACTGAAATTTTATAATATTTTTACTTAAGTACACCCAAAAAGGCAACGTTGCCAGACTTACGCGGGCTGTTCCTTTCACACTCAGTATAATTCAGTAAGACAGAAAGAGAGCTACAAAATTAGCTCTGGTTTTCGCACTGAGAGAAATAGAAGCGGCCATGTCTCTCTGTGTTAGCTTTTCAACATCTATACTATATAACTATAGTCATAGTTTAAATATTATGACTTTTACGATGCTTTAACTGTAATTTTACTACTTCGACATTATTGAGTCTAACATCCACGCTCGCAAGAGAATTCATATTATGAAATACTTATACTAAAGGGTGATATAACAAAATCAAAATAATACTTATGTTCGCATAAATATATATGATATAAATTACATCTTAACTATTTCACTTTTTGATTAGATACATTTAGTGAGAGACGAGCAAGCCCACTTGAAGATAAATGAAAATTAGAGCTCATGAACCTCAGCAATGGCAGAGACACAGCCAGGTCGCTGCCTGCTGCATGTACCTACCATGCTTGCTGTCATAGGCTGTCCTGAATGCATGTATGTATAATTACTCATATCACATAATATATTTCATAATTCTGTCGTCGTGTGTTAACATTAGTTGATAACCTGAACATCTTTAAAATTAGCCTCATAACTTGACGTAATAAATATGTCATCATAACCTGACTCCCTTTTTTGGTAGACTATGATTTGGAGTAAGTCCCTCAGCGTGCTATGGAGCGGGCTAAGTTCGGGATTTCTCTGCGAGATAGAATCCGAAATACGGAAATCCGCAGACGAACGGGTGTAACCGACATAGCACGAAGAATTAGCACGCTGTAGTGGCAATGGGCAGGCCACATCGCTCGAAGAACCGACAACCACTGGGGAAGAAAGGTTCTAGAGTGGCGCCCACGTAGCGGACGACGCAGTGTCGGACAAGAGTAGGAGAATGATGGTTTTCTTTACAAAACTCTACGAAAACATAACTTAGTTTACGAAAAGTTCTTAAAGATATTCTCAATATCTAATACATTAGAATTTATCTAACATGTATACCTAACTGTATAGTGTTATAATATCTGTTATAGTATCTATGAATGAAACATATAACTTATTGGAGTAAGAAAGAAGTTGGAAACTATTTTTATTTTCTTTCTATTATTACTGACTTTGTTATAGAAAAGGGTACAAGAAATTATATTCAATACAAAATAAAGACATAAAAAGTGATACTGCAATTAAATATACATATAGGTATTCTAGTGACTGAAAAAAATAAGTTGCTTTAAGATTATCTGATTGTGCTTTGACAAAACTGGTTTCAGCCCTTGTGTTGTCTCTTTTCACAAATATTTAATACTTCAACACAGAAAACTAATATGTCACAACTTATTATGTCACAACTTTTTGTTTTGGACTAATTCTGCCACACATTCCCAACATTGTAACTCCTGTAAGCCAGGATCCACAATGGTCTCCATAAATGACACCGAGGTTTGACCCTCAGGCAGTCCCGGGATATAATTTTAATTATCTTGGGACCCGCAACAAAAATTGGAAAAGGTTAAAAGAGGAGTTGGAAAAAATGATTCCACTTCCCTACTAGTAGGTTGTCCTGTCTCTCTTGTTGCCCGCTTTGCCTTGGCACAAGAAAACAAAATTGACTAGTCACCCAACAAGTAACGCAGTACAGCTACGTACGATAAGCGCACCAGTACGGCTCCACGTGTACGGAAAAAACTTAAAGGGCCTGTAAATAAAATAAAAGTAGCCTTTAGGTTAAATTACCACAATTTTGCCATAATAGTATCAAAATAATAACTATTTTTAAAGTAAAAGTATTAAACTTAATCTGGACTTGTAGAAATCGCCTCTTTGGCGTAGGACTCCTCCAGTTCTCTCTATTCTTAGCCTGTAGTCTCCAATTTGGTCCATATTATTCCTTAAATATATCCTGCCCGATGGGAGGATAGGCGAAGGCGTTCCTTTTCGGTCTACTCTTTTGTGCATCTCTTGGTTCCCATTCTGTTATTTTCTTGGTCCATCTGTCATTTTCTATTCTACACACATGGCATTAATATTTCTGATACATTCTGTTATGTCCCTTATTTTTGTTTTCTTTCTTATTGAATCATTTTTAATTTTGTCTGATAATCTAATTCCTCACATACTTCTCTCCATTTACGTACGTAAGGACCATCTACTGCAACCATATTTTATGCACGGTAGGATTACTGCGTCATAAAGTTTACTTTTTAACCGACTTCAAAAAGGAGGAGGTTCTATGTTTCATTGTATGTATTTTTTTTTTTATGTATGTTCAGCGATATTTTTGTCTATGGTGGGGCGATTTTCAAAATTCTTTTTTTCTTTCTAAAGGTATACTCCAGAGGTGGTCCCATTGTCATCAAGTCATGATCTGATAATGGGAAGTCATGGAAATTGAGGGCAACCCTCAAATTTTATAGGCACATATTACGTATCATATATTTTCAAAAGCTCTTCAAATATTTGCATCTGACAGTGATAAACTCATTTAGGTGAGCTGATAATGAAAGGTACATCTCCTTAACGGTTAGGAGTTGGAGGATAATTCTTTCAATATCATACGCACGCATAGACCTTTAGCTGTATTCTTTCAAGTTAACTCCCGAGGTGGTCCCATTGTCACCAAATCATGATCTGATGATGTGAATTCTTGGAAATAAAGGGCAAACCTTAATTTTTATAGGCACATATTACATGTCTCATGTATTTTTCAAAGCTATTCAAATATTTGCATCTGGCAGTGATCATTTCATTTAGGTGAGCTGGTGATGGAAGTTACATCTCCTGAACGGTTAGGAGTTGGATGATAATTCTTTTAATATCATACGCACGCATAGACCTTTAGCTGTATTCTTTCAAGTTAACTCCCGAGGTTGTCCCATTATCACCAAATCATTGATCTGATGATGGAAATTCTTGAAAATAAAGTGCAACCCTTAAATTTTATAGGCACATATTACGTGTCTCATGTATTTTTCAAAGCTATTCAAATATTTGCATCTGGCAGTGATAATCTCATTTAGATGATCTGGTGATGGAAGGTACATCTCCTTAGCGGTTAGGAGTTGGAAGATAATTCTTTCAATATCATATGCACGCATAGACCTTTAACTGTATTCTTTCAAGTTAATCACGTAAGCTGATAATGTAAGGTACTACTCCATAACGATTAGGAGTTAGGTAATTATTTATGTTGCCGATATATGATCCCTTTTTTTTTAAAGGGGTCTACGCGTGAATGTGAGCAAAACCAAAATAATGGTCTTTGAAAGAGATGAAGCCAGAACAGATGTAAGAGTAACAATAGGTAATGATGTACTAGAGCAAGTGGATGAATTTGTATATCTTGGATGTGGATTTAGCCGAGATGGACGGTACACCACTGATATAGAGCGAAGAGTGAATGCGGGAAATAGAGTGAACGGAGCGTTGGGGCAACTTCTCGGCAGCCACCACCTCAGCCAGAAGGCACGTGTGGCAATACATAACGCAGTGCTTGTCCCAACATTACTGTATGGAAGCGAGAGTTGGGTATGCAGAAAAGAGTATGAAAGTAAAATTAATGCGGTCGAAATGCGATCTCTTCGGAAAATCTGTAGAGTTAGGCTGACCGACCGCATTCGTAACGACGACGTAAGAGAGCGAGTAGGTATGAAAGAGAGTATTGGTGTAAAGATGCGAAAGGGAATGCTCCGATGGTTCGGACATGTGGAAAGAATGCCGAACGAACGTCTGGTTAAGAAGATATACAATGCGAGAGTGGAAGGATGTAGGTACCGAGGGAGACCGAGACTAACCTACCTAGAACAGATCGGTCATGTACTGAAGGAAGGTGGAGTCAAGAGTCTCCGAAACCGGCGAGCGTGTATGAAGAGAATTATGAATGTTGAGGAAGCGAGTGAAGTATGCAAAGATAGTTAAGATAGAGTTCTCTGGCACTCTGTTCTCTCTGCCTACCCTGCAAGGGATATGGCGTGATGATATGTATGTATGTATGTATATATGATCTTTGTTACGAGACCCACATTTAGGGACCACATTTTCCTGTCATTAATCATCACTGTTCATAGACTTGTGCCTTCAGACACTGAGATATATTAGGTAAGATGATCAGATCCAGCCGTATTGGATAATTGTATCGTACCTATTTAGAACCGTCTTATTCTTTGGCTTACGCTTTCTCCTGGTATAGTCTTTTGATTTGAGTAGTTTATTAGACCCTAAGTCGCAAAAAGCTGTCCCTCTAGAGTCTTTACACAACTCAGTGCAATATAAAACTAATCATTGCCAATTTATTTTTGGCTAAATCAATGACAGCTTTGTTTAAGGCTTTGTAAAGTACCCTAGAGTTTATATACCGTAACCGCCCAACAGAGGATTAGCGGAAGCATTTTCCATTCATTATCCCGTAACCTTTCGTTGCCTGATATATGGTTGACACAGGCGCTATGGCAACTAACCCGTCACTGTCTTTCACTTTCGTGCCAATAGTGTCGTCATTAAATTTTATAATAACCAAATCAGGTAACTAGCCTGTTTCAATTTGGTCACAACGAAGGGGAAGCCTACAAGTTTGGATATTATCCCTATTGCCCGCTTACCAAGCCCTTAATGACAGAGATATTGCATCCTACCATGATTCTGGAGCATATGTCTAGTTTTAACAATTGCAGCAAACCGTCATAATTATTTACATCACTTGGATGTTGGTCACCTCACGTGACGTATCGATAGTACCTACATATGGTGTTATACGTGAATTGATTGAAACAGTGAAATTTAAACCATTGGCAACGAGATACAGCATTTCGTTTCCATTTTTTCGAAATACGTTTTTTATTTTGATTTCCTACTTCTACTCTTCCTCGTGCCATGTGCATTTTTTTAGTCGATCAACTCATAGTGCTATATATTTAATAAATAATTTAATTTATATGAACTAGTTAAAATTATTACTTAACTACGATTATTTACACTAAAAATTCAAGAATAATTAAACTTTTTATAAAAAAAATGTAAACCGACTTCAAAATAGGATCAGCCAAAAACCATACTTATTTAAAACACTAAAAACCGAAAAATAAGATGAACTATTTAATTCTTGTCTAATTCTAATTATGTATTATTTTTTATAAAATATAATTACAATGTGTGCTAGAAATCCACTAACACGATTTGAAGTCGGTGCCAAGCTTAAATTAACAAAAACAATAAGCTTAATGATATACACACAGGGTGAAAATTAACAAAAATCAAATTATTAAAGAAAATGAAAATTAAAAGATACGTTATAGTGTTCTGAATGAACACTATAACGCCACAAATTTAATACCATTTGACACAACCGTCAACGACGTCTGCCCGTATGGATCAAATCGCGTAACAGCTTGCGCGTTCAGATCACTTCAGTCACAAGCGCGGCATGGTTTGAATGCGATATAGTATACCTATTTGGCTTGGCACCGACTTCAAATCGTGTTAGTGGATTTCTAGCATACATTGTAATTATGTTTTATAAAAATTAATACATAATTAGAATTAGACAAGAATTAAATAGTTCATCTTATTTTTCGGTTTTTAGTGTTTTAAATAAGTATGGTTTTTGGCTGATCCTATTTTGAAGTCGGTTTACATTTTTTATAAAAAGTTTTAATTTTTATGTTTGTACCTCTATTGTTCATTATTTATTTTAATTTCCAGTACATTTTCCAAGCAATTGCAATTCGTCTATTTATTTCTTTGGCTGATTGATCTGTAAATGAAATTGATTGACCCAGATAAATGTAATCTGTAACATACTCTATATTTTCTCCGTTTACTCTGATAGCTGGAGCTCTACTATTAGTTTTAATTTTTATTTTAGAGGTATTTATTGATCCAACTTTTTTGCTCTCCCTTGTTAAGTCGTTAATTATATTTTCTGTGCGCTTTCCTCTACCAATACAGCTGTGTCATCTGCGAATCGCAGGTTGTTTAAGTATTCCTCATCTATCTTTATTTTTTGGTGTTCTCCCAGTTAATGTGCCTAAAAACCGTTTCTAGGGCCGCTGAAAATATTTTTGGTCAGAGTGGATCGCCCTGTCTTACACCTTTATGCAAATATAATTCTGGTCCATCTCTTTCTAGTCGTATCTTAAACGAATTATTGGAGAATATACTGTATAGGAGCTCTATGTAATCTATATCTATATTTTACTGTAATAGTGCCTTCCATATAGCATGGTGTTCAATGGCGTCGAAGGCTTTAGCGAAGTCTATAAAAGCATATGTAAGTGGATTTTAAAACTCTGCTTTTCTCTACTAGTTGAGTCACAACATGAATGTGGCCAATTGTTGAAAATTTTCTTCTAAATCTTGCTTGTTCTGAAGGTTAATTTTCATCTAAGATTTTTGTGAGTATTCAGTATGACTTTTGAGAAGACCTTGTAGACATAACTCATAATACTAATTGGCCTGTAGTTATTAAGGTTGGTTGTATCACCTTTTTTGTGTAGTAGGGTCGTTATAGATTGGACCACTGAATTGTAGCTGTCCTTTTTTCAAGTATATTATTGAATATGGTTTGCAGAGGTTTTAGTAAAGGTTCGGATATAGATTTTAGTAATTCGTTCGTTACTTGGCATCTCAAATTTCATTATTAAATTATGATAAATTTCAAAAACTTATTATCTAATATTGATATCTTATGATAAATAAAAATATTTTGTTTATTTTGGAGTCACGTGAATATTCCCTATTAATACCATTATGTCATTGAACTAAAACACGAGTCTCCCTTTAGATATTATTTTTATTAACTGTCCTAAATATCCAGCCTTCATTGTGTATTAGGTATCCGAAAACATTGTATAATAAGATTCATTACATAATTTCAAAAATTAAAGTGTTCATGATTCTCAGGTGTCGCGTTTGCACCTACGCATCTGCAATCAACATTCAAATAAGTGAAGCTGCGGGCATCATTCGTCGTGTGAATGAGAAACAGGACACCAAGCCATACTCACGAATTTCGTAGGAGGCTGCGTTTAAAGAGTTTGGTAAGTTATCTATTTATTTCTTCTTTATAACATCATAGACCGTTTTCATCGTCATCATTCAGCCTTTCGTCGTCTACTTCTGGATGTAGTAGTTCATTTATTCGAATGGTTATTGTGGGCAATAATTATTATACGTATAGTATAGTTTTCTAAACAACGTTTATTGTGCGAATGAAAAAACATGAAATACAATGACATTCAGGAAAAACAAATTAGCTATATAAAAACCATAGATCTCTAAAAGAAGGTATTAAAAGTGTTTCTAAGAAGATTTGATGTTTAGTATTGCAACATCCTCCCTTAAACACAAATCAAACCCATCTTAGTAGCACAATAAGCTAATTTTGAATAGGGCGTTGCTTTGGTAAGTGCATCAGCAACCATCATGTCAGTTTGTATATATTTCACAACAATGGCCCCTCCAACACTATCTCGCACAAAGTGGTGCCTTACATCAATATGTTTAGTTCTCGGATGGTAGCCATCACAATCTTTCAAATAGCGAAGAACTCGCTTCAGAGCTATCCAATGCGTCATTTCAGGTTTATTATTGTATTTACTCAACATATTTATAACAAAACTTATATCTGGCCTGGTAATTTGAGATATGTACAATAAACAACCAATAACCTCTTGATAAGGGATTTTATCTGAGATACATGATTCTTCAGACTGTTCTCTAAATGTTACATTACGATCTATCGGCGTTTTAACACTTACAATCAGACATGCCATATTTATGTAACACTTCTTGTATGTACTTTTTCTGATCTTAATAGATGATTCCCTTCTTCCGATCTCTCTGTACATGTATATCAATACAATAGTTTATATCTCCCAGGTCCTTTATTTTAAATTGTTTGTTAAGTTCTGCTTTCACATAGTTTATCGAGTGAATATTATTCGTAAATAAAATAATATCATCGACATATACAGCTAAAAACAGCATGTTATTATTGTCTACGATTTTATAATAGATACAAGGATCTAGTTTATTCTGTGATAGACCCATTCCTATCAGCGCGGCACTAAGTTTCTTATTCCACTGTCTACTGGCCTGCTTCAATTCATATAAGGATTTTCTTAGTCGGCATACTTCTTTCCCTGTTTCATAGAGTGGTGGTTGTAACATATAAATTTCTTCCTCTATGTCACCTTGGAAAAACGCTGATACAGCATCCATTTGAGAGATGTCCAAATTGAATTTAACTGCCAAGGCAAATAGATATCTCAAAGAAGCATACCTTACAACTGGCGAAAAAACTTGAGTGTAATCTATCCCAGGCTTTTGTGAACAACCTTTAATTACAAGTCGTGCTTTATACTTTACTATTTGTTTACGTGTTGTCCAATAACCATATATGTGTGTCTCTCTTTAACTGGAGAGTAGAGAGTTTCAATAACTTGTTATATTTAGACGCCTTGACCCATAAACACGTATATTTGTTAGATAGTAACCGGAATTTACGATGCGACTATAGTATGTTTTATAGAAATACAGGCTCATTAAACAACAGTGGATTATACACTATATTTAGGGACTTACTGGTATTAATGACTGACATATTTGCTAATAATAATAATAATATAACAGGAACGCGGGAACTGTACAATAAAATAAATATGGTTAACCATGATAATACGTTTTTTCTCGACTAACTGTATTTATATATTACACCAGAATATCGCAGGATTATTAAGCAAATCAGACCCGCTTACTGTATGTATACACGAACTTCTGGAAAATGAAATAGATGTGGATGTGTTATGTATCTCGGAGCATTTTATGGTGGCTAGTGACGTAAAGCATCTACACCTATCTAATTACACATTAGCAGCATGCTATTGTAGGGAGAAAAGTAAAAGAGGAGGTGTATGTATAATTGTGAAAAAAGGGCATGAATGGAAAGAAATTAAAAGCATATCAGGATTATCACTTGAGGGAGTCTTCGAATGTTGTGCAATAGAGCTAGTGAATCTTAAAGTCATTCTTGTTTGTATATACCTATAGAGTTCCAAATGCTGTAAATGTTAACTTATGTTTAGATAAACTGGAAATGTTATTGAACCTTTTAACAAAACACAAGTATAAGAATATGGTCGTAGCTGGCGACTTTAACATTGACATTCTTAAAAAAAGTAGACAGGCTCGCGAATTCGAATGCATATTACTAAATGCTAATTTAAAACTAGCTTTAAGAGAACCTACTCGTGTCATGAGCCAAACGTGTATAGATAATTTTGCCCATGACTGTACAAGTGATTGTAAGACCATAGTGTTAGATTTTGCTTTGTCTGATCACACTGCTCAGTTGTTAAGACTTCCTGTTATAAAAGTTTGTACTTTGAAATACTGGCAAAAAACTATGCGTGATTATTCTATGGAGTATTTGGAGAAATTTAAAAATTATATCGGTTGTCTCTCGTTTTCTGATGTATATGAGACTAGTGATCCTAACATAGCGTACCAAAATTTTATTCAGTTATTTATTTTAATGTATAACTTGTGCTTTCCAATTAAAACAATCACCATTAATACTATAAAAAAACCTACTTGAATTTCGCGTGGTATCAAGCAATGTAGTAAAAATAAAAGAAGGCTACTATGGCAATATAGATTAAAATCAAATTACATGAACAAACTAAAGTTCAAAAAATATTCTAAATTATTAAAAAAAATAATTAACTTGACACAAAGGGCGCAAAATAATTACAAAATTGAAACCTCTGAAAATAAGCCAAAAACCACTTGGCAAATAATAAATAAAGACAAATTCAACAAGCCAAATAATGTGATTTCTCTAATTAAGTATAAAAATATAAGTTATATGCATCCTCGAGATATTGCCTCTGCTTTTAATAACTTCTTTATTAATAAAATTCAAGCTCGAATTAGCGCGG
Organism: Lymantria monacha; assembly: GCA_905163515.2. NCBI lineage: Eukaryota > Metazoa > Arthropoda > Insecta > Lepidoptera > Erebidae > Lymantria > Lymantria monacha. The sequence goes on from LR991104.1 coordinate 5,619,698, forward strand.
GGAAAAGGCCTACAGCACTTATCATGACCAATTCGAACTCAATGTTTATGGCACCCTGTACTCCTTTTGAGGTTATTAGAATCATTAAGTCACTAAGAAATACGAATAGCGTGGGATATGATAATGTTGCGACTAAAGTGTTAAAGGTAGTAGCTGACGAAATTTCTGACCATTTATCCTATATTATTAATCTCAGTATTACTGAAGGCAAATTTCCAGAGGCTTTAAAATTGTCAATAATTAAACCCTTATACAAAAAAAAATGATAGAATGTTAATTGAAAATTATAGACCAATCGCACTTATATCTAATATAGGAAAAAATTTTGAAAAATTTATGAATAATTCTATTTATGCATACATAGAAAAAGAACATATTTTGACAGAAGAGCAAAATGGGTTCAGAAAGAATAAAAATATCAATCTGGCTATTTATAATTTTTTACAGACCATCATGATAAACATTGATAAAAGAGTACCAGTATCAGCTGTTTTCTGCGATATGACACAGGCTTTTGACTGTGTTCAACACCAGTATACTATTAGATAAAATTGAAGCATATGGCATTAGAGGCAACATATTCAACTTAATTAATTCATATCTAAAGAATCGCAAACAGATCACCGAAGTTAATAATATAAATGTAACAAAAAAAGAGAAGATATTTTCAGATCTGAGGAAGGCAAAGTTATGCGTGGGGTGGGGTGCCTCAGGGTAGCATTTTGGGACCATTACTTTTTAATTTATATATTAACGATTTGCCTAAGGTAACAAAGAACCCTATAACATTATTTGCTGACGACTGTACTCTAACAGTAACTTGTAATAATAGAGATACATATGAACAAGATATACATAATTCATTGACATTTATTATAGACTGGTTGAATAATAATAATCTAAATATAAATTTTAATAAAACTAAAATAATGCACTTCAGGCAACGTATACAAACAAAAATTAATTTAAATATTCGGTATGATGACATAAATATTGACGAAGCAGATAATATAAAATTTCTTGGACTCATTATTGACAGACAGATCAATTGGAAAATGCATGTAGAATCGGTCGGTACGCGTTTAAGTTCTTCAGCATATGCATTAAACAAACTGTCAAGGGTTCTTAATACTGTGGGTTTGTTTACTGCTTATTATGGGTTAGTCGAATCAGTGCTGCGCTATGGAGTCATATTCTGGGGTAATAGTACCGATAACGTTATAGCACTCAAAGCACAAAAACGATGTATAAGAGCCATGTTTAACATTGCAAGAATTGATAGCTGCAAACCCTATTTTAAGCAACATAATATTTTAACACTGCCCTCACTATACATTTATGAAACTGCTATGTTTGTTAAACTAAACTTAAAACTATTCGCGCGAGTGGCAGATACTTATCCAAGAAATAGGCGAGATAATAACAAGCTATGTTTACAAGAAGCTAAAACAGCGTTAATGACTAAAAGCATCTTCTGTATGGGCCCAATTATCTATAATAAATTGCCAAAATCATGGAAGAGTCTCAATAAGGTAGCATTCGGAAAAAAACTCAAGCAATTTTTAAGCGTGAAAGTCTACTATAATGTCTCTGAATTCTTACTAGAAAGAGAAATATAATTATGTAGTTCATAAAACGATAATATTACTTACTAATAACATGACCAATTCCACTGTATTTTAACTCTTCCTTTCTATATTTGACATTATTCTAGAGTTTAATTTTAATCCAATTTATATATTTGACATTATTAAGTGCTTAATTTTGATTTAATTTATATATCTGACTGTATTCAAATTATTAATTTCAATTCAATTTATATATTTGACATTATTCCAGTGATACATTTTAATTCAATTTCCATATTTGACATTGTTACAAGTATTGACACAATTTGAATTTAATGGAGTATGGGTTTTAATTGTATTTAAATTTTAATGTAATTTAGTACCTACTAATATAATGACTGTTAGCGCTTCCTCACAAATTTGTACGCCTTAGCACGAGGCTGAACATGACAGGACCATTGTACGCTATTTGATATCTTGCATTTATATGTATACTATGTTCAAACAAATAAATGATTATTATTATTAAATTTATTAACAGTTAATAGTCTAACATCAGTTGATAGTTTAATATACATTGTAATTGCCATACAATATACATTTTTAGCAAATATTTGCAATATTTGATGGGGTATTAACAATTTAGTGGGATCTCTACTGTGTTTTTTTTATTACCTTGTCATGTACTGTGTTTTTTTTATTACCTTGTCATGTAGTGGAAATATTTCAGGATTTTTTTTACAAATAGATACAATTTAAAAATATATAGACATGGCGGTGTCAAATTTTCCATTTTATTGATAATAGGTCTACAAAGGTCTAAATATTCTGCAACGTAAAAGGCCCGTACACTTTTTTCTGTGCTATAAATACCCTATTCAGTTCTACAGAGTTTCCCCAGATAATTATTCCGTATCGTATCACCGATGATACATAGTTGTGATACGCCGCCAGAACTAGAACTGTGGACCTCAATTTCCTTAAAGCAAACACAAACTTGTCCAATTTATTGCAAATGTTTTCAGTGTGTGTTTTCCAATTTAATTTATTATCTATTGTTATGCCAAGAAACAAAGCTGTCTTTACTGCTTCTATCGCTGTTTTATTTATCTTTATCATCGGTAGTGGTATGTATTTTTACTATTACATGTCTGAAATTGAACAAAATTGTGTCCTCACAATATTTAGTTTAAGATTATTGTCTGTTAGCCAGTTTACTATACTTTGTAATTAATTGTTGGTTTCTGCCTCTATTTACAGTTTATTCTTATAATTGACTATGATGTGTGTGTGTGTGTGTGTGTGTGTGTGTATGTAGTATCATCAGCAATTAATATACAGTGGTGCAGTATCATCAGCAAATAATATACAGTTATGCTTAAGAGAACTAGTGATGTCGTTTATATACACAGCAACGGTCCCAATATGCTACCCTGTGGTACTCCGCAACTATCCACAACTATATCCGTTATTTATGAATTATTAACAATTTGTGTTATAATTGTATAGATGCCGGCAAATAACTTGACAAATGTCAAAACCTGCGCAGTGATCGATTTTCAGGTCCTCTAAGCGGGGAGTGGGGCGCGCGACGGGTATAGTAGTCGTATCGATTGCGTTATTGGTTGATCAGTCGACCTCTACCTCACTTTATGAATGATCAATGTCTGCCAGCACATGCGCGAAACTTTCCCCACCACTTTGATTTGTGTTCAAGTTGTTTGCCGGCATCTATACTTTGTTGACGGTCTGTGAGATTCCATATCTTTCTAATTTGCAGAGCAGCCGCTTATGATTAACAAAATCAACAGCTTTGCTCATATCTAAGAATACGCCTAAAACTGTATTTGTTTTATGTAATGCTTCGGTTGCCTGCTTTATTAATGTGAAGCTGGCCAAACATGTAGACTTGTTCTTCCTAAAGCCAAATTGATTATCAATCAATATATTGTTTCTAGTAATGAAACTTTATTTTTTGGGACATAGTCTTTTCGAATGTCTTGGATATTATCGGAATCAGAGTCACTTGTCTATAATTACTTATGAGAACGCGGTCACCTTTTTTGAACAATGGTTTTATTAATGAAATTTTCAATGTTGTCGGGAAAACACCTTCAAATGACTTATTAATCAAATAACTGAAAGGCGACTCTATGCTTGCTGCATTTAATTTAGTAGGGATCTCGTCATATCCAGTAGCATCTGACACTAATAAATAGTGTTTCTGATACTTTATTGATATTAATATTTCTTATGTGTTGATTAGGTAATTTATTTGCTAATTTTATATAATAGTCATTGAAGCAATTGCAAATGTCATTAAGTTTGACTATGGAATTTACCATCAGCTTTTATTTGCTTTATTTAAGTGATATCTAATGATTTTTACGTTTATTTGATTATATATTTTAATCGACCTCCTGTGACCATGTAAGCTCTAAAGTAGGTAGTCGAAACGTTTTAACATTAAAAAAATATTAAATTGTATATTGATGATAATTAGAACAAGAAAGCTCTAAACAAAATCCTTTACTATCTGGTATAATAGTACTGGTGGTAAAATAGCCCAATTTGACCAATAGCTTCTTCTTGAACCTTTTATGTAATTTATTGATTTTATGCAAATTCTTTGTATTTAAGTCTTTTTGGTAATTTCCTCTGTATTAAATTTATCTTGTAACTAATATATTGGAGTTAGTATGACATTATTTTATAAACAGTGAATATCCTTAAGTATTTAACTACTGATATTTTAAAATATTTTACTTATGCGCCTAATTTGCCAAACCACTATGTGTAGCCGAATTAGGCGACGTTGCCAGACTTGCATTAGTTGTTTCACTCACACTCAGCTTAGCTCAGTTACACAGAAAGAGATACAACATTAGACTCTCTATCACATATAGAGAGTATTGGCACAGCAAGAGTGCCAATATTCTCAACCAATCAGAAAGCGAGTGATGCCGTAGACGTGCGGTTGTCTGGTAATCGCGCATTGCTTCTCGTTTTTATAAGTCGTAAAAATTAATGTCGAGTGCCAAATACTACCGAGAGAAATATTCGGTTTGTGTGTGTACGTGTGATATTAAAGTGAAATTATAATTCAGAAATATATATTTGTGCTACAGGTATGTATTTTGATATTTTCATAACTAAAACATATCATCATTACTCATTTACATTTCATTGCTGGGCTTGAGCTTCCTTCACAATAGGAGGGAAACTATTATACTATATTGTACACTAGTCAGGCTAGTGGTATATGGTTTTATTTTAAATCTTTATTCTCTTGCATAAATCATACATATGTATACTATGCATACTATATTTATCAGTCGACGTTTATGACGCCCACGAGCAAGATTGTATTCTTATCTACTCCTTCATTTCCCGGAGTTGTCAAGTAATACTTTTTTAATAAACATATTATAATCATTGCCTAGTTTTAGTTATAATTTCGCTTGCTGTTCGATATTTCGCACACTTAACACTCAGCATGCGTGTTCATAGGAGGATACATACCGTGAAGTTAGGATCAGGTAGCAAAATGGCGACAAAATCTTTATCTGTTTTATCGTAAATACATATTTTTACTGCTTAACTGCCCTTTCTACTGGTGTATTAATTTTTTTGCTCACGGCGCACAGTGTGGTATTTAGACACGAAACTATTTAAAATAAAAAAATATATTTTACATCTCTTAAAGTCTAAATACAAAATTACTAATTACAAAATATTTAGTTAAAAGGAACTTTTATATTTTAAAAGTTTGATTCATTATTTTCGCTATCTGCAAAATAATTAACATTTATTATGCCACTTCTACCTATAAATTTAGAACATTTGTAGATTCTTTGAAACATATCACACATCTGCTAGACTGACTTTTGTTAAGTCCACTAATAGCCAACGTTTGGTCTGAAGTAATCCTTGTATCTTTTTTATTTTCTACTACTTTTTCTCTTTAGTAGTAAGCCTTTCACTCCATTTTTTACAGACAATATAGATTGTCTATAGCATATAGACTTAATGCTCTCAATTAATCTTATTCGAAACTGTAGCAAACGAAAGACCAAAATTTTAAATTTCTTTCTAATACATTAATTTCTTCGATAAAGCATTAATTTTTTTTGAAGTCGCGTCACATATATAATCACTTCATCGTCAACTTAGGATGTGTTGCACATGCAGTAATAGATAAAGTACATACCCGTTTAACCTGTTATAGAAGTATCTAGCACCTCAATTAAAAAATGTATGGAATTATAAATAATGTCACTACAAAACTGCTGTTTAGTTAGATATGACAAAGTTACTACTACGTACTAAGGCAATCTTTAAAAAATATGCATACTACATTACTCGCATCATAACATACCTATTAAATCTCTCAACAATGCAGATTTCTAGACCGCCTCCTTAGTATACTGTATCTTTAGTAAAACCGATTTACGGAAAAGGGGACCAAACGATAATGCGCGATTATAGACCGATAACACTAATACCTGTATTATCAAAGGTTTTAGAAAAGGCTATACATACTAGACTGCTTTCGTTCCTAAATATACACCAATAAATAAAGCCCAAGCAATATAGGTTTCAAAAGGCGAAATCAACTAGACTCGCTTTTTTTGCTTTCAATTTAATTAATGAACTTTTATCAAATATACATATAGATAAAAATATAACTTTCTATTATATAAAAAAATATACCCAGATGTATTCTATATAAAATAATATACCTAACAATATTCTTTGATATGTCCAAAGCATTTGATTTTGTATCATATGAACTACTATTAACTAAACTATAAAATTATGGTATTGGAGGACCGGTTCTTAATTGGCTTAAATCTTATTTGACACATAGGGAACAGTGTATAGGAGTTCTTAATATAGATAAATATGTAATTAAATAGGGTGTAATATAGGTCACCATACTTAGTAAATAAGCGTGGAGTACCCCAAGGGAGCGTTCTGGGACCTTTATTATTCCTATCATATATTAGTGATCTTCTTAACATAATTAATTATACATCTATTTTATTTGTTGATAACATTTCTATCATATTGTCTCTTAAATAATTAACTGATTTTGGCAAATAAATAAATAAGACTGTTGTAAATATAGGTTCAGACTGGAGAAAAAGTCGTTTAAAGGTTGAAGCGTTTACTTAATAATTATAATTACAATGCAATTGAGCGAGTAGGTACTTTATTACAATATTATTGAATGTTATTGACGGTGTGAGTAGATATATTACATGTGTGTAAAATTTTCTTCTTTTCGTGGCGCTGGCATCGTCGTCCCTCTTCTTAGGTTGGTTGATGAAAATATAATAAGTATATGTATCTATATACCTTTTTTTTTTTTCTTTTTTTAATATTTTTGACGCTGACTGACGCGCTAAATCCCAAGACCCGCCAATGTCGAGACGGGGGGGAGTATGGGACTCGCCGGTTGGCTGTTCCACCGGAATACCCACTAAAATCACAGCGGCCCCCTTCCGCGCTTTTACGGGACGCCGGAGAGATCGTCTACTGACATTCGATACCCGACGCCCCAACATGTATCTATATACCTGCTGCTTACGAGCTGTATCTATGTAAAGCTCCGTAAGTTTAAAAAAGTGCCAACAAAAACATTCAATTCAGTAATGAAATGGTCACATTTCAATAATCTTAAAGTAAATTTAAACAAAATCACTTTCATTCAATGCCAAGGTCTAAGCAAATTCATAGAAATATAAGTTAAAATGATATTACAATAAGTGAAACAGATAGTAGAGATAGGGATAACACTTGACAAACAAATTAATTGCAAGAGACAGACAGATGTTATGTAATAAAATTAATAAATTTGTTTATTTATAGGAGTAAACTCTTCACTGCCGACGAAATTGATGACATAGCTTGGTTATATATTAGCATAGCATGCTAGTTCTATTTTGATTGAGGTAGGGCTGAATACTATGGGGAAATTCCACTCACGCTTATACGGCAGGACTCATAAGCGTTGTATCCGAGCCATATATAGTATTTCACCTCATAACCCGTGTAAATCTTATTTTAAAAATCATCATCTCAGCTCATAGCTCATTTTAAAAAATATGAAATAGTAAAACTTTTACATATATGTAACTTTTACCTAATGTATATAACATTTATGAAATAAGCGTATTCGTAAAATGTAATGGTGGCTTATTCGATACAGTTCTCTGCAATACAAGAAATCCTAATAGATATTAAATCTAGATCTTTCACTACAATTTTCATTAAAAATTTCTACACTATGTGCATGTAACGAAATATCAGAACCTATAAAGTCACTTTCTCTTCCTCAATTTAAAAGACAATTAAAATCAAGAAATATGTGTAAAGCTTGTTATTATTGTTGACAAAACAATTAACATCTAAAGTATCGGCATCTAATCTCATTTTGTATAAAATAAATCATTTCATCTGGTTTATAAAAACTTTCTATAAAAAACAGAAAATAAAATAAATATTTTGCATAAAACTAAAACGAATTATTTTTGGGATGAACAATGACTTTAATTAAAAATAATTCTTAATTTTTCCCTTTAAACAGTTGGACCTTCTTTGTTTTGTGTAACAATTGCAATATGGCAGTATAATGGTGTCGGTGTTTTTGAATGCATACAAAAGAATTTAAAACAATAGAATAAAGCACATTGCAATCTTTTATTCTTACAGCGTTTATTTAATGGGTCTTATCTTAAAAAAATAAACAAAGGGTTATGATTTATGAGTAAAGGACATATTTTTCTAGGAAATAATTTGTTTATTTTATTCTTAAATTAAAATTAATATCATTTAAAAAAGTTACGCCATACCTACTTACAGATGTAAGACATAGAAGAGAAGTGAGTAGTCTGTAGCCCTTATGGTTCCAGAGATATCGTGATGAGTTAATACATAGGTGGAAATCTCTTATAATATATCTATGTATATAGATAATAGAGATAAGAATAAGTATCTACTTCATCATCATTATTCTGCTTTTATCAAAATTACTTGCGAGTCGACGCAATATGTATTCATACACATTGCAAAGGTTATTTATTAGCGATAGTTTTATGATGTAATTGTTTACCAAACGACATTAGGTGGTTTTGGTCCAGATCGATATAAGGCATTCACGAGCAAAGTAAAGGTTTTCAGTATTCGTAGCCGCTACCACACAGCTGAATAAGTATCTACTTACGTACGGAATCTTGGTTGAACTTATAACATATGATAAGAATTTTTTAAGTGTCTACCATGTAAGTGGGCAGAAATAATGTTTACTTTACTTTAATCCTAAGAGGGTAATTAACAAAATTGAAGTGCATTTTGCTTTGGGTTTTGAAATTTAGTTGAACCGTGTAATTTATCTGATGAAGTCGAATGTTTTAAATTGTGTTCTGGAAATTGAAAGTGTTAAGTTATCGAAGTTTTTTGATTTTATTGTGATTACTGACCATCTAAAGATGCCTCAAAATTCATAAAAAGGTCTTTGCCACCAAGTCAGATAGCACAAGAAGAAGCATTTCGTGAAGTGGTTACTGTCCTTAACATACCACGTTCGTCGATGCGATATGCACTAAAACGATATCCAGAAATTGTTCGCTACACACGCAGGCTAAGTACCCAATGTACGTTGCACATCAGCTCGTGACGATTGCTTTTAGAAATTTTAAGAAACCTCTTTCTTACCGCTATTGAGATCCGTCAGCAGCTACAAATCTCCAGGAGTGTGAATGTCAGTAAGCGTACGGAGAGAAGACGTATGGAGGCAGTTAATTTAAAAGCAAGAAGACAGGCCTCTGACCCAGAGCTTCTCTGACAGCATTGAACAAGTGCGACTTTGATGAACTGTGAGCAAGTGTTTTGTTTACAGACGACCGCAAAGTCACTTTAAATGCACCTGATGATCGACAACTTGTGGAAAAGAAAAGGCGAACGATGCCTGGTGACCATCTCCAACGGTGACTTTTGACGTCGGCTCAATAATGATATAGGGTAGCGTTAATTCTGATGCTCGTGCAGGATGCGCTATTTATCGTACAGTATGAGCACATTTGGAATAAGCTAAAATGAAAATATAATATATAATCGAACCCACTACAAACCCTTAACCGACTTCGAAATGCTGCACTGATTTAAAAGTGTGATCCAGAGCATGTCAGACAGAATGCAGGTGGTTATCAGGGCAAGTGGAATAGAACACACGTTATTAAAAAGTACAAAAACACATTAAAAATAACAAGTTTTTAATTTGTAAAACTTCAAACTCGAGTATTCCATTAAACATAAATTAGTTAAAGCAGATCAGACTTGGGCTAAATTTGTAGGGTCAAATAAAAAAACTGAAGTAATCACAAATTTTATACGGCCAAATTTATGTGCCGATAACGCTAGGTGTATATTCGCTGTACTCGCGTATCTCCACGCGATCACATCGTGTGTGTTTTTCAGTAACTAATTCGGAAACTGTAGTTTGCCAGTTGCAATTTCTGTCAAATGTACATGTGGTATTCATGCCAAACTGATTTGATCGATATGCTCGTGACTTTTAAACTAAATTTGTAATGTATTTTAAATAATCATTGCCTCTGTGCAGAACTCTACAGCGATACCTAATGATTTAAAGTTTACTGTAAGACTTATGAAATATTTTTATAAGTCCCCCCGTAACCATGAACGCTGTAAAGTAATCGAAACACGAAGTATCAAATGTATGTCAGCTGTCATGTGTCTCAGCTAATAGGTACATCTCCCACAGCTAGGCTCGAGCCTTCTTCATAATTCGAGAGAAATTGATCTACTATACCAAGCTCTTGTTGGCATATGTTGTTCTATATGAATCTAATATACCAAACTTATGTAATTATTGATTTTATCCAAATTTCTGGTATTTAAAGATTCAATATTTTTCTCTATATTTAATTAATCTCCAGGACATCATTTCCTTTTTCAAAACAATGAATGCTCTAAATAACTGAAACGATTTTATATACTAATTTGCATTTGTTTTGGCAAACCGTAATGTGTGTCCGAACAAGGCGACGTTGCCAAATTTAATAAGCTGTCTCTTTCACACTCATTATAAACTAATGATACAGAAAGAGACACAACATTAGCTCTCGCGTTACATAGATAAAGAAGGTCCATACTCTTAGAGATAACCAATCAGAGAGCGTGTGATATCGCCGACCGACGCGGACGGACAATCAGTTGCAAATTACTTCTTGTTGTTATAAGTCGTGAATATATCATTGTATATACCACTGAAAGACGAATTGTGTGTTATATTAAAATTAGTGAAATACAAAATACTTAGAAACATGTTCATTTAATAATTAGGTAAGTATTTGGCAGAGTTTGCCTTAAATATTCTTGTCTACTTTAAAAAAACATATTTGTGAATTTTATTGTGTTTTATTTGTGATTTTATTATTTCGTTTCTTTACATTAATAAAATTTAACTATTGAATTATAAATTATCTTAGACGATATAGGCGCCCTTATGTATAATTAAGTACATAGATATAGAACATATAAGTAGTTTAATCACATTTAAAATAAACTAAAAAATTAATTAAACTTGAAATTAATTTTATCGATTTTATTACACCAAATTTATTTATCTCTCTGCTAGCTGTTATACAATAGAATAAACATCCTGGCTAATATGTCTATCTTTTAAAAAACTTTATCCTGATCTGGGAATTATTGTGTGAATTATTAAATTATTTAAAAAGTGTTTTTATACTTTCTTCCTTATCCTGCTCTTATCGCAATTACTTGGTCGACGCAATATGTATTTCTCCTCCATCGCACATATTTCAAAAGTACGGCTTTAGTTTCATGATCGGTCGCCTGCCTGACATCAACCTTTGGGAATGTAATTGTTGACTAGAAGGTATGAGTTGGTCCAGGTATAAAGCTCTTAGTCGTCTTTTACGACGTCCATGAGCAATGTAAGGGTTAGTAGTATTTGTAGTCGCTACCACATAGCACCTTTTATACTCCCAAGACATTGGAGATAAATGGGAGACATTTCTCGATTTTTACGTAGATAAACAAATCTCTCAAAATTTTATAATAATATCCGGGTAAGGTTTGTAATTTTTATTAAAATATGTTTTATTTCGCAATTTCAGGCATTTTTCAAGTATTAAGAGAATGCAATTCTGAAGAGTTTACTACACGAACAAGGGGCACCTTTAAACAAACTTTATACTTTAAGAAACAAATGCACGACTCTCGAGAAAGTTTAAGAATTCCGGTAAGTCTTATTTCATTAAATTTTCATTCATAAATAATCAATTAGATATAAAAATTATAATTTATTTTTATGCATTATTTAGTATTACAAGTAGGTAGATGATATTACTAAATTATGTGGTAAATTATTTTCAATATATCCGATTGACATTCATACATTTGAAGAAATTATCATAATTGTAATCCTATATGAGGTAATTGGTTACAAATTAAAAATATTCTATAAAAAAATGTATTTCATATTACAATGTCCGTTGGCCGCCATTTTAAAACTTGCTTAAAACTAAGATTAAAAAATGTGTATATTGATGTGTTTAATCGTTGATAGGAGGGTACATAATTATTTGTCAGTTTTTCATGAATAGTTTATTTTATTTGCAAAATATTTATTTCATTATCATGTTAGGCTTACATAAAAAAGAAAACTTATTAAAATACATAATTGAACTGATAGACTTTGGGATCGTTATTGGTGTTAGGGAGGGGCTAGTCAAGAATATAACCAATCAGAACGCTTCTAACGTCACGGCCGCCATTTGCAATAAGTCATGGCGCGGTTTCAGTTACGAATAGCTAGCTGTTGCCTTGGGTTGCGTATTTATGAATTATTAATGAGTTTCGCATATTGTCAAGCGTTACGTCTGTAATAATATTATTTATTCAACAAAACCTGCTATTCGCGAACATATATTTGTGCCTCTTTCGGTGATTTATGTGTAGTGAATATTAATGTATAAAACTATGTATAACTCGTCATCACTCTCCTACTCTTATCCCAATTACTGGGGGTCGATACAATATGTACTCTTCTTTCATAGCACATATTGTAAAAGTTATTGGCAATAATTTTATGACCGGCCGCCTGCCAGACGTCAACCCTCCTTGGGAATGTAATTGTTGACCAAATGGCATCAGATGCAGTTGACCCAGGTCGTTATATGGCTCTTAGTCGGCTTTTACGACATCCACGAGCAAAGTAAGGATTGGTAGTATTCGTAGCCGCTACCACACATCTAAAAACTATGCAATACAAAACTATGTATAACTATGTAAACCATTATTTTGGTTTTTCTATCGTCTTTATCGCCTTAAAATGCTAGGTGTCAAATTCTTATACGAAGCTAGTTATTACAACAGAATCATCACGAAGGTAAGGTGCATCTATCTCTTTATTCAAATTACGCAATTTGAAAAACTACTCTACTCTATATTATATCTTTATATCCAAGTATAATAAGTCGAAATCCTTCATAAGATAAATTAGTCTGCTATGAAAAAGGTTATTATATGTCTACCAGATTCTGCCCGCGGCTTCACCCGCCTAACAGGTCACTTTTCTTAAGATTTTCATCCCCTATTTTTATTTTACCCCTTAAGAGTAACTTTTTACAAAATTTTAATGGCATATTTATTTATATCTCTAATCAATAGCCTAAAATAAGTTTCAAGCTTCTGGCTTTAAAAATGGCGAGAATTCCTTACAACTTTTCATCCCCCTTTACAATCCTTTTTTGCATTAAAAAAGTACCTATGTCTTTTGTCAGATTCTAGACTATCTGTGTACCAAATTTCATTTAGATCGTTTCAGTAGTTTTGGCGTGAAAGAGCGACAGACAGACTATTACATATAAATAAAATTACTTTCAAGTCTCACTATATATTTTATTTGACATATTATTTTATGACAGCCTTCACGTTGTTGACTCCAAATATGAAAAGTAGGTATTTCTCTAGAATGCAAGTAGTATGTATATGTTTATTAGGGTGTCCGTTATTTCCCAAATTGGGTTTTGTTCTGCAAACGCCCGTCAAATTCTTAGGTTATGACCTAAAAAAAAATATCAGACCCAAATCAGCCCTTAATATTTACATTAACCCGTGCCTAAATCATAATACATTTCCCATTTAAATAACATGTGATTTTAGCACTTTTTGCAGTTATTTTTTTTTCCACTGAAACAAATATAGCTAAAAATACTCAAACAGCTATTTCTTGTAGGAAATTTAACGCTCTACAAAAAAGATCTGAATGCTTTTTTCGATAAAATTTAACGTTTAAAAGTTATTCAACAATAAACTTGTATTCATATTTTAATTCATCGTTTTTTTTTAAATTTTCGCCACAATTTTTATTTATATCAAACTAAATGCATACAGATAGATATTATAATAAATAAATACAAGATTTAGATCTAAAATAAAGTATATTATTGCTTTTAAATAATAGTATCAAAATATTTATAGTCTTTTTTTAATTTTTACAATTTTTGTGTCAAACATTTTTTTGGTTGCAGTAGGATATTTGGCTCTGTATTCACTTAAAACTTGAATTAAATATTGTTTTTGATCTTCCTTAGTAGTTAATCTATTCATATAATCTCGTGTTAGTTGGACAGGTCTTTCGGCTACATCGTTTACTACTTGCAGATTATTAACAATTGCCAGACCTTTCAAATAATTATCATTTCTAATCCACGACGTATCTGCATTAGTTTCCAAAAAATCTTTACTGATATCAAATCTGTCGATAAATTTTAACGATTTCGAATTAATAAAAAAATCAATATTCTTCTTTTCTAAATTTTTAACCTCACCATCTGTATTAATAATATATTATTAATACAGATGGAGAGGTTAAAAATTCAGAATTTGAAAATTCAAATTCTGAATCTTCACAAATTTTTAACGCTATAACCATTTTATTTTTAATGCTAGCTGATACGTTTGGACTGCAAACCAAAAAGGCACATAGATAATATCTATGTGCCTTTTTGATTTGCGGTACCTCGTGCAGCACTATTTCCAAATTTGGATATACAATTTTTAAAAGTTGTTTATCAATACAGAACAATTGATAAAAAAATATCGGAAGCTGTTTTACATAAATTTAAAAATAAGTGATTTTTAAATGATATTTAAATTCTGAAATAGCTGCTCTTGCATTTTTTGATCCAAACGTATCAGGTAGCATTAAAAATAAAATGGTTATAGCGTTGAAAATTTGTGAAGATTCAGAATTTGATTCATTCAAACGGTATATTATTAATACAGATGGTGAGGTTAAAAATTTAGAAAAGAAGAACATCGATGTTTTTATTAATTCGAAATCGTTAAAATTTTTCGACAGATTTGATATTAGTAAAGATTTTTTGGAAACTAATGCAGATACGTGGATTAGAAATGATAATTATTTGAAAGGTCTGGCAATTGTTAATAATTTGCAAGTAGTAAACGATGTAGCCGAAAGAGCTGTCCAACTAACACAAGATTATATAAATAGATTAACTACTCAGGAAGATCAAAAACTATATTTGATTCAAGTTGTAAGTGAATACAGAGCCAAATATCCTACTGCAACTAAAAAAAATTGACACAAAAATTGTAAAATTAAAAAAAGACTATAAATATTTTGATACAATTTGAAAGCAATAATATTCAATTTCAATTTAAAAGCAATAATATACTTTATTTTAGATCTAAATATTGTATTTATTTATTTTATTATCTATCTGTATGCAAAAACGATGAATTAAAATATGAATACAAGTTTATTGTTAAATAACTTTTAAACGGTAAATTTTATCGAAAAAAGCATTCAGATCTTTTTTGTAGAGCGTTAAATTTCCTACAAGAAATGACTGTTTGAGTATTTTTAGCTACATTTGTTTCAGTGAAAAAAAAATTAACTGCAAAAAGTGCGAAAATTCCATGTTATTTAAATGGGAAATGTATTGTGATTTAGGCACCGGTTAATGTAAATATTAAGGGCTGATTTGGGTCTGATATTTTTTTTAGGTCATACATAACCTAGGAATTTGACGGGCGTTTGCAGAAAAAATCCCAATTTGGGAAATAACGGACACCCTAATGTTTATATATAATAGTCCTCCCCACTAATCTTGCTCATGGCCTCATGTGACAGCGTAGCAGTTGGTCTACATGCCTTTTCCTTATAACACCATCCTCTGTTTCAACCTTATAATGAATCCGGCCGATCCGACACAGTATTTTGCCAAACACCCATTTTCTATTGGGAACACAATAGATTCTAGCTTGTACTCGCTCACCAATGGCGAATTCTTTGATTTGATATCCTTCCGATCTAGATAAAATAGGATTTGACAATGAGTGCCGGAACATAACATGTAATTTTGTCCGAATATCGCGACCAAACATCATCAGGTATGGAGACAATCCATTTGGTGCACGTTTCAATCTTTTTATAATAGTTCTGATCTTGTCAATGAAGGCCATTCTCTCCCCCTCTATTGCATGTAAAGCCCTCTTTATGGTTTGTACATAGCGTTCTGCTTGTCCGTTGGTCGCAGGGTGATATGGAGCTGATGTCCTATCTATAATACCATTATCACTAAGATAACTTTCAAAATCTTGAGAAGTAAATTGACGTTCGTTATCCGATACTAAAATTTTTGGTAGCCCCTTTGGCTTACCCAAAATTTTACTGAATATATCTTGTAGTTTTTGTACGCACCAAGAGCTTGTAGTGGTTTTTGTTTGTATAACTTCGACCCATTTTGTAAAGGAATCTACTAAAATAAATATAAAATAACCGTAAATTGGACCCGCAAAATCAATATGTATTCTTTGCCAAGGTTCTGTTGAATCTTCCCAATGATGTAAGGGTACTTTTTCTGGTTTATTTTGCTGTAGACGACATGCTCTACATGATTTCACTTTATTCTCAATATCTTTATCTATATTTTCCAGTAAACATAGCTTCAAGCTAAAAGCTTCATTTTAAGAATGCCCATGTGGCCCGCACGCAATTCATCAAGCACGCGAGTGCGTAAATTCTGTGGAATCATAATACGAGTTCCTTTTAATATACATTCGTCCTGAAGTGTCAATTCATTATCCTTATAACCAAGTCCCCGTAATGGTCTACCTGTTTGTAAAGATTGAAATAATAGCTGTAGTCCGGGATCATCTTTTGTTTTATTAGCTATTGTTTTAGGAGAAATATCTAATATATTTATTCATTTTATTTGAAATGCGCAGTGTTGGTCAATTGAATTTTATTTGCAGTTTTCAACCGAAAATCTTGATAGATAATCTGCATTAGAATGTTTTGCAGAGCTACTATATTCTATATCATAATCAAAGCCTGATAGAAAATGGGCATAATGAAATAATCGCATTGTACCCAGCGCAGGTAACGTTTGATGAGGATGGAAGATTGATGTCAATGGTTTGTGATCTGTAACAAGAGTAAATTTATGACCGTAACAGTAGTGAAAAAACTTTTTTAAAGCCCAAAAGATAGATGTAGCTTCTTTGTCAATCTGACTATACTTCTTTTCAAAGGCAATCGGACGTTCAGATCCGTCACTAAATCTATGTGATAAGACAGCACCAAGGCCTGTAGGCGATGCGTCAGTAGCTAATATCAATGGTTTTAATGGGTCAAAATGTATTAGTACTCTTTAGCTAAGAATTTCTTTCTTCACTTTTTTGAAACTTTCTTCACACTCTGGTGACCATTTAAATGTAATGCCCTTCTTAAGCAAATCATTTAATGGACTCGTAATACCCGATAAATTAGGTATAAATTTATTATAATAATTTGCCATACCTAGAAACGTTGGAAGTTCCTTAACATTTTTAGGATGCTCTGTGCGAGTGATAGCGGTCACCTTCTCTTTATTTTTATGTAGGCCATCTTTATCAATCGTGTGTCCCAGATAATCAATACTGTGCTTTAAAAAAATACATTTTTCTTTATTCACCCGAAGATTATTGTCTTTTAGTTTTTGTAGGACTTGTTTCAGTCGTATAAGTAGCTCTTGTTCGGATGATCCCTGTATAATTATATCATCGAAAAAATATTTAACGCCTTCTATTCCTTGTAATAAATTATCCATAAATTTCTGCCAGAGACGCTACTTTGACGCCAAACATTAACCTGTTTACCTTGTATGTTCCTTTGTGTGTACTCAATGTTTGTAAGTTTGCGCTTTCATCATCCATCCTCATATTGAGATAGGCTTGACTAATGTCTAATGTGCAGAATAATTTGCCACCGTTCATCTCTGCAAAGATATCTTCTATGATGGGAATTGGATATTTGTCATCTTCTATAACCTTATTTAAAGTAATTTTGTAATCTGCGCATAAGCGAATACTTCCGTTAGGTTTAACGATTGGCACAATTGGGGTTCCCCAGTTAGAACGATCACCTTGGTGATTACACCTTGGGAACAAAGTCGTTCAATTTCATTATCAACTTTTGACCGCAGAGCATAAGGAATACGTCTTGGTCTTATAACAATTGGTTGTACATTGTCTTTTAAATGCAGATGAGCTTTGTAATTAGGTATTACTCCCAAGTCATTTTTAAATACGCTTGATAAGTATTCATTTAATAATTCGTCCAAATTCTTTGGACTATTATTTTGTATAATTTTTATATCTGCCAATTGAATATTTATTTCTTTCATTCAGCTTCTACCAAATATTGGTTCTACGTCTTGATTTATTAAGTAAAGTTTTCCGTAAAAAATCTGATTCTTATAGTTACATTTCACGTATATAGCTCCAGCAGGTGTAATTATTTCACCAGTATAAGTCTTTAATTTCATGTCAGTTTTAAAAATCGTTTTGTTAATATTCAATGTTTTGAAATGTTTAAGTGACATAGACGATAGAGCAGCCCCCGTATCGAATTCCATTTGTACTCTTTTACCTTCTATAAAAATTGTGATTAAATATCTATCTGAAATTTCGCTTTTAATTAAATTGATGTCTCCGATACTATCACTCGATATGTCACTATCTGTATCGTCAATTAGGTTAGCATTATTGGTGCGTTGAAGGCACACACGTGCTAAATGTCCTCTTTTTTGACATTTCATCTGAACTGAAATATTATGAACGGAGCCAAGCGGCGTTTACGCAGAGACAACAGTGTCTTGTACTATACAAAGCACTAGTTAGTCCTCACGTGAAGTACTGCTCGCATTCCTGGACAAGTCGCCTCAATATTATTTAGACTAGTGGATCTTGTTGATATTAAGTTCCATTTTTACGGAGATAAAGACGTGCTGTTACTGCTGTTCCAATCGTCTGAATATGTTGTATCACAAATTTTAAAAAGAGACTGTGATCATACAATGTGCTATACGACACAGGCATGTTGCGAACTTTGCCTGAAAGAACAGTTTGCAAAATTGGAGCAAGGATGACAGGAATTGAGCGTTCGTCACTATTGTTCGCGATTCAAGTGAAATGATGAAGTTTCGATAGGGAATCGGTCACAGATATCCTTTACACTGACTGATGTGTGTAAGTGTGCATACACAGAACTTACCCTGTTGGTGAATACGTGACGAGATCGTTACGAAAAATGTGATCGGATCCAACGATGGTGTACTCGGAGTCCGCCGAGGTGGACTCGGACTCCGAGGTGGATGGATCCACAGAGGTTGCGGTTTCATCGTCCGATTCTAGCTTTTCCATCTCCGCGTCGCTTGCCGGTTGATTCCGGAGCGGGGGAGTAGGGGGATGTCATATTGCCCGACTGGGGGGGCGAGAGGTTTCCGGCCGCGGAGGACGCGGCGGTTACCGATGACGAGTTGATCGCGGGGGTCGACGTGTCGGCGTTCGCGGCGGTGGTTGGGCGCGCGGGGATTAGATTGCCAAACTTCCTGCGAAGGATGGCATAAATCTCGTCGTCGGCGAGAATGAAGTCCCAGTTGGGTACAGAGGAGCCTTCCATAATGGTTGGCTTGGGTTTCGATGATAAAATTGGGAAAAACTCAGAGAGTCCGCCTCGTGTCACGAAGTGACACGAGAGTCCACCCTGGTAGCGGCTCGTCCGCTATTGGAGCGATTTCAAAACTTTTTCCTGCCACCCCGAGGGGACACTCGGGGGTGTGTTTTGTGATCCCTCCCGACCGGGTTAGGCCAGGAGGATGTGCTTAAACTAGGTGTGCCCTACGCCGTGCGCTCCCTTCGCCGATCTTAATGTGTGATAGGGTTCCTAGCTGCTCAAGTACAGAGGAGGTATTGGCCCGGGAGGGCCGCACCCCTAAACAAAGTACCCGAGAATAGGAGGTAGGGATTAGGAGGGTTGGGAAGGAGATAACCGAGCTAGACTAGGGGACACCCCCAAGGCCTAGTGATTAGGTCCCGTCCGATGATGTCTTTCTCTGAAGGAGATCGGCGGCGAATCGGGGCTTCGCCCATCCGGCTTCGTTGACACCGTGAGGTTTCAACCGGGGATCAAAAAATTGGCTTTACCTTGAAGAGGTCTATTGACGATCGACTTTTATCTAATAATAATAGAAAAGAGTGTAATAATTTACTGTCACGGTTTTCCGTACAATAACTTATTACACTCGTGAGACTACTAAAGCTCAGAGCGCCTCGAAAAAGGCGGTTTAATAGTCCACGTGACGTCAGCCGGAGTAATGTTTTCGCGCGAAAAAAAATTCGTCTTAGACCTTGTGACAACAGAGCGTGCTAGTGGCGGCGAGCGCTCACCGTGACGTCTGCGGGCGGTCCTGCGTGCAACCAGAAGGAATCAAAACTTTATCTATCTAATAGAAATGGTGTCGATGTTCTTATCATACAAAAAAAACGATAATTACACGACACTCGTGACCTTTGAAAGAGGCGTTGCCTGACTACTTGTGTAGCATGAATTCGTAGAGGTGTCTTTTCAGTGCTACAGCACTCTGAGTAATGACGTAGTAGTGCTACAATGCTTGAGCAATACGGTGTATCACATCGCGTCGCTTAAGTAACGCTAAACATTACCGTAACGAGAACCGCAAGGAATTTGAAGCTTCATTATTATTCGATTTGTTATTTATTTATTGGGAAATATAAACATTTTCCTGTATGGAAAATTTATTGTGTTATAGTTGTGTATGATTGCAATTTACTTGTAATTATTTATTTTTGGCAATCAGGATTCCATTACTGATCTTTACCAGAATCTGCATAGTAGGAGAAGGAATGGCGGTGATATTAAGTTAAATATTGAATTTAAGCCTGCATTAAAATGCCTGATAATCATATTACGTCTTCTTCGATAGCTAACGTTGTCCCAGGAGACGGCAGCTGTCCATGCCCCTATGGTTAAGTGGGTTTTCGACCTTCACCACAAAGATTGTTAATTACTAAAAACATATGGTATAAAACGACTACAAATTCAGTTATAATATAATTATTATACAATTAAATTTATAGCCGTTTTATACTATATATTAACTAAAAAATATTTAATATACATACAATAAAAAGTCAAACTAATGCAAATAATATTGTTTCTTATACTTTGACGTTAATAAAATATTACTACTATAATCGATTTGAATAATACAATATCCCATAAAACGCCTACTGTTCTTTGATTGGTTCATTCGAAAGCGCCTCGATGACCTTACGGGGCGCTACGCAAGTCGGTTATAAATTCGGCGTCACATTTTTCCTTATATTATATTAAAGTCGGAGTCGGAGTCGGGAGTCGGGCAGTCGGGGTGGGGGGTGTGCAGCAGGTCCCCCCGCGACCAATAAAATAATACGATGATATAAATATATATATATATATATATATATATATATATCATCATCATCATCATCATCATCACAGCCCATAAATGTCCCACTATTTGGCTCGAGCCTCCTCCGTAATGGGAGGGAAATTAACCTACTATACCGCGCTGGTCAGACGTGTTGGTATAGGGTTTTGTTTCGAGAGAGTTATATATCCCTTAGTCGTCTCGTACGATCACCCACGGGTATGACATGGGGTGGTGAATAGTATTCTTACTCCGTCACCACACGGATATATATATATATATATATATATATATATATATATATATATATATATATATATATAAAAATTAATTAATTAATAAGGGCGGCGTTGTTGAGAATAGAGAGAAATGTAATAGATAGACATATAGATGGCGGCGGCGGATGATAAAAAAGAAAAGGAGGAGTACCTATATTTAGTAGAGCAGTGATGGGCAAACGTTTTGGCATGCAAGGGCCGCAAGACGGGCCACACTAGTGATATTAACCCTATTAGAATATATACGGTCGTGTAGTAGCAGTAAGTAGATGATAGGTAAATAAGTAGATAGAAGAAACATGTATTATAGAGACCATTAGGAGTATATGTATGGTACGTTCGGAGAGAGAGGTAGGTATATGTCTAGATGTGTTGTTATTTTTATTATTAATTAATTAATTATTTACTTGGCGATGGTGGCGATAGACGCACACGCCTATCTATTATATATATACCTACTACCTATACGTATTTCGAATATAATATGACTACTATAGGTACTAAGACTTTCATACTCTATGCATATACGATAGAAATGAATCTTTATTAAGATTCGTGAGAAAATTGTTAGCCCTGAAAAGGGCTTTTTGTTAGCTTTCGTCCACAGCTTTCGCGTCGTACACGTCACCGTCGTCGTCGTCGTCGTCGTCGTTGTTGTCATCATCACCACGGCGGCGGCGGCGAGACGCACTACTCGCTGAAGGCGGCGATGTCTTCTTTTCTATTTGTGTGTTCTTCGCTTACTTCTTAGCTGCGGCTGCTTTCTTGGCGGCGGGTTTCGACTTGGGGGTCGCGGCTGCCTTCTTGGGTTTGGGCGCTTTGGGCTTCTTCGTAGGAGGTTTGGCGGTCTTCTTGGCCTTCGGCGCGGCACCGCCTCTACCCTTGGCCGGCGAGGCGGCCGCCTTCTTCGCTGCAGGCTTCTTCTTGGCGGCGGCGGCGGCCTTCTTGTCCTTGGCCGCGGTGGCCGCTTTCGATTTTGATGGAGAACCGGCACCGGCGGAGGCCGCGGCCGAGGCGGCCGCTGCTTTCTTCGTTTTGGCGCCAGCGGCGGCGGCGGTAGCCTTCTTGCCACCCTTGGACGCGGCCGACGCCGCACCACCCTTGGCACCGGAAGACTTGCCCGAGGCGGAGGTAGCGCCGCCACTCGGTTTCTTGGCGGCGGCCGATTTCGACTCCAGTTTGAACGATCCCGACGCGCCCTTACCTTTGGTCTGTATCAATGTACCGGATTCGACGGCGCTCTTCAGATACTTCCTAATGAAAGGCGCCAATTTTTCGGCGTCCACCTTGTACTGGGCGGCGATGTACTTTTTGATCGCCTGAAGCGAAGACCCGCTGCGCTCCTTCATCTCCTTGATGGCGCTGTTGACCATCTCGGACGTCTTGGGATGTGTGGGCTTCGCCTTCGGCTTCTTTGCTCCGCCGCCGGCCTGTCTCGCTTGTTTCTTAGTCGCCGGTGTGGCCGGAGCTGGAGTTTCGGTGGCAACTGCTGTGTCGGCCATTATAATGTTATTATTTGAAAATACTAATTAAACACACACACACAAAGGTAGTGATAGTTGATCGTGTAAACACACACACAGTGAACGTTACGAAGTACTATAATTATAGTAGATGTCGCCACTACGTGAGCGCTGCTAGCTAAGGCGCGTCGAAGCTTTACCGTAACGAGAGCCGTTCTGTCGCGAGACGTTTTCTCGTATGAACACTGAACACTTTTCACTAACACGTATCTAATTAAATGCATTTTCTAAAGGATTTTAGTATCGACGACATAACGGTAAATTAATATTTCACATACTTCATGAACATGACTATCCTCAAACACATACATACGTAACGTTCGGCGCATCGTTGCGACGATATGATATTTTACTTTCGCGACTGTGCGCCGTGCATACGTAGTGTTCAGTTCAAAATGTATTTTTCTCTATAAAACACGGCGTTTTTCTCATAAACTGTCTATAAATCGACGACGAGGATATCGTACTTCTAAAGTATCAACAATTCAATGATATCGATAAGAATTCTGAACGTATTAAAACATTAAAAGTGAACCACCGTAAAACACACGCAACTCTCATAACGCCCAAAGGACGGACGCAACTCTTAACTCGAGACTGTTAGTGGTAGTATAACGAACATATATTTTTTTTTATAAAAATGAATATCATAAAATTGTATTTATAATCTATATAAATGCCATTTTCACCTACCAACTACTCTCTTTTACTTATTATATATCATATATTAAGAAGTTCACTGCCATTCCAATATCCCCGTCCGTGTACGTTGGTTCGCTACAGGCGTTGCGTTCAACACAGACACAGACCTACACTCTCTCTCTACACCTAATCGTGTAGACCTATAAGAAAATTATTCTTATATAAGTATTAAAAAAAAAAAAAAAAAAAAAGGAATAAATAATAATAAATATATGTATACCTATGTGTTTGCATGATGGTGGTTTATACACTTCCATATATAATATATAGGTACACATATATTTAACACGTAATAACTCTAAAGACAATAATTAAATACTTTATGTTGGTAGATATAAACGCAAAGTTTAGTTTGGCAGAGGCACCAACTGTGCGATCATATCTAATATAATTAATTATTATCGGATGGACAATTATAAAATTCGAATTTACACTTTAGTTTGGATTAGTATTAGGTAGGTATAGGTAGAGTTTTATTCGTCGTAGTAAGTAGTACCTATTGAATGATGTAGATGAAATAACAATGTAGAGTTTTCTAATTATATGACATGTGTGTGTGTGTGTGAACATTTATGATTAAATGCTATGTACCCAATGAATTTATTGTATTAACATAATTATTTCAGAGTTCAACTGTGATGTTAGAGGACAGGACACGAAGGGTTTGTGTGTGTGTTACGAGGACGAGTCTACACACACATACCTAATCTGACGATGACGACGACGCGCAATGCCTACGTTTTAATAAGTAAGTACATATAATATATATATATATATATGTGTATAGAGTTGACTTTTTATCTATATTATAATAGAAATATAAACTTTAAATGTTTACGTGATTCATATGCGGCCCTGAAAAGGGCCTTTTTGTTTGTACACGATGCGCTGTTCGTGAACAGCGGCAATCGCTTGCTTGGCGACGGTGGTCTGTTTAACCGCCGAAACCGTACAGGGTGCGACCTTGACGCTTCAGAGCGTAGACTACATCCATGGCGGTGACGGTCTTCCTCTTGGCGTGCTCGGTGTATGTGACTGCGTCGCGGATCACGTTCTCGAGGAACACCTTCAGTACACCGCGAGTCTCTTCGTATATTAAGCCGGAGATACGTTTCACGCCTCCTCTGCGAGCCAAACGACGGATGGCGGGCTTCGTGATACCTTGGATGTTATCGCGGAGTACTTTCCTGTGACGCTTGGCTCCTCCTTTCCCCAAACCTTTTCCTCCCTTACCGCGACCGGTCATTTTCGAACGATGAAAACAAACTAGTTAGTTAGAAATTAAAAAACGCGCACGTATGCAGCACACGCGTTGATGCGACGAATGGCAGCGTACGACTGGTAAATTTTGTTCGCCGGATCTGCCCTATATTTATAGTTGCGACAGCGATGGTGTGCGGCTCTCGGCGGCACGCTATTCGACCGACGAACGTAGAGATGGTCGAATGCTCGGTTCGCGCGCGCGCGCGCTCTCATTCGGCTTACGCCTCGACGCGCATACGGCGTCTCAGTATGATGACAAACAATAATACTTTAATCTATATTTACGTTAATTAATTATCGTTTTAAATACTAAAGGACTCTTATAGGAGCAAGTAGACGGAGCCCCGCTTCGCGGGACTCCTATTTTCGCTCGCATTATCTAAAGGAACCTAACCCAACCTACCTATTGTTTTGTGTGGATGTCGTATATATATATATATATAAAGTCGTTATTAAAAATCATCATCTACATGCAATTTTCCCCGTAGAAATTTATTTTTGTTTTAAAAAGATCATCTATTCGGTTGAGGTTGGTAAGCATACATACATACATATTAAATTGGTATTTTTATAGATTAGACTTTTCTACTTTAATTAGAAATATTTATATTATTGAAAGATATGCGGCCCTGAAAAGGGCCTTTTTGTTTCATCTGTGTACGCACGCACGCATGCATGCCTTCACGATGTGGTGGTGTACACGCTCATATTTAAGCGCGTTCACCTCTGATCCTGCGCGCCAACTGTATATCCTTGGGCATAATGGTGACGCGTTTGGCGTGAATGGCGCACAGGTTGGTGTCTTCGAATAGACCGACGAGGTAAGCTTCGCTGGCCTCCTGCAGAGCCATCACTGCGGAGCTCTGGAAACGGAGATCGGTCTTGAAATCTTGCGCGATCTCACGAACGAGACGTTGGAACGGAAGCTTGCGGATCAACAGTTCTGTGCTCTTCTGGTAGCGACGAATCTCACGAAGGGCGACGGTACCGGGCCTGTAACGGTGAGGCTTCTTAACACCACCGGTGGCCGGTGCGCTCTTACGCGCGGCCTTAGTGGCGAGCTGCTTCCTCGGCGCCTTACCGCCGGTGGACTTTCTTGCGGTCTGCTTAGTACGCGCCATTCTTACTGAGTAGCGATCGACGAAATGAACACGACACGACAACGACGACTAAGTAGTAGCTCAGCGAGCGAACGAACCCGACGAGTCAAACGCACGAGAGAGAATGAGTAAGCGCACGCGCTGTGCCCCTGTTTTATTTTATAACCTGGCGAACAAACATTCGACACGAGAGGGAGAGAGTTCGCACTGCGCGCTCTACGTTCGTTCGTTCGAACCTACTCTACGTTAAGCACCACATAAATATATTATTTTTTTTTTTACTATAAGAGTAAAATTATCATTATTAGGTATATATATATATATATATATATATATATATATATATATATATATATATATATATATATATATATATATACACACGCCTGTCGCATAGCATCTCTATATTATTGCTTAATTTTGTTCTAAATCCTATTCCTTTCTAGTTAGTTAAAGAGCGAAGAACTCCCTACCACCCGTGTATTATATGTATAAATAAAAAGATCTAGCATCTATCATATCCAATATATACCTACCTATCTATATAAGTAAAATGTGACTTTTATCTTGTATATACAATAGAAAATGTATTTATCGTACATGAACATATTTGTGGCCCTGAAAAGGGCCTTTTCGTACGTCGAGTGCGTCTGCACAACAACGTTGTGTTATTGACGATGGAGGTTCGTAGGTGATGTGTATTAACGAACCGCCGCATCACTTGGAGCTGGTGTATTTGGTGACAGCTTTGGTGCCTTCGCTGACAGCGTGCTTCGCCAACTCGCCGGGCAACAGGAGCCTCACCGATGTCTGCACCTCCCTGGAGGTGATCGTCGATCTCTTGTTGTAGTGGGCGAGACGAGAAGCTTCGGCGGCGATACGCTCGAAGATGTCGTTCACGAACGAGTTCATGATCGACATCGCCTTGCTGGAGATACCGGTGTCAGGGTGCACCTGCTTGAGCACCTTGTAGATGTAAATGGCGTAGCTCTCCTTCCTCTTGTGCTTCTTCTTTTTCTTGTCGGTCTTGGAGATGTTCTTTTGGGCCTTGCCGGACTTCTTGGCAGCCTTGCCGCTAGTCTTTGGTGGCATCTCGATAGACGAAAGTTAAATTATAAACGATTGGGAGCGAACGTGAGCGTGCGCGTACGTACACAGAGAGATGGTTAAGTAAAATCTACGATCGCGCCAGCGTCACCCGCATTTAATAGCAACTCGGTGGCGCGGTTGTTGTGAACCCAGCGAGCACTCTGCGCCGAACGGACCAATCGTAGCGAGCGATAAACTCTACCGGGCAACTGAGCTGGCGCGGACTGCGAGGGGGGTGGGGGGCAGGTGGATCGAGAACGCGAACGCGAAGTACGAACAACTCTAATATCTATATTATTCTCTATATCTACATATCTATATTATTATTATTTTTTTTTTTTTTTTAATTATTATTATTAATATATATTAACACACACACACACATATACATATATATATATATCTATATATATATATATATATATACATATATATATATATATATATATATATATATATATATATATATATATATATATATATATATATATATATATTTAATATTTTCTCCTTCTCGGGATGTATGTACATATATATGTATGTATTGAGGTTTAGGCATGTAGGGTGTGTAATATAATGTAAATTTTTTCATCATAGTATTATATAGAGTCCCTTCTATTATTAATATGTATATTCCTCTTAATTTAACTAACTATATCAAAAAAAAAAAAAAAAAAAATGAAAATGAAGTTAGATATATATGTATGTTTAAAATTTTTGTCATATGGCGACACGTAGTTTTAGTTATTTACAGTTCATCTCATTAATGTACGATCATATACGTATTTTTATTTATTTATTATTATTGTTGTTGTGCTTAAAGTATGTTTGACTTTTATCATTCGTATAACAGAAACGGTCCTCGTTTGCATAGAGCAAGAGAGAGAGACCATGATATATATTGTGGCCCTGAAAAGGGCCTTTTGTTTCTATGGTGTGTGACAGAGGGAGGGACGTTACGCCTTCTTCTCGGTCTTCTTTGGCAGTAGTACAGCCTGAATGTTTGGTAGCACACCGCCCTGAGCGATTGTCACGCCGGATAGGAGCTTGTTCAACTCCTCGTCGTTGCGTATCGCCAATTGAAGATGACGGGGTATGATTCTGGTCTTCTTGTTGTCCCTCGCAGCGTTGCCGGCCAACTCTAGCACCTCAGCCGCCAAATACTCCATGACAGCGGCGAGGTATACCGGTGCACCGGCGCCGACGCGTTCAGCGTAATTGCCGTTACGCAGCAGCCTGTGTATACGACCGACCGGGAATTGGAGACCGGCACGGTTGGAGCGCGACTTCACCTTCCCCTTTACTTTTCCACCTTTGCCGCGACCGGACATGTTGATATAGGTTTAAATGTACACTCCACAAACAATAGGGCGATGCTCGTGCGCGCGGTGCGACGAGCGTCCGTAGAATGAATAGATTTTTTTGGTCCGCACGCTTTTTATCGTTTATATAAGTTTCACTAACTATACAAACGTTGGTTGGGGCGACGAGTGAACGAACGAACGATAGAGACGAAAAATACGCGCATGCGCTCGCTCGAAGAAGAAAAATTTGTTTGTTTGTAAATATTATAGTCGGGCAGTCGGGGTGGGGGGTGTGCAGCAGGTCCCCCCGCGACCAATAAAATAATACGATGATATAAATATATATATATATATATATATATATATATATCATCATCATCATCATCATCATCACAGCCCATAAATGTCCCACTATTTGGCTCGAGCCTCCTCCGTAATGGGAGGGAAATTAACCTACTATACCGCGCTGGTCAGACGTGTTGGTATAGGGTTTTGTTTCGAGAGAGTTATATATCCCTTAGTCGTCTCGTACGATCACCCACGGGTATGACATGGGGTGGTGAATAGTATTCTTACTCCGTCACCACACGGATATATATATATATATATATATATATATATATATATATATATATATATATATATATAAAAATTAATTAATTAATAAGGGCGGCGTTGTTGAGAATAGAGAGAAATGTAATAGATAGACATATAGATGGCGGCGGCGGATGATAAAAAAGAAAAGGAGGAGTACCTATATTTAGTAGAGCAGTGATGGGCAAACGTTTTGGCATGCAAGGGCCGCAAGACGGGCCACACTAGTGATATTAACCCTATTAGAATATATACGGTGTCGTGTAGTAGCAGTAAGTAGATGATAGGTAAATAAGTAGATAGAAGAAACATGTATTATAGAGACCATTAGGAGTATATGTATGGTACGTTCGGAGAGAGAGGTAGGTATATGTCTAGATGTGTTGTTATTTTTATTATTAATTAATTAATTATTTACTTGGCGATGGTGGCGATAGACGCACACGCCTATCTATTATATATATACCTACTACCTATACGTATTTCGAATATAATATGACTACTATAGGTACTAAGACTTTCATACTCTATGCATATACGATAGAAATGAATCTTTATTAAGATTCGTGAGAAAATTGTTAGCCCTGAAAAGGGCTTTTTGTTAGCTTTCGTCCACAGCTTTCGCGTCGTACACGTCACCGTCGTCGTCGTCGTCGTCGTCGTTGTTGTCATCATCACCACGGCGGCGGCGGCGAGACTGCGCAGAGCACTACTCGCTGAAGGCGGCGATGTCTTCTTTTCTATTTGTGTGTTCTTCGCTTACTTCTTAGCTGCGGCTGCTTTCTTGGCGGCGGGTTTCGACTTGGGGGTCGCGGCTGCCTTCTTGGGCTTTGGGCTTCTTCGTAGGAGGTTTGGCGGTCTTCTTGGCCTTCGGCGCGGCACCGCCTCTACCCTTGGCCGGCGAGGCGGCCGCCTTCTTCGCTGCAGGCTTCTTCTTGGCGGCGGCGGCGGCCTTCTTGTCCTTGGCCGCGGTGGCCGCTTTCGATTTTGATGGAGAACCGGCACCGGCGGAGGCCGCGGCCGAGGCGGCCGCTGCTTTCTTCGTTTTGGCGCCAGCGGCGGCGGCGGTAGCCTTCTTGCCACCCTTGGACGCGGCCGACGCCGCACCACCCTTGGCACCGGAAGACTTGCCCGAGGCGGAGGTAGCGCCGCCACTCGGTTTCTTGGCGGCGGCCGATTTCGACTCCAGTTTGAACGATCCCGACGCGCCCTTACCTTTGGTCTGTATCAATGTACCGGATTCGACGGCGCTCTTCAGATACTTCCTAATGAAAGGCGCCAATTTTTCGGCGTCCACCTTGTACTGGGCGGCGATGTACTTTTTGATCGCCTGAAGCGAAGACCCGCTGCGCTCCTTCATCTCCTTGATGGCGCTGTTGACCATCTCGGACGTCTTGGGATGTGTGGGCTTCGCCTTCGGCTTCTTTGCTCCGCCGCCGGCCTGTCTCGCTTGTTTCTTAGTCGCCGGTGTGGCCGGAGCTGGAGTTTCGGTGGCAACTGCTGTGTCGGCCATTATAATGTTATTATTTGAAAATACTAATTAAACACACACACACAAAGGTAGTGATAGTTGATCGTGTAAACACACACACAGTGAACGTTACGAAGTACTATAATTATAGTAGATGTCGCCACTACGTGAGCGCTGCTAGCTAAGGCGCGTCGAAGCTTTACCGTAACGAGAGCCGTTCTGTCGCGAGACGTTTTCTCGTATGAACACTGAACACTTTTCACTAACACGTATCTAATTAAATGCATTTTCTAAAGGATTTTAGTATCGACGACATAACGGTAAATTAATATTTCACATACTTCATGAACATGACTATCCTCAAACACATACATACGTAACGTTCGGCGCATCGTTGCGACGATATGATATTTTACTTTCGCGACTGTGCGCCGTGCATACGTAGTGTTCAGTTCAAAATGTATTTTTCTCTATAAAACACGGCGTTTTTCTCATAAACTGTCTATAAATCGACGACGAGGATATCGTACTTCTAAAGTATCAACAATTCAATGATATCGATAAGAATTCTGAACGTATTAAAACATTAAAAGTGAACCACCGTAAAACACACGCAACTCTCATAACGCCCAAAGGACGGACGCAACTCTTAACTCGAGACTGTTAGTGGTAGTATAACGAACATATATTTTTTTTTATAAAAATGAATATCATAAAATTGTATTTATAATCTATATAAATGCCATTTTCACCTACCAACTACTCTCTTTTACTTATTATATATCATATATTAAGAAGTTCACTGCCATTCCAATATCCCCGTCCGTGTACGTTGGTTCGCTACAGGCGTTGCGTTCAACACAGACACAGACCTACACTCTCTCTCTACACCTAATCGTGTAGACCTATAAGAAAATTATTCTTATATAAGTATTAAGAAAAAAAAAAAAAAAAAGGAATAAATAATAATAAATATATGTATACCTATGTGTTTGCATGATGGTGGTTTATACACTTCCATATATAATATATAGGTACACATATATTTAACACGTAATAACTCTAAAGACAATAATTAAATACTTTATGTTGGTAGATATAAACGCAAAGTTTAGTTTGGCAGAGGCACCAACTGTGCGATCATATCTAATATAATTAATTATTATCGGATGGACAATTATAAAATTCGAATTTACACTTTAGTTTGGATTAGTATTAGGTAGGTATAGGTAGAGTTTTATTCGTCGTAGTAAGTAGTACCTATTGAATGATGTAGATGAAATAACAATGTAGAGTTTTCTAATTATATGACATGTGTGTGTGTGTGTGAACATTTATGATTAAATGCTATGTACCCAATGAATTTATTGTATTAACATAATTATTTCAGAGTTCAACTGTGATGTTAGAGGACAGGACACGAAGGGTTTGTGTGTGTGTTACGAGGACGAGTCTACACACACATACCTAATCTGACGATGACGACGACGCGCAATGCCTACGTTTTAATAAGTAAGTACATATAATATATATATATATATATGTGTATAGAGTTGACTTTTTATCTATATTATAATAGAAATATAAACTTTAAATGTTTACGTGATTCATATGCGGCCCTGAAAAGGGCCTTTTTGTTTGTACACGATGCGCTGTTCGTGAACAGCGGCAATCGCTTGCTTGGCGACGGTGGTCTGTTTAACCGCCGAAACCGTACAGGGTGCGACCTTGACGCTTCAGAGCGTAGACTACATCCATGGCGGTGACGGTCTTCCTCTTGGCGTGCTCGGTGTATGTGACTGCGTCGCGGATCACGTTCTCGAGGAACACCTTCAGTACACCGCGAGTCTCTTCGTATATTAAGCCGGAGATACGTTTCACGCCTCCTCTGCGAGCCAAACGACGGATGGCGGGCTTCGTGATACCTTGGATGTTATCGCGGAGTACTTTCCTGTGACGCTTGGCTCCTCCTTTCCCCAAACCTTTTCCTCCCTTACCGCGACCGGTCATTTTCGAACGATGAAAACAAACTAGTTAGTTAGAAATTAAAAAACGCGCACGTATGCAGCACACGCGTTGATGCGACGAATGGCAGCGTACGACTGGTAAATTTTGTTCGCCGGATCTGCCCTATATTTATAGTTGCGACAGCGATGGTGTGCGGCTCTCGGCGGCACGCTATTCGACCGACGAACGTAGAGATGGTCGAATGCTCGGTTCGCGCGCGCGCGCGCTCTCATTCGGCTTACGCCTCGACGCGCATACGGCGTCTCAGTATGATGACAAACAATAATACTTTAATCTATATTTACGTTAATTAATTATCGTTTTAAATACTAAAGGACTCTTATAGGAGCAAGTAGACGGAGCCCCGCTTCGCGGGACTCCTATTTTCGCTCGCATTATCTAAAGGAACCTAACCCAACCTACCTATTGTTTTGTGTGGATGTCGTATATATATATATATATAAAGTCGTTATTAAAAATCATCATCTACATGCAATTTTCCCCGTAGAAATTTATTTTTGTTTTAAAAAGATCATCTATTCGGTTGAGGTTGGTAAGCATACATACATACATATTAAATTGGTATTTTTATAGATTAGACTTTTCTACTTTAATTAGAAATATTTATATTATTGAAAGATATGCGGCCCTGAAAAGGGCCTTTTTGTTTCATCTGTGTACGCACGCACGCATGCATGCCTTCACGATGTGGTGGTGTACACGCTCATATTTAAGCGCGTTCACCTCTGATCCTGCGCGCCAACTGTATATCCTTGGGCATAATGGTGACGCGTTTGGCGTGAATGGCGCACAGGTTGGTGTCTTCGAATAGACCGACGAGGTAAGCTTCGCTGGCCTCCTGCAGAGCCATCACTGCGGAGCTCTGGAAACGGAGATCGGTCTTGAAATCTTGCGCGATCTCACGAACGAGACGTTGGAACGGAAGCTTGCGGATCAACAGTTCTGTGCTCTTCTGGTAGCGACGAATCTCACGAAGGGCGACGGTACCGGGCCTGTAACGGTGAGGCTTCTTAACACCACCGGTGGCCGGTGCGCTCTTACGCGCGGCCTTAGTGGCGAGCTGCTTCCTCGGCGCCTTACCGCCGGTGGACTTTCTTGCGGTCTGCTTAGTACGCGCCATTCTTACTGAGTAGCGATCGACGAAATGAACACGACACGACAACGACGACTAAGTAGTAGCTCAGCGAGCGAACGAACCCGACGAGTCAAACGCACGAGAGAGAATGAGTAAGCGCACGCGCTGTGCCCCTGTTTTATTTTATAACCTGGCGAACAAACATTCGACACGAGAGGGAGAGAGTTCGCACTGCGCGCTCTACGTTCGTTCGTTCGAACCTACTCTACGTTAAGCACCACATAAATATATTATTTTTTTTTTTACTATAAGAGTAAAATTATCATTATTAGGTATATATATATATATATATATATATATATATATATATATATATATATATATATATATATATACACACGCCTGTCGCATAGCATCTCTATATTATTGCTTAATTTTGTTCTAAATCCTATTCCTTTCTAGTTAGTTAAAGAGCGAAGAACTCCCTACCACCCGTGTATTATATGTATAAATAAAAAGATCTAGCATCTATCATATCCAATATATACCTACCTATCTATATAAGTAAAATGTGACTTTTATCTTGTATATACAATAGAAAATGTATTTATCGTACATGAACATATTTGTGGCCCTGAAAAGGGCCTTTTCGTACGTCGAGTGCGTCTGCACAACAACGTTGTGTTATTGACGATGGAGGTTCGTAGGTGATGTGTATTAACGAACCGCCGCATCACTTGGAGCTGGTGTATTTGGTGACAGCTTTGGTGCCTTCGCTGACAGCGTGCTTCGCCAACTCGCCGGGCAACAGGAGCCTCACCGATGTCTGCACCTCCCTGGAGGTGATCGTCGATCTCTTGTTGTAGTGGGCGAGACGAGAAGCTTCGGCGGCGATACGCTCGAAGATGTCGTTCACGAACGAGTTCATGATCGACATCGCCTTGCTGGAGATACCGGTGTCAGGGTGCACCTGCTTGAGCACCTTGTAGATGTAAATGGCGTAGCTCTCCTTCCTCTTGTGCTTCTTCTTTTTCTTGTCGGTCTTGGAGATGTTCTTTTGGGCCTTGCCGGACTTCTTGGCAGCCTTGCCGCTAGTCTTTGGTGGCATCTCGATAGACGAAAGTTAAATTATAAACGATTGGGAGCGAACGTGAGCGTGCGCGTACGTACACAGAGAGATGGTTAAGTAAAATCTACGATCGCGCCAGCGTCACCCGCATTTAATAGCAACTCGGTGGCGCGGTTGTTGTGAACCCAGCGAGCACTCTGCGCCGAACGGACCAATCGTAGCGAGCGATAAACTCTACCGGGCAACTGAGCTGGCGCGGACTGCGAGGGGGGTGGGGGGCAGGTGGATCGAGAACGCGAACGCGAAGTACGAACAACTCTAATATCTATATTATTCTCTATATCTACATATCTATATTATTATTATTTTTTTTTTTTTTTTAATTATTATTATTAATATATATTAACACACACACACACATATACATATATATATATATCTATATATATATATATATATATACATATATATATATATATACATATATATATATATATATATATATATATATATATATATATATATATATATATATTAATATTTTCTCCTTCTCGGGATGTATGTACATATATATGTATGTATTGAGGTTTAGGCATGTAGGGTGTGTAATATAATGTAAATTTTTTCATCATAGTATTATATAGAGTCCCTTCTATTATTAATATGTATATTCCTCTTAATTTAACTAACCATATCAAAAAAAAAAAAAAAAAAAATGAAAATGAAGTTAGATATATATGTATGTTTAAAATTTTTGTCATATGGCGACACGTAGTTTTAGTTATTTACAGTTCATCTCATTAATGTACGATCATATACGTATTTTTATTTATTTATTATTATTGTTGTTGTGCTTAAAGTATGTTTGACTTTTATCATTCGTATAACAGAAACGGTCCTCGTTTGCATAGAGCAAGAGAGAGAGACCATGATATATATTGTGGCCCTGAAAAGGGCCTTTTGTTTCTATGGTGTGTGACAGAGGGAGGGACGTTACGCCTTCTTCTCGGTCTTCTTTGGCAGTAGTACAGCCTGAATGTTTGGTAGCACACCGCCCTGAGCGATTGTCACGCCGGATAGGAGCTTGTTCAACTCCTCGTCGTTGCGTATCGCCAATTGAAGATGACGGGGTATGATTCTGGTCTTCTTGTTGTCCCTCGCAGCGTTGCCGGCCAACTCTAGCACCTCAGCCGCCAAATACTCCATGACAGCGGCGAGGTATACCGGTGCACCGGCGCCGACGCGTTCAGCGTAATTGCCGTTACGCAGCAGCCTGTGTATACGACCGACCGGGAATTGGAGACCGGCACGGTTGGAGCGCGACTTCACCTTCCCCTTTACTTTTCCACCTTTGCCGCGACCGGACATGTTGATATAGGTTTAAATGTACACTCCACAAACAATAGGGCGATGCTCGTGCGCGCGGTGCGACGAGCGTCCGTAGAATGAATAGATTTTTTTGGTCCGCACGCTTTTTATCGTTTATATAAGTTTCACTAACTATACAAACGTTGGTTGGGGCGACGAGTGAACGAACGAACGATAGAGACGAAAAATACGCGCATGCGCTCGCTCGAAGAAGAAAAATTTGTTTGTTTGTAAATATTATAGTCGGGCAGTCGGGGTGGGGGGTGTGCAGCAGGTCCCCCCGCGACCAATAAAATAATACGATGATATAAATATATATATATATATATATATATATATATATCATCATCATCATCATCATCATCACAGCCCATAAATGTCCCACTATTTGGCTCGAGCCTCCTCCGTAATGGGAGGGAAATTAACCTACTATACCGCGCTGGTCAGACGTGTTGGTATAGGGTTTTGTTTCGAGAGAGTTATATATCCCTTAGTCGTCTCGTACGATCACCCACGGGTATGACATGGGGTGGTGAATAGTATTCTTACTCCGTCACCACACGGATATATATATATATATATATATATATATATATATATATATATATATATATATAAAAATTAATTAATTAATAAGGGCGGCGTTGTTGAGAATAGAGAGAAATGTAATAGATAGACATATAGATGGCGGCGGCGGATGATAAAAAAGAAAAGGAGGAGTACCTATATTTAGTAGAGCAGTGATGGGCAAACGTTTTGGCATGCAAGGGCCGCAAGACGGGCCACACTAGTGATATTAACCCTATTAGAATATATACGGTCGTGTAGTAGCAGTAAGTAGATGATAGGTAAATAAGTAGATAGAAGAAACATGTATTATAGAGACCATTAGGAGTATATGTATGGTACGTTCGGAGAGAGAGGTAGGTATATGTCTAGATGTGTTGTTATTTTTATTATTAATTAATTAATTATTTACTTGGCGATGGTGGCGATAGACGCACACGCCTATCTATTATATATATACCTACTACCTATACGTATTTCGAATATAATATGACTACTATAGGTACTAAGACTTTCATACTCTATGCATATACGATAGAAATGAATCTTTATTAAGATTCGTGAGAAAATTGTTAGCCCTGAAAAGGGCTTTTTGTTAGCTTTCGTCCACAGCTTTCGCGTCGTACACGTCACCGTCGTCGTCGTCGTCGTCGTCGTTGTTGTCATCATCACCACGGCGGCGGCGGCGAGACTGCGCAGAGCACTACTCGCTGAAGGCGGCGATGTCTTCTTTTCTATTTGTGTGTTCTTCGCTTACTTCTTAGCTGCGGCTGCTTTCTTGGCGGCGGGTTTCGACTTGGGGGTCGCGGCTGCCTTCTTGGGTTTGGGCGCTTTGGGCTTCTTCGTAGGAGGTTTGGCGGTCTTCTTGGCCTTCGGCGCGGC
This sequence comes from Lymantria monacha, assembly GCA_905163515.2. Taxonomy (NCBI): domain Eukaryota; kingdom Metazoa; phylum Arthropoda; class Insecta; order Lepidoptera; family Erebidae; genus Lymantria; species Lymantria monacha. The sequence continues at coordinate 5,657,417 of LR991104.1, forward strand.
ACCGCCTCTACCCTTGGCCGGCGAGGCGGCCGCCTTCTTCGCTGCAGGCTTCTTCTTGGCGGCGGCGGCGGCCTTCTTGTCCTTGGCCGCGGTGGCCGCTTTCGATTTTGATGGAGAACCGGCACCGGCGGAGGCCGCGGCCGAGGCGGCCGCTGCTTTCTTCGTTTTGGCGCCAGCGGCGGCGGCGGTAGCCTTCTTGCCACCCTTGGACGCGGCCGACGCCGCACCACCCTTGGCACCGGAAGACTTGCCCGAGGCGGAGGTAGCGCCGCCACTCGGTTTCTTGGCGGCGGCCGATTTCGACTCCAGTTTGAACGATCCCGACGCGCCCTTACCTTTGGTCTGTATCAATGTACCGGATTCGACGGCGCTCTTCAGATACTTCCTAATGAAAGGCGCCAATTTTTCGGCGTCCACCTTGTACTGGGCGGCGATGTACTTTTTGATCGCCTGAAGCGAAGACCCGCTGCGCTCCTTCATCTCCTTGATGGCGCTGTTGACCATCTCGGACGTCTTGGGATGTGTGGGCTTCGCCTTCGGCTTCTTTGCTCCGCCGCCGGCCTGTCTCGCTTGTTTCTTAGTCGCCGGTGTGGCCGGAGCTGGAGTTTCGGTGGCAACTGCTGTGTCGGCCATTATAATGTTATTATTTGAAAATACTAATTAAACACACACACACAAAGGTAGTGATAGTTGATCGTGTAAACACACACACAGTGAACGTTACGAAGTACTATAATTATAGTAGATGTCGCCACTACGTGAGCGCTGCTAGCTAAGGCGCGTCGAAGCTTTACCGTAACGAGAGCCGTTCTGTCGCGAGACGTTTTCTCGTATGAACACTGAACACTTTTCACTAACACGTATCTAATTAAATGCATTTTCTAAAGGATTTTAGTATCGACGACATAACGGTAAATTAATATTTCACATACTTCATGAACATGACTATCCTCAAACACATACATACGTAACGTTCGGCGCATCGTTGCGACGATATGATATTTTACTTTCGCGACTGTGCGCCGTGCATACGTAGTGTTCAGTTCAAAATGTATTTTTCTCTATAAAACACGGCGTTTTTCTCATAAACTGTCTATAAATCGACGACGAGGATATCGTACTTCTAAAGTATCAACAATTCAATGATATCGATAAGAATTCTGAACGTATTAAAACATTAAAAGTGAACCACCGTAAAACACACGCAACTCTCATAACGCCCAAAGGACGGACGCAACTCTTAACTCGAGACTGTTAGTGGTAGTATAACGAACATATATTTTTTTTTATAAAAATGAATATCATAAAATTGTATTTATAATCTATATAAATGCCATTTTCACCTACCAACTACTCTCTTTTACTTATTATATATCATATATTAAGAAGTTCACTGCCATTCCAATATCCCCGTCCGTGTACGTTGGTTCGCTACAGGCGTTGCGTTCAACACAGACACAGACCTACACTCTCTCTCTACACCTAATCGTGTAGACCTATAAGAAAATTATTCTTATATAAGTATTAAGAAAAAAAAAAAAAAAAAGGAATAAATAATAATAAATATATGTATACCTATGTGTTTGCATGATGGTGGTTTATACACTTCCATATATAATATATAGGTACACATATATTTAACACGTAATAACTCTAAAGACAATAATTAAATACTTTATGTTGGTAGATATAAACGCAAAGTTTAGTTTGGCAGAGGCACCAACTGTGCGATCATATCTAATATAATTAATTATTATCGGATGGACAATTATAAAATTCGAATTTACACTTTAGTTTGGATTAGTATTAGGTAGGTATAGGTAGAGTTTTATTCGTCGTAGTAAGTAGTACCTATTGAATGATGTAGATGAAATAACAATGTAGAGTTTTCTAATTATATGACATGTGTGTGTGTGTGTGAACATTTATGATTAAATGCTATGTACCCAATGAATTTATTGTATTAACATAATTATTTCAGAGTTCAACTGTGATGTTAGAGGACAGGACACGAAGGGTTTGTGTGTGTGTTACGAGGACGAGTCTACACACACATACCTAATCTGACGATGACGACGACGCGCAATGCCTACGTTTTAATAAGTAAGTACATATAATATATATATATATATATGTGTATAGAGTTGACTTTTTATCTATATTATAATAGAAATATAAACTTTAAATGTTTACGTGATTCATATGCGGCCCTGAAAAGGGCCTTTTTGTTTGTACACGATGCGCTGTTCGTGAACAGCGGCAATCGCTTGCTTGGCGACGGTGGTCTGTTTAACCGCCGAAACCGTACAGGGTGCGACCTTGACGCTTCAGAGCGTAGACTACATCCATGGCGGTGACGGTCTTCCTCTTGGCGTGCTCGGTGTATGTGACTGCGTCGCGGATCACGTTCTCGAGGAACACCTTCAGTACACCGCGAGTCTCTTCGTATATTAAGCCGGAGATACGTTTCACGCCTCCTCTGCGAGCCAAACGACGGATGGCGGGCTTCGTGATACCTTGGATGTTATCGCGGAGTACTTTCCTGTGACGCTTGGCTCCTCCTTTCCCCAAACCTTTTCCTCCCTTACCGCGACCGGTCATTTTCGAACGATGAAAACAAACTAGTTAGTTAGAAATTAAAAAACGCGCACGTATGCAGCACACGCGTTGATGCGACGAATGGCAGCGTACGACTGGTAAATTTTGTTCGCCGGATCTGCCCTATATTTATAGTTGCGACAGCGATGGTGTGCGGCTCTCGGCGGCACGCTATTCGACCGACGAACGTAGAGATGGTCGAATGCTCGGTTCGCGCGCGCGCGCGCTCTCATTCGGCTTACGCCTCGACGCGCATACGGCGTCTCAGTATGATGACAAACAATAATACTTTAATCTATATTTACGTTAATTAATTATCGTTTTAAATACTAAAGGACTCTTATAGGAGCAAGTAGACGGAGCCCCGCTTCGCGGGACTCCTATTTTCGCTCGCATTATCTAAAGGAACCTAACCCAACCTACCTATTGTTTTGTGTGGATGTCGTATATATATATATATATAAAGTCGTTATTAAAAATCATCATCTACATGCAATTTTCCCCGTAGAAATTTATTTTTGTTTTAAAAAGATCATCTATTCGGTTGAGGTTGGTAAGCATACATACATACATATTAAATTGGTATTTTTATAGATTAGACTTTTCTACTTTAATTAGAAATATTTATATTATTGAAAGATATGCGGCCCTGAAAAGGGCCTTTTTGTTTCATCTGTGTACGCACGCACGCATGCATGCCTTCACGATGTGGTGGTGTACACGCTCATATTTAAGCGCGTTCACCTCTGATCCTGCGCGCCAACTGTATATCCTTGGGCATAATGGTGACGCGTTTGGCGTGAATGGCGCACAGGTTGGTGTCTTCGAATAGACCGACGAGGTAAGCTTCGCTGGCCTCCTGCAGAGCCATCACTGCGGAGCTCTGGAAACGGAGATCGGTCTTGAAATCTTGCGCGATCTCACGAACGAGACGTTGGAACGGAAGCTTGCGGATCAACAGTTCTGTGCTCTTCTGGTAGCGACGAATCTCACGAAGGGCGACGGTACCGGGCCTGTAACGGTGAGGCTTCTTAACACCACCGGTGGCCGGTGCGCTCTTACGCGCGGCCTTAGTGGCGAGCTGCTTCCTCGGCGCCTTACCGCCGGTGGACTTTCTTGCGGTCTGCTTAGTACGCGCCATTCTTACTGAGTAGCGATCGACGAAATGAACACGACACGACAACGACGACTAAGTAGTAGCTCAGCGAGCGAACGAACCCGACGAGTCAAACGCACGAGAGAGAATGAGTAAGCGCACGCGCTGTGCCCCTGTTTTATTTTATAACCTGGCGAACAAACATTCGACACGAGAGGGAGAGAGTTCGCACTGCGCGCTCTACGTTCGTTCGTTCGAACCTACTCTACGTTAAGCACCACATAAATATATTATTTTTTTTTTTACTATAAGAGTAAAATTATCATTATTAGGTATATATATATATATATATATATATATATATATATATATATATATATATATATATATATATACACACGCCTGTCGCATAGCATCTCTATATTATTGCTTAATTTTGTTCTAAATCCTATTCCTTTCTAGTTAGTTAAAGAGCGAAGAACTCCCTACCACCCGTGTATTATATGTATAAATAAAAAGATCTAGCATCTATCATATCCAATATATACCTACCTATCTATATAAGTAAAATGTGACTTTTATCTTGTATATACAATAGAAAATGTATTTATCGTACATGAACATATTTGTGGCCCTGAAAAGGGCCTTTTCGTACGTCGAGTGCGTCTGCACAACAACGTTGTGTTATTGACGATGGAGGTTCGTAGGTGATGTGTATTAACGAACCGCCGCATCACTTGGAGCTGGTGTATTTGGTGACAGCTTTGGTGCCTTCGCTGACAGCGTGCTTCGCCAACTCGCCGGGCAACAGGAGCCTCACCGATGTCTGCACCTCCCTGGAGGTGATCGTCGATCTCTTGTTGTAGTGGGCGAGACGAGAAGCTTCGGCGGCGATACGCTCGAAGATGTCGTTCACGAACGAGTTCATGATCGACATCGCCTTGCTGGAGATACCGGTGTCAGGGTGCACCTGCTTGAGCACCTTGTAGATGTAAATGGCGTAGCTCTCCTTCCTCTTGTGCTTCTTCTTTTTCTTGTCGGTCTTGGAGATGTTCTTTTGGGCCTTGCCGGACTTCTTGGCAGCCTTGCCGCTAGTCTTTGGTGGCATCTCGATAGACGAAAGTTAAATTATAAACGATTGGGAGCGAACGTGAGCGTGCGCGTACGTACACAGAGAGATGGTTAAGTAAAATCTACGATCGCGCCAGCGTCACCCGCATTTAATAGCAACTCGGTGGCGCGGTTGTTGTGAACCCAGCGAGCACTCTGCGCCGAACGGACCAATCGTAGCGAGCGATAAACTCTACCGGGCAACTGAGCTGGCGCGGACTGCGAGGGGGGTGGGGGGCAGGTGGATCGAGAACGCGAACGCGAAGTACGAACAACTCTAATATCTATATTATTCTCTATATCTACATATCTATATTATTATTATTTTTTTTTTTTTTTTAATTATTATTATTAATATATATTAACACACACACACACATATACATATATATATATATCTATATATATATATATATATATATACATATATATATATATATACATATATATATATATATATATATATATATATATATATATATATATATATATATTTAATATTTTCTCCTTCTCGGGATGTATGTACATATATATGTATGTATTGAGGTTTAGGCATGTAGGGTGTGTAATATAATGTAAATTTTTTCATCATAGTATTATATAGAGTCCCTTCTATTATTAATATGTATATTCCTCTTAATTTAACTAACCATATCAAAAAAAAAAAAAAAAAAAATGAAAATGAAGTTAGATATATATGTATGTTTAAAATTTTTGTCATATGGCGACACGTAGTTTTAGTTATTTACAGTTCATCTCATTAATGTACGATCATATACGTATTTTTATTTATTTATTATTATTGTTGTTGTGCTTAAAGTATGTTTGACTTTTATCATTCGTATAACAGAAACGGTCCTCGTTTGCATAGAGCAAGAGAGAGAGACCATGATATATATTGTGGCCCTGAAAAGGGCCTTTTGTTTCTATGGTGTGTGACAGAGGGAGGGACGTTACGCCTTCTTCTCGGTCTTCTTTGGCAGTAGTACAGCCTGAATGTTTGGTAGCACACCGCCCTGAGCGATTGTCACGCCGGATAGGAGCTTGTTCAACTCCTCGTCGTTGCGTATCGCCAATTGAAGATGACGGGGTATGATTCTGGTCTTCTTGTTGTCCCTCGCAGCGTTGCCGGCCAACTCTAGCACCTCAGCCGCCAAATACTCCATGACAGCGGCGAGGTATACCGGTGCACCGGCGCCGACGCGTTCAGCGTAATTGCCGTTACGCAGCAGCCTGTGTATACGACCGACCGGGAATTGGAGACCGGCACGGTTGGAGCGCGACTTCACCTTCCCCTTTACTTTTCCACCTTTGCCGCGACCGGACATGTTGATATAGGTTTAAATGTACACTCCACAAACAATAGGGCGATGCTCGTGCGCGCGGTGCGACGAGCGTCCGTAGAATGAATAGATTTTTTTGGTCCGCACGCTTTTTATCGTTTATATAAGTTTCACTAACTATACAAACGTTGGTTGGGGCGACGAGTGAACGAACGAACGATAGAGACGAAAAATACGCGCATGCGCTCGCTCGAAGAAGAAAAATTTGTTTGTTTGTAAATATTATAGTCGGGCAGTCGGGGTGGGGGGTGTGCAGCAGGTCCCCCCGCGACCAATAAAATAATACGATGATATAAATATATATATATATATATATATATATATATATCATCATCATCATCATCATCATCACAGCCCATAAATGTCCCACTATTTGGCTCGAGCCTCCTCCGTAATGGGAGGGAAATTAACCTACTATACCGCGCTGGTCAGACGTGTTGGTATAGGGTTTTGTTTCGAGAGAGTTATATATCCCTTAGTCGTCTCGTACGATCACCCACGGGTATGACATGGGGTGGTGAATAGTATTCTTACTCCGTCACCACACGGATATATATATATATATATATATATATATATATATATATATATATATATATATATATAAAAATTAATTAATTAATAAGGGCGGCGTTGTTGAGAATAGAGAGAAATGTAATAGATAGACATATAGATGGCGGCGGCGGATGATAAAAAAGAAAAGGAGGAGTACCTATATTTAGTAGAGCAGTGATGGGCAAACGTTTTGGCATGCAAGGGCCGCAAGACGGGCCACACTAGTGATATTAACCCTATTAGAATATATACGGTCGTGTAGTAGCAGTAAGTAGATGATAGGTAAATAAGTAGATAGAAGAAACATGTATTATAGAGACCATTAGGAGTATATGTATGGTACGTTCGGAGAGAGAGGTAGGTATATGTCTAGATGTGTTGTTATTTTTATTATTAATTAATTAATTATTTACTTGGCGATGGTGGCGATAGACGCACACGCCTATCTATTATATATATACCTACTACCTATACGTATTTCGAATATAATATGACTACTATAGGTACTAAGACTTTCATACTCTATGCATATACGATAGAAATGAATCTTTATTAAGATTCGTGAGAAAATTGTTAGCCCTGAAAAGGGCTTTTTGTTAGCTTTCGTCCACAGCTTTCGCGTCGTACACGTCACCGTCGTCGTCGTCGTCGTCGTCGTTGTTGTCATCATCACCACGGCGGCGGCGGCGAGACTGCGCAGAGCACTACTCGCTGAAGGCGGCGATGTCTTCTTTTCTATTTGTGTGTTCTTCGCTTACTTCTTAGCTGCGGCTGCTTTCTTGGCGGCGGGTTTCGACTTGGGGGTCGCGGCTGCCTTCTTGGGTTTGGGCGCTTTGGGCTTCTTCGTAGGAGGTTTGGCGGTCTTCTTGGCCTTCGGCGCGGCACCGCCTCTACCCTTGGCCGGCGAGGCGGCCGCCTTCTTCGCTGCAGGCTTCTTCTTGGCGGCGGCGGCGGCCTTCTTGTCCTTGGCCGCGGTGGCCGCTTTCGATTTTGATGGAGAACCGGCACCGGCGGAGGCCGCGGCCGAGGCGGCCGCTGCTTTCTTCGTTTTGGCGCCAGCGGCGGCGGCGGTAGCCTTCTTGCCACCCTTGGACGCGGCCGACGCCGCACCACCCTTGGCACCGGAAGACTTGCCCGAGGCGGAGGTAGCGCCGCCACTCGGTTTCTTGGCGGCGGCCGATTTCGACTCCAGTTTGAACGATCCCGACGCGCCCTTACCTTTGGTCTGTATCAATGTACCGGATTCGACGGCGCTCTTCAGATACTTCCTAATGAAAGGCGCCAATTTTTCGGCGTCCACCTTGTACTGGGCGGCGATGTACTTTTTGATCGCCTGAAGCGAAGACCCGCTGCGCTCCTTCATCTCCTTGATGGCGCTGTTGACCATCTCGGACGTCTTGGGATGTGTGGGCTTCGCCTTCGGCTTCTTTGCTCCGCCGCCGGCCTGTCTCGCTTGTTTCTTAGTCGCCGGTGTGGCCGGAGCTGGAGTTTCGGTGGCAACTGCTGTGTCGGCCATTATAATGTTATTATTTGAAAATACTAATTAAACACACACACACAAAGGTAGTGATAGTTGATCGTGTAAACACACACACAGTGAACGTTACGAAGTACTATAATTATAGTAGATGTCGCCACTACGTGAGCGCTGCTAGCTAAGGCGCGTCGAAGCTTTACCGTAACGAGAGCCGTTCTGTCGCGAGACGTTTTCTCGTATGAACACTGAACACTTTTCACTAACACGTATCTAATTAAATGCATTTTCTAAAGGATTTTAGTATCGACGACATAACGGTAAATTAATATTTCACATACTTCATGAACATGACTATCCTCAAACACATACATACGTAACGTTCGGCGCATCGTTGCGACGATATGATATTTTACTTTCGCGACTGTGCGCCGTGCATACGTAGTGTTCAGTTCAAAATGTATTTTTCTCTATAAAACACGGCGTTTTTCTCATAAACTGTCTATAAATCGACGACGAGGATATCGTACTTCTAAAGTATCAACAATTCAATGATATCGATAAGAATTCTGAACGTATTAAAACATTAAAAGTGAACCACCGTAAAACACACGCAACTCTCATAACGCCCAAAGGACGGACGCAACTCTTAACTCGAGACTGTTAGTGGTAGTATAACGAACATATATTTTTTTTTATAAAAATGAATATCATAAAATTGTATTTATAATCTATATAAATGCCATTTTCACCTACCAACTACTCTCTTTTACTTATTATATATCATATATTAAGAAGTTCACTGCCATTCCAATATCCCCGTCCGTGTACGTTGGTTCGCTACAGGCGTTGCGTTCAACACAGACACAGACCTACACTCTCTCTCTACACCTAATCGTGTAGACCTATAAGAAAATTATTCTTATATAAGTATTAAGAAAAAAAAAAAAAAAAAGGAATAAATAATAATAAATATATGTATACCTATGTGTTTGCATGATGGTGGTTTATACACTTCCATATATAATATATAGGTACACATATATTTAACACGTAATAACTCTAAAGACAATAATTAAATACTTTATGTTGGTAGATATAAACGCAAAGTTTAGTTTGGCAGAGGCACCAACTGTGCGATCATATCTAATATAATTAATTATTATCGGATGGACAATTATAAAATTCGAATTTACACTTTAGTTTGGATTAGTATTAGGTAGGTATAGGTAGAGTTTTATTCGTCGTAGTAAGTAGTACCTATTGAATGATGTAGATGAAATAACAATGTAGAGTTTTCTAATTATATGACATGTGTGTGTGTGTGTGAACATTTATGATTAAATGCTATGTACCCAATGAATTTATTGTATTAACATAATTATTTCAGAGTTCAACTGTGATGTTAGAGGACAGGACACGAAGGGTTTGTGTGTGTGTTACGAGGACGAGTCTACACACACATACCTAATCTGACGATGACGACGACGCGCAATGCCTACGTTTTAATAAGTAAGTACATATAATATATATATATATATATGTGTATAGAGTTGACTTTTTATCTATATTATAATAGAAATATAAACTTTAAATGTTTACGTGATTCATATGCGGCCCTGAAAAGGGCCTTTTTGTTTGTACACGATGCGCTGTTCGTGAACAGCGGCAATCGCTTGCTTGGCGACGGTGGTCTGTTTAACCGCCGAAACCGTACAGGGTGCGACCTTGACGCTTCAGAGCGTAGACTACATCCATGGCGGTGACGGTCTTCCTCTTGGCGTGCTCGGTGTATGTGACTGCGTCGCGGATCACGTTCTCGAGGAACACCTTCAGTACACCGCGAGTCTCTTCGTATATTAAGCCGGAGATACGTTTCACGCCTCCTCTGCGAGCCAAACGACGGATGGCGGGCTTCGTGATACCTTGGATGTTATCGCGGAGTACTTTCCTGTGACGCTTGGCTCCTCCTTTCCCCAAACCTTTTCCTCCCTTACCGCGACCGGTCATTTTCGAACGATGAAAACAAACTAGTTAGTTAGAAATTAAAAAACGCGCACGTATGCAGCACACGCGTTGATGCGACGAATGGCAGCGTACGACTGGTAAATTTTGTTCGCCGGATCTGCCCTATATTTATAGTTGCGACAGCGATGGTGTGCGGCTCTCGGCGGCACGCTATTCGACCGACGAACGTAGAGATGGTCGAATGCTCGGTTCGCGCGCGCGCGCGCTCTCATTCGGCTTACGCCTCGACGCGCATACGGCGTCTCAGTATGATGACAAACAATAATACTTTAATCTATATTTACGTTAATTAATTATCGTTTTAAATACTAAAGGACTCTTATAGGAGCAAGTAGACGGAGCCCCGCTTCGCGGGACTCCTATTTTCGCTCGCATTATCTAAAGGAACCTAACCCAACCTACCTATTGTTTTGTGTGGATGTCGTATATATATATATATATAAAGTCGTTATTAAAAATCATCATCTACATGCAATTTTCCCCGTAGAAATTTATTTTTGTTTTAAAAAGATCATCTATTCGGTTGAGGTTGGTAAGCATACATACATACATATTAAATTGGTATTTTTATAGATTAGACTTTTCTACTTTAATTAGAAATATTTATATTATTGAAAGATATGCGGCCCTGAAAAGGGCCTTTTTGTTTCATCTGTGTACGCACGCACGCATGCATGCCTTCACGATGTGGTGGTGTACACGCTCATATTTAAGCGCGTTCACCTCTGATCCTGCGCGCCAACTGTATATCCTTGGGCATAATGGTGACGCGTTTGGCGTGAATGGCGCACAGGTTGGTGTCTTCGAATAGACCGACGAGGTAAGCTTCGCTGGCCTCCTGCAGAGCCATCACTGCGGAGCTCTGGAAACGGAGATCGGTCTTGAAATCTTGCGCGATCTCACGAACGAGACGTTGGAACGGAAGCTTGCGGATCAACAGTTCTGTGCTCTTCTGGTAGCGACGAATCTCACGAAGGGCGACGGTACCGGGCCTGTAACGGTGAGGCTTCTTAACACCACCGGTGGCCGGTGCGCTCTTACGCGCGGCCTTAGTGGCGAGCTGCTTCCTCGGCGCCTTACCGCCGGTGGACTTTCTTGCGGTCTGCTTAGTACGCGCCATTCTTACTGAGTAGCGATCGACGAAATGAACACGACACGACAACGACGACTAAGTAGTAGCTCAGCGAGCGAACGAACCCGACGAGTCAAACGCACGAGAGAGAATGAGTAAGCGCACGCGCTGTGCCCCTGTTTTATTTTATAACCTGGCGAACAAACATTCGACACGAGAGGGAGAGAGTTCGCACTGCGCGCTCTACGTTCGTTCGTTCGAACCTACTCTACGTTAAGCACCACATAAATATATTATTTTTTTTTTTACTATAAGAGTAAAATTATCATTATTAGGTATATATATATATATATATATATATATATATATATATATATATATATATATATATATATATATATATATATATACACACGCCTGTCGCATAGCATCTCTATATTATTGCTTAATTTTGTTCTAAATCCTATTCCTTTCTAGTTAGTTAAAGAGCGAAGAACTCCCTACCACCCGTGTATTATATGTATAAATAAAAAGATCTAGCATCTATCATATCCAATATATACCTACCTATCTATATAAGTAAAATGTGACTTTTATCTTGTATATACAATAGAAAATGTATTTATCGTACATGAACATATTTGTGGCCCTGAAAAGGGCCTTTTCGTACGTCGAGTGCGTCTGCACAACAACGTTGTGTTATTGACGATGGAGGTTCGTAGGTGATGTGTATTAACGAACCGCCGCATCACTTGGAGCTGGTGTATTTGGTGACAGCTTTGGTGCCTTCGCTGACAGCGTGCTTCGCCAACTCGCCGGGCAACAGGAGCCTCACCGATGTCTGCACCTCCCTGGAGGTGATCGTCGATCTCTTGTTGTAGTGGGCGAGACGAGAAGCTTCGGCGGCGATACGCTCGAAGATGTCGTTCACGAACGAGTTCATGATCGACATCGCCTTGCTGGAGATACCGGTGTCAGGGTGCACCTGCTTGAGCACCTTGTAGATGTAAATGGCGTAGCTCTCCTTCCTCTTGTGCTTCTTCTTTTTCTTGTCGGTCTTGGAGATGTTCTTTTGGGCCTTGCCGGACTTCTTGGCAGCCTTGCCGCTAGTCTTTGGTGGCATCTCGATAGACGAAAGTTAAATTATAAACGATTGGGAGCGAACGTGAGCGTGCGCGTACGTACACAGAGAGATGGTTAAGTAAAATCTACGATCGCGTTTTTTTTTTTTTTTTTTTTTTTTTTTTTTTTTTTTTTTTTTTTTTGTGTGTCTTAGTTGTTAGCCTCAGATGGCTATGACAACTTTACGCGGACAGTGGGTGAGCGCTGAGGGCTCTCAACCCGTTAAAGTTAAGCGACCGTTCCCGAGGGCACCCCCTGTGGGGTACGGACCTCGGCTCGGGGGGTCGCTGGCAAAGTGGGTTCTCCCACGTTTATGATTTGAACGCGACACGACTTCCGACCTCGACGGCGAGGACGGAATCGTGGATAATTATTTGTCAGGGCCGCGCGGGCTGTGTATGCCTCCGTTTGGGCGAGCGTGATTATGTCGTCGGGTTCGTCGAGTATTAATCGCGGTTGGCGGATCGCGGAAATTTTTGAAGGGGTATAACTAGACGCCCTAACCACTATGGGATTAGGGTGAGTGGCGGCAGAGTCGAAGTAGCGGCGAGAGCACTGCTTCATGTACTGCCGGATGGTCGGCAGGCCGAGATCTATGTGAAGATCCACATTGCGCATATACCACGGTGCTCCCGTCGCACGGCGCATGAACCTATTCTGTAATGTTTGCAAACGGTGTAACCGGAAGGGTTTCGCTTGTGTAAACACAACACTAGCGTACGTCATGATGGGACGTACGCAAGCGGTGTATAATCTAACTTTACTACTAAGTGATAGCTTGGCTTTGGCATGCAGCAAGCTGTGAAGGCGTCCTAACACTAAAGCTGCGCGCGCGCGAACTCGCTTTATGTGAGGACCGAAGGACAGACGATTGTCAAGGGTGACGCCGAGGTATTTGACCTGTTTCGTCCATGGGATGGACTGGTCGGACATTGTTATTGGAGGGAAGGAAGCCATTGGGTGTAGGCGATCCGTCCACCGGTGGAACATGATCGCTTGGCTTTTTATGGGGTTGATAGTAATTCTCCACTTCCTAGACCATTTATCTAGGGCGGTAGCCGCTCGTTGGAGATTACTGATCACTGTCTCTATAGAACGACCTGCATAGAAGATAGCAGTGTCGTCGGCGAATAGTGCAGTTTGCACATTCTTAAGCTGAGGGATATCGCTGGTGAACAGCGTGAACAAAATTGGTGAGAGCACCGATCCCTGGGGGACGCCGGCTTTTAATGAATGCGGTGCGGAGAGGGTACCTTCTACCCTGTAGCGGAAGCTACGGTCGGTTAGAAAGTCCCTAACTATTATAACTAAATAACGGGGGATACCTAACTTTAATAACTTGAAAATAAGGCCATTATGCCAGACTTTATCAAACGCTTTTTCTACATCGAATAGCAGCATACCAGTGAAATAGCTATGTTGTAGCTTAACACTGGCATACTCAACTATTCGATGTACTTGCTGTACGCAAGAGTGTTGCGTGCGAAAGCCGAATTGAATCGGCGGGATAAGGGCGTTAGCCTCTGCGTATGTTCTTAGGCGGCTAAGAATTACGCGTTCATATATTTTAGCGAAACTATTAAGTAAACTAATAGGGCGGTACGAGGAAGGTTCGGTACGCTTCTTGCCGGGTTTGTGTATACCAATTACCACGGCTTGTTTCCATCGAGATGGAAAGATACGGTTAGCTAATGCGGCGTTAATTATAGTTGTTAATATAACGAGTAATGAGAGGGGGAAGAGTTTAATTACTCTGTTTGTAATGCCATCCGAACCTGGGGATTTCCTAGGGAGGAGGGCCTTGACAATCGTTCCCACCTCGTCAGTTGTTACTGGCGGGGGGGGGTCGTCGGGTGTGTCGGTATTGGTGGGTGTACGCGATGTACAACGCTCCACCTCGCTATTAACTAGTTCGGTGTGTCGCGCGTCTATGTTTTGAGTGTTCGACGTACATTGCTGCTCAAGGCTAGCTGCCAAGCATTCAGACTTTTCTTCGTCCTCGAACGCTGGCAGTTGGTTAGGGCGGGTGAGTGGAGGCATAGTGGACACTGTGTCCTTTTTGAATGAACGGGCTAGTTGCCAGTAGGCGAGGTGAGACGGCTCAAGCTCGCTTAGCGTGGCATCCCATCTGTTTTGCCGAACTTCTTGGACGGCCTGTTTGACCGCCCTCTGCAGTGACCGCATTCGAAGGCGGTTGTCTTCACAGGGGAAGCGGTCATAGGCTCGAATAGCTGCGTTCTTTTGCCTTAACAGATCACGCACGTCAGCGGGTAGGCGCCATAAACGATCGCTCGTGTCTGGTACCGTCCGTGAACAATCACTAACTAGTGATTGTACGTGATTTGTTAGGGAATCGATCGCGGACGTAACGTCCTCTTGGGAGTTTATATTGGTGGGGATTTGATCTAGGTGTACTGACGAGGAGGACTGAAGTTTGTCCTTCAGTTGATTCCAGTCCGTACACACTTTTGTGGTGGGAGGGTTTGGGCCTGAGGGGCCATAGCGCGGGGAGAGTTCTACTATCACCGGGCGGTGATCCGAGTTAAGCTCGTGAAGTACTTCTATCGAACTTAAACGTAGGTTTATGTTCTTAAG